>CM070679.1:31584531-34084531 GCA_036346265.1 Melocanna baccifera | reverse complement strand
CTTGTCAGAGTATCTCTGGTGCATTGATCCTTTAGGTTTGGTCCCTCTACTCCTACTTATAATCTGATGAACAATTATTCTCGTGGTGGGGGTTAATTTGGTTTTTAGCCATCTCTTGTGGTACTGGATGATTCCTGTAGTCTTTCATATGCTTTGTTGATTAAGCAGAGGCAACCTGTGCACTTGCATGGGTGAATATCTTTCACTGATTTGAAGGTGGCAGACAAATGGATGGGTAGAATGATTTGGACTATTCATAAGTCTGAAATCATATTTGGATCATACAGGTGCTTTGTGTTATGAATAACGCTTATACTCATCATGAAGCCAATAGACCAATATATATACATGTACAAGTATAGTATATATGCAGAAAACCCCTTATACAACAGAATGAATACACAGCTATATAATATATATCTAACATCCCCCTCAAATTTATGGTGGATCAATAACATGAAGTTTGGAGAGGTGAAAACCGTGCTGGGCTCTAGTCTGTGCCTTTGTAAAGAAGTCAGCCAACTGAAGCTCAGAAGGAACATACTGGAGAGCAACAAACTGATTCTGCACCGGTGTTCACATGTAGGAAGCATCAACACCAATATGCTATATAAATTCATGTTTCACCGGATCTTTAGAAATGCTAATAGCACATATACTGTCAGATAAAAGAGGAGTTGATGCGGAAACAGAAACACCAAAATTCTCAAGTAACCACAGTAGCCAAGTAACCTCCGCAGTCAACAAAACCATAGCTCGTAACTCAACCTCAACACTCGAACGAGAAACTACTGTATGCTTTTTAGTCTTTCAAGTAATGAGAGTACCACAAAAAAAAAACATAATAAGCAGAGAGACTGATGATCAGAGGGATCATTAGTCCAGGTGACATCAGAATATGCCTAGAGCTGTAAAGAGCTGGAACGAGACAAAAAGAGACAACGATAGATAGTTCCACGAAGGTATTGTATAACACGAAGAAGATGACTATAGCGAAGCTGAGCGAGAGTAGAAACAAACTGACTCAAGATATACACAGGGTACGAAATGTCAGGACGAGTGACATCAAGATAAATAAGGCTCCCAACAAAGTGACGATAGTGAGTAGGATCAGGAAAAGACTGACCATCAGTGGGACGAAGATAAACATTAAGCTCCATAGGAGTCTCAGTTATACACTAATCTGTAATAGAGGCACGATCAAGAAGATCCAAGATATATTTTTCTTGGGACAAATAGAAACCCATAGGAGTAGAAATAACCCCAATTCCAAGAAAGTAGCGAAGTGGATTCAGATCAGACATAAGAAACTGCTCATAAAGACGCTCCTTGACAAAATTGATGTACTGAGAATTATCTCTACTAATGATTATATCATCAAATACAAAAGGAGAAGCGTCCGACCACGAGGCGAAGTGTAAATAAAATGAGCAGGATCATGAGTACTGGTAGAGAAACCAGCTGCAGTGACAACAGAAGAGAAACGATCAAACCAAGCATGAGTAGCTTGGTTGAGGCCATAAAGAGATCGGCAAAAGCGACAAATCATACCCTTACGAACAGAATACCTAGGGGGCGGCTGCATGTGGATCTCCTCATGCAACTCACCGTTGAGAAAGACATTTTTGACGTCCAACTGAGAAATAGACCACTGTCGAATAGAGGCCATAGCAAGAAGAGTGCGAACAGTGGTCATGTGAGCAGCAGGAGCAAAGGTCTCATCATAGTCACGACTGTGCTCCTGCTGAAAATCACTCGTTACAAGATGAGCCTTGTAGCGCTCAGGAGAACCATCAGAGTGGGTTTTAATCTTATAGACCCACTTGCACATGATAGGGGTGACATACGTAGAAAGAGCAAGATCTCACGTGCTAGTACTCTCAAGGGTAGTAATTTCCTCTGCCATCGCATGCTGCCACTCCTGATGTATAACATCATGATAAGAAGTCGGTTCGGCAAGAGCATAACGAGAAGTGGCCGAAGAGGATGACCTATCAGGAGAAGATGGCACATCAGAATAATCCTCAACTCGTGGATGACGAGCATAGTAGAGAAGATAAGAAGGAACAAGGCCAGGAGTAACCTCGAGAGAGAGTGCTGGTGGTGAAGGTGCCGACTGAGAAGCAGGCACTGGAGAGACCAAAGGCTATGGTGGAGGAGTGGCGACTATGGGGGTGGAAGGAAAAGTCAGGAAAGAAAGTGACTCGACAAGAGATGCTGAAGTGGAGGATGAAGGGTGAGGATAGAAAGGACGAGACTCATCAAAAGTAATAGCCCGAGCAATCCACATCCGTTGGCCAACAGAGTCCCAATAACGATATCCCTTATACTCAGCACTATAGTCCACACTGAGCAATCAGCTTGGTGCGCTCACGAGGTGCAAGAAGAACTTAGCATACGCATCCAATGAGGTGAAGACTGGAATAATCAGGAGTCTTGCCACATAGACGTTTAACTGGAATCCCACCCTAAAGAGCAGAGGAGGGCTAAATGTTGATCAAAAAAGTCGCAGCGGAAACAGTCTCAGCCCAGAAATATGGTGGAACAGTAGAAGCAAGTATAAGAGCATGAGCTGTCTCAAGAAGATGGCGATGCTTGCGTTCAACCACACCATTCTGAGCATGAGCACCGGGACAAGAAAACTGAGAAAGAGAGTGCCCTGCTCAGCAAAAAAACCACGAAGAACTACCGACAAGTACTCTCCAGCGGAACCAACGCGAAAAACACGAATAGAAGGGTCAAACTGAGTATGGACCATTGTGGCAAAAGTTTTGTAAATGGATAAAACCTCACTACGAGATGACATAAAGTATATTCATGTATACCGAGAAAAATCATCAATAAAAATGATATAATATCAATGACCTCCTTTCGAGATGAAAGGAGCTCCCGATATATCAGAATGAACAAGATCAAAAGGACGCTGAGATATTGACTCGCTAGAAGGATAGGGGAGTTGAAATTGTTTGACAAGTTTACCACCCTGATTACAAACCCTGACGATTGAGAGAAGAGTCACTAAACACAAATCCTAAAAGACATACATGACCCACAAAAATATCCTAAACGATGATGCCACTGAGCAAAAGATGTAGTGGAGGCTGCAGCAGATGCGGAGGCAGTGTTAGAGGCGACCAGATTGACAGGGGCAGCGGAAGGAAGATGAAATCAGTCAAACTCCCAGAGCCATCGTGAGTCACGGCGGCGAGGATCAGTACCAACTACAGTCCCCGTGCGGCGATCTTGAACACAACAAGAGTCAGGATCGAAAATAACAGAACAACCATGATCAGTGAGCTGGCCGATAGATATGAGCTGCATAGTTCATTTTGGGACATGAGAAACAGCAGGAACATGAGAAGATAAATTTGAAAGAGTGCCTCGTCCTGTGACAGAAAGAGAGGTACCATCTGCTGTTTCAACAGTAATAGGAGCAACTAAAGGACTAATGGAAGTGTGAGTGGTGGAATCAGATGTCATATGAAAAGAATCACCAGAATTAAGAATCCAAGATGATATACCTAAAGAAGGAGAAGTAGAAGGTGGTTTCTCATTCGAAGACTGATCAGCAAACCCAGTAGTACCTGACGATGCAGAAGCAACCATGCGACCTAGCAATATTAGAAACTGCTGAGTATCACAGGCACCAGGACTCGGCTGAGAGAGGGAATCTTCAGTGCCCCTCGGAGGACGAGCACCATGACGAAAATCCTTTTTTCTTGTAGCAAAACTGCTCCACATGTCCATCCTTATTGCAATATGTGCAATGGAGTCTCCTACCAACAGCAGCTGTCACTGGTGGAGGCGCAACTGGTAAAGAAGTAACTGGCGACGTAGCAGGAGTAGAAGCTGAAGAAGCCGCCAAAACGAAGGAAACGACGATGATGACAGTAGACCCGCACCATGAAGGCGAATCTCTTCAGTACGAACAGGTGTAAGGACTTTCAACAGAGTCACACGAGGGTGACGAGCAAGCAACTGAGCACAAGTCTGCCCAAACTCTGACCAGATGCGACGAAACTCCAGGTGAGACTGCTGACGCTGACAGCACTGATAGGTAGGACAAACGTTTGGCCCTAAAAAGTCAATCTGACGTCATACCGCGGACAGCTGAGCATAGAACTTATCCACAGTGACATCTTACTGCTGCGGCGACTGCTCTTAACGCACAACAACAAGATACAAGGAATCACAAGATGGCTCGTAGCGGGTACGCAGATGCATCCACATCATTGTGCAGAAGCTAGACCAACAACATCACCAGTGAGGTGC
The DNA here is from genome assembly GCA_036346265.1 of Melocanna baccifera. Lineage (NCBI taxonomy): Eukaryota > Viridiplantae > Streptophyta > Magnoliopsida > Poales > Poaceae > Melocanna > Melocanna baccifera. The sequence goes on along the minus strand of CM070679.1, from coordinate 34,080,259 downwards.
ACCTCTATGCTAGTAACCAGAATAGCAGAAGTACGAGCATCCTCATCGATCCATGTCATGTAAGTAGCATAGTGAGTTTGAAAAGTCTCCATGGCAATCTCAAAAACCTTAGATGCCTTTGTATGAGCGTCTTCGGAAGCATCCTTCAGGAGTACAGGCGCAGCAGGTGGAGTAGGGCGAGACGGACAAGGCAACTCGTCGGTAAGAAACTTCGAAAGACGCTGACCACGTATGTAGAGGTGCATTAGAGACGGTGCCTGCAAAAGAAGACTTTTTTCTTTTCTTTTTTTTTTGCTTTTGCTTTTTTTTAAGAAGGGTGACTCACGGAACTAAAAGAGCCACCTCATGAAGTCACACTCGTGACTTATTCGGACTCAAGTCCGAAGAGAGGCGCTGGCGATGAATTGATGTCGGGGACCAGGCGACGAGCGGCGACGGCCCGACGTTGGCAACCAGGCAACGAGCAGAAGCCGAAGCAAGGCACCTCCAGTGGCCTTGGGCGACGTTCCGTCGACGTGTGATCGATGCGGATCACACCAGATCGGCACAGATTGGCCCAGCGTCGACGTCACTGGCGACCACGACGACCAACCTCACCGGCTGAACGACGTTAGAAGGAGCGCCGACGGCAACTACCCAGTGGGAGGCGGAGGATCCTGCGGACGGCGGAAGAACCAGATCCGATCGATCCGGACAACGTCGGTGACAAAGATGTCGGTCGGGAGGCAAAGAATCTGGTGGTAGAACCAGCTCCGGTCGATTCCCGGTCGATCTAAACAAGTGACCAGAATCGAAGATAGCAACGGTGAAGTACGAGCGGCGGCGAACGACAGAAGCCTGATGATGACATTGGAAGGCGAAGGACGGCGGGCAAGGACGACGAAGATTCGGGCGACAGAGAAAGACACAAAGGATTCGGCGATATCAGGTGAAAAGCCAGGCAGTGGCAGTTGAAGAGACGAACCGGTGGCACACACCCTGACGAAAATCTAGGTACAACTCTAATACCATGTTATGAATAGCGCTTGTATTCATCATGTGGCCAATGGGTCAGTATATATACATGTATAAAATATATGCAGAAAACTTCTTATATAATAGGGTAAATACACATCTATATAATATATATCTAACACTTTGAAGGGTTTTACTTGAAGTTTGTCTGAGTTCTTGTTACTGACTTACTGTAGTAGAACGTTTAGTATCTAATTGTGAGGCATTATCATTTTATTCTTGGAGTCATTTTGACAAGACAAGATGGAAAATAGCCTTTAAAATTTGATAGAAATTTTAGGTCATCTTACCGGTCTAATATAGTGAATTTCTACCCTGTAGATGGAACAACGAACTTTGCACATGGTTACCCCAGCTTTTCTGTATCCATTGGAGTTCTATTCCGCGGAAAGCCTGCCGCCGCCGCTGTGGTATGTGTATGCATATCTAACATCTTATTCTCAAATTGTATATATCTATTGAATACTGGGGCCACAAATCATCGGGTCATCGTAGTATAAAATAGTTTGTCTCTGCATTATTCACATTTTATTACCATCTCATTTAGGTCGAATTTTGTGGTGGGCCTATGTGCTGGAGCACTCGTACAATTTCTGCATCTTCTGGTAGGATCTTTGATCATCTATTTGCATGCTTCTTTCTTCTAGAACACTATGAAATTAGTTTTTAAGGTTTTCCTTGCTCCTTGAACAGGTGGAGGTGCTTATTGTAATGGGCAAAAGATTCATGTCAGTCTGACAGACAAGGTAGCATATTTTCTCTTTTGCAAGTAACAGTATGTGCACACGTGCGTGTGCCTGCCATGATAACCTCTCAATGCTCATATGCTCAATGTATCTGTTCATTTAAGTATTTCTGGATGTAATCAGAATTCATGCAACATAAATAGTTCATGCCAGCAGATTTGACTTTATAAGCTATTATCTCTTATTGATTCTCTAGGTGGAACAATCTCTTCTGGTAACTGGGTTTGGATATGAACATGATGATGCATGGCTGACCAACATAAATTTGTTCAAGGAATTTACTGACATTAGCAGGGTAATTGAATGCTTTCCTGATTACTGTGCACCAAATGTTCTCCCTTTGTTGTTTCTTTTATCCTTCTTTTTTAAAATATACCTTTTTTCAGGGAGTGCGAAGGCTAGGCTCTGCTGCTGCTGACATGTCCCATGTTGGCCTAGGCATTGCAGAAAGCTACTGGGAATATCGGCTTAAGCCATGGGACATGGCTGCTGGTGTTCTGGTAATCTTTTTGACCCCATGGAAATGTCCTCAATCCATATTTGGAATCAGATTTGATAAATAATCACCAAGTTTAGTATAAATAAGGATTGGCTTATTTGCTCCTTTTCAAATCTCACCACATTTTCATTCAAATTATTAGATTTCTTGTATAGTATTTTCTTATATACACCTTCTATATATGCGCTTACCTTGTATACACTTTCTATGTATGTGTTTACCTTGTATACACCTTCCATGTATGCGCTTACCTTGTATACTTGCACCAAGCAATAGATATACAAAGCCACCCCAGCCCTTTGCTTTGTAGTGTCTGTGCCAATCCCTCTCTACTCTTCTACATGGTATCAGATTTATTTTGAGCTCCTGAGCCTTCCTCCGCTGCTACCTCCTCCCCTGGCCGCACTACCTCCCTCCAGGCCGCACTACCTCCTCCCTCCAGGCTGCATGACTCCCGAGGTTCCCGCGCCAACGCCGTAGCCCCTCCGAACCTCCGCTGGCCTCTCGGACACCTCCGCCTCCCTCGGACGCCGCCGCGCCTCCTCGTCTCCGGATCTGTCTAGATCCGTTCTTTGGGCGCCGCCGACCCCACCTCTCCGCCTCTCCCTTCAGGCCCTGCCGCTCCCCCCTTGCCCACCTTTCCTCAGCAGCGTAACCTTTTGGGTGGACTGGTTGATGCATGTAACTCAATATGTTGTTGAAGTATAAGTGAATTGCCTACCTTTCCTCATCAGCTTAAGCTTTTGGGTGAATTGACTGGTGTATGAAACTCAATATGGTATCAGAGCCAAGAGATCTTGAGTTCGAGACCCGATTAGTGCAATTAAAAAATAATAATAATTGCAACCTACTTCTATTCCACGTCTTAGGCCCGAAGGAGCCTACACGTGAAGGTGAGTGTTGAAGTATAAGTGAATTGCCTATCTTCCCTCATCAGCTTAAGCTTTTGGGTGAATTAGCTGGTACATGTAACTTAATATGGTGCACCATTTGAGCGAGTTCATTGTGATGTGTGGACATCTCCAGTTCCTAGCATATCTGGTTTTCTCTACTACTTAGTGTTACTTGATGATTTCTCTTATTATTGTTGGACCTTTACTCTTAGAAAAAAATCAGAAATTCCCAACACATAGCAGATTTTACCGCCTATGCTAGCACACAATTCGGTCTCCCTCTAAAATCCATACAGGCTGACAACGGCAACGAATTTGTAAATTACACCAACACATCCTTCCTTGCTTCCCGCGGCATTACCCTACGCCTCTCTTGCCCATACACCTCCCCGCAGAATGGCTAAGCTAAGCGCATCATTCGCACCATTATCAATGTGGTTCGCACGCTCCTGCTCCATGCCACTATGCCTCCCAAGTATTGGGCCGAGGAGCTAGCAACGGCCACCTATCTCATTAACCGTTGCCCATCCTCTTCTGTCGGTGGTGACATTCCCTATACCCTCCTTCATCGCTCCCCACCACAATACAGTCATCTCCGGGTTTTCGGTTGTTTTTGTTTTCCAAACCTTTCTGCCACTTCTGCTCATAAACTTGCTCCATGTTCCATGGCCTGTGTTTTCCTCGATTACCCTTCTCACCATAAGGGGTACCACTGTCTCGATCTCGCCGCCAAACGTGTCATCATCTCCCGCCATGTTGTCTTTGCTGAGAGCATATTCCTGTTTTCCAGTAGTGACCGATCTTCACCCCCTCCCTCTCGCTTCGACTTTGATTTCCTCGACGTCGACACTGCCATACCGGTGTCTCGCACTGCTGCAATGGCACCCTTGCAGGTACCCCAAATGACTGCTCCACCACTGCATGGTGTCGAGCGATCATCTTCTTCATCCACAGCGCCATCCGTCGCTCCGCCACCACGTCTGCCCGTGCATCTGGTTTACTCCAGATGGCCACGTGTGGCTTCTTCCAACCTAGCTACACTAGCACCGTTGCTCGCACCGGCTCCAGCTACCCCGACTTCGTTAACGCCCGCACCTCTTCGATCGGCTGCTCCCTTGGGCCATCCGATGGTGACACGGGCTCGGTCTGCCGCCGATCCCTCTATGGAGTTTTTCTCCCTAGCGGCCGAACACTCCTCAGCTTTGACTGTTCCGACGAACTATCATAGCGCCCTCGCCGATCCCAACTGGCACACCGCGATAGCCGAGGAGTACAAAGCCCTCATGAATAACGACACCTGGCGACTTGTACCGCGCTGGTATTAGATTTCTTGTATAGTATTTTCTTATATATATTTTCCATGTATGCGTTTACCTTGTATACACCTTTTATATATGTGCTTACCTTGTATACACCTTTCATGTATACGTTTACCTTATATACTTGCACCAGGAAATATATATACAAAGCCATCTCAGCCCTTTGCTGTGTGGTGTTTGTGTCAATTTCTCTCTACTCTTCTACATATATAATCCCTTTTCTTGTTTATGAGGGTTCTTTTATTTACCAAGTTCTGACATTTGGGGTTGGCACTAAGCAGTTTCGAACTGTTTTTTGAACGCTGTTGATGGTATTTTCTGTAGTAAATTATAGACTTCGCACAGAAAAAAATCAAATTGATGCGCATATTATGAAATGTAATTTCAATTAGATCTATTGCCGCTTGTTAAGCTGAGTAGGAAGGCTTCTTTTTTCCTGATCTAAGCAACTCTTATTGTGTGGAGTTTGTCAGTATAGTTATCTGATGTATTTGTTCATTTTTCCAATAGATAGTTGAAGAAGCTGGTGGGGTGGTGTCACGCATGGATGGTGGAGAGTTTACAGTCTTTGATCGTTCTGTTCTTGTTTCCAATGGTGTTGTTCATGCACAGGTTTGTTCTTAAAAAAGCAGTTTATTCTCTCGTATTTTAAAAATCTAAACAAGAACCCCCGAATGTTGTTACAATACTAATCTCAAGCATTCAAAGGCATCACCAAATCAAAATCAAAAGATTCATCACACTAGGTGATCTCCAGGCTTAGGGTGTGCATGTTGTTTGGCATATGCTGTATGCATTACCTAGACTAATGATAATTGTATGGGATTGTTTTTTAGATAAATTTTATGGGGTTGTTGATGACTCCTGTTATTGAATTGCAGCTTTTGGATCGGATTGGCCCTGCTACTGAAGATCTTAAGAAGAAAGGAATTGATTTCTCCTTGTGGTTTAAGCCTGACAAGTACCCTACCGACTTTTGAGTTGCACCGCTCTTCAGATATTTTGTCCTCTGTCAATAAAAAAGAGGATGTTTTGTTTAATAGCCTACTTAGGCTGACAATACATTTTGAAGTTGTTTGACTCAAGCAGCTGGGATATTGAAGTCAAAACTTAAGGAAAAAAAGAATAGAGCTTTATACTTGCACGTGGGACATTCATTTGCTTTTGCTTTAATCAAATGTATCAGAAATTGAAGTCTGCAAAGAGTGATGTATGTATATTTTCTGCCTGTTGTACTTGTCAAAACTAAAAAATCATTACCGTCAACTATGTCAGTCATGGGTAATTGCAAGATTTCTCGAGAACAAGAACTTGTCATTACTCAAGAACCTGGTGGTATGGTGATCTTACAATCAAGTGAAATCTGTGGAATTTTGTACATTGTCATTTCTCCATGTAAATAGCCTTGAAGTCCAGAGTTGTGGAGAAATTTGCTGTCACGATGTCCTTTCATTTTCTTTTGATACGATCACTATAGAAAGGGTCTTTTTTTTTTGCTGCGGCTTATAGCTTTTAGCTGAAATTTTTGAATTTTAGCTGTTTGCGATAGAGATTACGGAGAGAGAGATACTTGTTTGCGATTTTAGATGATACAAATGTTGGACTTTTAACGTGTACTGTAATTAACTTATAGATTTTATCTTAAAAAAATACTCCGTTTGAAAGTTAAGTACTGTAGCAAAAGTCAAAAATCGTTTTGAGAAGCTGAAAAGAATATACCTAAAAACTGCAGATATTAGTTATTCCACCTACAGTACACTGCCATTGCAACCCATCACAACAACCAGATTTTATTTGCCTTTTGGATAAGAGAACCTGAATGATAGGTCTTATGAGGCTCAAAAGGGCACACTAGATAGAACAAACAAAGAGAAAAAAAATCTTGGCAGATATTTCAGTTTTGTCCTCTTGCAATTCCTGCCCCTCACAGTCCCACCATCATCAGAAGCGACCACAAACTCAAGCAAAGCTTGAGAGCTCAACGATATTTTCTCCCTCTTATTCCCTATTCACAACTGCAGGTTGCAGGTTTGCACTCTCTGCCTGTCAAGACCTTCACCTTGTGCTCATGTAAGTCAGTTTCTACCTTTCTGAATTCTCACCTGAATCTTTCTATGTTCATGTAGTTTTGCCCAATTAGGCAATTACAATTGCATTTGATGGTCAGACTGAATTTTTGATTCCATGTTATGGTACTAAATGTTTTAGTCAATACCTCCATGCTAAGCACCTAAATGTTTGCTTTCTGAATGTCTTGACTAGAAGGTCCAAAGAACATTCTAGTTCTATTGTTCTATCAGTAATCTTTGCAGTCATACTGACATGTCTTCATCCACCATTTTGCAGGTTAAGGATAGAGGCTCCGTTGTATTATCCAATCACGAGACCAAGATGGAAAATTTTTGCTTGTAAAAACGTCCTGCAAGAAACTGCCCTAGATGATGCAGACATCAGTTCCTACGGCTACAGCGAAAGGAAGAACCGGAAAAAGGAAGGCGCCTACATCGACAAAGATGGCGTAGCAAGGACCTTCAATCGAAAGAAAATATCAAGAAAAAGGGGTAATGCCAGAGTGCATCTCCTACAGTCCCCCATGTCTTTTCGCTCAGTACCACACGGTGACTTAACCATGTCAGGAATTCTTAGGTTGCTTCTCACAAAAACTCTCGTAGTTTTGCTTGAATTCACTGTTGTATTTACAATTCAAGAAGGAAGGGGCATTATCTTAGCGAGTGTCATTCTTTGTTTTGTTTGAAATGATTTAATCCATTCAAGTTTTATGCAGGGGGTGCTATGAGAGGCCGTGGATGGAAGTATGGCTCTGGGTTTGTGGATGGAGTCTTCCCTGTGCTCAGCCCAATGGCACAGGATATCCTAGAATTTGTCCGGAAGGGAACAGATGTTGACAAAATTTGGGAATCATTGGATAAAATTCCTCCTACACACAATCTGTGGGATGACCTACTCAATGTCGCCGTCCAATTCCGTCTGAACCGACAATGGGATCCAATCATATCAGTAAGTCCCAACCAGCACACTGTCATTGTTCATCACATCTCATTATTTATGTCAGCTTTGTTCAATATGTATATCATGGCAAATTGGTGACAGTGCAATGTGTAGCGTGATTAATGTTGAGTAAAGTGGCTCGTATCCTAACCTACTAGGACTTGAAGATTGGTGGGGTTCAGCAAGACTTTGCTTTGACTTTGGCTTATGTTTGCTATCGTAACTAGCTTTTAAATGGTGCGTTTTTTCGAGACGGTGTCTATAGATAGATTATAATACAAATTATACCAGGTTCAACTATACCGACCAAAATCATATGCGACTATTTTACTCTGCGTACTGCCTTTCACGAACAACTCATAATTCAAAAATTTTAGCCAAAAATCATAACCCAAAAGAACTCACCCGATGTGTGCTATGAGAATTTCTAGACGAATCCAAATTAAATTAGCATTCCTACTGTACTTTAGAGGAGAACTAGTTTGCCACAGAGAACACAAGCTATAAACTAACTCATCCAAAGCAAGAGGCATACGAGATGATTAGATGTTAGTTTATTCATTAGCACTAGATTTTTGTAGAGTAAGGATCCAAGAGTTTTAAAAGGTTCAGGAGGGTTGTGAGAGAGCAACGATATCTTGTACTTTTTTGATGTTATGTCTAAGGAATTTACAGTTGGCTTCATTATATCTTTCTCTCTCATTGTGATTATTTCGGTATCGTTATTTCGGTTCTCTCTACGAGATTTATCTACTTCGTTCTTGAGACAGTACACGCTTGTCTTGTGCTATATCTCACAACTTCATCCGATCTAGGGCTGCTGTGCAAAAGGGACGACAATTAACCTATCCTGTTGGCACAATTCCTAAGTTCTTGATGTTTGATTTGTCAAAAGAGTCTGTAGGTCTGCGAGTGGATCCTGTACCGGAGTTCCTTCCGTCCCGACATCATTTGCTACAACTTGCTCATAGATGCCTATGGCCAAAAGCGTCAAGTGTGCAAGGCAGAGTCAATTTACATGGCTCTCCTGGAGGTTCGCTGTGTGCCAACAGAAGACACCTATGCCCTTCTCTTACGCGCTTACTGCAATGCTGGATCACTGCACCGAGCAGAAGGCATAATTTCGGAGATGCAGGAGCACGGGATTCCTCCAAGTATGCACCTCAATTCCTCTAATTTGTCAGAGGAAGACATATATGTTAAAATAAATCATACCAATAACACTCTTGCAGGTGCAATTGTATATAACGCGTACCTCGACAGCTTATTGAAGGCGAGATGTACTGAAAAGGCAGTCGAAGTGTATCAAAGGATGAAGAAAGAACGCTGCAGAACTAACACAGAGACATACACCCTGATGATCAATGTGTATGGGAAGGTCAGGCAATTTTGCTATGATTTTTTTTGAGCAAACAAGTTTGCTATGAAATCACCTGAAATATTCTTGTAGCCTTTTGATATAGTGGCTTGCGCTCATTTTCAGAATTTCTCATGCAGTCAAAGCAACCGATGGCAGCAATGAAAGTTTTCAACGAAATGAAGTCGATAGGGTGCAAACCCAACATCTGCACTTACACTGCCCTGGTGAACGCATTTGCAAGGGAAGGCCTGTGCGAGAAGGCAGAAGAGGTGTTTGAGGAGATGCAGCAAGCAGGGCATGAGCCTGATGTGTATGCCTACAATGCCCTCATGGAAGCTTACAGGTGATCGATCATCCATGATCCTAACTTCCCTACTCATAATTCGACTGAAATTTGTTCAGAGTGCTATGAGTGTGAAGTAACATGTTGCAACCTGCCAATGTATCGCAGTCGCGCAGGATTTCCGCAAGGCGCATCGGAGATCTTCTCTTTGATGCAACACGTGGGGTGCGAACCTGACAGAGCCTCATACAACATCTTGGTAGATGCATACGGAAGAGCTGGTCTTCATGAAGGTACATCAACTCAATGAGCTTCTTCTGTTCAGTTCATGGAGAATTTTACTGTACGAGAACTCAAGAACATGAATGCTATTGTGCTACTGCGATGAAGTGACAGCTGCTGAATCTGCTGCTTCTCTGTGAACTGTGATTGTTCAGATGCAGAGGCTGCATTCCAAGAACTGAAGCAGCAGGGGATGAGGCCGACGATGAAGTCGCACATGCTGCTGCTCTCCGCCTACGCCAAATCCGGGGACGTCGCCAAATGCGAGGGGGTGATGGCGCAGCTGCACAAGTCCGGCCTGAGGCCGGACACCTTCGCGCTCAACGCCATGCTCAACGCCTACGGTCGCGCCGGCCAGCTCGACAAGATGGAGCAGCTCCTCGCGGCCATGGAGGAGCAAGAGTCGTACGGAACCGACATCAGCACGTACAATGTGCTGGTGAACGTGTACGGCCGCGCAGGGTACCTGGACAGGATGGAGGCTGCGTTTGCCTCCGTGGCGGCCAGGGGGCTCGCCGCCGACGTGGTGACGTGGACGTCCCGCATGGGCGCGTACGCGAGGAAGAAGGAGTACAGGAGGTGCCTGGAGATCTTCGAGGAGATGGTCGACGCCGGGTGCTACCCGGACGCTGGCACGGCCAAGGTGCTCCTCGCCGCGTGCTCGGACGAGCAGCAGGTGGAGCAGGTCACCGGCATCGTCAGGTCCATGCACAAGGAGGCTAAGACTCTGTTCACCATATGAAAAGGGCACACTTTTTTATAAACAAAAAAAAGGAGAAACACTTGCTATCATTAAACGTAGACTACAGTAGGATTAAGCATAATTATATTGTTGTATTACAAAGTTACAAGTTTTAAGGAAAAAAGATGGAGTTTCATGCTTTGAGAAGAGAAAACTTGCTTACTAATAAATCATAATTAATTAGTGACATTGGCTTATGATGTGGATGTGCTGCCTCCTACAATCCTACATTTTTATGACAACTTGTGTGTACTGATGTTGTCTTGGTAGGTGAATCCAGTGTTAAGTGGGGCGAAATTTGAGCCACCTAGCACTCTCAAGTCTCAACTTTCAACTATCAACACGTAATTTCTGAATTAGTTGCCAAAAAAGTCCTCCTGAATTCACTCTTAGTTCTTAATAGTAGTAACATCTAACAAAACAACTATCTTTGACAAATACAAGGGATACTCAGTTCGACTTAAATAAACTGATTTATAACTTATTTTGTATTATAATTAACTTAATTTTTATTATAGCTAATGGTAGTTTTTTAGTGTAATTAAATTTTTTAAAAAATAAAAATAAAAAACTTGTTAACCTATCACAGACAATGCAGGTGAACATGAAAAAAAAATCAATAAAAAACTCAAAAAATCTAATAAATTAAAAAAGATAAAATTTAAAAATAATAAATTAAAAATCAGATGTTAAAATCGAAATAAGCGAAGCCTACAACATGGAGCAGCTGTGATAATCACCTTTGGTATAGCAAATTCCAACTGTGATTACCACTGATGTGTACTACTACTGCTCTACCAAGAGCCAGTGGAGTAGGCAGTGTATTGTACTATATCCCCTCACCAACTGCTATTGCTGTCGTTTGCAGTCCGCATCAGCCACCAACCGTTCCCGCAAGTCTGATCAGAGTCAGGCAGCATCTGTACGTACCTTGCATTGTTGATTGATTGTTTACGCATTCCAATGACCGAACCAAACTAACCATCTCCATCCAACCCGTGGTGGCCAGTAGAAAAATGCCGTTTATAATGGTTTTGCCTTTTAGCTTATCTGTTAAGAAGTCAAAGCTAATATAAATATTTTAATTTTTTATAAATTACTTTTATTGATCACTACTTTGTATTTTTTATATATTATAATATTTTATTATATTATAATTTTATAAGTTGCATAATAGTTCAAATATTATAGTATTTTTTTGTTGTATCTTCTTTCTTATATAATACATTACTATTCATTGATCATTATTATTTATTAGTTGATTCTATCAGCTACTTCTATTCATTAGTCATTATTATTTATCAGTTAAAATTAAAAGTTATTAATAAAAGACAATATGAACAAAGCCTTTGAATCTTTTGTGCGTTAGTTGGAACCTCGAATGCAGCACTCCAACCATTTAGGTGATTAGTTTAAGGGCTTAATTAAGGACCAAATGCCCTCTTGGACACAGGATTTGGTGCTAAGTTTCAGCTGTATTTTCTTTTGAACTTATGTTTCTGCTGTAATTTAACCCTTCATGGTGGCTCGATACTCGCTGAACAAAAGCGTGATCTTACATTTTCATCCCTACCCAAGTCGATGTTCACAAATCTATACTAGCACCTTTTTCAGGAACGCAATAGTAGCACCTTCACCTTTGTATTCACCTCCCTTCATTCTCGCTTCCTTCTGGCCTATCTCACAAGGCCAAGCCACTCCTATTCTAGCGGATGAGGAGTGGGACTTCGGGTTAGCAAACTAAAATGATGCTTATTTAGACTTAAAAACTTTGGTTTATAGCTTATTTTATATTGTAACGACTAAAAATATATTGTAGCTACTGATAGAATTTTCAGCGTAATTAAATTTAAAATAAAAATATAAAAAATTATATTATCACAAACAGTGAAAAAGAATAAAGGGAAAAAATCCAAAAAAAGCCTTATCATCAGAAAAAAAGATAAAAGAGGCTAGAAAACAAAAACAGAAACTCTAACAAGCAGAGCCATGAGCTGAATCCCAAATTTCACTGATAGGGTAGAGTGTTCTCTCTTAGGAGAAACTCCATAGGATCGCATACTTGTCTCTGACCTCTGCAATTTTGTAGATGTGTAAGTAGACGCACTTGCGTATGCGCGTATGCGTCAAGAGGTAGATGAGATGCCTACTAATGCAAACCCGTTCCATGACACCTGATATTGGTGGAACTTACTAGTTAGCCATTTTAACCTGCTAAAAAAAGGTTTCTCTAAAACATGAAAATGCAAAGGGCAAAATTGCAAACCCTAAAGGGCTTTTCGTAATGAAAAAATTAGGTACATACCATTATAAAGTGTTTACATTAGAAATATGCCATTATAAAGGTTTAGCTTAGAATCATGCCATTATAAGGTGTCCATGTTTTGAAATATGCCATTATAACCACTTTCATATATTTTCTATCAAATATACAACATATATTTATACATATATTTTCGTATTTCCTAAAATACCTTTGCCCCTCCCATACCCATCCCCAACACATCTGGACGCAACAGCACCCTGCCCAGGCGCCCATACCCATCCCCTTTCTCCCTCAGATCTGGATGCAACATGGCGACGGCATGGAGACTTGTCACCACAATTGCTTCAAGGGTTAGTTCTGATTTCAGAGGTTCGCCCAGGCTCACCACAACAGCTCCTCCTGCAGGCTCACAACCCTCACCCCGAGCACCACAACCGCTTGACCCTAGCCCATTCCTTGCTTCAAAATTGCAGCAGCAGGCACATATCAGTTCTGATTTTGACAACAAAACTCATACACCTTATACAAGAAATTCAAGGTAGAATCATCAATGAATCGCAAGTATTTCATTACAACTCTGATTGCATCAACTTCATTGCATTCACATCATCACTATTTGTTCATTACATCTCATGAAGTTAACAATTTTCAAGTGAGACACATCATCACTATTTGTTCATTGCAAGCCGGTGCCAAGTGAAGAAGGGGAAGCCGAGGCTGCACCGAAGGAGGAAGAGAGGGCAAACCGGTACCAAATCAACAATTTTCAAGTTCATCATCCGAAGTTTTTGCGATTTGATTCTTCTGCTCAAATGCATCATCCTAGTTCATCCAAGTCCACAGAAATTGCACCGCTCTCACTTGGAAAACTAGCACTGAAGATCATTCTATGTTAATACAAAGGAATTGCAAAAAACTAGAAATTGCAGCTGTGTTCATACTTACAGGGGAGGAGGAGGCTAGGGTTTAGTTTGGGGAGGTTGCTCGGGGGAGGAGAGGGGCGGTTTGCAGAGGTGGCTCAGGGGAGGAGAGGGGCGGAGGCGGGCGGTGGCTCGGGAGCGGAGAGGGCGGGGACGGGCGACCGCTCCGGGGAGAAGGCCAAAGCGACGACTTCTCGAGAGAGGAGGGGGGGGGCGCGCGCCCGGGAGGAGAGGGGAAGAGGCGGGCGAGTAGCTTCGTGCGAGAAGCTCTTAGGGCCTTGTCGCCGGCGCCGCCGTCGCCGCCATGTTCGCCCAGGCATCGGTCAAGCGGGAAAAGGGGATGGGTATGTGCTCGACGGCTCGAGGTGCTGTTGCTTGGTCTAGATGTAATCGAAGGGGCAGGGGCATGATAGGAATTACGAAAATTAGGTACTGTGTATTTAATAGAAAATATAGGAAAATCGTCATCATGGTATATTTTAAAATATGGACACTTTATAATAATATGATTCTAAGCTAAATTTTTATAATAATATATTTTTAATGTGAACACTTTATAATAACAACATGTACCTAATTTTTCCTTTCGCAATTTGCAAGCGCAGCGCCACCCACTTTCCATTTCTTCTTCTTATATTTTCGCAATGGTGTTCTTCTGCAAAAAAGAGAACAGGAGCCACCAAACCCAGGAGGAACAACCCCGAGAGAGGAAGCGTCGCCGATAAATTCCTCCGTCCGTCCTCTGATCATGGCCATGGCCTCCTCCAGACTGCTGTGGGCTTCGCGCGCCGCCTCTTACCTCAGGATCTCCACCTTCCCCAGGGCCTTCTCCACCGGTATCTCCTCTCCTCTTCGTGGCAACCTTCTTGTTTGCGCATGTATCTTGTGTGTTCTGTGCTGCGTGCCCTGGGATCACAGGTCCTTGGCGTCGGAATGGCACGATCTCGCTGTCTATTTCTCTCAAAGATCGGATTTTGGGAAGACGATTCTTGTAGTCGTCAGGTGACAGATATGTTTGGGTTGACTGGTCTCTTTGGTGTGGAAGGTTTCGTCTTCTTAGAGAGGAATCTTGTCTCCGTTTCTGCTTTTGGCTGATTTGATGGTAACCGCGCATGTATGAAAAATTCAACATTTCTGCCATTGGATATGTATTGTGCTGGGTTTTTTTAGCAGATTGATTTGTAAGCTTTAAATTAGCCTTATGTTGATGCTGATGAGGAAGGCACCGGTCTAAAATTTTCGCTGTGATGTTTATTTTATGCATCTGAATGTTCCTCATTATCATAGCAAAACCGTGCCGTGCAAAGTTTCAGATTGATATTTGTAGTACTTCAGAATTCAGATATATTCATTTTCAGGAATAGGCTTGTAAAATCCATTATTCCATTGGGAGTAAAAAGATTACCACCCACCTACAACGGACAAAGGTTTCCAATAAGACGATGAAATGGTTACAGTGCCATGATTTTCTGAATATGAATAAAGAGCGGTGTTGTTACATGGTGCATGTGAGGTAGAGATGCAAAAGAAATGAACTCAGGAAAAAGCTTCTTATAGTGCATTTTGTTGCATAAAAATGGTTATCTATACACTGGTTTTAGGAAAGAAAGATAGATGGTTGGAGTTGTTTATTCCCTGAAATTTTCCTTGGAAGAGGCTTGGCTTTCTATTAACATTAGTTGAATGGTGACAGGGAAAATCATCATTATGGTACATTTTATATTAGTTTATATGTTATTTGCAAGGGGTCACTAATTGGAGTGATTATGGTACTATTTATGTGCGCATTGTTGATGCATTGCTGCTTCACTGCCACTTAAGTGTTTAACGCATCTCATGCTATGTGTCGTTCTTGTTTTCTCTTACTTCAGTGCTGAAGGATCTGAAGTATTTTGACACTCATGAGTGGGTGAAGGTTGAGGGTGACTCAGCAACTGTTGGGATTACTGATCATGCCCAGGTTGATACATTCATACATTCTATCACCGCGAACAAATTTAGGTGTTAAACCTTCCATATGTTAGGTTATTCAGTAGGTACCTATTCTGATATATACATAATGCTTGCAGTCTATTACTTAAAACATTTTTTAGAGGATATTGCTTATACGTTTTGGCTTCCAATACATGCTATTATTCCAGCATGTGGTGTCAGGGCTTGCCATGCTTAATGGTGTGTTGTTTTTGCTTCCAGGACCATCTGGGTGATGTTGTGTATGTGGAGCTGCCAGAAGTTGGCAGCAGTGTATCCCAGGGAAAGAACTTTGGCGCTGTTGAAAGTGTGAAGGCAACCAGCGATATTAACTCGCCAGTATCTGGAGAGGTCGTTGAAGTGAATGATGAACTAAGCGAGAGTCCTGGATTGGTAAGTTTTAACTCGTAATAGCCCAACACGCACTGAAATAGACCTTTGTGAGTAGATTAAACACTGGTATAACTTGTATGCTGGTTATTTTTTTCTTGCATAGGTCAATGCAAGTCCATATGAGAGTGGGTGGATTATCAAGGTCAAGATCAGTGATTCAAGTGAGCTCAATTCGCTGATGGATGACGAGAAGTACTCGAAATTCTGCGAGGAAGAAGGCAATCATTGAACAAATACCAGTGGCTTCTGAACAGTAAGAATCTGTGTTTCGATCGTTGTCGACGCTCGTGATGTGCCATTGAGCACTCACCTTTACCGCCTGCTGTC
This sequence comes from Melocanna baccifera, assembly GCA_036346265.1. NCBI lineage: Eukaryota > Viridiplantae > Streptophyta > Magnoliopsida > Poales > Poaceae > Melocanna > Melocanna baccifera. The sequence goes on along the minus strand of CM070679.1, from coordinate 34,064,235 downwards.
TCAATTCAGCAAGGATCACCGCATGGAATAAATTTGTTTTGGCATTTGCCTCTTCTACAAGGACTTGCAAAATTCGAACCTGTAAGTGACATGAGTTTCTTTATTCTTTGTAATATTGCCGTGATTTCATCTTTAATCATAGCTCTGTCTGCTCCCTTAATATTTGAGTCGCATGTTCCTGGTTTCTGCCGTACATTGGTATTTTGGCACAGCTGAATAGGGGATGTTTGTGAAGAAATCTGTGTTAGGATGAAGTGATGTTTAAACATACAGTGATGTTGCATGTTGAAATCCTTTTCGTCCTGGGGAGTCCAGGTCCTAGACAAACTTTCATCATGTTGAAATCCCTCCCGTCATTTGTTAGGCAAAATCACTTCCATCATGTCTGATACCGTAAGAACTTTCATCATGGAGAATTCTAGGCAAAGTTACTTCCTCCTAACATATCATGTCTGATACCGTAAGAACTTTCATCATGCAGAATTCTAGGCAAAATTACTTTCTTACGGTATCAGACAAACAAGCAAATCAATATAGCCTGTGCAACCTTAACCACTAGGTATGTTGTATATTCAGATGCTGCCAAATGATCTATAGCTGCAGTATATTGACTTTGCCATATACCAAGTTCGCATCACATCCTCCTGTCAAAGAAACTAGATCGCCAAAATAGAATCGAAGGATACAGTGTGTAAGATTTCAATAGAAAACCCAGCATGCATGCCAGCTTTTCGTCATAGAAAAACAGCAGGTGGTTTTCTCATTGCATCAGTGCTAAATACAGTTATCCTGAATAACTAAGATTTACTGTCCTTTTTGGATCGACCATTCTGGATAGGGGAACTTCATCATATATCCTCCCCCACATTTGAGAGTTTCAGGATTTACCCTCCCCACTCAATGACATGTGGGGTCGGGATGAGTCACTGACACGCGGACCGGAAGGTAAATCCTGAATTTCAATCTAAGAGGAGAGTATATGATGAATAAATCCTTCTGGATATGAGCTTACATACAGAAACCTAAATGATGGGGGGGGGGGGGGTTAGTGGTAGTCTGTTACGCAGCAATTTCGTCAACAAAACAAAGAAGGCGGCCCCAAGCTACAGGTCACAACGAAGCAAAACTTGTCTCACGCTTAGATGTTCCACCTGTGTGCTGATCGTGGACCACAACTAATTCCCTCGTAGTATTGTAAAGGCAGTTTTCCTTTGTTCCACTCGTTCACAAACTTCTTGAACATATCATGAGCAGACTCCGAAGAAAGATCAGAGAAATATTTGCCTTTTGCTTCCATCAACCAGGTTGCAAACTCATTGTTCTTTGAGTAGTCATCTTTGGATATTTCTTCGAAACCCCGTTTCAGTTAACAAAATAAGAGGCGTGGAGAACTCGAGGAGAAAGGCAAGGAGACCCAGGTTCGCTATATGTTAATCACTTCTGTCTTGGCAACTCGAAATAAAAAATAAAAATAAAATCACTTCTGTCTTGGCAAGGACATATGCACCCAACTGGTGCATTCTGTCTGTTGTTAGCAGCCTTCTACATTTGCTGCATTCCAGCTAACCTTAAAAACGATAAATGACATGCAACTAATGTCATGGTCTTGGTGCACAAACTATGGCTCTCAAGATCTTTGCAAGCATGTACATGCTATTATTCCTTTCAGAAACAGCATAAAAAATTGTGGGAGAGAAAGCAACAACCCAAAGTACTAAATTTCTAAGGGGGTGATCGTTTCGGCTTTTTTCAGCTTCAGTTTCTAGCTTCAGCTTTTTTTTCACTATTCACTATACTATCCACTAACTTAGGTACAGTGTTTTTTCAGCCAGCTATAGTGTTTTTTCAGCCAAAAGCCATCGCTATTCCGATCACCCCCTAAATTGACACAGCTATTTTAGTTCAATGGAAAGAACTTGAAAGAAATCTTGTCCTTCTATTCAGCCTTCAGATGCGAAATACATTCTAGCAAGTTTTCATGAAACTCCATTATCCAGGACAACACAAGGGACTTTTACTTTGGCTATGATAATTGTAGAAATTTGTGATACCTTACCCCTGATTCATGCTCCCAATATCTACCAGAATTAGGAACAAGTTCTAAGTTTGGTTCTACTTCTAAGGTAAACCCATACCGCTCCTCGATGTGGTTCTATGTTGGACCATTGTTCCATTATCAGACATTCAGACCTTATTCAAAAGGTTAATCTTCCACAAAAATTTATCTATGAAAAAGGAGTCCTAAGTCCCAACTCCTAAAGAGCTAGTAAGTCCACCACATGCTTTATTAATCCACCCTATGCCTAGTAAGTCCATATGCTTTATTGCCCCTGCCGCTGTGCTTCTTCCTCCTCCTCTTCTTGCGCCTCCTCCTCGTCGTCCCCTCTATCATCTCGGCTGCTCCTCCTGCTCTCCTTGTCCCGCCTCTTCTTCCGCTCCCTCTCCTCTTCCGCCCCTGAACCAACCAAGAAAAGAAGTCAGCACACACCGAAACAGAGAGACGGACGGGTCGAACCGCGAAGGACCGAGATCTTAGGCCACCTGAGGAGGAGGAAGAGCCGCGCTTCCTGGACTTGCCCTCGCCGGCCATCGTCGCCGCCGGCCTTCTCCGCCGAGTTCGACAAAAGTGAGGAAGAACACACCGCCTTTTCCTTGCAACTAGGGGCCACTGGCCCAAATAGAAATTTAGGCCTATTATTTCAGCCCAATAGTCAATCGGATCGGTCGCTCCCCAAAACGGTTATATGGTAGAGTCCGAGGGCTCCAACGCAAAATTACCCGTTAGGCTCCCGCACTTCTCGATCCTGGACGTACATTACCCGATCGGACGGTCAATAATGATCGATTCAACGCGGGACGGGCACAAACGGTAATACAGTAGACAGCGAGGGCTCCGTTGCGAAGCTGGCTGGGGGCATCCGTTCGACTCGATCTCTGCCGCGCAACCTTGATCGGACGGCCACTATCGTGTCATACGATCGTTAGTTGCCGCTCCAAAGTCTCCACGGCGGCGGGGGAGAGGGCGAACGCTCTGAGCGGCGGCGACGGCGGCGGCGTACGGTGACGACTGCCGCGTGGTCAATCGAGTCTGATCGGTGCATGCTGCAAGGCAGGTGATTTCTTGGTTCGGTGTTTGCATTGTCGATCTCAAAATTCCTCACTCGCAAAGAACTTGACCTCTGATTCAATTCGTCCAGCAAAAAAAAAAAAAACCTCTGATCAATTGTTGGTAACAGTCAATGGTGGTGATCAGTACATACGCAGAATGTTTATACCATCAATCCGTTGCATTATTGCGGTGTTTATATCTGCCGTAGTTGTCAAAGCATATATATATATATAGCAGAATGGCAGATATATATATATGCAGCGTCCAACCGAAGTTTCGCTTGTGTCGGATGTCTGGACGCTATTCGCATCCTATTTCTTAATAATAATATGGTTTCAATCTCGTATCGCTACAGAACAAATGGCATCGACTTGTTTGTTTTCTGAACTGGCAATTACAGAAAGAACTGTAGGATATCTGTCAAATTAACCAATCGGCATTCAGCACATACACACCAGAACCACAGCCGCTTCAGATACGTAATTATATATGTATAATTAGTTTACCACTCACACAGGCTCTTGAGTAAAGCTTATTATTACATCCCCGATCGAACCTCGACGTACGCATGACTACAGGCATGCATTAGTACGTACTACCGACAAATTGAACTACTACCTTGCTTACTTAGGTACACACACAACATATATATAACTTATTCCAGATGAGCAAACCCACACAACTGAGCTCTCTTTGTTCCAAATTAGTCCTTATGCATCATATCGATCCTCCAATGTGATCCTCCTCAACTCTTCACCTAGCATGCATCAATCATGCATACATACACTGCATGCACCCATGCATGCACATCTCTGCAAATAGACAATGAAATTTCATATGATCAACACAGAATGCAACCTAAGAAAACACTGTTATTAATCGCATGTTTATGACATATATACACACCTGAGTGAACAGATGTGCAGCTAGTGCATGCATGTGTACGTCGTTCTTACCACAGCTGCAGGCCGTGGCCGCCGGCATGGAGGCTACTGCAGGCTGCAGGGTCCTGCAGGTTGGGCTGAGTAGGCTGCAGCCGGAAGCCGCCGATCGCGACGTCACCGTGCAGCTGCGGCGGCGACGTCAGCTGCAGCGCCGTGGTCGACGACTCCTCTCCGTAGTACGACGCGGGATGCCCGAAGGCCGCGGCGGCTGCCGGCGTCAGCATCGACAGCACCGGCGCCATCTCCCCCATCTTCACGTCGGCGCCCACGGCCGCCTGCTGGTTCTCGTTGATCTGAAAGAATCAACGTGGCACAATTGATCAAGCACACACTTGCATATACGATCGATGCACACGTGCTTCAAGAACATAATTATTAGTTCTAAGCACACTCTCTACTTACCATGCGGCACAGGAAGCTGTTCTGGTCTTCCAAGATGTGCTCCTGTTGATCAGTCGTTACTAATTAATCAGATGTAACATCAACGCATAGTTAATTTGTTCTTGATCTAAGAATGATACATGTCATTACCTTGCGACGTAAGTTGTCGAGCTGCTGGTTCAGGAGCTGATGCTGCAAGCAGATGCATCATGCATGCATTGATCAAATAATTGGTATCGCAAGAATTGATGTAGCTATCCAAATCTTGGAGTGAGAAATTTGTTTCTGAAGATTTACAGAAGTACGCACCTTTCTTGCGCGGATTTTGGTGACGGAGAACTCTAGCTGCTGCTCGAGGTCGTTGATGTTGGCGAGGGTGAGGGAGGAGAGGTCGTCGCCGGTGTACCTCCTGATGCCCGTCTCAAGCTTGTCCATCTCGTTCCTCATCCGTGTCATCTCCACAAATATTTGCTGCGCGCATGCAAAAATCCAATTGGATCAAGTAGCAGCTACTAAATAGTAAATACTAACTTAGGATTTCATTAAATAACAATATTTATAAATTATTGTGTGTGTGTGTGTTTACCTGATCGTGGTTTATCTCCTCGAAGTGACTGCCGGTGACGGTCTGGTAATGCTCAATGAGCTCTCTCAAGCTACATCATCAAATATTTAGCAAGTATGTTCATTAGTTATGTTAGTTAATTAGATGGCTTGCGATTGCTAATGCTACATCTACTTAACTAGGATTAATACTCTGTGACTAATTCATGCAAAAAGGGGTCTCGTTGTTGACGAATCTCTGGTAAATTACTTGATGATAAATTAATTTGTTGTGAGCATTTTCGTGATGCTATATTATGTGAACAGAACAATTTAGTTCAAGGCTTGATCTGTTAGAGCTACACCAATTTACAGTAACAATTTGCAGCAAGTTAGTAGGTTAATTATACCAAAACTAGGGTGTTCACATGTGTAGTCACATATGTAGTACTCTTGCACTGCTCAGATCTACTACAAAATTTTAGAAGCATGCATGGTAAGTGACGAGTCCAAATTTCTCTTTTGATTTTGGATTGTTCACTGAATGTAAGCTGCTAATAGCTACCATATGTGCATGCATGTATTTATCAACATCGATCCGAATAATGAGTTTGAATGATTTGGTGACAGATTCAGACATAACTTGATCCGCAGACCAAGAAATCCCTCAAAGGCTTGATGACATGTTAAAACAGTATCTCTCTTCAACAAACTGATTACAAATTTGAGGTGCCACATATGAAATAAAAAAATCAGAGTGCACATTATTATTCTTCTGACATATTAATATTAAACGCATATATAACTTAGTCAATTTACCTATCAAATATTTTGTGATGGGGAAATTTACCTAGCAACCATGAGAGCCAAGGAAATAAGGAGGGACTGCCTAGCTAGCTATAGTTACTTGGAACTTAGCTAGGATCATGCGGATCTTGCTATGCTTAAGTAGTAACACAAATCTCAATAGCTCCCCAATTCTGACATAACAAAATACTCTATGTACACAAGCAGGTTACAATAAATTAAAGAGCGCATACGGATCATGATTCAGTAATATGGCTTTGATGTCGATTTAATATGACAATAAATCCTTGACACTTTAGCAAAGAAATCAAGGGAAAGTACATATATGCACATTGCAAAAGTTAAAATGAAGAAGGTAGAGGAGAATAGAAGACAAAGTAAAAAATATATATATGCTTAATTAATATCATGCATGAAATGAAGTATAAGTGAAACATACATTATATGCACCGATCAAATGATCAATAACTTGAGAAAATCGAAAGAAAGGGGGGGAACTACCAGGGTAGTACTTAATTGTCTCTGCAAAACCTAAAACAAGGTAGAAACTGTAAAGAACTAAAGAAAACACTTAGTTTCTTGATGTTTGAGAAATTAACAAGAAACCAATCAATCATGATGCATCTGCACACGGAGAAGGAACAGTTGATAGATGAACAAACTAGGCATACAGACCTGCAAGTAGGGCTGCAGTACTCGAACATCCTGCCGGTGCTGGAGAAGATGACGACGCCGACGCGCGCGTCGCACAGCACGGCGAGCTCGTTGGCCTTCTTCAGAAGCCCTCCCCGGCGCTTGGAGAAGGTGACCTGCCGGTTCGTCGCGTTCTCGATCCTCTTGATCTCGATTTTCCCACGGCCCATGGTTCTATACGATCCAACGTCTCGAAGAGGAATTAAGCTTGTCTTTCCTTTATCCTGCAGGAGGAACAACACGGGTTAACGTTAACTAATGGATGGATTTAATTTGATGGAAATAACATGTGTCATGAGCTCAGATTGGATCTAGTGCACATAAAGAAATCGCTCCGACTAATTAAAGGATACAATCAGAAGTAGAAATTTTCTTTCAGAGATGTAGTTCTCTTTGTGAAGAATGAAGAACCTAGAAAAAAGGCTCCATTTTTCTTGTATTAATCACAAGATGGAGGAACGTAGAGAGAAAGGACACGAGTAGTAGTAGTGTTATGTACGTACCTTGTGAAAGTGCTTGCTTCAAAGGCTAAGGCAGGAGGTGCAGAAGGAGAGACATATATAGAAGGAGAGTAAGGTGTAGTGCTAGCTAGGTCTCTACACTCCCCTCCCTGCCCAAGTAAATACTCAGCACTAAGGCAGTAACACTTCATTATTTAACTGTATCTAATGCTACTTTTTAATTTGTTTAGATTTACCCCTGTAGGCTGCAGCAACAATGTACTGCTTTTTTAGGGCATGTACAAGCAAGGCCACACTGAAGGCCAGTGAGTCAAAGCATGCAACAATTGTCCACATGAGCATGACCAGTAGTACATGCATTTGCATATCTATGTATGTTGCATGCAATGATGCAGCCCTGCACATATGCACGAGCTTTGTGACGCACACACAAGCTGCAGATCACACACACAAAGTTCAGACTTCAGAGGCTGCGACACTGCAATGCATACATAGCTAACTACCTCATGGCTAGCTCATGAGAGTGCTACACAATTAATTAATTAGCTTGCTGCATGCACTGTACTGCAGTAGAGAGATGATCTTCCATGAATACATTCTAGTGCGAGAGGATGCGTAGCGAGCAACTGTCTGCATGCCCTCACAATGCACCATGGAAAGCAACGTTGAGCTCAGAGAGAGTGTGTGTGCGCGTGTATGTGGACTTGTAACCACCCTCTGACCGTGTGGCCCCGCCAGGTTTCCTCCTCCTTGCCGATCTTGGCAGGTTCTTGAGGTGGCCATGGCCATATGGGGAGGAGCCCGAGACAGGGACGCTTGCAGCTTATGGCAACGGAGCCAAGAAACCCTAGCTTGCAGCTAGCTATAGAGAGAGGCAGGGAGAGGCAGGAGCATGCTGCATATTGATCACAATGGTTGCTTGCCTTGATGGGGACTGCCACCTTGTTCCACATGGAGCGGTGGGGGTGAACTGCACTCTCATTTGGGAAGGAGGAAATGAATTAATTTGGCAGAGATTTTCTCTGGATCATTTGATCTCCATGATGGCTTGGCTAGGGTTCATATATATCCATATGTCAAGTTTGGTTTCACGTTTCTCTTCGATTCTAACTGTAACTGTATTTACAAGAGAGGTTTATAAAACTTCATTGTTTGATCTCCCTAATGGCTAGGTTTGCATTTCTCTTTTAGGGTTATTTTAACTTCAGTTTTTTTTTAAAAAAAATCTGAATTAAATCCTAAAAAATTCCCCCATCCAAACATGTAAAAATCCTTCCGTTGGTTAATTAAATCTTGAGAATCCTAAAAAAATGCCCCAAACATGTAAAAAATCCTTCCGTTTGGTTAATTAAATCTTGAGAAGAAAGTGAAAATTCTAACTAATTTCCCTGAGATATCTTCAGGCATGCATGCTAACTAGCTATAGGTCTAAATGTGATTGAGTTCCCGGGAACTGAATATTACCAAGGTAACGATGCGTCTCATGAATAATTACCACTATGGGACATCATGTCTCAATTAGTAATTCTTAAATAAAATTTGGAAAATATTAATGCGTGTGCATAAATGCCTATTCATGTCCATGTTGAAGTGCTAATGGAGCCATTCTGAGCAATATAGCAAATATATGAGCATATGCACATAGCAAATTTGTGAGCAAGCACACAAAACAAAACTTGGGACTCAGAACTGTGTAAACATGCTAGTTAATTTTTAGAAAAATCATACATTAACCAAAAGTAAATGTTAATAAATGAGCTAGCATTCTTACCCAGACATGATCGGCGCGCCTGCTTGATTGTTGTTCATCCAAACAAGTTTTATTTATATATTTCGTATATACACTGTCCAAAATCTGTACATACAGAAGTAGATGGTTTCCATTTATGCGGTGATAGAGAAGAAACGGGATAACCGCGCTCAATCTGGCTTCCAACGCCAGCGACAGGCGATTTTTACACTGCAGCCACGATTTTAGCTACTGTAGCAAATTCGTCCTCTAGTGATTGTTTTTTGGTATTTTTGTGTTTTGATTTTTTTCCTGTATTCCTTTGCATCGTCCGCTCTAGATTAGCGTGCCGTTTTTATTTTTACATTTTTTAAAATTTAATTATGCCCAATAAGCTAACTCAGCTACAGTAAAAAAAATACCAGCTACAGTAAAATTTCAACAAAAGTCAAAAGCCATCGCTATTTCGAACGCCCCCGTAACACTGATCCATAATTCCATATGCATGAACAGATCACCAGCTGGAGCACTTCAACAAACTATCACTTTCTTCTGTCGATGAAGGCCTCAAGTGGAGTTTCTTTTCATGATCTAATGAATGTTAATTTGTAGTCCTAACTTGACTGCAGCAGGAAGACTGAACATGTTTTAGATCGTCTGATCACTCAATTAATTGTTCAAGTCTAGACATGTATAATTTTTTGCAAAGAAAAATATCCCCTATTTTTCCAGTATGCTCGATCAATGGGTTAAAAGACTGCAACAAATCTAGATAACATAGGAGTAGTTGTACACAGGGTTCAAAATCCTATTGGTAACCGGCCGGTTACCAGATTTACCGATGGGTACCAAGAAGCATTTACCGGTCTGGTTTGTATAAATTCAAATTTAATTTTTTGAACGTAAAAGTTAGATTCCTTAATGATATTTATATTATTTAACACTAATCCAATGTACTAGGATCTCCCGTGCTTGACTTGATGCTTTTTGCTACGAATGTATTAGGAATTTTCAATTGTTAATTACTCGTAACCGGTTTTTAGCGGTTTTTCTCTGGTTTTTTGGACGATAACCACCCGGTTTTTTGGTTACCGATTTCAAAAACAGTCCAAATTCAAATTTTGATATTTAAATTTTGGTAGGTTTTTTCTGTAAACGGCTGGTTACCGTTACCAGTTCTTGGCGGGATTTTTCTCCTGTTTCGAGTTTTTGAACCTTGGTAGTACATGAGTGGCAGTTTTTCTTTAAGGCGTGGAATGGCAGGATGAGCCCTTGATCGATCCAGTACTTAAAAGACATTTCTGATAAACTTGATGATGAGAAGAGAGGGAGAGCTTCTGTTCAGGTTTGGATGAAGTGTGAACACCATTGGATGCCATTGGCCAGTTACCATGTACTTGTGTGACATCAAAGGTCACCAGAAATGGGAAAAGGTGATGCCTGATGAGGTTTAGTAAGAAAGCTTATGCCATACATGTATTCCAGTTGCAACCACCACCACTTTACAGCGATGACAACTATTGATGTGCCAACTGGCAAGTAATCAAGAAAGATCAGCTAATTAATATTCGGATCGGAGAGATATATGTCATGACTCATGAGGAAGTAAACAGATTGCTTTTGGTACAAATTTTGTAATTGTCATAAAAGGAGTCTAACTAGTAGATCCATCAATTCAAGTGACAACCTCACAAATATTAGCTTGTCTGTTAGGTGCACATTAAGCTATGAGTAGATACTTTGCCCTCCATAATGCTCTGATAGACTTGCCCATTTTACTCCAGTTGTAGCTAGTACTTACAAAGCAATTGCTGTTTATCAGAAAGACAATTATATGGATTCAGGCTTCAGAGTACTACTAGGCTGATGTCCAATTGATAGCTACAACCTGACACTTGTAGCAGTATATGATGCATCTACCATTGGGGAAAGGAAGAAGCAGAAGAACAATTGATTAACCCATCTTTCCTGCTCACAAATTCAAGATAAAAACTAAGGATATTAGAACATCGGGCGCGCTTCGCGCGCCTTGTCATGACTTTAATTGCAGAAATTAATCCACAATTCAATATAAACACTTCAAGTAGATTACAGATAGAGGCATTGAGATGCTAAGAGAGGAACCCCCCCCCCCCCTCTCCGAAACCAACAAAAGGGCAACCAAAAAAGGAAAGAAAGACAAAGAAAAGGATCTTGAGAACGTGTCAAGACATATTATCTTGTGAGAACAGAGTATTTGTGCTTAGCAAAACAAAAAGAGAAGACAACAACCCATGAGATCATATAGATACTCTTTAAGGTCATGTCATCACAACATTGCTAAGTTTGCATCAAGTTCAGATTAATGAAAAACGTTATATATTAGCAGCTATTGTAATAGGACATATCTTTACCTCTGTCAGCTGTTTTGACTTGGATGTTGCTTCTAACTGCACCCTCATCAATTCCTCCTGCAGATATGAAAAGAACAAATATAGAACAAAATGCATCATAGAACCACCAGAGGGAAGTAAATTGATAGTCTTGATATCACAAACCTCATCAACTTTAAGAGCACATTCCATGTTGTGAAGCTTGCGCGTTTGGTCATCATTTGCCTTTTGGAGCTAGCAAGGATAAAAAAGAGAAGAATAAGCCCATCTAACATGTAACATGTTAAATTCTGTTCAATGTTTTTATAACATGGGCCCTCAATGTCATTGAAAATGTTAATTAGGAATTTCACTTTTGAGTATAGGATCAATTGAATCTATGAATCAATTCAATTTGTGCTGCTAGCATTAGAAGAACCCGGGACTCACCTTTTTTTAAAAAAATGGTGCTGCCAATTTTTGATGAACTCCTAACATGGCTATTGCAAGATGGACAATTAGCGTGACATGCAGCCAAGTTTTCCAGATCCTTCTGTGCGCGCGTGCGCGCGCACGTGTGTGTGATAGAGAGGGAGAGTTTTCAAATCCTTCTACCAAAACAGCTTTGTCATGACAGTCATGGAAGATAATCTAGTGCAACTCATCTAGGCCTTATAATCAGTATTCAGTAATGCTCTTTCATGATTGATAAGTGTTAGTAATACAAATATTTTAAACACAACATATACACATACTTCTCTCTTTGCTGTCCAGTGTTTGTAGATGGTTCTGCTATCAGCATAGGATGCTCCTCAGGATTGATCAATAGCCGCTGCCTGAAATGTAGAACAAGTCAGTGTGACAATAGAGTGGAAAATAGCAATAACTTCAATAATTACACACCCACATCATAACAAAGAAATCATGGTGTTTAATCAACGTTAGCTAATAGACAAGTCATAGCATCCCAATGAATTAAATTAATCAAGCGAGAAAACAACAAACTTTATCTCATTTTCAACCATACTAAGGAATTTCACAACCACTATATTCTTTGTTCAATAAGCACATTACATCAGGTAAACAGAAAATGGTGGGCATAAAGTAGTGACTATGCTCAAACTCAAAGAGGGTGTCCTAGAAGATAAAACTTCTTTGCTGATTCTCGACAAACCATGTTAAAGAGGAGAAATTGCTTAGTCAGAGGTTAGATATGCATCAAGTAGATGAATCAACTCACCTAAAAGCATGATTCCATATACTGTCAACAATATCCCAATCAGTAAATGTTCCATCTTTCATTGGTGAAATCACCTGTTAAGTGGGGAGGGGGAGAGAATCAATAAACATTAGTTAACAAAATCATGAGCATCAAAATCAATCCTTAAGATGTGCTGATACTAACCTCCATATGATCCCTCCTGAATTCTAATTCTTGACCTACAAAGAATTTGCACTTTGTCTTAGCTTTGTCCACATCCATAGGCTTGGCTTCATTCTTAGAATCTGATGCAGAGTCAGCCTCCTTCTCTGGCTTGGCTTCATCAGCAACTCCCGTATGTTCAATTGAACCAACAACCTTAACATATCAAATCCAGATACTACGCACAGTAAGAATTTGTTACTGACCAAAACTTCCTCATTAGGTAGCTCACATGCACAATCCCATGAACCAACAAACCAACAGAATTTCCAAACACTGCCACTGTGCAAGCAAAGGAGGAAAAAATGCTAATCACTGAACAGTGGCATTACATAACCAAATTCAACCCTTTTCTTAATGTTACTCACACAACATTTCTAGTACCATACAGATGATCATTTTGCTTAATTTCAATACATGATTTGTTTTCTCATTTCCTCAGCAACAAAGTAAAATTAGCAATCTACTCCCAGAATGCAACATAAACCCAATTGGCCTATTAACCAAAGGGAGAAAATCCTGAACAAAAAAAAGGATGCTGTAGCATCTAAGACAAGTAGACTTGTACATAAAATGTACTTGGCATCTAAAATACAGTAACCAGCACAAGTCACTTGCCATGGGATCTGAATTTAACCTGTAGGGTCAACAAGTAGCAATTCCACACAAACCGCAATGCAGAAACTTCCAGCACTTGAAAAATTCAGTTTCGGTATTTGACTCAAAATGCACGTGCCGGCAGGTACGGCTCACACGAGCTAACACTGATAACTACAAACTATGTACATCACGACCAAATAAACACCAATCTGCCTACCATATCAGACCGGGACCCTTTTTTGCCACATCGGAGAAGTTCAAGCTTAATTGGTCAAGGGATCATCAGCATTCAGCAAGGCTGCAAATCGAATAGAGCGGAGCGGAGGAAATCGGCCTAGAACTCACGCTCGATGGCGTGGGCGGACTAGAGGATGGCGACGGGCAGCTTCTTCCGCAGCATGTAGCGCCTGGTCTCTCTACTGGGGGCGGAGGTCTCGAGGCAGTAGGTGGGTTGGACTGGCATGGGCCAAATTGCATGAGGACCAGCGCTGGCGCGGACGAGGGGAAGCCAAGACTCCAAGATGCATGCCGTGGCTTGATATCACTGATGATGGCATGTTGTTTAGTTGCCTCATGAGCCTCCTTACACCAACTCGTAGCTCTCCATTCTCACCTCTGTTAGACGAACAACGGTTTACAGAAGTAATCATAATAGAAGGTTCATCGAGTTCAGTGAGCGGAGACAAATGCAAATGTGTTAAATGGCCTCAACATGCGATGCAATCACATACCTCAAAAGATAAATGCATCACCAGCAACCAATCTTTTGAGCTAACAAAACACTCGGCCGATTGTAAGTAGATTCCGCCTAGGTTGTCCTAAAAGAAACAACAGACAAAACCCTTTATGAGATATAAGAACCTAAATCACTACATGTCATCAAAAAAATTAGGAACCTTTTATTGGAAGCGAGGAAGGGATACACCTATTCAGCAATACTAAAAAATTGAAAGCAATTTTAAGCAGATGGTGAGATTACAAACTCACCTCGGAAGATGTGACGGAAATGCCATTCATTTGCATGGAGATCTTTAGCCACTAGTTCTTGCCATGGTGGATTCTGAGTCATATCCTACAGACAAAACCACACCACGTACGACAGATGTTACGCATAACAAAATATCCAATATCATCTACAAGTGGATGCAATTATAAAATGCTCTTTATGCTAACCAGTGGGGGCAAACATTCTTCAGCATGCCTCCTAAGAGCTGAGAATCCACCATGGGTGCTCGTATCTGGCGATCAAAGTCTTGCGGAAGAGTGGACATTGCATCTTTCGAGTTCATGAGGTTCGGGATCGAGTGGTGGGTTCACTTTGCTAATCAGCGAGTCGGAAACAAATCAGAGCATATACATATAAAAATGAGCATGCAATAGAATTAGATAAGTCAATCGCAAGAATGAAAAGACCACATGATGCGGCCGCCGACCTCCCCTATGGCCGTCGCATCGGCAGCGAAGGCCAAGGGTCGACCGAATCCGGCCTCCGTGCCTCCCCCTCCGCCTCCGCGCCGATTGGATCCGGCCTCCCCCTCCAGGCTCTGGGCTCTGGCCTCCTCCTCCGGCCTTCGAGGGGGGGGAGGCGGCGGGGGAGGAGGGGGGAGGTGGCGAGGGACCGGGGGAGGAGGGGGCGGCGGAGGAGGGGGAGGCGGCGGGGGACCGGGGGAGGAGGGGGCAGCGGGGGAGAGGGGAAGAGGGGGAGGCGGCGGGGGAGCGGGGGAGGAGGGGGCGACGGGGGGGCGGTGGGGGAGGAGGAGGCGGCGGAGGAGCGGGGGAGGAGGGGGACCGGGGGAGAGGGGAGGAGGGGGGAGGCGGCGGGGGACGAGGGAGCGGGGGGGACCGGGGGAGGACTTGGAGCGGAGTCATGGGCAGGGAGGGGGGCGGTCCTGGAGGCCAACGAGCGCAAGCTGCCTCGCCACGCGTCGCGCGCGAAGGCCCTCGCGCGGGCGTGAAGCTCTCTGGTGCGAGCAAACCCGAGTGGGTTTTAATAACTCCGATATCTCACATACAGTAGTAGCGTATGCCCTGTAACCTTTGTAATTAAGTTGCAACACACCAAAATAAATACAAAACTTACCATCATTCCTTGTACTTCTTGGAATCTTCAAAACTGATAAAGGCCTACTGACAAACATTTTCCAGTCGTGTAGGGATGGAACCTAGACTAAAGATAACAGTGAAGGAAGTGCATATACCCATTTTTCTATGCTTATGAACTAGAATATAACCCAGACTAAAGATAAACTTTATACGAACACTGCACCCATGCATTTCAGAGCTCAGTGAAACTGGAAATGCATATACAGGATATAGTGCACATCGGTTCAACGGTCTCACTCTAATACACCACCACTTCCACAATTTCTGTCCCCGATATTCCTCAAAAGTCTGCAGACAGGCAGTTCTATCTTTCACACACAGGCATAGGGTTTATTACAAAGAAAGGAACCAACCTGTTTTCCATGCTTCAATAGTAGCCTCCATGATTTACATTACAGCACCCTGTATTTTGGTGACTGCCAAATCGGGAAGGCAAGATTCTTGCAAAGCAGGCAGCATGATGACTGACAAATGAGGCAAACAAACAGAGGCATCACATGTTCACCTCCACCACTCAACTCATACAAGGGCCTCCACGGGCCAGCATTTGAAATATTGCATTAGAAACTAGAAAGAAAAAGGTACGGTTACTACATCAGTTGCAAATCACCTACCAAATCACAATCTTTTTTCTACAACAGCCATAGCAACGTTGAAACTACCATTAGGAAACACTAAGACCTAATCAGAAGTACCGGTTTCTGCCAGCAATCATGGGCATAATAATTTAACAAAAGCATGAGTTTAGAGGCCCTACGTTCAGGATCATGTCATGACTTCACTGTATCATCTCTTAGCTACTTTCGGGCAGAGATTGCTGCTGCTCTTCCTGTTGCCCTTGAGGCTGCTGCCACACATACGTCGCCGGGTGACCCTGCTGACCACCGTACACCATTCCTGCTCTGGGCACCTGCTGCGCTGGCACATAGTAATATGGATATGTATCTGCTGGCGCCCCCATAGCAGGTGGCAAGCCAACCCTCGGAAGCCCAAGTCCCTCTTCTTTCATTTCATCCCTAGGAACTATGTCCACTAAGAAGTCATAGATGTCAGTCCTAGTGATGGCAGCTGCAATGTCATTCTTCTGCAAGGTCCGACGCTTGTTCTCCTCAGTGTGCATCCATGACCTCAATGTCAGCTCTAATATGAATACTTCACATGCTTTTGCAAAGACAAGAGGAGCTTCTGCCGAAATCATTCGGACATCCTCATCAGCCTTCATTATCTTCTTTATCCTTGCAAGCGGCAAGCTCTGGTTCTTGAAGTCAGTTGTCTTGTCGATCTCATCCATTTGGCTAGCCCAAAACTCACGGAGTTGCTGCAGTTGCTGTTGGTGCAGTTGTTGGTGAAATTGTTGAGCTTGTTGGTAGACCAGCTGGTGTTGAGCACTGGCCTGAGCTGGATTAGTGGGGAATGGTGCTGTTGGCTGTGAGCCAGGAGGACCGACAGCAGGAGCTCCAGGTACCATGGCTGGCGGTGCGTAGGCGGCAGCAGCAGGAGGATATGCTTGTGACCCACCAGTAACAACACCCATCACAGGCTGAGGCTGTGAGGATGCTTCCATGTCAGATCTTGTTCGTCCAAAATCAATGACCTTCTAGCACTGGGGAAAACAATCACAAGTATTGATCAATTGATTATTCATATAGATTAGCCAGAAAGATCATGACAGGTTATAAAATTGTAAATTCGTCAAATATATTGTAGATAAATGGGAAGGCCTTTGTATATGAACAAAACATCATGCTTTTAACCTTTACCCTTGTAACGTGAATTTTAAACTTGAGTGCAGAAAATAACATGATTGAAGAACAAAAGCAACATTACTGCAATGTTTCATCTTTAACACAGCTCATGAGCAACTAGAATGCCACACTTCCATGTAGCTTGCCAACAGCATTTCTAGACAGCTTATGGGCTCATATTTTATCTTGATAGATTGATTACAATATTCCAAACAGAAAGAGACTTTCATGATTCATTGAACATGAAGCAAAATGCATGATTACCCAGAATTAGTGAAATTAAAAGTATCATGTGAACATACACAGTATTGGGAATAAAACAAAACAGACAAGGTAAATAGAAATTACATCCTTCTATCAACCTTGTCCCTATGTGTGGTAGTAAGGAAAAAATACCTTTCATACTCCCACTATCGATAATATGAAAGTGGGTATTTGCACAACCAGTCAGTCCCTGACAATATTGGCCAAATAGGATATTAAGCACGGACATATGCAAACGTATCTAAGTTCTGGATTGCTATCACAAACCAAGTTACATGGATCAGCATGAATCATACAGAGAGTCCGGAGCCTCAGATCATCCATCTACAGCAAAACTACGTGTCTCAGGTTTTCCTGTACAAACACTAGCAGGACCCATAGGTCACCCACAAAAAGCACATAGCCCTCACCTTCAGTTAGGAGTCTTCCAAAATGGCAGTATTGGTGGCTATGTATTCCTCCTAAATTAGTAAGGCCACGTCATCTATCTACATTAACCATAAGGGACTTTGACTTAAGTCTATATTACACCCAGATGAGATGCCAGACTTTGTAAAGCTAAGGTCATGTCCAAGCGGAGTGGCGTGTAAAAGAAGACTTCTTATTTCCCATGCCACAGCTTATGTATATGGACTTCAATGATAGAAAGGACAACGTTTGTTTAATTAGAGTGACTGAATACATCATTAACTCTGTCATAGATAACCAAGACGCTAAGTGATTTAAGCTGTCGTCTTACTCTCTCTTTTCACCATCAGTTACCCAAAATAAAGGTTTAGTGTGTTCTCCAAGTAAGTAAAGGCAGACTGCAACCGCCTTAATAGGATTTCTTAAAGAATATGGTGATTGCATAGTTTCAGGTGATCCACGCATTTAGTACGACTCATGAGCAAAGGAAAGCCGGCATGTGTTGTGTCACCATGACATTAGGACACAGAGCCGGGCATAATTAGATAACTTCCAAAAATCAGAATCAGCAAATGCATGGGACCAAAAACAATGCTGTTTGCGATATGTTGGCATACTTAATGCTTAGGAATCGGGAAGGGGATGCAACACCTTCCACAACCAATACTAGTTTGTCAAAGATCGAGCCTTATCAGAACCAATCCTAACCAAGCAGATTGAACAAGTGTACATTTGTCCATTTCGCAATCTTACTGAACCAGCACTGAAGAGAAATACCATAAAAAATCGTATACTTAAAATTTCCTATTCTTATTTCACATGGACAGAAATCACACAGCCTACTTAAGAAATTGTGCATGCCACTCATTTCAAGATCTTTTCATTTATGATCGCTCATCTTCCTAATTGATGAATTAATGTCTATTTCCTATAATCGATCTTGGATATGGAATTAGTATAATTTATCCCACTTCAGTCTCATGACAGAACTAGGTTAATTACGCACTGCTGAGGTACATGCACTGGAGCAGCGCCAAAGCTTGGCCATGGTGATGGTTACTGACGAGGTGACCCACTGTTTTTCCAAGAACACGCGGAATTTTCAGAGGAATACCACTATTTTTAGAAGTCAAACCATCTTTATATCACTAAACCTACCGATTCAGTAAGCACGGAGTTACCACACATACGCAAAACAAAAGAGAACAAAAGCAGTAAATTGCGTGGAGGAATTGGACGGAATCACGCACGGGCTAGCCGAGAATTTGGGGAAAGTGGAACAGGGGCACTTACCAAGAAACACCCGGATCTCCAGTACAGGAGCAGCAGGAGGACGAGGGCGACTGCGAAGACGGCGGCGAGTAGGGAGGTGGAGGAGGAGGACCCGGCTCCTCCGGGGGATTCTCGCGAGCCCTCCGAGGAGGCGGAGGAAGGCGAAGCACACGCAGAGCAGAGAGACTGAGCTGAGGGAGGGGAGAGACGGGGTCGCCCTCGGTCAAAACGAAGAGATCAAGACAAGAGAAGAGTCAGAGAGAGAGAGAGAGGAGCCTGCAGGGGTTCTAGTGGGCCGAAATGGTCCTACAGCCCAATAAATAAGCTTTGCTTTGTGCGTTGGGACGGGCCCGATTTAGTAGCGGAGCAGTTCACTATCTGGGTTGGGCGTGAGCCCGTAGTTTCGTTTCGACTGGGCCGTTCATTGACACGAGTTGCCTGTGCGTCGCACACTAGTGACACTACCAACCTTACAGGTGTTAGCACATGTTCCAAACAGCATGTGACTTTTAACCTTTAGAAACCAGTTTTTAAAGTGATAGTTTGTTAAGTTGATTTCTATAAGTTATTTATAGTAATTACTGTAGAAACTGTTTTAAACGAAATGGCTTTTTAACATAAATATCTTTTACTCCGTCAATCTATCTCGTAAACAACCAGGTATTCAAATTGATTTTCGACTTTCTCAAACAGAAGTCGAAGCCCATTTGAACACCTGTCCTGTTACTCTAGTTCTACGTATCCTACTTCTACACCCAGCCCCAGGGAATGCAACTATATCGGAATAGCGATGGCTTTTGGTCTTTACTGAAAAAACACTGTAGCTGGCTGAAAAAATACTGTAGCTGAGTTAGTTTATTGGGTATAATTAAATTTAAAAAATCTAAAAAAACCGAAAACAAAAAACAAAAAAAATATAAGTAAATTAAAAAAACGGAAAAAAATTTCACTGTAGCACGCACAGTACGCGCTACAGTAAAAAAATCGCTCACCGCCGAACGCCACGACGGTTGAAGCCGTTCTCAGCGGGGCGTATGGATATGCCTGCACACAGCAAGGAGGGCCTGCTAGGGGTGTCAGCCACCTCGCCCTTGCGCCAGTGCCGATGACTTCGCACCGTCGCTTGCCAGCTCACCCGCGAAACACGGTCATTTGCCTATGCTGACACCCACACGCCGCCACTGACGCTCGTCGCCTCCTGTGAATCACCTGATGCGAAGGGCATCCAAGTGTCTGTAAATCAAACTGCCGCGTTCACTTCCAAATTGAAACTCTTCCTTCCCTCTCTATGCATCATACTGAAGCGCATAACAAACCCAACAGGTAAACATAGGATGAAACTAATCACTGAAAACGTGCACAAATACAGTATCACAACCGAAAAAGTACACGAATTCAGAAAGGCGTGCTGCAACCAGGCCAACTAAAGAGTCAATATACAGTCAAATTGGACAATTCACGTCAAAACAAAATTAGTAAAATAAGCGATGTGATTTATAGCTGTGACTGATAGTATTTGGCCCTAATGTAAGCGTTTGTGCGAACGAACCGAGTACCGATAAGTCACTTTGAAAAGGCTGTCTCAATAAACCACTTCGAAACAGCGACGAAGAAGTTATCTTATTTATTTCTTTAAGTGAAAACATAAACCATAAAGAACGAGGTCGAACTATACGGAATCTGGAGTCGCATGGCTTCAATTGAACCGCTACAATGCGTGCTACAGTGACTGTGACCCGCTACATTACACAAAGAAATCCAGACCTTTCAAACTGAATACATTTGATACAAAACAAATGCAAATCATGTAGTGTTGTGTATTTACGAAACCAACGCAAACAATACCTAAGGTTTGGAAAGAATAGACGCACGAGATCATGTCCGAGGTCGTGGAGACATGCATTGAACACACCCAATTACCCATACCCAGGAGGAGGAGAAGAAATGTGTACAGCTTTGGTGTTTCAGAATCTAGATGCCTATTGCCATGAGAATTTCATTCGGTAGTTGCTGTTCATTTTTGTTGTTTTTTTTTCTTTTGATAGTGATCTTGCATTTTCCACTGCTGAAACATCAAAAGCATGGCCTTGGTGCACCAATCTCGAACGGCTCTTGCACAAATCATGATGTTCTCATGTGCCTCAGACGGCTGAGCCATGGCTGTCAGCCTGTCTTGCTAGTTGGGAGCAGTATCGATAATTTCCTACCTTAAAATGTTGACCTATTTTTCAACCGGAAAAAAAAATTCAGGGACTGTGAGTACTGCAGATGCACCTAGTAGATGCGTGTCCAATAGCACTTGTGTTCTTCGATGGATCCTTCTGGAGATTCCTGCCGGCTCCAATGTATAGCGACTATTGCCAATTTTATCGTTTGTTCGGGATACATGCATCGGACAAGGCGTCGCTACATTCCAAGCCTTTCTCTTTCCTTCTCTCTTCTCGGGCCATTACCAAAGCTTCTCGTCAGCGGTGGCACTCGGCCATGGCGTCTGCGATGGAGACGACGTATCGCCGGTTGGTTCGCGTCATAGGAATTAGGAAGCGCACACCGACGTGCCCCTTGTATGCTATAGTCGTAGTCGATCGATGGGTGGGCATATGTTTCGAAGAATTAATTCCCTTCTTGCAGTGAGCGGGCATCGAATCAGCTGCCATCTCTTCGATCGTTTCCCTAGAGCGTAACACAAGACAACGACCGGCTGTGATTAATTTATGTACTTACTAAATAATATAGCAGGGAAAAAGGACACGCTAAACGTGAGCCGAGGACTGTTTTGTTGCTTCAAACGGTTTTTTTAGTATATAGTCATGTACGCCGTTCGCTGTTCTTTCAAAAATATAGATAGATGCTATTTTTATAACTAGTGATCAAACAGTATATAAAAGGACTAGCTAAAGAGCTGGTGTGTAAGAATAAGTGGATCTAACCCCTCATACCCTCTTAGGGGTTCATATACATGAATAAGGTAGAATTGAAAAATTCTTATTCTACCTTTTGATAGTTACACAAGGTGAGGGTGTATTGGTGTATCCATCTATATTATTGGGTCTATTCCAAGGTCTAGTTACGGGGGGCTGGATCATCCCCATAACAGTACTCCCTCGACAGCAAGCACGGAGATCCCGAGAGGCGAGCTGCCGAGATCAATTACCCAAGCCCCCCATTCCCCGCCAACAAACGCGAAGGTCCCGAGGAGTAAGCTGTCGTGATCCAACCCCAGGGGTCCGAACACTTTAAACCTTCTAGAACAATGTTCTTTATGTGATCATAACGTGGTCGTAGAGTCCCCAACAAAGCATGGAGACAAAGCTGGAGGCGGGGCCGCCCCTCCAAGGTGACGCCTACAAGTAGAACGTCGAAGTCACGGTCGCTCCGCCGAGACGATGCCTCCAGGATGGGCAGTGCACGGTCCGCCCCACCGAGGCGATGCGTACAAGGCAGGTGGCGAAGGCGTGCTGTCCCACCGAGGCGATGCCTCCCAGACGAGCAGCAAAGTCCCACACCGAAGTCGTGCTGCATCGCCGAGGCGATGCCTCCCAAGCGGGCGGCGAAGTCTCCTGACGAAGGCGTGCCGTCTCACCGAGGCGATACCTACGAGGCAGACATCGAAGTCATGCCACCCCGCTAAGGCGATGCCTCCCAAGCGGGCGGCGAAGTTCCACACCGAAGTAAAGTTGTGCTAGCTCGCCCAGGCGATGCTACAAGGCGACCGACAAAGTCGTGCCGCACCAATCAAGACGATGTCTCCCAGGCGGGCGGCGAAGTCTCCTGGCAAAGGCATGCCATCCCACCAAGACAATACCTACGAGGCAGACGATGAAGTCGTGCTGTCATACCGAGGCGATGCCTCCCAAGCGGGTGACAAAGTTCCACGCCGAACTCATGCCGGCTCATCAAGGTGATGCTTACGAGGCGGCTGACGAAGTCGTGCCGTACCGCGAGGCGATGCCTCCTAAGCGGGCGGTGAAGTCTCCCAACGATGGCGTATCGTCCCATTGAGGCGATGCTTATGAGGCGAATGGTGAAGTCGTGCCACCCAGCCGAGGCGATGCCACCCAAGCGGGCGACGAAGTTCCACGCCGAAGTCATGCTGGCTCACTGAGACGATGCCTACGAGATGACCGACGAAGTCGTGCCGCACCACTGAGGTGATGCCTCCCAGGCGAGCGACGAAGTCATGCCATCTCATCGAGGCGATACCTATGAGATGACCGGCAAAGTCATGCCACCTCGTCGAGGCGATGCCTATGAGGCGACTAGCGAAGTCATGCCACACCACCGAGGCAATGCCTCCTAGGCGGGCGGCGAAGTCATGCTGCACCACCAAGGCGATGCCTCCCAGATGGCGGCGTGGAGTCCCACACCGAAGTTGTGCCACGTCGCCGAGACATTGCCTACGAGACGACCGACGAAGTCGTGTCACACCACCGAGACGATGCCTCCTAGGCAGGTGGCTAAGTCGTGCTGCACCGCCGAGTCGATGCCTCCCAGGCGGCACGGAGTCCCACGCCAAAGTCGTGCCACCTCGCTGAGACGATGCCTACGAGGCGATCGGTGAAGTCGTGTCGCACTGCCAAGGCGATGCCCCTCATGCGGCCGACGAGGCGACTAGCGAAGTCGTGCCGCATCGCCGAGGCGATGCCTCCCAAGTGAGCGGTAAAGGCGAATAGACATAGAGGCAAGGAGGTAGCACCGTCGTTCCCCTACCTTGAAAGAGAGCACCCGCAAAAAAGGGTGAGCGCAAGCGACGTTGGTCAAGATAGACGCTACATACGTAGAGGTAGGGAGGCGGAGTACGCACACGGAGGTAAGGAGGCAGAGCCACTGTTTCCCTATCTTGATAAAGTGTGCCCGCGGAGGGCGAGCACGAGCGGTGTAGGCTAGGACAGGCGCTACGCACGCGGAGGTATGAAGGCGGAGCCGCTGTTCCCCTACCTTGACAAAGAGCACCTGTGAAGGGTGAGTGCTAACAACGTAAGCCCAAGACGGGTGCTACGCACGTGGAGGTGGGGAGGCGAGCATGAGCAATGTAGGTCAAGACGGGTGCTACGTACGTGGAGGTAGGGAGGCGGAGTACGCACACGGAGGCAAGGAGGGCGAGCGTGAGCGGCGTAGGCCAAGATGGGTGCTACGTACGCAGAGGCAGGGAGACGGAGCCGCCGTTCCCCTACCTCGACAAAGAGCGTACGCGAATAGTGAGCGCGAGCGGCGTAGGCCAAGACAGGCGCTACGCACACGGAGGTTAGGAGGTGGAGCCGTCATTCCCCTACCTTGACGAAGAGCGTCCACGAAGGGCGAGCGCGAATGGCGTAGGCCAGGACAAGTGTGTAGCAGGGCACTCCCTAGTGTGACACATGAAGGCGTGATACTCATCAGATACGCTGCTGAAGCAAGGCACTCTCTGGTGAGTACGTCGGGGTCATGGGCGCGCCTTGTTATTTTTTATGCTCCGTAAAGTTGCACGGAACGGCTAAATTCTCGACGCTTTATAGGGGGCGCTCGTTTTAGCGATGGCTTCTGGCTAAAATTTCACTGTAGTTGGGTTTTTTTTACTGTAGCTGATTTGACTTTTTGGGTATAATTAATTTTTTTAAAAAATGTAAAAATAGAAAAAACATGTTAACCCATTAGGGACAATAAAAAGGAACATGAGAAAAAAAAGAAAATACAAAAAAGCCTAAAATATCTAAAAAAATTCAGAAAAAGATGAAATACTGAATAGTGAAAAAAGCAGAAGTCGAAAAAAAACCGAAACGAGCGGGGCCATACTGGGCATGAGAGGTTGCATTGTGTGATTTTTTATACTCCATAGAGTACGCTAGGTGCACGAGGCTGTACCGTGTGATTTTTTATACTCCATAGAGTTGCCTACGATGGCTAAGTTCGCAACGTTTTATACTCCACAGAGTACATCGGACGCGTGATAATTCATATTCTACCCTTTGATAATTACACAATATAAAGATATATTAGTATATTCATCTGTACTATCGAACATATCGCAAGACCCAGTTAGAGGGATTGAAACAACCACCCCCACAATAACTATCAATGTGACCAAAAGCTATCAACGAAGTAAAAAGGGCCAAGCACATCGCTACTCTTCTAGCGGGAAAAAAGAGAGCGTTCTACTGGTTGGGCCGGGCCGGCTTTTCCGACGGTCACATCCTCGTGCCCGACAACCAAGCCCTACCTTGTACTGTAGTACATTCAAAACCACTGTGCAAACTGCAAAGCCAAGGCAGTTAAGGGGAAAACAAAAACGGATGCTGCCGACGGTACCACTTAGACGAATGGCAACTGCCTCGTAAGAAAGAAAGACGAATAGCAATTGTTCTTCTTCTTTTTTTAAGAAAATAAACCGGCAGTTGCTGAGAATCATCTTCCTTTTTCTAATGTATACGAAGAGAGCACAGACCCAGAGAGTCGGAGATTCGGTGGGGGCGCGAAAAGGAGGCCGGACCGGAACCCACCCACCATGCAAACCACTTGCTAGAATTTTTTAATATTTGGTTCAGTAGCGGCACGTTTTTTAAATCCTGTTCCCTGTGATGACGAGGGGTTGGGTTGTTGGTGGTGACACGCATCGGCCGTTCTCCTGCGCTCGAAAAAGAGATTATTTTTTAAAAATTCGAACGTCACGGAGTTAGAGCTTGAAGAATACGTTGTTATAGAGCCAAATATTTAAAAGAATTCGGTTACTTCTTTTCTGCTTCAGTTTAGCTCCATCTTAAATAGCTTTTGATTTTTTTAGTTTATTTAAATTAGAAACCACTTAAACCGTACTGTCTTCTAATTTTAGCTTATTTTTGTTTATCTTTTCTCCTCCTATTTTTTGCACTGTTCATTATGATATAAGTTTTCTAATTTTTATTTTAACAGATATTACGATACAATTTCAACTATCAGCCGCAGCCTCAACTTCTAATCGCTGCTTGGTCCGACGAGCCGCAAGTCGGTCGCCCCTGCACCGCACCGCGCCAGCCAGACCCATGCACGGGCAGCTTTTTATATATATAGAAAAAAACGCCACACGCCGCCAACTTCCCCGCCAGTCTCCGCCGCTTCCGCACGCCCAAAGCCAAAGGCAAAGCAAAGGCTCTCCTCCTCGTGAGTCCTCCTCCCCTCCCCGGTCAAACCCTAACACGCGCGCGCCCCCGCCCGCACCATCCATTTCCTCCCCCATGGCGGCGCTCTCCGTCCCCCTCCGCGCCGCTGCCGCATCCTCGGCGCTCGCCGGATCCCGCGCCGCCGCCGATCCCAT
Source organism: Melocanna baccifera (assembly GCA_036346265.1). Lineage (NCBI taxonomy): Eukaryota > Viridiplantae > Streptophyta > Magnoliopsida > Poales > Poaceae > Melocanna > Melocanna baccifera. The sequence continues at coordinate 34,038,135 of CM070679.1, read as the reverse complement.
CAAGGTATTTATCACCTGCCCGTATTCTCTCTATATACGATTTTTTTTCGAGATTCTCTTAGGATTGGTAGGGGTTCATGCGGGTGGGTTGGGTTGCTGCGTGTCCCTTTCATCTTTGTATTTCTGTGCCTAGATTTGGTTCCGATCCTAGTTTGCTTTCGTTTGGTGAAACTACCATCAACATTCGGTTTCTTTGAACAAAAATCTCAGCCATTTGGGCAGTTTGGAGCCTTCAAATAACCTATGGGCTGATTTGGGTTTGAATGCTGTATCCAAGTTTAAGTTCCCTGCTCTTTAGCACCAGCTCCATCGAATTTAGTCAAGGGGATCCGATCAATTTAATACGGTCAATTAAGTGCAGATCGGTCGCTAGGTGTTGCTGTAACACTTATTGCTTTCCACCTTCGCTTGCAATCTGCTGGTTGCATCTTCAGAGGCTCTCTTTTACATAGAGATTTCATGTTCATACTGGAAAGATTTCTACTCCTATTGATGCGATTCGGCTGCTATGGCATAGGTGTCGTGCGTGAGGAGCACGGGCTCGGCTCAGTTTGGCTGCAGCTTTTCCTCAATTGCTGCTTCCTCTTCGTCGTAAGTGCCTGCTTCTGATGCCTACTCCTCACTACCTTGTAACTGTAATGCCAGATTATGTGTGATATGTTGCATCTAATTCTTGTGAACTGTAACAGTGCTAGGAACGTCAAGCCACTCAGAGCGATAGCTACGCAGGCGCCCCCTGCCGTCCCACGTGAGTTATTGGGTTCACCAAACATTGCAGCTTGCAGTCTCATTTGATTGTTCTTTAATCTTGTTCTTCTTTTCTTTTTCCATGTAGAATATTCGAGTGGGGAGAAGACGAAGGTGGGCATCAATGGTGAGTCTCTCTCTTGTGTTCATCTAGGGACAAAATTGATGCAAAAACTGTTGTAATTTAGATACAATAACAACAAAAGCTTTTGTCCCAAATAAGTTGGGGTAGGGTTGGAATGAAATCTCATCAAGATCAAAGATACGAGAATCTTGAAGACCTATAATGCTAAAATCCTAAGCCATACAATCTACCAACTGAGTTGAGAGTCTAAAACACTGTCTCTAAACTTTTTTATGGTTCCGATACATAAATCGCTAACTTTTATACGCTCTTATCTAAAGCTAATTCTTTAGATACATTTCAATCCCTCAAATCTCTTTTAACTGCTTCCTCTCACAGCAGTCTTGGTCAACCTCTGTCTCTTCTTACGTTTTTAGTACGTCTTAAAATTCTACTACGTACCGGTGCGTCAGGAGGCCTCCGTTGGAGATGTCTAAACCATCTCAAGCGATGTTGAATAAGCTTTTCTTCAATTGATGTTACTCCTACCATATCACGTATATCATCATTACAGATACAATCCCGCCTTGTGTGACCTATAATAATCTAGATGAGATAGATTAATCCTTGCTGGTCAATGCATTTTGTCTTGGATGCTTAGGCCATGCTTCTTTTGTTCTAATATAATCTTACAAGGTCTTAAAAAAGTAATATTTAGTTCTCAGTCGAGTAACCAGATCACACTTGGCCCACTGAGGTAGTTTACGCTTTTGTATCACAAGTCAAAAGTAGGTGAAGTAATACATGTGTAATTTGTTTCAATGTTAGCCCTATGTTTTGTTACTGTAGGGTTTGGGCGGATTGGGAGATTGGTCTTGCGAATTGCAACCAGTAGAGATGATATTGAAGTTGTGGCTGTCAATGATCCTTTTGTTGATGCTAAGTACATGGTAAGGAAACAATGCAAAATGATGGGAGTATACCATATTTTGTCATTTTGTGCTGTGGACAATTCAGTTAATAGAAACAAACAATGTGTTTTTCAGTTTTTGGGGATTGGAGTTTTGCTTGCATCTATGTACCTTCTGGATCTTGAGATCTTCTAGACCTGACATGCACAATTACAGCAGGCAACCCATGGTTTTGCAATATTTACTGCTTGTGCAACCCATGTTGCAGAAGCAGAACAGACATACTTTGATTTCTGTTGTGTTTTTGTGTGATAACTTGTGAATTTTATGAGTACGGTCCTTTCGTAGCTTAAACTAAATAATCCTATTTAATCTGGTGCAAATTATCTTTCCTCATTGACAATATGCTTTGTGTGCTTTCACCTTACTTATATATTGTATGCAAATTGTAGCTTTACAAGTCAATTTATGAAATATTATTTATGATGCATTGTGTATCGTGCCCAAAAGCATTGGTTCTACCATCCAATTTTATGCAACTGGCACTCCTATTTTATCTATTATACGCACTGACCAAAACAATCCATCTAAATGATCTACTGCACAGGAATTTAACAAAGTTTGATTCTACCATTATATTCTTAACTTCACTGTGGGAGTAACAACTCCATCGTTGCATGAGATATGGCATTTGGTTGTGTTTGTGTTTTGGTTTGTGCATAATCTGCCCCTTTTTCCAGGCCTATATGTTCAAGTATGACTCCACTCATGGTCCGTTTAAAGGATCCATTAAGGTTGTGGACGATTCAACCCTGGAGATCAATGGGAAGAAAATCACAATTACAAGCAAAAGGTAATATTGCAACTACATCAGGGTTAGCTGATTGTATAGCATGTTACTGTTGCAATTTATTTAAATATTGTGGTCGCTGATTATACACGACATTGTCCTCTTGTAATCATGCTAGTAAATATAGATCTGGCAGGTCTTGAGGACTTGTGCTACTGTGCTCCCATGCTGTCAGATGGCTTACATAGCCCAACCTGCTTTTTGATTCCCCCATTTCCAAATATTTTTATATTAAATACTTTGATAGTGTTTGCACTACGAATATGTGAATGCTTGTTCTGAAAATTTTTCTTCCTGCATACTTGAACCACTTCAGACCACTGGGAAAATATTTGATTCAGCTTACTGTGTAGATACATTACAAGCATATCCTATAACATTTAAGCTGGTCATTTAATACCTCAAATTACGTGCACAACCTTATGAAATAAAGAAAAGCAAAGCCTTTTTAACTTTACATGGAATGAAGTGGCCAAAATAACATACTGTACCTGTACCAACTACCAACTCACAGTTTAGAACACCACATTTTTGCACATTCATGCACGCGTACAATATTCATACCTGTGTGCGCTTGTTGTATATCTGGAGTACTGCATGCTCCTTTTCTTACTCTGATTTTGATATCCATACAGCGGTTGTGTGACTGTATTCATATTTCATGGCTCTGTAGCCTTTGAAATTTTTTCTCCTCAGGTTCTTTGTTTTTGACTTTTTGTTACATGTGTATTTAATTATTTGCATCTTTTGTTTCTCTATTTCCAGAGATCCTGCAGAGATTCCTTGGGGTAACTTTGGAGCTGAATATGTTGTTGAATCTTCAGGTGTTTTTACAACTACCGAGAAAGCATCGGCACACTTGAAGGTTTGTGTACCATTTGTTTGACAATGCCATCTAATTAGCAAACAATATGCCTTTTTTGCATTGCACAAAATGGTGAGATTTTTGCTGCCTTATTTCTAGGGTGGCGCTAAGAAAGTGGTCATATCTGCTCCATCAGCAGATGCTCCCATGTTTGTTGTTGGAGTAAATGAGAAGAGCTACAATCCCAAGATGAATGTTGTTTCTAATGCAAGTTGTACCACCAACTGCCTTGCTCCTCTTGCCAAGGTCTCCTCCCCATTTCCTTATCTTGTTGCCTTTCTTTACTAGTATTCACTTCTTGCAAAGCAAACAGCGCATCACAATGACAATAAACTGCTCTCGTGATTCATCTATTGTGCCATACCGATGATGCTCATCAATAGACCATGGTGTGCAGGTTGTCCATGAGGAATTTGGCATTGTTGAGGGTCTCATGACAACTGTTCATGCCACAACAGGTTTTCTTTCTCTGCTTTGAAACTTGTCAGTTGTCACAGATGGAGACGGGTTGTTTTCCAGCCTGTATGTGGAGTCACTGTTTCTTTCAAATTAGGTATCATAGCAATCTTATTCTTGTGTGTCCAGCCACCCAGAAGACTGTCGACGGTCCTTCAATGAAAGATTGGAGAGGAGGACGTGGTGCTGGTCAAAACATAATTCCTAGCTCCACTGGTGCAGCAAAGGTAGCTTGAGTCAAACGCATGCCATGTTTCTTGTAAGATTTTCATTATTGGCTGACTGGTTTACTTTCCTGTCAGGCTGTTGGGAAAGTCCTCCCTGAGCTAAATGGAAAGCTTACTGGCATGGCTTTCCGAGTTCCAACACCAAATGTCTCTGTTGTGGACTTGACCTGCCAGATTGAGAAAAGTGCCTCCTATGATGATGTGAAAGCAGCCATCAAGTATGTAGAATTGTCTCATTGTACATGCACATGACCTGTTCTGTTTGGTACTTTGATTCATTGTTCAACACTTCAATTTCAGTTTGACTTGTCCTGTTGAGTAATACATTAGCTTTTGTACAAATTAAGTGGTAAATAGTTATCAGTAATTTGAAGGTCAACATAATGGTTATAGCACTTCAGGGCAGAATGCAGGATGTATATTCATAGGAGAAATTCGTGAACTGCTCATGAAGTAGAAAGTGATGACAAAATGTGTTGACATACAGTATTGTTTCAGGGCGGCCTCAGAGGGTGCACTAAAAGGTATTCTAGGCTACACAGATGAGGATGTGGTTTCCAATGATTTTGTTGGTGATTCAAGGTAAGAATTGACATCTACTCACATAAGAAATAATTTGTCTTGTGCCGGAAGGTAGCTGACATCACTGTCTCTGTGCATCTCAGGTCAAGCATATTTGATGCTAAGGCTGGTATTGGACTGAGCTCTTCTTTCATGAAGCTTGTGTCGTGGTACGACAACGAGTGGGGCTACAGGTGTGGTCTATTTCACCGCATCACAGGAGTTTTTAGTCTTACAAATTTTCGGTTAACTTAAGGATTAATTTTCTTTCTTTGTTTCAGCAACCGAGTTCTGGATCTGATCGCTCACATGGCTCTCGTCAGCGCCAAGCACTGATGTCCTGAGAACCCTCTGCTAGTCTAGGAAGGCTGCGATTTTGACGATCCTTTTTTTTAAGTATTGGTTTGGAATAAGATGTATGTCGAACGACAAAAGCAACTCCACATGTATAGGATGTCCATATATACTATCGTAGTTCTCCAAAGTGCCTCGAGATTCATGCAAAGAACTAAGAAGATGGGATGGTGGTTTGACTTTTGAAAGTTGGTATCAATCTCGAGGCACATTTGATGGTGGTGATAGTGTGTAGATGTCCATATACATGTGGAACAGCCATATTCATGTAGAACACAAGAAAAATGAAGTCGGATCCATGACTTGTTTGTACCAGAGGACGAAAATTACTCCGTAGCGTTCTGAGCATGTGGTGGAATTGCTGAGTGAATCATATATATCGGTGACTTGATTCATCTGAGGAATGTTCTGTTTTTGAGCCCTTGACAAACTTTAAAAGATAGATAGGATGTACAAACACATTTATCTTTAGGTGGAAAACGGTAAAACTTTTTGTTAAGCATGCAAAAACAAGATACACGCATAGTATTGCCAAGCGTTCACTACTTGGCCGGTAGGTATTAATTCCTGTAATTTGACTAGCATACCAAAACAAGGTACGCATTTCACGTAGCGTTAAAATACAATAAATTTGGTTCCGCCATTCTGTCATCAGCCATTAACCTCTCTTTAATACCAGATATTGCCAAGCGTGCACTACTTGGCTGGTAGGCATTAATTCCTGTAATTTGACTAGCATACCAAAACAAGGTACGCATTTCACGTAGCGTTAAAATACAATAAATTTGGTTCCGCCATTCTGTCATCAGCCATTAACCTCTCTTTAATACCAGATATTGCCAACCGTGCACTACTTGGCTGGTAGGTATTAATTCCTGTAATTTGACTAGCATACCAAAACAAGGTACGCATTTCACATAGCGTTAAAATACAATAAATTTGGTTCAGCCATTAACCTCTCTTTAATACCAGATATTGCCAAGCATGCACTACTTGGCTGGTAGGTATTAATTCCTGTAATTTGACCAGCATACCAAAACAAGATATGCAATTCACCTAGCGTTAAAATACAGTAAATTTGGTTCAGCCATTCTGTCATCAGCCATTAACCTCTCTAATACCAGCTGGAACAAGGTCATTATCGACGTGATCCAGTCCATGGTTGATACAAAATTGTCAATGCTTACCAATTTTACGAAACATTATTGCATATCCAATTCCCATTGCATGATTCACCTCTCGAGTTGTATAAATAGGCACACCAGCAGACCCCTTGCCTCCCTACACCTCAGAACAGCCAATCCCAAGCGTTAGCCATGGCTTGCAGGACTACCGCCACCTTTGCGCCTATCTTGATACTGGCACTACTCCTCGTGTCTTGTGGTAAGTACAGAATACCTTGTGCTAACAATAAAGATTTAGAACTAATTGATTCATATACTTCCGTGTCTTCAATTATCACAAAAAAAAAATCAAATCTTTTTTGATTAAACAGATGCGGATTGCCAGACGTATCCCTCCAAAGATCCCTGCTACGACCCTGCCGTCTGCAATTCCCAGTGCAGAGCCGCCGGCTACCAAAGCGGCTACTGCATAAACCAACATCAGCGTCCGAGCGACTGTGTCTGCATGAATTGCGACAAGCAAGTGCGCGCTGACCATTTTGCAAAGTCGATTCCAACAGAGCAATCCCGTGCATGAACCTATAATATGGCAGGATGACCATTTTGATAATAATGTTGTTTTAGCAAATATTTAGAGATTATGCTAAACAGGGCTATGGTAAGAAAATAACAAGGCTTTACTGATGGCCCATGTATGCCAACAATCCCATGTATTGCAACAATGTTGAGAAGTTACACGTGCAGTGCCCGACAAATCGATGGTGATCGATGTCTTCTAGCCATGTTGCCTATGTAGCCCACGTAACATTTATGGAACCGTTTATGTATTTAGCACTATAGCTTTTTTTTAATTTGCCATCTAAACATCTGTTTTTTTATATAAAAATAGCCTCATCTCCGAGCTCGAAAGACACGGCAGGTGACACGGGTGTCACGCTTGGAGAGCTCGGCAAGGATGGGCTGGCGCAAGAGTGTGGGAGGGCGAGGCAGGACATGCCACAAAACGGCAGCAGGGGTACTGCCAAGCTCCCATTGCTCAATAACTGCCTGCCAAGCTGCCCTTGCTCGGTAAGGTGCTACCGACTACCCTAGGCTGGGCAGGTAGCTACTACTTGGCCGGTAGGTATTAATTCCTGTAATTTGACTAGCATACCAAAACAAGGTACGCATTTCACGTAGCGTTAAAATACAATAAATTTGGTTCCGCCATTCTGTCATCAGCCATTAACCTCTTTAATACCAGATATTGCCAAGCGTGCACTACTTGGTGGTAGGTATTAATTCTGTAATTTGACTAGCATACCAAAACAAGGTACGCATTTCACGTAGCGTTAAAATACAATAAATTTGGTTCCGCCATTCTGTCATCAGCCATTAACCTCTTTAATACCAGATATTGCCAAGCGTGCACTACTTGGCTGGTAGGTATTAATTCCTGTAATTTGACTAGCATACCAAAACAAGGTACGCATTTCACGTAGCGTTAAAATACAATAAATTTGGTTCCGCCATTCGTCATCGACCATTAACCTCTCTTTAATACGGATATTGCCAACCGTGCACTACTTGGCTGGTAGGTATTAATTCCTGTAATTTGACTAGCATACCAAAACACGGTACGCATTTCACATAGCGTTAAAATACAATAAATTTGGTTCAGCCATTAACCTCTTTAATACCAGATATTGCCAAGCGTGCACTACTTGGCTGGTAGGTATTAATTCCTTTAATTTGACTAGCATACCAAAACAAGGTACGCATTTCACGTAGCGTTAAAATACAATAAATTTGGTTCCGCCATTCTGTCATCAGCCATTAACCTCTTTAATATCAGATATTGCCAACCGTGCACTACTTGGCTGGTAGGTATTAATTCCTGTAATTTGACTAGCATACCAAAACAAGGTACGCATTTCACGTAGCGTTAAAATACAACAAATTTGGTTCCGCCATTCTGTCATCAGCCATTAACCTCTTTAATACCAGATATTGCCAACCGTGCACTACTTGGCTGGTAGGTATTAATTCCTGTAATTTGACTAGCATACCAAAACACGGTACGCATTTCACATAGCGTTAAAATACAATAAATTTGGTTCAGCCATTTTGTCATCAGCCATTAACCTCTCTTTAATACCAGATATTGCCAAGCATGCACTACTTGGCTGGTAGGTATTAATTCCTGTAATTTGATTAGCATACCAAAACAAGGTAGGCATTTCACGTAGCGTTAAAATACAATAAATTTGGTTCCGCCATTCTGTCATCAGCCATTAACCTCTCTTTAATACCAGATATTGCCAACCGTGCACTACTTGGCCGGTAGGTATTAATTCCTGTAATTTGACTAGCATACCAAAACAAGGTACGCATTTCACGTAGCGTTAAAATACAATAAATTTGGTTCAGCCATTCTGTCATCAGCCATTAACCTCTCTTTAATACCAGATATTGCCAACCGTGCACTACTTGGCTGGTAGGTATTAATTCCTGTAATTTGACCAGCATACCAAAACAAAAGCCATTAACCTCTCTAATACCAGCTGGAACAAGGTCATTATCGACGTGATCCAGTCCATGGTTGATACAAAATTGTCAATGCTTACCAATTTTACGAAACATTATTGCATATCCAATTCCCATTGCATGATTCACCTCTCGAGTTGTATAAATAGGCACACCAGCAGACCCCTTGCCTCCCTACACCTCAGAACAGCCAATCCCAAGCGTTAGCCATGGCTTGCAGGACTATCGCCACCTTTGCGCCTATCTTGATACTGGCACTACTCCTCGTGTCTTGTGGTAAGTACAGAATACCTTGTGCTAACAATAAAGATTTAGAACTAATTGATTCATATACTTCCGTGTCTTCAATTATCACAAAAAAATCAAATCTTTTTGATTAAACAGATGCGGATTGCCAGACGTATCCCTCCAAAGATCCCTGCTACGACCCTGCCGTCTGCAATTCCCAGTGCAGAGCCGCCGGCTACCAAAGCGGCTACTGCATAAACCAACATCAGCGTCCGAGCGACTGTGTCTGCATGAATTGCGACAAGCAAGTGCGCGCTGACCATTTTGCAAAGTCGATTCCAACAGAGCAATCCCGTGCATGAACCTATAATATGGCAGGATGACCATTTTGATAATAATGTTGTTTTAGCAAATATTTAGAGATTGTGCTAAACACGGCTATGGTAAGAAAATAACAAGGCTTTACTGATGGCCCATGTATGCCAACAATCCCATGTATGCCAACAATGTTGAGAAGTTACACGTGCAGTGCCCGACAAATCGATGGTGATGGATGTCTTCTAGCCATGTTGTCTATGTAGCCCACGTAACATTTATGGAACTGTTTATGTATTTAGCACTGTAGCTTCTTTTTTTTTAAAAAATTTGCCATCTAAACATCTGTTTTTTTAATATAAAAATAGCCCCATCTCCGAGTTCGAAAGACACGGCAGGTGACACAGGTGTCACGCTTGGAGAGCTCGGCAAGGATGGGCTGGCGCAAGAGTGTGGGAGGGCGAGGCAGGACATGCCACAAAACGGCAGCAGGGGTACTGCCAAGCTCCCATTGCTCAATAACTGCCTGCCGAGCTGCCCTTGCTCGGTAAGGTGCTACCGAGTACCCTAGGCTGGGCAGGTAGCTAAGGCAGGCATGTTGGGGTAGGGGTGCGAGCAGTGGATAGGCGCACTAACCAGCTTGGCTGTTGGCGGGAAGAGATTCGTACTCGCTGGCTGACTACTGCGACGCGATGTTTGGTTCCCGTTTTATTCGCCTGGAGACTCCGCTACCGTTCACGCCCACGTGTGCTCACATGGGAATGTCATCGCGAACGCCTTCTCGTGCGCATAAAATAGGATGGAAGAGCGATGATTGGAGGGTGACACAAGTGCCGTGGACCCAATCCTGGGAGTCGTTGGTGAGGACAGAAGTCGAGCAGGAGCGATGGTCGTACGACCCAGACACGTATCCCATGTACTTTGAGTGGTATATGGTGCGGACCCGTTGCAGACTGACGTGTCTCCCTGCATAGCCCCCCTATGCAGGCCACGCACACCGATAGGTTGGCACTTAGCCCTGACTAACACAGTATAGCGAAGCGATAAAAGATTAAAAGTTTGTATTTATATCTTACTATTTATGCATACATGACTAACATGTTTCGTCCATCATTGCAAGTCGACCGATTGCACCGCATCGTGTCCAAGGGTGGAGCCGCACTGCGCTGTGGATGCTTGAACACGATCGAATGACCGCTAGGGTCCATTCGCAACATATTGGAGCATGCCAAACACGTACTGGGGGCCATCACGCATACGCGACCAACATGTTTTGTCCACACATCCTAGCTCGTCGGCGTACCACCCTAGTCTCGGTCATTCTCAATTCATGCAACACACTACTCAGATTTGATAATTTCATATTTTGTTGTAATCAGCACAATACCTTTTTTTGTTGTTCTTTATACATTTTGTCTTTGGGTAGGATATTTGCACCGACACTGCTCTACTTCTGTCTTCGTCGTGAAGGTAGCCTGACCCCAAACCTCCCTTGTTGGGGGGAGGGGACGAGGGACCACTCTACTTCTATCCTCGTCACGGAGACAGGCTAGTAACGTCGACTCTCCTGACTGAGACTACAAGGTGCAATACGACACATATACACCTACGGACCACCCGTATCTCCGGCAATGTGATGATTGGTACTGTCAGACATACGACACCTACACGGTCCACCAATACGGCATAGACTACGTGATATTGGGCTTTGCTACAGTAGGCTACCGTGGACCAAAGTACCCAGGAGGTTCATCGCCCGCACAACATGTGACACCGGTGCTTACAATTATGAGTTTCATTAAAGTTATACCTTTCATCGGCCAAATAAAACATATTTCCCTATATAGGACGCCAACAATTTTGCGTAGGACTAAATGAAGCAAATGTTCAGCGCTCAAGAGATTGATCCTAGTCAATTGTCTAGTGCAACGGCTCCCACTCGACCACCACCATAATATAACTTGCACGACGTATGATGCTCCTCGGACAAACTAACCTTCTGTCGGACCCCTGAGCAATAACTCCGAGTTCTCTGTGTAAATCATATTAGTCCAAGTTCAGCTAGTGCACAGAATGGTAACAGTGATAAATATCAAGCACAAATGATGATCTTTATAAAATAAAATAGTATGGTTTTATACCCAAAGTTTACATCCATGCTCATTGACAGAAATAGTAAAAGGAAACAACTACGGAAGCAACAAAAAAAAAGCGAAGCCCAAGCCTACCCACAGGCAGACGACAGTAAGGCATGACATAATCGTTCTGGTCCTCACCGTAGTCGAAGTCGTCCTCCTCTGAGATGATGAAGCAAGGGTGTGTACAAACTCGTACTCTGTAAGTCACACCGAAAAATGCAATATAATGTAAAGGCAGCAAAGGAAGACTTTTATGGTTATTTGAGCATAAATAGCATTTAAAGGAATACAATAAGTAGATTGAAATTACTGACATAGATACGAAAAGAAAAAACTGTAATTCAAAATATTAACGTTAGTGCAGGCACCGACTTAGCAACAACCTAACAACGGGAATCCTACCTGGACCATTCTTCTCCAAGAAGATACCATATTTTCAGCTAAAACCTTTTTTATAAAAAATCAAGTCTAATCTGTGAAAAACCTTTCTCAGCATTGAAAGCATCTAGGTCCTTAAAGTAGGGTTTTGATAATTAATGACGAATTATGAACATGTGACTAATATGTGTGATAAGATTGTATAGATAAAGTCTCATGTGTGCAAAGGTGAAGAACAAGCTGCATGAAAAATTGTCGTCAAGAATTCAAAGATGATGTACACAAATTTAGAACATCTTTTTCGATTTTACTGGTCTTAGAAGTTAAGGTGAAAGACCGGATTATAGATTAGATGTCATACTATTAAGAGGGATCTATGAAAGTATATTGATAGCATATTTTGGTGTACATTGGATCAATCTAGGAACATACATGCATTTGAAAATAAGTTTAAAAACTCACTGTGCTCTCTTAGAAAAATCGGTAGTACCGCACCCACCAACGGTATTACCGCAGTGCGGTAATACCGGTATGTAAACGGCGGTATTACCGCAAGATGGTAATACCAGACTATATGCGGTATGTAATTTCCAGAGAGCACCCTTCCGGGGACTTCAACTCACAGAAATCGGTAATATCGGAATTTGAACGGCAGAACTACCGCATGGTACTGCAGTATTACCGTTTTCCGGAATGATTTTTCCAGAGAGTCCCCAAGTGAAAACTTAAGCGGCGTAAATCGATAATGCCGGTGTTTGTACAGTGAGAACTACCGCGATCGCGATAGTACCGCACCGACTGCGGTATTATCGCGATCGCGTAATACCGCACAAAATTTCAACGGCTAGTTCTGTTCCTTCTGACATATCCGTTACTGTGTGCTATAGTAAAGTGCGGCAATAATGCACTTTGTACAGCGGTAATTCCGATTTCCCTGAATTTTTCAGAATAAATTTTAGTAACGGCTAGTTTTGGTTCGTGAGGGTATAAATACCCCTCCTCCTGCTCTTGGGTAGGTTGCTGAAGTTGCATTGAACACATTTGAGTCCTAGAGCATTCACTCCAACCTCATTTCTCTCGTCAGCATTCATTTTGAGTTTGTGGAGAGTTTTTCGAGTGCATTCAATTCTAGTTGATCCAATTGCACTTGAGCGTCATCAAGCGGAATCAAAGATCTATTCTCTTGGTGCTTGCCGGCACCTAGACGGTGAGGAGGTTGTTTGCTCGGTGATTTCTTTGAGAAACTTGTGTAGAAGCCCGGAGCCGATTTATGAGTGGTTTGGAGCTCGCCATCTCCGGAGAGGAGGAAGAGCTACTCTAGTGATCGAGGAGTAAGGTTTAATTCGTGGAGCCGGTCCAAGAGCGCTTGTGCTTTCCTCAACATGGACTAGTGAAGACCGGTAAATTTTCGATACCACAGGTAAACATCGGCGAGTCATTGTGATCATTTTCTTGCTTGCTCTTAGTATTTCAATTATTTGTCGAGCAATTTGATACTTGATATATTTACTTGTGCTTATATTTAATTGAATTGTTTGGCTAGAATTGTCATAATTGAATAGGATCAATTCCTCTAATATTCTTGTCTAGTATTGAAATTGGAATTTCTAGTTTAATTAGGCAAGAATTTTAAAATCTCCTATTCACCCCCTCTAGTCGGTTATCCTTGATCCTACAAGTATACTCTTAAACGTAGGTACGGCTATCTCGGATAGTTTATACACTTTACAGAGGTGGTACAGCTTTACCCACAAGATATGATTTGCTTATTATGTTGGCCGTTACACACTTCATTGGGCGTACGACTGAGTAATCATAACAAGACCTTTACAAAGGTAAACCTTCAAGCCGGCCAAGTCTTCACTAATATTTCACCCCAATAAGGAATCCACCAGATCGGGGCTCCCTCTTATACCATGCGAGACTTCTCATGGCCTACGCCACGCGTACATTCAGTATATAGCGAGACTCAGATCGGGACCCACTAATTAGTCAACCAGGATTGTCATATACTAGTCTTGTGGTAGTATGATTGGGCTTTATAGCAGTAGCTCATAGACTGATCCTTAATTTGACTTAGATTCAAACCACATATCCGTTGTGCCTGGCAATCAACATTGTGTCTCTGAACAACAATGCATGCCAGCACCCACCACATATCCATTAGTCTAAATCTAAACTAAGTTTTATGTTTTATTTCGAAATATTCCACGGACCTTCTTAACTCACCGAAGTCAAGAATACATTTTTAAAGCTTATCATTTTACGTGAAAAAGTTATCCAAACCTAAATTTATATCTATGCAGGTGGAAGCATATACTACAAAAATTCTCTAGTCATACTAGTATACTAACTGAAGTTTTAATCTAAAGTGACATGGTACAAGAATTTGCAAAGTCAGAGGAGTCATAACAAATAGGTAATAACTAAAGTAAACAGAATTTAAAATACAGGGATTAGAAATTAAGCATGCAATATAATTTAAAAATAATATAAATTTATTTATAAACTGGGATCAATATGAACAAGGGTGTGTGACTTGCCTTGCTCGGCAGTTTGATACGAATTATCATCGTAAAATTCTCTAGAATTATCGTAGTCTACACATGAAAATAACTCTCTAAATTCAAATAAACTCCAAAATCTAAAACATTATATATTTTGATAGTTCTTGATTTTAGATGAATTTAAAAATTTAAACGGGCTCAATCGGAATTAAGATGAATAAGAACGAGCCTCTAGAAGTTTAAATTCTAAAGAAAAATAAAGGCCAGAATTTTTGGAATTTTTTTCTACTGGAAAAGGGATTTATGATGTCAGCAAGGAATTCTGGGAATTATTTTTTTTGAAGAAAATTCAGAATTATGACGTCAGGAAAGGAATTTATTTTTTGGCAAATTTATTTTTCTACTGGAAAAGGAATTATAACGTCATGCTAACGTCTGCGTTGGCTGGCATTGAGACTAACATGTGGGCCCGGTCTACTGTGGACCGAGTCCATGGACCATGGACCGGCTAAGGTGGTGTACACGTGAGCATTTCTCATCCTCAATTGTTGGAGCAAGAGGATCCAATGGAGGAGAAAAGCCAACATCTACAATCCGCCATACTTTTGGGCTCATGGCCTTAAAATAACATATCGCACTTTGTACACGTGATGGCTGACAGGGATGATTTGTTGACATGGCAGCCAGGTGGTGTAGGATCGAGGAGGCCGACTAGAGGGGGGTGAATAGGCGGTCTTAAAAATTATCTTACAATCTAAAACAATATCTATTTGTCTAAACCAAATATATAATGCGGAAGCTTAACTTAAATAGGTTTAGCACAAATATTGACTAAATCAACTAGATTCGCCTAAGTGCACCAACAATCTATGCATATGCCAAAGGTTTGCAATCCTAGGGTGACAAGCAATCAAATTAATTCTATGAATGTAAATTGATTGAATATAAATTGAGCACAAGAAAATAAACCACAAATGACACGCGATATTTTACCGTGGTGTTCGGAGACTTGCCGGTCTCCCCTAATCCACGTTGAGGTAAGCCCAAATGAATTGGACCGGCTCCACGAATTAAGCCAAACACTTCAATTCCACTAATGGTAGCTCTTCCCCGCTCCGGGTAGGTGAGCTCCAACCTTCACAACACGCCGGGTCTTCTCACAACCTTCTTTGAGAAGATCACCGCGCACGACGCCTCCAACGCCGTCTAGGAGTCGGCAAACTCCAAGAGTAATAAGCCAAACCCCTCGCTTGACTCTCACCATGTGAAACGAATGCACAAGCTCAAGTGGATGTAAAATCCACCTCTAGATGCAACACATGCAACTAGAGACCTCTCTCTTTTGCTCACAAGGTGCAACACATGCACAATGGAGTGGAGAAGCTCACACTAGCTCAAGGAAGTGAAAAGAGGTGCCAAAGATTACTCCCCAACCGGCCACAAGTGAGTATTTATACCCCACACACAAAAATTAGCCGTTGGAGCCAAATTCCTGAAAAAATCAGGGAAATCGATACTACCGACGTTATAAGTGCGGTACTACCGCTTTCTACTGTAGCACAAGTAACGGCTATGTCAAACTAGCCGTTGGAGTCAAACCGCTGAAAAAAATCAGGGAAATCGGTACTACCGTCGTACAAAGTGCGGTACTACCGCAGTGCGGTACTACCGATTTATTTGCGGTACTACCACAGTGCGGTACTACCGCACTTCTATTTTTCACCAGACAGCTGTTAGGAAAACGGCCATAACTTTTGACTTCGATATCGGAATTGAGTGATCTTGGACTCTATGGAAAGCTTATTCAGAGGGCTAAACAACCCATCTATTTGTATGATTTTAAACACATTAGATTAATGCAGAAATCATGAGAGATCCAAGGAGTCACTATCCAGTCTAAGTCCGAGAAAAATAATATTAGACCATGTCAAGGGATATTGTATGACCTCCAACAACTTGCAAAACACATTTGCAAACTTAGGTTATACCACAAGAAAAAGGTACATGGACTTCAACCATTTGCAAAACACATTTGCAAAGTATAGTCACATGTTGCAAGGATTGGATGCATGAGTCTCAACTATTTGCAAAACACATTCGCAAATAATAGCATCATGCCATGGAGAGTTAGCGTAAGCAAGATTGAGCTATCAACACATGATGAGACTCAAACTACTAGACAAGACCCCTCTTAATAGTACAGCAAACTTATACTAGCAATCCGGTGTTTCAACAAAACACCAAGACCGGTAAAAGACTAGGAACACATCCTTAGTCCTAGCTAGTCATACCTTTGCCTTGAGCATTTTCTTGAAGTTTGAGGATGAACATCTTCACTTCAAGTCTAAGTCATTGTTTTCTCATGACTTGATGATCAACTCATGATCATCTCCTTTTCGATGTCTTGATATGCATCAACACATGATGCATCTTCTTTTGATGGCCTTCAACTCATGAAGCTATTTCCATCTTGAATCTTTGCTTGATGATCTTCAACATATGAAGTCATCCAAAGTTTTTATCATCTTGGACCATAACCTATTCATCCAACTCATGGAAAATGTTAGTCCCATAATGTGATTATCATTAATTACCAAAACATACCATTAACTCATAATGGTGTGTCCAGATTCTTCAATCTTTCCTTTGGTAATTGATGATAACCACCACAATTGCAAATAATTGAATATAAAACTTTAAACTCAAAGTGCGGAACTACCGCCGTACAAAGTGCGGTACTACCGCACTACGGTATTACCGCAAGTAGGTGCGGTATTACCGCACTGCGGTTCTTCCGCTGTACTGAAATCGGTACTACCGATTTCTAGCCAGTTAAGTTTTTCTCGGGGAACTCTTTGGAAAAAATATTCCGCAAATCGGTATTACCGCGGTACCATGCGGTACTACCGCACTGCGGTTGTACCGCCGTTCAAACTTCGGTACTACCGATTTCTGTGAGTTGAAGTCCCCCAAACAGGTGCTCTCTAGAAAATACGTACCGCAAACCGGTACTACCGCAGGTGGGTGCGGTACTTCTGATTTTTCTGAGAGAGCACAGTTGACTTTAGACTTTAAATTAAAATGCATACTGACTTTTGCCTCGAGCCATATTGATCTTCTTATCGATCTTTGCATGCATCTCCATAGTCAATCAACATCCGGGACTAAATCTATCAAACACTTGATAATTATATTAGTCCCATACACAAACAATTGAGTATAAAGAAATATGATTCAATATGAGTTAAACCACAAAATATAGAGTGAACTCCCCCTAATTGTGTGCATACAAAAATATATGATAAAAGCATATGCACATATTCATCTTAGACTTTGGTGGAGTTTAATCTATATTTTGGATCCAAGGAATGCACTAAGATATAAATAAATGTAAGTGTTGAATACATACCTCTTTGATTTCACCTTTTCATCTAAATGAGACTAAACCATATCATAATCAGTCAAGCACATTATTCTCACAAAAGTATTTGTCATTATCACCAAAACCAACATAATGGAGCTTGAACTTACAGGTGGCGCTGACGTGGCTACTGATGTGGCCTAGGAGCGCTTAGGGGCTAACATGGCATGCCACGCGTATGACACATGGCGGCCACGTAGACCTGTGCCATTAGTTGGCATGTCACGTGGTTGCTACGTGGGTGTGCAGTCTGACACGGCAGGCGGAGCGCTGTGTGGTGCTGACGTTGTAGTCTTGCACTGAGGTGGCATGCCATGTGGCGCCATATGGCCGCCACATGGGCTGTGTTGTCTGACGTGGCGGCGCACTGGGACTTAGGGGAATGCGTTGGTGCACGGTAGCATTACCGGGAGTGGCCGGATATGGGTCGACAATGAGGATTGACGGCGGAGATGCTTGGGCTCTGGTGAATTGGCTCCTCCGGTGGTGATCACGAGTGGTGGTGGGGTTGTCGAGCTAAGCTAAGGTTTGGGGAAGCTGATGGAGGCGGCGACGCTCCTCGAGGGTGGCTTGGAGTTTGGCGGCGGCGCTTGGAGATAGAAGGCA
The DNA here is from genome assembly GCA_036346265.1 of Melocanna baccifera. NCBI lineage: Eukaryota > Viridiplantae > Streptophyta > Magnoliopsida > Poales > Poaceae > Melocanna > Melocanna baccifera. The sequence continues at coordinate 34,019,857 of CM070679.1, read as the reverse complement.
CGGTGCGGGGTCGACTCGAAGCTCGGGAGAGATGTTTGGAGGTGGGGAGAGGTGGTGTGGTGGCTATGGGTACTCAGTGCGGGTTTATATAGGGCCAAGGAGGGGACACGAGGGAGGAATTGCTCGCTAGAGATCACAGCAGCGGAAATCCAATCGGAGGGGAAAAAGGAAAGGAGGGAGGAGGAAAGGAAAAGGGGCGAGGGAAGTCGAGGATTTGATAGTGGCGGCACACGAGATTTCCAAAACCAGGGGCGGACAGGGAAGGAAGGCCAAGATCGGTGGGGATTCGATCGTCGGTAAAAAGAAAGAAAGAGGGGGAGAAGAAGGAAGGCGGTGGCGCAGCGGGGACAATAGGTCTGACAGGTAGGGCCCACCTATCGGTGAGGGGAAGAGATGGAAAGAGAGGTGCAGCGGGGATGGGCCAGCGTAGGACATGGCTGCATTTGCGCCGTCTGCGCATCGATCGGAGGGCGAGGCGGGGTGGGGAGCGGCGGGGATGGCGCGGGCGGCGACGTGGATGTATCCAGGTCGTCCACGCGTCGGTAGGGGAGGAGGGCGACGTGGGCTGATTTGGGCCATCCAGGTGTTTCCCGGGGAGAGAGGTGGGAAGATTTGATTTTTTTTATTTTTTATTTTTTATTTTTGAAAAGCTTAGAAATTCAAATAAAAGCTAGAAAATAGCAAAAAATCCAAATAAATCCCAAAAAATTCCAATAAATCTAGAAAAAGACAAGGAACTCAAATAAAATAATTTTAGCTTTATTTGACCACAATTACATAACTGATTTTAATACTCACTCTCTTGGCTTGATTTTCAAAATTTTAGAAAAGGGATTTTTAAATCATGTAAAATCCAATAAAATAAAAAAGCAAACTTTTTGGATGTCACACCTTCCCTCAACACCAGCTTCACCACTAGAGAAAGCGGGAAGCAGGTAACCCATGACTGGGTACTACGTTCGGTGCCAACTCTTCTGTTCGAGCAAGTCAAAAAATTGTTCCACTGACCTTGCGTTTGTGCCCTAAGTGTTGAACTTAAATATGTACTTGCTAATACTTTATCCCTGTTGTAGCAATTTGTAACGCTAATGTTCTCTCAGTGATTTGACATCACATGTAAGCGTTTCCATGTGATTTGACCACATAGACCAACTTTTTTAGTGAGTTCACACCACGCAACAACTTTTCACAGTAATTTGACAATATGTATCATCTTTTCTCGGCGAGTTCATAGTACGCACCAGCCTTTCACAGTGATAAGACAATACGTACTAACTTTTCTCAGCGAGTTCACAGCACACACCAGCTTTCCTTAGTGATTTGACAATATGTAATAGCTTTTCTTAGCAAGTTTGCAGCAAGCACCAGCTTCCAACAGATATTTGACAGCACGTACTAGCTTTTCACAGCAAGTTGACAATATATAGTAGTTTTTCACAGTGGGTTGACAGCACATACTAGCTTTTATGACCGGATAGACTCACACGACACATTTTCTCATTGATCAGACATCAAGCACCAACTTTACGTAGTGAAATGCCAACATGTATAAGCTTTACTCCCGGACAGTGCATTCTGACTGCCTATAAAATTCAACCAGCCCCCATGATCATATCCAAGACTCCACTCACGTTGATCTCAAATATGGGGGAAGAGGAGAGGGAGGAGAGAGCACACGTATATGATGTCAATACACTGCTGTTAGGGATATCGAACTATCAAGAGATGCTTCACAAGTAGAAGTAGATAGCCAAGAAGAAGGGATCCTACCATGATAATTCTGGCAAGGATACACCCGTGATGTCGGAGTTTCCGTGGTTGCATTGTAACTATGAAAATCTAGCACATATCATTCAATCCACACACTCAACAACTGCTACCTAGACGCACAATACATGCGGCGAATTTTTTCTAAAGCATGTATTGATATTTCACATTGCATGATTCATTTCACATATCTCCAACCTACTCCGTCCATGCCAATAAGCCATGGAGCGTTGCTAGTTCTTCTAATGGATTGACAACCTAGAGATGTACAACAGAGCATTTATTGAGCAAAAATATATACTCAACTACCCGGTGGCACCGAAGATATTCACACGCTAAAAACCTTACAACCCGGATAACAACAGAAAGGCTAGGATGGCGAAGGACAAGGGTAAGACACTAATGATCCCTGATACCCCGCTGAACGCTAGGTTATTTCAATTTGGAACAAACCTACACAAGTTATGGAAGCCAAGTATTAGGCTCAGGTCGCGAGGGCTAAAGCCCGCAAAGGAGAGAAGGAAAAGGCACTGATGGACCCAAATGTGTACGACGAATGACTGTAACCACAACTTCCAAAAGATGCACACGTATCTTAGCTATAGTTAGGGTTGACAGTTCGCGTATATTGCCATTTGTATCGTACCAGTAGGGAGGCAAACATACACACTTAACCAAACCCTACACATTATGTAATTCACACATTTACTGCGAAGTGCCTTGTCGTCCTACACATGGTCCATTACAATAATTATTTGCAATAACATATATCTACTACTTAACATAGTGTGTTGGTGATAGTGGTTCATTTGCCCCTTTGATCCCTCCTTGCACCTTCCTAAAAATTTCTATGCACACTTGAACAAAACAGTGTCTGGATAATTTGATTTCTTAATACATATTAAAGCACGTGTTTTTAATTAATTTGCACAGATATCAACCTAATTACAAAAAACTATATTGACCGTGTGGCACTGCCGAGCCAATGCTACAACTGAGCGCCTCGGCCCCTGAGCCCCCCGCCCTCCCTGGCCCCTACGTGCCTACCACGGCACCCGCCAAGCTTGGGCTACTCGCCAGCGTCTTACCGAGCAAGGGCGGCTCGGTAGGCAGCTTCCAAGCAGCAAGAGCTCGGTAGCGCCCCTGCTGTCACTCTGCACCACATCCTGCCACGCTCGCACATGCTCCTATGCCAGACCGTCCCTACCGAGCTCCCCAAACGCAACAGTTGACAGATGTCGTCTGCTGCACCTTACAAGCTCAGAAACAAGGCTATTTTTACAAAAATAGATGTTCAGGGTCAAATATTAAAAAAATGTCTACGGTGTCAAATGCGTGAATAGTTCACATTTATTATGTGCCTATTCAGTTGGTGCTACTCCCTCTTGGTCAAAGGCACGATAACCTAGACATTAATTTGTTTTTATCCAATATGACCAAAATTACATGTTCCTTCTTCTAAAAGTAGCACTTAAAAGTTACTGTACAATTATTAGAGGTACCACTCATTAGAGTTTCAACTTCTGGCTTCTATCTTCTTAATTTCGTCCTTTTTGTTTTTAAGGTTTTTATTTTTTTCCCTTGTTCCTTTGCATTTTCCATGATGGTATAATATTTTATTTTTTAAAATTTAATTACATTGAAAAAACTACCAATAACTATAGTGTAAAAAACTGATATAATACAAAATAAATCAGAAACTTAGCATTAAAAGCCTAAATAAGTGGTGCCACTTAACTTTAGATACAGCTAGTGATGATTGATTGATTGACTGGAACAGGAAAAACAAAAGGAGGACAAAAAAAGAGTTGATGATGTATGCACTTGCATGCATGCATACCACACTATATGTCACTGCCACCACACATGGAAGCCACCATATAGATGCAACGCCTCTTAAATTTCTCTTTGGATCAGTTCAGCTCCCGCACCGAGGAGAGACGCTGCGCTAAAGCTTCACTGCTCAATCATGGCGCCACAGCAGCGGCAGCATTTACCCACTCCACGTCCCTCGTTTTCAGCTTGTCACTTGTGATTTCTTTAAATAAATAATCAGAATAATTTTATTATTATTTTATCAAAATAGTTTATCAGAATATATTTTTTAAACTAACTTATCAATATTTAATTTATTCTATTTAGTCATAACCATAATCTATTAGCCCAGCTAAAAGGAACCTACTTGACACTCTAAGAAGAGAGAGGGGGGAGTTGGGGGTGTCCCCCAACCATTGGCAATCAATGTATCTGTCTCCCAAGGATGAGGCACCTCCAAAAGATCAAAGATCGTCCACCATGCATCACCTCCCTCTCCCCTGCAAAATATAGCTCTCCACTCTACACAGGAACGTACGTCTATGGATGCAAAAATTTTCGTGTATGCTTACACGAAAACAACTTGTCTAAGGAAATATGTCTATGAGTATTATACTACATAATCGCATGGCATTGTCGACGAATGTTATACGCTAGTATATCTTTATATGGCAGAAATTTGTCTGTGTTAATTCATTGCATTCAGTTGTCTCAACATAAATATGCAGTAACAGTTTGGGATTGCATTTTGCAGACGGGGTATTTGTATGATTCTATTTTAGGACTTCATATACACGTCAAATGCTCAAACATAAATCTAGGATTGCTAAGTTATCTTTCGAAACTTTATGTTTGCAATACCCAAAAGGCTACATCTAATTGAATATGGAATTGCACTAGCTACTGCTCTAGTTTAAACTTGGGGCTGTGCCATAGAGTCATTATAGAAAGTTTAACAAGGTTTTTCAGTGAAGGTTCAATATTTCTCCTGAAAAACTCCATATCAAGCTTTTTCATGAGCTTGACGAGGAGGGGTTTGTTCTGCTTTCTGACACAAAAGTAGCTCAAACTTGAGAGAACAGGCCCTCCCGATAATTACACCCGGGTCAGGAAGCTTTCAGCCCTACTAAGATGCTGATTAAAAGCCAATGAAGGTTTGGGAAACAGGGAGCGCGTGCATGCATAGGCAGCATATCTCGCCACACAGTCTGGGGACGAAGAAGATCTGGCAGCACCCCTAAAGTGGAATCGGTCACGAGCCTAGCTTGAGCGTGGGTCTCCCCATTACCAGACACTGATCGATCGTTGTGGTACTTCTGAATCTCTGATGATTCCTCTCTCTCTCTCTTACACAGCAGTGCATGGACGACGACGACATGCAGCAGCTGCAAGAACCACCATGGAACCTTGCATGGCAACCGTTATGGCTGTAACATGAATGTGGTGTGGCGCTGCTGCCATTAACCGTACCTGCCTGTGGCCTGTCCAAAGGAGGAGGAGGAGGAGGATTAATTCGGCGAGCGCGCTTCCAAAACATTTTTGCCCTCTGCATGCTCACAGGCCATTTGTGCTATATATGCAGGCTAGGCAGTACTCGACTCCAGAATTGATCCCTTTCTCTTCCTTCAGAGTTTGTAATTAATCTCGACCAGCTCCCAACAAAAGATAAAGAGAAGATTAGACCTGGCTAGCTAGTATGAATCTCCAAAGTACACGTAGGACGTGAAGAAACCCAAGATCATACCGATCGAATTCAGATTTCACACAACGCGCATTGCAGGTTGCAGCTATTAAGTTTCTCCAAAATTCAGCTCACATCATGCTTCGAGTCGTCCCAGCCCGAAAGGTGCTGAGCTATCTAGGTCTAGCTGCGCTATCACATTGTGGACATGCAGTAGTGCGTTATCTGTTTGTGTCCCCATCCAAGTTAGCTTTGCACACAGTTTAATCGCATTGCTATCTGTCAGGCTCCTCGCAGCAGCCAGTGTCGTCCAGGACGCGTCAAAATTTCTGAAACGCCAGTGTATAGCGTACGCACGTTTGGGCCGGATCGATGGAGCCACCGCCCAGCGGTACGACGCCGAGGGGCTCCAAGAAAACGAAATAGTCTTCAACATCACCGGCCGGACTCCAAGAAAAACGAAACAGTCTTCAGCATTACCAGATAAGGAGCGATCGACACAGAGGCGAGGCCTCAGCCTGTTCCTGCGTGCCAATGCAACGCACTGTTAGGAGCAGCTAGCTCCCCTCAGCTTTCGTTGATTTGTACGCGCGTCTCCTTTTTCTCCGCCATGAAAAAGCTCGAAAGTTTTCTTCAGAAAAGTCGAGGCTACCTAAAAGTCGCTTAATTTGCCACATGATCGTGGTGTTCCGTTCGTCGTGCGCTAGACAGACGTATACATCGATCAACTCGATCGCCATCCGCTTAGCTAGGATCGATCCCAGTTTCCCTTCACCGGTTGGTGCCAGCTGCCTGCCTGCCTGCCTGCTGCGTGCGCCTGCGTGGCAGGGCTGGCCTGACCATGGTCAAAGAGCATGCATGCATGCAGTGCAGTCAGAGCCGCTGCCACGCCAACTTGCATTGTGGCAAGCTTTCATGCCGAAAGTTTCAGTTAGGGATACATCATGCGTGCGTGACATGGACGTGATCGGTCGATCGATCGATCGATGTGATGTGAAAACTGAGCAGCTCGTGGAGCCCCCGAGCGCAGACGCTTAGTTTAATCGCTGCTGCTAGCCAGTTCTCGGTCGTGACTGGCGATGATGATGCGATGAGAGAGAACGTCGCGGCGAGCTAGGCAAAACGTGCATGCATGCAGCTTTAGTTAATTTGTAATTCGCATGCCTAGCTTTTTCACGAGTTTTGATTAGTGCACCGATCGATCTGATGATGCTGGTCTGATTGATCGATCGACACGCAGGCCACTCGATCTCTGCATGGTTCAGTTGTTCTTGTCGCTGTGTCTTGGCCTAGCTTGGGCCCCACCGATCGGCTAATCACTTATGGCGTCTTAGAATCACGGGCGGAACAAAGTCGTGGGTTCTGGTGTCACAGGACAGCGGATCTAAAAAAATATTTAGCAAAGATTAGCACTTTCGGTTCATATGTGAATCTTTCAGGCTAAACTCAGTGCATCCGGTTCTTTCTTTAAAATCTAATAAAGGGAGCACTACCAGCCCAAATTCCCAGTAGCTAGCAACAGTCCACGATAAGCCTCCGCTTTGCTCAATCTATGAGGCAACTACATCAGGCCTAGCCAACCCTTAAGCCAGCATAAAAGGAAGGACCACAACATACTACGACATCCATTTGATAATCCTGAAGCATGTCACCTTGCAGCAGCCTTCGACGCTTGTTCATTGGCACGGTTGACTAGGAGATGTGCACCACGTCTACCACACAATCGCACCTAGCTAGGCAACGGCCGATCGCTGGAGAATGGGAGAAATCAGCACCATCGACCACCCTTGTCTACCATCTCGCCGCAGCATCACCTGGTCCCTATTAAAGGTGGCAACGGGTAAATACCCGTCGGGTATAGCCAACCCATACCCGTACCCGACAGACAATACCCGTACCCGCTACAATACCCGTACCCGCACACGGGTATAGAAACTTACCCATACCCGCACCCGCGCGGGTATTTGTACTGACAGGTAACCCATACCCGATACGAGGAGGAGGCGAGGCGCGCGAGGCGGACGGAGGCGGAGGAGGACGGAGGAGGTGGGCCGGAGGAGGCGGAGCGGCGGAGGCGGCGCGCGGAGGCCGCGAGGAGGAGGCGAGGTGGAGCGGGGGCGGCGCGCCGCGCGGGAGGCGCGAGGAGAGGCGGAGCGGAGGAGGCGAGGCGGGGGCGAGAGGGGCGAGGGGGGGCGGGGGAGGAGGCGGCGGGTGGGGCCGTGGGGGGCGGCGAGGGGACGGGGTGGAGGCGGCGGGGCGCGGGGAGGAGGCGCGAGGGGACGGTGGTGGGGCGGGCAGGCGGCGGAGAGGCGGGGCGCGGCGCGCGGGCCGAGATTAGGGTTTGGCGCGATCGCGCGGGTTGAGCGGGATTGCGCGCGCGGGTCGGGCGGGAGGGCAGGATTGCGCGCGCGGGTCGGGCCGGGCGGGATATTTGGGCGCGGTGGGTTGGCGGGATTTGGAGTACGGGTGGGTATATTTTACCTGCGGGTATGCGGGTACGGGTAGTATATATCCGTACCCGTACCCGTATACCCGATGGGTAGAATGTTTTGCCCATTAGCATACCCGCGGGTGAAGATATCTTTCCATACCCGCCTCTTTATCGGGTAAAACCCATCGGGTATTCGGGTTTCGGGTACCCGTTGCCATCTTTAGTCCCTATTGTCTCACGGCCTCACCGGTCAAAGGAAGTTTTGGTCCACCCAATCAGTATGTACTTTACTCTAAATTTGTTTCAATTATTCCAATTTGTGAATTAGAATTTTAATGTAATGATTGTTGATTGCTTTTTGTTGAATTGTAAAGTTAAAACTTAGGGTTTCAATTTTGATTTTTGGAATACCAACCTAGCCGTTGCAAATCGGAGGCAAAATTATAGTGCTTGACCATAATATCAAGTAAACCACTGGTCATATTATATTATTTTTGAACTATTGAACATACGAATATCTATCTAACTTTTCAATTAACTGGTGATAATTTTGTGAATGATATACTTATTTGTTATGTGGAGAAATAAGAATTGATGAAAATAACTAATGATGTTATAGCTCATCGCTTTATGAACTTGAAAGAGCGTAAGTACTAAAAGATAATGTATTAACTTATATTTGATTATTCTACTATTTTTTTTGTTGAAAACTTTAGGAGCTTTGTTCTCTTTTAATATGCCATTGAGATCGAATGATGTATTTTACCAATGCCGATCAACTTTCGTCCATGATTTCACTCTTAGTTTTTTTCAGTTTGCTGCAACTAATCAGTATTATTATCAAGCTTTTTTTTATTTTGGTAAGCATTTTGATCACTACTTCTTTATCATCATATGGTGTCATCGGCTACATTGAAGTATTGATACTAAAATTACTTGACATATTACTATTTAATATAATATTATTTGAAAGCTATATATATATATATATATATATATATATATATATATATATATATATATATATATATATATATATATATATATATATATATATATATATTACCGTTCTAGTTCCGTCCTAGAATCTTAGATAGACTGACTGATAGAATCATATCATCGTCATATAGCTACTTGTCGGTGGTCCTACAAAGACATGTACATGCATGTACTGCAAGTACGTACGTCTGGCTCGATCTCTGAATACGTACTCGATCGTGCGTGCATGCATTAGTGGTCAAGCAGAGACCCGGCCATCGCATCCAGAGTATACCCGCGTATGCTCGGATCAATCGCCACAGAGAAAAGGCGAGCTGCTAAATACAAACTTGTACAGGCAAAGGGAAATTAGGGTCTGTTGAAAAGTGTGTGGCTTTTGGTTGCGAGAGGGGTTAAAAGAGTAAGTGGCATTCATATTAAGAAGCTATTCTATTTAAAGTAGTTTCTGTAGTGTTTTCTACATATGACTTATAAAAATCAACTCAAAAAATCACTTCGTTCAAAAGTTAATTTCTAAAAACTAAAAGCCAAACTGTTTAGAACATGCCCTTAGTCGTGCGGCAATTAGCCCAAAGTTTCAAAATATTGTCTTGTGCGTGTCAATGAGACCATCGGCGATGAATACCTAAATTTGAAGCTTGACAACCGCATATAGATGCAAACTTCTACAAGGAGACCGAAAACTTGAAGTATTTAGAAATGAGTTCTTCAGCATTTGGTGCCTTGCTAATATCAATGGGATCTGGAAAGTAGAATTGATTTGATCGATCGGGTTACTGGCCGAGGCTCAACAGAAAAATACAAAGTGCTACACTAGCCCAAGGAAAGAGAAGTGGGCCTTAATGGGCTTTCTCCGTTTCGCCGTTACAGATGTCCGTCCACTTAAGAACTTTGTCCTCTCTCCCTCTCTCTCATTAAAAAAAAATACTGCTGCTGTGTATACGGACAAATTCTTACCACCATATGGTATGGTACAGAGAGCAACCAACTAGAAATCGTTTGGAATACATGATTTTCATATAAATTTCAAGGAAATTTCAATTCCCGTAGAAATCAGAAAAAAAATCATGCATTTCAATGACGCCTAATGTTAGGGGGTGATCGGAATAGCGATGGCTTTTAACTTTTGCTGAAAAATACTGTAGCTGAGTTGGTTTATTGAGTATAATTAAATGTAAAAAATATATAAAAAATCGAAAACAAAAAACAAAAAAAAGTATAAGTAAATTTTTTTAAAAAAAATGAAAAAAATAAATTTTACTGTAGTATGTACTGTAGCTACAGTACCTGTTACAGTAAAAAATCACCCATGAAAGATTAGAAATTAACGGATGCAGTAGGACACCAAAGAAACTAGCACTTGTTTTGCCGTCTAGATGGATGCAGCCATGTAGTACTGTAGTTACACAAAAACAAAAATTGTCGCCAGGATGCATCGATCGATCGGTCGCGCCGCCCATGATCTCAAGAAATAGATTTGGGGCGTTCATATTAGTTTTAACTTTGCCTTATGAATAATAATAGTTTATAGATAAATTTGTAGAGAGAGATTTACGTGTAATTTTAGTCAATATAAATAAAGTTACTATAGTGTATGCTACAATCGATTAGTAGATCCCATCTTAAAAAGATATTATATTTAAAAACTAAATACTGTAGAAAAACTATTTACTATAGAAAAACAGTTTTTAAAAATCAATACAAATAGCGCCTAAAGTACGAGAGAATCAACGTGCAAGTTCTTCGCCCCTTTTCGTGGTTAGATTTCCTTCTCAACATCAATTAGGGAGCGCTCAGAATAGCTTCGGCTGTAGGCGTTCAGCGACAAATTCACTGTAGCGCGTACTGTGCACGCTATAGTGAATTTTTTTATTTTTATTTGTTTTTTTCGTTTTTTTTTTAAATTTACTTATACTTTTTTGTTTCGTTTTTTGTTTTCGGTTTTTTTTAAATATTTTTTTATATTTAATTATACTCAATAAACCAACTCAGCTACAGTGTTTTTTCAGTCAGCTACAATGTTTTTTCAGCAAAAACCAAAAGCCATCGCTATTCCGATCACCCCCTTATACCATCCCTATCTAGCAGCTATATGTGACGACTTTGCAACAAATTTCACAAGGACAACATTAGACATGCAGCACCAGTTTTATCGCAATTAAACCAGAGAAGAAATCATTTTACTGGTGCATTTTTTTTCTCCCTTTCTTCAGCTACAGTGGTGCACTTTTAATTTAATGGTACATTTTTTTTTTGAATTTCCATCATTTGGTTCCTCTCAACTAGTTTACCAGAACTTACCTGACAAACATGCCTAATTCGAGTGAGAAGCTAGCAAAAATTAAGTGAAGATCACAGTACTTTATTTGTTTGTCCCAAACGAGAGAGACAGCTAATAGCTTCTCTAGCGGCAAAGGAGAGAGTTATAAGCAACCATACTGAGGAAGCAATCACCAGTTCTTAGTAAGACCTTAGAACACGAGACTAAATCCATGGCGCCGTGTTGCTTTTCACTATCTAATTGAATTTCCATTTCCAATCAAAAGATCACTGGTTTCAACTACCTGATTATATTGTCATAAGCTAAGGCCTTCACATGGGGACTCCATAAATTCCTAATTCATGGCTATTTTTGAACTCTGTTTTCTGCAAGAGTGGCCTCCTTTTTGTGAAATTTCACGAACACTGGCTGATGAGCCAAATACATGCACGTGGGGAATCCACGAGGCATTCGTTCAACTGGTGTCATGATGTGCATGTGCACGTTTTTCCTTAAATTTCTTTTGAACTAGCATGTATCTATGGTTTATAACTTATGATTTCTCTTAAATAAATAAATTAGACGATTTTTTCGTCGTCATTTTAAAGCGGCTTATCGGAACAACCTTTTTTAAGAGACTTATCGATATTCAATTTGTTCACACAAACGTTCATATTATAACAAAAATCATAAGATGTGGCTATAAGGTTATAAGTCGCACAAGGCTAAATAGGAGGGAAGCAGAAGCCATGTGTGCTAGCTTGAAATGCCATCACTCTATGAAGTAGGCAAATTCCAACGACAAGCAGAAGACAAAAACACAATGACTTCTTGCTACTCACATGGGCTAACTTGCAAGTCTAGCCTGGCCATCTCCCATCATATGGACTAGCAAGCCAACTCTAATCATCCATCCCTAAAAGCCTCTGTACTCTCTGTGAACGTCCAACTTAGGTCGTCAGTTGCATAATTGGGCAGTTTGATACTCTTGTCTGTGGTTAAGCTTTATATGAAGCCCGTTTGAGGGTTCGTTTGGAAAGTAAAAATTTTGCGTGAATTTTATAGAAACCGTTTAACCTTTCGAAGGAATCAGGAAAAATTTCCGTATCTCAAAGTGGACATGGGGTGAATGAGTTTAGGAATCTTGTGCTCCAAACAGAAACAGGACAGCAACTAGCATGACCTTAGTTACCATTAGCAAGTACTAGCAACGACCTGCTGATTAAAAAAAAAAGGATAGTAGCAAACTAGCAAGGGAGTTGATAAACATCATTTGGATATTTTCTTCTAAATAATTATCTAAATTTCTGATCTTTAGATATGCATGAAGATTCATACGAATTTTCCTTAAAAAAAAGAAAAATGATGAGAGCCGTTGGATCTTTAATCTAACAGTCAGAAATTTAGATAATTATTTAAAAAAACATTCAGATGATAACTAGACACGGCGAGCTAGCAAAGCATCGACCCTCGTTGCGTGCATGGGCTAATCATTGATGGGATCGCTCTCATCTCGCAGCTTATTCTTCTTCCTAGACCAGGTGAAAGAAACCGTCCCAGATCTGCCGTTTTCCGAGCACGGATTGCGAAGGATGGATGGTCAATTATGCGCTGCAAGAGACGGCAACTTCGTGCTAAGCGATAGCGGAACACAAGTACAGGTGACTCGGTGCGGCTCCCGGCTTTCTTCTTCTTCTTCCCTGCGCTCATGTGATCACCCGTCGTTCCATTCACCCCGCAGTGCACTTCCCCGTACGCTTTCTGCTCTGCTCGCCCGGCGGTGGCCTCCCTCCCTGGAGCCACCAGTTGGGCAAAACAAACCCTCAGATTTTCCATACGGCAGCGTCACACACACACACACACCCCGGTTTCACGACGTGTACTACTATTATCAAGAGGACTCGCCGCTACAGCCCAGGAGAGAGAGAGAGAGAGAGAGAGAGAAGAGAGAGAGAGATGGGGGGCAAACGGCCAAGTAAAACAAGAAGCAAAAAAGCAGAGGATAGTACTACTACCGTGGGAAAGTAACAATAAAAAGCAGCTTTCTCCAACCTTTTTTCAGTGGGGGGGAGACAACAAGGAGTTGTGAATCTTGGAGATGCAAAACATGGATCGATTAAAATTTGTCATGGCAGAGAAATTTAGAGCGGAGATCCATGGAGAAATTTTCGCATGTTTTAAGTGACAACCCAATCGAAGTCATCTATGTCATCATGGGAGGACTGACCCGGGAGCATATTCCTTCTCTGCCCTTCTTCTATGAGGCGTCCTCCATGTAGACTGGCCCTGACAAGAGGAAAAAAGTCGCCAAGTGTTGGATTGGAACGGGAAAATAGAGTATGGGTTAATTTGGAATTGAGGTGCTATGTGTGAATCAATTCTCTCTTTTTTTCTACAAGAGAAATACAGAAACCACTACGGAAATGTTGTAAACCACTACCGCAGAGAATGCAAGAACCACCCTCTACTCCCCGTTATTCACACCCAACCCCTTGACCCACACCCAAATTATCCAATCAGGAATTGCACGCCATGCCCATGGAGCCCCTTGCCATGTTGGAACAAGGACACACGCAACCAACCCCGACACTTGTACCATACCACCATGAGAGTTGATTGCAACATTTTTTTTAAACTAGTAAGGTGTCCGTGCGTTGCAATGAAAAACTAAATAAAAGTGATGCATACTATCAAATATGATCTCAAACTGAATAATAAATATCAACTTTTTCTTACGTCATCATGTATCAAACAAAACATACATGTTCATACTCGTAAATAAATCAAGCATCATATTAGTGAAGCATGATAGAACAAGCATCACATACAACAATATGTACAGAAATGATAGTAAACAATATTTTTTTCATAGTATTATTAATACATAAATAACTGTCAGACTATCTTGGAGAATAACAAACCAATTGATAAATAGGACATCATGCCATAAACATTAACGGAAATTTTAAAATAAAACTGGTGCACCATCCTTCTGGAAGACTTATCTTCATCTCTAGCTTGTCAAGGAAAGAAAAAGCAAGCACACTATACAAAATGAAAAATAAATAGTTAAACATCATAAATCCATTGTATATTACATATAAAAGATACGAAAAGATTTAGTGAATTGCTTACGTTATTTAATGTCTAAATATTCTGTCAAGTGTATCGTTCCTTATGTCAACGGTATTCATGATAAGTTTCTTACATTCAAATCATGCAGCACTACTTGGCGTAGTTCTTTTTGAAGGGAGCATTATTTAAATTATGAAAGACATACATACTTGCATACATTATTTACTTGGTTTTTTACCTTCAAGCTCTTGTAGCTCTTGCATGCATTATGAAGTGAGTAGAACCTAAATTATACCATAGAGGTCAATTCTGTTGGAAGTACATGGAGATATATCAGGAACAGTGGAATTTTACCATTAGTATACTAAGAATAAGTTAAAAAGAGAACAAAAAATGTGTAGGGTGCCTGCCAACTATCACTCAACAGTGCTACTATTTTGCTAAGCATTTATTCGTTGTAATAAATTACCTTAGTGTATATTTTGTTGCAGTAAGATAATCCTCTCTCTTTACTGATTCACCTCCTCGTAACAGTTGTAGTACTACACAGAACCAGGATAGACACACAAATTAATGTAACGCCCAAATGAATAATAGAAAAAGAATGTAGTGCAGAAATTCCGATCATCATAATAAGTCATGCCCATAGGCAAAACAAAGCACCTAGATAGGAAAAAATAACATGAAAGGAGGATTGCAAATGATATTTTGAACACTAAAAAGGGAACATAGATCAACAGAGATTTCCAAGCAATCAATCATATGTTGAAAACGCATTATAGTTTAGCAAGATAACAACTTTGAATTCTAGAATGAACAAAGACCATTCAGTATCACACATATCTTTTCTTTTACACCACTAAAAATTCATGTAGTATTGACCAGTAGCAATCAATTTGTATCCCACATCAAGCACAAATAACTACATGTCAGATAACATATACACAAGCCAACTGAACAAACTAAACATTACACAAGCTGATGCAAAGAAATAAATGCAGAAATTGGATTATCGTTCATTCATACAGTAATAAATGCATTTTGGTTCTTCAGAACTTTTTACCTATCCACGTGACGAACACCAATAAGTAATTTTAGCTGGATTCATTACCATGAAAAAATATATTTAAACATTTACAGCCTTTTTCTATTGGCAATTGTTAATAAGATACTGTATCTCTATCCCAAACATTTGGGGGAAAATGTATGAACAGCAATTGTGCGATGCACTTAAATGAACATGAACGTGCAAGCATGTGAAGGGTAACATACCACTCTTTGTATAATTTATCAGCTGAACAGTGACCTCTGTTTGGTTATCTATGGCATCTCTTATTTTCCTTACTGTTGCACAGTCAGTTTCAGGACCTTAGAGAAACCTGGAAAGAGGAGCCATGGAAGCGTCAGGAAAGTGATACATTAACCTTTTTGCACAAAATGCTAACTTATACCATTCTACAATATGCAGAAGAATAAAGGTCCAATTTCAGGATTTTGCTACCCTGTGCAATTGTTAATTTACGAATGGCTAACATTTGCTAAAACGTTAAAAAAAAACCCTTGCCGGTGAAATTTTGCAATTAAAGGGGCAAGATGAGATTATCATTCACCTGCAGTTTCTTCCTAATATTTCTTCACAGCTATATTCTGTCAATTGCAAAAAACTATCGGACACAAATATCTGAAACATTGGCCAAAGAATAAATACAGATTTAATAAAAATTCATATCTATACCAATAAAAAGGACAACGGAGTCAGAGGTACAAGAGGTCCCAATTGAATCTTACACATGTTCTGACTTTTCTTTTGCACATGTAGCCTTTCTTGTTGGCTTTGTAATTACCAAATATGTTACATAATTATAAACATTTAACTAATAACTTAACTTATCATTAACCAGAACCTCTATTAAATCAATCTTGTGTAGGTCTGAGGGCCAAAAATATATTCACTTGACTCATATAATGAGACCTATAAACAAAGCAACAATTTTGTCATCCCCTTTCCTAGAAGTATCAGAATCTGTAAAAGGTTTAGTCATCGACTAACCTGGCGTTGTCTCTGTTCAAACCTCAACTTCTCTGCATTTGATGTTTCATATACACCATTCTCTACGCACCTCAGCTGGACATGATGATCTTCTATTGTAGCATCAAGGAATTCAGCCGACCTAAGGAGGAGATGTAGAAGGGTAGGAGAAGGAGAAGTGGAAGCTTTTGAGAAGGAGAAGCTGTCGAAAATATGAGTTATACCTCTTTAAAAATATGAGTTGTACCTCTTTTATGGTAGGAGGAGGTACCGTTTTGTGAGCAATTTCCTTCGCACGATCGTGCTTGTAACTGCAATCTAACCTGGGCCCAATCCGCATCCTCTCACCGATATCAGCTTCCATGAAGCGGAGTTGGTCGATGTACACCGTGGGAGTGGGGAAGGAGGCGGTTCAAGGGACGGTTCAAAGAGAGAACTAGATTTACAAAAACTATAATTGAGAGTTAAATTTGAAAAAAAAAATCTACAATTATAGATATACCCAAGGTTCCCACCATGACATTTGACACCCAAAGCTCAACATATCGTCTCTCTCGCTCTAATAAATAGCTCCCAAATGGATTCGTTACCTCCTAGCTTAGCCACATTCCCCCTCTCTCTCTCTCCACAACTACAAGACAACCCACATCTATATGTACGCCCTCGCACAGCACCACTAAACTAGAGAGAGGGGTGGAGAGGGGAGAGAGGGACGGAATTGCCTGCCAAGAAACGAAAGAGAGATCAAACCAAGAAGAGAATTGCCAAGAAAGAGAGACCGAGGCTTCGAGATCTAGAGAGAGAGAGAGAGAGAGAGATGGGGATGAGACCAGGGTGGGTTGGGGGCCTTGTTGAGGAGAGCTTCTTCGTGGGTTGCCCGGCGCACGAGAGCCGCAAGAAGAACGAGAAGAACATCTTCTGCCTCGGCTGCTGCACCAGCATCTGCCCCCACTGCGCCCCCGCGCACCGCCACCACCCTCTCCTCCAGGTAGATCAACAATCAATTCTTCCTTCCCTACATATCTCCACATGCATGCGCATCTGTCTCGCCCTTCAGTTACTTCCCTGCCTGCTTAATTCCTTTTCTTGGTTTCTTGCATGGTAGATGTGCAATTCTTGCTCTTATTTGTCATCGAGATGATCCCCTCGGTACTTTGCTTGCTTCCTTTCTTGCATGGTTTGGTGTAGGATAATTAATTCTTTCGTCTCTCAGTTCTAATTTTCTTTTCTTTGATTCCTATGCGACTTGCAGTTATTGCTGCTGATCTGCTTGGTTTAGAAGTTAAGAAAGGAGCAGTTTTTGTGGGGCATAGGTTCTTGTGCATGCCTCAATTAGCCTTTTTGGTCAGGGTTTAGGATGAGGAATTTGATGGATTAATTAACAAGGTAGAGAGGCCAAGAGGAGAGGGGTGGTGTATCTTGCCTTTTGTTTTGTCCTGTGCTGTCTTTTCAAGTGCTGTCCCTTTCTTCCTTAGATTTGGCTTAGTTTTGATGCATGGTCTCAAATTGTATGAGAGCTCGCTCTCTTTTGGAATTCTACTCTAATGTTTCTTGTACTTTGCTTGGGTCCTCACCATTGTCGTCTTGTGAGTTTTGGTTGTGCCACTTTTCTAGGCTTTTTTGAGTTAGGGTGATGATTGCATCCTGCAACCACAACCTAACTTGCACAAATTCCATGCAAGCAATTAATTTACAGTAGTTGAATTCTTTGTGAGGTAATTGTGCCTAATTGCATGGGTAACTTCTGTGGGTGAATGGTATAAATTCTCTTGCATGCAAGCAATTCCTTTCCTCGGTTTCTTTTCTGCTTCAATTTGCCTGTCCTCTTCCTGGCAGTTCCTTCTCCTTTCTTTTTCTTGCAACTAATTTTGTCAGTAATGTTGGTGTAACTCTGATGCGAGGGTGTAGGGGTAAAAGTTGTGTGAGCTACTGCCTCTTGGCTTTACACTAGAAATGGGCTTATAAGGTGAATTCCACCACTGCATTCATGCTGTCCCCCTCCTTGTGTTCTTGCCAAGTTACTGCAATGTCTCACACACAAAAATCTGTGACCCAAAAGTTATCTTGATGGTAAATTCACTACTCTTTTACAAGATTTTCTACCTTTCCATGTGCATTAGCCTCTCCAGTTGCTCCATATTTCGCTTAAAGGAGATTGCCCATAATCATCTCATGGTTTTAGGCTATTTCCATTAAAAGGCCAGGTTATCCGAACTGTTTTGCCAACATATCCGGATATCCCTGCTCTTCCCGTCTGCAAAGCTGGTGGTGGTAAAAAAAAAAGGGGGGCATCTTAGAATTGTTACCGCCAGGGCAAGCAGATTTACCATATGTGTACATGGTAAATGGGCTCCTTGTATTTTTTACCAAAGAAAGGCTCAGTGCTGTTCCTGGACCTTGGTACTGTTCATTCGAGCCACACTGAAGTGCTAGTGACGAAAAGCTTCTTCCCCAACGTATCTCTTTACTACCATAAACCGCTGATTGGCCTTTACCTTTGTACCCTCCAACCCTGGCCTGGGTTTTGCCGTAGAGGACAGTACCTAGGAGGGGCAGTTTGGTCTTTGCACGTTGTGACCTTTGGGTTTGGGGCCTCCCATGATAGGACCATGACGAGTACTGCCCGGTCAAAGCATGGTCTTCAATTGTTTGCCCAATCGAAGAGTACTAGCACCAGGTTTACAGGCGTTCGTATTATTAGCTTTCATTGTTATTTTTGAGCTGTAGTTTTTTATTGTTGATTTTTAGTTGTGACTAATTTGTAACTGAAATAATTAATAGTAGTTTTTAGAAGGTTAGGGCAAACAATGTAAAAAATAAAAGAGAAATACGTATGCGTGACAGGAGCGAGGGGAGTATGATAAGCGATGCATCCGTGATCCACTATTTTATTTCTGGAGCGAGATGATAATGAGAGAAGTAAAGAAATCGTTTCGAAAAACTAGATATTTATGTTAGCTTTTATCTTTACTAGATAGAAATCAGAAAAAAAAAAGTCAATACAAATAGAGCATGAGAACTCAGAGCAGTTACCACTATCTGCGTGATCATGCTCAGCACGAAGCACTCGGTTTGTCTGATGGTTCCGGTGATATTTTTGTTGGAAAAAAACAGGTGCGACGGTACGTGTACAATGACGTCGTCCGCCTGGGTGACCTCGAGAAGCTCATCGACTGCTCCTATGTCCAGGTGATTAATAAAGAAACGAAGTAGTATTAGTATTGTACTTTGATTGATGATACTTAGTTTGATTATGTGTACATGGGTTTTTAACCTGGATATATCGATCAGCCCTACACGATCAACAGTGCCAAGGTGATCTTCCTGAAGCCGAGGCCGCAGTCCAGGCCCTTCAAGGGGTCTGGCAACGTCTGCTTGACATGTGACAGGATCCTCCAAGAGCCCTTCCATTTCTGCTGCCTCTCTTGCAAGGTACTTCTTACCAGTCACAACTTGTCACAAACCGAAAGAATTTTCCATTACATGCTGAATTTTCCATGTGTATGCATGCAGGTGGACCATGTGATGATGCAGGGAGGGGACCTCTCCAACATCCTAAAGTACCGCTCCGACGACGAGCTCACCTTCCCGCGCTTTGAGAACCTCCGCGTCGATGGCTCCGACGACGCCGACGCCAGCCAGGTCACCCCGAGCTCGATCCTTGAGGACCCGCTGCACCGCCGCCACCACAATGGTGGCAGCGGCGGGTCCAACGACAATGCCAGCAGCGGCGATGGCAACAGCGGTGGTGCGTCGCAGCGGGGGACGGCGGAGGTGGCGAAGAGGAAGAAAGGGGGAGGGTTCTTCCCCCAGATTGTGCTGTCGCTGAGCAACAGGAGGAAGGGTGCCCCCCACAGATCCCCTCTGTCCTAAGCATTCCACATTTCCACCCCTAATATGTGTCATGCTGTTAATTATCACTAGCTAGCTAGTAATACTAGTTACAGTGGTGGTAGCAGCTTATATATAGTGTGTGTGCGTTATAGTCCTATGATTAGCCATGTAGAGAGAGAGAGAGAGGAGAGAAGAGGTGTGTGTTTGTTGGATGGATTGGTTGGTTGCTAGGGGGCTTTAGAGTGATCTAGGGCCACTTCAAGGCAGGCAGTGTTTTGATGAGACTGGGAAAGGGGAAGCAGTCCCCCTGTTACAGGCCTAGGTAGGCACAGGTTACGTGGGGCCCACATTGCAGGCAGGCTCCCCGCAGGGTGGCTACTAATTTTGTTATTGATGTAACAGGGGTTACTTGCATACACTACTTCCATAACTATATATGTTATATATACATTGTGCGCCACAGTGCAAGTATGTACTGTATGTTATTAAGCTGAAGCTGTTTGGTGATTACTGATTAGTGGTACTACTATACTAATGTGTGGCTCTTCAAGGAGTTCCTCTGAGTCTATTCTCTTTTTTTTTTTGGCTTTTTTAGTTTCTGGTTTTGATTTCTTCAAAAATCGAAACAAGCTAGGTGGCTTCTCGAGCCAAAAATTATGTACACCGTTTGTATTGATGTCTTCGTTGTCCGCCATCATCTTAGAAAATGTAAACCAAAACTATCACCCGCAGGTAAAAGTCACTAGGCACACCATAAAAGAATAGGGTCTTTCTTTCTTCGCACATACGAGTTTTTGTTACTTTGACTTTGACCAGCATGTGATGCACACCCTTGCTGGTAAAAAGAATTGTCTTGCGGAATTGTGTTGTTTTGTTTGATGCCGTCGTGCTTGCGCTTCGCAAATATATGGCCCCTGCGTGTCCCCCGGTCTAGAGAAAGTGAGAGGCGCCCAAGCCTACTCCCATATCACCTGGATGTCTGTCATCTCTCTGAGCAAGTGAGGAGGCAGGCAGGGGCAGCTTTGTCACCCCCTTTCCGTCCTATCTCCATGACTCGCCCTCCTCATAAATTAAGGACTCCTACCAGCATCAGGAGAAAGTGCCGTTCCTTTGTTCCTACTACACACATTGCACTATTTGTGCTTCATGTCATGGTCTAGATTGAACATTCAGGTGTTGCAAGCTAAGGTTCCATTGCCTTTCCTCTCGTGCGGTTTCCACCATATATGTAGTGTACACGATGGATTAGTTACCAAGGATTTGCTTCTTTGCAACAAAATTACCCAGGATTTTGAGTATCTCTGCCTGTTTCACTCGCTTGCACCGCGTCATGGACTGGACGAGGCAAACATTGTCGTGCCTTTCTTCTCGCAGCCCAAGAACCAAAGGAGGGCAAGCTGCAGGAAATCTTTTGAGGACTCCCTTGCAACGAAAGAAATTTATAGGAAAAGGGTTATGTTATTTCGTTCGTGTTTCAAACAATTCTAACTGTAGTTAGGAAGAAGCAGTTATAGGTCCCGGTCGTTAGCCATTACACGACAATGCCTTGCTTAATTAAGCCTTTTTTTTCTGAATTCCGAGGTGATCCCATCCCGACACAGCATTTGGAACTGCGGGCCCTGTCGGTGGGAGGAGAGCGAAGCCAAACAGCAAATGCAGGCCCTATTTTCTTTCTATACGGGCGATGATTTTTGTTTATATTTTTTGTGATAGTAACAGATAGTTAAAATATCGACACAGACGATGCATACGGTTTTAGGTTCGAAAAAACCGTTTGGAGAAGCCATCTAAAATTCCTTAGCAAATTGCTTCTCCATGCTAGGTAGGGACAGGCGCACGCGCACACACACATATATATATGAAAAATACATTTTACTCTTAGGTGTAATTACTCTTACATTTAATATACCACTTAAATAAATTTAAAATATTCTTTTATCACTTCAGGTATAATCATATACTAATTATAAGGCACTCCAATGTGAATCACACGGAAAAATAGTAAGAAAGTACATAGTTTTTTAGCATATTTAGTAAATACCTTCATATACGCATATAAAAAAGTATATCTAATATATATATATATATACCATCTAGATGGTTTTAAATACTTGTATACTACATATATATACCTTTGTTATGCGACATACTCTCTACATTGTAAGATACGACATAGAGAGTAATTACACCCAAGAGTAGAAAAGAGACTTCATACACACGCACACATATATACATATGTGCATAGGAAAAATACATTATACTCGTAGGTGTAGTTACTCCTATCTCTGATATACCACTTAAATGAAATTGAGATACTCCTCTCATCCAAATCCTAGTGTTTGCTCCTGGATCATGTTTGACCTTTTTGAAGTTGGTGTTGTAATTTGGATAATTTGGGAAATTTTGCTCTAGAACTTTGGCTAGCCTGCTACAACAATCCATGCTATATGTAGATAGATATAGCTTATCAGTATGTTTGATAATGCAATACCGTCTGAATAAAAAGCCACAAAGGTAGTACTAGTATTGGTTAAAAATAGGATGTCACTTCTTGAATTATTGATAAGATTGATATGAGGAGGTGTCGTATCGTGCTACGTCACTTGGCAGATCAAGTCCACCTTTTTTTTTACTGAATCGTGTATCACTCTTTCTCTCTGATTGAATGAGATTCAAATATTTGAATTTGAGGCTTTATTGGGTTTGATGACAGGTAGTTACTAGTATGTAAATGGCTGATTAAATATGTTAGTTACCAATCGGTAAATAGCTGCTTAATTATGTCAGTTATCAATCTATCTATACACACACATGGAGATGTCCAAAGTATATTGTTATGAAACTCACTGCCTCCATTTCTTCCTCCTGAGAACTTGTGCTGTTGTGCTGCGCCATCTGAATCTTGTCGATTTTTCTTCTCGACGTGCACCGTGAAGAAGGGGAGCGGTATCTCCGAGCCGTTGCTGCCATAAAGTCCTACACGGGGGCGACGATAAGATTTCTAGACAGCGCACATCTGCACGATCGCTCGCTGCACTGCATCATCTAAGTTCTACACTGCATCACGCCTGCGCTGTTATATTTCCCTTGTGTATTTTCTAAAGTATAATGAATAGCCTGGTGTTAATTGTGAGTTTTGCATCACTACTTGTATATTATATTTATCTTCTAGTAAAATTTAAACTAAAATATCGCCTATATTTTCAGCAATACCTTCAAGTTGACGTCATCTATTTTGCTATTACTTAAGAGTACTGAAGATTGATTGTCAAAATTGAGTTGAGCTTGGGTAACATGTATTGACATATCACGCCTGCCACGCAGCAACCAGGATCGCTAGCATACCACTGCAGTACTCCTTCCGTTCTTTTTACACTCCAAGTAATAGGTTACTACCATGGTGGGAAAATATTCCTAGTTGGCACACAATGACACAGGATCGTCCAGGACTACAACGTACCCCACATCCTAACTTCTTATAAAGCTCATTTGGAATCGAAATTCTGAATCCCAAACTGTGCCAGGTTACGACGATTTCCTAGTGTTTGATTCGAGACAAACGTATGGATGCCACGACCAGAAGTCCAGGACTGATAGCATGTGCCCGTCCTGTAGCCTTCGATGATCAACGGTTATCCTTGAATATGTATGTGTAGTAGACGCATGTACTTGTGAGTGACATGTGTACTGAGGATACGTCTGCATCGTTGCCCTTGAAAAAAAATCCGAGAGAGAGAGAAGCTAGACTTACGTATATGGTGTGGATGTTATCCATACACGCTGCCCCATCAGCCTGTCTCTGCATCTGCATGCTAGGGAGGAGAGGCCTTGGTGGGCTGGTGGCTGGCTAGCTCCACGCCAAAAGAAAAGGTGATGCACTGACCACTCTGCCCATGGATATGCATGGAGCCACCGACTCACTGTAGCATGAATACTTTTGGGCTGCGTCTGATTTTGTACGGCTGCAGTTGATGTTTTTTTAGGTTAGTATGGACGTGTATACGAAAAAAAATTAAATATCGATAAATTGATAACTTATTTCTTAAAAAATATTTTGATAAACTATTTAAAAATAACAAAAAAATCATCTTATTTATTTATTTAAAAAGAGGTATAAATCACGAACCATAAGTCTAAAACGTAGTACTGCATCTAAAAACACTACTAGTAGTACTATATTTTGCAATACTACTACTGTTTTAAGGATGTCAAGTCTTGTCACACCACCCTGCTCGACCATAGTCAATAGGGGGTTGTCTTAAAAGAAAATATATACGGAGGTGAGGTCATACACCACCAGTTAGGGGGTGATCGGAATAGCGATGGCTTTTAGCTTTTGGTTGAAAAAACACTGTAGCTGGCTGAAAAAACACTGTAGTTGAGTTAGGGGGTGATCAGAATAGCGATGGCTTTTGGCTGAAAAAACACTATAGCTGGCTGAAAAAATACTGTAACTGAGTTAGTGGATAGTGTAGTGAATAGTGAAAAAAAAAAGCTGAAACTAGAAGCTGAAGCCGAAAAAAGCCAAACCGATCACCCCCTTAGTGGATAGTGTAGTGAATAGTGAAAAAAAAAGCTGAAGCTGAAAAAAGCCGAAACGATCACTCCCTTAGTATCCCTGTGTAGGAGGCGGAAATTTCCTGATGTTTATGAGAGAGTTGAAGTGTTTTGTACAAGATTTTCATGAATTATTATATATTTCTTGCATTCTAAATAAGCCCATTTCCATCTTTTGCCACTCGCATACTACTCATACATTCCATGCTCTTTTTAAAACGAAGGTTATCTTTACCGTCAAAGATTATGTTCTTTTAGACTACGGTTGATAGTTTTTCGTTATAATTATTAGCTTTTATATATATTCTTTTATGTGGTAGCTGACATCGCATATCATTGTAACTTTGAAAAGCTATTTTAAAAAATAATTTTGAGAAACTATTTAGAGAAGTTATCGTATTTGCTTCAGTTTTCAAAGAAACCAAACTCAACTCCAAAACCATGAAAAGCAAAAAAGAAAAAAAAGGCCCAATCACTAGAGATGCAACCACTACAATTAAGTGCTGCGTTCCCAATCGCTAGAGATGCAACCAGAACGCCGGACACGCACTTGCACATCAAGATACAAATGGCGTATTCTATAATTATAAAAACACGGGAGTACAGCACCACTATACAGTACATCATGTCCGATCACGTGCATGTCTTTTCTTGGGGCATACGGAGTCCTCAGAACCGGCCCATGATTTGTCACGTCAGAAGCAGGCGCGCGTCTTCGATCGAGGCGGAAGACATACGAGCGGCGTCGCACGCGCGTACCCCCTTCCTATACCGCAACCGGGCTAGTACTGCACTGTAGCGTAGTGGTGTGGTTGCAGCGGTCGGGGGGTGTTTCCATCCCCAAGCGATGGCCGCCTACTCTACTCCTGGTAGATTTTTAATCTACCGCCTAGCTTGCTTATCCTGTCAGCACTTTTGCGCGTACGTCGCCCACCTCGCCCGGTTTCAGGGGAAGCTTTCGCTTTCTTTTGCGTTGTTAGCACTCGAATCGCTCGAGCATGTCTGTTGCTTAGCTTTTCTTTTCTTTTCCTTTTTAGTTTCAACCGTCTTCGATGCAAGGTTTCGTTGACAATTGTTTTTTTGACGATACATTACTAACATAATAAAATATATATATATATAATATGAAGGTATTTTCTAATAAAGATATAATTGTATTGATTTCCACGCGGTCATGCAGCAGTGTCGAAGTTTAAAAAGTTTGATCACACATGTGCGATGACATGTATTTAGCGATAAAAGAGTATCTCTGGTGAGGACAGGTATGCTACTGTCAGGATTTACCGGGTTCAGATCAGAAATTGGACGGTGCAGCCGGCCTAAGGGGGTCGATCGACCGGCCGGAGACGGATCTACGTGAGCATTATTGGTCACAGACCGGTCGATCTCTGTACACGCATACAGTACTTAATTAATTTGCACCCCTCAATAATTGGCGACTCATGCATCGCGAAATGTGGACGATAGCTAGGGGCGGCAGATCCGTCGCGAAAGCGTGGGGGGCAGGGCACGCACGGCCGTGCTTGGGGAACGTTGCGCCGGCAGCGTGTCACCGTGTGAGCTCGTCGGCGGACGTCGGGGGAGCTCTTACTCGCCGCCGGCGGCAGGCACTCACGGGCATGCGGTCGCTAGCTATGCTGGCTCGAGGTGACCATGCGAAAGCGATTAGTCACTTGTCTGCTACATCGTTCATGTTGATCAACATGTGAGGCTCTGGTAATGCATCAACTGACCGCGAGGCTCTCTTCACAGAAAGTCAAGAAGAGTGCCAAATTGGGCTTCGGCAATTTGTTGTGTGATGTTTAGTTTCTTCTAGACAGTCTCCGACCGATCGGATAGTGCCAAATTGGGCTTCGGCAGATAGGATTGAAAACGGATCGGGTAGTTTCCGACCGATTTGAATAATTTTTGAATACGGATTATGTCGGTTTAGATATCTGTAGGATAGTATTGGATTGGAAACAAATACGGATTTTCTCTGTCGGATATGAATACAAATTCGGTAGCTCACTATCTGTCGAATATGAATACGGATCTGGATTATCTGGATATTCAGGGTCGGATATCTACAGACTACATACTCTATTTCAGCTCAACTCATTTACAAGATACTTTAGTAGCCCATCATACATTAACATATACATTAATACACGGAGTTAAAGAAGAAATCTTAGTCTATACAAAGAATTCATAAATGTTCCTTACAAATGTTTAGATCGATAAACTAGTTATGTTTTTTATTCATTTTGTACGTACAATTTAAACGGTTTTTATGTTTTGAAAAATATTCGTGATCGTATTTGATTCAATTCGTATTCACTCTCATATTTATATTTGATATTATTCGTATTTATATTCGTATCCAAAATATCCGTATTTATAATATGGCAGATTAGTCTTTTTTAGAAAGTCAAGAAGACTACGACACTGTGCTCTGGTGTATGATTGGCTATGGTGGTGGAATTAAAGCAATGATCTGATCTGACTACACCGGGTTGACGATGTCAGCAAATTCTTTTACCGATGCGTTGTGGTTAATCATTCGTTCGTTGCGCACTTACAAAGTGATAATATTTTTTCAGATTTCTATTTTTCATGTCTGCTATTCACGATCCCTACTGTGCAAGTGTTCTATTTTCGCTGTATTGATGAGCTCCAATTATTCCCAATTGGATATGTTGAATTTCTTCACATTGAAGGCTAGCTAAATTGGATCCAACATAGTACCCTTCTGAATATGTAGTAGAACAATTCCCCTGCAGTAGATTGCTAAACTTACTGGTCTAATGTATGCTGATTAATGATGCCACATCTTCTATGTTTTTCTTTTTTATTACTTGCCTAGTTGGATTTTTTATCATATCTACTTTTTTGTGCAGTAGTAAAATGAAGTTGATGAGAGGAACAGAGATCATATCACAACTTTCCCACTGTAGGTGTTGCAAAGCAAATGAGTGGCCCCTATTCTTATGTACTTGGTGCAATCCTACTTTCTTTACCACTGAATATGTGTTCTCTATTCAATAGTGGTGGGAACCAGGGTTTACACAACCGGTTTTGAATTTTTACCGAAGGACCTGGTAGGACCGGTAACTCCGATTTTCAAAAAAAAAAAGTAGTTTTTTGGTCGAAAATTTCAAATAAAATTCAAAATTCAAATTGGCTGAAATTTTTGAACCTGGTATTTAATCTATTGGATGGTGGCCAGTAAAATTATTTTCGCCGAAAACCAGCGATAACCGGCGGGCCGGGTAATTTGAACCTCGTGGGAGCAATGCAGTTCTAATCGCATTCCAAAGGAATAAAAGTATACAACACTACTGGGATTCATGTAAAACTGACAACGAACTAATGCACCAAGCGGCCGCTGAGAAGGAACACATTTATCACGCTGCATATTTCTGCAGTTAGCTAGAGCACAAATTTCGTTGGAATAATTGTCCATACAGATGGATATACATGTATCTGTTCTGATTGTACTATGGGCTATGGCTGCAATAAAATAATAATTTTAGTTCATGCTATTGATCCTGGATTTTTTTTACGGAAAAGAAAATGTGGTCTTTTGTTTCTAAAATATGAACACTGGTAATGCAGGTAGGGTTATGTTTTACTATAAACATGGTCGGTGGTTTGATAAAACAAAATGGTCGTTAATACTATAAAGTGGCCGTAAATGCTTCAACAGTGGCCATCACAATGTTATCAATGACCAGAAAGCGATCGTTGTTTCTTCGTAATTAACGATGACACACTATACATACTATCGTTAAAGAAATAACGACGAAAAATTATATGTAGTTTTTAATACTATTAACCACAGAGGTTTTAACAATGACTATCACAATTTTACGATCGTTAATGAGTTTTAACGAACATCTAGACTTTTAACCATCGCATCTCCCATGTTAACAACTGTTTCCCTAGCAGTGGTATACGTTATACGTATGCATCATGCATGCGCGATGCTTGGTCCGAATTGTATCCAAACACTAGACATCAGTAGCAGTATAGTAGCT
Source organism: Melocanna baccifera (assembly GCA_036346265.1). NCBI lineage: Eukaryota > Viridiplantae > Streptophyta > Magnoliopsida > Poales > Poaceae > Melocanna > Melocanna baccifera. The sequence continues at coordinate 33,991,390 of CM070679.1, read as the reverse complement.
AGGCTCGAGCTAGCTAGGGACGTGCCAAGGTATATGCATGCATGTATATATGCAGAGGCGAATCCACTGTGGGTGTTTGTGGGGGCTCGAGCACCCCCTTCTCTCACCGTGGAGGTCCCGACCATGGGGTCGCAGACGCAAATCCTGACGGGGTCGCACGAGCTGGCCGGGGGGCGGCGGAGGGCAACAAGTCCACCGGCGCCCGACGCGACGGAGGCTTCGGCGAAGCCTCCGAGGCTGCCCGCGCTCGACAAGGAGTGGGACAGGGGGAGAACAGGAGATTGCGGCAGTGAGGGGCCGAGGAGGAGGAAGCGTGTGGGGCGGCAGCGGTACAGGCGGCGGCGGGGGAGCTTATGGGAGGTGTCCTGGAAGAAGAACCCAAGGAGGGAGGAGGTGTTGAAGCCCCCGGCGCGACGGTGGTGGAGGTGGGAGAGGAAGGACGGTTCTTGGATGAGGCGGCGCCACGCTTTGCAGGTGGCTGCGTAGCGGACGACAGCGACAGCATCGCTGACGCGGCACAAAATCTCCACGAGGATGTCTGCTGGGAGGGGCAGTAGTCGCAGCGGCGCATTTGGTTGTGGCGGCGTCGGCGCCGCCATCGGGTAACGGCGAAAGAGGAAATTGGGAGCGATACTAGAAATTGAGAAGCCATCGAGGGTTCTTGGAATGTAATCCAGACTAGGCCCACAGGTCAGAAGCACTGGGACCCAGGCAGGCACGCCCCTAGCAAGCTAAGCAAGGTGAGTTCCTCAGGCCTTCAACCAAACAAGACCATACTCTCTCTACATAATCCGCAGTTCCACACTAGCTCGACATACAAGGTTACTGATAAAATAACCAAAGTTAACTCTATTTAAAATGTCTTAGTATATGAGAAATCATTTGCAGAGGGATAGGCTGTAAATATTTGATTAAAAATAATTAAGTTGCCTCTAAAAGATAGAGTGGCCTGTGATGTGAAAAAATGGAAGGAGGGGGAAGAGAGAGATTAAGCATGTTTTTATAAAATTAGTTTCTTACGAATGATTACTTTGTAACCTTTTGTTTAAAATTAATTTAATAAATAAAATCTTGCTCGTAATGTTAAAATTTCCAATCCCCGCAAATCAAAATTTTTGATTACTTAAAATGAAATTAGTATTGCCAGTGGATTAATATTCCGCGTGTACCGATTAAATTGACTTTCTGCCGTTTAATTCTTTCTGATGCAAATTTAAGTGCCAACTAATTTTGTTAATCATTTAAAAATGGTAGAAACTCATTTACCTTTATTTGTGGTTTTAAAATAAATTAATTATCATTGCCATACTTAAAACCGGGAAGCACATATTTCTTATCTACAGATCGGTACTCACATATTTATGAATATTCGGGGGGCACATTATCCATTAGTAAGGTACTAAATTTATTATATTGTACATTTCAATTTGTTCTTTTCCTATTTACATATGAATTTGATATTTCAATAATAGAAAACTAGTAGATATACCTTTCGTATATTTATATTATGCTATAGTTTCAACAATAGAGCTTCCCTCTATTTTCATTTTAGATTCGCCACTGTACATATGTTGCCACATCAGGGGGCGGCACATGTAACAAACTCCCGTGCTCGTACGCACCAGTTACCACAACCCCACAACTTTTGCTAGGCCATGCGCAGCCCTACCTACATACCTGAGCTATATATACCTCGCTACGCAAACACATTTGCGTAGTAGCGCCAATTAATATTGCACCATGCACAAGGAACTCACATGCAGGATCCCTGTCCGACCACGCAACACAGCGTCGTCCAACCTGTTGGTAGTTCAACTTACGGCTGAACAAAAATGGTTTTTCCAATCCGTTTGTATTATATGTAATGAGCTAATTTTTTTTCTAATTTTAGTTTTTTAAAATTAATTACATCAAATAAGACACTGTCAGTTATAATATAATTTTAATTAGTTACAATACAATTTCAATCATAAATAACTAAATTTTAGCTTAAACGAGTGGCCTCTAAGACTACCCAGAAAGACGTGTAGTGCGTGTGCAGGCAGTCGCCACATGTTTTTTCCCCTGAAATCAGGTTGATTGGTACCTAGTACTGAGACTTCATCCTGCAACATTTGAGGCACGGGGTTAGAAGGTACAAATTTATGTACAAATGGTGGTTGTGCATTCAGGAAGCCATGCACGCATGCATTGATCGTCAGCAGAGAATTCAATCTAGTGGGCGATGCACAGGGGATTAATTGATTTGAGTTTGAAAAGGTCGTGACAGTGACCTAGCTAGTGCTAGGTAAGTAGCGTCAATGGGAAAGGATCAACACCAAGCTAAGCTAGCACCAATTTACGTTTGGCAACCAGAGGTGGACCAGGGATCATCATGAGCTTTTGTGTCGGGCTCGACGTCGTACTCGGGTCGATCGAGCATGCATTCGTGCGTGGTCCCGCGTGAGACCGACCGAGCCAACCCTGTCCGGAAAAGCCCCGCTAAATCCCCTCCGATTCGCCACCACTCTAGGTAAAAACGGATAGGGTAATTTTCAACCGATTCGGGTAACTTTTAAATATGGATTATGTCGGTTTAGATATTTATCGGATAAAATCGGATCGATCTCTGTCAAATACGAATACGAATTTAATAGCTTAATATCTGTCGAATACAAATACGGATCTGAATTATCTGGATATTTAGGGTTGGATATCCGCACCTACATACTCTATTTCAGCTCAACTCATTTATAAGATACTTTAGTATCTCATCACACATCAATATGTATATTAATATAGGGAGTTAGAGAAGAAATCTTAACCTATAGAAATAATTCATAAATGCTCTTCACAAATGTTTAGATCAATAAACTAGTTATATTTTTGTTCATTTTGTGCGTACAATTTAAAGAATTTTCATGTTTTGAAAAATATTTGTGATCGTATTCGATTCAATTCGTATTTGCTTCATATTTGTATTCGATATTATTCGTATTTATGTTCATATCTGAGATATCCGTATCCGTATCCGTATCTAAAAAAATATAAAAACAAATATGACAGAACCATTATCCGTCCGTATTAGATCCATTTTCACCTCTAGCCACCACCTGCCCCTAGCTCACACATTCATGCATGGAACTCCTTCCATTTCCCGACTTGTAGGCAAAGGCGGATCGAAGCGAAGCTTTTCAGCCATGCACGGTCCGATATCCGCTTACCTTATTGAAAATCCATATATGTATAAGTGGGAAGTTTTTTAGCACTGATCTAAAGATGGAGAAGTGAGTGCTAAGTTTATAATGTATGGTACTAAAGTAAACCTTAGCAACTGATAGTATATCAAAAATAAGTTAAAATATTAGCATAAAAGTTAAAGTAAAAATAGCAAACAATAGCCTCGTAAAGAGAGAGAGAGAGAGGTGATGTATCTATCTAAGCGTTTATTTTAAATGTTAAAGGATGTTCGTTCTCTAACAGGCCCATCTGCGAGCGACATGGTTCTTGCTAACTGCAATTAGCTTAGGTGTACGTTCATAGTATCATATTTTGTGCATGTGCCATACCTGTCGGTTGGTATGCAAAGCACTCGTGGACCGACGTATCGGTGGCGCGACCGATGAAGGCATGCATTCTGTGGCGCACGGGGTTGACGAGCGAACACTTCCGTACAACTGCATGCATATCTCCTTGCCAGTTACTAGCTAGATTCTCTATGGTTTTTTATTATTATTTTAAATCGGTTTATTAGGATAGTTTTTCAATATAGTTTATCGATATTTAATTTGTTTATATAAATATTTATTCTAGAATTAAAAATTATCGATCGCAATCAAAAAAATAAAACCTTAAAATGTGACCCTCAGATCCTAAGATTTTTTTTTTCACGTGCCGTTGTATTCCACGGACGATCGGATACTGTTGTTCGGGGCAACCGTTAGATCTGTTGTCCATATCTGGGTCAGAACACCATGACCAGGTCACATGGACACCGCGCTGACGCTGTCGCGCCGACAAGTAATATGTATGGACGTGCTACAGGCTTTTCTCTCTGTTGCAGAAGATCTTAGATAGAAACAAAAGCAAAATATACCAAATCCAAAGTGTAGCATACCATTGTTTCCATTTCAATGGGAGGTTTTCCTTGTATTTTTTCCGACAACATGAGCGCTACACCATGTACGTGCAGGGATCGATAGACGTTGGGTACACAAAAGAGGGACAAAAACATTTGCGTCCACTTCTCACCATGACTTCACCAGTTCAAACAGGATAATCCGCCAATTTGAATAAGAAAGGGTGCGTTCCAATCGGGTTGACGCTTTTAGCTTCTGCTACAGAGTAACTAACTTTTAAACGGTGTGTTTTTTTAAACACGAGGGTCTACAAGTCGATTGTAGTACGCACTATACTGACTTCAGTTATACCAGTCAAAATCGCATACGACTATCTCTCTCTTCGTACTCTCTCACGAACAGCCTGAATTCAAAACCCATAAATCACGGGTCAAAAGAATCCACCAAAAATTTTACCATATAATAATATTAGAAATAGGGAGGATATTAACATCTATAGTTGCTATTTCCTACACTAATTTTAAAAAGGGAAGACACCAATATAGTGTAAAATATTAAGTTGGAATATTGGAACTACTTCCAAAATTTGACGACTTAGGCAAAATGTGTTCAAATTTGGGAGAAATCTTCACAAACACCGACTAAGAGGTGTGCCTGCACACAGTACAATAATGGGACCCACTTGTCAGTATGAGTAACAATTTCTTTTAGTATGAACTTTATCTTGGATATATATTATTTATTTTCCACCACCAATTTTTCGCATGTTAAGAGACAATGCCTCGTTCTTTTCGGTATCTTGCTTATGGTTTATAGCGTACTTTACAGTAATTAACTTTCAAACAGAGTGTATTTTTAAGGCGAAGTCTATTAGTTGATTGTAGTAGATATTGTACCGATTTCAACTATACTGGTCAAAATCGCACGCGACTGTCTCTCTCTTCATACTCTTTCACATAAACAGCTAGAATTTAAAAGTCATAAATAAAATCATAGCAAAAAAGATCGCACGCTTTAGGTCTATGCAGGTATTGCGGATGTTTTTTTTTGCCAAACTTGGAGCAGCAGCGATAACTAGCAACAACCAACGCCTATAAACAACGCACCCTTTCTTCTCCCCCAATGATTGATGTGTTGCAGCACCCCCTCCTCAAACCTGCGGAATCTAAAACGATGAAACACACACAACCTCCTCCTGTCCATCCTGCTCTGATGGTCTCATCCATCTCTTCTCCTCATCCTTCCCTACACCCCCATGTCAGCTTTACCACATGCAACCTAACCACCAGCCAAACCAACATGTACATTGTACACTCCTCTCTCTCTCTCTCTCTCTCTCTCTCCAAAACCGTACAATGTTCATATTCGCTGTTTTCTTCAAGGAGGGGAAATGGATTCTGAAAGAAGAAAACGGATTATCGATCAGCCCATAAGGGTTTTCCTACAAAATCTCAGAAAAGAAGGATTCCTCGTTATACCTAGGGGCGGAGAGAGGGGGCTGGCAGGGGCAGGATCCCCTCACGCTTTGAAAATTTTGCATTATAACCTTGTATATTTTAAAAAAATATTATTTTTTTGTACTATTTAGCTTTCCTCATCAAATGTAATTACGTTGTATAACTTATTTGGTCCCTATTTCTAAATCCTGGCTCTGCTGCTCCTGGTTATAACACATGTCACATGAGAGCTCAAAGGCACACCATTCACCTCATGCAAGGTAGAATTTACATCCTTCCAAGCAGAAAGAAAATGCAGAGCGATATATATACATATAATCCATTATTCGGAGCCGATGGATGATGATAAGATGGAGTCCTGAAGCCATGATGCATCCCGTTAAAAGAAAAGGAACGAGCTCTGAAACTGGTTGGGAGTTCAGTTTGCTCACAGTGATCTGATCCGTGGCAATAAAGTGAGATCAGATCGTCGGGACCACGGCAATCCACACAAGCGAGGAAGACTAGGAGGAGGTGAAGATGGAAGAAGAAATAATTGGCCCTGGACCATCTCAGCTCGAACTGGTTGGTGCTGGTTTTTGGAGCAGTGCGCAACCATGTCTCCCCCGCCCCATGCACTCGGTCACCACCTACGCTGCACCCCCCCAAATTCACAATGAATTGATGAAGCGACTGGTTTGTGATGCAGAGAAAGGCCCAATGATGGAGAGGAAAAAGCTGGGGGGCACAGGAGGAGGAGGAGGAGGAGGAGGAGGAGGAGGGGTCCCAGTCGCCATGGGCTTCGGATGGGCACCCACCGTCTTTTCCCGCGCTTGAGATGAGGCTGCAGGAGAAAGGGAGGCAGCCCCCATCCATCTCGGGTCTGTTTTTTTTCTTTGACTTCTTATGGTTTTTAGATTATTTGTGGAAAAAAATATTTTTTTCCTTCAGCTTATAGCTTATGGCTATGTCTTATAGTTTTTAGATTATTTGTGGGAAAAATACAGAGTAACAGAAATTTACGTGTAGTTTTAGCCGATATAAATCAAATCACTACAATGTGTACTCACTATAGTATAATAAACTTGTATACCTTACCTTAAAAAAATAATTTGTTTGAAAGTTAGTTACTATAAAAAAAATTAAAAAATATCTTTTAGAAGATGAAAAGAAAAAAAACTTACTGTACGCTCCCAGACCCTCCAGGATTCAGATTTGAACACCCCCACCTCTCCATTATTGTACAATCACTTTGACCATTGGTCTCCTGCGCCTCACCATCCTCTCTCTCTCTCTCTCTCACCCTGAGAACTCTCTCTCTCTCTCCCTCTTCCCGCCTGTGTGTGCATTGATGGAGCATCGGCTACAATGAAAGAACACGGCCAATAACATAGCATCAGTGCGACAAAGCTTCTGCGTGGGTGTGGTCCTTGGCACGTGCCAAGACGAGAAAATTATTTTTGATGGTTTCAAGTGCCTCGTGTTCTTTCGTTGTGTCAGCCCGTGGGGCTACGGTAATCTTCGCAATAGTGGTACAATCTCGCGTTGGCCATGGCCGGCGCTGGAACAGTTGTGTTCACTGATTGCTCACCCAGGTTTCCTCGTAAACATCATCCGTAAGGTTGACATCAATCCGTAGGGGGGAGAGGAGTGCTTCAATGTTTTGGGCCCCAAAATACATGAGCTTTTCCGCCCCATCCAACACAAGTTGGCCCAACGAATCCAGCATCTCAGCATGCCCAGCGAGGCCAGAGAGATTTATTCCAAGCTTGGAAACAGGTTCATCAACCAACATCAAAGTACTGTCGACCAATCGCAAGACGCAGGCCACAGCGTCGGCAGCATATACAGAGAGGACTTGCAGCTTCACACTCCATCTGAAGCGAAGCTTCGCGGTCCGTTAGCTATCAGCAGGCTGTTAGCTTCATGACGCAGAACATGGGGCAGCACCGAGGAGTGGTTCCAGTGCTGCCAGATGTTTTTTGCTTGTTTGGTGAGCTGTACACAGACTCGGTGTTCACAGTCACAGCGGCTATCCGAGCAACCATGCCGGCTCCCTGCGTAAAAAAAAAGGAGATGTTTTTGCTTGTGTAGTGAGCCAATGCGCAGATTAGCTATGGCTGCAGCAATGCAGTGGGGGCCTCTCGGGATGTAGGGGCTGTGATCTTGTAGTGTAGCGACCTCCGGCGGAGGTGGGAGAGCGCAATTGTTCAGACATCGTCTTGCATCTGATCTTGTGTGTGCTTCAACTCTGTCCTGCGAACGAAAGCATCAACAACATAGTTCAGACTCTGGCAGCCAGGCCTCCAGTAGGCACATGGTAATCTAGAGTCATACATGGAGTGCAGATTACCAACAATTTCGGAAGTTCCAAAAAAATCTGACAGATCCTAGACTAGTTCCTTGACTGCACTGTTACCAAAGAAAGTATGTGATTGATTATGTTTAATGAGAACTAGTTAGTCTCCGTTTCTTCCGAAGAGCATTAGCACATTTCGTATTAGCTTGAAGTATGAATGGCCTTGACTGAACGTAGTAGCGAATCAGTAGATGAAATCCTATACTGTAAAAAGTGTCAAATGCCAACAGGTCTGGGAAAGCTAATAGAAAAAGGGGCAATAGGTAATAGGACAACTATCTATTAAATTTTCATCAGACCATAATGATAATTGGGGAAAAAATATATATTGCTCCTAGATTGAACTGATATATGCAGAATTGCAGATTCATGACTTTTACTCTGTTAAACCTAACTAAGCAGTGCATAAACTGTCATCAATGTCATATCTGTAAAGGTTGAAAAGACTTGTGTGAAAGGCAAAATGTAAGTGTTTGATGACCTTACCCCAGTAATACAACCATTGCAACCACGTTGTATTCCTGCATCCTTTCAGCAATACTACAATTTGAGCCTTGTTCCAACAGAACCTGTTCAGACATAAAAAAGGTTAACGTGGCACAATTTTAAGCATAAGTAACGATTCAAACAGAGATGAATTGGCTTAATCAGACACATGCTGGGGGAAGGGCGTAAGTTTTTACAGAATCAATAAATAGAGGCTGATCTTCCAAAAGAATATGGTTGACGCTCTTGTAGGAGTTGAAGTCCCATTTTGCCAAAGACATGAAACACTTGCTTCGGGTAGTATCGAGCGGTTGAGAAGCAGGTTACAGGATCTGGGATAACTGCAAGGAGTGCCTCTTCTCCAACTCTGGCCTACTGCATGTAATAAATGATCATTAGGGCTTTCCTTTCTGTTTTGAAACTGAAGCACCCAACTAAGAAATACTGAAATAGTGGTCCAAAGATGTCTGAATTTCCTTTGAAGAAACATTACCTCTAGTACCTGCTCAGAACATTTTGAACCCACGGCCTTGTACACCTGCACAAGTACTTGACGATCAGGAAACAAACAAAAGACTTGTAGGAACATATATAGCTTTTACAGTTGACAATTTGGTGATGGAGCTTGTTAACACACTAACCTCAGAGGCATGGCAGTTATTCAGTAAAATGATTTTCTAAATTAGCTAACAACAGAACTCAAAAGTCGTAGTAGTAAGCGCCTCCATTTTTGTTCCCTGTGTAACATAAGTTATGTACAACGTAGAACAAGATCCAAAACAACCAGCCTAACAGTCGGTATTCTACACAAAGGATGTAAAATTAAAATAATTTAGAGATAACCTAACAAATTGCCATTAGAAAGAAAATATCAGCTGATAAGTACTTAACATGTTGACTGTTGAACTGTCAATTATACAAGATGCATATCACACTACACAGTCTGTTAGATTGTAGTTAATTAGGTATCATTAAATTATTTGTGATCCTTTTCCATTATACGTGCTACATGTCAAAAGTGAAGTGTTGATCAACATAATTCATAAACAGAAAGCCACCAAATCAGCTAGCTATCTATAAGTTTTAATATATAAAATACATATGTTGTCAAGCAAAGAACAGTAAAAAAACAATTAATGGATCTATACAACATATTAACCCAATCAAAACCAAAGAACAGTGCAGGATCACAGCAAGTCCATGTAGCTGTAGATGCACTAATACTATGTAAGTACTCGCAAGTAGATGAAATAACTTACAGCTTGATCTAGCAAAATTACTCTCAAGAAGAGAGATCCATAAGAGTCCTCTCATATTTGCACCGCTCTCCAAATCATCTTGGCACGGACAATCTAGCAGGTCTGGTACATATGTTCCATCTCAACCTCATGGAACAACACCAATCTGCATTATGTTTGGTGCAATCACAAGGGAACAGAAAGAGTATGTTTGGTGCAATCCTATTAATTTCAACATTCACATTCCACTTTTCTTATGAAAATTGTCATGAGATTAAACCTCCTTTTCATATATGCAGCTTGCCCTTAAGAAGTGTCAAAAAGAACACCTTGTGGTGTAACATAGACTTGTTCTTCCAGATTCAAAATCATAAATAGGCTCTAACTGAACTTTCACAAAGACAGCCTTGTGTTCTTTTTGTGATCCACTTATACAATCATTAACAAGAATTATTGAGAGGGAATGAACAGTGAAAGAATCATATTATAATTACCTAAATAGCAATTCTCACTGTCTGTCATAGGGAGCATTTTGGTACTTGTTTCCTCAAAATATAACAAAAAATACGAGGCAACTATGTCTATGACTTTTCTGGTATCAATGTATAAGCATATACAAGTGTATACATGGCCATGCACCATTCAATTTACGTCTCCTGGTACGGAAGACAAAAGATACTAATATACTGTAGAAAAATGGAATATTTCAAACAAATATACAGTCAGAAATAATTTTGTTTGTAACTTCCCTAATAGTACTATTAGTGTTGTTTCCAAGAAATCATTATCTAAGTAGCAATTCTCACTATCTGTCACAAGGAGCATTTTGTTATTTGTTTTCTCAAAATATATAAAAAAACACGAGGGTAACTATGTCTATGCCTTTTCTAATATCAATGTATAAACATATACAAGTATACACATGGCCATGCACCATTCAATGCACGTCTCTTGGTACGGAAGACAAAAGATACTAATATACTATAGAAAAATTGAATATTTCAAACAAATATATAGTCAGAACTAATTTTTTGTAACTTTCCTAATAGTACTATTGTCAAGACCTGAATATGCAAATTTGGACTCTCTGCATATACCGCACTAGTCCAGGATGACGTTAGTGCATACAGTATAAACATAGTTGAAATATCGATTATATGCAAGATTAATAAAAGAAAAAACTCAAATATTATTAATTATCATAGTACGACCTTATGACCAAACTTACAAATATTGGCCTGAAGAGCTTGAAAAATTAGCAGTGAATAACAAAAATAAGTAGGGTAGTCATTCGACATGCCCATATACAATCGATCGGGGAGCAAAATCCTAATCCGTGAAGTCGTTGAAGTATCCTCTTTCATGTACCTCCTGCTAATATAGCTTTTCTTCTTTAACTGAGTAACAGTAGATATAAAGCCGTAAGTATATTGGTACTCAGCAAGTCGTTTGTAATAAAAATGTAGTTTTATATGCAAGACTTACCAATGGATGGCTGAAAGATTATTTTACAGAAAACAATATTTAAAGTAAATACATTAAATAGATTGAAAGCGATCTTAAAAAATGATAATAAATAACTATCCAAAGGAATTAAATAAACCACACATGAACTAATCATTCACCCAATGCACCACAAGTGAACTAACCATTCATGCAATTAATTACCAATGAACTAACCATTCACTTTTCAAAATTATCCCAATCAAGTTTTATGAAATATCAACCATTCGTATGAAATCACCGAGTATTGTCTATAACCGGGGACACGGCTATTCAAATAATTTTACACTCTACAGATATTGCATAACTGTACCCACATGATGTCATCATTCTCACGTTAGAGAAAATCATAATTAGGCCTTTATAATGCTCAACCTTAACTCAATCTCGCCCACTAAAATTTCGCATCAGCACCCCCTCTTGCGCCTTATAGAAATCAGCAACTATGTTCATCACAATGGCGGAACTGAAGTTAAAATATCACAAATTAATCAATCATGTCTATCCCATACTAGACATGCGATTTGCACGATAAGACTCAGATCAATAGCACACAAAGTTAAGTTCTTAGATATTACCCAAGCGAAACATCCACATCCCTCGAAGTGAATCTACACTTTCCTCTTTACTTTACGATCACTCGCCCGAATGAAAACCAATTTTGCATAACCAACACCAATTATACACCACTATCATTGCACATAAAATTTTTAACTATGGCTACATCTAAATTTAATATTTTATTAAGTCAAATTCATTAATGATTACATGTGATGATGAACCCAACGAGGCTATAAGTCTGACTAAGCATAATAAATATACAACCCATGAGACAACTAGTATTGTATCACTAAATAATTTTTCAATCTATGGTGATAATGACATCATGGCATTTAAATTATGAAGTGGGGGATTAATCAATTTGGACACTAACTACTATATACAAAGGTTTGTAATAAAATAGCAATGCATGATAATTTAAAATAAAATAAATAAATAACAGATTTAAAAACTAGGTTCAACATGATCAAAAGATACGACTTGTCTTGATATTGCTTAGTTATGAATTCTTGATCTTCTGGTGGTGCTCTCGCTCCTTCGAAAACGCGATCTAACGAGAGAGAAAACGAATGAGGTGTAAAATAAAATCAAATAAACTCTAAATATTTTAAAACTAGAACCAAAAGATAAGCTTAATTTTAGATAAATTAAAAAAAAGAACGGGATCAATCGGAGTTGGGACAGAGGAGAACAGACTCTTGAAAAATTAAATCTAAAGGAAAATACTGAAAATTAAAAAATATTACTATGATGTGGACTCGGCTCATGGAAAAGCTAGTCTACGGTGGACTCAGCTCATGGAACAATGCACAGTACATGGCTTAGATGTTGTGGCTGCTGACTGGACAACAAGGGCTGACGTGGTATGCTGACGTGACACTGGGATGCTTAGCTAGCTGATGTGGTACCCACATGGCATGACACGTTGCAGACATGTGGACTTAAGGCTGAGGTGATAGCTGACGCAAGTGGCTGACTCAGCTAGGGGTGACATGGTGATCAATCAGTCCAAAAACGACCGGATAGTCCGGATGGGTGAGGACGTTTGGACTAAGCTGAAGCGGTGACGATGATTGGACGGTCTGATGATGATTGAGACAACTTAGGACTAGAAAATGAGGGCATAACACCTGAGTTTTGTACATTGACACCGAGGACTCCGGCTCGGAGATGGTAGAGAGACCCACACACCGAGGTGGAGAAGACACAAACGGCGGTGGCAGAGTTCACAACGAGGTCAGAGATGAGCAGTGTCGGGGTTATTGGATCAGTGACACATGGCAGGGCAGAGAGATCATACGGTCGGGGTTAGACTGCACCAATGAATAATGATGCAACCTCCGGATGGTTGCCATGTGGCACTCGAGGCGATCCGACGGTCGATACGGGTCATGGCTTGGATGGCCGACGCGTGGCTAATGGGATATTTGATGGCTTAGGATTGGATGGCCCCTGTGAACAGTAGTGGGCTCAGCCTATTACTATTTCCAAGATTTTTGGGGTTTTATATTTTCATAAATTCAAATAAAAATAAATGAGCTCTAGAAAATAGCAAATAAATCCAGAAAAATATAAGAAAATACAAAATTCCTTGCAACACAAGGAACCCAAATAAATTTTTTAGCAAATATTAATATTTATATTAGTCATATTAAATCCTTTTTAATTATTAAAAATTTAATTTAAGCTTGTATTAAATCCAGAAAAAATCCAAATGATGAATTTTATTTTAAAAGCTTCAAATGAACTCTGAAAATCAGGATGTTATAACTATCAATGTTGTTTCCAAGAAATAATTATCTAACTTCATATGATGTAACAAAGATAATGTAGTTGCACCCGATTCGTAGAAGATCTGTTGTAAGCAATCACCCATTTATTTATCTAATGTACATTTGATTCTCATTTGACATGTATATAGCATGATGATCTAACATGTTCAGAGAAAGGAAAAAATACATGCAACTCATTCATTCAACAAATGGTACACATGTACTAGTTTCAGCAAATATTTAAGCAAATAACTCGCTGAATGTCGTGCTGACTGCACTACAATCATATACTACTACTATCTTGCTTTATAGATGTAGCATATATAGTAAACATTTTGAAGAATGAGGCATGCATATGAAATGTGTACACTCTTGACCTCATGTTGGTGTAGTTCTCGTCGGGAGTCACGCCGAGGGTGGTGAAGGAGAAGTGACTGTTGATGAATCTAATATTGTCTCAAAAATGCTTGGCATCAGGATCTACGCTCAACCAAAGCCTCCGAAGTTCGGGTGGCGACTCTGGGTCCGACAGCCTAATTTTACAATTACTGCAGTAGAAACCCTTCGACTCATACTGGAACTTCTTCGCTCCGCATTTGTCGTAGTCTTCCATAGGCTTCAACACATGCGTGCTATCAGGTATGTTGCTATAGACATGACCGTAGGGATTGTGGACATTTGAGCTTACTAGAGAGGTGTCTGCTGGCTCATCAAAGTATGTGTCCTCCATCACGTCATCACCTGGATGAATTTAGAGTCAAGGGGTTATAGTAAGTTTTTCATGCTATAGAAAGGATTAAGGAATGGACTAGGAAATACCTCCTCCAGCAACATATAGTACTCCTCATCCATATCATGCTCAGGAATGGTTTCTAGACTAATAATAGTTTTTCATTAATGTTACAAAAAAGGTAAATATAGAAGTAGACATTACCATCATTCGTAATGAATGACTGTGTTGGGTGATCTGCAATAGCAGAGGCATGAGAGCTTGATGATGGACTGGCCGTGTATGAAGCACCTGACTCTGGGCATGGCATTGCGATTGATTCGGTGCATGGGGTGTCTCGCCTAGTTGCAGATCTTGTGTTATGCTCATTTAGCAGTGCTTGCCTCTCTTTAGGTGTTAAGCTTTGCCGAGATGCTCCTCAGTGAGCATTAATATCTCCCCTCTCATGGGCTAGTAAACTTTTTCTGGATGCTCTTCGACGTGCATTTGATTCCTCTCTCTCTTCGGGTGTCAAAGCCTGTCGCGCACTCTTTGTCATGCATTTGTTGCCTCTCTCTCTTTGGATGTCATAGGTTGTCTACGTGCTCTAGCACGATCTAGCCTTTGTTGGCTTTGCTCAGGTGTAAGGCCAACATAGTGAGCATATTCACGAGTGAATGAGTGTGTTGGGTGATCTGCAATAGCAGAGTCGTGCGAGCTCGATGATGGATTGGTTGTCAATGAAACACCAGACTCTTGGCATGGCATTACGATTGATTCGATGTATAGGGTGTCTCGCCTAGTTGCAGATCTTGCACTAAGCTCATTTAGTAGTACTTGTCTCTCTTCAAGTATTAAGCTTTGGCTAGATCCTCTTCGGCATGCATTAATCTCTCCCCTCTCGTGGGACAGTAAACTTTGGTTGGATGCTTTTTGTCGTGCATTTGATTCCTCCCTCTCTTCGGGTGTCAAAGCCAGCCGATGCGCTCTCCGGCATGCATTTGTCACCTCCCTCTTGTCGAATGTCATAATTTGTCTACGTGCTCTAGCACGATCTACGTGCTCTAGCACGATCTAGCATAATTTGTCATAATTTGTTAACATTCTAGGATGTCTCAGCATAGCACATATAAAATGGAGTGAGACTTTGTCAACCCCTTGTCACGTCAGGACTCTCAAGCCGAAATTACTACTTTGTATTATGCTACAGCGGTTGTTACACAACACTTATAATTTTCTATATTTTTTCTGCCAGGAAGCACCTAAATTGCATCTCCACACCAGAAGGCAGTTAGTTAAACGACTAAGAAAGCAAGACATTTTTTAGGACATCTTTAGAAAGGATACAAAATAATCATTAATCAAGCTTTTATTTAGTGGAGAAAGCAAGCGATAAAGCTATGCTTCCTACTACATTAAAGCTACTGAAAAATAAACTATGACCAGTGGAATGAAAGGATAAAAGGAGGAAGTGCATCTAGACATAAAAATCCACCTAAAAATGCACGCATATATCCATTCAAACCCTATAAACTGCATTCAAAACACTACCCGTTATTAGCACATTTAAGAAGAAGAAAAATTAATGCTAACTACCAATCACAGACTCACGGTTTTCATAACCAACAAGCAGTTAAAGATTTTACAACGTCAACATGCAATGAAAATAGGAAGGTGAGCATAAGCAGACAAACAATAGTAAGAAACATGCAACAACAAGGAATAGCTGAGATTTATAAAACTGTCGAGCAGATGAGACCTATAAGAAGAATGGGTAAAGAAATTGATAATTTATCACATGAATGTACAAAGACTAGTTCAGATGGATTCATAAGAATATATTGGTAGGATAGATCAATAAAAATGAAGGGCATGCGAGAAACAAATAGGCCCTGGGCTAGAAACAACATAAAATAGCTACAGGTGTATAAAGATGGACAATTGCAACTTTGCGCAAGGGAACATATCTCTGTGATTCCTAACCATCAGAATAGGGTGGAAAGAAACATAGTTCTACAGTTGCGAGCAACATGAGAAGAAGAATACCTTGACATTCACCAAAGATAGCATCTTTAAGATTTAGATCAGATGAGAAGGACGAAGAAACAACAACCCAATCATATCAATGAACATCCATCGATTTCTCTCCACTCGAACCTATTGCATAGAGATCTACAGGAGTCAGCACATAGATAAAGAATGAAGCCTATCATACCAGAGTGTAAGAGACCATGAGAAAGATTGAAGAGAGAGGTCTTAGATCTAAAGGAAGAAGGGGGAGGAGATGGTTACCTCGGGGGATCTAGTGAAGAGGGGGGCTCGGCAAAGGTGAGGAGGGAGGAGACACCGGGTTGAGGAGGCTACGACATGCTCCCATTCTTCAGGAATATTTTCACCATCTCAAGATATAAATACATTAAATCAGGCATTGAAAAAAATACCGAGATAATAAAAGACTAAAAATCATCATTGTTGGTAATTCAGGGGCATTTTCACCATCTCAAGTTAATAAACCCGAGCTAGTGGCTTTTGTATATACAATTTTCAATTATCCTTTTTTATCATTTCATATGCAAGTCATTAAGCTAGTATGATGTACTGGAGGCCTAGAGCTTCCCCAAATGAATGCAAACCTACTGTCCACCATATGCAAATGATTAACATAAGTGTGTTAACGCACAAGTTAACACATATTTTCTCATTCTAACTACTCAGAAAGCTGAATCTGAAAGGAACATATCTGAAATTGAGTAGCTGAAAACACCTTCTTACATGGTTTTGAATTACTTGAGAGGTTGTTCTGTATGGGTCACATATAAGCCTTCCAGGTTCTCTTGCAATAAGAGCAGAAAACACCTGAGCAACTACCAAACAACACTACTACAGAAAGGCTATTACTAGACGCAACATCACAGACGGTTTCACAAAACCGTCTGTGATGTATACTATCACAAATGGTTTTAATTTAGAGACTGTCTGTGTTGTTACCAGTGCTAAAAATCGTCTGTGAAGATTTAATATTATAGACAGTTTATGGTAAAAACCGTCTGTAAAGTATCACAGAAGGTTTTTGCTATGAACTATCTGTGATACTACCAAATATCACAGACGGTTTTTAGTTTAAACCGTCCGTGAATTATCACAAACGGTTTGTATTATAAACCATCTGTGATAATTAAGTCATCATAGATGATTTGTATTAAAAATCGTTTGTGATAATCCCTATATTAATTGCGCCGCGCAGAATCGTGGATGACGTATACCCTCTGTCTTGAATTCCAGATCTAGGCCGGTGCTTTGAGCTAGAAGCAAGGCTTTCAGGCTATTTGGTGAAAAAAGACTATTTGGTAAGAGTGGTTGAAGATTCATCAAGTTTTTTATTACCCTGTATATGGTTAGTATTGTAATTATATTTTTTATTGCATTAAAATTTAGATATAACTTTTGGTGACTGGAATTAAAGATGGTTTACATCTACTTGGCTATACATGATCAGTTCTCGTTATGTGGGTAGGCCAAATTGGTCAGAATTATTGGTTATAATTGGTTCCACGTTGGGAAAATAGCTGTTGTGTTAATTAAGCTAACAAAGTCTCAATGCATGTGGTATATTGTAGTATACTAATTAATTAATTTAATATTTAATACTAAATTGATATATATATACGTAACATAGGACCGAAGATGGATGTATCCGCGAACTATGTGAGTGAAGAGTGCATTAATGGTGTGTCTGCTTTTACAAGAGCTGACGAGAAGGATATGTTGAATATGGGGGTGGAATATATGTACTGTCCATGCTTTGACTGCAAGAATCTAAAGATGTTTAAGAACTGAGAGCATATTGAAGCGCAGTTGATTCGGAGGGGTTTCAAAAGGGCGTATACGTGTTGAACCAGTCATGGCGAAGAGGAGATTACACAGGAAGGTAGTAATAATGACATTGCCGGTGAAGTCAATGATATACCATTGAATGATGTTAATTGTGGTTTGGATTTGGATAGGATGCACGATGATAATCTGGATCAAATGCTTCACGATGTAGAAGAGAACTATGATGAGAAAGAGTATGTTAAATTTCGGGGCTTGATGGAGGACTCAGCGAAATCTTTGTTCACGTACTGCAAGTTAAAGTATACGAGGTTGCCAGCTGTACTTGCACTGTTGAAATTGAAGACAAGCAACAGTTGGTCTGACAATCTTTTTCAAGGAAATTGCCAATGAAGAGGTCATCGACGATGTCGCTTTGGGCACCGACAGTGATGTTCATGTTGTAGGCGTCCTTCTCGAGTCGATGGAGGTAGTCGTCACTCTCGGCCTCCATCGCCTCCCACAAAGACTACTTCAATAGCCTCCGTCGACCCCCTGCCCCTCCTCCTCATGGGTTGGGGAGGTGATGAGGAGGAGGAGCAGAGAATGAATGGGAAGGTGGGGCAGGGGAGGCCTCGATTGGGGGTTCTAAGGTTCGAGTTTGGTTTTGGGCGAGAGGGGAAGATGAGGCGGTGGTGGTGGGAGGTAGCGGCCATGGGGGGAGGGTGTGTGTGATTGACGGCTGTTGGGAAGGCTTGGTAGGCTTGTACGGCTGCCGTTCGCATGGCCTTCACGCTCGCCATCGACTAGGTTTGGGTGAAGACAGAGTTGGGAGAGGCGGTGCTGGGCCAAAGGGGGTTGATCATAGGTGGCGTACCTTGGCCGGATCTAGAGAGGGGAGAGGGGGCACAGGCTAAGAAAGGCATGGAGGGGGCCGGTCTAAGGTGTTGCACCCCTGTTGGATTCAGAGAGTGGAGGGTTACGGGGATGCAAAGTTAGGGGAGGTGGCGCTGGACTCCTTGTTCGAAGGCGGCGCACCCCGGCCGGATCCAGAGAGGGAGAACTCACAATGAAATCGGGATGGGAGGGGATGGCATGAGCGAAGGGATTTAGAGAGGGACAGAGGAGGTGGAGAGATAGGCTCTTGTTGTCGGTACTTTTAGTTTGAGTGTGAAAGAGATGAATCACTATCAAAAGAAGATGAGATGACTTATAAACTAATACCAACTCTTTCTTATCGTAATAAAGTTATTTAAAGTACAGTTGTAAAAGTATATCGTCGTAGAAATACATGGTACATTTGCTATAATCAATGCGATTCTATCGTAGCATTAATTCAAGATCACGGTCGTGACAAAGCTAAGATAAAAACTCTGCACCTTGGCTCGGTTCGATTGGCACATCGGTACCACCACCAGATCGGCACACGGATAATGGATCCAAAATGGTCTCGTAACGATCACGAAGGCAGATTTCGCCACGAGTTTACGGTCCCCTCGTGGACTGCGAAGTCTTCTTTGCTAGTGGAGCACCGCACTGCTGCCGCTATGTGGCTCATCGGCTGTGGGTGCGTGCCACGTCTCGCGACCTACCGCAATCCAACCCGATAAACGCCGACCAGGCCACGCCACGTTCCGTGGTCGGCGGGCTTTCCGGTCCCGACGGCACCAGGCTGCGGTGGACGAGGCCACCTTATCAGCTCTCCACTCTCCGCCCCACTCCCAGCGCGCGCGCCATGGCCGTGACCACGACCGCGCCCACGCTCCTCCCGCGGCCCATCAGCGGCGCGCCCCACCTCTCCCCCTCCTCGGCAGCTCGCAGGAGGCGCCTCCTCACCGTCAGGTACGGCCCGCCGCCTCCACAGCTCTCTCTCTCCGCCTGCCCGCCTCCCGCTCCCGCTCCCGCTCGGACTCCTGTAGGCCTGTACCCATGCGCCCTGCTTAGCAGTCCCGATTTGATTCTGTAGCTGGCCACGATGAGAAGAGCGGGCAGCTCGATTCTGCCTATTAAACCAACACAGGTTTCTGCCTTCCTTAACTTAGGGAGTCTATCAGGTCCCAATTGATTCATACCATAATGCATGGCGGGTTGCTTTGGGCCGACAAATTGTGCCGTAGTAGGAGCAGCAGTAGCAGCAGCAGCAGCAGCCGCGTCTGTTGCTTGTCAGATTAATTCCCAGCTTTGGTAGTTACACAGTGTTGTTATTCACTTACGTCTAGCCCTTACCGCTGGTGTTGATGCAGATGCCAATCGTCCAGCATCGACAAAACCAAGCCCAAGAGGAGCTTGCTCGACAATGCCAGCAACCTTCTCACCAATGTGCTCAGCGGCGGCAGCCTCGCCAACATGCCGGTCGCCGAAGGTGCTGTCACCGATCTGTTCGGCCGGCCCCTTTTCTTTTCGCTCTACGATTGGTTCATCGAGGTGCCTATCCCTTTCTGCCTCCTTCATTACTCATACCATTTAATGCCCAGCTTTGTTCCGATTAATGCAAACGTGTATTTTGTTGCACTCTTTGGAGATCAAATAGACACGTCTGTGAAAGCAAACCTTCCATTATTTCATCTCCAAACGGAAGAGGGTATGAATTTAGTAGTTCTTGTTATGAATATTGTGTGTGTATTGATATGAGGCCCAAGGGACCATATATATAGGAGTACAAAGAGATATGCCATATAGAGATAAGGCATATGTGGAATAGAATACAAACTCTATATCCTACTACAACTCTACTCTATATCCTTAACACCCCCCTCAAATGCAAGGCGTATGCAATAGCATTGCATTTGAAAGAGTTAACACTAAAATCCAAAATCCAAGTCTTGAAACGTCGTCGTAGCATGCGGCTCTTGAAAGTTGTATCGAAAATAGAAGATCTCCATCCGAGGTCGTGCGGTAGCCCATAAAGCAGATCGAAGCCCGAGACGGCGGCGACGCAGTGCACAAGAAGCGCAAGAAAAACGCAGTGTAGAAGAAGCGTGGCGGCTTTAATAGCTCGGAGCGGCGGCTCAGAAAGAGGAGCGACTGCATCATAGACCGAGACGGCGGCGGCGCAGTGCACAAGAAGCGTAATAGAATCGCAGTACACAAGAAGCGCGACGGCCATAAAAGCTCGGGGATGCGACGCGAGAGGCCGCCCACGGAGGAGTCCGGATCCAGCACGAATGAGGCTGGATCCGAACGGGGCAAGACCAGATCCGGCGAAGACGAACCGAAGAAGAGCCATACAGACGCGAGAGGGGCAGCACAGACCATACAAAATTCTAAAGGATGGACTGAGACTGGCAAAGCAACCGACCGATTGACACAAAAATTTGTGGACACGCATGGCTTAGACGAACTGAAGATAAAGACTATAGATTTGAGTGGACGCAACGGAAGACTTAAAATCCTAATAGACTCAAAATACTAAGTAGCAAAAATGAAAGCTCCTAACACCGACACCAAAGAGCAGTCCACCTCCTAAGCCGCAAAGAATCAGCCCATGTGCAGCATCTCTCTGTTCACCCTTCTCTATTTCCAACAGAAGGATTCTTGTTGAAGTCCCTTCCAGCTGCTCACACGCTTCCTCGCCTCCTGTCCCGATCACAAAACCCCATAGAAGAGAGCCAAGTGCGATGAAAAGCGCAGAAGCGCGCAAAGCCGGGCGCGATGGGAAAAGCGACGGCGCCGAGGATCGGATCCGCAAGACGAAGAGCGGCGGCGGCGAGCACCGAATCCGGCGATGGCGGATAGGCGCGATCCGGCCCGGACGGCGGAGATCTGAGCGCGGCGGCCGAGCGGATGCCCAAAGAGTCCGTCGGCGGAGTGGTCTCCGGCGGCGGTCGGCGGCGGCGGGCGTGGGCTTGACGGCATGGAGAAGCCGTCTGGCAGCAGCGAGGCGGCGATGGGAGATCCGGTGGCTCGGCGGAGAGGCGGCGGACTCGGCGCCGCGAAGATGACCGAGCGGCGACGCGCCAGATAAAGTGAGCGTCGCGCGAGCATCGCTGCGCGCCGAGGCCGAAGCCCACTTCGCGAGAGGCCTAGCCTGGCGGCGGCGGCGAGGAGCCCGGCGACGGCGAGTGGCGGGACCGCTTGGCGATCGCGGCGGTGTCGGCCACGCCGAAGCTCCGCAGCATGAAGCGCCCGGCGCCGCTGAGGCAGGCGGCGACGCAGCGAGCCGCCGCCGACTTGGAGTTGGGGGCACGAGGATGATATCTCCCAACAGCGGCCGCCATCGATGGAGAAGGGCAAGGGCGCACGGGATCCGGCAGTGGAAAAGGCCAAGAGCACCACAGGCAGGGGAACCTCCAGGCAGCGGCGGGTCGGCCCACACGGATCGGCTCCCAAGGCTGCGACGGCAAATCCGAGCGACGGCAGCACCAGCAAGAGCAGCGACCCGATCTCGCCGAAATAGACGGCGGGACGACGACGGCGAGTGGATCCGGCGCAGAGGAGATTAGATCCAGGCGGGCAAGACCGGGGACGGCCGGCAACGGGGAAGAGCCGGCTACGGGTGCCGATCTGGAAAGCTGGAGAAGACACCAGAGATGATCTGGCCACCCCCGGGAGTAGAGATCATCCTCCCGGGGGCAGCGGCGCAGCGGCAACGGAAGATGTGCAGAGGCTAGGGATTGAGAGCTTTGAACCTTAGCTCTGATACCATGTTATGAATATTGTGTGTGTATTGATATGAGGCCCAAGGGACCATATATATAGGAGTACAAAGAGATATGCCATATAGAGATAAGGCATATGTGGAATAGAATACAAACTCTATATCCTACTACAACTCTACTCTATATCCTTAACAGTTCTGACTTGATGACCAACTTAATGTTATAATGTTGACTTGATGGTCACCTGATTGTTTTGATCCGAATACAGTTTTTCAACTCCATATTCAGATACCACTTTTGTAGAATATGTCTTCAAAATCCTGTTCAAGTCCTTCAGATGCACGTTAGACCATCTCATAAAATAGCAAGCTAAACCTGCCATTAACATCTTGCATTAGTATCTATGTGCAGTTGTGCGCCATACATGTCATGAACACGAGGCCTCTCACTGCCCCATTTAGAAATGTAGTACTTGTGTATAGAAGTGAAATTAATTACACCTTTATGAGGAAGATGACCAAAGATTTAAAAAAAGACGAAGCATCATGTAACAAGGAGATGAGATGCTAACAGTTCACATATGTTCTTTTTGTTCAATCGTTATTGCTGCAAATATGGTAGTACTTTCATTTGATTCAACACATTATTAACTACTTTACCATTATGTTCGCGATCAAGTAACTATGAGGACAACTTCTGCAATACTAATGTATAGTGATATGTTTGCAGCATGGCTCTGTTTACAAACTTGCTTTTGGACCCAAATCATTTGTTGTTGTCTCCGATCCTGTTGTTGCAAGACACATCCTCCGAGAAAATGCTTTCTGTTATGATAAGGTATTTTTCTAGTACACGTTTTGTGAACATTTGTAAGTGATTACATGTATTATCGACAAATTGGCTTCATGGATTATCAACAACACTAGATGGATTCGGACCATAATTTTCTAATGCCCATGCTGATTTATAGAATTCATTGCTTTCCTGCAACTTAATTTACACTTGCATCAGCACAGATCATGGATAACTGATGTTGCTACTAAATTACCGGTTTGGTTTGGTAGGTTTCTTTCTTACACATTTCTGTACTTGAAATCAGGGAGTTCTTGCTGAAATTTTAAAACCAATAATGGGGAAGGGTCTTATACCTGCTGACCTAGATACCTGGAAGCAAAGGAGAAAAGGTTAGAAAGGTCGGGTATTGAATCATAGTTTGTGTATTTGTTTGTTTCGTGTGCAGGACCACATGTCTCTGTGCGATAATGCTATGAATTGATTTTCTCGTTAATTTTTTAGCCTGAGAACTTTTTTGAGGTTATATTCTTAGTGATGGCAGCTCCAGGCATGCAAATTGATCCTAAGGCTTCTTTGGACCATGAGTCAACTAGCATGATTTTTTAAGATATCTTTAAATACAATCATTAGTAGTAATTACTTTTTTATGAGGCATTTGATTGATATAATCAAACTATTTCACAGCTAATTTGAACTTTCTGTTTGCATTTCACATAATGTTTTGATGATGGTGTGCCTTGTCCAATCTATGTGTTCTGCAGTTATAACACCTGGGTTCCATGCCTTATTCATAGAAGCTATGGTTAGAGTATTTACCAAATGTTCAGAGAGAACAATATTAAAGCTTGAAGAACTCACTGAAAGGGGAGACCATGGACAAAACTCTACCATGGTGGACCTTGAAGCTGAGTTCTCCAGTTTGGCTCTCGACATAATTGGCTTGGGTGTGTTCAATTTTGATTTTGACTCAGTTACTAAGGAATCTCCTGTAATCAAGGTTGGTACAACATCATATTTGTAGTTGTAATATTTTATGACTGTCTGTTCATGGGAAGTGCATACATGGTACTAGTTTAGAGAAATCGAGTAGAAGTACAGAAAAAAAATCCATCTTACATGCCCATCGTGAGTAGACTCGACATGCTTTTCTGCTATTTCTCTGTTCAATCCTTTGTGGGATTTCTATTTCTTTCGTGCAGGCAGTATATGGAACTCTTTTTGAAGCTGAGCATCGATCCACCTTTTACATTCCCTATTGGAATCTTCCTTTAGCTAGATGGGTAGTTCCAAGGCAGCGCAAATTCCACAGTGACCTCAAGGTTATCAATGACTGCCTTGATAATCTTATAAAAAATGCAAAAGAGACAAGACAGGTGTGCGCAAACTGAAAATTTATACATGCATGGTGGCATTTTTAGGAGCTAGTAATTAGTTTTGATAGTGGTGCAAGCTTGCAATGTAGGAAGCTGATGTGGAAAAGCTCCAGCAAAGAGACTACTCATCTTTGAAGGTTGGCCACTATTCTACCTTCCTGTCTCGGTTCATTCTGGTAGTACTAGTTTGCCTGATAAAACATCTGGGGAGTTTTGTGAACAACGGTTCGTGCTGTTGCCATTATGCTTGTAGGATGTCAGCTTGCTGAGGTTCCTTGTTGACATGCGGGGAGCTGATGTTGATGATCGCCAGGTAAATCACCAATACTATTTTTGCGAGATCAGAGCATTTATAACTTGTCTATTATACTGTCTAGTTCTTCCTGCACAGGGCAAATAACTTGACAAATTTCATGGTTTGTGATAGCTTCGGGATGATCTTATGACAATGCTTATTGCTGGACATGAAACAACTGCTGCTGTTCTGACATGGTCTGTTTTTCTACTAGCCCAGGTACACAAATGTTTTCACTAGCATGGACAGTGCATTAAATATAAATTACCTAGTTGACTTGAATATCATCATACTGTACTGTGATGCAGAACCCTACCAAGATGAGAAAAGCCCAGGCAGAGGTTGATTCTGTACTCAACAATGGGGCAATTACAGTGGACCAGCTCAAGAAATTGGAGTATGTTACTACTTATATTACCATTTTTGTGAATTGAACTATGTTTTGATTCTTCTATACACTTATCTTTTGATGATAAGTTATTGCTAAACAATATTTCATCATATTGTTTGCAATGGCATATTATACACATGCAAAATCAATGACTCTTTCTAACCTTCCATTTATTTTTAATACGAGTTCATTCCCACTCTACTTTTAGACCAGTGGCCATGGGGCAGCTTTATTAGAAAGCTAAAATGTTTTGTATACAAGACTCCCACTACACTTGGTTCTTGGTTATTCACAATTACATCCAATTTTCTCTGTAATTACTGACTATATTCATGCCTCACAAATGTTTTTCCATTCCACATTCTACATTTATATTGTGCTCTAGGTACATAAGATTGATCATTGTTGAAGTTCTTCGCCTGTATCCCCAGCCACCATTGTTAATCAGGCGTGCTCTCCAACCAGATAAATTGCCAGGTACTGTCTTCTTAACGTCTTTAGCTTTCTCTTAACAATCCAAAATGGTGTGTTATGATCACAAGGCAATTAGGCAGGCACGTGCCATATATTGAAGCTCATGTGATGTGGCACTGAGGATGCATTTATCAGAACAGCAATACATATTAAATTAGCATGGTTCTATTTGGATGGTACCACCTAGGTTGGCAACCTCAACCACATTGTTCTAAAAAGCAGGTTTTTCGGTGTGCTTATGTATATCATACATAGCATGCTTGTCAGTTCTCCAAATTTGTTCAGATCATTTGTCATCTGTCATTTCACTAGATACATCCTATTAGTGTCATGCTTGTGGCAATTTTCCCCCATATTTTTCAATGTAGTTTAGTGATAAGAAGGGTACCTAGCCACCATTGATATATCCATGGACATGCAGTTCCCCACTGACCATCTTATGTCTCTTTGCCCAGGTGGGTACAATGGAGCAAAAGAGGGATATGAAATACCAGCTGGAACTGACATATTTCTTTCGGTAAGATGGGCAGTTGTCAGAGTTGAGATAGTTGTTTTGTTCTAATATCCATAACACTTGTACCATCATAAGTGGCCTTTAGGAGAAGTTTGTTGACACTATACTTGTCTGTGAAACGTAATTGGCTACAAATTGGATTCTGATCTCCTTAGAAGTTTGTCTTACGTTAAATGCTGACACCGCAGATATACAACCTCCATAGATCTCCGTACTTTTGGGATCGGCCGAATGAGTTTGAACCAGAGAGATTCTCAGTTCCAAAGAAGGATGAGAGCATAGAAGGGTGGGCTGGTTTTGATCCTGAGCGGAGTCCTGGTGCGATGTATCCCAATGAGGTCTGCTTGAGCAATCGTCTCTTCATCCTTTCCACTACTGATTAGACTTGTCTCTAAGAAATTAAGACCATGATATCAAACTGCTCTTATCAGATTATAGCAGACTTTGCTTTCCTTCCCTTCGGTGGAGGACCCCGCAAATGTGTGGGAGACCAATTCGCGCTCCTGGAGTCAACAGTAGTGCTGGCCATGCTGTTGCAAAAGTTTGATGTAGAGCTGCGAGGATCACCCGACGAAGTAGAGATGGTGACAGGCGCAACGATTCACACAAAGAACGGGTTGTGGTGCAGAGTGAGGAAAAGGACCTGATCAAACATTACTCTGCACCAACAAGTTAGCTTATTCTTGACTTGTCATATGCTCTAGCCAGGTAAAACAGGTTCATAAACAGAGGATCATGTACATGCATGGTAACATCCATTGTAGCATTAGCGGCAGCAATTATGTGCATCGCTATCTGTTTGACATATGCATGGGTGCAGATGCTGCATACTACCGTCTCCTCCAAATGAAATACTGTCCGGGGTTTCTGTGTCCTATTATACTAACGGAACAAACCTATACAAGCAATAAGAGTTTGGATTCTGGGGATTTTGTTGCAAAGCTGGAGGGCATGGGTGTAAATACGGGAATGCACGAACGTAAAGGCGGGAATACATGTAAAGTTGTGCTGTCGTAGCCGTGTTAGTGAATAAGAGTTAGTTATCTTTTTTCTGTGTAAGTACGGTCTTCCGAGTTAGTTATCTTTTTTCTGTGTAAGTACAATCTTCCGGTAAGCATACTTTTAGTATCTAGTGCTTTAGTTATGATTTGATGTGAGCAGTTTCGATTGTTCAAAATCATAATGCTCTTGGTTTTAACGTAAACGGCTGAATCGTTTGGAAGTTAGATGGCTGGTATTGCTATCTAAGAGATCTATGGTTGGTACTGTCATCTGCGTCTACCACTTAAAAGAAAAAATCTTTACTATTTAAAAAGAAGGAGTTGGTGGTTGCCGTCACGTCCACCCTCCCTCACTTCTTAACCATTCGATCTTTCTCCTCTCTTCTCAGCCACACGATCTGATTAAACCCTAAAATCCCAACATCACCCCTCCGCCCCCACGCCTACCCCTCGCTCTTCCCCCCACCGCCCCCACGCCTCCTCGCTCTTCCTCCCGCCGCCCCCACGCCTCCCCCTCGCTCTCCCCCCGCGGCCTCCTCCCCCCTCCCCGCGCTGCCGCCGCCGCCTCCTCGCTCTCCCCGCCGCCTCTCTCTCCTCCGCCCCCCTCCTCTTCCTCCCACCCCGTGCCGCCGCCTCTCTCTCCTCCGCCGCCCGCCTCCTCCCCCACCCCACGCCGCCGCCGCTCTCACATCATTTGCTTTGAGATGTGAACTCACAAATTATTCACTCTCACTTAATATATACAACAAAAAGAGTTATAGTTGGATACTTAGATGTACTGAATTTTCCCTTAAGTATGAACCAACGGCTTAAAAGGATAATGCCAGATTTTGTATTATGTATGCATTTAGAATGGGGTAATATAGATGTTGCTACCAGATTTTGTATTATGTATGCATATTTGATAGTATGCATCACTTTTATTTGGTTTTCCGTTGCAACGTACGGGCACCTTACTAGTTGATAGTTAATAGTTAGTACAAAACGCTTCGGCCTGGACCCGGGCCTCGCGCTTTAAGGTTTGCGTGCGCTCTCTTCACTCGAATAGCTCAATCCTTAGCGCTAACCATAGATCCAGGAGGAGAAAACCCTAGAGATCGCCAGTTGGTGGAGCGGAGATGACGGCGCTGCACGGTGGCGGGGATGAGCCGCTGTCATTGCGGTGGCGGCGGCATCCGCCATGGCTAACGAGCTGGTGACTTCATGTCGGGGCAGCAGGGCGGGCTGAACAGGCGCGGATCGAGGGGCCCTCTACTTAGGGCTGTAAACGAGTCGAGCTCGAGCGAGCTTGACCTGACTCGGCTCGAGCTCGGTAGAAACTCGAGCCGAGCTCGAGCGAACTTGAGATTGCGTCGAGCTTCAAGCTGGGCTCGAGCTCGGCTCGGAAGGCTCGTGTAGGCTCGCGACGGCCGTTGTCGAGGGTCGGAGGGCGACACTGTCGGTTGCCGGCCGGGGAGACGTTGCCGTAGGAGCCGTGGCCGAAGCCGCAGGGGCGAGCCGGCGAGAGGGGCGCCGCGGCGGGGAGAGGAGATCCGCCGATCCGGTCGAGGAGGCGCGCGGCGGGAGAGAGAGGCGCCGAGCGGTGGTGGCATCGGCGGCTTTGGCGTGGAGGTGGCCTCGCCGCCTCGGCCAGTGGAAGAGGCCGAGCGGCGGCGGCCGGGTGGCGGGCGCGAGCCCAGAGTCACGCAGATCCGGGCGAGGAGGCGGCGTGGGGCCGAGGGGCGCGCGGGGCGAGAGAGAGGCGGGGAGAGGAAGGGCACAAGGGAGGAGGGTGGCGGGGAGGCGCGGCGGGGAGGGGGGGGGGATAGGGGTGGAGGCGGCGGGGAGAGGAAGGGACGGAGGAGGAGGAGGCGGGAGGCGAGGAGGGTGGCGCGGGGTGAGAGAGGGAGGAGGAGGCAGGGGCGGGGGGGGGACGGGGTGGGGGTGGGGTAGAGGAGGGAGGGGCGGTGACGAGGGCGCCGGGGGGTGAGGGGATTTGGGCGCGGGGCTAGGGTTGGGTGCGGGGGGGCGGGGGGATTTGGGCGCGGGGGGCGGGGGGCGGGCGTGCGGCCGCGCGGGCCAGGGGGTTTTGGGCTGCGGGTAGGGGGATTTTGAGAGGGGAGGCGGGAGGAGAAAAAATCCTAAGCTCGCGAGCTATCCGAAGTCGGCTCGTTAAAGCTCGCGAGTTTAGGATGAAGCTCGAATTCGACTTGTTTGGAACTCGAGCCAAACTTGAATCGAGTCTAGAGCGAGCCGAACTTAAATAGCTCGCGAGTCTCAAGCTTTTTTTACAGCCTTATCCCTGCTCCAACCTTGACAGCGGCTCCGCGTCGGGTAGGCGAACACGTGGCGGACGGAGGCACCCAAAGCACCCCTCGCTCCCTTCTTCCCGCAGGTAACCACCAACCCAGAATCCCTCCCGTTCCCGCGACTTCCTGGGCAGCCCACGCGTCGCAAAATCCCATTACCACCAGCCCATTATTCCCTAAACCCTAACACTTGTGCTTACGGCTACTGGACTGGACCACGCCTTGCGAGCTGACACTGCGACTCGTGCTAGACGCACCGCCACCGCTCTGTGGGATCTCGCTGGCGCAGCCCCCCGCCCACGTGCCCATCGGCCACCTCCATCGCTCCGCTCGTCGCCGGCCCGCGCCACTCCTGACTGGACGGCTCCATCCTCCAAGGAAGCTCTCAAGGTGCGGTAGTTTTGTAGGGGTTAAGTATTTGATTGCAGTGGAGGGATTTGGTCCTGGCAAATGGTGATGTATAGATTTGTGCAATTTAGGATAAATCGCGCACTGATCTATACAAGATCGCCAACAAGGTGGCCGCCCAGAATAACTGGATTGGGTTCAACAAGGAGAACAAAGGAGTCACTTTCAGAAAGGTTAGTGAGTGAGCTCAAATGCTCAATGTACACCTCTGTATGAAACTTGTCTGCCCTGTTTCTTTCAGTTCTTAGGGTGCAGTACGGTGGAGACATGCTCTTGTAATGGACCAAATCTACTTTTGGTTTGGTACTAAATTTTCACTTACGTATGTGATATTTTTTTGTTGTCACCATTTTGGAATAGGACAATCAAGGAGTTGCCATGGAGCTCATGTTTCATATTAAGTATCTAACACTTTGGTATGACATAATTTGGGTGCAGTTTTATTAGTTTCAGGCTCTTATATGTCAGCCTGGGGCTTAGACATTATCTGGTTCCACCAGTGCTTGTTAGGTGTTCGACCTTTTGCCCCCATAGATTTCTTTGAAGTTAGAACTGGTTAATCTTACTCGCTGCATTATGCAAATGCTCTGCCATGCGCTATGGCCGAAACAGCAATTATATCATGAGAAAATGTGTAGAGCAAATCATGAGAAAACGTGCGATGGCGATGTTCTCCATGGAGGTGTTCGACAACAAGGTGGTGCCGCCCACGCTGAACAGATTGTGCCCATCCTGCGCGACACCTACCTCTGTACGTTCCACAGTGAAAGCATTTTTTTAATGTTTTTTGGGATTTTTGGTGCATTTTGGGCACAGCTTGGCACATTTGGTGTTTGGAACGAAATAAGCAAGTTGCAATAGTTTTTTTGCGTTTGATAAAAAATCGCACAGCCTGTGTAGTGTGTAATTGGTAGGTTCTATGCTCACAAGTTTCAAAAAGTTTGTGCTAAAATTTCTCTGATTTGGTGCTTTTTTTCTTTTTCGGGAAGCTAATTTTTCAGTAGTTTCACTCTTGTATGCAATGTTCGTATCATATTACTCTTGTGTTTTAGAGTGTAGAACTGTAGATTATATTTAGTTGATGGCGTTTGCGAATATTTTCCCTCGTTTTTTTTATTTTCAGTTTGAAACGTGCTTGTTTTGTTTGAATAATTTTGGAATAGGATAGCTTAATTTGTTCGATCAGTTTGCTTGGAAGAGATATCACGTACTTGAGTGGGTACTTCGGTTTCTAGCTTCTTTCTGGGTTCATTTTGATCTGTTTCGGTGCAAATGTAGATCGGTTCTACACGTTTGAGAAGGCACACCGGCTGGACCAGAACTCCATCGGCCATGGCTTCTGGCAGTTCAAGACGGCTCTACTCCAATGCCTTTTTATATGAACACTAAGCTCATTAGATTTTTTTAATTCAATAGTACAGTTTTGCTTGGGTGATAAGTTGATAACAGCTAGCTGATGGTCAAACTGGATAAAATTAGATTAATCTAATGACCAAATTGGAATGTGATCAAGCATGCAAGCTGAATTTACTAATCCTACCTGGTAGATAAAGCACATTGTTCCAGTAATAGAATGATGTGCTGTGTTCTTCTTTCTTTCTTTTTTCAGATGATGATGTGTTGCGTTCTAATTACTGTAGGTTAATTCACAACCAAACTATATGTGTGTGTACCTGCAATGCACATTTAACATTTTTCTCTTTTTGGGGCAATGAGAATGAGATAAAGTGATTTGAGCTTATAGCATTGTCATGATTTGACTCAATAGATCAGTTTCCCGCAATAACTTATTTTATCGTTTGCACACATTCCTGTTTGTTAGAGGTAAAATGAGGTAGTCATATATTTACTCGACTTCTTTTTTCAAATGATTCAATTTTACCAATTTACTCAATGCTAAAAAATTTGGAGATCACCTGGAAATGGACTTGAGTCATTGGAAGAAAGGGGAGAATCTAACCCTTTTTTTTGTTCAATTTTGGGGAGAACGATATAATGAAAATAGGGAAATAAACAATGAACAGGGAGATAAGGAGCTAGCTTTATTGGATTTTGCATAACCTATTCTTGAATCCAACGATCTTGCCTTAAAAGTGTTGATTTTCTTTCTTATGCAACCCAACAGGACAACAGCCCAGGTCTCGCGAAGTGTGTGAAGAAGAGTGACGCCTGCGAAATTGAGAGCTTCTACCAGCAGTACTATTAGTCTATGAGAACTACATCCATGCCCTCGACAAAGGGGAACAAGCCGACAGGTAATTTCCCAATTCCTAAATTATACTCCAATCTAATCCCTCACGATCACACACCCAGTCCCATGTCAATGTCACCTGCAGGGCTCAACTTGGGAAGGCCTACCAGACGGCCAAAGTCCTCTTCGAGGTGCTCTGTGCCATCAACAAGAATGAGAAGGTCGAAGAAATTAACACGGAGGTTCGTGCTCACTGTTACCTAATTATCGTCGTTCTTTCTCATTGAAATTTAGGTTCTCTCAAATGGAATGAGTTTCTCTCAAATTCCGCTGCACAGATTATTCGCCTGCATGAGGATGTGCAAGAGAAGAAAGACATCTACATGCCGTTCAATATCCTCCCTCTCGATGCCGCTAGTGCATCCCAGTCCATCATGCAGCTGGAGGAGGTATATATGATTCAGAACAATGGAATATGTTTCCTCAAAAATAACAATGACACCATGTGCTGGTTCAATGAAAGAAACTGATGTGGCCGTCCATTGCAATCTGAACAGATCAGAGCATCAGTCCAAGCACTGCAGAACACGTGGGGCTTGACCTTCTGCATTTGAGCCAGAATGGCAGAAGGGGAGTGAACTTGATTTGCTGGATTGGTTGAGAGCTATGTTTGGCTTTCAGGTCTTCTAGCGAGGCAATTTCAATTTGCCCATTCTATTACTAAGCTAATACCAGCATCTCTTGTGTGCAGCGGGACAGTGTTAGGAATCAACGGGAACATTTGATTCTCCTCCTTGCTAATGTGCACATAAGACTTGAGCCAAAGCCTGATCCACTTAGCAAGGCATGCTCCTCTATTGTTATTTACTTTCATAGCTTGACTATATGGATATAAATGTGAATAATGCAGTAATAAGCATAAGATTAGTATGTGTTCCTTGTCTGGCTCTACAGTCTCCTCAAGTAAACAATAGGCACTTCTATAAGAAATGTGCTGGTAGCCTTCGACAAAAAAAGATATTATTTATTTTTATGA
Organism: Melocanna baccifera; assembly: GCA_036346265.1. Classification (NCBI taxonomy): domain Eukaryota; kingdom Viridiplantae; phylum Streptophyta; class Magnoliopsida; order Poales; family Poaceae; genus Melocanna; species Melocanna baccifera. The sequence continues at coordinate 33,958,094 of CM070679.1, read as the reverse complement.
TGATTTACATAAATTAAATTTGTTTTTCACTTGATTTATAGTGCATGAAATCCTGATCAATTATCCATTGTTCTCGCTGGTGTCATTTGGCATGCCATACACATGCAGTTTGAATTTTTTTCTTGATATTACTTTTGACTGTACTTTTATTAGTGGAGCTTGTTTGGAAAACATATTTTTGGCAATGTATCAGTTGGGCTTTTGATGCAACTACTTGCAAAATGCCAGCTGACTTTATTGCCTTCGATGTTCCATCACATGGCAAAGATTATCATCATGAAATTAGATTGATTAAACTGATTGTATGCATGTCTCTCAAGTGCTTAGCTAAATAATACTATTTCATCCTTCATTTCCCATTCATTCCTTTTTATTTTTTGTTCATCATTGCCTCTTAGTTGACTGGAGCATTTCTTTCACCCCTGAAACAGCTTGATGACCGAGCTGTCAATGTGGTGATAACTAAGCTATTCAGCAATTATAGGAAGTGGTGCATATTTTTGTCACGCAAACATAGTTTGAGGTATAAAATTCCTTAGTTTATTTTCTGAAAAAAGCCTATTGTTCTCTCTATGTACATTGTGCTGATGATTTTACAACTGCAGAAATCCTCCAGGTGCACAGCCACAGGAAGTTCAGCAACGAAAGATTTTGTATCTAGGTCTATATCTTCTCATCTGGGGTGAAGCAGCAGACATCCGATTTTGCTACATCTTTCACAATGTAACTTGCACATTCTTAATTATCATATCAAGTAGCAAAGCTCATTGCAATAATATATCTGTGAACAATATCTTCCGATGTGTTCAGATGGCATATGAGCTGCATGCGTTGCTTGTTGGAAATGTTAGTATTGTGACTAGGGAAAATATCTCTACTATTCCATAGACTATAGTCATTAGAGATGTGCTATTTGCATTTTATCTGTTTCTGTTGCAACGTACGGGCACGTGATTAATAAAAAAAGCACCAAGTTGTAAAAGAGGGCTAACCAACTAGAGGGTGTTAGTCTAACAGTATTGTAGGTCTCCTCGGTGTAGGTAAGGGTCCACACTAGGATTACACTAGTTTGATAGTGCTGCCAGGAGTCGGTATCAAATATAGTTGGTATCAGATTTTGATATCGATTCTCCACGTTCACCATTAGTATTTGATTGAGAGAAACAACTACACGTACCGAGATATTATAAGAAGCCATAAACACAAGATATTATAAGAAGTACATAGATGCTAAGAGAAAGTCAAAGAATGAAATGTACTATAACATAAATATTCTTGTGCACTTGGTGATTGAGAACAAACTTTAACAAGTACAACATAAATATGTAATACGGAAGCTGGCATAAGGAGAGCTCTGCACAGTGTTCCATCCGACGAACATGCATAATGCTAGCATTCAGAGTGCATGCACAAATAAATTCAAATGCCAACCAGCATCAGAACATAAATGATTGATGGCATATCAGAAGCATCCAGACATTTTAAACCCATATTTGCGGTTTGGAAAGAAATTATAAACAAAACAATAAAAAAAACTCAACTAAAACAGATTTTGAACAGGTGCTTGATAGCACAGTGTAATATCGGTTGCGAACTTGCCGAGACGGTGTGGGCCCACGCGGAATTCGTGGCCGCGGAACAGAAAGTACATTCGTATGTAGAAATATATGTTACCGTTCCCAGCACCATCTAGGCTTGCGCGTCAGTGTGCTTCCCCCACTCCAACGAGAAGCCCACTCCTGAAGAGGTGGGAGCAGATGTTCCTGGTGAACTGCAACAAGTCAATTGTTAGTGCTTGCTATGTTGGAAGTAAAACCATTGCTGTTGGAGTGCGTTTGGCCACACAGGGTCTGTCTTTTCAATTTTTTAAACTAGTTTTTGGTTTTTTCTACGGTACCTAATTTTTAAATGGAGTATTTTTTCGAGATAGAATCTAAAAGTTAATTGTAGTACATATTAAAAGCCCAACATCTGTATCATCCAAAATCACAAGCGAGTATCTCTCTCCGTAATCTCTGTCACAAACAGCTAAAATTCAAAAATTTCAGCTAAAAACCATAAACCACAACCATATCAAACAGATCCACAATCTGGTGCCAGCCTGTCCAGAGAGGTTCGGTAGAAGGGCTAGCACCGGGGTCACTCCAACCGGTTTAAAAGCCTTCCTTATGACTTCGGTTATTGAATTTTGACAGCAAATGCATTGTAGTGGCTATAGGTTTTTTGAAGTCGAAAAATAAGAAAAAAATTGAAAAGCATCGCTATATATTTTGGGACAATATAAAAGAATAAAGGGAAGAAAAAGAAAAACCAAAAGATCAAAAAGACAAAATTAAGAAATTAACACGTTTTAAGTGGGGCCAAAAGCCATAAGCCAAAACGGCGAGATATTTCTGAAATTTGTATCGGCGTCATATGCCAGCGTCTTTGGCTCTACAAGTGGAGGAACGTGTCGAACTACAACCAAAGAAGTGTGAATTTGGGGGGCATTCAGAATAGCGATGGCTTCTATCTTTTGGCTAAAATGATACTGTAGCTGGCTGATTTTTTATTGTAGCTGAGTTGACTTATTGGGCATAATTAAATTTTAAAAATATAAAAATAAAAACGACATGTTAACTTATTACGAACAATACAAAGAAATACGGGAAAAAACAAAACACAAAAATACCAAAAAAAACACTATAGGATTAAAAAAAAAAGCTACAGTATTTAAGCTGCCGCCCGTCGCTGGCTTCTGCCACAACTGAGCAGGGCCGTAACGAACAAGGCAAACACATATTAGGATAAACGAAAATGGCAATTTTCAGCGAAAAGTAGCTTTATCTCTATCTTTTATTTTCGGATTTCATTTTCAGTACGACTTGTCTTTTTTTGCGTCTCCATATGTAGATCACATTTAGATTATAGCAGACTTCCCTTATCAGACTGTAGCAGGCTTTGCTTTCCTCCCCCTTCGGTGGAGGACCCCGCAAATGCGTGGGAGACCAACTCGCGCTCCTGGAGCATGGCCATGCTGTTGCAGAAAAAAGTTTGATGTAGAGCTGCGAGGACCACCCGACGAGAAGTAGAGACGGTGACAGGCGCAACGATTCACGCAAAGAACGGGTTGTGGCGCAGAGCGAGGAGAAGGACCTGATCAAACATTACTCTGCACCAACAAGTTAGCCTACTCTTGGCTTGTCATATGCCCTAGCCAGGTAAAACAGGTTCAGAAACAGAGGATCATGCGCACGCATGGTAACATCCATTGCAGCATTAGGGGCAGCAGTTCTGTCCGCTCGACATACGGGTGCAAATGGAAATGATGCATACATGCACCTAAGCAGAACCGTGCTGCAGAAATTCATGCCAAATTGACCAGATAATGGCGATAGAGCAAGCAACTGTGTGTCTCACCTGAGGTGTCCGGTTTCTTCTCTGCTCAGATAACCTGATCCGTGCCGTGGCAGCATGCCATTCGATGGTTCTGACTGAGCATGGAAGCAAGTTAGGCGCCGGTCACGAGCATCAAAAAAAAAGATTTTTTTTTTGGATGTGCGTGCTGTGTTCTTGTGCCGTGCTGCAGCGGGACGCAGGAAGCGAGAGGCCCAGAGGCAGACGACGGGGTAAGTGATCTACTCCTTGTTCTTTTCGTTCGTGGATGATGTCGTGTGCTGCCTCCAATTATTGCACATTTGCACCGTATCTGTGCCTCTCCGACGACGGCGAAAAATCGTCCCTGGATTTTGCTGCTGTGCTACCCCATTTTCAAGCCAAAAAACCGCACGTTTTTGCTGACCCTCTGCGGTCAGCAAATTCGCTGTCGTACGAGCTGTATACTGCTGAAATTTGGACGGATTTGACATTATCATACGATAAAAATACTAAATCTAGCTCTCTGTATGATAAATTTGGTCGGAGAGCGCACGATTCCACTGTTTATCATGAGTCATGTGGTCGGGGAGCGCATAACTCTACTGTTCATCATGAATTGTGCGGTTGGGAAGCGTACGACTTCACTGTTCATCATGAGTCGTGCGGTCCTCGATCGTACGATTAACATGTGTCACGTTCGTGTGAGTCGTACGATCGGAATGGAGTTAAATTTAGAATTTTATCGCGTAGTAAGCTAGATTTGATATTTTTTACTGTGTGATAGTGTTAAATCTGTTCAAAATTCTATACTGGTTGCCTCCTATGCTTGCAAAAAGAAAAAAGATTGAAAAGGGGAATTTCTTCGTCATGTCATGGTAAGGATGATCTGAGTCCATTTGAGCAAGTCTGCGCGGACAACGAGAGCCTAATGACCTGTACTTCCTTTCTTGGCCTTCGTTCCTCTTGATATAATTAGTACCCATCTGTCTCTAAATATAGGAAGCTACTAGTACTATCTTGACAATTAGCTCCTATTGTAATGTCTCGCTACAAAACACGAAAACTATATATTGGTGGTATATTTCATTATGGATCTATCTAGGAATAGCAAACTTATGTGATCAGTCTAGAGGTTTTTTTAATCAAAAGTACAAATATTTGACTGCATCCATTCTGAGACTGGTCCCGCTCGTTTCGGCTTTTTTTTCAGTTTCTGCTTCTACCTTCTGCTTTTTTTCACTATTCAGCATTTCGTCTTTTTCTGAATTTTTTTAGATATTTTAGGATTTTTTGTATTTTCTTTTTTTCCCCGTGTTCCTTTGCACTGTCCCTAATGGGTTAACATGTTTTTCTATTTTTACATTTTTTAAATTAATTATGCCCAAAAAAGCCAAATCAGCTACAGTAAAAAAAGCTAGCTACAGTAAAATTTCAGCCAAAAATCAGAAGTCATCGCTAAAACAAACACCCACTAAGGAAAATACTGCTGCCGCACAAATATGATTTGAATTTTCAACCGCATACTTTGGACTGACGGGATATGTGGCCTTAATTTGGAGTTTGTGTGACCTATTCAATTTGTAGGAGCATGTATGATAAAAATGAAGGAAAAATATTGTTGCACGAATATTGCATTGGTGCTAAGTAGATTAAAGGGGATTAGTTGATAGAGGTATTTTTGATCTAATTAATCGACATTTATCAAGAAAAATGAAGCGTAAAATATCGATTTTGTGGCCTTTCGGTGGGCTCGAAGGATTCATAACTCTTGCAAGTGGAGCAAATGCCTATTAGAACAAAAAAAAAGGTCACTTCTTTTTTAAAAAAACAAAAACGAAAGGGAAGAAGTGATATAGACTTGGCAAGGTGACTTATGGGGCGTTTGGTTCGGTGGGTAGAATCATTGCATCTTAGATGGTGCCTTATCTCCTTATTTGGTTTGGTGGATAGAACCATTTCATTCTAGATGAGATAATTCCATCTAGGTGGTTTAGTGGGGAATATTCCACCCACATATTGTATCATGTCATTCGGCCAAATTAAACAAATCACGATGTCTCCAATGGGATCATCCCATCTATCTTGATACCACGAACCAAACACTCTTAAGTGGTTTAGATGTGACGAAACGACTCCAGAGCAATATAAAGATAGAAAAAAAAACCTCCTAAGCATAAGGGTGGCAACCTAGTAAAGATGCAAGCACTGGGAAAATTCCCAGTAAACCAATTGACTTGGGGACAAGATAGACTACACAAAAGTAAAACCTACGTGGAGCTTATAGCTTTAGTGCACGTTCTTGCGTTCCAGACGAGACTCTGTTAGTCGTAGCATCAAGTCACTAACGGGTCTGTAAGATTTACTTCCGTGGCCCTGTTTGGAATATATCGTAACTAATTTAACCACTTTCTTTTGCCTCCAAAGAAAACCTACATAATGGGAGGAAGGAAACTCGCAGCCCTTGAAACGTACGGAATCCGAGGCAGATGCAGCCTCAGCAATCAACCCCTTTCTTCTTCCTTGTAAGCTCTAGGATGAGAGGGTGTCTCGGTTGGAATTTAATGATTTATAATTAAAATTATATTGTAGTTAATGATGGTTTATTTAATATAATTAATTTTAAAAAATAAAAATAACAAATTAACCTATCACGTACAATATAAATGAATATAGAAAAAAAAGAATCGATAAAAAAGTTTAAGAAAAAAACTAAAAGTTAGAAAAAAATAAATCCGAAACCAGAATCCATACGAGCGGGAGCTAGAGAGGTTTGGGAGGTTGCTAGTTAAGTATCTAGTGCAATTCCCTGCTTCACTGCCACCAATCAAGGGCTGAAAGGTCAAGATCTTGGTGGGCCCCAGTCTACACCAAACCCCAACCAAACCCTATTCTTTCTATTTGGTATTATCCTGCACTGCACTCACATGTGGTAAAATAGTGACATTGATAGGTAATATATATATATACTCTAATGCCGAGACTGATGGGTCATTTTCTGGGGCTCAGAAAGTTGTTTCCTTTCTCCGCAGTATTCGAAAGTGCTAAAACATACTGTCACGTAATACACCACCTGTAAAGCTATTACTATTTGTACGATCAGCGCACACGGCTTAATGAAATTTGACTGTTTAGAACACGGATTTTTTATAGATACGTGACAGAATAAGCCAACACGACTTGCGAAGATGTAAAGTGGAATCTAAGTGCTGTTATTTTAGCTATGGCTTTTAGTTGAATCCTGAATTTTATAACTTTTATCTATAATTGATAGATTTTATCTGTATTTTTTAAAACGACAGCAATCTACAACGATGCTGATATATATTGTTTTAGATTCGAGAAATTATTTAAAAATTTTACTTTAAAAGATTATATTATTTATTTTAACTTTCAGAAGTGAAGAGAAAAAAAAACAGCACGCCTACTGCGCATTAAACAATAACCATATACATAGCAACAGGTGTTCAATCGATTAGCAAAGTCTGTACTCTAGGACTTCTAGAGATGTTAATTAGCGGGGAGCGTGTCAGGGGAGTGGAAGAAAAGAATATCGAGTCAACCCTTTAATTTGACTCTGCATCACGTCAGCTCACACGTCATCGCTCCTTCCGCAACTGGACGTATTCGGGGGTGATGGTTTTGGTTTTTAAAAGTTTTAGCTTCTAACTTTAGTTTTTTTTCACTATCACTGCACTATTCACTAACTCAGCTACAGTAAAAAAAATCAGCTATAGTGAAATTTCAGCCAAAAATCATCGCTAAAACGATTACCTTCGAATTCATCTGTTCGCGTCCGACCGTGAGCGCTTGCGCGGTTGGCCGAGTGTGGCAGTGGCCGCCTCGTCCGTCCGGTTTTGAGCTTGAGATAATATATTTTTAGAGATATTTTTTTATGTGAATAATGCTTTTTGAATATATGTGTGTATATAAGTGTATTAAGTGGTTAAAACGTGTTCGTACTTTCGAAGATCTCAAATCTCCATCTAATTTTAAACTATGCATTAAACACATCCATGTAGATATGATGTTAAATATGTGTATACATAAGTATATCTTTATTATACTCATAATATAAAAAAAATATTCATTTGTTCCTCTCTCCCTACTACCACATACATGGTACTAGGTGAAACCCCCTTGGCGTTTCTGCGGGCCAATCGAAAACGCAAATATGAATCGTTCGGGATTTTAAGAACCCTGAAACAACCCCAAATTTCAAATGAATTTGTTTGCAGATATGGTGCTTGCTTTCCCCTAATCCTCCTCTAACCCCGCTAGCCCCCGCCCTTGCCTCCCCGGCTAGCCCTCGCCTTTGCGCTTCCCCGTCGCCCCGCCTTTGCGCCCTCCCTTTTTTCCCCCTCCCGTTCTCCCTTGCCCCATGTGCGCGCATCCCTCACCGCCGTCGGCCGCTCCGGCGACGCCTCCCCACTCCGACCGCGTCACGGCGAGCCACCGGCCACCCTCCACCTTCCCTAGCAACTAATTGAAGAACCCTCACCGGAAGATGCGGATTTCGCTTCTTCCCCAATTCCGGCCGGCCACCGCCATTTTCGCTGCGCGCTCCTCCTCGGTGGACCATCCCTCGATTCTTCGCGGTAGGAGCATCACCCCGACGCCCTCAACCCTCCCCAACCGCCGCCTGGCCTCTTCGTCGCCCGAGCTTTCCCCTCCACAGCGACCACCTCACGCCGCCCCGAGCTCACGCCGCCGGGCCGCCTCAGCATCTCTCCGCCTCCGCTGGCCACTTGGTGAGCTCCCTGACAACCATCTCTAGCTCATGCCTATCTCCCTTCTCTCCTTCCTTCGCCGACGCCGCCGCTCCACGTTGGCCCCGCCGCCGTTATTTGAGCGCCGCTAGCACCTAATGCCAATCCAACCAGTGCGCAACCTCCTTCATTAGCTTCCTCACCCCTGGAGCAGCCTTACGGCATCCCTGCCACTCCTCTGGCCAACGACCGTGCCGGCAAGCCTGCTGGCCCAGCGCTGGCCGCCCCTTCTGTGCGGATTGAATCTTAGCTCGGCCAAGCCCCTCTCTTCCCCTTTCCTGTTACTGCCCAACTCCCTTTTCTCTTCATGACCGGCAGGGCCCTCTCGGCTAAATGGCGAGGTATTGGTCCAAGCCTTGCTTGCAGATCTCCACATCTTTTGCTAAGGGATGAATTCATGTCCATGTGGGTATATAAGTGTATGTTCAGCCCTTCAAAAGAATATGGATGATTATGCACAAATGCAGGGATAGGAAAGTACTTGTTGATCTGTAATAAACAAGATTGATGCAGATTCTTATCAATAAAGATTATTGATCTAGCCTTTCCAAACCATGGCCGAAGCACTTTTTCGATAGTCACTATTATTTGAACCCTTAAAACAAAATCGTACCCTTTTTTTTATCATCTTGAGACCACCTAAACCCTAATCACCTGATCCTGTTTTCTTTTTATCTTTTGGTTATTTATTTGCATTTTATTTCTTTTATAGATTTTTTTTTGATTGTCCTAGCTTGTTTAGACACGAGCACGGATTGATTTGTGTTTTGTTTTTGTTTTGCGTTAGCGCGCAAGGACTCCGAGGCGACTGTCCCAGGGTTCCAAGCAGGCTTCCGCAGTTTACAAGATCGTCGAGGTTTCAGATTCGCAAGGCAAGTCGCAAATCCTTTGAACATGTTGTATCCCACGTTATTTAAAAATGTTATTATGTTATTTGCATTATGCTAGTTGTGAAATGTTAGTTCAAAGTAAAATAAAATGATTAGAATGACATGTTACATAGTTAATCCTACCACCGACAAAATGCCATGTTTAACTTGTAACCCCGCCATTGTAACCCTAGAAATAATTATCTGTTAATCTAGATAACTGTGGGTTATTATTATCACACAAAGTCTTACACTAATAAGGTCGTGGCTGCGGGCCAATAGAATTTGGAAAACCCGATTCTAGGGTAGGATGGTATGGGACACCGTGTCCTAGAGCGGAGAGTGCCGGCGTGCACAAGGTAGGGTAAGGGTGTTGGGGAAGAGCCGTGAGACAGTCTTCGCCCATCTTTTACCCTAGGTTTGGAGTTAGGGTAAGGGTGTTGTGGGGAACCGCGAGTCGGTCGACGCCCACCGCTTACCCTAGGTTGAGGTCGCGGACCTGGCGAGGTTGCGGGCCATGTAAAAATATAAGGACTGAAACCCTTACGCTGAGCAAATGTCATAGTGACCGCTCAACCACAAGTATTGAATTACCAATCCTGGTCCGTTAGCTACACACTTTGTTTAAACCCCTACAGGAGTTGGGCTGTGGTATGGGTGAGTTATCGCCGTTATACGTAACTCACCGTACACATAACGGTAGGTCCGTGTGTGTGGTATGGGGGAGTTATCGCCGTTACACGTAACTCACCATACACACGACGGCCGGTGAGCATCACCACCTATCGGGTAGGGTCTTTGAAGTAAAGTGGGCAGCGAAAGACCCGGTTTTCTCAATGCAGTCGCACACTAATGGTAGTGTGTATATAGCTTGACATTGGAAGTTGAGAAACCTTGTGGGTAAAGCTGAGCAACTCTGCAGAGTTAAATAAATAGTATTCGAATACGCCGTGCTCCCGGTTAATGGAGCTGTGTCACTTGGGTGATTCCAACCGCGAAGCTTAAGTAGTTTTTGTAAGTACTTTTAACTGGACTAGTGGATTAAATAACTTTTTGTGAAAACCCCCTAATCTTAAGGAGTAGATGTGTTTTCTTGAAGTTTCCTAAAATTGTTTACGAAATAAAATTGCATCCACATAAATTAATAAACCAGTATACTCGCTTCCTTTGGAATTCCATGCATGTAGTAAATTAAGGTTTACCATTGTGACTTGCTGAGTATGGTTGTTTGTACTCAAACTTGCTGTATTACCATCCCTTCAGATACCAGAAGAAGCAAGCACATTCAAGTGTTCGTGTTAGGGTTACGACCGCACCCAGGTGTTCCTGTGGGAGTTTTCTTCGGATCTTCTGATTGTAAGGTATAATTTGGGCTTGGACGCCCATAAAAATGTTAAAACTGACCATTAGGTCTTATTTCGTCAACCTAATCCTTTTTAAATGTCCGTAAGCAGGCTCGATACTTCTTCTGTCCGCAACAGAACACCTGGGCTGTTGTGGGACGTACGGCGCTCCTGTTCCCGAGAGCGGGGGCGTTACAAACCCAAAGCACACAATGCAGTAATGGTAGATGAGACATTAAAAGTAAACTGATAAAACACAAAACCTACTCCCTGTATGATTTTTTTAACATCGAAAGGGAATCCAAGCATAAATATGCTAAACAATTCGAACTACGGCAGATCCAAGAGTAATTAGGTAATACAATTCTAGTAGTGAATCACAAAACTAAATACTTGGCTTTTCCTCATTTGCATGCAAAAACTTAACCTAGATAAACTCGTATAACCGCACGCGAACAGCCTCAACCAACGCAGAAGTGCAAACACAGATGACGTTCAGGAACTAAAGATGTTATCTTTTTTTTTTTTTTTGCAAGATACATATTCCTTGAAAACTTCACAACACTATTATATGTGAGCAACAACTTTGGCGAAGTTAGAAACAAAATCAATGGTAAACTAAGTTAGATTATCATAAATATAGTATTTTACTTTTGTATAATTTAAATTTATATATAAATAGAAGAGAAATAAAGTAAAAGTGAGATACAAATTAACGAAAATATATCATTAATAAAAAAACGCATCTCAGCTTAGGCGTTGTCTCATCCTCGTTGTCTGACACGAGTTCCACCACATCAGCAGCCTACGACTGACTTTTACTTAGACATGCTTATTTTTCTTCCTCTGCTTCATCATGCTATTTTCTTGCTATGTGCCTATTCTTTATCTAGCAATCAAAGCGGTAGGAAAGGCATGCCCAATGAATAGGAAACAGTAGGATTGCTAGATTTTTTTTTTATCCAATGTTTTTGGAAAGGCATATCTAATTGATCGAGTTAGACCATTTGATAAATATACCATCATCACTTGATCTCTAATTTTACTGGCATAATCTTCTATTGGCATGCGATACACCAGATCGGCAATAATTTTATTCAGATTAAATTCTAGCCGGAGCCTCTTTGGTTGAGTTTTGCTCTCATTGGTTGAGGGAGTACTACTTAAATTGCTTGCGAAATATTTATACAAACTTCATTTCTCCATTATTGCAAAACTACGAACAACGGTAAATATGTAATACAACTATATTACTAACTAGAAACTATAGGGCTTAAATAGTTAAGATTTATTTAAAAACTATATAGCTCATCTTTCTCTGCTTTGCTTGGCTCCCTTTCTCTGCTCGCCAGCTACTCGACCACGCCACCCATGCACATGGTTCCCCATGGCCATTAGCCAGCCCTACCCCTAGGGCTCCTTGGTGCTGGCGCAGACACCCCGAGCAATGGCTGGCGGGCGCCGCCGCCTTCTCTGTTCAACTGCGTCGCTCGGGTCCCAACATTGCGCCCCTTTCCCAACTTGGTGTTGCATCGCCGCCAACCCTCCTCTACTCCTTGGTGCCAAGACGCATTGTGTGACTATCGGTCATCAGGCACTAGCCCTCGACCGCCGGCCACCGCCACCTAGGGTTTCTTCTTCAAAGGTTCTTCCGCAGCCTAATGTTTTTTCCCTGTATTAACGTACAAACTAAATTATAACATATTTTTGATGTGATGGATGGAAAAAAAACATGACCACATGTTCACATAAGAGATGTTCTATGTTGTGAACTCAAAAATATAAATACATCCGTACATGGGTTAAAACTAGAAAATAAGGTATTCACGATCGTGTTGAACGAATTGAAATCACGCCAACCAAATACTCCAGTCCTATTTGACCTTCAACCAGTCAGAGCCGTGCAAACTCAAGCAAACAATAAAGGTGGATGGTGGAAACGGAACCTCCTGCTTAACTTAGGGGCTGTCATTTAGCCACACCAAATCTTTTTTTGACCAATGCAAGGAGACTACTTTTTCCGCCAAACTAGCCATCTCCTTTTATTTTTCACACGAACATGTTTGTAGAACCTAGCTAGTGCTTCTATGATATCGCCTCGGCGTGGATAGCAGTTGGCTATAGTTGTAGCAGTTTAGTTCTTAGCCTAAGGTTTAGTAAAATTCTAGCTCCACCACCAGTGATTCGAAAACTGTTTAAAGAATTTTTTTAAAAAAACAGTTTTACCTATTTTGATTTTCAGATAAATTAAAAGATCAAATTAACCAGCATGTGCTTCAAAGGGGCACGTGCAGATGAAGACATCCCAGATTCAGCTCACACACGCCACGCACGTCCCCGTCTGGTTTGGGCGGGAGCAAGGACAGGGTGGGATGAGACGTCGACTTTGGAGTCTCGGTCGAAGCTTCGCGCGCGCGGCTGGCTAGTCGTCTTTGCTTGCCTGCCTGCCCGCCATTCGCGTTCTTCTCCGGGTTCACATGCTGTGTAAAGCGTAGACACGGCTGACGAAGGCGCGAAAAAGTTCTGGCTGGTTTCGCATGTTTGTGCAGCTAGCGCACCGCACTCCCAGGGAACGATACTGCCACTGCGACGTACCGATCGATCGACCACTCCGGCTGGTTTCGCATGTTTGCTATAGCTTGTCGCTATAGCAAGACATGCACGGTGTAATCTTAATTAAATGGCTCATCTTGAGAGGGAGTTGACGCGCGTGCATGCTTAATTAGGCGGCAGCAGTGTTTGGCACAGCCGCTGCACAGTTGCGCACTGTGCGCAGGCGGTGGTTGTGAAACGCTCGCCTCGCGCCGGCCAGGTCGTCGGCCGCGGCGAGGCCGACAGGCCGGAACCTCCTCGTCGCCACCAACAGCGACGCGACTCAGACAAAGCGGATGGACGCCCGCGCCACCCCAAAGAAAAAGAAGGAAAAACTCTCTACTTTTCCTTTCCAAACAAGAGACAGTGAGATAGGGAAACCAAGGTAGCTCGGTTGGTGGTGGTTGCCCTTGCACGCCACCCACCTGATGTGGATGTGTTCAACAGTTAAAACACGTATCTATATTGATTAGAGGATTTAGTTTAATCTTTTGATGAGGATGATAACTCGATTGATTGACATAACGTTGATAATGAGGCTACTTGATGAGGATATCTCTTCTATAGATACAACTTCTCCGCAACAAGTACCACTTACTCGAGTTCGTGCTCGTCAACTTAATTACCAGGTGCATTCATTCCTAGGTTCATATATTACTGAGAATATACCGCTACCTAATGCAAGTAATTTAATTGTGGTTAGGAACCTGGGAAAGGATGAAGGAAAGGGACATGGAGTCATGGACATGTAAGGATGGAATCATGGAGATCACCACGTCACTTTAGGATCAAGTCAACCAAGAATCCGAGTTGGACACGTTCTGGAATCGGAGTCGGACTGCTGCGATGGTACCACATTCAAATGGGCATAACTTCGTCATACGTACTTCATGGAAAGCTTATGCAGTCTACTTTCCAACAGATCCGACCTCATCTTCAAATTCCGTCCGAGCCGGTCGCAATTATCAAAACAATCCACATTGGTTTCTGAGTCCGAGTTAAAAAGGGTGTTGCGCCACCACCACTTGGGCCCATGGGCCTTGTAACCCTAGGATGCCGCCCCTGGTCGTTTCTCTATATATAGGAGCCGCCGCTCCCTGCTAGAACTTGGATTTCGTTGAGTTTAGGTTTAGCCATTGTGCAAACTTTTGTTCTTCAGTTGCCTACATCTTATTCTTGCTAATTCTTCGATTGTTTGGAGGAATTGAACTTCGTGTTCAGGTTGATCGTGCCTCCAGCAAGATCAATAACATCTTGGAGTTGGTTCAGCGATTGCTAAGGCGCAAGCGACGTTGTGCGGTTGTAGTCGGATCGCGAGAGTCACCTCCACCAAAATCGATAGTTATCAATCTCATCGAAAGATCGGGCACCCCGTCTCCATCACTACTTGACCAAAACGATCAAATTCATCCTGCAATCATCATACCATATTTTTATTGTTACCAACCATACCAAGAACGTGATTGACCTGAACACAAGGTTTAATTCTTATGAGCAATCGGAGAACAAGCAAGAACAAGATAAAGAGTTGTTGAACCGTGTGGCTAGGTTTAGAATATTTGTAATGATGAATAATTGATACCATTGCTTAGCGTTGTTATGTGAGGTGTGTCGCGTGTGTGTGGACTGATATTGGTCAAGTTAGAACGAACTAGTGCCCAAAAAACGTTGTTTGGTCTGTGCATGTGCAGGTTGAGCATGGAAGCAATTGTGATCGATCGATGATGAGATGGACCATGACTAAGATGGGAGATCCGAGGTTTAAATAACGGTCAAGGATGTCACGAGACAGTTAGGCCCATGCTCGGATGCCTGGTGATCGAAGATAGATGATACGTGTTGGAGCTTTCTATCATGTACTCACATATTTCAAATGAAATCTAGATGCGAATTCTATGCGTATTTAAAGTTGGTCCTCTTAGGCTGAATTAGCACCGAATTGTTTTGGTTATTGCGGTGTGCACATAAGGAATTTAGTGGTGGAGCTAGATCCGTTGGAAATACAACGGGATAAGCTTTCCATTAAGTACTCACACATCTCAAACAGAGTCTGGATGCAATTTCTATGTACATTTGAAGTCGGTATTGTCTTATGAGCAATCGGAGAACAAGCAAGAACAAGATAAAGAGTTGTTGAACCGTGTGGCTAGGTTTAGAATATTTGTAATGATGAATAATTGATACCATTGCTTAGCGTTGTTATGTGAGGTGTGTCGCGTGTGTGTGGACTGATATTGGTCAAGTTAGAACGAACTAGTGCCCAAAAAACGTTGTTTGGTCTGTGCATGTGCAGGTTGAGCATGGAAGCAATTGTGATCGATCGATGATGAGATGGACCATGACTAAGATGGGAGATCCGAGGTTTAAATAACGGTCAAGGATGTCACGAGACAGTTAGGCCCATGCTCGGATGCCTGGTGATCGAAGATAGATGATACGTGTTGGAGCTTTCTATCATGTACTCACATATTTCAAATGAAATCTAGATGCGAATTCTATGCGTATTTAAAGTTGGTCCTCTTAGGCTGAATTAGCACCGAATTGTTTTGGTTATTGCGGTGTGCACATAAGGAATTTAGTGGTGGAGCTAGATCCGTTGGAAATACAACGGGATAAGCTTTCCATTAAGTACTCACACATCTCAAACAGAGTCTGGATGCAATTTCTATGTACATTTGAAGTCGGTATTGTCTTCGGAGGCCGAACTGAATTTCAGAATATGTCCAACTTGCACTCTTGTTTGGCTTAGAACCAAAGTGACATAGAGACCTTGAAAAAGAGTTGGGGAAGACGTTCACTTGATCTTGATATGTTGATTGGCTTTTCTTTAGGTGGACTCCAACCACAAACGCGTAGTGTTGATACAATTCTCTCTGTATAGCTATAATTTGAGTGAAAACCACAAGTATTGACCCAAGTCTGAAAAGTGAAGATTTTTGTCCACTGGACAACATGTCGGTGTTTTGGCCGTAACTTTTTTGTCAGATGTCTCTTCTCAATTATTCTTTTTTCTTTGCTTCCAGATAGCTTTTTCTACAAATTTTTTTGGGGCCAAATTTTGGAAATTGACTGAACAATTTGCACAAAAATCACATGTACTGACTGTTGTAGATTCAAAATTGAAAATTGGGTCAACTTTCACCGCAGATATCTTTTAACTTCCTTATGGAATAAAGCAAATTTTTATAGACAGATGGATAATGAAGTTATGAATATAATGATGGTGTTCTCACTCAAAAAGGATTAAGGAACGAAAAGTCATGGCGTTTTTTTGGCAGCTACAGAAGTGGGAGTCTTCTTGCCAAAATTGGGAATTAGGGTTTGGTGTGTTCTTAATGATTTTGGACGTTGCATTTTTTTGGAGTTTTGTGGGACCAAAGATATGACTAGAAATGATACAAAGTTAAAACGGACGCAAATTCAATTTAGCAAACTGAGGCTAACATATTGAAAGGCACAACGGGGTTTAGACAACGAAAATTAACTCTTTTTGTAGGACAATTTTCTAGTTATATGTATGAAAAATAATTCTAAAACTAAAATCTCATCGAACAATCTATGGTCTGATACCAACTAATGAGGAAATTTGGCCCGATCTTTTGGTGGATGATAACCCGATTGATGATATGACATTGACGATGAGGCTACTCGATCAAAACGATCAAATCCATCCTACAATCACTACGCCACACTCTTGCTGCTAACCATGCTAATAACGCGTTTGACCTGAACACGAAGTTCAATTCTTGCGAACAATCAAAGAATAAGCAAAAACAAGATAAAGAGCATCTGAATATTACGAATATCAGTGAGGGATGCAAAGTGTTGATGTCTGCAATTGTAGTTGTTGGTCTAGTCGACACAAGAATACACGATAAAGTTTCACGGTGGAAAACTAAGCTACGCATGCCCTTGGCATATGAAAATTTATAAATACATGAAAACTAATCAAATCATATTAGATTCTATCTCTAATTCTAAAACCGAAGGATTATTTTGATGATTTCGTCACGCTCAAAAGAAATTTTGAGATGGAACCAAATCCTTTAGAAAGAGAACAAAATAAGCTTTCTATCATGTACTCACATATTTCAAATGAAATCTAGATGCGAATTCTATGCGCATTTAAAGTTGGTCCTCTTAGGCTGAATTAGCGCCGAATTGTTTTGGTTATTGCAGTGTGCACATAAGAAATTTAGTGGTGGAGCCAGATCCGTTGGAAATACGACGGGATAAGCTTTCCATTAAGTACTCACACATCTCAAACGGAGTTTGGATGCAATTTCTATGTACATTTGAAGTCGGTATTGTCTTCGGAGGCCGAACTGAATTTTAGAATATGTCCAACTTGCACTCTTGCTTGGCTTAGAACCAAAGTGACATAGAGACCTTGAAAAAGAGTTGGGGAAAACGTTCACTTGATCTTGATATATTGATTGGCTTCCTTTTAGGTGGTCTCCAACCACAAGCGCGTAGTGTTGATACAATTCTCTTTGTATAGCTACACATATATACATTTTTCTCATTAGATAGCATCATATTCCCATTTAAAACAAATTAAAGTTGAAGAAACGAAATCACCTCTTATTTAATATTGAAAGCTATGGTTGTATGCATATGTGGTATGATCATATCATGTGTTCCGTGACAACTCTGGTCTTTATTTTTATTAGTATATATATTAAATACATTCATATGGATATACGTGAGAGATAAGTGTGTGTGGTGTCACATATATGGATGAATCCATCCTTATTTTACTCAAGAAAAAAATGGAAGAGGGATATAAGAAGGGAACCGCCGGTGCCATCGCCGCAGCGCACTAGCGCGGGCCCCACGCCACCTCGCTCCCGCGACGCTTCCCGGAACCCTCACGGGTCAGCCACCAGCCCACCACCCAGAAGGTGACGGTGCAGCACTGCACCCATCCCCGCCTTCCGTGCCCCGCTTCTCCATCCGACGGTCGATGGCTTCTCCCCGCCCCCCGTTTGACTCGTCGCCGGCCTCCTATAAGTAGCCGCCCTCTGCGTCCGGCTCAAGAGCTCTAATACTACTGTAACTGCTGCTGCTGGTACGGGTACCTAGCTAGCCAGCCATGGGCGACACCGGCGCGAACATGGCCCACTGGGCCGGGCTCTACGGCGCCCGCGGCAATGGTGGCGTGGCGGAGGGCGGCGGCTTGGCGGCCGCGACGGTGTCGAGCCCCACGTCCGGGGGGTCGGGTGGGAGCCCGACACGCCCGGTGGCCCAGCAGCCCGGGATCGAGGGGGGCCGGGTCGGGAAGCCGGCGCGGCGACGGTCCCGCGCGTCGCGCCGCGCGCCCGTCACGCTGCTCAACACCGACACCTCCAACTTCCGCGCCATGGTGCAGCAGTTCACCGGCATCCCGTCCGGACCCTACGGCCCGGCGGGGGCCGGCCCCGTGATCAGCTTCGGCGCCGGCGGTGACTACGGCGGAGCCATGCCGGTGCGCCCGTCGCCGACGTCGGCCGTCATGTCGTTCGACCACCTCCACCACCGCCCTGCCGTCACGTCGTCTCTGCAGAGCCAGCTCTTCCGGCCGCAGCAGCAGCAGTACGGCGACATCGGCTACGGCGGCCTGCACAGCGCCGGCGCCGGTGACATGTTCTTGCACGGGTTCGAGTCGTCGGCGGAGGACAGGCTGCTGCTGCAGAGCATACAGGCGGCGCAGATGCTGCCCAGGCCGGCTTCCACTAACAACACTAATGGCTACAACTTTGGTTGATTAATTAGTCACCTGCAGATTAAGGTAAGCGTCAAGGTCACTTAATTAGAGAGAGAAATCAAGCCATTAGTTCATCTTTTCTAGATCAAATAGCATGCACGCTTGCTTTCTCCTCTGTGATCATGAAGATCACGATGATGATGTCGTTGTTAATTTAAGTTTTTTTTGTTATTTTTGTTGGCCTTGGAGAGAGATCAAAGGGCTAATTAAGGTTTAAGGCAGTAATTAGTACGTAGTTGCCACACTGCTTTAGAAGTTTAGCAAGCTAGATGTGAAATGAAAGGCATGTAAATACTGCTTTCGGTGTGTAGTGCAACTTGATAGCGAGGAATCTTTCTAGATTGCCTTGTTTCGGAAGCAAAGTTTGAGACCGCTACTACCATCTACTACTAATCAAGTCGCCGCGCTAATTAAATCACATCTTGTTGTTCTCAAATAAATGTGTTTTCCTTTTGGCCCGCCTCTCCATTTGCTTTGATCAATTCTTCGTTCTCTTATGTATTCCATTATATTTGACTTACAGTAGCACAAGTCTCCGACAAGACCGTTTATATTGGTTTTTGCTAATAGCTTTTAACTGTAATTGATAAATAGTAGTGGCTGATAAATAATAATGCCTGATAGAACCTAGAGCGTTTGAGTTGGCTCATTGGTCTTTGGCTTTTTACTGGGTGTATTATATAAGAAAATAGTACAACAAAAGGTACTATAATATTTAAACCATCGTGCAACTTACAGATTTATAGCATAATAAAAGATATTACAAATAACACCCTACCCACCAATCAGCCACACTTTTCCTTTTCTCCCCCACGTCACTCTCCCTCCCCTCACTTCACAACCTACCCAAGTCGTCCAGTCACCACCACACAACGGTTCACCGCCACACCACGATTCACCACTAGCATGGTTGCTCTCCAGTCCCAAAGCCATCGTCCATGCTCACGCCTAGTCCCAATATCGTCGCCCACACCCACGCCTTGTCCCGCGTCGTCGCCCTCGAGAGAAGTGCCACCGCTCCCCAACCAAATTTGATTGGATCTAGGCCCCGCTCAGCTGTGGCTGAAACCAGCGACGGGTGATAGCTTCTAGCTTCTCAAACACTATAGCATTTTTGTCCTTTTGTGTTTTTTTTTGTTTTTTTGATATTTTTGTGTTTTATTTTTTTTGTATTTCTTTGCATTGTCCGTGATATGTTAACATGTTGCTTTTATTTTTACATTTTTTAAATTTAATTATGCACAATAAACAATTCAGTTACAGTAAAAAAATCAGCTAGCTATGGAAGGAGGGCGCCGCCTCAATCATGGGCGGGAGGAGGGCGGTGGGTGGGGTAGGCGGCGAGGCGACAGGTCGTTGAGTCCATTAGGTTGTGGAGGGCGACGCCGCCGGAGATGGGGAAAAAGGGTGGCGTAGGGGTGTTCAAGGCGAGTGACAGGAAATGAAAAGGCTATGGGAGGGGAGGAGAAGGCGTTGGGAGGTGGTCGCTGGTGGGCCTCGCCGGTACTAGGGGTGATGCTGGCGATGAGGCAAGTGGCGGCGCGGGAAGGTGGGGAGGCGGCGGCGGTGGGTGGGGTGGGAGTGGAGGGATGGACTGTTTATATAGGATTTGAATATGGATCTGAAATGTTATATTCTTATTCGACGATTGAGAAATCTGACTGTTTTAGAAGGTCGGGTTGGCGCCCCTGGGAAATACATGGCCCCACATGCGGATGGCCTCTCTTCTCCTCGCATGACGATCTGATGATGCCAAGTCAAAGTCATAACCGTTGTGCTGCCTCCTCTAAACTAACACAACCACAGTTTGAAAAGTCTTAAAACAAACCACGATTTGGCCGGTTAGACTTTTCAAAGACTTTGAAAAGTCTAACGCAACCATAGTTAGCTTAATCAATCAACCGGGCTAGCTAGGGGTTAATTAACTGTGCCTCCCCTTTTTTTTTGTCTCTTTCTACACACAAACATGCACGCCATTCGTCTTCGTTTTCTTCTGATCGATTCGTCTTTGTCAAGGCCAAGCATTCGCACGGGGGTAGATTAGTGATAATATGTATCGTTCTAACCTTTTAAGATAAGATAATTAGCGTACATCGTGTGTGCTGAGTGCTTAATCAGTCTGACGTGTCGTGGAAGCTCCACGTGTGCTTGTCGGCTATCTTCCCTGGAGAGAGATCGATGACGCGGTGACTTCCAACATGTTTTGTCGCGGATGAACTACTTGTCTCCGCCAAGTTAGAGATGGCGTTGGCCGTTTCCACCGAGAGGGAGGGAGATGCGTATGCATCCGTCCTGATTTCTGCACAGTGCAGAACACACGACAATAATGCTACAAGCTTACGTACTTTGACTAGTCTTAATTAGTACGTGGTGTTGTTTTCAAGGGTAGTCTATTTGTTGTGCCGTGATGACCTGCACTGTATAACAGTTCCAGTAAGACTTTGCGGTTGTGGCTCTGCAAAAATGCGCTTTCAGCTAATTACTGTATCGAAAATAAGAAAATATAAGCGTTTTTTAGGTAGTGCTCATTTGGAGCTCATGCTTCTGTTTTTTTTTTTGGTACTGTAACGGTCGAAAATACATTGTAACTGCTGTTATTTTTTCAACGTAATTAAATTTAAAAAGATTATATCATCATGGACAATATAAAAAATAAAGAAAACTATAAAAAACTAAAATACAAAAAATATAAAATTAAAAAAATTAGAAGTCAAAAAAAGAAACTCATTTAAGCAAGCCTTAGAAGACCCTGTCGCCTTCTTCTAGAAAAGCTTCTTGAACCGGATGGAACTGGGTGTTAGCTTCTTAAGCTATTCACGGAAGTCCAATAAGGCCCCTTGAGCCTATTTGGTGTAAGCTTCACCGTCAATCTACCTAGAAGCTAAAGGTTGGGCCAAAATGCACAAAACAGTAGGTTCTCTGTCCAGCCTATTGCGAAGTAGCCCACTCACGGAAAGAAGCTGGAAGCTGTCTGGGCTATAAAAATGTCCAATTTGCAACTCTAAACCCTGATCTTGTTTGATTTTCAATCATGAACTCTGAAACTATTCGAATCGAGACCTTGAAACAAAACTATCCACTTTATCCCCTAGACACAATCCATGGTAGTTTTCCATCTACATGGAACTGACATGCACAAGTATAACTGGTTTGGCATCCACCTCACACATTCTTCTTCCTCATCTCTCTCTCGTTGAGATGGCCATGCCGTTGGGGAAACCAACGATAGAGTGCTTCTCGAGGGAGGAGGATTTCTAGTTGTTGCAAGCATCGCGGCCCGGGCTAATATGAATGGGCCAGAACGCACCATCATTCTCTACTCTAGCACATGCACGCTGCCGCCATTCCCAGCGAGTTTTCGAACTTCTAACCGTGTCACAACGCACCATATACCTCACTGATCAAAACCAACACCTTGATTGCTGGTTTCCCTCAGCAAATCGTTGAATCTGCCATTGTCTTCCCCAACTCTGGTTACCACCATTGCCACCGTCGCCCCCTCTTTTCGGTAAGCCTCAACCTTGGCCATGGTCATTATTAGCATTCCCTCACCTCTCTGGGTCTACCCCTCACTCAATTTTAGTTGTGATTCGCTGAGAGGAGACGTCGTCATGCACCTCCCTACCGCCGCCACTGTCCATCATCACCACACCGCTCTCTGACCACCTCGGCCACTATTTATAGCACTAGTGAGCTCCCTGTACCCTGTAGATGCCCTTGGGCATCTTAGTTCTGAAGCTCATCTTCGTTTATTGTGTCACTACCCTTGGCCACTCATGGTGCCACCACGGTTGCACATTGTCGGCTTATCTCCGATGACCAATGGTCCTGTGCCCGCTCCTATAGCAAATGTTCCAATGCCCTAGTTTGGCTTTATTTCACTTTTGCACCGACACCGTTACATAGCCGAAGCTACCTCATCGCTCAACGCTGCCATTCTGCTGCCTGCATCCACCTCTCCGACCACCGCCGCCGCCAATGGACTCACCTTAGACCCCTAAACTTGTTTTTAGAACATGCCTATGCCCTCCATCACCGTAGCAAGCTCACCTTTGAGTTCAGCCATGGCCGCTTCCGCTCCCTCTTTCTTTTCTCTCACACACAGTGGGCTCCATCGAATAGATTAAGGCTAATATTGGGTGGTGATGAGGCGTTGACGCATACTAGTTTGCCCACTGACATCCACGTGGAGGACAAGTCTGTGGAAAGCCACTTTGGTTTGGGTCAAGGGGGTTGTGAATGGTTTCGTAAGTTTAAGGTCCTGATTCGACTGGTCTCAACAGAATTAAGAGTTAAAAATCAAACCAAAATTAGAGTTTAGAGTTGAAAAGTGGATCCCCTTACGTTGGCTTTTTTTGAAGGCTGAACTTTAGCTATTGGGGGGAGTAGCTTATGTGGCTTATCAACGTTTTTGCATTCCACCTCTATTTAAAAGAATCAAACGGCTCTTTGACATTCTAATTTCTACGAGAAGCTAGCCTTTGTTCTTCTCCAATGTAAACCCCCAAAAAACTAGGTAATGAGAGAAGTTGAGCCCAGTAAAATATTTACTTATGGTTATGATTTATGGTTTTTTTATTCTAGCATGAGCGTTTATGCGAATGAACCGAATATCGATAAGCTGATAAGCCACTTCAAAAAAATTATTCTGATAAATTAATTTGAAATGGCGATAAAGAAGACATCTTATTTGTTTGTTTGAAAAAAATCATAACCTAAAAAGAGTATGATCATAGTTTATATTTTTTATTGACATGTTAAAGAAAAAAAAGAGATCACATTGAGACGATGGTATGATCCATCAAATCACCATTGCTGCTTCCTGACTAGTCTTGGAAGAAGAACGCCGGAAGGTCACTGCATTTGCAGTCAAATGATCAAAATCAAATGCCCATAGTGTCATCTTGGTGGAAGTTTACTTTCCTAACCCTACTAGGGGCACATTGCTTTGAGATTCGGTTAAGGGGGTGATCGGAATAGCGATGGCTTTTGGCTTTTGGCTGAAAAAACACTGTAGCTGGCTGAAAAAACACTGTAGCTGAGTTAGTGGATAGTGTAGTGAATAGTGAAAAAAAAGCTGAAGCTAGAAGCTGAAGCCGAAAAAAACCAAAACGAAAATGATGGGGCACACTGCTTTGATATTTGGTTAAGGAATTTCAATGGGCTGGTCTAGGTGACCAGGTCCATAAGAACTTCCCACACAAATCGGTTTGCTTGCACGCCCAGGCCTGCAACGGTGACGGGCTAGCAAAGAACCTTACTTTCGACCAAGAAGGATAATACAACCACTCTCGTAGCTCCGCTGAGCTGAATATTCAGAACTAATGCAGTAGATTATTAGATTTATTTTACTTGTCGTTTTGAATATCGATATTCGATACACCGATTTGATAATTACTTTTTTAATTATATGCTCGAAAATTATTAAAGATATAATGATATACAAGTACTTTTGATGACAATTATTAGAGAAAAGGGATTATTAGGTTTTTTAGTCTAGCGTGGATTTTGGAATTTAAGAAATGATTTTTGTTTTTCAGAATCACAGACTGAGCAAGTCACTAGGAGAAGAAGTGCAAGCGTGCGACTGCTGGAAATTGGAAGCTACTAGTAGTACTTTGCATAGGAATATATTGGACCAAGTAACACCTTGATGGCCTCATCAGGAACTTGGAGCCGCCCATGGCGATGGGCATAGCGAGCTGCGCATGCCATGAACTGATGAACTGTTTTGTTGTTTTGATATACTAATTCCTGGTACTCGCAATGAACTTCTCAGAAATGTTGGAGCAATAAAACGGATGAGATACCAATAGGTGTGTTTAGATTTTGGTTTATGGATGTTTTTTAAATAATTTATTTTTATTCAAAATAACATAAACATACCTGTGTGAAATTTTTTTACAAAAATGTCTTCTAGTCATCCAACTATTGGGTGACTGGAACCTATCGCTGAACGGCCGGATGACACGTAGGCTGTCCATAGACCGTTGAGCGACATAATTACAGTCACCCAGCCGTTGGGCGACTGTAAGTTCTAATCGCCCAACTATTCGACGACTGGATGCGTATATAAATCAAGCGAGCAGCCGAGCCCTCGGCCATTTTCCATTGGTCGATGCCGCGCTGTGAAGAGAAATAAGAGAAGAGGAGAGGAGAGGAAGGAAAAAGAGAGGAGAGGGAGAAGGAGAGGTTCTGCAACTTCTGCGAGGTAAATTTTTTTTATGTTGTAGTTAATATTTTTTTGTATGAAGTAAATAATCGTAGAAAATTTAGTCACGTAGTTATAAAAAATTAGCATTCGTAGAGAATTATAGTTGTAGAAAATTTAGTGAATATAGTTGTACAAAATTAGCATCTGTAGAGAATTATAGTTGTAAAAAAATTAGCATCCATAGCAAATTAGCATCCGTAGAATTATAGTTGTAGCCAATTAGCATCCGTAGAAAATTATAGTTGTAAAAAATTTAGTCAATATTATGTACAAAATAAGCATTCATAGAAAATTATAGTTGTTCAAAATTTATTCAATACTTTTGTACGAAGTAATTGTTCGCTTTGTGAAAAGCATTATTACATAATATTTTTTATTAATTACGAATGAATACAATGTCGTTATTATATTGAAAATTCACGTGTACCGTTACAACTGATATATTGGTATTTAAATCAGTATATCATGTAAATCGTTGAAACCTATAAGAAATTATTTACAGTAAGAGAAAACTCGAGTAGCGAGAGAAGAGCAGTGTTGGTGCGCGTGGGAGCCAATTGAGAGTTGATGTGTATTGGATCGGAGGAAAGGGAACGGTGTCGGTACGAATGGGTATGTATTACACTATGAGGGTACCGTAGTTAGTCATGATAGGCGAACGGTCATAAAAATACAAATTACAGTACAACGCTACTTCCATAATGTGCACTATGATTTGACTAGTTACAATATTGAAAATATTTGTAAACAGACATCAATAATATCGATACCTACTATATTGAAAATACATTACGGTGTCGGCACCGTTTTTGAAGGCCGAACCATATTAACTTAAGCAATTTTACACAAGCCACTCTGGTACACCTGCACAGATGTGATGTACTGGCTTACCCCTAGCTTCTCCTTCGACCCTAGGGTTTCCAGTGTCGTCATACAAGGGCTTTGAAGCCAGTCTCCTATGGACATTAGATGGGAGTTGAGAACATTGATGCGCACTATTGCGTGAAAAGGGTTTGTGCAAGATTGCTGGTGTCGTAGATACGAGTGCGTGCTATTTGTGCAACTATGCCTAATAGAATGTGTATAAGGCCGTGCCGACGGCTATCACCTAGGTGGTGCGAGCAGCTCGGGCGTCCAACATGTTGGTCAAGAGGAGAACCCATAAGCTGATGTCACAGAGGTTGCAGAGGAAGTTGTTCGTGACGGGGCCAATGCGATACATGGAGAAAAGGAAGAAGAGTCACAACATGGTGAGCCTACAGGACATACTAATGAAGGAGTGCATATGAAGTACATAATATATCAAATAGAGAGCGATGACCAAATGGTTTGGGCTGAAAAAGAAGCTATACAGGAGGACGACGAGAACAGTTCAACGCTGAGCTCGCAAGGAAGGGAAAATAGCACCAGTTCACGTAGTAGATCGGCCCATTCTGCACTAGTCTCTCGAGGTTTGAATTTATTTCTATTCCAAAAAGGTGCATATGTATCGTACAAGTAGTTCAGTTTGTTGTATCGTGCATGATGCTCTTTCTTATGCATGTAACCAAACTCTACGCATTGTGTTATTCCCAACTTTATTATGAAGTCTATTTTATTTTGCAAAAGCACATCTCCTCGTCTTTTCGCATTCAATTCTTTGCGTAGTAAGACATCCAACAACATAAAAAAAGTTATCTATATATGAATTCCTGGTTGCATCACAATATCACTTATCGTCGTGCTTACCAATCGTTGCTATCTCAATCATCCTAAAAAAGTTTCACAAAATTGCTTGCACTACAACAACATATGCTGATAGAAAATTATTATTGCGAATCTAACAGATTTTGTACCATTCATAATCTATGAAAATCACAAATAGATCAACTGACATTATCTCCCTTATTTTTTTTCCCAAAAAAATACAACTCATAGATAAATTTTGATAAATATTACCTACCTATAACAATTGTCATTTACCCCCATGTGCGGTCGGGTGGCTAGTTGTACAAAAATAGACTGAAATTACAGTCGCGAACAGTCGGACGACCGGACCTTCAGTCGCCCAACAATTCAGCGATAGATCTCAGTTACCCCACCGTTAAACGACTGAAACCTATCACCTAATAACCCATGGACTGGCTGTGTGTCACGCGACCGTTAAGCGATAGATTCTAGTCGCTTAATGGTTAAGGCACTGGAGGTCATTCTTGTAAAAAATTTCTATGCGGATTTTGTTATTTCGAATAAAAAATAGATTATTAAAAAAAATTGGTTTATGTAGTTCCAAGGTACGAGTCTGCTCGTCACCTTGGGTTGTATTTTTTACGGGTCGTACCAGAGCATTTGCAGTTTCATTTTATAAATATGGGAATGGACCATTTGGTTCTAAAGATCAGTGCATACAAGGAACGAATGCTTCTACTTGTTATCGCATAATCGTCGGTTAGACCATGTAGAAAAGCTCTTACTGCAATAATTTCTTTGTAATCCATGTTGTTAACTTAAATTAAGAAATTGGCACCCCGTTGTCGCATTTAAATAATGACAAGAGGCTTTTTACCATCCTTTGGAGGTACACCTCCTCTCTCTTCGAAAGGTACTAATCAGATCTATCCATTGATCTAGCATGGGCAAGATTGGTATTTTTTTTCTTGATTTTGATATAATTTCCCTTGTCTTGTCTTCCTCTCTGTGCATTTCTCCCATCAAATCGAACACAACAACAACCCTAATAGACTAAACACGGTCACCTCTAATCTATTAATTTCCGATCTAGATGATTAAGCCTGTGTATAGTTGGCCAGAGGGAGATAGAGGACGCCAAGCGATCGAAGCTGCCAATCGCCAAACTGATTAGGGTTTACTTTGCCATATATCACGGCAAAGTAAACCCTAATCACTAGCGATACTTACTAAACAACTAGTTATGTGTCCGTGCGTTGCAACGGAAAACCAAATAAAAGTGGTGTATACTATCAAATATTATCTCAAACTGAATAATAAATATCAACTTTTTCTTACGTCATCATGTATCAAACAAAACATATATGTTCATACTCGTAAATAAATCAAGCATCATATTAGTAAGATGTAACAATACTATATATACAATCATACAAAGGTACATATTTTTAGAAAAATTCCAAACCTACATCTTCAAGTCCATGAGCCAAGAGCAATAAAGATTACGTCACATATGGCCAAATTTTGTACTAACAAATGACAAACATAATTAATGGTGATTACAGAAGAAACATAAATTTTAGCAACATCAAAGTACAAAACTAAAAGACATAGCTGCAGACAGTAGTAGAGGAACAATGGTAATACATTCCAAGTGGATGAAGGATTTTTTTTCCATTCATGGCATTCTAAGTGGAACAATAGTCTGTAAATTGATCAAAACCAGCAAGTTTTAGTAGTAAGCACCAGGATTAAAACTGTCCTATGCCACATTGAGTTTGTGAAACTTCATAGTTAGTTACCTGTTTTGAAATCTCAAGAGTAATGAGTTCTGCAATACCAGTTCCAGCCTGCAGTCAAATGCATCATCAAATGTGTTTCAGATAAATAGAGAATACATCATGTTTCAACAGTTGAGAAAAAATTATGCAAGAGAAGTTCTAACTAACCTCGCCAGCATCAAGGAATAGGTAAGTGTGCTCTGCTAGGGTTCCACCAACCACCTTTAGTGATGCTAACAGACTTGCAAGGACCACAGATGCTGTTCCCTGCAATCCATACATTTCAGTTAATGCGAGAAGGCAACAAAGCGAAGGATCACGATCATCGACTCAATGAGGATACCTTCTGGTAAAACTAAAAATGTCACGGCACAAACAACAAGTAGTTCATTTACCTGGATGTCATCATTGAAAACAAGATGACTCTTGCTATATTTTGCAAGCAAATCAAAAGCATTGTGATTAGCGAAGTCTTCAAACTGGCACAAGGAATATTCATTCTCACTATTCTTGTGATAACAAGTAAAAATGACCGATAACAAATAATTTACTTGGATTCTGGACTAACCTGGATGAGAACTTTCTCACCATAGATTTGCTTAACAGCATTCACAAACTCTTCCATGAGCTCATGGTACTCCTGCCATCAATGACAATGCACAGATCAGATCTTAAGTGTCAGTTATTTTGCCAACACCTTAATTACTTCAAGCAAATTTTGCAGATGTACATACCAAAAGCATTTATTGGAAGAGTGTGCAAACGCAGTTATCCATTTGCGCCTCCTCCCCCCCACTCCGCCGCCAAATCCATTAACAAGATACGTGATCCAAATCCATTAGCTTGATCTTGCCAAACTGCGGTACATGTATTCAGTGTTGCACTATCAATTGCAGTTCTGCACAATAAACTAAATCATATTAGTGATCTACTAGAACCATTGCAGAGCTTAAATGCAGGCCCATTGTGTAGTGTTTGATTCATAGTCTTCATCATTGCATCTCTCACCCCTCTTCGTCTTGTGCGGAATCATCCTACCAAACACACCACGCACGCCATCAGGAACGCAAATCGAAATGGAACAATAAAGCAAAACGAAAACGCCATGGATTTACGCAGTGTTCCCTTACCCGCGGACGGTGCGCCAGAGGATCTTGGAGGGGGCGCGGAAGTGGATCGCCCGTGGATGGCTTGGTGTTCATCCGCTTTGGAGGAAGCGGAGGTACTTCATCTTCTGCCGGACCACCGCCGGACATGGATTGGTCACCTGGCGGAGGCGACGACGAGAGCGTGCGGCGCGAGGTCGAGGCTGCGGTCGGGTCGATGAGGTGGACTCGCAAACCCGGACGGCGGCGAGGGTCTCCTCGATGGTGGCGAGGCGGGCGGCGTCATCGGTAGCGTCGGGAAGAGGTTCTCGCGAGCTCGCGAGAGGTGAGGAAGAGGCGGCGGCGGGGAGGCGAGGGAGGCGGGAGAGCGAGGGAGGCGGATCGGGCGCGGGAGGCGAGGAGGCGGGCGCGCGGGGGAGGAGGAGGCGGGGGAGGGGAGAGCGGGGAGGCGAGGGAGAGAGCGAGGCGGCGGGCAAAAGGCGGGGAGAGCGAGGAGGCGGGGAGCGAGGGGCGAGAGTGGGGAAGAGGAGGAGAGCGGGGAGAGGGAGGAGGAGAGGGAGAGGAGGGGCGGGGCGGGGAGAGAGGAGGAGGATAGGGGAGGAGGCGGGGGCGGGGGGGAGGGGAAGAGGGAGGCGGGGAGGGGAGGAGGCGGCGGCGGGAGGAGATGGAGATGGAGATCGGCGCACGGGTTTAGGTTAGGGAGGCAGCGGTTAGTTCGGTTAGGGAGACACTTTATTTTTTTTATAAGAAGGTAGTGGATTTTACGGTTAAGATTTTATTGTTTAGATCAAATGGCTGAGAAGAGATATGAGAGAGGTTTTGGTAACCACCAACTTCTTCTTTTATAATAGTAAAGATTTTATAATAGTAAAGATAAAGATAAAAACCCTGCATTTCGTGATTCCATCAAACCGATGCCGCAAACGAATTTCTGACACCCGTCGTTTCATCATGCACCGCGTCCCCTTCGGCCTTTGCCGACGAAGACGTAATCGGGCCCACTGGTCATGTCACACATCCGGGCCCACATGACAGAGACACAGAGCGAGGCCGACAACCACAGATCATGTGTTCCTTCCCTAGAGGCTTCCATCTTCCACGCGCTCCTCCGCTTTCCCTTGCCTCCCTTCGCTTCCAACCCCACCTCCGCCTCCTCGCATGGCCGACGCGAAGGCCGAGGCGGCCAAGCCGCAGTCCTCGCAGGAGGAGGAGGAGGACTGGAAGGAAGCCGAGGGGGACGTGGAGGTGGATAGGGCCACGAGCAACGGCGGCGGGGTGGAGGGGAGGGACAGGCCGATCCGGGTCTACGCCGACGGCATCTACGACCTCTTCCACTTCGGCCATGCGCGGTCGCTCGAGCAGGCCAAGAAGCTGTGAGAAATCCCTCTGCCCCTCCTCACCCTCCTGGGCTCGTCCGCGTTTGTGTTAGGATTCGATCTGTCGTTCGCGTTTGTGTTAGGATTAGATGCCGTTTCTTGCACCTCGTACTCAAAGGTTGTTCTTGCAGTGAGGATCACACTTGATTAGGTGGTTCAGTGTGCTGTAGTGTGAGATTGCGCGAGAAAGTTGTTTCTTTAAAGCAGTTTAGTTATAAATTTGTCGCGATTAGCAGCTCAGGAATAGCCTTTTCTGAGTACCTATCATGTGCGATGCCCATTTCTGTGTATCATTCCGGTGATTAGGTTGCAAAGGCGCATACTTATTGTAGATTGCTGGGTTATTTGATGCGTAATATTGCTGTAGATGTCCCATTTTGGGTAATTGGATGGATGGTTTGGGGCAAAATGCGGCCCCTTTCGTGCTTCTATTATGCGCGGGACATGGTTTAGCAGTCTCGGTATGACGGTTTACGTAACGTGATATGACTCTGGATGGCTTTTCTAGTTTGCCATATTAATGGATCATTCAGTGGGAGGTCACCTATTGCATATATTCCTCCAAATAATGAGTGTGATTTGGCGTTATTTGTCCATTTCGCTCTTGCGTGTACAGTAATCCTGCTCTGTTGGCATGGACCGGTGGAGTAATTTTGTTTAGTGGTTGGAAGCTTGGGGCTACTATACAATTGCTCTCAGATACAAGTTGCCACCTTGTGGTGCTGAGCATCTTCCAATTCTTCAAATTGACAATGAAATGGAAATTGGTTTCGGGTGTTCTCTTCAATTATTAATGCTACCTGATGTAGTGGGGATTGTGTTTGTCCATCCAAATTAGTCTTTGATTTTAGATGCGTTCTGTGTTTCTTAGATCTATCATGGTGGTCATTTTGTGTTAGAGGATAGTTATTTTTAACTAAAGAGAAGTAATGTGTGCCATCAATTCTTTCTCTTTCTGCAGAAATACCCTGGTCTGCAAAAATGTCACATTTATGTAGCTTCTGGGCACTTGGAATCTTTTTCCTCAAAATTCTGGTCTGTACATAATGGAATGTTAGTATACTTGTGGCATGCAGTCGAAGAAAATTATTTTGGTTTATTTATGGGTGAAGTGTTTACCTTTTCTGTCGCACCTTTTGTAGGGAACCTTGCACTTGCAGTCATGCTCTGTTTCTTAAGTATGAAGCTTTGTTTTGATCTTTAAAGGTCATCCTGCAATGATCTTGTCAAGCACTATGTTTCTGTTCTAATTATATACCTTGAGCCAGTTCTTTCCTATTTATGCCATAGATTGAGTGCATTTAGCTTCTGGCTGGTATTAACTTTGTTACAGAAATTAACTTACTGGGGCGGCTATTGTAATGCAAGAAGATGTCTTGGACTGAACTGAGTGCCTTCAAAACTGTAGGTTTCCAAACACATATCTTCTTGTTGGATGCTGCAACGATGAGTTGACACATACATACAAAGGCAGAACTGTTATGACAGAGGATGAGCGATATGAATCACTTCGTCATTGCAAGTAATCATTCCATGCTTTATTCAATTCAATAAAGCTGCCAATATTCTATATTTCTTTACCTAACTTTTTAACCATGCTAATATTATATATAATCTTCTATATTTCCAGGTGGGTTGATGAAGTCATTCCTGATGCTCCATGGGTGGTAACAAAAGAGTTCTTGGATAAGCATAACATTGATTTTGTTGCACATGATTCTCTGCCGTAAGCATTCAATCTGAAAAGTCCTTGATGTTTTTGTAGCGCAGTAAATATTTTTGATGTACTGCCTGTGATAAATACATATGCCCGATATTCTTATTGCAATTTTTTCCTTGTTTTGATTATATTCAAAGCCTTTGGACTTGCACAATGATTGATCTAATTCAAATCTCTTTAATTATCTTTCTTATTTGAATCTACATAGGTATGCTGATGCTAGTGGAGCTAGTAAAGACGTCTATGACTTTGTGAGTCTTAAGTTCCAAATTGAGCTATTCAATTATAATCTTGATTAAAATTGTCTGGACAGTGACAGTATGTATTGGTCTGGAGTTTTCTGACAGTCACTGATAGCATCTTGTTTTATCAGGTAAAAAAACTTGGTAAATTTAAAGAGACCAAGCGCACAGATGGGATATCAACGTCAGATATTATAATGAGGATTATTAAAGATTATAATGAATATGTTATGCGGAATCTGGCCAGGGGGTACACTAGAGAGGATCTTGGTGTCAGTTATGTGAAGGCATGTGATATTAACCTGATGCTTTAACCACAATTTTAATTATAGGAAGTTCCTATTGTTGAATAGTAGTACACTAGTATTTTTTTTGGGGGCTGGCCAACTGACCCTTATACATCTTATCAGGAGAAACGACTGAGAGTTAACATGGGATTGAAAAACCTACGTGACAAAGTGAAGCAGCACCAAGAAAAAGTAGGGGAGAAGGTACTGCATTCACCATCATCTTAAATTATGTCAAAGTAGAATTTTAACAATTGATTAACTGATGGCCAGGCCATGTTAGCTTCTCTCCATCTCCATTACTGTGTGGTTGATGCAGGGACGCATATACCATGTTTCATTACTTCTTTCTGATGAATCGACATATTTTAAATGTGATATATTATATATATGCCGTTTGAACATATCATCTTTTCTAGAGGTCTTTTGTAGATTAAATATCACTTCTATAGAATTATGCTTTGTGGTATTAAATATTTGCACAAATGAGATCGTGTTCAATCAATAAGCTTTTCTTGCAGTCTAAAAATATTGTTACAAGTAGCTTCAGTCATGTTCCATGCCATGTGTATTCTTAACTTTACCATGATGACAATGCCACATGCCCATTACTTTAGTTTGACATGTACTATGCACACTTTCTCATTTGTCTAGTTCAATTAATCTTTTATTGGTCAACTCGAGTATAAAATCTGATACATAAATTGTACACTTTGTTTTTCCGGTATACCTAAAATTAAAACACTATACTACCCTTTCAAGGTCCATGTTTATTTGATAATCATAATATGGACCAAGAAACTTTGCCTTCTGAAGTTTACCTGCTTATATGTCCTGAAAAGTATTGGATATTTCCAGTGGAGTATAGTGGCAAAACTCCAGGAAGAGTGGGTGGAAAACGCAGACCGCTGGGTTGCTGGTTTTCTAGAGAAATTTGAGGAAGGTTGCCATTCAATGGTTAGTTACATTTCACATTTGCTTGTTAGTAGTGTGTACTTCTGCATATCCTAATAGGCGTGCTCATGTATGCCTACATTTAAATCATTCCTCAGGGAACCGCCATCAAGGAAAGAATCCAAGAAAGGCTCAAGGCACAATCCAGGGACTTCAGCCTTCTACAATATGACAGCGACGACGCTGAAGACGGCGACGACGAAGATGACAAAGAATAACCTCTGTAAATATAAGCCAAGTATAATACGTACATGCACCGCATGTTACAATCATCATCAGTGCTTCACCATGTGCCCCTTCGATCGTGAACTTTACTGCCAAGGTAGATCTGCGTGCTATGTTTGCAGCTGTATTTGATGTTTGTCTATCTAGGCAACGTACGATTGTAAAAGTTGTAGTGGAAGACCTGAACTCTTATGGTTTCCATGACGATACAGATTTCATTTTATTTTCATTTCGAACGCAAGATTCTCTAAATTACAAGTCTCTAAAATAGCCTACGCATGCTTGCCAGTTCTGTGTTGCCCTGGCCATTGTTTTCTGGTTATTTGAACCCGGTAGACTTGACTATTCTTGTAGTTGTCTGGCGCGGTATATTATAGCGGTGTTCTTGACGAAAACAAGCTTCAAGCACAAAGTCACGGTTCTTGTTACTCAAAGCAGCAGTTCTAAGATGTTGGGAAACTGTAGAAGTTGGAATCGAGGGTAGCCTTGGATCACATGGTGGTCATAGAGCTAGCTAGTTCTGGTTGTGAAGACATCGATGAGGTTGTACATGGCGGAGCAGCCACAGCCGCAGGTGGGAGGAGCCGGTGCTGAGGACGACGGGGTGTCTACCCGTGCTCTCCACCTCCACGTATACGCGACGCATGCAGCCATGCCGGTGTTGGACCATGTCGGTCGCCAGGCCAGGTGCGGGGAGAGCGTACTGGAGTGCTCCGGGGGTTCGGCGGGACGGCGAGGCGCGCGCCGACAGCCGAGCTCGCCGGTGAACCCCCGCAGCCTATTGCTTCTTTGCCCGCGCCGTCGCCCGTCCTCCGTCGAGCAGCTCCGGAGTGCGTATGCCCTCCCTTCCCCTTGACGAGGCCATCTACGGCGTTGGCTACCACGCGGACAGCATAGGATTGCCGAGGCGCGTCTCCGCGTCCCCTACGATGGCGGTTGGCTCCGGCCGGCGGCTGCCCGCTCGGCCAGTGGCCGTGGCGTCCGCGCAGATGGGCAAGGCACTGTTAAAGTATAAGTGAATTGCTTATCTTTCCTTATCAGTTTAAGTTTTTAGATAAACTGGTTGGTGTATACAACTTAATATGGTATCAGAGCCAAGAGGTTCTAAGTTCGAGACCTGATTGGCGTAATTTTAAAAAAAATAATTACAGCCCACTTTTATTTCCACGTCTTAGACCTAAGAGAGATTACACGTGAAGGGGAGTGTTGAAGTATAAGTGAATTGCCCACCTTTTCTCATCAGCTTAAGCTTTTAGATGAACTGGTTGGTACATACAACTTAATAGGCACGAGTCCTTACCGCGCGCGCATTTACGCCGTCCGATCGACCTTCCGCGGCCCAAATCGATGCTTGAAAGGCCGCGGTTGGATTTGCATGCGAGTTTGTACTGTCGTGAACAGCTAAAAGACATAAATTATAACTAAAAGTCAAAATAAAAAAGAACAGATATTAGAGTTCTAGATACCGAATCTGCCCACACCGACCCAAAGCACTCTATCCTGATCCAGCTATGATGCGTTCCGCCCCGTATTAGGGTGGGTGCGATTATATAAATGTTTTTTTATTTTTGTGTAGATTAATGTTATCCTATAAGTTATGATAATGTAATATTAACTAATATTTTCTATTTCAAAATATTTGTTAGTATTGTTACAAGTTGATTTTTAAATATCAATGGTCTATAATAACATGTCAATAAATAATATGTTTTTTACTTTTTAAAAGGAATTATTCATCATATACCCTTCTCTTAGACTGAAATTCAGAATTTACCCTCCGGCCCATATGTCAGTGACTCATCCTGACCCCACGTGTCAGTGATTCGGGAGGGTAAATTCTGAAACTCTCAAATGTGAAGAGGGTATATGACAAAGTTTCCCTTTTTAAATACATGACTCTGAAAACCCGTCCCGACTCGCCCAGACCCGGTTAGAGCCAGGCAAATGTTTGCTTGAATTAAGTGCGATTCTTTCCCTCTTCTAATCGTGAATCCAAAACCATGGACCGATACCACCGGTACCGGGTTCCCCGATTCCACAGTTTCCCAGCCCCCGCCCCAAGATTTATAGCAGATTCCCAATGTGCGAGGAAACCAAAACCCAATCAATTTCCAACTCCAAGATTTCCATCTTGGAGCTTATAGGTGATAAACAAACCATTTCTTTGGTTCATTTCTATTAGCTATTATACTGATACTCTACAAATTTCTTGGATTCCTTGGCACCTTATTGTCATTGGACCTTGGTGCCTTCTGCCTCTCTTGAAGTCTCAGTCTAGAAGGTGAAACCATAGAGTTCATGTGGTATTATACTATGTTTGCTGTGTGCTGGGACATACTGGAATGAGGTATTGGCTTGTTTCTTCCTTCGTGCCATTTCCATGTGCTTGGAATTGAGGTATCTTGTCTGGTTCCTTATTCTGATTCTTGCATGGCTCCTACGTTTGTTTGTGTTCTTGCTGCAGGCTCCATTATTTGGGGGCGAAGTGAAGTTTCTGACCATGTTTTCTTTGAGGTGGCGATGTATGTTAGTTTTCTCTATGGTTTTGATCTTGTTTGGAGCCTACTCATGGTTTTTGCAGGCATCTTACATTTGTTTGTGTTCATGCAGGCATCTACGGGAGCAAACAAAAAATTCTGATCCTTTTTTTAGGCTGAGGTAAATGAGGTGTGTTGTCTTTCTTTCTGGTCTTTAATGCTGCTCTTAATTACTGTTTCATATTAATTAGAAGGAGGTTGTCCAATCGTTTACACTTTATTTTTCTTGTGAAGCAAGGAGATGGATACTTGGACTTGACTTGCTTCCTTCCTTTTATTGGGAAGTAAATGGCAAAAAGAAGGGCTTTAATTATTCTTGCTTGAATTGCTTCAAAGAGTTTTCCTTTTCTTCCTGGGAGTGATTGCCTGAATTTGGATATTGGGATTTTAGGGTTACTTTCATAGAGGTGGTAGCTTCTTTCTTGCTCTCGTTTTGCCCTGTAGGTCAAGTCACTGGAGTTATAAGTTAAGACAAGAATTGTGCGATATTGTTCCGTGTTCCCTGCTAAATGTTTCTCCTGGTATTTCATTTGCGATGAGGTTTGGTAGTTACAGGTAGGGAATAATTGAACTTCTGTTCATAGGATGCCACACTGACCTTTGATTTTTTTTAATTATTTAACTTTGAAAAGAAGTTTGTTAGGTCCTATTGATAATTATTTCTCCTGTTGAAATAACTCTGTATGTGTGCAGATACTTGATGATGTCAGCTTCTTTTAGTTTCTAACCATGTAATAGTCTGATAGCTGATTGCAGATTTCTCCCACATTGATTTTGTTCTGCATTGTGCGAGTTTCATTCTTGCTCTTTGCCTTTTGATTTGTTATGCTTACATTGTCTTTTAGTGGGGTCCTTATGTGTTGATAAATCCAGTTCTATATTACCTTAATCCAGTTCCTTATTGTGCATAGTATGCTTTTATGCTGTCCTTATTCGTTAGTTGTGGGTATGCAGTTTTGGCTGGTTTATGGATTTCTGAAATATTCGAATATGTTTGTTACTAATACTGTCATTTCTGCATAAGAAGGCAACTATAGCCTGCTTCTTTGTGATGTGACGATTTGACTTCTGGTGAACAAACAGATATAATTTGACAGAAGCAGTAGTTTGATCATCGCCATTCACCAAGCATGTCACTCCTATCAAAGTTGCGCTTGATCACCGTGGATGTGACGGGAACTCTGATAGCTTACAAAGGACAGCTTGGTGACTACTACTGTATGGCAGCCAAGTCTGCAGGGATGCCATGCCCTGACTACAAACGCATGCATGAAGGCTTCAAGGTTGCATACACTGAGATGGCAAGAAAATACCCATGTTTTGGGCATGCATCGAATATGCCCAATATCGATTGGTGGAAGATGTGCGTCAAGGACTCATTCATTAGGGTAAAGATTGTTATTCTGTAAAGATAGGACTCTTTGGAGGTGCATTGGTACACTGTTCTAGTTCAGGAGCTAATACACTAGTAGTCTTGTTTGCTCTTTGATAGGCTGGCTATGAGTATGATCATGATACATTTGAGAAGGTATTCAGACGCATTTATTCTACTTTTGGTTCTTCTGCCCCATACACGGTGTTCCCTGATGCACAACACTTCCTGAGATGGCTGCGGAATAAGGGCTTCATAGTTGGAATTGTCAGTAATGCAGAGTACCGTTACAAAGATGTCGTCTTGCCTGCACTGGGATTGAATCAGGTTAACTGTCCTCACCGTGTCACTTTCTGTTAATCACTCCTCACCATGTCACTTTCTGTTAATCACTTAAGTAACTGTTTTCACAACATTTCTTGATACAGTGATAGTCATGCATTTTGAGTTTCTAAACTGAACATATATTTCTTCTTTCAGAGTGTAATTGCAATGTTCTGACAATTGTTCGTTTTGCAATGAAGGGGTCAGAATGGGATTTCGGGGTGTTCTCAGGCATTGTTGGCGTTGAGAAACCTGACCGAAGGATCTACGAGATAGCACTGGAAATGGCGGGGAACATAGCACCAGAGGAGGCGCTCCACATCGGCGACAGTTTGCACAAGGACTACGCACCCGCACGGAGCATCGGGATGCACGCTCTGCTGCTGGACAGGTTCAAGACCACGGACGCCGAGAGCTGGCGGCAGTCCGGCGCACTGGTGCTCCCCGATCTTGTCGCTGCCCAGGAGTGGCTCACCAGGGATCCCATGGAGGAA
The DNA here is from genome assembly GCA_036346265.1 of Melocanna baccifera. Classification (NCBI taxonomy): domain Eukaryota; kingdom Viridiplantae; phylum Streptophyta; class Magnoliopsida; order Poales; family Poaceae; genus Melocanna; species Melocanna baccifera. Next base: position 33,919,121 of record CM070679.1, on the reverse strand, counting down.
CCAGTAACAACCGGGCAGAATGTCTGAGAAAAAGGGTGCACTCGACGTGCTTTCTTGTCTGACATTGTCATCCCTGCAACTGTGAAATCCAGGAGCCAAAGAAATGGGGTACCTGAGTCAGTGATGGTTCTTGGCTGGTGTAATTAGCTTTTATCTGTTTCCTAAAAGAATATTCTCTGTCTCTCTGATGACATAGCCAAAGTTGTAAATGTAATGTAAGCAAGAATGCAAGATGAGCAATTCATTGAGAATGAATATGCAATGAGCAGTGCAGAAATTTATTGGGTTCCTTGTGCTCGCAGTTTGCATCCTTAGGCCCCGTTTGGAATCCTAGGAATTACAACCTTTTCAGCAAATTTCGTGCAAAATTTCTATAAAATGCATGAGAATACATAAGAATTTCTTTATAAAGAGAAGCATACTAGTATCTCAAGGAGCCGTAGTATTGCTGGCGTGTGGCCAGGAAGCGCCCACGTTGCAGTGGCAGTGAGACATGTACGCGCAAGTAGAAATTTCCACCCACCAGTCTTGGCCTGTTATTTTTGACTGCGACTTATATTTTTTGGTTAAAATTTTTAAATTTTAGCTGTTACGACAGAGATTACGGAGAGAGATAATCGCTTGTGATTTTGGATTATACAGATATTAGATTTTTAATATATACTATAATTAATTTGTAGATCCTATTTTAAAAAATTACTCTGTTTAAGAGTACTGTGTTCTGTACTCTGGAGTGCAGAGGCAACGCGACGCGAGCTCGAACTACGCGATGCTGCGGGCTTGCGGCGGCGCGCCGGCGTCTGTGCCCGCGCTCGTCAGGGCGCGCCTTGCGAAGTCCGCCTCCTCCACAGCCTCCGCAGCCGTCTCCTCCGCCCTGGAAGAGCTCGCCGCCGAGCGCAAAGGTCGCCCCTTTCTTTATCTTGCTCGCTCGTCTGGTCTCTGCGGCATTTCATCGAACGGCTGTAGGGACGTCTCGTTGCCCGCCGCGTCCCGTGTTGCCAGTCGCGCCGAGAGGTGGTCTCTCATATCTGCTGTTGCGCGCGCTTGCGCGTGCGGGGAAACCGCTCGGGTTGTGTGTGTGGGTGGGTGGGAATGCAGGCGCCATGGCGATGACTTGTTTGGTGAAATGCCCAAGTAAACTGTGCATTGTTTGTCATGTTACATTTTGGTCTCGTTACGGTTTGTCCAATTGCCAATGCGGCTATTTCTGGATTGAGCTGTTCATTGTCTGATCTGACTGTAACCACTAACAGTTGTATATGGCAGAATTTTGTAGCCACTAGCCAGAAGCAACTAATTGTATCAAAATAGGCACTACCATACGAGGTTATGTGTAGAGAGACGCCTGATCATTGTTTCATAGCCTGGTATGAGAACCTCCATTGCTTATGTTGCTTGCTCATTAATCCTCAGAGTCAGGGGCTAGCAATTCCCAAAAGCTGTCCTTTTCCTGAAAGACATTTAGCTCTAGCCTGCAGTGTTCAAGTAGTGCATTGTCCATCATCTTACTGTTAATCACATCACCACATTAAGGGATTATGGTAATTACACTCTCCTAGAAATGCTTCTGTAATTTGCTTTTAATCATTTAACTAAAGAGTTGTATGCTAACTACAAGTCAAGCATCACTGATTCTGCTTGTTTGGGTTATAGGTTACAGTTTTGCTATTACACAGTCGCATGAAAAAATTGCATTTCAGTCGATTTTGTTGCGACATTTTTTCCCCATGTATACAATATTTGTCGCTCACGTTTGCAACATTTTTCGCCCATGTGTGCAACATTTTTCGTCAAGAAATGTTGCATATATGAAAAATATTGCAAACATGGGCTAAAAATGTTGTAAATATGGCCGAAAAATGTTGCATACATAGAAAAAAAATATTGCAGCAAAATCGACTGAAATGCAATTTTTTTTCAGTCGACTGTGCAATAGACAGTCCCTATAGGTTAATCGGTTTTCTGTGGTAGACTTGAAGCATTTTTTGTTTGACTTGAATTGAAGCAAAGGCTAATTTCTAAACATTTTTTTGTAGGTTTGGCAAGAGTAGTATTAAAGAAGGGCAAGACCCAAATATTTCGAGATGGGAGCCCAATGGTGTATAGTGGTGCTGTTGATAGAATAGTTGGTCGACCTCCTCCAAAAACTGGTGATGTTGTTCTGGTAGCAGACGGGACAGAGAAATCTATCGGCTGGGGTCTCTATAACTCTGTGTCCATGTTTTGTGTACGGATGATGCAACTAGAAGAGGAGGCAAAAAGGTGACACCATCATAGGTTCAAGGTCTGTGGTTAATGAAATTTCAAGAGCCTGAGCTAAAATATTCCTTACTTTTGTTCTTTGCAGAGATCCAACCTGTGCGCTAAATATGGAAAGACTGCTTGAGGCAAGGATTACATCTGCTGTGGATTTACGGTGCAGTTTGGGTCTCCCCTCAGCTAATACAAATGCTTATCGTCTCATCAACAGTGAAGGGGACAGGTATATATTATTCTATAAACTTCTGTAGTTTAGTTAAAGGGGAACCATGTTAAAATCAATCACCAAAAGAAGTATTATTAATCAAGCACCATTCTGACTTCTAGTTGTAGAGTACTCCCTCCGATTAAGTTTATAGAGCGTATTTTTTAAAGATCTTGTCCATAAATATAAAATGTATTTCATGTTCCAATTCAAAATTAGTATAATGTTTTCTTTATACCCCAAATAAATATGCAACGTTATTTGTTATTCTCTATATGCATGTATTGAATATAATGCTTAGATATAATAATTACGGGTAATCTAACCATTTTTACTATCTCCTTAGTCTATGTGCCAAGAAAAAATATGCCTTATAAACTTGAACGGATGGAGTATATATAAAGTGTTATGAATAGCGTTTGTATTCATCATGAGACCAATAAGCTAATATATATATACGTACAGGAAATCCTTCATACAACAGGGTAAATATACAACTATATAATACATATCTAACACCCCTCCTCACACTTATGATAGGTCAACAACATAAAATTTGGAGAGGTAGAAGTTGTGCTGGGCTCTGGTCTGTGCCTTTGTGAAGAAGTCTGCCAACTGAAACTCTGAAGGCATATACTGAAGAGCAATAGCCTTATCCTGCACCTGTGTTCATATGTAGGAAGTATCAACATCAATATGCTTTTTAAGCTCATGCTTCACTGGATCTTTAGCAATGCTGATAGCACCTGTACTATCAGACAAAAGAGAAATCGGTGTAGAAATAGAAATACCAAAATCCTCAAGTAACCACCATTGCCAAGTAACCTCCGCAGTTAACAAAGCTATAGCTCACAACTCAGCCTTAGCACTCGAACGAGAAACTACTGCTTGCTTCTTAGTCTTCCAAGCAATGAGAGAACCACCAAGAAAAATACAATAAGCAGAAAGAGATTGGCAATCAGAGAGACCACTAGCCCAGGTGGCATCAGAATATACCTGAAGCTGTAAAGAGCTGGAGCGACGGAAAAAGAGACGACAGGAGATAGTCCACGAAGGTATCGCAGAACTCAAAGAAGATGACTATAGTGGAGCTGAGTAGGAGCAGAAACAAACTAACTCAAGATATGCACAATGTATGAAATGTCAGAACATATGACACCAAGATAAACAAGGCTCCCAACAAGATGATAATAGCGATTAGGATCAGGAAGAGACTCACCATCAGTTGAACGAAGATGAACATTAACCTCCATGGGGGTCTCAGCTGAGCGCTGATCAGTAAGAGAGGCACAATCAAGAAGAACCTAGATATTCTTTCCTTGGGACTGATAGAAACCCTCATGAATAGAAATAACCTTAATCCCAAGAAAGTAGCGAAGAGGACCCAGATCAGACATGAGAAACAGCTCATGAAGACACTCCTTGACAAAAGTGATGTACTAAGAATCATCTCCAACAATGATTATATCATTGACATACAAAAGGAGAAGCGTCCGACCACGAGGCGAAGTGTGAATAAAAAGAGTAGAATCATGAACACTAGTAGAGAAACCAGCTGCAGTGACAACAGAAGAGAAACGATCAAATTAGGCACGAGGTGCTTACTTGAGGTCATAGAGAGATCGACGAAGGTGACAAACCATACCCTTAGGAACAAAATACTCAGGGGATGGCTGTATGTAGATCTCGTCATGTAACTCACCATTGAGAAATGCATTCTTGACATCCAACTGAGAGATAGAGCACTGTCGAACAGAGACCATAGCAAGAAGAGTGCGAACGGTGATCATGTGAGCGACAGGAGCAAAAATCTCATCATAGTTACGACCATACTCCTGATAAAAACCACGCGCTATAAGACGAGCCTTATAGCACTCAAGAGAACCATCAGAGTAGGCCTTAATCTTATAGACCCATTTGCACGTGATAGGAGTAACATGCATAGGAAGAGGAACAAAATTCCACGTGCCAGTACGCTCAAGGGCAGCAATCTCCTCTGCCATCGCATGATGCCACTCCTGATGAACAACAGCATCGCGGTAAGAGTCGGTTCGACAAGAGTAGTGGCAGCAAAACCAAAACACTTAGGAGACCGAATAGACTGGCGATCGCAATGAGTATAGTGCAGAGGAGAGGCTGAAGAGGACCCATCAGAAGGAGAGGGTACATCAGAAGAATTCTCAACTCGTGGACGACGAGTATAGTAAAAAGGATAAGAAAGAGCCAGATCAGGAGTAACCTCGGGAGAGGATGCTGGTGGTGAAGAAGGTGCCGACTAGGAATGAGGTACCGAAGAGACCAAAAGCTGTGGTGGAGGAGTGGTGACTATGGGGGTGGAAGAAAAAGTCAGGAAAGAAAGTGGTTCGACAAGAGATGCTGAAGTGGAGGAAAAAGAAGGGCGAGGATAGAAAGGACGAGACTCATCAAAAGTAATATCCTGGGAAATCCGCATCCGTCAGCCAACAGGATCCCAACAATGATATCCCTTGTGCTCAGCACTATAGCTCAGAAAAACGTACTCAATAGACTGAACTGTCAGCTTGATGCGCTCATGAGGTGCAAGAAGAACATAGCACATACACCTAAAGAGGCAAAGACTGAACATACACCTAAAGAGGCAAAGACTGAAATAATCAGGAGTCTTGCCACAGAGATGCTCAACTGGGATCCCACCCTGAAGAGCAGAGGAGGGTTGAATGTTGATAAAAAGTGGCAGTAGAAACAGTTTTAGCCCAGAAGTGTGGTGGAACAGCAGAAGCAAGTATGAGAGCATGAGCTGTCTCAAGAAGATGATGATGCTTGCATTCAGCTACACCATTTTGAACATGAGCACTTTGACAAGAAAACTGAGAGAAAGTGTCCTGCTCAGTAAGAAAACCACGAATAACTTCCGACAAGTGCTCCCCAGCGAAATCAGCGCGAAAAATATGAATAGGAGAGTCAAACTAATTACGGACCATGGTGGCAAAAGTCTTGTAGACGGATAGAACCTCACTATGAGATGACATAAAATATATCCATGTATGTCGAGAAAAATCATCAATAAAATGATATAATATCGATGACCTTCTTTCGAAATGAAAAGAGTTGGTCCCCATACATCAGAATGAACAAGATCAAAAGGACACTGAAACACTGACTCACTAGAAGGATAGGAGAGTTGAAACTGTTTGCTAAGTTTACAACTCTGACAATTGAGAGAAGCATCATCAGACACAGATCCTAAAAGACTACGATGAAGTAAGGAAGATATACGTGACCCACAAAGATGCCCTAAACAATGATGTCACTGGACAAAAGATGCGGTAGAGGCTGCAGCAGATGTGGAGACAGTGGTGGAGACGACAAGACTGATAGGGGCAGCGGAAGGAAGATGAAGCCAATTAAGCTTCCAGAGTTGTCGCGAGTTATGACAGCGAGGGCCAGTACCAACCAGATTTCCCGTACGGCGATCTTGAACACAATAAGAATCAGCATCGAGCATAACACGACAACAATGATCAGTGAGCTGGCCGACAGATGTGAGTTGCATGATTAGTTTGGGAACATGAGAAACAACAGAAATATGAAATGAGGAATTGGAAAAAGTGCATCGTCTTGCTACAGTAAGAGAGGTAACATCTGCTGTTTGAACAGTGATAGGAGCAGCTCAAGGACTTATGGAAGTAAGACAAGTGGAATCAGATGTCATATGAAAGGAAGCACCAGAATCAAGAATCCAAGTTTATATACCTGAGGAAGGAGAAGTAGAAGGTGGTCTCTCACCGAAAGACTGAGATGCAGAACCAGACGATTCAGAAGCAATCATGCGACCTAACAGTGTGAGAAACTGCTGAGTGTCAGAGGCACCAGGACTTTGCTGAGAGGAGGAACCTCCAATGCCCCTCAGAGGATGGCCACCATGACGAAAATCCTTCTTCTTGTAGCAGAATTGCTCCACATGTTCATCCTTGTTGCAATATGGACAGTGAAGTCCCTTACCAACATTGATTGTCACTGGTGGAGGTGCAACTAAGGAGTAACCGGAGGTGCAGCAGGTGTAGAAGCTGGAGGGATTGCCAAAACCAAAGGAGACGACGATGACAACAATAAACCCACACCACGTAGACAAATCTACTCAGTGCAAACAGCTGCAAAGGCCTCCAAAAGAGTCACACGAGGGTGACGAGCCAGCAACTGAGCACGAGTCTGCTCAAACTCAGCCCGGAGACATGTCAAGAAGTTGTAGATGCGCCGAAACTCCAGGTAAGATTGTTGACATTGACAACACTGATAGGTGCAGCAAACATCTGGCCCCAAAGAGTCGATCTGATGCCATACCGCGGACAACTGAGCATAAAACTCGTCCATAGTGATATCTCCCTATTGCAGTGACTGGTCTGGACGCACAACAGTATGAGCAGATGCGCCCACATTGCCTATGCGGAAGCCAAACCAATAACATCACCAGTGAGATGCACCTCCATGCTAGCAACCAGAATAGTAGAAACACGAGCATTCTCATCGATCCATGTCTTGTAAGCAGCATATTGAGTCTGCAAAATCTCCATGGCATTCTCAAAAGCCTCAGATACCTTTGTGCGGGCGTCTTCGGAAACATCCTTCGGGAGTACAGGCTCAGTAGGTGGAGTAGGGCGAGACGGACAAGACAACTCGCTAGTAAGAAACTCCTAAAGGCGCTGATCACTCATGTGGAGATGCATGTACTGAAAACAATCCCGATAATTGAGACCATCGAAGATCACCGGGCAATAAGGAACAGAAATGGTGCCTGCAAAAGAAGACATATTTTCCCTTTTTTTTCTTTTTTTTCTTTCTTTCTTTTACCTTTACCTCAACCTTTACTCGGCCGGTTCGGTTAAAACCAACCGAGACCAACCATCACACACAAAGCAACCCGTCGGTCTGGAGAGAGAGACTAGGGCCAGCAACGCCGACGGCGATCTGGGCCAGACTGGCGTGGATCGGGTGGACCGATGACCGGGGCCGGTGACATCGATGGCGATCTTGGCCGGATGGTCTTGGATCGGGCGGCGGCGGCCTGGATGGAGCTTCGACTGGACAGGCGTGGATCGGGCGAACGGGCCGACGATGCCGGGGTGATCTTGGTTGGATGGTCTTGGATCGGGCGATAGTGGCCCGGATGGAGCTCAGCTCCAACCCGTCGGTCGGGAGAGAGAGACCGGTGACTGGGGCTAGCAACGCCGATGGTGATCTCGATCGGACGGACATGGATCCGAGTGGCTATGGCCTGGATGAAACTTGGCTATGTAGATTGGTGGAGAGTCCTATCGGCCGGCCAATGGAAGAACTAGATCCGGACGATCCACACGACGGCGGAAGACAGCAACGAATGCAAGAGGCAAAGCCAGGCGGTGGTGGTCTCAGAGCCTACCTTCTCCACCTGACAGCTGCCAAGAAGACGAGTGCAATGGGGGAAGAGCTAGGTGCGGCGGCGGCTGGAGAAGACGATCCAACGGAGGCGGCTCCTGACGAGAAAACATAATCCTAGGTACGCTTTGATACCATGTTATGAATAGCGCTTGTATTCATCATGAGGCCAATGGGCTAATATATATGCACGTACAGGTATGTCATATATGCCAAAAACCTCTTATACAACAAAGTAAATATACAGTTATATAATACATATCTAACATGAAGCTCCAAGTAGTACAACATTGTTCTGTAATATCTTTATATAAAGAAGGAAAAAGTCCATATAACACCTTGAACTTTACTCAAAAGTCCATCCAACACCTTGAACTATGAAACCAGACATTTGACTTCCCGAACTTTATAATCCAATTCAAATAACACCCTAACCTGGTGTCAGATGGTGGTATTACCCGCGTGACAGGATAAGTGGACGGTTCTACCATGTAGGATAACATACTGATTAGGTTTAGGTGAGTGATAAGTGGGGCTCACTGGGCCTTCTCTTCCAAATTGAAACAAAGAGGGAGGAAATTGTAGAGGGTGGTGGCCATAGAAACACGGCTAGAAGCTCGGTGGGGTAGAAGCCCTTATAGGCCCCACATATTATTGATCTAACTTGACCAGTATGTTATCCTACGTGGCAAAACCGTTCACTCATTATACCACACGGGTAATACCACCATGCGAAACCAGGTTATAGTGTTATTTGAACCGGATTGCAAAGTTCGGAAGAGTCAAATGTCTAGTTTCATAGTTCAGAGTGCTAGACGGACTTTCAAACAAATTTTAGGGTGTTATATGGACTTATTCCTATGAAAATAAATTGTTATTAGTGCTGTTTGAATTCTCTAGCTGCGGCAGTGCATGCTGATCACCAACAACAAATGATTTATACTATTCTGATATTTTTTTTCTTTGGAGTCTTTAGGGCTTTATCTCATTCTTGACTTCGTTCAGTTTTTGTAAGTGCAACTTTTAAATTTCTATTCACTGATTTTCAAATGCAGATTGTCTGGTCTAATAGTGGATATATTTACTGATGTTGCTGTGATTGCTTCATCTGCTGCTTGGGTTGAGAAATATAGGCAAGAAATCCAGTTCCTTGTTAACAAAGTTAGTGATGTCAGCCATATAAAGTGGAGGTCATCAACAGATATTCTAAAAGAAGAAGGATTAGATCTATCAGAACAAAAAGAGCCTGCACCCTCTATACACTCTGGAACAGTGAAGGTGAACCTGCTAACTTAATGATTTTTGAAAGGAAGTTAAGGAATTTAATTTTGAATTGACAAGTTCTGATTCAGTTTCAGTTGGTTTTTAGTAAGTCGTACTAAATTTGGTTTAGCTTTAATTCCAATATTTTCTTGCCATACTCAATTATCTAGCAACTAATGTCAAGAGACTGACGCCGGATGTGTTATTGAGCATTGCAATTAGCTTGACCTGTAGGATTTGACAATCTTTCCTTCCTGCTATTTGTATGCCCGTTATTCCCACTCTTGTCAATTGCTATTCTTACTTTCAGGTCATGGAGAATGGCATTGTCTACCTAGTCTCTTTGGAGGGTCAGAAGACAGGGTTTTATGCAGATCAACGGGAGAGTCGCCATTTCATATCGACACTCTCAAAGGACAAAAGGGTTCTTGACCTTTGCTGCTACAGTGGAGGTTTTGCTCTAAGTGCAGCAAAGGGTGGTGCTAATAATGTCATTGGTATATTACTGTAAGCTAGTGGACCTTTTCGTTCTCTCATATGCTTCTGAAGTGCCTTACAATTGAATTATAGTTTAATTGCACCATTAGTTTGGAAATTCCACAATATCGTACCCTTTTTAGTATTAGTTTTATAGCATTCTGCGGGTTTGGCTGGTAAAAAAAATAGTATATCCATTTTCAGGCATTGATTCATCGGGATCAGCACTAGACCTTGCCAATGAGAATATTCTTCTGAATAAGCTGGACACTGAGAGAATTTCATTCATAAAAGAAGACGCAACTGCTTTCATGAAAGGTGCTATCTCAAGAAATGAGCTGTGGGACTTGGTAATACTTGATCCTCCAAAGTTGGCACCTCGGAAGAAGGTAATGTATACATCAAATGTGCGGATGTGGAGTGCCAATGCACGTCATATACCCAACGGTTCATGAATCTTTGCTTCATCTTGTTAAAAAAAAGAATCTTTGGTTCATCACTCGGTAAGCACCTAAGTAAACATGCCCTCTAGCATTTATCATGAACATCAGCGAGAGATCCTTTGTCCCTAGTGTCAGACTGTCAGTACACATTCAACCCTTAATGGCTCCATGTTAGTGAAGGGGATTCTCTTATTGGTAACAGGCTACTGGGTGCTATGTAGCCGTGTCTATAGAGTATATGTGTTAGCTTACCAGCATTCCCCGTTAGATAACTTTCTTGATGATCACCTGTTGTATTTGTAGGTGCTACAAAGTGCATCAGGTATGTACAGAAGCTTGAACGCACTTGCAATGCAAGTAGTAAAGCCAGGGGGGTTGCTCATGACATGTTCTTGTTCTGGAGCTATGACCCAAAGTGGTCTCTTCCTCAAAACCATTCAGGTATTTGGCTTTGCTCATCTTGCGTAACTGCTCAGCATACACCTATCATCTATAGATTATTAGGTCCTATGTACCCAAATCATCTAGCATCTTATTACTAATGCCAATTGAATATCTAATATTGATCAAATATTAGCATCTAGCATGATTCCCAGCAAAACTGAATAACTTTCAAGAGAAAAAAAAATATTTTTCTTGATAGAATATCAAGGTTCTAAAAACAGGTTTACTCGGCCGAGTAATCGCCCGAATACTCGTACTAGGTGCTCTCACCGGGTACAAGTAGGCCAAAACGAGTAGTTAACCGGTTTAACCGGTATAACCGGCCGAGTATTCGGCATAATCGGCTACCTGGCCGTATACTCGCCGAGTCGCACTGTGCAGTTCAGTATTAACGGCCCACGGTCAAAATCGTTAATCGTCTCACGCACGGCCCAGCGGCATTTCACTACTTCACTTCGGCGGTTCCGCCTACACCCCAAGCCCACACTCCCGACTCCCGAGTCTCGACCCGAAGACGCCCGACACCCTGGAGGCAGAGGCGGAAACCTAGATCCGGAGGAGATCCGGAGGCGGAAGCGGCGGCGGCTGCTGCATCTTCTCTGTGCCGCGTCTCCTCCGGCGTCAGCGTCCCGTGCTGTAGTTCGTCCCTCCGGCGGCGGCGGCCCCTACTGCATGTCTGCATCTCCATTCGGCGGCGCCCGACCCTCCTGCGGTTCCTCCCTCCGGCGACGGCTCCCCTACTTTGTCTCCTCCATTCGACAACAGCCTCCCCTGCTGCGGCTCGTCCCTCCGGCGGCCACTACCAGCACCGGCACACATTAGCGGTTAGCCACCCCCTCCCTCCTTGGCTCCTTCCATGCCATGATTCTACACCCCTAGCGCTTCTTGCTTCTTCATCATCTTATTTTGCATAACTGTGACGGTCTTTTAAGCTTTTACTCTATTTTACAAATATCACTAGATGCATAAATTCAGGAACTATAAGATCTCAGGTATCTTCTTCATCATCTTATTTTGCATACCTAGCATGCATGACTTGCCAGGTGATATCATAATTACATTATCAAGACAATTGTTCTAGTTTTCTTGCATGGTAATGGTCTTGAACGTTGCCTTCAGATCATGCTAACAAATAATGCTTGTTTTTGTTAAGTATTATGGGTTCAATGATGTTAATTGATTTTCTATATGATAAAACTGTTACCTCATTGCTGATTTTTCAACCACCTATATATATCAAAAGTTCAAAACAATTGCATCAAATGTGGCTTCGATTTTATATGAATATACATATATAAATCCGTTATTAAAAATATAAAACCGGTTACAAGGCCGAGTACTAGGCCGATTCCCGTATAATCGCTACAAGGTGAGGTGACCGAGCAAGTACCGAGTACCGAGTTTTAGAACCTTGTAGAATATGCATGCCTCTTTTGAGTTCTCGCCATATTGGCTATAGGTGTCAGACTGTCAGGTGGTAAAAGACATTGATTTTAATTAGCTTGTCTGTATTCACATTGGAATTTATTGTTAGTTTATCCACATTGATTATAATAACCCCCCTTACTCTTGTTTCTAACTTCAGGGTGCTGCATCAATGGCCGGCCGAAAGGTTACGGTTTTACGTCAAGCAGGGGCAGCTTGTGATCATCCTGTCGATCCTGCATACCCTGAAGGCCAGTATCTCAGCAATTACTTGCTACGAGTGACGTGAAAAACAAAAGTCAAAGGCCTTCTACTAACCAGTGACCACTTCTGAAGAGCCGATGTTCTGAAGTTGTACTTCTAGTTGCTCTCTAGTTGATCTCAATATCTCATAAAGTCACCCAGGTTAGATCTAGAAATTTTCCGAAGAAAAAGTATGCATCTTGTAGCCCTTCAGAGATTCTCTTATCAAATTGTATTGCAGATCATTGTTATCTTTATGGAGCCTCACTTTTTTGTATAAGAAAGATGAAAAACGAGGAACTTGTCACACATGGTGACTAGAATGCAGGATGCAAACAATGGAATTTCAAGCCGCAACAGTTTAAAAACCAATATTACTGAACAAGGATCTAATCATTTGATAAATTCATTTCACTTCTGGGGAATTCGGTTTTCGACAACAAGTGTATATATTGTTTCCATATAATGTACATTAGTGTCGCTCATACACATTGGCCTACTTAGTATACATACTCCACAGCTCACAAATAAAACTGCTATTTATTACAAGATACTTTTGAACCATTAGCCGAATCGTTTTATCCAGAATGTGCAACCAAACTTTCAGACCATATCAGTGACCTGTAGGGTTTCTGTTCCATGACAAGTAGTTGTTATCTCCCAATTCCCTGCAGGGCACCGGAAGAGAAATCAGAGATGCACTTCAGATCAGTGAGAAACGATGTAACCAGACACGGCTTCAGAGGACATCAAAATAATTCTAACAAGAATTCAATGAGCACTACAGCAAATAGAAATCATCAATCTTGTCATTAATGCGTCTAAGTTCAGACACTGAACATGGAACATACATTGGAGAGGACCTTTGGAATATTAATGTCATAGCTAGCGCTGAGGCAAGGACTTCATAGCCCAGTAACAGTGAGCCAACTACTCCCAGTGTTAAGGGTAATGTTCTGGAAAATAATGGTCCTAGCCCTTGCCTCCCTGGCCCTTCGAGAATTAGCAATACACCGTAAACCACAAGAGGCTAAATCTTGAAAACTTACTATATGGATCACATTCAAATCATGAACATAACAATTAGATAGCATGTGAAACTTAATATGATTGCACAAGAATTGAAAAGTTACTAACCTTGGTTTTATCAAGTACAGCAAGGTGAATACAAATGCCAGGAAGAAGCAGAGTCCACCAACAGTGAGATACGCAAAACCAAGAAAATCATTCTTTCCACCAAGCCAGGTTGAGGTAGAAAGCACCAACTTCTTTTTGCCACCAAAGCTATATGTGTTGTAGTTGTTCTCCAATGTAACTGTAATGGTGTCATTTTCCTTGAGGTCAACATATATCCTACCATACAGCTTTCTGAATGTAGGAAGTGCTGCGGTTCGCATCCAAACAATAAGGTCCTCTTGCTCACTCAACTGCACAGAAGGTAACTGAAATCAGTAACTTCAGGGGCACAAATGTTATTCCGACTGCTGAAAGAACTTTTCTCGACCTATCTCAATGAAAATTGACTCGAAGTAAGTTGATCTTTAAATTAGATGACCATGATATACTAAAAGCATAATTGCCTGCCCACAACATATGCGATAATCTAATGGTACAGAGCAAAATCCATAAACACACCGGTATATTAGGATCAAGTGTTTTTCCACCTATAAGAGCACCTTTCTGGAAGTTCTTTGGAAAGACATCACTCCCAAATTTGTGCTCCCTGTCACTCTTCCAAGAGATGTCTTTCTTGTCCACTGTTAAGTTTTCACTGTTGAGGACGAAGGTATAAGAATCATTGAACGTGCTCCATGCAATCAGACCACAAGGGACGATTGGCTTTCTGTCTGCTGTGGTCTCAGGATCACAATTGGAGGTGTCATTTGCCTTACTAGCATCTCTTAGCTGTGCATCATTTCGGCTCTTGACATATCTGAATGTGAAAATTTTGATATTTAAGCAGGGAAAATATTTCATGCAAGACAAGAACTCTCAATAACAAAGTGTAAAACAACAGGTTGAGCAAATAAAAATAAGCGAGCATTAACTACCAAAATATCATGTTAACTTGTCAAAATCCAATATTTGTTAGCCATCTGTGAAATAGTGGGCAGGTGTCAACAGTAATTCATAACTTTCATGACCTCACATGTTTCCATGTCATAAGTACATGGTGATAAGGATTTTTATCCCTTTATATTGAGAGAGAGAGAGAGAGAGAGAGAGAGAGAGAGAGCATGTGTGCATATGTCAACGTCCAAGTCTCCAAGACACTTTTAGCTCACTTCTACCGTGCGTAAGAGAACTTCTACTTTTGGGAAGTTATCATAGAACATACATGATAAACAGTTGATATCAACAATACTCAGCATTGCATTAGCTAATTTATGCTGTTGGGCATTACACTGATCCTAAACCAGTTCAACTATGTATGTGGTGTAGTGTATGTAGCGGCTAGGTATTGTTCACCCAGTACTGTTGCAACATCGCGTGTTCATGTGAGGCACCCCAGCACAACATTAGTTGGAATTAGAGATAAAAATAGTTAGTTTCCTTGACAGTTGGGTTTATTTCCTTATAGTTATATTCTATGTATTAGAGATAAGTTTCCTTAATTTAGACACAAGTTTCTTAGTGTCAAGTCAAGTTATCCCAAGCAAGAATAATGGTTGAATAACTCTCATCTAACTAAGTTCCCACTTCCTAGTCTTTAGTCCAATCTTCCCACTTCTAAAACACTAATCCCTTCAAGTCATGCAGTTCTGGCCTTTCTCTGCACATTAGTTATCTAGTTGTGAACTAACATTCACAACAATGTATTTTCATTTTATTCATTTCAATGATATTGCTGCAAAAACTAGATACAAATATTTCAGCCAAGGATTCATTGTATTCACTTCAATGTCTTTGAAATACTGGTGACCCCAGAAAGCACATTGCATACCTCCTATGATTCTGGTAAAAGCTATCCAGCTGGTAATACACAAAAATCGGCGGTTTCATATCCTTTGGAACCTGGAGGCCAACATGCAATCAAATATTTCAGCCAAGGATTATTTTTGTTCTTAAACCAAGATGCATATATGTAAACTGACGTATCACACAGACACACACTGTCACTAGTCGATGCTCTATTTGGTTATTCCTTCTCCATTTCCAAAATTTCAGGTTATAGGAGAATACTCATGCAGCTAAGCTCATTACCTTTAGAGTCCTTTTGCAGGTTTTGGATATTGTTGAGTTCTGGATGTAAGCAAGCTTGTCAGTCATATTAGCTGGGACGCATGCATCATCATATCGATCAACAATCTCGACAACCTATAGCAAAGAAAACAATAAACATGAACAAAAAACAATTTCCCCACTTGGCCAAACATATCTTTTAACCAAGCATACAACGTATTCATCATACCTTTCGTGAAGCTAGCAGTGAAGGAACACCGATTGGGACAAAAATGGCACCAACAAGAACAAATACTGAAATGACCTGTATAACATAAGCACAACCATTTGTGAGGTGCTCCAACATATGCTCTCTCTCTCTCTCTCTCTCTCTCAAGCTGAAGCTAATTAACACACCAGAAAAAAAACTGTACTATAACCTACCCATTTTGGAGTAAGAATTGGCTTGCAAGCTGGGAGCTCCTGTTGCGTAAACTTGGAATCTGCTTACATAAAAGGGAGTAAATAAATAGATTTCATTGCAATTTTAGCAGTTCCACGAAAACTTAGAGTTCATTACAATTTTAGCAGTTCCACCAAAACTTTATATGACCATCTGAAAGGAAGGCAAGGCATTTTAAATTGCAGGACTCTTCTTTAATGACTAGAAACTCCGAGGCTAACGCTAGAGTCAACTCCTATTCTTAACAAGAGGAAAGCATGAACTAAACTTCCTTCTACAGTACTATGCCAAAGAGAAAATCCTAATTCAGGACCTCACAACTCAGTGTTTAAGCCAAATTAAACCTCACAGGATTACAACTTAACCTCTCCTAACTCAAATTGAAGTGTCATAATTAGCCCAAAATCGCAAAAATAAAAAGCAATTGTTCCAAACCCCAACCAGAAGAAAAAAAAGGAAGTATCAAACTCTGATGCGAGATCTCACACTTGGGCTTCCTGGAGTTCCTCCTTGGCGCGCTCCCGTCCCCGGATCCGCCGGAGCTCGACCCGGCGGCGTGGTTGTCCATCCCCACCAACAGCCAAGAAACGCCTCAGCTGCCCAAGAAATCTCGCACAAAATGGCAGACCGCCGACACCAAGAACCGGCCTTCCCGGACACCAGAAAGCACACCTTTTTTTTTATTGTTTCATTTCTTGTGATTTGGAGGTAAGGAAAGGGGGAGGAGATAATGGGGAAAGCTGGGACTTGCTGTCCTGGTGCTCTTGTTCTTCTTGCGAAGGTTACAAGGAAGGGGACGGGTGGTTTGACTCGAGAAGAGAGGAGTGGAGGGGGAGGTGGTGGTCGTGGCCTCCGCGTTGAGCTGAGCCGGCTCAACGCGGAGACTTCCAAGGGGAGGTCGAATTCCATTTGGATTCGCTCATTGGTCGTTTTAGTGCCATTTTCCCGCCGCTCCTTCCTCCGTCCGCTTCCCCTCCCCTCCCCTCCCTCTCTCAGCCGTCAGCGGGTGATGTCACGGTCACTAAACCAAATAGGGTGCGACTACGGAGCCCGTGCTCCGAAGTCCGAACGCAACTTTTCTGTTTCCGTTTCTCTGTTTTTCTCATGTTTTCCCTGTTTCTTTGTTTTTTTTCATGTTTTTAGCATCTATTTAGGATTATTCTAGATCTACTAACAAAAAAAATAAGTAACTCTGGATAAATACCATGTCGACTAAAACACGAAAAGGACAGAGAAAAGGGAATAAAGAAGCTGCGTTCCCTACCTCCTAGGTGTGTCCTAGTCTTATCGTGTGTGACCCCATCCATCCTATCTTTTTTTACCCATACAATCTATTGTCCGATTTTACTTCGTAAGCCACAACATTTTTTTTTGTCTCCGCGGACTAGTTGTAAGTTGAGGGACATGTATACATGGTGGGACCCACCTTGTCCTTATACATGAGTCATCTCTATTTCACATCACAACCCTCACCTTTTTTGGATGATGCTAATTTATAGAACTTTAGGTGGTGATTTTGTTAAAAATAAAGACTTTTTTTAACAAATTACCATCATAAACTCGAAATATCACTATTTTTTTATGAATTTGAAATAAGTACAAAAGTACCATCAGTTGTGTCCTAAGTTATCATTTATATTTTTAAAAATTACCATATGAGTTTTGAAATTATCATCATCATCAATTTTATGAATTTAAAAAGGTTCAAAATTTATTATTAATTGCACTATAAGTTATCATCGTCAGCCTTAACAAATTATCACCCTAATTTTAAGAATCCATTTACACTCCTTTGCGCCTTAAGTTATCATTGTAAACTTTAATAAATTACCACATTAAATTTAGAATTTACCATCACTTTGTGAGTATATGTGAGAAAGTTCAAATTTATCACCATTAGTGCCATAAATAATCATATGCAGATTTAACAATTTACCACCCTACTTTAATAATTTACCATTATTTTTGTATGTGTGCAAAAATAGTTCAAAAATTATCATTTTTTGCACCATAAGTTATCATTTATAACTTGAATAAAATACCATGTTAAGTTAAGAATTTACCACTCTAAGTCACCATCTACATTTTAAACATATTACCACCCAAAAAGTAATACTTTTACCTAGCTTTAAACATATATGATATTAGTCTTATTTTGTTGGTCTCGTTGTGTAGAATACAAAAAACATATGAATTACAAGTTGAAAGTACCGTTTGAAAGGTATAACTATATAAAATTCTTTAGTTAGATGAGAAAAGAATGTTCTATAAATTAATAGAAAATTTAAGAGATCTCTATGCAAAAGTAGAGATTCACATCTCATATGCAACATTCTCGAAGCAAGGAATAATATGGGGGTGGGCCTGCACTGGATGCATCCTGTGAAATGAGATGTGTTATTGCTATCATACAAATCAAAAGCCATGCACGCTAAGGCAATAGTGCTGGTAGTAGCGCGCTAGATTTAGCGAAACCAAATGTGGTGGCGGATAGAAACAAAGTGAAGCGATTGACGATAAGAACTCCGAAAGATGGTAGATTTGTAGCGGCGACGGTGTTATTGTACCCTATGAGCGTTTTGCATTCTCCCTTTCCTCGTAGTAATTCATTAGCAATGTGTCTCACATAGTTATATACCTTTTTTTTTGCTAGATATATTAAGATGTGATATCATTTGTGGTAACTCCTCTCTCTTAGTTATACTTACAATTTACGACAGCTACTTTTGGTCTGCAGCATCTAACCAAATTCATCACAAAAGTTAGTAGCACATAGAGGTGCTCAATTTACGATCGATGATTATACTTTTAGTGCTTGCGTGAAAGTCTTTGCCAACCTTGTTTACTATTGCACCTGCCCTTGTGATTTATACTTAAGTTTATGCAATCTTACCTCGATATTAAAGTTGAGTAGGCACAAGCAAGTGAAATATCATTCTTGACGAGGACAAAATAATCCTCTAGTTTATTACGTCATCATATTCATCGAATATATCCTTTAGTGATAAGGAAGAAATTTCATAAAGTTGTCGTAAGACTTACTACAACTCCGCAGAACTTCCCACGACTACCTAGTCATGAGTCCTGTCACGACTACCTAGTTGTAAGCTCATACGATCATCTAGTCGTAAGCTTTTTCTTACGGCTGCTCTGTTGAAGTTTCAATGCGACTGTCCAAGTTAGTAACTGACCTACTCCTGCAGTAGGGTGGTCTGACAAGGCAATTAGGGGTGCGTTTATACCATAACCACACATGATCTCATTCACGTCTCTCTGACAACAACCATCCTACGGTGAACCGCTTCCACGTCTCTCTGACATTAACCGTCGTCCAGCAGTTAACTCTCGAAGCAACAAGATGCCTCCTGGGCAAGGAGTAATGGCCACCTGTTTGCCAGCTATATGAGAAATAGGTTTTGTGTAGAGAGGGGAGGGCAGTACGAGTGATAGGACCCAGTGAGGTGTAATCCATTATGTAATTCCTTGCACTGTACACGCATTTGAGCCCACTTCCATAACAATAATAGCATAGGACGTAGGATTGTTATTCTCTTAGAAAAAGGTCCGAATCTGTATAAAATCTGTGTGTCTTCTTTTTGTGTATTCATATTACCGCCTTGAAAGTTTTCCCCCGAATCCAATAAATATTACGTAAGATCGATATTAGAACATCGACAACTGGGGCCGTTTATGGGGAAGATTTATTCCAAGGCTTTGGTGAAATCATCGTCGATGAATTCTCAACGCTCTGATGCCATTATGGCGGGAGAGTGGGATGAGGAGAATTGGTTCGACTTTGCTGACTACGTGGATATCAACATGGAGGCCTGCTATGACTACGAACAGGTCTTATTTGCTTCCGACGGTGAGGACGTTCCTAGTGATCCAACGGAGGATCCCAGAGACCCTACTACAGGAAAGGCTATGGAGGAGCCCGAATCCTCCGCGGCAGTGCGCCTATAGGAGAATTCATCCTCCCCAACTGGCAAGAATCAATCTGACAGTGAGCGGGATTCACAATACGGTGATGGCTCCGCTCCAAGGAGTCCAGGTGTACCACTAGCGATGACCTGACTAGTTTCACCCGAGCCTGGACAATCACTTTATGTGGCTGTAGCACTCTGACGTGTAGTGACTGCATTTGTCACATTTAAAACATTTGATATGTGACTTATCACAATATCTATCACCATCACCTTGCCCAGCCCCCTGTCCGCGGTCAACACTGCTGTTCCAGCCGTCTCTGCAGAGCCCACGGCCATGATCGCGTCTTGCCTGCCCAGTGAACCATGCCCTCCTAGCATCAACGCAGGTCCCCTGTGTTCCTAACGTTTTTCATTTTTTGCATCTCCTTTCAGCAACAACGTCTGCTCGTGACACACTTAAAAACCCTTGAGCAGTTACTCATGCACCTTGAGTGCCCCCATGACTTCTTCAATCTTCATCTTCGGAAGGTTATCAGAATACATGAGCGTAGTCACTACTGGGAGAAATTTCTTTGCAGCGCACGCAAGTATTTCTTCACCACTACACTCTCCTCCAGTTTGTCACTGAGAGAACATATCTTGTTGATGACGGAATTGAACTTGCCAGAGAAATCATCTACCAACTGAGTTTCTCCTATCTTCGTGCTCTCGAATTCAACCCAAACGGAGCCGAACTTCCTTCACATGACCAACGCCCCTCATGCATCATCTGAAGTGTCATCCACGCCTCACGTGCTGTCTCCTTGCTGATGAGCTGCCACATCATGGAGTATGGCACCGTCTGGTAGATAATGGCCAAAGCCGTCTGGTCCATCTTCTTGTTCACCTCTTTGTCCTTTCCATTCGGATCAACTGCATCTCAGACTCTCTGAGCGCATCTGTTCACCTTCATCTTTATTGCCTATACCGGATAATTTTCGACAATGAGGATAGGATACTAGAGAGACACTGGCCCATCCTTGGCCTTCGAAGATGACACTTTATCTCTCATGTTCTTCGGCGGTATCACACGATGAGTGAGCACCTAGCTCTAATACTAATTGTAGCTCTAATACCAATTGTTGGCCCTATGGATCTTGACGGAGCTCGATGACAAACGTGTACAGATGAAATCGACGACAAACCAGAAGAAACCGATGGAAGAAGAAATACGAGTATCTTGATTGCATGCCACTGCAACGTCTTCTACTGCCTTACTCTATTACACTCTTTTCTCTTTGGCTTGCTCTGTTGTCTTGTCTCCTAACTCATACATTACTTTTCTTATATACTCATACATGTTTAACACACACACGAAAACGGACTAAGACTCGGCTACTCGTCTCGTACACATGTATACGGAAACTGACTAAGAGTTTACTTCACCTCGGACACGGACGTGGTAGCACTCACAGAGACTCGGACAAGGCAAACCACAAGAAAACTAAGCAAAGATTAAACTCCAACATTTCCGGCAACGGTGTAAGGGCTCGGACTCTTCTTCCCCACTGACCCAATGCTGCTATCGCTGCACGCGAAGAAGCTCTCCATTGCCCTCTCCATCTGCTGCTGCAGGTTCTAGGTGACCGCCGCCGTACATGTGCTGGTCTTGCAGGGACAGGAAGCCCATGGAAGGGCCGATGTCTCTGATGGAGCACACGTCGAGGACCGCCTGGTTGCCTGGGGATTGGTACCCCGCCGGGCACGCCACGACGTCGCCGGAGGCGAGGGTTTGGTATGCTTTCTCCAGGATGGACTGCATGTACTTCCCCTGGGCTTCAATCCTCATCTGGAGGTGCTTTTGCACCTGCATGTCGCCATGTTCATGCACGCATGAGTTAGGCCCAAGCTCTAGTGATAGTGCTAAGTAAGCTTCCTAAGAATGTTCATGCAAGCATATAATAAAGTCGATGAGCAGCATGGGAAGGACACAAAAAGTGGAGTTAAGTAAACTTCCTAATGCTTTTAAAAGCTTCATGAGAATTTGGTGATCTTTCGCGTGCATGCTTCATTTCTTGACTACCTTTAGTTGCTCATGTAGCCTTCTTTGGACCTCCATTTGCATTCTGATGGCCTCGTTCATGCGCACGTTGCGGCTGAAATTAAAGATTCACAAAATGGGAAATGAAAAGTGAAGGCTCAGGACTTATGCATACAGAAGAAAAAGCATAATTAGGATGAGTGCACACAAAGTAATTAATTTTACTTTGTTCATAGCTAGTACTACTTCAGTTATGAAATAAACCTATACTCATTCATGCTTCTTCCCATTATGCCCGAATAAGAGGCAGCATTTCTTTGCAACTCCATTGCCGCAGCTGCGAAAATTTCAGGGTTGTTAATTCCGTGGTTCGAATATGTAGGGAAGTGGTGAGCAAGAAGGTGTATACACAGCCTGCATAAGCACGAGTATATAGCAGGGAAAATTGTATCGGCTCAAAAATTTTATCGGAGGTCAGCGATACGATCAGTAACCACCGGTTATCAGAAATTTCAAAAATTTTCAGCCAAAATTTTAAATTGAAATTTGGAAATTTGGAATTTTTAGATAAATTTCGACGAATCCAAATTTTTTGCCCGGTATAAAACTTTACTTATCCCTGCCGATAAGGCTAGGGTTACCGACAAAATTTCAGTGATACAATTTTCCCTGTTATACAGTAGCTTGCAGATTGAAGGTATACAGTATAGATGCATGAAAGGGACGCCGGGAAAATAAATTTGTAGTTCCACTATCAATTTGATTGATCTCTTCTTAAAGCTCTTACCATCCTTAACCGAGCGGTCGTTGAACTCCTTGTATGGCTGTTTCCCTAACCTGAATTTCTGTTCATAGAAAAGAACAAACAAATTAGCCAACATGAGAGAGAGAGGGCAACAAAACTAAACCTAACCCTATTTAGAGGGTGCAACACAGCATACACACCTGAAGGTGGCTCTTGAGGTGGTAGAGAGTAAGCCCCTTCACTCCCATAACCCTCATGATAGTCTTAGGAGTCGCCTCTGCAAGAATTAACACAACCCAAACAAGTTAATTATCACCAAACGGATTGATTAAAAGGATTACATATATTACATGAAGAGCTCATACAAAAAATATATACATGAGTATGTGCAGACGTACTGTCGGGGCCGCCGAGCTGCGTGACGGCGTCGACGAAGCGGTCGTGGAGCTCGACGGTCCACCGGAGGCGGGGCTTGGGGTCGGTGGTGAGGACGAGGCCCGAGTCGCCCTGCACGCACACAGGCCTTTCATTTGAGCTCACGGCAGTACTAGTGGCCTTCTTGGAAAGGAACATTCTATACTCCCTCTCCTCCTCTTCTCTTCTCTCTCTCTCTCTAGATCGCCAGAATTTATTCTCTTTCCTCTCAGCCGGTGTGCTATACGGTTGGAGCTAGAGGAGAGATTCAAGAACAAGGAATAGGGTTCGCCCCCCGGCGCGCGCAGAACGAGGACCGGCTGCCTGTGTGGTGCAGTACTGCCTGCCTGGCCTTGATCGTAGCTAGTGTTGTGTTGATTGGGGTGGCTTTGCTTTCTCTCTCGATCTTTTGCTTGGTTGGGGTGGCTTTGCTTCTTTTCTCTCTCTCTCTATCTTTCTTTCCCTCTCGCTTCTTTCTCTCTCTAGGAGTCTTCTACAACGCCCATGGGTGATATTCTATTCTGGCGGAGAAAAGCCACCAACTCGAAGCCTCCCCACCCTCCTTTGGCAAAAGATGAGAGGGCGGTCTCTTGAAGTGTGCGTTAATATTCCTGGACGATGATTTTAATTGATGCTACATCAATATCTCTATAATATTTAGTGAGAACACCATTAGCATCTATTAAAGTGTCATCCAAATTTGTTATCGTGGCTATACCGGACACTACATCAGACATGGCAATGGCTAGCATATCTAACTCTGATTCAATTTCCTTTTCTGTTCGGGACTCTAATCCCTAGTCTATGTATATACCCATATAGTCGCACGCTTTAGAAGCGTCGAAGTTCTTTGTGCTTATAACCTCTTCTTATATAGTGAATTTCGTCTTTGTGCGTCTGTGATTTTTCCAGAAAGGATTTTTCACGTTATATCCTTATCTCATGTTCTTTCGATCATCCATTTCTACCATACATTTTATAACAAGTGATATCAGAGTTCCGAATTTCAATTCCTATCTACTGCCCTCGGGAGGAGCGATCTCACTCGTAGGGACAGCTTCCGGCCATCACACGACGTGATCAAGGTGACATCAGCACCAAGGCACGGCGGCATCAAGTCAATATCAGGCAGTAGCAACTTGCAAGTGATGACATTAAGGCGCACGGCTAGGCTTAACAATTTCTGTTGGGAAAATTTTTTGGAGGGTAGCAAAATCACTAAAATTTCAGTAATTTCAGTTTGGATGTTGTTCAAATTTTGGTAATTTGAATTTGAATTTTGATGAAACTTTAGAATTGAGAAAATATTATTAAAGATGGTAGAGATGAAATATTGGATATAGATGACATAGAGATAAAATCATAGATGAAATTTGCTCTAATATTTAAAGTTCATCTCAAGATTTGAATTTGAACTCTGTTAGGAAAATAATAGTCCCATATGGATTAAGAAAAAGAAACAAAAAAGAGCAGAAGCTTGAATAAAGAGATCGCATCGCCGCAAAAGCAGAGAGCCGTCTTACGCGTGGTGCTTGGGGGCTGGCCGAGACTTGTGGCGAGGTGCAGAGCTCCAAGTTTGGCTCCAACAATTGGTATCAGAGCAAGGTTCGTGTACACCTTCATCTATGTCGTCTTCCAACTTGTCGAAAAACATCACCACCGATGGGGGCGTTCTGAAGATCGGCGATGGGAGCGTGCCGAAGGCGTCGGCACGCGAGGGCAGTATCTCCCTCCCGTATCCCATGCTCACGAGGAGCAACTACACGACATGGGCCGTGAAGATGAAGGTGATCATGCGCGCTCAGGGCGTGTGGAACGCAGTCGTGGATGAAGAGGTGAATGAGCGGCAAGATCAAATGGCGCTCGCGGCAATCTTCCTCGCGGTACCGGAAGACATGCTACGCCCTAGCCGAGAAGGAGGCGCAAAGGAGGCCTGGAATACTCTGAAGGTGATGCATCTCGGTGCCGATCGCGTCAAGGAGGCGCGTGTACAAAACCTCATAAGCGAGTTTGAAAACTTGCGTATGAGAGACACCGAACAGATTGATGACTTCGCGATGAGGTTGACGACAATCATCAGCAAGATACGAGGTCTAGGCGAAAAGATGGAAGAGGCCTACATCGTGCGGAAGTTTCTTCGTGCAGTGCCTAAGAAGTTCTCTCTCGTCGTCACCACAATTGAGCAATTCGGAGACATAAAGAATATGTCGATCGAAGAGCTAATCGGGCGCTTGAAGACGCAGGAAGAGGGAGAACGTCGCTACGGCAACAACGACGGAGACGAGGAGCACTTGCTCCTGACGCGCGCAGAGTGGGAGGCCCAGTCGACGAAGTATGAAGGCTCCTCAGGTGGTTTTGGTGGCGGCAGTGGATGTCGATACCGACGAATTGACAAGGCAAAAGTAAGGTGTTTTAATTGTAACGATTATGGACACTTTGCTTCAGAATGCCGGAAGCCCAACAAGAGGGAGAAAGCGCAGGCATATCTCATGAGGCAGATGTCGACGAAAATCCAGCACTACTCTAAGCAACAAGATTAAGGGGGTGAATGTTAGATTAATCTAGTTGCCGACACGGATTCCTTTAGGAATTAGTTGCAGGGTGTACGTCTCCTATACGGTTCGGAACCCGCCTCGTATGCGTGTCCGACTCAGGTGCAGTTTTGTCTCCTATAAAAAGCATCGAGGCAGTGCCTCTTGTAAGATCAAAAAAACAGGCAGCAAAGCTTAAGCTGATGAGGAAAGGTGAGCAATTCCTTTAGGAAAGCTGCCTGTTTTTTTGATCTTACAAGAGGCACTGCCTCGATGCTTTTTATAGGAGACAAAACTGCACCTGAGTCGGACACGCATACGAGGCGGGTTCCGAACCGTATAGGAGACGTACACCCTGCAACTAATTCCTAAAGGAATCCGTGTCGGCAACTAGATTAATCTAACAAACTCAAAGTTTGGCCTTACAAAATAATTTCATAGGCGACCGAAATGTCAGAAATTTGGGTGAAATTTCACTGAAATTGTTAACCATGGGTGCGGCTACTGAGCGACAAACAAAGCGACTTATCCATGCAAGCATCCAACGGCAACAACATGACGTCCAAGACGACATCCAGGGGCAACGTCCTACCTCGTTGATCTATCATCATCGACGCTTTCTCCACGGTCACCTTATTTGGGATCTGCACCCATCCATTGATGACATTAAGTTTTTGGTTGTCAGTCCAGCTATCTTCGGCATCGCCAGGGCTTTCGACTCAAAAAGAAGCATCTCCGAGTGCAACAAGCATCAAGTCTAAAGCGGAGTTTTTTCATTGTCTTTTTCGATCAGATTGCAGTAGCCTGTTTTTGTTTAGATACAAAGGGTGTACACGAGCATCAGTCCTTCGACACCCTTTCCAAAAAAAGAAAGAAAAAGAGAGAGAGAGAGAGAGAGAGAGAGAGAGAGAGAGAGAGAGAGAGATCACAATTGTTGTAGCCGACCAACACCAAACCCAATTAGAAGCTGTCAGCCCATTCAGGATTCGATTTCTTTTATGCTGGTTTCGATGGTTTGTCTAAGTGTACATGAAGAATGTACCAGGAAGTTACAACATATTTTGCTTGGTTCACCCAACAAGTCTACTAAGAGGTTTGTCTTTAATTGTTTCATGTACATAGAATGTGTACCAAGAAGGTTACTGCTTATTTCCATGTACACATAAGGAACCATACCAAGAAATTCTAGTAGCCTCAACTCAGCACTTTTGACTTGCTTAGACTCCATTGTATGACTCGACCTCAGTCGGTGACTGTTCTAGCACCAGTTCTGCTAGCACCATTTCTTGTGCCGCCTAGCGCCATGCCCTATCGTCGTATTGCGCTATCTCTGTCGACGATCTTTTACCTCAATCAATTGTTATATTTCATCAAGAAGCTGTGTCTTCTGCTCTACATATTTTTTTATTGAAGGTAGAATTTATTGCAATTCAGGCTAATATATCTATTACTGGTAGCATCTGTGTGAGATTAATCATTGATGATATCTTTAACAATCTGTCATCTTCTACAAGTTATTGTGGCAAGGTCCGCATATGTAGAGTCTAAGATGGAGGTTTGCAGGTATCTAGATTTTGAGGTATTGAAAAAAGAGAAAAAAACAATGTTACTTGCGAGGGGACAATTGATTTGGTGTTTTATTCACCATTATGATATGTTGTAATCTGGATTGCTTACGTGACCATTACGAGATTTTGGCAACATTAATTCTTAAAAATTTGATGACACCCTGATGATAACTAACATGGTACTCTTCAAAGTTTTGTTATTTTGAAAGTCAATGTTTTGCTCTAATTTCAGTTTGAGATAATGGATTTAAGTGCAAGAAGGGGTTTTGTTTTTGCGTGGATACCACAATGTTTGTCTAGTTGTCATAGCTCGATACGAGGAGTTTAATATAGTTTATATTCCACTGATGGTATAAGAGTTCCTTTCATCCAAACAATTTTTAAAAGCAATTTCAACCATGTCATGAAATTTGGTTACTTTTCAAGCCGTTAGTTTGATATACGTGATGGCCACACATGTGCAAATTGCTCTTTTAATGAGTATTGTATGTCTATTTTTGTGTTTTAAGTGGAGCATGTCAGATTCCATGATATGAGTTCTTCACTATCTATCTAGTGCCATTTGTGATGTTTTGGCTTATGCCGTTTGATGATTAAGTATTTGTTTTAGGAGGTCATTTGCATAGACTTAAACTTTACTAGGGTTATGAACTACTAAGAACTACATTTGTTCGTCTATTTTGTTGATAGCTGTGTGTCTGATCCTGCTAGTGATTTACTCAATTTTGCTTCATGAGAAGCGTTTGCATTAGACTACTTCAGTCTTTCTTGTTGAGATTAGTCTTTCGGACTTTCGAGGCACAAGATCTGTTAATGAAGACTTATTTGAAGGAGATTATCATATTTCGGCTACAAGAGCGAATTCTTCTCAACATGGAGATTATTAAAGTGTGATTCAAATTTGTCACCGTGTCTATGATGGACACTGCGCTAGACATGGCAACGGTTAGCACATCCAACTCTGATTCGATTTTCTTCTCCGTTTGAGACTCTGATTCCTAGCTTGTATACGTATCCCTATAGTCGCATGCTTTAGGCCCCGTTCCAACCCACGTTAGCTTTCAACCTTCATCAATACATCATGAGACCAATACATCATCACATGAAAAGAAAATATACTCCATCACAACGGTTCTTTAGAAATTAATTTCTAGCTGAAGAAGCTATAGGGATGTTGACCATTGGCTAGTCTATCGCAGTATGGAACCTCAGTTTATGGTTAAAGGCCGTAGTTCAACTCCCACTTAGGTTTTTTTAGGACTCAACAGAGGGCAAAAACGCTGGCTTAATGGGCTAGTAGGTCGAGGAAGACAATGGGTTGTACCAAATTATTCTTCCTATTTTTCAGGCATTTTTCCATTATATCTCTGAATTTATTTTATTAATTTGAATCACTAGTTTGATTTACTCTTTATTTTGGTTTGGCTTTAATATAATTATCACTATACTTAATTTTTAGTGTGTGTGTATTCTTCTTTTCCATCATTTTCCTAATTTAATCTTTAATTACTTACACACATTTATACTTATTTATACCACTTTATAACTATTTTTGCAATTTAACGAACATATGTATATGTATATATTTACATGCTTCTTATTATTGTTGTTATTATCTTTATTTATTTTATGCTTTAACCTTCATTTCTTTCTTATAATATCCATTCTCTTAATTCTTTTAGAATGCTAATTTCAAGATTCCCGTTTTACCTTGCTGGCGATTTATTTCGTCATTATCTTGGGCTGGTATTTTCATAACAGAATTTATATACGGTAAATTTTTTGTCCCAACCAGCTGGATGATTTTTTCATATTTGGATTTTATAACTCAATTTAGATATATAATGTATATTCTCTCAGGATGAATCATCTTTTCATATTCGTATTATAATTTATTTTAATTTCTTATCACTTACACCTTTTCTCTGGAATTTTATTTCTAGGGTCTTTGTTTATCCAATGGAACCTTTATCACATTCAAGGAAACTCCGACAAATTCAAATGCAAATAAGAAACACTTCGACAAAGCCGACTGCAAATGAGATTCGTTCCAAAAGATTTTAAAATTTACATTTTTTTTTGATATCATGATTTTTAGGATGTTACAATCTACGTATGTAGAACTAATTAATCCATGCATGATGAGAACAGCACTAAAACTATTGGGGTGCGCAGGGGATTTCGCGACAAAACATACTGCATTCTAGTCTAACGAACTTTGGGCAAATAGTTGCTGGTTACTACTAGCTCATAGATTCGATATCAAAAGTCACGTGCAAAAGCATTTTGTCGCACAATTAAATAATACTCTAAGTGAAGTTAGTATTTAACCTTTAGCCCAGATAATTAATTAAGCTAAAAAAAGTCATACCCACTAGACATAATTAAGTTAGCTTACATTTCAAGCACACATTCGGAGATGCCTCTAGATAGGACGACACTTTCCTAGCTTGATTATTTGGGCGATCCTCCTTTACTAGCATTCGATCATCATGCAAACCCCAAGTAGGTGCAGTGCGGTTTAGCTACGAAGCAAACAAGCAAACCAAATCTAAGATTCAAACAAAATTTAATATCTTGTTTCATCTTTGCATGATGGTCTAGGGTTAGTTACTATTAGAGCTAGCTACATATTAATTTATAAATTTTGGTGACATCATGCATGAAAATTGTCTTTATTTGTGTATTTTTTTTAAAAAAATAATTGCCCAGCAAAGATAATTTAGATTTTGTTCATCTTTGATAAAACCAAATTTTAGAATTACTAATTATATAGCTCATGCATGCTTAGTTACACCCAGCTCTTGCAAGTAGAGCAACTACTGTTTGTTGGAATCAATGATCTCTCTAAGGAGCTACATACCGAAAGTGTGTATATGTAGAGCTTCTTCGTCTGTTCTTTAGCAAAGCAATACTACAAATTAATCAGCACATTAGCATAAAAAGTCCTTCTTTGACATGAATGATTAAAAACCGTTCACAAATTAAAGCTCGTCTTCCAGCCTTAGATGTACCAGTCACAACTTTACTTTCTAATCATAGTGTAGCCTATTTAATCTCCGCAAGATACATTCTCTATATATGCCAATTCAAGGTTAACGTGTGAACATGCTTGAGTTGTTTGTCAATGGCTCCCAATACACTTGTGGTTAAAGAACACACATTCGATTGGAGCTTTTTCTAAAGGAAGTCTATGGAAGTGTCTAATATTGATCCCTCTCCCTTTCCTTACCTTCCTTTACTTTTGTATGAGATCTTTGAACAAGGGTGATTATTATGTGACCAATTTAGGTTTCATGATGGTCCCTTGGCAGTTATTTTGTAGCTAGCTTAGATAAAACGCGGTCCATATGCATGATAAATGAAAAGACGGTGCTTATTTATTTTAGATATCCTAAAGTAACGTTTTAACTGCATATATAGATATTACTTAGAATTTATTTATTTATTTCTAACCATTCACTAATAATGGTAGTTGTGATTTCAGTTTTTAAACAATTTGTCCTATATATATATGACAGGCACTGACATGCATGGCCAAATAGAAATAGAACTTAACTAAATCCTAAACCCTAAACTATGCTAGATGTAAATAAACTTCTCTCCACATTAAGCTAGCTAGATCTAAACCATCTTCAATTCTTCTGTCATCAAAAGTTAGATCTAAATTATAATGCAAGTAAGAACAAATTACTAACCATCGGTAATAAAAAATTTGATGAATCTTCAGTCACTTTTGCTAAATAGTCTCTTTTCACCAAATAGCTTCAAAGCCCCACCTCCAGTTCAAAACAACAGCCTAGATCTGGAATTTAAGACAGAGGGTCGATGGGTCTACATGCAATTAATATAGTGGAATTATCACAGATAATTTTTTTATACAAACCGTCTGTGATGACTTAATTATCACAGACGATTTGTAATACAAACCATCTATAATACTTCAAAGATGGTTCAAAGAAAAAATCATTTATGATATTTGGTAATATTATAGATGGTTCATGGTAAAAAAATATTTGTGATACTTCACAGACGGATTTTACTATGAACCGTCTGTGATATTACATCTTCACAGACGGTTTTTAGCATTGATAACAATACATATGGTCTCTAAACTAAAACCGTCTGTGATAGTATTTAATACTGATGGTTTTTGGAAACCGTATTTGATGTGGTGTCTAGTATTAGGTTTTTTTTTGTAGTAGTGGTGTTTCATACGTGTGACATTGGTTTATGCATGAAAAATGAAAGAAGACAGTGCTTTTTATTTTAGATCTCCTATTATAACATTTTAACTGCATACATAGATATTACCTAGAATTTATTTATTTATTTCTAACCATTCACTAATAATGGTAGTTGCGATTTCAGTTTTTAGATAGTTTGTCCTATATAGAGGAAGGCATTAGGTCATGCCGTGCCAGTACGGCACAGGCCCACCGTGCTTCGGGCTATGCCAGGTCGGCCCAATCATCCCACCATGCTGTGCCGTGCCGGCCTACCTCGCCTTTGGCCAGGTCCAGGCACGGCCCAAAACCCACCGTGCCAACGTCCATACCGTGCCAGCCTAAGCCCATCCTGACTTAACTAGACGACAAAGACGACGGCTGTCATCTTCATTTCTCTCGTACCTGTCTTATTAAAAACTAGTTAAAATTGAATTAGTTGTGTAAAAATATGGGCACGTAATGACATAAATATTTTCGAAGAAAGTGAATTTTTTGATATTTTAAAGATACAACGTTAGTGCCTCGTTAAAAATCTTACGCCTCGGAGTAGAGTTCTCCGAGTAAGAAAAAGAATACAGTAACAATATGCGTATATACTGACTATAACAACATGCATACATAATATCTACTCATCAATGTCCAGATTGTTTATGCATTCGAGGTCAACATATGCTTGCACGATTTCAGGATCCTCCAGTTGATGTTGTTGTCGCTCTTTAACTAATTCCCAGTCCTTGGTATATGTGATTGCCTCTACCGTCTGGATGATTTTAGGATCCCGACCGTTCTTTAGTTCTTCTCCCGAACATTGCTAACCGTTGTTTGAACCTTTCGGAAACTGATAACCATTGTTTGCACCTTTCAGAGATTGATCCTCTCCCTCTCAGAGACTGAGCTCTCCCCGCTCTCTCTTTCAGACTCTTTGTCCTCTCGGTTTGTAATTTGTCCAGGCCACATCAGAGGTATATGTGCCAATGTAACGTTAAGCTAGCTCAACCTACGGCCGTGTAAGATACTAATGTGTAGCTATGTGACTTTCCATGTCCTCACTGTCCCCTCCACAGTCTCCAGACATAGTCACATGGGTACATACATCTATACATAACACAAGAAAAAGATAAAAAGATGACAAGAACACATAGGCACATAGCCGTGTAAGAGCATCCACAGTGTTGCTTAAAATCAGCCTCCAAGCAGAGAGAGAAGAGGAACACATAGGCACATAGCCGGGTAAGAGCATCCACATTGTTACTTAAAACCAGCCTCCAAGCAAAGAGAGAAGAGGCCTGGAGGCAACACCATACATTGCGGGATGTTGGAGGCTGCCTCCAGCCTTGGAGGCCGACATGAACGAATAGAAAAATGAAAGAAATTAGTGAAAAAGGGATGGATGGATGGCACATGGATGATGATTGAAGTGCTAACTTTTTTTTTCTAATTTTTTATTATACTTGTGGGCTCGATCTTAAAGGCAGTAGTAGTTTCATACAGTGTACAACATTATACTAAGCTTAGAGACTGTCTACGGATCTCAACTTAAAAAGCTATATAACCTCTAAATATTGTAGATGCCTTAAGTGTAACCATGTAAGCCTATAACTTGGTACTGTGTTAAGCCACGTAGAGAAAGCAATTGAATGCACAAGCGCAAATGTCTTATAGATATCTTACAGCCCCCTTGACCACTTCTACCTCTCCTAGTCTCCTATTCTTCTATCATGTGCTGTCTCATCAGCCATCTGATGCAAGACTCAGCAACAATGGTCGGAGGCTCGGAGCCCTGTTGGAATGTAATCTCGAACATTTACTAGCCCTTAGTCATTACGTCTGTAGTCCACTGGTAAGATCCGAAGTGACCAGGTTTCAGTTGGAGCAGGCTAGTCTTTTCTGTTTTCTTGACCGAGTGAGTTGTCCAAGTTAGTAGGACAGTTAGGAAGGATTTGATTTCTTCGTTTGATTGTTTCCTACATGTAACAAACTCTAATTTTAGTAGTTAATAAGAGTATAAGAGAGGGCCTCGGTAGAACCGAGTTGTTGCGCTCTGCATCATTTAGTTTTCTCCTGCAAATTCCTGTTTTGTCGGATTTTCATCAAGTTACTATTCACATCCGAAAAACTAGTTCGCTGAAGACATGAGTTCAGATCACGCTGATGCAATCCTGAGCGATTAGTTATAGCAGCCATTTCCAACATTTGGTATCAGAGCGAGCTTCGATCCGTTCATTATGTCGGTCACTCCAGGCCGGTATACACCTCCAGGAAGACGGAGCAACACGAGCGACACCGGTGACAGCTTGGGTGGAGATGGCGTTCTGTCACCTACGGTGCCTCAGCATGTGACCAGGGAGTCGGGGTGCCATTGAGGTACTCGATGCTGACGCGAATCAATTACGCCGATTGGGCGTTGTTGATGCGGATTAACTTGCAAGCCCAAGGCGTATGGGGAATAATTGAACCTGGAAGTGGTGATTTCAAGGAGGATCGCATGGCGCTCACGGCAATTCTTCAAGCTGTGTCGCGGAAAATGCTGAGATCGCTCGCACCGAAAGATTCAGCAAAAGCGGCATGGGAGGTAGTCAAGACGATGTGGGTCGGTGTCACTCGTGTGCGTGAGGCAAGGCAACAGGCTTTGCGCCACGAGTTCGACTCCATCCGTTTCAAGGAGGGCAAGTCTATCGAAGACTTCGATATGCGCATCACTGGTCTTGTCAACGACATTCGAGACATGGGGGGTGTACTTGAGGATGAGCAAGTGCTCAAGAAATTGCTCTGCGTTGTGCCTCCTAAGTACTGGCAAGTGGCAATTGCAATTGAGCAACTGCTGGACTTGAAGACCATGCCAATGGAGGAACTTGTCGGTTGCTTATCTTTAGTTGATGAGAGATACGACGACGACGACGATGCTGGTGGTGTGCAACATGGCACCAAACTCCTCACCAAAGAGGAGTGTTTAGCCCGTATGAAGCAAAGAGATTCGGAGGGATTCTCAAGCGGGAACAGGAGTTCGGGTAGTGGAGCTGGTGGCAGGAAAAGCTGCTGGCGCCCAAAGAACCCTGGATTGCAAAGAAGTTGCGACAACAAGGAGGCTACATCGGGCGAAAGCACCCGTGATCAAACAAAAGTGAAGTGTTATAACTGTGGTAATTCTGGACACTTCGCGAGGGAATGTCGCAAACCTCGACGGGAGCGCAAGGATCAAGTAAACCTGCACTAGACTGAGGAAGAACCCACACTTCTCATGACGCAAGTGTGCGAGTCCTTTTCGCTCAGTCAACCACCCGAGCACGAGTAGGAGCGTCTGAATGAAACGGAGGCTAAGGAAGTCGGGTTCCGGGAGGAGACTGGAGATCACATGCCACAACTTTGGTATTTCGATACCGACGCCACAAATCATATGACAGGCGCCAAGACCGTCTTTGCTGAACTTGATACCCATGTCACCGGGACTGTCAAGTTCGGAGATGGTTCTGCAGCAGAGATCTATGGCCGTGGCACAGTTCTCTACGCATGTAAAAATGGGGAGCACGGCACACTCGAGGGAGTGTATTTTATTCCCAGACTATGAAATAATATCATCAGTGTGGGGTAGCTGGACGAGCAGAAGTTCAAGGTCCATATTGAAGATGGGATCCTCACTATTCGTGATCAGCAGAACATACTACTTGCGAAGGTATCTCGAAGTTTGAATTGGTTGTACCTCCTGAAGCTCAATATGGCGAAACCAGCGTGCTTGTCAAGAACCTACAGTGAGGAAGCTTGGCGATGGCACGCCCGTTATTGCCATCTAAATTTCCAGGCACTTCACAAACTCTCTCAGGAAAAGATGGTTCATGGTCTTCCTGTGATTAATCATGTAGAACAACTGTGCGATGGGTGATTGGCAGGAAAGCAACGTCGAATCCCTTTTCCAGAGAAGGCGAAGTTTCGGGCGCAGGCAGCGCTAGAGCTGGTACATAGCGACCTTTGTGATCTGATCACGCCAACGACCCCAGGAGGAAAGAAATATTTCCTACTACTCGTGGATGATATGCGCCGTTTTATGTGGATTCGGTTACTGTCTTCAAAGGATCAAGCAACAATGGCAATTAGACATTTTCAGGCTGGTGTCGAAGTAGAGACGGGACAAAAGCTCAAGACACTCCGCACTGACCGAGGTGGCAAATTCAATGCGAATGAGTTCGGAGAGTATTGTGCAAGCCAAGGCATCAAGCGCCAACTAACTTCCCCATACTCTCCCAAGCAGAATGGAGTTGTCAAACGGCGAAATCAGACTGTCGTGTCGGCAGCACGCAGTATGTTGAAGGCCATGGGAATGCCCGGTCAGTTCTGGGGACAAGCAGTGGTAACGGCGGTATATGTGCTGAATCGATCTCCGACAAAAAGCTTAGAGGGTGTGACACCATATGAAGCTTGGCACATCCGACGACCCAATATTGAGCATCTGCGAACTTTCGGGTGCATTGGCCACGTCAAGACAGTGAGATCCAATCTCAAGAAGCTGGATGATCGCAGCATGAAGATGATATTCATTGGTTATGAAGAAGGGTCCAAAGCCTACCGATGTTTGATCCAGTGGCAAAGCGAGTGTGTGTGACGCGTGACGTCATATTTGATGAAGCAACGAGCTGGCCGTGGGGCAGTTCCAACATACCACAAGAACTGGATCACGGAGATGGGGAGTTCGTGGTTGAGTGTTTCACTAACCCCACACCTGAGGCAGCAACACCTGAGACAATACCATTTGGGAAACACTGGGATGAGTGATGATTATGGTG
This sequence comes from Melocanna baccifera, assembly GCA_036346265.1. Lineage (NCBI taxonomy): Eukaryota > Viridiplantae > Streptophyta > Magnoliopsida > Poales > Poaceae > Melocanna > Melocanna baccifera. The sequence goes on along the minus strand of CM070679.1, from coordinate 33,883,138 downwards.
TCAGTGGAGTTTCACCTTCCTCAATGACTCCAGCCACAGCACATACTCCTGGGGGAGTGGAATTCTGCACACCTCCTAGTAAAGTCACCACCAACACTGATGGGGCACCACATCGGTATCGAAGGATTGATGACCTCATTGCCTCCATGGTTCCAGTTCTTGATTTTGACTACAGTGACTAGTGCTTATTGATAGAAGAGGAGCCGACGAGTTTCAATGAAGCCGAGAAGCAAGGCAATGATTGAAGAAATGAGGTCGATTGAAGACAACATGATGAGGGGGTGGCCCGATCTTCCGATGAGATGGATAAGTTCGATTTGATATGACGTTGACGAAGAGGCTACTTGACCGAGACGACCAAGTCCGTCCTGCAATCGCTACACCACACCCTAGTCGCTATCAACCGTGCCAAGAACGCGTTGACTGAACACGAGGTTCAATTCCCGCAAGCAATCAAGAACAAGCAAGAACAAGATAAAGAGCAATCTGAATATTGCATATATGAATGAAGAACACAAAGGGTTGAGGCTCGCAATCGCAGCTTGTTGGTCTAGTCGACACAAGAACACACGACGAAATTTCACGGTGGAAAACTAATCTAAACAAGCCTGAGTTACATGGCCAAATGAGCCTCTATTTATAGGGACACGCAGTCCTTGCATATGGAAAGTTCTCAACACATGGAAAGTATTCAAATCATAGCTGATTCTATCTCTGTTTCCAAAACCGAAGATTGTTTTGTTGATTGCGTCGCGCACAAAAGGAATTTTTTGATGGGGTCGGATCCGTTGTAAAGAGGACGGAATAAGATTTCCATGCTGTACTCACACATTCCAATTGGACTCTTGATGCGAAATCTATGAGCATTTAAAGTGGGACTGTCAGTGAGTCAGTGTCGCCTTCCTTTGGTGATTCCAATGCGCACAGAACGAATTTGTAGGTGGGGCCAAATCCATTGGAAAGTGGACGAGCTCTTCTTTCTTTGCTGTACTTGCACACCACAAACGGAGTTTTTATGCAATAGTTATACACATTTGAAGTCCGACCTATCAGGCTGACTCCGAATTGATCCGAAGGCCGAATTGAATTCTAAAATGTGTCCCACTTGAACTCTTGCTTGAATTGATCCAAAAGTAATTTGATGACCTTGAGCTCTAGGTGTGGTCTTGATATATTGGTCGGCTTCCCTTTTGGTGGACCCCAACCACGAGCGCATAGCGTTGATGCAATTCTCCTTATACAGCTAGACAAAAATACATTTTCATCTTTAGATAGCATCATATTCTCAATTAAAATAAATTGAAACCGAAGAAACGAATTCACCATTTGTTTATTCTTGGGAGTTTTGGTTGTATGAGTATGTGGCGTGGTCACATCATCCTCCCCTTCTTGACAGAAAACCGTCCTCGGTTTTAATAGATGTGTGGTCTCACGTATTGCGTGATCTTGATCATAAATCTCGGTACATGACAAAGAACGCAACAAATTCGTATTATGTAATATCATAAGTTCTTTATCAAACAAAGTGAACTCTCTTAGAAATGATTGTACCTGATTGGTAGTATTATCACTAGATGGCGTATGTTCTTCATCTTGCTCCCATTCTTTAGAAAAGGTTGTATTGGACTGTGACTTGATATTGATGATCTCAATGAGAGGCAAATTCTTTTCTAGCGCAAATAGGAAATGGTTGTGGTGTATGGAAGCAGCCCACAACACTCCCTTCTTGAAAGGTTTCTGTAGCTTACAAAGCAGCAGAGATAAACTAGAAATAATAAGGTTAGTGCCATTAGTTTTCTCTACATGATTATGTTCCTCCTCCAAAGTTGAACCTTTCATTCTGAATTTATCCAAATTCGATGAACCATATAATTTCTCTTTTCATCATACTCGCCAATTAAGTAAAATTTATAACAAAATAATGAAAGCGAATTGGGAATCTCAAATAACTTCTTTGTTAGACAACTCAGTTCACAAGGATGATCAATCTCAATATAACCGAAAGTGTGCGAAGAAGAAATCTCATTCACTTATCTATAGTATGGATCAATTGCATATTGACAAAATCAAAACCATTTATTTCAGCATATGGATTTAAAATTAAAATAGAAGAATCAGTTTTAACTTCGTTGTGGCAAAGATATATGTAAGAAATTAGCACACAACTCATTATCAATACTTAAATCAATGCAATTGGAATTTTGTACTTGAAAAATGTGTATATCAAAATTACTTTTCACAATGTTTTGCTCTAATGTAGCATGAGCAGTGGACAATAGTTGTTCTTCACAGCATACTCACCATGAGTGATGATAGCACCATTATATGTACCTTCTGTCTCTCCTCACATGATGTAGGAGCATCCTCATCTCATCTTCCTTCTCAAGTAATGGAGTCGGTAGCTCAAGTAACTCATTCTTCTCTTCCGCATTGTTCTCAACTTGCTGCAAGTTGTTAGTCATGAAGAAGGCACAACTACATGTTTGCTCTCATGTGTCCCATTATCAAGTATTCTCAATTCTTTCTCAATCGACTCTCAATCTTACAAGCAAGTATAAACAAATGAGAGAGAGAATTATATTCTTTGTGAACAAGAATTTCTTGAATTTCTGATTAAGCCCACATAAGAATCTATTCTCTGTAGTTTCAGCATGTTCCTCAAAACCACAACAGTAATAAACAAGTTTTCAATTCATGATAGTATTCTCTTACAGTTCTACTACCTTGTCTTAAATGTTGCAATCTAGCTAACAAATAATCGGCATGATTTTTAGGAACAAATTCATCTCTCAAAAGTTTCTTCAATGCATTCCAAGTTTGGGGTGCTCTACCATGTTTACCAAGATACTTCCACCAAATTATTGCATTATCACCGAAAACACTAGTGGCGGCTCTAATCTTTTGCCTATCCGACCAATCATAATATTCAAATTCTTTGTCTAATGCTATCTCCTACCAATATAGGCATCAGGATCAAATTTACCAAAGAAAGAATGGAAAAACATACTTAACTTTAGTTAATGCATCATCATCGTCATTTGGAGATGAACGTTCAGAGGAAACAGCGCACGCCGAGTAGCCGGGATGAACGTTTATCAAGGTTCTCAACTCGTTGTTGATGGTGGTGAGGGTCTTATTAAGCCGATCCAACACGTTGTTGGTCTCATGAAAATTCATACTATGTGATCTTGAACCTGTCATGGTTAGTAGAAAAACCAGGAAATACACAAGAATTATGTAAATCCCTATAAACTACTAGGAAGTGGAGCTTGACAAGTCACACATCTCTCAAACTCTTACCAAGCTCTTACAAATTCTTGCCAAAGCAAACAGGTGGTGCAACCGGTGGCTGGTTCGTGATAGTCTTGACTTGAGTGATGAGTATAGCGATTACCGGTACGTCAAGGCCTGTAACAGTTAGTAGTAGGTGTAGCTTGGAAGGCTCTAGATATGTAGCAATGGAGAACAATCGGTTAATTTCAGAAATTGCATGGAATTGAATTATAATTCGTATCTAGCACTTAGCCTTATGTTGCTGATCAAAGAAGGATAGATGAAGGCTAAAACAAGTGGATATCAAAGTATAGGAGTGGTAGACACAAGATAATTCAATTGAATGCAATTGGAAGTGGAAAGCACAACTATTGACCCAAAATATTAGAATGTCAGATTTCTGTCCACTGGACCTCTTGTCGGTATTTTGGCCATAACTTTTTGTCAGTTACCTCTTTTTTGATGATTCTTTTTTTCCTGGTTTACTGACGGCTTTTTCTAGAACTTTTCTTTTGGGGCAAACTTCTGAAAACCGACAGAAAAATTCGCACAAAAATCACAAGTGCAAACTGTTGCAGATTCGAAACAGAAATTTGGGTCAACTTTCTCCGCATGTATCTTTTACTTGCAGTATTGGAATGAAGCGAAATTTTGCAAGAAGATGGATAATGAAGTTGGGAGTCTAATAGAAGTGGTCTCACTCAAAAAGGATCAATGAATCGAAAGTTATGCTATTTTTGGTGGCGGCTGCACAAGAGGGAGTCTTCTGGCCGAAAATCGGAGATGTGTTCTCGATGGATTTGGAAGTGGGGATTTTTGTTTTTGGACTTTTATGGGACCAAGAATATGACCAGCAACAAGACAAAGCTAAAACGGACATAAATTCAATTTAGCAAACCGAAACTAACAAATTGAAAGGCACAATGGGGTTTGGACAGCGGAAATAACTCTTTTTGTAGGGCAATTTTCTGGTTATAGGTATGAAAAACAAATCTAAATGGATAATCTCACCGGGCAAACTGTGCTCTGATACCAACTGATGAGGGGGTTGCCCGATCTTCCGATGAGATGGATAAGTTCGATTTGATATGACGTTGACGAAGTGGCTACTTGACCGAGACGACCAAGTCCGTCCTGCAATCGCTACACCACACCCTAGTCGCTATCAACCGTGCAAGAACGCGGTTGACTGAACACGAGGTTCAATTCCTGCAAGCAATCAAGAACAAGCAAGAACAAGATAAAGAGCAATCTGAATATTGCATATATGAATGAAGAACACAAAGGGGTTGAGGCTCGCAATCGCAGCTTGTTGGTCTAGTCGACACAAGAACACACGACGAAATTTCACGGTGGAAAACTAATCTAAACAAGCCTGAGTTACATGGCCAAATGAGCCTCTATTTATAGGGACACGCAGGTCCTTGCATATGGAAAGTTCTCAACACATGGAAAGTATTCAAATCATAGCTGATTCTATCTCTGTTTCCAAAACCGAAGATTGTTTTGTTGATTGCGTCGCGCACAAAAGGAATTTTTTGATGGGGTCGGATCCGTTGTAAAGAGGACGGAATAAGCTTTCCATGCTGTACTCACACATTCCAATTGGACTCTTGATGCGAAATCTATGAGCATTTAAAGTGGGACCTGTCAGGCTGAGTCAGCGTCGCCTTCCTTTGGTGATTCCAATGCGCACAGAACGAATTTGTAGGTGGGGCCAAATCCATTGGAAAGTGGACGAGCTCTTCTTTCTTTGCTGTACTTGCACACCACAAACGGAGTTTTTATGCAATAGTTATACACATTTGAAGTCCGACCTATCAGGCTGACTCCGAATTGATCCGAAGGCCGAATTGAATTCTAAAATGTATCCCACTTGAACTCTTGCTTGAATTGATCCAAAAGTAATTTGATGACCTTGAGCTCTAGGTGTGGTCTTGATATATTGGTCGGCTTCCCTTTTGGTGGACCCCAACCACGAGCGCATAGCGTTGATGCAATTCTCCTTATACAGCTAGACAAAAATACATTTTCATCTTTAGATAGCATCATATTCTCAATTAAAATAAATTGAAACCGAAGAAACGAATTCACCATTTGTTTATTCTTGGGAGTTTTGGTTGTATGAGTATGTGGCGTGGTCACATCACAACAACACTTCGTACTTGACTGATTTGCCGGCCGGTCATCAGGCAATCGGTTTGAAGTGGGGTTTTAAGATCAAGAAGGATGCTAGTGGTGTTGTGGTGAGGCATAAGGCCAGATTGGTTGCTAAGGGGTATGTGCAACAGCTCGGGATTGATTTTGATGAAGTTTTTGCACCGGTCGCATCGATGGAAACTGTGCGGTTGCTCATTGCACTGGTTGCACAAAAGAATTGGGAAATTCACCATATGGATGTCAAGACAGCATTTTTGAATGGGGAGCTAGAAGAAGATGTGTATGTCGTGCAGCCTCCAGGATTCATTGATGAGAGGAATCCAGATAAAGTCTTGAAATTGAAGAAAGCACTATACGGTTTACAGCAAGCACCCTGGGCTTGGAATTCCAAACTGGATTCCAGTCTAGCCAAGCTGGGTTTTTGTCAAGACCGCTACTGAGAGTGCTGTTTATACCCGAGGTATGGGGGTGATGAGGATTATTGTGGGTGTATATGTTGATGACCTTATCATTACTGGAGCTCAAATTGCTGAAATAGCTAAGTTCAAAGAGTAGATGAAGGCACTTTTCAGCATGAGTGATCTGGGCTTGTTGAGTTTTTATCTTGGGATGGAGGTTTGTCAGACAGATAGTTGCATTACTTTGTCCCAATCGGCTTATGCAGCCAGAATTCTTTAGAAAGCAGGGATGGAAGACTGCAATTCCTCACAAATTCCTATGGAGCCCAGATTTAAATTGAGTAAAGAGAGTACAGGTGATTGTGTTGAGCCAACAATGTATAGAAGCATTGTGGGAAGTTTGAGATTCTTGGTGAACACCAAATCGGATCTTGCTTATTCAGTTGGTTATGTGAGTAGATTCATGAAAAAACCAACTACTGAACACTGGGCTGCAGTTAAACATATACCACGTTACATTGCAAGGACACTGAACTTCGGTTGCAGGTTTAAAAGGAAGCAAGGAACAGACCTCCGGTTGATTGGATTTAGTGATAGCGACATGGCAGGGGATATAGGTGACCGGAAGAGCACCACAGGGGTTTTGTTCATGTTTGGTGAAAGCTTGCTCAGCTGGCAATCTCAGAAACAAAGAGTTGTGGTCCTATCTTCGTGTGAAGCCGAATATATTGCAGATGCAATCGCAGCCTAACAGGGAATGTGGCTTGGACGCCTGCTCTCTGAATTGATGGAAGAGGAGAGCTACTGTGCAGTACTGAAAGTGGACAATAAGTCAGCCATAAACCTTTGCAAGAATCCAGTACTTCATGACCGAAGCAAACATATTGACACTCGGTTTCATTTCATCCGAGAGTGTGTCGAGCAAAAGAAGATCACAATGGAGTATATTCGGTCTGAAGATCAGCTGGTAGATATCCTGACAAAATCGCTCGGTCGAGTGCGTTTCAAGAAGCTGAGGGAGAAGCTGGGTTTGGATCAGGTCAAAAATGTTCAAGATTAGGGGGTGAATTTATTGGAATGTAATCTCGAACATTTACTAGCCCTTAGTCATTACGTCTGTAGTCCACTAGTAAGATCCGAAGTGACCGGGCTTCAGTTGGAGTAGGCCAGTCTTTTCTGTTTTCTTGACCGAGTGAGTTGTCCGAGTTAGTAGGACAGTTAGGAAGGATTTGATTTCTTCGTTTGATTGTTTCCTGCATGTAATGAACTCTAATTTTAGTAGTTAATAAGAGTATAAGAGAGGGCCTCGGTAGAACCGAGTTGTTGCGCTCTGCATCATTTAGTTTTCTCCTGCTACTTCCTGTTTTGTCGGATTTTTGTCAGGTTACTGTTCACATCCGAAAAACTAGTTCGCTGAAGACGTGAATTCAGATAACGCTGATGCAATCCTGAGCGATTAGTTATAGCAGTCATTTCCAACAAGCCCGTCGTCCGCGTGCAAGCCGAAGCTGATGCGCATGGCGTGGGAGGCGTGGCGTGGCTTCTTCCGCCTGCCGCTCCTGGTGAAGCAGTAGTACGTGGCGTGCCTTAGCCGTGTCATGCCATATGAAATTGCCTAGCCCAACTCCCACCTCTATTCCTATATATACAGGAAGGTGGCAAGTAAATATTTAATCATGTCTATTCAGAACGGTTTATTTTCCCAGGCATGTTGCTGCCTGTGCAAATTCTCTCTGTGCAATCAAGCATACTCCTGACTATTAACGAACCTATGTCCGCGTGCAAGCCGGAGCTGATGCGCATGGCGTGGGAGGCGTGGCTTGGCTTCTTCCGCCTGCCGCTCCTGGTGAAGCAGTAGTACGTGGCGTGCCTTAGCCGTGTCATGCCATATGAAATTGCCTAGCCCAACTCCCACCTCTATTCCTATATATACAGGAAGGTGGCAAGTAAATATTTAATCCTGTCTTATTCAGAACGGTTTATTTTCCCAGGCATGTTGCTGCCTATGCAAATTCTCTCTGTGCAATCAAGCATACTCCTGACTATTAACGGACCTATGGGTCTGTTCTTTTTGGCTGTGGTTGATGGTTTTTGTCATGCGGTGATGGTTTTTGGTCGTTTTGCATGAGATTGCGAGAAGAGAGATACTCGCTTGCGATTTTTGATGGTACAGATATTAGATTTTTAACGTGTACTATAATTAACTTGTAGACCCCGTCTTAAAAAATACCCCGTTTAAAAGTTAGATACTATAGCAGAAGCCAAAAACCAAAAGCTGAAAATAACAAAGTCTATGATTTGCAGTGTATGCACTACAGTGCAGTGCAGTCAGCTTCAGTAGCACTATCTGAAAGTATCCAGTTAATTCCAACACACGCTCGGACGTGTAAATGCATGGGTTGAACTCTGGGCGAGCCGGTCGGTCGTTCAGTCTCCTGTCAAGAGGCGTTGTTTTCTCCCTTCGGTACTTTTCACCGGGCTTAGCTAAACAGCCGGCCCGCGACTGGCTGTGAGTTTTCAGTGTGTCCATCAATGTCGAGTTGATGTAACTCAGCGTGCTCTATCAGTCTCAAACCATGGTCTCCATAGTTGAAAATATTTCGTCCCTAAAGATGATGACCTTGCACCTAAAGGTGATGAAAATATTTCGTTCCTAAAGTTTGCAAGATTATGCATGCAGTGTTGATAATGGGCTGAATTTTCCTCAGATGTTGCGTCTCCTTAACTTCGCCCCATCCCCAACTCCCGGCCCAAGTACTGGGCTCCTTGTATTTCGCTTGCTGACACCGCTCCCGGCCAGAAGGATTGATGAACAAACTTGAGCAGAGAAGAGCATTGAAATAGCTTGTCAAGCTGAACCTCTCAAAAAATAATAGCCTGTCAAGATGTTGGTTCTGAATAAAATTTTCAGACAGTACAAAGAAAATTTTCAGAAAAGGAGAGAAAAGCAATTAAGCTCATAAAAATGACCATTGGTACCACCTGCAGGTTCCAACAAACAAATGTTTTGTGTCAGAGAGCTAGCTTATCATGTTTCGTCAGTACACTAATTGTTCTTATTGCAAATAATACATAGAAAAATAGAGACATGAGACATAATTTTTTACGTGAAAAATGTCGCGGGAAAAAAAACTATAGACGCTCGAAAGCAAATCACCATAGTAAGGAGAAATTATAATAGAGCGCTTGCTTTTTTTATAGACTACTGAGGTACATATATAGGGTGAGAGAACCGAATCCCACACGGAGATAAAACCGAATCAGAATCGGTTGCTACGTATTGATACTATATCTGGTACAACCTGTGTATATACCTGTCATACCACGTCTGACATAAGATAACGAAATACCCTATACAGACACTGTACGAATTCGGATCACCTTTTCAACAGTTCTAACAATCAATACATATTGGTTATCGCAGCGGTTAGAATTCTTCCAAGAACCACAATAAACTACTCCAATGCAACAGGATTGATCGTTCGCGCGCCTAGCTAAAGTAAACTCTTATCTGCATCCATATAAGTTGGTCTACACTTCTATCTCCCCGTAGCATGTCAGAATTGCATGTATCTTCAGTTCTAGACTTCGAGTATGTGTTGCTTACACGGATGGAGAATTAGGGATAGACTTCTCCATGGCCAGGGAACGGCACTCGTCGCGTAGCATTGCCAACCTCATGCATCTATCTCCTATGCACATACGTACGGTTTAATTGTTAGCTCACGATTAAATCAATCTATTTTATCATCTGTTTTGTATCGGTACAACGTACTGTCCAATGTTCATACGACCACGTCTACTCGCTTGTGCTTGTGCCCTATATAAACCAGAGCAATTCAATGCAAGATTGCACGGTGCAGTTGCAAATCTTGTTTTCGTATCCAGGGGAGTTCTACCTTCCTGTATATCTCCATGGCGTCGTCTCAGCGCCTTCTTCTCGCCGCCATCATCGCGCTCGCCGTCATGGCTCAAGCTTCTGCCGGAGACGCCAGCCCTCTTCAGGACTTCTGCGTCGCCGAATCAGATGGTACGTACGGTGTCTGACTCTGACATACCCTGCGATTAATCCTGTGAGAATGTTAATTTAATCTGTACTTACAACGATTAATTGTTCAGTTGTTCTCCATCATGAATACTAATCAGATTGTTAAATGCTTGCAGTGTTGGTTAACGGGCTCGGGCTGCCGTGCAAGAACCTGAGCGAAGCGACGGCGGACGACTTCTTCTTCCAGGCGCTGCGGGCGGGCAGCACCATGAACCAGCTCGGATTCAGCATGAAGCTCCTCGACGCAAACGCGATCCCGGGGCTCAACACGCTTGGCATCTCCTTCGCGCGGCTCGCCTTCGGGTCGCGCGGCCTCAACCCGCCGCACATCCACCCGCGCGCCACCGAGGTGCTCCACGTCCTCCAGGGCTCGCTCGTCGTCGGGTTCGTGTCGTCCAGCCCGGACAACAAGCTCTTCACCAAGAACCTCCGCGCCGGCGACGTCTTCGTCTTCCCCGCCGGGCTCGTCCAGTTCCAGCTCGCCAGCGAGAGCGGCGCCGTGGCGATCTCCGCCTTCAGCAGCCAGAACCCTGGGCTGGTCGTCGTGAGGGACGCAGTGTTCGGCTCGAGGCCGTCCATGTCCGACGATGCGCTGGAGAAGACGTTCGGGGTGGGCAAGGACATCATCGACCAGCTCAAGGACCAGTTCAACTAGATCGATCCATGTAATTCCATGCCCAAGTGTTAGGAGTAACACACATGCCGCTGCGTGTGGGCCATTCATGCATGTGTCTATATATATAGGAGCATTGTCTTAGTGTTTTGTTAGTGAGAACCGTGCCGCTGCGTGTGGGCCATGCATGCATGATATGTGCATCGCGCGTTCGTACGGTGGGTTTATCGTAGTAGTATTAGTTAACTAGCATAAGCGCGACGCAACGTCGTACTAGCTACTGTATGAACCAAAGTAAAAGGGACAAATATTCGCAGTAAAAAGAGAGTGGAGAGGTTTTTTCGTAAAAAATCGAGAATCTTTTTGAAAGAATCAAGAGCTTGTACGTAATTACTTGAAATCACATGGCATTATCCAATAAAAGAAGAGTGGATGAGCTTTTTTTGCAAAAAATCAAGGATCTGTTTGTAAGAATCGAGAATCTGTACGTAATTACAAAAATACAGAGGACTTTTTCAAAAAAAATGATATGTGGACATGGTGGAGAGATGGGAAGTCGCCAAACTTTGTTATTATATGGATGATATCGTAATAAATATCAGGTGAATGCATGCATGATGTGATATTGTCCAATGAAGCTATGATATTAGTAAAGGAAGGAAGGTAGTGGAAAAATTTGTGTTTAATCAATTAAGCTATTATGTTGGCGAGGAAATCAATTAGCACTATTCCACTTATGCCCATGGTTCCGGTGACCGATTATTTATCGGTTGTATTGGTCATTTGTCTTGGTAAAATTTTAAACTGGTTTTAAAATATTTATTTTACATGAATTTTATTAAATATAGAAGATTTTTTTGATAAAATTTGTTTAAAAATTTTAGACCAATATTTTCAACCTATTTTTTTTCAAATTCAAATTTTATTTTGAAAATTTTGGTCCAAAATTCTCTGATTATTTTTCCAATTAATCAATCATATTGGTAAAATTTTAAAAACCGATTTTTAAAACCCTGCTTATGCCCTGCTTGGACCGCGGAAATTCTACCAGCACTATGCAAGAATTACTTCTCTTCTAATGAGTTTCTTGTGAGAATCCGGCATCTCTATGGGGTTATATGAATTATACATACCCTTGCGTGTCCAACAGTACCTAGCCCAAGATGTAATCATATAACTCGATCTCAAATCATGGTCTCCATAGTTGAACATACATTTCCTTCCTAAAGGTGATGCCCTTGCACTTTTTGTTGCCTCTAAAACCTGAGTGTATGTGCATGCTTTCTTTGCTCCACTTCAGCACCGCTTATTTAGGGTTTTAAGCCTGAGTTTCTAGTATGTTTTATACTATATTATTTTTTATTGTAGTTGTTAATAGTTTTTCAATGTAATTAAATTTTTAAAAATAAAAAATGATATGTCATCATAGACAATGCAAAAAATATGAAAAAAGAATATACAAAAAAGTTAAAATGCTAGAAAAAGATGAAATTAAAAAGTTAGAAGCCAAAAGCTGAAGCTCTAATGAGCGGCACCTTTGTTTCTTGGTTACAACTTACAAGCACATGTATGTATGTAAAAAAAGAAGGGAAAAGTTTCCCTAGAAGTAGATATGCAAGTTTTTGCAGTGTTGATAATGGGCAAATTTACCTCACATGTTGCGACTCCTTAGATTCGGTCCACCCCCACTTCCCGCCCACATATTGGGCCTGTTTGGACATGGATGCTCTTGTTTTGCTTTAATTGCTTTCACCTCTCCCGGCCAGAAGGAATATTATTAATGTTACATGCAAAGTTTCTCGAGTTTGATGGACAAACTTGAGCAGAGAAGAGCGTTAAGCCATTGCAATCTCGCCAGCTAATCACCTAATAATATTATAGGGAATGGATTGTTTGCTCAGGGGGGTAGCTACCCAACTGTCATCCATCACTGGATTTTGCATCAAGATTCATGTCCTTTCTTCTCCCTGTCAACTTCGAAGACTTTTAGCTAAAAAAAAGTCAAAGACTTTCATCTCAAAATTTATTCCACCTCAAAAATTCAACCTTCAACTCAAGCAATTTTGAAAATTGTCAATGATGTAGTTGAAAACTATCAACTCAAATTTCAAGATTTCCAACTCAAAACTTCCCACTCTCATCTCAAATTGTTCAACTTTCATCTGAAAAATATCAAATTTCAATTAAAAAATTCGGGTGGGTAGCTACCCCTTAGGCAGACAGATACTTCGGTAATATTATATATGTACTTGGGTAATCCATACTTGTTGCAACTAGCATGCCAGGCTGTTGGTCCGAACAAAATATACGGGCACTACAAGAAAATTTGCAGAGAAGGACAGAAAAGCACGTTCATAGAAATGAACATAAGTACCACCTACAGGTTCATTCCAACAAACATAAATAAGCTTTGCACCAGAGTGCTAACTTATTGTTTTTCGTCAGTACATTAACTGTCTTGATAATGTATATTGGTTATTGCAGTGGTTATAATATATTTAGAAACAGAGGGTTTCACCCCGGTTCCGTTTACTGAAGAAACCAAGATCTCAGCGACAAGCGCTGTCCACAATCCGGCACACAAAGCAATCTAGGCTCATACGTACTGAAACAGACCAGAGAACCGGCCTCACCGGCCCTGATCAACCTGTGGGCCTGTATGATATGGCTACGGTTTATGATTTTTAACTGAAATTTTTTAATTTTAGCTATTTACGACAGAGATTATGGAGAGAGATACTCGCTTGCGATTTTAGATTATACAGATGTTGAGTTTTTAACATGTACTATAATTAACTTGTAGATTCTATCTAAAAAATACTTTATTTGAAAATTAGGTACTATAGCAAAAACCAAAAACCGTTTTGAAAAACCGAAAAGAACAGGCTGTGTCTATGCCATCGCATTTTCCATCCCCGTTTCACGCAGCTGCTCTTCAGATTTCTCCTCCTCTCCATAATGCATCTCTGCATCAGCTCAAGGTACATCATCTGCATTTGCTGAGTTATATAATCAGCTCCTTTGGTTAACCTGTGGTTAGGAGCTTAGAGTTGGAGTTGTAATCTGCATCTGTACACTATGCTTTAGTGTACATGGGTAGTGTTTCAGCGCTTTTCCCTCTAACAGGCTTGCGCAAATCCTAAAGCGCTTCAAGGAGGTAAAGTAGCACTCATGCATCATTGGTTTATGCTTCAATATTTGTATACACCCGTGCGTGTCCAAGAATCCAAGATTTAACTCGACCGGCATGCTCGACCACGGCCCAAAAATGGTAATTGGGCTTCTTCCTAACAACTACGAAAGCCCAATTCAGGTAGTGTTGTCTTTTGCTACACTGCATGTGCGTGCGCTTGGGCCTGGCAAAACAGATTGGTCTGAAACGTAAACGAATTTTGGTGAGGCGACCAAAGCCCCAATAGAGCTTACACTATTGACTCCTAAAAAAAAGGTGTACTATTCTTCTAATAAATGAACAATAGGATTATTATAAAAGTGGATAAACATCACACACACCACAGTGCTCGCTACCGCGGCCGAGCGATGATATTAACAATGTTTGAGTTGACAGTGTTGCTTTGTCGGTTCGTCAGTTGGTACCTGAGTGCAACCAAAAGCTGATGCGTCTCTTCGGTCAAATTTGGATGCATTATTCGGCCCCGTTTTCTTAAGCCGCAGCGGATGATTTTTAACCGTGTTTTTTTTTTTTGAAATAATGACAAAAGACAAAGACGCTGAGTGGCGCATGTGTTATTAAGCTTAAAAGATCGTTTGAAAAAATAGTTTTGAGAAATCACTTAAAAAACACATCTTATTTATTTTAGTTTCTAAAAAAACCCGCAAACCAGAGCTGAATGCAAAAGATGGGAAGGATACCAAGTGAGTAGTTGATTAATTGCCACGTGAAAGCACGTGCGTACTTTGTCCACATGGATCCATACAACAGCTAGATTCCAAAGTACTGTTTCATCTTTATTGTGCCAGTGATCTGACCATCTAACTGGGTCATGTTGTCGAAATATTTACCCTGTGAAAAATAGCATGTAATAGGATTAAGTCAAAGAATAGTGATAGATCTAGGAGGTGATCGGAATAGCGATGGTTTTTGGCTTTTGCTGAAAAAATATTGTAGCTAGCTGAAAAAACACTGTAGCTGAGTTGGTTTATTGAGTATAATTAAATGTAAAAAATATAAAAAAATCGAAAACAAAAAATGAAAAAAAAGTATAAGTAAATTTTAAAAAATGAAATTTTTATCAGTAGTCTTTGTGCATCGAGCTACGCATTCTGATAAGAAAAAATCGCCACCGCAGCGATCAGAGAAGCTGAGTTGAGCGCCCCCTAGTGGTATGCTAGAATCAACTTTAACTGTATGCAGGGTTGTTAGGCCATGCCCAATGAAAAGATGCTTAAATAGATATTTTCAGTGAGAGAAAAATATCATGTTATGAAGTATCTATATAAGAGCAATAACTGCAGCGTCCCGCATTTTCTAATTAACTTAATCAGCATAATCAGTATTAATAATAGTAATTAAGCGATCGAATTAACATTAATAATCACACACTATAGTTTAGATCATAACACAGGGTTTTTAAGCTGAATAAATGCAAATGAACAAACAAACAGAAGCTGTATCTTTTATTACAAACCAAAGTTTAACAGTCCGTTTACATTAGTACCTAGTTTATAACAGAGGAATAAATTAAAGGAAGAAAATCATTGCATACATACATCAGTACAGTCGGTTCAGTATATAATAGAATTACTTACACATGAGTTCATACTTTCCACCATGCATCTAAACTAAGGAAAAAGGCGAAGTTACATTACATGCATAGCATTTCTTACAGTAGGATCAACCTTAGAACCACCGCTGCACCGCTATTTCATTTGTATGCAACATAGTATCAAAATGTGCAAAAAGACCAAACGAAAAGAATAAACGAAAAGATGTGCAATAAGAAAGAGAGTGAAATTGCTGTGCCCTAGAGGTTAGTTTCGGGTAGGGCATTTCATTCACGGAGATACCAGATTATTTGAGAGCCAATTAGCACCTCTCACAACTATAGGGTCATCACTCGACAGTAAAAACAAATCTAACTTATTAATTTATGAAAAATCACTGTATAGAGCCGCCCACCAAAATATCTCAGGCTTACCCCCATGGCATAGTTGCATTAGGCAAACAGGGTAGCACAGGCAAGGGATAAGGGTAGAGCTTCGGCCGAAAGGGAGGAGAGAGACAACATTTAGCCAAGCAGCCGAGAGACAAAGAGCAATCATACCAAAGCATTCCAACCAGCCCTAGACCACCATCCCTTTTTCCCCATCCACCTCGTTCTCCAACCCCAATCCCAGATCCAGCCATCAATCAAGCCACCATGCCTCAACAAGCACAAGAGGGACAATCAAGACTGAGCTAGCAAGAACCAGGAGCAAGAACACACAGCTAGTCAACCCCGGGAGCTAGGAGCAGGAAGCCCAGCAATAGGAGGAGACGGCCACCACAACACAAGGTCCCCACCTGCTGGCCGACAAGGGAGAAAGCAACGTTGAGGCCACTTCTTCCCCATTCCCAAATCAACCAGACAAACAACTAACAGAGGTAGGCCATGCCAAGAATCCCACCCTAAGTACTTATTTAAAACCTCGTAGATGACATAGCCAAACAATGGAGTAGCATCAACCATCAACAACTAGAGTAACATAGCTAGATCTATGGAAACATGACTTAGCCGAACCATACACAGAACCTTAAACCTCCAAGGTACCAACTAGGCCAACATAGCAAACCAGTGAAGCCATGAACCATGCCAAGCAATCATAGTACCCATGACATCACCACAGCACAAATGCATAACTCTTGCAGCATGTTAGAGCCAAGGGCAGTAAAGGGACAAGGGAGAGGAAAGTACTAAGAGGCGAAATACCATAGAACCATGCCGCTACTCGCACCCAACGACCCACCAATACTCTCCTGACGTATGGACGGACCTCAGGCCCTGTCGTAGCTACCACAAGATCCTACTCCCGTTAAGGCAACATCAAAAGTGCATAGCAAATCATAAACATGAACAAGCCATAGTAAACTACAAAATCAAATAGAGAGAGAGAGCAAGTAGAGGGGCAAAGGGGAGAGTGCCATGAGAGGAATTGGCGCCGGTGGCGACAGTCAACCAAAAGCTGACCTAGGGTTACCATCGGGAGGCACTGGCGGTTAGGCCGAGGGAGCCAACGAGGTTGGCATAGAGGGGAACCAAGGCGGTGGTGTAGAGAGCAAAGGGAGGAGTCAGAGGTGGCAGCGCCCAGGGGCCAAGAGCAGGCGACGACATAGTGAGCCGAGGACAAGCTTGAGGAGGAGACGTGTCGGGTTCTAAGCTGGAGGCAGTGATGCTACGGCCAGGAGCTGGGATGGAGCATGGCGTCGAGTGCCGGCCAGAGGGGAGAGTGCCCAGATCCAGATCGAGAGACGAGGGAGAGGGGAAGAGAATGAGGAGGCGTTTGTGGGGGAAAAGAAGGGATAAGGCAGCTAGTTCGGCCGAATGAGAGAAAGAGCCAAGAAAGGAGAGAGAAAGGAAAAGAAGAGAGGGGAGAGAAAAAGAAGAAACAAAGGAGAAGAGAGAGGAAAAGTGCGCACAAAATATAATTCTTTCGTGAGTATTTAACCTAAAAACTCTCTAGACATATTAGATAATAAAAGCACTACTAATCATTAATTATGATTAGTATGAATTAATTGAGCAAGGTCAGTAGTTAAAGTCATACGTGTAAGGATTTAATTGTTGCATTACCATATGGATCATTTTGTGCATACATAAATTCTCAAATAAATTCCGTTAGCCCCATATAAATTTTAGTGACCCACATTTAATTAATCGAGACTATTAGAATGGGTGAATTGCCAGGAAACTATTAAAAACTATACGTGATTAATTAAAATATTATGCAACAATTAAACTTTAGTGCGACTGTTAAAATAGCAGTTGAGCCGCAAAATCCCCAATTAGCTGCAATAAAACTTAGAAATCATATTAGGACATTATAGTGTAACTCCTCTATTTATTTACCACACATTAATTTCTTTGGCACTGGTAGCTTAAATTACAACACATATGCTAATTTCAGGAGAGGGAACTGGAGTGGAAAGCGGATCTGTTCAGAGTGGCACAGGGACCCAAAGCTCTCATCTAGACCCAGGCAAGCATTTCTTTGAACAATTCTATAGAGTATATTTAGTAAAACAAGTATTTCCTTATTAATCTTATATCATTCTGCATGAAATGGAAGATCTTTTAAATCAAAGAAAGGAAATGAGAAGGAAAAGAAAAGAGATAGTTGTCAACTGATGGAGCAGTTGACTAAGTAGGTTAATTAAGAAGGTGGGCAGAGGTTGCCTTAGGCAGGCAACAGAGAGGTAGGTTGGGACCTTTGCATAAGATAGAATATAAGGGATTACAAACTTCACTCGTATATGTGGACCATATTATTCGTATCAATCATTATTTCATCTAAGGATGGATAGGATTAGTAGTACTATCAAGGTTATTATATTCTCCACATGGGTAAGTATTAATTAGAGAAGGAATTCAGAGCTACTCGAAACCGGGAGTAGGAGATTCACAACCGAAAGAACCTAGAACTGGTATATAAGTTGGAAGGGGGGATGCGGATCGCAAGAACCCAGGACTGGTCAGATACTAGAAGCGAGGGTGCGTGAAGGTGATATATTACGTAGTTGACTGTTGGGTATGGGTGAATGAACTGGCCTAACCACCAATTATGAGGCTTTATGTGGGTCTGGGTGAGGGTCAAATACCGCCTCAGGCTGCCAATTGAGAGTAGCTGGGTGAAGATATAATATACTGAGATAGAATAAAAGTTATGTACTCTAATTTAGATATCACATCTAAGGAAATGCGAAGATCCATACGCCACCAGAATCAGAGTGATTATGGATAAAGTGATGCAAGCTTGCACAATGCTTTATAAATTATAAATTCATATCTGTCTCATGGATTAGAGGCTATGGAAATCAATAGAGGTTTTAGTTATTTATACGAGTGTCCAGTAGTTTTTTAAAATAATAATCCAAAATTCTTCACAACAAGAAACCCTTACTTTTTTATATAGTGAGAATGAGAAAGAGCATGACAACAAGATGAGAGAACAAAGATAGATAGGAGCATACAATGCATAATTGTTATATAAACTTGTTGAGTATGTCGTACTCACTCTGCTGTAACACTTTGATGTGTTATGAATATTGTGTGTATATTGAAGAGCCTCAGTGGGCAATATATATATAGGAAGTACAAGAGAGTATTACAGATAAAAAAGGCATATCAGGAAGAGAATACAAAGTCTATATCCTAATACAGCTCTATATCCTTAACACCCCCCTCAAATGCAAGGCGTATGCAATAGCATTGCATTTAAAAGAATTAACATTAAAATAGGAAAAATCCAAAATCCAAGTCTTGTAAACGTCGTCGTAGCATACAGCTCTTGAAAATTATGTCAAAAATAGAATATCTCCATCCGAGGTCATGCGGTAGCCCATAAAGTATGACGGCAGCCCATAAAGTAGATCGAAGCCCGAGACGGCGATGGCGCAGTGCACAAGAAACGCAATAGAAATGCAATGCAGAAAGAAACACGGTAGCCTTAAAAGCTCAGGGCAGCGGCTTAAAAAGAAGCGGTGGTATCATAACGACTTTTACGACCTACATGCGGCTCAAAGAGAAGAACGGCAGTTGCTGCCATGCGAAAGACAACACTAAATCCTAAAGGATGGACTAAGGCTAGCAAAGCAATCGACTGACTGACACAAAAAATTTGTTGACTTGTATGGCTTGAACAAACTAGAAGATAGAGACTATGGATTTGAATGGACGCAGTGGAAAACTCGAAATCCTAAAAACTCAAAATCCTAAATAATAGACATAAAAGATCAGTCTTCAAAATTTAATCAATCTCTCTAACAAGCCTTGAATAGTCCAACACAAAAGACCAACCATGTATTACTCCGCTGCCGCCTATAAAACTAGACGAAAAGGATAGGCTTGCCCCCAATTAACGGGCGCAAGAAACTGCGGGCCGCACAAAATGCAACCAAAGCGCATGCAACAAAGAATCTAGGGGCAGCCAAACAGAACTTGGCCAATCAAATCCGGCGTAAGAAAGAAAGAAATCTCCTCTTTCCGGAACTCGAAGGACTGGCCATGGTGGGACGGAATGCTTCGAGGAAGGATAATATATGTTATGTGTATATTGAAGAGCCCTAGTGGGTAATATATATACGGAGTACAATAGGGTATTACAGATAAAAAAGGTATATCAGGAAGAGAATACAAACTTTATATCCTAATACAACTCTATATCCTTAACATGATGGACTTATTATTTGTTAGAGCGATATTCTATCGGCTAAAATGAATAATAATATGTTGACTAGTGTTTTTACCCCACGGTAAAAATGTGGCTTATCACAATAACCTTCTATGGGAACATTTATTTTACAGATGCTTAGATAGTTTGAGAAGGTTAAGAGCTTGTTTAAGCACCTGCTTATCCCAATACAACTCTAGTATGGACTATGCTTACATAACTATTTTGCTGGATTTTTCCATGTGTGACCTGTTCCTAGCGTTGGCCTCCTCTTCAAGCTGCGACCCCAGAGCAACCGCTAGCACAGATATCCAATGTGGCAAAGTAAAATAGTTAATTTGCCCAAAACACCTAATTAAATCCTGCATTGGACATGGCCTTAGCGAGCTAAGATTTGACTCGAGCTCGAAACTACCATGTTCGAGTTTGACATTGGACTTGAGTTTAGTTTGATCAAAACTGAGCTCGATAATGGTTCAAAATCAAAGCTAGGCTAAAGCTAGCCTAACTGAGTTGAGCTCAAATAATTTGCTGAAAACAAGATCGTTTACCGCATTCGTCGAAAACTAGGCCCTTTACCGCCTAATACGAAAACGCGTGGTGGATAAGATGGAGTACGAGGAGGATTAATTCGCGCACGTTTGGAAGAATCCAATGCCAAAATCCTAGAGGGGACACAGGAATCTTGTGATTTTTGTCTCGTCGCTTAATTTGTTTTTCTTATCTCTCGTTCTTTTTCCTGGTTTTTTTGTCCTGTTGCAATTGATGAGAAAAAAAAAACCATTGCTTCTTGTTATTATGGGACATGGAGCCCAGCACGAAACGACGACAGTAGCAGGTGGCCCGGTCGTGCGCTTGCCTGTGTTGTCTCCTTCTCTGGTCATCCTCCAATTAATTCCATCGACGGGGATAAGTGCTCCGGCGACAACTCGTCGGTTGCCGGTTACTGCACTCACGGGCCCCTCTCTCTCTCTCTCTCTCTCTCTCTCTCTCTCTCTCTCTCTCTCGCCCTTCAATTTACCTGCATGTTCTTGTTGTCTCCGTGTGATGCTTGTGAATTTCCTGGTGGAACCATGTCAGTTCCCAATAAGACGGAAATATTACTCCATGTTTTATTAGGAAGAAAACCAAATTACGAATCCTTCCCAGGTCACAAGCTCATGCTTCACACGCAAATGGAGGCTTTAAAGCTCCGTAAGTCCTTCGGCTAGGCCAAGTTGCCGGCTACAATATACCCATTATTTAACAGGGTCAATCTCTTTAAAATCTCTAAAGTTTTACATGTTTCATTGTAAATATTAACAATATTTAAGTTATTTTGCAAAAACCTATAGGATCGCTTGATCCCACACGTCACAGCATGGCCGCCACCACTGCCATTATTTGGTGTCTTTTTTGCTATGTTTTGTGTGTGTGTGTTCTCCATCAATCAAAAGAGAAGAAAAAAATAATTCGAAAGGAGAAAGAAATAGTCAGGAAAACGACCTCTGAACTCCATTATTTATGCAGGAAAAGTTGCAACACTCTCACAGCCTCTCTACTGTAAACAAATCAAGTTGCCCACTAAACGCTACTCTCTCATCTGCCTATTTTTTTAAAAGATCTTGTTTACAAACATAAGACGTCCTTTCTATTTTAATACAAAATAAGTATCTTGTTTTCTCTATATCTTTAACAAATATTTAGTTTTACTTTATATTCTCTACATGTATATATTGAAATAGTACTTAAAGATACTATAGCCATTTTTCATACATCCTTGGTCTATGTGTAAAATAAAATACGTCATATATTTTCCGACGGAAATAATAGCTAGCTAGCTTAAGACCCATTAGCTAATTGGACATTCTTTAGTTTCCTGCTCTCTCCGAGAGAGAGAAGGCTACAGTGAAATGAAATGACATTCTTTAGGACCTGTTCTTTGTGGGTACGGTTGATGGTTTTTGGCTGCGGTTTGATGACTTTTTAGTTGTTTGCGACAGAGATTACGGAAAGAGAGATACTCGCTTGCGATTTTTGATGGTACAGATATTAGTTTTTTAACGTGTACTACAATTAACTTATAGACCCTATCTTAAAAAAATACTCCGTTTAAAAGTTAGTTACTGTAGTAAAAACCAAAAGTGGCTTTTAGAAACCGTAAAGAATAAGACCTTAGTTTCCTGCTCTCTCCGAAAGAGAGAAGGCTACAGTGAAATGAAATACTACCTGCCCTCCTTTCGCTAACGAGTAACAGCTAGGCCAGCACAAACCCAACAAAGAGGGAAATAACAAGTGCATCTGGGCCCTCCATAGGTTGGGCAATGGCTGCCATCCTTCTTCAGAAGAAGACTATTGGATGCTTGACGTGCAACTTCAGGGTGCTGTTTTGAAATGGAGGAATTCCACTCCAATTTCTGGAAGAATGATTCTATTTCATACAATACGAAATCTCCATGAAACTTCTTGCTCTAGCAGTTGACCTTTCGGCCTCGCTTGAAACGGAGGAAAGCCGGAGATATTGGGCTTATTTTTTTTACTTTGTTTTATGATTTTTGGTTGCGACTTATGGTTTTGAGGTTGTTCATGAGAAAAATCATGGCGTAACAGAAACTCGCATGCGATTTTGGCCGATATAAATAAAGTCGCTAAAATATATACTACCATCAAATTGTAGATCTCGTCTTGAAAAAACACTCTATTTGAAAGATAGTTACTGTAAAAAAATCAAAAAATAACTTTTAAAAATTAAAAAGAATATACCTATTGTCATGCTTCCTACGAAATTCCTACATTTTAAACAAAGCTCTTGATAGTCAATTTACAATCGAATGTTTGTTTTTATTGGACTAACGTGGAATCAAAGCACTCACTCACAATAGAACACTAGGTATAATCTGAAGCTAATGAGTTGAATCACACAACTCCCAAAGGTGCCGAGTATTTTGTGGTTGTTCTTCACTAATTACTCTGACTAATAAGTTTAAGAGAAGAAAGAAACGAACTGTTGAAATTTCAAAATCCAAAGCAAATGGTGTGATAGACTACTGAAGTGATCCTATGGTATGTCGGCAATAGACTATCCACCATATGTGAACGTCTTATCGTATGGGACGTTTGCATCAAGGAAATAACCCTGTCCACACAACCGTTACACTTGCACGTTATAGCAAAAAATCATTTCTTGAACCTCTGGAGAAAAGGGTTAACATTTGACTTCATCGAGCTCTATCATATCATTTTCCTTCTTCATTCGTTTCTATATTGTTTTACGAGAGTATTTAGTTTGGTGACTATCCACGCTGGACGCTACTCTTATCCATCTCATATCTTTATCATTGTCTTTCCCACAGCTCATGTTGTTGTCGCTGCTGGTTGTGTATCCATCACTATTAAAACCCAAATCACTCATTATGGGTCTACACCTTAAACCTAACTTGCTCTTTAGGATTTGTCAGTTGTTCTTCACCGCCTTCCACCGCTTACTAGTATACCTGTAGTTGGTGACCTAGTGATCTCCTTTCTGACTAACCTTTTTGCATCAAATGAGCAAACTCGTTGCAGAAAAATACCTATACGATGCGCTTGCGTTCAAGGCATGGTGGTATCCACTAGAATCTTTTTCTAAGGATGCCAACATGATAGGATTTTTCATTGTTTCCTAGACCTTGATCAATTTATTTATGTAATTTGAATATTTGTAAGTTGGGGGTTCCTCTCGACCTCTACAACTATTTTTTCACTATTCTGAAAGATTGGTCTAAAAATGTTCTCAAAATGCACACTCTGTTTGCAATTATCCACCTTTGCAGGAACCCAAACAGAAAAAAAAGGGGGAAACAAGAAATGAAAAGCCATTAATACACTGCACGAGGAAAAAAAAAAGAGAAAAAGGAGCCCAAATAAAAAACTAAAGGGTTGCCTTTTTCTATTCCAACATTTTCTTGCCCCTCCGCTTCTTCTCTTCTTCTCCACAGTCCACACTGTTCATCCCTCTCCCCGCTCTCTTCGATCCCCAAATCCCGAATTGACCAACCAAATCCTCAACCCCCTATGGAGTGGACGGCCCCGAAGCCCACCTCCCCCTCCTCGCCTCCCCTCCTCTGGGACTGGGGCGACGCCGCCGTGCCGGGCTCCTCCGGCGAGGCGGCGGGGAGGCGCGGGAAGGAGAAGCGGGCCAAGGGGGAGGAGGGCGGCGTCGGGGAAGTGAGGTGCCAGGTGGAGGGCTGCGGGGTGGAGCTGGGCTCCGCGAAGGAGTACCACCGGAAGCACCGCGTCTGCGAGGCCCACACCAAGTGCCCCCGCGTGGTCGTCGCGGGCCAGGAGCGCCGCTTCTGCCAGCAGTGCAGCCGGTGGGTGTGCTTGAGGCTCCAAGATCGGTCGCCGTAGTCGTGTTCTTGCCTCTGGTTGCTCGCCGGAGCTGTACTTTTCGTGCCTTCGATTGCTGTAGCTGTTCTCTGCAAAGCGGCACGCTCGCGCCTTTCTGCGATTGCGTTGGGCGAGTTTGAGCCTTTCCTTCTTGGAACTCTGGAAGCGCAAAGCTTCTACAAGCTTGTGTTTTTACGCGATTACTTCAGGATGCATCGCGCTATGCTGTAATTGCGTGATTAGTTAGTTGGTTAACCCGTGCAAGCGTGTGTTTTGTCAGTGGTCTGTGAAAAGTTTTGTGCTGTAGTTTTGTGGCTGTCTTGTGCGAGTACGGCATGCAACACTGCGCGAGTATTGGTCTTTCGTACGTTGTGGTTTCCCGATTTGGGAAGCAAAGATGCCTTTTTCCCCACAATTAGTACTGTGTACCTGTGGAGAATCGTACTGCGTGGGTAAATGGCTTTGCAATGCGTGTTTCCAGTTTTGGTATGGCTCTTGTCCTGTGTGTGTATTTTTGGGATCGAATTCTGTTTTGCTGTGGCTACTGTGTGGAGACTTCCCTTCTGTGTACACTTTTAGATGGTAATTAGCCTGTGCAGTATGTGGTTTTGCTGATTGCTGCTTGGGTTTTGGTGATCAAGGTTCCATGCTCTGTCAGAGTTTGATCAGAAGAAGAGGAGCTGCAGGCGGCGACTGTCTGATCACAATGCTCGTCGACGGAAGCCGCAACCAGATGCGTTCTCCTTTGCGTCAGCGAGGCTGCCGTCATCATTGTTATTTGGTAATTTATTCGCATCTTAAGTGGGTAATTCTGGAATATTTACATTTTCCTCACTCGATACATGGTGGTGAGATCACTGTTCTTTTATGCTTGGTTGTAAGATTTGATAATATCATAATTAGTCAGAAATTATCTTATGGCACTCAATATATCAGATGTCGAAGCATCAGTTACATTCTTGTGTACCTTCTTAACTCTTTTATGAAATCAAATGTTTTTCTTCACCCCCCAAATTTATATGCCATTGCCCAATGCAGATGATAGGCAACAAATAAGCTTTGTCTGGAACAAAGCTCCACTTAGCCATGTAAGGCCTTTCGCATGTTCTCCATGGGACAGCCCATCCGACTTCAAGCTCCCACATGTGAAGGAAATAAGAGAAATATCAGCTAAAGTTGGGACAACCAATGGACAAGTTCATTTGGATAAATCACATCTATCCAATTCTCTTCCAACACTGAGTCATGGCATAGATGAGCTGTTACCAATGAAAGGTATGGCTTCCCAAACATGTTGTAACTATTGCGGAAATGTATACATCAATGAAGAAGCTGTTATCTGCTTTCTTAGGTGCTTCAGCACATTTATTTACAAAAAAAGAGTCTTAAATCTTTGAAATGTTTCAACTTTATAGTGTTCCAGATGCCAAACTTTGGGCAAACTGTTTTGGAAAGTTGGAACCTTGTAGCATTGTTAAAAAAAATGTGGTTCCAGTTTTGTTTCCCCCCAAAACAGTGAGGACGATTTTTTTAGCCTTCACTCATCTCTACTAATTCTTGGACATATGGGGATCTTATGATTGCAGGCTTGCTTAGAAGTCCTTTTGTTCACAGATCTTATAGTTTCCAATGGGATTTAGCTTACCCTTGAATTTTAGGTGGAACCAAGAATTCCTTGCCATGACTCTTTTCAAACTGGCCTTTTAGATGTTAATCGTGGGAATGCACGATTCTTTTCTCTAGAAATGTGTATCCCCATGGGCAAAAATATACATTTGCAGCATAGCTACCACAAGAACAAAACTATTCTAGTTTAGGCTATCAGATGTATTTGTTGGTCTTGGATCCTTACACATGATGGCATTAGGTTTAAGAATTAGGAAAAATGGAATACTGGTGGATTATATCATTGTAGGAAATGAAATGGAGTGTCAGAGAAAAAACAAGGAGGTTTTGCACAAGATTCTATCCAGCGAAATTTGTGTTTTGTGGAGTTGTGTTGCCTGAGGTGATTTAATTGAAGATCAATATTGATTGCGCATTTTGTGATATCAGATAGCTGTAGATCTTTCGGATTGAAAAGTGGCTCCCATCTGACAAAGTGATAGCATCAAAACACTTATGATGATATGCAGAAGTCAGCTTAGGAACTCCTAAACTTCACGTTGTGATGTCCTCCAAAGTCCTGAATACTGGAGGACTAGTAAGTTGTTAAGTATTACTGAACATACTGCAGTATGCTTGTTGGCAATATCTGCTCAATTGTAACGCCGGTTTCTTGAAATATATCTCAAATGCATATGAGCCACATAATTTTCATTTGCCATTCCAGACATCTCTGCTACCAATATTTGGATGTTCTTCATTGTCCGGACTTCGATTAGAGAATCACATGCTTTGATTGATTGATTCGCAGGTCCAGACGCATCTTTAACCGCTTCAAAATTAGATGGAGCACTGGATCTTCAGCGTGCTCTCTCTCTTCTGTCAGCTAGTTCTTGTGGATTATCTGATCCTGTACAACAAGCATCTTGTCTTATCGAATTTACCGGTGCCAGCCAAAACAGCCGGGACCTTCCTTTATCACATGGAGGGAACTCTGCTTCAGCATCCTGTGCTGAAGGACAGCCTATAGCACTGCCATCTCAGCTCGTTCGTTTTACCATGGATGCTAGCAGCAATGGCTATGACTCCACCTTCTTCGGTGTAAACCAGATAAATTAAGGTGTGAACCGGACAAGCCTCTTGTTGATTTGAATCGGTAGCCACTAAGGTGGCCTGAGCTTATGCAAGAATTGCTTCTGTCAACTACCAGAGTGCAAAATCTCACTGTTAATGCTTTTTGGTCATCCCTGAACTAAGATGAACTGGGCGAAGGCCAGCTTGTGTTGAGCATGCGCTATGCAGTTCCATCCTATGGTCCTTTTTTCCTTGTTCTTTTTTTTATGTGCCTATTTTCAAACTGTGATTTGACCTTGTTATTTTCCATTGTACAACCCAAATGTAAACTGTTCGATCGCGTTGAAACCATTGTTGACGAATCTGGACATGATTTTGTTTGCGTAAGTGATCTTGTTTCAATGGTGACAGGATTAGAAATTTAGAATGCTTCAACTCATGCCTTAGAATTGTTTCTTCTTCCTGACAAGCAATTACTAGTGCAGCAAAGAACTAGAGATGTATGGTTATGATCAAATAATAATTTGATAACCGTTATGCAAATAACATCAATTTGCCACGTTATGCAGGGAGAAGAGAACAGCCTAAGTTGACTTGTCCTCCATTTGAGTTATATTTGTTTTCTAGAACGTGCACCCACGTATATCAAAGAACAATTTAATAATATAATTCCAAGTAAAGAAAACGATATTGTCTCCTCAGAGAGAGCAAATCAAACAGCTTCTGGGGACTAGATGCAGAACCGAGTCACCATCTCGGTTGTCTTCATATGAATCTGCCTGAATCAGATGAGTATGTGGCTGAAATTTTTGTCTCCAGTCAAAACAGTCAGACAAATTGTTATAAACCTTAGTTTATAGGGTAAACACCGCTGAGAGGATAGCTAAGTGGCATCGGCGTAGAGGAAGAGAGACTATAGATGAGAACGACTTTGTTATTTCTTGCTTCCTCCAATAGCATATGGCATTCCCCTTATAAAGATGAATTCCCCCTAACAGATAGAATATAATCTCAATTATATTTCTAATAAATAAAAACTAATATCATATCTCCAATAAATGAAAACTAATTTCTAACTCAAATAGAAACTAATCTCTACTTCCTAATAATGACCAGCTGGGTTGGATCCATGTGCATTCTTACGCCTATAACATCACACCTCTCTCAGACATGCAGCTCGTTCTCAAGCTTCTAACCCGACATGCACGCCTAGGTGCAAATAAACAAAAGATCTCCGCTCATCGTGTGCGTGAGTAAATGAGCACACGTTTATTAGCAGCAACTAGCCAGCATATCCCTCGCTCTCCTGTCTTCCCCTCCTCAATCAAACTTGGTAAGAGAGAAAAAGACGGAAGTGCATCCATAGTATAGCGAGGAAACAAAGCTGATTCACAACAGAAGGCAGTGCGGCGGCATGATGAGATTTAGGGAGGAGAGCAGCAGCGAGGATGCACCGGATCTGGCGACGGAAAGGCGATGAATGGGTCGAGCGAAAGCAGTCGACCGAGATGACTATAGGCGAATGGTTCTAAGCGGGGAAGCCTCTAGGCGGCAGCGAGCCAGATTCAGCGTGTAGGAGGCCAGATCCGAGCAGGGCAAAGCCTAATCCACAGAGGCGAGGCTGGTGGTGGAAGATCCGAATGTGGCGATGGCGATGAGATCCAGTGGCGGATGGAGGCGGCCTGCCGGATCCAAGCGAAACCAGGCCAGTGGGGTTCGGATCTCATGGATCCGAGGCGTAGGCATGGAGACGACTAGTGGTGGCCTGATCTGGGCATGGGTGACGATGCTTCGGGTGGTGGGCGCTGGATCTGGCCCGGAGAGTGTGCCAGCGACGGTGGCATGGGACAAGGTGACCCGACGGCGAAGAGCGCCGGATCTGGCGACGACAACCACGGGATGGACTAGCACACCTGCGGTCCAAGATGATGGCGACGGCCGACGACTGGATCCAGTGGCGGATGAAGGTGGCTGGTTGGTTCTAAGCGCTGGCACAGTTCTGTTTTCTCGACCTTGGACACAGTGTAACACGCAGAGGAAAGCTACGTTCGTCCATTATCGGTTTTTGTCGGTGCTAACTCAGACCTGATGTCCATACCAATCAAGTCAAGCCGTACGTTGACACCACACTTTGTTTTATCACGGATGTTCAGTAAGAGATCAATCAAGTTGTCACATACATTCTTTTTTACGTGTATAACGTCGCTGCAGTGCCGAACATCTAGGTACTCCCAATAAATAAGTCTCAAAATATTGATCTTTTCTTTCAAATGTTCTTCTCATGAGCCCTCAATATACGTCCCTGTCTGAGCACAACATCTAAATCCTTAACCATATTATAAACCTCTTTTTAGTTTAAATGCATTAGAGCTAAACTGTCCTCCTTCTCTCTGTCAAATTGTTTCTTCATCTTGCGGTATGGGTGAGCCCTCCGAAGGAACCTGCGATGATGTATGTACAAGATTTTGCGTGAGTATTTCAGCCATACACTCTCGGTACCATCTAAACAGTGAGTATAAGCATTGATAACTTTTGTACTCTGGCCCGACAGGTTAGCAAGAGCAAGATAATTACTTATGGTGTAAAACAACAAGGAGTGCAAAGTAAAGTTCTCTTGCTTGTATGCATCTCATTCCTATACCCCTTCGTTCTACAGTACTTTTAGATTTTTCACAAACGGTGCTAGGTACATATCACTATCATTTCCAAGTTGTTTTGACCCTTGGATAAGTATCGACTGCAAAATATACTTTCGTTTTATACACAACCAAACAGGAAGGTTATAGATGCGGAGAATCAAGGGCTAAGTGCTATGTCAGCTGCTCATGCTACTGAAAAGATTCATTCCATCTATACTTAATCCAAACCTTATATTTCTCGGTTCTACACCAAAGTTTGCAAACCTCCTATCGATGTTTCTCCACTGGGCGGAATCAGCAAGGTGTCTTAATATTTCATCCTTCTTGCGCTCCTCTGAGTGTCAACACAGTAGTTTTGTCTCTT
Source organism: Melocanna baccifera (assembly GCA_036346265.1). Classification (NCBI taxonomy): domain Eukaryota; kingdom Viridiplantae; phylum Streptophyta; class Magnoliopsida; order Poales; family Poaceae; genus Melocanna; species Melocanna baccifera. The sequence goes on along the minus strand of CM070679.1, from coordinate 33,853,230 downwards.
TTGGATTCGCAAAAAACCACTTCAAATAGAAAATTACAGGAAGATACCATGCCACTTTACCATGAGGTTCTTTCTTCACCTTTGCTCCTTTGTCGTCATCTGATTGATTGTTACGTTTGCATCGGGATGTGTTGCACACTGGACATATATACATGTTTGCATGCTCTTTACAGTAGAGGATACAATAGTTTGGACATATATGTATTTTTCTACTTCTATTTTCAATGAACAAAGAACCTTCTTGGTTTTATACGTGATTTTAGGCAACTTATTTCCCTCCGGAAGCATGTCCGCTAAAAGACCTAGCAACACCGTAAAACTTTTGTTGGATCAATCGTTGCTTGCCTTCAATTTCAACAGTTCAAGCACGGCTGACAAGCTCATGTACTTTGACTTGCAGTACGTGAACAAAGATTTCTCCGAGTCCTCCATCAAGCCCTAGAATTTAACATACTCTCTCTCATCATAGTTCTCTTCTATATCGCGAATTATTTGATCCAGATTGTCATCGTGCAACCTATTTAAATCCGAACCATAATCGACATCATCCGATGGCATCCGGCGGCATATCATTGACTTCGCCATGACGGGTCCAACACGTATACCCCTTTTCGAAACCCCTCCGAATTAAGTGCGCTTCAATCTGCTCTCGGTTCTTAAATATTTTTAAATTCTCACAGTCAATACATAGACAATACATATATTCCACATCTTTATTTAACATATCATACTCGGCAGCTCCTGTAAAACCAGACACGTCATTAATACACTCTTCACTCACACAGTTTACTGCATACATCTAGCTTCGGTCCTATGTTATGCATATATATAGCAATTTAGTTTTAAAAATTAAATTAATTAATGAGTATACTACATATATACCATATGCATTGAGGTTTTGCTAACTTAATATTAACACAACAGCTATTTTTCCAACGGGCAACCAATTATAACCAATAATTTTGACAAATTTGGCCTCCCACATGGCAGAAATTGATAATGTATAGCCAAGTAAATGCAAACTATCTTCAATAACAATCACTGAAAGTTAGATATAAATTTTGATGCAACGAAAAACAAATCTCATTACTAACCATATATAGGACAACCAAGAACTTGATGAATCTTCAATCTCTCCTACCAATTAGCTAGCCTCCAACCAAATTAAATGACCTGAAAGCCTTGCCTCTAGGTATAACACCTGCCTAGATCTGGAATTCAAGACAGAGCCCACGATTTTAAGTGGCACAATTAATATAGGTGGATTATCACATATGGTTTTTAATAAAAATTGTCTATGATGAATTGAAAAAAATCGTCTGTGATAATTCACATATTATTACAAACGGTTCAAACTAAAAAACGTCTGTGATATTTGTAGTATCACAGACTGTTCATAGCAAAAACCGTATGTGAAGTATCACAGACAATTTTTGCCATGAATCGTCTGTGATATTAACTCTTCACAGACGATTTTTACCAATGGTAACAACCACTACTACAAAAAGGCTTATATTAGATGTCTCATCACAGACAGTTCACAAAAATCGTTAGTGTTAAATGCAATCACAGACGGTTTATGGTGAGAATCATCTGTGAAGCATCACAGACGATTCTTACCAAGAACCGTCTATGATATTTGGCACAGACAATTCTTGGTACAAATGGTTCTTGGTAAGAACCATCTATGATGCTTTACAGACGGTTTGTATTACAAACCGTCTGTGATAATGAAGTTATCACAAATGGTTTGTATTATAAACCGTATGTGATATGTTTCTTGCCTCCCACACCCCTAAAATTTTATAATTGCCCGCCTAAATTCGAGTAGAATTCTATTTCAACACACCTTTAGTAAAACGAGCATAAATTTTGCATACGGTGTCTGTTTTCGACGTTTTTGTACTTGTTGGGAAGCTAACGATGAGCCAATCGCCCTCTAAGACTCCCAAAATCGGCCATCTTCAGTCTCAAATTTGCATCATAAGTTTTTTATTTCTATTTTTGCCAAAATTTTTAATCTTTCCTTCAAAATTTGGAGTTCGTCTCAACTGCAAAGTTGTAGATCTCGTCAAAACCTTTCAAATGAGTTTATATAAGGCATCTAGAACTTTGCTATTTCATATTTTGAGACTAGTTATTTATATTGTATTGATATATATAGTCTTTATCACAAACGGTTCGTGGTTCAAACCGTCTATGATAATTTTGTCTTTAACTGTTGGGCCCATCGATCCTCCCTAACCCAATTTCAGTTAATAGAAACCGACCAACCCCCACTCCATGGATCGTAGCTCCCACCTGTCTCACCGAACCCATCCTCTACATATTTCATGCATTTAAAATCTCTTCAGCTTCCTCACCGTCCTCCTCCTCGACCCCGACCCCTACTTCATACGCTCAAGTCAGCGCTTGCGATTGTGGACGTCAAGGACATCCAGCTTGCGCGCTACATCAGGGACAAGAGGGCCTAGGCATAGAGGCCTCATCAGCGCGGTTGAGTTTTCATTAGGATCTCTGTTTCTTCTATGTTCTTTCTTGTCTGTTGCTCAATTTGTATGGAAATAGAACGTTCTCTGCTATGTTTGCTTGTGATATTGTAATGATAGATCGTAATATTGTGGTGTTGTAATGGTGGATTGTAATAAAAATAGAATATTTTTTGCTATATTTGCTGATGTTATCTATTGTGTTTGCTATCGTATTTGCTTATTTTCAAAATGCATAGCTAACATTTCCTAAGGCTAACTAAAAATAGAAAAAAATTTAGGTATATAATGAATTATCATAAACGATTTTGTGATATAAATCGTCTGTAAAGAACTATCATAGACGGCTCAAAACAAAAACCGTCTGTAATACTCATACATCACAGACAGTTCTAAGCTAGAACCATCTGTGCTGTATGAGTATCACAGACGGTTCCATATGCCAACCGTCTATGATACATGTTCATCACAGACGGTTGGTAGCTAGAACCGTCTGTGATCTGTGAGTATCACAGACGGTACACAGATCACAGACGATTTTTGGTTAGAGCCGTCTGTGATAATATTTTTCGTAGACGGTTCTAGTTACAAACCGTCTATATTGTATTTATCACAGACAACTCACAAATCGTATGTGATAACCTGCGATTATCACTTACCTATAAATTCAGACGGTTCAAAAAACCATCTGTGATGATGTTTTTGAACTGTCTGTGATGATGATTTTTGTAGTAGTGAACACGGTAGGTCTATAAATTAAAACTGTCTATGATAGTATACATCATACATGGTTTCACAAAATCATCTGTGATGTTGCGTTCTATAATGTGTAGTAGTGCTGGTACGGAATGAACGTGAAAAGGACGTTGGTATTTCTGCTGTAGTAGATACTAAACGCGGAGGAGGTTCAAATTGTATTCGCATAATGCGGTATAGTTTTGTCTGTCTGATTGGAATAGCTTTCCTGTCTTGTCATGTTCACTCCAGTAGATGTTATGTAGACTAATTGGCTGAGACTAAGATCCTGGATGATGATGATCTAGACTCCAGTGAATCTAGTTTCTTTTGATATGTTATAGATTTTCATGTTAAGATATATACCCTTAGTTCTTCCTAACCTACAGAAAATCCTTTGTTGCCATTATATGATTTATACAATTATTGAGCAGTTTTGAGTAATCAGCTCATAATTTTCATGAACTGTAGTGTATTTCCATGCCACGATGATGTGATTCTTAACTGAACATGGTTTGCGTAAAGAGATGATGCAGGGTTTGTGAAAATGTGGTAAACCTATATTTGGTAGCTTCCGAATGCCGGAAATTTATATTTGTTTTCAAAACTGTCATTTCATGAAGATTTGTGTGAAGCCTTTTTTATCCAGTATTTGAAATAGAAATTATTACTATGAAGTGTGAAGAACTATTATTTCATATTCAAAGTGCCCTCAAATGTAGCCATGTAGCTCAGTAGCAATTTCTCACATAATATGTACCAAGATTTAGCACCAATGCTTTGGTGTGGCAGATGGGCTTCACTAATGAAATTTGGCTTAACATAAATACTGCCTTGTTTACAATTCGACATTGGTGTTAGGGCCTGCTCATATCGACTTCTGTTTCTGGCTTCTGTTTGGAGAAAGTAGAAGCTAATATGAACAACCGGTTTCTCGAAATAGTTTATCCACTCCTCCCACCCCAAGAATAAGACGGGATCATGGGCGCATCACACGTCCTACTCCTTTCGTTCATGTCTCTCGCACGTATCTCCCCTTCACTTTCCTCACTGCTCACACTCTTCTTCTAAAAATCACTTCTTTCGATCATTACTATTTATTTTCAGCCAAAAGCTATTAGCTATGGCAAAAAAAAACCATTAGTATCAGCCAATACGATCGATAGTTCCCTTTAAGACCTGCTATTGGCAGACATGACGGCACGGTATGTTTAGATAAATGTTCAATTCCGATTCATACCTTCTACTATCACCTAGTGTTTGTATTTGTTTTTCCTGGCATTCTTATCTCTACCTTACTGTCTCCATGCTTTGTTTGTCTAGAAGTCTGCGAGACGGATACAAATAACGGGCCCAGGAGAGGTTACATGAGAACGCGCAGCCGAGGAAGATGCTGGCCAGAACCATGCGCTTGCCAGTTCGATCTCGCCTGATGCCATGGAGACCACTCGCCAGTTCGATCTTGTCAGTTCACTGATCGAGGAAAACGGATTCAAGAACGTCGCCGGTATCAACTGATTCATGGTAGGCATGTTTACTTCGAAGGGTCAAATCACGCTGCTGCCAATCCTCCAACGTTGCCCCTCTCCATCTCCCCCATCTCTCTGAATATAAGGGCACTGTATATGTTTCTAGCAGACGTTTCTACATGCATTAGCATCACTATTTCTCAGGGTCTCGTCACCTTGATATAATTCTGTACCATTGCTGGGGTCAGACGAGTTACATCTGCTGCTGCTCTGGGGGTTTTACATGTTTTGACTCCACCTCTGAATCCCAGATGGTGCGATATCATGATCTCCATCGCATCAAATTTGCGATGTAAGTAGGAGAGAACAAGTCATGAGTGTGATGTCTGACTTCGTCAGAATCACATTGTTGTCGTGCAGGTAGTCTAGTTGTAAGGCTAATCGAGCGGTTCTGTAAGAATGGAGATCCACACAGGAATGAAGAATGTTGATATTTGTCTTGGGATCTGGCAGCTACACAATGTCTAGCTCAAAATTAACCACGCATGGATCGACCTGTCCGTCCTCCTTTGTGGTAAAGTATGATACAAATTTGTATATATATCTAAGTAGATACATATATCAATTTTATCTCGATTTCATAATCTTTCAGGATTCTTATTCCCTAACACACGCATATATATATGGTTGAGATTCATCAAAGTTTTTTATGTTTGTAATATTTCCTCGTATAGTAAATTTTGTTTTCATATATCCATAATTTTTTCAAAAGAGTTTTCTACGTTAAATCATTATCTTCCGTTTTTTTCTCATCTATTTTTACGGTGCGTTTTACAACACCTTGCAATCCAACCTCGAATGGCACAGAAACCGCAGCAACAAACATCACAGGACAGCTCGACTAACGGGCTATTCTTAGCCCCTCAGCGCCGCGACCCCTCACCACATTCCCCTTCTCTCCGTCACCTCCTCCCTCCCCCTCCCTTTCTTTAGCCATGCACATGCGAAACGCATAGCCTAGCCTTCTCCCGCCACACGTACGTGCTAAGCGCGGTCACCGCCACCGCCACCACCGCGCACTCAAGCCCGGCTGTCGAACGAACGACACCCCGCGCGCACGTCGCCGTCCCGGCCCCATGGCTCCGCCGCGGCCGCCCAGCCACCACTGCCTTGCCTTCGCCATCGTCGTCGTTGTTGTTGTGGGTCTTTGTACCGCGACGCCTGCCGCCGCTGACGAGGGGGGCAGGACGGAGGCCGACGTTCTGATCGCGTTCCGCGACACGCTGCGCGCGTCGGACGGCGCGCCGCCGGGGCCGCTGCGGACGTGGGGCACGCCGGGCCCGTGCCGCGGCAACATCTCGTCGTGGTACGGCGTGTCGTGCCACGGCAACGGCAGCGTGCAGGGCCTGCAGCTGGAGCGCCTCGGCCTGGCCGGCGCGGCGCCGGACCTGGGCTCTCTGGCCGTGCTCCCGGGCCTGCGCGCGCTCAGAATCTCCGACAACGCACTCACCGGCGCGTTCCCCAACGTGTCAGCGCTCGCCGCTCTCAAGATGCTGTACCTGTCTCGGAACCGGCTGTCCGGCGTGATCCCAGACGGCACGTTCGGGTCCATGCGCGGGCTCCGGAAGCTGCACCTCGCTGGCAACGACTTCTCCGGGCCAATACCCAGCTCCATCACGTCGCCGCGGCTGCTGGAGCTGTCGCTTGCGCACAACCGCTTTGACGGGCCGCTCCCGGACTTCTCGCAGCCGGAGCTGAGGTTCGTCGACGTCTCCCACAACAACCTCTCCGGCCCCATCCCCGAAGGCCTCAGCCGCTTCAATGCCACCATGTTCACTGGTAGGCGAATGCATTCATTCATGTCCCTTAATTTGTAGCAATTGATTTGATCTGGCATGCGTGCAACTAAATGCTAACGTAATTAGTCTCACATGACATCGAGTAATTTACGTTCTTTATCATCAATTGATATGCAAAAAATGTGCTTTGATCTGCAGGTAACAAGTACCTCTGCGGCAAACCACTCGACGTCGCCTGCGACACGTTGTCCTCACCCTCCGGCATGTCAACCCTAAAGACCATCGCCATCGTGCTCATAATAGTCGGCGTGCTCCTCGGTGCCGCGGGAATCGCCGCGGGCGTCCTCGGCCGCCGCCGCCGGCGGGCCGCCACTGAGACGTTTGGCAGCTGCGACGAGACGCCCTCCAACCCGACGCTCCACACCGCGCCGGCCGTCAACATCAACCAGGGAGCCTCCAGCTCCGGTGCCGCTGCCGCGGCCGCTGCAGGAGGAGGCAGAGCGGCGAAGCGCGGGCCGCGCCGCGACGAGCACGGGCGGCTGGTGTTCATCCAGGAGAGCCGCGTGAGGTTCGAGATCGAGGACCTGCTCCGGGCGTCGGCCGAGGTGCTGGGCAGCGGCAACTTCGGGTCGTCGTACAAGGCGACGCTCTGCGACGGGCCGTCTGTGGTGGTGAAGCGGTTCAAGGACATGAACGGCGTCGGCCGGGAGGACTTCTCGGAGCACATGCGCCGCCTCGGCCGTCTCGCCCACCCCAACCTCCTCCGCGTCGTCGCCTATCTCTACAAGAAGGAGGAGAAGCTCCTCGTCACCGACTACATGCCCAACGGCAGCCTCGCCCATCTCCTCCACGGTAAACAACAAAAAAATTCAAGGTTTTTACAAAATAAATCGTATCATGATCGATCGATGAACACTTAGAAATTGAAACTGAACACTTTGTTTTGGTATGATAGGAAATCGTGGATCGATCTTGGATTGGGGGAAGAGGCTGAGGATCATCAAGGGGGCGGCGCGGGGGCTGGCGCACCTGTACGACGAGCTGCCGATGCTGACGGTGCCGCACGGGCACCTCAAGTCGTCGAACGTGCTGCTCGACGGCGCGTTCGAGCCGGTGCTCACCGACTACGCGCTGGTGCCGGTGCTGACGGCGCAGCACGCGGCGCAGGTGATGGTGGCGTACAAGGCGCCCGAGTGCGTCGCGGCGCAAGGGAAGCCGTCCAAAAAGAGCGACGTCTGGAGCCTCGGGATCCTCATCCTCGAGGTGCTCACCGGCAAGTTCCCGGCGACCGACCTCCGGCAGGGGCGGCAGGGCACCACCGACCTCGCCGGGTGGGTGAACTCGGTCATCACGGAGGAGCGCACCGGCGAGGTGTTCGACAAGGACATGGCGGGGGCAAGCAACGGCGGCGAGGGCGAGATGCTCAAGCTGCTCCAGGTCGGCCTCGGCTGCTGCGAGGCCGACGTCGACAAGAGGTGGGACCTCAAGATGGCCATCGCGCGCATCGAGGAGATCAGGGAGCCGGAGCCCACCACCGGCGAGTCGTCGTTGTTGACGAGCGACGGCGAGCCGCGGCCCTAAGTATACCCACTAATGACCAAACAACTCACACTGATCTTTACCGTCTTGCATGCGTGCACGCATACGTACGTAGGTACGTATACGATCACGTACGTACACAGCTGAGACGAGCACTGCATGCACACGTGCATGCATGACACGCATGGGTGGAATGGTTCGTGACTCGTGAGCTATGAACACATTTGAGATGGGATGCATGCGTGGTACTAGGGTTTGTGATATGGTTCACCAAAATTCATGCCAAAATTCGAACCTGTAAATTGATTTAGCTTAATCTGTTGGAGAAATTTGAAAAAAGGGATGCGGCTATGTAAGTGCGTGAGGGAGTACATTGATCGATTTAATTTGCTGGTATTCTTTCCTTTCTGTTACTTTCGTATACATTGTTTGTTACTTGTTTATGTTGAAAATTGTTGCTAGTTTGTATAGTATTATGTAGAAGCTCGTTGTATAAACTTTATAGTATAAAATTTGCTCTTGTTCCAGTGTAGTTCTCATACATTTACGTGTAAGATTTGCTTCTTCTGTTACTTTCACTCTGCAATGGGAGTTCATTAGTGGCTTTACTTCTTGTGTGCCTTGACATTTGACTGTCGATGGAGTATGTGATCAACTGATCATCCAAGTGATTGCCAATAAGTAAGCAAACAAGTTTATTCACTGGTTAAGTAGGCCAAATCTTCAGACCTCGTTGCCATGGCGTTGGAGACGACGGTAATGGCAATAAATTGTTTCAACCGCCCGGCCTCGACTCCCCAAACTCACGCTGCCACCGCCCTGCCCCCTTCCCGTCCGCTGCCTCTCCTCGCACTCGTCGCCTGCGCTTCCCCTTCCGTGCTAGCGCGACGAACCCTCACCTCTCTCTGGATCCAGCTGGGGTGTGCCACCTCCGACCGGCCCCCTCCGGTCCAGTTTCCCTCCGCGCCTCTCTTAGCCCCGTGCCCCCTCTCGATCTGGGCAGGGTGCACCACCTCCGACTTCCCCCCCTCTGGCCCGGCGCCACCTCCCCCAACTCCGTCTTCTCCCAAACCAGCTCCGTGCCTGCACGTCGTCTCCCCTGACCCGACATCTTCTCCCTCCTCGCCTTAGGCCGGAGGGAACCGATCGGAGGCGGCGCACCCTGGGCGGATCCGGTGGTCGATGTGGTAGCTCGGTAGAGGCGGAGGAAACAGGGAAGCGCGAGGATGATGACCTTTGTGTTGCGGGGCGCCTGGTCGATGGCCAGCGCGGAAGGAGCCAAACGCCCGCCCACCTTCGTGTTCTCCTTCTCCGGCACTGGCCTGCGGCTTCCCTGCCACACTCGCCTCCGCCGCCGACGATGGACTCCCGCCTCCTCTTCCTCTACTCCAGGTCCCTGCTTCTCTATCGGAATTATTGATCATATACGCATTGATCCCGCTGTCACTCCGGGTCACCGCATCTCTCTCCCTCTCTCACCGCGCCTGCATGGCCCGTCGTTGCAGTGCTCCCGCTGCCACCGAGCCAAACGCCTCTCACATGTTCGATAAAATGTGATGTCCAGGCTCTGCGGTGAGCACAGCACCAAGTCACATGCTGAACGCTTGCTGTCACAACTTCTCCGTCGAGTGAGTCGATCAGAGTCAGGCTCTGCGATGAGCTGCACATCCCCAGGTGGGCCTACTGAAATGCAATATATGAACTATTTTTTTGTTAACAGATTGTCGCACGCAACTAATTCTTGTTGATTCTGTTGAACTAAAGTACAACTAATTTATGTTGCACGCAAGACATGCCATGCTATATAATCGGAGAGAGAGCTAACAGGCTGCTCTTTGGATATAATTGCCATGCTATACAATCTGAGAAAGAGCTAGCATGCTGTATTTGGATATAGTCGCTCCATTACTCGCCATCTGAGTTTGACCATAACCTATCAAGCGTTCGCACCATTGTTCCATTATTCTAGTGAGAAACTGTAGAGGAATTGAATCGTTGATGATTTTTTTATATATTCTTTTTTGTCCAGTACTTCCAGTTTTGCCGAGCAATTCATCAGTCTTTTGTGGTACCTGGGTGTGTCTGCTCGATGAGAGAACATAAAATTGTGTCCATCATCAGAAATCCTTCGAGGTAAGCATGTAGATTGAGGCACCTTCATGCTTGTTTAGAAATTTTTGAAACCTGAAATCTTTGAACAGTCTATTTTGTTGGTTATAATCTTGTTGTCGGTAATGAAGGTTTGGAGAGTCTTCTAGCTATTGCTGACATAGCGCAAGTCTGAACACAAAACCAGTTTGCTGCCATCCAAGCCAAGAAGCTTATGCTTGAACTTTCTAGCTGTCTAGTTGTCCAGTTGGATATATGTTACCAGTGCATGCATGTGAGAAGAGGAAACACATCACGATGCTTCAGCATGCTTCATCAAGCTTTCAGAAGTGTATTGTGTGTCATGCTTCTAGGTGATATTTAGTTGTACGGAGTGGATATGTTTTGTACAAGTCGGTTCGTTCAATCCTATAAAAGGACCTGAAGACCTTCTAGTAAGCATGTGTGTGCAATGAGAGCAATACATGCACTGCCACTGCGTGTGAACGAAGAAGCAGCAGTACCTTAGTATGTGTGTGTGTAGCCCAAAGCTAAAAAGCTTATGAAGTTTGCAAGTTTCAGTAATAAGCTTTAGAGCTCTGTGTTCTTTTACTGCTGCCCAACCTCTGTCTTCCTGCTTGTTCCCCATTTAGCGAGTTCCAACAGTTGGTATCAGAGCTCCAGGTGATATCGTAGACACCGGTGAAGTGTGATACCAGCGACGCTACAATGTCAGACGTAACCAGGAAGGAAAGTGCAGTGGCTGTGCAGTACCCTCTCCTGACGACCACAACTTATGCGGTGTGGTCGATCAAGATGCGTGTCTATATGGAGGCACAAGACGTATGGGACACGGTTGAAGCTGAAGGAGAGGTCGATAACCGACGAGATAAGATAGCACTTGCAGCCATCTATCAAGGCGTGAGTGAGGAAACACTACTACTCCTTTCAGAAAAGAAGACGGCCAAAGAAGCATGGGCTATGTTAAAGTCTATGTATGTAGGGACTGATCGTGTTACCAGGGCAAAGCTCCAAACTCTCAAGATCGAGTTTGATGAGTTTCGAATGCGTGAGGAGTCTGTGAATAACTTTGCCATGAGAGTCACCATGGTCATCAGCAAGATGCGTACACTCGGGGAGAAAATTGAGGGCTCCTACGTAGTGGAGAAGGTGTTGCGTGTGGTGACACCGAAGTTTCTACAAAATGCCTCTACGTTGGAGCAATTTGAAAACTTAAAGAAGATGTCGATCAAAGAGCTGTTCGGTCGACTAAAGGCGCACGAGGAGCGACTCCGAGGTTATGGCGGCAAGGAAGATGAGCACGTGTTGCTGACTTGTGCTGATTGGGAGGCCAGATCGGCAAAGAAGAAAGATGGCAAGCTTGGTGTTTCCGATGGCAATGGTGGCCGAAGCCGTAGGAATCAAAAATTCGATAAGGCTAAAGTAAAATGCTACAACTGCAATGACTATGGGTATTTTGCTTCCAAGTGCCACAAATCGGAGAAGGGGGACCAGGCACATTTCATTGAGGCGGATGCCGACGACAAACCGAGCTACTGTGATGCTGAGATGAATCCGGGATGTTGAGAAGATGTGTTTGCCGTCCTAAGTCAAGTAAATAGAGTTCGGGACGTTGAGAAGGTATGTCCGTCGTCCTAACTCAAGTACGTAAAGTTGAGTCTAGAATGCTGAGAAGATATGTCGCCATTTTGTGTCAAGAATTAGTTCTATGTCGAGTATCAGTTGGGTAATTTGTAGTTGAGACCGACTACCTCAACAAGTTAGAATCTTTGCATCTAGATGGACCTGTACCGGTTGAGTAGAGTTCCTACATGTATCTATGTTTTTGCTTACATGTAGATCGCTTTATGTGGAAGCGTAGCTGGTAGTTATTAATGTATTAAGACTAACTATAAGTATGCTCGAAGCAACAAGATTAGGGGGAGAATGTTGGTTGTTGTCGTTAATGAAGTTTTGGAGAGTCTTCTAGCTATTGCTGACATAGCGCAAGTCTGAACACAAAATCAGTTTGCTGCCGTCCAAGCCAAGAAGCTTATGCTTGAACTTTCTAGCTGTCTAGCTGTCCAGTTGGATATGTGTTACCAGTGCATGCATGTGAGAAGAGGACACACATCTGGATGCTTCAGCATGCTTCATCAAGCTTTCAGAAGTGTGTTGTGTGTGTCGGCAAGGAAGCTAGCAAGAGCCAGTTATGTGTATTGTGTGTCATGCTTCTAGGTGATATTTAGTTGTACTGAGTGGATATGGTTTGTACGAGTCGGTTCGTTCAGTCCAATAAAAGGACCTGAAGACCTTCTAGTAAGCATGTGTGTGCAATGAGAGCAATGCATGCACTGCCACTGCGTGTGAAGGAAGAAGCAGCAGTGCCTTAGTATGTGTGTGTGTAGCCCAAAGCTAAAAAGCTTCTGAAGTTTGCAAGTTTCAGTAATAAGCTTCAGAGCTCTGTGTTCTTTTACTGCTGCCCAACCTCTGTCTTCCTGCTTGTTCCCCATTTAGCGAGTTCCAACATATTTCATAGCTTCTTCTAAATTTGCTCAGGTGGAAATCTATTATTCTGATTGTTTACTGGTTACTGAACTAACATTCCACGTAGAGTTTTTGAGTCGCAATAAAAGGTTAGATATTAGTCAAGATGTCTGAGCATTAGCAAGCCGATTAACAGGAACAACGGCCTAATAGTCTTGGGTTGTTTCTGTTCATTTTGGTTCTTCTCCTTATGTGTTCCTTTTATACTTATTTTTTTCAATTAGTGGTGTATATACAAGGCAACAACTGAATGTGACCTCTCCTTGTTTCATTTGTTGCTAATTAAATTCTGTGGGCACAGGAGATAATTAATTGGTGGCTGATATTTGTACTTGCTAATTTGCCGTTATTGCTGATTCACGATTTTGCACGTTACTACCATGTAAAAAGTCGATCCTCCAATGTTTCTCCACCATCCGTCTCTTTTTATGTATATATGTTTACAAGATGTGACATTCATTGATTTTATCAAATCATAGCTGTGCTGCAGATTTTTTTATTTTTTTTTGCCGCACATCCAGTTGTGCTGAGCAATGGTCATTCTTTTGTAGTAGTAGTACATTGGTGTTAGTCATCTGGCCGCTGACAGATCTTAAAAATCTATCCATCATCAAATGTTTTCCTTTGTTAATATTTCATGACCTATGAGATGTTTTCCTTTGTTGATATTTCATTATCTGTCAGACGTTTTCCTTTGTTAATTTGTTCTAGCCCAAAATTGTCCTTTGTTAATTTTTTATTACATGCAATCCTGTAGGGCCACTATTGTGTTAATTTCGTTAGTTTATGAGGTTTTGTGCACCATCAATTGTTGGTCTCAATTTTTTGTAATATCCAACTCTAGCTTCATATTCAAAAAAAATTATTGGACTGTTAATTTTTTATTGTCCACTGCCCAGAAAATTAGTAAACTTTTCTAAACAAAGTATCATTATATGAAAATTCCTGCATGACAGCTAGGGATTATCCTAACATGGATGTATCATGAGCAGAGAGATTTGGAGCACAAGCCTGCATCATCCTGAAAGTTAGGCATTTGTGTACACAAGGAGCATGAGAATAGAAATTTAGCCACATCTTGCACATGATGTAGCAGTTAATGAAAGAAAATGAGGCTGAGGACCCGCAAGCATGGTGTAGAGTAAGGGGGCGTTCGGAATAGCGATGGCTTCTGGTTTCTGGCTGAAATTTCATTGTAACTGGCTAAACCTACTTTTGGTGCTAATCCATCTCTTGATCACATTTCTCAAGTGGTTTCATATTTCAACTTCATTCTTGTTCTAAACAATAAGAGTGATTTCATGCTTTTCGCCTCTATAGATATACATAAATCTTAAAGCACAATCAAAAGGCATCTGTGTAAGCTTGTAACAATGTATAACTCACTGGGGCATGTAGTTTCAGACATGTATATATGACATACTGATTTGTTTGAAATAATATGTTTCCATGCCTTGATGAAAATTGACAGGAAAAGTGACATGCTTCTATGTTTTGAATCTCATATAAATTGAAATAGACGTGTGTTGCGATGATTTTTTTTTATAACTTCATTTGCCCACATATCCGCGTCTGTTGGATTTTTTTTGTTCCGTAGCAACACACGTGCACTTAACTAATCTCTTAACAAGAAATTCCGAATGAATTAAGATATGGCAGTATATCATATTCATGTAAATTAAGAATTTTTCATGTGAAAAATATTTCATTCGCTTGCAAAAAAGAATCTCTCTAACCAATTTTTTGTAACTTTATGTTGACATGAGAACTCAAAATAGACGATACCTTAATTTGGGAGGAACTTTAAGCAGATTTAACATGATATTTCGGTAGGCTTGTTATACATATCACCCACACAGAGCCACAGCTGGTCGGTTGGTGCTAGCTCCACTGAACCATTTATGCACTACTGTACACCACAGCACACAGTGTTAGGTCTCGTTATTTTTGGATTTTACCTTATATTTCATAGTTTATATTACAATAACTAGTTGTTAAATGAAGTATCTTTTTACGATAGATTTTACTAGTTAATTATAGTAAAACACTATATTGATTTTAACTATACCGGTAAAAATTGTACACGATTGTCTCTCTTTTTGTACTCTATCTTACAAACAATTAGAATTTAAAAATTATAGACTAAAATTTGTAAACCATAGCTAAAAAGAATGCACCCCCAGCCAGTCATGCAAAAGTCTTAGGGGGCGCTCGTTTTAACGATGACTTTTGGCTGAAATTTCACTGTAGCTGGCTTTTTTACTGTAGCTGATTTGGTTTTTTGGGCATAATTAAATTTAAAAATGTAAAATAGAAAAAATATGTTAGCCATCACGGACAATGCAAAAGAACACGGACAAAAAGAAAAATACAAAAAGCCTAAAAAATCTAAAAAATTTCAGAAAAAGACGAATTAGTGAATAGTGAAAAAAAAACAGAAACTAGAAACTGAAACTGAAAAAAAGCTAAAACGAGAGTTGATGAGCTAGCGAATCAATATTTATGTCACACCAGAAATCGCGTCAAAAAAAGTGCGAAATCGTTAAGCGTCGCCACTTTGTTAAATGCAACGCACAAAAAGAAACAATATGCCTATGTTGACACATTCCAAAATATCATCGGTCATTTGATATTTAAAGGACAGGCACAATCTGGTTGCGAAGCTCGCTAACATAAGTGAGAATTGTGAAGCCAGCTCACGAAGAGAGTTACTTATATTTGCATTGAGTGAGACACACTTAATTTTCCCATATATATATATATATATATATATATATATATATATATATATATATATATATATATATATATATATATATATATATATATATATATATATATATATATATAGGAAAAATACTTTCTACACCTGGTGTAATTACATCCACATCTAATATACCACCTAAACGAACTTGAAATACTCCTTTATCACTTTGGATATACTCATATACTAATTATAAGATATTTCAATGTGAACCACATAAAAAAATTGTAAGGAAGTCCATAGTTTTTAATGTATTTTGTAAATACCTTCATATACGCACATAAAAAGTAGTATGTCTAAAAAATGTACATACTACCTCTGCAAAATTGTTCATACCACCTAGATGATCTTAAATACTCATATACTATACGTACATACTCTCCGTTACGCGAGATACTCCCTACATTGTGAGATACGATATAGGGTGTAATTACAGTAAAGGTTGTTTGTAACGCTGGAATTTTGTAAAATATATTTTAGTTCGTTTGAATTCAAATTCATGAAAGAGTCCCTTGTTCGAAACGACGCAGTAAGTACTGCCCCTTGGCCTTTCCACGTGGGGGACAGCCACGGGCCCAACCGAGGTGCATGGCCCCCTCCACACATCAGCTCTCGGAATCGCGTTGCTTTTGGATGGCTGAAAGGCGCAGCTGCACAGCACCGGCCGCGTGGCGTGGGCCACGAAAAGCACATAAATGGTATTTCCTCTGTTTCGTAATATAAATTTAAAACATATTGTACTTACAGAATAAAGAGACATTAAATCTAAATAAAAGTTAATATCGATATATATCCTTATTAAATGATATACAACAAGCAATCATCCATTTTTTTTAGCATTAAAGGAGTGATATATAATGAAAATATTGCAACAACTAAATTTTTTATTTTTGTAATAGACTTGCATTGTAAAATGAAATTTCTCAAGAATAAAAACTTATTTTACTGACGGAGAGAGTAGCACAAATGCATGTCAAACAAGCAATGGAAGCAGAGAGGTGAAGAAGTTTTTTCTTTCTACTTCTACAGGTGATGAGATAAAGGTGATGAGGAGAGATTTTTTGGCCCCGTTTATTTCAGCTTCAGCTTCTAGCTTCAGTTTTTTTTTCACTATTCAGTAATTTGTCTTTTTCTAAATTTTTTTAGATTTTTTGAACTTTTTTACATTTTTCTTTTTTCTCATGTTCCTTTGTATTGTCCGTAATGGGCTAGCATATTTTTTTTTTCTATTTTTACATTTTTTGTAATTTAATTATGCCTAAAAAGCTAAATCAGCTACAGTAAAAAAAAGCTAGCTACAGTAAAATTTTAACCAAAAGTCAGAAGCCATCGCTAAAACGATCACCTCCAAAGGGTAAAAGAGTAAAAGAGTAAAAAGAAAGACTATTTCCTTTGTTCCAACCATGATCGATCGTCAGCATGGCATCAAAAAGAGTAAAAGAGTGACTTTGACAAGATGATAAATCATTTAATTGTTTTGTAATCCCCCCACTTTTGATGACTAATACGGTGGTTTGTAGAAGCATATTTAGCACAGATTTAACGTGGCTGGTAGTTTTTAAGGGGGTTTTTTCGATGTAAATCCAGGGAGAGTTAGAGATAAATTAATGCATGAATATAGCTTCGTTTCGATATTTCCATTATAAGTTTTGTGACAAAGTGAAAACCCTGAGCCAAATTACAGGTACAGATCAGTTTTATTTGTTTAGAAATATCCGAGTTAGAATATAATAGGTGATGAACAGTTGGTGGTCTCTGTTGCAATAATTCTCAACTTAGAAGAAGCAAGCGCATACAATCGTGAAGAATCAATACCCGTGCAACTTGTTGAAACTTTGCTATGATGTAACATTGATCTTTATTATGTTCCTCGGGTGCCATATTTCTAGTATAGTTTCATTCACATTGTAGCCTCGCCTTTTATTTTGTTAATTGGCTATAAGCCATTTTTCTTTTGATATGAAATTGGTACTGTCATTCCTATTCAGAAGGAGCACACCTTTGGAAGGCGGGGAAAATGTGGAAATAGCGTATGCAGTAATTTAATGTCATGTCTAGTGTAATACTAATAAAAAACAAAAAAGATCCTCACAAAAAGACACAATAATTATTCAAAAGAGGTGTGTGCTTGTTCCATAGCAAAAATACAATCCAAACACCTTATAAATGAAATTTATATCATTAAATTTATTGTGTAAAAATATTTTTCATAATATTATATATTTATTAGTATATCTTAGATAAAATTATTAAAAAAAGTACAGTTAAAGTTATATCTCAAAGATTGTAAAAAATTAAAAAAAAGTAGGTAGAACCGTACGGGTGATCCCACGCGCGTGCTGATGCTTTTGGTTAATTTACAAGCACGATTCAGCACAATCTTGATGGCAAATGCTACGTACGTAATGGTGTATTGCCAACTTAGCCAATGTTTTCCCGTGCATGTACGATTCAAGATTTCTTTTTAAAGGCTAGAATTTGAGCCACAATTAGCACATATTAAGCAGGTTCTTATATATGGATTTTGTTGGATCCAATACCGTGTAGCATTTCAATTTCATAAATGCTAAATGAATAAGTTTATTTTACTCCTCTAAACTATTAAGATTGTCTAACTTTTAACTTGAAAGTGCAAAATCAGGTGTTTCACTCTCTCAACTATCAATATCGTTTATTTTACCCTCTGACTGATTGAAGGTTGTTTTGCACTGAGGTGGCACATACTTAACGTCAATGTGGAAACGGTTCTAACATATATAAACTTCTTTGGGTGACTTGGCAATCCTGTCAGTGTGATCACCATGGTAGGCCCACCAATCAGCCTCCTCTTCCTCTTATTCCCCTTCTCATCTCCCTCTCTCATCTCTCTCGCTCCTGACCGACATCTCTCTCCTTTCTGTCTCTCTTGCTTTCGACTGATAGCGGCGAGCTCGTGTCCAACAGAAGCGACGAGGTCGGGTCTGAAGGCGATGAGCGATAGTGGCAAGAAAGAGGACCAAATCGACCATTGCGGGTCACGAGGAAGAAAGCTTACGGAAGCCGGCTGCCAAACAAAAGAAAGAAGACCAAATATGTTGCCTCAATAGCTAGCCGCTAGATCCTGTGGTGACCACCTCCTCCTTCATTGATGATAGGCCTAGATATGGGCACAACGGGCCTGGGTTTGGCTATGACAGTGACGAAGACGAGGTACAGAGCTGGCAGCTCCTTTCCTCCATCGTCGACACCTTTCCCTCACCTCCTCCACCGCTGGTGGGCCAAGATCTGGGCATAGTAGGCCTAGATCGGGTTGCGTCTGTGATGAGGAAGACGACTGAAGTCGGCCACGAAGACAACGACGGAGACGACGACCTCCTCTCCTCCACTGCTAATGAACTAAAGAGAGGAACAAGAAAGAGGAAAGAGGAGAGGGGCATGGCTGTAGGGGTAGGAGCAAGGAAGGGAAGGGAGGGTTAGGGACCCATGGAGGAACGAGAAGGTGGGGAGGAAGAGGGAGGAAGAAAAAGGTATGGGTGTCACTGACCCATCCTCACCAACACCGAGTTGCTTCCATAGCTGCCTCTCGCTTGAAAGGAAATGGGGAGAGAGAATGGAGAAGGGAGATGGAGAAAGAGGGAGGATGTGATTTGGTTGATGAGGTGGTGATATTTGGTGACATGGATACTAGTGTAGATGCCACGTCAACGAAACCGGGTTGGTTTTGGTCTTAGAGGGTAAAGTGAGTGGTATTAAGAGTTTGTGAGTGTCAAACATTTGGTTTTATAGTTAGAGTTGATTTTCAGACTTTTGTAAAAGTTTAGGGTAAAGTTATTTCAATATTAAGCTAGCTGCATTAACCACCTCTTTTTATTCTTAAAAGGTTAGACACTGTATAGTTTTCACTTAATCTGTCCATGATTCTAGTTAAGCTAGCTACGATTCCTGCTCGTTTCGGTTTCAGCTTCGGAATTCTATTTCACAACTCCTTAATTTTATCTTTTTTTTTTGAATTTTTGGCCTTTTTGGGCCTTTTTGACTTTTCTTTTTTTTATATTCCTTTGCATTGTCCGTGATGGAATAACCTATTTTTTATATTTTTATTTTTTAAAATTTAATTATACCAAAAGGCTACTATAAGTTACCGTACAAAATAAATTAGTTACAGTGAAAAAAGCTATAAGCCACAAAAAAAAAGCTAAAGTTATGGCTGTGCATAGGCAAACACACATGCATGTTGATGTCATGTACCTTGTCTGGTCAATAGGGAAAAGAAAGTCTTGATGGTTGGTTCACAGTGACCCAGATCCCAGGAAAGCTTTCTGAACCATAAATCTCAAGTGTATTGGACATGCATGATGTGGCCTATAAATTAATTTGTTTGGTGTGCCGGCCATGAGATCAGAGGAGGACAATGACAGATGATATTGTCAAAAGTTAAAAGGGTAGCACAGTATCACCAAGCAATAGCACTTCCTATTCTCCAAATTAAGTTCCAAAGAACAGAATTGTGTATACGCATGGGCAAAAGCAAGGTTACATGTGGGGCATTGGACTGGAGGACGATTTCCAAAGATTTTCAAAAGATTGATACTAATTGAGTTGAAGACAATCCCTTAACTAAAAACAGTTCAATGCAAACAGAAATATAGAAAAAAAAACCCTATGTCCCAAACAGAGCCGAAGCATATAAAATTTGGATGAATTTTTTCAATAATTTTCTATAAATATCTCTAATTCCAATAGAAAAATAACCATGCTTCCAGACATAGGCTTAGAGTATATACAATGGTTTGATATCAGCTATCTATAAGCATTGCCATATAGAACATGAAATGATATAGAGAAAAGAGAGAGAGCATAGAGAATTGAGCTCTCATGCAGCAGTCGATCTAATGCAAGAAACAAGACATAATGTGTTATGAAGAAAATGTGTATAGAGATATATTAAAAAAACAACATATAATGGTAGCTATCTTTAGTACTATCTATAAATAATATAGATAGATACTATAGATAACAGTTATCTATATTATTGTACGTACCAATAGAATTGCCTTTTGGTTTTGAGTGCTTATTGGCATATCATGATGACGACGACTTAAGCATTGGGTTCCGGTTGTAAATATAGCTATAGTGGTACTTTTTTTCTCTCTGTTTAATGATAACATCCGCAAGTGACATGCAATAAACTTTGCTCCTCTATTCTTTTCATGACGATCGTGACACAGAAACAGAGACCGGTCCACTTTGGATCGATCATACGAAGATATGCTTTCTTAATTTGCCAAGTCCTTTTACAAAGTCCACGAATCTTTTATCTGAAGGACAAAGTTTAGATAACAATGCGATGTATCAATAAAAAGAGAGGCCCTCGCAAAAAAAGAAAAAACTAAAAATAGATAATTAACGAGACAGAAGGATGTACGACAACGTATGGTGCAGTTCGTTTGTGTATAAACGAACTTTGATTTGTTACATTTCTTCTCTTACTATTTCATATAAACAAGCTAAACACAACACTTGTACGTCACATTTAATCACAACTACAAATTAATCATATAAACCTATATTAAAAAAATCATGCAGGAAACTAGACTTCCCAAAGCCTTGGTCGAAACTGCCGCATTACCCTGGCCTGGCTCACAAAGAGACAACGATCAACCGAGCATTTTTTTATCTATATAATGTTTGAGAATTATCAGATACACTAAAGAAGGACAAGTTCTTCATTCCTATTGGATATATAATAATATTATTATTATGGAATATTCTCCAATTATGAAGAAATTAATGGATCACAAAGCAAGCAGCTCCCACATGTGCAACCCCACTAAATAATTGATCTATAACAAGTTAACAACCCTATTTCCTAACTCCCCCCATTTTCCCCTTTAAAATCCTCCCACCACCACCTTCTCATCTCATCTCTCTCTCTCTCTCTCTCCTCTCTCTCTCTCTGGCCTCGCCATTAGTGCTCTTAATCAGTGAGAAAGAAGTGCTCTTGCAAGGGAGAGGGAAGAGGAGAGAGATGGGAGAGTGAAGAACAACCACACACACACGCATTTACTCGCAAGAAGCACATCATTTGACTGCTGGCTAGCTGCTCCATTCAACTGTAAGCTTGGACCAAGAATTCACTCGCATACGCGCATCGACACGCTTGACTGAACCAAGGCAAGAGGATGATGAGGTCTCATGAGCCGGCAACCGAGCGGAAGGCCTCGCCGGCTCGGCGCGGCTCCATCACCAGGCTGACGACGGCCTCGTCGTCCTTCGCCAACCTCCTATCCGTCTTCCTCGGGTCCAACTCCTCCGAGCCGAAGCCGAGGCGGGGCTTCGACGCCGGCGGCGTCGGGCTCGGCATCGTCGCTGCCATGAGCCGCGCACGCCTGACCGAGGCCGAGCCGATCGCCATCGGCGCCGCGGCCAGGCGCCGCGCGCGCGAGGAGGCCGAGCTCTCCGAGAGTTACACGTGCGTCATCACGCACGTGGCCGGCGCCGGCGGCAGCGTGCGGAAGCGCGTGTACTTCGGTTTCGGTGACGGCCGTGGCAGCTGGCTTGTGGAAGCCGATGAGGAGGCGCCGGCGCCGGCGGCTGACTTCTTGAGACGGTGCTGCCTGTGTGGCAAGAGGCTTGATGGGCTTGACATCTACATGTATAGGTCAGTAACCATTTCATTACTGTACGTGACATAAGTTGCATATACCGGCGCATGATTCCTTACATGCCTGCATTTGTATGAGCTACATCTCTACTGTTTTTATTCAAAGTTTTAAGTATTTTAGCTACCATCCTTTTTGGAACCTCCTTTACTTTTTCTTGGTTGTGTGGACCTGCCATTGAATGTGATGCATAGCACATCAGCATATCTTTAATTCTTAATTAATTAGGTGAAAACTTTGTTCTCTTTCTTTTTTTTAAGAGATCGACTGGGTCTATAGTTGAACTTAAATATCAAATGTACTTAAACTTGCCATTTCTTATCCCTTTTATTTTTACAACGTCCTTGCTTTTAGCTTTTTGGTTGAGAGGACGTCCTGGTTTTGTCTTCATGGAAGATAATCTAATTTTGTTGAAGTGCTTTGTTCTGGAAGACAGCTAAGTTGCAATACATGTAAAAAAAATGGTCAATTCATCTAACATGTCAGGTTTAGTACTCCTCTAAGGTTAGACTAACAAGATTTTCGCCTCTAGCTCCAAGTCAATAAGGTATTTAGGAGAGATGCAGCTAACCTTTTCTCTTCTAAACCGCCGGATCATCTTGTCGGCAAAATATTTTGGTATCAGATGCAGCTCGGATGACACATCTTTTTTTTTTTACAGTAGATAACACATCTTTTTTAATGGCAAGCATAGCTTTAGTGGATTTACTTTAGAATATTTTCAAGATTTTGTCACAAGCAACAGTGGATTAACCACTCAGTTACCTCTCTTTTGTTCTTGACCTGGAATTGCAGGGGGGAGAAAGCCTTCTGCAGCTCCGAGTGCCGATGCCACCAGATGCTAATGGACGACCATGCAGACAACTGTGGATCCGAAGCCCTCAGGGCCAACAGCTACTCGGCCTCACCGCGCTCTGCGCCATTGTCCTTCTCCCCTAGCGTCGCAGCGGCCTAGTCGATCGATCATGTGGTGTCGTCAATCTGCTCATCTATTCTGTAGTAGCAAGGAATATAGAGATCGAACAGATCATTCAAGCGAATGAAACATATAGAGTAATTACTGAATTGCTTCTTAATTGTGACTTGAATAAAAGAGAGGAATAAAGTTTTGGTATTATGCTCACTGCAAGATGTCAAGACTGGTGTGCTTGCATTTCTCTGTACTGAGCAGAGGTGGTTAGCTAAGAAATTTGATATGATGTCCTCTTCTGAAGTTTCAGAAAGAGAAGTGGTTGATTTGCTGCATGTTAAATGGTTAATTGGCTCAGGTAAATTTCCATGTTCTTATAAGAAATTTGTTCTAATGGATGGCGAAACTTTTATGGACATTTCAACTTCCAGTTCTTAACTCTGTTAAATCACAACAGAATCTGATTTCTCGAGGCAAACTCCACGATGTAAATTCAGGTATAATTAAGTTGCACACTTGAAAAAGAAAACTTTCCTACTTTATCCCAACCACAACTATGATACATCCATATGGCCCATCCATGTGCATGACGATTGTAGGTGCCTATCTAATATCTGTTATAAATAGTGCTTGTATTCATCATGAGACCAAAGAGCCAATATATATATACGTACATGTATGTCATATATACAGGAAATCCCTTATACAACAGGGTAATTACAAATATACATATATCTAACACTCCCCCTTAAACTTATGGTGGATTAACAACATTAAGTTTGCCAACTGAAACTCGGAAGGCACATACTGAAGAGCAACAACCTGATCCTGTACCTGTGTCCGTATGTATGAAACATTAACACCAATATGCTTTGTAAGCTTATGCTTCACCGGATCTTTAGTAATGCTAATAGCACCTGTACTGTCAAACAAAAGAGTTGATGTAGAAAAAGAAACACCAAAATTCTCAAGTAACCTCCGTAGTCAACAACGCCAGCGCTCGTAACTCAGCCTCAGCACTCGAACGAGAAACTGTTGTCTGCTTCTTAGTCTTCCAAGCAATGAGAGAACCACAAAGAAAAACACAGTTGTAAGTTCAAGCTCCATTATGTTGGTTTTGGTGATAATGACAAATACTTGTATGAGACTAATGTATTTGATTGATTATGATATGGTTTAGTCTCATTTGGATAAAAAGGTGAAATCAAAGAGATATGCATTCAACACTTACATTCTTTATATCTTAGTGCATTCCTTGGATCCAAAAGATATATATTAAACTCCACCAAAAGTCTAAGATAAATATGTGTATATGTTTTTATTATATATTCTTGTATGCACACATTTAGGGGGAGTTTACTCTATATTTTGTGATTTCACTAGTATTGATCCATGTTTCTTTTTCTACATATATTGGGATCATTACTTTGAAATATATCATTTGAGTATATATATAACTTGTATAGTTTATATATACTCACATTGAATCATATTGCTTTATACTCAATTATTTGTGTTTGCAAAAGGGACTAATATGTATGTCAAGTGATTGAAAGGTTTAGTCCCGGAATTTGTTTGAATATTTGGAGATGCATGCAAAGATTGATAAGAAGATCAATATGGCTCGAGACAAAGGTCGGCATGCATTTGAATTTAAAGTCTAAAGTCAAATGTGCTCTCTCAGGAAAATCGGTAGCACCGCACCCACCTGCGGTATTACCGCAGTGCAGTAGTACCGGCGTGTAGACAGCGGTATTACCGCAGTACGGTAGTACCGATTTTTATGCGGTATGTTTTTTCCAGAGAGCATCCGTTTGGGGGACTTCAACTCACAGAAATTGGTAGTACTGAAATTTGGGGTACCGATTTGAAGGGCGGTAGTACCGCATGGTACCGCGGTAATTCCGATTTACGAAATGTTTTTTTCCAGAGAGTTTTCCGAGAAAAACTTAACTGGCTAGAAATCGGAAATACCAATGTCATCACGGCGGAAGAACCGCAGTGCGGTAATACCGCATCTACTGCAGTAATACGCGATCTTGATAATCTGCACTTTATACTGCGATAGTACCGCACTTTGAGTTTAAAGTTTTATATTCAATTATTTGCAATTGTGGTGGTTATCATCAATTACCAAAGAGAAGATTGAAGAATCTAAACACACCATTATGAGTTAATGGTATGTTTTGGTAATTAATGATAATCGCATTATAGGGACTAATATTTTTCATAAGTTGGATGGATATGTTATGTTCCAAGATGATGAAGACTTTGGATGGCTTCATGTGTTGAAGATTATCGAATAAGGGATCGGAATGGAAGATGGCTTTATTTGTTGAAGGCCATCAAGAAGAGGAGATGCATCATGTGTTGATGAGCATCATCAAGCTTCAAGAGAATACTCAAGGCAAAGGTATGACTAGTTAGGGATAAGGATGTGTTCCTAGTTTTTTACCGGACTTGGTGCTTGGGTGAAAGACCGGATTGCTTGTATAGATTTGTCGTACTATTAAGAGGGGTCTTGTCTAGTAGTTTGACTCTCATCATGTGTTGATAGCTCAATCTTGCTTACTCTAGCTCTCTATGACATGATACTATTATTTGCGAATGTGTTTTGCGAATAGTTGAGACTCATGCATCTAATCCTTGCAACATGTGACTATACTTTACAAATGTGTTTTGCAAATGGCTGAAGTCCATGTACCTTTTTCTTGTGATATGACCTAAATTTGCAAATATATTTTGCAAATTGTTGGAGGTCATATAATATCCCTTGACATGGTCTAAAATTGTGTATTATTGTTTTTCTTGGACTTAGACCGTGAATATAACTCCTTGAATCTCTTATAATTTCTGCGTTGGTCCAGTGTGTTTTAGATTATGCAATAGATGGGTTGTGTAGCCCTCTGAATAAGCTTTCCATAGAGTCTAAGATTACTCAATTCCGGCATCGGAGTCAAAAGTTATGACCGTTTTCCTGAGTGCTGTCTTTACTGAAAAATAGAAGTACGGTAGTACCGCAAATTAATCGATAGTACCGCACTTTGTACAGCGGTAGTACCGATTTCCCTGATTTTTTCAGTGGTTTGACTCCAACGGCTAGTTTGACATAACCGTTATTTTGTGCTACAGTAAAGTACGGTAGTACCGCACTTTGTACAGCGGTAGTACCGATTTCCCTGATTATTTTATGGATTTGGCTCCAACGGCTATTTTTTGTGTGTGGGGTTTAAATACTCACTTGTGGCTCTTTGGCACCACATTTCACTCCCTTGAGCTATGTAAGCCTCTCCACTCTATTGTGCATGTGTTGCACCTTGTAAGCAAGGAGAGAGGTCTCTAGTTGCATGTGTTGCATCTAGAGGTGGATTTTGTATCCACTTGGGCTTGTGCATTCGTTGCACGTGACAAGAGCCAAGCAAGGGGCTTGGCTTATTTCTCTTGGAGTTTGCTGACTCCTAGACGGCGTTGGAGGCGTCGTATCCGGTGATCTTCTCAAAGAAGTTTGTGAGAAGGCCCGGCGTGTTGTGAAGGTTGGAGCTCACCTACCCGGAGCGGGGAATAGCTACCATTAGTGGAATTGAGGTGTTTGGCTTAATTCGTGGAGCCGGTCCAATTCGTTTGGACTTATCTCAAAGTGGATTAGGGGAGACTGGGAAGTCTCCGAACACCACGGTAAAACATCGAGTGTCAATTGTGGTTTGTTCTCTTGTGCTCTATTTACATTTGAGCAATTTATATTCATAGAATTAAATTGATTGCTTGTCATCCTAGAATTGTAAATCTTTGACATAGGCATAGATTATTGGTGCACTTAGGTGAACCTAGTTGTATCTAGTTGCTTTAGGCAATATTTGTGCTAAACTAATTTAAGTTAAGTTTTCGCATTATATATATGGTTTAGACAAATAGATATTATTTTTAATTGTAAGATAATCTTTTTAAGACCGCCTATTCACCCCCTCTAGTCGGCCTCCTCGATCCTACAAGTGGTTTCAGAGTTTGGTCTCTCATATATTAGGCTTCACCGCCTAGAGAGTTAAAGGATGGCGACTAGTAATATAGTGTACCTAGATGACACACGTCTATTTGATGGCACCAATTATGATAATTGAAAAATCCGCATGATTTGTTATTTTAAGGCTATGAGGCCAAAAATATGGCGGATTTTAGATGTGGGCTTTTCTCCTCCATTGGATCCTCTTGCTCCAACAATTGAGGATGAGAAATGCTCACATCTCAACGCTCAAACAACTAACGCTTTATTTAGTGCTTTGAGTGTAATGGTGTTCAAAACAATATGTAATCTTGCTAATGCTCATGATATGTGCACAAAAATTCAAGATAAATATGAAACGTCCACCTCAACCGATGAGGATTGCATACAAGAGTGGATGTCGGGAGAAGAATGCTTAATCTCTAGCTCCGACAATGAAGAATCTACTATTCTCTCCACATCAACTCAATGCTTCTTGGCAAAAGGTAATAAGGAAGTAAATTATAATGACAATGATGATGAACCTTCTTATGATGAGTTGATGGATATGCTAGTAGAGTTTAATGAGTTTCTTGGGAAGGAGAAAGCTAAATATAAGATTTTGAAGAATGTGCATATCTCTTTTCAAAATGATTATAACAAGCTAAAAGGAGAACATGAAATTCTCCTTCTCAAGGAATATTCTAAGTCTAAGATGGATATAGACATTACATGTGATTTATTAGATGATATGCCATGTGTTGCTCCTATTCCTTGCATTTCATCTAAAGTTAGTATATCCACCTCATGTGAGGATTTAATTGACATATCGTGTTGTTCTCAATTAGATACTTTTACTTCCTCTATGCATTGCAATACTAACATTGTAGAGAAAAATAATGAGCTCAAAGCCCAAGTCACAATATGAAAAAATGACTTAGAGAAGTGCTATAAAGGGAAGGCCTCTCTTGATGATATCTTGAGCAAGCAACGAAGCTTGAATGACAAGAGAGTTATTGGCTTCTTCTCCAAGAAGGAAAATAGCAAGATAATGCAAAATGCAAGACACACGAAGAATATCAAGTGCCTTGGTTGCAATGAGACGGGTCATTTCGCCTCTAAGTGTCCCAACAAGGTAGATGACAAGAAAAGGTTACAATGAAGAGGCAAACCAGCAATGAGCAAGGTAAAAAGATAAGAAGAGGTAACAAATGCCAAACTTGCTACAATTGCCGAGAAAAGAGACATCTTAGTAAGGATTGCCCCAAAGGTATCACTCCTAAGCCTATTATCTATAATGATCTTTATTTACTTAGGAATGCTAAAGATGGTAGTATAATTGCTAGGTGTATTAGTTCACATAAAATTATTGTAAAGGCTATTTGGGTGCCTAAATCTATTGTGACTAACATTCATGGACCCAACCAAGTTTTGGGCACCAAAATACGCTTAAAGGTTTGATAGGTACTTGGAGAGGCATTGAAGGCTTAACTTATTCATGAAGAAGTAAATTTCACCATATGCAAAATGGGAGCCAAGTTTGAGGATAATCATTCCATATCAAGAACCAATGCCATCTCGGTAACAAGTATCTACATTTGAAATATTTAGCCCTTACCTTGTGTAGGTTGCATTACATGAAAAATCTTTAAAGAAGTGTACTCTTGCTTTTGTTCTAAAAGTTCATTATTGTAATCATGAGAAAGATGTAAGTGGCACATTAAGGAGGAGTGTTAAGCTATAATCATGTATATCACATCCCTAACTGTGCCCAAATTAATTAAGTACTAGTATTGATTTATGGAAAAAAATAAGCCATTTAGCCAAAAGTTAAAAACTTTAAAATTATTAGTATATCTTTGAAAAACTAATTGGAAAATGTATACAAATGCATTTTAAAATTTTTCCAAAGGTTTTGGCTTTAGAAAAACTTATTTCAAGCAAAATTGAGTTTTCAACCGAAAACTATCAATGTAGTATCTTGTTTTGGCTTTAAACTCAAAATTTAGCCAAAATCAATTCTAAAAGGAATTTGTAAATGAGCTCAATACCAAAAACCTAGAGTTGGCCATTTCAAACTTTATTGGTATTCAAAAGTTTTCTAAAAAGCCAACAAATCAAAAATTATTTGGATTTGAAACTCGTCCAAAATCTTGAGTTGACCTAAGTGGTCACAATCTAGCACTTAAGTGAGTTTTGCCATTTGAGTTGAAACTACTAACATATATTGGCTCATAAGAGTATTTATAACTCATACAAGAAACTGAATGCTAAAGATACCCTCTGTTGCTCATTCTTGCAATCTTGAAGAATTTATTAAAAATGAGCTTGCTTTGAAAAATTGAAAGATTTGTTTGCTAAAAACTATATTGAAAATAGTTTTAATCTTAGCATATAGTTGGAAATGCTCCATAAGAGGTTTATATTTCTTTGTGAAAAACTTTGGAGCATGGTACAACATTATATCATAACCTTTATTCTCCTCTGAAATCCAACTCTTGGCATGCTTCCAGAAAAATCGGTACTACCGGTAATCAAACTGCGGTACTTCCGCTTTACGGAACTTCCGACAGTCAAACCGCGGTACTATCGATATTTCTGTCAGATGGCTGATTTGTCCAGAATTTATTGTTCCCAATTTCCTCAGTCATTCTCTTTGCTCCTCAAGGTCAAGTTGATCCCTCTTATCATTGTTAGCTACCCTTATGTAATCTTTTAATCCCATTTGCCATTTTAATCATATTGTTATATTTCTTCATGCAAATGGCATTCTCTCTAAAGTGGTAGCCTTTTTGATCATCTTGACTTCGGCATGAACTTCACTCATATCTTCTCAAGTGATATCAATCTTTTCCTTTCAAAGTGGTATCTAATATTTTCTTTTGCCGAGCAAAATCTTTTCTCAACCAAGCTCTTTCACATAATATCTTTTCATATGGTATCCACCTTTATAAGTGGTTTCTCACCTATATGATATCATATCTATTATTTTAAGTGATATATTTGTACAAGTGGTATCCCCTTCAAAACTTGTTAAATGATATCAAGTCTCTACAATTGGAATTAATTATACTTAGTATCATTTATGTTTACAAGTATGTTACAAGTGGTATCTTATGTCACCACAAGTGGTATAAAAGTTAAAGTGGTATATGGTTTTCATGAAAAGACAAGATAACCACAAAAGGATAAAAACACATATTATGGACAAAATGTTTACAAGTGGTATCCTTGACTCTTTGTGCTAAGTGACATTAGAAGAGAAAGAGTTAAACAAAAGGGAGAAAATAAGAAAAGAGAAGAAAAACAAGAAGAGGAGAATCCTTTGTGTGTCAAAGGTAAAAGAAAGAAGTGTCAAGTGGACCCTTTGTATAAGGGGGAGTATAAAGGGAGTTTTTCTTTGTGAAAAATAGATATAATATTTTGGGGTTATACAAACAAAAAGGGTAAAGTATTATTAATAGGAAAACTATTTTACCTATCTTGCCCAACATTGTTCTGGATCTTGAGGGTGAATGTGTTTCATTCTCATTTACTTGATTTGGTGTTTATGGAGTGAAAATCCAGTAATATGCAAGTTTAGCCCTTTTCAAAAGGCCTCTTTAACCAAAAGTCAAAATTCTTGTTTAAAATACCCAAATCTGTGAAAAACTATATAAAAATACTAAAAATATATATTTCAAATGTTTTCCAATGCTTTTGGACTAAAAATTTCTATTTTAGAAACAAAATAGCAAATTTGACCTCAAATGGATCTTATATGATCTTCTTTTTGAACAAAAAGACATATTTATATGAATCAAAATCTATTGAGTTTTTGAAAAAGTTTTGAACACCAAACTCATAGAGATGGTCATTTCAAATATTTTTCTAGTTTAAAGTTTTTACAAAAGACCAATAGTTGAAAAGTTATACTCATTTGAGACTCGTCAAAAATCTACTTTTGACCTAAAATGATCTATTCTTGCATATTGTTAGTTTTGCTATTTGAGCCGGACTTCTTTGCATATCTTGGCTTGAAATAGTATTTCTAACTCATACAAATTTAAGAGAGTAAGAAACTCCACGAATTTCAAATTGTACTGCTTTTTGAGCCTTTAGTGCAAAATCAATCCATTCTCATACATAAAATGCACATTTTGCCATATCGTTTGAAAGAAAATTCCTTTATCAAAAATTCCTTTTGTAAAATACTTTAATTAGTCCTAAGTTAAAATCTGGAAAGTTTCAAAATATTTAGACTTCATTTGAAAGGATTTTGTACTTCGCCTCTCTTTTTACAAAAACTTGACAAAGAAAGCTCAAATTTATATAACTTTTGAATAGAGGCTCCTTTTTCCAAAATTCTTGTTGAAAAAGTTTCTTAGGAGTTCAAAGTTTATTTTTGCAAAATTTCAAAGTATTTCAACTTCATCTGAAAAAGTTGTGCACTTTTCTCATTTTGGCAAAATGCTGAAAGTTCAGATTTGTGATTTTCATATCTTTTAATGTGCTCATAATCTGAAGTAGCTACAATTATGACTTTTGATGCTTAGATGTTGATATATATTGAAAAATATTCTCAGAATTATTGGACTTTTGTAAGTCAATTTTTCTGCTAACTTTTAAAGGTTAAATGAAATGTCAAAGTTTGAAAATCTGCAACCTCTATTGGAATTTCCAAGCCTTCAAGGATGCTATCAAGAGTACAATTTTTGAATATGTTTCAAATATCTTTTCAAGTGAATAATCAAACTCCAAAATTGGTTATATGTATCTATTTTCATACTTTTATGACCACATTAAGATGAATTAATTGATGCCAAGCTCCATGTGTTGGATAAAATGCCAAATGAGGGAGAATATGCAATATATTAAGTTAAATCATTTGATATCAAGCTTCATATGTTAATAATGCTATCAAGCCTTTATTTTGGCAAAATTTGCTCTTTTCCTTACTTTTTGATGATAAATGCCAAAAGGGGGAGAAATAATGCTATTGTTGTTAATGGGTTTGTCATTCATCACCAAAAAGGGGGAGATTGTAAGTTCAAGCTCCATTATGCTGGTTTTGGTGATAATGACAAATACTTGTATGAAACTAATGTGTTTGATTGATTATGATATGGTTTAGTCTCATTTGGATAAAAAGGTGAAATCAAAGAAGTATGCATTCAACACTTACATTTATTTATATCTTAGTGCATTCCTTAGATCCAAAAGATAGATTAAACTCCACCCAAAGTCTAAGATGAATATGTACATATGCTTTTATTAATATTCTTGTATGCACACATTTAGGGGGAGTTCACTCCATGTTTCTTTTTCTACATATATTGGGATCTCTACTTTGAAATATATCATTTGAGTATATATATAATTTGTGTAGTTTATATATACTCACATTGAATCATATTGATTTGTACTCAATTGTTTGTGTTTGCAAAAAGGGACTAATATGTATGTCAAGTGATTGAGAGGTTTAGTCCCGGAATTTGTTGGAATATTTGGAGATACATGCAAAGATATGTAAGAAGATCAATATGACTCGAGACAAAGGTCAGCATGCATTTGAATTTAAAGTCTAAAGTCAACTGTACTCTCTCAGGAAAATCGGTAGCACTGCACCCACCTACGGTATTACCGAAGTGCGGTAGTATCGACGTGTAGACAGGGGTATTACCACAGTGCGGTAGTACCGATTTTTATGCGGAATGTTTTTTTGAGAGAGTTCCCCGAGAAAAAATTAACTGGCCAGAAATCGGAAGTACCGATGTCAGCACGGCGGAAGAACCGCACTGCGGTAATACCGCACCTACCTGCGGTAATACCACAGTGCGGTAGTACCACACTTTATACGACGGTACTACCGTACTTTGTGTTTAAAGTTTTATATTCAATTATTTGCAATTATGGTGGTTATCATCAATTACCAAAGGAAAGATTGAAGAATCTAGACACACCATTATGAGTTAATGGTATGTTTTGGTAATTAATGATAATCACATTATGGGGACTAATATTTTTCATAAGTTGGATGAATAGGTTATGTTCCAAGATGTTGAAGACTTTGGATGGCTTCATGTGTTGAAGATTATCGAGTAAGGGTTCGGGATGGAAGATGGCTTTATGTGTTGAAGACCATCAAGAAGAGGAGATGTATCATGTGTTGATGAGCATCATCAAGCTTTAAGAGAATGCTCAAAGTAAAGGTATGACTAGCTAGGGCTAAAGATGTGTTTATAGTCTTTTACCGGTCTTGGTGCTTAGGTAGAATACCGGATTGCAAGTATAGGTTTGCCGTACTATTAAGAGAGGTCTTGTCTAGTAGCTTGAATCTCATCATGTGTTGATAGCTCAATCTTGCTTACTCTAGCTCTCTATGGCATGATGCTATTATTTACAAATGTGTTTTACAAATAGTTGAAGCACATGCATCTAATCCTTACAATATGTGACTATACTTTGCAAATGTATTGTGCAAATGGCTGAAGTCTGTGTACCTTTTCCTTGTGATATGACCTAAGTTTGCAAATATGTTTTGCAAGTTGTTGGAGGTCATACAATATCCCTTGGCATGGTCTAAGATTATGCATTATTGTTTTTCTTGGATTTAGAACGTGAATATGACTCCTTGAATCTCTTATAATTTCTGCATTGATCTATTATATTTTAGGTCCTGCAAATAGATGGGTTGTGTAGCCCTCTAAATAAGCTTTCCATAGAGTCTAAGATCACTCAATTCCGACATCGGAGTTAAAAGTTATGACCATTTTCCTGAGTGCTGTCTATGCTGAAAAATAGAAGTGCGGTAGTATCGCACTTTGTACAGCGGTAGTACCGATTTTCCTGATTTTTTCGGTGATTTGACTCCAACGGCTAGTTTGACATAGCCGTTATTTTGTGCTACAGTAAAGTGCGGTAGTACCGCACTTTGTACAGCGGTAGTACTGATTTTCCTGATTATTTCAGGGATTTGGTTCCAACGGCTAGTTTTTGTTTGTGGAGTATAAATACTCACTTGTGGCCGGTTGGGAAGCATTCTTTAGCACCTCATTTCACTCCCTTGAGCTAGTGTAAGCCTCTCCACTCTATTGTGCATGTGTTGCACCTTGTAATCAAGGAGAGAGGTCTCTAATTGCATGTATTGCATCTAGAGGTGGATTTTGTATCCACTTGAGTTTGTGCATTCGTTGCACGTGATGAGAGTCAAGTAAGGGGCTTGGCTTTTTTCTCTTGGAGTTTACCGACTCTTAGACGGCGTTGCAAGCGTCGTATTCGGTGATCTTCTCAAAGAAGCTTGTGAGAAGGCTCGGCGATCGCGAAAAGCAAAACGAGGAGATGCCGAAGAGAATGGTCCATCAGAAGAAGAGGGCACATCAAAAGAGTCCTGAACCCGCGGACAACGAGTATAGTAGAGAGGATACGAAGGAATAAGATCAGGACTAACCTTAGGAGAGGATGCTCGTAGTGAAGAGGGTGACGACTGGGAAGGAGGCACTGGAGAGACCAAAGGCTGTGGTGATGAAGGAGAGGATGGTCTTGGTGAAGAGGGTGCCGACTAGGAAGGAGGCACCGGAGAGAACAAAGGTTGTGGTGATGGAGTAACAATTATGGAAGTGGAAGGAAAAGTTACGAAAGAAAGTGACTCGACAATAAATGCTCGAGTGGAGGAAGAAGAAAGGTGTGGATAGAAAGGATGAGACTCATCCAAAGTAACATCCCGAGAAATCCGCATCCATTGGTCAACAGGATCCCAACAGCGATATCACTTGTACTCAGCACTGTAGCCCAGAAAAATACACTCAACAGACTGAGCAGTCAGCTTAGTGCGCTCACAAGGTGTAAGAAGAAGATAGCACACACACACCTAAAGAGGTGAAGACTGGAATAATCAAGGGTCTTGCCACACAGGCGCTCAACAGGAATCCCACCATGAAGAACAAAGGAGGGCTAGATATTGATAAAAAAGTGGCAGTGGAAACAGCCTCAGCCCAGAAGTGTGGTGGAACATTAGAAGGAAGCATAAGAGCACGAGCTGTCACAAGAAGATGGCGATGCTTACGTTCGGCCACACCATTCTGAACATGAGCACTGGGACAAGAAAATTGAGGGAGACTGCCCTGCGCAGCGAGAAAAGCACGAAGAGCTCCAGATAATTACTCCCCAGTAGAGTCAGCATGAAAAACACGAATGGAAGAGTCAAACTGAGTACGGACCATGGTGATAAAAGTCTTATAGATGGATAAAACATCACTACGAGATGACATAAAATATATCCATGTATACCTAGAAAAATCATCAATAAAAATGATATAATATCGATGACCTCCTTTTGATACAAAAGGAGCTGGTCCCCATACATCAGAATGAATAAGGTCAAAAGGACGCTGAGATACTAACTCGCTAGAAGGATAGAGGAGTTAAAGCTGTTTGCTTAGCTTACAACCCTTACAATGGAGAGAGACATCACTAGACACAGATCTTAAAAGGCCACGACGAAGTAAAAAAGACATACGTGACGATGCTACTGAGCAAAAGAGGCGGTGGAGGCGGCAACAGACGCGAAGGCAGTGGTGGAGGCGACCAGACAGGCAGGGGTAACGGAAGGAAATCGAAGCCAGTCCAGCTCCTAGAGCCGTTGAGAATCGTGGCGGCGAGGGCCAGTACCAACCAGAGTCCCCATGCGGCGATCCTAAACACAACAAGAATCAGAATCGAGAATAATACGACAACCATGATCAGTGAGCTGGCCGGCAGATATGAGTTGCATGGTTAGTTTTGGGACAAGGAAAACAGCAGGAACAAGAAAAGCTGAATTGGAAAGAGTGCTCGTCCTGTGACAGAGAGAGATGTACCATCTGTTGTCTGACTACTGATAGGAGCAACTAGAGGGCTAACAGAAGTGAGAGTGGTAGAATCAGATGTCATATGAAAAGAAGCTCCAGAATCAAGAATCTAAGGTGATGTACCTGAGAAAGGAGTATAATGTGGTTTCTCACCTGAAGACTGACCAGCAGTATCGGACGATGCAGAAGCAACCATGCGACCTAGCAACTGTAGAAACTATTGAGTGTTAGAGGTACCAGGATGCCGCTGCGAAGAGGAACCTACAGTGCCCCTCGACGGATGAGCACCACAACGAAAATTCTTCTTCTTCTTGTAGCAAAATTGCTCCACACGTCCGTCCTTGTTGCAATAAGTGCAGTGGAGTCCCCTACCAACAGCAGCTATCACTGGGGAAGGCGCAATCGGTGAAGAAGTAATGGGCGATGCAGCAAGAGTAGAAGCTGGAGAAGCCACCAAAACCCAAGGAAACGATGATGATGACAGTAGACCCGCACCACGAAGGCGGATCTCCTCAATACGAATAGCTGTAAGGGCCTCCAACAGAGTCACACGTGGGTGACGAGCCAGCAACTGAGTATGAGTTTGAGTCTGCGTAAACTTTGACTGGAGACGTGTCAAGAAGTCGTAGATACGACGAAACTCTAGGTGAGACTGCTGACGCTGACAGCACTGACAGGTGCGACAAACATCTGGCCTCAAAGAATCAATCTGACACCATACCGCGGACAGCTGAGCATAGAACTCGTCCACAGTGGCATCTTCCTGCTGTAGCGACTACTCCTAACGCACAACAGCAAGGTACAAGGAATCACCAGATGGCTCGTAGCGGGTGCGTAGATGTGCCCACATCGCCTAGGCGAAAGTTAGACCAATAATATCTCTAGTGAGATGCACCTCCATGCTGGTAACCAGAATAGCAGAAGCACGAGCATCCTCATCAATCCATGTCTTGTGAGCAGCAAACTCAGACTGAAAGGTCTCCATGGCAACCTCAAAAGCTTCAGTCGCCTTTGTACGAGTGTCTTTGGAAGCATCCTTCGGGAGTATAGACTCAGCAGGTAGAGTAGGGTGAGGCGGATAGGGCAACTCGTTAGTAAGAAACTTCCAAAGATGCTGACCACTCATGTGGAGACGCATATGCTGAAATAAATCCTGATAGTTGAGACCATCGAAGATCACCGAGCAACAAGGAACAGAAACTGAGCCTGCAGAAGAAGACATTTTTTCCTTTTTTCTCTCTCTGTTTTTTCTCTTTTCTCTCTCTCTTTTTGATGGTTAGTCAATCAATAGGAAACCGACTGAACCAACTGAAACGCACTAGTCGACTGGTCTACAAATACTTGATTCACCGAAACAAACCACAGCCTCCACCGACAGATCGGCTCAGGCCCGAGAGAAAAGAAACCGGTGATTTCCTCGGCGGCTGGAGATTTCCATGATGGTCTCTGGGCGACGACTTCTCCACGGTGGTCTCCAGGCGGCAGCTTCCGTGGGCAAGACGGCCGACGCACTCAGATGACGCCCACCCGAGAAAGAGAGCAGCTTCGATCGGCTCTGACCCGGCGATCTCCAGGCGGCAACTTCCACGGACGAGGTGGCAAGCGCGTGTGAGAGATCAGCGATCTCGTGTAGTAGCTTCCACAGGCGGCGAGATCTCCGCGGCGCAGCCACCCGAGGCGTCGATCCTTCTAGCCGTCTGACGGCGACGGTAGCGCAAGCTCGGAGAAGACCAAATAGCAGATGCGGCCAGCGTCGAGATGTAGGCAGAGTGATCCAAAAGGCATGTAGATCAGATGCGGCCAGAAGAAAAGGATCTGGTGGAGACAAGCACAGACGGAAAGCAACGGCGGCTGATAGATCGAAAAAGTGGGAACCCTAGGTATGACAAACCCTAGCCTCTGATATCATGTTATGAATAGTACTTGTATTCATCATGAGGCCAAGGGACTAATATATATACACGTACAGGTATGTCACATATGGAGGAAACCCCTTATACAACAGGGTAATTACACATATACATATATCTAACAATATCAACTTACATTGTGTCATCAGTATCAGTCGGTGTGACCATGAAACATTGCTTGTTTAAATTTTGTAGGATTGGGTATGAAAGTCAGAGGGGGGTGAATAACTCCTTAAAATCTTTCCCTGGTATTAGCAACTCAATGCAGTGAAAAACTCAAACCTATAAGCTATCCTAAAGCCAAGAGTCAAAGATCAAAAAGATCGTTCGAGACAACAATGTCTCACCTGTTTGACCACAGGCCAGAGGACGATCAAACCGCTCGACTGGTCAAACCACAGGTGCCATACCAATTGAACCTGTCAAGGTGGTCGACCGCCTGGGTCATGATGGTCTGACTGCTCGCTAAACAAAGATAGAAAAATAGAACACACAATCAAGAAAAAGACTAACTCTTACACCACTAATCCAAACAGGATGAATCTTGGTACAAATCATCCCTAGAATGTCATAAATCTATTATAATCTTAGATCGAGAAAATCAATGTCAAAGTTCTAATCTTTACCCAAAATAAAAAAGATTGCACTAAAATCGGGTAAAAGAGGAAAATTTTGATCTGCTCTTACTCGTGAATCTTTGATGATCTAGATGACCTTGAATGGGTTCTTATATATCATAACAAGCTAAATCATAGTATAAACTTAAGCCAAAACACTCTCAATATTAAAACCCTAAAATCACACCTCTTGAGCAAAATCAAGTAATCATAAGAGCTTTCTATAGAAAGTACTTAGATGGATAGAATATGATCTTCAAGAGATATCTCCATCTCTTACATGTCTTTAGCACTAGGAGAGATTAAGAGGAGATAAAATTTGACCAAAAAATCAACCAAATCAAAAGCACAAGGAGGAATCTATGACATAACTCACTTGAACGAAGTTTAGATATTCATTTATGTAGGACCAAAAATGGTGACAAGAGGCGGTGAGTAGAAGCCACACCGAAAATGGTTTCTCTAAAATATTTTTGCTTTAGGATTGTTAGAATCTTTCACTCCAATAGTTATGGTGAGTTATAAAAATTAGAGCAAATGAGACATAATACCTTAGAGTGGTACTACCACCATATAAGATGCGGTACTATCGCTGTGGTACTATCATCACGTAAGTGGGAATACTAACTTTCCCTCACATCAGCACGGGAAATTCAACCGAATAAGACCAAAAACCATGCAACTTTCATAATGAATATCCAAATAATTTAAAATTTGAACCAAAATAAGATCACAATCTTAGAAACCTAAAACAACAAGAGAAATTGTAGTATCACAAGAAGATTGAGACCTATTGGCTCCTAAAGCTCTGTTATAGCAAAATCATCTTCAAACCATAAAATGAGTCAACTCTCAAACCGAGACTCCAAATCACTTAAAACTTGATATGCACATTCTCTAAGATGTCAGAAACTTATTCCAATCAACGATTAAGAGAGTCATTACCAAAATTCTAATCTTTTTTTCATTTGAAGGAAGCTTACACCAAAATCAGGAAAAAGAGGGAAAACGACGAATATAACTTGGTCATGGGTGGATGATGCCCAAGATAGCTCTAGATATATTCTCACATATCACGGCAAGCAATAACTCCCAAATATGTGAGGCAAAAACACATGGATCAAAATTTCTTCCGAGAAGGTCAAATCCAAGCTAAACTAGGCAATTTCAAGAAATTGCTAAACCTGATGATTGATCTCCATGAGACCTCCATCATTTACACGTTCTTGGCACAAAGGAAGAGCAAGAAGGGAAGAGAAGAGATCAAAACCAATAAAATCAAGAGCAAATCAACCAAAATAAGAGAGATTTATAAAAGATGAATAAAACTGATATATTGCTACTTGAAGATGAAGATTTTACAGCTACTTCACCTGGAGGATAATAGAACACACCACAGCACTCACACTTCTCAAATCCTAACTCTAGAACCCTTGGCATCAGTAAGGAAAGTTAGAATAGTTAACTAGCAAATCTCAATCCTAATTCGTTAAATAGAATTGCAGACAACCCCATCTAACCCTAATGGATACTATCCACTTAGCACAAATAGATAAAACTAGTTAACCTCACATAACATGGGTTTTACTCATACACTACACTTATAGACACTTTTTAAAGCACATAAGCCTGAATCCGCTAAGCACTTAGCCTTTGATTTAACTTGATCTCCTTAGCTTCACCTAAACTATTTTTCCAAGTACCGTGGTTTTGATCTAAGGTAGTTTTTGGTATTTTTGATAAACTTACTAAAATACCATTTCTTAACCAGATCTTTACCTTTCTTTGTAATCATCACCATACTTGCCACGTGTAGATACACTACTGACTTGCCAAGCATCGAAAAATCTCTCCTATTTTGGTTCCACTGAACCATACCTCATTTTGACCAACCAAGTTACATAATGCAATCCATCGCTGAAACTTTTCTTTAATATTTTTCACATTCCTTGTGCCATACTTGAGCTCAGCTATCTCACCCAGTATTCTCGATCATTCTAAGCCTCAGCTCCTCTATGATTGTAGCCTCGATCCTCATCGTTAAACATGGTTGACTTCAAGCATCCCTGCACATCCAAAGACTAAAAAATTATTTTTACGCACGAGTTCTTCACAACTTGATCTACATTAATCAAAACATACTTCATGTGACATATATGTACTAACCTAGTTAATCTAAATCAATCCATGACTCAATTTCCCAAAATATCAAGAATTTTACATCTTGCCCTCTCTAGAAAATTGCAACTGGCAAGTAATTCGTGTTACTACTGGCTAGCGGTTTGACTGGCACAAACCGGTGGTCAACTGGTAACATGACAACAAAACTGATAAAATGCAAACTTTATAAAATTTAAAGATCCACTCTATAAACTTAGCAATGACTCATCACAACATTATTCTAGACCATATGCAGCGAGGGTGGCTTTGGTGATGAGCGTTTACGTGGTGAACAATGGCTCTGTCAGATGGTGGCTCCAGCAGGCGGCGACCTTCGTGGAAGATGACGATGGTAGCGCACCAAGCACGGCGGAGGGGAACTCAAGAGAGAGACGAAGGGGAAATAGTTTGGCCGAATCAAAGAAATGGAGATAGAGAGTTAGAGAAAGAATGGGAGGAATGGGGAAAGGGCCCTTCGGCTGAATGGAAAAGAAAAAATGTTTGGCCGAGTAAGAAAAATGAAGGGAAGTAAAAAAAGAAAGGGAAAAAGGGGAGAAAATAAAAGAGGAGAAACAAAAGATAGAGAGAGAGAGAGGAAAAATTAAAGGGTTTGGTACGTGCACATCAGGTCCTTAACCCTAGGCTTTTTTTGCCAGTGTCGGGTTTATGTGTAGAATCGATGTCGTTCATTTATGCGCATGTACCATATTCTATTTTGAGTTATGTTAACTACCTGTTCAGGTGGAGGTCCGAGATCGACGCCCTTCGTATGTCGCTCTGCTCCGCTAGATTAACAGGCAAGGGCATGGTAAAGTGGTAAATTCGGGTAGTGATTGCTGTTAGATGAATGTTGGTGCATTAACTATCATGCTATGGTGAGTTGGCTATTTCTGGATACATGTGAAGGAATGACGAATAATAGTTATTGAAGCATGACATGTTGATATGCTTAAATGGAGAGTGTGCACTGTATGCATTCATATGATAAAAATAGATAGTTTTGTGGTATCATTGGTCCACTTTGTGGATGCTCCACGGGAGTGAAGACTGAGGTCCCCGTATGAATATGATGGGCTATTGAGGTCCCCGTATGAAAAAAGGATGGGCATGTGATCCCTGCATGGAAATAGGGCGGGCTTGGATGAGCATCGACAGGTGCTCGCACTGCTATACCGGTATAGGCTAAAGACATAAAAGAGAAGTGCATATGCATGCGCAATTGCATTATGACAGAGAACAGGTGCAAATGCATAATGAGTGATTGGTGAAACATTTAGAAAGATTAAATGAAAATAAGTGGTTAATGAGACTGTGATGGTTATTGATCAATATGTGTACCTGTTATTTACTGTTTTATTTTATGCTTGCTGAGTCTCCGAACTCATTCTTGCTTTGTTGTTGGTTTTAGGTGATCGTTGAGGACATCACGCGCGGGCGGGAGTAACATATGAATAACTTCACGTACCAGCAACATGTCACGTGCCGCCTTTTGTTAGCATGTTTAGATTCTACCGGTATGCTATGGTAGTTAGAGTCAAAATGATATAATGTACGTTAGGTCGCTGCATTATGAATAAAATTGTGTTTGCTTAAATTACTAGTAGTTGTTAAAATGAGTAATATTATGCAATGATGGTAGCAGTCTAGACCCAGAGGATGGACGGGGCGTTACAACACTCTAACAATCTGGAATCCATGAAGCTGTCTTGATTCTTCGGTCATCATTGTCCACATAAATTCACCACTAATTGTTCGTTACTTTTATTCTACAGCAGAGATTATATGTATGAAACATCATTGGTACAAGTTGAAGGAAGAATATCTTTTCCCTGTATAAATACAAGCACATCAATATAATTATGCAAGTAAGGAGGTCCCCCCAAAAACATTCTGTTTAGCACCACACAAATACTCAAAAAAGATGATTTACAATTATGAAAGTAAGGAGGCCCCCAAAAAACAGTATGTTTAGCACCACACAAATACTTAAAAAAGATGATTCATTGTCTTGTAGTATATATTCCTTAAAAAACTTCTAACTTTCTATGCATTTGCAGCCACCAAGTTGTCTTCTTTGCCAAATTTGTACAGCAGTCTATGAAATACTCCTGCCAGTTCATCTGTCAAAGTAATCCACTCTTTATCCAAGTCACTTATTTTACCTTGATCTCAATTGCTGGATATGCAGCTCTAAAGGTCCTCAACCCTCAAGACAGGTCAAATACTCCGAAAGATAAACCTGTTATTTACTTCTGTGTTTGCATCAACTGTCTCAAGCATGGCTACTGTTGAAATGGAGGATTTCTCATGCACTTGGCTCTGGGTTTTGACAATTTTAATGGTGATTGGTGGTGAGGTATTCACTTCAACGCTTGGTCTTCGCTTCATGTGGGCTAAATTAAATACAAAAGAGTTAAGTCAACAGAAGGGACTACTCACTCATCTTATGCTGATATTGAATCTATTAATCCTACAAAGTTTGGACCAAACGGTAGCCAGGGCATGAAAGTTGTGGTGCCATTTTCTGATCTCCGCTTGGCAAACAAAGAACATGTCGAGCCCAAGACCATCGAATTTTTAGGTTTTGCAGTGATGGGATATCTTCTCCTAATAATCTTAGGAAGCCCCCTGTTTATTTACCTCTACCTTAACCTGGTACCAGATGCACACGAAGTTCTGAAGAGGAAAGGAATTGAGCTCTTCATATTCTCTATATTTACAGCTATCTTAGTTGGAAATTGTGGCTTCACACCAGAAAATGAGAATATGGTTATATTTCAAAGGAACTCCATTTTGCTATTGCTATTTATTCCTCAGATACTACAAGGAAATACATTATTTGCACCATGCTTGAGATTCATGGTGTGGTCACTCAAGAAGATTACTGGAAAAGGAGAATGCCATTTCATTCTTCAACATCCAAAGGCCATTGGGTGCAAGCATCTTATGAGTGCCAGGGAGTATGTTTATCTGATTTTAACTGTTGTGGGTTTCATCATTCTGCAAACCATATTGTTTTGCTCTTTGGAATGGAGCTCCGAGGCTCTGCAGGAAACGAACAGCTATCAAAAGATAGTAGGCGCTCTATTTCAGTCAACCAATGCAAGGCAAGTTGGTGAATTTGTTGTGGATCTATCAAGCCGCTCTTCAGCAATCCTAGTCCTATACACCATCATGATGTAAGTTCCTTCTCTAACCTTCTCCCAGTAATAAAACTGCTTATAATGAATAAAACATCCTGGGTTTACTGCCCCTGTCAGTAAACTATATAACTCAACTGCCTGATCATGGAGCAAACATATTCCCTTCTTTAGGTATGTTAGTCAAATAGTGGTTCTACTGACTATGTTCAATAATATCCAAATATATCATACTTAACTAATAGATATCATATAGTAGAATGGGAGGCATTAGATAATCTAATATATGCTATAATCCAGGTAATTTATTGTTAATCTGGACATTTAACACATATTTTTACCAACTTGTATTAGGTTTCTCCCTGGTTATACTTCATTTTTACCCAAATACGATGATCAGTATTCTAAGACAGATGAGAGACAACAGAAAAAGGCTATTGGAGAGCTGGATCTTCTCCCAGTTGTCTTATTTGACTATCTTTGTAATGCTAATTTGTGTCACTGAGCGAGAAGCTATGACCACAGATCCCCTTAATTTCAATGTTTTCAGCATATAGTTTGAAGTTGTTAGGCAAGTCACTGAAATTCACTGTGTTCATCATATGCACTCATGTTTTTTTCATGATTATCATTACTGAACTTCTGGCTTTGATGACTGATTGTTGCAGACTTGCAGTGCATATGGAAATGTGGGCTTCTCAGTTGGTTACATTTGCAAGAACTTACTGAATCACGACATACACTGCAAGGATGCTTCGTATGGGTTTGTTGGAAAATGGAGTGACAAGGGGAAGCTAATTCTTATCATTGTGATGGTTTTCGGGAGGCTTAAAATGTTCAAAATGAAGGGAGGAAGAGCTTGGAAGCTTAGATAGAATCAGCCGTGAGCACCCAAATATGTTGTATAGCTTCAGATATTGTAGCATCCAAACGGCGCAGGTATGCACAGTGAAGATGGTGCTTTGGCCTACAGCGGCGACAGCTAACCGTCAAC
Organism: Melocanna baccifera; assembly: GCA_036346265.1. Taxonomy (NCBI): domain Eukaryota; kingdom Viridiplantae; phylum Streptophyta; class Magnoliopsida; order Poales; family Poaceae; genus Melocanna; species Melocanna baccifera. Next base: position 33,808,624 of record CM070679.1, on the reverse strand, counting down.
AATTCCAGAAAAGGGATGCACACATGAGCATCTACACAATGTATGGAATTCATAGGAGAAGGTGGTAAGGATAGGGTTAGATGGAGGTAGGCTGGCGGGGAATACCTGAAGCGATCCAGGGAGCTCGACATGGCGGCGGCGATCTGGAGGATAGGCAGCCAAAATTAATTGTGGGAGAGGGTCAGAGAAAGTGAGGAAGTGGCCTAGGAGAGAGAAATCAAGTTAAAGCTTGGTCAGGTGGAAATGGCATCAACGGCAGTGGTTTTAGCATGGGATGGGTGAAGTGAGAAATTATAGCTGGCATTGTTGTGGTTGTGTGGCATAGGCTACAAGCAGTGGCGTTTGGTGGAAGCAGCGTGGAGAAGTGATCGAGGTAGAGTGAGGAAGGGGTTGACGCTCGATGCTCCTATGATAAGAAATTGGCATGAGCTCTTCTCTGATGTCGTTTTTCTTAACTCCAGCCAACTACACCGCACTCGATCTCCACCAAGATATGGCCCTCTCAAATCTGACCCCACCTTTAACTAGCTCTTCTTCTCTTTCTTTTCCCTCAATCCTTGTCTACCACCCCTCATTGGAGTGCCACCGCCTCGCCACCCTCTCCTGCAATCCACAACCCACTGTCGCCGGCCTCGTCATGAGCATCTCCTCACCCAAGACCATGCTTGTTGTGCTCACATTCTCCTGTTGCTTGCACACCCTTCTACTTTTGTTATTTTGCCGCTGTTTTCGCTGGACTCACCACAACTCCCTCCCTCCCCACACCCAACATTTGTTGCCTTCTTTGTCACTTTCCCACCGACGAGATCATCACAAATGGACTCATCGTGTTGCGCAGGTTCAATTTTGCCCCTCACTAGAGCTTGCACCACCTACGTCGTCGTTGGTGATCGTCGCCCAAACATCCATTGTCTCTTTGTTTCCGTCGTAGTTGATAGGAAGGAAACGAAGACTCCACTCTCTCATCTTCTCTCCCTCTCTACGACACGCAGGCTCCACTCCTTAGTCCTTAACATACGAGCTAGCTCAGATCCGACATAGACGCGAGGTGAGTCAAAACCACAGTTAAAGGGGCGAATGGGTATATTTTAACTAGTATTGCTAGTTAAAGGATGTGTTTTATCCGGTTTTGTATTTTAAGGGTGAAAACTAGACGAACTGAATAATTGAGGGAGCACATATGGATTTTTTCCATAATACATTCATCTCAAAGGAGAAAGGTTTATACATATTCGAAAACACATTTTTTTGGGCGAGGAATATGCATAAAGACCGTGCAGAAAAAATGATGGGTATACTTATGAAATCTGGTAAGCACGCAATAAAACTTTTGTTTTCTTTTTTTATTTTGTGCACTCCAGTTCTTTCATTCCATTAGTCCAAAACTAGAAAAGCTTCCGGAGTCTGAGAAGAAAGAGAGAGGGAGCGCGGGCGCAATTAGCAAGAGGACAGAGCAACCAACTCGGCAAGTGCGTCACCTGCGCCCACCACCACAGCACCCACCCGTGCGTCCAAGCGCAGCGCATGACACCGCGCGGGTGTCCCAGCCACTGGCCTCGCAAAACGTGTGAGCGCAGCACCGGGTTCCGCTCCACATTGCCACAGAAGATCACAACGCACTGACGCGGACTTGGACTTCGTTTTCTGCGGGTGGTGGCCGGCAGCCCCGTCGCAGGCACCCCCACACCGGTGCTTCCCGCTCCCACTGACACGAGGGCCCCACGTGATGGATCCACCTGTACCTGGACCACGGGTAGGAAACTTGGTGGGCGAAGGCAGCAGTTCACGTGTTCGTCTTTACGTCCGCAGAGGTCGGCGCGGATCCGAATCAGCTCCCAATTACTAACGCGGCGCATTGTCCGAAATGCCCCTCGCCAACACTGGTGCGGGACGTGCCACCTTTTCGGTCGTTTTCGCGTGACGCGCGGCTCTTTTTTTCAGCCTATGATTTTTATTTGTTCATAAAAAAAATCAAAGTAACAAAAAATTTTATACAGTTTTAATTGATATAATAAATCATTACTATACAGTTTTAATTTATAGACTTCGTTTGAAAAAAGTATTTTATTTGAAAATTAATTACTATAGAAAAACTAAAAGTTAACTTTTACAAACTAAAAAAAGAGGCCCAAAAAGGAAAGATGTGAGTTGTGTGATGTCTGGTTCTTTCCGTCGATCCCATCTTTTGTTTTGGTCCCAAGATAGCGAGGTATGATGATTCTTTCTTGAGTTTCTATGTATATCCATTCGGTACAAAAACAATTGTTTATATTAATTGATTATTACAGCACAAAGTGCTATAGTTCTAATTTACTTACAATTTTTGCTATGGTGAAATGTACGACTTACATATTCCTCTCCTATCCAGCCACTAGAGAGAAAATCGAGAGCATTGTAATGCCATACCTTTTTTAAGGACCTAGTTTAGAATAAGGGACTTCTCATAAATTTCGTAAACAAGTCCAGTTCCTACCTGAATCGAGGGAAACTACCAAGTTTAGGGGATTTTGGTTCCGTCCACACGGCATAGTGCAAAATGGCAAAGTTGTAGATGTATCGGAAAAGCATGTCCAAGAGACGGGGCAATCTGCTTTCCACGCCCGGCTTCCTTCCAGCCAGCCACCTTTCTTCCTCCCTCTCCTTTTGTTTTTGATCAGCTAGCCGCAAACGCAGCGCCGGATCGATCGAGGCACAGCGAGGAAGAGAGAGAGAGATAGGGAGCGGGCGGGGGCGATATGAAGAAGTGCGCGTCGGAGCTGGAGCTGGAGGCCTTCCTTCGCAGCCGGGATGCCGCCGCCGAGCAGAAGCCCGGCCAAGCCGGCCTGCACGCGCCGTTCGGCTTGTTCTCCGCCGCCGACTTCTCCGACTTCGACTTCGCTGACTCGGTGAGCTATGCCTTTCTTTCACGTTAAACAACAGAGGGCGAAGCTGGTGTGTAGTTTAGCGGTACTACAAGGGTAGATAAAAGTGAAGGCATGTCTATTGTTGATTATAAGATGATTTAATTATTTAAATACCTGATACAAGTGGATCCTGAATGATAAGCCTAGAGAGGAGGACAAAAAATCATCTTTTGGGCATGGGCTTAACACTCTCATACAAGGTTAGGACATTACCTGGTAATTAAAGTACTTTGTTCTGAAATCTGCATAACTCATCAGTCCGCAGTCTTCGAAGGCATGAAGCAGCTGAAGCTCGAGGTTGCGTAGAACTAGAAGTCGAAGACGAAATAGAGTAGTACTGCAATATCTAAGATTGCTTTAGACCTTCACATGCATGAATCATGACCCGATTAAGTTTGCCTTTATTTTGTCCGAGCAGAACACCCTCAATGGAAGCATTGACAATCACCTATGGCTCCCGTCCCAGAACCTCAGCGCACGGTATCCCGCAGTCTCCGCGACAATCGAATCGCAATCGTCAATCTGCGGTATCGCCTCACATAGTTCTTACTATTCCACTGTTTTCATCAAATCTTAAAGACTGCAATTACAAGAAAAAGATTCAGTGCTGTGTGCCATGATTTGCTACTAGACTGCACGCTGAACCACATGTAATTTATATTTTCGGCAGATGGAGATTTGAGCAATGAAAAATCCACACATATCAGTGCTGTTACATCGAAGTTGTACTTGATTATAACACAGAATGCTCAGTTCTTTTACTGTTCTTCTCACGTCTGTTCAATCTTCTGGCAGCAGCAGCAAGTCCCACATCAGCAACCAATCTGAATATGAAAGAGAGCCAAGCTCTGGGCTCAAGTGGTTCAGATTCCGACAGCGAATCATTGTTAGATACAGAGGGTGGTCAGTGCGAGCAAAGCACGAACCCAACGGATGTGAAGAGAATGAGACGGTACGGTATATCAAGAACATGAACAATCATGTCTTGAATCCTATAAACGTATTAGGGAATAGAATTTGTTGTTAAGTTTTGCAGTAAGTGTTGAACAAAGAGCTTACTTGAGGCACTAGGATATCCTGAAATGCTTGCTTCAAATTACAGGATGGTGTCCAACCGGGAGTCTGCTCGTCGATCGAGGAAGAGAAAGCAAGCTCACTTAACTGACCTCGAGTCACAGGTATAAGCTGTAACGCATACTTCACACTAGTATTGAGTTTTGTTAATGTTAGTAAGAATAGTATGTATCTACGGGTGCTAATTACTATAGCAATTTGGCAACACAATTGTCACAGTCCCTTTAGTTTATTCTGAATTATAAGTTATGTCCTTGTAATCAGGTTGATAATCTCCGAGGCGAAAATGCGTCACTTTTCAAGCAATTGACAGATGCCAACCAGCAATTCACAACCGCGGTCACCGACAACAGAATCCTCAAATCAGACGTGGAGGCTCTCAGAGTCAAGGTGATCATCTCACTTCTCATCAGAAGATTCACTGATCATAAGGTAGTCATGCATGGCAACTCCATTCCAGTTCTCTGAAATCACTCCGTCTCTGCGGTATATGCAGGTGAAGCTGGCAGAGGACATGGTGGCGCGGGGCGCGCTGTCGTGCGGGCTCGGCCACCGGGGGCTGTCGCCGGCGCTGAACACCCGGCAGGCGTGCCGCGTCCCGGACGTGCTCGCCGGGCTGAACTTCCCCGGCGACGACGCGTGCTTCGCGGGGCTGTCCCCGACGGAGCAGGTACAGAGCTCGCCGATGCAGAGCATGGCGAGCCTCGAGAACCGGATGCCCGGCGAGGCGGTCGACGGCTGGGGCTGGGACTCCCACTCCAACGGCGGCATGTCCAAGTGATGTGGGGAGACTGGCTGCTGCTGCTGTTTGATATACATGGCGTTATTACGAGCGTGTCTATGGGTCTGTTCACAAGTTAATACAGACTCTCGATACAAGTCGTTTGTATCATTTACTACTATTTATCGATTACTACTTTTCGCTTTTATATATTATAACATATTTTGTATTTTATTATATCACAATTTCGTAAATCATATAGTCTAAATATTGTAGTGTCTTTTATTACACCGTTTTTTCTTATATAATATATTATTATTATTCAGCTATCACTATTTATCGGTCGTTTCTTTAACTATTACTATTTATTAGGCACAGCCAAAGGCTGTATTAGTTAAAACTAATATGACAGGGCCATGTATATGTCTATGTGAGGTGTCGTCGTGTTAGCGATGAAACTGTCGGGGAAGTGAACGGACTTGAGTTTTTCTGGAGTCCTCATGTCAGTGTCTTGCCTAGTTCTGTAATCGAACTGACTAGCTATATATGCTAAGAGGATGGACTCCGAAGCATTAATTAATATTGTGGTATTTGGAAATCTTCTATAATCTGATGATCGCAGTAGGTGTTCTGATGCGTTTGGTTGCTTTCTGATTTATTGGTGAATTCCTGGAGAGTTCTTCAGGTAAGTGACCCGAGTTATCTGATAGCCTTGAGTTGTCTGAACTGAATACTTCATTTCTGAACAATTCACATCAGTAAATGTGATTTCTGAATGATACGTTTGACCTCCTTGGCACATCGTACGGACTGACTCTTCGTCACTTCCAACCATCTCTCTCTCCCGTTCCTTCTCCATCTCCACCACCAGCTCGTCGTACGCCGCCGGCCTCCGCCATGGCGGTCAGCGCCGCCGCCAGCCCAACGCAAACATTCTTCTTCCCTTCCTCCTCGTTCTGCGCCTCCTCTCTGCCCCGCCGCCTCGGCCGCGACGGCCTCCACTGCCTTGGTCGCCGCCTCCACGTCCACGGCGTCGACCGCGCGGCGGGCCTCGGCATCGCGCACCAGCTCCGAGCTCGCCGAGCGCTGCGGCCGTGGCGCGCGTTAACCCGGAGGTGGCGGTGGGCCCCGAGCCCCCCCCTTTGCCGCCGGCGGCGGCGCCGCCACCGACATGAGGAGCGCGATTGCCTCGTCGGCCGTGCGCTTCATCACACGGTGCGCATCGGCAATCACTCCACATTCTTGCCAACTTAAGCAGAACAAAGAAACAAACAAAATGCAAAAGAAACAAAAAGAAAACAGAGCTCTATTTGTTAAAGATATTGTATAGAGATAGAAATATATCTCTCCGTGATATCAGTAGATAGTTAGCAATCTGTAATTAGTGATTGCCTTGCCAGATATCCTGCATTGTAGTTAGCGGCTGTTGCCAGTGTGGATAAATCTAATACCGACTTTAATGCGGAAACGTACCCGAACTCGGAGAGGTCATTAGATCGGTGCTCGACGTACGGTTGAGAGGTCGCCGAGGTGGTCGACGGCGTAGGCCGGTGTGCTGATGCCGTGGACGGGACGGATGGAAGGCTTCGGCCTTCGTTAACCTGAGCGCTCTGAGAGATCGGGTCTGTGTGGGATACTGGTGACTTGAACAACCGTCGTTACCTTTAGCCTACCATATCCCCTTTATTTATAGCGCTCGGTGACCGGGACCAAAACCAAAAGAGGGTCAGTTGCGCCCCCGATCAGGGCGCGTGAGTGGAGGCGTGCCTCCCTGAAAACTCGGGATTCGGTTACCCGAAACGATCAACCCAACATTCTCCCCTTTGATCGTGAGGCTAACATCATAAGCCCATTCTTAATGAAAACAGCCCACCAAGGTAATGTGTTGCATGGTCAATGAAGTGTCATACAACCTCAGTACCTATAGCGTACTATTCCATCTCGAAATGGATATACATTATACTTAATGGGAGTTGGTTTGCTTTAGGTCCTTTTATCCAGAATCAGAGGCTTTCCAATAAAACCCATGCCGGCAACATAATCACGAAAAATATTAGGTGGTAAGCCTTTAGTAAGCGGATCCGCAAGCATTAACTTAGTACTTATATGCTTGATACTAATGGTTTGATTCTGGATTCTATCTTTCACAACATAATACTTAATGTCAATGTGTTTGGCAGTACCACTTGACATGTTGTTATTTGCATAAAAGACTGCGGATTCGTTATCGCAGTACAAGGTGGGTGGTTTAGAGATGCTGTCTACCACTCTAAGTCCTGGGATAAAGTTTTTTAAGCCATACAGCCTGCCCGGTAGCCTCATAACATGCCACAAACTTAGCTTGCATCGTTGAAGATGCCGTAAGGGTTTGTTTGGAGCTTTTCCACGAGAAAGTTCCTCTAGCGAGTGTGAAGATATAACCTGACGTGGATTTCTTAATATCAACACAACTCGCAAAATCTGAATCTGAATAACCAACAACTTCAAGGTTATCAGAAAACTTATATGTGAGCATGAAATTCTTAGTAGCTTGCATATAGCGCAAGACTTTCTTAACGGCCTTCCAGTGGCCCGGTCCTGGATTTGACTGATATCTGCCAAGCATCCCGGTTATAAAAGCTAAATCAGGGCGTGTACATACTTGAGCGTACATAATGCTTTCGACAGCTGAAGCATAAGGAACCGACTTTATCTGATCAGTTTCATATTGGTTCCTTGGACATTGAAATGTCCCAAACTTATCGCCCTTAACAATAGGAGCAGGCGAGCCAGAGCACTTATGCATATTGTACCTCTTTAGTACTCTGTCAATGTATGCCTTTGGATCGATCTCGGTGAATATCAATGCCAAGAACATAAGCGGCATCACCAAGATCCTTCATATCAACATTAGATGAACTTAACATTCCTTTGGACCGATCTCGGTGAATTTCAATACCAAAAACATAAGGGGCATCACCGAGATCCTTCATATCAAAATTGGATGAAAGAAATCTCTTGGTCTCAAACAGCATATCCTTATCGCTGCTGGCTAATAAGATGTCATCCACATAAAGTACTAAGATGGTGAATTTACTCCCCTTAAACTTAACATATATGCAGTTATCAACTTCATTTTTTACTTTACTTAAAACCTTATCAAATTTGAGATACCATTGCCTCGATGCTTGTTTTAAACCATAAATAGAGTTCTTAAGTCGATATCCCATATGCTCCTTGCCTTTCACGACAAAACCTTCCGATTGAGCCATGTAAACATTCTCTTGCAAGTCGCCATTAAGAAATGCCGTCTTAACATCCATCTGATGCAGCTCTAAATCATAATGAGCTATAAAAGACATAACAATTCTAAAAGAATCTTTAGTCGAAACAGGAGAAAATGTGTCATTATAGTCAATCCCCTCTCTTTGTGAGAAGCCTTTTGCTACAAGCCTTGCTTTGAACCTTTCGACATTCCCTTTAGAGTCATGTTTGATTTTGTAGACCCATTTACAGTCTACTGTTTTGACTCCGTCAGGAATTTCTACTAAGTCCCATACATCATTAGTGCTCATAGACTTTAGTTCATCCTCCATGGCTTCAAGCCATTTAGAAGAGTGTTGACTCATCATGGCTTCCTTATAAAAGGTGGGATCATCTACCTTCCCCATATCATTAATATCCTCATTCATATAAACAACATAATCATTAGGGATAGCGATCTTCTCTCCCGCTGTGATCTTCTGAGGTACATCAGTTATTACAGGGGACTGTTGAGGCCCATCATTAGGTGTAACATTAGGAATTTGAGAGACCTCAACGGTGAGTGCAACAACAAAGTATTTTCTATTGTAGTTGCATGGAGTTGCAACCACCTGAGGCACAGGAATATAAGGCTCTAGAATGAGCGTTGTAAGAACATAAACCCGCTTCTCCTCAAGATCTATCTTCCTGAGCTCCAGGTCCTCATTATTCTCTAAGAACACAGCATGTCTTATTTATACAAACTTAGTTGTCCTATCGGGACAATAAAAAATGATACTCTTTGGATCTCTCAGGTACCCAATAAAATAACAACTTCTTGTCTTAGGGTCTAATTTCCCCATATGTGGATTAAATATCTTAGCTTGACACGACAACCCCATACTCGTAAATATTTCATACTCGGTTTCCACCCAGTCCATAATTCATAAGGTGTCTTAGGTACTGATTTACTGGGAATCCGATTAAGAATATGTGCGGCTGTCTTTAGTGCTTTCATCCACAAGCCAGTTGGTAAACTAGAATGGCTAAACATGCTTCGTACCATATCTATAAGTGTACGGTTGCGTCTTTCTCCTACTCCATTCTACTGAGATTCACCTGGCATAGAATATTGGGCAACAATGCCATTCTTCTGAAGGAACTTAGTGAAAAGGGCCAGGAATTTGTCCGTAAGAGGCATGTCTTCCGTAATATTCTCCCCCTCTATCCGATCTGACCACTTACATGCAAAACTACAGTTCTAATTCATATCACCGTTGGGCAGAAAATGAAAAGAACTTGTCATTTTATGTGGCGACATGTGATTACAGTCAACGTTGGTCGGAAAGTAATCATATGCAAACATAATGCCATAAATAAGCATAAATTTCTAATTAAAATATCTCGTAATCTTCATTTTATGTGGCGACTTATGAGTACAATCAACGTTGGTCAAAATGTAGTCATATGCATACATAAGGCCATAACATAAAAATCTCAGATTAAAATATCCCGTTGGTTCAATTTTAATCGAAGATAAAACATGATAACATCATAAGTAGTCAGTCGATAAATAATTAAAACAGTGCACTAATAGGTAAATTAAATAAAACACTACAATTAATTATCTCAAGAGTAATTCAACAGTGCACAAAACGTTGACTAAAGACACACCGTAAGTGATTAGCCAAAAATTAATTTCTTATAGCGACATATGATTACAGTCAACGTTGGTCCGAAAGTAATCATATGTATACATTATGCCAAATAAATCATAAATCTCTGATTAAAATGTCTCGTTGGTTCAATTTTAATCAGAGATAAAACATAATAATGCACTGCTCAAGAGGTTTCTGATGGTTTCGTAATTAATCACCTGAATGATTAAAACAGTGCACATAAGTTGACTAAATAAAAGTAAATGTGCCCAAAAGATACAGATGATACATGTTCCAAATGCCGAAATCCACATCACTAAAGACATAATTTTTAATAAAATCTTAAATGCATAATTTATAATTTCCAAAAGACATAACAAAAGACATTTGAAGCAGTAAACTATTGCTAAAAAATATTACTGTAACATTAAAAAAACATAATTGTTGAAAAAACTTCAAGTGTTATCATTCATAATTGTCTAACTGAAGCAATAAAAGACATAATTTATTGCTGTATCACTTATAATCAAAAATTCATAATTGCCGAAAACAGTGGTAATGATACACCGCAAATAGTCGCCCATAAACAATTAAAACATGGCTCATAAGATAAACGAATGATATATCGTAAATAATCATCTTAAAAGTAATTTAATAGTGCACAAAAGATAAAAGAAATAAAGCACTGTAATTAATCACTAATGATCTTGACATATGCTTAATTAGCCATCCGGGGAAAAATGATGCACAAAAGGTTGACTAAAAATACACCATAATTATTCAACTAAAAATAATTAAACATTGCATATAATTGAACTAAATGATACACTGTAATTTGCCAGTCGAAACAATGCACATAAGTTGAAAAGTAAATGTGCTGGAAGATACATTAAATAAAGCATTATACGGACGGCCCAAAAGCGAAACGCGCACGACCGCGGCAAAACATGCGCGCGGCCCACAACAAAAATGCGCTGCTCAACACACGCTAGGGCGCGGCCTAGCTCGAAAGCGCGCGAGGCCCAAAATGCTCATAGGCGCGCGGCCCACAATTTCATGCGCGCAGCCCAGCACTTCATGCGCGCGGCCCAGCACACAACCGGGCGGGGCGGCCGAAAAAGTGTGAGGAAGCGGCCCACAACACGCGCAGGCGAGGCTCCTCAAGCTGCCCATGGGCGCGGCTCAAAACATAATGGACTGCGCACGTGCACAGTACCCAAAACATGAGATGTTAGCCCAACAGGCAGCCGGCCAGGACCCTTTTTTTTTGTTGTCCAAAACGACGGGTCAAAAGATTTTTTTTATCACCTTCGTCACAACAAACCGGATGCACCTCCACCAACCATCCATTTACGCCCCCAAAATCCGGCCGAAATGCTCCACCTCTCACCGCAAAAACCGGATCTGAGCATGTGGGCGGTAGAGCAGCGGCTGCGAGCGGGCTCAAGGCGTGCGGGCGGGAGGTGCTTGCGCGGCGGCGGCGCAGCAGGCCAGCAGCAGCGGAGGCATGCACGCGCGGCGCAAGGCGGCCGGCCGAAGGCACGAGCGGCGGCCAGGGGCACGCACGGCACAGCGGCGGCTGGAAATCGTAAGTTTCCGCCGAGCCCGATTCGTATTTGAGGGTTTCGAGGGGAATTTCATTAGGGTCTTACAAACAAAATCGTGGATCCTCTCCTTCTAATTTCTGACCGTGCCAATATACATTAGATCCGAGTCTCTAAAACTAAATCCAAGTTCAGTTGAGGCTAAAAACTAGGGTTCATGAGGATCTAGGGATGCTCTGATACCAAATGTGGATAAATCTAATACCGAAATATGAACTTTAGACATAAGCCCCTAAATCAATCAAGAACACATACGTAAACTTTAATGCGGAAACGTACCCGAACTCGGAGAGGCCATTAGATCGGTGCTCGACGTACGGTTGAGAGGTCGCCGAGGTGGTCGACGGCGTCGGCCGGTGTGCTGATGCCGTGGACGGGACGGATGGAAGGCTTCGGCTTTCGTTCACCTGAGCGCTCTGAGAGATCGGGTCTGTGTGGGATACTAGTGACTTGAACAACCGTCGTTACCTTTAGCCTGCCATATCCCCTTTATTTATAGCGCTCGGTGACCGGGACCAAAACCAAAAGAGGGTCAGTTGCGCCCCCGATCAGGGCGCGTGAGTGGAGGCGTGCCTCCCTGAAAACTCGGGATTCGGTTACCCGAAACGATCAACCCAACAGCCAGATATCTCACAGGCATTCCTTATCAGACTATATATAGAATGCAATGCGCATCTGGTTGCTCTGCACTGCATCAATCCTTCTTCCCTTTCTCTGTTTGTATTTTCACATAGTATCAGAGCCATAACAATGCTCCACCGAGATGACAGCTAGCGCCATTACCACCACACTTGCTACCTCATTATCCTCAACGATGGCTTCCGGCACCTTGCCAACACCGTCGTTCTCATCTTGTCAATGTGAAACTCATTGGCAAGAGTTATTTTCTCTTTTCCTTGGCTATCTATATGGCTCTGCTGTTGCACCACCACAGATGATAGCAAAGACGACGGTTGAGACGATGCAGGTGCCGAACCCGGCATACCAGGCGTGGCTTCAAAGGACCAAATGGTCCTCAGCGTGTTGCTCTCAACCTTATCAGAGGATGTTCTTGCACAAATACTACTACTCAGCACGGCGCGCGAAGTTTGGACAACTCTGGAGAAAATGTTCTCTATACAATCGAAGGCTCAGATCATGCAAATCCGAATGGAGATGGCAAATTTCCACAAGAAGGACCTGTCAATGCATGAGTATTTCAATCACATGAAGTTGCTGGCCAATACTCTAGTCTCAAGTGGCCATCTGATGCAAGAAGAAGTAGCAACCTACATTCTCACTGGACTTGACTCCGATTATGATCCAGTTGTTACTTCGGTAACAATGAGGAATGACACCATCACATTTGGAGATCTCTATTCGCATCTGATCAATTATGAGATGTGCAAAGAACACAATGAAGCAGCCACTCAGTTTTCGGGAGCCTCAGTAAATCATGTGATGCGCGGCAAAGGTTACCGAAACAATGGCAATAGAGGGCATGGTTGTGCGCAATACAATGCCCAGCCTGTATTAGAATAAATAGCTATCTTACCTTATTTGCGCTTTCCATATATACGCTTGCCATGTATATACTTTCCTTGTATGTGCCTTCCATATATACGCTTACCATGTATATACTTTCCTTGTATGCCTACATCAGGCCACTATATATACAAGCCACCCTAGCCCTTTAGCTGTGTGGTGTTTGCTCCAACCTTTCTCTACTCGTCTACATGGTATCAGATTTGCTTTCCTGAGTTCTTCCGATCTTTCCGCTGCTGCTCTCCCTCTCGTACACCCCTGCCCCTCCTCTCCAGGCCGCCGCTCTCCCCAGGCCACCGCCTCCCCTCCACGCGGGACGCCGCCGCCCTTCCTCCGGCCGCCGCCCACCGCGCATCTGCACCACCACCCGGCCGCCGCCGCCTCCTCACGGACGCCGCCACCGCCTCCCTCTTCGGTCGCCGCCGCCGCTTCCTTCCCTGGAAGCTGCCACCGCCTCGGAGTCTCCCCCGGTTCCTCAGGCCGTCGCCGCCTCGGAGCCTCCCCCCGGTCCTCAGGCCGCCGTCACTCCCCTCCTCTCCAAAAGCCGCCACCGCCTTCTACGGACCGGTCGTCACCTCGGCCAGCGCGCCTCCGTGCGAATCTAGGCACCTCACGGGAGCGCGCGCCTCGATCGGATCCGGCGCGCCACCGCAAAGAAGCGCGAGCCCTCCGACCGCCGTTCCACTCGGCGCCCTCCGCCACCTTCCTCCGGGCACCGCCACCGACGTCCGTCGGCCGTTGCCCACCGACGACTCCGACGTCCGCCGCCGCCGCTCCCTCCACGGTCGCCGCTCTGCTCCCCGCGCGACTGAAGCTCTCCAGTGACCGGCTAGATCTGGATCTGAGGCATATATAGGTGCTCCAAAAAAAAAGAAAAAAGAAAAGAAACGAAAACGACCATGTCGACCCCAACTGCTGCCACCGCCATGGCCCTGCTCATCTCCGGCCACTCCTCCGGCTACACGTCATCAACCACTACCCCGGCCGCCAATGCTCATGACGGGCGTCGTGGCGACCGCAACCGCCGCGACAAGCAGGGCGGGTCCGGCCGTGGCGCCAATGCCGGTTTCCAGGGTGGCTGCGTACCGCCATCTCCACCGACTGGTCCCTGGTTCTGCTTCAACCCATGGCCTGCCCCTACTGGCCATCCGTGGCATCCCTCGCCTACTCCCGGCCTCCTCGGCGCTCTACCTCAGGCTCATACTGCCTTCACGCCGTCCCAGCCTCCTACCCCGCAGACCTGGGATCAGCAGGGCCTTATCACCGCGTTGAATCAACTGGCTGTCCAAGGACGCAGCGGCTGGGTCATGGACAGTGGCGCCACCTCCCACATGACGACAGACGACGGTACCCTCCTTTCTTCCCACCCCCACCTCATTCGGTCATCACTGTTGGCAACGGTTCCCGCCTCCCTGTTATTTCTCGTGGTCACACGTTTCTTCACACACCATCCACTCGTTTTGTTCTTCCTAACACCCTAGTTGTCCCTAACCTACTTCACAACCTCCTTTCTGTTAGACAGTTCACTCGTGACAATCATTGTTCCATCGAGTTTGACGCTTTTGGGTTTTCTATTAAGGATCCCCGGACGCAGCGTGTGCTGCTTCGCTTTAATAATGCGGGCGACCTCTATACTATCCCTCCAGTCGCCACCACAGCTGCACCTAGCACCCACTTCGCCATCTCCTTCCAGCTATGGCATCAGCGTCTTGGTCATCCCGGTGTCACTTGTCTCGGCACCCTCCATAAAAACTCGCTCATCTCATGCAATAAAGTAGACCGCTCCCTTTGCCAGTCCTGTCAACTTGGCAAACATACGCGTCTCCTCTTTGCTACTTCTTCTTCGCGCTCTTCTGCGCCATTTGAGCGAGTTCATTGTGATGTGTGGACATCTCCAATTCCTAGCATATCTGGTTTTCTCTACTATTTAGTTCTACTTGATGATTTCTCTCATTATTTTTGGACTTTTTCTCTTAGAAAGAAATCAGAAGTTTCCCAGCACTTAGCAAATTTTGCCACCTATGCTAGCACACAATTCGGTCTCCCTCTAAAATCCATACAGGCCGACAACAGCACCGAATTTGCAAACCACACCAACACATCCTTTTTGCTTCCCGTGGTATTACCCTACGCCTCTCTTGCTCATACATTTTCCCGCAGAATGGCAAAGCCGAGCGCATCATTCGCACCCTCAACAATGTGGTTCGCACGCTTCTGCTCCACGCCACTATGCCTCCTAAGTATTGGCCCGATGCGCTCGCAACTGCCACCTATCTTATTAACCGTTGCCCATCCTCTTCTGTTGGTGGTGACATTCCCTATGCCCTCCTTCATCGCTCCCCACCGCAGTACAGTCATCTCCAGGTTTTCGGTTGCCTTTGTTTTCTGAACCTCTCTGCCACTTCTACTCATAAACTTGCTCCACGTTCCACGGTCTGTGTTTTCCTCGGTTACCCTTCTCAACATAAGGGGTACCGCTATCTCGATCTCGCTACCAAACGTGTCATCATCTCCCGCCATGTTGTCTTTGATAAGAGCATATTCCCGTTTGCCAGTAGTGACCACTCTTCACCTCCTCCCTCTCGCTCCGACTTCGATTTCCTCGACGTCGATCCTACCATGCCGGTGCCTTGCACTGCTGCAATGGCATCCCTGCAGGTACCCCAGATGACTGCTCCACCACTGCATGGTGTCGAGCGATCATCTCCTTCGTCCACGGCGCCATTCGTCGATCCGCCACCACGACCGCCCGTGCATCTGGTTTACTCCAAACGGCCACATGCGGCTCCTTCCGACCCAGCTGCACCAGCACCATTAACCGTGTCGGCTCCAGCTACCCCGACTACGTTAGCGCCTTCCTCGGACCATCCAATGGTGACACGGGCTCGGTCTGCCGCCGATCCTTCTGTGGAGTTTTTCTCCCTCGCGGCCAACCACTCTCCTGCTTTGCCCGTTCCGGCGAACTATCGTAGCGCCCTCGCCGATCCCAACTGGCGCGCCGCGATGGCCGAGGAGTACAAGGCCCTCATGGACAACTACACCTGGCGCCTTGTCCCGCGCCCGCCTGGTGCTAACGTTGTCTCCGGGAAGTGGATCTTCAAGCACAAGTTTTACTCTGATGGCAGTCTGGCCCGCTATAAAGCACGCTGGGTTGTTCGTGGCTTCTCTCAGCAGCACAATGTCGACTACGACGAGACGTTCAGTCCGGTGGTCAAACCGGCCACCATCCGGATTGTCCTCTCCATCACTGCATCCCGCTCCTGGCCAATTCATCAGCTTGATGTCAAGAATGCCTTCCTCCATGGTACCCTTAACGAGACGGTCTACTGCCAGCAGCCCTCCAGATTCGTGGATCCTGCTTGTTCCACCCATGTGTGTCTTCTCCAGAAGTCCCTCTATGGTTTGAAGCAGGCTCCCCGAGCATGGTACCAACGGTTCGCCTTCTACATCCGCGGCATCAGTTTCGTCGCCTCCTCCTCCGACATGTCCCTGTTTGTCCTCCGTCAGGGGACTGACATGGCCTACCTACTGCTCTACGTTGACGACATCGTCCTCACGGCTTCCACCCAAGGTCTTCTCCAGCATCTCATAGGCTTGCTTCACTCGGAGTTTGCCATGACGGACCTCGGCGACCTGCACTTCTTCCTCGGCATCTCCGTCACACGCTCCTCCAACGGCCTCTTCCTGTCTCAGCGACAGTATGCTGTTGATCTCCTGCGACGCGCCGGCATGGCTGAGTGTCACCCTACGGCCACACCAGTGGACACTCACATCAGAGTGAAACCAGTATGTCAGGTTTGTAGAAAGACGGGGCACATAGCAATCAATTGCTACCATCGCTTTGACCATACATATCAGGCAGAGGAGACAAAGACGGCGGCCCTAGCAGCAGCAACACCTTCATATGCAATTGATCCCAACTGGTACATTGATTCCGGTGCAACTGATCATATCATAGGAGAGCTTGATAAATTCACTGTCCGTGAACGCTATAACGGCAAGGAACAGGTCAGGTTTGTCCATTGTTCATAGGAGAGCTCAGGTTTGTCCATTGTTCAACGTGGTCATACTACTCTTGAGACTCCTCTCTGTCCTCTCAAAATTCACAATATCCTACATGTTCCTCAAGCAACTAAAAATTTGCTTTCTGTTCACCATCTAGCTACTGACAATAATGCCTTTCTTGAATTCCATCCAAATCATTTTTTGTGAAGGATCAGGTCACGAAGAGGATCCTTCTTCAAGGCGCATGTGAAGACGGCCTTTATCCAATTCCCAAACTAAATAAGCAGGCCCTGTCCAGTGTCAAGATCTCATTTGAGGACTGACATTGTCTTCTAGGTCGTCCATCATCTTTAGTTGTTCAACATGTTTTGTCATCAAATAATTTAGCTTCTCCTGTTAGACAACATGCTCATTCAATTTGTAATGATGGTCAGCAAGGAAAGAGTCATCAACTTCCTTTTCCTCGTTCAACCTCTGTTGTTTCTTCTCCCCTAGAACCTGTACATTCCGATGTTTAGGGTCTAGCCAGGACCTCTACCGAAGGTTACGAGTACTACGTGTCTTTTATTGATGACTTTAGCAAATTTACATGGTTATATCTTCTCAAGAATAAATCTAAAGTGTTCCAAACTTTCTTACGGTTTCAAGCTCTTGTTGAACGACTATTGAATAGAAAAATCATATATATGCATACAGATTGGGGTGGTGAATACCAAAAACCCAACAAATTCTTCCAAAAGATAGGCATAGAACATCATGTTTCTTGCCCTTACACTCATCAACAAAATGGGACTACAGAACGGAAACATCGTCATGTTGTTGAGATGGGTTTAACTCTCCTTGCTCAAGCCAGCATTGAACCGGTTTAACCGTGGTCGAATTAACCATGGTCGAATTAAATGGGGCCTAAGCATTTCCTATGGCTGTTGGCACAATAGTCCACCATTGAAAATGAATATAAGGTGGTGAGGTATGGATATAGATACCTGGTGCGGCTCACGAAACCCTAACTCACGGAGGCGACTAGCTGCAGAGAGGGCTCAGAGGAGGCAGCGAGCGTGGGTGCTGGATCTATACGCGAGGTGCATGTCTGCGTGCCAGGTCAGGCGGCGCACGGGCTGCCGTGCGTGTGCATAGAACCGATACGTGTGCATCAGTCAGAACGTTTGCATGCATGTGATATGTTGGCACGTGGTGCATGGACCAGGAACGTGTGCGGCTAGAAGATGTGCGAGGATGGAAAGAATTCAAGTGGCAAAGGAAAATAAAAAAGAGCTCGCATCTAATTCTTTTTCAAGTGGCACATAAGAAACCGGAGACCATGAAGAGCTTAATTCGATTCAGTTCTGACGGCTACCAGATTAAAGGAAGGAACATATCTGCTAGAGATCACATTGGGGATGGGAGAAGATTTATTCGGTTTAAACATGCAAGAAATCAAAGAGTATATTTTATCTTTGGCTAATCTGCTGGCGCATAGGAAGTTAGGATCTTCTTTCTATTTTCTCTATGTTTGTTTCTTTCTCTCGATGGGACTGGGGCCACTTGCAGTCCGAGCCAATCGAGAGAAGGTAGGGCACCCGAACTCTCAGGTCATGTACAATATAAGATAACTTAGACATGAGTGTTTAAATAAAGATAATATAGCCATGTTATCAAGTAACCATATAAAATCCATTTCCTCCAATGCAAGTATCTTTTTTTTAGGTGCTTAGATGTTGTATTATCTATTAATTAGATGTAGTTATATACATAAATACCCGTTAAATACTGGTGCCTACTTAAGTATCGATGCTGCAATATAAGCACCTCATATATCCTACATGACAAGAAAAAACAGTTTTATTTGCTAAACACTTGCATTGTACATGCTCTCAGTCGATCGATTTTATTTCACATTTTTAATTAGTGTCATAGATCCGAGATGTAAAAGGATCTATGTTCTAATATTTTTTTTGTCTAAGTACTACATTACCACATAAAAGTTCATCACAGATGGTTCATTGAACCATTTGATTTAATAGGTCAGTGATAATATGAGTTATCACAGACGATATTTGAACCGTCTGTGAAAACCATATCAAAGACGGTTTGGAATTAGAACTGTTTGTGATCGTCTGTTATCATAGATGGTTCGGATCATCAGTTATTGCAGACGATTCTTGATAAAAACCATATGTAATAGCTATAACAAAGCTAAAAAAGTAGGTAATTTTACTATGGTATGGATGTCCAAATTTTGGCTAAGTTTGTATTTTTATCGTGGCTTGTATGCTAAAAAATTTGGCAAAGTCTGTATATTTACCATGGTTTGGATGGTTTGGATTTTGCTATGACTTGAATTCCAAAATTTTGGGCATACAAGCCACGAAAAAAATAGCAGACTTGGTCAAATTTTGGCCAATTTATTTGAAACCCTGCTATGTACGCAGGATACAGTGCTAGAGTTGGAAATTCAGGGCATCAAAAAGCAATTTACTATGCTTCAGGTAAAGAAGTTAATTCTTTTTAAAGATAGAACTCTCTGAAGAGTAAAGCACAAATTTAATTATGTTGATCTTATTAGCCTGCAGACATGGCCTGTGCGTTCACCAAGGCCTGTTTCGTCAAAGCTTGCTGCAGATACACCTCTTCGTACAGGACAGGTTTGTGTAGAACTTGTCTTGAGCCTCACGTTCCATAATAAAATGTGTTCTTTTGTTGTTATTAAGGTTTCTGTGTTGAGATCACAGAACATTCTCAAATATTGTTTTCCCCCTTCTTTTCCTACTCCATTAAACCTCAGTCTTATCTATACTTTGAAATGGTTCCAGCGTGTTCTTGATGCATTGTTCCCCTCAGCCTCAACTGATTATTTTTTACCCCCAGTTTATGTTACTATTTAACTAATGGCACACTTGTTATGCTGCAGGCTGAAATGCCTGCGGATAGTGGTTACTCAGCATATTTGGCTGCAAGATTGGCGTCCTTTTATGAACATGCTGGTAAGGTGAAATGTCTAGGAAGTCCAGATTGGACTGGCAGTGTGACAATTGTTGGGGCTGTCTCTCCTCCTGGTGGTGATTTCAGATCCTGTTACCTGTGCGACCCTTAGTATTGTTCAGGTAAGGAAGCCACTAAATTACTCCTGCTGTTTCGTCCAACATGATTAATAGGGTTTATTGTTTCGGTATTGTTAAAACATGTTTTGTTCTTGTTTGCAGGTCCTCTGGGGATTAGATAAAAAACTGGCTCAAAGGAAGCATTTCCCGTCAGTGAATTGGCTCATTTCCTATTTGAAATACTCCAAGGTTATTTCCTAACTTGCTTAAGCTGTTTACTGATAGCCACTCTTTAGAAAGTTTTCAAGGTGAAATATGCAGCAGAAGATAACAAAGGTCAAAGTAGTTGCTTGTGTTGCAGAACATTCTATTATTAGCAATTGGGTTATTTTGAACAATAACAGCAAGTTTCAAGGGTTGTAGTAATGAATTGATTTTTTGAAGTTATTGCTGAAGATGAAGCACACACTGTTAGTTATGGGAGGAGTTGGCATGGGTGCTATGTCGCTTTTGTTGCATTTCTGTCGCTCTCATCTTATTTACCATAATTCTCATAGGCCTCTTCGCTCTCCCATGCATTCACGTTTCTTCTCCATGATACAAGTATTGATGTTTTTTTTTTTGGAACAAGAACAGTAGGAGAGGACCCTACTGAATAAACATATATTAAGATAATAAGGAGTGCAAAAAGAAAAAAAACTATGACCTTCAATTTTCTGCCTTGCAGGCCCTTGAGTCATTCTACGAAAAGCTCAATCCAGATTTCATTGATATTAGAACAAAAGCACGTGAGGTGTTGCAGAGGGACGATGATGTAAATGAAATTGTGCAGGTATTATTTTGTGCTTTTGTGGGTCATCTACTTGCCTGAAATTCCATGATGTTTAAACTTTATTATCATTTAATAGGTTAACTTATGTTCATGTAGCTTTCTATCACTAGTAGCTGTTTCAGCTTTTTTTTTTACTATTCAGTAATTCATCTTTTTTTAATTTTTTTTAGATTTTTTTAGGTTTTTTGTATTTTTCTTTTTTTTTCCGTATTCATTTGTATTGTCTGTGATGGGCTAACATATTTTTTTTCTATTTTTACATTTTTTTAAATTTAATTATGCTCAAAAAGTCAAATCAGCTACAGTAAAAAAAAGACAGCTACAGTAAAATTTCAATCAAAAGTCAGAAACCATTGCTAAAACAAACGCCCCTAAGTCTGCAGTGTGCTAATGTCTAACATTCTATTAGATGCGTTCGCACATACTTTCGTGGCTAAGATAGTTGCTGAGTGTGACAGTGTCTTTGTATTTTGTTCACTTATTGGCCCTGCTAGTCATTTTAAAAACAACAATAAACTTTATTTCAGTATACTAATGTAATTTTCAGACACTTGGTTGGCAGAAACTGACAAGATTACACTGGAGACAGCAAAACTTTTGAGAGAAGATTATTTGGCACAAAATGCATTTACCCCGTGAGTGTTGGCCTAGTTAATTTGACACGTTCTACTGCCCTTTGTTATCCATATTAGTTCTGACCATGCAATTCTGCTGCTCAAAACAGATACGATAACTTTTGCCCATTCTACAAATCTGTTTGGATGATGCGCAACATTACCCATTTCAACACACTGGCAAACCAGGTAAGCTCTCTTACTCGTTGTGCCAGCAATTCCATGGTTTTAAGTAGGGTTTTCTTTACCGGTATATATTTTTTTACTGGAGGTGACCGGTAGAAGCGGTAATCATGATTTATCAGAAAATTTTGGTGAATTTCGGACCGAAAAATTCAAAGAAAATTTGAAATAAAAAAATCGGCCAAGATCACCGATAATCGGCCAATTATCAGATGACAATATCAGGCTTACATCGGCCGAAATCGGCTGAAAAAAATCTCATGCAGACAAGATCTCAGACTCAGCTAGCCAACCAGCTGCGCACCCATGCCTTTTACAACAGATATTCCACCACCCAACTAGCTCATCTTAAAGCACAACATCAATATAACATGCATAAATCATCCCAAACAAAAATCAAAGTAACTGAGGACAAGCAAAACAAAACCTAATCAAGCATATACAGGATAAATTACTCTCTGCCTATTTCGACAAATCAAATTCACTTAACCATCAAAACTGCTTGGACAAATCAATGTAGACATGAATGAAATCCACCACTCAAACCACACTCTTATTGCCGGACGGAGAGCAGGGGAGGGGATCTGCTGGAGAGAAGGGGAGCAGGCTGGGCGGAGGGGAGCGGGCAAAGCAGAGCTGGTGGAGCGGAGGGGAACGGAGGGGAGCTGCCGGAGAAGAGGGGAGTGGGCAGAGCAAAGCTGCTGGAGCGGAGGGGAGCGGCCGGGGCAAAGCTGGCGGAGCGGCATGCCGGAGCAAGGCAGCCGCCACAGAGGGAGCGAATGTGCGTGTCTGCGGGACCGTCAGCTAGGTCAACGCTATCAGGCGACCGAATGGGCTACTTTGGGCCATGGTGTCGTTTAAATTGGATTGATTTGTTTGGGCCCGGTTTGTAGTTCAACCGGAGCCGAAGGGTAAAACCGAAAACCGGCGAAAATCGGCCCATGTTGGCTGGTAAATTATTCCCTGGTTTTAAGTAATGTTTTTCTGTAATCGAAACAGTGTAACATTGTAGAAAAATCGAAACATTGTACCCATCATGATATATTCACACCAAAGTAGTAGGAAAACGATTTTCTTCCTTAATTTGTATGTTTGTATCATATGTAGGCGGTGGAGCGGGCAGCTGGTGCTGATGGACAAAAGATGACATACAGCGTCATAAAGTATCCTACATAATTAATTGCCACACCACATGCCTAAAAACTACTGAACGAGCTAACAAACTTGTACCGTAAAATGTACTTTCACAGTGTACAATGTCATTAAGTTGCCGTTAGGGTTGCCAAACGAGATTGCAATTTGGAGATGACTTCTTCCTTCTATCGATTTTCAATGACATTTTGCAACTGTGAAAGTTTTACCATTCACTAGTAAGGTGCCCGTGCGTTGCAACGGAAAACCAAATAAAAGTGATGCATACTATCAAATATCTCAAACTGAATAATAAATATCAACTTTTTCTTACGTCATCATGTATGCATATACAAGGCTCATGTTATTGTTTGCATATCAACACAAATATCAATTATTTGGCTCATTGGAAAATTAAAAATATTTGTAGTCCATGTAATTGTTCACTTAATGTTTATAAAAGCATTTTTAGACAAAACACAGGAGATGGCGAATTGGTTGCCTTGTAGCGCATCGTAGTTCCTAAAAAGAACATCCGAATACAAATGGGTTAACAACTACTAATGAACTACGAATGTATGCAATGCCTATATAGCAATGCATGCCACATGCAAATTCCAAATATTAACCAAGGTTCCAAATTTATTAACAAATCTTATTATCACTTACTTTTCCTCTTGCAAGTTTGCAGAACCTTGAACATCTCTTCTTCAGCCATAGGACAGACCTGATAGGATATAAATCGTGACAATTTTTAGTCAATGTAGAAAACAACCGACTGAAACAAGTAGGCAATAATAGTGTGTATTGAGAATTACCTTTGGCAAAAGAACATCCCATTTGCCAGCTTTTTTCCTTCCTCTTTTGCTTTATTGTGTTGTTGAGAACCTAGATTTCACGAGTCTATTAATGATCAATGCAACACGAAGTGTCGTGTATCACAAATTCACAATTAGTTGGCAGGAACAAGCATTTACCTTGGCACATTGTGTCTGATCACGATCAAGTAGATACGGAGGAAGAGCACCCTCTTGAACATCATCATTGACCTTTTGTCGAGAAGTTGACTCATCGTGCAATTTTAGGCTGCAAAGAAATAATTGACAATAAGGCCCCATAAATCATTGCAACCAAAAAGGCAGAATCTACACTGCAAGGAAAACTTAATTTTCATGCTCACATCCCCTACTCAAAGTATCAATGCATAGACTAAAGGAGCAACACAACTGTGAACATGTTGAGCGGGGGGGAAAATCTACTTAGCCTACACAGGTAAATGGTAATATGACAGAGAGGAGAAGCTAAACAGCAAATGTTGATAGGTTATGTGATTAGTGGTATCTATGAGTGATTAAAATTTG
The DNA here is from genome assembly GCA_036346265.1 of Melocanna baccifera. Taxonomy (NCBI): domain Eukaryota; kingdom Viridiplantae; phylum Streptophyta; class Magnoliopsida; order Poales; family Poaceae; genus Melocanna; species Melocanna baccifera. The sequence goes on along the minus strand of CM070679.1, from coordinate 33,784,751 downwards.
AACCTTATAGCCGTCAACACTATATAGCCTGTCATAGAATCATGTATATGACAATCTTGATACATTTCATTTTTACCACGAGCATGAACCCATGTATCTACTTCAAAGATGTAGTGAAGGAGTAAGAAACTAATTCAAAACTCGTAAAAGCATGCATGTACTACCTAGGGTTCATGAAGGGTTTGAGTATGCATGTAGAGGATGTCGGTCAAACATTGGCTACAAACAAGCGTTATTCTGAAATAATATCTAGCTCCTACCGCGAACTCAATTCAAGCAATGGAATACTATTATGCGAATGTTGCTTGCACTCTGCGGGAATCGCAGAGAATTTCGTGTACCACGGGAATCAGAAACCTCGGTACAAAATGCAAGCTTGAAGTTATGCATCGATAAGAAGAAGTTACAGGACACTCGTGTTCATCTACTCCCACAATCTCTACCATATAGTGCACCTTTGCATATAGGGCACGATTTTAATTCAACAAACAAAAATTCCTAAACAAGAGCATCGGATGAAACAACCTCAAAGCAAGCAAAATTTTGTTGTTTTGTTTATCATACGTAACTAATATGAATCAGTAAACACAAAGCAAAGCAATCGATCTTAACGTACCTAACAATAGTCAGAGTGTACTGACTCAAGGCAATACAAAGAACACTTCCTATGAAGCAATCCAATAAGCAGATAGCATGCCAAGTGAATAGGAAAGAATTACCATTGAGATGAACCAGATTAGGGCAAAGGAGGCGTCGAGGTGACTGAGTCCGTTAGTCGCCGCGGCCAATACTCGGGCGCATGCCATGAGATGATCGTAACTTGAGAAGGAAATCAAGGAATGCCAGGGGCAAGAGAATGGAGCGCGTACTGTACTGGTACCAGCAATCACCCGCCGCTTGGCATCTGACTCTCGTCGGTGCCCTTGCGCATTTCGCCACCTCTGTTGGCCTCCTCCTCGTGTCAGCGCCGCGTCCGACAAGACCCGGCCGGATCCAAGTAGGCAAGGACCAGATCGCCGTCGCCATCCTCTCCCGTGCAACATTCCTGCTGTCCGTCGTTCAGATCTGCAACGTGCGAACAAGGACAAGGCCCGAGCTGCCTGAGTCGGGAGAGGAGGCGAGGGAAGAAGAATGGTGACAGTTCGAATCGGGAGGAAATCATGATGTGGTGGGGAGGAGGGCCCCTACACTCCCTTGTAGAAGAGCTCGTGGCGTGGTAAAGCTGCGCACGCGCCGGCCTGCGGGGAAGGGGGCGGCGGAGGGGAGGAGGGGGTGGCGGGGCGGCGGGGAGGAGTAGGGGCGGCGGAGGAGGAGGAGGAGGGGCAGCGGGGGAGAGGAGGAGGCGGCGGGGCGGATGCGGAGGGGAGGGGAGGAGGGGCGCGGGGAAAGGCGGGAGGATGGGCGTGGGGCGCGCGCGGGGTGGGAGGCGGGTGTGCGCAGTGGGGACCGAGGAGGATCGGGAGAGAGGAGCGGCGCTACGTGGGGGGGAGGAGGCGGGGGCGGAGGAGAGCGAGGCGCGGAGGAGAGGCGAAGGCGCGCGAGGTGGGAGAGGAAGGAGGCGGGCGACGGAGGAGAGCGAGGCGGCGGGGGAGAGCGAGGAGGGCGGGCGGCGGCGCGGGTGGGAGGGGAGGAGGCCGCGGGGCGCGGGGAGAGCGAGGGGCGTGGGGCGGCGGGAGGAAGAGCGAGGAGGAGGCGTGGGGGCGGCGGGGGGAAGAGCGAGGGGTAGGCGTGGGGGTGGAGGGGTGTTGTTGGGATTTTAGGGTTTAATTAGATCGTGTGGCTGAGAAGAGAGGAGAAAGATCGAATGGTTAAGAAGTGAGGGAGGGTGAACGTGACGGCAACCACCAACTCCTTCTTTTTAAATAGTAAAGATTGCTTAAATTGTAGATGCTCTCTAGAAATTTTGATAGCAATACACAAAACAATAGTTAGTACACACTTTTTCAATATACCATGTATTTCAGTTTGGTTGACACTTACACACCTCCTCTCAGTCTTCCATTCCTTTTTTCCGCTGAGTTGGCCGTCCGTCGGAGGCGGAAAGGAAAACCTCTCAAACAATAAAAACCGAGAAGGTTTTAATGTAAAACCTAACCCCTTAATAGATAATTAACACACTCTGTTGTTAATTAATTCTTTACTTTGGCTTCTCCAAATAATAATGATATAGTTTCTTTCACGTTTTAAAATAGGTTATTAAGATAATTTTTTCAAATAATTTATCAGTACTCAGTTCATTTCTACACGTCTTCGTTGCTAAAGAAAAGAAATATCAGCAGTAGCTGAACATAACGCACACCTCCAGTAAGTTTCTCTCCTTCCATTCCACCTCATCTCCCACCTCCGCCACCGCCTCGCGCGAGCCCTAGCCGATCTCGCCGGCGTCAGGCCCCAGATCCCGCAGCCCTCGCCGCGGCCCGCGTCTAAGCAGACGAGAAGCGCCCCGCCGGGTTTCCCGCCGCTCCTCCTCGCGCTCCAGTCCGGTGTAAGTTTCGTCGCGCCGTTCCCAGCTCAGTCCGGGGCCTCCTGCTCGGTTCCACGCATTGAGGCGGGATGCTCCGGGGATGATCCCGTCCCGCTGCGGTTTGACGCTTTCTCGTGCTGTTTTGGTTGTGGAGTTTCGATTTTTCGCGTGAATTTTTGAGGTGGTTTGGGCGTGGTGCGCGTGATTTGGCGCGGGATGGTATGTTTTGGGATGTGATGATTGGGTTTGGATTGGGAATGCAGTGGGGATTGCGGTGGGGATCGGGGGATTTGGTTACGAGTTGACTTTTTGGGAGCCGCCGTTTGGACTCTTCCACCGCCTTTGGTGGACATGATTTGATTTGGGCAGGGGGATCACCTACTGTTTTTGTTCAAATCGATTAGACAGTTGAAAGATTTGAAATATTTACTTGGAGCCATCGGAATCTTGCTAAACTGCACTATAACTAGTCACAAGCGAAGCAAGCCATTAGAGTAGTGACAAAAGTAAGAAAAGTAGCAGATCTCATAGAACAACCTATAAATAAGTAGAGGAGTATCTCGTTGTAGCATCACATCTTGCCAAATTCCCTTACAGTACATGACAGATGGTGTGAGTAGGATCTTACTTGATTGTTGCTTTATGATGTATGAATGGGATTCATGGATTAATGCTATGATACCTTGCATTGCAGAAAGGTGACAATGCTAATCACCCTGTTTGGAGGTTGATACGTGGCATGTAGTTTTGGCCTTCAGAAGTATAGGCAGAGGGTATGATCCCGAGATTTTGGTTGTGATTCAGCTATGGCAAGGAGATGAAAGTATTGCAGGTGTGGCAGTGGGGCAGCAAGGACATGACAGCCATGCCACCTTCGCGCCACCGAGGCGCTGCTAAGAAGCCCATGTGGATACTTGTGTTATTGTCGTTGGTTTGTGTTGCGTTGATTGGGGCCTACGCGTACCCTCCACGGCGCTACTCTGCATGCTACTTCTTTGCTTCAAGTGTCTGTACTCCATTCAAGGATTGGCTCCCTTCTGTGGCCCGACGGGAGCGGACCGATGATGAGATTGTTTCATCTGTGGTTATTAGGGATCTCCTTTCAATGCTTATGCCTGTGTCAAAGAATCCAAAGATCGCTTTTATGTTCTTGACACCAGGCTCATTGCCATTTGAGAAATTGTGGGAGAAATTTTTACAGGTTTGGTGCTGATATACCCATCATCTGCTCCTTTTTTTTTTACCAAATGTGAAGTTTATATTCTATCTGCATGTAGCAACATCATCTAGTTATAAAATAGTTAGTGTAAATTTAAAAAATTGATTTGCTTGAACTTCTGTACACAGGGCCATGAGGGGCGATATTCCATTTATATCCATGCATCGCGTGAAAAACCCGTACATTCTAGTTCTTTGTTTGTGGGCCGAGAAATTCACAGTGATAAGGTACTAACTTCCACCACCACTTTGTATACTTCCTTTTTTTCTTGCTTTATCTTAATTCATGCACTTAATCCGGTGATCGAATCAGTATGGAAAATAATCATATCTTTACAGTTCATGTGATTGTTGAGAAAGAAAAAGACCGTGTCATTGCTTGCGTTTGCAATGTATTCTTGATGAATACGAAACAGTAATATATCACATGGCAGTCAGAATCTTGTACTAGGGTCTAGGGTTGCCATTGGGTAGGGCATGGATAAAGCGGAGCTAAAACAGCCACACGGGTGAAAGAAGTAATGAGTGTACGATACTAAAAGGCCACACTGGTGACAATCTCTCTAGATTAAATTGCATGAGATGTCAACAAATTGTCTATTTAGTTGCGGAATCATCATGTAAACAATAATAATGGAGGCTAGCCAGGTGGTTAGGTCAAAACTTGAGTCAAGATAACTATGGATGATATAATTTTGAACTGTTCAGAGGTATTAGGAAAAAGTGAATCGTTATGTTGCTCATCTTACTAAGTACCCAGGTCTCGTAGTCTGATCACAAACAATAATATAAGGGATAATTCATGATATACCACTCGAAAGAATGGCGTAGACCGGAATGTCACTCCGAAGAATGACGTCCACCACATACCACTTCAAAGAAGTTTAGGCCCCATTCAATCCGACTTGGGCTTTTGGCTTCCGGCTTCTAGAAGCTAGAAGCCAGAATGAATGTGTCTGCTTCTTAAACTTTGACTTTGTTTTGGCTTTTTAGTTTTTGCTTTTTCCCCCATTTTTCTTTGCATTGTCCGTGGAGATATCACTATGTTTTTTATTTTTCTCATTTTTCTTTTATCGAATGACTCAGAAAAAGCTAACAGCTGCTACAATGTAATTTCAGCCAAAACCTAACAGCCGGAAACCACCAGCTGAAGCCGGATTGAACGGCCCCGTAGATTTAGCATATACCATTTCATCTATTTTATTGCAAATTAAAGCCTTTTCACCCTTTTTGGCCATGGGAAAGGACTATTTTGCCCATGTATGCCATGTTTTCATGATTCCAAGAAATACCACACAAGCTATGCGATCGAACTAGCCTTTCTGTTGCGGTGCGATCGAGTCCCTCCATGCCTAACTAGTGCCAGCTCTATTAGCTTTTTTGTGGACAGAGTATTGTAATGCAACCTGGGTCTGAATCTGTACATGTAATTATATTTTGCGATGAGGGATGACATATTTTTTTACGAAAAACTAGGAGAGCTGCTAATTTATTCATTGAGGATGGTATATTTTATATTTCAAAAAGTCATTCTTTGGAGTGGCATTCTGGACTACGCTATTCTTTTGAGTGGTATATCATAAATTATCCCTAATATAACTTGTATAGAATAAAGATTTCTGTTGTTTGTAATATTCGGAGTTCATCTCTCATCTTTGTAGAGCTACTGTAGGATTGAAATTAACTAAAATATAAGTATATAACAAATGGTATTGTGAGATTATGGGGAAGATTGGATGGTACAACATGAGGCGCATGGAGAAAGAAGAAAATAGTGTGCAGAGGCAAAATGGGTAGGAATAAAATGAGCAGTTGGTAGAATTCATGACAGTTGAGATAGAGTTGATTCATACAAGGCAACGAGACTAGTTTTAAAGGGCTAAATGATACTACTTTTGCAGTCATGCATACAAGGCAAGCTTTTTTTGGTCCACTGTTCTAAAAGGCAGACTGGGCGGCTGCCTTGGCGGCACTTAGGCGTTGGGTGGCAGCCGGCCGCTGCGCCTTAGCCCCTCGGCGGGAGGCTATGTGGCATGGCGGTCAAAGGCGAGCTCGGCGCGGTGCGTAGGCATGTGTATTTGGCGAGATAAAGAAGGGGAATGCAAGATAAAGAGGCAGAGTTAGGGTTGCGACTTGCGAAAGACTTACAGATCTAGGTAGCCTCGGCCTCCGGTGATTCCCACCCACCGCCGAACCGTCGTCCACCATCCACCTCATCGGATTTGGCCGAGCTTCTTCCTCCACGCCGGATTCGTTCCTAGGTGAGCTTCTTCCTCTACCTCCCCTCCCCTTCGCCGACGGCCGATTTGCTTGCTTGCTTGGCTGACGTGACCGAGGGGAGGGGAGATCGGCTGGCGCGATCGAGGGGTGGGGAGATTGGCCAGCGTGACCGAGGGGAGGGGAGATCGGCGCGATCGAGGGCAAGGGCGACTAAGGAGTGGAGATCGGCCGGCGGTGCGAGTAGGGAAGTGGGCAGGGGCGACTGAGGAGGGGAGATCGGCCGGCGGCGGTTGACGGGTTGAGGAAGAAATGGAGAGAGAGGAGGGAGTCGGCGGTGACAAGTTGAGGAAGAAATGGAGAGAAAGAAGAGGGAGAAGCGGCGGCGGTTGAGGATAAGGAGTTGGGTTAGGAGTTTTGGGCCGGCTGGTTGGGCCAGATTTTTTTATGCTTGATTAGCTATTAAAATCTAGGACATGTAACACCCTAAATTTAAAGCAACATAAATAGATGGAGAGCTATTATTGTTGCTCAAGGTAATAATTTTCATCTGAACATCATACACACACACGATTGCTTATTTTTGCCTGTTGTCCTATTTTTAATTCGGCTACCTAGGCCCCACCTAGGCCCCTTAGGCGCTATGCCTTACCTCGCCGCCCGCCTAGCGCGTTCTTGAACATTGTTTTGATCTGGCTTTAACTTGCTATGTTTTAGGATATATAGGGTTGTTTCTCCTAAGAAGACCTTAGTACCCCTTTGCAGCAAAAGAACTATGACTCATCTTCTAAAATCTCACATGATTCCTGTCATTTCTTTTACATCCAACATATTGTACTATTAATTTGTGCTGCATGTTTGTTTTTGTAGAACTAAAACACTATAATGTCTTTGTAATGCAGGTAGTATGGGGGAGGATTTCAATGGTTGATGCAGAGAAGAGGCTGTTAGCGAATGCATTAGAAGATGTTGATAATCAATTTTTCGTCTTGCTTTCTGACAGGTTTTGAATGATTCTGCTTGCAAAAGAGTTGCTTTCTCAATTTTTTGTTACAGTATGTTAAGATCCTTTTTCTTTGTATGACAGCTGTGTTCCTCTACATACATTTGATTATATATATAATTATCTGATGGGAACAAATGTCAGCTTCGTTGATTGGTAAGCGCAATGCATCCCATATTTGGATTCCTATGGCTATGAGAACAGGAAAATACAAAAGATAAAAGCACAGGAAAGAACTAATGTCAGAGCACGTAGTTCTGTTTAAAACATATTTCCCCATAGATTGAGGACAACACCTCTACTTTAATTTCACTTGGTATCCTATTTACATAGGAACAGTTGGGAATATGGCAAATAAGAATAGTTTGATCGTGAACATTTTATTTCATGAGCACTTTTTTTTTACTGGTATTTCTTACATCAAGGTGATGCACATATGACATTGGAAGGATAGTCTAGAAAACATAGCTGCATCTTTATTTAAAAGAATATAACAAGGAGCTGTGGTACTGCCCAGTTTTATATAACCTCATCGATTGTGAGTGAAAAATGTTCATGTGCATTTATATGATTTTTTTTGTCCATGCTATCAGCTTCCTGGATCCTGGTCCACATGGAAGCGGAAGGTATTCAGTGGAAATGTTTCCTGAAATAGAACAGAGGGACTTCAGGAAAGGTGCCCAGGTACATGTTTTGCTATAGTAGTTCATTATTTTACAGAATGTTTGCTGCTCCAAAGTCCATTCATCTATAGGCACTTCATATATTCGTAATTTATATCCTGTCATATAAGCCAGCATGTTCAGGAACCAGGATATGATAGTTTGTATTGTTTTCTGATGATCGCTTACATTTTTTTGGTGCTTTGCTGAGTAAGTTTTTGTGCTTGCTGTAGTGGTTTGCTATAACACGAAGGCATGCTTTAGTGATTCTGGCAGACAACCTTTACTACAATAAGTTCAAGCTATATTGCAAGGTATGTTCCCCCCTTTGGTTATTGTTTTTGGTTGAAACTAGATGGCAGTTATGTCATTGCTCATTACATGTGTATAGTGATAACTAGGTTTTGTAAGTTGGCTGCAAAATAAGTTGATACCAAAGCTAGGATGTCAGTTTATATCTAAAGTCTAGAACTGCTGTTGTGAAACGTCAGAAGAGATAATAATTCAGAAATGACTTGAAACGGGGAAAATGGGGTGGGGTGGTCTTCATCAGCCAATAAACCACCGGGAATTAAAAGGGGATAGTGCTTTAAACTTTTTTTTTCTCGAATGCGTAGGAGAACTGCGCATCATTATATTAAGAAGGAGAAAGGAGTCCAAGAAGACTCGTACATACCCTCACCAATTAGGCAAGGCTATAAAAACATAAGGTCCAAAACTAGAGGCCCACCCAACAACCAAAAAAAACAAAAGCAACACCTATGACCATATGGTGCTAAGGCCTCTGGCCCCCGCCAAACACCACAATTTGGCCTCATCTCTAATGTCTTGCAAGTCCATGTTGACATTGGGTGAGGCATCATCGAAAATGCAACCATCCGCAACCAATCCTCCTCGCTGGATAACACTCGGGCATCTTGAGCAATTTCAAGTCGGTGTAAGATATCCGTGGCAAATCGGAGCTGCTGTTTAACATTTCCTATTCTCTTTTGGCTCCAAGATTGCAGGTCCCTTGCAAGTCTTCCTAGCTTCAGGGGAAAGGATTTGCAGTGGGCAAGAAGCTACTACTGGTTTGCACCAGGAGCTTTGCACCTCCTGCGAGAACCCCTGAAGCTTTGGCTAGTAACTTTCAAAGTAAAAACGCCGCTTTCCCTGAACATTAGCCTTCAGGCCAAGGGTTAATGGGCAGTGGTCTGAAATCAAGGAAGCCGAACTCTGAAGGATGCAGTCAAGAAACAATTGTTCCCAATCATATGTCATGAAGACTCTATCCAACCGGACCAAAGTGGGAACTTCCCGCTCATGCGACCATGTAACTTACGGCCAAGAAGAGAGATTTCTTTCAGCTCCAAGTCCTCCACGAACCGGCTCATTGCTCTATCCACATTATTGTTATTCTTGTCCTCCGCCATATATCTGAGATTAAAATCCCCTCCAATTGTCCTCCAATTGCCCACGGACCTTGACAGACTTGTTGAAAGTCACGTAGCTCCTGCAGAAACTGTATCTTTTGATCATCAGCTTGAGGACCATAGACTCCCCCCTAGCTCCGCATGAAGACAACACCACAGATTGATCGAACTCACTTCCCAGCATTGACAAGATCAAACGACCAGTTATAGACTATCTTAGTTTCCTGAAGACACTACATCAGGCCGAGTAGCGTTTACCAAGTTTCTGACGTTGTCCCGCTTTGCCTTGCAATTGAGGCTTCTTACATTCCAAATGAGAAAATTTGGCACCATTGATTCAAACCAACATCTACGACCTTTCAGAGCACTTCCATTGATCACAGATCACCCGTGGTCACACATGGAAAAACCGCAACATCGCATGGCGCTTCCCCTGGCGAAGGAGGCTGCCAACCAAAAAGAGCCGCTAGTGCCGCGAGATGAGCTTGAGTGAGGGGCTTGTGGAAGACACAGCTGTACCTTTCCAGCTCTTGCTCGCCAATGGCTTTATGATCTGCTACCAGTCCCAATCGACGCATCAAAGCTGCTTGAGTTTGAGTGGCGATCGTCGAGTCGCCCGCCTTTGTTCCCTCTACGCCCGGCGCAAGACAAAATCGATAGAAATTTGAAAGGGCCGTCGCTTTTGAATTGCCAGCAAAGGAAGCAGGCCATCAGTGGCTTGGGTTACCTTGGCAAGGAAGGATTTAGCGGGCGTTGAAAGAAACTGGCTAGACTGCTGCTGCTGGGTATGACGCCTAGAGTAGACTCGCGAAATGGTCCAGATGCCCACCTCTGGAGTGGCACTGCTACTGGTCGAAGCGGGCCAAGGGCCCGAACCAGCAGCTAACCCAGCAGAAGCTGGCCCAAAATCCGGAGCGCTCACCAGGTCCTGTTCCGGATCAACTGTGGTAGTGCACGGGATACCAGGACCCGAGAGCACGGCACCAGTAGCCGCGTCACAAGCAAGCTCAGGAGAGGGCTACTGAACGGCCTCTGAGATTCCCATCACCGTTGGCGCCACCTCGGGAAGAGCTAGGTCAGCAGAAGGTGATCTCAGGACTGCATAATGATCCGGCTGGAGATCTTCATCACAAGCAGGCTCGGGAGAGGGCCCTTGAATGTCCTCTGAGGTTCCCAACGCCGCTGATGCCACCTCGGGAAGAGCTGGGTGAGCAGAAGGTGATCTCGGGATTGCAAAATGATTCGGCTGGAGATCTTCATCACAAGCAGGCTCGGGAGAGGGCCATTGAATGGCCTCTGAGGTTCCCAACACCGCTGATGCCACCTCGAGACGAGCTAGGTGAGCAGAAGGTGATCTCGGGACTGCATAAAGATCCGGCTGGATATCTTCTTTATGATGACGGTTCCCATCCTCCAACGCCCTTATGACGTTGGCGCCAGGCTCGGGAGAGGGCCATTGAATGGCCTCTGAGGTTCCCAATGCCGCTGATGCCACCTCGGGACGAGCTGGGCGAGCAGAAGGTGATCTCGAGACTGCATAAAGATCCGACTGGATATCTTCTTTATGATCACGGTTCCCATCCTCCAACGCCCTCAAGACGTTGGCGCCAGGCTCGGGAGAGGGCCATTGAATGGCCTCTGAGGTTCCCAACGCCGCTAATGCCACCTCGGGAAGAGCTGGGTGAGCAGAAGGTGATCTCGGGACACCAGCGAGCTGAGGGGACGCCACGTGGTCAGCGACGGGCGCCATGTGGCCAGCATGCATCCCAGTGGGCCCAAGGCGGCTCTTGACTGGAATGCGACCTGTCTGGAGGTCTCCGGAGCTCCTCCTCGCCGGCGATCCGATTCGGGAACGCGGCGGAGAAGAGGACCTCAGACGCGGAAGCCTGGCCGCGTGCTTTAAACTAATACTCACAAACCTTCGGAGAGTTGCCTTTTATTTCTTCTGCTAGCGTGACTATAACAGATGTGCTTGGTATATGATTGATAGAGCTTTGTGTATTACATCTGGTGCAATTAACCACATTGACATATTGCCAGCATTGTGCCCATGCTGTATAAATTGCTGTTTTTCTAGAACCAATAATCACCATGTTAGAATAATATATTGTCTTTCCAGAAGTTGGTTTTAGATAAGCAATGTCTTTTCTTTTGTGATTTGCAGCCAGCAGAGGGACGCAACTGTATTGCTGACGAGCATTATTTGCCAACCCTCTTCAATGTCAGTAAAGAATCGCTTGAATCGATATGTAGCTTTCTTTTTTCTTAGCCCTTTCTCTTTTTTTTCATATACTTTCACTTTAATATTCAGATGTTAGATCCTGGTGGAATCTCTAATTGGTCAGTGACACATGTTGATTGGTCCGAGGGAAAATGGCATCCAAGGTCATATAGAGCTGGTGATGTTACCTATGAACTCTTAAAGAACATAACGGTATGCTTATATCTTGCTAAATGAAAAAACATGTTTTCAACTCCTAACAAGTCATCTATATGTTCCACACTGACTTATGTACTTCGCTGTTGTGCAGTCTGTCAATGAGAACTTCCGCATTACAAGTGATGATAAGGTAAGGTTAACAATTCCTCCTTATCATCCAAGCACAATATAGGAATTTGCTGTTACTAGGATTTGGTATGATTATTGTTTTTTCAGTACTTGTCTGCGAACACCTGAAGATATTTTGTTTTTTGAATGTTTGCATGTTATGCACTCGAGGAACCTAACTAAAACTTGCTATTCACGTGATTACTATCTATCGATGGAATGTTAGGATACTTGGTTCGTACCCGTTAGCTGGCATTCTGAAAAATATTCCACTCAAATAGTTAAACAAAGTTTGAAGTTGCAAATAGCTGTAGTGTAGCATCTACGTGAAATGTTTGACATGTTTGACGTGTTCCTCTATTGCAGAAAGTTGTGACAATGACCCCATGTATGTGGAACGGAACAAAGAGACCATGCTACCTTTTCGCTAGAAAGTTTTACCCAGAAGCTCTCAACAACCTACTGAAGCTATTCTCCAGCTACACATCTGCTTGATTTCTACACGATTCTTTGCCTTTGGCCTAGGATTCCCCTAGAATTTTTTTTCTGTTTTATGTAAATTGTGAAATTGATACTTAGCTGCTTAACACAGATCCTGGGCCAGAAACATGTCGTAGCTGCATCAATGGCGATGTCTTGTAATTCTGAGCCCCTAGGTAAGGCTGAGGTGATATTTATTTAGTATTGGCACTGCCCTCCTTGTAATTCGTTGTGCCTTCTGTATGTGTCTATTAGCTCTTCTCTTCACCTTCTCAGCCCCTCTCTCTCTCTCTCTCTCTCTCTCTCTCTCTCTCTCTGTGTGTGTGTGTGTGTGTCTCCGTCTTTTCTTTTTAGTTTCCTAGCTCCCGTCTCTTGAAGAACAGGGGTTTTTGTCAAGTTGAACTGTTATTATATGATCCATTCTTTTGTAGACACGGAGAGGTTATGAAATGAACACCACCTTATAGTTTAACCTGCTCTTGTCTTTTGAGTTTATCAATATATTTTATGTTTCTGATGTGCATCTTTTTTTTCGTCTGCTGGGGAAGTATTGCTCTACACTCTTAAAACCACCAATTTTAACCGTACGGAGAATCAATATTTTGGTCATCTGTAACATGTCAGCTCTTTAGAGACATATTAGCGAGAGGGCTTGTTTACTTTTTTACTAACTCTTCATATATTCGGTAATTTAGGTTTATGGTGAGTTAGCATACCCTTGGTACAATCTTACCTGTATGGTAGTATAGTTTCAGCATTCAATGAACTGTTTGTTCCTGCATAGATATCCAAAGTAGTAACTATAACAAAACAACAATTGTAGTAATCATGTTATATTCCAAATGTGGATATTGCAAAAACCATCAATATGCAGCATCGTAATTCAGCACAAAAAATTCAAGCTGTACAAGTTGATCGACTCAAGTGAGAAGGAGAGTAGCCATCAAAAAGAACAGCTAAAATCGCAAGTGAGTATCTCTTTTTTCGCAATCTCTGTCGTAAATAGCCAAAAAGTCATCAGCCGCAGCTAAAAGTCATCAGCCGTAGTAAAAAAGAACAGGCCCTATGTTGACTGAGATCAGAAGCAGGAGTGGACAATTCAGGGAACTTTTTGAGTTGCCTTGTTTTGGAGGGGCAGCCATTGCTGTAAGGTCATTGAAAGGGTCACCGAACGGATTGGAAGGTCAGGCCGGAGGTGCAGAATACTGAGGCTGCTGCCGGTACATCTGCGGCGGCGGCCGTCATCCGTTGCTGCTGCTGCTGCTGCTGTTCCTGAATGCTGGTGCCGACGCCGGTGTGCCTGGAAATACTGCTGCTGCTGAGCCATCATTGCCAGCTCGACATTAGACGGCGGCGCGAAGCTGCTGGGCATGGCGAACGGGTCCTTGGCGACGTTGGCGTCGAACGGGATGCCTGCTCCAAGGCTGCCGTTGTAGGTCACGCTGGCGATCTGCTGCCTCCTCGCCTCGTCTTCGTAGAGGCTGTCGAGCAGCAGCTTGTCAAAGCCCCCAGCCTGTTGATCAGATGCGAACGTGAGTGGTTTAGGTCTGGATCACTCTGAATTTTCGGTCAAGAAACAATGTTTCTGAATTTGTCCTAGTGAGATCTGAAGCTAGCTAGTGGAGCAAGGATTGTACAGACCAATCTGGTCTCAACTGCTTGGCTGGTGTGGCTGCTTGGAGCAGTGACCAGTGCCAGCTCCCACCCAGATGTGTTGCCAGAAAACAAATCTTGAGATGTTGATGCCTTGTTTTGGTCACCTACAATCAAGGCAAAAACAAACTGATGACTTCTTCTCATTGCATACTTGACAGCAAAAATGCAGAAAATTCATTGCACAATTAGATGGCCAACGTGTCAACAGCATTACTTGTGACGCTATTTTCGACCTGGAACTTTAGAACAGTCTAAAACACAACTAAAGTGTTAAAACCAAATCACTTGATCCTCTTAACCCATTACAAAACTGTTTCGACTGAAGTGGGTGGCACATATGTGCCATGTCACTTATAACATCATCTAACAAAACAATATGATGAAATGTGTCAGCAAATTATAAAAAAGAATAGCGGGGACCACAGCCCTATCTTCTACTTTCTCTCCCCCTTCCTGTCTTCCCTCACGCTGTTGGTCATTGGAGCCATCTACCAACTACACCTTCACATGAAGCGATCTATATACGAACTAAATATATAGTTGCATACAGGAACTCAACTCAATTGATACACGTCCATCTATATTCAAAGACTCTAACTTGATGAGACGGTCGTTCTCAACTACGACTTACCTAATTCATACTCAACATAGGACGACGAATGCATCTCTTCAACATTCTGGACTCAACTCAGGACGATGAACGTATCTCCTCAACACCTCGCACTCAACTCTACTTACTGTATTTAAGACCACAAACATATCTCCTTGGCGAACTAGACGTGGTCACAGGTCGTGTCGACGAACCGCACCGTCACTCATGCACATCGTGCCGCACCGACAACTCATGCTCCACCTGGTTGAACACGAACTAGCCATGCGTGCCCAGGTACCGCATCCTCGCCTCGTACCAGTCAGCGAAGAAGGCAACCGTTCGCGCAGTCGGCTTCACGTACAGGAACCCGCCGTTCACCGTCTTGCTCAGGTCGTACGGGTTGTCACCGTAGAACGTAACCAGCCACACGATATGACCGGGATGTGCATTCCGGAACCACACGACGTCCACATCCGTAACGACGAAGCTGTAGCCCAGCTCTTCATCTCTCCTGATCGCCAGCAGCTCGTGCCTCAGGATAATCCAGTCGCTAGCCAGCAGCTTCAACTTCTTGTGGCCCTTAGCTACGGCCCGATTGACCTTCCTAAACTCCTTGGGGCCGACGCGCTCATTGTCAATGGCCTTGGCGAGTGTCTTCTTTGTGATGGCTCTGATACCAATTATAGATTTAATCTTAGAAAAATCTTAAAGCATTTGTAATATATGAAAATAGAGGGTTTTAAACCACCTTAAGGTCGACCTTATATATTACAAAGTTTGATCTTAAGCAGATCGTAAGCAAAAAGGCTTGAGGCTGGTCCTCAAACTAAAGATCTGGCCATAATCATTAAAATACAAATTTTCTTTTGAATCATGTGTTCTCTCTCCCCCATTAGCTAATCACCTTAGCATGAGGGACCTTTGTTAGAGCCGAGTGGTGATCTTAAACATAACAGAGTTGGTATTAACAATTAGGTGGAACCCACCTTAAGACCCATTGTGATATATACACCCATGATGCCCTAAGGTAACTACCCTGATGTACAGTGCAAGAGAATAAACAGAGAAGAATATGAGAAAACTACCCTGATGTAACTGTGCAGCCGAGTTTTATAAAATTTTTTATGTTCTTATTCTTATTTATCTCAACTTTGATACTAGTATTTATAGTATATATATAGATCTACCTATAAAATAACTTAAATAAAAAAACCTAACAAAAAAATAAACTACCGATTATATGAGGATCTTAAACACGTAAATCTATATTACTTTCCAACAACATCCATGGTCCAATATTCCTCCACTGATTTAGTGGCAACGCACTGAAGCTGCTACCGAATTGGTAGATTTTTTCTCTCTCTCTTTTCTGCCAATTTCTTCTTCCAATTCATCTACAGATTGCTCGAGCTCCTTGATCGGCTCAATTTGTGCAACTCTAATTGGATTTTGTGTTCGCTTCTTGGAAATCTCTCTACG
The DNA here is from genome assembly GCA_036346265.1 of Melocanna baccifera. Taxonomy (NCBI): domain Eukaryota; kingdom Viridiplantae; phylum Streptophyta; class Magnoliopsida; order Poales; family Poaceae; genus Melocanna; species Melocanna baccifera. The sequence continues at coordinate 33,769,020 of CM070679.1, read as the reverse complement.
GTTTGTCTGTTAGTGCAGTTTTCGCCGCCGCGCGACCGATTCGCCGCATGCAACTCATGCCGGCGTGACCCTCGCCTAGGCTGCTTGCCCTCGTTGTCGTGTGGCCGCTTCGTCAAGCTGGCGAGAGGTTGTGGCCTGCTGTGTTGGCACGTGGTGGAGATGGTCGGGAGCAGGTGGGGGCGTGGGCAACGGAGAAGGAGATAGCGGTGACGGCATCCACAACCACCGCCTGCTCCGGCAGCTAACCAATGCAAGCAACAGCACTGGTTGCCACAGGAACCTTTCTCGAGGACCAGACCGCCATGCTCAAGACTTTCGAATCAAATCTATAGTGAGGGCGAGGTGTGGAGGAGGGCTCAGCAACGATGTGCGGCGGTGGTCGCCAGTTGAAGAGAGTGAGGAGGAAGAAGATGATCTTATCGGCTGACGTGCGTCCCACAAGACTCAGCTAGCCAGGTCAACACAACTATTGCATCGGATACCACGTCAGCCAAAGCCACCGCCATGTCACATGAAAACCGGGATGGATTTGCGTGTGGGGTGCATATTGGATTGTTTCAACGGTTAGAGAGACTGTTAGTAGATGTAATATCACAGACGATTTTGTGAAATCGTCTATGTAGGGTTAATATCACAGACGGTTCTTGCCTCTGTGATACTAGAAGTATTACATACGGTTTTTTTAATAAAAACTATCTGCGATAATCCGGTATATATATATTGTTTGCGCCGCTCAGATCCGTACTTGTGTCTTCAGTTCGATCCAGATCTAGGCGCCCTGGCCTCCTCCCCCGAGCCCGGCGCCGCTCCTCCTCCCCGAGCCCGGTGCCCTCCTCCTCCTCCCCCTGAGCCCGATGCCCTCCTCCTCCCTCCGAGTTGTCACCGACTTCCTTGAGCCCAACGTCCTCCGCCTCCCCCTGAGCCCGGCGCCCTCCTCCTCCCCCCCAAGCCGTCGCTGACTTCCCCGACTTCGGCGAGCTCGGCGCCCTCCTCCCCCGACTCCGGCGCCCTCCTCCCCCGTGAGGTGAAAAATTAATATCTGTTATTCATGTTTTATATAGAATAAATATTATTGTTCATATAGACTAATTATTATTTCATATACAATAATTAATATATGTTATAGAATAATTATTATTTCATATAAAATAATTAATATGAGGACGATCGAAAATTTTAGAAGTGCAAGTAATGCAAGAGATATCATTATATATGATACCTTCTAAGTGCAAATGCAATCGCTACCTTTTTATTGGTCTGTCACTTCGGAATCGAGGTCTCTCGAAAGGAATAGATCCATAATCGATGAACTTGTCAGGCTGCACAAGCAATACTTGGATGGGCGATTGGCTGTTTATGATGGAAGAAAAGACGTGTTGCCTTCTAAGTGCAAATGCAATCGCTATCTTTTTATTGGTCTATCACTCCGGAATTGAGGTCTCGCAAAAGTAACAGATCCATAATCGACGAACTTGTCAAGCTGCACAAGCAATGCTTGGATGGACGATTGCCTGTTTATGATGGAAGAAAAGGCGTGTTGCCTTTTAAGTGCAAATACAATTGCTATCTTTTTATTGATCTATCACTCCGAAATCGATGTCTCACGAAAGGAATAGATCCATAATTAATGAACTTGTCAGGCAGCACAAGCAATCGCCTGTTTCTAATGGAAGAAAAGGCGTTGCCTTCTAAGTACAAATGCAATCGCTATCTTTTTATTGGTCTATCACTCCGAAATCAAGATCTCGCGAAAGCAACAGATCCATAATCGACGAACTTGTTAGGCTGCACAAGCAATGCTTACCTATTTATGATGGAAGAAAAGGTGTGTTACCTTCTAAGTGAAAATGCAATCGCTATCTTTATTTGTATATGTGTATTTGTTAATGGATATTTTATTTTATTTCAATTAATTGATTTACGAAATGGATATTTTTATTACTGAAATGAATTGAGATGTGAATTGGATGTATATATGTACATGTTGATCTGCTTGTTTCAGATGTGGCACCTGTCATCCATAAGTGGCACCGGTGGTTCTTATCGTAGAACTATTCGATAAACTTCGAAAAAAGCATACATTCAAACAAATAGAATAGACAAAATATTAGTGTGAAAATTGATAATGACAATAAAATACTACAAAATAAAATTTATGACAAAATAAACAGTATATACATATATAAGCATATGTACGTAGAAATATATATATATATATATATATATATATATATATATATATATATATATATATATATGTATATTATGCATACATGTATATATACATATTAATGTGTGTATGCGATGGAATTAGCTTTTACTAACTTCTTAACACTAACTTATTATAGTTTAAATACCAAGGACATGCTCTTTATCTTGGTAGTCGTTTATGCGTAAATGTTGTATCCAATTGATATTTTTGCTTTATATGCTTAAGACAATGACTGGCATTTTTACATATGCTTACTTATAATACATTAATATTCTAGATGAGTCTTTGAATCATTTTAAGACTTAACTATTCCCTGTTACTTGTAAAATCATAGCTCAACATTATTACCTGATTTTATTATAACTTGACATGTGCATGATTAAACAATGGTTGATATTTATGTTATAATCCAATCTTCATTTCCTATATAGATGATTTGACTAAAATTATATTGGGCCTGTTCTTTTGGTCATGGTGATGGCTTTTGGTGCGGTGATGGCTTTTTTTCATTTGTGTGAGATTGCGGAAAGAGAGATACTCGCTTGCGATTTTTGATGATACAGATATTAGTTTTTTAACGTATGCTACAATTAACTTGTAGACCTCATCTTAAAAAAAATACTCCGTTTAAAAGTTAGTTACTGTAGCAAAAGCCAAAAGCGGCTTTTAGAAGCCGCAAAGAACAGGCCCATTCCATCCTTTCATGCTTGATTTTTGTATGCTAGCCATATTTCAAGCTGCACTACAGAATTGACGGTATGTAGAGTTGTTAACTTCATTATTTTACGTGTGAATTTACTTAACAATCTAAGACCATAGGGCCTATCGAGAAATTACTCAATGATGAATCTTCTACTTTAAATCTTTTTATTGCATTGCTTCTCATATGAACTATTTCTTAAAGATGACTTAAACATACATACACCTAGTCTAATATAGCTCTCTATATCAGTAAGGCTACTAGACAACCAACCAAGAATATGAAATTTAGGATTTAAGTGTTATATCCAAGATACGATCTCTTGTACCATTATGAGAGAAGGCATAATTTACCTGTGATCGGAAAACTGCAGGTAAATCACTACAAACTTTCTCAAAAAGCTTGAAGACAATTTTATCATTCCGACACTGCAAGCAAAATAACAAAACAAAATCCATGAAAGAGAGAGAGAGAGAATCTGAGCATGATTTAGGTGCGAATCCACTATGAAATATTACGAGAGCACTATCATTTGGTATTTCTGTAACTATGCACTACCAAGACTATTATACATACATACATACAATATCAGTACAATACTACAAATTAAAAATTACGATGATAAAAATAATTACATAAATACACACATGTATGTATGTATGTATGTTGTTGGATCGTAAGGACCTTCTCATCCCAAAAGCTAGCCAATGAGATAAGGGACTCTCTCACTTTTAAACTAGGTCTCTTGCCCTTCCACAACCAATGTGAGATTATTCCAACAATCTCCCCTTTCACACATTGGTGTCTCTCAGCCGTCCACTGCTCTTTCACCGTACACCGACAGTTCTTCAGGGCCCCCTTCACTGTACACCGATGGTCTCTCAGGTTCACAGTCCATCAGGCGTTCACACCATAGTGTCTTTTGGGCCAGAGATGTTAGAAACGAGCTCTGATACCACTTGTTGGATCGTAAGGGCCTTCTCACCCTAAAAGCTAGCCAATGAGATGAGAGACTCCCCCACTTTTAAACTAGGTCCCTTACCCTTTCACAACCAATGTGGGGCTATTCCAACAATTAGAAAAAATAGTCTCACATAGATTGTGGGAGAGAAAAAAACACAACTTATAAGTGTGAAGGAACCCCTTTCCATCAGACTAATCTTTTGGGAGGTGAAGACCCAATACCACTTATAAGGTTGTTGCTTGAGAGACTTGCTTGCGGGCAGTTCGTGGGCTTGGTGCGCAGGAAGCGCAGCCCATTTAAGATCTGGTGGTCGGGGAGTGAACCCGGTGAGACCTAGGATGGGTCCGGATCTAATAGTGGTATCAGAGCCAACCCTCGCGGTTACACGGACGCGTACGAGTTAGGGGCGTAGGCATATGACGTATGGCGCGTGTGGGCCCGGAGTGGACATACGGCATGGTATATGTACAAGCACTGGACGTACGGACGTGTGACAAGAGGGGGAGATCCTAGCCAGGCACCTAACATCTTCCAGGAGTGCAGTGTGCACAATCCATGTGTCTAGGGAGTGAACCCGGTGAGACTTAGGATGGGTCCGGATCTAATATATGTATGTATGTATATATGTATATATGTATGCATGTATGTATTATATAGGAAGTACCTGCTAATACGACTGCTAACTGGCTGCGAAGAATTGGGAGACTCCGAGAGCGAATGTGAGAGAGAGATTGTGAAAGAGCGACTGCAAGAGAGCTCCCAATTTATAGTGCGAGCGAGACCGCAACGAGCTAACGAAGCACCGATAATGGTGGGAGTGAACTGCGCGGGGGAAGACAGACGCGACACAAACCTCCCTTTCGGTGGTTTATTCCCTTATCGCGTCTACACGAGCACTCAATTTCCACATAAGCCAAATACTTTTGGCCCACTTTGTTCATTCGCATGTGTATTAAATAAAGCAAAGAAACAGGCGGGGCAGGCCATTAGAGGCCGGTTAAGCTCGGTTTAAAGGGCAATTGTGCGGGTGCTAACTACTTGTCGTCCCGTGGTCAGGTGGCCAGGTTGCCTGCCTCCCAATGGCCGAGGTCCAGGTGAGACGTCTCGCTTCTACAGCGTTGTCACTTGGTGGTCGGACGATAAAAATAATATTTTTGCTATTCTCGATCGTGTACTATTTTTTTTATAAATACAGAATAAAACAGTGCCATGCCAAAAATTCCTTGTTCACACTGAATTTTACTAGTATAAAATACGAAGTCCACGCTCGCTTTTGGGGAGGACAGTGGCCGGGCACATACACAAAAGCTTATTAACAATGCTGCCGGCGGGTGGTTTCAAAAGATTAACGTCGACAGGTGCCAATCGCGAGACAAGATACCAACTAACACCAACAAAGAAAAAAGCATGGACCATGCATCGATCATCACCAGTGGAAGGGAGAAGAATAAAAATGTCGCGTTGCCCCCACCAGAGCAACATTATAGACCACATAAGTCTAATCAAATCACCTTTAATTAGTTGATAATAATAATAATAATAATGAAGAGCCAACTTACAATATCCCCATCCATGTGGACTTCATCTTGGCCTTCCTAACCACAAGATTTTTAGCCTCGACGGTGATTAAATTAAGGAGGGAAAAACAAACAAACGTTGCCCACATGTTTGCATTCTAGTACTATCTAGAAGATTCAGTTCATCGTTCAGCCCGTGTACAGGAAGGAGAGATGGTCCCGGGCCGGGTAGGGCTCAGGGGCACTCGGCCCAGCCCTCCTCGGCATCCCGCCTCGCCGCGCGCGCCATCCACGACGCCACCGTCACCACCAGCCTCGCCGGCACGTGCGCGCTGGCCTCCAGCCGACGGAGCAGGATGGCCTCCCCGTCGAAGCAGCCGGCGGCGGCGACGTCCGACCAGAGCGCGGCGGCCATCGCGACGCGCAGCGGGATGCGCGCGGCGGCGACGCCCCGGCCCAGCGCCCGGAGCGCGTTCGCCGCCGCGGCCGCCCGCCGGCGGGCCGCCCCCGGCGCGAAGCCCATCTGCTTGGCCCACCCCTCGAGGACCACCTCCGCCCGCGCCCGCCGCTTGCGTCCCCTCCCCAGCGCCGCCGGCGCGGCCGCAGCCGTGGACGCCGCGGAGTCGGCGGTCGACACGCAAGAATCCGACGCCGTCGACCCGGACCGAGCGTCCTCGTCCGCGTCCAGGCGGCGGCGGAGGTGCCTGGAGGCGAGGAAGTTGGCGCCGTGCACCTTGGCGTCGCAGGAAAGGCAGAGGAACGCCGAGTCGGCGGCGCAGTGCACCGCGGCGACACCCCCGCAGAGCTCGCATCCCGTAGCGCACTTCTTGGCAGCCATTTCTCCCTCCTGATCCCTTCCTCCTCCAATTCTGTAGCCTTATCGTACAGTTAAGACCTGGATCACTCGACGGGAGTAGCACACAGAGCGCCGCTATAAAAGGAGGTCTTCGGCGGGCGCGGGGCGCGAGACCGGGAGCGACAAGTCGCAACCCACACGCGTTTCAAGGAGAGGAGGAGGACGACGACGGTGTGTTGCTGGGAAGGGGAGTCGGCAGCACTCGTCTGGACGGTATTTAACGCGGAGCCCCCTTCCACGAGTTTTGGCTTGCGCCCAGCTCATTTTAGTTTTTTTTCGATTTTAATTTTTAACTTTTACTTTATTTTTACTATTCAGTATTTCATTTTTTTCTGAATTTTTAAAGATATTTTAAGCTTTTTGTATTTTCTTTTTTCCTGTGTTGCTTTGTATTATCCCTAATAGGTTAACATATTTTTTTATTTTTACATTTTTTTAAAATTAATTATGCCTAAAAAGCCAAATCAGCTACAGTAAAAAAAGGTATCTACAGTGAAATTTCAGCCAAAAACTAGAAGCCATCGTTAAAACAAGCGCCCCCTAGTCGCTCCATCTATATATTTCCTATACTATTCAAATATTTTAGAAAAATATATATAAATACATCAAATATCTAAGTCGCTCACCTGTTAAGCGATTTAGCCTCTATCGCTCAACCATTAGATGATTAGACCAATTGTTTCAACGGTGGAGCGATAAATGATTATTAGTATAAAATAAAAAAATAAAAATATATTACTATAATTCAAAATTTAAAAATAGATTATTTAAAAAAAATTCGTCGGAAAGAATGTGGAGCGTGCGCCGTGCGGACTGCGGCTCGGTTGGTTGGTTCAACTCGCGTTTGTGGTCTCAATTCACCGTGCCATGTACCATGTACCAAAAATAAATAGAGACCACAAAAACATATTCGGATTCCTTCTTAGGTAGCTTCCTTCCTGCCCTCTAGGGCCTCGTGCAACTGTTGGGTGTTTTGTTCTCTTCTTAGACAACGTTTATTTCGATTTAAGCTTTTTAACTTCAGTTTATTTTTTAATATTTTTAAATTTCATCTTTTTTAATGTTTTGTTTTTTATTTTTTGTTGGTTCTTTTTTCTTTATTTGTTTGCATTGCATGTAATAGACTAATCTATTTTTATTTTTAAATTTAATTATGCTAAATAAATCACTATCAACTATAATGTAAAATAAACTAGTTATAATGTAATTTAGTCATAAATCAACTTAAAAAGTCCAACTAAACGGCCTCTTAGATAGTCTTCTACCTCTTTTATATATATATATATATATATATATATATATATATATATATATATATATATATATATGAGATACCTTACAGGCAATTTTAACCGGTGTGCCCTGGTCGTGACATCCACACAGCAGATTCGTCGTTAGAATATCTCATGGGTAATTTATGCATGCCACGGTGCCGTGCCTTCGTAAATCTTCTTTTCGGTAATTAGGCCATGGCAAAGGACACCATAAATATCTAATCAACTTTTTTGAGGGAACAAGAGGTGACACCATGCCATGGTTGAGACCAGGCAATTCGTATATGAGTTAGGCACGGAGTTCGTGGCTCCGTTCGTTGTTAATTAGTTCCCAAGTGGCCTGAACTTGTGGACTGTAATCTCGAACCAATCACCATTAGGCAATGGGCGACTAATACTATATTGTTTGTTTACATCTGGGCCTCCTGACGTGTCGATTGATCAAAGGGTTCTGGAGAGAGGTACCAAACGTTGGTTCCATCTACGACTTTCTATAGATGAATAAATAAAATGATTTTTTAGTAGTTTATTGAAATATCTTTTTAATGGTTTAATAATATTCAGTTTATTTATATGAGTATTTATGTTAAGATTAAAAGATAACAGACATAATCATAAATTATCCGGCGTAGCAAAAAAAAACATCCTGTATGCCGGTGGCTGATATCATATGTGTACTCGACACATGAATTAGCTGACAAAGAGATAACGATCGATCGAGGTCAAATCAATCTTAGAACATTATATATTAGGCCAGTTAACTAGGTCGCACCGATTGGCCCTATTTAATCTTGGTACTTAACTTGGTTGGCAGACGTCACAATTAATCCTGGAACAACGTACTCCCGTACTCCGTATCGTATATCTTCGAAGATATTTGGGAGGAAGCTAGCCAAGTGGAAACTTCTGCTGCGAGAATGCTTAATTAGTCTAGAGAAAACAATTGAGCACTGTTGGTTGCCTTAGTGGTTGTCTTGTTCTATGAAAAAGTTGTGGAGTAGCTACCTTTTAACTCCAAATGTTTATTCTATATATCCTGTGCCGTAGTAGGCTTGTGTTGGATGTTAAAAATGAATTGGAACCTTGGAACTCTTTACTCCTACCTCCGTACACTTGTTATTTTAGAATGTGTAGTCAATCTTCAAAGTTTGACCATAAATATAAATAAATGGCTGCGAAAGAGTGTTAAATTCAACGGAAAAAAGAACGTGCTACACCAATTGTCCACTCTTTACATATATGACCTGCTAGCTGAAGCTTCTCACTAGAGACTGGACTTGGCTCGGTCGAACAGTTGGTTGGATGCAACCTGAGACTCGGTCGTTTTTCCACAACCCAATTCAAGTAGGACCGCACGGCCACACTACATGCGTACATCACACGTATGGTGATCGATCGTGTGGTGATCCGGACGCCCCAGCTCGGAAAATGTGGGCCGTACGCGCGGCGTCGGGTAGTGGGCCGTGTGAAATGGCCGCGCTGCCCCTTGACTTGTGGCGACGGGCAGGACGGTAACTTGGGTGGCGAGGCGACCGCGACGACGAAGCGGCAAAAAAAAAAAAAATAATAAAGGGGTGGCTGCGACGGAGGCCAAGTGGGGTGGCGACGCGGACGGCTCCTCGTCCGGCCAGCCGTGGGCTCGCGCCACGTTGCGCCGACGGCTGAGGGAGCCCAGGCTTGTGTAGCCGTGTACCGCGGGGGAGTCCATCTCTTTGGCAGGTTGCTGTTCCGTTCTGTCAGGGATGGTGGGCTCTGGGGAATGTGAGGTGGTACTAATATCTGCACGTGCATGAGCGGAGGAAACGTCCTTCCTGTCCTCGCTTTAGAGCTAATCCAAAACTCCTCGTTTCTGTGGGCTTCTGCGTACACTCTGGTTTTTATTTGTACGGTAACTCATCGTATTTTTATTAAGGTGAAGACCTATAGTTAGATTATAGTATAAATTGTACTGAGTTCAGTTGTATTGGATAAAATCACATGTAACTATTTTCTTGTGTATACTGCCTCTTACGAACATGTCAAAATTTAAAAAACACAGCTGTAGAATATAAGTCTCATCTTAAAATAACCCACCCTCTAGTTTATCAGGAGTTTGGAGTGGGTTCAGTTGGGTTTTAACTTATCACTTCCTATTATAATAGATATTATACCGAGTTCACTTATACCGGCCAAAATCGTATGCTACTATTTTCCTCTACGTACTGTCTCTCGCGAACAGCCATATTAAAAAATTATAAGCCAAGAGCCACAGTCCAAAAGAACTCACCCCAATCCTTTCCGGCTTATGAATTATAACTTATAACTTCCTCCGACTAAATAAACGAGATAATTTCTTTATTGTTGTTTCGAAATAGCTTATCGGGACAGTCTTTTTGAATCGGCTTATCGAAATTCGGTTCATTCGTACAAGCACTCGCACTAGATCCAAAAACCATAAGCCGCAACCATAAGCTACAGCCGAAAAGAACACACCCAAAATTCATCTAAAATTTCTCTCTAAAAAGAGTTCGTTTTAAATTTATCTTCGAGTGGTCGATGATCCCTGTTCGGGTTGCAACTCAAGACTTTCGTACAAAAATAGTTCAATTCTCATATAATTGTAGAAAGACTAACGTTCCATACGGGCCTAAGTAGCCAAGTAGGTGTGTGGCTTGAAGATGAATCGGTCAAAGTCATTTGATCCTAACTCTAAGCATAACATTTATGTTTGGTTTCAAGAACGGAATGTGTCCCATTTGTGGGATCAAACAATACATTTCATTGTAACTTGGTAGGGCTGCCTTGCACAGTATACACGCACCTCTACTCCCTCTAGGTCTAGGTGGTTCTGTGCCAGAGACATTCATACGATTTCCATGCCGACCTGCCAGTAAAAACGCTTCAAAATATTTCCATGGCAGTGAAAACGTCAATACACTTGCGAATTGCCAAGTCGGATTGACCTAGTCCAGCGGGCCCACACAACCCGGGAAAGCCGAAAGTAGCCACAAGAAACTGGATAGAAATGACACATGCAGGTTCGTTTCTCTATCCTCATTCCTCTGATTCAATGCACTGGGTCACCACAATAATAACAAAATTTTCATGTGAGATGCATGCAGTGAAACTCGGTCCGTGACGTTGTTTTTTAGGGTTTTGGCTTTTTCTAGGTAGCGATTGGAATAACGATGATTTTTAATTTTTATTAAAATTTTACTGTATCTAACTTATTTTTTACTATAGTTGAGATAGCTTATTGGATATAATTAAATTTAAAAAAATATAAAAATAAAAACGTATGCTAATCTAGAGCAGATAATACAAAGAAATACAAGAAAAAAATAAAACATAAAAATTCGAAAAAACAAAAAAAGGAAATGTACAAAATTGTGCACAGTGCTCGAAACGCCGAACAGTGCGCATCATCGCTGAACGCTGCCGCCGACCTCCCAACTGAGCGCGGCCTTAAATCCAAATAAACGGGGTGACTGTTTTTGGCATTATTCTTTTAGATTTTTGGTTTTTTCAAAAATAAAACAAATGAGACGGCTTCTTAAAGGAGATTCTCTAAATAGCTGCCTAAACTCAAAACCATATATGCCGTTTACCTTGACGTTTTCACCATCCACTGCCATCTTGAAAAGCATAAATAAACCATTAGCAACAGCTAAAAACCATCACTGTAGTTCAAAAGAACTCGACCTACATTATGACAAAACACGGCTTAAAAGAACACGGCCTATATGATGGCAAAACACAGGGAAGCCCACTTGTGCAATGGACGGATTCATTTGTGGATCAGAAGTTCATAAGCAGTTCCATGTAGCTACTCATCATGGACGGAACCAAGGAGCAAGTTCGGCTCCATGACTGGAAGTGAATCCTGCGAAATCATGTCCACCAAGATCTGTAGAATCAGGATCCCACTATTCGGTAACAAGGTGTAATCTGCAAAGATATGTTCGATCGTGAAATGCGAGCTGATATATACAGATTCATTGCCCTTGGAACTAGCTACGAGGAATAACAACCAGGAACAAATGTGAGCCACTGGAACTCTAGTTACATTTCGGTCTAGTATGAAAAGTCAAAATTTTCATGAAATTTGTTGTCCCTGATCTGCATTGAATTAGTCAGCAATGCATACGATCTCATTTCTTCTAGAAGGTTCTGAAACACTCATTGCAGCTGGATAACTTTATGAGCTTTGCTGATACAGAACTATTCAATGTATTGTATGATTCGTATCAATGGCAACCACAGAACAATGTGATTGCTGTGGACCAGCACACTTAAATCCAGGAACGCCATGTCAGGCATTCTGATCAAACAGGTACCACTACAGAAATGAGGCCCTAAGCAATATACACGCTCTTTTCTCGGGGTGACATTTGAGGGGGAGAAAGTGAGGTGTTGGCACTTGGGCAGAGCCTGCTAGGGAACTCTTGCCAGCCTCAGTACAACTTGCCACCACCCATATGGCAATATGGCATGACAAACTACTCTCTAAAAACAGGTGCGGTGCTCAACTCTATGTGCCGCCACCCAAGCCGCTGCCCAGGTCGTTGCCGTCTCGCCCAAGCCGACACTGCTCCAGGTCGTTCCCGTTTTATTTAGTTTTCCTTATGTTTAATCGTGGTCAATTTCTTGTGATCAATCGTACCTTTGCCATGATGGTTCGTACTCAGTTTGAATCCTCCATTCATACTTTTCACTATGATTCTGCTGGCAAGTATTGTTTTGGCGCTTTCAGATAATTTATTTCTGAGCAGGGTACTCTTTACTAGTCTTCTTGTCCTGGTGCCCATGCTCAGAACGGAATTGTTGAGCGTAAGCATCATTATCTGCTTGAGACTACTCACACTCTTCTCCATGTCTCTCACGTTCCACCATAGTTCTGGGCTGAGACTGTTTATACGGTTGCATATCTCATCAATATGCAGCCTCCCACTGCTTTCAAGGATATCAGTCCTATAGAGCGTCTTTACTCTAAAGCCCCTTAGTACACTTATCTTCGTGTTTTTGGCTGCACATGTTTTGTTTTACTGCAGCCTTGAGAGCGCACCAAACTGTCAACGTAGTCAGTTAAGTGTGTTTCTTGGTTACAATTCCGAGCATAAAAATTATCGCTACTATGATCCTTTTGCTCAACGGATTGGGATCTCACGAGATATTGTTTTTGACGAATCTCGCCCTTTCTTCTATCAAGATTTGGCTCCTCGTCCCGTTTCCACCGTTGAGATGATCTCCTAGTTGTCTCTCCCTGACTCTTCACCCATTTCTCCCCTTTCATAGCCTTCTTCTAGTCTGTCTCCAGTGGTTCCTTCTGTGCTCTCACCTTCTGTGCTGCCTCCTGCAGCACCGTCTTTTGTTCCTACAGCACCATTGTCTCAATTCTCTGGGTACACTACTCTAGACATCCTCATCCTTCATCAGATTCATCGTCTGGTATCTTACTGATACCGACGCCTACTTCCTCTTATGATGCTCCTCATTATGCTTTTCGTGACCGGACATCCTTTCGACCTCCTGATCGTCTTGTTTTTTCTTCGACGACTCATGCTCTTTGTCACTAAGCATAGCTCTTATCGAGAGGCTACTTCTCATTCTGAGTGGCAGCTTGCTATGACAGAGAAGTTTGATGCTCTTTGACGTACAGAGACCTAGGTTATTATACTAATAACTATGCATGCTCGTCCTATCACGTGTATATAAGTGTACAAGATTAAGACTATGTCTGATGGTACTATTGAGCGCTACAAGACTCGTCTTGTGGCTTGAGGCTTCTGACAGAAGTACACTCGTGATTACGATAAGACGTTTGCCTTGTTGCTCATATGACCACTATTCACACTCTTGCTGCGGTTGCTTCTGTTCGTCGGTGGTCTATCTCTCAGCTGGATGTTAAGAATACATTTTTAATGGTGTTTTATATGAGGAGGTTTATATGCAGCCACCACCTTGGTATTCCGTTCCAGATAACCACGTCTGTCATCTTCGTCGTATTCTTTATGGCCTCAAATAGGCTCATCGTGCCTAATTTGCGTGTTTTACCCCCAATGATTACCGCTGTCGGTTTCACTTTCAGTGACCACGATCCTGCTCTTTTTGTCTATGTCTCACCTCGAGGTAAGGCATTGCTTCTCTATGTGAATGATATGCTTATCATTAGTGACGATTCCTTCATTTATCACATATGTGAAGAAGCATCTCAGTAAGCAGTTTCTGATGACTGATCTTAATTTACTTACGTATTTCCTTAGGATTGAGGTTTCTTCCATGCCTGAAGGCTACTACCTCTCTCAGCAGAAGTATGTTCAGGATCTACTTGATCGGTCTGGTCTGACTGATACTCGCACTGTTGAAACTCCTATAGAGCTCTCCCTTCAACTTCGTGCTACTAATGGTGATCTTCTTGAAAATCCTACTCGATATCGTTATCTTGTTGGGAATTTGGTATATCTTGTGAGCATTTATCCTGACATTGCTCATGCTGTTCATATCTTGAGTCAGTTCATGGTTTGTTCTACTCATCTTCACTACAACTATATTCTTCGTGTTTTTCACTACTTGCGTGGAACTATCTCTCATCGTTTGTTTTTCCCTAACTCCACCTCACTATAGCTTTATGCGTATTCTGATGAGATCTGGGTTAGTGATCCTTCTGATCGTTGTTCTTTTTCTGCTTACTGTGTTTTTGTCGGATCCTCCTTGATTGCTTGAAAGACAAGTAGATTGTAATTTCCCGTTCAAGTGCAGAGGCTGAGCTGAGAACTCTGGCAGCAGTGACAGCAAAGATTACTTGGTTGCGGTGGCTACTAGCAGACTTTCGAGTACCTGTGAGAGGACCTGCGACCCTTATGTCTTACAATATAGGTGCTATCAGTAATCCAGTAAAGCATGAGTTTACCAAGCACATTGGTGTAGATGTTTTATACCCTCGCTCACAGGTGCAAGAGGGAGTACTTGCTCTACAATTTGTGCCTTCAGAGTTACAGCTTGCTGACTTCTTCACGAAGCAGCAGACAAGGACACAAATTTATATTTTCTATCCAAACTTAGTGTGTATGATACACCATGAGTTTGAAGGGGGTGTTAAGGATATAATAGAATATGATTATTTGTTTCCTTATATATCATGGTTTTCTTATCTGTGTATGATAGATTCCTCTGTATATCTCTTTGTACTTCCTATATATATATTGCTTATTAGGTCTCATAAATATACACACAACACAATATTCATAACAGCAACCACCCTTCTTGTGGCCAAAAAGACGAGCACGTGTCGCTTTCCTTGGGGTGTTTGAAATAGCAATTCTCATGGTTGTAAGGTATGTAGATTGATCCAAATTTTCACCAAACTAGTTAGCTCCCTAAAAGTGGTCTTGAAGCGATAATGTCTGGGAGCTCGTTACTCCAGTCAAGTTAAATAATAATGTTAATCAGCAAACAATTTTTTTACAATATAACATGAAGGACTAAGGGGGTAATCGGAATAGCGATAGCTTTTGGTTTTTGCTGAAAAAACACTGTAGCTGGCTGAAAAAACATTGTAGCTGAGTTGGTTTATTGGGTATAATTAAATGTAAAAAATCTAAAAAAAACCGAAAAAAAGTATAAGTAAATTTAAAAAAAACGAAAAAAATTTCACTGTAGCGCGCACAGTGCACGCTACAGTGAAAAAATCGCTCACCGCCGAACGCCACGATGGTCGAAGCCGTTCTGAGCGGGGCGTAATGCTTTCACAGTTTTACACAAATCAGATTTTCATTTTTTATGAAAGGCCAAAAAAATGTTGCCTAACTCGAAGCATATACAAATCCAAGCCAAAATAGATGGGTGGCACTAGATTCAAATTTGTTGCTATCAGTTTAAGCTTTGAAAGAAAAGAACAAAGCAGCCTATTTGTCTTGTTACTCTCGTATAAACCAAAACATTTTGGTAGAGTGCTAATCTTGTTAAGGATATAGAGTTTGTATTAAGATATAGAGTTTATATTATATTCCTGATGTACTTTTTTTTAGCTATAATACTTTCTTGTACTCTCTATATATATTGCTTATTGAGTCTCTTCAATACATACACAATATCCATAACATGGTATCAGAGCCAAGGTAGGATTAGGGTTTACTTTTCCTAGCCTCCGCTCATCTTCCGCATCTGCTGCCCTCGGAAGGATATCTCCACTCGTAGGGGCGGTTACCTCTCTGGTCGTCGACGCCTCGTCTGCTTTGAATACGGCCAACCTCCCGGTCGTCTTCTTCATTGCTGCACCGAGGGAGCCACCGTCGGCTTCATCCGTCTGCCGCTGGCAACCGACACCGCCTCTCCTGGATCCAGACGACGTCGACGGATCTCATCGGGTCGGATCTTCCTTAGTTCGTAGGTGTTGGATCTATCGATCTCATCGCCACGTCGCCGTCGGTCGTCGTCTTCATTGTCTTCGACCAACTTGGCATCAACTGCTCCTGGTCCAGGCCTCTTCGAGCTCGGATCTAACACTCTCCGCCGTCAACGGATCTCACCGGGCCAGATCTTCCTCAGTTCCCAGGCGTTGGATCTGTCGATCTCATCGCCACGTCGCCGTTGGTCGTCGTCTTCATCGTCTTCGGCCAGCTCGGCCTCAACTGCTTCGGTCCCAACATCTTCAAGCTCGGATCCGGTGGCTCGGGCCGGCGGTAGCCAGATCCAGCGCGATGGAAGAGAGCCCAAGAAGGAGGCGGCCATATCCGTGCGGGGGAGAGCCAGAGGAAGCCAGATTCGGCGCTTGGCGGTGGTGGAGGGTAGCACGAGATGGCTCCCTTCTGGGTGGTGCAGATGGCTCCACAGGCATTGGAGAACTTGAGCACCTCCCTCGGTTTCTCCTCATTATGGAAGATGGAGTCGTCCTTGGCAACGTTGATGAGGAGAGAGTCGACGAAGGTATCACCGGCGCCGGTGGTGTCGATGGTGTTGACCTTGTAGCCGGGGACACTGCCCTTGAATTCCATGGTGAAGTACCTGCAGCCCTTCTCGCCGTCGGTGACGATGAGGAACTTGAGGCCATCGAACAAAAGGGAGAGGACGTTCTTCTCATCCTGCGCGTCGCCCTGGGTAAGGAAGGCGACCTTGTCGTCGATGACCTTGATGAAGTCGACCTCCTTCCAGATGCTGAGAACCAGAGATCTTTGGCGCTGGTGTTAGGAGCTTTCGGTTTTGCTCAGTATTTTGCTGCTCGGTATTTTGAGTCTTGCGTTGCGTGCATCTAAGTCCGTAACCTCTATCTTTTAGTTCGTCCAAACCGTGCGAGCTTAAAAATTTCTGTGTTAGTTAGTTGATTGCTTTACTAAGCCTCAGTCCATTCTCTAGGATTTATTGTGGTCTTTCGCATGGCAGCAACTGCCGCTTTCTCTCTGAGCCGCGTGCAGATCGTAGAAGTCGTTATGATAACGCCGCTTCTCTTTGAGCCGCTGCCCCGAGCTTTTAAGCCCGCCGCGCTTTTTTTGCACTGCGCATCCATTGTGCTTTTTGTGTATTGCGCCGTCACCGTCATGGTTGTCACGGCGGAGTCGGCGACCACGACGAGCGAGGGGCGCCTGGACGCCTAGGCGAGTCACCGTGCCAAACCCAGGAGTCTGCACGCCGATTGGAATGAGTCGCGGCGCCAAACCTAGGAGTCTACACGGCGATTTTCCAATCCCGCCGAGACTCTCCCGCGCGCGCCAAGAGTCTGCACGGCAATTTCCAATCCCGCCGACTCTCCTGCGTGCACCAGGAGTCTGCACGGCAATTTGGTTTGTGCTGACTCCTCTTCCGCGCCTCTCCCGCACACCTAGCCTCCTCCGATCCTCTCCCCGCCGCCTCCTCCGGCCCTCCCTCCGCCGCCTCGCCTCTCCCCGCTGCCGCCTCCGGTCCTCTCCCCACCGCCTCCTCCCCCCGCAGCCTCCTCCCCTCCCGGCGGCCTCCTCCCCCTCAAGTCGCGACCTCCTCCCTCCGCCGCCTCCTCTCCCAGGTGCATCCCCCCTCCCCACCGCCTCCTCCTTCGGCCGCTTCCTCTCCCCGTCGCCTCCTCCGTCGGCCGCTTCCCCTCCCCGCTCCTCCTCCCTCTGCCGCCTCCTCCCCCTGCAGCCTCCTCCCCCCCAAGTCACGGCTTCCCCCTAAGGCGAGGTGAGCGTGCATGATGTCCCCTTCGTGCCGCCTGGATGCCTAGGCGACGCCTTGACAACGATGGTCACCGTCTCGGGCTTCGATCTGCTTTATGGGCTGCTACCATACTTTATTGGCTATTGCACGACCTCGAATGAAGATCTTCTATTTTCGATATAATTTTCAAAAGCTGCATACTATGACAACGTTCACAAAACTTGGATTTTGGATTTTTTTCCTTATTTTAATATCCACTCTTTCAAATGCAATGCTATTGCATAAGTTTTGCATTTGAAGAGGGTGTTAAAGATAGAGTTTGTATTAGAATATAGAGTTTATATTCTATTTTTGATATGACTTCCTTATCTGTAATATTCTCTTGTATTCCCTATATATATTGCCTATTAGATCTCTTTAATACATACACAATATTGATAACAAATCTAACAGTACAATATACCAAAAGCCTCCATCACAGATCAAACAAGTTTGTAATGAGCCACAGGGTGCCATCTATTATTTAAGAACAGATATTTTCAAAAGTTTGTTTCTATTACTACCCGCCAATTAAGGGTAGCATAGATATAATTCATTCAAAGACTACAAAAGATCATACAAAGGAAAGACAGCAGGAACTAATGGAGTACATGATGCATACCTAGTTGAGGTACTTTTGCCTCCAGGAGTAGAATCTGCATGTCCAGATCTGTAGAAGAGACCATCTGAGTGTTGAGTGAGGGAGTTTATTCGCCTCTGCACAGCATCTCTACAACAGTAGACTTAAGATCATAAAGCATACGAGGTCAGAAAAACAAAGATTTTATTTTTGAGTGTTTCCAGAGAAAGAGGAGACCCAGAAACGCTCAGTCGCTAACAAACATCATATGAACATCACTAGCTTTAATGCAATAAATTAATCAAAATTAGAACTGGTTACATGAGATACAGGTGATATAATCATGTCTAGAAAAGTACAGGACTCTGCTCGCCAACAATGAGGAGCTCCATGCCCCCCCGGCTGTATCACTACCACCTTTCTGCACGTAAATGAGGCTCCAAATCAACATGTGCACTAGTGGACAATGTTGTCCATTAAAAATATTGACAGGATGCTCCCCAGAATGTGCTAAAGATGTTTCCTCTGAATATCTTCACTAGCTGCGCGAGCTGACATCCTATATGTATGGCCCTTCCTTGATTTGCTTGTCACTCTGATTCCTCACCAGTAGCACTTACAATCCTAGCTAGATCTTGGACAATTTCAGACATTGGTGGCCTGAATTCCGGTTCCGACTGCATAAGAATTTTCAGATTAGTTACATGACCTCTAAATTCATCTCATCCTGCTGTTCTAAAAAAAGAGCTAAATAAAACCAGAATATCATAGCGAATAGACAAACAAGTACTTCACCTGAATGTGATGAAATATCAAAATTATGAAACAAATTAACTTGCAATACAATAACTTGGAGATATGACTGACGGATGCTTTTAAATTTGGTAATAAAGTAAAAGTCTGTCACAAGCTAATAGAACATTCAGATAAATGATGGGTTTGCCCTAATTAAACAGCTTTGAATGAAAATTTTGAGCAAGAGAAAACATGAATGTTGTGCTAGTTGAGAAAGCAGCAAGTGCATTAATCCAGTATTATGCTTAGCAAGTACATCTTAGCTAAAACGAGCTAAAAAGAATAGAAGGATTGAATTACCTGAATACAACGACTGACGATGTCTGCAAAATGTGACAACACTTTCTCAGAACACTCTCCTTGAATAGAAGGATCAACCATTTTTGACAGGGATTCAATGTCATGAAGCTGAGAATCAGCCCATCTAACAAGATGTTGTTCAGCACGCGGGCGAGAACTGCATATTTCAGCATAAAACAAAAATGAGAAAGTTCATACATATTTTTTTGGAGACAAGTGATCTAGCAATGATTACAAAAGGTTCCTGATTAAGCATGCAGATTCCAATGAATTACTGACCTGTCATATGGTTTACGGCCAGTGAGAAGTTCTAGCATTACCACACCAAAACTGTAAACATCGCTTCGATCAGTAAAATTCTCAGATTCACGGATTTCAGGTGCTTCATAATTGAGTAGTGCCCGCATGCGACCTGACAACTGAGATCAAAAGAAACACTGCTGTAAGTATATTACAAGCTTCAGATTCATTTGAGGCTGCCACTAAAGTACAGAAGCAAGTACAAATGACCGCCAAATAATTAATCTATACATATGGATAAGTTCAATTTCAATTCCTTTATTCCAACATTATTTCCTGCCATACAGTATTTAAGATGTGGACAAAGGCTACTCGAGTTTGGAAGGAAATAGTTGGACTAGACCTAAGAACTGTCACAGACTCACAGATGCTAGCCATACATGAATAGTGAATCATTATTCTCCATGTTTGTATGTGAGCATGTTTATGCACCGTGAAGTTGGTATCCTCCATGAATTCATTGTCTGATAGACCAAGGACTAAAGGATTAAGATCTTGAGAGAGAGAGAGAGAGCAAACTATGCAGAAGACAAATAGTTCAGATTTTGGGTGTTTTAATCAACATTTTTGAGTTACGACGAAGCTTAAGCATCAACCACAAGTTTCATCTAATCCTAGGGGTTACCTGCAGAACAGAACCTGACAACATCAATTCTGCCAGTCCACATTCAGCAACACGTACTGAAAATTCATTATCAAGGAGAACATTGGCTGGTTCAAAATTCTGATGCACTACTGGAGGTTCACAGGTGTCATGGAGATACCTACAAGAAGAGCGTAGTTGGGAAATATAAAGGCTGTCCCTTAACAAGCTAAATTAAATAGGCAAAAGTTGATGAAAAATATTTTTGAACTATATTACCGCTTACATTAAGGCTTTTGCTGTACCAAGAGCAACCTGGAGGCGAGAGTTCCAAGACAGTGCACTATCTAGATCCACTCCTTCATGTAATACATCATGTAGTGTTTTTCTACTGAAGTGGTTATAGACAAGTAACCGCTGTTCATATTCTGCACAGTATCCAACAAGCTCGAGGATGTTAGGGTGCCTAATATCTGATATACATGCAACCAGCTCTAGAAAGTCATCTACTGGTATTCTTCCATTGGTGTTGTCGATCTTCATAACTTCCAATAACTGCACAGGATAAAAGATGATGAGCACAGCATTTCAATAAGCATAAAATCCCATTGAGTAAAAGAATAAACACTTGGTACATACTTCGCCTTCAGGAAGTTCTGAAAGATATACTTTTCCCAACCTACTCTCTCTTATCAAATTTTCCTCTTCAAAACTATTTGTATATTGCTGAAGTGATGCAACAGAAAAAGATGTTGCAGATGTCGAGGGGCCTGTCCTTGGTGGAGTGCTAACTCTTTTTTCTGGCCTAACAATGGGAGTTACAAATACTTTTTCCACAGGAGGTGGTGGCGGCGGCGGCGGCGGTGGAGGTGGAGGAGGTGCTGCAGCAAAAATATCCGATTCTGTTCGCTCCAAGTTAATTACATGCTCTTTTTGCTTTTCAGGGGGCTTCTCAGGAGCAGCTAGCAGCAGTAGAATAATTATTTTGTATGTCTAAACTTAAACAGGTGAATAGCATTACAGTAGTAAAAGAACTGATTGATCAAATTTTACAAGCATTTATACCTGGTGCTGCCAAATTTATTTCACGAGCCTGCCTCCTATCAGGAACCTCAGTTAAGCCTGTTAATGAAACATCATGTACCATGATACAAAACAACAAAGATAACACATAAATATATTACAGAATGGTAAATAAAAGTAAACCTTTTTTAGCATCGTTCCTTGACTGTACTGAAGCTTGCTTGATTTTTGGCTCTTCAACCCTCTGGCGCACCCTCCCCACCTGACTTGTCATATAATCACGCCTTGACTGCCTCTCTTGGTACTTGGACAGGCAAAATATTACCAGCAGCACTATAACTATGAACAGAACAATAGCAAGAACAACATATCCAACAGTCCTGAGGGTTGAAGACTTATGTTTCTTGGATGATGGAGAGCTGCTGTCTCGAGCTGTAGATCCACCAGAAGAGTTCGAGGGTGTATTAGATGGTGAAGAAGTTCCTGAGGGGGATGAAGGAGATGATGGTGTTTGTGTTGGTGTAGGGCGTGCTGAAGAGGGTGATGAAGAAGGAGCTATGCTGGTATTGAATGGGTTCCCATCCTTTCTGTAGGCAAAATAGTTAATTGCTTCATAAGTTATATACAATCGATCCAATCATCTAAGTATTGAAAAGTACAGAGTAGAGGAAATAATGTTGATGTAGAGAATACAAGCACTGTGTGAATAGCATCAATAATCTGAAATAGGTAAGACAAAGGTTTCTCACTTGAAGTTGGGTACGTTCAGCAGCTTTGAAGGAACCGGTCCAGAAAACAAATTATTTTCTATATTTCTGTTTTAAGGTAATAAAATTATCAGAAAGAAGCACAGATATTTGTATGCATAACAAATAATTAAGATAATGAATGATCTGCATTATATATTCATCACAAATTGGATTTAGAGTTTTGACTGACATCAATATTCCTTATTAGTTACAAAAGTCAAGTATAAAGCACATGTATCATGTGAAAGGGTGTCAGTAAATGGTTCGTGGTACTGGCTGCTGGTGCTTATTTGTAAAAATGCTTGTAGGAAAGAAACAGAAGATTGAGATATACATTGCCCTAACTCCTGAGGGATAACAGGAGCACAAAGCAGAGCTGGTACTATTATGTTATCTAAGGGCTTCAATAGGATACAGAGAAATACCTTATTTTATAAACTGTTCTTTTTGCAAACTAGTAAAAACTTTGCTAAAAGTGTACTTTTTTTTGTCAATGAGCATATAATGCATTAAACTTCTGGAGCCAAATGTGCTCATTTACTTTGTGAGAGGATGTTGAATCGCTACGACCTTTGCTGAGGAAATTCGAGGTGACTGCACTAAATAAGCAGAAATGTGTCTGCCATATATATTGTTGCATGTAAGCCAGAGTTATTTCAAGAGCAGTGATCACGATAATTCATATTCGGATGTCTTTACAATAGGCTTGAAGAAGAATTCTGTTAAGCAGTTAATTTTTTGTATATAAGAAGGTAACTGATCAAATAATTGCAGATGTTCTGTTTTATAGGTTACGATGTGCTAATATAAGTGAATCAGTAAAGTGATGGCAGAGAAGAGAGTGTGGAAATACAAATCTTTGAGGGGGAGATCCTGCAAGACATTAAGGGTCCCAGATAGTTGATTATCTTGCATGTGCCTGTAAAATAGTAGGTCATGAAAAAAAATAAGGGGGAAAAACAAGGCAAGAAAATAGTAGTAGACTTACAATGTGGTCAATGATGACAGGCTTCCCAATGAAGGTGGTAATGGACCACTGAAGTTGTTGGAAGAAATATCCCTGTGATGAAAGCTGATATGTCATCAACCAGTTAACAGTTAACCCCCCCCCAAGGCCCCAACCCACTTAGAAAAAGAAAGAAATGAAATGTTCTCAGGCGCACAGGCAAGTGCGCATGAAGAGTAAGAAATGCAAAGACAAAAGAGAGAGAAATACAAGGATCTTACAGATTTACAAGTCCATTAAGTGATTCAAAAGCATCTGGCAGTTTTCCATCGAGATGGTTATCATTGAGTGACCTGAGAAAAGATAGATCTTTGAGTGAGACAGCTTATAGAGGAAACATGTACAGCATGGCCCTTTTGTTTAGAAAGGTCAAACGAGAAATTACATGGCTGTTAAACTCCGAAGTTTTGATAATGACATCGGGATGCTTCCAGTGAGTTGGTTGTCAGAGAGAAAACTGTACCAGCATGGAACAAAAGATCATCTCATCATCTAATCACAAGAACTAAGGAAATTGAAAAAAAGGAAGAATGTCACATACAAATTCTGCAGTGTAGCAGGTAGATCTTCTGGGATAGTTCCACCGATATTGTTGTTGCTAAGATTTCTACAACAAAAATAAAAGTAAATACAAGCAAAGCTTGATCAGGATAAGAGGACAAACTTCTGCCAGTATATAAATGCAACCCTATAAATTCCTAATTCATCCATGGAACAGTATGACAGGATAATTAGATTACACAACCATCATCCATGAGGGAATAAAATTGACGATAAAGCCCATACATTGTGGTTATTGATGTGAAGTTCCCCAGGCTGCCTAGCTGTCCTCCCATATTTGCAGCATTAAAAATTCTACAAACAATGAGTTGATAAAAGCAATAAATATAAAAGTTCTACCAGGGAAAGGAATCATGAAGAAGAATTGGCATACATTGAATCTATATTTGAGCCGATACATATAACACCCTGCCAACCCTCACCGCAGGGGTCTCCACCATTTGCAGTCCATCCAGGAAGAGTTGGAGACCCAAGTGCAACATACAGTCCATTTATAGCAGAAACTGCACATAAAAACAACAGGAAAAAACAAGCCATTAGTAACCAACAAAAGGCTCTCTAAGATGGCTTCGCATCAAATCAACATGCATTTTATGGTACTTAACCAAATGTATCCACATTTACAAGTAGAGAGGGGCCGCATGTGTAAAAGGATCAGTCAACTCAATTACACGGAAACATAATCCAGCATTGCACGAAAAACAACTAGCGCGCACATTGCTACGAAAAACACACTCATTTAGCCGTTTGACATCCACCAACTTCGTACCACTAAGACCCCTGTTTCCATTAACGATTATCAGCGATGAGACAGTAAGCGCTGTTAAGGAGATAGAATTGTATTAGAATATAGAGTTTGTATTCTATTTCATATATGCTTTATCTCTATATAGCATATATCCCTTGTACTTTCATATATATATATGACCCCTTGGGTCTCATATCAATATACACAATATTCATAACATGGTATCAGAGCTTAGGTAACCCTAACCTCGATTTCGATCTACTTCCGCTGTTGCTGCCCTCGGGAGGATCGATCTCCGCTCCCGGGGGTGGCCACTTCTCCAACCGTTCTCAGATCTAAGCCGCACCGACCGAGGGCTGGCACATCGTCAGGGCCGTCTTTGCCTTCGTGCCCTGGCCACCGCCGCCGCTCAAACCGGTGTCATCTCCACTTCGCTGCTCTCTGTGTGCGGCGTCCTCTACTTCGCTGCCCTCCGTGTGTGGCATCATCTTCTTCCAGGTCTTGACCGCCCGAGCGAGGCTCCCGCGAGGAGCTACGCGCCAAGATCAGGCTCTATGACACGCTCCTAGATCCGCTCGGTGCGCCAGATCTTGACCGCCCGAGTGAGGCTCCCGCGAGGAGTTACGCGCCACGATCTGGCTCTGCGACACGCTCCCAGATCCGCTCGGTGCGCCAGGTCTTGACCGCCCGAGCGAGGCTCCCGCGAGGAGTTACGCGCCACGATCCGGCTCTGCGACACGCTCCCAGATCCGCTCGGTGCTCCAAATCCGCTCGGTGCGCCAGGTCTTGACCGCCCGAGAGAGGCTCCTGCGAGGAGCTACGCGCCAAGATCAGGCTCTGCGACAGGCTCCTAGATCCGCTTGGTGCGCCAGATCTTGATGCGACAGTATTTTTCAAAAGTTGCACGCTACGACGATATCATCAAGACTCGGACTTCGGATTTTGTTTATTATTTTAGTAACAACTCTTTTCAAATACAATGCTATTGTATACACCTTGCATTTGAAGGGGGTGTTAAGGAGATAGAGTTGTATTAGGATATAGAGCTTGTATTCTATTCCATATATATCTTATCTCTATATAGCATATATCCCTTGTACTCTCCTATATATATGATCCATTGGGTCTCATATCAATACACACAATATTCATAACAAGCGCGACTAAGATAAAAGCTCTCATCTACCACAAATGACCTAACCAATATTCCATCTCTTTGTCCTGCAATTTTCCCACTGCCACCAAATCCTAACTGAAAGCAGTCACGCTCTCCCCCCATTGCCATCAATAATGATGATAATATGTAGAGCTCTGCTCAGGTCACCACATTGCTTCAGGACCATAAACATCACTCTCAGTGTGCACACCGAAAAGAACAGCCCAATTGCCGCATATCATCACATCGTTGCTGCCACAGGCAGGCACACACAAACTCAACGGCCCCATGAACTCCAGAAGTACGAAAAAACTCACCCGCACATTGGCACGATCAAGCTGAATCAATCGGCGCAACCAAAACCTCCCACATTTCTCACCGCCCGCCGGCAACAAACTGCTCGATGCTCCTAACATGGTAGCATCCTTCATCCGAACCGACCTCAATATGCAGCGGCAACATCAACCACCCACGAATAGTGCAGCAGTACTGCATCAAAATCAACCCCCCCCCCCCTTTTCCTCACTCCCACCGACAAATTCCTCGTTTCGTCGGAACAGTACTCGAATCATCGCTACACAAACAGTACAACCAAACCAACCAAAGCTAGTGCAGCCCGTGCAGCCAGTTCGTGCTAAAAAAAAACCAAACAACCAGAGTCGAAGAGCAGAGCAGGGGCGTACCATCGGCGGCGTCGGTCGCCGCAAGCGCTCGCCGAGGCAATGCCGCCGCGGCGATCAGCAGCAGCAGGAGAACCCGAACCCCCGGCCGCCCGAAGCACCCGACCCCAATCGGCATCGCTCGGGGGGCTCGGATTAGCACGCCATCGGCAACCCGGAGCACAATGAGCACAGATCAACACGCCAAGGCAGGAGCAACCGCCGAGGCGATCGCGGAAACCGAAGCTCGCGTAGATCTAGAGAGAGAGAGAGAGGAGAGAGGAACTGGCTCTGGGGTTTGCTTTTCTACTTTGCTTTCATCCCCCTGTTTTTTTTTTTTTTTGTTGGCTCCTAGAATCTAGCTGTAAGGAGGGAGGGGAAAGAGAGGGGAGAGACTGGGAGTGGCGGCGAAGTGAGAGCGAGCGAGGGAAGGTGGAGAAGTATAAGCAACGGCCGTAAAAAGGCGCAGGGGGTGGGTGAGAGCGTGAGGGGAAAGGGGGGAAAGGAAAGGGTTGGGATCTGAGGTAAAGGGCCGGAAAAGAAAGAAAAAGGGGAATTCGCTTCTCGTCTATCGTCAGTAGCGGTGTAATTGAGTTAGATTTGAACGGATATTATTTATACTGTATTCTAATTTATTTTTTTTTAGATTCGAAGTCAGATATAGTAAAACCGGATACAAATACGAATTCGAATTATTCGGAGTTTCAAATATGATGCCATTGGGATGGATACATAACGATTTCGGATCGAAAATAGATAATATAGACGGATAGTATATGTATACATAAAGAAATATCCACTGAACTATGCTACCATCACTTCAAACCTTCAACTAGCAATAAATTTATCTAGATTACTTAAGTATAATAGCCGATACAACACAAGTTCAACATAAGCGATAAATTCATACATTAGTTTAAAAACCGATATATTCATATATTAGTTCGAAAACCAATAAATTTATATATTAGTTCGAAAACCAATAAATTCATACATTAGTTCAAAAACCAATAAATTTATACGCAAATTCAACATAAGCGGGGAGTATTGGTGACGACTGGTTAGAGTAGCTGAACTCTAGAGTTAGGTTACGACTTTGATAAAATATTGGCTGGTTGGTGTCAATGATAGTTGATGAGCTGAGTCAGTTGGAGTACTAACTTGCTTGTTCAGATATTCGGTTGAATAGTATTCGATTTACCATTTACTGATGCTATTTGGTCGGATTTTAGCTCTACCATTTTTGTTACCATATCCGGCAATAATTATTCAGTACAGATCGAATTCGGTACCGGATGCTAAATTATCTTCCCATATTTGGTACCAACTGGATCGGTCGGGATAGGCCTCGCTCATTTCAGTTTTTTTTTCAGTTTCAGCTTCTAACTTTAGTTTTTTTTCACTATTCAGTAATTCGTCTTTTCTGAATTTTTTAAGATTTTTTGGGATTTTTTTGCTTTTTTTCCCCGTATTCCTTTGCATTGTCCGTGATAGGCTAACATATTTTTTATATTTTTTAAATTTAATTATACCCAAAAAATCAAATCAGCTACAGTAAAAAAACCGGCTACAATGAAATTTCAGTCAGAAATTAGAAGTTATCGCTATTCCGAACGCCCCCTAACTCATACCGTTTGCACCCCTAAGCGCCAGTAGCTCGAGGCTTCTCTTAGGCTTTAGTTTTCAATTTTTTATTTTTTAAAAAAATTAAAATAAATGTAATAATTTTTTAAAGAGAATTCTCTAATGGTTTTTAAAATTTAAAAACTGTACCTATCGTCTGTGTCTTCGTTGTCTGCTGTTGTCTCAAATAGTATAGACAAAAATCATAAGCCGCAGCTAAAAAAACATGACCTAAGTAACTGAAAGTTAGGGTCTGTTTTTTTCAGCTTCTCAAAACGATTTTTGGTTTTTACTACAGTACCTAACTTTTAAACGGAGTATTTTTTTTAAGACGGAGTCTACAAGTTAATTATAGTACACGTTAAAAGCTCAATATCTATACCATCTAAAATCGTAAGCGAATATCTCTCTTCGTAATCTCTGCCGCAAACAGCTAAAATTTAAAAATTTCAGCCAAAAGTTGCAGCAAAAAAAATAAACCCTTAACCGATGGTAAGATGATTAGATATGTAGGTAATGCATCTAGCCTATCAAGATTTAAGTTTAATACTTAATGTTAGTGTCTATTAATTTTACAAGTGTATGTATGCATGTACGTTCATTAAAATATCGTGTGCTTGTGTAAAAAACACACATGCCTAGGTAAGCGTGAACGGTGTGAGTACAGTGTGTGCCTTTACTCCCTAAAAAAGTAGCCTATGATTGGGATTTTTATTCTCGTGAGACTTCTGTGCAGGGGAATGAGGGTGGGGCCCTGCTGACGTGGAGCTCGGCTGGATTCGTTCCATGTGTCTCTGGGTCTCCAGAGGATTGGTACCGGACTTTGGATGCCACCAACCATGTTTTGCTCAAAGGTACTTGCTGTTTTCCTTTTCAAAACTTTTGAGTAAGGCGGCTAGAGCTAACTCTCTTCAAAAGAAAATTTGCTAGTCTAAGAGGCCGTTTTATTTGGTTAAAATTTAATAATTTATAATTAAAATTTAATAATAAAAAATATATTAATCCATCATATATAATACAAACGAATATATGAAAAAAGAACTAGAAAAAAGCTTTAAAAATACCAAAAATTAGAAAAAGATAAAATTATAAATAGTAAAAAATAAACTATAAATTTAAGCCTAAATGAGTGAGATCTAAATTGTCCCGTACTCTTATCGACGATAGAACGTGTGACAGTCATGTCTAATGTCTTGCTTGAAAGCGGTTTGGTGTAAGCTAGTGCGATGTAACAGAGCATGTCTCTCCACTTAGACAAAGTTTAATTTCTACTCTATTTGACCTTCCAAAACTCAAAGCCGCTTGGTCCGAACTCTAATTGCACATAGATATACGATTCGCTCCACTTAGATGCGGTTGATCTATAATAATATCATATGAGGATGAGAGAACCAGAACCGACCAAGAATTGACACACTCGATGTCAACTCCTGAATCAAAACTTTGTGAAAAAAAGATGTCAACTCCTGACTCAAAACTCTGTGAAAAAAAGAACTATCTAGTAAAAGCAATATGGGAGAGCTATGAGCATTGAAATTTTTTACTTGCCCGTCAAGAACTTGGCATTTTCAACTTCCGAGAGCCAAAAGCGTAAAAAAATCCAATACTTCGATATGATGAGTGTCACAGAGATAGGAAAATGGATCTGCTTGGTAAAACATGACAGATAGCACAATTTACAAGCAATTCTAGTAATACAAGTTTAAAGTGCTACCTCCTTCAGTATTAACAAATTCAGATAGGGCTCCTGCAGTGCGCTGTCCTTCGGACCTACATGATCATAGTAATATCTATCATCAAATTTTTATAATACAGTCATGTGTAAGTTGAAACAACAGTCACATAGCCTCACTTTTTGGGCAAGATTGGGTTCTTTTGAGTTGATAGCTTATAACTTAAATATTTGAATTCTGACTGTTCGTGAGAGACAGTACATAGAGAGAAATAGTTGTATGTGATTTTGGCTTGTACAGCTGAACTTAGTATATTTTTACTATAATTTTCCTATTGGCCCCGCATTGAAAAAATATATCATTTAAAAGCTAATTACTGTAAACAGTATAAGTACAAACCATATATAAACTAAAAAGAACCCAACCTAAGCTCACCGCATTGCCAAGATTAAGCACATACAATAATTTTGCTGCTAAAACAATAAATAGATCTAACACTTCATTCACTAGTAGTTATCAAAACCATCGGAAAGGTTTTGGCTCTTTTTTTCTTTCGTGCCAGCCCACCCACCCACTACTTAGTAAAAACACCACAATTAGGGGCGAAACCAAGGGGGTAGGCTTAGTAAGGCTCGAGCCTACCCTCCCCTGGTGGCAAGGAACCCTCCCACACACGGGCACACCCCACCGGCGGTCGGCCAACTCGTCGACAAGCACAGCAATCAGCAGGTCAGGGAGATCGGCGGTAAGAAAATGAAAAAACATCTGGTGAAGAGTTATCAGCCCACTGTCGTTAAGAGGCCCAACAAATTATCTCACCGGCCCACTAAGACACAAACTCACAAACCCTACCAAAGTAGCACTTGGAACTTAGAACTTTAGAAACCAAGCCACTGACCTGTAGAGCAGAGACGGGGCTGATGGCACAGGGGTGATCGGGCGAGCAGTCAGAGCAGACGGGGGAACTAGGGGCGGGGCGCTGCCACGCTAGGGGAGCCAAATCTGACGGCGACTGTGAGGGCTAGGCCATGGCCGAAGGAAGGCAGATCTGGGGGCGAGGGGAGCCGAATCGAGGCGCGGGGGCGGCGAGGGGAGCTCAGCCGAGCTGGGGGCAGGAGCACCATGAGCCACGGTGGTGGCACCAATTGCCCCTGGGCACAGACGACAGAGAGATAGCTGAGAGGAGAGACTTAGGGAGTAAGGTGAAAACTGAAGTGAGAAGAGAGGATAAGTGAGACTGGGAGCGGGAGGCTGAGAGATTGATAGCGATCAGCTAGTCCTTGTGAGTAATATTTTCCCTTCCTTCTCGATTTACTATTTTAGACATTAGAGTTTGGACATTCATTTCTATAGACTTTAGAGGGTAAAGAGTCATGATCCTTTTAATAATCATGGTATAAGAAATTTAATTGGTAAAATATAGTGTAAAAAAGGATGCTGCTTTTTATTTCTATTGTTTTCTTTTCAAGAAACCGGCACAACCCAATACATTTGGAAGTTTATGCTGATGATGTCACGGATGTTGATAGGCTCTTGTTAATAAATCAGTTTTAAACCTTCATTCTCAATATTAGAAGAAGTGGAGAATTTAATGGATATCGTGATATATCAAAATTTGCTTAATTGATGGTTTAAACAATAAAAAAATAGAACTTTCCCGTTGGTATATCACCTCATCGAGTTGACATTGATACTTCTAGTGGCAATGGCATCTATTGAGAGAATTTTTCAGTAATGAATATTATTAAAAATAGATTTGCACAATAAGATAGCTAATGAGTGGCTCAATAACTTGATGGTGTGCTACACTGAACGAGAGATCTTTAAAAGCATTAATGATGATAAAATCATAAACCGCTTCCAAGGCATGAAGTCACGTAGAATGCATTTGCCCCCATGATTCAAATATCTCGTGATTCAAATTAGCTTATTTGTGGTATATTTCATATGATCTAAATTTTTATTGTCATTCACAATTTTCTATTATATCACTAATTTTCATATGTTTCATGTACAGGTGACTTATCACTACTCCGCACTTATGGTAGAATAATTATATATTCTTAGATATGTGTTTTCTATTGTTGAGATACATACTTTGTATTTCTCTATTTTTCGTTGTTTGTCTCCAGTTGTGTAATTTTTGTATGAATTTAAAATTCTATAAGAGTAAAGACTATATTTGTGTTAACTTAATTTAGTCCGATAA
The DNA here is from genome assembly GCA_036346265.1 of Melocanna baccifera. Lineage (NCBI taxonomy): Eukaryota > Viridiplantae > Streptophyta > Magnoliopsida > Poales > Poaceae > Melocanna > Melocanna baccifera. The sequence goes on along the minus strand of CM070679.1, from coordinate 33,737,389 downwards.
ATGATTCAGTCTACCCTTAATTTTATTCCTAGCTTCGCCACTTACCATAATGCTATGGACTTTTTCTTCCCATAAAGAAGGAAATGTGAACAACACTGAACCAATTCGTCAAGTTACCCGGACCAAAATTGTGATCCCATAAACAGCATCACACATAAAAGAAACCAATCAATATGCCCCATTAGATATGTACCACCACTAGAACACAACAAATAACTAAGCTACAGTACACAGTTCCACGTACAGCTTAAACCCTAACCAAAAACCTATCAAATGCACGCTTGAAAGAAAGGTTCCACCTCTAGTCTTTTGGTAACTAATCCAACCCCGACTACCTGATCTAGTCTAGAATATTACACAACGGAAATACACGAACAAACCTATAGCGTATTAGCCAAGTGCATCTACAGCCTCCATTAGCCAAAAAGGATCAAAATTTCCAATCAGGCTGCAAGCTAGCAGCAATCCTATCTATTTCATAAGAAAGATCCGAACTGTGAGTGTGACAACAACCTCAACTTCTAGCGAATCCCAACAGAAATTAGCCAAATTCCATAGAAAATCCGCAAAATTGAAACTTCCCTGTCCCAAATTAAAATAAGTTGAGAGCTACCGCCGCCGCCGCATCCACAAAATCGCATGTTTGGGGTGGGCGAAGCAGGCAAACAAGCGAAGCGAAGTCCTATTCTTTCCCCTCGTCTCTGCTCTGGATCGCCTGCTGCTCTTTACATACTATATGGTTCTCAACATTAAGGTATTTAAAAAAAACATCTAAAGAAAAACGTCTCTATAAAACTATTATATTGTAGTGAACTTTAATAAAACAGATATTTGAAAAGAACATCCATGACATGTCACGATCTTTAGCCTACAAAAACCCCATGCTTTTAGTAAGCATCACTTGGAATGAGACAAGTAAGCGATCCTTATCCTTGTAGCGACGTCAAACGACCCCACGGAAGCAACGCCATGATAAGATACTCGTTGAAAACGCATTAGGTCAAGAGTTGAAGGCTAATCAATATCAGTAGTTATCACACGCATGCGTTTCTTAGGAAGCGAAATTGGTTATTGTAACGCCTCCATTTCTAGAGACGTTATGTTCTTCCCACAGCTGTCTATGACTATTTAGCTATAAGATACTGTAGTTAAGTGTACATCATTGCCAACACTATATCAAAAGCCAAATTTTATTACAGCTTAAGACATAATAGCCTAAGACATAATAGCCTAGTTTTACATCGGAATGAGTGGCCCTTAGACAATACATTACAAAAGAACACCACAGGCACGCTTGAGCAAGAACGACCCTAAAACCAAATATCATCTACATCGTACGGGTCCTCGACGTCGTCTTCATACATTTCCTTGTACTCTTGAGAAGCGCTTTCTGTTAATATTTTTAGCAAGTATGAGTACAAACAATCATACTCAACAAATCACATAGGAAATACTATTTAATTACATGCAAAGATTTCCAAGGAATATGGTTATAATAGTTCTATTTTATTATATAGATGCAATTATTTTTACAAATATTTTAAGCATAAAACAACAAAACATAAACTTCTTATAGAATTTTGAGGCTTTCCAACTTGATTACCAATCTTAACAATTCCAACTCTACTTATGCTTCATTAATGGAATCACCCATTAAACACAACTTCATTTACAGGAAGCACGGCGTATTCGGATACTATTTATAATTGACTCTGCAGAGTTGCCCAACTTTACCCATAAGATCTCCTAACCCCCATGACAGGGTTAAGAAAATAAGACTTTTCACTACTCAATTCTTTATATAGTCTCTACCTGATAGATTCTTGGTTTACACAAACTCGGGTATCCAATGGGCCAAGTCGGAACACACCCACCCAATTTGTGAGGATCTACCATTCGTTAAGTATGGTACCATTTTCATACCAAGTCCCATCCACTCCTTTCCTGTGGATGTTCAATCGATTTGAGTAGGTATTAGACCAGGTTTGATAAGTCAAAACTTGTGGTTGAGCAATCACTATATTCTTTACTTGGCATAAAGTTATAATTCTTATATTTTCACTGAGGCAACTTCCATCCACAAGCCCCTATTTCAGTGTCCATCCGCATTGCCATCTTTCCAGCCCAAGCCTCCACACTAGGACAAGGTCATGGGACCCAACTATTCTGTGACCTCCCATGATACCTCCATGTCCTAAAACCATTTTAAAACTCTACCGGCAAAATGTCAAATCTCTTAGTAGTGTAAAACTGTTGAGTTTCTGGTCTACCATGATTATTTAAATAGTATACTTAATACTACTAAGTATTGTCAAAGTAAATATGGCCATCAAATTAAACTGAGCTTTTTCAGGTGATAAGACATAACTAGTATCATATCATTCTAAATATTTATTGTACAAGAAATAACAATGCGTAAATAACATAATAAAAATACTGATAATTAAATAATTAAAGGAATGTAGGATCAATATGATCAAAAACATGTGACTTGCCTTGCGGATCAAAATATTCTATAAGTCTGTATTCCTCCGAGTCTTGTGCTTGAGCTTGAGCTTCTCTTGCCTGGACTTGCTGGTTTATGACATCGTGAGCTAGTGCAAAGCAAAAGGAACAAATCAATTCCGGGCTCGAAGGAATGAGCTAGGAAACAAATAAAATCCAAAAAAATCGAATAAAATGGGGTTTAAGGTTTTTTAGGAGTCTGGTATGGGAAAATGGAGCTAAGAAATGGGTAGACGGGCTCGAAACGATTGAAATGGATATATATATGTGTGTGTGTGTGTATGTATGTATTTTTGGGTTTGGTGAACAGTAACGGGTAGGGTTACTACTCTTTATGGGTTGGTTACTCATAACAAATCTGGTCACTACAGCAGTTACTGGGCCAAACAATTACCGCACGTGGGAGTTCAAATGGACTGATGGCCGAGTGGGTCGGCTCACTTGGCCCAAACAAGTTCGAACTGTCCTAACGCGCAGACAGGTTCGGACCGTCCGAAGTTTGCGTTCATCTCGGCCATTGGTTCACGGTGAACGACTGTGATTAAGCCACGTTTGCTTATTGTTTGGATCAGTACAAAACATGCAATCAAGTTCGGACCATTCGAAGCGCATGGTCATCTCAGTTGTTCATCTATGCACGAAGGGTTATGGTTAGGCCACATCTATTCCGAAGGTCGTCTTCAACCTTCGGCGTCTTCATGGCGCGAAAACAGGGGTTCGATCTTTTGTGCCGGTGAGGGTCTCTGGTAAGGGTAGGCTGTGCGAAAGAGTTTAGCATAGTAGGGAGGTTCCATCTTTGGGGTTGGGGGCGGTTGGGAGTTCGACAATCGCTGGCGGTGAGGTTTCTTATTCTCTGGACATTTGAATGGCACAAGGACTATGGTTGGCTTTGAGGACAATAGCATTAGGGTTTTAGCATCTCTAGGGGTTGAGGAGGCTCAGGAAAGTGGTGGTTTAAGCTAAGGTGGCTGGAGGTAGGCTGTCGACGGTAGAGGGGCTCGGCCAGGTGGCAGCGCTAGGTGTTGGATGTCTAGGGGACTCAAAAGCATAAAGTAGCGTTCGAGGGTGATCCTAGGAGCTTGAAGGTGCTACTAGCGAATGCAATTGGAAAATAATTGATGGAATAACAGGAATTGAAGAGATGGATTACAATGGGTTTATCGGTGATCGTCGGTGGAGCTTTGAGCGTTTTTACAATTCGGTGTGTGTGGAGCTTACTGGGTACAGGTGCCTTCGAATGGAGGGGTTCGGGGCTTTAAATAGAGCGGGGAAGGCGGTTTGACATAGGAGCATGGCAATGGGGTGAGGTCTCAGGGTCGGTCGGGAAGGTTCAAGAGAGTGCGATGCAGCTAACTAAGGGTTTCTCGAGTGTGGCATTACGGTGGTCAAATGGCAGAGGTGTTTGTCAGGTCAACGGAGAGAGAGCTGAGAAAGGGGAAGGTTGACCGTGAGAGAAAACAGGGTGGTGGTGGTGAACTTGCCTCGGCTGTTTTGACGCATGGGCGAGGAGGTATTCAAAGGTTGTCAGGGCGTGGCAGACGAGGTAGTACGGCCTCTGACCGATTGGCAGCAGTGTGGCAGAAGGAGGAATGATCAAGAAGGGTGGCGGCGAGAAAAATCTGGTCGGCGGCAAGTTTTAGGACGGTGAACAGTACCGACCGACTTAATTTTTGGTCAGGTGGTAGAGGTAGTGTCAAGATTGGTGAGAATGATTGCTAATGGTTAGGATGGTTGAGGAATTGACCAAGGCTCTCAAGAGCAAAATTAAAATGAACAAATCAAATCCTTTTTGAAATTCGGTTTTGTTTCAGTTACATTAAAATTGCACGATATCCCTGTGTTGATTAGTACCACAGGGTGAAAAGAATAGATAGGTTGAGGTTATCTATTTGGGGCATGCTTAATTGCACACACACACACATTTACTTTTCACCCTTGTCTCTTAAACACTCATGGTAAGCTAGAAGTCAAATACTTGATAACGATCTGCCAAGCTAATTGTTGAAGCTGAAGCTAGGCGAAACATTTTGAAGTTTGTTAACTGGGTGTATTATTTGGAAGCCTAATTGAACTTTTGTACCGGACGCCTCAAATAAGGAGGAACTAATTAATGGAATAGATCTTCTGAGGCTTTTATAATCTGAAGTCTTCTGTGCACAGCCTCTTTGAATTTCTCCTCGAATTTCTATTTGACTTTAAAGTTTGTGCAGTTGTTATTTTTTGCGGGGATGGTGTGTATGTATATATTGCTCGAATTCCAATATTATGATTATTATCTAATGAGTTTATCTAATTTTAGTTGAATATTCAAAATACATCCAGACATGTTGGTCTTGAGAAGCAAGAATTTTCGGTGCATGTTTTTGATGACAAAAAAGTTCGGCATACCGAACAAGTGCATTAACACAGCACATGACAAACAAAATCGGTGGCCCCGCTTTAAATAGTTTCAGCTTCTGTTTTTTTGGCTTTCGACTTATTTAAGTCAGAAGCCACTTAGAACACATCAGCTTCTAATTTTAACTTATTTTAGCTTTTTGGCCTTTTTCCTTTTATTCATTTGCATTGTCCATGATGATATAATATTTTTTAAAAATTTTCTCAAATTGTTTTCAATATTTCCTTATTTTTCTTAGAAAAAGTTAACAACTGTTATAATACAATTTCAACAAAAAAAACTAAAAGCCACAGCCATAAGTTTAAGCTAAAAGCTAGTTGGAGCACCACCACTATCATGTGGATTTAGGTGTTGCTCATTTGGGCTGCTGGCTGTGAGAGCTTGTTTCGCACTGTTGAGCGATATAGCAAGCTTATTTCGTATTGTAGCTATTTTTACCTTTTTAGCGTAATTAAATTAAAAATTCAAAAAGAAAAAATGTTATGTCATCCCAGAAAATACAAAGGAATAAGAAAAAAATATAAAATAATACAAACAAAGTCAAAAAAACTAGAAGAAGACGAAATTAAGAAGCTAAAGCTAGAAGCTGAGTTGAGCAGAGCTTAAGAAGGGTGAGAATACCTGACATCACAACCAAGTTGTCATGATTTCAGATTTCCTCTGTAAAAGTGCAGATCACAGTTAGGGGCAGAGGGAGGGGGTGCTTGCAGAGCCAGGCCCCTTCATGGTTTGATAAATTTGCATTATAGCCCTCTATATTTTAAGAAATTTTGTTATTGTTAGTGCTATGTAGCCCTCTATATTTTAAGAAATTTCATTATTGTTAGTGTTATTTAACACCCCTCATCAAATGTAATTACACCGTATAAATTGTTTGGTCCTTTTTTTCTAAATTCTAACTTCACCCTTGGTTTCACTGTTCTCAACTAAGGCGCCAGAATGGAAAGAAAAATCAAAAGTAAAAAAATGGAGCAACGACACAAGGACAATGAGCACAACAGGGGACTCACGATCTCGAGTTTTCGGTTAAAATTCTAAATAAAGGTGAACAAAGGAAAAGGGGGTGTAAAGGAGAAGGAGAACAAAGAGAAGGAAAGGCACACATAAAAGAGAAGTAGCTACTAGCCTTTGGAGTTTGGACCATTGGACTCATATCAGGCAATTATTGCCACACTTACAACTTCTTTGTAGCCTAAAGTTTAGGTTTATCTTTTGGATAATGATATAGTTAGGATGTACGATACGAGAGTTCCGTTCGTATGTCTATAGTGGCCAGTAGTATGCTCACTATCTCGTCCCCATTTAACAGAGTATGCCAAGTAAGACCACCCAAACTCACATGCTCCGCACCTCGTCTCGTCCATCCTGCTCCGCCTTCCAAAAATTCCCCCCTCTCCAACACCTCCACCCCCACGCCAGCCTAAAACCCTAGCTCCCCTCTTCCCCACCTTGCCCTGCCCATGGCCTCCGACACCAAGCCTGCCTTCCCCGCCCCGGCAGATCCGCCTACCAACGACACCAAGGATGTAGAACCCGAGCCCAAGGAGGAAGTGTTTCAGGATCCAGGTCAAATCACCCCTTCTCTCCTCTCTCTCTCTCTCGCGCGCGCGCGCGTTTTGCTCCAATCTGTTGTTTTGGGATGCGATGCCTAGTGTTATACTGTCGCATTTTGCGTACGCCGCCGCCTACCATGGGAGGTAGTTATTATTTTTTATTGTAACATTTTGATTTTATATGTGTAACAATTAGTGTAATATTGAGATTTTTATCAAATATTTTGTTGCATATAGTGATTAAAACTATAAGATGTTGCATTAGAGCATCTGATAGAAATACTCTTATCGGACGTACAGACGCTAACAATGCTCTTATCTTTCAGTCATGTGGGAGATGGGTTTTACTGCCTCCTCAACTAAAATTTGGCTTTTTCATAGTAAAATCATATGGAGTAGCTGGGATAATACAGTATCATCGTACTGGATACATAACATAAGAAATAAAATGGCGTGTTCTCGGAAAAAGATTTAAGAAATAAAATGGAAATTTTCGATGTGAAGTGATCAAGAATTTTAATGCTAGAGGTCTTGCTGTGATGCAACTAAACATGAGCAGCAGTACAGAATTTGCCAGCCGATAATTCTATGATGATGTCACTGGGCCAGAGCTGACGATTATCCCGAAGAACTGACGACCTGAAATGGGCCAAGAATTTACCAGAAAAAATTCATGACAGATTCCACTAGATGGGCCCTACTATAGCTCTGATCATTTCAGTTTTTTTCAGCTTCAGTTTCTAACTTCAGCTTTTTTTTACTATTCACTACACTATCCACTAACTCAGATACAGTGTTTTTTCAATCAGTTACAGTGTTTTTTCAGCCAAAAGCCATCGCTATTCCGTTCACCCCCTATGCTTTGTCCAGTATACTTGTAGTGCTCAGTTTAATGTTGGTTGTTGATTTTTTTTTTACTATAGTTGATTTATTTTTTACTATAATTGAGTTGATTTATTTAGTATAATTAAATTTAAAAAAAATAGAAAAAACATGTTAATTTATCACGGACAAAGCAAAGGAATACGGGAAAAAGGCAAAAAGCTCAAAAATCTAAAAAAAATCAGAAAAAGATGAAATTATTGAATAATGAAAAAAACAGAAATCAAAAATAGAAACTGACTTTAAACCGTTTTAAACGGTGCCTTATACAACTGAGGTGGGCTAAGCCAAACAGGGCACCCTACTAGTATTATTCGTCAGTCATGAGCCACGAAGCACTAAACTGACCATGAGTGTGCCATGTAAACTCAGCACCACAACCACCTCTCATCTGTAATAGATTAACTGCAGATAACTCAAAGACGCAAGAAGAATCGGCAGAATAAATTCAACAGATAGGGCAAGTTTTCCTCCAAACAATTGTTGCTACACAATGTTGAGGCAAGATATCCAATTCACATTCTTTTGACACGATTTTGACAGCTGACAAACAGTTTACCAGATGCCTCTGATGTTATTTTGAGCCCATTATTCATCTGCTACATCTGGCGCTTATGATTTCAGAGTAATTGCTTAACACCACACCCATCTAACCCCACCCTTCTTCCCCAAATGTTTTGCTTATGTTAGACCATATAGTCAGGTCTAAATTATTTTAGATAATGAATAATTAACAACGTTGGTTATGATATTACTTATGGTGTGTTACGTGTGTGCGGGTTGATATTGGTCAAGTTCGGACGAACTTGTGCCGGAAAAATATTCTTTGTTCTTTGTATGTGCAGGATAAGCATGGAGGCGATCGTGGTCGATGACGAGGAGGACTGGGACTAGAATGGGGAGATTCGAGGTCAGGCGGTCGAGTGAGTCACGAGATGGTCGAGTTTATGCTTGGGCATGTGAAGATCAAAGGTGGATGATGCGTGGAGAAGATACAGGAGGTGCGGTCCTGGAGGCTTCGACAGTGATAAGCTGGAAAAATCGGAAGCGTAAAAAGAATTAAAAAACCCATGTTATGAAAGGTTTTGAATCCCTTGAAAAGTAGTGGGCCAAAAAGTCCGATTAAAGTAAAAAGGTACAAGACGAGTTGTATTAGAGTTTCTAATGATGGTTAGAGTCATATAAATATATGTAGTGCGGCGGCTTGTTTTGGTGCCGTGGCTTTTGGAGAGATCAAATAAACAGAGAGCGATTAGAAAAGTTTGAGGCCGGCGGCGGCGGCTATTTTCTGTGCATGTGGTGATTCTCGGAAGAAAAAGGCAGCGGCGTGGCCGTAATTTTCGGATGCTGTGCAAGGCATCAGGCGCTCTAGGAGCTGCAGGCGTGGCCGAACACGAAGAGCTGCTAAAAAAATTGAGACAGCAAAAGGCAGGTAGATCACTTCACGTCATCTGGACTAGTAGCAATCACATCGTATCTAAAGTTACTTATTCCTTTTGGTGACTGCATAGACTAGTAGTTTATCTTTCTTGCTATTGTGTCCAGACGTGACAAGATTCAATTAATTAGTCAAGGTACCTAGTCTAAGTTTTATTTTGGTCTTCATGTTACTTAGTTTTGCTGTAGGTTATCCCATCTTGACGTGAGAAAATTAAGGAACAATATATTAGTTAGTTGTTCAATTTGTGACTGCATGTTGGTTCTTTAGGCGTAGAATATAAGGGAACTTTTCATCCGTTAGAAGCAACGCTCGTTTAATGTGTATTAACTACAGTAGCAAATTATTTTCTTTGCTTTGCTGTTTTTTTTGTGTGCTTACTACTGAGTGACAGATTATAAATCTAAAAAATAGTTGTTATTCAAAAAAAAAATATTTAGCTGTGCACCGCAATCATTCACCCCCCTCTGATTGCTATCGACGATCCTACAGCTTATAATCTCTTCAAGCTCTTCTTTCTTGCAGGCTCAGCCCTTCTTGTGTACTGCAGATGATCCAAGAGCAGGCTCAGCCGGAGCATTCTGATCCACATTTAGAGCTGTGGTTGACTAAGAAATAGCTCCACTCTTGGGCTTATTCTTAGGTTTGAGGGCATGAATGCCAGTGTATAACCTGCATATGGTGCGTGAAAACGATTAGGTACTAGGCAGTGTTCTGATTTGTCAAAAGATGTAGCAGTGGTACCCGTGATGAAATATCACATCTAGCTGAGTAATAGACAGTCGTTGTGCTCTAATTTTTTGACCAAGGCGAAAAAAAGGAATCCTCTTATCTAGTACAGGCAAGCAGAAATGTCCACTAGACGTATCTCTAGTCTATACCGACAGTGATACTAAATATTTAGTCAAAAGGTAACCTTGCATGCCGTGCATTCTCCTCATAGTTCTCAAGTAACATCTTCCCAGCCTGCCCATTGAGCACAGATTCAGGGAATGGTTCAATCAGTAGGCATCTCACCACCTTTCAGACACATAAAAAAGGAAACTAACAGTTATTAATCAATGATTACAACTGTTGTATATAATTTTAGCGAACAATTGCCTGCAAACATAGTATGTTTTAACACTAGCAAAATTAGGGCCAATCGGTGCTGCAGTATGAACTTACCGGCAGAACATGCCTTAATCCAAGAGTAGGATTCCAATCCTTTTTCAATGTGTTAACACATATCTCACAACTAGTTGCTATGTTTGGATGGAAAATTTTGGTCAAGAAGAATCCTAAAAGTGAAACAAAGGTCAGAGACTTCTTAGCTGTGTTTAAAAACGAAAAAAATAAAGAACAGAATCCAACTGCTCAGGCTTTCTCACCATGAACAAATATTAGCTGCTGTAAGAATATTCAAAAGATAACCAGACCTTTTGGTGGAGATTGAGGGAAGTCATGAGACAATAATAGCTTCGTACGGAAATTCCATTGTCAAACGGAATCCCAGCTGTGTCATTTCCAGATTCAGATTCCTGGTATGCAGTATTCAGAAAATAACATGCTAGAAAAGGACATATTTGTACAATTCAGATTATGGAATATACTTCAGAAAAAAAACCTATTTTTTCAATAATTAAATACAAACACAAGCGGCATATGAAAAGCACATGAAAAGTAAAAACAACTGCATTTAAAGAAAGCAGCTGAAAAAATGATAATGTTTGTAAACCATCAAAACCTCTTGATTGTACCTTACCAGGGCCCTCTATATCTGCAAAAATGGTGGTGAAGTCATCCATTCACAATCACTTTAATCCCTTCTGGAGGTGACTCATCAAGATTTTTCAGTTCTTTAGCCAGTTGCCTAATGACATTTGGTGGAAGGTTTTCATTGGTTGCCTTCATAAACACAAATATGCCACATTAGAATCACAGTAAACAGTACATCTTCCAAGCAGAACGTTGTCATGAACATCAAAATATTTCCCTTGAAAAAATAAACTTTATATAATTACCATGGAAGCAACGGCAGAAAATAGCTTTTAAGCTTTATGTGGGCTTCATCGGCAACGTTGGCCAGAAATTATGTCCTCCAACAACAGTGGCAATATTTCCGACAACAAATGCAGCCTGAAAGAAGCCAGTAGTTAGCTGAGACATCATGATTGCGCGAAGAGATTGAACGCAAACAAATTACACAAGTTAATTTATAAATTTTTTGGAATCCAAAACGGAATTTACAAATTTCATATAGAAAATGGTATAAATGAAAATTATCTTAAGACTTCACAAATCTTAGGCCTCTCCAAGTAAATGATTGAAATAATTATCTACATGGGAACATGAGGGGTACACTTGTAGCCCTGAATGATTGAGGACCCTTCCAACATGTCCTGTAAATGTCTGATCGAGCCTCCACCAGAGTAGTAAACGGCTTCCAACATAGTTATTATTGCTGTCATGTACGCGTAATGAACAGGCCATGTATTACCAATTTTGACCCCCCCCCCCCCCCCAAAAAAAAAAAGAGGAAAAGAGAGAGGAAAAAACGGGAAAAAAAACACCACCACCACCACAACTCACAAAATGTAGACGTGCCAATAGTTTTGCGCCTTGTGTGAGATTCAATGCCACAGAATGAGTGACACGCGCATTAGACAGTGCTAAAATTGGTAGGAAACCAATGCAGCTGCTAATGTGGCATTTGTACCAAAGTAAAACTGACACTCTTGGTCCTATGTGTTCCTGATCATCCTATAATCTAGTGAAGAACCGTATGGTGCAGGTTATGACTGTTATGAATATTGTGTATATTGATATAAAATCTAACGGGTTATATATATAGGAGAGTACAAGGGGAATGTCATATAGAGATAAGGTATATATGGAATAGAATACAAACTCTATATTCTAATATAACTCTATCTCTATCTCCTTAACACCCCCCTCAAATGCAAGACGTATGCAATAGCATTGCATTTGAAAAGAGTTGTTACTAAAATAATAAACAAAATCCGAAATCCGAGTCTTGATGATGTCATCGTAGCATGCAACTCTTGAAAAACACTGTCAAATCAAGCCGAAGAGAAATAGATGGAAGCATGACGGCGCAGATCGAAGGTCAAGACGGCGGCGGTGCAATGCACGAGGTGCAAGAGAAGCGCGGCGGCCTTAGAAGCTCGGGGCGGCGGTTAAAGAAGCGGCGGCATCATACGACTTCTACGATCTGCAAGCGGCTCAGAGAGAAGAGCGGCGGCTGCTGTCATGCAAAAGAAAATTCCTAAACTTTTTTGACTAACAATAAATTTGTGGACTCGCACGGCTCGGACAAACTGAAGGATAGAGACTATAGATTTGGGATGGACGCAACTGAATGGATGAAGTGGAGACGACGACGGCCTAGGCAGCAGCGGGGGCAAGATCGGAAGATCGGGAAGGAGACGACGCTGCACATGGAGGGCAGCGAAGTGGAGGATGCCGCATACAGAGGGCAGCGAAGTGGAGGACGCTGCACACAGAGAGAAGCGAAGTGGAGAACACTGCACACAGAGGGCAGCAAAGTGGATAGGCCGAAAAGAAGACGACGCCGCACATGGAGGGCAGCGAAGTGGAGGATGTCGCACACAAAGGGCAGCGAAGTGGAGGACGCCGCACACAGAGGGCAACGAAGTAGAGAACGCCATACACAGAGGGCAGCGAAGTGAATAGGCCGAAAAGAAGACGACGCCACACACGAAGGGCAGCAGTCAGTGGGTAGGCCGACGCACGGAGGGCGGCACTACTCTCTAAATTGCTCTTCTTCTTCTTTTTTTTCAAAACTGGGTGTCGCCTCTGGCTAATGCTCGTTCACAAGAACCAGTGCATCCGAAATAGTACCTGTAACCATCTCCACAAAACGCATCCTCATAAGCTTTGTACTATGACCACAGCCCTGGTGTAAAGCTCTGGAGCTTGCGTAGGGGCCACGGGGAGGCGGAGACGGCTTCCTCCCCTTGCGCCGCCGTGCGCCCGCGTAGGATCAGTACCCTGAGGAGACCGGCGGCGGGCGCGGCGCCATGGGAGGAGCCCTAGTGCTTGCAGCGGTCGGACTTGCCTCGTCTCCCTCCGGCGTGGCCTCGGAGGAGCCGGACGACCCATCTCGAGGCGCGCAAGGGAGGGGTCCCCGGCGAGCCGCATCATCTCGAGCACGTTGCCTTAGACGCCGGGGATGTGGATGGGGCCCTGCGCGCGATGTCCCTGGAGGAGGACTGCTGCTGCTTGCGCTTGGTCCCGCCCATGAGCGGCGGCTTTCCGGAGGACACTGCCAGCTGGTGGTAGACGCCGGGGATGCGGATGGGGCCCTGCGCGCGATGTCCCCGGAGGAGGACTGCTATTGTTTGCGCTTGTTCCCGCCCATGAGCGGCGGCTTTCCGGAGGACACTGCCAGCTGGTGGTAGATGCCGGGGATGCGGATGGGGCCCTGCGTGCGATGTCCCCGGAGGAGGACTGCTGTTGCTTGCGCTTGGTCCCGCCCGTGAGCGGCGGCTTTCCGGAGGACTCGGAAGAAGCACCAGGCACCACCGATCGGATCGATCACGCGTCGCTCCATGCGGCGAACATGCGCGTGCACGATGTGCGAGGCGTACGTGACGGCGTAGTGGGCGGGCGAGTTCGACAACCTCATTGGTACGCGCACCTGCCTGGCGAGCTCCCTGCAGCCGCAGTTTGCTGAATGTACCATGCGGGCGGCGCGCATCTCCATCTGGAAGGCCATACTGAAAGAACCCTAACCCTAATACCCTAATTAGGTAAGTAATAGCAGTATTTATTATTTTAAGATCTAAATTTTGTGAGCATTCATCTCATTTTCTCCGTAGCAAACTCTGAGCAATTTATTGATTACATGATTTCATAAACATTGAAACTCTATTACAATCTTTCCAATACAAAATAAACTTCATAATGTAATGCATTCAATCAACATATTTTACAAATGAGTTTACAATTGAATTCATCAGCTGTAATTGCATCAAGTATATTAATTACAATATGTTACAAATTGATTTACAAGAAGTTTGTTTGTGTCTTCGTGGTTTCGGGGTGAGAGCCGAGCAGCGCCTTCATCCTTGCCTGCGATCAGAGTGTAGCAGTGTTAGCACCAAACCCAAATTCTGTAGTAGCCAGAAAGTTAGATTACTAGCAATCCAAGAGAGAATAAAGAGTTGGAAAAGTGATTTGCCGTCGGTCACCCCTTGGGTGTTAGGGCGGTTGAGACTATCTCCGAGGTTCCCACCGTCCGGGCGGTCGGCGCTCTCGTCTCGATGGGTTTCATCATTCGGCAATCAAAGTTTTCTTGCCCACCCCACTTACCTCAGCCCGAAAAGCCCGCAAAGATATATTCATTTCAGCCCATTATCTTTGCTTAGCCCACAAAAATCGTAAAGCCCTCAAGCCACAAAGCCCACTTTATGCCTCATCATTTTCACCCACATTGCATTCACCCATTCATTTTAAGCCTCTCAAAGCCACTTTTTCTCAGACCAGACACCCCCAATCAGAGCGGCGGTGCATGAAGCACTCTTGAGACCAGGGTTGCCAAAGACAGATCACAAGACTCGGGAGAGATAAGCGCAGGACACGGCCAGTGCTCCCGGCCGTGCAAGCCAGAGGAGACTAGCTCGAGATACCACCCCCGAGCTCGGTGTATTCCCCTCCCCGCATACCCGGTTTACCAAAGCACACAACCACGAGCTCGGCCACCCAAAGGTAAGAACAAACCCAAAGACACCTCGGCAAACCCCAAGACGGCCACCCTCATCCGCACCTTGAGCTCACCTTCGGCCGGAGGCCAGAGGCAGTGAACCGAGCCGACCGCAGCTGAAGGGAGGAGGGCACGGCAAGGAGGTGAAGGCGACCCCCACCAGCACAAGCACAACCAGCAGGGACCAGGAAGCAGGAGGGGACCGCATCGAGCCAGGGACAACCGACAAGAATCCGCAGTACATCTTCTTCCCCGACAGCAACCTCGTGAAGACCACTTGCGGCCCCCTCACCCTTCCTCTTCGGGCCAGATGACAAGCAGGTCACACCCTCCCCTCTTTATCTTTTCCTCTTTTAGGTTTTGTTAATTTCAATTTTTGTGATTAATTGTTGCATGGTATCTTCATTTAAGAGCAAAAATCCTCCTCTATTATTGTTAAATTAGGATTAATTTTTTTTGTAATAGATCATTTCATTGCAACAATTCTATTAGTGGTTTCTTTTAATTAGAGCAGCCTGTGTATGCATATGTGTATATGTGAGTGTGAGCTCACATATGTATATTTGTGGATGCATGCATATATACATGTGCATAAATAATTAGATATATATATGTGTATGTATATGTATAGCAGTAGGAAGTTAGTTTTTTTTTTCAAAACTAATACTATAAATACCTACTTGGTTAAATTAGCCTCGTTATTTCAGAGTCCGGTCAGGAACCCGTCCAAGGAGCATCTTCTACTTTTTGTCATTCCGAATCCCGCTACTACTCAGGCAAGCTCATTTCGATCATGCACCTAGTTATGTTAATGGTAGTTGATATTTTTCCAAAATGTTGATAATTATGTTTAGTTGCATATAAGCTATTTCTTTTTATCAGTTATGGTCATGATGATGCTTATTTATGAGTTATTTGAGAAAAAGAAAGAGAAAAGAGGGAAGAAAAGAATAAAGAGTAGAAGAGAAGGAAAGAGGTAGTAACTGTGGTACTGCTGAAGCAGCAGGCCCACAGGCAGAGGTGTGTATATTCCTATAGGTGTGTGTGTGTGTTAATATATGGTGGGTAAATGGGTTACAGGGAAAGGATGCAGAGAGGTTAGGGGACCCCTTTACATATGGATAGCATGTAAGGACTTAACCCGTTTTCACTCGGAGTTAGGAACTGTAACTCTCGTGCCAACCATCTCCCCGTCTTGGGCGGGCAGGATTTAGTAACCCGTTACGTTATCCAATCCACCACATTGGGTAAGTATTTATGTGTGAGTAAGACATGGATGAAGCTCAGGACCAGTAGCGCAAGTCTGGATATGAGTAAGTCCCGAGAAGGCGCTATATGCGTTAAGTGGAGTGTTGGGCCGGGAGCCGGTCCAACCAAACACTATTAGAACTCGGTGAAGCCCAAGTGAGCGACTTGGTACACCGACGGACAATAGATGGGCTGGTGGATGGAATAACGTAACCGGAGAAAGGTTCTGTGTTTTGAGCCTGAATCGCACCTACGGCGATGTGGAAAACCTAGTTCGAAGGTTGAACAGTTGTGGGTAAAGTGGTACAAAGCCTGCGCAGTGCTAATAAAATCATGAATTCATGCCAGTTCGTTGGAATGCGAACTACAGTGATCACTAGGGATCGTACCTTACCGGGTGGAAAATAGACAAATTTATAAATTAAAAGATGACAGATATTTTCAGGTAACAGTCTACTTTCGGAATAAAGGGTTAGAATTTGGACTTAAGGACATGAGAACATATCAGTGCATTTATTATTATTATGCTTGCTGAGTACTGCGGTACTCACCCCTTGCTATTACTCTCCTTTGTTAGACCCTACTTCGCTCCATGAATCGTGCGAGCAGGACGAGGGGGAGGCAAGCCCCGCAGAGCAGACAGGAGAGGAGGTTGACGACGGCGAGGAGCCTGGTGAGGTGGACCCCGTATATTTCGGCTGGGACGAGTAGAAGACTCAGCGGAGCGGGCGGGAGAGCCCTGGGGTATTAGCTATACTTTTGTTAACTACTTTTGTAAAACCCGACTTTAAGCCATGTGGCAACTGTTGTAATAGAGACGACAGTATCTATATTATTGTTCTGCTGCGCTACTCTGGTAAAGGCTTATTATTTGCCGGAGCAGTGTTTTACTGATCAGGCAAATAGTAATCCGTATGCCACACGTAATTATCCGAGGGATAATGACGTGGGGGCCTCACAGGTGGTATCAGAGCAATAAAATAGGGCCACTCTAATAATATAGATGCTGTAGATATGTTTAAGTGGATTTCCACACTTGCTATATTGCACTAAGTTTCTATCTTACTCTCATCCGGATGTCAATTTCCATTCTACTCTGCTTCTAAATTAGTATGTCAAAAACTCTTCTGTCTTAGATATTATATTTAAGCTAACATAGAGCCACTATTTTTGCAGGATGACTCGGTGCCTTATTCCAGCCAAGAGGATCCATGGGGAGCATGTTCTATTATTAGGGTGGATGTTGCACCATTTGGATGGTCCTTTTCCTGAGTATCTTTATGAGTTTCCGGCAGACGGATCCACCGCACTTGTAGTGATTGTGGTGGCGGGGATCCGTTGGCGCCGTGGTTATAGGGCAGAGAGTACGGCATACTGGCGCTCAGTGGATGATTATTTACCCCTTCAGGAGGCTGCCCGTAAGGCCATCCACCACCTGAGACTCCATTTTAGTGATCAGCTGAGAGACTCGCCTTTCTCGGAGATACCTTCTATTTCCCAGGGTAGTTTTGGAGCCCAGTTTGGTCCTATTCTACCCAGACCCCCTTCAGTAGTCCCTTCCCCAGCTACCCTAGCCCTTCAGAGGGAGACCGCCGGTACTATGTTACTGGCGAATGCCCTCCACCAGACCGCTACCTATGGAGCTCTAGAGAGAGCAGAGGACGCCTCTGATTTTTGGAGGCGGCGCTGCATCGACCTTGAGGCTGATAGGATGCAGGGAGTCCACCAGCCAGACACCCCACTAGCCCCGCCCGACTGCGGTGACACTCCCGAGGCTAATCACCTAGAGCACCAAAGCACACTTTGGCACTGACTCGGCTCCAACCCCACCCCCAGCCTCATCCTACCTTGCCGGGATGTTTCCAGGAGATGGGTTTATCCCTGTAGTTTCCCCAGCTTATACCCCTGACCCCTATGCAGATTATTACACTAGTTTTCCCACTCCCTACCTTGACCCCTACTCCTACTTAGCTACACCTATACCCCAGAGTAGGAGGGCTCGTATCTCAGTGCACCCTGACCTTGTTAGGGACACCGCTACCATTGACGAGCTCTACAGAGCTTGTGGCGCGGCCCCTGGCAGCAGTCGTTCAGCCCCTTGGGGAGAGGGCACCAGCCGGGGTTATGGGGGCGAGGAGAGTGATCCTGAGGAGGAGAGTGACCCTGAGGAGGAGCCGGGGAGCCCAGATCAGGGAGCCTAGGGGGTACTCACTTAATCTATTGAGCGACAGTATGATGGTATCCCTGTTGTGGAGTGTGTATGTTATTTCCCTCCTGTTATTTTCAGTACTTTCAGTTGTAACTGGAGATTTTTTTTTTATGTATGTCTTGTAATACTATTTGACTGGAATGTTCTTATTTCAATTCAGTATTGTCAAACATGGTAGGCTAGCCATTGCAACATAAGCTAGGTTGTCTGAAACCTAGGGGTGAGCATGTCATTTTAAGGCTGTAGTTGTGCCGGGGATAGCGGCATATAGTTAGACTTCTGGCAAGCTGATTCTTTGTCCCTGGACAAAGTGAAGCCTTGCCCATAGCTCTCTTTCCCGTTCATCTCAGTTTTGAAAAAGAGAGTCATCAGTCTTTAGAAAATGCTATAACTTCCACATGAAACCTAGACTAATCCGAGACTGGTGATGTAAAAAAAAAATTTCTTACCTCATTTTTGCTAAACTTGAGATTTTCCGAACGAGTGGTTCGTGGCGCACCCAGGCGCGTAGCCCAGGCGTACCCAGGAACGAAGTCCTGGGCGTACTCAGGAATGAGCCCTGAGCGTGGTCCCAAACGCGCAGTTTTGGGCGGTCTCGAGAGCGGGTTCTCGAGCGTAGCTGTACGAGAATCCCGATTAGTATAGGTTGTATTTTCTTTTTCCTTTTCTCTGGTTTGTTCTTTCTTTTTGGCTTGTTGAACTCTTTCTGCCTCGTGCTTTATTTGCATAAGAAAAGAGAGTTAAAGCCTCCAATCACCCTTTCAGATGCATCCTTCTCCCTAAATTAATGCTTTTAGTGGTTAAGCTGCACTAAATTCTATAATTCACTCTATACCTTTTCTCTTTAATATGAATGCTGCACCCACCAAAAAAATTAGGGAGCCGTCCGTAACCCTTTTAGGAAGAGCGGTGGTGGGTAGAATGGTTTGCCTGTTGCAACTAAAACCTATTGCCTTGCCTCTGTAGGATGGATGATCGTCCGCGGATTGGCGAGGCGGGTTTGAGATTGGGTCCGTTGCCCCAGCTTGGGCCAGAAGGAGCACCGCCAGAAAATCTTCCAAGACCTGCGGGCGAGCAACCACCTCCACCAGCTGCACTTGACGCTGGTCAGGCGTCATCTTCCAGGCCTGCAGATCCTTTAGGAGTCATGGGAGAGGTCCTCAGATTCTTAGAAAGCTCCAGGAAAGAAGCCCAAGAGAGCCAAAACCGCTTTATGGAGGCCCTGTTGACTCGTGTGGCAGCACCTCACCCTCCTGCTGCCCCAGGAGTTAGCCTTGGAGATTTTCTCCAAACCAGACCTCCTACATTTGCCAAAGCCACCGATCCTCTGGATGCTAGTGATTGGCTAGTGGAGATAGAAAAGAAGCTGGATACGGTGGGATGCTCTAGTGAAGAGAAGTTGCGATATGCTGCACATCAGTTAACTGGACCCGCAGCCGCATGGTGGCTCACTTATACCCGTAATAGGGTTAGTGAACAGCCTATTACATGGAGGGAGTTCCAGCAGAGATTTACAGAGACCCATGTTCCCTTTGCGGACTAGAGCTAAAGAAAAGAGAGTTAGGGCTCTAACTCAGGGAAACAGAAAGATGATTGACTACCTTAGTCAATTTAATGACCTTTCTCGTTATGCTACCATGGATGTGGACACCGAGGAGAAAAAGATAGATCGATTCAAGGAGGGCATGAATCCTTATTTCAAAATGCTCCTGTCTATCCACAAAATCACTGAGTTTCAAGATCTAGTAAATAGAGCCATCATCCTAGAGAGTGAGCATTCCAACCTTAGTGAGGAAAGGAGGAAGAAAGCAAGGACTGATCAGCGTACCCCCTCAGGAAATAAATTCCGTTCTTCCACACACTCATCTAATCCACCCAAGTATGGACCTCCAAAACCCCAGCCTCACCAGATCACTTATCAGAGGCCAGTGGCTATTGCCATTAAATGTTCTAGGTGTGGATTAGGCCACCTCACCAAGGACTGTTTGAGAGGAACAAATGCATGTTTCAACTGTGGGAGGCCAGGCCATCGCAAAATAGACTGCCCTTATCCTCAGAAGACGTCAGGACAAGTTCTACCTCCTACCAATGTACCTCGCCTACCCGCTCCAGCACCTTACCAGAATGTTAGGCAAAATCCTGCTAAGGGCACTCAGAATATTCCAGCTGGCACTGGGAAGGGAGGAACTGCAAGACTCACCCATGTGACTGCCGAACAAGTGGGGGAAGCTACTGATGTGGTTTCGGGTATGCTTCTAATCCCACCATCTTTGGGCATGGTTTTATTTGATCCAGGGGCAACACATTCATTTATTTCCCGAAAATTTTTGGAGGGAAATAAATTACCCTATACACCTCTAAATAAAGCTATGGTAGTGAGTACGCCCGTAGGCGTAATAGAGGTATCATCCATAGTAAAGGGCCAAGCTATTATTATTCAAAACACCAAATTTATAGCTGACCTTTACGTCATAGACCTGAGCGGTCTAGAAATAATCCTAGGCATGGATTGGTTATCCGCTAATGGAGTGCACATAGATTGTGAATCCAAAAGTGCATCCATTAGGAAGCCAGACGGGACAAGACTGTTGTATGTGGGAGCTAAGTCCATGCAACGACAACCCATTTCTAGTCTAGCTAGCATGCAAAATAAGGAACTCCAGGACATACCTGTGGTAAAAGAATTCCCAGATGTTTTCCGGAAGAATTACAGGATGCCTCCTGATAGAGACATAGAGCTAGCTATAGATTTAATTCCTGGCACAGCACCTATTTCCAAGAGACCATATCGGATAAATCCTAAGGAAGTAGGAGAATTAAAGAAACAGTTGGATGAACTGCAAGACAAAGGATTTATCAGAGAAAGTACTTCACCATGGGGGGCCCCCGTGCTATTTGTGGAAAAGAAAGATGGCAGCTTGAGGTTATGTACAGATTACAGAGAGCTAAACAGTGTCACAATCAAAAGTAAATATCCGCTTCCCCGGATAGATGACCTATTTGACCAACTCAAAGGAGCAAGAGTGTTTTCAAAAATAGACCTCAGATCAGGGTATCATCAAATCAAAATCAAACCCTCCGACATTGAAAAGACAGCTTTTGTATCCCGATACGGGCATCATGAGTACACGGTTATTCCTTTTGGCTTAACTAATGCTCCAGCCATCTTCATGAACCTCATGAACAAAATATTCATGAAATACCTGGATGAGTTTGTAGTTGTCTTTATTGACGACATCCTGATTTACTCAAAGAACACCGAAGAGCACACCACACACGATCATTGCCTTAGAAACTCTTCGAGAAAACCAGTTATTTGCCAAGTATAGCAAATGTGCATTTTGGTTGGATCTGTAGCCTTCCTAGGCCACATCATCTCAGACAGGGGAATTGAGGTTGACCCAGCCAAAATTGAAGCTGTAACCACTTGGGATCAACCTATCAATGTAAAAGGTATACGTAGCTTTCTTGGATTTGCTGGCTACTACCGTAGGTTTATAAAGGACTTCTCACAGATTGCCAGCCCTCTCACTAGACTCTTGAGAAAAGAAATTCCTTTTGTATGGAGTGAGAGTTGTGAAAGAAGTTTTCAAGCTCTAAAACAAAGACTAACCACTGCCCCTGTTTTAGCGCTACCAGAAGATGGGGTAGATTATGTGGTCTACTGTGATGCCTCTAAACATGGATTGGGAGGTGTGTTAATGCAAAAAGAAAGAGTCATTGCTTATGCATCTAGACAATTGAGGCCCCATGAAGTCAACTACCCTACTCATGATTTGGAATTAGGAGCAGTGGTTTTTGCTTTGAAAATATGGAGGAATTACTTATATGGATCCAAGTGTACCTTATTCAGTGACCATAAGAGCCTCAAATATATTTTTACCCAGAAGGAATTGAATATGAGGCAGAGAAGATGGCTTGAATTAATCAAGGACTATGATCTAACCATCAACTACCACCCTGGAAAAGCTAATGTAGTAGCAGACGCCCTCAGCAGAAAAGTTGAGTGCCATCAGGCAATTCTGGAAGATCCTATTTCCGAGATAACACAAGAATTAGCCAAAATGGGAATAGAAGCCAGAGCATCTACTACTCAAGCTACTATAGCAGCCATGACCTTCCATCCAACTCTATTAGATCAGATTAGAGAGAAGCAAATGTTGGATTCTTTTATTAGAGAAGAAACCCGAAGGATCAAGGAAGGACAGCCGTCAGAATTTCGTCTGGATGACCAGGAAACCCTATGGCGTCAAAAGCGGATCTGCGTACCAAAAGATGATAATATCAAAGAAACTATCCTACGGGAAGCTCATGACACGCCTTACACCATCCACCCCGGAGGGACAAAAATGTATAAGGATCTTAGAGAAAACTTTTGGTGGGCTAATATGAAAAGAGAGATAGCATTGTATGTTGGCCAGTGTGACTCTTGTCAGAAAATTAAAGCAGAACATCAGCGACCTGCCGGACTACTAAAACCTTTGGAAATTCCAGAATGGAAATGGGAAGATATTTGTATGGATTTTATTACGGGATTACCTGTGACCCTTAAAAAGAAAGATGCTATTTGGGTCATAGTTGACAGCCTAACAAAGTCAGCCCATTTCATTGCTATTAATCAAAAATATTCGGTGGACAAACTAGCAGAGTTATATGTGGAACGAATCATCTCCCAACATGGGACACCTAAAACTATTACTTCAGATCGAGGATCAGTTTTTACATCAGGATTTTGGCAAAGTTTGCACAAGGCCTTGGGTACTCAATTAAACTTTAGTACTGCTTATCACCCTCAAACAGATGGCCAGACAGAAAGGGTGAACCAAATCTTAGAAGACATGTTGAGAGCATGTGTATTAAACTTTGAAGGCTTATGGGACAAATATTTACCACTTGCAGAGTTCGCATATAACAATAGCTACCAATCTAGTATTCAAATGGCACCGTATGAGGCTTTATATGGGAGAAAGTGTCGATCCCCAGTATGTTGGTATGAAACTGGAGAAAGACCCCTGATGGGGCCAGAACTAGTGAGAGAGAATGATGAGAAAATCCAGGTAATCAGAGAGAGGCTTAAAATAGCTCAAACCCGACAAAAAAGCTATGCAGATCAACGTAGGCGGGACATTCATTTTGATGTTGGGGATTATGTATACCTTAAGGTTTCACCGTTGCGGGGAGTTCACCGATTCGGAGTGAAGGGAAAGCTAAGTCCTAGATATGTTGGGCCTTTTCGGATTTTACAACAAAAAGGAGCCTTAGCATATCAGTTGGAACTCCCTGCACAGCTATCCAGAATACATGATGTTTTTCACGTCTCACAACTTCGGAAATGTTTACGTGAACCTTCACAACATTTGACAGATTTAAACATACCCCTTCAGGCGGATCTAACATATGAGGAGCACCCGGTGAAAATAATAGAAACAGAGGACCGACAATTAAGGAACCGAGTTATTCGTTTTTGTAAGGTCTGTGGAAGAATCATTCGGTGTAGAAGCTACTTGGGAGAAAGAGGAAGAGTTGCGCAAAGCCTATCCTAACTGTTCAGCGAAGATC
This sequence comes from Melocanna baccifera, assembly GCA_036346265.1. Classification (NCBI taxonomy): domain Eukaryota; kingdom Viridiplantae; phylum Streptophyta; class Magnoliopsida; order Poales; family Poaceae; genus Melocanna; species Melocanna baccifera. The sequence goes on along the minus strand of CM070679.1, from coordinate 33,713,869 downwards.
CGATTCATGGACGAAATCGCCTAAAGGGGAAGGTGAAAGAACCCTAACCTAATACCTAATTAGGTAAGTAATAGCAGTATTTATTATTTTAAGATCTAAATTTTGTGAGCATTCATCTCATTTTCTCCGTAGCAAACTCTGAGCAATTTATTGATTACATGATTTCATAAACATTGAAACTCTATTACAATCTTTCCAATACAAAATAAACTTCATAATGTAATGCATTCAATCAACATATTTTACAAATGAGTTTACAATTGAATTCATCATTGTAATTGCATCAAGTATATTAATTACAATATGTTACAAATTGATTTACAAGAAGTTTGTTTGTGTCTTCGTGGTTTCGGGGTGAGAGCCGAGCAGCGCCTTCATCCTTGCCTGCGATCAGAGTGTAGCAGTGTTAGCACCAAACCCAAATTCTGTAGTAGCCAGAAAGTTAGATTACTAGCAATCCAAGAGAGAATAAAGAGTTGGAAAAGTGATTTGCCGTCAGTCACCCTTGGTACATTAGGGCGGTTTGAGACTATCTCCGAGGTTCCTGCACCGTCCGGGCGGTCGGCGCCTCTCGTCTCAGTGGGTTTCATCATTCGGCAATCAAAGTTTTCTTGCCCACCCCACTTACCTCAGCCCCGAAAAGCCCGCAAAGATATATTCATTTCAGCCCATTATCTTTGCTTAGCCCACAAAAATCAGTAAAAGCCCTCAAGCCACAAAGCCCACTTTATGCCTCATCATTTTCAGCCCACATTGCATTCAGCCCATTCATTTTAAGCCTCTCAAAGCCACTTTTTCTGCACTGTACACCCCCAATCAGAGCAAAGCGGTGCATGAAGCACTCTTGAGACAGAGGTTGCGGCAAGACAGATCACAAGACTCAGGAGGAGATAAGCGCAAGGACACAGCCAGCTGCTCCCAGCCAGTGCAAGCCCAGAGGAGACTAGCTCAGATACCACCCCCCCCCAGAGCTCAGTGTATTCCCCCTCCCTGCATACCCAGTTTACCAAAGCACACAACCACCAGAGCTCAGCCACCCAAAGGTAAGAACAAACCCCAGCACCTCAGCACAAACCCCAGCACGGCCACCCTCATCCGCACCTTCAGAGCTCACCTTCGGCCGGAGGCCAGAGGCAGTGAACCGAGCCGACCGCAGCTGAAGGGAGGAGGGCACGGCAAGGAGGTGAAGGCGACCCCCACCAGCACAAGCACAACCAGCAGGGACCAGGAAGCAGGAGGGGACCGCATCGAGCCAGGGACAACCGACAAGAATCCGCAGTACATCTTCTTCCCCGACAGCAACCTCGTGAAGACCACTTGCGGCCCCCTCACCCCTTCCTCTTTCAGCCCGACAGCAAGCAGGTCACACCCTCCCCTCTTTATCTTTTCCTCTTTTAGGTTTTGTTAATTTCAATTTTTGTGATTAATTGTTGCATGGTATCTTCATTTAAGAGCAAAAATCCTCCTCTATTATTGTTAAATTAGGATTAATTTAATACCCCAGGGCGGGAGAGCCCTGGGGTATTTGCATGGTATCTTCTACTTTTGTGGCATACGGATAATTAGGAGCAGTGTTTTACTGATCAGGCAAATAGTAATCCGTATGCCACACGTAATTATCCGAGGGATAATGACGTGGGGGCCTCACACATACGTACACCCGTACGTATTTGCATGCATGTGCCATGCATGGATGAAGTGCAAAGACGGCACCGAAGCAGAGGTCATCATGATGCGGTAGCGGAACTTGAAGATGCGCAGCGCGTGGGTCGCGTCGGATGGCCTCGCTGGGGTCCAGGCCGAAGACTCCTGGGTAGCGGCGACGAGAGGCGTCGAGGTTGCGTCGTGGGCGGGCGAGTTCGACAACCTTGACGGAAAGTGGCCGCTCGTACAGGTAGGGGTACAGGTACCGGCAGTTGGAGTCGGCGTCGCAGGAGGCGTCGCAGGCGTCGGACTGGCAGCTCGCGCAGCCAAACATCTCCGAGCCGGACGGGTCAGCGCTGCCGTTCCTGCACCTGATCCGCACGAGGTTGCTGCCGGTGTCGTCGATGGCCAGCATCTAGCTGGGCAGCGTGCCGATGTTGACGGAATTATGCTTTGTAAGAGCGCACGAACGCCACGGCGTGCGCTATGGAATTTCGCGTGGCCACGAGCATGCGGCCGTGCGGGCAGAGCGCCGAGTCTTCTTGATGTGAAGCGCGAGCTCCTTCCAGTGGAGCTGCAGGAAGCGGATGCCGCGGAGCAGACCGGACGCGAAGACGGAGCCGAAGTGGAGGATGTCGTGGAGAAGAAGTTGCCGCTCCCGGAGCGGAGATCGATCCTCCCGGGGGCAGCAGCAGCGGAAGTAAATCGAGATCGATGTTAGAGTTTTAACCTAAACTCTGATACCATGTTATGAATATTGTGTGTATTGATATGAGACCCAAAGGGTCATATATATAGGAGAGTATAAGAGGAATGCCATATAGAGATAAGGCATATATGGAATAGAATACAAACTCTATATCCTAATACAACTCTATCTCTATCTCCTTAACAATGACTACCTTGCACCGGATCTCCGTGTGGCCACGCCAACAAAAAAGAATTTCACTGACGAAAATGCCCTTCAGTTTGGTTGTATGCTTGAATAAGGACCCACCAAAGGTTTCCTTCGAGGAGCAATCAACAATGGTTACAGCTGATGCAGGATGGGATCGTAGCAGCAGCAGGAGCGGTTAGTAGGTACAATGATTGCGCGTATGTGTTGCGTATTGGACGAAGAACTGATGGTCCGTATTATGCCCAAGCTCGGCAACTCCAGTCGCACCACCCAGTGAGCTCAGCTGCAAGCGGTGGGGCGAAGGTCGGCGAGTGTGGCAACACTATTGCACATCAGGTTGTCCTGTTTAGCCTTTTTTTAATAATATATTATTAAAAATATTATAGTAATGAAATATGTCTAGCTTAACATAGCACTTCGTAATGAAGGTGTGAATTATATGACGCGTAAAGTGTGGTCAGATGTGTATGTTTGCCTGACTACTCCTACGATACAAATGGCAATATACACGAACTATCAATCCGAGCTACAGTTAAGATATATGTACGTCTTTTGGAAGTCATGCTTACGATCATTCATCGTATAGATGTGTATTCATCGGTGCTTTTCTCTTGTCTCCCCTACAGGCTTTAACCTTCACTTTTCTCTTGTCTCCCATTCAAGCTTTAACCTTCATGACGGCCATCCAATACTCGGTTTCCACAACTTATGTACACTTATTGCAGTCTAAAATAACCTAATGTTCAGCAGGGGCACTACGAAACATTGACGCATTTCTCTTGTATTCCACCCTCTTGGCCTTTCCCTTGCCCTATAGGGTATAAGGTTTTGAACGGGTGAATTGCTCAGGCACCACTGAGTAGTTGAGCATATATTTTTACTCGATGAACATCCTATTGTACCTCTCCAAGCCGTTGAACTATTGGAAGAAGTAGCAGTGCTCTGCTACCTACCATCATGCATGAAGAAGGTTAGCAGTTTATGAAATAAAACATGCAATGTGATTTATAAGTACGTGACATTCACTTACACGAATATCGCCGCATATATAGTGCGCTCGATTGATTGTGGCTCGATGTGTTGACTGAATGATCTGTACCGGATTATCGTAGTTGCACTACGGGCATAGAAACTCCGGTGGCACAGGTGCATCCTTACAAGAATTATAAGAATATGATCCCTTTTTCTTAGCAACTCACTTCCACTTATGAAGCATCTCTCCATAGTTCGATATCCCTTACTGTGGTGCAATGACATACTTTAGTTGTCCTCTCTTCTCCCTCCCCTCTCCCCCTACTTTCGATATCAGCTTGAGTGGAGTGTTGGTTCTAGTTGTGGAGTCTAGCCAGACTTTATAGGTGGTTAATGCATAGTATTTGAGAGTAAATTTTGTCAAATGGAAGTGCACTCACATCCGTGAGAGTTAATCTTGTGGCACAGGGATCACTTCGTTGTCAATTCACTGAGAAAAGCTATGTATTGTCAATTCACTGACAGAAGCCAACACGTGATGTAAACTCGATGAGAAAAGCTAGCACGTGTTGTCAATTCTCTCAGGAAATGTGGCACCAAATACTACTTCACTGAGAAAAGCTAGTGCGTCTTGTCAGATCACTGAGAACATCTTGTGCTTGCTATCAATTCAATGAGGAAAGCTCATCTAGTCAACTCAACGAGGATATCTGGTGCGTCCTGTCAAATCACTGTGGAAAGCTGATGTATACTATTAACTCAATAAGAAAAGCTGTTATGTGCTATCAACTCAGTGAGAAAAAGCTGACGCGTATTGTCAACTCAGTGAGAATAAATTACTCTGACAATGAACATCAGTATGAAGCTTCTCTCAAACCTAAACGTTCATGTGTGCGTCAATTTTTAGAAAACTGAAACGTCGTATTTCAATACTCCGCTGATGTCCCGCTTTTGTCCGTGCAACCATGCCTTGCCTCCGCGCGCGATTGTGCCTGTCGTCGAGCCCTGGGCACACATATGGCCATGCCCCGTTGCCGTGTCCCATGATCTGTTGTAGAAGTGGAAGATGGTCGACATGGTCAACGCGATTGTTTTCAGCAGGATAGCCCACAACCATTATATTTCCTACCCAAGCCACCATCCAATGACTAGCACAACTCTACCTCCATGAGGTAACGACTTGTCTATCGTGACTCCTCCTGCCTCTCGATTCTTCTTTTTCCCTCCTCCCTCTCTCTTCGAACTATAGTTTCATCACTCAATTCACCGCCAGTGGAGGCAAATCTCATCGGCGGTGTGCAGGCGACGACGATGCTGGGCGCCGGTGAGGCGGGGGGAGCTCACGTGACATGGCGATGTAGCCAGTGGGCACGAGGGGAATCATCGCTAGTGGGTGGCTATGAACAGGCGCGACGACATGGCTCGTGGGCGTGAGAGCTCTACGGCCCACGAAGGCATAGATCAGGTCCGATGCCGAGCGCGACTATGGATGTCGAGCGTGTGAAACTTGTTCATTTTTTTTGAAACCTGTTTGAATTTTGAATCTTTTGTGAACCTTGGCCGAAACTTGTTTTGAAACTCGCTTTTGAATCTTTGGAGCTTGCCCAAAACTTTCTTTCTCAAATTCACATTTTGAAATCTTGTTGAAGCATCAAGTCTTAGACCTAAAGGTTGGTGAAACATTAAGTTTTATATTTGAAACTCTTTAAAGCTTCAAGTTTCATAGTTGAAACTGCTTGAAAATTTATGGAATTTAATGAAACATGCTAAAATCTGAAACTTGAAGCTCGCTAGAACCTAACAAAATCTTTATGAAACATGCTCGAAACTTCAAACTTGAAAACTGAAACTTCCGAGAAACTTCTTGTGCAAGTAAAATATGTGAAACTCCATAAAATTACTATACCACTGGAAATGTTTTCCAACGATATAGTGTAAACTAGCAGCTCCCTTAAAGTAAATCCCGAATGCTTAGTGGCTTGATTAGTACATGTAACCACACACACTTCTGCTACTTCTGCCGGTTCCAGAGAAGCAAGAGAGGCGACGAGCGAGGCCGAGCAACAAGGATTTAGGGGGCGCTCGTTTTAGCGATGGTTTCTGACTTTTGGTTGAAATTTTATTGTAGCTGGCTTTTTTTACTATAGTTGATTTGACTTTTTGGGCATAATTAATTTTAAAAAAATATAAAAATAAAAAAATATGTTAACCCATTAGGGACAATACAAAAGAATACGAAAAAAAGAAAATACAAAAAAGCCTAAAATATTTAAAAAAAATTCAGAAAAAGACGAAATACTTAATAGTGAAAAAAAACTAAAACTAGAAACTGAAGTCGAAAAAAAGCTAATTTGAGTGGGACCTTAGAGCAAGGGTCGTCGGCATACAAGGCACCGCCGTCAGGGGCCGATCCAGCATCTTTGTATTTGGGTCAATTGACCCTAATACCATCTAGCTTAGCACAAGAAAAGTTAATGCTCATAATAATATTACAAAATATTACAAAGTTTCCGTGTCACGTACACTTGGCCGCGTGCTCGATGCAAACCCCGACCCGAAATGGCGACTCTTGGAGTGTTGGGCTTCGGCGCCGTTGCTCGTTCGGTGTGCGATGGCAAGGCCCAGGTAGAGTCAGATTCCGTGGGGGCACGTGTCGCGCTATGATAGGCCTCCCGTGCAGGATGACAGCTATAAAAGAGGCCGGCTTCAAGAAACCTACACCCATCCCATCCATTCCCATGTCTACCAGCCGCCGCTCCTCTTCCCCCATCGAATTTTGTTCGTTCATCGTCCTTCCTCGTTTTTCAGATCAGATCTGCCTTGCCTCGTGGTGTTAATTATTTGTTTGGACGATAATTGCTTGTGTTTCAGTTTGCGATTCCACCTTCCTGTTCTCTTTTCCTTGTGTAAACACGAGATTTTTTTTATGAACATGGGCTCTATATTATGAGTCAACAGCAGGCGCCGTTCAATGGCGTCCTGACTGCCGCTTGGAGCCCAGATTGATGACGAGCCAGGAGAAGATTGTTTGGAGATCCATCTTCTTTTTAATTCCAAGCCACAATAGCTGGCCATACTTGAACACACCAAGAAAAATCCCCCCTTTGCTGTTTTTCATGTGAAATTTTGATTATTTGATTCGTTTTGAGGATTAGATGAGATGAGGCTGGTGTTGCGTGTGTTGTTACGGCGCAGACGAACGGGTGCTCTGTCGATTTTGTCCATGGACGAGCCGCCCTTTGCAACAGTGCCCAAAGAGACGGCGGCCGCTGCACAATTGGATGGGCGCGTCGTGTATCCCCCTTCAATTTTAAGGCGGCCATATTTCCGATCGATAGATCTCTCCAGTTTGGTTTCTTTGTTTCCGTCGATTTCTTTCTCCGCTTGCTCGCAGTCGCAGCGTTACTGCCTTGTCTGTTGCGTTTGTGGCCTGGCCTTAGCTGGATCTGGTGACGGACAGACTCTTCTAAGATTGATTTGTGATGACAAATTGTCCTAAAATGCTCAACAGATCACATCCACGAACTGCGAACTGTAGACAGTATTCCTAAACGAACACTACTGAACTGACAGATCTAAAAAATACAAGTAGATTTCATAAAACAATACCACCTTTAATAAAACTATTACAAAATCACACTTCTAATCACTAATTACGGATAATCATGGTTCTCTTTATACAGCATTGTACAAAGGAAGTGTCTAGCCATCACCCATGGTGGAGATTTTTTTTTAGAGGGGGAGGAATTCAACGGTATTGCAACTAGTGCATCCAACCAGCGTACAAGAAATGAACAACACTAGACACATCACACATGAAGGACGACATTTTTTTTATCATCCAAACAAGACCATTCAAAACCCAGTAACACAGGAAGCAATGCGCTCGGGATTCTCTGACTTAAGTCAGGTCTTGACCGTCTATACAGAGATAGATGGCCCAAATCGGCTAAATCACAGGTGACTTACCGAAGGTAAGTCAGAGAATCCCGATCGGAAGCAATGGTGGTATTGATCTGAGCAATAGCATCTGATGGACCACAATAATTCAGACCACAGTTAGAAGAGTAGGTGCGAAATAATGACCGATAAAAGATTTGTGCAACTTGCATAGTAAGCATAGCCCTCTGGCATCTTCTCATGTTGCCTGGAGCTTGTTGCAACTTCCTAACTTAAGGCTCGTGGCAAAATATCGCCAAGATTTTTTGTGGTAAAACCGTAAAAAAGCAAATAATAGATGACAGGATGCCAAATAAAAAAGATGAGCTGAAACAGGATTTGTGCCCATGATCGAATGCATTTGTTAGAATTACAAAATGAGTGCAACACATATGACAGAAGAAAACGTCATTGACACAACAACACATAGCATGCCAGCAACACTACATAATGTTATTATAAGACATGGGGCAAAGTAGCACAGTGGAGTAACTGAACATAATCTTCACACAAGAGCACATAGCATGCCAGCAACACTACATAATGCCCTTATCAGACATGGGGCAAGGTAGCGCAGTGCAGTAACTGAACATAATCACACAATGGACAACCTTTCAGCTCACCACACCATAATGCATCATTATGGTAGCATTTATATGTACATATCTACCCGTTCATTCTACAAGGCAGAAGAAGAAATTGACACGCGCAATGAAAACAACAAGGGTGTTTACTTTATCGGTAGAGCCATTGAACAAGATGACCCAAACCAGTGTGCAACACCTCTTCTTTAGATTGGTGGGATGTTTGAAAAAGCAAAGCCCTTGTACCCTTTGTAAGCGTAGTAGGCGATTCTTGTGTAGTAGAACCCAGGGATGAACATTAAAATACCCAAAATCATAAAGAAGATCCCTGTTCCAACAAAAAGGGCAAAAGTTCAGGTAAAGTTAGGGAAAAGTTCCAATGGCAAACTTCTATATACGCGCAGCGCAACCTTTGTAACATGGATTTAAGCTAAACCCAACTTAAATTTGATATTCATTAATGCTACCGAAAAGTTCATACTGCATCAATACTTAAAAGAATGTGAATCAGCATCTATGCAAATTCTCAATCTTATACCTGCAAATATGGCAGCTTATTTTCCAATTCTACATGCATACCATGCTACAACTGACCTAGAAGAAAGCCATAATCACATATACTATAGATGGGAGTGAAATGAGGAATATAGGGATTTTTTAACACCTAAATTGTAATCTATAAATTTCACACTAGTGCATCCACAAGAAACCTCCCTCGTACGCCATCTCCATCACTTCCACTCGAAAATTGGTCAATGGGAAACTCTACTAGTGCATCCATTGTTTGTTTGCTGAAGCATTTTGCTACAAACAAGCCATTTAAAACGGTCAATGGCTGCACGGTGGATACATACACAAGAAATTTGAAGCCGTTTCTTCTGATATAACGAATCATAGTATCGCCTAATTACTATGCATAGGCACAAACCTACAGTTATTAACTTATTTTCCTGGGCACAGTTCACCCAATCGCCCGTGCATTAAGTATCACCAAATGTAAGCATGCAAATCCAAAAACTCTTTTATGGATTGCTATGGTCACAATCAAACCATTATCTCTCCAATTTGCATCGTTTGAACTCATCCGTGCAAGCTCATACTCGTATACTAGCAAAACAAGTTAAATTCCCCTCCAGCTAGAAGCCCGGGAAGATGTACTGCAGTAGTAATTGGGAAATTTCTAACAACATCGAGGTCCTAAATACGAGGAGAAGGAAGCTTCTCGAAGCATCAAGATACAGAGGGGAAAATTAAAAATGAAGAGGAGATGGTGCGGTCTCACCGTGCGCGCGGTCTCCGCCGATGCGATTGGCGGCCATGAGGAGGCCGGCCAAGGCGCCGAGGGCCCCGAAGGCGAGGAGGGCGGCGGCGAAGGCGATCTCCTTGACGGGGGCGCCGCGCGGGCCCCCGACGGCGCCGCCGACGAGGTCGTCGTCGTCCGAGATGGAGAAGGCGTGGTCGACGTACGCCATGGCAAGGCAGCCAAGCCCTAGGGTTTCGCGAGGCGCGGGCGGTGGAGTCACGTGGGAATCGTCTCGTACCTCTGCGGTTTGGTTGGGGCCTTGGGGCTTGGTAGTAGAAAATGCAGGGGGTTGTGAAGAAAGAAGAAAACTAAGCACCGCTGTTTCGGCTTTACTTCTGACTTTTTTTAGGTATTTTTGGTATTTTATCCTTTCTAGGTATTTTTGTCTTTTTTTGTACTACGATTGTATTATCCACAATAGACTAATCTTTTTTATTTTCAAATCTAATAACGTAAAAAAGGTACCAGTAGGTACAATATAAAATAAACTAGTTACAATAAAAAAGTCATAAGCCACCAAAAAAAAATCAAATTGAGCAGGACAAGCATGGTGAGGGAGGAAGAGGAGTTGGAAGATGCACTCGGCTAGGTCGCTTGCGCAAGTAGAATTAGATGTACTAGAGAGCCCCAACAGGTCAACCTACATTGTTTTTCTTTAAGTAAAAAGACCACTTTTCAACATTGAATGCTAATATGATTTGATTTTTAACCTAGACGCTGAGTACTGATCCGATTTGATTTTTAACCTAAACTTTAAAACCATTTGAATTAGAATATCTAACTGACACAAATGTCCACTTTACCCCATCAACTAAAACTATGGTGGTTTTCTGCCTACGTGTCATCTACTTGAATGCCAATCTGGACTCGCCTATAGGCACGTCGCCACCTGAAGCCATCCATCATGCTTCCTCACCACACCATGCATTGGCGCACCGACGCCAACCATAACAGTTGCTCGTCTATCTCACACAACAACTTGGCCTGCCTTCTCGCCATCCCTTCCCTCTACTTAAGCCCCAACCAAGAACTGCGCTGGGTTTGCCTCCCCTTCCCCTCCATCTTCCCCAGTTCCCCTCTCCATTCCTCTCCTCCTCAAGCTCGACGATTCGAGAAGCTTCCTCATCCTCAGTGCTTCATTGTTCTTACCAACCACTCTCGTGAGTTCCCCTCATCTTATAAGATGATTGTGATATGCTAATTTTTAGGGATTATCCATCATAGCACCTTGCTGGGTAGCATCCGCCTCTCGCCACGCTGTTGCCACCCCATAGGGTCACCGAGACCATGGGGTTTTATTTTGTTGCTCACCTACCATCGCGTGGCCCCTCTCATTGGTGTCAAGCTTACCCAGAGCTCCCATGGCGTTGCTCTATTCTCCCTCTGTCTTGTCCTTTGTTGCTCAGCAAGGGAGATGACTCCTTGCCATTGACACCTTGGCCCCACTAGAGAGTAATGAGAGAGTTAAGTCATAACAAGCCAGGGCCCACGACTTAAAAGCCCAATGCACATGCTAGGCTCATGGAACTTGGCTACTGACATGTAGGCCCATGTGATAAATTAGTGTTAAGCATGTGATTAATTAGTCGTAAATCATCTAATCAATTAGAGGTTTACAAATGATTAGTCTTAGTATGACATATGGACCTAAGAGATTATGGGTGGTGACAAGGATTAAACTAACAACACGGATCTATGTTGGCGACGCGTCACATGAAAACCACTTGGGTTTTGATCGAGGGTGTAACGTAGACGGTTTCATCAGTTCGAGGTCCTAATTTTGATAGTTTCAGAGTTCAAGATTGAAAATAGAACTGACACCAGAGTTTACGTTGAAAAATGAACTTTTTTTTTCTTTCCTTTTCTTTCCTTTTGAGAGGAACGGGTGGGCTACATCATAATCATCCTAGATGCGAGTTGTTTGGATGCGAGCGTTCGCAAAAAGCCCAGTGTATAAAATAGTGGCCTATTATTGGGCTTTCATGTCCTTGCTTGAACCTTCGTTTTGCATTCGAACATATCAGACTACGCGCAAGCCCGTCCAAAACGGGTGATCAGGCTGGAATATGGGCTATGTTGTTCCAGCTATAGGTCTAGCTCAAAAGTTAAAGCCGGGCCATGTTCCAGTACTTCAGTCTCGCGAGCCGTTTGATCCAGTCTGGCTGTGCTCTTTTCAATTTTTTTTAGTTTTTATTTTTTTTACTATTTAGTAATTTTATTTTTTTCTAAATTTTTTTAAATTTAATTATGCTCAATAAGCTAACTCAGCTGCAATAAATTTTCAGTTAAAAACCAGAAGTTATCACTATTCCGAACGCCCCCAGAGTATAGGGAATTTCTTGAGAGCTTTAGTTTGTTCAGACTGAAGATACACAGTCAAATACTAATGCCAATGGCATACTGATCAACAGTTAACTATAGACTTATTAGAAGCTTAGCATCAAAGAAATATGCATTTGATAAGTTGAGAGATAATAAACTACAACCGAAATTGACAAAATGGAATGTTCTTAACTATGCCCATTGCCCAATGCTTTATAGCCTAAAACATCAAGCAGCTGCAACTGAAGACTGATTCAAAAGAAATTGCTTCGCAACTATTGCCGACTATTCACAATAGTTCTTTTTTGCTCTGGAAAATGAAAACTACCAAAGATTGCGAGAACACTTCCTGTTTAATTTCCCGTTGATCAAATAATCATAAGAGTAAAATCCAAGTGCCGCCGAACTGATTCGCCGGCATTCCTGCGCCTGCCTTTCCTTGCCTGCTCGTAGATCGCAATCAAATGATAATTCAGTCGAGTCAGCAAGAAAAGTTCATCTGAATATTTTCTTCCAAATAATCATCCAAATTTATGATCTTTAGAGCAGCATGTGTCCTGGTCCACATGACAGCGTGAGCGTGTGAAACAACTTCTTCATTGGTAGCTAAGAAACAAGCAGAACACTTCAACATCCGTTCCGATTTGCACGTAGCTTTGACGCCATCGCCGTCTTTTTCTCTCTCTTCTGTTCTTGCTCTGCTCCTGCATGCTGCATTTACAAGTCTATTTTGGTCAGTACTTCAGTCTCGCTGTTGTAGGAGCAAATAGCCGGCCGCTATATCGGCCTAACATCCGCAAAGTTTGAGCCTGCTATCTTTCCATCGCCACTGCGCTTCGGTAGCGCTGACCCGCCGCTACCGCAATTGCTTCTACGAATGACCGATCCCAGAGGGTGGCTTTTCTTCCTGTCCTGGCTGAGCCCCCTGTCACCTGCAGGTACGGTTCACAGAGGTGCTTCAGTGCTCTCCCCGAGAGTGGAAGCTTAACGGCTGGTTGAATCGGTTCCGGCTTTCGATTTCTGTTTGAAGAAACTGGATGGAAGCTAATTTGAGCTGTTTCTAAAAGAGGTTTCTCCAAATCGCGTGTAAAAGCCGTTGGCCGGCCTCCGTCGTCTCCTCCGTGTACACATCTTTCAACAGATGTTTTCCAGATTTTGTTCTAATAACTACTTCTTCTAGCTATTATTATTCTATTTCAACCAAAAATCAAAAACTCTAGTTAAAAGTCATCAGCTCCGACCGATTAAAACACCTTTTTTTCAAGCTAGGCGATCTGGTAACGATTATAACGCTTTCCTTCACGTGCAGCTTAGAGCCACCTTAGGGTTTGTTTCCAACTTTGGATAGGCAAGATGGGGATTTGGACAGAGAAATTAAACTTAAATCCCCCCACCAATCCCTTGTAATCCCTACGTATCCGGAGGGGACGGATCTCGCAGAGACTTTATAGGGGATTTCGAAGACATTGTGCTCAATTACGCGGGACCCTGTGTTCGGGAGGGCCCGACGGCCATGCATAGGAGGACCTTCATTAATCTTTTTCATTAGCATTATGATTGGCAGCCATTGCTGACTTCGCACCATGATATGTTGTAACCCCATTCCTTGACAAAGTGTGTTGGATGCATTCTATAAAGACTTGTAGTTTTTTTTAACCCAGCAGATGCCATTTCTTCTGGTACCAGAGATAGAATCATAGAGCTTCTTAGTAGTAACACTTGCTCATCCTAAAAAGTTTGCACTCAGGCTCTCGATCGCTTAATTTTTTTGTCTTAACTCAGCAGATGCCATTTCTTCGGGGGAAAAGAAATCGAAGCAGGCATCATTACTGGTGTTATGAGATGGCCGGAGAACTTGAAGCTAGGCTCTGTAGTCTGTATATATTGTAGTGGGCAAGAAAAAGGTAGCAAAAAATATATATAAAAAAAGAGGCGCGGTAAAGGAGAAAAAAGGGCTCCAAAAGGAGAAATAGCTTTACCTAATAGCCAAGGCATAAATTGTTAATGTGTGTCCCTGCAGGAATATGCAAAGGGTGGGGGACATAGGTGAGTGCATACGCAAGTGGCTGTCCAACATGTATGTCCATGCATGTACCCCACTCGGCATTTATCTCGGTAACGCGCCAGCCAAAGATCAAGCTAGGGACCAAGTTCTAAATAGCGGATACCGGACTTGTAGCTGATTGGCTCCCATGTAGCGGGATATTGGACGCTATATTTTTTTATAGCGCATTCTAAATAATAATAATAATAATTTTGAGTTGTAGATGCATATATATTTAAATTATGTTTCATATCAAACTAACATGGAATATGCATAATGTACCAAATTATGAGCATAAAGAGCATATATATCGCAATGATTTTGTATATATGACTTGAAACAATGCTAAACCGTTATATGTGCTGCTACAACCGGTATATCATCTGCTACCACCGCTGTAGCGCCCGCTACCAATACAGTAGCGTCCGCTATCTCTGCTATAACGTCTGCTATATTCCTATCCGCTATTTTACACCACTATAATATGATGGTAGTAGTAGCATCTAGACCCCGCTTCTGCAATTGTCCGCCATCTCATTTACTACGGATCCTCCGAGGCCATACCACATGGCAATTATGCTCGTCTCACTCTCATCAATGCTCATGGTGCACTCCCATCCTCTCGCATCCAAGGAGCCACATGCATTAGTATCAATGTAGCATTACCTAAATTTTTCTTTTTTGAAAACTAGCATTACCTACACTGGGATGCATGCGTACGAAGAAACTAACACGTACAACTTCTAAACGAGTCACTGACACGAGTGTCTCTCATGAAACAGTAAGACCTGATTGCGACCGACTCATCAGTGGAGTCTTGTGCCATTTGGAACACAAGAGTTTTCCCGATTTTCCATAGCGATTAAATTGGACGGTTTATTATGAAATTTCTGCATTCCAAACTGAACCTAATTGGTGTCCGTAGCGGCAACTCTGTGTATCGTACCTCTGTTTCATCACTAGCTTGTTGCAGAGAGTTTTTAGGAGGATACCAGAGTGTTAGTGTATCCTTGCTATCCAGGTGATTTGCGGCTCTTTGCGGCTTCTAAAAATCGCTTTTAGTTTTTGCTACAGTAAATAATTTTTAAACGAAATATTTTTTTAAGATAGAGTTTACAATTTAATTGTAGTACACGTTAAAAAACTAATATCTGTATCAACAAAAATCGCAAACGAGTATCTCTCTTTCCGCAATCTCTATCGTAAACAGCTAAAAAACCATCAGCCACAGCCAAAAAAAATAGACCCTAAATTTCCCAGAACCACAGGCTCATGACTTATCAAATTACTTAGGGCTACAGTAACAATATGAACACCTATGATGGCTCTGCACTGATCGTTCTGCCACATGCTTGTCCAGAAAAATACTGGGGCAGTATTACTTCACCATGGACAAAATCATTGAATCCCTCCAGCAATGCCCCCCCACAAGATTCAGATCTCAGTGGCATTAACCACCTTTTCTCTCCAGATCTGTTCTGCCTCTCTGCTGAATTGCACTGTTCTGCTCATGCATGCATCCCTTTTTTCGTGTCATAAGGACCAAGGCAAGAGGACACATGTTGGAAGCTCTGGTCAGTTTCCTTTCCTCTCTAGTCATTATCTGCAAATTCTCACCCCTTTTCCCCTCTCTCATCAATTAGCAAATTCCCGTATGAACAAAACAAAACAAAAAAAAAAGCAAGACAAAAAATGTGCTGAAAGAAAGCTAGATACTAGGAATAACATGAGCTGAATTATTTGATTTATACCTTAGATTGAGATGAAATTATTTAGACTATACACTAGTAATTTTTTTCACGCCTCGGGTTGAAGCCCATATTGAAATGGGCTCAGATCCGCCCCTGTTGGTGGCGGAGATAGCGCGACTAACCTGGAAATGTGCGAAGTTTTGGGATCTGCAGCATCCACAATAAGATATGGAGGAGCAAAGCCGATTAAGGTAGGTTCTTCAACCCGTGTGTTGTGAGAAAATTTACGTCAGGACTTAGGACTGCTGAGTATTAAGTATAAATATACCAAATGTTAGAGATAGCGGCGACGCCATAACGCATGCAGATTGATAGATAGGCAGAGGATTAGAGGAATGCATAAACACGCCGACCGCAAGCACGTCGGTCGCCTTGGCGAGCCGGGCCAGATCAGGGGCGATGTAACCCCAGGTGCCCGCCACACGGTTCTATGGTGTGAGCGTGCAGCCTGACAATTAAACAATTCAGCCTGACAGATAAATTAAACAAAACAAAAAATAGCAAGACAACTCAGCTGGCTCACAAGCTCAAGCTGAGGATTGTTTGGAACGCATGAACTTCGCGACAGACAACTAGATTCCTGCATGAATCTGGAAAAATTCCCTTACTGCAAAAGGGTATACTGAGATCAATCACAATAAGAACACACATTCACACATACCGCAGTACCGAGGGAGGTAATTAAAATGATGATCAATTGATCACAAGAACATGAACAATTCCTCGTTAACTTGCAGCAAAATTACCTGTCTATGTAACTCCACCATTGACTTCATCACTTTGCTGATCAACAGCTAGCTAGCTAGCTAGGGGGCAATCGACTACATGTACAGTTGGTTATTCAAACCCCGAGAAACTAGATTGAACTAAGCTAGACTGAGGTAATTAAGCTAAACTAACTAGCTCGATATGCTGTGGTCACCGCTTCATCTCTTGTTGCAACGAAGCAAGTGTTCGTACTTGAGATCAAGAGAGCAACACGCTAACATGGCATCCACGTACGGATCCTCGTATGCAGCCGTCAGCCCACGACGTGCACACGGATCTTCTTGGCCGCCGGCGGCCGGCAAGGCGATCCCCCCGTCGAGGCTGGCCGCCGCGCGACGAATACCGCGGCGAGGTCGTGCGGTACGGCGATGAACCACCGCGCCGGCGCTGGCGCGCACTGCCGCCCGCAGTAGTGCTTCCTCTTGGCCGGCGGCCTCGGCTTCCTCGGCGCCGGCGGGCACACAGACGGGGCCCGCAGCACGTTAGCCGCCAACGTCGGCGTGGCACACCCATCATCGACATCGCCGTCTTCTCCACCGTCAGCAGCCGGCCGCGTCGTCGACGTCACAGAGCTCACCGCCTCCGTCCGGATCGGCGGGAGCTGATCAGACAGCAGCCCGAGCTCGAGGCCCATTAATTGTACGTAGTATAGGTAGTGGCGTGGGAAGGCAAGAAGAAGCAAGGTAGGGTTGTGCGAGTTGTACTTAAGTAGCTGTGATGGTGGTGGTCTAAAAGAATTGAGGAAGGGAGCTAGATGGGGGCAGGCGTGGAGGGTGGCATTGATGATGGCAAACTGGACGATCGATCGCTCGAGGAGTGAGAAAGAAAAGGGTAAGACCCCAACAGAATTATATGGGGGCAGGTGCAAAAGGTTGACGAGAGAAAGAGGTGATAGATCCTTTCACTGTGCATAAATACAGGATATGTAGGTTTCGTGCGATCAAATTTTTTAAGTTTTTACTATTAATATATATTAAAGTATATGGATTGACTACATGAAAATAATAACATTGAATTTATATTGCAAAGTACTTTCATAATATATATTTCTTATTATTTTTGCTAGTATATTATAACTATAAATTATAGTCAAAATCTTGCATTAAAAACCGTAAAAAATAAAAAACAACATACATTTTTGACAATTGGAGTACTCTCTCCATTTTTTATTGGACTTTCTAAAGTTTGACCGTTAATAGATTTAAAACTATCTAGATTAACTATACAAAAATTATATCATTAGATTTATCGTTAAAAATACTTTTATAATATTATAATTTTATTAGTATATCTTATTGTAAACTTATACAAAATAGCAGTTAAAATCTTATATCAAAGACCATTAAAAAAATGTCAAGCAAAAAAGAACAGAGAAAGTACAAATGATTGTGAGAGGAACGAAGGGCACCATCGAATATAATTGAAGCTAATTAATTATGCTTAATTTGGACTTTGGAGATGATCATATTCAGATTAAAGCCTTAAAATTATCCTTTGCATGGTAAAAAAGAAGCAGGGTTAATTGTTACGAATCAAGGATGCCTCTGCCCGAGTTTTTGCCCCCATCGGATGAGAAATTTTATTGTATCACTGTGGTATACACAGGCTTGTATAACAACCCAACCAATCATTGACATGTGTAAAGTAAAAGGCCCCACCACGCTGAGACACCATGCCTTGTCTAGAGCCGCGCCGGGACAGAGACAGTGCAACAGAGGCCATAGGAAGCACACACACCATGCCCACGGGGGATAGGCTTTCGCCTCCGCTCCTTCCACCGCTCACTGCCGCCTCGCCCGAGCCCCGCCTCCTCCAATGGCCAGCCCCGACTAGCTAGGCATGGCTGTCCTCCTTCGTACCACCACCTCCGCCATGGCCATGACCATCAGTTCCTCCTCAACCCTCCTCATGAACACCTTCTGTAGCGGCCGCCGCCTCCTACCACCGTGTCACGCCTTCATCGCCCATACCTCGGTTGAGCCGCTGGAGTTTTGCACCCAACCACACAATTGCCAAGTAGTTGAATGACTAATTTGGTTTATGCCAACACAGTACATGGAAGTCAAGATAGTAGCATTAGAGTCCAAAACTTTCCTCCTAGATCTCAAATTGCGCTTTTCTTCCTGTGTTACAAACTCATGATTATGTATGTGATTGATATGAGTAATCTCCCAAATGCTATGTAATTATAAATCGAACTCTGGCCATACAATTGGTTCTTATTGACAAATGATTCTGCTGTGTAGGAGTATCCTTGTTAGAATTAATTCTTCTCTCCTTCTTTTGAACAAAGAAATTCTAGTTGCCGGAGAACTCCATTCACAAGTCATTTATTTCCTTTTCTAATACTGAAACCCTTATTAATAGCATATCGGTTGTATAGCTCACAAGCCTCTTCTTCTGATACTACTTTTGTTCCAATCTTAAGTTCCAAGTCCAAAATAGATGGAAATGATCCCTCATTTGCATGATGATCATCTGATTGATGCAATTCAAATAGTTCCGTAGGCCAAAATCGATAGTTTGGATTAATATGTTTTGTCCATTCACGAAAATAGCAAGAATTGTTTTCCTTTCTAGATAAATTGCTTTCAGAAATTCTTGCAAAGAAATGTAAGAACAAGAAAGAGATGATTTTTACCTAAATCCAGTGTTTTTGATCCCTTCTATACTCTATGCTCTATCTCCCCACTCATCTCTCGTATCCTCCATGCTTTCTCCCCACAGACGAGAGAAACTTGGCGGGCTGTTGAGAAGAGGGAAGTAGTAGGCGGGAAGAGGGATGCTTTCTCCTCCGTGTTGCCCCCTCCTCGTTGCCGCCTCCCTCCGCACTGTCAGAGCAGCTCTACGCGTCTCCCACCGCCACCCCCGCCCCTCCTCCACCACCCATGGCCGGCGGTGACCTTGCCACCTCCTACCCCTCCCCACCATGCCACCCCCATCGAACCTAATAGCTAGTACGTTCCACCGCCACCATCCTCTGGCACCGCTCACCACCCTCCTACCCCGCCCATCACCCCCACCGCTGCCCACTGCCAGGCGACCGCCCCTCAGCCTCTCTCTATACCCAGGGGAAATGGTGAACTCTAGCTAGGCGCGGATTCTCCCCTTAGGCTCGCTGGCGAGGAGGAGGAAGGGATTGCCAGAGAGGAGGAAGAAAAGGTCGTTGGAGAAGAAGGTGGAGGTGATGGCGAACGAATCTTTGCGCATATTCAAAAGTTAGAAATTTAGATGATTGTTTAGAAGAAAACATCTAGGTGATGTTTATCAAAATCCTACTACAATTAAGGGTGTTTGCATGGTGCTATGGTTTGCCAAATGTTTGTGCCAAAAGCGCATGGCAAGCCACAACTTTAGTGGTGAGCAAATTGTTGGATACAAACGTGATAAGTTTTGGCAAGAATTCTTTAATAAGAGTTCTAAAAGGAAGAGGACTTATTGCTATAGAGTCTAGCTTTTAATTTAGTTAACCCATGCTGCCCGTCGTTCATGCATGAGAAAGGTATGCTTTGCTCCTAGCCTTTTTTTTCGTGATATACATTCTTCCACTTATTGGAAAATAGTCCAAATGGTCATAGAAAGTTTCAGACAAAACTATATACATAAAATACGATATAATCAAACATCCTGTAAAATTTCAACTGGAAATGCATTGTTTGTCAGAAGAATAAAAGACAAATTTCAGTGAATAGCAGCTTTATCCTTTTCCTTCATATTTCATATTTCTTTTTTAACATGATTTATTTTTTTGTTTCTCAATGTGTAGATCGAATTTAGATTTAAAATTTTTTTACGTAGCAGATTAGTTTCGTGTCAATATTAACAATTTTCAGAATTTTTTTATAACCGTCTATTTCACAAAGAATGGGAGCACACTACTCGGAAGGCATGTGGCCGTACATATGTCGATATTATTGCTCAAGCCTGAAACGGTGGCGTCCTCTTTCTCTCTCCCGATCGGCCTCTTAATTAAATGGGACCACTGTCAAATGATCCCTGAGGTGTAGTGGAATTCTAGCTTTTTAGCTTCTTAATTTTATTTTATTTTTTAATTTTTTTAATTTTTTATTTCTTTTCTATTGTTTATGATGGTATAATTTTTTTATTTTTAAAAAATAATTACGTTGAAAAGTTATCAGCAAAAACTACTTAATACTATAAAAGTTAGAAGCTTGAAGCCCAACTGAGCATCCCTACGTGGACCATGGTTCGAATTATTTTCCGTGTATCGCCGATCCATCGTCGTCAGACCATCCCCGCCCATTGTTACCTGAGGCACATCATGGATCGTAGCTCGTCTAGGTATAGCATGGATACAATTGTAGCTAACATGCATGTTTGGTTTACTCCGGATTGAGTTAGTTTAGAAATATCCGATCCATAGGTCTTGTTCGAAATACAGATAATTTTCCTAATTTTTGCATGAGTCAAAATTATTTTATATGAAATCTCAGCTAATATAAACTCCTATGAAATTAAACTAGCCACAAATGTATAAATAAATCAATAAGTTGGACCATGCATTGCATGCAGGGGCAGATCAAAACGAAAATGATTGGGTTCACTACTTCACCACACATATACTTACATGTATAATTTTGCATCCGATTTGCAACAAAGTAGGTGGGTATTCCAACTTCTACAAAATTTAATTGAAACCTTAATTCTAAATCATACAATTTGATAAAAAAAACCAACCAGGAATAATAACATTCAAACCATAACTCATAAATTAAGTCCATTTGCTAAAAGAAATCGAAAGGATCACGAGAAATTTAGCAATACCCTATGTTGATTCAAGACTTAATCCATGCCGCTAGTGCTCAGTGGAACGATCGATAGGTGATGACGGCCAGGAAATACGACAGTTGATAGACTGTAGCCTAGGCCTCCGGGTTTTGGTAACTAGCACCTGCGAGCCTGCGACCAAACGAGAAGGTGAATTTTACTTTCGCGTGAGGTAGGACAAAGGGAGGGAGGGAATGAGACGCGTGTGACTAGGGCAATGCGATGCTCATGCGATGTAGTCTTTAGGGAATGAGACATGCGTGACTAGGGCAATGTGATGCTCATGCGATGTAGTCTTTGCTTGCTATCTTCCCTTGGGTGGTTTGGTTGGCCGAGCGTCTTAGGCCATGCTTGTGTGAGTTGAGTTGCACTTGCGTATGTTAGGTTGTATATCCTGAGCTTCGATTGGTGTCATCTTGGATCTAGCTACAGAAGTACCAAGTGAAGCAGCGGAGTCAGGCGGCTGATAGCGTCAAATTTTGGGTTGGCTAGGTGTCATTTAATTTGAACTTGGGGTTCACAACTAAATTAGTATGAGTTAAAAAAAAAATAGCGCGGTGTCCTCCTGTACACCAACGTGGGGCTCCATGGATTCGCCCCCTGGTTGCATGCATGCCGTATCTGGACGCGCTAGCAGCTAAGCAGAGCACACGTGAAGCGAGCGTGCACGCCACGCCGGTGCGCCATCGGCCGGCAGGCACATTTTTATGGCCTGCATGGCACATTTATATTTCTGGAGCTTTTGCCTCTCTTTAATCTGCATGCGTGTTCCTGGGAGTCCCAACTGTCTAAGTAAGATTGTAAGAACATCTACGGACCAATGCCAACTCGACCAAGTACGTGCTCTCCCATAGATTCATACACGCACGCACGCACGCAGATGCAGTACTGACAGGTGAACACAGGCCGCACGGGGACGATCCTGACAAGCTTATGTACTGACATGTTCGCTGAAATTTAACCAACTTAGGGTGATCGGAATAGCGATGGTTTTGGGTTTTTGGCTGAAAAAACACTGTAGCTGGCTAAAAAAACACTGTAGCTGAGTTAGTAGATAGTGTAGTGAATAGTGAAAAAAAAATAGAAGCTAGAAGTTAAAGCCGAAAAAAAGCCGAAATGAGTGGGACCTTAACTGCCTCCAGGAACCGACCAAGAAGTTGACGGCCGGAGCGCAGAAAAATCCTTCGTCTTCCTCGTCGATCACCACGTCGTCCCTGAGCATATGTGCATGCACATGCCCAACTTAACCATTCATTTGGAGGCTGCAGGCAGAATCTTGACGTACCCTATCTAATCAGAGCAACGATTGGAACGCAGAAATTTCACAGTAAATAGTTTAGTTCTTGTAGAAATTGGTAAAAATTCCCTCTTCCGAACGAGGCCTAGATCAATGAAGTACACGGGGGCCGCCCACTCGCTATATAACTCAAGTGGTGATGTTATGTTAGATTTGAAACTCACTTCCCCTTTTTTAAAAATAGATATACAAGTCAGTAATGGAAAACTAAGAGCCATAGTGTCAACCGTAGCATAATCACTCTGGTTATGAACAAAATTAGAATCCCACCAACAACATGGTGTGGGTTGGTTATCTACGTGGATTTTCCGCTATAAATTTTTATGATTTAATTAAATCCGTGATCAATGGGTTGGCTGTGAGTTTTAAGATGACTGTATTAGCCAATTGTTTTCATCTCTTTTTTAAAAAAGTACACAATTCTACCAAGTAGTTGGACAACTATACTCCAGTACTTAAGTAGCAGCAAGCTAGCAGCCAACAAATCAGGGGAGAGGCGACAGTAATAAAAATTCAATGCATGGGTACATTTCAAAAAATTTTACTGTAGTTGACTTTTTTTACCATAGCTGATTTAGCTTTTTAGGCATAATTAAATTTAAAAAATGTTAAAATAGAAAAAAAATATATTAGCACATTACGGATAATGCAAAAGGAACATGAGAAAAAAAAAAATATAAAAAATCCTAAAAAATATAAAAAATTTAAAAAAATGAATTACTGAATAGTAAAAAAAACTAAAATTAGAAGCTGAAGTTGAAAAAAAAATTGAAATGAGTCGGGGCCTAAGTGGTCAGCTCCTTGAGCCCGGTGGTCAGCTCTGCCTGGGCTCCTGCATGACGGGCAGCTCTGCTCGAGTTCCGAAAATCGGCTGGCTCTGCCACTGGGTGTCGTCATCATGGCAATTAAGTGAGGGAATCACGTTACACCAAATGTTTTCCATGTAGTCACAAGACGCAATATTTTCTTGTGTTTTTGTTTATTGAGTTTTTCCCTAAGCTTATTCTAGTAGTGACATTTCTTGTGTTATTCCCTAAGTTTATTGAGTCACAAGACACGGGAAACTGGCAGATTCTATTAGTGACATTTGCTCGTATTACAGAGCAACCATAGCACATTCCATGAGTCTCCCTTGCCTCCGTTCGACTGTTTTTTTTTTTGCAAGATTCTCGACAATCGAATGTAAGTTTCCTTTCCTTTGTTCAACCAACAGTCTGATGCAACAAAAAATATTAGTTTCCCCATTATGTACGAAAACAGGCTTTGTTCTTTTAGATTCTTCCAATAATCACTATTTATTAGACTAATAAGCTGCAGTATAAAAAAAAAACCACCCATCTCAACCAGGGATTCATGATGTTCAGAGTTTCTTCAGCAGGTGTGACCGTGTCAATGACATACAACATTTTTCATAGATATGCATAAACATTTACCTGCTGCCCGGCAATGTAGATGAACATTTACCTGCTGCCCGGCAATGTAGATGTTATTTTCTATATTGATTGGTTGTCAAGCTCTTTAGTGATTGCTTATATTGTAAAGCATGTTTTTTGTAGCTAACATAGTTTTTGCCTTTTTGTCATTTATTTGTAGTGGAATGGATTTGTACTCGCTTGGTGGTTTCTGTAGTTACTTCTAGAACTCATCCAATTTCCCCCTTTCCCAGCAAATTCCAAAGCAATTTCATATACACATACAAGAATTAAAAAGCTTATGTGATTCCTTAGAGTTAGAGATAATTCAATGGACAAACTATTGGAGAGGGGTCTCTTGTGCTGTTTTTAGCTAAGATGAAAAATCTAAGAAATAATTTAAGAGATAAGTCGCAGCATAAAAAAAAACCACCCATCTTAACCATGGATTCAGGATGTTCAGAGTTCCTTCACCAGGTGTGACCGTGTCCGTAGCGGGAGGCACACACACGCAGCATCTGGTGCGAGATCCAAGGTCCATCTAATAGTGTACTATGCTGCACTTAATTAATCTTCCATTTCACTTAAGCAAACGGAGTTAGATGCGATACGACCATGCGTGAGTCCCATCCTAATCTCCATTGGTACTGTCTCGAACTCACTAATGAAAGCAGGGGACCAAGCTAGCGTCCATGGCTGCATGCATGTACGGGGAAAGCAGTGCACGACGCACATGATATTTAAGCCTCATGATTTGGGCGGGAGCATGGGCATGTGGCGTGCTTATTGGCTCCACGACACGCTTAGTACGTCACATAAACAAACCGAAAGGAATTTGCACGCATTGCATGCATGCATACATGCCTTGTTACTTTTGCAAAGAAAAAGGAAAGGGAAGGAAAAGGGATCCCTTTCTTACTCGCTCCTCAGTCCTGAAAGCTTTAAGTGTGTGTAAGACTGTACTCTTCTGTATAAATGCATGGTCAGCAAATCCTGAAAGAGTGGCACGCAGTTGCTAGAAAAGCTACATTATGAAGTAAAACTGCAAATTAATACTCCTTCCATCCAAATTAATAAGATGTATTTTCTTTTAACGCATAGACCATAATAAAATAGCTAGATTATCCCTAATTATTACCTCTAAGAACTATATTTAATGTATATATATAGAGAATAGCAAATAAAACTATATATTTATTAGGGAGATAGATATAACATCAAATTAATTTTATATTAAAATATAAAATACGTCTTATATTTATAGATAAGATCATTAAACGTGGCTCACCACTTACCATGAAAATGCCTCGGCGTCTGGATGATGGGCATGCCATGTTGGTACTTGGTACGGTGCAAGCCGGTTACGTTTAAATCCTTTCAAACAGGCTAACATCAAAACCAAACAAACACACGAGGAATGCTCCAGTAGCAAGCGATAGCAATAGGTGGTCAATCTTTCCATGAGTGCAACATTGGAATACAGAAGGTAGCTTACCATTTACCAAGGTTAGCATATGTACATGATGCAAGTTAATCCTTCAACCACATCTCACTAGTATTCAAGAGTCAAAGCCCAAACAAACTTTCCACAAGCATAGTTAGTTTCGATAAAATTTAAGTGGACATCTCAAAAGAAAAAAAAATGTAGAGGAAACGAGTTACACTTTACTCCTGTCAAAAGAAAAAAGTCTTGCTTTTCCCATACCAAATTTAATATCTAGACATCAAGTTTCTGTGTGTAGATTAATTAGGTATTTGATGAATTTACTAGGAGGCTCTTAGTATATAATGTGTGCACACCATATGTTTGCTGAATTGCCAGAAGAAATTGGGTGCAGTTTTTTTCGGTATGCTTGAAGTATGGGCAATCAATTACCTGTGATAAAAAAATCACTCATCTACTAGGTGGAACAAAGGGCATTCTATGACAAGTAAATTTGGATGCAATTCATAGCAATTCCAAGTAGTGTTCTCAGCAGCTTATGTGGAAGAACTACAGTGTGGACAGATTAGTTTTCAGCTTTAGATTATCACTATATTTTCAATTGCAATCGTCAGCTTGTGATGTAACTGCCTGTAAGTCTGTGACTGCTGTGTAGGTTTACCTCCAGCTACAAGCCCTCTTGGTTTACTTTCTATTGATGACATGTTATCTGCCTTTTATCTTTGTTGCACAATATTGACCTTATGTCAACATCTCATTATTTCCTCAGTTGTTTTCCACAGTGGGTTGCCCATAGCCATTTAATTTGGTGGCTGTTGGTTCACCCTCCTTCCAATCTTCCAGTGCTCAATGCCAAAGGAAGAGTAAGTGAACTGTACGTTCAAACTGCACAGGAGAGGCTACTCAAAGTGTACGTTTAAAAGGATATGTCAACATTTTATTCGCATGCCTTCTCCCATGGTTTGTAATTTTCTCCCCCTTACCATACAGACTGCACATTTCAAGAAATTAGTTCAGCTTAATCTGATTTGATTTTTTTGGGGTAAGATTCAATGTTCTTTCGAGTGCTGCACTAGCATATGGTGGTTTATAGTCTGTATAATTTGTAAGGACTCTAGGTAATGCTTTGTAAGCAAACTCCTGCTTTGTGAGTTGCAAATGAGTAGTTCATTGGTTTTTTTTAGAATATGTGTTTTTAGTGTGCTACCACGAGTTTTGTATCTCTCTTTGGAAAAGTCGACCATATAACACTCTGAATTTTGTTCGAAAGTTCGTATAGTATCTAAACTATAAAATCAGATATTTGATTCACTGAACTTTACAATCTAGTTCAAATTATACCCTAACCCGGTTTTGAATGGTGGTATTACCCACGCGGCGTGATGAGTGGACGATTTTACCACGTAAGATGACACGTCGGTCAAGTTTTGGTGAATGATTGGTGGCCCACAGTGCCTTTTCTCCCAAATTGAAACAGAGAGGAAGGAAACTATAAGAGGATGGTGGCCATGGAAGCACGCTGGGAGCTTAGTGGGAGGGAAGTCCTTGTAGGTCCCACATATTATTGATCTAATTTAGTCAGCATGCCATCCTACGTTACGAGATATTCTTTGTTATACGAGATGATCTTAAATAGTCACTGAGCAAACGTGCAAGCCAAATTCCTTGGCCAATTTGTTCTACACACATAGTTTTATACAACTTAGTCCATGGCCAATTTGTTCTACACACATAGTTTTATGATGTTGAGCTCCTTGTTCAGCATATCACTGAGCAAACGTGCAAGCCAAATTTCTTGGCACGTGGCCGTAGTGGCTGCGATGTACTCCACCTCACAGGATAACAGAGCAACTATCTTTTGTTTCTATGATTGTCAGAACGGAGCTCAAGCCAATTTGTAACACCTTGGTTCATGATGGCCCATGTGTGTGAGCACATGAGGATGGAGATTAGTCCCACATTGCTAACTTAACATGAGAATCACTAACATATAAACCTATAGGTACCATTGGTAATAACCTTCGGTGAACCGTTTTACACGAAGCAAGAACAAAAGCGTAAGCAAGTTGTTACGTATGCGTGGCTTATCCATAATAAGGTTAGCCTTAAGCCGGTTTGGATCCTAGAGCGTTACGCAATCATCTGCTCAGTAGTCAGCCTTTTGTCAGAATGGAGTTCATCATTTCCTCCCTACAAGGCAACTGTCACAGACTTCCTCTGCAGTGTGTATCTCTGGCAGTCCACACACCAAGTGTTGATGCACCAACTTGCATAAAGACTAGATATTGAGATGGCCATATCGAGTGTGCCAATGCCAGGCCTCCTTCGTGCATCGTTCTGCCAAGCAGATTGGTTCGATCAAGCTAAGATGTAGCACATACAATCGGTTATTAGACCTCTTTACCTTGGATATGAGTTGCTTTTCCTGATTACGGATTGATTGGACACTGTCTTCAATAAGCACCTGTCAGCCATGTTCATTGAGCTGACCAAGGCTTATTACATTGTTGCGGAGTTTCAGGATGTAGTAGACGTTTGTCAGCACTCAATACTCCTTACTATGACATGTGAACATCACAGTGCCTCTTCTACAGATGTCAACAATGGAGCCATCTCCAAACTTTACCGAGGCTCTGATATTTGTGTCAAGGTCAGTGAAGTTTGTCTCACAACTGGACATATGGTTTGTTGCACCAATATCGAGGTACCATAGCCTGTCACGTTCCGCATCAGCTCGCCCCAAGAAAGCTTGTGCATGTACTTCATTGAGGAAGACTCCTGATAGGGGTGAAAACAGATCAAATTCAGTTGGATATTACTCATTCCATATCCTATCCCATATTTTTTCTTGGATTCGGAGTCGAATATGAATAGTATCGGATAAAAATACAAATTCAGGTAGTGTCGGTCAATTATAAGGAACGAATACGGAGCAGTTGTGAATATAAAAATGAATATCTAGTCGGATATTACGCAGGAATATAAAGGGCATATATAGTGCGCACGACACGTACCATATATTTCTAAAGAAATTTTTTGGTAAGGTTCTGGTAGAAAATATTCCAAAGGTGGCTCTACCATAATTTTTACACTTCCAAAAAAACTTATTTGGATTTTATTGGATTTGTTGGAATTTGTTTGGATTTTTCTGGATTTTATTTGAAAGCACAGAGCATGAAAACTTATTTTAACTATTTTCTAAAAGCTAAAAATATTTTATATTATTTTCCCAGAGCTCTCCTAGATTTATAGTATTTTATGAATTTTTTAGAATTTTTCAGAGTTATTTGCATTTTATTGGATTTGTTGAAATTTATTTAGATTTGTTTAGATTTTATTTGAAAGCTAAGAGAAAAAAATTTATTTTAACTATTTTCTAAAAACTAAAAATAGTTTATATTATTTCTCTAAGTTCTCCTAGATTTATAGTATTTTTGTGAATTTTTTGGAGTTATTTGCATTTATTGGATTTGTTGGAATTTATTTGGATTTGCTAATGGGCTGATGGGCTGAAAATGATGATTTGGCTGATGGGCCGGATATTCAAAAAATATATTCGGGTATTATCACTACTACAAAATAGGCTATACTGGACGGGTAAATCACAGACGGTTCATACGGAACCGTCTGTGCTTAACTATCACAGACGGTTCATATTACCACTCGGCTGTGATTCTGTCACAGACGGTTATTAACACGACTCGTTTGTGATAATCGAGACATCATAGACGGTTCGTGTTAATAACCGTCTGTGATAAATTGCACTATTAATAGTTGGACGGTGTCGACACAGATCTGTCTTCATTACGCTGCATCGGTGGAGCAAGGCGGCCGGCTTTAGGGAGTTCGGGGGTGAAAATATATCGCCGTCTTCTTAGTGATCTAATCAGAGGTTAGTACTCAATTACTTTTAATTATGCTTATATACATGTTTTTGTAATGGAAAGCTAGAGATGATAACTTATATGCTATGTAGTAGCGGTAATAATCATTTTTGGCAACCATTTGTTACTTGTGTAGCTAGCGTAGATGGATCGAAACTGGATGTACATTGAGAACTGTGTGAGTGAAGAGTACATTATTAGCGTGTCTGTTTTTAGAAGAGCGGCCGAGCTAGATATGTTAAAGAAGGGGATAAAATATATGTACTGTCCATGTATTGTGTGTATCATAGACGGTTAGGAACAAGAACCGTCTGTGATATTATGTGTATCACAGACGGTTGTTGTTTTTAACCGTCTGTGAAAGTAAACTATCACATACGGTTGTTTGCAAAAATCGTCTGTAATGTAAGTTATCACAGATGTCTCCCAAGCTGTCTGTGATAACCACCTATTATCACTGACACATAAAAACAGACGGTTCCAAAACCGTCTGTGATGACGGTTCTGAACTATCTGTGATAGGCCTGTCTGTAGCAGTGTATCCGATAAAATCCCGGATAGTATCTGTATCCGTCGGATAGTTCTTTTCCGAATCTGAATCTGTATCCGAAAACAACTATCCGAATCCGACTCCGACTCCGATAATTATCCGATATGACTATCCGAATTTGATCCGACTCGGATTCGGCGGTCAGTTGGTCGGGAAATATCCGATCTGTTTTCACCCATACCTCCTGATGGCACTTCTTTGATTTTTGAGGGCATGCACACCTGCGCCATAAGAAGCGTGGGCTTGTCCATGCCATTGGCCAGATTCTAGCGTCTTGCTCACAATCGATGTGCACGTCATCATCACTGCTGGCTTGCACCTCAGCTTGCATTGTCTTCGTCGGCAACAGTAGAATTTGAGCCTCCTCTCCTCTACTACTGAATGGATGCAAGCCAAAGAGGAGGCCAGAACCTTAGTGTAGGCACCACGGTATGGAAGTCAGGCATTGGGGTAGGGATGTAGCAGTGAGGATGTAGGCTGAGGACTCATGGTGGTGTCGGCGTGCAGGTGTTGAGAGCCAAGGCCCACCTGTCTGCGAGCATGGAATGGGGAGTTGGGGGAGCAAATGAACCACCACGAACTTTCTCTTTTAAGTAGCATATATATATATATATATATATATATATATATATATATATATATATATATATATATATATATATATATATATCTTTTACTCCCACCTCTAGTATATTATCTAAATAAAGATATTCTAATGTGAACCACTTGAAAAAATTGAAAGAGAGTGTATAGTTTTTAGCATATTTTATAAATACTTTCATATACATATATAAAAAGGAGTAGATCTAAAACAATATATATACCACCTTTGAAAAAATATACATACTATCTAGATAATCTTAAATAGTCGTATAGTACATGTATATATTCTTTATTATACGAGATACTTTTTATATTATAAGATACGGTATACGGAGTAATATATATGTTACGGAGACGTTTGTTTCAGCTTTTGGATATTGATCATGGACGGAAATGTGAATTAATTAGCCATTCAGGCGCGTGATGTGTGTTTCAGCTGTGGTAGTAGGATATGTACGACGAGGTGCGACATATCTTGTTGATTCGTACGTTTGTGGCGTAGACTGCTAGCTGCTTGTTGTGATAGGCCAATCCGGGTGAATCAGGGGCTCCCAGCGCAGACGTGGCTCATTCTCGTCCACATCTAACTCCATATCATCTCCATGGTTGGTGTGCTACTTAAAGAATGGCCGAGTTTACCGATATTTCTCAGCTAACTTGGGTGTAGATTGATTACCAGACGATCGACATGGCTGCTTACGAGCTAGTAGTTCCCTCGCAAGCAGCAGCAGCGTTGCTTCTCTTCCTCGTCCCTCTCCTCTTCCTCCTACGCTACTACTTGGCCACGACGACCACACGTGATCACAAGCATCCTCCTCCGTCCCCTCCACGTCTGCCGGTGATCGGTCACCTGCACCTCATCGGCTCCCTCCCCCATGTCTCCTTCCGCGACCTCGCACGGAAGCACGGCCCCGACCTCATGCTCCTCCGCCTCGGCGCCGTTCCCACCCTCGTCGTCTCCTCGCCGCACGCCGCCGAGGCCGTCCTCCGCACGCACGACCACGTGTTCGCCTCCAGGGCGCTGTCCCCCGTCACCGACATCATCTTCTACCGTTCGTCGCACGTCACCTTCTCCCCTCTCGGCGACTACTGGCGCACGGCGAGAAAGCTCGTCACTACGCACATGCTCAGCGCCAAGAAGGTGCACTCCTTCCGCCATGGCCGTCAGGAAGAGGTAACTAATTGAACACGTAGGTGCATGTCGCGCGAATTAAGCACCATGCATGATTGCTAATTGATTTCTAACATAATCAATATAGGTGCGCATCGCGGTGGCCAAGATCCGTGAGGCGGCGGCGTCCGCTCCTGGCACGGCGGTGGACATGTGCGAGCTGCTGGGCTCGTTCTCGAATGACGTCGTGTGCCGCGCGGTGGCGGGGAAGCACCTGCGGGAGGAAGGCCGGAACAAGCTGTTTCGCGAGCTGATCGAGATCAACGTGTCACTCCAGGGGGTCTTCAACCTCGTGGACCTATTTCCAAGGCTGGCAATGGTGGACGTGCTTGCGAGGGTGGTCTGCGCCAAGGCCAAGAGGACGAGTAAGAGGTGGGACGACTTGCTCGAAGAGCTCATCGATGAACACACCGCCGCCAAGTCATCGTCGTTGGTAGCACCGCATCGTCACGTCGACAACGAGCAGCAGGACACCGGCGATCTCATAGATGTCTTACTCTCTCAGCAGGAAGATTACGGTCTCACCAGAGACAACGTCAAGGCCATCTTGATGGTGCGTAATTAATTGATTTGTGACACACACACACACACACACACACACACACACACACACACACACACACACACACACACACACACACACACACACATATATATATATATATATATATATATATATATATGCCTTTTTCTACTCCTTAGTGTAGTTACTTCCTATACCGTATCTTGCAAAGTAGAGAGTATCTAACGCAACGAATGGTGTACATATAGTATATGAGTATATAAGACCATCTAAATGGTATGTATATTTTTTCTAAGGTGGTATATACAATTTTTTTTGAATATACTCCTTTTTTGTACTATGAAGGTATTAGCAAAATATACCTAAAAGCATGTACCCCTTACAATTTGTTTATGTGGCTAGAATTAGAGTATCTTAAAATTAGTATATGAGTATACCTAACGTGATAAATGACTATGTTAAGTTCGCTTAAGTGGTATATCATATGTGAAAGTAACTACACCCAGGTGTAGAATATATTTTTCATATATAATAATAATAATTTAACATATTTCACTTTCAATATACCACTTAAACGTACAGGTTATAACATCTTTATTATTTTTTGTATACTTAAATATTAATTCTAAGATATTCCAATACAACTTAGTTGAAAATTTTCCATCGGAACTTTTTGCTATATATTCTTTTCCACACATAAAAAAGTATATATGCACATTATACTATAAAAAGTGCACTTTGATAAAAATTTTCATAGAACTCACTTTGAAGTATTTTATAATCATTATGCTCAACAAGATAAAGAGATACAATAACATTATTTATGCAGTATATGGAAAGTAGGTACGTACTCCCACTGTTTTATACTACTTAAATGATACTGTTATACATCTTTATCCTTTTGAATATACTTCAACAATGATTATAAGATATTTTAAAGTGAGTTCCATGAAAATTTCATCAAAGTCCACTTTTTTAGCATAATTTGCATATATACTCCTTTTATATGTGAAAAATAGTATATAGCAAAAATAAATACATAGTAGTAACTTATCGGCACACATTCTATACTTACACAAATAATAGTGTGTATATATGTATCGTTTGTGTGTACTCAAGGAAAAGTTTTGATTTGTAGGACATGTTTCAAGCGGGCACGGAGACGGCATATTTGACGATGGAATTTGCGTTGGCCGAGCTTATGCGGAACCAAGACATGATGGCCGAGCTACAAGCCGAGGTGAGGGAGAACACGGTGCCTGAAGGCGAAGAACTAGGCATGGTCACCGAAGAGGGTATCAACAAGATGACCTACCTGAAGGCAGTGGTGAAGGAGACGCTTCGGCTCCACCCGCCGGCGCCATTCTTGATCCCGCACCTCTCCACCGCCGACTGTGAGGTGGACGGCCACACAATCCCCTCTGGAACGCGCGTCATCATCAATGCGTGGGCGCTCGGGAGGGATCCAAAATATTGGGACATGCCGGAGGAGTTCGCGCCAGAAAGGTTCATCCATGGGACTAGTTCATCCATTCTTGACTTCCAAGGGAGTGATTTTCAGTTCGTGCCATTTGGGTCTGGACGGAGGATCTGCCCTGGGATGAACTTTGCGCTGGCTGTTATCGAGATCATGCTAGCCAACCTTGTGTACCATTTTGATTGGGAGCTGCCGGCTGAGACTGGTGGACGGATTGATATGACAGAGGTGTTTGGGTTGACGATCCACCGGAAGGAGAAGCTCTTCCTCATTCCAAGACTCCCAGATAACCTGGAAGACGCACACATGAGCAGATGTCTACCATAGCAAGATGGATGGCCTCGCAGATTTTCTACTAGGAACGCGCTCCTTAGGGACTCGGGTTGCCAGCCCAGACCAATACGTGGTTACAAACTACTGCAGCCTGAAATGCCATTTGGCCCAGCCCAAAAGGCCCTATATATATGTGTGAAACATACATTTGGTGTGAACGAATCAATTAGTTCTCGGGCTGTTAGTCCAGCACATTGGGTTACTTATATGTGCAACATATGCATATGTATGCATTTGTATTTCTTTGCATGCATGCATGTAAATCATGTTTGGAGTCCAGCAGTAAGTTAATAAAATCTTTGCATGTGATGTTTTGCTTGTGGGTGTATATATCTTGCTAATTTAGGCAATAATTAATTGAAAATGTTTTTACTCAGAAAGGAGAATGAAGCTCATCTCATTCAGTTGGAGAGTATTCACTGTACAAACAACGCAAAAATTATTTCTGGCTCCTAGCCTGGTTCTGCCACATGGAGAGATGCATGCATACGCGGCTCGGACACGTGTTTCTGAATTCTTATCGAGACGTGGGCCGTCACACGACATGCAAATACGCAGCCGGGATGGAGCGTCGGGTTGTGCAGTGTGGCTCGGACAGAATGCGCGGCCGGTGTCTGGGCCGCGCGCGCGGTGGCTCGGAGGTGCGGCCCAGGGTCCGTGGGCCGTGGGCGTGATGAGATCGCGCGCGAAACGGCGCGCAGGTTTCCGGCGGCTTGGACCGCACGGCTTGACCGTGAGGACCACGCGCGCGCGGCAGCGAGGAGAACCGTGGTGGGGGCGGACTGATGGGCCGTCACGGCTCGACCAACCGAGCACGCCCTGGCTTGACGGGGACTCGTACGGCCGGCCCGCCACGTTTTTTTTTTGCTGTTTTGTTACGGGTTTGGCCTACGGACTAGTCGGCTCCGCCGGCACGGTTGGTACAAGCACGCTCCAGGACAACTATTTCTGCTCGCGCCTCACGTGTCAACACGCCAGCATGTTGAGGGGGCTCGAACCTAACAACCTGCCGCTGAAAGGCACACAACGACGTCACAACCAGGCTATGCGCATGCCTGTGATTGGAAGGGGTTACAAATTTTATTTATATTTGATAAAAACATGCAAAATCTTTTTTTTACCGAAACCCAACTTTACCGGAGGGGGCCGATATTTCTGATTTTTGGCTGATTCCAGAAACCTGCACACCACACATGCTCTCTCTCTCTCTCTCTGCGCGTGCGTATGTGTTAGCCTGCGAATACTACATCAGTGGCCGTTCGGGCTTTTTTTTTGTTGAGATTTTTAGCTTTTTAATACTATAACGATAGTTAGTTTTTTCTGATTTATTTAATTAAAAAAATAATATTATATCTATATAGATAATTTCAAAGAAAAAAGAAAAATAAAAAAAGTAAAATTAAGAAACAAACACGTTTATTCCGGCTGCAATATAAAAGCTGAAATCAAAATGATCGTGAGTTACGCAAGTATAGTGAGTTACGCAAGTAGGCAAGTAGTGAGTTACGCAAGTGGGCAGGTACGCGCCCCTGATATTAAAGTAAAATTCGCCTTGATTGCCAACGCCCAATTCCAACGGAAACCCGGCCGATGGATCGATCATTTTGCACTATCGCGTAACAAATAAACAATTGCATTGCGCCACGTGAACCTCGATGCATGCGCGATCCGCAGCACATGTACGTACAGCACGTCCAATTAAATAAAACAAAGCACCGAGAGACCCGAGCGGTAGCAGCTAGTTCTGCGGTTGCAAGAACAACCCATCGATCCTCGTATATAAGACGCTCTATTGGCAGCGATTGCAAAAGGCAGAAGAGATAGTACAAGAGAGGTTCTCAGGGCTAGCTAGCTAGTTGTCAGTTGTTCCGGTCGACGGGCTAACCACGGCGAGGCCCGGCGATCGTCTCCGGCGGCCGTGGGAGCCGTGCGGAGGACGGGCGTCGAGGACGATGGCGTGGTGCCGCGCGAGGGTGGTCGCGCCGGTGCGACTTGCGTGGCTCGCCGTCGCTGCCCGCGCGCGGGCGCGCAAGGGTGGTAAGCTAGCTAGCTCGACAAAAATTATCTCTTGCTTTGTTCAACGACATGTCTCCGGATTGCTTAGCTTCGCTTCTTGAGCATGCATTCCTCGATTCATCTAAACAGTACTGTTACTAGAAGAAGAACAGTTCGTGACTTGAGATGCTTGTATAGTTGTTCCATTTAAGTATTTTAGTAGTTGCATGCATAGTGCTTTAATTTGGAGGAAGTTAATTTTGTATGAGAATTAAAATGTGCAATGCTGGTATATGTATATCCACTAGTGCACAACATGTAGATCTAGGGGTTATTTGGTCCTAAGTCTATGTTTGCTAAAATTTGGGTTACCGAAATTTGGTAAGTGTGACTAAATTTGGCATCCATTTAGTTTGTTACCGCTGTGTTACCAAACTTTGGTAAGATCCATTTTTCATTGAATCTTTAGTTTATTTTGATACCGGTTTGGCTAAAACATAGGCTGAGAATTTCATGACCAAAATTTGGTAATGCTAAAATTTTGTCATACATTGGTAGGGTTTTCAAAGGTCATGAACCAGAAAGCCCCCCTAGTCGTTCCGCATTTTGCTGACCTTACAAGAACTTCAAACGGAGCATCTGCACTTGTTTCCTCGATCGTAATGTAAAAAAAAGTATAAGTGCAGCAAAGAACCGGTCTATGCACATAAAAAGAAAACCAAGGGCGAACATTACAACACTGGTATAACCTATGCCCCCTTTGCTTCGAACGGCCTATTTGGAGATACATACACCAGCAACTCTTACCTTGGACTACCTAATGTTGAAATATGAGTAGACTACATTGACGTAAATTAAAATTTTTTATCACGTAAATCAGGAAGTTATACGAGTAAGAAATCATAGATTATTACAACTAGATGTGTAGTGCAGCGGAAGTACAGTTGAAGCAGTCGATTCAACGAAGAGCGCATCGATGCAGTGGAAGCAGTCGATCATCCTTCGGCCAACTGTCTCCTCGCAATCGTCCCAATCAGTACCATAGTAGTAACAACGCCTCTATCAAGGTCCATACGTCCAGAGATAGAACACCGTGCGTCGGTGTATTAGCACCAGCGCGCACGGCAGGAATTATGAGAGGTGACGGTTAGGATTTCGATGGGTGTGTTTCAAGATACCTCCATCAGCCCCGCATCTCTTCTTATATAGTCTCCAATCGGATCTTTATCCAATACGAGTAGAAATCGTATCCCACTTGGAGACTATCATCCGAACTCTTATCATTCCAATTCATAAAATATTTGATATCGTAGGTTCATATATATTTAGCCATGAGCCGAAAACTTCTTTCCAATATATAAGTCGGCAGCGGTCCCTAACAGGACATTATGACTCTCAAACATATATAAAGATTATATCGGACAAATCTATATAGTGCTTTTGTACCGATCCTTTTGCCTTATGATACTAGATCGAATTTAAGGCGAGAAGCGTGTCATCTTATGACAGCTCGATCCTTTACTTGAACTTGTAGTAGATTACCCAGTTGTGATTGACTCTTCAACCATATTCGGTATGGCCATACACTTTCTTAATCTAACTATATCGAAAGACCCAGAGATATCTCTCCTGTTATATAAGAGACACAAATTTCATCTTGATCGCTTATATTCCTCCGCATGTTTCATAGTAAACCCAAAAGTTACCTAAATAACCACTCAGTCACAGAGTAGTGTTTGGTAACCCCTAAGTAAATTATTACACATATAGGAAATAATGACGATATCAGATCTAAGAATCCTACATACACTATATATAAGATCAACTGATAACACTTAAGAATATATCAATTTCCGTAGTATCTCATGATGGGTCAATCCAACATCATATTTTCTAACATATGTTCACATTATTGATTTGATACCTTATATTTATGATCCGTGAAACATGATAATCAATCAATATATGTGCTGATCTGTAAATCATAATTATCCCACATAATGAAATAAGATCAAGGATAATTTAGAATAACATTAAAACATAAATAAAGAGTTCCACGAATAAGTCACATACTTGTTGATCAATATGAAATATATTTATTTAAGAAATAAAATAATATATTATTTAAAAGATCATAAATGTAGAAGTGATATAATTATCTCTATGGCATATCACTAACATCCAAGTTGTAAATCACTACGGTTCCTTGTTTATTTTTTCTTTTGCTAGCCAATTGGCATGCTACTGTTGTCTTTAGTTCCCTTTTCTACCTTAACAAAATTACCTTTTCTCTTAAAAAAACTACCAAACAACACTAACCATTTTATTTACAAATTAATGGCGTGCAGGAATTGTGGATCTTCACAGGGACGTCCAAACCTGCGGATACCATGATGTTCAGGTGATGTGGAACATGCTGAGCTCGGAGAAGCAAACCTTCAGCAGCTTCAGGGCGCCGGAGAAGCAGAGACGAACCTCGTTCTGGAGGCCATCATCCCGGTACGTCCGATCGCCGCTTCGTGATCCATTGGACGGCTGCGATTCGCAACGTGACATAGATGGCTATGACATTGTCTCGGCCCCTTCTGCCCCTCCAATAAAAATCTACTGCTAGTCTGCTACCATGGTGAGATGTACAGAAAAGGTGTGAGTTATTAGATGGGGATGGGAGAGATTGGTCAGGACATCTTGCTGGCTTCTGCTTTTGTTGTTCTTTCTTGTGGTACGAAAGACACATCAGATTGTGGCTTCAACAATGGAAGAACATGGATTAGCTTGACGAGGCAACATTTTGAAAATCTTTCAAGATCCTTTTGTTTATGAACTTCTCATGTTGTTGTGCTTCCTTCTGTATACCTTTGAGCGTTGAATCGCGGCGTTGGGCAATTTTGGTATTGTAGATGGATTTTCGTATACTATAGTAATTTTAGAGTTTTCTGTTTTTTTTCTATTTTTTTGAATTTTTGTGTTTTGTTTTTTTGGTATTCCTTTGCATTGTCTGCTCTAGATTAGCATGTTATTTTTATTTTTACACTTTTTTAGATTTAATTATGCCCAATAAGCCAACTCAGCTACAGTAAAAAAAGTCAGTTACAGTAAAATTTCAGTAAAAATCAAAAGCCATCGCTATTCTGAACTCCTCATGTGATTTGGCTACTTGTGGCACTTTTTTCGAGAAGACGCAGGAGAACTGTGTACTTTTCCATTAAAGAAGACAAATCCGATGCAAAAGACCGTCTTCCAGTGAAGGAATCCGGTTGGTGTTACATCTGTTTGTTAGTTTCTACTTAGAATAGCTGCTTCGTGATCCACTTTGTCCAGCGTCCAGATAGCATACAAAGGCATGCACCATGCATACAGTATTGCACTCCGTACGGGTAAAAGACAGCAAATGTAATACAACACAATTCATAATAAAAAAAACAACACAACTCAAAACTCATGTCAGGCTATTCACACAGTGCCAAATCGGACTCCTTTTATAATGCAATACAAACCATATGGTGTAGGACTGATTACGAATGACACATCTGATCCCCAAAATGGACGAAAATTCTCCATCACTTTTAATGGCACGATGGCAATTTCAACTCCAATGCTGCTCCAGAAAAACCACAGGCTACTTTGGAAATGAACAGGAAAAGGAAAACTGGAAGCCGGTATACAGACATTCATATTATCTTCTTGACTGTGGCAAGTCCTCCTGCGGCAAAAGAAAAGTGAACCTTAAACTGCGCAAAAATGCAGCAAGGTAGTAAGGATCAAGACTTATAACAAGAAATATTTTGAAGCAGGCCACATTTAGTTAAGAGACAGATATATCAGTAGTTTAAAGGAATGTAATTACTGAGTGGCAAATGTACTGATGTGAGCCAGCCAGCAAACACCGGTTAGACACAAGCTAGGAGGCATCTTTTGCTTGAGGTTGCAACTACTACATCTTGTGTAAGACAAAACGCCTGAAAGTTATGTGAGATGGCCCTTAGTTTTTCATTTTTTTGTTTTGAAATTTAAAGAAATGTCGGAGGACTGGATTTCTATTTCACATTACGTTTGCTAAGAAACCTACAAATTAGTAAGATTTGAGAAGAAACTAGCAGTAAGACCATAGAAGAAATTAACACCACTTACACTAGTTAGAAAGAGAGCAGTGAAATTGAAGAACACTGAACAGCGATTACTGATATTTTAGTCTGAAAGCTTATAAATCACACTTACACTTACCATAACATTCTTGCAAGCACCATGATGAAAGGTATATTGTTCATCAGAACCGGAGAAAAACATATACAAATCCTTCTTGAACCGTAGGCCCTAGAACAATGAATTATCTATTCAAAGTTGCACCCACAAAATGATGGTATCAGGCCCCACTCATTTCGATTTCAGATTCCGGCTTCTAATTATTTTTGTCTCTATTTTTTCAATCTATCTATAGTACAATCAACATATGTTCCCTTTTTTCATGCAATCTACCAATCGGCATTATGCCAGCGACTTCTAATCTGCTCGTGGTAGATTAAAGCGGATTTGTACTATAGAAAATTATTTAGAAAGCAAAAATTTATGAAATTTAGAGCGATCTAGATATGCAAATATCATGCTTTGATTATTATCTTTAATCCACCAGAGCAATTCGTGTTGATAACGTGTTGAGGAACCATCGCTGACGAGTCCAGTCCAAGCAATTCTCTCCTATGCAAAATAGATTGATCAAACACAAAGTATTATAAACAATAAATTTGACACAGAGAGATGAGAGGGGAACTCTTTTCTTTATTGCTTGCTGTGTTTTCTTGTGTACATATTACAATAAGTAGGATCCTTATTTATAGACTAAATGAAGAGTACCTACAAATGAGCTAGACTTACAGACGGGGCCAGGTTTCTCAACAAATTCCTCTAATAGCTCTCAATCAACCATAATTACAAGCTTAATCACCCGTTTATTGTACCTAGACTATGTAATTGCAGAGCGATCTGATGGATCCTACCCCACTGTTCTCTGAACCAAATTAATCAATATGTGGGGATTGCCCGAGACCAACAAACATATCGAGAAAAAGAAGGGTACATATGTATCGAGCGAGTAGTAGATGTGGTGGGGGAAGGACGGGTGACCTCGACAGAGCTGCCCCGCGCCTCGTGGAGGACGAACTTCTCGAGGCCGGTGGCGCAGTCCTTCACACGCTCCACGTAGGCCTTCCCGGACATTGCGGTCTCCGATGGCGAGGATTCACCGGATCATGCGGCGGTAGAAGCGACGGCCGTCGTCACCGAAGAGAAATGTATTAGAGAGAGCCAATCACACACACAGTGTGTGTGTATATACAGAGAGAAAGTATAATTAACTAAGATATTTCGGTGCCCTGACGCCATAATTTAAAATATGTATTTTTCTTATGTATCATATGTAAAAGTTTTTATTTTTTTGATGTCAAGTTTAACTAGTTTACTAACTAGCTCAAAACAAATTTAAACCAAAATTCAAACTAGAGTATATATATATATATATATATATATATATATATATATATATATATATATATATATATATATATATATATATATATAGAGAGAGAGAGAGAGAGAGAGAGAGAGAGAGAGTCATGCGTTTCATTTAACTTTGCACACCATGAATTTAAATGCGTGAATTCAACCCAAATTTGGGTATATTTTTCAAAAATTTTAGTTTTAAGGTACATACCCATATATAACAATTCAAATGAAACACATACCTTTAAAAAAATATACTCAAATTTAAAGATTTTCAACATTATTTTATCACATGTTTTGCTAATTTTTATATATATATCAATACATACCTACAAATAAACTATCATAAAAAGCAACTCTAGTTTAAATTTTGGTTCAAACTTGTTTTAGCTAATTAGTAAACTAGTTAAACTTGACATAAAAAAATTAAAATTTTTTACACGTGACACATAGGAAAAATACCTATTTTAAATCATGGTGTCAAAGCGCCATGGTGTCCTAATTAATTATACTACATACATACATACATGTATGAGATTGGATTGTTTCTATGTTTATGAGCTTTTGAATAATATGTTACTTTGCACTTTAAATTAACTGTCATTTATATTTATTGGCAATTATGTGGCTTATTTGTGAAACTCTCTATTTGTGTTTATGATGTTATTTAAATATCTTTGATCTTATATCATTATGTGGGACACTTATGATTTATAGATCAGCATATGTATTGATTGATATGGAATATCAAATCAATATTACGGATATGTGTTAGTTAACCCAATGTTGGATTGATCCACCTTGAGATATTGTTGAAATTATTATATTCTTAAGTGTCATCTGTTGGTCTTATGCATAGTATATGTGGGATCTTTGGACCTGAGTTTGTCGTAGTCTCTTACATGTGTAATAGTTTATTTAGGGGTTGCCAAAAGCTACTCTGTAAATAGGTAGTCATAAATGTAACTTTTGAGTTTGCTATAAAATATGTAGAGGAATATGAACGAAGATGGAATTTGCTCCTCATTTTTGATGGAAGAGATGTCTCTAAACCTCTCGATGTTGTTGGAGTAGAAAAGTGTGTGACCATGCCGATTTTGGTTGAATAGTCAACTACAACTAAGTAATCCACTACAAGATTGAATGAAGGATCGAGCTATCATAAGATAGTACGCATCTCATTTTGAGTTCGATCTGATATCATTAGATAAAGGGATAAGCTTGTGAGCAATGTACAGGTTTGTCCGGTATGATCTTTATGTGTGTTTGAGGGTCGCTATGTCTAGCTGGTTGTACGGACTGCTATTGACTTGTAAATTGGAAGGGGGTTTTCGGATCGCAGCCGAGTACACATGAACATATAGGGTCATATACTTGATAGTTAAAATAAATCGGTTCAGATATGATCTGTCCGTATGGGCTTCGCATCTTAACAAGCCCTAGCGTAGGGTTCCACTAAAGGAGCACTTTATAAGGAGAGGTGTAGGGTTTTTGGTAGGAGATCGCACCACCCATCAAAGGCCACCTCCTTTCGAAGGCTTTACTGTGCATGTTGGTGCTAGCATACCGTGTGCACGCATTCTACTTTTGGATGTGTGGATATCATAGATGCACTGTTGCGATCGCTACTGCGCTGATCGAGAACAATCCGCAACGTATGTGAGGAACACGATGGCCTACCGAAGGAGACGATTGGCGGCTAAGGACATTAGATGATTGACCACTCTCACTACATTGACGCGCACGATGTTAGACCGAGTAGCTCCAACTCTTCTTCCGCTACACTACTCATCTACTAGTAATGATCTATGATATTTTACTCATGTGATTTCTTGATTTACGTAATAGAAAATTTTAGTGTGTGTCAGGGTAGCCTACCCGTATTTCCACAAAAGGTAGGTCAGGGAGGGAGGAGAAAATGGCGGAAAATGGAGGGAAGAGTGAGACAGAAGGGGGAGATTTTGTGTTTGTGTGAGGGCTTATTTATAGGCGAACAATGAGGTGTTTTTTTTAACTCGGGAAGCGTACTGAAGGAATACGCCTTCCTTGGCAATGGGAAAGCGTTTTATACTGTACAGCCAAGTCTAGTGCTTTTTTTTTGTGAAATGGTCTGAGGTTTTGCCACAGCTCACAGGAATTCGTGAGGCTAATTCGTTCAGAAATAATGAAATGTATCTACTACATAAAGAAAATTATTATAAAAATGTAAAATGCTTGCACATATTGATAGAAAAATTCAGGATAGTATTATATATGTTATTTTTTGGCCAAATAGTAATTTAAAAGGATATAAAACCATTTTTCATGACACTGTTGATCGGACAAGTCTCGGGTTTCAATTGCATGACCCGAAGTTTCTGAAGAGTGAGCCATCAGCACAAGGTTTAGTGCACAGAAAAAAAAAGTAAAAAAGAGAGAGAAAGAAGTATGCAGAGAAATAAAGAAAAAGAGATAATTTCTTGGTACCTTCTGGGCTGGATCAATGAATGGGCCATAAGCCAG
The DNA here is from genome assembly GCA_036346265.1 of Melocanna baccifera. Lineage (NCBI taxonomy): Eukaryota > Viridiplantae > Streptophyta > Magnoliopsida > Poales > Poaceae > Melocanna > Melocanna baccifera. The sequence continues at coordinate 33,670,169 of CM070679.1, read as the reverse complement.
AGTACCTTACGGGGCTCTGTATTTTGCATTGTTTTGTAGGCCCATCTTGTTCTGCTTTCTCTATGGGCTGATCTTTTGGAGACTCAACCGGTCAAAATGGGCTGAACAATTAAGATGCCACACGATCAAATTCCGGAAAATTCACAAATAAACTAGCTAATGTACATTTAATAAGACTCAAGACCTTGGTCCATAGCCATCAGACGTAAACACTATAATTGTCATCCCTAATCCTAATCAAGTGGGGGCTGGATGTGCCACCCAGAATCAATCGAGCTGGGCAATCAGAGAGAACCAGGCGCTGCGCCACCTCCCCTGCGATCGCGACGTAAATCTCCTCTCGCGTCGCCGGCCGCCTTGTGCCGTCTCCTTGAGCACCATGACAACTAAACAAAACGAAACTATGGCGGGAGTGATCGATCGTATGTCCGGCGGAGCATGTTGGATTCGGTAGAAAGCTAGAAATATTTCAGGCGATGACAAGAGCATTATAATAAACCATAAGTTGCAAAGCAAGGCCACTTCCTTGACGCGCGCGCTCGAAAGCAGCCAGCTCCGATCCGTCCATCGGATTTCAATGTTCAAGATTTTATTTTTCAAATTTTAGTTTATCATTTCTTATCATGACATATTTTATATATGCCTCTAACCTGCTTCAAGTGATCGGTGACTACTCTTATCATGATAGCATCATAAGAGTCTACCTCATCATACTCGACGTAGAGATCATCCTCGTCATACTTCCTATTATGATCATTCTCGTCCACAGCTATGAAGCACATGCCGGTGAAGTCGACGACCTTCTTCTCTTTCTTTCGCTTCTTCTCCTTATCGCTCAAAGAATTAACATCTCTAAGGTGTCGACCAACGAGGGGTACTGATAGCACCACCATAGCGGCCCTCTTGGGCTCGGCATCATACTTGATGGGTTGATGATACTTTTTGTCGTAGTCGTTCTTGCTGCGATCATCTCTTTTCCTATTCATAAGTTTGAAACAACTAGCTCGAACATGACCCATATCACTATACTTAAAGCAAAATGATTGGACCACTTCTTCTATGCTCCTTGCTTTCTTGCAGGCTCTGGTGAATCTACTAGTGATAAAGGCTAGATCATCTATAAAAAGGCTTTTAAGTTGCTCATAGTTCATAGCTTGAAAAGCAGATAAGAAAAAAAGAAGCATTCTCACAAAAAGAAACACACTTGAAGGGATCAGCCACAAGTGCCATTGTCTGTGGACTCTTAGACTTCTTAACTATAACGCCAATATCATAAGTCTTAAGTCATGAATACAGCTTATCAAGTGCTATAGTTACCAAGTCTGTCTTATCACTGATGGATGTGACTTTTATCTCCAAAAAACTCATGTCAAGAGCACTAAGAGCACAAGCCGCATTATCGACATCTGAATTAGTGACTTCTACAGAAGTCAAATCACTTAAGATCGTTTGGAACCTATCCAAAAAGGAATCGATGGACTCTCTAGATTCCATCTCTAGCTTCTGGTTATCTTTCTTGAACTAGGTCTCTCGCACTTTCTTGATTTCTGACGTACCCTCATGGTAATCTGAGAGGGTTATCCTGATCTCATATGCGGATGCAAGGTGAGCCACCCTATTAAACTCATTTATTTCTAGACCTTGGATTAAGAAGTTGTGTGCCTTATCATTTGCCTCAACCTCAGCTGTCATAGCAGCATTGAGGAACTCATCATTGGTAGACATGATAAAGGGACTCCTCATTTTGTTCCAAATGGCTTGGCCTTGATTTTATATGTACATCGTCATCCTTGTCTTCCAATAGGGATAGTTAACCCCTTTAAAATAGGAGGCTTGTTATAATACCTCTCCAACGCCATTACTCAAAAGACTGGTTAGAATATATGAAGAAGAGCTAACAAGACTCTGATACCAATTGTAGGATCGGGTATGACGAGTCAGAAGGGATGAATGACTTCTTAAAATCTTTCCCTTGGCATCAGCAATACAATGCAATGAAAAATACAAACCCATAAGTTTCACCAAAGCCAAGACCCAAAGATCACAAAGACATCCGAGACATTCAATCTCATCAGTCTAACCGCTGGTCAGAGGGTGGTCGGACCGAATATCCGAGGTAGTTTACCACTCTTGAACAAAGGCAAGAAAACAATACCGCCAATAACTAAGAAAAAGGCCAACTCTTAAAGCATTTATTTAAATAAGATGAAACTTGGTACAAATCTATTCCAATCATTGATTGTGAAGATCGTAGCCAAAATTTCAACCTTTATCTAAAACAAGAAAGATTGCACCAAAACCAAGTAAAAGAGAGAAACATCAATCTGCACTTGCTCATGAGTTATAGATGATCTAGATGACCTTAAATATGTTCTCACATGTCATAGTAAGTTAGATCACTGTACAAAAGAGGGATGAACCAAGAAAAACAAAGAACTTCTCAAAACACCATAAGAAAAGGTCATCACAGACGGTTCAAAACTGTCATCACAAACAGTTTCTGAACCATCTGAATTCATGTGTTGTGATAACATGTGGTTATCATAGACGGCTCTTAAACTGTCTGTGAGAAGTTACAACACAGACGATTTTTTAAAGCAACCGTATGTGATATGTCAGATATCACAGACAATTCTTAAAAGTAGTCATCTATGATATCTGACATATCGTTGACAGCTAATACCAAAAACCGTCTGTGATATAACAGATATCACAGACAACTCTTAAACATAGCCGTATGTAATATCACAGATGATTTGATATTACAAGCCATCTGTGATAGCTATTTGAATAGCTAATTTTTTTTGTTTTTTGGCTAGTCTCAGAAAATGCTAGCCATGTCATCTGAAAACAAGCAAGCAGATCACATATATAGCATACGACAATCATTACACACATCTCATAAATGAATTAAACAACTGAATGAAACATAATTGAATAAATTGTTTGATTAAGTACAACTGAGTGAATTACAATTGAATCAAATGTTTGAATATCTAATCATCATTGTAGGGGTTGAACTCTCCATTCGGGTGAATGACCTCAGCTATCAAGGATTTGAAGAGCTTTTCTCAAACTTCGATGAGTTTGTCAAGATCGAATACACTTGTGTCAAATTCCATGCCTTGTCGCCATTGCCGAACTTGTTGGATCGTGGATCTGTACATAAGAAATGAGCTATGACATTTATTGGTATTATGTGAATGTAGAATTTGATTATACAGTACACTTACAGTGTCTAGCAACGTAGAAGTGAGACATCGAGTTTGTCGAGATTGAATAGTAAGAATAAGTCTTTAAAGGTTACGATGAAGTAGCCCGAGTTGTATAGAAAATGTGCCTCTGTGTATCTCACGGAGAATCCACTTTGCCAGATTGACTTCCTGTTGGACCTTTGTATGTATCAGGCATTCAAAGTCCTGGAAACCAATCCAAAGCTGGGTACTTGTGACTCGAGGACCAACGACACTCTGATCTTGTACTTCCAGGGTCCGAGAGGCGCCTTAATCTTCTTTGGTTGGGCCGTAACATCTCGCTTGCAATACATCTTCAACGTCATCTCCACGAGAGACAATGCGATGGCTTTTTGAAGTGAAACTTGAGGTGGAGTCATAGAGGGTTTTGTTTGATAGGTATGGTCATGTAGAGATCGTGGCATGGAAGGGTCCAAGACAATGTCCCTTTTGGGCCACTGGATGAATGTGTGGATAGCATCCCCTAGTATCACGATATCTTCATTGGGGGCTTCTCAAGTACGATGACCTCGAAAACATCATTAATCATGTCCAGCTAGACCTTCGCAAAATCGGTTCCTAGCTGGGCACTGTGCACCTGCGTCCCTAGCAGACATGAAAAATGCCATCCCCTGCCCAGCATCAATGAGAATGGAGCCAACAAGGTTGACCCTGACGATGCACGGCATGGGCTTCTATATAACAATACATAATGAGCTAAGGTGTCCTCCAGGTCAATCTATGTAACATTCTAGAGAGGTACATTACCTGGATATCATTGATAAGTAAGTGGGTGTCGCTATGTTCAGAAAGTGGCATGGACATGCTGCTACTCCGATGTTGAGTGAGACTGGGTACCACAATAATAGGGGTGGCTTGTGAGTTGTTGTGGACATTTCTCAGTTCTTCCTTCAATCAATCTATCTCCCCTCGAAGTGAGATAATCATTTTCTCTCGAAGTGAGGCAATAGCTCTTTCTCAAGTTGTACACGAAACTCCTGTTTCATTTGTCTCACGTTCGGCCTTGAATCGTTTTCTACTCCTATACACCTCGAAGTCGTTTGAGAATCTGTGTCTCCAAGGTACATAAACCCCCAGGACTCAGGCCTCATGTGCGACCTTGGTGTTCTTTATTTTCTAGGGCTGTGGATAGTATATCTTTCTCCCTAACTGCTTTGAAGAAGTCTTGAGAAGATTTGGTAATCAATGTTTGCTGCAAAAGGTAATCATATTATTTTAGACCCCATGAAGTTATGGATCCATTAACAACTAGGTAGTTTAATATATCTTATTAGGCATTGGGACACTTTCTCATCTGTAAGGTTTTTGAAAGAGGAGACACCCAAAGATGTGGTTGATAACCTCACTCTTAACCAGTTTCGGACGCGCTTATTTGTGATCCCAGCAAATGGCGGGGAGGCAGTGGCAGCGTTGGGGACGGTGAGGAGGCTTGGGGTGAGGTAGCGGTGGGCAGGGGAATTTATGCTTGGGGTGAGGCAGCGGTTTTTTTAGCTGCAACCATAATATTTCCAAGTGACTGTGCGGGAAGAGCCAAAATATTATCCTGGCGGTTTGAACCCAACAGAAAATTTATATTTTATGATGGTTACATGATAACCCTTAAGAAAATTATATTTTATGAAGGACTCGCAAGTGACCATCAGGCATTAGTATTATTATACCCGTCACAAAAATACTAATGCCTAATGGTCACTTGCGGGCCTGTCAAGAAAGGGATGTTCGGTTTTCTGGTAGTGTAAGAGCATCCAAATTAAGAGTATGAGGGATATACCAAAACAAAAGAGAGAAGTATATGATAGACAAAGTAAGATTGACTCTGAAACTAACATATTAATATCTACTTCTAGTATTGTCTCACATTGTGCAGCTTGAAATCGAAGACAAGGAATTACCGGTTTTTTTCTTATACATAGCCATGACTTGAATTGCATGTGCATTTCAATTCGTTCGGAAGATCTTTGGTTCACTGTCACTAATATGCAGGGACAGCGCTTATTAGGGCCCTAAGTTGGCCCTGGCCTTCCTTTTACCTACAAATTTCTTCGGAAGCTGTTAATTTTTACCACTTGTATACTAAAAGAAATGCTTGGCCCTCTATGTTTTTCTTCGAGCTCTGCCACAGCTACTACAAAGACAAATGAAGTGATTTTGTGTGGAGGTATTACAGGATGTAAGTTCTTCTGTTTTGTTCTTTTGGAATATTATAAGTGATTTCTTATTTTGTTTGGTATATGATATTTAGGACTGCAAATGAGAGTTTCATCTCGAGATGGATATTCTATGTGTTGAACCAACATTACAGATGTGGAGTCCAGGATTTCTGCAAAGCAACTTAGCATGTGGCTGTCATCTGAATGTAATGGTTAGTGCCATGAGAAAGCAGAGGATCATTATAAACTTCCTCTCTGCAAGATATTGTTTCTATAAGTACCCTAGCTATATATATATGTAAATTAGGATACGTGGGGTATTCACTAACAGGTGAAATTTAAGCTAATGTGCCTTCTAGAGCATGTACAATTTTGATAGAGATTGATTCGATTGACTTAATTGCATTAGTGCATCCAGTAGCAAATATTGCTACTAAAATCATGGCATTATAGTGCCTGTGCAAAGAGGTTATATATAGCTGCGCTGACAAATATCAGAGTATCTAATATATGGTAGTATCAAGTGTATGTGTTGCGTGGATCTCAGATAAGAAATAGCACAAGTTCTAAACTCATATTACTTTGTTTATTTAGAGTTTAGAATTTATAGTATTGTTTATTTGATATCCAAATAGATATTCGTTGTAACGCACGGGTAAGTGACTAGTGACATAAAATAGACAAGTTTTACAAGTAAAGGTGTTCTGTAGTATGGATTATCTAGTAGATGAATTTTAACTGTAACTTTGCGTTGGTAATTGATTTGCGTTGGTTGTACAAGTCTATGAATATGTATGCAGTATCTTATGTAATTTAAGCTTTCGACCTTCAGATTTTCAATGCCATTGTCGAGAAGATAGTTTGTGGTTATTGACTTATTGAATTTCTTTTTCAGGTACAAAACATAAAGGTTGTTGAAGTTATTGTTTGCTGATGGAGTGATCGTCCTTATTTTGCAAATGGTGATAGGATGATGATTTCATTATATGAACATCTTCATTGTCGACTTCTTTTGCATAGATGTTTTGTATATGCCAAGGATAGATTAGTATTGTGGTCGATGGGGTTGAAGTATTTACATGTGCTTATCAGAAATTTTATATTTTATGTTTATGTGTTTTGCATCATCTGAATTTCATCTATGTGTTGCAACTGTATTTGATTGTTGATATGACATTTTCTAAGTGGTACAATTGAGAAAATTGTATATTTTCTAAATTCTAGTTGAATGGTGCAAACTATTGGGATTATATTAAATTCACTATTCCTGGTGGCATAATTAAATTTATTTGTATTTTACATGTATATTCCTAGGTGTCTAAACTTTCAGGAATCATGCCAATGCTGTCAATATATCTGTCGAGGCAAACAGACAATTGAGAGCAGTTAACTGCTGGGAAAATTCTAACCGCTGGGAAAAACAATTTATCTACGGCAGTTAACTGCTGGGAATCCAGATATTTGCCAAGGGATGCCTTTCTCAGCAGCACTTTATCAGGCAGGCAATAAGTGCAAGGGAAACACATTCTCGACAAATAATTTGCTTTCCAAAGTAGTTTGCTCCAACAGTTTGATTGCCCTTAATACTATGCCATGGTGTAGTGAATGTGATATTTTGGGATATATGCAATCAAATTTTATAAACTTCGGCAATCGATATCTTTATAAATATTTAGATTAGATACATGAAAATGATATATCCTCATCTCAAAAGTACTTTTATAATATTATTAATTATTAGTTTTATAAATGTATCTACAATAGAAATTAGTTGTTAAAACTGTGTTTCGAGACTGTGTCCATATACATAGGATATATTAGCCATTAGTTTACCGCGCAGTCGGCGAGCTGATCTTGGATCCAGTGTAAAGCACACCTTTGTTACAAACAACGTTTGAGAAAGGTGAATTAAACTAACCGTCCTTAATTAATTGGGCCTTACATATGCACGAAGCCGTCTTAATGATACAAGTTGAGCTCGTAAATGCCACGCACTTATGCTATAGTGCATATATAGTAGTACCAGTATATATGTGCATGCATCACGAAACATTGCAACCCTGGTGAACTGTAGGTACGTACGTGCAATACGTACGTACAGTACCGGCATTAATGTCGTCGCATCGACCGCACCGTAATGGGCAAATCCATACATGATCTGTGCCACATTAATAGCACCAATATGGGTTTGTTCTTTACGACTTCTAAAAGTTATTTTTGATTTTTACTATAGTAACTAATTTTTAAATGAAGTATTTTTTTAAGATGGGGTCTACAAGTTAATTGTAGTACACGTTAAAAAATTAATATCTGTACCATAAAAAATCGCAAGTGAGTATCTTTTTTTCCGCAATCCCTGTCGCAAACAGCCAAAAAGTCATCAGCCGCAGCCAAAAACCATCAGCCGCAGCTAAAAAGAACATACCCTATATATGATCCCTAGCTAAAGCAAGATCTGCATCATGAGTGTGCAAACTGTGCATCATTTAGTTTCATGTCTTTCATTTTGAAAAATTATGAACACATTTAAGGGATATGCTTTATGGTTCTCCATGAGCATAAGTATGCTGCATTAGCTAGAGGTGAATATGTACTTCCAGTGATTAATATGATCAAAAATTGGGCACGAAAAGCATATGAGAAGAGTTCAGTGTGACCAAAATTCGGCACCAAAGAAATTTAATAATTAAACTATCGTATTATGCTTTCTAAGAAAATCTTCACATTGTATATTCTTTCCCAAAATGTTTATTTTAAATACTATTTATATCCATATCCCTTTCTCTAAAGTTAAATAATTCCATATGACACTTTAAAGTGTCACCAGGAGTGGTAGATGGCGACGCCTCCCAGAAAAGTCATTTAAAGTTTCAAGAGTGTGGTAACACCATGACTCCATGCAGAGTCACGAGAAGGGTCACAAATTAAACGGCAACTTAAAAAAAAAAAAATCTTGGTGACACTTCATTCGTGTGTCTCCAAGAAATAAACTATTTTTTAGTGTGACACGAATGCCCTTTTATTAGAAACCTTCACCAATCTATCAGGACTAAATTCGCCTCCAATTGTTGAAGGGTTATCTTGACTTTTTCTATTTTGTGCATGGACATCCAGACAGACTGCATCATCTCTCGTCTTTCCGGATCACATTTTTGTGGGTTCTTCCATTTTTTGTATCTTTAATTGTTCCTTGTCAATATGCACACATACCCTACCAAATGAATTGGATAGACTAAATCCCAATTTATTCCAGTTTCAGCTTCTAACCTCTAGCTTTCACAAATCAGAAGTCAGAATAAACATATTGACCTTTTAATTTTGGTATTTTAGCTTTTTTTTTGCTTTTTTGTTTTTTTATATTATCTGTGGAAATATAACAATATTTTTTATTTTTCTTTAATTGAATAACTAAGAAAAAGCTAATAGTTGTTGTAGTGTAATTTTAACCAAAAACTACTGAAAAAGCTAAATTAAACGAAACCTAAGAGTAGTATGTACTAGATGTCAATTTTATCAATCTGCTTTAAAATCGATCAATGCGCAAAGTTTTGTTTCGGTGGAGCAACGGAGCAAGTCCCGACAATTAAGTGGCAATATTTTCCAAAAGCACAAACGGATGTGAAATCACACCTTACTCCCTAGCTAGCTGGCTACATAGCACGTAGTGATGATATATCAGCTGCTAGCTCCGATTGCATGCACATGTCTATGAAACAGTAAATTGATTAGGAGTAAGTACCTGCAGAACTTGAATACTACCTGCAGACTTGAATACTCCTGCTGTGATGTCAAATCTTTCCCCTCTGGAATTTAGGATCCTTTCCACTGAACACTACTGATGCCGCTGCATGTGCCCCTCCCCCTGCTCCTACGATAGACTTGTCACGTTTTAATTTCGTCATCTCTCCCATACGAGTACAATCAATGCACGCTACGCGGGGCATCTAGCCATCGAGGAACATCAAGTGTCCAATCAACGTAATTAAGAGCCTATTTATATTAACTTTTACAGATGATTTTTTGTTTTAACTTATAAATAGTAATAGCTTGTAGAGAAAAATGTAGAGAGAGAGAAATTGGCGTACGATTTTGATTAGACTAGTAGATTCTACCTTGAAAAGACACTCCGTTTGTAGAAAAAAAAGTAGCCTTTAGAAGCTAATACAAACAAGACATTCCGGTATGTATGTGTGTACGGCCAACGAACATAGGGTTTTTGGCCGTTTTGACATTTTTTGAACCCATATTTGTTATGACTTATTAATCCCCATAAAATATCACGCAAATAACATTCTGGTATGGTTTTTGGTTTTAGTGCATACCGCAAATAACAAAGCCTAATTTGTTATGACTTATTAATCCCCATAAAGTATCACGCACTAAAAAATTACAGATACCATACATAAGACGATATTATAAACAATACAGAACTATAGCCAAATTACTGTGACCTACTTACTTCATAATACAAGTTATATTAATTATGGCTAGCTGACTGACACTGACTAACTATGACTATGGTAATAATGAGAAAGACATCCAACAAATAATTACCTAGCCTTCGAGGGAAGAAATCAAAACTGCTAAGATCGTGATGACTGCTCTGAACTTCACTCCAAAAAAATTTAATTATGTCATGTTCCCTCAGTCCTCAGCGACGAGTGCGAGAACGAGAAGTGAAACGCAGTTGAGATGAGCGATGAGCGACTGCGAGAGTTTGGCGTTTATAGCTAAGCGAAGGGGTAGCCGCTGCGTTGGCGCGGAATTTTGGAGGCATTGTCAAGGTGCAGCACTACAAGCAAGGGGGGATAGCATCGATGAGGCGACAGATAATGGCGGACCAAGGAATTTCAGGATGGGTATACAAAATTACAAAAATATTATTCAATAGAAAATATAAAAGTTCACAATAGCAAAAATTAAAGTACAATTGTTCTTACTAGAGACAACATCTCAAATAATGTAAAATAATTAAAAAAAATTACAAATATACTCGATGATTTGCATGTTATCGTATATGCTTCATGATTGAAAGATTACAGCTAATTCCATTAATATGCAATTCCACTTAATTCCCATTGTCCCTTTTGAAACTATCTGTATTCACTATTTACATTTAGGTTAGTGAAAATTGACTTGAAACCATTTATTCATACCTTTCAAATACTTGCCATTTATTCATAGAATCACAGATAAGAGCACCAGAAGGACAAAAATCACCACATGGATTTGTTTAGCCTTTTGTGATCGTTGGAAAAAGATGTAAATTAGCAAAAAAAAATTTGCACTTACTAACACAACAGGAACTATCAAAATTCATCTGATTTTATGTTTGTAGCAAAACAAGACCTTAAAGATTTCTTGTCTGCTAGCTCCTTTAGTGTTGGTCACAAAAGTGATACCTTTCATTTCAGTTTCAATGGCAACATGCATTTGGTGTTTTATAATTTAGAAGCTTGTGATGTGTAAACACACAATATTCGACAAGAGGAGCTGCTGAGCTACTTAAATATTAGATAATCAACATAAATTGTCCATCTGAATGGTTTTTAATGAGAAGAAGATCAAGAGAGGCACAATAACGTCTGATAAGAGAAAACTAGTAACTAACCGCATCACGAAGTCCTAACATGCATCAAGAACGTCTCAAACACAATATTTCCTTGAGAAAGATATATTCACTATTTATATTCAGAATAGTGAAAATTAACTTAAAGCCATTTGTTCACACCTGTGAAAATACTTGGATTTGTTCACAGAATCACAGGTAGGAGATGGAGAATATGGATTTCAATTCATAAGAAATAATTCACCTGCTGCTAAGGACCTTACTTCACATATTCACAGCAAAGTGCTTAGATAAAGACATGACATGAAGGCTATGAAGCTTAGTAGCTCACACCTCTAAAATACTTGCCATATAGAATATGCTACTTAGACTTAAAGATATGGAGAATATGAATTTCAATTCATAAGGCATAAGTACTAATTTAAAGATAATTGATCCAAATCCAGTAATCCGCCACATCTAAACAAGATCTAAGAACCAAAACAAGAAACATATGCCAAATCCACCACATCCATCCAATCATCCATGAATCCATCATCCACCTAGCTCAGAAGTACAAAACTACAAACCCTAGGGGTACGCAAGCAAAGCAGATCTATTGTCTACACATCTAGATTCTAGAGCATGTGGGTCACCGGGTGCCGTATGCCACAGTCCTGCAATGTGGCAATGCCCGCTCGGCCGGTGGCCACTCCAGCTCCAAGGCTCTTGCTGCCTGCGCAGCCTCCATAACAGAAGAGCAGAAACAGGGGGCATCCACCACCGCCAAGCACCAGCCGAGTGCTGACTACCAAGAGATGGAGAGATGGTTAGACGCTAGATGAAGAGAGGAGAAACTGAGTGAGATATGGTCTCCCAACTGGGTATGAACAGGACAACAGGGGGCCTGGGCTAGTGTCGATGGAGCTGGAAATGGGCCAAAAGGATCCAGCACCAATTTTGGCAAAATGGGTATGAATAGAATGAATTTGGCCTAACTACTAGTATACGTATGTATTATACCTTATATATAGTGGATTTTTTGTTAAATGTTTTTTACATATTCAGTTGAATACCCCTGAATCATGCTAGGTCCGCCCATGGCGACAGATGTGTGGACAAGGGAGGCTAGGCAGTGGGAAAAGATGGCCATTGCACGGTGGCTATGCAGATTTTGCTTAGGAGAGAGAGAGAGTCAGAGAGTTAAAAGAGGAATTAAATGAGCATCGCGTGTCGCTAATTAGGATTAAATTAACATGAATTAGTATGGCTAATCAGATGTATACTTTCAAATAGGTAAAACTCTGGAAAATTTACACAATCAAGTGCATTGTGTGAGGATCGTTCAAACAAATCATAATTTTTGGAGCTCACTTGCTACAATAAAAAATTTCTATAAATAGTCTACTTAAATGAATTCTTGAGTAAATTCAGAATGGATAAAATTATGAAACAATTATACAATTAAGTATGCTACGTCGGGAGGCTTCACATAAAATTTTATAATTTTTGAAGCTCATTTGCTATATCTAAAAATTCATACATGCAGTGCACCTAAACGAACTCATTAATTAGGGTTACATTAGCCTTTAATGATCCTACTAATTGGTTATGGATGTGGGGTAGCCCCCTGCCACACGATGGTTGTGCAGCCTTTCGCTGCTGGATGGTGGCCGTGTGGTAGAGGCCTGTGTCGACCCCCGAGGGTGCCACACGGTTACTGTACGGTAGATGCATTATTTTTGTCAATTTCCTATGATGACTATCATTCTTGTTAATATAAATTAAAAAAAAAAAACCAAAACAGCCTAAAACTCATGAACATGATCATGCCCTATATGCATGTCGGCCCGCCCCGGTGATCGTGTAGCGCATGCTGTATACGCTGATATGCATTAGCAAGATAAATGCACTCTTACTAGGGGGTGTTCAGAATGGCGTTAGTTTATGGTCTTTTTTTATTGTAGCTGGCTTATTTTTTTACTGTAACTGAGTTGGCTTATTTGGCATAATTAAATTTAAAAAATAAAAAAAAACATGTTAGCCCATCACAGACAATACAAAGGAATATAAGAAAAAAAGAAAAAGGCAAAAAAGCCTAAAAATAAAAAACAAAATTAATGAATAGTAAAAAAAGCTGAGGTCGGGAGCTAAATTGAGCCGTGCCTAAGACTTATTTTACCTATGGTTTAAGCATATGCTAGCTTGATTCCTTTGTGCATTTGCCCTAGCATATACATTCACTCACCGTCGGCAGGCATATTGGTCGAGCACCATAATTTCAAACATGCAAATTCAATTGAAATCTAGATATATTTTTCAAAAATTTCAGTTTTAGTATATTACCTATTTACAAAAATTCAAATGAAGTACATACCTCAAAGAATATACTTGAATTCAAAGTTTTTCAATGGTTTTTTTATCACATGCTTTGCTGATTTTTATGTAAAATCAGCACAAACAAACAATTACAAAAAAGACAAATATTGTTTTTATTTTAAGCTTATTTGAACTAGTTAGTAAATAAGTTAACCTCGACATCAAAGAATTTTCGCAGGTTATATCTAGGAGAAATACATAGGAAAAATTGGGTGTTTCAGCAGAGCTTGGCCCGAAGACACCTTTTGCGTCGCTCAGCCAGATTTCTTTATGCATGCAGCTATCCAAACGTACGAAAACCAAAAAGATTCTGTATCTGAAGAGCCTGGCCCAAGCTTATGGACCCTACCCATCAAGCCCATAGTGACACAAAGGGTACGCATGCATGGTGCATGTCAGCATGTGTGCTCACTGCTCACCTTGATCCGGTGTGAAGATGGCGAGTTTACTTGCCATTTGATTCTCGAGTTCAGTGGCGAAGCCAGGAATAAAATTGAGGGTGAGCTGAATTATTTATTGGGCTAAACTAAGTTGACACTAATATAGTCTTTTACTCTTATAGAATTTTAAATTCACATAGAAATAACACAATTGAAGACAAACAACGTAAAAGAGAGAAATACAAAGTACATACATCGACAATAGAAAGCGCATACCCAAGAATATATAATTATTCTACCATAAGTGCGGAGTAGCGATAAGTCACCTGTGTACGAAACATATAAAAATTAGTGATATAATATAAAATTGTGAATGACAATGAAAATTTAAATCATATGAAACATACCACAAATAAGCTAATTTGAATCACGAGACAAATTTGAATCACGGGGCAAATGCATTCTACGCGATTTCATGCCTTGGAAGCGGTTTATGATCTTATCATCGTCAATGCTTTTAAAGATCTCTCGCTCAGTGTAGTACACCATCAAGTCATTAAGCCATTCATCCGCTACCTTATTGCGCAAATCAGTTTTGATAATATTCATTGCTGAAAATATTCTCTCAACAGATGTCGTTGCCATCGGAAGTATTAATGTCAACTCGATGAGCCGATATACATCAAACTTAGAGAAGGAGTCGCTTGGATCAAGACAAGACATGCATACCAATAACTCTGAGGAAACTTCATTGAATCGATGATTCATCTCGTTTATAATTGCATCAATAGCAACATTGAAAATGTCAACTTTGTAATAATGATGTTGAGTCACTTTATGTTTCTGACGTACGGATTTACCTATAACTCCAATAGGATCTTCCATATTTGGCACATCAATTTTATAGATTTCACAAAAGCTTTTGACTTGGTTGAACAATGGCTCCCATCCATTATCTCTCATATCTTAAAAGCGTTCTTTCACATCCTGTAACAAGTCCATAGCTTCAACAAATCTTGATGCTTCCTTTGCAAAGCAAGTGATAACTCATTTGTAATGCTCAATATGGTTATTAAGAAATGCATAATGAATACAAACTCAAAGCATTCCATCTTTTTTAGCAAACATGCTGCTCCACCATGACTTGAGTTTTGACAAGCATCTTCACTTACAAGCTCAAGCACATCCACCACTGCCTCCCACATTTGATATATACGAAGCAAGGTTTTGAGATGTGAGCCCCACCAAGTATCTCCAGGTCTAGCAAGTCCAGCTTCTTGATGCAGTCCTGTCCCAGCTGAAATCAAACCATTCTCTAGCTTCTCCAACAAGACCTCATGATGTTTTTGAATCAACGCATCTTTTTTTTACAAGATGAACTCACAGTAGTCACTATCAAGGGAACATAGTTGAAGAAATCTGTAATAGCTCTACTACAACTTGCCACAGTGACAACTACCAACTGTAACTGATGGGCAAAGCAATGAACATAGAAAGCATTTGGATTATCATCCCGAATAAGTTTTTGCAATCCATTAAATTCACCTATCATATTTGAAGCTCCATTGTAGCCTTGCCCACGCAGTCTTGAAATAGGCAAGCTATGTCGAGCAAGCAATCCAACCAAAGATTTTTTTCAATACCGCAGATGTACAATTTGTGATATGCTCAATAGCAAGAAACCTTTCCATCACTTTTCCTTGATTGTTTACAAATCTGCATAAATGATACGATTGTAAAATGTAAAGGTAACACAAAACAACAATACATAAATGATAGGATGGTAAAATTAGATGTTGAACTATAACTAACCTCACAATCACCGCCATTTGCTCTTTTATTGATACATCTCTGGATTCGTCAATAAGGATTTCAAAATTTCTATCTCCAATTTCACCTTTAATTACTTCTGTGACCTCTTGTGCACAACATTTAGAAAGCTCTTTTTGAATATCTGAAGATATCATAACTGCATGCCTTGGAGCTGTATCAAATGCCACCTTTACTTCTTTCTTTTTATCTTTGTACCAATCCAACAACTCTTTAAAATTTTCCTTGTTGATGGAAGTAGATGATTCATCATATCCTTGAAAAGCTTCACCTTGAGCTATGAGATATCTTGCACAATCTAAATATGCAGTTAAACGAATTTTGTATGCAATTTTAGCCTCCCTACTATAAATACTGATTTTACTAGACACACTTGACCTTTGATTCTTGAAATCATCGCAAAGACCCCTTGCAATATGGTGAAAACTTTTTATACCGCCGATATGTTTATTAAAAGCATATAAAGCAGTCTTCCAACGAGAGAATCCAACTTTTGTAAATACATCACTTCCAATTGTATTGGGTTGTGCTGGCTTCTTGAAAAGAAAACAATAGAAACAAAAGGCGGCATCCTTTTCCACACTATATTCCAACCAATCAAACTTCTTATACCATGATTCTTGAAAAGATCGCGACACTTTGCCATCTAAAGTTTGTGGAAATGAATGTCCAATTACTCGAGTAGGACCATTCAATAAATATGCCCTTCTCACTTGATCTCTAATTTCGTTAGCATAATCTTCAATTGGTATGCGAAGCGCCGGATCAGCAATAATTTCATTTGGATTAAATTATTAACTTTTGTTAATACATAATTAGAAATCTATAAATAAAATATAAGAATTAAATTATTAACTATCTAATATCTATACACAATTATATACTCAAAATATAAACTTAACTCTAAAATATCACTCTAATACACAATTAGTATTTAAGTATTTAAGAAAGATAAAAATCCTTACCACTTTACCAAATATCAGTTGATGAGCTCTGAGCTGACGGCCAACCACTCGTCACTCACCGAGTTAAAGTGTTAAACGCCAGCACCCCCGCCCCCACTCTCGGTCTCTCCGCCTGTCCTCACTCCTCCCTCAGCCCCCCACGCGACCGCTCTATCCTCACTCCTCCCTCACTCCCTCAGCTCAGCAGTCCTCACTCCTCCCGCAGGCCGTAGGCGCCGCGCTCGCTCCTCGCCGCCCCTGCGCCCCGGCAGCCCGATCGAATCCCTGCCTCCTGCTGGCTGCTCCCCTCGGCCCTGGCCAGCTCCCCTGCACCGCCGGACGGCCGGATCTACTCGCCGACGGCCCGCGGCGCCGCCCTCGCCTCCCTCGCGCCCCGGCCGGCTCCCCTGCACCACCGGATGGCCGGATCTGCTCGCCGACGTCCCGCGGCGCCGCCCTCACCGCCCCCACGCCCCGGTCGGCTCCTCTGCCCCGCCGGATGGCCGGATCTGCTCGCCTCCGGCCCCGCACAGCCCGCAGGTCAGATTGTACTCCGTAAAGATCCGATTGCTAGTACCTGGGGGCTGGTATAGCAATGGTATGTGTCTATGTGAGATGGTGTTTTAGTGGGCCGTGTGATGTCTTTGTTGAGCTTTTGAGGACAGTGGGCCGGGGTGTGCCGTGTGCGGCCTGGGGGGGGGGGGTTCCCTGCGATCGGGGCAGGATAGGCTCGAGCCTTACCAAGCCTGCCCCTTGGCTTCGCCCCTGCTCGAGTTATATATGCTCCTAGCTCCAAACATGATTTATATAGATTCAAGTGGTAGCATCCATTTAACCTTCCAAGCATGCCCGTCCAAATTTAGTGGAGCTAGCATTTCTGCAGGGACGTACTACATGCGCCCACTCCTTTAATTCAAAAAACAGAAGAAACATTTGGAGGTAAGTTGCACGTTATTTGTAGATTTAATTATTGTTTAGAATTTGAATTTAGCACATACTGGCCGGTTACATGACAAAAGCGCATGCATGCAGGCGTGATACCATGCATCGTACCTCTTGCGCGCCAACGCCAATCTGTTACGTACCATATTGCCACGTAAGGCACGTGCCAACGTACGTTACATCAAAAGGGCGAGTCCATGAGCAGCCTCTTGCCACAGAGAAACGCAGATTGCACTAACCATGCATGCATCCATATACTACTAACCATGCATGCATGGGTTTCGTTAGCCTCGAGCCTATCTGTTAGAATTAATCAAGATGTATGCATCCTACATGTGCGTGTGCACGTCACGAGTTTTAGTTAATTTGCATGTTAGTTAGTTAGTAGCAGCACCGTATACATACTTGTTAGTTTGTATGTTGTAGTGCAAAATTATCTAGTCGTTACACGCAGTAGCGCTGCTCTGATGGAGTAGTAGTTCATAGTCTGTACGTGCTGCATGTAGACTACAATTAGTCTACGGAAGAAAGAGGTACACGTTATGAGTTGGCGCAAGAGCCGGTCAGGGCTGTTATGGCCATGCACAAGTGGTCAGTGGCGGATCTAGGATTTTATCACGCCTTAGGCTAAACTTTAATAAACTAACATCTTAAAACTAATATCAATATACACTCATACCATGGCATAATGAAGATTTGCTCTCTATCCTATCCATGGTAGTGTATGTTTTTGTCAGTTTTGGATAAAAAAAAGATTACAGATAAGAGTTACACATATACACTCTATATCTATGAATGATGGAAAGATTACAACTTGTGAACCTGACTATGCTTCGCAAGGAACAATGCTCACTCAGACCATTTGATCGAAATATTCTAGATTCTCGTGCTAATCGTTTGACATTTACAAGCAAAATGACTACTAATCATATTAGAAACTAAATGGCAAGAACTTTAGCTCCTTTCAGTTTCGCCACTGAATGTTTCTAAAAATAAGTCTACAAGGGGTTTTAGTAATCAAAGAATTACCTTATGTTGGTCTACCCCACGATGTCCTTCTCAACGTAGATAGTCGAGTCTTTCTTCTTTGAGGGGAAGGTGCCCACGATCTTGGTTCTCTCTCCACCCGCCACTCCATGCTCAGATTCCCAACCTGCATGTACACACAAAGGAATCATACTTTGTCCTTCCCTAATTGTAAGTCATTTTGGGGCATGTGTGCTTTTCTAACTTCGAGTCCACGTATTTATGTAATTATCCAGATTGTCCACATGAACATAATATCATAGCATTGCTGTCGAAAATGATTTAAAAATATTATGTATCCGCAGTTTTAGCAGTATATTTTGCTAAAAATACCAATAATTAAAGTTGTTGATTTCGGATAGCAGAAGCAAGATTATTAAGGAAATTGGGAACCCCAGAATCCGAACCAGTCCCTGATCCGAACCTAAACAATCAATCCTCAAATCGATATTCCTATTTTAGAATTTTGAAGAGCAAAAGCATGATTATGAAGGAAATTGTAAACCCTAGAATCCGCACCTAAATATGGAATCCCCAAATCAAAATTCCTATTTCAGAATTCCCAAGAGTTGAGGCAAGGCTAAGATGTTAAGGAAATTGGGAACTCTAGAATCGGAACATATACATTGAATCCCCAAATCGAAATCCTTGGAGGAAGCTGGCATGGGAGGGAGTCGGCAGCCCTAGAGACCAGGAGCCAGTGCTAGAGGGAGGCGACGCCGGTGCCAGAGGGAGGCGGCGGCCCTGGAGGCCAGGAGTCAGCGTTGGACTATTGGAGGAGTGGATGCGTGGAGCCTTCAGCCGTGGAGGCGTGGTGGGAGGCTGGACTGCGCATGCGCGACGTGCGCAAAGGCACAACCACGTAGGCGAGAGCGGTGGCCGACGGTGGGGGCACGCAGGCGCGGCACGCGGATCGGGGCTGGGCGGCTGGGGCTGAGGGGAGGAGGAGGCGGCGGGGAGGGGAGGAGGGGCGGCGGGGGAGGGGAGGTGGGGCAGCGGGGAGGGAGGAGGAGGGGCGACGGGGAGGCCGGGGGGGGGGGCGGCGGGGGGAGAGGAGGAGGCGGCGGGGAGAGCGAGGGGAGAAGGGTGGCGGCGGGGGGATCTGCGGAAGGGGAGGAGGGGGGCGGCGGGGAGAGGGAGGAGGGCGGCAGGGGGAGAGTGAGGGGGAGGAGGACGGCAGCCGGGGGGATCTACGGAGGGGGAGGAGGGGCGGCGGGGGGAGGGAGAGGGAGGAGGGCGGCGGGGGGCAGCGGTGGGAGAGCGAGGGGAGGAAGGCGGCGGCGGGGGAGAGGTAGGAGGGCAGCGGGGAGAGGGGGAGAAGGGGGCGGCGGGGGGAGGGAGAGGGAGGAGGACGGCGGGGGGCAGCGGTTGTGCCTCCTCGAGCTGGGCCATTATAACTTGATTTTTCTTGGGCTTACGTAGGAATAGTTTCATTGCTATTTTTTCTGGGCCTCGGGCTATAGCCCACCTAGCCTGAGGCCTAGATACGCCCCTACAAGTGGTTTGTGCATGTATGTACTGAGCTTATTTAAGTTCAGATAGAGATAGAGTTTTTAGATGCATTGAATAAGAGAAACAGTAGTCAAGAAAAGATGTGAGCAGTTTGCACGTCACATCCCCTGAGTAGTTCTAGTTCACTTGGTTCCCCTGTGTGCTCTCTCTCCATTTCGTTTTTACCTTGTAAGTCTGTGAGTTTATCTAGTCGTGTGTTTGCATGCATATTTGAGTGCTCCCAGTTCTATCACTAGCAACGGTCGACGCTGTAACACACCCTCTTGGCGACAGTGCCATAGATTAGGGTTATAAAAAAAGCTCGAGGCTCGCGTGCTGCTCAAGTTTGGCTCGCTTTGGACTCGATTCGAGTTTAGCTCGAACTCCAAACAAGTCAAATTCGAGCTTCATCCTAAACTCGCGAGCTTCAACGAGCCGAGCTCGAATAGTTCACGAGCTTAGGATTTTTTTACCCCCTCCCTAATTCCCCACACCTCCTCCCGCCTCTCCTTTCAAATTCCCCCCACACCCCCAGTCCCCCACCCACCTGCCCACCCGCGCGGCCGCCCCCCAGGCCCAAATCTCGCCCCCCCGCCGTCCCTCCTCGGCCCCGCTGCCGCCGCCGCCCCTCCTCGCTCCCCGCCACCCCCACCTCGTCCCCCTCCTCTCCCCCGCAGCCGCCCCTCCTCTCCCCCCGTCCCCTTCCTCTCCCCTGCCGCCACCCCTCCTCGCCTCCCGCCGCTGCCACCCCTCCCCCTATCTCCTTCCTCTCCCCCGCCGTCGGCCCCCCATCCCCCTCCCTCCTCGCCCCGCCCCCTCCTCCCCATCCCCTTCCTCTCCCCGCCGCCGGCCGCGCGCCTGGTCCCCCTCCTCTACCCCCACCCCTCCTCTCTCCTGCCATCGCCCCTCCTCACCCCCCGTCGCCGCCCCTCGTCTCCCCCGCCAGCTCCCCTCCTCTCCCCCGGTGGCGCCCCTCCTCAACCCAGATCTGGCCAGATCCATGGCCGGTCCGCCCCTGCAGCTCGGCCACGGCTCCGCAGGTACTCCCAATATCTCGATAGTCCGCACCGAGCCTACACGAGCCAAGCTCGAGCGAGCTCGAGTTTTGTCCGAGTCAAGCTCGAGCCGAACTTAAAATTTGATGTCGATCTCAGGCTTTCTTGAGCTTGGCTCAAGTTTCTACCTCGCTCGAGCTTGCTAGGTCAAGCTCGCTCGAGCTTGGCTCGTTTACAGCCCTACCATAGATGGATGCAGGTGAAGCTTGAGAGAGAAGAGGAAGAGATGAAGATGGGCCTTTTTCATCAACAGTCAGCCCACAACCTAACCTTCAGTCCACAACAAAGCCCAACTAACAACTAATTTTCACATCCAAAATACCAAATCCAAGTATTCAGTGAGAGGGGGGCGTGCGACACCTCCTTAGCCCTCACGGCCGCGCGAGGAAGCCGGGGCAACGGGGTGGTGTGAGGAGGTGCGGCACGGCAGTGGGTAGGTCCTGCGACACGTTGGGTAGTGTACGACTAGGAGGGGGAGGAGAAGACGGACTGACAGAGTAGGGTAGGACGCAGGAGGAGCCGAGGAGGGGAGGGGATTTTCCTTGGGGGCTGGCGCGTCGGCGCGTGACGAGCCGAATCCAGAGCCAGGGAGTGGTGGAGGAGTGGAGGAGGGAAGGATGGAGAACGGAGGGGAGGGGATCTGTGCTGGGCGGGCAGACTGCTAGAGCCTAGACCAAAACCGGGGATGGGGAGGAGTCGAGGTAAGGATGGAGGAGGGAAAGGGAAGGAGAGGCAGAACCGCAGCCGCATGAACCAGGACACCGCACCGTCGTCGGTCGAGTTGTCTCCCATCGAGGGTAAGGCACCGAATCGAGGAGCTGTGGAGGAGGAGGTAAGGGGCAGCTGAGGAAGTGAGGAGTGAGGAGGCCAGGAGTGGAGGGGGCTGACCGACAAACAACTGAGGTGGATGTTATATTGTTTCTTTATTGTTTATCCATGTTGATATTATATTGCATATTTGCACAGACAATTAGATAGTAAAATCTAAACTATCTACATAGACAATTAGGCAGCACAATCTAGACTATCTAACTAATTGTATTTTGTGTAGTGATGTGTTCTGTAACTTGCTTGTAGATTTGAAATAATAGAGAAATGAGCTTCGTATAACTATTTCACAAGCAATTCAAGTAGTATTCTCCCAACCGATGAGAGTTCAACTCAATCAAAGAGGCTTTGACTAGAATTTTATCCTAATAAAATTATTGCCGATCTGGCGTACCGCATACTAATAAAAGATTATGTCAAGAAAATTAGAGATCAAATGAGGAGGACATATTTGTTGAATGGTCAAACTTGAGCAATTGGGCAGGTCTTTCTAACTCGAGCAATTTAGTATCACTAATTTTGCTAATTTTTGATATACAGATGATAGATCGTTACTCACTAGAAGCATATTTATATATTTTGGAGATGCGTTTTTCATTACTGATGTACCTTCATTGTATTTATCTCTCTTTTTTGTATTGATTCACTTCTATTCGAGTATGAATTTGAATTGCATAAAAGCAAAAGACATGTTTATAACAATTTAGCATAGTCATTCGAGACCATCCTAAGCATAAAAAAACCGGCAGTTACCAACCGTACTGGTCATACTGGTAAAATAATCGGTCTGAGAAAGTTCTAAAATTTGAATTTAAATGGATAAACAGTAATTTCGGGTGGTAACCGGTTAAACAGATGGTAACCGGTCATATTCAAATTTTAAGTTTAAACTTTGTTTGATAAAAATTAGATAGTTTAAAACCAGTAACCGATACCAAAGAGGATCTGATATTTTTTTGTTTCGGTTTTTGAATCCTTTTCCACCCTCCATTTTCATTCGTGGCTTGGCCACTACATGCAACTAGGGGTGCAAACGGAGCAGATATTTTTCGTCCAACTGACTGACCGAAGGCTCGCGGAGCAAATATAGAAAAGGTAAATAGGTATCCGATACTATCCGTGTCTGACTCCGACTCTGAGCAAAAAAAATATAGAATAGGATACAGGATAAGTGATATCCATTTGTATATATTCGTATGTCAAGTGATATGAGGAAGTCTGTTGTGACTTCACTTAAGAATAAGATAATATATAGGTAGATTATCACATCTAAACATGTAGAGAATATTGAATGCTATTATTTCGATATCTCAGTGATTAATCTCTCTGTGTTCACTTAGATCGCACTCTACTGTCCAATATCATGTGTAAAGAAGCGAATAATTTCTGTCCGACCGACTATCCAAAGTCTTATGAAACGAATACGGAATAGAAAAATGAGTATCTGGTATTATCCATGTCCGACTCCGATTCCAAGAAAAATACGAAATAGGATACAAGATAAGTGATATTCATCTGTATCCGCTCTGATTACACCCCTACATACAACACAACCCCTACATGCAACACAACAAGAATTAACACGTACCGTACTACTTACTGCACCTGCACTCTCCCTCTCTCTTGATCTCTCTCTCCTCTCTCCAGTCTCCACTGCCTTTTTAACCACCCACAGACTCCTCTGCTCGATACATAGCCACATACACAAGTACACAACTCACCTTCCTTTCTTGTGCTCCATCCATATCACCACCTCTGCGAAAGCAGCCATGATGAGCAGTAGGCTCAACACCGGCGCAGTCGCACCAACCACCGACGTCGTCGCCGACTTCGCCTACGCTCCAATGCAGCCCTACGTAGGCTGCGACTCCGGCATGGCCACCATGCCCAACGACCGCCCTCCGCAGCTCCAGCACCACCTCTACGACAACCTCGACTTCGCCGCGGGCTTCCCGTTCCAAGAACCGGCTCTGCTCTCGGCCTGCTCGGCGCCCAACTCCCTGCAGCCCTTGGCCCCGCAGCTCACCATGCCAATGGCGATGCCGATGGCGCCGTCGTCGCTGCAGATGCCGATGATGACGCTGCCAGGCGTGACGACGGCGGGGGACTTGTACCCCTTCGGCGCCGGTGGGCTCGTCAAGCGGGAGGACGGCCCCGTCGTGGACGTCGGCGGCGGGAGGATCGGGCTGAACCTCGGCCGGAGGACGTACTTCTCCCCAGCGGATGTGCTGGCCGTGGACCGGCTGCTGATGCGCTCGCGCCTCGGCGGCGTCGGTGCCATGGGCGTGCTGGGGCTCGGGTTCGGCGCGGCCCACCACCACCAGCCGCCGCGGTGCCAGGCCGAGGGCTGCAAGGCCGATCTGTCCGCCGCCAAGCACTACCACCGCCGCCACAAGGTCTGCGAGTACCACGCCAAGGCCGCCGCAGTCGCCGCCGGCGGCAAGCAGCAGCGCTTCTGCCAGCAATGCAGCAGGTACGCACGTACTGCTGTGCAATGCATATATTCATCGGCCATCTGTGCCACTGACAGGTGGCCCCGCGCACCCCACTGGTATCTAGCTTCTCACACGGTGGCTAGCCAACCCATCACCTAGATACGTGCTACTGGAGATAATTTTGCTTTGTCTCTTCGCATCATTTTCATTTTACATATGGCCATGAATCCATTGTTAGTACTTAGTGCATGTACTACTACTGATCATCACATCATATCATATATATCGATGATTGATGCATATCAGATAAGATCAGGGGGTCAGGTTCTGAGCGTATCTGCAATTCCGCATATACATACGCGTGCCTCCCCTCTTTATCACTAGCTGCCTACATTGACCAATGTAGCACATCCATCATTGCAACTCAGATCATAGTCACATATATAGTGTGGTATAGGGATGCACTGTGTACAGATACATGATACTACCGATGTATACATGCATGGGCATATACATGTAACATGTGTATATAGGTATATATGTTATTTATTTTTTTTTTGTTTTTGACAGGTTTCATGTGCTTGCTGAGTTTGATGAGGCCAAGAGGAGCTGCCGGAAGCGGCTCACGGAGCACAACCGTCGCCGCCGGAAGCCCGCCGGCGCACAGGCTAAGGTCTCGCCGCCGCTTTCGAAGCAAGCAGACACTAGCATCACCAGCTCCTACACCAGTAATCACAAGAGTAAGCCACTGCTCGCTCTGATCTATATCTCTTAGATGCAGCAAATACCATTTCTGTGGTTGACAGGGAATATTTGAAATAAATAAATTTAAGGCCTCGATGTTTAGATTCGAACGCAAAATTTAATTCTTGATAGTCAAATTTCAAACTAGAACCTCAAATTTGCGCCAATATGCATAAATATTCCACGATCTAGGTTACAATTTTTTTTTTGTAATATAACATATCTTGTTAGCAAGAATGGTTATAATACATATATTAGCAAAAGAGTTATGAGCAAAAAGAAACCATAAACATGATCAATGAAGACTGCAGATAAAATATTCGAGTGTTTTCTGGGCTTAGATTACTCAGATTTTTCTAGATTTGAAGTACTTGCATTTTTTTGGTGGGGGTACGAGGAATCCGTTAGATTGAGATCTAATGCCCCAGATCTTTTTTTTGAAGGAGGTATAGGGGATCTATTGGATGGAGATATAACGCCCTAAAAATCTGAGTGATCGGAGCCCAAAAAATATTCAAATGTTGTGTAGCATTTCTCTAAAATATTTTTGGTAAATTAAACTAGTGTCTCATATGTCTCTGAGCTATATTATTTCCCACTGTTTTCTATGGCGTACGTTGTGCCAAATTAACCATAGTACGTGCTACATTCGATGTGCAAGCAACCAGAAAGATACTACATATACGATGCCATGGCACCCTAGATGCTACTACTACAATGATCTGACGTACTCAACAGTACGCATGCATGGGGCCAAAGCTTTCACGTACGTAGGAGTACTAATGTACTACGTACTATAGTAGTTGCAACTCCTGCTATATACAATGTGATCATCATGTCATATGCTCCTCTAGCTCTGGCCGTCTTTTCTGACGCTACGTGCCTATCTGTATATATTTGTACGATGAATGAGCAGCTGCGAGCGCCACGGCAGCCAGCAAGTCGAACGCCAGCGGCATCAGCTGCCTGGAGCTCGACAACGGCCAGAAGAGCAACGCGGCGGCGGCGCCGACGACCCTGTCCCTGGCCGCGCCGCCTTCGCCGCAGTACAAGGACGGTCTGGACACCATGCTGATGATGCAGCAAGTGCAAGCATGCCGTGAAGAGGACGAGCAGCACTTCATGATGACCTCGCTTGTGCAGTCGTCGCATCAGCACTACAGCAACAGCAACGACGGAGGCAGCGGCAACGGCAACATCTTGTCGTGCTTGTCTGTGTCAGATCAGCAGAACAGCAGCTGCAACGGCGGCAGCAACGACAACAGCAGCAGCATGCATTTCTTTGAGGTGGACTTCATGTAGTTTGATGCATGCATGTACGTACCTAGCTAGCTAGAGGAGGGTGAGAGAGAAAAATATTAAAGGAGAGTGAAGGAAAAAAGGTCTGGTTTGACAGCATTACCATGGAAAAAGGGAGAGTGAAAGAAAGGATCAAGCTGGTTGCACTAGGCCGGAGATGGACTGCTGGAGTAGCTAGGTAGCTAGCAGCCTTTTCTTTTTCTTTTTTCTTTTTTTAACGTCTTAATTTGTACTTAATTCCCTGTTTTCCTTTACCTAGGGGAAGTGTGTGTTTTCTTTTTGGTAAAGGAAATTGCTAAACAACACTTAGAGAGTGTTCAGAGGCCATGCTCAGCTTCTCAGAAGTTGGCATTCGACGACAGTCTTTTGCTTTTTTTACTGTTCATTTTTTTTGTTTTTTGTGTTTTCTATTTTTTCCTGTATTCCTTTGCATTATCCGTGAGAGACTAACATATTTTTTTATTTTTTAAAATTTAATTATGCTAAATAAGCCAACTCAGCTATAGTAAAAAATTAGTCAGCTATAGTAAAAAAGTCATTGCCATTCAAAATGCTATCAGAATGGCATTGGCTTATGACTTTTTTACTGTAACTGGCTTAATTTTTACTATAACTGAGTTGGCTTATTTGGCATAATTAAATTTTAAAAAATAAAAATAGAAAAAATATGTTATCCTATCACAGACAATGCAAAAGAATATGGAAGAAAATAAAAAACTAAATTAAAAAATAATAAAAAATGAATAGTTAAAAAAAGGCAAACGCAAACACCAGTTGCTCAGCTGACTGTGGCCTTAAATGTTTTTTGTGGTTTGGATCACTTAATTTTTTCTATGTATGCTATCCCCCCTAAAAATATGAGTGCTTCGAACCACAAATCACACAAATTTGTTCCCATGTATGCAACCACCCTCAAAAAAATGTAAGTGATCCAAACCTTAAAAAACACTTGAATCCAACTAGACATCTCTAAAAAATTTGAGTGCTCTAAACTACAACAAACACTAAGTGCCCCCTAAACACCGCCTTTGATAAAATGTACATTATGTTGTTGTACATGCTAGCTTCTTAGCCTCCACTTCATTCTATAAGTTGTTTTTAAGTTAGTCACGGCACGGGGATTAGGAAAGTTATAAAACCATGCAAGTGAAAGGTAAATGGAAATAACTATCATATTTGTGTTGTCAAAGTCTTAGGAATAATGGAGAGAATAGTTAGTGCGAGTGGTTGTACTCTTGAAGATAGAGAGAAGATAAACGAGTGAGAGAGAAAATATCTTTAAATTTACATGCACACCTTATATTTTGAAATAAAAAAATATAAATCTTATATTTTGAAACGGAGCGAGTACATGACAAGAACTTTTTATGTACATCTTAACATTGGAACTAATTAATCTTGTTGACGAAGTTGATGCGGCCGTTAGTATAGATGATTAATTGCTGAATAACGATCGAGGATTGTCAAAGGCATAAGTAGTGCTAACTCGCCTGAACTATCGCGTACTATTGGAGTTTTGAAATAGTCTACAAAATTACTATATCTCTCGGACGATACAACGCCGCAATTTTTCAATATCAAACTCGATTGTATTTGCAATTTTTCAAAAAAAAAAGCGTTTACAAGATATGAAAAAAGGAAAAAAGATTGATATGATTACATGATAGATATCCCGGCTCCCACATTCAGTAACTTTTTAATAATTTTTGTTTACATGACTGGGTTTACATAGAGATAGGAGTTAGCACCGGATCGATACCATACAAAAAAAATGCATATTTTGTGAAGTAGTACATCTTTTTTTTTTACGAGTAGTGAAATACATCCAGTATTTCTAAGTTATTGGTTTTGTCGATGCCTTAAGTTGTAGTTCCAGTACTCCATATATTTTTCAAAAAAAATGCCTTACACCGTGAAACGGAACAAAACAAATTAACATTATTTGCAGACTATATTAGAAACAACAAATCAAAAGCAAAATCTAGGCCTAATTACTGCTTCATTCCCATTAAGTTTCATTACTACATTGGCCTGAATTAACAGTAAATCAAGATCTAGCCGCTAGCTAGAACGGTAATTAAAAGACGATCTTGGTCCGTAATTAGGGTATCCGCGTATTAAAACTGGGGACCGGCACACATTTACTACTTTACTGTAGTAGGAGTAATTATGCATGGATTAACTCCAATAGGAATTGAAGACGAAAGTACGATCAAGGGGCAGGCCGGCCGGATCGGAATCGCACCGTGTCGCCATCTATTCAAGTGTATATATTTGTCGCTGGAATCCCCAATAATCGGAGGGCATCCAACGGTTTTCAGTAACTCCACAGCTAGGTACATTCGGATATTGAATGTTGATTATCAAGGAACGGTTAAAATCGGTGACAAATCTTTACTACTTTAAAAGAAGTAATTGGTGGTTGCCGAAGCCTCCTCTTTTTGTTTTTAGCCATTTGATTTGATCGGACCATCCTCGTCGCTCCCCACGCCCCACGCCCTCCCCCTCGCTCCCTACACCCTCCACGCCCGCCCCCTCACTCCCCCCGCCCTCCCCCCCCCTCGCTCTCCCCGCGCCGCCGCCTCCTCCCCCCACCCCGCGTCGCCGCCCTACCTCCGCCCCCCGCTCCGCCGCATCCTCCTCCCCGAACCGCCTCCTCCCAGCCCGCGCCGCCTCTGCCTCCTCCTCCATGGGTGCCTTCCTACCTCCAATCGGCGCCCGCCCTATGCGCCTCCGGTCACCATCCTTGGATCCGGCCAGCCCGCCTTCGCCCGTCGGCCGCCGCCTCCTCCCCTCCCTCCCACCCCACGCCGTGTGCCGCGGGAGGAGGACACCGAGAAGCGCGGCGAGGCCGCCGCCTGCAAAGCCGAGAACCACCGCATCGCCGAGGAGGAGGCCGCTCTTGTTCTTTACTAAATATTTCTGCCAATCATTTCTTCATGATGTGATATGTTCTATCATCTCTAATGATATGTTCTAAAGCCCGACGAGCTCTTCGTCGGCTTCTTCCTCCGCGGGTCAGCGCGACACCGTGGCCATGATGGGGAGCAGGGTGGCCGCGGCGCTGCTCCGCCGGGGCAGGACCGAGCCTCCACCCGGACGGCCCCTCGCCTCCCGAGGAGCGCTCCGGCTCCTCCTAGGGTTGGATCCGGCTCCTGCGGCGGCAGCGGCCACCTCCTCCCGCCACCCGCGCGGTCGACGGGTCGCTTCCTCACCCCCTCCCGATTCGCCCCCTTCCACGCCTTCCGCTCCCTCGGTCCCAAGGTGCCGCGTCTCTCTGCCTCCCCCTCCTCGCCTTGTGTGGTTCCTCGTGTTGATGCAATCATCTTCGAGGCGAGTGAATCGTGCACGACTTCTTCTTGAGGAGATTTGCGACTAAGGGAACATTAGTGTCGGTTTGGATGCGAGGCATTCTGGTTTTGGGTCAGCATTGGATCATTTTGGAGTGCAAGGGTTATCGCTTCTTTGTAATGACCTTATAGATAAAGCTTGCATGTGGTCTAAATTTTGTAGTGGGAGGAATAGCACATGCCATTAACCTCTAACCTCTGCTTGAGAACGTTTTTGTGTTGATGAGAAAATGGGGTCTCTGTTTTGATAACTACTAAAAGTAAAAAGTAAAAAGGTGTTGATCCAATCTTGTTTTTATGTGTGAAATGCACACTTCACTATAAATTCATATTTTAAACTTTAAGGAGTATGATATGTAGTTTATCGCATTTATATATGTCTACATTGGCTTCATACAATCATACTTGTGTTACAAAATGCTACTCTTGTTGAAAGGAATTCTCCAAAATTTCAAATTGATTCATTCGTTTCATTTTAGAATTTATTGGGCCAATGCACACGAAAAATGTTCTCTGGCAAAGACCACTGAATTCAACTATGAGAAATGCAGCAGCAAATTCGGGTGAAGTTGCTCGTTACCAAAGGGCCTCAAGCACGAGAGCGGTTGGGATCGGCTCTTTGGATGTCTTTGCTGGGTATTCAGCTTGGTCATACTTGGAGGAGTCACTCGGCTCACACGTTCGGTGCATCAATGATTGTTGGAAGTTCACTGGGGCTTGCCTCCAATGTCGGACAAAGAGTGGCTCTTGGAAATCGAAATATAAGCGATCACCGAGTACAAGAGGTAAGAATGCAATTGTTGCCTTTCGTTTATGTGTCGCTTTCTTTGCGCACTGCTATTGCCAAGACCCCACTTGGTGAAAGGTGTTGAACCATTGCGGATGCAACCAAATAATGCAATCCACTTAATTTTCTAGCATATTCAATTTTTATGGTCCTCTCGATGACCCTAAAATCTCAAGGAAATGCCAATATCATATTGGTCTTCTTGAGCTTTCTTGCACTTTTGCCTTAGTCCTTAATAATTTCCCTGTTGATTGATGAATCGAGAACAAATGTTTACAACACTATTGAACAACTCATCTTAAATATTATAGTTCATTGGAAATGAATTAGAAGATATTTCCTTACTAGAGAAGCTTCTCAAGGATTGTTTAATTGTCACCACCGTGGTAAATGATTAAGCGCAATTTTGTGAATGCCTCAAGGGCCAATAGAACATGTCGGTGAGAACATCTTCTAACTTTATAATTTTGTCACTAATGACTTGTTAGCAAAAAGTTGTGAAAAAGTTTGGTGGTGTGTGCTGTGCCCTCCAATCAATTAACCTTTTAGGGAAGTCAATATGAATTATGTTAGCTGGGTTTGATTTATGGAAGATATTTTTTGTAGCCACCTTCGTCTCCTTGGATGAATCAGAGGCTGTTAGTGGTTGATGTGAATGTTGGTATGCGTATAAGTCATGTCCACGTTTTGTTGTCCGCATGAATAGGTAGTTTAGTCTGGTTGGAGCAACATTGATTGGGGAAATAATAATGGTTTGGATCATTGTGATTTCTGTACAGCTTATGTGGAGAGTCATGAGGACCCAGACAGGGGAGCACAGTCTCAGCCACTGACTAAGGTAAAAGATCAGATCACAGCACACTAGAGACCATGTTGTAATTGGGGTTTTCCATCATCTGTTGTTAATATCTCTTATGTTTTGAAAAATATTGTCCCTAATGATTGTGTCAATCAGATTTCCATTCCATACACAGTACTTATTAATGGGCATTTCTAGAGTTCTAAATCAGATTGGTTATTGGCCATTTACTAATGGTATAGTCGGTGATCTCAGTCTAAATAGGATGTTTAGAGGTTAGAGTTTGGGTTTATAACTTTCTTGAGATGATATTTAGGATTATTTGGCCAGTGATTATGCTTTCATAATAGATGGTACTCTTAATATTAGTAATGAGAAAACCAAGATTCGAATCTTCTTTTCAAATACTAACAAAATCCAGCCACTTTATTTTTATCACATTGTTTCATCCAGATGGATTTGTTTCTTTCAACAAAAAAACTGGTTCACCAACAAAGTTAAATTAAAGCAAACTGGTTCCATTAATTTGCTATGCGTTTCTCTTTCTCATGTGGTGAAACTGAAAATAATACTACTGCTATTGCCAGCTAAAGAGTCAGCAAGGGATAATGTATCGCTACTGTGAACAATCAACCATTTAAAGGTGCGTACAGTCAGTAAAGCATGAAGTTTCTTCTTAGTATGCGCATATAAATAGCGCCATGATCCATGTATCAATTGAGATTATATTCAAGTCTGACTACCTTTGGTGCATTTCACTCTTTTTCTACTATTGCAGTTTGTAAAGTAATTTTACCTTTACTATATAGCTTGGTTACAAAATCTTTTGACTGTTGTGGACTAAGACTGCAAGTCTACACTACAAATGTGCTGCCCATTCCCTCGAGTAATTATCTGTCTCCTTATACCGTTCACAGCGCACGGCACACCTTAATTTTCATCTGTTGATGTGTCTTCTTTCTTTCTTTGTTTGTTTAGAAATTAATTAAAAGACTGAAAAGTATGGTTGAATAGCTTGTTGAGACGTTTTACCTATATGAATAATTTGTAGTGTTAAGCATTTGCCTTCTGAATCATTTCAACTAGCTGTTTTTGGGTGTTTCTCTGTTTGTATAGAACAATGAAAATCAAGAGTTGGTATCTAAAATAACAAAGATCCCCACAATGAAAATCATTGATCTAATAGAACAATTACAATTCAGCTTCTGTTTCCTGATATGTGACGCAAATTGGTGTTAGTTGGCACATAGAAATGTAGCATGCACATTTGATGTTTTTGCTATCCTAAAGCATCGAGAGACCCTTTCTATGATAGCGAGAATCAAGCTGGGACAAGACTGTTGGTCCCTGTCATGCACCATACGCACACAACCGGAGTGCTAAAAATAGACAAAAAATATTATTGGACAATCTATTTTCAACTTATCACGGTAAAATATTATTATTTTCCGTTGCAACGTACGGGCATCGTACTAGTACATTGGATTAATTCCTGCTTAATTTGTGGCTAACTTTACTACTCTCTTCGTCCAATAATATAAATCCGACATACAGTGGCGAAGCCAGGAATGAAATTAAGAGGGCTGAACTATTTATAGAGTTAAACAAAATTGACACAAATTAAGTCTTTTACTCGTATGGAATTTCAAATGCACACAGAAATTACACAATTGAATAAAGGCAAATAATAAAAAATAGAGAAATACAAAGTAGGTACCTCAATAATAAAAAGCGCATATCCAAAAAGATATAATTATTCTGCCATAAGTACGGAGTAGTTATAAGTCACATATGTATGAAACACATCAAAATTAGTGATATAATAGAAAATTATGAATGGTAATAAAAATTTAGATCATAAGAAAATTGTGAATAATAAGTCACCTATATACATTGAATCTAAACTATAAACTATAAAATACTAAATTGATATGAAAGATTATAAGAATATACTATGCTAATTTTGCTATTACTTAAAAAAAACTCACCGCCTACTGGCCGCTCAGGCTCGGCGCCTCGGCCCTTCCCTATTTCACTGACTGCCCAGCGCCCCAGCCTATTTCTCTCGCTCCTTGACTCCCCGGCTCCCCCTATCTCTCCGCTGAGCTCCCAGGCCCCCACGGCCCGCCTATTTCTCCGGCTTCCCGCTTGGCGCCTCCCCCCTCCGGGCCGCCTTCCCCCTCCGCTCCACCCGTCCGGCCTCCGCTCCCCACCTCCCTCCTCCGCTCCTGGCTCCCCACCTCCCCCCTCCGCTCTGGGCCTTCGGCGCTCCGACCTCCCCCTCGCTCGCTCCGCCTCCCCCTCCGCTCCGGCGGCCAGGCTCCCGCCTCCCCTCCACTGGGCGCTCCACTCCCCACCTCCGGCCTCCCCTCTCCGCTCCACTCCCTCGCTGGCGTCGCCGCTAGGCACCAGATCCGGCTCGGCCCCCCTCACCGGTGTCGCTGCTAGATCCGGATTGCTATTTGGTAGGTTTGTGACTTGAATAGTTGAGTTGGCCTGTTGCCTTTGTGTGAGATATAGATTGCTATTTGGTAGGTTTGTGACTTGAGTTGGTCTGTTGTGTTGGGCTTTGTTGAGCCTAAAGCCAATAGGCTTAGAATCTCCAATCCAGTAAACATGTTGGGGGGCGCCGCTGTGAGCTTCCTCCGGGGGGGGGTTCTACCGGGGGGAGGTGAGGCTTGAGCCTCACTAAGCCTCCCCCTTGGCTTCGTCCCTATCGACACGTATATTTAGGAAGTACATTATTTAAAAAATATTTAATAAAATTATATTATACTTATCTTTAATAGAAAGAGTAGTATTATATCTATATAATAGAAGCAATTATGGTATAACTATATTAAATATTACTTAAATAATGTGCCTCCTAGACATACATACTGGACTTATATTGCGGGGCTAAGGGAGTATAATTTAGCCCCACTTTTGCATTTCAACCGAAATAATCGCCATTTGTACGGCAAAATTGGTGATAAAATGGAGTCTATGACACAAGGAACCAGATATGTAATTATGAAAGTGCGAGACAACTAAGGTTAAGTATGACAAAATGTGAAATTTTTATTTTTCACTTAACTTAGAAGTTTCAAAAAATTCTAAACAATACCACATGTGGTGGAGGATATGTTCAATGTCTCTGCAAAAAAAAATTTAAGGTCAAACTCAATCACATTTGAGAGATAAAAGAGACAAATTCTTGCTGAAAAGTGTTAAAATAGTGTTTCACTATTTCAGTAAGAATTTATCTTTTTTGTATCTCGCAAATTGAGGTCATGTTTGATCCTGAAATTTTGCAGAGACGTACAACATGTCCTCCAATACATGTGGTAATGCTTTTGAGAATTTTGTGAACTTCTATGTTTGGTGAAAATCAAATTTTCACCATATTTGTATTTTCACCACATATGTCGCTGAGATCCGAGGGATAAAGGATGAGGACAAACGGAAGAATAATGTGACTTGTCAATAAATATCTTCTCTCCTGTGCCTTACAAATTGAAAGTGAGAGATCATATATACCTATCGATCACGTTCTCTTGGAGTATGTATTAGATGAAAGGATTTTTCTTGATTTCTTCTTCCAGATGGATGTCATATATATTTTTCTAGCAAAACAAATTGTATAGGTTTAACAAACCTACCCTGGAACAAAGGATAAGGTCTCTTCTTTTTTTTTTTTTGCTTTTCAACGGTTTTTAATTTTCTACTTCTCTTAATAATAATAATTTATTAGATTAAGAAGTCATTGCTAATAAACAGACCCATATATGTTGCAGGCCATGGCTAGCCGACCATATGCAGAGGCTATTTACCTACAAAGAACTGGCATGCGGTAGTTACTCCATATATGCATGTAGGTTACGCCGTCCTGTGGGGAGTAGAATATAACGCTTGTAAACGGTTTTAGATCCACGCAAGTCTACGCTGTATCTTGAGCTCAGCGTGTTCAGGTTTTTGTCGGGGTTCTTGGAAAGAAAACACGTGCATTGTTCAGGGGCTAGTTTGCTAGTGCAGTGGCTTATAATCTAAAATTATACTCTTGTTTTACCACTCTTCAATATAGTAATAGCTGCTTGATAATCTATTGATCTGCTCTAAATTTTGAGATACACGACACCACTGGGATGTATTTGGGGGAGTCCCAAATGCTTGAATTTTTGGCATATATAACGTATTTTGCACTGTATTTGCAAAAAATAGCTGTATACGTATAGAATTGACAAAAATAACACTTTTACCGTTCGATCATCGGGTGACAACGCCCTACACTCAACATGTGCACTACCGAAGCCCGGCCACCAGGAGGCAAGTGGCACTACTACAGAAAACCGTATCACAGACGGTTCAAAAACGTCATCACAGACGGTTTTCTGAATCGTCTGAATTTATGGGTCAGTGATAATCGAAGATTATCACAGACGATTTTTTAACCGTCTATGGTGTAAATATCACAGACGGTTTGTAACTAAAAACCGTCTATAATAGCTATAATCATAGACGGTTTGTAACTAAAAATCGTCTGTAATATATCCATATCATAGACTGTCTCTCATCATAGTTCTCTTCTACATCACGAAGCATCTGATCCAAATTGTAATCGTGCAGCCTATCCGAATCTGAATCACAATCATCATCCAGTGGCATATCATTGACTTCACCGGCGATGTCATCCGGTGGCATATCATTGACTTCACCGGCGATGTCATCTGACGGCATATCATTGACTTCGCCGTGACTAGTCCAACACGTATACCCCTTTTTGAAATCCCTCCGAATCAAGTGCGCTTCAATCTACTCTCGATTCTTAAACATCTTTAAATTCTCGCAGTCAGTGCATAGTCAATACATATATTTCACCCACTTATTCAACATATCTTCCTCGGCAGCTCTTGTAAAAGCAGACACGCCATTAATGTACTCTTCACACACACGATTTGCGATATACATCCAGCTTCGGTCCTATATTATACACATATATAACAACTTAGTATTAAAATGAATTTAATTAATTATTACTACATATATACCACATGCATTGAGGCTAGTTAAATCTAAATTAGCTAGATCTTCAAAGTAAATATATAACAGTCACCGAAAATTAATTAGCTAGATCTAAAATTTGATATTGCAACAAAAAACAAATTTCATTACTAACCATATCTAGGGCAACCAAGAACTCAATGAATCTTCAAAACTCTCCTGCCAAATAAGCCTCATTCCACCAAATTAAATGGCCTGAAAGCCTTACCACCTCCAGCTACAGCACCGGCTAGATCTGGATCGAAATGAAGATAGATGCGGTCTGAGCGGCACAATAAATACATAGCAGGATTATTACAGACGGGTTTTCAGTAAAAATTGTATGTGATAATCCAGATTATCACATACGGTTTTTAACTAAAAACCGTCTGTGATAGTCCAGTATCACAGACGGTTTTTCAGTAAAAACCGTTTGTGATACTCCTTCAGCAGCACAGACGGTCTCCAGATTAAAACCGTCTGTGATAGTGTACATCACAGACGGTTTCATAAAACTGTTTGTGATTTGGCGTCTAGTATTAGGCTTTCTGTAGTAGTGTGGTCTGTCACCCCACCATTAGGAGGCATGCAATTAAACCGGCAAATTAGCCAGCTTAATTGCTTACCTTAATTATTTTTTTATGTAATGATTTGTTTGAATTTTTAAATATAGAAAATAAGCTCAAAAAATTATAAGTTTTTATGTGCAGCCTCTTGACATAACATATTTAATTGTTAATTTTTTTGACAATATTATCCACTGTGAATGTTGCTCACAAATTCATTCAATTAGCACTTCATTATTTTTTGTATACTATTTATTTGAATTTTTAAATGTGTGAAATAAGCTTAAAAAATTGTAAAATTTTATGTGCATCCTCCTAACACATGTAATTGATTATGTATTTTTTTATAATTTTATCTACTGTGAATGTTAGTCAAAAATTTGTACAATTAGCAGGTGATTAACACCAATTTAGGCGCATTGTAATGGAGTGCCACCTGGCCACCGAGCAGCAGGCTTTGAAGCCATGCGACAGGGGTGGGTTATTTGGTTTTGTTTGCTTCATTGTTTTTGTTTGCTTTGTTTAATCTGCATGCAAACAAACGGAGTGGGCCATAGGCATTTGGCCCAAATGGAACTTGAGCATTCATGCAGGAAACAGACCACCGAAAATGTCACTTGTGTCTCGTATGTCTCCCCGTATGCAATTCACTCCCGCCATTATCAGTACGTCGTTAGCACGCGTTTCACTATCGCTCTTGCTATAAATTTTGAGCTACACGCAGTGACACTCTTATAGTCTCTTTGCTGACACTCATCGCCTCGCAGTCTCTCTACTCACACTCCTCCCCTACGCTCTCCGTTCACTTTCTTCACAGCCAATTAAATATTGCTTAGTGTCGTTATTAGCAGTCATATTAACAGGTAATTTTTTGTCGTATGAATTATCTTTTTTAAATGTGTACGTAATTAGTTGCAATTATTTAGGTGTAATTAATTTAGTCTTAATTATTTAGACATAATTAATTATTTTTATATTAAATAATTTTTTGTTAGCAAGTATATGTTGTTTAATTATATATTTTTATATGCTTTTATGTTGACTGCATTAGACATTAAAATCATAACTACTAAGTATAGCAATTAATTAAACTGTGATACCAGAGGAAAGATTGTATTAAAAACATAAAAAAAGAATCTCTAGCAAACTTCCTGTTGCATCATACATATTGCCTACTATTATACGTGTGTGTGCCCTATCAGTCTGTCATGTGAACTTAGGCTAGCTAGCTGAGTAATGTTACTCCTAGCTCATTTTAATTCTTAATTAATCACACACAAATATGTTTTAGCCTTGTGCTCCAAATTTGTAAGAGTTTTGCATGTGTGCATTATGTAATGCTTTTAAATAGCTAGCTAGGACCATTCATTTAGTTATGCAGAATTGAACTTATCAGTTGCCGTGGAGTATGGAGTATCCACTAGTACTAATATGCATTTGTAAGGCAGAAAAGTGGTGCAACAAGCTGTATAGTATAAAAAAGCTAGGTTTATTATCAAATTACCTTTAGACTGTTCTTTATGGACACAAGCATCACCCATGGTTATACTACTCTTTTATGATAGCATATCACATTATTATATATTAAGCTGGATAGTGGAGGGTACGATGTGACAGAAGCCTATATATATTATATCTTAAGCTGCACCATTGCTCATTAACTTAATACTTAATTTGCTTGCTTTTGATCA
Organism: Melocanna baccifera; assembly: GCA_036346265.1. Classification (NCBI taxonomy): domain Eukaryota; kingdom Viridiplantae; phylum Streptophyta; class Magnoliopsida; order Poales; family Poaceae; genus Melocanna; species Melocanna baccifera. The sequence continues at coordinate 33,631,652 of CM070679.1, read as the reverse complement.
AAAAACCTCTATGGTAGAGAAAAGTACAAGACCAAATATATAGTAAAACAAAATTATACTAACAAACAATTATGACAAGTAGCATCAAGTGCAAAAGCTAATTAGCCCAAATATTTTTCTTGACCAGATTATGAGCATGTGTTCATATACACCATTTATTTGGACCAGTAGCATTTACAGTGTTCATTTTAGTCCTAAGTGCATATTATTTTATACTATTTATTTCATCGTAAATTTTAATTTGTAGTATTTTACTGTCATTATCAATCTTCATAATAATATTTCATCTATCCCATTTGTTGCAAGGTATGTCTTTACCGGAGGTTCTCGAACAGTTCTACGATGAGAACCACCAGTGCCACTCATGGATGACGGGTGACACGGCTAGCCCTCCGCCCTTCAAGCTGCGGGGAGGGAGGGATCATTGAGAGCTAGACGATCGCTACGTCTCAATCCAGTAGGCCACAGGTTTGTTACATTTTGTGAGGCTGATCTCCATCGGACGCTAATTCACCCTCGACGATAGCCTGCTCGCGGCACTAGTGGACAGGTGGAGGCCCGAAATACACACATTCCACTTTTGGTGGGGTGAGATGATTATCACTCTACAGGACGTCTCGTTCTTGACCGGTCCCCCTCTCTGAGTTGACACACTTGTTCCAGCCCCTGCACCGACGAACTGGAAGGAGAGGCTAGCGTACCAGCTCGGCCTGACTATCCTGGAAGGTGCTCGTGGCATCCCCCGCACTTGGCTGAAGAATTTCAGTGTGTGCCTGCAGGATGCACCGGTCGAGGTTGTTAGGACGCATCTCGTTGTGTACCTTATTCAGCCCTTTGGTTAAATCATGTTTCCAACCACACACAGCGATATTTGCAACACTGAGTTCATCGGCCTCACCGAGTCTTTGGTTGACGTGGAGGTTGGGCCAATGCCTCAGTACAGCTAGGGATCAGCCATTCTATGCACCACATATTGGGGGTTATCTGATGCTTGCCAGTGTGGCATTGGTGATACCACTAGCCTAGCCGTCTGCTACGCACTAACGCACTCTTGCACCTGTAGAGTTGGGAGTACTTCCCTGTTGGGCATTCAATAATACTGACCCTAGTGCACCCGTTCGGCAAGTTCACCGACCAGATTGACGAGCTCACTATGGGCTTTCAGTGGACTGGTGCCCGTCTACGCTGGGCCAAATGCAAATCATCAAGGTGCTACTTGTTGTAGTATAACAAGTTTGAGTTGTTGCACAACAGCGACATCATCTAGGGTCTATGGACTGTAGACTTTGTGGAGCGTGTATCGCCGTACGGGCTATCCCTGTAATGCCTGTAGGACGCGGAGCTATAGGCAATGACATGACATCTGGTACTCTTGTACATGGTGGAGGCTTACGCACTGCGGCGCGTAATGCGACAGTTCGGTTTGCACCAGGTCATGCCCCCTCACTGTCGCCATAAAAATAAAAAACATATTAACCTATTACAAATAATACAAAAAATAGAAAAAAATTAAAAAAATAAAACAGAAAAAAATCAAAAATATAACAGTAAAAAAATCCATCACCATCACTGTCGCGGTCCTGAGCGGGGTCTGAGCCTCAGACCCAGACCCATATGCGTAAGTCAATTGGATGGGAAAGGCTGGCGATTGGCCACTTTGTCGTGACCATGCAACGCGATGCGGCCGGTGATCAGTTAAATCCGAAACAAAAAGCCTGGCCTGTAGGTGGCACGCTATGCAGTCGCATTGGCACATGGGCACCTGATTCAGTGACCTGCTTCAACCACTACTAGAGGGTCCCATGCATCTCGAGATTCGTGAAATCACAAATCACACCGTGTGATCGATCCCCCAAGTTTTTATTTTAAGAATCATCACCGTGTGCCCACTGCCAAAGTTGAGCATGGTAACTTCTGTGCCAACTTTGTGCTAGAGGGGTTCCTAATACTTTCTAGTATGTGTTTATGTAGATAAGATTTGTACTTACTCCAAGAGACCTCACCAACATGACCTAAACCAAGCACAACACAGGTACAACATGTGGTGAGTCCGACCGGCACGACACGAATGGCGAGTCATGTCGAGCCTAAAAAAAGACCCGTCAAGTGGCATGGCCCATCTCAACCCATTATGTCATGCTCAGATCAGCCTGGCACGAGAGAGGCACTGCTAGCCGGGTATCACGGAGGCATAGCGGCGGGGAGCAGCGCAGCACGGCTAGGCGTGTGGTGTGGGAGTAGCAGGAGAAGGGGAGGGAGAGCAAGGATGTGGGAGTACCTGTGGGCTGCGCCGCAATCCGGGGAGGCTAGTCTGACGATGATGTGGCCGAGGACCGTCGGATCCGACAGTAGTGTCGGTGCTGGGGAAGAAGCGCGCTAGGCGGTCAGGGATGGTGGCGGTGTTGTCATCGAAGGTCGGGTCCGGTTAGCGCCATGGCCGAGGACAGTCGGATCCAGCGCCAGCCCGGCCAGGGAGGGTGACATGCACTGGCATCGGAGAATAAGCCAGCAGGGCAGCTAGGAATGGCATTGGCGTGGTCTGTTGGCCCTGCTGCCTTCATCCTTCGCGTTTGCAACCAAAGAAGCAATGGGCACCCTTATCCTCCGCTAGCTCATCGCCGCCCTCATTGGGCACCCTGATGAACAGTGGCAGTGCTATTGCACTCGCTGTTGGAGCGCTAGCGCGAGTGAGGAGAGGAGAGATAGGCATAGAAGAAAGAGTGATGAGTGATGAGACACACACATAGACAGAGAGAGAGGAGAGACTGAGGGGAGAGAGATACAGTGGCCTAAGGGACATCATCAACACTCAGCGCGGCCTGGGCTACGGTTGCCTAGGTTGCCTGACAACTAGCATGGCATCAAGCCACCAATGATATGGTGGAGCAGAAACTAGAGAAGCAACGGGCAGAGAGGGAGAGAGGCAATGGTTGGGAACAAGTGATAAGATAGAGAAGAGGGAGAAGTCAGAGCAGTGGTGGAGGTTGAGAGACAACGAAAGATGCAATGTTCTCCTCCTCCATGGCTGCAAACCCACCTCCTCTGCTCATTTCTTCACCACCGAAGCATCGAGCTTCTCTTCTCTATTTGCTCTGCTCAGTAGTCTCAAACTCTTAGTAGTATGTACAATAGAAAGTTCAGTGGTGTCTGGCGGTATGCTACCAATGAGTCACGGCACGAAGGTGGGGCGAGAGCATCCAAGCTCGGTAGCGATATGCTATCGAGGAGTTGCAACACGAAGGCAGCAGTGGGGCACCTTGCTGGAAGCTCCGGCTACCACTCCCTAGTCCTCCTTCGGCTCTGAATCCCGTTGATGCTCGTCAGCTCTCACTAAGTATGGAAGACTATAACATGGATGACCATCATATGGACGGTATGGAGGGCTACAAGGAGTACTAGAGCAGCCTGGAGCCAATGGGGACACCAAACTTCTCTCCTCTATCCGCAGACGGGAACATTGGTGGGTCCAGCACCAGCACCGCTAAACGAAAGGCGCCGTCATGGAAGCACATGACCTGGAGCCAGAAAATCCGAGACAGCCAAGGTAGAGATCATAACTTGTAATTATTATAAAGCTCAATCAATTGCTCGTACAGGTGGAAGGATGTGGCATTTGAACTAGCACTACAAAATATGCTTGAGCAAGATGGGGGCGTACAACCGAGGGAGTAGAGTACAGATGTAGCTGGACTTCGAGACCAATGGCTCTTGAGTATTTTGGTATACAATGCTCTTTCTGCTTGTGAAGAAACTGCTAAATATATTATTTCCAAAGATCAACTGATTAGGATAGGTGAAAGTCATGCGTTCGAAAGAATGATCCAACTCGACTTTTGCCCATAATACCAACATGTCAGTATGAGAACTACTACATCTGATATTTATGGATCTATCTTATGGAGCTAGCAAAACTAAAAAAAATATTCCTACAAGTTCAGTTCTGTTTTGTTGTAACTTCAGACATTTGGACATCATCGCACCAGAGAAGTGCCTACCTTAGTGTTGTATCCCATTATTTAGACGATGATTATAAGTTAAACAAGAGAGTCATATTATTTAAGTTAATTAACGAATCATACACGGAAGAGGCCAAGAGGCCATTGCCGAGTGTATACTAGACATACTTGATGATTTTAAAATAGATAATAAGATTATTTTTATAACTCTTGATAACGCATCGGTGAATACAACGGCTATGAACATCCTCACACCAAGGTTGCAGATATATATTGGTGGTTATGTTTTCCACCAGAGATACGTATGCCATATCTTGAACCTCGTTGTGTAAAACGGTATGCAAGCGATTGGCGAATATTTGAACAATATGCACAATGACCTTCATTACCTCACAAGTGGTAGCCAGGTTTGTAGAGTACTGAGCAGACAATAGGAAGGACCCAAGAAAAATCGGTCTTGACATGAAGGTGAGGTGTAACTCGACATATATCATGCTGAAGAAGGTACAAAGGTATGAACATGTTATATCTATTTTTATCAACACTAATTCTCAAAATAATGATTTGGTAGTTACTAATTCATATTGACAAATTGCTAATTATTTTTGAGAGTTTTTAAGACTTTTTATAAAGCAACAAATGTTCTGTCTAGTGTTTACTACCCTACCGCTTGCTTACTTATCAATTTTATTTGGCTAATTGAAAACAAGTTTGCTAAATCTTAGAGATCCCCTTTTAGGCTATGTCGTTGCAGCAATGGAGAAAATTTTTGTTAAATATTTTGAATCTATTACACAACTATATTGCTTTGCTATCATTTTCAATCCTACCAAAAAGTTAGAAGGATTGCATATCGGTACGAAGGGAATGGGTGAATGTCTCGATCTTGATTTCTCAGAAGTTTTTGAACAAATCAAAAGGCGCTTTCTTGTATTTTTCGCTGGTATCATGACAATCTTGACAACGACGCAAAATCAGAGGCCTCACAATAGGCGTAACAAGGAAAGACAAGCACTTGTAGAAGAAGCTAAAGGACAAGTCTAACTCTTCATCTTCTCAGCTTCACGTGGCCCCCAAGTGGAATTGTCTTAGAGTTGAACCACTACCTGGACAATAATTTTGCAAATACCGATCTTGATCTTGCTAGTGAAGGAAAGATATACTTGCTCGACTGGTGAAAGAACAAGTGAATATTTCCTGTGTTGTGCCATTTCACACAGGATGTTCTACTGGTTCTGGTGTCCATCGTCTCTTCGGAAGCGATGTTCAATATGGTAAGGAGAATAATTGAAGAAAGGAGATCATCCCTTACGCCCAGGATAGTGGAGGCAATTACATGCGTGAAGGACTGGAAATGGGCTAAAAAGTGACAACAGCATTAATTGAAGGATCCTGAGATCATGCAGGTATATGTTGACCTAGAACGCATTAAAGATCTCGAGTAAGGTTGTTAAAATCGTGATCCTAGTCATAGAATTGTATGATTCTACAATCCCATAAAATCAATCTAACCCAAATCGCATCTTGAGTCTTACATGGTAGAATCACGATCCTCGTCATAGAATCGTACAGTCGCAGTAGAATTTTGTCGAATCACACATCATCCTAGATTATAAATGACTTAAGGTTTTTCATTGTGTCATACCTCTTAATTCAAGTTATATGTTAAGTACTAAGTAGTAAATAGTTTAGACATTGATATTCAAAGGTTTGGAATAAAAAAATTAATTTGATTATTTATTTATTTTTACTTTTTATGTAAAATGGTCAAATAATAGCAATATTGATAACATCACTTTTCTAGTCGGAACTCTCAATATAAATTTATATCGCGATCCTAGTCGTGAATAAGATAGACATTTATTAATCAAATTAGATGTCAAATGATCAAATAAACACTTGTATCACTCTTGAAATACACAATAAGTTTAAAAAAAGTGTTTTTAGTATAATCGCGTAGGATCTTAAATTCTACGATTCGATCCTAGAATGCAATCGTACCATCTGATCCGATTCAGGATCACAATTCTGACAACCTTGATCTCGAATTTAGGGAGTAGTTAGTATGTAGGTATGTTGTTATTGTACTCTTTTTCTTACTTAGGGATCCCCATTTTAGGGCGTAAGATTTTTAACGAGGCAGTATCTGTAAAATATCAAAAATTTTCACTTTTTCCTAAAATATTTACATATCCATATTTTTACGCAATTACTTCAAATTCAACACCCCCTTCCCCTCTTTTTCTTTTTTTCCTCCATTTCCCCTTTCCCTCCCCCCTCTCCTTTTTCTTTTCCTACGCTACGTCGGTACCTCAACTCCTTTCATTGTGCCATTGCTTCTCCCAATCAGTCCTAGGCTCCTGCTCTCTCTTGCCAATTCGCCACCCGTCATCCTATCCCCCTCCATTGCATCATCGCCGCAACCTATCGCCGTCCAAGTCTGTGACTCCAGTCCTTCCTTTCCGTTGTGCCACCGCCACTTACCGGTCCTCACCATGCCAGCCTTGTCCATTGGCCGTCCAACGCCACCGCCACTCAGCCTCCCCCTTCCTTTGTCCTCCCCCTCCACCGCATTAGTGCTCACTGTGTCGGCCTCGTTCGTCGCCCATCCACCGGCCCACCACCGCTGCCCACCTCCCCCTCCACCTCTCCTTGGTCCTCCCCCTCCATCACCCTTCCCGATTTCCCCCACAGCGCCCCACCTCTTCCCCTCTGCGACTCTACCTCCCCCTCCCCCAATATCGTCCACCCCTCCTCCTCTGTCTTCCGTCGTGCCATGTCTGAGTCCAACTTGTCTGGATCTGACTCTGACACAGCCACCTCCCCATTCGCACTAGAGCGGCCGCCACTCCGCATCCTTGTCGTCCAACATTCACGGGAATTTAAGCTCCAGACCGAGTGATGAGAGAGCATGCTCTGCAGGTCTAAAGACCGCCTGGAGGGCTCTAGCTGGCTCGCACAGGTTCTGTGCCAACCAGTGCTGCTATTCCCGCCTTCATGGTGGGCGGGAACGGTGTTAGTGCCTAACCATGGCGGTAAGGACACAGCAGAGGTGGCTGAGCAAGGCTCGACGGTAGTAGCACTGGAGACGCAAGGTAAAAGCACAGTACGAAGGGGATGAAGATGGTAACCACCGTCACCATCATCGTCGCCGTCTACAGGTCCACAGGGCTAGGCCTGGGCCGGCCAGCACAACAGCGACTCATCGTGCATTGAGTCGTGCCTGGGCCTTGCCGGAGGCAAGTTGTGCCGACACGGCACAGCGAGGTGGTCGTGCTAGGCCCGTGCCATGCCGGTATAGTATGGCCCAACTCCTAGGTCTAGGTCCATAGGAGAATTAGGGGAAACTAGGTCAGTAAAACTGTAAAGATGCAAAAATTGGGAGAAAAAATAGAGTCCGCATTAAGACCAACAGGTGGGATGTTGAATCACTTATCAGTGATATATCAATGATAGTTTCGGGCGTGCATATCTTTGTAACAGCACTGGGCAATTTGCCTCAGATTAGGTTGTGCAACTAAGGCATAATATAAGTATCAACTCATTGTGAATTTTGGTAAAGAAAATAAGGGAAATTAAAGCACCAGGCACTATTGCAGAAATCATCATCACAGACGGTTCAAAAACGTCATCACAGAGGTTTTATGAATCGTCTGAATTTATGGGTCAGTGATAATACGAGGTCATTACATACGGCTTTCGAACTGTCTGTGGTGGAAATATCACAGTACTTTTAGATCTTCTACTAACGGTGGTAGGTATACATCAATAGCATTCGTAGGTTATTTTGGCCCTTGGATAAGTATCAACAGCAAAATATACTTTCGCTTCATACACAACCAAGGAGGAAGGTTATAGATGCCGAGAGTCACGGGCCAAGTGCTATGTCAGCTGCTCATGCAACTGAAAGGATTTATTCCATCTATACTCAATCCAAACCTTATATTCTTCGGTTCTGCACCGAAATATGCAAACCTCTTCAAACGGAATCACATAAAACCGCTTCAAACGGTATCTCCACTGGGTGGAATCAGCAAGGTATCTTAGCATTCCATCCTTCTTGCGCTCCTCCGAGTGCCAACGCAGCAGTTTTACCTCATTTGGATTCACATAAAACCGCTTCAAACGGAGAATTATAGGAAGATACCATGCCACATTTGCAGGAGGTCCTTTCTTTACCTCTGTTCCCTTACCATCATCTGATTGATTGTTATATTTGTATCGGGATACGTTGCACACCGGACATACATGCATGTTTGCATACTCTTTACGGTAGAGGATACAGTCGTTCGGATATACATGTATTCTTTCTACTTCTATTCCCAATGGACAAAAAACTTTCTTGGCTTTATACGTGGTTTTGGGCAACTCATTTCCCTCCAGAAGTATGTCCGCTAAAAGACCTAGCAGCGCCGTGAAATTCTTGTCGGACCAACCATTGCTTGCCTTCAATTTCAACAGTTCAAGCACAGCTGACAACTTCGTGTACTTTGACCTGCAGCACGTGAACAAAGGTTTCTCCGAGTCCTCCATCAAGCATCGAAATTTAACATACTCTCTCTCATCATAGTTCTCTTCTACATTACAAAGCATCTGATCCAGATTGTCATCGTGCAGCCTATCCGAATCCGAACTATAATCGACATCATCCGATGACATATCATTGACCTCACCGGCGATGTCATCCGACAGCATATCATTGACTTTGCCATTACTGGTCCAACACGTATACCCCTTTTTAAAACCCCTTTGAATCAAGTGTGCTTCAATCTGCTCTCGATTCTTAAACATCTTTAAATTCTCGCAGTCAATGCATGGACAATACATATATTCCACCCCCTTATTCAACATATCCTCCTCGGTAGCTCTTGTAAAAGCAGACACACCATTAATGTACTCTTCACTCACACGGCTTGCAGTATACATCCAGCTTCGGTTCTATGTTATGCACATATATAACAACTTAATTAGTATTAAAAACCACATGCATTGAGGCTAGCTAAATCTAAATTAGCTAGATCTTCAAAGTATATATATAACAGTCACCGAAAACTAGCTAGATCTAAATTTTGATGCAAAAAAAAAACAAATTTCATTACTAACCATATCTAAGGGCTAGGGCAAACAAGAACTTGATAAATCTTTAAAACTCTCTTGCCAAATAAGCCTTCTCCCACCAAATTAAATGGCCTGAAAGCCTTACCGCCTCCAGCTGCAGCACCAGCTAGATCTGGATCAAAATGAAGACAGATGCGGTTCTGACGCGCGCAATAAATACCTGATCAGATTATCACAGATGGTTTTTAACAAAACCCGTCTGTGGTAATGGAATGTCACATACGGTTTTTGATATAAAACCGTCTGTGATATTCCAGTATCACAGACGATTCATTAGTAAGAACCATCTGTAATACTCCTTTTTTCCGCCACAAACACCACAGATGGTCTCCAAGTTAAAGCCATCTGTGATAGTGTACATCACAGATGATTTCATAAAACCGTCTGTGATTTGGCGTTGAGTATTAGGCTTTCTGTAGTAGTGAGGACAACCCTGCATGCGCAGTCGCATCACAGGCTTTTGTAAGGAATCAGTATTAGAAAAGGACTAAGAAGGACTATGCAGTCCAACTTAACAGTGGAGTAATTTGGAAGTACATTCAGTAACATTGGTTAGACTGCGCATGATAGCGAAGGTCATGCTCTGTGTTTTCTCCCTAAATACTACCAACAATTTACCTGATGTTAACTGTAACCTGGAGTCCACTTTACAATAGTAACCTTCGTGCCTTGCGAGACCTTCAGAAGTGGGAATGTATACTTGGAGTTATGATCCTTAGAAGGTAAAGTAAATCGTGGAGGAAAACATAGAATCAAGATGTCGCAAGTTACCTTCTCGCTTTCCTAGGCCTTCCAACTGGTCTCTTCGCCTGAATGTGGCCCAAGTCTGCTTCCTGTCCCACCGATTTGGGATTGCCTTGCTGCAGCAGCACATTCTCTGATCTGATTGTGTTGCCATTGTTTTGGCGATGATAGACGTTAGTAACAGGTGACCATCTCTTAGTTGGAGTGCTCTTTTGCAGGTTGCCTCCCCTTGTGCAATTCCTAGAACTGTTTTCTTGCTGCAAGCCCATTGATGAGCTGTAAACAAAACCATTACTTTGCTAGCACAATGATTTCCTACAAAGCACCGATACATCACTGTTGCGTCGTACGCATACACGATACGTATCCGATACGGCGATACGGCGCGATACAGTCTACTTGTTTCTTTGCTATCGACTATAGTCTACACTCTGCATTACTTCACTAGAAGAACATGTTTTGAATATGATCTACTTGTTTCTTACCTTAAAAGACATGTTTTGAATATGATCTACTTGTTTCTTTGCTATCGACTACAGTCTACACTCCGAATTACTTCACTAGAAGAACATAGGATTTGATGATTCTTCATGGCTACCGTTGTGGTTACAGACCAAACAGAGAGAGTGTGTGTGGTAGTGGAGAGTTAGGTGAGCAATGCTCCTTGGGGGTCTCCCAATGGCTAGTATCACGTATATATGTCCTCATGGGGAGTGTCATTACAATTGTACCCTTACATCCAAATATCTTTCCCAAGGGCAATCATGTTATTATATATGTCCACTTTGGGCTTTACAACCTTTTAACAGTCCTACTAGGCTTAGGTGGGGGCCTCCCCTACAACAGGATCCTCTCATGGTGAAGGGCTTCACGGGCCGAAACCATGTTGCCGAGCCATTTGGCCCCCTCCGTCCCCGCGGCCTGTGAGTTTGTGTGATATTGGGCGAAAATGATTCCGCGCGTCCCTTCATAATTCCTGTGGACTCGGAGCCGGGGGCCGCAGGAGAAGTCGATGGCGAAACCGTGTGTCAATGCAGGATAGGCGCGCAAACGCACAAGATTGGGGCGTTACGCGCGCGTGGGTGACCATGTCGCTTCCACTTCCGTTGGTTGCACTTCCCCATGGAGGGAAACGGCTATATATATACCGGCAGCGCTGTGGCACCGTCCTCCCCCAATCCTGCCAGTGGCGTAGTCGCTCGGTGCTCCCGCGCGCTGCGTTGGCGAGTAACCGGGTACGACTGAGATGATCTTGGTCTCAGAAATAAGCCTTCCTCAGTTTGGGTATGTGCAGCAAGAGTATCGCCAATTAGAGCGATCAGCAGACGTTGATAGGCTGAAGGAGGCCTATTTTTTAGTGCACGACCAAAACTTTGACGGCGATCCCCGACCGCGCTTCCCGCTCTCGGGTGAAGTGGACCGTTGGACTTCAGCCGGTTGAACTCTGCTTCGCGCCGAGAACACGACGTCGGGCTGGCCGCCGAGGTGGCCACCAAGCTTGGAGCCATCCCTCGCAGCGTCATGGTTACCGGCGGAGTCGCCTTGCTGAGCCGAAGGCACTCCGCGGTCCGGAGGTGGCGTCTAAATGGCAGCGCGAATCGCGCCAACCCCTGAAAAGCCAGCGGGGCTGTTGCGGCCGTACGCGCTGTCCCGATAGGGCGGTACACACAGCGCGACACGATTGGCGCGTTGTAGGCTGTGAGCGATCGCACGACAAGGATCGCACGCCCCTTCCCGAGAGAGGCGGGCGCGTGGCGGGAAGTTACCGACGCGTCGTGCGTTGTCCGGCAGCCTGGCAGGCGCGCCGCATGCACACTTTGGCCACAACGCCTCACCTCCCACTAGTTGCATTTCCGTCGACTGGCGTGGATTCCCACCATCAGTTGGGCTCCCACCGGCTGAACTGTTCCGCGGGTGTCATCTGCGAACTGTTAGCCACGAAAAGATGTTAGACATATTAGGGTCGGGATGTGAAACTGTCCCTTGTGCCCAAGGGCGAGTCGAAGGTCCGGTTGGACCGCCGAAATATAGGTCGAGTAGGTGCCGGGGTCGCCCCGAGCCATCGAAGTGGAGGGCGTCTTCGGGCTTACGGCGCCGGCGCGTGGGCGTGTGGTGAAGTGTCTCTTCATGAGGGCGGAGCCGATGTTGCCTTGCGAAGGCGTAGACCCCGCCAAAGCTGCCATTGAGATTGATCGGTTCATGGTCGGCCGTTACTGCATCGATGGTCTCGAGAGTGATGCTGTCGTGCGGCCGAGGATACGGTGCGCCGTACGACCTGCATTGATTCCCGAGGAAGTGGATGCGTGTCAGAGCACAATTGACGCGGCATGCATTGCCAAGCCATTTACGCGACCAGCGTGTGACTGGACCCGACGCGTGTGGGCAGTTGTGCCGCTTCAGCCTCTATCGTGGGGAGGCGAGCGGTTCGTCTACCGTCGGTTACCTTTATCGGTGGTGTGGGAGACGCAGGGGTTTTAAATACCCCCTGTGGCACCACATCTACGCTCCCCGTCTCACGCCTTCCGGTCTCTTTTTCGACACCCCGCTTTCCTTCCTTCTTTGCCGCCTTGCTGCCCCCATCGTTGTCGTGCTTGCGGAGAATGATGGCACACGGCGAAGAAGATGCTCGGCAGGTGGAATACACACTCGAGGGGCGCGACTCCACGTTGGTGGACAAATAGTGGGTGGCGACGAAGAAATTAGAAGGTCCGTGCTCCCTTGTCTTAGGCTCAACGCTCGCGACGAAGGAGACGATCCGCAGCCTACTATGCAAAGGGAAGCTGACAGACCGCCGAGAGGTGCGACTGCCTGCGAGCGACGAGATCGAACCGCACCCCGAGGAATCGGAGGCGATCGTCTTCGTGGCCTATTTCGAAGCCGGGCTGCGCATCCCAGCCGCCATGATTGTCGGGGATGTTTTACGGACCTTTTGGGTTGTGCTGGCACAGATGACTCCGAACGCGATAGCCCGCCTTGCCGTGTACAGCTGGGCGTTGCGTACAGAAGCCTATTGGCCGAGCGCGTCGTTGTTCGCATTTCTCCACGACGCGTGGTGTCAACCAAAGGAGCGGAGAGACGGGACGTTCTCCAACTTCAGCAGCGTGAATTTTGTCCTTCGATCCCGGTGCGGGAAGATCTTTCATGCGAACTCAACTCAGGCAAAGTGGGAGCTGAAGTGGATGAGGCGGTGGTTTTACCACCGTGTGGCGAGTGGTAGCGGCCTCGAGTGTTCAGGGCGGCCAATGGCGTTCAACACCACGCTTGGCACGCCGATAGATGCGGAGGACCGACGAAGGGCACGGAGGCTTGTGGGGATCACCGCTCGCTTCAACATGCGCGACCTCGCCGAGGAGTTCGTCATGTACGGCGCGGCACCACTTGTTGCTGAGTGGCGTGTCGCGCCTGAGGGGCTTCATCGCGACAACGTCCGACCATCGGTGTCTTCGCTGCCGGGACCCTCCGACCCACGTAAGTTTTGGTGGAGGCCTAGTATTCCCCTTCTGTCCATCGGGCCTTTTGTTTCAAATCTCGCCCCTTGCCACCCACAGATACTCACCTGGAGGCCGTCGAGCGTGCAATGGGCGTATTCCTCGGACCGTATACGACCAGGGAACACACCCTGCGCGTAGCTGCGACCGCGGAGGTAGGTCTGGGGCGGATAAACCGTGTGTGCGAGGCCTTGGGTATTAGAGTGCCAGAGCGTGATACTCCGGCCCCGAGCCAGCCTCGCCATGGTGCCAATGGGAAAGGATTATCGTCTTACCGGGGTGCTCAGTCCTTCGCAGCTGGTACACCGATAGATGCTCGCGCCGGCCTTGCTGCTGCCGACGGTGCGGCAGAAGCGAACTCGCAGTCGGCAAAGTATGCCAATTCAAAGGTAGACACGGATACGGAGGGCAAAGAAGGGCCCGTGGACAGTGGCGGGGATGAGGAGTGCAGCGTGGGCGACCGAGAGGGGGAAGCTTCTTCGCCGCCGGCTGGCGTTGAGGCGGAGTCGTCGACCGTGGAGGATGCTGGAGCGGAGTCCTTGCCAACGGCGGTTACTTCGGCGAAGCCCCCACCTAAGGCATTAACCAAGGTTGGGTCGCCGCCTTGCTCCCTAAAGGCGAAACGGCCACACACGCTATCGGCCCTTCGCTCGGAGAGGGGGTTTGCTGTGGCGAGCAAGGTTGGGGCCCTATGGGACTCCGATTCCGACACCGAGTACCCCTGCCCCGCCGTCCCCGCAGCCCCCTCTGGGTCAACGGCTGTCGGGAGCAGGGGCCTGTTGGAACTAGGCTCCGACACAGAGGCCCCCCAGCTCAAAGGGCCGATCTGCTTGGGACGCAGTATCCTCGCAGATTTTGTGAGGTCAAGGAGTGCCCGCCGAGTCCACCACCGCCGAAGGTAAACTTCACATGGTTTGAGATGATCCCTTGGTGCATTGGTAGGGCTCTAATCTCTACGTCCCTTCGTAGCAGCATGCCTCCCCGAGCGTGGGCAGCCTTCAGAGCGTGGGCAGCCTTTGGAGCGCGGGGATGTTCTTTCGGGAGGGACGTCTGGCGCCACCGATACTATCGCTGTGGATGCCGCGCGCCCAAGGCTAGTAGATTTCGTCCCTCGATCGGAGGTGCTGGTAGCGTGGTAGGGGGTTGCGGATAGTGCGGTCGCGAACCTAGACTGCCAGGCGCTGCAAACATGTGGGTCAGAACTTCTTAGGAGGGTGCTGGAGGTCTCGGAAATGAGGGTAGGTATCTGACCCTTAGCAGCGCGCGGTCCATTAGAGGTCTACTAACCACTTCATTGTGCAGACTCTCGCCCTTGGACGGGCGTTGCAGGCGGTCCACGCCCGTGAGTGGGAGGCGTTAGAGGACCGACTGCGTGCCACCGAAGGGGCTCTACATGTGGCCAAGGAGGCGCATTCCTCTAAAGACGACCGCATTCGACTCCTAGAGGCGGAGTGCGCAGGGGCCATCTTATACGCTGAGGAGCTCGCGGCGGCGGTGCGACATGCGGCAATGGAGGAGCGGGATGGCCTACTCCGGCAAGTTACCACGCTTGAAGAGGAGAAGAGCCGCCTTAGTGCGTCTCTTAGGGAGCGGGACCAGGCTCTGGGCGATGCCTCGGTGGCGGCATGGGATGCTATGCTGGCCTTAGAGGGCGTCCTCGAAGACCTTGTCACTGAAGTGTCGTCTCGCTCATTCGGGCCCAAAGAGCTGTCACGGACGCTTCACCGAATCGGGGATACTTCCAACCTTCCTCGCAACTCCGCGATGTCCTTTAGCAACCATTGCTCCTACGTGACCTCGTGCCTGGCATGTGCGCTTCTCCAGCACCGGGGCTGCCGGCATGTCAACGAACTGGCTAACCCGCAACTGGAGATGCTGACCGGGGTCGGAGTGATGTCCAGTGTCGTGCGCGCCGTGCACACCGCTGTTCGAGTTTTTCACGAGCGAATCTGGGAGTACATCGGGGAGGCCGCGGTGAGGGTAGAGCTACGACGGACCATGTATGGCAAGGGGAACCTCAGCCAATGGCTGGATGAAGTTCCCCGGCGTGACGAAGGTGGCGCCGACGGCTCGAGGCAGGTGTGACACCAGAGTTCTTGTGTGTCGGTGTGTGTTGTAACCTACGCGTCCTGTTCCATGAATAAAGCGGGAATGGTTCCCCATGTTCTGACCGGCATGCGCTTATGTTCCAAGCAGCTGCCCAATGGGGACCGGTTGCTAATCTTCGACGCCATAACCCGGCCGTTGAGCTCCTGCGTCGCCCCTTCTCCACGGTGTCACAGTCCAGCTCATCTTGCAAGACGTTGCTGCCAAGCTATGGCGCCAGGATTAATCTTCCCATGGCTCCGAACTGAGGGGGGCCCATTAGTGGGTGCCGCACCCGTGTATTCTGAAAATTTTGTATGAGAGGCACCTCGCACTTGTAACCACAGCATACTGTCAATGTGGCGTGGCACGAGGTTTGCGAAAAATGCAGGGAGCCTCTGGTTCTCGTGCTGCCCGACTGCTTTGCTCTCTTTCCTTTTCTTCTTCTTTTTTTCACATGCTAGCGGGGCTGGCGCGCTATCTACGCCCCGCATAAATGCACGCAGAGGCAAGCCACTGCTGCGCTTTATTTATACTCCGCAGAGTACGTGGGAATATCAACCATGTCTTAATTATACTCCGGAGAGTACGCGTAGTGAGAACACCAACGCGTGCGCGGGACATCCGCGTCTTGTTTATACTCAGTAGAGTGCGTAGGGATAATATCCGCGGATTATTTAGACTCCGTAGAGTGTGTGGGAACATCAACCACGTCTTAGTTATACTCCGGAGAGTACACGTAGTGATAACACCGACGCGTGCGCGGGACATCTGCATCTTATTTATACTCAGTAGAGTACGCAGCGAGAACATCCGCGGCTTATTTATACTTCGTATAGTGCGTGCGGAGGTGGACCTCGATGCTACGTCTTATTTATACTCCGTAGAGTGCATGCGGAGACGGACCTCGACGCTACGTCTTATTTATACTCCGTAGAGTGCGCGCGAAGGCGTCCCCCCGCTGCGTCTTATTTATGCTCTGTAGAGTGCGTGCGGAGGCGGACCTTGACGCTACGTCTTATTTATACTCCGTAGAGTGCGTGCGGAGGCGGACCTCGACGCTACGTCTTATTTATACTCCGTAGAGTGCGTGCGGAGGCGGATCTCGACGCTACGTCTTATTTATACTCTGTAGAGTGCGTGCGGAGGCAGACCTCGACGCTACGTCTTATTTATACTCCGTAGAGTGCGTGCGGAGGCGGACCTCGACGCTACGTCTTATTTATACTCTGTAGAATACGCGTAGTGAACACCGACGCGTGCGCGGGACATCCACGTCTTGTTTATGCTCAGTAGAGTGTGCAGGTATAACATCCGCGTCTTATTTATACTCCGTAGAGTGTGTGCGGAGGCGAACCTCTACGCATTTTTGCAAGGAACACGACTAATCTCGTAAACGATAAACTTTACTAAATTCCCGTTTGCGCGGGTGAGCGATTACAAAAGATCAGAGACTAACCACTCGACTATCATTATCGTGGCGGCGAGGTAGGGAGCCTCTGGTGCTTCTGCTGCTAGAGCGATCGGGGCGGTGTGGGCCGACGGGGTGCTCCCTGTGGCCGCAGGCACCCTTGTGTTGGCGCGCCTGGCCTAGGAGTCTCGCTGAACTTCATGATGCGGGCGTCGGGAGCCGAGCTCTATGCGTCGGGCCATGTCCTGGTCGCCGTGGGCGGTGATGATAGCCTACGAACGGTGGGGTCGAGCGTCACGTGCAAAGCGGGGTCGACCGTTGCATCGGCAGTGGGGTCAATCGTTACGTCGGCGGTGGCGGGGTCGACCGTCACATCGGCGGTGGCGGGGTCGACCGTCACGTCGGCAGTGGCAGGGTCGATCGTCACAGGTGAGCGTTGACGCTCGTGGTTGCCGCGCCCGCATCGTCGTTCGCACCCGTGACCGCCGATGCCGAAGCCCTAGTGTTGACGCGGGACTTCACCGCGCCCCCTTCCTTCTTCCTCGCTGCCGATGATGATGCTTTCTTCGGTGTCATCCTTCTCGAAATCTTGAGGTTTGCTCTTGTCGTTCCCACGGACGGCGCTAACTGTTGTTGTTACAGACCAAACAGAGAGAGTGTGTGTGGTAGTGGAGAGTTAGGTAAGCAATGCTCCTTAGAGGTCTCCTCATGGCTAGTATCACGTATATATATCCTCATGGGAAGTGTCGTTACAATTGTACCCTTGCATCTAAATATCTTTCTCAAGGGTAATCATATCATTATACATATTCATTTTGGGCTTTACAACCTTTTAACAGGCCTACTAGGCTTAAGTGAAGGCGTCCCCTACAACAGCTACAAAAGCAACATAAGCAGACGGCAGGTCATAATAGAAGAGTAACATGTGCTCGGATTTCACAATTCAGATGCTTACCGAGAAAACGAGCAATTATACCATGCAAATATAATATCAGGTAAAACCAACAAAACACACCAGGCATGAATAAACAGAGGTCATGACAAGCAAACATTGGTCATCTGAAAATACATGAACTGTCAAAGAAAATACCTGGGTGCACCCTCAATGTCCTCTCGAAACATCAATTTTGAGACAGAACCAGAGTTATTGTCGATAGTGTGCACTGCAGCTAAGCCAAGAATATTAGACGAGATAATGGTAGCAACTGGAGCTCATACTCACAGAACCAGAAAATTTATATGGTCCAAATAAGGCAACATACTGTCATGATTTTTTTGTGCAAGGTCCATCATGTCAGGCTCAAGTGGAACAAGACCATCCAAATGTTCCACCTTAATAGGAAAGGTCTCGGTCAGATTTTGACAGAAAATAGTGTTAAGGAGATAGAGTCCATATTAGGATATAGAGTTTGTATTCTATTCTATTAGGATATAGAGTTTGTATTCTATTTCGTATATGCTTTATCTCTATATTGTATATATTCTCCTGTACTCCTCTATATATGTGATTCATTGGGTCTCTTCAATACATACACAATATTTATAACAAGATATCAGAACTTAGATCAAAACCCTAATTTCGATCTCGATCTCGATCTACTTCCGTTGTTGCTACTTCCAGGAGGATCGATCTTCGCTCCCAGAGGTGACTACTTCTTCGGCCGACGGTTCCACGCTCGTCCTCACACTCCGCCACGGCCACCGACAACGCGCACCACAGGGGCTCGGAGGCAGCGGGCCGCCCTTCGGTCGCGCCGACGACGACAGTGACTGGTCCCGCGGGAAGAAACCGCTACCTTCCTGCTACCCGAGCCTCGGCTCTGGCGGTGGCTTTCGCGACTCACCTGGCTCGACCAACTTCGACCGCTTGGCCCATGTCGTGCCGCACAATGGCGAGCGCGAGAGGCCACGCCTTGTGCTCGATCTGCGTCCTCGCCTGCCGCCCGTCGGGCACCACCAGGCACAGCCGTGTTGTGCTCGCCACGCTCTACCTCGTGGTAAAGGAGAGCGCCCAGCTCTTTGCCGACGTCTCCGTCGTGCTCGCCGTCCTACTCGACCGCTTCTTCGACATGGAGTACCCCAACCGCGTCAAGGCCTTCGAGGCGTACGTCAGCACCGCCAGGCAGATCGATGACCTCTTCGCCTTCTACAGATGGTGCAACGATGTCGGCGTCGGGCGGCCATCTGACTACCCAGAGGTCAAGTGCATCGACGAGAAGCTCCTCGAGACGCTGGAGCAGTTCGTGCGGGAGCGAGGGAGGGCAGCTTCGATCCGCCCAAGCGCGAATCCTCGACCATCGCTGCGCCACCTGCTAATGCCAGAGCGGGACGCCGCCGGCCAAGTCCATTTGGTGCTGCAAGACCCCCTGGAGGACGTGCTGGCCGCAGTGATGGACCCAGGAATTTCAAAATAGGTATTCGAAGTTACAAAAAATATTGTTCAATAGAAAACGTAAAGGTCCACAATAACGAAAATAGAAAACGTAAAGGTCCACAATAACAAAAATTAAATTACAATTATTTATACTAGAGACAATATCTCAAATAATATAAAAATAATTAAAAATTAACGCGATGATGTTTCATACTTTGGAAACGAGATATAATGTTATACAGATAAGCACACAAAAGGAAGCAACTTTAGTAAAAGTGAAGAACAGAATTAAAAGTTTAATAGTTTTTACCATAATGGCTGGAATTAGAAATGAATTATTTTCATAGAACTACTAACCCGAGTCAATGTTCAAATCTAAATAATTCTGCAATAGAGTTGTACAATCACTACAAGATACTTTAATCAAGTGAAAAATGCAATTATCTTTGTCAGATTTTTTGTGTTATGTAAGCAGAAATTCAAAAGTGTTTTTATCATGAGCATACGTTATTAAACGGTTTCTAACTAACTTAAATAGTATTACCTAAACTGCTAAACAAAATATAAATTAAACGGTCAAACACCAAAGGGGATCAAATTATACAAGTGACCAACACATCAAGTTACAAGAAAGATTTACAACACTTGAATAGTTTCTAAATAATTGATATATTAGTCATCATAATATAATCAACTACTATGTTTTAGAATTATTATAGATGTCTCACTTCTTTATGCAAAATACAACCCACGTCTTTATTTAAACACATAATTTTACTTCAAATCGGAGATCACCAGGAGAGAGAGATAGAAGGATTACTGGATTAGAAATATAGAGTCATGCCGCCATGGAGGTCGCTGGGTCAGGGAGAACGAACCTACGTGACTGTGCCACGCCGACAAGCGACAACAGCAAGACTTATGACTTGCGAGATAGCACGCTAGCGCTCCTACATAGCCACCTGAGTCTTACCTCTAGAAGTCTAGAGTCCAAAAGATCAGAAGCCTCCTGCGTCGCCAAATGAAGAGAACTAGAGAGAAGATACTTAAGTAAAAAGAGAGACTAAGTGAGACTTAGAATTTCTACCACATGTCGTGTGAATCACGATAGTGGGCCTGGGCCAATTTGGACCTAAGAGAAAGAAATGGGCCAAAAGGATCCGACACCAATTTAAACTAACTGGGTATGAACAGCACAAATTTAACTCAACTACTTTTATATATATATATATATATAGTAATTATTAAAAATTTTAGATATTTAACTGAATACCTGTAAATTGTGTTAGGACCGCCACTGGCTGGCCGTCAAGGACTGCTTCTGCGAGAAGACGTGGAGCCACACGCCACAGTACAAGATCGGATTCTATTCCATTATGCCATCGAGCGTCTCTTCTCTGTAGGTTCCATGCATGCATCAGGTTCACGCTGCTGTTGTGTTTCTTCACGCTGCAGTTGTGTTTCTTCAGCATGGAGTACAACTACTACTCCATTATTAGCTACGTGCCGCCTCGCTCTCACGCCCGCTGCTCTCGCGCATCGCAACGCCTCACCGGCGCGTATTCGCTGCTCTTCCTAACATGCTAGTTTTTTTGTTTCTTTTTTGAGTCTTCTGTTTAGGTCCATTTTAAGTTCGTAGTTTATACCTTTCAGTTCGTCTAAGCATGCGAGTCCATAAATTTATTGTCAGTCATAAAAGTGTAGGAATTTTGTTTTGCATGACAGCAACCGCCGCTCTTCTCTCTGAGCCGCGTGTAAATCGTAGAAGTTGTTATGACGCCGTCACTTCTTTAGCCGTCGCCCTGAGCTTATAAGGCCGCCGCGTTTCTCCTGCACCTTGTGTATTACGCCACCGCTGTCTTGAGCTTCGATCGGCGCCACCATACTTCTATCTATTCCATGACAGCAGCCGTCGCTCTTCTCTCTGAGCCGCATGCAGATCGTAGAAGTCGTTATGATACCGCCGCTCCGAGTTTCTAAGGCCGCCGTGCTTCTTTTACACCTTGTACACTACGCCGCCGCTGTTTTGGGTTTTGATCTGCGCCGTCACGTTTCTATCTATTCCTTTTCGGCTTGACTTGATAGTATTTTTCAAGAGATGCACGCTACGATGACATTATCAAAACTCGTACTTTGAATTTTTACTATTTTAGTGACAACTCTTTTCAAATGCAATGCTATTGCATACGTCTTGCATTTGAGGAGGGGTGTTAAGGAGATAGAGTCCGTATTAGGATATAGAGTTTGTATTCTATTCTGTATATATCTTATCTCTATATGGCATATATCCTCCTGTATTCCTTATATATATGGTCCTTTAGATCTCTTCAATACATACATAATATTCATAACAAGTAGCACTATCTTCGTGAGTCACACAGTATCCACAGTTGAATTTAACAAATTTGAAAGAGAGCAGTAGTAAACTGTAGTGTTGTGCTCATGTACCTGATTAGAGTATAGATAGAATATGGTAGAATCTCGGTTATCCCAGTCGGCTAGACAGGAGGTTGAAGCGAAGGGCTGTGCAGTTACAGCAGGGGCTTTACCATGGAGCCCTGTTGTAAAATTAGCAGTGTCACCATTCGAAATAATGTTGGAAAATGTTAGGTTCAGTCCCGAGAAGGGGAATATCTGTGAATAGCTTCCTGGGATCTACTGGAATCCCCCTGAATGCATTAGGATCCATGGTGGTTGACTCTTCAAATGAAGCTATAGCTGACAAAACGAAAAAGGGGCAAATGGTAGTTGGTAATCAATATATATCTCCACAAAGAAAAGGCTTTACGATCCTTGATATTTAATTGAAGCTTCCAGGGATCTTTCTACCTGCACGACTCCTAAGCATATCAACCTGCTTTTTTGAAATGTTCAATCCATTTAGCTTTGGTCTGACTCCTCGAGACTCATCAAGAGTACCCCCAGTGTCAGAATAACTTCTTTTCAAATCCTACAGTTACATTTATAAAAGCACGTTTGCACTATTCCAGACTTGAACACAAAGGAAGAATTAGAACCAATAAGGTGCCGATTAAAAAAACAAATAAGATGATTTCCCTAAAATCCAACAATGTCTTGTCCACCTAAAAATTTTTAGACATGACGTTGACAGGAAAAAAACAATTTACTTGAGCTAGAAGAAAATATAGTATTAAGATGCCACAAGAAGGCCTTTAAAACTGCACAAGTGGTTCTGAATTATTAAACCCAGGAGTTACATATACTAAGAACAAATTTTATACTAACAAAAAAGCAATCAGCAAGAAACTAGTAACACGCATAAAACTTCAGCAAATATGGTACAACATCAGAACTATTAATACAAAAGTAACATAATTTTATATATTGAAAAAGGCACATATCAGGTGCAATGGAAATATATATTTCATGAAATCCAGTGGGCATGAATTCCTACATATTTAGGGTAAATTATATTTCCTCAAGGAAAGAATACTCACAAGCTGACTCCTGTCAGTGTTCAGGGTGCATGGGCCTTCAACAGGAGTTGACCTTTTCATGTCAAGCCATCTCCTCTCCCCCTCAACAACGCTGTTGTCGAACTCTTGGCTGTAAGCAGGAACTCTTAAAGTCGCAGGAGGAGAGGTGTTTGGACTAAATGAAGAGTATGGTGTTTAAGCTATTACCATGGTTGTCACGGCGTCGCCTAGATGACACCAAGTCATCCTGGCGGCCAGAGGAGGACGCCAACGCTTGTCACCCAGGGCTGAGGAGCTAGGCAGCCATCTCCAGACCGAATCCGGCCACCTCAAGCTCTCCCCGCGCAGATATGGCCGTAGCCGGCTCATATCTGGAGAGGAGCGCGGAGTAGGAGGCGGAGAGGGAGGAGGCACTGAGGATGGGAGGAGGCGCCGGGGGGGAGGAGGTGGCGGAGAGGGGAGAGGCACTGGGGGGAGGCACCGGGGGGAGGGGGGCATCAGGGAGAGGAGGCGGTGGGGAGGGGAGGCGGTGGTGGAGAGAGGAGTCGCCGTGTGAGAGAGACAAACAAGAGAGAGAGAGATAGAGATAGAGGAGGTTGGGAGAGAGGCGGGAGAGAGAGAGAGGGGGAGCAGTCGATATATTAACCGGCTACGGCTTTGGGGTTTCATATGCTACGGCTAAGCATGTGAGTATGTGACCATATGCATGCGCTACGGTATATGGCGTCGCCGTGGCGTCCTGGCGCCTCTTAGACGCCGTGGTCGTCAGTTACGCTATGACAATCATGGTTATTACAAATCCAAACATAGAAATAAAATGGTTATACATCTCAAGAGCACAGTAGTAGAAGAAAACAAGATACAACGCATAATACCTTGAGTAGGTTTCCTGCGTAAGCAACTGCATAATAGCATCCTTTGGATCAAGCTCTGAGACAACTGCTAGGGATCCTTCACAGCAGTCTTTCAGCACAACCTCCTTTCCACTCAAATCACAAAAAGAACATTCTTGATGAATTTCTGAGATAATCAATCTGTCACTCCTAAGCCAAAGAGACACACCTGTTTTAAAGTATAGAGCCAATTTGTAGGGTTAGATACAAAGATGGAAATACCTGGTTTACCTGATAATTGTCAGAAGCAAAGTGGGCAGCATTACCAGGATCTGTTCATTTAAGAAAATATAAATCAGCCAAAAAAAACTTCAGGCTGTGTTCAACTTCGAGAAAACAAATTGTTGAAGCGCATTGACAACAACCAAGCAAAGAATCAACAAGGTCATGGATTCAAAGCATCCATTCCATCCCTTGCTAAACATTGGCCAGGATACATAAAGTTTGTTTCTTCTATGAATTGTTACAATCAAAAGGACTTGATCTTTGGAAGTGTGGCATTCTTAGTGGTAAGATTTGCAGTTCTTTGTCCTAACAGAGACGGATGGAAACTTCAAAAGACAGCGAGAGGAGCATCAGCATGGCTAATTCCAGTCTTAAAAAATAAAATGGAAATAGGAATAACCTCACAAACCATTTTCTCCCCTAGTGTTCAAACCATTAACCTCTTTGAATTGTTAAAATATAGACTAGCATGGGAAATGATACAGAAAACAGGAGACCCTAGAAGCATGATTGTTTATCTAATTAGTGATAATGCACTCAAGACCATGATCCGACAACATTTTAGCAAAGGTCTTATCTAACACTACAGAACACTGATAAGCTTTGGACAGGGAACCACGACACTGGCATTTGCAATTTTGAACCACATAGCACGATGACCATGACACCAAAAGGAAAACACTTTCTAAAAATTAAATATGAACGAACACCTCGAGCATCCCAATTCCCCCCTCTAATTGCGCGTTTGGGTGATGCATGCATTCCTTCACAAAAGATTGTGAGCAAATTAACATCATCTGCAAACTACAGGATCACGAAGTACGAACTAAGACAATTAAGCGCCAAATTTAGCCCGAATTTCGCAGGGCACGAACGCAGCCGCGCCGCAATCTCCACCAAGCGATGCGACAGAGAGAGAGAGAGAGAGAGAGAGAGAGAGAGAGAGTTGAGCGCAGCGCCGACGCAGGCATTTCACCGAACACCACGAGGGCGACGCTTGAAGTTTCGAACTCTGCGGAGAGAGATCGCGTACCGCCACTACCGCGCGGAGGCGGGGGAGACTGGGACGGCTCCGGGGAGGAGGAGGCGGAGTCGGGGGAATCCGGGCCGAGGACAGCGGCGAGGAGGCGGCCAGCGCCGGAGACGAGGCCGGAGAGCCACCCTACCGGCCGCTCGGCCGCCTCGCGCGGTGGACGCCATGGGGAAGAATTGGAGGGAAGGGAATCGAAGGGTGTCGGTTTTGGAATTTTGGCTCCGTTCGGTTGCGGGGCGGGTTGTTAGTTTTGGATTTTGATAGCTTTTTGATTGTGGTTAATAAATAATAGTAATTAATAAGTAATAATAGCTGAGGAAAGTTACTAGTAAATAGTAATATATTATGTAAAAAATAATACAATAAAAGATACTATAGTATTTAAACAGCTATGCAACTATTGGAATTATGATATAATAAAATATAAAGTATTTTATAACATATAAAAGTGTAAAATAGTGGTCGATAAAAATGATTTATAGAAATTAAAGTGTTTATATTGATTTTAGCTTCTAAAAATAGAAGTCAAAAGTTAAAATTAATATGAACGGGTTCACAATGGAATGATTTTTTCCTAAGGTAAGTAGGTGACGCTGAAGCCTTACGGTGATGGAGGCGGATTTTTTCCTTGTGGGGTGCAGGTGTTATTTTTGCTCTCATCGAGGGCGTGTTCCCTATTGAGTTCGTTGAAGCAATGTCAACGTGTTTGTTCGGGTCTTACATCTTCTGAGATAGCAAGCGGAAGGGTGGGAATACGCCTCTAAGATTGGAATGACAAATCCTACATCCCTTATTTATGGGTCAAATGACTTTCAAATGTTTACTGACAAAATTGTCTTCGGAATGTTATCGATGGATCAAGTGATAAGGGATTTAAAAACTCACAAGTAACTGTTCCATAAAATCATAAATAAAAAACTTGTCTAATCTACCCTATGAGCTATTCATTGCTAACTCTTGAAATTTCGAGAGGCTAGACCTTCCTGCTCTGCGTCCACCGTTGTAGGTGCGAACTCAAGTAGCCTCCTCCATTGTCACAGGACACCAGGTTAAAAAATTTTTACCCGAAATCAGCATCTCTAATTCATACGTGAACCCTATAGCCAAAACTCAATGCACATAGTTCTTTCCTTAAAGCCCAACGAAGAGAGCACTAGTAGCCTAAATTTCTAATAGCTAGCAATATTTCACGAGGAGCCTTCACTTCCCTCAACCCATGAGGCAATTACATCAGGTCGAGCCATCCCAAGAGCCAGCCCAAGAGGGAGAACTACAATCGGCCACGGAGTTCATTTGATCGATCCTAAAACGTGTCATCTCGCAGCAGCCCTTAACGTTTGTTGATATGGGGGTGTCCGATCTTCACAACGTAGAATCTCACTTAAAAGGTAAATATGTAGCTGACTTGAAATCCCGTAAATTCTGATGAATGGAAGCACGCTATTATCTGTCTCGATTACAGACTTTCATGTACCGGAATTCAACTAGAAACATGCTCTGGATCTCCGTTTTCTTACCACACCAAGATAGACGACATTGTTAGTTCATGAGGAACAATAAGAATACTGGTAACCAACAATTCGATGAAATGCTAACTAATCGGCTTCTCAACTCCCATGAAAGCGTACGTCATAAACCAAAGAGCAATAAATTGTTTTGACTCAAAATTAACATTCAAGGGTTACAGGGGACGGTGGCATCGCTATCACATGGTGGCATAAACCAAAGAGCAATACTTGGGGTTGTTGTTCCAGGTCCCGACAGGTGGCCCCACATGGTGGCTGGCCCATGAGGGTGGCACACAACTCTCTTCACAACAACCTAACTTTTCTAACAGTTCAAGTATTCGTTTTTAACCCGTTTGAAGTTTCGGCATCGCTATCACCTCAAAATTGAATCAAAATAAATATTAAAGCCCAAAACATTCTTAATATATCTTATTATAGATACAAACCAGCCCATCACTTTGAGCTTGACCAAAAACTCAAATAGACTCAGAATTGAAACCTAGACATAATCGAGCTTTCGAAGTGTAGTCTTCTTCAATCTTTAATTCGGAGCTTGAAATTTTAATTCCAGCATCTTGGTGACTTTTTCCACTGATATAATGAAGTGTCATCGTCTCCTCCTTTTAGACCTTTTCTTGGTGTGCTGGTCTCCCTTATGATCCGCTCGGTAGTACCAAGTTCTTATTCACCTAATAACCTCAATATATAAAGTGGAAGCATTAAGCAGCAAGCTATCCTTAGCAGTGAAATCAAAGAAACTTATGATCAGATTCACCTGTTTAGTGAGTTCTCTTACTCTAGCTCGAGTGATTGATCCCTTGTACAATTATTGTAAAGCTTCAACTGTTGGACTAATACTAATCTTATCATTATCATTGTTACTTGAATCTAATGATAAATGTGATGTTTGTGTAGATAAAGTCTTCATAATAGTAATGTCCTCGTCACTTGCACATCTCACATGGTTTTTGGATGAGGGATTTTTTTAGGGGAAAAAATTTGTACAGATCTTCGTACATATCTAAAAGTCAAAAATTTGAGTGCACCACAAAAAACACTCGAGTTCTTCATCAGCCCAAACCATCCTCCCCTGCTGCCCGCAGCCCTCTCCTCTCCAGAGCCCACAGTAGCGCCCACCTCCTTTTTCTCCCCCCCCCGGTCGCCGCCTCATCTTCGCTTTGTAGGCGTTCTTGAGCACGTAGGCCTCCGCGAAGTCTCCTCCCATCATGGACGCCATCACCGCAGCTAGTTGGCTCCTCTCCTTAACTCTCGCGCTCACCAAATTAGCTGCCTCCTCTTCTTGTTTGCTCGTGCTAGCTAGCCGGCTAAGGTTGCTTGCAGAGCATATGCTTTGAGACTAGTGAACGGTGCAGGGTTGAAGCGCCAAACAGTTGCATTTAACCAGACAGCGACTGATCACTGGAGATGAAAGAAATCGGTGCCACCGGCAGCCCTCACCTGCTATTTTTCCACAACACCGTCAGGTTCCTGTTGCCTCATACCCTCATCGACCGAAGAAGCTTATGTCTACTTGATTATTATGTATTTTGCTCTAAATTTCTTTTGGTTCTTTCAATTTGATTCAATAACAGGGACTCAATTTGTAACTTAGAGTTTTAATATGATGATTATTGATTGATTTTTGTCTAATTGTAGAGTTAAGACCTAGGGTTTCGATTTTAATTTTTAGAATACCGACTTAGCTCATTGCAAATCAGAGGCAAAATTATAGTACTTGACCACAATATCAAGTAAGCTACTGGACGTATTTTTTATTATATTGTTCTTGAATTATTGAACATACAAATATATAATTGATTTTTTAATTAATTGATGATGATTTTATAAATGATATACTTATTTGCTATGTGGAGAAATAATAATTAACGAAAATTACCAATGATGTCATGGTTATTCGCTTTATGAACTCGAAAGTACGTAAATACTAAAATGTAATGTATTAACTTACATTTGATTATTCTATTATTTTTTTACTTGCAAACTTAAGTAATTTTGTTATCTTTCAATAGATTATTGAGATCGGATGATGTATTTTCTCAATGCCGACTAACATTTGTATGTGATTTTGCTCTTTCAGTTTGTTGCAACTAACCAATATTATTATTGGGCTTTTTCATTTTGGTAAATATTTGATTATTTCTTTATCATCATACATTATTATCGTTCATATTGAAGTATTAACATTAAAAAATTTTAAATATATTATTATTTAGTATAATATTACTTAGAAATTATATATATTATTATATATCATGAAGTGATGAGCACCAATCATCTTCTTCTAGATCCGCCATGCACCGCTGGAAGTGGTCAGATGGATCCCTCCCTTCAACTGTCCAAACGCCTCTTATCACTCCCTCCCCGCCACCTCGACATACTTCCCACTCAATACTCACGCTGACACGCTATATATACCACCCTTCTGCGTATCTACTCCTACGTGACAACATGGCTCCCAAGCTATCCTTCCTCGTCCTGCTCGCCGTCCTCCTCCCGGCAGCCAGCCCCGCCGCCGCTGCCTTCGACATAGGCAAGATCCTCTCCGATTACCCGGAGTTCAGCATCTTCAACTCCCTGCTGACCCAGACCGGCCTCGCGCGCGCCATCAACAGCCGCGAGGTGGTCACCGTTCTCGCGCCCAACAACACCGCCGTCTCCGGCGCGCTCCGCGGCGCCCCGCGCCGGCTCCTCGCCGACCTCCTCGCCCTCCACGTCGTCCTCGACTACCTCGACGCCGCCAAGCTCGACGCGCTGCGGCGCGGCCGCACCGGCGACGGCTCCGTGGTCACCACGCTGCTTCAGGGCACGGGCGCCGCGCGGGGCCGCGGCTCTGGGTTCCTCCGCGTCGCCGCCGGGGAAAACGGCCGCGTCACGTTCTCCTCCGCCTCGCCCGGCGGCCCGCGGAACGCCACGTTCGAGAGGGTCGTCGCCGCGCTGCCGTACAGCGTGTCGGTGCTCCAGGTGAGCGGCGTCGTCTTCCCGCCGGGCATCATCACGCCGCAGCCGTCTCAGCCGCTGCCGCCGAGGGCAAGGCATATGTCGCTGCCTCCGAGCCCGGCGCCGGGGCCCGAGCAGCAGCATCCGCCGTTATCCGGGTCCGGGCCGCTGGTTCCGACCCCGATTAGGCCGGTGCCTACACCGAACCTGACGTACGCTCCGCCACCGCCGTCTGGGGTCATTCCGATACCAAGCGTGCACGGCGGCGTGGCGCAGAAGCTGCCGTCAGCCGCCGGACACAGAGTGGCGAGGTGGAGTGGTGCCGGCGTGGCGTTGGGGATTATGGCATGTCTTCTTGGGAGTTCGCAGTAAGTAGGACAATTTGCTAGGGATAGTGACGGTGAAGGTTAGCTTAACTTTTGATCCATTTTATCCCTTGTCTTTCATGTTCTGTGATTATTTTGGAATGGACCATGCAAATTGCATTTGGTCTGATCGAAGTGTCGAACAAAAACATGTAGCTTCATCTTATTTGGCTAAGGAATATATAAAGCATATCATGCAAGTTTACCAGGCAAAAGGGAATTGCTGCAGATATCTGATCATTCTCACATTATCAGAATGAGAGTACAATCCATATGAATTCTAAGCAGTATCCCTTGTAATACCGTCATGTTTCATCAGATTATAGGTAGGATCACCTAGCATAGGTGGCCACCAGCACAACGAAACATCTAGATAGCAGGGGTGCAGATAAATTGTACAAAATCAGAGTCGAGGCAGGCTCAACATCCTGCATCAATAGGGAGGAGTACATCTCTGAAGCGGGCTAAATTAGAACATTCATGTCAGCAGCGTATTACATCCATCAATCTAGGAATGGTGGTCTATGTCTTCCTTACTCTGCATCCTCGATATCCGTATCCTCTGGAACGCCACGGAGGTACAAAACGTTGTTGCACCTGTTGATTAAGCAAAGAGAAAAACGTATCATGAGAACCGGATATGGTATGCGTAGGTCAAGGAATGTGTTTTGAAGTTACAATCCACAAACAGAAGACACCTATTATGGACTCAGCTTTTGTTGACATGTAACTACTGCAGAGAACTGGATATGGTATGCGTAGGTCAAGGAATGTGTCACATTCATTCTATTTCATCCAAACAGTGGCAGCATGCTTTTGCTGGGCAAGTACGAGAGTATGTAGGACTAGTTCACCCTTGCTAGGAGAACAGGATCATAAATTGCTACCTTATCAGTATCTCTCCAAGATTTCCAGAGAACTGTCCATCAATATACTCCTCTGTATTAGCAAGCTGCCAGCAGTAGGTAAAAGACAGCAACAAAATTAGACATGTTGACCCATCAGTAGATAACAACACTAATAATGCAACTGAACCCCCCCCCCCCCCCCCAAAAAAAAAAAGAATCAGAGTAATACCTGCAGATTCATGTAGGAGTCCACAGAAACAAGATATCCTGGGAAAGGAAAAGATTGTTAGTTTAGTCAGCATTATCGAGTGCAGGGCAAAATATGAGAAACAAATCACATTACAACAACTAAACGTGGAAGCCAATAGAATGTGAAACATAAAAAGCATATATTACCTTTGTACTCCATACCCCACTTCAGTTTGACAATAACAGGCTTTCCTGTCAGGTTGTTTAAGAAAGGCTTCGGGTTAACTGGCACAGTCTGCAATAAGCAAGAATCCATTAGGAAGTAAACCATAAGGTCATGTTTTACAGTTGATGGAAAGATATATGAACAGATAGACATCTCATTATTTTGACTTCTTTGTTGTCAGTAAATTCCATGTCAACTGCATGCCATGTGGCATGCAAGATGTTCACAGTGTTCATGCTAAATTAAATATCATGAATATGGATCTTTTTTTTGGCCTGAAGATTGATATCACTAGAGATTTCATAATTGAAGAGCAAATTTTGGAACTACCTGTGAGTTGATCTACTTGCAGCCAAATATGGATGCATCTTTGGACTGTGCAAAGAGATACAAAGTGCAAGCCAAGATACAAGACTAGCATATTGGCAGTTGTGAAAGCAAGGAATCAACATTGATAGGTTAAAGATGACCGAGATTACAGGCAATGACATCCATAACAAGACAATGAGATCACAAATCTCCGATCATTGCCAGCAAATGCAACAAGATCATCCACAGAAAAGCCAACTGATAAGGGTTGGAGAAGATAAGTTGTTGCAACTTTACAATATAAACCCCTAAACTTAAAGAGAAAGCACGGCTTTCTTTTTTCCCCATTACCCTTCTGAATTCTGAATGGCCACTTCAAGTCAACTAGAGCTGGATCACATCCCTAACCAGCCTTTATCCCACACCACCACCAACAACCCACTCTGTGGTCTTGTTTGGATACATTGTAATACAACCCAATCCCTTCGGATGGACAGGGAATTTGAAATAAAATCCCACCACCACCACCAACAAGAACAACCCAATCAGAAAAAAAGCACCATCTAGGTTTCACATCCGGATATAAAAAACATAAGTATATATTGGTTACAAAAAAGTAGCTTCATTCTATTTCAACGACGAATTTTGGTGAATACATTACAAGATTCAGCTAAAAAGTATGCTCATCGGCTAATCTTTGGCTTATAGCATTATACTGATCACCATATAACTAAAGCATCATGCTGGTAGGCTAGCAACCGCTCAACCTGGCGCTAACCTCATCATATACGCGCAAGTGAAACTCCAATCAGATATAGTTCCACTGATAAAGCGAGATCAAATCGAATCTCAAATTTACACTCTTATGCATTAACAGAAACCATAGTTAGAAGCACATCTTCCAACCAAGTAGCTCTACACCAAAAAAATTGTCATGGTGGCTTCTTAATATTGTGACTCACTTTTTCCTCACCCAAATTCCAGATGGGATCGAAGCAAACATCCCAAATCATACATGTAACCTATCTATCTTGGTGGAATTCGACCAAGGTGTCTCGACAACCTCTAATACTCGCGTACACAACGGTTCCAATCACGCAAAAGACAACAACTAGGAGCAGAATTGCGCAGATAAAACTAAGACTAGCCGACTACGAGAAGAGTTGACACGCACGATAAATAATCGAAGTACAAGCAGATCCAGTTCATAAGATCACCAGATTCAAAGAGGGCGAGAGAGAGAGAGAGAGAGAGAGAGAGAGAGAGAGAAGGGCAGTACCGCCATTGGAGGAGACGAGCTGCCGGCGGCGCTGGTCGGGGCGTGGAGAGGAAGGCGACGAGGAGGAACCGACTAAGCGGGCGGATTGGATTTGGGGCGGAGGAAAGCCGAAGCGAGCCTAGGGTTTAGGAGCATGAGAAAGGCCAGTGGGCTGGGCCGGATGGGCATGGGCCAGTGTAGCATCTGCCTCAGGCCTTGCATTGTGTCGTACAGTGCTTTTTTTTTTTCACAGCAGTTTTTTTTCCCTTCCTTTTAGCAGCCGTCTTCTTTGTAAAAATTTCAGTTTCAGTCACTCTCGTATGATCTGGTATCAGCTGCTGCGTGTCTTGATGCAGTCACTCGAACAACGCTATTCAATCCGTTGTTCTCGATTTGCAAGAGTCGCAACAAGAAGAGAGAAAAATACTACTACTTACTATTTCCGTCGAAGTTGGACCTCGATAGCTAATTAACAACTCCAGAATTAAGCTGCATCCCAAGCCGCTCTCTCACAGTCCCACACATCTTTACTATTATAAAAGAAGGAGTTGGTGGTTGGTACGTCTCCCACCCCCTCTCTCTTCACAAAATCGGATGCGCTGACGTGTGGGCGACCATCTCTCTTCACGTAGCGCATGCGTCCTCCCTCCTCGCGCAACCGCCATTTCCCTTTTTCGCGTCTCCCGTTTCTTCCCTAATCCGAATTCCCCCTGCACCGGCTGCCTCCCCCACCTCATTTCTTCCGCCGCCCTCGCCTCCTCACCACCTCCGCCTCTCGCTGCGCCGCTACTCCACCGCGCCCCACCTCTCGCACCGCTCCGCCCCGCCTCACCTCCTCGCCCCTCGCGCCGCCACTCCTCCGCCACCCCGCGCCGCCGCATCCTCCTCTCAACCGCCTCCTCCTAGCCTAGCCGCGCCGCCGCCTCCTCCTCCCCGGCGCCTCCTCCCTACTCCCCAACCCCGCGCGCCAGATCCCCTCTCCGTCCCCCGCATCGCCACCTCCTACTCCCCACCCCTCGCCGCCGCATCCTCCCTTCCTCCCCCCAACAATTATTGCTTCCAGATTTAGAGTGAGCTTCTTTTACAAACCTTCCTTAATTATTACTTACTATATCATCCATGGTTGATTACTGCTTGAGCTTATTGCTTTTACCTTCCAGAAATTGTTTGTCAGTCTCTTCCTTAGCATATCATCCGCAGTTGATTATTACGTTATTCTTATTATTTTTTACATTCCTGGATTAGGTTGTGTGTGCCTTCATAAATTTTTAGTTATTTTTTCCACCGTCTTTGATTACTTTGATGTGCTTGTTACTCTTGTCTTGTGTCCTTTAAAAACAACATGAGATGCCACTTATGTTTCTAAATGTATTTTTAGGGTGAATTTTGTGGTGTTAAAGAAGTTATTCATGAGGAAAGCTCCAAACTTGTCCACAGATGAATGTATTGGTTTAGATATAACATATTCGCTTTTTGAACAAAATATATGGGGTTCATAGGGAGACTACTATAGTAATATTTGATAATCTAGGTGTCGCCAGGCTCATGGAAGTAAATGTATCAACTGATTGTGCACATAGTTAAACGAAATTTCTTTCAATTCTATAGGTCAAACTATTTCTTAAAAAAGCCCATATAATATGTTTCCAATTGTAGCAGCACTAACCTGACCCCATCTTCTCAAATAGGAACACTTCCATTATGGCCTCATGTTAATTCATTGTATAAGGGTGCCTTTTTGTTGTATTGTTCTTATTGTTTACTTGTCACACTGATTGCTAGGGATTGATTTTAAAATCAAATTTCTCACTATTGGTGGGAAGAAACTGAAGCTGACAATATAGGACACCGGTAAGGTTTTTGGCTTTTTCCCTTTTATTTAAGAAAATGGTGTTCACATATTGGTTTTGTCATATTTTTTTGTATGTTGTATTGCTGTTGCCTTTGTCTTTTGTGGGCAATTGCTTTTGTGTACCTTCAGAGTTTCAATACAACATGTGTACAAATTACTTAGAAGTCCACATGTCCTTTCCAAAGCCTTTTTTCTTGCCCTAGGCATAATGCCATAATGGTCATTGTGTGGGTTATTTTTTTGCCCCCACAAAAGCAGCTTGTCTTATTGCAGGAAGCTGCCTGCCGTGGGCACAACCACCTTGTTCTACAAAGAAATCAGTAGTCTAAAAACCATGGTGTTTCCTCCTATAGTGACTAATGACTCTTTCTACCCAATACTTACATCGTATCCTTGTTCAGCCTATCATGTAGTGGTGTTCCTAAGATTTCAAGTGCTTGAGCACCTCTTTTTTCATTGTTTGTAGCTGGCCAGGAAAGGTTCAGGACAATCACTAGCTCTTACTACCGAGGTGCTGATGGAATCATTCTAGGTAACTTGATTATTTCCAAGATACACCCATCGATTTGAAGCTCTTAACTATTTATCATGACTGACTTGAGAGTATATTTTTATGCCGATCTAACTATTACGATATATCAACTGTGTATATTGTTTGCGTGCTCCCCTCACGCCATCACATTTTAGGTTACTTTTACCTTTGAAATTCTGAACATAAGCCATTTGGTGTCACTATTATGATTCTGATGTGGAATCTTTGAATATACATGTAAATCGAGCAAGCTAACATGCTCAACCATGATTCCTGAACAATATATTGGCTATCTAGGATCTTGAGATGCCACATCTAAGTTTACAGTAAAGGTTATATTTAGCGTTATGAGTTTTGTTTGCCTCGGATACCTCAGTTTACCTGGGTTATGATGTCAGGACGTCTCAAGTTAGTTGGTATATGGATATTTCCTTTCCACCATCGCGTTACTCTGTCATATTTCAATCAGTCCATTCATGTGCTGATTTATGGATATTTTTTTAAGGAGTGTAGTAAACTTTGCCATGTTTGCATCGTACTTGGTTGAATTTGCCACTGAGGTGGCACCTCACTATAAATATCTACCAACCATTTTTGTGGTCAACTATCACAGGATGGGATCACTTAATTACCTGACAGTGTGTTAGTATAGCTAATAAGGCAATTTGAAGATCTACACTTTGAGTATAATTGGTTGGACAAATTGATTTGTTCTAAATTTATCGGTTTTCCTTCTGGCTATTGTAGAAAATTAATATCCTTTACAGTAATAAAGTTCCTAAGAATGATATTGCATCGCGCCTTGTTTAAATTGTTGCCACTTTTCATTAGAAAGGAGATCTTTCATTACTTACACGGTTGATTCTTATTAATATTTTACTTAAATAATTTGTGATCTGAAGATCTGGAACCATTTGTGTTCAGTTGCACCTGCATCAAGAATCTGATAACTGAACACAGTTGTCCTAGGTTTGCACTTTGGAAAGCTACAAGAGAACAGTAAGTTTAGTTATGATCTGAGTTCTGCACATAGCCCTTTCGTAATTCTTGATTCTTTTCAATTTCGATTGCATTGTTTGATTTTCAGAAAGAAGGAAAATACAAGGGATGGAGGTTCAATTCAATCTGCCACTTCTTCGGATGTAAGGTCGAAGATCCCTACTGTCAATCTTCGATTGCAATTATGCTTATGTTGGAACAAATCTAAATAAATGCATTAGTTACATACCAAACAATCTGTCCGGGGTGCCTCTAAATGTTAAACAATGCAGGTTCTTGGTCATATCTCTTTGCAAATTATAACAGCTTGGTTGAATGGTTACATGGCTATTGTAACAAATCTGAAGGACCCAACAAACAAGTGGTCATGCGCTGCTGTTCCACTACAATTAGTATGCTCTTTTAGTATGATTCATGCTTTGTTTTCTTTAGAAATGATGTGAGATTTATTATGTTCAAGTAAAATAATTGTTGGGTTCGTAATATTTAGGATTTGCTAGCACTCGACAAATGAGCCTATAAGCTTTGTTTTTCGTTGCAACACACGGGCACTAAACTAGTAGATCAATAGATTTTACATACTATACTACTCAATAATTAGTCCTAAGTCAAGGTTGGCTGGTCTGAAAATGTAAAGCTGCATCGTGTACAGGCATGTAACATAATAATACGTAGCTGTATCTACATCAAGGTCTCTTCTCTTTAGCTTTTAAAAGATGTTTTTCTATTTTTTTATAGTAAATAACTTTTAAACGATGTGTATTTTTAAAGCAGGGTCTATAAATTAATTATAATATATATTATAATAACTTTATTTATATCGATCAAAATCACAAACGAATTTCTCTTATTCCATATTTTACACTTACAAACAACCAAAAATCTTAAACCATAACTATAAGACATAATCCAAACCGAAAAAGAACTATCCTCTAAACTAGCTCCATGAACTTCGCTCGATCAAATTTTTAGAAGGCTCAGTAAATCTTTGTACTGAATCGTTGGTACGTGTGAAAGAGCAAACATCAACTCCAAATTTGTTTAATTTCATGACGTTGCCGTCGATTGACTTGGTATGCGAGCACCCAGTGTTTACTGGGTTAAATTAATACGGATTAACCCGCATCGCAACCTACACCTATGCATAGACGACGACTGACAGATAAGAGGAGGCGATGATTTCAGAAGACTGGTCGGGGAATAGGCAACCGAAGTGACGAGAGCTAGAGATAATACGGCTCTGCTCTTTTACAGCTTCTAAAAATTATTTTTAATTTTTACTATAGTAACTAACTTTTAAATAAAGTATTTTTTTTAAGATAATGTCTATAAATTAATTGTAGTACATATTAAAAAACTAATATCTGTACTATCAAAAATCGCAAGTGAGTATCTCTCTTTTCACAATCTCTATCGCAAACAGCCAAAAAGCCATCAGCTGCAGTTAAAAACCATCAACCGCAACCAAAAAGAACAGACCTTACATCTAATCTTTGTTTTTTACCATACAATGTATAGCACGCCCATGGTAATTAACAGATGGTACAGTGCGATATATGCAGGTTTTTTTAAGGCGAAAAATATGGTTGGCGTGACACATTCGTTTGTTTGATCCAACCACTTTAAACTCAGCCAGTGGAGGTACTGGGGTACGGATGAACTGGTCAGATTATATAAACGCCTGTACCAATAAAAAAAACCGTTTGAACAGTCAAAGTATTATTCCCTAATCTGGCTAATCCCTATGATTAAAGTAGTACTCCAACCAACGTGTTAGGTAATGTGGACGGGGTTTGTTCCAGGCTAGTTTCTGGTGTCCAGTCTCTCCGGACAGCCAGGAAAGGCTGGAGATGGAACCTGCGCGCGGTGCGTATCATCCAGCTTGTCCGGCTGCTAGCAGATACCTCGTCACATGTAGGCATGCCATATTCTTTTTTGTTTTTTTTTAGTTTTTAACTTTAATTTCTACGAAGGCCAAAATAAATAGACACTTTTTTCAAGTAATTTCTCAAAACTATTTCCTCAAATGATTTTAAAACCGTTTCTTCTAATGATTTTTTGAATCTTAAAATATATGTGTTGTTTATGTCTATATCTACGTCTTTATTATCCAAAAAAAACTAACCTACCTAGCACGTACATACGACCTATAGAATATGCTTTGGGAGTACACTATCGTTTACGTAACGCGATGAAGATCTGTTGCATCGTGTTAATTTGAGCTCGACAAAAAAAGAGAAGAACAGTTGTGATGTACCTCCTTTTCCGAGGAACGTGATGTACCTTTCTCCACCAAGTTTGCATATGTGATGCAATGTGTGGTTTCATACAGTCGCATTAAAACCGTCGAGTCGACGGTCAGTGTCCTAAGTAACTAAGAAAGTGTTACCGTATTTAGTAATCCAGTTATACTCGTGTACTCAGGGCATTGGAACTCATGTACCCAGGGCATCTAATGTATTAAATATTAGTGTATGCCTCAGAGATAATCATGAAGATGATTATCTTACTTTTATATTTGTAATATTTTGAATAATATATTATTTTATCCTTTAAATAAATATCTTCATATTGATCAATAAGTATGCGACTTGTTCGTGAACTTTTTATTTATATTTTAATATTATTCTAAAATATCATTGATCTTATATCATTATATGAGATAATTATGATTTACAGATCAGCACATGTATTGATTGATAATCATGTTTTACGGATCATGGATATGTAATAACAAATCAATAATATGGTCATATGTTAGAGAACATGATGTTAGGTTGACTCACCATAAGACACTACGGAATTGATATATTATTAAGTGTCATCAGTTGGTCTCATGCATAATGTATGTAAGATCTTAGACCTAAGATCGTCATTGTTTTCTACATGTGTAATAGTTTACTTAGAGATTACCAAACACTAATCCGTAATTAGATAGTCATAAAGATAACTTTCGGGTTTACTATAAAATATGCGAAGGAATATGATCGATCGAGATAAAATTTATCCCTCCTACATAACGAGAGAGATATCTCTGAGCCCCTCGATATGGTTAGATTAAGGAAATACATGGTCATGCCGAATGTGCCACTATATGTTCGAGTGAAGGATCGAGCTATTTATAGGATGGCACGCTTCTCATCTTGAGTTCGATCTAGTATCATAAGGCAAAGGGATTGGTATCATAGGTTTGTCCGATATGATTTTATGTATATTTGGGGTCATTATGTCCTGCTAGATACCATTGCCGACTTATGAACCGAAAAGAAGTTTTCGGCCCATGGCTAAATATATATGAATCTACATGGTCACAAGTTAATGGGCTGGAACGATAAGTGTCTGGGCGGAGACAAGGACGCGGAGCGACCAGCTAAAGCGAGACACTCCCTGGTGAGCACACCAGGTTTAGGGCCACCCCGTGGTTTTTTTATACTCCGTAAAGTTGTCCGGGACGGCTAAGTTCTCGGCACTTTATACTCCGTGGAGTACGTCGGGAGCGTGAGGCTACATCGTGTGATTTTTTTTAAACTCCGTAGAGTTGCCCAGAATAGCTAAGTTCTCAGCGCTTTATACTCCACGGAGTATACCGGGAGCGCAAGGCTGCATCGTGCGATTTTTTTTATACTCCGTAGAGTTGCCCGAAACAGCTAAATTCCCAGCGCTTTATACTCCGCGGAGTACACCGAGCGCGCGAGGCTACACTGTACAATTTTTTTATACTCCGTAAAGTTGCATGGGATAGCTAAGTTCCCAACGCTTTATACTTCGCAGAGTACGCCAAGCGCACGAGGCTGCACTGTAGATTTTTTTATACTCTATAGAGTTGTCCAGGACGGCTAAATTTTCGATGCTTTATACTTTGCAGAGTACACTAAGTGCACAAGGCTACAGCGTGTGATTTTTTATACTCCGTAAAGTTGCCTGGGACGGTTAAGCTCTCAGCGCTTTATACTCCGCAGAGTACGTCGGGCACGCGAGGCTGCACTGTACGATTTTTTATACTCCGTAGAGTATGCCGGGGCGTGAGGCCACCGTGCGATTTACTTCGAAAACAGAAAAGGCAGTGGCCTAAAAGGGAAGCTAACTTCAGTCAAAAAGTGTCAAACTCATGCCCGCAAAAAGGGTCACGCAAGTCATTACGAAATTGAATCCGAGATATTAATTGCCACACATCATCCACACATCTTCGGCGCGAGGCATGGGTTGCGTCGAGGTCACCGGTGCAGAGGCGGCGAAGTAGGTGGTGAGATCTTCGGCGCGAAGGCACGGGCTGCGCCGAAGTCGCCGATGCGAAGGCGGCGAAGTAGGCAAGGTCTTTGATGCACAGGCACGAGTTGTGTCAAGGTCACCAGTGCAGAGGCAGTGAGGTCTTCGGCATGAAGGCATGGGCTACACCGAGGTCGCCGGTGCAGAGGTGGCAAAGTAGGCAAGGTCTTCGGTGCGAAGGCACAAGTTGCATCGAGGTCACCGGTGCAGAGGCGGTGAAGTAGGCGGTGAGGTCTTTGGCGCGAAGGCACAGGTTGGGCGTGCCTCCCCCTTGACGACTCAGGGCGGAGGCTCGACGTGGAGGCAGGATGGGCACGGTTAATGGTAAGGTAGAACTGGCCATGCGTGCCCGTGGCCGTCGCGGCTTTGGCCGAGTAGCTGGAGCACCAATTGAGCCTAGTACTAGAAACGTCCAGCAATGGCTAGCTCTCTCTCTCTCGTGTCCTTCCGTACGGAGCTTCTCGTAAGGTTTCTACGAATGGCGCTAATTATTGTGGCTACTGATCAAATAGTATATAAGAGGAAAAAGAGCTAGGGAGTAAGAATGAATGGATCTGGCGCTCTTATACCCCCTTAGAGGTATATATAGTATATATATATATAGGGTAGAATGAAAATTTCTCATTCTACCTCTTAATAATTACAAAAGATGAGGGTATATTGGTACATTTATTTATACTATTAGGCCTATTACATATTGGACCCATTGTAAGACCCAGTGACAAGGGGCTGGATCACTCCCACAACATTTGTCCAAATAGAACATCACTGTAACCACCAAAACTCCATAGTTGTTAGATGCACAAGTAGTAAAATTCAAGAGCTAGAGGTCGGTTCCTTCCTCTCCTCATTCAAACTAGGTGGGGAGGTTGTTTACATACGTATAATCCGCTTGTAAATTGTTGATATCAGACCCACTCGTTAAATGCAATTGAACTTCATTGAGGGAACAAAGTACTTTCTATCTTTAGGAGGAAAAAAACCAAAGACGAATAGAAGTGAGAACAAGAAGCCCCTTCTGTCAATAGCTAGGACCCTTGGGTTCAAGGTTGAATCAATAGATCTATGGCCGTATGGCAACATATGTTGCTTAGATATATTCTTGGATAGTTGGATGGAAATATGGCAATATGGTAAGCCAGATGAGTGGGAAGCCAGATTTTTCATTTGGAGGCTTTCTTGCTTGCATAACTTTTCGAATTCTTTTTTGAAAGCTTAGTTATTTCTCCAGGAAGAGCTCTTGGGCCAGCTGCTGATGAGGAGAATTCCTAGATTTGCAACTCAATATTTTAAGGCGAAGGTTATACTAAGATGTTCTTTTCATGTCCTGTGCAACAAATGGTGTAAATTGAGTTGTGACACATGTACCATGAAGATGTAGGGTGGCTACACGCAAAGGGAAATTTAGGGTCTGAAAAGATTTAGTAAAAGGAATGAATTGGCAATCGCGGCGTCCTCTCTGGACCTCATTCCATATATATCATGAAGTTAGTTAATACACGGGAGTGCCAACTGACACAGCATTGATCACTCGCCATTACACATGCATTAAGGATCGGTTACCATGCAAGGCCCGGTCTCTTAGTAATTGAAGAAAGAACGTTATACTCTTGTATACTTCTTAATACTCCCCCTCAATCGCAGCTTGGTGTAACCAAGTTTAGATTGTCACAGATAAGATTGAATGGCCCCCTAGACAGTGGTTTAGTAAAAATGTCTGCAAGTTGATCCTTTGATGAGATGAACCGAACCTGCAATGCTTTTCGTGATACCAGCTCTCGAATAAAATGAAAATCAACTTCGATGTGTTTAGTACGGGCATGAAAAACTGGATTTGCAGTAAGATAAGTCGCCCCTAGATTGTCACACCAAAGTAATGGAGGCTTGTTTTGAGCTACATTCAGATCCTTGAGTAGTGACTGAATCCAGATCACTTCTGCAGTGACATTTGCTATTGCCTTATACTCGCTTCAGATTTGAACGTGACATCATTGTTCGCCATAGAGCTCCAGGAGATCAGATTAGATCCAAGAAAGACAGCAAAGCCATTTGTTGAACGCCGATCATCTGGACATCCGGCCCAGTCGGCGTCTGAAAATGCACTCAACATTGTCGACAGTGATCTCTGAATTTTTAATCCCATATTCGGTGTTCCTTTGATGTAGCGAAGAATTCGTTTCACTGCTGACCAGTGAATATCAGTTGGAGACTGAATATATTGACACACTCGATTAACTGCAAAGGAGATGTCAGGTCGAGTGATTGTCAGATACTGTAGTCCACCAACTATACTGCGATACCGAAACTGTTCTTTTTCCTTTAGCAGCTGTCCTTGACCTTTTGACAATTTTTCAGTGGAGAGCATAGGTGTTGAGATTGGGTTGCACTTCTCCATATTGGCTCTTTGAAGGAGATCAAGAGTATACCTTTTTTGTGACAGCACAACACCATTATTCTGTGATTTGACCTCTATGCCCAAAAAGTATTGTAGCTCACCAAGGTTTTTGACAGCAAAGTCACTTCCCAGTTGTTGAATTAGTTTCTGAGTGGCTGAGGATGAGGAACTTACAATAATTATGTCATCGACATAAATGAGCATGTAAATTGTCACTCCTCCATGACTGAAAATGTACAGAGAAGAATCAGCCTTTGAAACTCTAAAACCCAACTCTTGAAGTTTACTTGTGAGTCTGAAATGCCAGGCTCTTGGGGCTTGTTTGAGGCCATATAAAGCCTTCTTAAGCCGACAAACATGATTGGGTTGATCAGGATTCTCATAGCCTGGAGGTTGTCGCATATACACCTCCTCTTCCAGGAAGCCATGAAGAAATGCATTCTGAATATCAATTTGATGCAGACTCCACCCTCTGGAAACTGCCAGTGACAATATAACACGCACTGTAGTTGATTTGACAACTGGAGAATAAGTGTCGAGATAATCAATTCCATACTGTTGTTTGAATCCCTTCGCTACAAGACGGGCTTTAAACCTGTCAATGGATCCATCAGACCTCCTTTTGATTTTGTATACCCATCGGCTATCAATCAAATTCATACCAGTTTTAGGTGGCACAAGCTCCCAAGTACCATTCTTTAGTAGTGCAGCATATTCACTGTCCATAGCCTCCCTCCACTCCGAAGAATGCAAGGCTTCATACAAGTTCGCTGGTTCTGAAACTTCAGCTGTCTCTGTTGTCGGATTTCGGATAGAGACTAAACCTTCAGGTTCTGAAACTGCAGCTTCTTCTGTTGTCAAATTTCTGACAGAGGCCAAACCTCCAAAACCTCGGGTTGTTGAGTACCTAATAGTGCCATCTGTATACTTCTTGGGCTTCACAATGTTATCACGAAGTCGAGTTCTCATTGGATGACAAGAAGTTGTCACAGAAGGCAACTGAGCAATGACATTATGAACAGGAGCAGCCGGTGCTTCAGTGGTGTCAGCCTGTGCTTCAATGGTGTCAGAATTATCAGTTTCAAGACCTGAAGATCTGCAGCAGAAGGGCTAGGACCAGCAGCATCAGTGTGAACAGTTGGGTCAGTTAAATCATTATTCATGGGTAAATCACTTGTCACTGGTTCAGTGGCATTGGAGGACTGAACAGAAGTATTTCCTGTGAGAATAGATTCTTGATAAACAGTAGACTTGCTGGTAATAGGAAGAAGAGTGGGATGATGTGTAGAACTAGGTGTAGTGAAAGTAGATTGATGAGCGAAGGGGAACACATTTTCATCAAAAATAACATCCCGTAAAATGTAAATTCTGCCAGTAGATCGATCAAAGCATTTATAGCCCTTGTGAGAAGAACTATAACCCAAGAATATACATTGCCTAGTCCTGAAACTCAGTTTTCTGGAGTTATAAGCCCTGAGATTTGGCCAACAGGCACAGTGGCGGAG
Organism: Melocanna baccifera; assembly: GCA_036346265.1. Lineage (NCBI taxonomy): Eukaryota > Viridiplantae > Streptophyta > Magnoliopsida > Poales > Poaceae > Melocanna > Melocanna baccifera. The sequence goes on along the minus strand of CM070679.1, from coordinate 33,587,678 downwards.
ACAGGGGGGCCAGGGGGCCTGGCACCCCCCAACGAAATTACAGTTTACGAATTAGTAAATACTAATCATGTTCTACAGTCTACAGACTACAGTTAGTCAGTTCTAATCCCAATTAGGCCCAATAAAGGATAAAGCCCAGTGAGTCGCTGATCGTCGCTGTTCGGCGGCATCTGCTCACCGCCGCAGGTGCGTGCTGCTCGTCGGCTTTCGCGGCCCCCGAGGCCCGAGGCATGCACATTCGACGCCGCCTCCCGCCGCCCACTCGCCAGAACCCATTCAGCGGTTCAGCGAGAGCGCCCTGGCAGCAGCAGCAGATCTGGAGCGCGAGAGCGCGCCGTCCGACCGTCGCCTGCGTCGGTGCGTCCGATAGGCGATACTCCGATTGAGTTGATCGATTCGTTCAGCGCTAACCACGCAGCCACGCCTGGCGGTGCGGTCTGCCGTCTGCGGCTGCCGGCTAACGCATTTTCGATTCTTCCGATCTGCTGCCTGCTGGTCGTCTAGTATTCACTAATCATTCATTCGATAGTATTTTCTAATTTCTTTATCTAATCACTATCAGTAATCACTATCTAAATTTCTCTTTACAATTTTAGATGATATGAAGAAGAGAAAAACAATTCATAGTTTTTTTAAGCCTATTGATTCAAGTGCTAATTGTAATGTGGAAGTGGAAACTCATAATGAACATGTGGAAGTGGAAACTCCTAACGTGGAAGGGGAAACTCCTAATGAACATGTGGAAAATCCTAATAATCAGAGTAGTGTTGCTACTGCACCATTAGAAGCCGAGGCTGCTGAGCATCAACCAATTGTAGCTACTAGATTTGAGAGAGACCCTGGTAAACGTGTTCAAATCTTAGAATTGCCAGCTGATCAACAAGATGAAGCTCGAAGATTTTATATTTCAGAGGGCCCATATCAACCTATGTTAGCAGAGTATCCACTCAATGAATTATCTTATCGTCGTCGATTTCAAAGCAGTTGGTTCAAGCAATTTTCTTGGCTAGAATATTCACCTCACACAAATCGTGTTTATTGTCTACCATGTTTTATTTTTTCCAAGAAGCCAATTGGAAAATCTGGATCAGATGCATTCACAGTCAAGGCAGGCACAACCAAACACACGAAGCAATGAGTAATTTGGTTTAGTTCCTAACAATCGATGCATAGGTGTGTCAAATTGGATTGTTTGACTAGGCATTCGATTAATCCAAATAACATGCCGTCTGGAATGCTTCATCCCAGAAACGCAGAGGCATCTGAGACTGAGCTAGCAAGGTAAGGCCAGTTTCTACAATATGGCGATGTTTTCGTTCAATGACACCATTTTGTTGGTGTGTGTGTGGGCAAGAAACATGATGTGCTATGCCTGACCGATTGAAGTAATGATGCAAACGACGATACTCTCCTCCCCAATCTGACTGAACACAACGAATCTTACAGTTTAGGAGAGTTTTAACATGCTTCTGAAAGTGAAGGAATACAGTTTCAACTTCAGATTTGCATTTAAGGAAATAGATCCAAACAAACTTGCTGTAATCATCAACAAAGGAGACATAATATTTGGAATTGTTGACTGATGGGAGAGCTGGTCCCCAAACATCAGTATGAATTATTTCTAAAGGGAAGGAAGTTACATTGACTGAAGGTTCAAAGGGCAACTGATGTGCCTTGCCACATTGACAAGCATCACAAATTGAAGATGAACTGGACTTATCTGAAGCAACAGTAAGATTATTCTCTCGGAGAATACGAAGAGTAACTGGTATGGCTGGATGTCCAAGACGTTGATGTCACTGTTCTTGAGAAATCTTTGCAGAAAAAAGAGCTTGGCTGGGTCTCTTATTTGGAAGAGTGTAAAGTCCATGCTTACACCCTCCTCTTAGCAGTGTGATCTTCGTAGTTCGATCCTTGACAAAGAAGGAATGTGGGTGAAACTCAACAAAGGCATCATTGTCAATGGCTAATTTACGGACGGATAGAAGATGTCGATTAATTTTAGGAACATGTAAAACATGGTTCAATTTGAGAGGACGATTTAATCCAGTGACAAATGAATTACCAACATGAGTAATAGACAAACCTGATCCACTTGCCACCTGAACTTGATCGCCACCGGTGTAGCGCTCCTTGGTGGTTAGGCGTTCCAGATCATGAGTGATATGATCAGTGGCTCCTGTGTCCACATACCAATCAGGATCAACAGAATAGCCACCGGAAGCCACAGCAGCAACCTTGGTGACCTCCTCCGGTTGATAGTTCTGGTCATAACGATGCCAGCACCACGAGGCGTTATGATTTGGTTTGTGACAGATCTGGCACAGAGGCCCGTTCTTCTTGCTATTATTGGAACCTCCACGGCTAAGGCTGTAAAAAAAGCTCGAGGCTCGCGAACTATTCAAGCTTGGCTCGTTTTAGACTCGATTCGAACTCGGCTCGAGCTTCAAACGAGCCGAACTCGAGCCTGATCTCAAGCTCGCGAGCTTTAGCGAGCCAAACTCGAATAATTCGCGAGCTTTAGTTTTTTTATTCATCCCCGTATCCCCGCCGTGCGGTCCCGGTCCTCACACGCGCACTCCGCGCCCCGCCCAAATTGCCCGCGCGCCGCCGAATGGGCCGAATGGCTGAAAAATCCCGCCACGCCCGCTGACCGCTCCTCGCGAGTCGCGCCCCCGTCTAGGCTCTCCTCGCGCCCCCCGCCCGCAGGCCTCGCGCCCCCCGCCCACACTCCCTCGCGCTCCCCGTCCCTCTCCTCTCCCCATCCCCTCCTCGCGGCGCCCGCCGCCCGCACACCCATCGGCCCGCCCCCTCGGCCCTCCTCTCTCCCCGCGCGCCCCTCCTCGGCCGCCGCCCCACGGCCCCACCCCGTCCCCTTCCTCCCCCCGCGCCCCCTCCCTCTCCTCTCCCTCGCGCCGCCTCCCCCGCGCCGCCTCCTCCTCTCCGCCGCCCCGCCCCTTCTCTCTCCCCGCGCGCCCCGTCCCCTCTCTCCCCCCGCGCGCCCTTCCTCGCCCGGTCCCCTCCTCCCGGCGCCCCTCCTCTCCCGGCTGCGCGCGCCTCCTCGACCGGCCCACCGGCGCCTCCCCGCCGCGGCGCCCTCCTCGACCGGCCGCCGCGCCTCCTCGACCGCGCCCACCGGCGCCTCTCGATCGCGCCCACCGGCGCCCCTCCTCGATCGCGCCACCGCGCCCTCCTCGATCCGCGCCCACCGGCGCTCTCTCGCGCGGCGCCTCCTCGACCGGATGGTCGGATCCAGCTCGGCCACGGCTCCCGCGCCTCGCCGGCAGCAGTACTCCCGGTCCGTCCCCCACCCCCTCCCCGAGCCTACACGAGCCTCTCGAGCTTGTCCGAGCCGAGCTCGAGCCCAGCTTGAAGCTCGATGGCAATCTCAAGCTCGCTCGAGCTCGGCTCGAGTTTCTACCGAGCTCGAGCTGAGCCAGGTCAAGCTCGCTCGAGCTCGGCTCGTTTACAGCCCTATCCACGGCTGCCACCAGGTCCACGTGTGCTACCACGGCCACGGCCACGACCATTGCGACCTCCTCCACGCCCTTGATTCCTGTTGACAAAATTGGCTGATACCTGAATTTTAGTGTTGTTGTTCTCGAGCCGCATCTCATAGCTCAACATGTGGGCGTAGACGTCGCTGAGCGTGTAGGAGTCCGCGCGTGTGGTGATGCTGGTTACCAGAGAGTCAAATTCACTCCCAAGACCACGTAGAATGTACGCGATCAATTCTTCTTCATCGAGAGGTTTGTCGATCGCCGTGAGGGTGTCTGCAAAGCCCTTCATCTTGCGATAGTAGGCCACAACGCTCATGTCATTCTTCTTGGTGGTCGTCAGCTGCATGCGGATCTGCATGATCCGTGCGCGTGAGCTCGCCGAAAAGGTGCGCTCCAGTGTGCGCCATGCATCAAGCGTCGTGGTGACTTCGACGAGGTACCCGAGCACGTCCTCAGAAACAGAAGACAAGATCGCGCTCAGGACCATCTGATCCTGATGATACCAGGTGGTAAACTCTGGGTTGACGACAATGCGACGGCCGGTGCTGGACTCCTCGTTGGGCGGCGCGATGATGGTCTGCGGCGGGCACACAACAGACCCATCAACATGTCCTAGGACATTCTGACTCATCAAATATGGAAGCATCTGTGTCCTCCAAAGCAGGTAATTCTCCTGCGAAAGCTTCACATGAACAACATGGTTGAGTGAAGGTGTAGGCAGCTGCACGGCCATGGAAGCTGTGGTGTTAGAAACAGCGGAGTATGGTGTAGAAGACATGGCGATTGAATCGATGGCTCTGATACCATGAAAAGATTTAGTAAAAGGAATGAATTGGCAATCGCGGCGTCCTCTCTGGACCTCATTCCATATATATCATGAAGTTAGTTAATACACGGGAGTGCCAACTGACACAGCATTGATCACTCGCCATTACACACGCATTAAGGATCGGTTACCATGCAAGGCCCGGTCTCTTAGTAATTGAAGAAATAACGTTATACTCTTGTATACACACTCTTGAATACTTCTTAATATGGTCTGTTTTTTTCAGCTTCTCAAAATAGCTTTTAGCTTTTGCTACAGTACCTAACTTTTAAACGAAATATTTTTTAAGATGGAGTTTATAAGTTAATTATAGTACACATTCAAAACCCAACATATGTACCATCCAAAATCGCAAGCGAGTATCTCTTTCTCCGTAATCTCTGTCGCAAACAGCTAAAATTAAAAAATTTTAGCCAAAAATCATAAACAACAGCTAAAAAGAACAGGCCTCACATAACAGATTTGGGCATTACGGGGAAAATTATTCCGACCGTGGAGAACACCAGAGCAGCCGAAACTTGGAAAGCTAATGGTCACCAACCACAACACACGAAACGACCAATGCGAGGAGGATTCTATAAAATCGCTACCCAAACATCAGCTGATAATGGGGTCGGTAAACGAAGTTGATGTGGCACCCCGTCCCAGTCAACGAACCTGCTGCCCAGCCACACGAACGGAGCTTCTTTGTTCTCGTGTCGGTGTTCCTCTCCGTATTCTTTCGATCTGGACCGCTCACTATTGATCAAGGAGTAATTCAAATCAAAGAAATATAGAGGAAAATACCGATACGAAAATAGAGAAACCGTTTCCAGCCACAGTCCCTCTCTCGCCAACCCCGAAGCTCTGCTCTCGCTCCCACTTCCACCTGGGCGGCTGGGCCCACCACCTCCCTCCCCTGTATATTAACCCACCAGCTTGCATTCGGTCATTCCTCACCTCTTCAGGAGATCAAGCGAGCAGGCGCGCCTACGAAGCCATCTCCTCCTCGATCGCCTAGTTTAACCTTAGATTTTTTTTCCCCTTTCGTTTACCCGAGTGATCGATCGCCGGAGATATGGGGTCCGTGGTGGAGGCGGCGCTGGAGGAGTCGGCGGTGGTGTTCCGGTCGAAGCTGCAGGATATCGAGATCCCCAACGAGCAGCCGCTGCACACCTACTGCTTCGCCAAGATGGCCGAGGTGGGCGCCCGGCCCTGCCTCATCGACGGGCAGACCGGCGCGTCCTACACCTACGCCGAGGTGGAGGCGCTGTCACGGCGGGCCGCGGCGGGGCTGCGGCGGATGGGGGTCGGGAAGGGCGACGTCGTCATGAACCTGCTCCGCAATTGCCCCGAGTTCGCTTTCTCCTTCCTCGGCGCGGCGCGGCTGGGCGCGGCGACCACCACGGCCAACCCGTTCTACACCCCGCACGAGATCCACCGGCAGGCGGCGGCGGCGGGGGCCAAGGTGATCGTCACCGAGGCCTGCGCCGTGGACAAGGTGCGGGAGTTCGCACAGGAGAAGGGCGTCCCCGTGGTCACCGTCGACGGGAAGTTCGACGGGTGCGTCGAGTTCCGGGATGTGATCGCCGGCGAGGAGATGGAGGCCGACGCCGAGATCGACCCCGACGACGTCGTCGCGCTACCCTACTCCTCCGGCACCACCGGTCTCCCCAAGGGCGTCATGCTCACGCACCGCAGCCTCATCACCAGCGTCGCGCAGCAGGTACACGGCAGTCTCTGCTCTGCTCTGAGCTCCTCTTGCGTTTCGTTTTCCTTGTCCGGGTTGGAAGCAGCTTTATCTCGAGGCATTTTCTTTACCTGTCGGCGCCGAGCCGGGCGAGCTGCCGTTCACTCGCCGCACAGGGTGACAGGTGGGTCCCACGCTCACGTGCGGAGCCGTCGGGCCCACCCGTCAGTCTGGCTGAGGATTCCTTGTTCGCGTGCCGTGTATAAGTGGAGAGAACTTTACTAGTAAGTGTCAAGGCCGGCTCATAAGTAAGCGTGTGGATTCTTGGGATTATTCTAGGAGCTTACCCTGTGCAAATTTGTTCACCTGTGCTTGAACTGTTGGTGCTGCGTGTGGGGGCACCGAATCTGATCCTGGCACCACACTTGGTCCATTCTTCTGGCTTTTCATTAGATTTTTTGTTTCGATTTCTTTTCGCAATCGTTATTTATCAAATTAATAAATTATAGTAAAAAGACAGAAACCTTACCCAAACTGACACCCCTGTATTCGTGACGAAATGATCTTGGGCGCCAACGGTTAAACTTTTTTGAAACTGACCTTTGTTCTGGTGGAGTAACTGATCGCTAGCAAATATCCTTCGCTGAAGGTGGATGGAGAGAACCCCAACCTGTACTTCAGCAAGGAGGACGTGCTGCTGTGCCTGCTGCCGCTGTTCCACATCTACTCGCTCAACTCGGTGCTGCTCGCCGGCCTGCGCGCCGGGTCGGCCATCGTGATCATGCGCAAGTTCGACATCGGAGCGCTCGTCGACCTGGTGCGCAAGTACGACATCACAATCGCCCCGTTCGTGCCGCCAATCGTGGTGGAGATCGCCAAGAGCCCCCGGGTCGCCGCCGCCGACCTCGCCTCCATCCGGATGGTCATGTCCGGCGCCGCACCCATGGGCAAGGAACTCCAGGACTCCTTCATGGCCAAGATCCCAAACGCCGTGCTCGGACAGGTCAGCATTACATAGCACCGACTTGCACAGTTTTGCTATGCGTACTAACGAGATCCTTTTTCCCCCCTCCGAACGTTACTGACAGGCGGGCCCGACGCGCGTTTCGTGTTTTGTTTTCGACAGGGGTATGGGATGACCGAGGCTGGGCCCGTGCTGGCAATGTGCCTGGCCTTCGCCAAGGAGCCGTTCAAGGTCAAGTCCGGGTCGTGCGGCACGGTGGTGCGCAACGCGGAGCTGAAGATCGTCGACCCCGACACCGGCGCCTCCCTCGGCCGGAACCAGTCCGGGGAGATCTGCATCCGCGGGGAGCAGATCATGATAGGTACGTGAGACCCCCCCTGCACTTCCACGCTTCATTCGCTTCGTCTCCGGTTGGCGTCTACGTTGTTGGCACGCCACGATTCGACGCTAGCTGGAGTACGTGGCACAAAAATAAAGACCTGTTCTTGACTTAGGCGTGCCACTGTAGCGTGGGCCCCTCGACTTGTACTCCTGACAGCATGGGGTGCACCCGTCGGCCTTGCTCGCTCACGCGCTCGCTTTGCGTGCTTGGCTTCTTGGGTGGGAAAAGTCGCCACAGCTGCTTGCGATATGGACGAGCTTCCTAGAGTTTTGGTACATAGGTCGTAACTAATTCGTTTGGTCACTGCGATTAGGCCGAACCACCATCACCAAAACTTTTGCAGCTCGTCGTCTTTTGTGGGTGGATGATTAGTGTCGTTGTAGGGTTCCCAACATTCCACTGACCTGTTCTACACCTGTACGTGACCAACTGCCCTTAGAAGTAACATCCGGGAATGTGTAGCAAGCGTTTGCCTGGAGATTTTTTGGGGGAAAGGAAACACCCCTAGCGTGAACAAATTTTTTTTAAAGACTTTTGTGTGAACATTTGATATCTTGAATCGGGTATGGAGTTACGGTGGTCGATCGGTACGTGACCAACTGTCCTTCGAAAGAGAAGTGGTTTGTTGGTTACTGGCTTGGTCCAAGCTCCATGCTAATGATTGTTTTCAGAGAGAGGTTTGTCGTCCACGTGGTTGTTGGCATGGATTGATGCTAAGCCTCTTTAGAGTTCCTAACAGAAGAAGTTGGTTTGGTTCTTGTCTACCTAAGAACAAATCATTGGTTGGTACTTGGCGTGCAAAGTGGAGATCGCATCAGATCGGTGCAGAGAGTCGCGTCGACGTGGTCTAAGCTGTCATGGCCATGCTTCTCGCACATCTATCTGTTCAACCACTAATGAACCAATCTATACTATGACACCTCTCAATTTAGTTTCAGATTTTTGTTTTTTCACTATTTATTAATTTCATCTTTTTATTTTTTAACTTTTTTTCATATTTCTTTGTATTGTCCGTGATTGACTAATATAATTTTTCTATTTTATTTTTTAAAAAATAATTATGCCAAATAAGTCAACTCGGCTACAATAAAAAATAAATCAACTACAATAAAAAAGATATAAGCCAACATAATTCTGAACACCCCATAAAAATAAAGCTATGCCCATGTTAAAATCCACACCATCATCATGTGGAACAAGAACAATCAATTACTAGTACAAAGGATTTGATTGTTTCACTTCAGACATCACAATGATTAGCATGGGCACCCACAAAATAGCTAAGTGGCAAAGGTAACCAATAGAATGATTTCATACTTCTAAGAGTACGTATTTCTATTTCTTATATACTATTTAAACGAATAAGTTATACTTCTTTATCTTTTTAGCATACTTTAATAATGATTATAAGATACTCTAAAATAAGTTCCATGAAAAATTCCATCAAAATTCACTTTTTATAGCATAATTTATGTTGAAAAAGGGTATATAACAAAAAAAAAAGGGTGCTATGATAAAATTTTTCAACCATATCGCATTGAAGTATCTTAGATAAGTATGAAGTATATCAAAAGTGAGAAAAAGTATAACTCATTCGTTTAAGTGGTATATTGAAATGTGGGATATGTACTTATGGGAGTTCGAATTCCAATCTAAACTTGTTTGAACTAGTTAAACTCGACATCCTAAAAATTTCAATTTTTTCGTATGTTATACATAGAAAAAAATACTTATTTTAGATCATAGCGTCTCGAATCATTTTCATATATATATATATATATATATATATATATATATATATATATATATATATATATATATATATATATATATATATATAGAGAGAGAGAGAGAGAGAGGAGAATAGTTCCATACTCCTAGGAGTACGTATTTTCATCTCTCATATACTGCTTTAATGGTATTGTTGTACCTTTTTATCTATTTAATCATACTCTAATAGTGATTATAATATACTCTAAAGTGAATTCCATCAAAAATTTCATAAAAATCCATTTTTATGGCATAATTTGCGTATATATTTTTTATATATGAAAAAGAATATATAGTAAAAATAAAGGGTTTCGATGAAAATTTTTCAACAAGTCATATTGTAGTATCTTAAAATTAGTATTTAAATATACTGAAAGTGATAAAGAGATATAAAATATTCGTTTAAGTAGTATATTAAAAGTGGGAGTATATACTCCTGAGAGTATGAAATGAGCTTCATATGTATATGAAAAATAGTTCTATACTACTGGGAGAACACTCTCACTTCTTATATACCACTTAAACAAACAAGCTATACCTCTTTATTCTTTTGAGCATACTCTAATAATAATTATAAGATACTGCAAAGTAAGTTTCGTAAAAATTTTCATCAAAATTCACTTTTTATAGTATAATTTATGCATATATATTTCTTTTACATATAAACAAGGGTATATAGCAAAAATAAATGGCTATAATGAATTTTTTTCAACCATGTCACATTAGTATTTAAGTACACTAAAAATAATAAAGATATATAACATGTTCATTTAAGTGATATATTAGAAGGTAAAAGTAGATGGAAGTATCTACTGTTAGGAGTACGTACTCTTAGGAGTAAGGAAAAGGCTTGTGTACATATCATGGGCGCAAAAGGATTAGTAAAGCATTGCATATTTTTCAGAAGGGCAAATAAGTATATCAACCTAGAAGTCAGTAGTTAATGTTCGGTGACCCGTCTTGTGACCAAGAAAAAAGCCAGAGCTGGGTGAGCGCTCGACGTACTCCAGGCTGCAAAAGGGGCTGGTGTCACAAGTCGATTCTAAAACTTTTTTCATGAAGAGCCCGTCTGACCAAACCCGACCAAACCAAACTCTAGCTGGGACTTGGGATCCATCCGAGAATCTTGAGATCTGATAGGAAAGCCGGGTACACCATTTGGCCTCCTTGCAGCTTCAGTTAATTCTTTGTCTGATGAAGCAGACATCCCATGTGAATGCCTTACCCCAGGGCCTTGTGACCGTGAGGTTTCACTCTGTGGCCTGTATTAATGTTGCAACAACAGCAAACGAGAATCGCCATCGTGTGTTTCACTGTGAGGTGCAATTTGGACTTAAATGCTGGCAGGCAGCAAGCAAAACCACCTGAAAGTGTGTAGTACCTTGCCATGGGGGCACCTCTGAAAATACACTTTGGGAGCCAATGGCACAACTATCATAGATGCAAACTGCAGTTGTGTTAAGGTGGGGGAGTCCTTGCATGGGGTGCATGACGGCAACGGGCTGGTCTCCCATGCGCATAGTTTTTGGATGGAGTCAGGCTACCACCCCTCTTGTCCAGCACTCCTCGTTCTCCCCCTTCCTTTGCATTAACTAGCTATAAAAGCGCGGTGCCACGCCTCAGCTAGTTACAACGTGAATCCAAGTAGAAGAGTGCGCTACGCTGCATCACAAGAGTCTATATGCGAAAAACGGAAATCAAGGATATGTACGTAATTACGGTGAATACAAAAAACCTAACTTAAGGAGCCATATATATTTACAGGAAAAAAGAGGATTTTTCTGAAAAAAGGAGGATATGTCCATATGTAATTTTGGAGGATTTTTTTTGAAAAAGGTAAAGACCCAAATATATTTTCGGAAACACGGAGGGTTTTTCGTAAAAATAATGATGTGGCGGGTGCCTTGCCGGGAATCCCAGGCTAATAATAGAGGGACTTTTTTTTTTTGCAAAAATGGTGATATGACGCGGTGTCTAACCGGGAATCCTCCGGTTAATAATAGAGGGAATATGTTTCGCAAAAATGGTGACATAACGCGGTGCTCGCCCGGGAATCTCCTGGCTAATAATAGAGGGAGTGTTTGATGAATCTTTTGTCCTTTCTAAGAGGATGGATTAATCACTGCTGACTTGTCCTATCAACATGACAAGAAAAGTTCTCTCCAAGCATGGAAAACCTTTGCATTCAATAGATCAGAGTGCAACTTCGATTAGGTTCTAATCGCCAAAGTATTGGCCCTTCGGAGTTTCGAGTCACCAGTATTTCTTGATACATACTAGAGGTACCTCGTTCGCTTTAAATGTCTAAAAAATTCCACAGTAATAACATTTCCAAAAAAGTAAAATTCATAGAAATTCTCCCATTAATTAAGGGATAAAGAGAAGATCTACACCACTTAATTCGGTAGAACCAGACTATAACGGTGCCAATTAATCAGATAAAGATATTACACTGTTACAATTGTATAACAAATATAACTGAATTTTTAAAAGGTATCAGAGTTATATAACAAATACAATATGTTTTGATATCTAGCTGTATAATTGCGGGGTAGTTCCGCTTGTTTTATGATAATGGCAAATGTTTCATAAAACTAACAAGCCCTGTGACGGGAAATCCGCAGGTTATCTGAATGACCCAGAGGCCACAAAGAACACCATTGACAAAGACGGCTGGCTGCACACCGGGGACATCGGCTACGTTGACGACGACGACGAGATCTTCATCGTTGACAGGCTGAAGGAAATCATCAAGTACAAGGGGTTCCAAGTGCCACCTGCAGAGCTCGAAGCCCTCCTCATCACGCACCCGGAGATCAAGGATGCCGCCGTCGTATCGTAAGTCGTTCTTCTCTCTACGTTCAGATGAATTCGGCAATCTGTGCTGCCCGTCAGTGGTGAAGCCAGGAGAAAAGTATGGGAGCTGCTCTTGGTGAAAGCTAACATAATACAAGCGTACCAAACATACATCTAACGGTCTTGTGTAATCCAAATTCATAGAGAAAGGAACAATTCGAAAATGCAATCCTACTAAGGTCCAGTTCACACAGCAGTTCATCTTCAATCACCAGACACTGCTGCTCTCTTCCCAAGTGTCCTTAAGCCTCCAGCTATGGCTGCATGATGCGGGGTACCTGGGATACGGCCGGCGGTAGCCGGTGCTCCGGACCCAACTGACCCCCTTCTGCCTTCGCCCCTGCTTGCTGCCCATTACATGGAAAGGACTAAAATTCTCACTTTCCTCCTGATTTCTTGTTTCAGAATGAAGGATGATCTTGCCGGCGAAGTCCCGGTCGCCTTCATTGTGCGGACCGAAGGTTCTGAAATCATCGAGGATGAGATCAAGCAATTTGTCGCAAAGGAGGTAATATCTTGCTTCTGATGATTCCATGCAGTCAACACATCCCTCACAAATAAAAGATATTTGCATTTGTTTAGGAAGAACACTAGTACTACTTTAATACATAAATTATGCAAATAAAGAGCTGGAGCTTAGGACTAAGAAGATTTGATGCAATGCAACAGGTGGTTTTCTACAAGAGGATCAACAAGGTCTTCTTCACCGACTCCATCCCCAAGAACCCTTCCGGCAAGATCCTAAGGAAGGACTTGAGAGCCAGGCTCGCCGCCGGCATCCCCAGCGCCGGTGACGCCGCCACGGCCAGAAGCTAAGGACCACCGCCGTTTTCTACTTTTTCAGTCAGTCACACGCGCTCTTGTTAAAAAAAGAAGCGCGTAATATTGTAGTTGTCCACGAAACGGCAACGCAGAGGGGCGGAGCACGCAGTAAAATTCTTCCAGGAGATTTTAGAAAAAAGAGGTCCGGAGTGAATTTTTTAGAACTCTAGAAATACCATGGTATTGGAAAAACCATGGTTTTAAAAACTGAATTACAGATTATATCCAAACATCTCGTTGTATTTGATACTACGGTAATTTCTAGAAACCATTGTATTCCTTCAAAACTCCAAAAATACTTTGCATCCAAATAGCCACTAACTGATTCTTTTGTTTTTTTTTGAAAGAACAACTGATTCTTTTGTTTTTTTGAAAGAACAACTGTTTCTTTTGTGACGATGAAGTTTCATGCAATTTCGAAGAACATACCAGCAAAATTCACTTCAGTTTTTTAATATAGAAATTTGCAGGCTGCAATGTCAGACCTTGCTAAAGCAATTCTAGGTCTAGTTATACATGAGGAGATAGGAGATCGAAACGAGCTCGATCGATAGTTTGTCCCCCAACATACTACTGCTAGTATCTGTTTTACTTTCTTCACTTTGATTTTTTTTCCCGGCTTAGCCTCTGAAGCTTTGCTAATTGCTACTGACACAAGCTGCTCGCTTGTGATCGGTGGTCCTAGAGCTGCGCGCACTGCGTCCGGTGGCCGGCCGGCCAGTAGAAGAGGAAGAGGTCACGCGCGGAGAAGGCGGCGGCGACGAGGTTGCAGAGCATGCCGACGGCGGCCTGCTCGCAGAAGCGGGTGTATATGTTGCAGAGCTTGCTCCACTGCAGGGGCTCCACGCCGGTCAGCGCCACCAGGCACGCCTGCAGCGCCGCCACCGTGCCCGCAAACACCGCGTACGCCTGAAAACGACGAGCAAAATTTCCCAACTCGTCTCAGTAAAAATGGAACAGATTATACAGCATGGTTACTTTTAGAGAGCGCAGCGCAGGGTCGCCACTTTCCACGTCAAATCTTCGTCACACGAGTGAGGCCCGCGTGGATCCGATCGACGATCCATTGCGGCTGCAACTGCATGGATCCATTAATTAGTGCGTGCACGACAGGGGTGTAGGCATACTACTACTCTCGTCGATACACACTTGTACATGGTTCCGTGTGTGTGTGTGTGTGTGTTTTAGTATGCAAATATCACCAACATCACACACTAAGAGTGTGTGGTTCGGTAGATAAGGGTGAATGGATTTGGATGATTCAAGATTTGGTGGGATAAGATGGAATGACATAATAGCCTATTTGGTTGGGTGATGGAATGATACAAGTTATTATTTGATTGATGGGACGAGGATGGGTGAGATGAGCCAATTTATGTTTGATTAGATGGATAAAGACGGATGAGATGGTTGGAATAGCCCTCGGTGAGATAACCCCTTATTTGATTGCCAATGTGTCATGTATAATGTAGCAACCCTGTCAATGACCAACTATGCAGAATACACAATGGGCTATCGGCCTATTTTTTGCGGTTTTTAAAAGCTATTTTTGGCTTTTTGCTACAGTAACTAACTTTTAAACAAAGTATTTTTTTAAGATAGGATCTACAAGTTAATTGTAGTACACGTTAAAAAACTAATATCTGTACTATCAAAAATCGCAAGCGAGTATCTCTCTTTCCGCAATCTCTATCGCAAATAGGCAAAAAACCATCAGCCACAGCCAAAAGCCATCAGCCGCAGCCGCAGCCGAAAAGAACAAGCCCTATATGATGCCTATGGTGCATTCTTGTGTTCTATTTGAGGCCACTTCAGCTAGGCGCCGAGCCACCAGGCAGGCTTCGTCAAGCTTCAGCCTGCCCCAACCCACCCCCAAATGGGCTGGCTCATCTCAGTGACTCACGAGGAGGTGCGGCTGGCGGCACAACGAAGAGGGTGGCCGGCAGCGCGACGGTTGGCTACGCGGTGGCCCGAGCCAGAGGAATGGGCGAAAGGTGGTAGTGGGCACTGGGCAGCCCGCGGCCGGCACCGCAGGGCGACAGGTGGCAGGCCAAGCTAGATCTGGCCAGTCGGGCGGGGTCCCACCGTCACGGGGAGGAGGTCCAGCCATCGGCGGGGTCGCGGGGAGGTGAGCTAGCACTGCGGAGGCGGCTGGCCGGCTAGGCCAGCAGGGGATTGGGTTGGAGGCGCAGGGAGGCGAGCCAGTGGAGTGGTGGACTGAGTAAGCCGACAGCTAAGAGAGCCAGATGTTAAGGTAAACTTCTTTAGTTCTTTTCTGCAGCGGTATGTGCAGCTTGTTGAATTCCATCGCGGCAACTTATGGTTCGTAACTTCGTTTGTTCTTCTTGCGTGTTTGTTATGATGAATTAGATGTAGATTGGATTGGAAATGTTGCGTGGCGGAGACATCGTTGTCGCTAAAACTGAATGTTGGGAGTAGATCTGGGGTAATTTATTTCTCTTATGATTTTGGGGGAGGAAATGCTTGTCCTTTTCTGTCTACAGATTGGTTCGTAACTTTGATTTTGTGCATCATGCCCATCTAATGGTATGATACTTGTCTTTGAGGCTTTTAGGTGTGATCGAATTTGTGAATAGGACATATTGTAGGTTTGCATAAATGTAAATGCTGAGTAGCATCCTTGACGGCTGTACACTCGTATTACTGGCATGTCTAAGCATCCCTGGATGCAGTTCCAGACTTCCAGCGAATGCCTGTTGCTTTATTAAGGGAGGACCTCAATCTGTTCTGTTGCTTCAGTAAATCCATTTAGCTATTTTGTTGTTTTTTTTACCAATACCTGCTCAAATCTTCTAACTTGGTTTGTGATCATGCGTGGATTGATGTTTCTTGGGAGGCCTTGGTGGCTTATTGTGTGATTTATCTGCCCTATCAAGATGCTATCACTTAGTAGCGGAGAAGATAGGAAACTAATTAATTAGTTTTGTAGTGCCTGCAGAAGTGGTGTTGTTCTGCAGCCAGAACAACACTATTTTTATTCTGGTTCTCTATATTTCAAGTGTTAAAAACTTGAGTTGATGCATTTCCTATTAAACAAATTTCTGAATTTGATAGCTATGGCCACTTGAGTGAATCTGTTCCATGCTGATCATATAGAAGGGTAAAGTTGGTCATATAAAAAAATTGCTTTCATAAATTTTAAGGCCTATATTCTTTGCACTTGCAAGCTCCAGTCAACTGCTATACACTGTAAAACATATGAATATCCATTGTTTTCCTTAGTTGACCTTTTCATACCTAATATTATCAACTAGGATGTGGTACTGGTACAGGTGCACTTCTGTATGAACCGTGTAATAAAATTTGCTAATATGTTTTAGTGATACTGAGCCTGCAAAGTTTTGTCATGTTCTTTGTGCAAACCATGGTTCTTAGTAGTTTTTTTTCACTTCTACATGTGATAGTCGTTGTCATATATGGACAACTTATTAAATATTTATGTTCAAGAATTTTCATGCAATTATGACTGTATGGAGGTGTTGCTTCAGTTTTTTCCTCCCTGTGACACAAAAAAGGGATCCTTATTGCTTCATTTTCACACTAGTTCTAATAGGAAATGCATGTAACAAATTTTCTTGTAGCTTTTGGGTAATAAATCTAGCATCATCTTTGTACTTGTGTATTGACTTGATGTTATTTTTAGATGGATAACCATAATTTACCATCATCCCATATTATATTGCTGAAGTGAAAATGAACATCTCACCATCGACTTTTGGAGCAGCTAGGAACAAAATTTGTAGAGATGCTTCTTGCAATTTTTCTGACTCCAGTAACACATGATCATGGTGATCAGGCGATGACCATTCCCATCATACGAAGATGACTGATCTATACTTACTAGAAGCATATTTATATATTTTCGAGATGTGCTTTCTATTACTGAGATACTTTGGTTGTATTTTATCTCTTTTTTTTGCTTTGTTTCTCTTCTATTTATGTATGAATTTAAATTGTACAAAAGTAAAATATTATATTTGTGTCAATCTAGTTTAGTCCTTCGAGTTTTTGAGTCCACCCTCTATTTCCATCTGGCTTTGCCACTGACTTCAGCTTAGTTAAAAATTCAAGTTGCCACCTGTAATAAATAGACTCGAAAACTTCAAAGAGATGCTACCAATTAAACAAGAATGGACAGTAGTCATAAGTAACAAAAGAAAGATGGTTGACAAGAGCTAGCATATAATCAAAAGAGAAGATATGCAACGGCTGTAGATGTTCATAAATTTGCACGTCAAATATTTCATTAACTCATGTAGCATGTCTCAGAATAACATGTGCAATGAAGCAAGAGGATCATCAGCCCAAAATTGTCAGGCAAAGTACATTGTCCCCCATCTATAAGGATCTACCATCCAAATTGCAAGCCAGATGACAAATCAGCACTTCTCAATGCTCTGCTAGAATCATCCCCAACAGATAAGATGCACTTCTTGTATGGCCGTGAATCCTTTTCGCCAATCGACACAAACAATTTCTCTCTTAATCCTCTGGAATCCCAATGACGCAGGCGCCTTTACTAATCTCCCATCGATTCAACTAGCGCTGGCACTTGCAACCTCACCTTGGCGGGCGATTTCCCTTTCGCGGTGGGCGGAGCTCTTCGGCAGTTCGCACCGCCGGCCGCAACCTCCGCCAGAAAGCCAGAAAAAGGTCAAATTGGAAGGTAAAAGCTAAGACCTAATTGAGCAGGGTCTTAAATAAGCTGCATGCATCAGTACATGTTCCAATCGTACTACTCATCACGCGGGTTGTCTCTATGATGAGGATGAAAATAGAGTGCTTCCTTGTCCTATAGTGTCAAGCTACCTCCGCAACGAAAACGAGAGTAGAGCAGTGTCGACACGAACGTCCTACACGAAGACGACATGTATAAAGAACAACAGGAGAAATGTATCTTGTGGATTGCAGTAGATTATAAAATTGTCAAACCTGAGCAATGCGCTGCATGGACTGGGAATGTCTGAGGCTAGGGGTACACCAACGAGCTCGGATGTGTAGACGAAGTTACCGACAGATGATGTAGCGGCTCGTCGCCCTGGGATAAACAAGTCGCTAGCATGGCTGCAGCTAATGGCCCTTAATGCGTGTTTGGCATCCTCGTACATGTTATGGACGGGCCCCCAGCAGTTATTCAATCATGCTCGACCGTCCGTAGTGTAATGCGGCTCCACTCTCGGACACGATGTGGCACAATCAATTGACTTGCAATGACGGATGAAATATGTTAGGTGTCAATTTGTCTTGCAATGACTTTAAGTCTTTTACTGTTTTGTCTTGCCATGCCGCATGGTGTCAATTTGGATCGAGTGCCAACCTATCAACATGCATGGCCTGCGCAGGGGCCTGCGCAGGGAGACACATAAGTCTACAATGGGTTCATGACACGTACCAATCTAAGTACAAGCGGTACTTGTCTGGATCATATGGCCATCACTCCTACTTGATCTCCGTCCTCGCTGACTGCTCCCAAGCATTTGTCTATGGGGCCTATGTCTCCCTTCACTCACCGTTCTTCTGTCCCTTCTATTGCCTGCAAAAAAAAAACAGGGGTACAGAATCGTTACTTCAGTGGAGTGGGGCAATAAAGTAGATACGAATGATACGCAACGAACCGTACACAACAAGGTAACAAATAAATTTACTTATAAGTGAACATGACTGAGTATTGGTCGACATGGTGCTGGTGGCACCTGCTAGTAAAGCCTGAACTGTTGCATGACTCGTTGGGGGATGTAAGGCACCACCATATGGGAGAAGACAGGGTGGTAGGTCATGAGCCAGTACTTTCTGTCCTACTCACACTGCTCTGATAGTCTGAAAGGAGATGTCTTGGAAATGAGCTCTGTCGTTTAGACCATCCACATAACACTATCCTTGTCCAAGGTCTCGAACACATTATGAAAATCTGGGTACGCTCATCGTGGTCTCTCTGTTTGTACCATCCATGCTCATTGACAGTCCAACGAGTATCTATGGTGAGTCCGCCCACCAGATTATCGCATCGTAGAAGTGTGCCTCCAACTGGTACGGGTGCACCAGCACTTGAAACTACGACCGACCAATAGAGAAGTGTTCCCACTACCACAGCTACAATAAAATGTAGAAACTGGTGAGGTTTGGCATGCCAATGGCACGCTGCGAGTTGTTGCATAAAGCCCTGTAGGTCACGCACAAAATAGTCGAGCCCCAGCTGTACATCGGGACCTCCTAAGGCTCGGCGTCAACTAGGACTCAGCTATGTAGATGTAGCTGAGGTATACCCAGTTTCCCTGAGTCATAGAAAACATGATCCATCTGAACATGAAGAGCAAGTAAGCCACTAGATGGGACCTCACGACATGTGCAGACATGTCTTCTGGGCATTGCCTGTATCACCTTAGCCATGAATGTGGTACTTCAGAGAACTTATCTGGAATGGGATGATCAAACTAGTGCAACATATGTGCCTTCCAGTCAAGTGATGTAGTGGATGGAACCACGAGACAACCCTGTATTGGTAGATTGGTAAGGTACATAATATCCTGTAGGGTGATGGTCATCTCCCCTATCAAAAGTGAAACATGTGGGTTTTCGGCCTTCACCTGTCAACGAGTGCCGACTGAAGTGGTGAGTCCAGCGCGAACGAAGGGGGCCGATCCTTCACCTCTCAACCACGCCTGACAACGTTGCTGGCCATCTCAGGATGGATCAAGCAATGTGCCAACCCTGAGATCGCCACCAGCAGTCATTCTCTGCGGTATATAAAATAATATGTCGGTGTCAAATGGTGCTAAATACAACCAACCACAACCGAGAATAATCACGCCGCATACGTACGTACATATTTCTAAATTGCATTTTTCTTCTTGCGCTAGCTTGCTGCAGTGATTAAATGCACACTAATACTAATTTATTGCTATTAGTACTAATTAATTATGATTAGTATCAATTAAATATGGTTAGCACTAATTACAATGCTAATTAGGCATGCACATCAACCCATCATTTTCTATGGATTACAGCATGAGAGCAATAAATATATACGTGCGGACATACGAAAAATTATTTAACTATTTTACGGTCCGTATTTCTGTACCTATTTACAATAAATAAACATGGTTACTTATAGAAACACATCCGTCAACTAAACATTGCTACCTAGTGTATTCCACATTACAAAACTATAGTTACGCTAATAAAATGCTAACGGTATATTAAGCACATTATTCAGCATGAAATATCTCTTCCTTTCCTCCCCCTCCCTTGCAACTGTGAAGAATGGTAAATCACAGTTGCGCTCTCGCTCGGCAATCATAGTTGCGCTTTCGCTCGGCATGAAATATCTCTTTCTTTCCTCCCCCTCCCTTGCTACGCTCTCGCTTGGCAGCAAATCGGCCATGGTTGACATGTTATACGCGTGCACGAGAAGGCAGGACAATTAGCACGCAAATAAAATGAGAATCTAACGTTGTGTCGCATCGCGTTATTACCCATGGGATTTCCTCGTATGAGAGGCCAAACCGCGGGCGCCCGTGAATCCTCGGCCCCTGCCCCTGCCTACGCGCTATCCACACGCGCTCGCGATTCTCGGGCTATTCCTGAGTCACCGGCACTTGGCAGTTGCCTACGGAGCAGTGGTGGCTCAGCGGGCTACTGCTGAGCAGGGGTGGCTTGGTAGCGCCCTAGCCCCACGTGCTGTCGTGCCCAACCATCACCTCCCTCACACTAATGTCTTGGCACACGCCACCCATCCTACTGAGCAAATGGACACGACATGTGACATGTGTAGCATGCCGTATTTTCCGAGCTTGAGAAAGAGACTATTTTTGCAAAAACGAGTGTTTAAGAGTCAAAACTTTAAAAAAGTTGGCTACAGTTCCAAATACGTGAGCATTTCGGAAGCGTGTGTATCTTTCGTGCTTTTGTGAAGTTCTACGTCTGGTGGGGACCATTCTGAAAAAAAATCCGCTAGGCTTTATGACCCACTTTTGCATCCACCATTGGATGTCCGAAGTCTTCCATGATATATCTGTCTCGTACGTATGGCTACGAACTAAACAACCAACTTTCTTTTTTTCTTTCCACCCCAAACGACGTCAAGCACCGAACCATCCTCCAGTGCCTTGTGCCCAGCTAGCTACGTGCGTATCATGCCCCCCCCCCCCCCCCCCCCCCCCCCCCCAAAACCAAAAAAAAAAAAAGAAGTATAGTATTTGCTAATAGTATTTTTTTTTTAATTAGAACTTTGGCTGTGCTGACGCAGAGTGCGAGCACGTGCAAGGCAACGTAGCCATCAAATTCCTGTATCGTAATCGGCTAGTCTGCAGCTAGCGTGGGGCGTCGGTGAGCGATCATGAAAGCTTCAACCACCTGGAATGCGATGGATTACCGGTTCAGCTTCAATTATTATTATTTTTTTCATTCTGAGCTGATGACTGAACAACATAGGCTTACATTAGTCGGTTCTGGGCGTCGATTTCTTGGATTTATTAGCAACTAGACCTGTAGGTGAGACGTGGGTTGCCAAACAACATTTCGATATGTTAATTAGCAACTTAGCACGGGAAACTAATACCAAGTGCAAACCAATACTACTATTCTAGTGTAAAATATACGAGGTTGAATTATCGATCATTGAATGACCGATGACGCTGAACGGTTTCACGATTAAATTCAATCACTTCAGAGATACAAGGAATCAAGACTAGGGCTGGCTATTGAGCCAGCTCGGCTCGTGCAAGTTTGCCTAAAAATATAATGTGGCTCAGCTCGTTAAGCTAATAAAATAAAAACTTAGCTTGGTTCGGCTTGATAAAAAGCTCAAGTTGCTCATGAGCAGCTCACGAGTCATGTGAGAAGATGTACAGGCACTAGAGAAGGTTCAGTAAACTCAATAACTGACAACTCTAACCGCTAATATAAAGTACAAAGGAGACTTGATTGGGGAAAAAAAAAAGAATTGAGCATTCCAATTGTAACATCTTCAATGTGTCTATTTTTTATCAAATGATTGGGAAAAAAGGACTGTGTGAGGGACTCAATGAACCTCTCTATCTTCAATTCTTAACCTGAAGAGGAGTTAATCCCTTCTATTGAAAGCAGATATTCTTAACCGGTGGAACATTTATGAAGTGGCGTCCTTGAAAAAAATAGTTAGTTTAGTGTCCTATTTAATTTTTACAAACAGAATATTTATGAAGTCCAATTTTCTATTTTGTTACAATTCCCATTTAGTCTAAACTATTTAGTCCAATACACTGGGCTGGGCTTTAAGAAAAGTAAATCACCAATACGATGCACGCAAAAGCCAATGAATATTTAGTTACCAAGCCTTAACGAGCTAACGAATTACTCGTGAGTTAGCATAAGCTCGACTCGTTAAGCTACCGAGCTGGGTAGGTGACTCGGCTTGGCCCATTAATTTTACGAGGTGAGCTCATAATGAGTTGAGCTTGAGCAGTTCGTGAGCTTCGAACTTTTTTGCCAACCATAATCAAGACCACACTTGTCTAAAAAGATTGATAAAAACACCTGGCAGCTATGAGCTTTAAGGTGAGCTATAATCGCATGGACTCTGGCTACAATAGGTGAAGGCTAATTACTTATTCCATAATATAACATTTTGAAGAAAGGATCCTCGCAAAAAAAAAAAACTTTTGAAGAAAGGAAGTAATGTTCCATAATATTGATTCTTGCATTTTTAAGTCATCGAAAAGCCCTACTTGGCCTTTCAAGCAGTAATGGTTGAAAAACGAAATAGGTAGACAGGCCAGTGCCCCGTGCCCCTCCTGTTTCGAGGAGAAAATGC
The DNA here is from genome assembly GCA_036346265.1 of Melocanna baccifera. NCBI lineage: Eukaryota > Viridiplantae > Streptophyta > Magnoliopsida > Poales > Poaceae > Melocanna > Melocanna baccifera. The sequence continues at coordinate 33,565,078 of CM070679.1, read as the reverse complement.
AGATACTACTACCATCATACCATTAAGGATCACCTGCTATTAATTAGTTGCGAAAGATCATTTATGGATGAATGCATGATGTTGACCTCAATCACAGCCGTCCATGCATGAGTTCCTGCAGTGTTACTGTATTAGAATTGAATTGTTTGGGATTTCCCATTTGACTAGAAGATCTACATGTCTTTTCAATTGATGGGGTTATCACAAATAACACACAGGATTGCAACAAACATTTCCGAGGAAAGTAGCGAAGCTAGCCAAGGCAATACATGATCATTTCATAATGAGCAAATAGTATATTGCCACTGTAATACTTCAACAAAATAGTTGAACCTTGCAAAATGTCCTTACACTACTTGTGGAAAATAAGCAATACATGGCCATACACATAATATTGTTCGTGTTAATTCACACTGTTTTGTAATATTCTGCACAGTTATAACTAAAAAGAAAACAAGTTAAGCAAGCATTTATGTCGAAATTAGACAAGCAAGCAAGACAGCATCTTTTTTACAAGACAGCAGAGCTACTCGCTGTACATTTCAGAAGATTGTTTCAATGGCAATCAAGGCGACGTGAGAACCAAAGAACTAATTTATAGCAGCTGATGGCACCGACATTTCAATATTAACGTCTAACCGTAACCAAGATACGCTAAGATGTTAATCCTCCAGCTCAACAAGCTGTGCCCTTCTCTCGGCGGCTTTCTTCCTCACAAAAATTCCCCATCTCATAGCTGCCTTTATCTTAAGCCACCCAACAACAGCTTTGCCAGATGAACGGCTGCGCTCACCTTCAAAACCAAAGTTTGGCAATGGAGATGGCATGTAAGACTGGAAGCCAAATGCATCTTCTGGCATACTGGTGGAAGCTCCACCCATACTGAAGACCCTGAGCAGCTGTTGCATGTCTTCGCTCTCAAGCATTTGGTGGCTTTTCATGCGAATGTCTTCGGTGAAGTCATCAGCATACTGACTATCACGGTTTTGAGGCCAATCATCGTAGCCAACATTTGCTGGCTGAATTGACTGGCTTTGAGAAATTACTTGTTGCAATTGGCCCATTTCCAGGCCCTTGGCATCATTTCCAGTTTCCTGATTAACAGACCCCATCAACATGCTAGGCGGTAAAAATGAAAAGGTGTCGTCATATGGCACAGCGACATTGGCAGATGTACTTTGAAGCTGAGCTGACTGGTTGCTATCATACCCTATGGAATCAGTTGTGCCTGAAATGAATGAAACGAAGCATGTGATTTTCAAAGATTATTCCACACACAATATATTTCACAAGAGTTCTGGTTCGGTACATTCGCTTGTTCTTAGCCGTCCAATATAGCTCAGCCAACGGTTCTCATGATCCTAACACCTCTGGTGCCTCTGAGTGGTGCGTAGGGGTGGTGCTAAGCGAAGTGGGCAAAGAAGTAATTTCGTCCGAACAGTTACAACGCCAAACCTTCTCTGTATTACAACGCCAAACACGCCCACCAAGTTTATTCAGTCGAGTTTCCTCCCTTCCTGGCCAAGCTCCGCCGCCTCGGCTCCGCCACAAGCGTAGAAAATTTTCCCCTTGGCCTCAGCAGCCTGCAGGATCAGTTTTGTTATCTGATAGACAGCGGCAAATGCGCTATAGAGAACTCCATGAAGAGCCCCTCAACGTCGCCAGATCACGGCAGAAAACTGATGGAGCTCGCCGTCGCCCCCGGCGATGCCAAGAACGAGGAAACGAAGGCTACGGTAGATAGAGGCAGAGCTGGGCCTCAGGCCGCCGGGGCGATGGCACGAGGTCTAGATCAAAATTCCTTCGTATAATACTGTAGCTACACCATGGTTGTGTCCGGGCTCGTTATTTCCAATGGACTATGCCCGAGGCCTAGCCGTTGGCTGGCTATGCCATTGGCAGTAGATGTACTCGCCTCCTCTTTTTTCTTTTATTTCCATGAATCATGTCATTTTCTCCAAGGAAAACGAAATATAGATCGATCATTCTGTATCTTCTAAATTAGTTTATTACCTATTCGTAAAACTTTGAGCATTTAACTAATTGATTTGGGACTTGATTTATTTTGTAGGGGTCAGTGGGTCAAGAAGCAGCTGCCCCTCCTCGGACTGAATCCAACAATACAACTTTTGTCCTGGATGAGCCAACAAATGCTCTGTCGGTGGCTGAGGTCCACCGCCATGTGCGACAGCTATGGCTACCACAGTACCACTGATAGCTTTGCTCACAACCCGTAGCGATTTAGATGGTGCCTGGCAAGTTCACGGCTCGTGACAAATGCCACGGTTCTTCAACTTTTCATGGGCAGATGGAAGGGAGTCGGATCAAAGGAGAAGATGCGAAATGGGAGAAGACTCGAGGCCTCCTGGGAGCGGTGTGGTTGAGTTCTGGTTCGATCCATCTGCGTGATGACAGTTAACCTTTGCAAAGAATGTGGAGCAGTGGCTAACTAATAAATTGTTCTCTCAAAACAGAAAAGAATTGAAAGTACGATTATGCCCCTACCTGATGGATGGTCAGATCTGGTGGAGGTGTCAGCACCTCCCACACCTCCAGATGGACCGAACCAGAACTCATTTCACAAACCCTATAGTTGCTCCGTTTATTTTTTATGTGTGAGCACGTTTTAGCATTTCCATGGCATTAAATCCTATATTTAACAAAAAGTAACATGGAAATGGTATCTAAGCACTCAGGTGCTGCTCACCTGCTGGAGATGGTCCTGGCATGCTCGTTGAAGAAATGTGTTGTTCATATGAAGCAGGATAACTCTCAGGAGGAGGACAAGTCTCATCTTGACTAGTGGATGCAGCCTTTTTCATCGGTTTAGGGTTCAAGAGAGCTTTACCATCATATTCAATGACATACATCCAATTATCATATGCTTTCTTCACCAGCGCATCAGCAAACAGCTGTAACAAACAATACCATTCTAATCAGTTGGGCTTTTTTTTATAAAAAGAAATCACTTCTACTGCTCATCAGAGCTTAGAAAAATAAGGTCATACCGATAATTAACCAAACAGAACACTTAAAACATGCTAGGCTAGTACATCTCAGGAACTACTGCAGTCAATATAAGGTCAAAAAAGCGCTTATACATTGAATAGACCAGACCAAAGTGTTAAACGATGCACATATGACAGTACCAAACACTTAATAGTTGATACACATTATATACATTCATCAACCTTGAATATATAGAAGGGCGTGTGGACAGATCTAAGACCAATGCGGCATAACATGAAGTTGGAAATATACATTATTACCATTTTCAAGGCTCCACAACTGGACAATTTTAATTGCAATTATCTTGCATGAGTGCATGTTAAAATGAATGGAAACAACATTTAAGTTTGATCTTAGAAGACAACTACAATATGATATGCATAAGCCAACAATACTAACCTTTTGGCTATCATCAAGACTCTCCGATGAATAGAACTGCTCACCAGAAATCAACCCACAGAATGCAAAGATGTTGTTGAAAATAGCACCAACAGTTCTGCTCTCATCAGAATAATATATGTAATATTTTCCACTTAAGACACAAGTCTTTGCATGTTCAACAAGGCTATCCCACATCTTGTTGGACATACCACTTCCAAGGATCTAGCACGGAAGAACAGCTGAGAAGTTAGAACTCAAAACGAAAAAGAAATGAAGGCCCTGAAAAAGAAACAAACTTACCTTGCGCAACTTCTGTGGGTCCCGAACCACAATCCTAAGGAAATCTTCAACTGTTGAAATTCCAGATTTGTTCAGCCTCTTGTGGAATGAGCCATCCTTGCCTATTTTTTCCAACCTCCAAACTTCATCTTTCAATGCAGGTGGATAGTGTTTCTTGTACACTAAAGAAATGAATTCAAATTGTTCAGAGATATGTCAAAATGAAGCACATGATTATTACTATAGAAGACTTACATTCTCCTCTATGGTCCTTAACCATGAAAGCTTCAGTTTTTGCCTCACGAATGCGAACACCCTCGCAAAATCCTGAGGCAATCTTCAGACCAAGTCTGAATTTCCTACTCCTTATCCAGCTAGAGTTATCTGTGAATGTGAGCTCCCCAATTGTGCCAACACCTTCTTTTAGTGTAACTTGTAGATCACCGGTTAAAAGAGGTCGTTTTCCCTCACGCTCCTTCACTACATGACTGTCAAACTCTTCCCCTGTCCAGCCTTCCTCATCTTCATTGTTGAAATCACCTTCTAGAACAACAATATCAAGTTTGGCAGATGAATCTGGTCCAGAAGATACAACACAACCGGTGCCAGCATCAAGCAAAACAACATGAATTGCAGCTCCCTGCTCCCCTTCAACTTTTCCTCCGGTAAAAAGGGGAAGGGACAGTCTTGTCCTGAACTGGAGTTGCAGGCTTCCTCCATCAGGACCTTCAATTCGCTTTGGAGAAGAACTGCACTATTCCAATCAGTAGGAAATAATTTATAGTATCAACTTGGTTCTTAAAGAAGGCTGTTTGCCTTTTAAGCTTTAAAGTCTACCCACTTGATTTCAATTGCTAAAACCTATCATGGTAAGTGAATCAAATTACTTTACACATCCTTAAATATGCCACAAGAATAAGATACTGGTGAAAGAACTACTGTATGTGTTATTTATACATTCTATGCAGTTGAGTGTCATAGACAACTAAAATACAGGAGTGAAAGTAACATATTGACTTCAGTTGTTGGTTTGATATACCACTAGATGCTACCAAAGCCTACCATACAAGGAAGAGTGGAAAAAACCAATTTCATAGGCAAGTAGAGAAAATATGGAACAGAGTACCTTCCAGTGATTGTTGCCGGACCAAGTCTGCCCAACGCGCGCTCCACTTCTTCACTAACCTATAAGCAAATTGTAAAAAAAAATAAACAGAAAGAAGCATAAAATGTCAAATAGACATTTAGCAACTCAAAAAAGAGACTGGATAACAGTATTTCTGCCAAATAGATATTTGCTTTGTTCTTACCACTCTACGAAGTATTGGTTCCAATGATGAGCAAAGCCTCTGCAGACTATCCAACTTTAATGCTTCGACAACAACACTGTACAGTTGAAAGAGAGACTATTTACTACATAAGGAATGTAACAGATCATGATGAAAAAAATGTAATTCATCTGTTCATATGTTATAATAAGTTGCCAAGCTTACAGCAATGAATGCACAAGCAAGGGAAGTAATTTTGGCAAAAGCTAGTCAAACTATCACAAGGGCAACAAATAAGTATTCTTATCCTGATTTAATGATGTTCCGAATTCAAAGGTAAACCCATACAAAATATATCACTAAAATCATTTAACATGGTAGTTAGCAAATCTTTGACAGGCCACTGCTCAACATCAAAAGTTTGGTGCACTTTCTTCTAGCATTTGCAAACAGAATCACGAGTACATGTTCACACAGATCACAACTAAGAAGGTGGCATGTGCTAAATTCACTGAAGACCCTTACATGTGTTCATATGATCACACTACAAAGGTTGCTTCAGCTATATAAATAAACACGGGAAGAGTACCTAAGTTATCCCTAAAAACACAACCCCCAAAACATTACTCCCTACACTCTTTTTTTAAAATGACGTTTTAGAGATGGATTCTAAGTTTTCAAGGCAAAAGATAGCCATATCTTCACAACCTGCACTCCACTTATTTAATGCATACCAGGGATAGAAATCCCAGAACCGGTGCAAAACCCGGCCAACGGGCAGTAACGGTAACCGGCTGGTTATCGGAAAACCCGGAAAAAAACCGGTTGAAATTCATGAATCAAGGTTACCGGAAAACCGTTTAAAAACCAGAAAAACCGAGAAAAACCTATCACAAAATGTTAGCATTAGCATATTTAATTCATACAATAGGTAATCTAACACAAAAAAGACCTAAATCAATCTAGAAAGTGTACTTGTAACCACTGGGATTTCGGCCAATTTTTCCCTCCCACTACCCACCAGGGTTTCCGGTAACCGCCGGTTTTTTTATATTGCATACTCATCGTACAAAACCACTAACTGGGGAGATCTTCTTGTTCATTACTCACTTGGGTTGATTGGTGGATGAACAAGTTTAATGAGATAGCAAAGGAGACAAATTTAATATCGGTATAGTGGTAATCTTGTGTGTTTTCCTTAATATATGTGCATGCAGTTAAACATCATTTAAAAAAGGAAAAATCCATTTTAAACCCTCAATTATGGCTTTGCTTCGATTTTCAACCCTTGACTCCAAGACCGTCCAAAATGGGACCCTAAACTATGAAAACCAGGTCACTTAACCCCCTCAAGCAGTTCTAGGGCGGTTTTGCCTCCACATCGTGTCCACGTGGATCCGATTTTGCTGACATAGCATCCTTGGTGGCAAGATTTTAATTAAAATTTTTAAAAAGTAAGTGTGGCCCTCCAATCATACATAGGGGGTGTTCTTTTGAGTTGTGTCTTATGTTTTGTGGTTATGGTTTATTAGTCTAATAAATAATGATTGCTGAAAGAAACCAAAAACCGACTGAAAAGCCAAAAAGAACAGGACAATACTCATCTCTTTCAAGCCAGACTTCAGTAATCACCCCCATCTCCAAGTCTCTCTCTCTCTACACGCTAATGGCCGAGCCATGCTGGGCTCAGTTCGCCTAGCCGTGTCACGTGCAACCAAAGAAGTCGAGCCGCCGTCGGACCACGCACATAATAGATGAAGTCTATGCTCATTTGCATCACCGATGTACACGCAACCACAAATCGGACTCACATAGAGATGTCTACTCGAGCTCCGTTGTGACCACCAAACTCAACGCGTCATCCCTGGTGAGCTAATCTCAAAATCGTCCATGTCATGTCATGTTCCACCACCTCCTCCCTCATATCCCCAAAATAATTTGAGTTTCGTGGCCACAACTGCTCTTAATTGAAGTTCTTCTCCGGCGCCGTCGAGATTCTTCGCCGTGGTTCATCGCGGCTGGTGATACTCCGTACAATTTACAAGAGCATCTATTGAGTTGCATGCACCATCCAGTTCACCCAACCCAAAAACTTAAGCTTTTTGGTGAACTGGCTGATGCATGCAACTTAATATGACATCAGAGCCAAGAGATCTTGAGTTCGAGACCCAGTTGGCGCAATTAAATAAAAATAATTGTAGCCCACTTCTATTCCACGTCTTAGGCCTGAGAGAGCCTACATACGAGAGAGAGAGTTGAAGTATAAGTGAAATGTCCACCTTTCTTGATAAGCTTAAGCTTTTTGGTGAACTAGTTGGTGCATGCGACTCAATAGCATCCCATCCTCCTCCCCTCTATTTTGACACACTCAATTTTGCCTCTCACCCATTGTAGCAACGTCGCCTCGATAACCCGACCACCGCCGCTCGCCTCCGTTGCCAACCCAACACAACGTGCCTCTCTCGAAACCAACACCACCATAAGGTTCCTCACGTCGCAAGCATTCCGTTTTGCCCTCACCCATGCCTCGCCGACACCCCGTCGCTGGTTCCGTGCCCAACCCACCACCTCCTATAGATTGTAGCTCCCCCCTCTCTATTTGCAATCAAGTAAGGAGATAGGGCTCACATGTGGGCCCATGGAATCATGAGTAAATGTTCACTCCTTTTTATTTGCTTCTGCTGATTAGGATGCCACTAGATGCCACGTAAGCAAAATCCAGTGATGCTAACGTGGTGAAAACCACTTACGAAACCAACCGTGTGGTTGAAAATGAACGGCTTTGATAGTTCAGGGGTGAAAAGTAACGGTTTCGGAGTTGGACGTTGAAATTCGGACTCGGGCAATAGTTGAGGGTTGAAAGATGGACTTTTTCCTTTAAAAAATGAATGGAGGGAGTACTCTCTCCGTCTAAATTTATAAGGCGTATTTCTTCTTGTCACATAAACCAAGGAGAGAATAAAAATGGCTAGATTACCCATAATTATTATCTCTAAACACTATATTTAATGCATACATGTAGAGAATAGCAAATAAAGATGCATAATTATTAGTAGTATAAAGATAATATCACACTAATTTTACATTGGAACATGAAATACACCCTATATTTATAGATAAAACCATTCAAAAAATACATCCTATAAACTTGGACGGAGGGAGTGGTAAATTTGGAGTTAAAACTAGGGCAACAAGCTTTTGTTTGGATGCATGCTGGACTATGTACATCACTTTTGGCCAATTGTTTTCAGTGATACGTGTCATGTAGGAGTCCTTTCTGTATAAATCCTTGATGTTTGCATCACCATCGCGAGTGTGCTCCCAAAGCTTTTTATGATAACTCATAGCTCTTGTTCTTTTGTCAACAGTTAAGTATCCATTTACCAAGATTGCAACCATTTCCCCAACAGAGCACACTAATCCCAGATTAAATCCTATTTTAAGTACTAATCTGTAATAACCGAAGGCAACTTCAAACCTCCCATAATTAAAAATAAATAAATAAAATACCATTCTTTATGGTTCAACAGAGCAATTATAAGAGTATACTCATTTACTCCATATAACAACTTACCACCCCACGTCCCAACAAAAATACAGTATTCTATTAGCATGTACTCAAATTGCACACCACCGAGTCAGTAACTCAGCATCAGTAAATATAAACAAGTAATTCAAAAAATCTCAATTACAGTATATGGTACTGTAAATCACCACTAAATCACGGAAACTTTTGTACGATCCAGCATAGGGACCCGAGTAACTCTACTCTGGCTAGCATTTGTGCAACTAAATCCACACAACTACTCAAACAACATACCACGTAGTTGTAAGGGAAACTAAAACTGCGAGAATTCATTATTTAAAAAAAACAGCGAGAATTCCTAACCTGGCTAAAGCCGGGGGCCGCGGCCGCTTTGCCTCGGGGCGGCCGTCGCCGACACCGGTGGCGGCGGCGTCGTACCCGCGCTTCTCCTTCATCGCCGGCACGGAAGCCTAGTGAATACCCACACCAAATCTGCACCGAATTGAGCGAAACTCGCATCAGATTTCGCCGGATTTCCGCCCGCTTTCTCAATCTGGCGCGCCAGAAGAATCAATTGAGAGCGAGAGAGAAAGAGATTGCTCACCTCACCAGGGCTGGGCGCTGGATTCGGAGACGAGGCGAAGAGATCGGGGACACCGACGCGTCCTCGGGGAGATGCGGCAGCTTCTTTGTGAGATAAGAGATAGCAGCCACTGAAAAGCGCTGCTTCTTTGCAAAGGGCCCCTTCCGGTTACTCGATTATCTTCTCCGGGACCATCAACTGAAAATTTGTTCCATTAACGACAAAGGAATTCTATGCAAATAATTCAATACCCGTAAGGGCATGCTCCGAATGTTTGAAAGCCCTGTCTTTTGGCCTTTTTACAAGAGTTTTTAATTATAATAGCTGTTAGCTTTTTTTAAGTTAAAAATTAAAAATTAAAAAACATCATTATATCTTTTAGGATAATACAGAGAAATAAAAGAGAAAAATAAAACCTAAAAAGCTAAAAAAACCAAAATTTAGAAGCCAAAAAACTAAAACCGTTTGAAGCAGACTCTAAATCTACAAAATTTTTCATGTTTCATGTTCCGAATGTTTGGAAGCCCTGTCTTTTGGCCTTCTTACAAGAGTTTTTTTATTATAATAGCTGTTAGCTTTTTTAAGTTAAAAATTAAAAAATATTATTATATCTTTTAGGATAATACAGAGAAATAAAAGAGAAAAATAAAACCTAAAAAAGCTAAAAAACCAAAATTTAGAAGCCAAAAAACTAAAACCGTTTGAAGCAGACCCTAAGTCTACAAAATTTTTCATGTTTCAAGCGAGTCTTAAACTTGTTAATCATGCCAATGTTTTTTTTGGCTTTTACTTTAAAGTCGAAAAGCCAAACATTGAGTGGAACGGCTTCTTAAAATGAATTTTTTAAATGGCTTCTATATCCTAAAATTATGTGAGATGTTTATACCGATATTTCTGTTGTCTGCTATCATCTTAAAAAATAGATAGAAGCCATCATCCACGATCAAAAATTATCAGTCATAGTTTAAACGAATAGAACCTATGTATAACTAAAGCTTATGCCGGTAGAGATGCGCACGATGTGGAAGAGAAGCCGTAGCGAACTTCACATCATCTGCATAAAAACATAACCAACTCCATAGCCCTACATGCAAGTAGGTACCTAGAATTTCATAGGTCTATGTATATATACATAACAGAGCATGCTTTCATACTAAACTGGCTGAATAACTGTGCATCTAGTTTTTTTCAAAAAGATTCCCCAATAAATTGGAGTTAAAAGGCACCGCGCTGGTAGCAGAAAAAACCCAACACACAGTACTAATAAAAAACGCTAAAAACTAATTCGATAAGCCCTGAACTGCAAATTAGCGAAAGCCACCCACCAACGAGCATGTTTTACACTGCCCGCTCGCCGAGAAGCCACCGCCATATGGGCCCCGCAAAACTTCTGGTCCACTTTACATAGGAACAAGAGGCATGGGAATAGTTGCACATGCAAGCACCCGTCCCAAACCGGGAGCCGCACATCGCAGGCCCGGTGACGGTGACGTCGCCATCTGATTGGGTGACGTGGTTTTGGGCCCACGCAGTATAGTAATATAATATTCTAACCAAGGCCAGAACAACACGACACGTCGCCGTGGCACAGTGTGGGTCGGCGTGATCATTTTGCAGGGCAAGATAATGATTAGCACCACTTGTGTGGATCCGAGACGCCACCTCCACGATTCGCGACGCCAAGCAACCTTCGACTATCGCAACGGTTAAAGAGGTAGAGTCCGTATTATCACGTAGACTTTGTATTTAATTTTGTGTATAGTTTATTTTTATATGGTATTTTTTTTGTATTTTTTTTATTTATAGCCCTTAGGCTTTGGGTCTCTTTAATATACACATAATATTCATAACATGGTATCAGAGTTTAGGTTAAAATCTAATCTCGATCTACTTCTGCTGTTGCTGCCTTCGAGATGATCGATCTTTCCGGGGGCGGCCACTTCTTCTCCCGCGCCTCCCTGTGCCAGGCCCCCGCGCCGCCGACGAGCCGAACCGTCCGCCTTGTAGGAGTTGTCCTTGTTGTCGCCCTTCCACCTGTCCCCAGGCACGAAGAGCGATAGCAGCCTTGCCACGGCCCTCTGGACGTTCTCCCCACCTCAACGTCGTGGGCGCTCCCCTCCTTGACGCGCACGAACACCACCACGCTTGTCGCGTGCCTCAGCCTGTGCGACATGAGGATCTCAAGGCGCATGTGCTCTAGCAGCAGCCGCTCTTCTATCTGAGCCGCGTACAGATCGTAGAAGTTCTGATGACGCCGTCGCTTCTTTAGCCGCCGCCGTCTTAGGCTTCAATCTGCGTCGCCACGCTTCTATCTATTCCTCTTTGGCTTGATTTGATAGTATTTTTCAAGAACTGCACGCTACGACGATATCATTTGATAGTATTTTGTTACTATTTTAGTACAACTCTTTTCAAAATACAATGCTATTACATACGATTTGCATTTGAAGAAGGGTGTTAAGAGTATTAGAGATATAATAGGATTGCTTCAGTGGTTTTCTTATATTTTTAGGTTTCCTTATCTGTATATGGTATATTCCCTTGTAATATCCCTTTGTACTTCTTATATATATTGCCCATTGGGGCTCTTCAATATATACACAATATTTATAATAAGAATCATGGAAAGTGTGCCATATACAGAATCTAAAGCTGACTGTTAATGTTGATTCATCTGTATTTTTCTAAAGTTGATTCATCTGTATTTTTCTAAAGAAATTACTTCTAAAACTTTATATTTATTTGTTGTGAAACATTTCATTTTCAATGTCTGATGAAAGAAGCAATATGCCACCACATGGTTTTGGTTTGTGGGACATCTACATGCCACATGGCTGTCTCAAAGAACAAATTATTTATCCCTGGTGTCTGGGGGCCATTTTGGTCTGGTACAGTTGCCTTCTCACATCACATATTTACTTTGATTTGTTTCTTACTAGTATCTCTGTTAGTTTGTTCTCGTAGTTGGTTCTCTACTATCTTTTGTGGACTTTGTTGGCTAATGCTATATTGTGATTCCATATTCAGCGGTGGTACCTGAGTTTTGGCTCACAGAAGGTGGCTAAAGTGCAACTGGTACTCTAATCACGCTGCTTCTCAAAGTAAGTTTCATGTTTGCTGAAGGAAGTTATGTTTGTAGTAGTACACTGTAAAACGTGTGTAGTTTTCTTCTCAAATTATTCAGGTGTATTCATATATGAGTTGTGGCTAAAGTGCAACTGGTACTCTAATCACGCTGCTTCTCAAAGTAAGTTTCATGTTTGCTGAAGGAAGTTATGTTTGTAGTAGTACACTGTAAAACGTGTGTAGTTTTCTTCTCAAATTATTCAGGTGTATTCATATATGAGTTGCTGAACAAGCTATTGTTTTCGATGTTACATGGACAAAGTATTCCCTTTCTTTCTGCCTTGACTCAAGACACCCATGTAGTAAACATTCGTGAGGATACGATGTTCATCCGTAAAACACTCCAATAGCACCTAGCTCCTTCCTTGTATCTCAACAGCCGAACCATCTCCAAATTTGACCGAACCTTTACAGTCATGTCAATCTCAACAAACTTCATGCAGCCGGTTATGTGATTACTTGCACCGATATTAAGATACCAAGCCTTGTTTTGGATGTTACTCAGCTTTGGCACCACCTTATCTTCATGCAAAAATACCTCCTCTTCAGGCAATGGAACTGTATGGATAAGTTCACATACTTCGACCATCAACAATTGGGGATCTTCCTTGTTCAGCTTTGTTACAAGATTGACCCTTTCTTTTCGGTTTGACTTTGGAAACTTTTGCAAAGTGCACATACTCGTTGCAATTGAAACACTTGACCTTGGTCTTGTCAAAGTTACACGACATTCATTCATCAATGACGCAATCGCCATCGCCTCAACCTCCACCTTTGTCTGCGGCTGCGTCCCCGACCTCTGCCATTACAACCTCCTCTCTTGGCGCTAGTAGCGTCCTCATGCTTCTTTGTCTTCGAGCTCCTTTGTTCCCACTCGTTTTTGGGTAAAGAGAAGTTTATCTCCCCCATCCTTCGAGTGTCGTCGACCCTTGAGTCCTTCCTCGTAGGTCCTGAGATGACTGATCACCTCCGAGAGTGATATTGATGCGACATCATCGAACTATTCGATCGTTCTGATAATCTGGAGAAAACGATATGGAAGTGAATTGAATAGTTTCTCCACGACGTTGCTTTCTTCCAGCTTCGTGCCGAGCGAACGGATCTCACCCATCAGTGTGGTGATCTTCTCCAAGTCCCCCATTTGCAACTTGCTCAGTTGCCGTTTCAGCACTTAAGCGCGTGCCTTCTTGACGTAATCTTCGCCTACTTGCATGTCCCTGAGTGCGATCCAGGCTTCTTTCGCCGTCTCCTTCTCAGCGATTGACATCACTACATCATGTGGTATTGCTTGCGAGATGGCCGCCTTCGCACCTTGATCCTTGTTGCCATCGTCGTCTTCATCTTCGACCGCCGATCATACCCCTAGGAATACAAGATTAGCTTCATCTTAATGGCCCATATGTTGTAATTCATTTCTTGGATCAAGATCGAGGCGCTTCTTGCCGTCGACTCGACGATCACGCCTGACTTCGATGGATCGAGCTCGTTGCCCATGGTCTTGACGAGCGCTCCTGACTTCGACGGATCAATAGCGTTGCCGGCCATCGCTTTGTCCCCCTTAGGCTCTGATACCAATTGTTGGATAATTTGCTTAGGGTCTAGACGAGCGATGAACTCGAACCTTGTGACCACGCATACGAACATGAGTAAAATATAATGACCTTTGGTTACACGATACACCTGCGTTTTTTTCGCCTTTCTTATATAGAGAAGTAACATATAAGACTTCGTAACTAACACGGCATCCCACGTTACACGAACACGCCTTGACTTTCCTTTACAACTGCTCTGAATCCTAGTCATATGCGGACTCTGATTCTTGACATTTTACGATTACGACTGCTACAGTACTTTTACGATTACAACTACTACAATACTTGATTCCGACTACCACACGACTTATGACTGCTACAGTTTTTGAACTGGTCATAAGCTATAGTACTCTTATAGACTGCCATGGTCGTAGGATATACTCTGGTCATGGACTCGACCAGACCTGAAGATAATTAGATTAACTTTACCATGTTTTGGTTAATATTTACTTGACACCAAATGGCACTCTTCCGATGCAGTTGACATGAATGTAAAACTACTCTAATGGTTAGGTCTCCTGCGGCTGATCCAAAATCCAAAGGGGTGATTTGTGGCTTGACACTTGATACAAGTGAGAAGCATTTAGCGCTTCTGTACCTAGCAACAATTCAGGGCATTGCTTATGGTACTCGTCATATTGTGGATCACTGTAATGCTCATGGGCACAAGGTACTTATTTGCTATCAATGATTCCGAAAAGTAACTTGTTATATAATTTGATGCCTAGAATCTTTAGCTTTTCTTCATGTATAATAGATCGACACTCTTCTTTCTTGTGGCGGGCTTGCAAAGAACTCCTTGTATATCCAAGAACATGCAGATAGCATCGGCAAGTTTCCTCTTCCTGCAGTCATCTCTCTCCATCTCCTCTCCCTGATCTGTGAATTTTAACATGTACTTTACAGGATGTCCGATAATACTTCCTAGAGAGAACGAGTCTGCTTTTAGGCGCTGCTGTCTTCTGGGTGCTGTTGCTGCAAAGAAGTTTTCTGGTGTTCGTGATGCGATGAAAGCACTGAATGCAGCAGGGTAGGTATTTCCCAATCCTTTTTTTTTTTTGTAAAAAGACTTTTGGAGTAGTCGGCTCCATTTTTCAGTTGTGGTACTGTTTGACTGCCTCGCATACATGCTGCTCAACAAACATGCCTATATTCTTCCCTAAAAAAGTGCCTAAATTCTTAATTTGAATCTTCTGTTTTCACTTGCTTGTTCTAAATCAGAAAGATTCCTTTTGTAGGTTGTGCATCCATCTTCAGATCCTAGGGTGAAGAAATACCATGATGCGAAATATCAGATATTCAAGTCCCTGTATGAGCAACAGCTCTCTCATCGCTCAACCAAGGCGCAGGCATTGCAGTAGGGCTAACTATGTGAGCACTGGCCACTGAGCTGGGTACTGTCGCCATGTTTTCTTGGTTTATCTACATGTAATCAAGTTCGCCTCCATGATGGAAGCAGTGATACAATGCCTGTAACTCTGAATCTTAGGGCAAGATGATCCTTTGTAGTCGAATAGGAATATATAGCACAAGTTTCTGTGATGTTAAAAGGCTGATGGAAAGTTGGATCTTGAAAAAAAATAGATGTTCTAATTTCAATCATTGAAAATCTATCTTGCATTCAACGTGTGGGATGAACAAGGACTTCCATCTTCTCCTCCTGTATACAATTTTTGTTTACCATAGTAGAAGTTACAACATCATCAACATTGACCGCACTGGAGCGAGGACATTGACTTTAGTCCCACTCAGTTTGTTCTACTTTTTCAAGGTCACCAGCAACCAGTAGGCAGTCTCTTCTCCCTCCATGGATGTATGATATTACCTTTTTAATTTTGATCAGCTATTGCATGTTCGTTAGTTCAGCTATCCATAGAAGAAAACCTGATTGATCATCCTCTATTCAGACGTGTTCGCATCCAAATCAGATGAACTGCCAGGCTGCTGCTCCCCATTGAGCAAGCTCCATAGGCTTCTGCAGAACTGCAAGTGGACATCATGCATTGCATTGCTCATCAGTAAATTGTGCATCCTACTTTCTTGAGGTGAAACCAAACAGAACTGAAACAAACAACATGACATTGACATGCCTCTTTATATGCTCTCAAATCACCAGTGGACTTGGACACTTCGACGACGCAGTGTACTGGCGTCACCTCGACCACCTGCATCTCTCATCTTTTCAGACAAGCTCTCAATTCCCAAGCAACAGAAGAGGATACACTGCACAGAAGGGAAGGTTTTCAGATGGGATACTTCACCTCGGCCGAAAGAGTAAGATCCAGTATGCTTCTTGCTAGCAATCTGCGGTCCTGAAGCTTCACCTGTGCCACATTGAGAAATCAGGCTCAAAACTTGGAATTTCGTGAGAGCATTCAAGAAACTGAAATCATGTGTTGCTGAGGTCTGGTTACCACGGAGCTACCCATTCTCCTCACTGACAGGCTCACATCCTGGGCTGCAACCTTGATCATCTCCAGTGTTTCCTGCACCGGATGCGGCGAGCCGAGCTTTGTTTTCTGGTAATCATCAGTCAGTCAGTCACTGAAATCAGGTTACAGCTTACAACCATGTGTAGGTGTAAGTCAAATATGAAACCAAGTTGTTCAGAAGATCAGTCCACCTGCTCCTGGAAGAGACCTGATAAGTCGAGATCGCTGCACATCGCTACTAGTTGGAACGCGTTGATGAACCGGTCAGGCTCCGCCTTCAATTCTTCATCTTCTTTTATCTAGACACAAGGGAAATCCTAGCAACTAGAGACAGGAAATGACTGGTATACAGTTAACGAAAGAACTTGTTGGAAGATTAATTCACCCCTATACCTACGGGGCTGTTCTGCAGAAGACACATACCTACAGATGAAGAAATATAATTACGCTCGCAAAGGACGATTGTACCCCTTATTTGTACTCATAGGTTAGCTATCTCCAAGGAGTATTTCAGTTATTTGTACATGCCTAAAAGTCTATAAATACCCCATACTCTCTCATTTGTAAGGAAAGCTCTCTTGAACTCTTATGAGCAATAAAAATGCATATTCAAACTAGTGAGCCATTGGGGACTCTCTCTTCGGAGGAACCCCCATTGGCTCACCGACAGAAGTAGGACGGCGGTCCTCTTGGACCCTCGAATCTATATATATCCTTGTGCTATTTTTACTCTAATGAACGACGGACTATAAAACGGCTGCCGTCTACTCTTTTACTTGTATTTGAGTTTCACACTTATAACAGAACTAAGATGTATGTTCCAAAGCAGTGTACTACTTACCTCTGTGCTGTGACTGCTATCACTGTCTGTGCCGACCTCTTCAAAATCAACACAATTGTCATTATCACTCTCAATCCTCACTGATGGATTGTAGTCCTCTTGGAACCACTTGTCATTGAAAATATCGCTCATCTTTGCTCTCTATACGATATTTAAAATATGAACTTATTAGTAAACTAAGGATAGTTGTCATCGAAGATAGTTGTCTAGTACTTCTATATAACTACATAAACATTTCTCATAGGATTAATTACCGTTATAGGAGATGGATCAAGTATCCTAAAAATAATCTTCTTCTGCGGGATTGTGAGCCAATGTGGGAAAGCGAATTGCGCTCGAGATATCTATTGAGACATGAATTGTCAGTTAGGAAATCTCAAATCAGCAAGGTACAACAGAGTAAAGGGCGGTATCAGATGCGGACGTTTACCCTTCTGTACAAGTTTGTCAAGCTGCGGTCTTGAAATGGGAGGTAACCAGCAAGAAGTTCAAATAGGATCACGCCACAGGACCAGATGTCTGCGGCCGCCCCATCATAACTCTTGTGCTGAATCACCTATAAGATAATCTCAATTCATAAGTTAGCAATGCAAATTAGTGAAACTTTGCAAGTGGCGACATGTATGATGTAACTCTAGGTAGGCCATTCCATGCTCTTATTTTTGCTGCAATACTATAATATTTTGAATACCTCAGGAGCTACATAGCATGGCGAGCCGCAGGATGTGGATAGCAACTGTCCTGGCTGAATCAGAGAAATTTATTTAAACAAAAAGTTTCAGAGTTCAATTTGAATCATTGACACATTAAATTAATTGATCCCACAATCTTTGCAAGTTCTAACCTTCCTTAGCACACTGAGGCCAAAATCAGATACCTTGAGATCGCCTTGATTATCTAGCAAAAAGTTTTCAGGCTGTTTACACCATCAGGAAGTATAATAACTCAGTGATGTGATCACTTATAAAGGGACATAATTAAGCAAGCAATTACTTCAGTGATGAAATGACTTGTATCTGAACATGTAATTAAGGGAGAATTACAATATCTTGACCTTGAGATCTCTGTGAAAGACGCCTCTCCGATGGCAATAGTCAACAGCATCAATCAACTGGTAGAAATACTTCTTTGCTTCCCACTCATCCAATCTCTTGAGGTAACTCTTAACAGAAAATTCAGAGCATGAGAAATAGGCTCCTGCCTTAAGGCTATCGATACTAAGTAAGAATGGTAACTTGATGAAGATAACTTACTAGCTTGACAGAGAGCTGCCCCCCCGAAACATACTCCATCACAAGACATATCTTCGTCTTCGTCGCAATAACCTGCACAAGAAAAATCCTGCTGAAATCCTGATGCTGTTGTGGGTAATTACAAGAAATGTAAGCCAGTTTACCTCGTATATCTTGACAATGTTAGGGTGGTTGAGAAGCTTCATCACGCCGATCTCTCTTTTCACCTTCAAAACGTCAAGAATCCGCTCGATCAATAGCAATCCCTTAACCACGAAAACATCGCAACAAATATGCAAAATTAAGCAGCAATTTTCCCACTTGATACATCAGGTTGTTCCTGAGCACCATCTTCTTGTCGATGATCTTCACCGCGACGTTCCTGCCGGTCTCGGCGTCGACGGCCAGCTTGACCTTGGCGAACGTGCCCTCGCCGACGGTCCGGCCAACCCTGTACTTCCCAATGATCTCCACAAACCCCATCTTTCTCCGTTCGTTTCCTCAAAGCACAAGACTACGACAATGTCATGTGTTTCTCGGCACAAGGCACATTGTACTCGGCCCGAGAGGCATGGATATGATCTGTAAAGCAGTGACTGGAATGTACAACAGGATACACTGCGAAATGGAGATACGGAAAGGGGAAAGGTGGTTGGAGTTTGGAAGGAAAGTAGCCGGGGAACGTGATCCTGAATGCAACTGCCAGTCGCCGTCTGCCCTCCCGTCGCCGGCGCACACCACAGCCCCACAAAAGGAGAGGCTGTGTACGTGTGCCGCGAGTGCACGGCCGGCCTGGGTGGCCGGTCATGGAAAGGCAGCTGCAATTTGCGCCGTTGCACAGCCATGGAAAGGAAAGGGAGCTGAGAAGATCTTGTGGGTCCCGCATGTCAGCTTCAGTTCGGAGATTTGGCGATTTGTGTTGCTGTCTTTGCAAATCCAATTAGGCCTGATAGGTGTTAAGTCGGGCTTACGTTTGCCCAGAAATGGCCGTCGCAGCCCACACCTACCACAGTCCATGAATCCTTTTTTGGGTCTCATTCGCCCATAAGCCCACCTAAATATCGTGGCGTCATGCAATCAACGAAACCCAGAAGACTGCAGCGCCCAGGACGGGGAAAGAAGATAGATGTCATCAGCGCTATTACGGTGGCAGGGTCTAAACGCTACTACCACAGCGTATTAATGTAAAATAGCGGATTAAAATATAGCAGAGATCGTAGTAGAGATAGCGGACGCTACTACGATGGTAACGGACGATATCGTTGTTGTACCGGCCAATGTATAGCTGTTGTAGCAGCCAATATATAGCGGTTTTAGTACTATTTCAAATCATGTATGTAGAATTTGTTGCAATATAAATGCTTTTGTGCTCGTAATTTGGCATATTATGGTCTCATTTGTTTCAGCTTTACTTTCTGTCTTTTGGCTTGTAGTTCACTATTGCGATGTCGTATTGGTGTAAAATAGTGTATTGGAATATAGCAGACGCTATAGCAGAGATAGCATACGCTATTGCTGTTGTAGCGGATGATATCGCTGTTGTAACGACCAATATAGTGGTTTTAGCATTGTTTCAAATCATATATGTTAGCAATATACTCTGATCGCAATGACAGCGCGTATAGCGTGGTCTGACGACACCGGTCCTTGGCCTACGCGGAATGTTCGCTTGCAGCAGATCAGAAGGCTACGCCAAGTATAGCAACTGCCTAAAATTAGGATCATTTTGTTTCTATTTGCTTGCATGCAAATCTAGGATTAGTTGCTATATGTACCGAACCTTTGTATTGGAAAATATACAGCGTGTTCTTTGATCTTTATCACGCTTTCATGGTATCAGGAGACGGTTCGCTCCTGCGGCCTCTCCGCTTCCGCAAACCCTCGTCGCCGCCGGTCGCCGCAACAGCCGTCGTCGGCACCTTGCCACCGCTGTTTGGCTGACCTCCGGCTCCTCCCTTCCCCAGTATTGTCTTTTTTTTCCATCTACGTCATGACTCCCGAGGAGGTTCGTGCCCAGGACGAGCGTCTTCGTCACGAGGACGCCGAACGCGCACGTCGCGCCGCTGAGGCACGCGAGCTCGCTCTCGCCACTGCACGCGCTGCCCTCCATGCACAGGCCGTTGCTGTGCAATCTATCAAAACGCTTGTGCCGATCATCCTCGACATGAACTCCTCCAACTACACCAAGTGGTCAACTCTCCTACTCAACACCCTTGGCAAGTACGCCTTGGATGACCATGTCCTCTCCGACGACGGCGCCCCTGCCGATGAAGAATGGGTGCGCCTTGACTGCATTGTCAAGTCATGGCTCTACGGCTCGATCTCCTCCGACCTCCTCGAGCTCGTCATGAATCGTGAGGCTACTGCGCGCGCCATCTGGCTTGGTCTTGAGCAGCAATTCCTTGGCAACAAGGAAACTCGTGCTCTCTACCTCGACGCCAAGTTTCGAAACTTTGTTCAAGGCGACCTGTCTATCACGGACTACTGTCGCCAAATGAAGGCCATGGCTGACTCTCTCGGCGACCTCGGCGAAACTGTGCAAGACCGGACGCTTGTCCTCAACGTCCTTCATGGCCTCAACGAGAATTTCTCGTACATGACGCCACTGCTTAAACGGCAAAAACCGTTTCCGTCTTTCATTGAGGTTCGTTCCGATCTTCTTCTGGAGGAGCTCACTATGACGCACAAGTCGACTCATGCATCTGCCTTCGTCGCCGGTTCTTCCTCCACGGGCATGCACAGTCCAGTCGGGCCCAATGCTAGTCGCAGCTCCAACACCTCGCATGGCAGCGGCCTCAGCACCGGTTCCAGCACCTCCAGCGGCTTCAACACCAGCCACTATCCCGGCGGCAAAAACAGCCGCGGTCGACGTCGCGGGCGCCGTGGCGATGCGCACGGCGCCACAGGCACCGGGCCTGGGCACGCAGCAGGCTGGCCCACGGTCTTTCATCCGTGGACTGGCTCGTTCCAGGTGTGGTCCGGCCGCTCGGGACCTGGTGCTCCTGGCCTTCTCGGGCCTCGCCCACCGCACCCACATCGCGGGCCAGCCCAGCAGCCGCAGCAGAGTTACTTCGCCGGGGGCGCCGACGGCTTCGGTGTGCACCAGCAACACGGGCCAACCCAGCAGCCGCAGCAGACTTACCTCGCCGGGGGCGCTGATGGCTTCGGTGCACAGACGCAGCAACCCCTTGGTATGGGCAGTGCTGGGAGCTTTGGTGTGCCGCACCCCATGCAGCACGGATGGCCGCTGCAGCCTCTGAACGGCATGTCCAGTCTTGGCTGGGATCAACAGGCCTTAGCAAACTCGTTTAACACGATGACGCTAACCCCTCCCGCCAACTCCGAGTGGTACTTCGACTTCGGCGCCACCTCCCACATGACACCGGATGCTGGTATACTCTCTTCATCCCAACCTCCCTCCTCTTTCACTCCTCCCAGTATAATCGTTGGCAATGGCTCTTTACTCCCTGTTACGTCTACTGGTGCCACGTCTTTTCCCACTGCCCTTAGGGCACTTCACCTTCGTAATGTTCTTGTATCCCCACACATCATCAAAAATCTCATTTCTGTTCGACAATTTACACTTGACAATAATTGTTCTGCTGAATTTGATCCTTTTGGGGTTTCTGTGAAGGATCTTCACTCCAAGAACGTGATCGCCAGGTGCAATAGCTCTGGGCAGCTCTACCCTCTTCAGCCGGCGGCTTTTCTTCCACATGCCCTCACCGCCGGCACCCCCTCCGTCATTTGGCATCGTCGCCTTGGTCATCTTGGTCACGAGGCTTTTTCCAAATTAGTGAGCACCAATGCAATCTCTTGTAATAAGCATGAGCTAGATACTCTATGTCATGCATGTCAACTTGGCCGACACACACGCCTGCCTTTTGTTAACTCTTCCTCTCGTGCTATTACACCTTTTGATTTAATACATTGTGATCTTTGGACATCCCCTGTTCTTAGTGTCTCAGGTTACAAATATTATCTCGTCATTTTAGATGATTGCACGCACTTCTTGTGGACTTTTCCCTTGCGCCTGAAATCCGACACATACACCACATTGTCTCATTTCTTCGCTTATGTTGCCACCCAGTTTCGTACCTCCATCAAAAGTGTCCAGTGTGATAATGGTCGTGAATTCGATAATTCTAGCTCCCGTACGTTTTTCCTCACTCGCGGGGTCACTCTTCGTATGTCTTGTCCATACACTTCCCCCCAAAACGGTAGAGCTGAACGCATTATTCGCACAACCAATAATATCGTTCGCTCTCTTTTAATCCAAGCCTCCCTCCCACCATCCTATTGGGTCGAAGCCTTGCACACCGCCACCTACCTTTTGAATCGCCATCCTACCAAGACTTTACATTTCACCACCCCCTTCCTTGCACTTCATGGCGTTCCTCCCTCCTACTCCCACCTCCGTGTTTTTGGGTGCAAGTGCTACCCCAACCTTTCAGCCACCGCCCCTCATAAACTCTCGCCTCGCTCGACTCTTTGTGTGTTCCTTGGATACTCTCCGCATCACAAGGGGTATCGTTGCCTTGATCTCTCCTCTAACAAAGTCATCATTTCCCGCCACGTCGTCTTCGACGAATCATCTTTTCCCTTCGCCGAGACGAGCTCCACCCCTTCCTCCGATTTTGATTTTCTTCTGGAGCTCGTCCCGACACCCTTCACCCCTATTGGCCTTCGTTCTTTTGCAGGTTCTTCCCCCGGTTCTGCTACCCCGGATGCACCTGTTAGCAGCACCGGACCGGAGCTTGCGCCTAGCAACACTGTCGACCTCGGCACACGAAGCACTTGGGCTGCCCCTGCTGACTCTACGTCACAGGCTGCTGCCAGCCCAACAGCTCCCTGGCCCGCACAATCTTCACCCGGGCCGGCACCATCTTCACCCGGGACGCCTCTCCCCTCGGCCGGCCTCCAGCCTGGCGGACCGTCTGCGCCTGCTGGGCCCTCCAGAACCGCCGGCCTACCTCCCGCTCCACCTGGGCCGGTGCCCCCTGCCCTTCCGCGTGGCCGGCCACACGCCACAGCCGGGTCTTCAGCCACCACGCGATCTGCGGATGTCCCGCAGCCATCCGCGGCTGGGACCAATCCTGGCCCTGTGTTTGCACCTCTTCCTGCGTCAGCTACCCCTATTGCCCCTGTGACTAACGATCATGCTATGGTCACCAGGGGCAAGTCTGGCTTCCGGCAGCCAGTGATGCGCATGACTCTTCATGCAGGTGTCCTGTCCCCTCTCCCGAAGACATATCGTGGCGCTCTATCAGATCCAAATTGGCGTGACGCTATGATTGAGGAATTCACAGCTCTTCAGGCCAATCATACCTGGGATCTTGTGCCTCGGCCTCCTGGTGCAAATATTGTGACTGGTAAATGGGTCTTCCGCCACAAACTGTCCCCCACTGGTGCACTTGAGCGCTACAAGGCTCGTTGGGTCGTTCGTGGCTTCACTCAGCGTCCTGGTATTGATTTCGATGAGACATTCAGCCCAGTTGTCAAGCCTGCCACCATCCGGATAGTTCTCACAGTTGCTCTCTCTTATAATTGGCCTATTCACCAGCTTGATGTGAAGAATGCATTCTTACATGGCACACTTACAGAGACTGTTTATTGCACGCAACCCTCTGGCTTTGTCGATCCCTCCAAGCCAAATCATGTTTGTCGGCTCAACAAATCCCTGTACGGTCTTAAACAGGCGCCGCGTGCTTGGTACAGTCGGTTTGCCTCCTTTCTTCTCTCCATTGGCTTCACTGGTGCTAAGTCCGACACTTCCCTATTTCTTTTTCGCCGCGGCACTGATATCGCATACTTACTCCTTTATGTGGACGATATTGTTCTGACTGCGTCTTCAGAGTCTATCCTTCGTCACATCATTGACGCTCTGCAGCACGAGTTCGCCATGAAGGATCTTGGACCTCTACATCACTTTCTTGGTATGTCAGTCAGTCGTCGTGCCGGCGGCCTATTTCTCAGTCAACGCCAGTACATTCTTGACATTCTTGATCGTGCTAACATGCGAGACTGCAAGCCGTGCACCACACCGGTTGACACTAATGCCAAGCTGTCTTCGACTGCTGGTCCTCCCGTGGCTAATCCTACAGACTACAGAGGCTTAGCTGGTGCTTTACAGTATCTCACATTTACCAGGCCTGATATTGCTTATGCTGTTCAGCAAGTTTGTCTTCACATGCATGATCCGCGGGAGCCCCACTATGCCCTGATCAAGCGTATTCTTCGGTACCTCAAGGGCACTCTTGAGTTTGGTCTTCAGCTTCATCGGACTACTACCTCTACCCTTCTCGCGTACTCCGATGCTGACTGGGCAGGTTGTCCAGACACACGCCGCTCCACCTCCGGGTATGCTGTCTTCCTTGGGGACAATCTCATCTCCTGGTCCTCCAAAAGACAAAGACACTGCCTCTCGCTCGATCTTTGGCCGAGTATCGGTTGTTGCCAATCGATGGCGAGACTTGCTTTTGCAATACCTGCTCACTGAGCTCTCCTGCCCACCTCAGCGTTCTACTATTGTCTATTGCGACAACGTCAGTGCCGTATATCTCTCCACCAACCCAGTACAGCACCAGCGCACCAAGCATATTGAGATCGATCTGCACTTCGTCTGTGACCGTGTGGCTACAGGGGCCGTTCGAGTTCTTCATGTGCCTACCTCGTCCCAATACGCAGATATATTCACTAAAGGCTTGCCATCTTCGCTATTTACGGAGTTCCGGTCCAGTCTGAACGTCCGCTCCGCTCCCGCTCTGACTGCGGGGGCGTGTTAGCAATATACTCCTGGACTGCAACAGACGCGCGTATAGCGCGGGTCACCAGCGACACCCGGTCCTTGGCCTACGCGGAATGTTCGCTTGCAGCAGATCAGAAGGCTACGCCAAGTATAGCAACTGCCTAAAATTAGGATCATTTTGTTTCTATTTGCTTGCATGCAAATCTAGGATTAGTTGCTATATGTACCGAACCTTTGTATTGGAAAATATACAGCGTGTTCTTTGATCTTTATCACGCTTTCAATATATACAAATTTGTTGTAATGTATGTGCTTTTTATGCTCGTAATTTGGCACATTATATCTATTCCATGTTAGTTTGATACTCCCTCCGCTCTAAAATGTAGGTTGTTTTTGATTTTTTTACGGTCTTTAATGTAAAACTTTGATAATAATTTATTGTTATAATATATTATCAAAAACAATAAAAATATATATATTATAAAAGTAAAGTATTTTACAAGACAAATACAGTTATATTATTTTTATGTAATCAATTTATATATTTTAATATATATTAATTGCCAAAACTTACCGTACGGAATTTATGACGATCTACATTTTGGAATAGAAGAAACATAAGACATAGTTTAGATATACATCTAAAACTCAAAATTATCACTGTTATTTAGAATACGCTATGAAAATATATAGTCGTTCGCTATAATATATATCCGCTATCCGATATGCGCCATCCGCGCTGTTTAGAACCTTGCCCATCGGTTACTACGCGACGGGTGCGTGGGCCATGGACGCGCCTTCGCCGAACGCGCCGTGCCGATTCCTCATTTGGCGTCCGCGCGACTGAGCGCGTACGTACGTACGTACGAGCGTGGGGATATTTTTCGCGGGGTCAGTTCACCGTTTCCAGCTTCATGCCGATCGATCGGAATGCGCGACGCGCACCGAGCAAAGCCAAGACGCTCAGATAGCGCTCGGCCTCCACCTCTCCCCCGGTTGCCTCCCAAGTACAGAAAAAGCTACACGGTGCATGAATCTCCCAGCAGATCATTCGGTGCAAAACACAACAGGAAACCAGGTATATATACAGACACGAATGCGACCTACGAATTTTATCTACGAGGAGATATCATCCAACCTAAAGGGTGATGTGAACTCCAATAACTTCTTGTTAAACTTGGACAAATCATCTTTAAAGATAACAAATGTTACTTACAAATAGGCAATGTCATCGCTACACTTAGAAGAGTGGCCCTAATTGTAGGATCGGTATGATAACAAAGGGGTAAATGGTGTATTCGAAATTTTTTTTTAAGTATTCACCAATCCTTCACTTCAATAGCTATAAAGATAAGAATTGGAAGTCAAGACCAAGCAAGAACGGAAAAATCTGAGAGCCAAAAATCACAACTCTAGCAATCTTATCGTAGACTACAGGCCGGTCTGACCGTTGGGAGTGGCGGTTGGACTGCTTCTTAGTTCTAGAACTAAAAAATTCAGCCTAAGCCGATGTAATTTTTGGTGCAATTCCTAATATTAAAGTCCAAATGATATAAGATTTTGCATATACTTTGCTTGAGGTCTCACGAATCTATTCCACCTAAGGATCGTCAGAATCTTCATCAAACTTCAGATCTTTTTCAAGAACAAGCAATGTTGCACCAAAACCGAGCAAAGATCAAAAAAGAGGAATTTGACTTGCTTGTGAGTGGAGAATGTCCAAAATGGCTTTAGATGTATTCTTACATGTCACAGTAAACAAGAACTTCCAAAAATTTAAAGCAAAAAATATTTCTATAAAGAAATCTTCCAAGAAAGTCAAATCTAAGTAAAACCGAGCAACTTCAAGAATTTGCAAAACATAATGCCTAGATAGACGGGGATTAATCTTCCATCATTTACACATCTTTGGCATGCAGTAAGATCAAGAAGATGAGAGAGAAGATCAAAACCAAAAAGATCAAGAGCAAATCAACCAAAATAAGAAGACTCCATGAGAGATGAATAAAGTTAATGTATTATTACTTAAGGATGAAGATTTTATAACCACTCCACCTAGAAGACAAGATAACACACCCCAATACTCACATTTCTCAAGCCATAACTCTTAACACTTAGCTAGCATGTGAATGATTTGATGGTTAATTAACAAGTCTTTATTCCAACCTGTTAAATAGATGGGATAACTAGTCTACATTTAACCCTAATGGATACTATCTAATAGCACATATAAGAAAAACTCATTAACCCCACATAACATAGGTTTTACTTATACACTAAGTCTTATATGCTTTTCAAAGTATATGGGGTCGAATCCACTAAATTCTTAGTCTTTTCATCTAACTTGATCATTTTAGTTTCTCTTTAACTTAAACTGTTTTTTTAAGCATCGTGATTTTGATCAAAGTAGTTCTCAGTAAGCCCTGTAAAAGCGCCGCAGTTTTGTACCGAAAAGTTCATAGCAAACTGCTGATGCAGCTAACTGCAGCGTAATAGTCATGATGTAAATCACGTTACTCTGTTCTGTGAGCCCTGTAGAAGGCCTCGCAACTTTAATTTTTCCTGTTTCAAGTACATACCTTGAAATTTCGATTACTCTAGGTAAGATCTAAATTACTGAACAACAAATTCATTAAGTCCCCGTTTAATCCTCCAAATACGAACTCGTGGCCGGTTCAACTTGATCGAGTGAAAGCACTTCTAACCGTCGCATGCTACGGCCAATTTCTGTCAGGGCTATGGATGTCCTGGGCTCTCTGGTACTACGTGTGCGATGTGAATCTCAGATATGGCTTGGGTCGACGCAAGCATCGCATCGTTCTGCCTGGTGCAGTCGTGTCTCATGATGCTTAGCATCGGTATGGATTATTTTCCATGTATCGACGTTAATAATTAGCAATTAATGGAAGACGAACTGACGTATACATGTGTCTGTGGATCACGAAGTGCAATTGGCTATATGTTTCGCCGATTAAACTTTTAGGTGACGTATGAAACTCTTGTTAATGAAGTTCACCGTTGATACTCCTGTGTAAGGGGGCGCTCAATACAGCTTCTATGATTGCTAGCGGTGGCGATTTTTTTACTGTAGTAGGTACTATAGCTACAGTACCTGCTACAGTAAAATTTATTTTTTTATTTTTTATTTTTTTTAAATTTACTTATACTTTTTTTTATTTTTTGTTTTCGGTTTTTTATATATTTTTTACATTTAATTATACTCAATAAATCAACTCGATTCTGATGTTTTTCGATTAAGTTCTGATGTTTTTCAGCAAAAATCAAAAACCATCACTATTCCGATCACCCCTTAAAACAGACCATGGTACAACACTGCAACTAAGTCATAGTTGTCCTAGCCTTTCGCTCCTTACTCGAGATGAAGTTTGACACGCTGAATCGATCACGCTTGTTCCGATTTATCGTTCAATGCTTGATGCCCGCGATCCCCACGTCCCGAAATGTTCAGTGCTTGATGGGCCTCACGGTACCATCTATGGTCCTATTTACTTTTCTTCTGTCATCCCGAAACAGAAAATCGATTTTCTGTTCTGAATCTGTCGGAAGAACAAAATGAACAATTGCATCCTCTCGTACTGTCCTCCCTACTGATTATGTACACTCCATTGGTGAACTCGTATCAACAATCGAATATATACAATGGCTATGATTAGTTGTGTATCACCTGAACAATACTCAAAAGGATTTGTGCCATAAGCACTCAGAAATCCATTTTCAGGTGCATTGCAATTGTGGTCCACTTGGAGTTTGTGAATCGCTGGAGGGATCATGTACATGCTTAGCAATGAAATGGACCTAATGCATAGAATTTCCGCTGGTCCAATTACACTAATTAAAAAGAGGTCCTTTCAGGAATAAAATCTTGTACAAGTTGACAGGCCATGCAGGCATCTAATCCTAGCTGTCGGTCTGCTCATGAATGAATTCCTAACGCTCCAGGTGCCCTCCACTAAGAGCAGGGATATCACAGGAATTCAAACTTCAAAGAGAGGTGTGAAAACATCTGGTTCCCTTACGAAGGGCGCATTTGAGGTCTACACTCTAGGAATTTGAGATGATTTATATTGATTTTAAAAAATATATATGAAGTTTCAACAAACTTTCCGTGTCCAAAATAGACTAAATAATTTGAGCAAAATTATTTCAGCTATTTAAGCTTTTGGTCGAACTGATCGATGTATACAGGTGCTCTCCAAATTCACTTGTATCAGTTGTACATCTACTACTCCGACGATGCCTCTTTGGCATAGTATGCAGTTATTTACCTTCATGTTTGATCTCCCATCTATGCCTATCTACTATTCCAAATTCATGCCTCGAGATGAGCTTTTATCTCCTGATGTATACGCTTAGTTTGCTCGTTATTGCGATGCTCCTCCTCCCGGATATCACAGGCCTTTTTGACATTTCACTTCGTATAGTCGAGAGTTCACTAGTCATATGGGTGGATCTTTAGGTTGATTCACTTGCGCTAGCCACATAGTAGTTCCGGGGACTGCGGTAGACGGGAGAGGTTGTCAGTGCGTACTTTGAAAGTGAAATAGTAGGGAGAACACACTATAACTGGTCCTTATCGGCTACCGATAGTTGTACATGTCCTGACGGCGGTCGGGATAGTCACAGAAGTAGTTCGCGCAACCTCAGTAACGTATGCTTAGGCTGAACCGCTACGTAGATTTGAAGAACTTGCATTAGTCTCTGCATCAACAGAGGGGCGGCGTCTTCCCATCGGGCGGGTGTTGTGATGAACGTTTGGTTGGAACGTTCAAGAGGGACATGCTCCTATGGGAGGCATCATTGCGGGAAGGTGACCTCCTGGTACGCTCCGCTTGTTTGTCCCATGCCGCAAAAACCCTTGTTTGTTCGTCGTGGGCCGCAACAGACCTTACTAGTTTGTGGGTCTCCTGTCATTTCTTTATCATCTTGTCCCATTGCTTCTTTTGCCTCTTGTCCATCCTGACGTGGTGAAGTAAACTCTGGTGTAGTATTGGGTTTGGTCGTATAATGTTCTATTCTAGATCTCTTCCACCTTCTTTTATAAACCAAAGGGTTGGCAAGGTATGCTTAATTTCATATCACTACCCTGTGAGGCAGAGTGTTGCATTGTGCCTGTGTTGTCCACCCTCGCCCACTCCCTCTGTGCAAACTTGTCCATGTGTCTGTGCCATCCCCCTCGCCTGCTCCCTCGTGCGCACACTTGTCAGTCTGTCCGTGCCGTCCCCCCTGGCCCACTCCCTCATGCGCACATTTGTCACTCTATCCGTGCCGTTCCCCCTCGCCTACTCTCTCATGCGCACACTTGTCACTCTGTCTGTGCTGTCCCCCCTAGCCCACTCCCTCGTGCGCACATTTGTCACACTGTCTGTGTCGTCCCCCCTCACCCGCTCCCTTGTGCGCACACTTGTCACTTTGTCCGTGCCGCCCCCTTGCCCGCTCACTCATGCGCACACTTGCCACTGTGTCCATGCCAGCCCCCCTCGTCTACACAAATGTCAGTCTGTCCATGTCATCCCACCTTGCCCGCTTCCTTGTTGCGGTTGCTATTTATTGAGTGGACTGTTCAAACGTTGCGTCGTGTGCATTAAGCTAGAGGGGCCGATATGCATTGAACAAACGAATATCATACAAAAGAGTACAAATAAGATAACAATAATATTACATACATCACGTGCGATAATAGATTATGGAGTTAATTATTCATGTAATCAATTGATTAATTGCCAATTACATCTCAAATTTGTACACATATGAATTAATGCGATACTATAAAAGATACCTAAATTATGACACTGAATGGTGTTCAGACGAGCTCGGTCTGTTGGGGCAATCCTTCATTGTGTGCCTAGAGATCTTGCATATTCTACATTTCAAGTACGTTGGCTCATATCCATGTTGTTTTGGAAGCGCCGCGTCTGCCAACATCCCTTCACAATTGTCTTTAACTCCTTGTTGGGGCCCATTGCAGCATGTCCAGCCAAAGATCCTTGTAGTTCATATCCAAACCGTAGGAGTGAAACTCTGCACTCTATGTGTTGAAAAGGTGTTGCATGTCATAATACTATGAGATTACGGCTCAGACATCTGCTTTATTTGCGCATATGCCTTGTACACATGCGAGTATGGCTTGTGCAGGAGCTTCGGCTTGTTACAGGTGCATGTTGCCACATCAGTCAAGGTGCATGCCTATTTATTTCACCCCTGACACGACTGTTCACATATTTTTGCCAAAGATTGATCTCATACTTCTTCTAGAGGCCATCGATTACCCAAATGTCATGCATTTGGGTCTTCTCCATCTTCTGGTCCATGTTCCTCTGCATGTTTCTGGACCATTCCTTGCCTTCGTCTATTTGTCACCTAGCTATGGTGTCTCTATTAATGAAATAATCAACAGTGCAAATCCATATCTCCTCAATGATCGCGATGATGGGGAGGCACCGCACGTCTTTGAGGACGCTGTTGTACACCTTGAATATGTTGGTCATCATAATCCCATACCTCGCACCGTCCGTGTCATAGAGAAGGGATCATTTCTCCATTTCAGCAGCGTGCCAATAAATACACTCCAAGAAAATTATGGCGTCGCAGGATTGCTCTCCCTTTGTAGTTTTCCTTTCTGGCTCTTTCTAGATGGACTCTAACTTTTACCTCTGATTTTGCATACACAAGCCTTGAACATCTGCAAAACTTTCTGACTACGGAACTGTGTGAACAAGTTAGATGCAACATGCCTTATGCACCTAGGGTTCACACGTCGTTCCACTGCTGATGGGGTTCAATCCCATGCTGCATGGTGTTCAGCGCAGCCATCAACCCAGCATTGCGATCTGTGATGACGCAAACGTTGGGTCGGTTGTCAACCACCACTTGCTTCATGTTCACCAGGAACCAGAGCCAACTGGACATGTTCTCGCTCTCCATAATGACAAATGCCACTAGGAGAAGTTGGTCATTCGCGTTAGCCACCATTGCGGTGAGAATGGTTCCCTTGTACCTCCCTGTGAGGAAAGTGCCATCTATCGTGAGCATAGGACTACAGAACTTGAAGCCCTTAATGACCTTGGCGAAAGCCCAGAATAATCAATCCAGTATGAAGCAGTTAGGCCATCCGTCAGCATCTAGATGTGCCAGGGTTTGATTCGGATATCTAGTGAAGCAATCTCGGCACAAGATTGTACACCTCTTCGTACGTCCTATATATGGACTCGATGACCTTCTTCTTGCCTTGTCGGACCTTACTATAGCTGATTGGATAGCCAACCACATTAGCGACTTCCGACATGAGCTTCTTCGGGGAGACGGACACGTCCGCCGTAAATTGGTGAGTGATGATGCTTGCCACATATTTGAAAGTCACGTTCTGATGGTGGTGTGGGGCTTGTTGAGCATGCAAGTATGGTCGATCATCGCCTTGATCGAGAAGTTCAAGCCAAAAATCTTGCCTCATTGAGCGCTAACCTTTGAAGCGTAGCCTTCCACTACACACTTCATTATATAGTTGGCTGGGTTTGACTGGTACACTCGGTACACACGACTGATAGACAAGGCATACCATGCAATAACTTGTTGCACATCAATCTTGCTAGGGAAGCGCTACCCAACTAGGAGGGTGTCAGCTTGAAACCCCCATTGGGACCCTTCTTGCGGCAGTACGAGGGAACGCACCGTAACATCATCGAGTCTGGAAGACACATAGGGAACCTCCAATGACACAATTCTCCCAGGTGGACCAACTGTCTGTTGTGTGTCATCGTCGATATCATTGGAATCTGGGTCGGTGTCCTTATCGGACTCCAATCCGAGCGCCTTATCCAGTAGATACTCATAGCAGTCAATACGAGCTGACCACCACATGCCCACACACCATTTGTGTAGGTGATCCCCTCGATCGCAAGTTTCATGGCCATTGCCTTTGTGGTGAACTCCCTCCGGATGCAGCTTCGTAGCTAGTGAATATTCATGACGTCGAGCCTCTCGGTCCAGAGCACCTTGTATTGACATGTCGATAGGTCCAACCCATCAGATTCAGCCCGTACAAGATCATCGTCGTAGAACATTATTAAGGGTTCCATGTCTACGACTATCTGAAGCCACAACAACCAGATCCGCGGTAAGAGTTACGACAAAAAATGATGACAAGCAGCATGCAAGTTAGCGATTACATTCGTGTAACTATATATGAATAATTCATTAATTACTGACAATTTGATTACCCATTCAAAAAAATACGAGTGATTCATTATTGTCGTCCTTAGCACTAAGTCATTACTTAACCCTTACTAATTGCCACTACAATAATTACGACAGCTTAATTAAACACTACCATACAATAACAAATTATGGGTACCATACGTACACAAAAGTAGTAAAAAACTATGTCTAAATTACTACGACATACTTACTTCATAATACAAATTATATTAATTACGGCTAACTAAATAACACTAATTAACTAGCACTACAGGAATAACGTCGAAAGCATGCGACAAAAATTTACCTGTGTTTCAGGAGAAGCAATTAGCACTGCCGCGTCCTTAATGAGTTATGCACTGGCTTTTCAAAATAATTAACTATGAACTCTTAATTTTGAACGACTGAGATGACCGATGACCAACTGTGAGAGGTTCGTATTTATGGCCGAGCGAAAAAGAAACCTAGTGCGCTCACCCTGCAAATTAAGGACTCCTTGTCGACGCGTAGCACTTCAGGCGATGGGCGCGATGGGGATGGCATTGTAACACTGATAAATCTAGAGACGAGGGAGCAGACGAGAGGGGACGACATGGACATAACGACATCAGAGCAGACGAGGGAGCGCGTGAGGGGGATGGCACAGACAGAGTGACAATTGTGCGAAGGACGCAGCGAAAAAAAGAAAGATAGCAGCAACGGGCTGACATACATGTGAAGGACATATGTCACACACTGCAAAAGATGCCTGCCGCATGGTGGCCGTGATGCAGGCGATTTCAATCGCTAATAAATGAGCATCGTATATCGCTAATTATAATTAAATTAACATGGCAAATTTAGAACTCATAAAATTCTCAAAAAATTACATAATTAGATCGACTGTGTTAGGAGGCTTCATATAAAACTTTGTAATTTTTGGAGCTCGTTTGCTATATGTAACAACTCGTATAAATATCAAAATTGTATGAATTTTTAAGCAACATTCAAAGTGGATTAAACTATACAATAAAGTATATTGTGTCGGGAGGCTACCCACAAATTTTTGTAATTTTTTGAACTCATTTGCTATATTTAAAAATTTAAACAAATATAACATATAAAACTAATTTAGCCAGGTACTTGCAGTATGGAGGAGCGGCAAGTGGCTTGCCACATGGTGGCTGGGCGGCATGCGCCTGCCACCCAATGGCTGGGTCCGGTTTGCCACATATCACTTATAGAACACTATCATCCGATGTCTCTAGGTGACAGAAATGTTATTTTTGTTATTCTTATATATATACAATTATTTTTATAAATATATATTTAAAAGCAGCTATATACCAAAAATTCAAAGATTATTCCAATACGCTCGGATACGTAGGGTGCAACATGCACGGGACGATGATTTGACCACCTACTATCGATCGATGCGGACAAAAATAGGCCTGACAGCTCACCAAGACCTGCAAATGCATGGCTTCAGTGTGTACGGTCAATGATGCTCCTATCGTCGCTTGCCTTATCCATCACTCCATCAGTAATATGCTCATGGTTTGCCTAGCTTGGTACGAACGTTGCACAAACGACTTTGAAAACATATAGTGTTGTTTTTTTGTTCTATTATATTGTTTCGAACGATGTAGTATTATTTTTTTATTTTTTATTAAAAAACTAACAATTACTATAGTGCAATTGCCACAAAAAAAAAGCAATATCTAGGGCCTTCAACTCTTTGGAGCACAGCCCTAGTGACGGACCCAGAAATAAAATAAAGTTAATTTATGATAGAATAGAAACATTACTATATTGCAATTAAACTATATCATAACAAAAGTACATAAGCACTGACACAACAATTGATATTATAGTGAAACAATCTAATAATATGTAAAAAGTATTCTAGTTTAAATAAATACCTAATTAAGAGTCTTTCTATAAAACCATCATGAGAGGTCTCTACGTTATATTGACACCGTCTACATAAAATAAATGTCTTGTCCATTAATAGTATGCCATTATCAATGATTTTTGGGGCGCCTACAATTGACACTTTTAGGTGGTGCTTATTTAGATTTAAAAGCTCTTGCTTATAGCTTATTTTGTAAGGTAACGACTAAAAATACATTATAGCTGCTGGTAGTTTTTTTCAGCGTAATTAAATTAAAAAAATAAAAAAAACTTATATAATCATAGACAATGAAAAGGATTAAGGGAAAAAAGAAAGAAAAAACCCTAAAAAAACTATATAGCTAGAAAAAGACAAAAGTAAAAAGCTAGAAACTAGAAACTAGAATCAGAAACTCTAATGAGCAGGACCTTAGTTTTCTCTTGCGGCACTAGATTAAAATTTTTGCCAAAGACAAAGAGATGTAAGTATGCAACCATTCACTCATGCTATATTAGTCCATAATTTCAGACTACAAAGTTATAAATGAGTGGAGGTCAGATAATTTATCTGTTTATTATAATCTAGGAACACAAGATAAGATAGGTTTTGTTCTGATGCAATGAAGACAGGATTTAACATATCCACCTAGTACAAAGAGCATGTCAAGCCTCCTGGTCTGAATGGGGTTTGCAAAAATCAAGTTGATAAGTTTCATGTACCAACTTATTGCAAATATATTTTGTAGAGTACTAGAATAACATATATATGCCTCGATGCTGTCGATAATGTCTGAAATATTTGCCCCACCACGAGAAACTCCGAGGGATAAGAACATGGCTTTGTTATTAAGTGCTAATAGATTGTGCTCTCCTGTAACTATTGTTCTTTTGCCTTTTAGGTGAAACTTGATAAGAGGAAACGCAAGAAAAATAGTTAAATAGTTAAGTATGCTTCAAATACTCACTCATCAAAAGTACTATTCGAGTGATGCAAATTTCTAAAATGCCATGATTAACATAGGAATGCTAGGCAATCATTGCAGTTATAACAGGACAAGGAGACATCCATTCATTGCTAATCTCTATGGTTTCATCCTATTTTGTATTTAACAGATAAGCATGATTCATCAAATATAGGATCTAATTCTGCATGTTCGAATTGAGCACATTATTATGTTTGTCATTGTGGGGGCTTGTCATTGTGGGGGCAGTGCCCCCTAGGCCCAACCGACCCATCATACATAGACCTAAGGGCATGACAAGGAAAAAACATGTAAATCCCTATTAGAAAGGGCTTTGAGAAGCCATTTGTGTAAATATCCTCCCCATAGCTATAAATATGATTCATTGGGCACTACGAGGGGAGGACGACAACATTAGTAGGAATACACACTTGTCTGATTTGGTACATGATATATATTATACACCTCTCCCCTCTCTCTTGAGTTCTAGGCTCTGGGTACCCCTCTTAGCCCTCCGAAAACCCGTTTCTTACTGTTTGACGCGTAAACATAACACATGGCGCCGTTTATGGGGAACGATGCCTGGGCTTGATGGCGTTGAAGAGGAAGGCGAGATTGGCCTTGAAGTGAAGGAAGGGCTCCATGGCTACGACGGTGACGAAGCTGGTGGTCGAGGGCCCCCCACCCTCGTGGCAGCGGCGTACCAAGGTGGCTATGTCTGGTGCCACAGTAGAAGGCCATGATGGCCCTCTGACAACAGCACAGGCTACAGAGTAGATGATGTTGCGAGCGGAGGACCCCGCCTCAATGGCCTGCAGCAATTGTGGCCCCCCCGTCATTGTTGTGATGACCTCCAGCAACATTGCCGCCCTGGTGCCGACTTAGGCGTAGGTGGTGGCGGCCTAGAGGCAATCTGTGGGATGTTGTAGCAGGAGTTGGCGAACCCACAAAGGGCCATGCAGGAGCTACAAGAGGTGCGGAGCCAGCAGACCCAGCCATCGCCGCGACAGAGGTGGCTGCAGAAATGACAGAGAGTCTAAACGCCACTGTCGGTGCTCGCAACGCCCCTCGGTGGGTGGACACCGAGTCCTCTTCAGTGCAGGTCTCTAGCAGTGCACTTGGCCGTAGGACTTCACAATGCCCATAGTAAAGGCCTACAAAGGCGACACCAATCCGCCTGAGTTCTTGCGTATCTACGAGAAGGCCATCGAAGTTGCAGGAGGAGACAACTCGAGGAAGGGCAAGGGGATATCGCTCGCCCTACTTGAGGTCGCACTATCCTAGTTCTTTACGATCGCCCCAGCTCCATCTACACGTGGGAGCAGGTCCATGATCTTAATTATGCACAACAACTTCCAAGGTGATTATGTGAAGTGG
Source organism: Melocanna baccifera (assembly GCA_036346265.1). Classification (NCBI taxonomy): domain Eukaryota; kingdom Viridiplantae; phylum Streptophyta; class Magnoliopsida; order Poales; family Poaceae; genus Melocanna; species Melocanna baccifera. Next base: position 33,527,639 of record CM070679.1, on the reverse strand, counting down.
GTCGACATTGACTAGCTCTTTGTGATAAAGCAAACCCCGGAGAGAAGCTACGAAAGTATTTCAAGTGCTTCATGATGGTTACATGCCAGGTCATAGACATCAACAAGATGATAATTATCAACGCCACCACTGGAGGCCTCTAGAAGGGGCCTCTCACAGAGTACAATGCACAGAAGCCCATAAAGACGGTGGCCAAGCTCTTCAACAAAATGAAAGAATACGCGAGAGCTGAGGAGGACGCGGTGAAATGTGAGGTTGATATCATGGGTCCTAGTGAGGAGGGTAGGGCAACCCCTTGACCCAAAGGAAGGTTGCAACTTGTAAACAGTGAAAAGGGCCCCGAGGCAGTACATGTTTGGCATCAAAGGGGAAGTGACAAGGCCTTCACCCTCGATGGGTAGGGGCGTAGTAGAGGAAGGGGCCGGGTCATGCGAGGGGACGATCCCAAGAGAATAGGCATCCATGTGGGTCATGGTGCGAGGTGCATGACAAGGGGGAATACACCACGCGCGAATGCCCAGCCATTATAGCACACCGTGAGAGCGTTGCCAAGGATCATGGTCAAGATGCGAGGACACCAGTGGTGGCACACATACAATAGCCTTTGGAGTACCACTCACGTGAGCCCCTCCAAGCGTGCTACAAATAGAAGCCACCTAGGCCGGACCTCCGCCGGTGATCAGTGCCATCATGGGAGGCTCATCCCTCGAGTTCCCTTTTAAGAGGCAACAGAGGGCCTACGTGCATTGGGTACACCACGTCGCCACATACCTACACAAGTGCTTTAGGCGTGGGCCTAAGTCGACATCACCTTCACGGTAGAGGACGCTTCAGGAATAGACTTCCCCCACCAAGACCCATTGGTTGTCACGACCAACATTATGGGGTACGAAGTAAAGCCAGTCTTGGTGGACGAAGGTAGGTCTATGGACCTCCTGTTCACCGATGCTTTTGACTAGATGAGCATCTTGCAGAGTAGGCTTTAGCCACTGGGGATCCTACTATAGGGCTTCAACGGAAGCCTGGTCAAGGCACTGGGCCAGTTGGTGCTCGAAGTTTCCTTCTGTTGAGGTGAGCAAGCCAGAATGGATGTGGTCAACTTTGATGTCATGGACCTCTCGTACTCGTACAACGCCATACTAGGAAGAGCTACCCTCAGCATGTTTGGGGCGGTTCCACACCATAACTACTTATGCATGAAACTTCCTGACCTGAAAGGGGTCATTACAGTACTTGTTGACAAGGACCTCACACGATAAATCAAAGTGGGCACGTGAAGCCTACACCAAAATGTGCACGTGTTGGGCAAAAGCCTGGACCCCTAGATGCTCAACACCCTCCCTACACTATAGGATGGACACTGAAGCCAAAGTCGTATGGGTAGGTCAAGAAAATGCCACTCATCAATAATGACCCATCGAGGCAAATTTTTGTGGGGGGCGACCTGGTCCTAGAGGCAGAGCAAAGCCTACTAGAAGTCCTTTGGAGGAATGCGAACATACTCGTCCCTCGCCAACATAATCAGAGTAGACCAGTCCATCATCAAGCATAAGTTGACAATGTGGCCCGACACAAAACCCATCAAGTAGAAGATGCGAATAATGTCTCTCGATAGGCAAGAGGCTGCTAAGGTGGAGGTCGCCAAGATGCTCGCCTCTGGTATCATCTGAGAGGTCGTCCACCTAGATTGGCTCGCTACTCTGGTGCTAGTCAAGAAAGCCAATGGAAAGTGACGCATGTGCATCGACTTCACTACCCTCAATAGGACGTGCCCCAAAGACAATTACCCCTTACCCCGCATCGACTAGCTAGTGGACACCATGGCTGGATGTGAGATGGTGAGTTTCCTTTATGCGTATTCTAGATATTATCAAATCTGAATGGCCAAGAACAAAGACAAAACCAGCTTATTCATTGTCCCTGAAAGGATGTTTTGCTTTGTTAGGATGCCCTTCTAGCTAAAAGAATATCGGTGCTATGTTCACCAGGCTCATTGCCTAGGTCTTGGCATTGCAACTAGGTTGAAATATCGAAGCATATGTGGACAATGTGGTCATAAAGAATAGGCGTGCAATTTCACACATGGAAGACCTCTAGGAGACCTTTGACAATCTTCACCAAGCAGGCATCAAACTCAATCTAGAAAAGTGTGTCTTTGGGGTTCGAGTAGGCAAGTTACTCAATTTCCTAGTATCAAAGAGGGGCATCAAAGCCAACCTAGACAAAATCGATGCTATATGGTCCATGGAGACTCCCAAGACCATCAGGGAGGTCTAGAGGCTAGTGGGCTACCTACGACGCTTAGTCAATTTTTATCGCACGTCGTAGGGTGGGCACTCCCATTTTTCAAAATCTTTCATGGCTTTGGTGTTTTCGAATGGACCAACGAGTGTGCATGAGCCTTCAAAGATTTAAAGGTGTACCTCAAAGACCTCCAGAAGCTCACATGCCCAACACAAGAAGCTCTGCTTCTATTGTACTTGGCAATGACTCCCCAAGCCGTTAGCACGGTGCTGGTGTTGGAGGAAGGCAACACGCAACGCCTGGCATACTACATGTACAAGGCACTCCAAGTAAGGCTGTAAAAAAAGTTCGAGACTCGTGAGCTTCTCAAGCTTAGCTCATTCTAGGCTCGATTTGAGCTCATCTTGAGCTTTAAACGAGCCGAACTCGAGCTCGCGAGCTTTACCAAGCCGAATTCGAATAGTTTGCGAGTCTCGATTCGAGGTTAAATAGTGATACGTATTAACTCTTACCAAACTTACCTGAGTTGAACTCGAGCTTTTTTATTGTTGAAAATTAGTGCATATTTAAATTATTTTGACCGGTACCGAGCTTATTCGAGCCGAGCTCGAACTCGAATTTTTCTTATTGTTGAAAATTAGTGCATAATAAATTATTTTAATTATTATCGAGCTTCAATGAGCTGAGCTCGAGCCTACTCGAGATTCAGCTGAACCAAGCACGAGTCCAGGTTCAAGCTCAGATTTCAACTTGAACTCAACTCGAGCTCGAGCTTGAAAGGCTAGGCTCGCTCGAGCTTGGATCGTTTATAGCTCGATAGAGCGCACGTGAACCTATGAAGTCTACTACCATCTTTGATGACACCTATTCAAAGGGTGAGAGATGGAGCGTGCGTGAACCTACGAAGTTTACTACTGTCTTCAACGACACCCGTTCGAAGGGTACGGAATGAAGCTCATGTGAACCTATGAAGTCTACTACCATCTTCGACCACACCCATTTGAGGGGTCAAGGGGTGGAACATGCACGGACTTACAGTCTACCATCAACCGAGTTTAAAGGCTACTGAGCACATTGGGTGAAGACAACACCAAGAAATATCAATTGCAAAGGGACACATAGAGTCTAGTTACATCACTCTCATTAGAGCTTTCTATCTTTATATATTTGGTAGGATGGACATATAGCCATGGCCGGAAGATCACCCAAAAGCCCAGTGAGACCTCTTGTTGATCCCAGCGATGAAGCATGTGGTAGAGAAAACGCTCTATGAAGGGGACCTGCCAACCATAAAAATAACAATGGGTGAAATACAAAGAAAAATGGCAAGCACTTGAAAGAAGACCTACATACTATGTAGCTAGAGAAAGGGCATTGACAGCCTCACACCTGTCGATCTCTCGTCTAGATGGCGAAGGGTGCCACATCTCCTCCGTTCCATCAAGGCACAATGGCTAGCCGGGACCCTACGTCTGTGGTACAATGGCTATGGACTCACTGAGGTACAACCAAATGTGCTCACAAAACACGCAGACAGCATTCTGCATCGCGTAGATAGCGCTCATCATGGTCGTGTCTTTGGAAGGCAGCTCCAAGTAGGGGTTCGCTAGCTCGCCCACGTGACCACAACCTCATATATGGAGCATTCTAAGGATAAGCTGCACCATCACCTAGGAATAGTGGTTCCCATAAGTCCACGGTGTTGAGAGAGAGTGCAGACACATTGCAAATGCGGTGGATGCTGTTGATGAGGTCTTTGAGGCCATGTGGCCTCACAGGAACTGAAAAGGCCAGCTCACCAAGGGTCCCCTCTGGCACCTCCATCGACTCCCAGGTGGAGACAACCACCTAGTCGTGAAGGTGGTGCCCCTCCACTAGCTCCACCATGAGTCATGCATTCTCACGCTTGAGGGCGATGATTTGCTGGAGGAAGTTGTCCCTTTCCTCTATCACCTGAGTGGTGGCCTCCATTGCCATGGCCTTTACATCCGTAATAGGTTTTGCCCCCTCCATGTCGAGGAAGCAAAACCACTCTAGCTACTCGGTGTCAACCAGCAATGCGTCCACCTTGGCTTTTTGGGAAGCCTCAAACTATTCTTGGGCATTTGTGGCCTCATGATGGATGGCTGTCTTCAACACACATGACAAGGCCACTACCTAAATAGGAGGAAGGCCACAAGCTAAGTCACCAAAACATAATGAAGACCAATGTCAGCGAAGGATGAACCTTTGCCTCACATGCCTCAAGTGTGCCAAGGAGTAGGTCATACCCACACGACCGCAAAGCCCTTCGATCCAACAATGCATCCACATAGTCCGCAGTGGCCCGCATGGTGCAAACGGCATTCGGTTGGGGGACGAAGTCAGCTAGGGTAGGCCAATTAGCATAAGATCCTGAGACATCCGCCAGGGGTGGATGGGAAGCCTCCTCGGCCAGTGCTAGTAGACCACCATCCTAGGGCACCTCAGGGCTGGCTATTAGCACAGTCATCACCGAAGAGGGTGGGGTGATTGTTGAGGGCGATAGCGTCAGCGAACAAAATGGAGATAGTTGTGCGAAGTTTTGAGATCTGAAGGAAGGACTCAAACTTGCAATGGTGCCGCCAGGCACGTGAATGGGGGTTTGGTTGCCCTCATGACTACACATGGCTTAGCAACATGAAGTTCACTCCCTCACTGCACGAACTTTGGGGGGCCGCCACCTTAGAGCTTGAGCTCTCCTTCATGACATTGAGGGCCACACAGTACCCCTCAACAGGGGTTGTCGGCGGGGAGATGAACCTAGCCCGTTTCGCCCTAGTGGTTGGGCGAAGCCTCGGAGGTCGAGTTCTTAGCCAGCACAGGAGACCCAGGGGCATGGGGGCCTCTTCCATCCCTTCGACCTCCATCTTACCTTTGAGGCTAGCCCTCGAGCCACCCTCCTTGCTGCCATCCCCCTCCATGTGTCGATCTGCTTCCTCCTTATCCTCACTGGCTCTATTCACATCCACCTCCGTGCCAAGAGTAGCCGGGGCGCCGACGAGAGTGGGATCACGGCAAGGGGCGAGCGAGTCTTTGCGACCCCCCAGCATCCTCGGTATCACTAGACTGTGAACCACGGTTGTGGCCGGCACTGGCTGAAGGGATGGGTCACGCGGGGACAAGAAGCCCCAGGATCTCGTAGACATGGTATATGCGAGGACCATCATGGGTGGCGCCGGCGTGAAAGTTGTGCTCCTTGGGAATATACATGCACAAGAACATGGTTGTAGTCCTCTCAGCCTCCTTTAGGGAGGCCACTGAAAAAGAAATTAAAGAAGCAAATCAATCGTGGACAACCAAGCAGAGATGGGTTTGCGCCTTACTTGGGTCGGAAGGTCTCCCGAGCTAGGCTATGGGGCCTTAGATCCCATCATCACGCAGGGTGGGATGTTCAACATCCAACTCCAAGCCAGCGGGGCCACACAAAGCATGCAGAACTTCTAGATGAGATCCCACATGTTCATTTATCAAACCAGCGTGCGAAGCCTCTTTGCACGGGCCTCATTGTCCCGGTCAAGCTTGACATGCGGAAATGGAATGAAAGTCCACACTTTGCTCAATGCAGCAAAGGCGGCTGCCTAGCTGAATGTTGTGGTAAAACCACCACCGCACCCAATTGAACTCCCACTTCATGCACGTAGAGTTGGAGCAGAAGTCCTTTGAGCAGCCTGACCAAACCTGGAAGTTGACACTTACCAAGATGGAGAATTGCCCATCGCCCAGACGCTTCAACTGACATCGGGCAATGTGCAGAGACATGAAACATCATACTAGGCAGGGTCGTCTTCAATCGCACGGACCACGAGAACACCATGAGCTGCTTGATAGCATTCGCGGTCAACTGTGCCAGCTCCAGGTCGTATAGTTGGAGCACATCGACCATGAACCAAGCGCACGAAATGTGGAGGCCGGCGTCAAAGTATGAGGCAAAGACAAAACCATTCTTCGGCCGAGGGACCACCTCGTCCGAGTCCATGTGGCAAACCAGTTGTCGATCAGATACCTTGCTGTCTCGGACAAGCATGTCTAAGAACTCGTATGTCACCAGCAAGAGACCAAGCGTGTTTACAAATGAGCCAACACGCTTGGCCCCTCTCCAGTGCTTCCAGGCGGGCACCTCAAACTTTGTATCCTCAGGGGACCAGCTATCGTGCGCACCACTAGCATGGCTCGAAGAGGCAGTAGCCACTTCCGCCCTACCATGCTTCGTCGACCTGCTGTCGCCAGGGCTGCTATACGGTGTAGAGTGGCCAGATCGGTCACCGTGGATCACATGAGGCGCGTGTTGCCCTTCTCAAGTCATGATGGTGATGGCGGTGATGCTTGGCCGGTGTGCAAATGAGTGGCATGTAGACGAGCAGGATTACTGGAGAATAAGGTCGTCGACAAAAGCATAAAGCAAGGCCTAAAGCACGGCAGTGAGTGAAGAAAGTGTGACTAAAAATGAAGAAGCCAATATGGTTGGGGAATTGCAAAAACATGGGCTGCATGTATGCCTTCATATCGACGGAATAGGTGTGCCTTTTTAGGAGATGCGCATGCCCCCATACCTGGCACAACTTCCCGTGTCCCTGTTGATAGATCGTGGCCACGTGTTTGAGATCGACGGTGTGTAATCAAGATTGCTGCTACTCGATTCAACAAATGACATACAAAGGCATGAGTAGACATCACAGATAGGACCTCCGTGGACATGCTCAAGGGCTCTCGGGCCAAAGATGGTGAGCCATATTGATGATCCGAGCTACAACTCGTGTCCCTCACCTCCAAGCCATTGGGACAAAGGCTACGCGTTGAGCGGAGCCGCAGAGTGAAGCCCTGCCAATCTGCTGAACGACACAAGGGACAAAGGTCACGCACCGACCATGTAGGGCATGCCAAGGAAAAAACATGTAAATCCCTATTAGTAAAGGCTTTAAGGATTTACATGTTTGGTGCACCAATCCAACAGTTAGGGATGGAACCAGTCAGTAAGCTCGACAGATTCAGGATAGAGCGTGCTAACCCGACCATAAACTATCTAACGAATTGCACCAGTAGGCTGATGGGACGGTGGGGGCCAAAGAACAGAGTATATGGTTTTGGTCTGTCGGTTGCAAAGCACTTACCCATAAGAGGCTACTGTTAAGGGAGTGACTCCCCACCTAGGCCCAACCGGCCTACCATATGTAAGGCCAAATATATATGTGGTCAAAAGGCAGACCCATATAAGGTATGTCAAGGAAAAGACATATATACCCATGTTAGTAAAGGCCCCAAGGAAGGACATTTGTATAAACATCCTCCTCATAGCTATAAATATAGCCTATAGAGCACTACGTGGAGAGGAGGACAACATTAAGAATACATGCTTGTCAGATTTGGTACATGATATATATTCTACACCTCTTCCCTCTCTCTTGAGTTCTAGTATCTGGTTACCTCTCTTGGGTCTCTAAAATCCCTTTTTTACTGTTTAGTACGTAACCATAACTTATATTCTTGTAGTACTACTTTTAAAGCTAAACTTATTTGTTTTTCAACTGAACTCCATACAACCATCGAGAATATCAGGGGTCGTAGGATAAAAAACCAGACAGTGAGATTTAGGGTTCCTAGGAAAATAGACATGCGTAAGGGACTAAATTGCGAACCGAGATAAGGTTAACAAGCCATTAATAAATCAAACGGGATGCTTTTGGAATATCCTTGCCGTAAGACCGGTGGCACACCAAGAGTCCTGCAACTATTCACAAAAGTAGGAAAGAAACCAGCTCGTCTATGCCCTGTTTCGAACGGTTTAAAAGGTTTTGGTTTCTGATTTTCAGTTTTTAAAAGCTAAAACTCACTTGGAATATGTGGACTTCTTAGTTTTTTTTTCTCTTATTCTTTTGTATTATGCATGATGTTATAACAGTGTTTTTTATTTATTTTTTCTTATTTCTTTTAGTTTTTTTAATTAAATAACTTAAAAAAACTATCAGTCATTACAGTTCAATTTTAACTAAAAACCGATAACACGTTAGAGCAGCTCCTAAGAAATTAGATATACATAAAGTTTTATACACCATATTAGATGTGCATGAAGAACCTATTACAGATTTATATCATGACATACCGTTTGTCCTAATCATATAAGATTTCTTCTCTGCATTATGGCACCTATCGGATTAGAACTGTAATCAAATTCTCCCTTCAGTTCTCATGCTATTACATCATTTACTGTTTACTGAACTAAAAAAAATCATTTTCTCACTGATTTCTTCACTACTGAGCCTCTATAAATAGGGGGCGATAACGAGTACACCCATTGTCACATAGTAGCATTTCACCACCCCCAAAGAACACTTACATCTCTCTCTCTCTCTCTCTCTCTCTCTCTCTCTCTCTCTGGGACAACAAGAACAGCAGACACAGAACTACAGCTATCATTATTCATTGGCGCTGAACCATGAGGCCAGGAGCCGAGTACCCCATGGGCCGCGGCCCCGCGGCGTCAGCGTCGGTGGCGCCGAGCTCGAGCACGGCGACGTCGGCCCCGCCCTCGCCGTGGCAGTCGCCGATTCCGTACCTCTTCGGCGGGCTCGCGGCGATGCTGGGGCTCATAGCTCTCTCGCTCCTTGCCCTGGCCTGCTCCTACTGGAAGCTCTCAGGCATCCTCGCCGGCCCGGACGGCCAAGACGGTGCGGAGAGCCGGGCCGACGGCGAGAAGGGCTCTGCCGCCGGGGAGGATGGGCCGGCCGGGGAGTGGCGCGGGCACGTGGTGGTCATCATGGCCGGTGATGAGCGGCCGACGTTGTTGGCCACGCCGGCGTCGAACCGAGCCGTGGACGCCGTCGTGCTCGGAGCCGACGTGGCAGAAAGCTGCAGTGCCGGCGGCTCGGAGGAGAGGAAGAATACGATGGTGGAGTGCGAGGCGAGCGCGCAGCGAGCCGGCTCAGAAGACGACGCGCGGAGGCAGAGCCGAAGTGAGCGAACCAGTCGGAGTTCTGTAATTAGCGGGACGTGAGAAAGCTTACGAGGAGAGCTGGCTCTCCCCTTTTCTTGATTTTTTTTTTGTCATTATGCCTTTTTTGGGTTTTTTTTTCCTCTGTTGGTGTTAAATTTTCAGGAATTTTGTGAATTATATTGAGATAGTTAGTTCAACTTGATTATTCCTAGAGAATAGGAACTAATGGTTTGGTTGAGGGGAGAATACCTTTGAGACCTTAATTTTGACTGTATCATACAATCCCACATATATAATTACAACTTCAAAACGAAAAACTAGTTTCACTGTAGCATAGAAAAATTATAGTGAACCTCTCTTGGTTGGATGGTGAAATTATGGGTGTATAGTTTTACTAGTAGAGTTTAAATCCTGATGTCTACCTACTAAAACACTTATGTGTGTGTGTCAGTAAAACTTTTGTGAGATCATGAATTTATTCTCAGCTAGCTTATATACACACACACTAAGGAGGTGTACTAGTGTGTATGGTGGTGTGTGTGCGCGTATATACGTGAGTTGCTTGTAATCCAAAAAGATTGTGGCACCCAAAAGAAATCTCACACAACATTTCTGAGGACCGCAGCTTTTCCCAGCGGTACGATGAAAGGCATGCAATTGGCCGACATAGTACGTATGTATGTGGCACCTTAATTTGCTAAAAACGTATGCATGCTACATGATCATGAGTACATCATGCATCCATAGTCTATGTTACTGTAATTAGCACATGTAACTAAGTACAACTGTACTTGAACAAATATTTTCAAGGAGGCGTTTGTATTGGCTTTTAGCTAAAAATAAATAGTAGCAACTAAAAGAAATAGCTTTTAGAAGGAGAGAGCGAGTGGTGCGAAAAGTGAGAAAGAGATGTGTGTGTGAGATAAGAGCGAGAGGAATAGGGTACGTGATGTAATGTGACCCTTAACTTATCCCTGGAGCGAGAAGAGTGGAGAAACTGCTTCAAAAAACTAAGTTTCATATTAACTTCTCTAAGCAGAAACTAGAAATAGAAACCAATACGAATATGACCTAGTTTCAAGTGTGGGTGTATATATACATGCAAGTATGCAACCAGGGGTGGACCTAGGGCCCAAGCTAGGGGACTGCAATCGAGGTCCTAACCCATTAACTTCCATGGGCTGCCATTGTTTACCAGGCCAAAATATCCTCTAAACCATTCATGCTCGGCCAGACACATGCCATCATGCTCGGCCTCGCCCCTCAACCCCCGTGTGCCTCCTCTCTCCAACTCCCAACCCTAGCTTACACCCCCGATCGATTTCGCCGCCAGCCCATCGGTACTTCGACTTTGGCTCCAGCACTCCACCCGCTGCTCCAAGTCCCAACCGCCGGCTTCGACCTGGGTGCTCACCCCTCTGCCATGGGCCACCGGTTGACTACCCTCCGCCTTTGGCCCTCCGCTGTCCGACCACCATTTGTTGGTATTATTCCTTGATTTCCTTATGCTATTTGATATTATGCGAATGTGAGATGAGAATCAAATGGGTATGTTGCTATTTGATAGGATTGTATGATGCTATCCTGACATATGTGAGTGTGATTAATAGTTTAATACAACTAATTAGAATTGTATGTTGTTATTTGGTAAGATTGTTGGTAGAAAACACAATTCCCAATTTTTAACTTTATTGTGCTTGTACTCTTGTAGATTGTGCTTGCAGTTGAAAAATATGGAGTGAAAAACATTGTTGGTATACAACAAGGTTTCCGTGCATTTTTTAGGATCATTTATCAGAAGTGCTAGTAAGAGATTTTTGTACTTCATCAAGTATTTGGAAACACTGATAATCATATCGATGGTAACTTGATGGACCCTTTTCCTTCATTCATCTCAATAGACATGCCGTCCAAAATATTAATCTTTCTGGTGGCAGCTTCTTTAATTGCCATGCATGCATGTTCAATTAATCCGTAAGTGGATCGAGCATTACATGGATTACACACACTATTACAGAAATCATCATCACAGACAGTTTAAAAACATCATCACAAACGGTTTTTTAAACTGTCTAAATTTATAGGTCAGTGATAATCGAAGGTTATCATAGACGGTTAGTGAGCCGTCTGTGATAAATACAATACAGACGATTTGTAACTAGAACCGTCTGTGAAAAAACTATCACAAACAGTTCTATTTACGAACTGTTTGTAATACTTTCCCATCACAGACGGTTCGTAAATAGAACCGTCCGTGATGTATGAGTATCACAGACGGTTTTTATTTCAAACCGTCTGTGATATTATTCTTCAGACGGTTTATACTACAAAACCGTCTGTGATAGTTCATTCTATACTTATTTTTTTATTTTTCAGTTAGCCTCAGGAAAATGTTAGCTATGCCTTTTAAAACAAGCAAATATAATAGCAAATATAGCAGAGAACATTCTATTTCCATTACAATCCACTATTACAACATCAAAATATTACAATCCACTATTACAATATCACAAAAAAAACATAACAGAGAACATTCCATTTCCATTACATGGCAGATGAAGTACTCGTATGGCACGGTTTGGCAGCTCAAGTATGCCTTCTTGGCGGCCGCTTCACTGTAAGCTCCAGCCCTAAACCCCACAAAGTTACAGAATCAAATACTAGAAGAAACAATGGAGGCAGGAGGAAGCTTAAGACGCATTTGATCAAACACAAAAAGGTGCTGGCTGGCTGACCTGGTATGCGACATTCAAATCGTCTGCACAACGAGGTCGAGGAGGAGGAGAGTGAGGAAACCTGGAGAGATTTTGAGTGCATGAAGGGTAGGGGATGCAGGGTTTGGGTGAGTATTTATAGGGGAGGGAGAGGTCGATCAGTGGGGTGTGGGTTGGTCAGTTTCTATTGGCTGGAATTGAGTTAGGAAGGATTGACCGGCCCAGCGATCAGATACCAAATTATCACAGACGGTTTGAGGTTCAAACTGTCTGTAATTATCACAGACGGTTTGAACCATGAACCGTCTGTGATATTCAAACCGTCTGTGATAAAGACTATTTATATACCGATACAATAGAAACAACTAGTCTTAAAATATAAAATAGCAAAGTTCTATATGGCTTATATATACTCATTTAAAAGGTTTCGACGAGATCTACAACTTTTCAGTTAAGACGAACCCTAAATTTCAAAGAGAAGATCAAAAATTTTGGCAAAAATAGAAAGCAAAAACTTGTGATGCAAATTTAAGGCTAAAGATGGCCAATTTTAGGGGGGTCTTAGAGGGCGACTAGCACGAACAGTCATTTGTTTTGGATCGGATTCGTTGTTAGCTTTCCAACGAGTATAAAAACGTTAAAAACGGACACCGTATGTACAAATTATGCCTGTTTTACTAAAGGTGTGATGGAACAGAATTCTCCTCGAACTCAAGCGGGAGATACATATCACAGACGATTTGTAATACAAACCGTCTGTGAAGTATCATAAACGGTTCTTACCATAAACCGTCTGTGATTGTATTTAACACTGATGATTTTTATGAACCGTCTGTAATGAGATGTCTAATATAAGTTTTTTTTTTATAGTAGTGACACGTTGGCGAACATTAGCGTGCCATTTGCTCATTTCACAGTTGGGCTGAACAGTAGAATCAAATGACCTATGGTGCTCTTTTAAGTTTACCTGAAACCAAAACGTATATATATTTCCCCTTATAACTAAATAAATCTGCTACTTTCAAAGAAATAAAAGGAACTGCTTTCAAAAACCAAATAAATATGCACCTCACTACTCTTTGCAAGAGAAATTCTTTTCATTTTGATGTGTATGATTTTACACCACTGACTTGCGGGAAACTTGTAATTATAAACCAACAGTTCAGATCAAACTAACTTCATTTTGAACATAAAAAATACATCGATTATGTACCTAAGAAATTGACACTTTCTCCTCAAAATCTATGTAGTTTGAGAAATCCAAATACATGACCAGACGGCTCTGCTCAATGCATACAGACAACCACACACCTCACAACAATAATTGAGCACTTCAGCGATATCCCCACTTTCGCATCTCGATAGAGTTTCAGTTTTACGGGTAAATGTTTGTAGGACGTCGAAAGATGGAAACTACACGAAGGTTTTTTTATCGATTTCATATTCAAAAGTTACAGAAAAGTTAAAGAATCTGCAGTAACAGATAATGCTTTAGTTTTTCAAAAATAAAAAAAATATTCTAGTGCGTTGCTTCATCCCTCCTCCTTCTCCAAACTCCATTACTTTTTCAAAAGGCGACGAGCTATCATTTTTTGAGAGAAAGGCAACAACGATCCTTTTTGAAACGTTTTCGAGCTTTTGGATGCACCGTGAGATTTGAGCCACCTACACGAAACCAAGAGGCGATTATTGCAAGTAGAAATGTGTATGGACATTGTTGACGAGGACAAGTTTAACAGTGCGTTCTTTTCGACTGCGGCTAATGATTTTTAACTTTAGCATGAGTGTTTATATGAACAAATCGAATACCGATAAGACGCTTCAAAAACTGTCCTGATAAATTGTTTTGAAACGGTGATAGAGAAACTATACTATTAATTTATTTAGGAAAAACCATAAACATAAGTCAAGTTGAAAAGTATAGAGCCGAACACATCACAAACAAGAAGGTTGCTCTCACTCTTCTCTGCTTTATGTATGAATAGATCCCTGAACGCTTGTGATGAAAGCAGAACCTTTTTAAAGAAAAGATTGCAGCAAGGAGATTTTCATTAGCGGTCGAGATGATACATCTCGCCATAATTAAACTTACAGCAATAATCATGCTGCAGAACTTTTTTAAAAGAAGTTTTGCACACTATTTGCAATGGTCCTTACCTTGCAATTATATATAAAAAAGATTACTTAATTAGTGAGTTTGATGTAATAAGATATGATTTTTTTTCAGGAATACATTTTTGTGGGGCGACAAAGAAACTAAAAGTTGAAGAATCTATCTGCCCAATAATCCACCTTTCTTAGTTGGACACGGTTGAATTCGGGTCTCTGATTGATTGAAGTCCACTCTTGGGTGATCCAATTGGTTGGGTGATCACAATCAAGCCGGCCCATTGCTTAATGCCCATTGGTTGGGTGATCACCTTTCATTCTTTTTTGATGTTTTTTGATATTTTCTCTTATTTCTTTACATTATCTACGATAACATAACCTTTTTAATGTTTTAAATTTAATTACGCTAAAAAGAACTCACAGCAGCCAAACAGTGTGTAACAGCTCTACAAACACCGCATTACGCTAAAACGCAATGCGGTGGCCTCTCTGCTTAATCTAGCACACTGCGTTGCTATGGAATTCACAAGCTTAATTTGATTTCCTTCTAATTACGTCGTTTGGGCTCACGTGCATGCTGCGGCTCTCCCTTGGGTGGTTGCGCGCTTCTGTCGCGGGCGCCCAAGGGGTCGCGCTCTCGTCGGATTGCCGTTAAGATCATGTTTGACCTCGAAAATATCGTCTAAATTCAGCTCTTTGTCGTGTTCCAGAGCATTTGACCTCGGGTTTTGTTTGTAGAGCTGTAGCAAAGATCAACTGTCGGTCAACATCGACCAACCGTCTGAACAGGGAAATGCATGTCTTGCTTCTCGCGTTCGTCGAAACAAGGCTACGGGGTGATCGGAATAGCGATGGCTTTTGGCTTTTGGCTGAAAAAACATCAGAATTTGGCTGAAAAACATCAGTAATTGAGTTAGTGGATAGTGTAGTGAATAGTGAAAAAAAAGTGAAAAAAAGTTTGTGTGTTCGTTGAAAAAAACCGAATCGATCACCCCTATATATGTTTGCAAGGTTTCCTTCGTCATGTAAGTGTAGTGTATAGCCACGACGGCCGTGGCCGATAATGGATAGCTGAGTGGTAGAAAGTAACCAGATAGAGGGCAGGTATGACATGGCTTCATGCCATGATTGACCATCGGGAAGAAACGGGGCAAACCTATTTTCGAGTAGGGGTAGCTAGGCCACCTCGCCCCAGAACTGAGTTCCTTGTGCCTGCGCTCGCGACAAAGCGTGCGCGTGCCCCACGGCCATGAGTGTGCCGGCCACCTGACGGTGCGCCCCACATGTCGAGGCTAGCTAGCTGTTGCTCTGGGATAAGCTCAAGGCCCAAAAGGCGTACGTGCGCTAAGATACCGAAAGAGGAGAAGATGTCGGTGATGTGGTTAACAGGCAATTACACAGACCATGGTATCGTTTTTATGTATACAAAATTCTGAATAATACGTTATTTTGTTTTTTAAATAAACTATTATTTATATTAGTGATAAGTATGTGACTTATTTGTAAAGCTCTGTATTTGCGTTTATGATGTTATTTAAACATCACTGATATTATATCATTATGTGGGTCACTTATGATTTATGGATTAATAGTGTTAGATTGACCTATCTTGAGACAGCGTGGGATTGCTATATTTTTAATTAAGTGACATCGGTTGGTCTCATACATAGTGTATGTGGGATCTTTAGACCTGAGATCGTCATACTTTCCTATATGTGTTATAGTTTACTTAGAGGTTGTCAAATACAACTCCATAAAATAGGTAATCATAAATATAGTTTTCAGATTTACTATGAAACATATGGAGGAATATGTGAGCAATCAAGATAAAATTTGACCCTCCTTTTAAACGGGAGAAATATTTCTAGACTCCTCGATGTGGTTGGATTAGGGAAGTGCATGACCATGGTGATTTTGGTTAAGAAGTCAACTACAACTAAGTAATCCACTACAGGATCGAGTGAATGATCGAACTATTATAAAAATGTCACGCATCTCGTATTAAGTTCGATCTGATATGTGAAGCAAAGGGATAAACACATAAGCACTGTACATGTTCGTCCGATATAATCTTTATGTGTGTTCGATGATCGCCATGTCATAGGGACCGCTACTGACCTGTGGATTGGAAATGGTTTTTCGAATCGTGGACAAGTACATATGAATTTACAGAGTTGCACACTTAATAAGTTAGAATAAATCGGTTCAGAAATAATCCGTTCGTATAGGCTTCGCACCTTAATGGGATCCTAGTGTACGGTTCCACTAAAAGGGCGCTTTACAAGGAGAGACATGTGCCTTTTGTTAGTAGATCGCACCACCCCACCGAAACCTCAGTCACCTCCTTTTGAAGGCCCTGCCGCATGTGCTAGTACTAGCATACTGGTGAATGGCGTTCCGCCTTTGGACGTGTGAATACCGTAGAGACGTTGTTGTGGTCGGATGATGCGCAACGTACATGAGGAATGTGAGGGATTGCTGGAAGAGATGATTGAAGGCTGCTCTAACTCTTTTTCCGTTACACTGCATGTCTAGTGATAATGATTTATGTTCTCTTACTTGCATGATTTTCTGGTTTATATGGTAGAAATTTTTATTATATGCTACTGTTGCATGCCCGTATTCCTACAGAAGAGACGATGGGAAGAAAAAGCGTCAGATTTGGTGCCTAAATTGCTTCACTCGTTGAGTTGCATTACTGTACGCCTTGTACTATTACTGTAAATGGAATTATTGAGTTGCATGCACTGATGGTTTACTCAAAAGTTTAGACTAATAAAAAAAGATAGACATTATACTTTAACATTTCCCTCATGTTCTATCAAGCCTAAGATATGAACGCGAAACAGGCCGCAATTTTTTTTAGTATTGCGTTAGCTAGATCTAAATTTAAACCTCTTAGTTCTGATACTATATTAAGTTGTATACACCAATTAAAATAACTATGAAGTATGAGACATGTATTAATTGGAGCACACCACTGAGCACTGAACAGCACACAGATGATTAGTAACAATAATCAACACAAAGGTTTAGAATGAATTTTACAGGAAGCAGACCATATATAATTCCGCCAAATTCCGATTGAATTCATTGCCTTTGTCCCAAACTGCTCGAAGACATGGGAAACCTGGAACTGCTCGAACGGCAAGGCAGAGGTTTCATCGCATTGTAACAGTGCAAGAACCTTGCAATGCAATGCAATGCATGTGTCAACGTTTGCATGTACGCAGCCGATGAAGCGATTAATGCAAGTCCCCATCGAACAGCACGAGCGACGGGGGAGAGCTGAATCTGCACCCGTTATGTTATGCATTAGTCCAGTCACTGTCTCAGCACGCTTGCTTTCAGGCTTTCAGCTTCAGTGCACATAGGAATTCAGGCTTCCGGCCGGCCGTAGCCTGTGGGCTACGAGCGGATTCTGCTCTCAACATGCAGCAGCAGGTTGGTAATCGTTGCAACTTGATGTGCGATACTGCAATACGAGTGTAGCTGTGCTATATATTATATGCTCAGGTGCTGTGGAAACTGTTGCTGCAAAGTGCAGATCAAGACAGGAGTCTGGTATGTTCATTGGCAGCTGCTGTTCTTGTGTGCCTTCTTGCCGAGACAACCAGTCATTCATGAATAGAGTCGGAGTACTTGGTACAGAATCTGAATATATCTGCTGCTGCTGAAAGATTTCTAGGCTCCTTTGCAGGTCCTAAATAAACTTTTCAGTTGCCTGTACACGTAACAAGTAGTAATAACTAATAAATAATAATAGTCTGAATAGCCTAATTAGTGTAGCACCACGGCTCTCCAGCTGACTAC
This sequence comes from Melocanna baccifera, assembly GCA_036346265.1. Classification (NCBI taxonomy): domain Eukaryota; kingdom Viridiplantae; phylum Streptophyta; class Magnoliopsida; order Poales; family Poaceae; genus Melocanna; species Melocanna baccifera. The sequence continues at coordinate 33,509,810 of CM070679.1, read as the reverse complement.
AGGAGTTTAATTTCTATGGTTAGGTTTAGGTTTGTTATTCGCTTGGATTTTCTGGGATTTGAACCAGACTTGTGGGCCTTGAGCCTTGAGATGATAACAGTGGACAATTGTCCCTACTCTAAAAAAATTAGTGGTAACTAATATGCATTCACAAAAATGACGTTGAGCTGGATCACAAGCTAGCTGAAGGCTGTTGAGTAATTGGTGGGAAACACAGGAAGAGCCACTGAAGGCGGATATGCCATGACCAACTTGACCCCTTTCCTGCCTGCCTGTGACTTTGAGTTCACGGCATGCGACCTATGCCGGCAGAAGCGGATGCTGCTGATCCGAACTCTGGACTAGTGATCTGCATATGGAAAGACAGAAATTTACCCATATGGTCAGGTCAGGCTGTCCCTTTATTAGGCCTTGTTTGCTTTGGCTTCTAAAAACCGCTTTACTACAATATATGACTTTTCTACCGTACCCAGCTTTTAAACAGAGTGTATTTTCAACATAGAGTATACTAGTCGATTGTAGCACACTGTAGTCACTATAAATTGCACGTGAGTGTCTCTCTCTACAAGCTTCTCTATAAATTGTAACTATTCATAAGCTAAAACCAAAAACTATCAGCAAAATCCAATATGAACGCCACCTTAGCTTCTTCACATCACTTAAACCGTTGCTAGTGACACCAACACTTGCTAGTAGGAATATTAAACACTACTAAAAGATTAAGCTGACCCCTATGAACCACTTGTTGAAAATATAGGTAATATTTTAATTTCAACGTTTACTAGGAGACAAATATAGCAAAAAACTAATGATGTAATAATCAAAATTAATAATAAACAACTCATTGTACTTCAAATAGACACAAGAAAAGAATTATAACAGAGCCGATCGATCATACAAACGACTTGCAGTAGGGCTTGATGAAAAACAGGAAGCAACACAAATCAATGCAGTGTAGGATGTAGAGGTAGCAACATAGGAGCAGCCGCATAGATGCACTATCTAGAAAGCTTATTGCCACCTTGTGTAGGCGATCTCTACGATAATGCCTCGGAGATACCACTTACCCTTCATCCCCGGTGCACATCGAGAAGGAAGGTCGGCGAGGTTGAGAGGCTTAACATAACAACACAGCTATCCAGAGAGTAGGAGGAATTGGTGTCCCATTCTGGACATCGCCAGCCCCTTATGAAGGATGCAACAATTACTCATAGTAACTGCCGAATTAAACTGAAATAAGAGAGAGAAAAACATGGTTATCAAAATAAGGTGGACTTGATTCATGGTGTGGCTGCCACAATGGTATACGCACCGTCATGCGATTTTCACGTAAAAATACATGAATACATACGTGCATGCATATGTTTAGCTAAAATTCTTCTCATGCCACCTTATGCCATGTGTCATATGTTTATATAGTAGCAACGATTTCACCTTGTAAATTAATCTCTCATCATTTAGTTAGATAATATAAAACTAAATCATACATACTTTGGAATTTTAAGAAATAAACTTTAACATGGGCCAATTTCTAGCACCACTCGATGGGTGTCCTAATTAAGCACAAATGGTGCTTCTCAGTTCTAACTTTCCGGACCAAGAGAACTAGATTTGATGTAAATCTGCTACTGCAGAAAGTGGGTCAAGGAACGTATATCAACCTATTCCTACGAATTGATTTCCGATGAAATTCCTGAAAAATTCATGTGAAACTGCTGTGTTCCAATCCTTTCAGTGAAGACCAACAAAACAGACATATTGGGCCTGGCCCAAGTCCCAACTCGGCCCATTTACATAGATCCCAAATGCCAGGAGGCCCATCTCGTAGAAGATTTGTTAGATAAGTAAAGGACGCCTCGTCCTCTGCATCCCACGCGCAAACCCACACCCGTCGTCAGCTTCTGCTCCCACCGAGATCTCTTCCCCCTGCGCTGCCAGCCATGGACGCCGTGGACTCGGTGGTCGACCCGCTCCGGGAGTTCGCCAAGGACAGCGTCCGCCTCGTCAAGCGCTGCCACAAGCCCGACCGCAAGGGTAGGGGGGCGATCTCTGGCTCGGATCCGGCGTGGTTGGTTTCGGTTTGGCCAGATCTGACGCCGTTTTGGTCTGAATTTGGTGTGCAGAGTTCACCAAGGTGGCGGCGCGGACGGCTATAGGGTTTGTGGTGATGGGATTCGTCGGGTTCTTCGTGAAGCTCATCTTCATCCCCATCAACAACATCATCGTCGGATCCGGCTGATTTGATTCATACAGGTATACTCGCGTCCGCGTCTCTCTCCAATCTGTAGTTGCTTAGTGTCGGATTCTATGCATCCGTTGTTTGGATACGTGTAATTTGTGGATGTCATGGGTGAAATTTGTCGTCGAGGGGTTGACTTGTGTGGTAGGGCTTCGCGGATCTGTTAGATCGAACTGTACATTTAGAATTCTGTAGAGTGGTTTGATTCCGTGGAGATTGCTTTGCATAAGATTAAGACCTCCCCTTAGGCGCTTGTTGTTAGGGTAATTGACCATCAGTCCTGTCAGATCTCCTCGCCTAATTTAGGCCAGTATACTCTACTGCATGATCTGTGTGCTAGTAGGTTGGAAGCCAACTTCCAGTTTTGACAGGATATTCTGATGCGCTTTCAACTATGGCCTTATTCTTCGTTGAAGCCTAGAGTACAATCGTTTCTGAATTTTTGCACAAGCGCCTATGCGAGGCCAGTGCAAATTTAATGTGTATATACTTATGTTTAATCCTTGATTTTACACAAATAGTCAGGTTAATTCTGACCTATATATCTCATTCTCCCTCTGTTCAAAAGTAGTTGTATGTGCTACTTAGTTGTACTCTGCATATGATCAGTTTGGAATTGCTCAGACTTCCGAGATGGTATCCTCCAAGGGATGGATCATCCAGCTTTAGGGACACCACTATCATGGTGCATTACTAGTTATAGAATTATCTTCAGGTGACATGTTAGATTCAGTGATACCTTGGTAGACAGGAGTTACATGATGTTGATGTGTTTGGTCTATGGTCCTATACTATGCATTCAGAAGCATACATCTGGACCAGGTCATTGCTATGCTACTGTGGGCTAATGTCTTTTGAGGGTTTATGTGGTAACACAAAATACATATGCTCGAGTGGAAGAATGTTGACTGCTGTTTATGCTTATATTTTCATTGTGATTGTGGATCAGGTTCAAGATTCGGAAAACAATCGATGACCCACTTGTCAACTATGCTAACTGTGCATACTGGCTTTTCCATAAATTGCCCTGTTTTCTTAAGCTAAATTTAGAAACTTTTTATGATAGCTGACGGAAATATACAAAATATTATCTGTTTTGACACCCTGCAAACTGTTCAAACCCAAGTTCCAAACACAAAATCTAAACCTTGAATCCAAAATTTGAACTCATAAGCTGCTGTTTACAAGCTAAACCGGTCAGCTGCAAGCCCAAGGTTTGCATGCTCCTCCCTGGTCGTTGATTGTCCCAGCAACAAGCTGAAACATATAGTTTGGCCCAATGGTCGCAAGCTGAATATTTTACTTTTGCATTGTTCAGTGCGATAATGTACCACACTTATCTCTGCATAACCTTGCATCAATTCAGCCCCCCTGCTACCCTTGGACTGGCTATAACAAAATTAGACCCTTGGTTTCCTATATCTGGATTACAAAACATGGGCTGCTTGATTATGAAAATGGAATGCCTATAGTATGGTCCATGCTGTGGATTTATCATACTGTGCATATGTTGTGTTTAATCACCTGATGCTATATGTGTTTGATGCTGTCACAATCTTGGTGTCAGTGTTGCTGCTGCATAATGAAGAAAAGGGTGTTTTTGTTCTGATGTTTCTGCCACCACCCATTTTTCTTTCAAATTTGCTGCCTCATTTTTTCGTGTGGTTATGCTTCGTATGAAAACAATCTGTTTTTATCGGCAGCATGATCAATTGGTTGTTTTGTTCCTTTTTCTGCAGGTGAGAAGCTACAGGACTGGAGGGTGGTGCCAACATCATGGAAGAGGCGCCAGATTTCTGTTCTTGATGTCTCTTAGGACTTGTTCAGGACAGTTCTGTTTTCATTCGAAAAGAATTCTATTGGTAGAACCTGGAACGGTTTTGTACCTGACACCCATTGAAATTTCTTCAAGTAGCGAGTAACAAAGTGAAACTTACCATCGCATTTGGGACAAAAAAGACCTAAAGTGAAAGTCTTTTTACCCTTGGTAGACAGGGTGGAAAGACGTATTTTCTATCTTATGGAGAAAGATTAACTGTGCTTAATGCTGTACTTTCCTTGCAGTCCATTTAGTATATGTGTATGCTAAAGGTGATGGATCAAATTGACAGCGTGGCGCCACTGTTTTTGGAGGGTCTCTTTAGATCATCAAATTTGCTGCAATTCCCTGGCAGCATGGAGCATGGGACAAGGTCTGCAAACCAAAGAACAAAGGAGGATTTAGAGGGTGATCGGAATAGCGATGGCTTTTGGCTGAAAAAACACTGTAGCTGGCTGAAAAAACACTGAAGCTGAGTTAGTGGATAGTGTAGTGAATAGTGAAAAAAAAGCTGAAGCTAGAAGTTGAAGCTGAAACAATCAGGGCCTTAGAATCCTTAGTCTAGCACCGATCAGTTTGGCTGCAAAAACACTGTTTAGCGACGAAAACACTGTAGCAGCGATTAAAACACTGTAGCATTTTTGTCACGTAGTGAATTTTTTTTTGTTTTTTGGTTTTTTTGCGTTCCGATTTTTTTCTCATATTCCTTTGCATTGTCCGCACTAGACTAGCGAGTCGTTTTTATTTTTACATTTTTAAAATTTAATTATGTCTAACATGCCACTCACATTCTGATGTTTTTCACCAATTGCAGTGTTTTTAGCAAAAACCAAAAGTCATCGCTATTCCGATCACCCCCTAAGAACTCTCAACGGCAGTTTGTTAATAAAACACTTGCACAAGTTTTATGAAAGAGCTGAAATACTTTGGATTACATTGATATGGAGTAAGTACTACACAAATGTGGTTCCTCATGTATCAGGCTTTTGTGGTTCTTTTTGGTGAAAAGATGTGATAAATAGTGTCAATTCCGAGGTATTGCAATGTGAAAGCTAGGCAATGGTCAAGATATCTTGTTCTGGAAGGACTGCTGAGATGGAAATCTTCTCTGCATCAAATACCCGAGATATTTTACTTATGCTCGTAATCAAGACATTTCAATCAAAAATTTTATGGAATCGCTGGAGCCCCACGATCTATTTCAACTCCCATTGTCGGAGGAAGCATACCTAAAGTATTTACAATTGCTAGATCACACGAATGAAGTTGTCATTAATCAGGATACACCTGATCAGTGGATTTACATTTGGGGTAACTCTGTGTACTCGCAGAAATGGTACACTCAACAGTTTAAACATTTAACAATTTCATCGGCCTTCCTGCTAGTTTGTAAGTGCATATGCTTGATGAAATAAACAATCTTTGCTTGGATCCTCTTAATGAATAGATGGGACGCCAAAGATATGCTAAGAAGTACTTCAACTTTGATGGCAACGTTCTTTGTGTTTTATGCAATTATCAAAGTGCAGAAATTATTACTCATCTTTTCTTTGATTGTGCCTTCTCTGCTCAATGCTGGAATGAGATTGGCATTCACTGGTCTTTGGATACAGATACCTCCAACAGGGTAAAAATAGATGAAATATCGACCATATGCATGAATAATAAAGGAAAAGATTTAAATATTAATAATTATCAGATTATGACATTATGGCCAAACTTACAATTAATAGCAGAAAGAGTTTAAGAAACTAGCAGCGAAAAATAGGAATAAGCATAGTAGTCATTCGATATGCCCACATACAATCGACTAGGGAGTGAAGTCCTAATCCATGAAGTCGTCGAAATATCCTCCTTTTGGTATCTACTGCTGATATGGTTCGTCTTCTTTAATTGAACAATAGTAAACATAAATCTGTGAGTACATTGGTACTCAGCAAATCATTTATAACAAAAATACAATATAGTATGCAAGGCTTATCAATTGATGGCCGAAAGGTTAGTTTGCAGAAAGTAATAATTTAAAATAAATACAATAAATAGATTGAAAGTAAACTTTAAAAGAAATGATAGTAAATAAATAAATAATCAAGAGAATTGAATAAACCACTCGTGAACTAACCATTCACGAATTGAACCACCAGTGGACTAATATTCACTTTTCAAAGTTAATCTCAACCAATTTTTATGAAATATCTATCCTTCATGTGAAATCACCGAGTATTATCCACAATCGGGGATATACTTATTCAAATAGTTTTACACTATGTAGAGATTGTACAACTTTACTCACACGATGTGATCATCCTCACATTAAAGAAAATCACAACAAATCCTTTACAATACTCAACCACAACTCAATTTTGCCCGCTAGGGTTTCGCATCATAACCCCTTGTGCCTTATGGAAATCAACATTCATGTTTATCATAATGACGAAATCAAAATTCAAATATCATAAATTAATTAACCAGATCTATTCTATATTAGACATATAGTTGTATGGTAATGCTCAGATCAATGATGCACAAAGATGAGTCCTTAACATTACCCAAGCGAGACTTCTACATCCTTGAAGTGAATCAACACTTCCCCTTTTACTGCACGATCACTCGTCCAAGTGAAAATTAATTTTGCATAACTAACAACAATGACACACCAATGTCATGGCACATAACTTTTATAACTATGACTACAACCACGATTCAATATATCATTAAATCAAATTAATTAATTGACCATATGTGATGATGAACCCCACAAGACTATAAACATGACTAAACAAATTAATCGTACAATCCATATGACAACTAGTATGGTATTACTAAAGAATTTCTCATCCTATGGTGACATTGGTATCATGGATTTCAAATTATCAAGTGAAGGATAAATCAATTAGGACAATAACTACCAAGTAAAAGGGTTTGTAATAACATAGTAATACATGATAATTTAAAATAAAATAAATACAAAATAGATTTAAAAACTAGGTTCAATATGATCAAAGAACACAATTTGCCTTGGCCTTGCTCAGTTAATTGCTATTAATCTTCTGGTGGTGCTCCCGCTCCTTTAAGGATGCGATCTAACGAGAGAAAAAACAAATAAGGTATAAAATAAATTCAAATAAAATTCGAATGAACTCTAAAAATATCAAAATCAGAACCAAAAGATAGAACTCGATTTTAGATGAATTTAGAAAAAAGAACGAGATCAATCAGAATTAGGACGAAGAAGAACAGGTTCTTGAAAAATTAAACCTAAAGGAAAATATTGAAAATTGAAAAGGTTATTATGTTGTGGAATCGGTGCAGGGAATAGCTGGTCTACGGTGGACCTGGCTCATGGAACAATGTACTATGCATGGCTGAGGTGATGTGGCGGCTAATATGGCGAATTAGGGCTAACGTGGGAGGACATATGGCCGACACGTGGCTGACAGGTTGCAAGGTAGGCTAACGTGGTAGCTAACATGGTAGCTGACATGGCCTGCCATGTGGCGTGCTGACGTGGTACCTGGGATGGCTCAGAAGCTAACGCGGCACTAACGTGGCCAACACGTGGTAGCCACGTGGACTCTAGGGCTAACGTGGAGGCTGACTCAGCACGGTTGGCTCATAGGGTCTACGGCACAGTGCTGGCTGGCAGGTGGAATCTGGCTGTCTGTGGCTTGGCGCATGTGGACTCAGTTCACAAAAAAGTCAAAACGTCGCCCAGGCGTGGGTAAGGCTAGCGTCAGCGCTGACGTTGGCTGACACACTACGCGAGGCGTTGCTTTGATCGAGCGAAGGGGCGCAGCACAGGCAAACCAAGGGGCGACAGGCGAGGATGGCTAGTCGGCAAAGGTGGCGATGTGGCGACTGGCCGGACAGCGAGGTCAAGGGACGACGGTGAAACTCATTGGCGGTGAAGCAAGGACCAGTTGGTGAACGGCGGAGATGAACGATGCCAGAGAAGATGAAAGCAGCAGTGACGCGAAAGGCTTCGACGACGAACTCTACGTGGACGTCGAGGCATGATGAGAGAGAGCGGCTACAGGAGATGTCAAAATCGAGGGCGGTAGGCGTGGCTTTATACCCGGACCTTGAAGAGTCTATGGTGGGCACAGACGACAAGGCCGAAGCGGAGATGGCAGGCGGCGGCGAATATCCGAGATGGACATGGCGGCGAAGTCGGGAGGAAGATGAATAGTGGCCCACTCCCTAGATTAATGACACGTGGCGCCGGCTAAAGTTCGGACGATTGAGGTATAAAGCACTGATGTACAGTGCCCGATTTCACAGATGGTTGATGTGTTCATCAGACGGCTAAGGGAGAGGGCGGCTCAGATGCGCGCGGGCAAGCAGAGATGGCCAACGCGTGTTGGGCGCGGGTGGGCCTAGAGGCTGGACCGGAATAACAGTAGTAGGCCTAGCCCATATGGTTTTAGGATTTATAGAAGGTTTCCTATTTTCAAAAATTCAAATAAAATCAAATGAGTTCTAAAAAATAGCAAATAAATCCAAAAAATCCCAAGAAAATTATAGAAAATTCCTTGAGGCACAATGTACTAGGGGTGCAATCGGGTCGGATTCGGACGGATATTGCTCATACTGTATCCTAACCCATATTTTTTTCCCAGATTCGAAGTCGGATACAAACACGAATTTAGATTATTCAGAGTTTCGAATATGGTATCATCGGGACGGATACATAACGGTTTCGGATCAGAAACAGATAGTATATGTATATATAAAGGAATATACACTGAACCATACCATCATCTCTTCAAACCTTCAACTAGTAATAAATTTATCTAGATTACTTAAGTATAATAGCCAATACAACATAAATTCAACATAAGCGATAAATTCATACATAAGTTTTAAGACTGGTAAATTCATACATTAGTTCAAAAACTAATAAATTTACACATTAGTTCAAAAACCAATAAATTCATACGCAAGTTTAACATAAGCGGGGAGCATTGGTGACGACTGGTTAGAGTAGCTGGACTCTAGAGTTATGTTACGACTTCGATAAAATTTAGACCAGTTGATGTCAATAATAGTTGATGATTTGGGTCAGTTGGAATACTAACTTGCTTATTCGGATATTCGGTCGGATAGTATCCGATTTACCATTTATCGATATTATTTGATCGGATTTTAGCTCTACCATTTTCGTTACCATATCCGACAACAATTATCTGATACGGATCGGATTCGGTACCAGATGCTAAATTACCTTCCCATATTTGGTACCAATCAGATTCAGTACCGGATTGGTCGGAATTAACTTATACCGTTTGCACCCTACAAGGTACCCAAATAAAATATTTTAAGCAAATATATTTTAGTTATTAAATCCTTTTTAATTTATAAAAATTTAATTTAAGTTTGCATTAAATCCAGAAAATTTAAATGGTGAATTTTTTAAAGGCTTTATATAAATTCTGAAAATCATGATATTACAAAAATCAAAAGATTTTCATTAAGCTTAGGGGCTCGTCAGGATCGCAAGACATAATTTATGGGCAACTACGGTATTGAACCTATAAGATCCTAGCCAAATGTCAATCCTAGCACGACAAGAAGAGCATTTCGAGACCACCCCTTCAGGCGTTTCTCTAAACACCAAGGGGCAAGGAGCCTGCTTTACAAAAGATACCCACATACACATACACTCAAGTTCAAAAAAATACAATTACGCCCGCGAAGAACGATTGTACTCCTCACTTGTATTCATAGAGTAGCTATCTCCCAAGGGACATTTTCATTATTTGTACAGGCCCAAGAGTCTATAAATACCTTATATATCCCTCATTTAGAGACTAAGCAATAAAGAAGAATATTTAAACTGGCAAACCTTCAAAGGCTCCCACCTGAAGGTAACCTCCGTTAGCTTACCGATAAGAGTAGAACGGTCCTCTCAGATCCCCGAATCTATATAAATACCTGTATCATTTTTACTCTCATAGACAACAGTCCGTAAGACGGCCAGCGTCCACCCCCTTATTTATATTTGGTTTTTACACCTACAATATCTCTCCTACTGTTTCCCGTCAAATCTCAGTTACATTATGGTGTGTTGGTGTGGCACCCTTCTTATCGCAAAAGCCGTAAGGTTACCATAATTACGGCTGACGCTACTAACTTTGATGGATTTACATTGCGAGGCTTCTGTGCTGTTAGCATAGTAGTAATTGGTCCGATACTTGAGATTTTGCTGCCTGTTGGATCAACGCAGTAACGCTTAGCCTCGGAGTAGTACAAAAATGAGTAGATTACCATCTCAACAGAAAGAAGATGTAAATAATGCACATGCACGCAGGCGACAGAACATCAAAGTAGACAGAAAATACAGTGAGCACTGTCTCCGGATTTGTCGTTAACATGCATAAAATTCTCGATCCTGTAATGACAAACAACGATGAGATAGTCATCACACTAAAAGAAAAATAAATCTACCAACAAAGGAAACAGCTTATCTGTTAAGTGGAGTTACATGACAACACGGAGCAACCGACCCAACCCGACCGGTCCAGAGGAAAAGAAGATGAGAGGCGGCGGCAGCACGGAGCTAGTGCTTGCTGGATATGCTGAAGGAGGTGACCTTCATGGGAGTCGCGACGACCAGCGGCGCCTCTGGGGAGTCGCTCACGGCGTACTTCTCGTGCATGAAGCGGCTGGCCACGATGGACTCGTCCTTGGGGATGACTTTGTAGCAATAGCAGCTCTTGAGCCCCTCCTGGTACTGGTAGCACTCGTGGTGGCTGTTCTTCACCTGAAGGAAGTTCCACACCACGCTGTACTTCCCCACGGTTGCAACGAGATGCCGCTCCTGCTTCCCATTTTCCGTCACCTGCACAATTCGCAGATGAGCGCTCAATACTCCATAGTCAATGCACACACACATTGTTCAGTGTGCACAACGGATTTTTGTTAATCAAAACAAGACATTTAGGATATTTATAGCTACAAGAAACGCATCATTTGTCATTTGCTTGTAGTCCGACAATATTCAGGTGACTCCAGATGCAGCAGATGCAACAATGATACATCAACACAAGTAATCTAGCTAAACTAACGACTAGTACTTTCCAAAGCAGCTGAAGCAATGTGTCATGAAACTGCAGCTAATGATACAACAAAACATACCGCCAGATTTCCCAACCATAGATACACCACAGATACTTACTGTGTATCAACATCAAATCTAGAGCCTAGACAATAAATAGTTAACTCACATATGAGACACAAAAGTTTTGGTAGCTGGGATAAGCAAAGCCAATGCCTTGCTGTCAACTCTACAGAAGTAAAGGACATTGATATTTGCAGTAGCTACACTATTCTGCAAGGTATGTAATCAACAGTTTGACCGTGCTGACAAATTTTCATCTTCTACTAAAATTCAAACCAAGTTGCTGGTCTTTAACCATATGCTATGGTAGTGCAGTGAATGACTCAAAAGCGAGGCTACATCTCGCTATGCAACTCCAATATATCAATCACTCTTTCATAGACAATATCAACGTATAAATGTCAGACACAATTCCTAAAATAATAGTAAACATAGTTTAAAAGTCAAGTATGTAAGTAAACAGGAGCAGGGGAAATCCAAGCAGTAATGAGCAAAAGCCACAAAACAGAACCGGCACCTAGCACCAGTGAAAGACTGAAAACTTCTAAATGATTAATATGCCCATAAGATGTCGGGGTAGACCTAATAAATTAATGGTTATTGAATATGCAAGATAACCAAAAAATCAGTTTTGATCATGTGAATTACTTCTAATTAAATGCCACATAACATTTATATAACGCACCAGTCAGTAAATTTGACCAGAAATTCTTAATAGCGGAAGTGGCAAGATATACTCACCCATGAGAACCTGCCCTCACGAAACTTGCTGTTTTCACCTGCAAGATGAGAGTCCAGTGGGGTGAGCTTCAGCAATCTTGGAGCAGCAATCCTGTTCCCCATCCTCCCGCCAAACCCAGTCTTCTCTTTCCCATCCTTGTCAATGAAAATGGTGCATATAAGAATAAGGTATGTATCAGTTGTCCCTAGAATCCATTTCCCATCGTATGTCACATCCACATGAGTAATTGGCGAACCCAGCCCCGGAAAGGCCGTCTTCGCCATCCTCATAGAACTCTTGGAATACAAGCGGATTTTCCCATCCAATGACCCAACTACAATTGAACCATCACCAGTCGATGCAAAGCACTGAAAGTTTGTGCCCCTGGAGAACTGATGCCCTTGAGTCCATTGCAACACTGGTGATTCCATAGCATTTGCTAAGTTCTGCACAATCCCCCTCCGGTCCCTCATATCCCACCGGCACAACCGGTTGTCATCAAGCCCCAAGAAGGTGGATTCCGACGGATCCATTTGTGCCCCCTTGCTATCGTTTGCGATATCCCTCATGTTAATGTCTGCTCCATCCTTCTCAAACTTCCATTCTGAGACCACCTTCCCCGTCTCAATGTCCAGTTGATGGACCCCCTTAGCATGTGGCTTCCCGTCAGTTGCTGGGCTCATCAGGAGCATGTTCGTCTCAGCCCGCATCAGAAGTGCCTTCTTTGGTGTGGATAAGTTTGTACTCCCTCCGGAGAACTTCACTGACACGCCCTTCCCATGTATCCCATGCTCGAAATTCCTCACCACCTGGATGCCCGAATCACCCACAAGAAAGCTATTATCCAGTGCACCCAGCGCAAGGCTCTGAATGCCACCACCCTCCTCCACAGGTTCCTCGAACTCCCTTAAGTCCTCCAACAGTGGCTTCAGCATTGGACTCCGTGCTGCCATCGGGCTGCGTCTGGGGCTCGGCGTGAACGCGTCCGTTGCGTCCTCCCATATGGACTCGTCGCCATCCTCCGGGCGCGCCCACGCCGCGAACTCCTTCCCGAACACCTTGGCGCGGCCCTCCTCCGTGGCGGCGACGCCGTGGCTGTTCTCGAACAGGCAGCTCTGGTACTTGGCGTAGAAATTGGCGTAGCCGTCGGCGTGGAGGAACTTGAGCGCCCAGACGCCGTCGGCCACGAAGTCGACGCGGCGCTGCGCGGGGAAAGTCTTGAGCTGCAGCTCTGGCCCGACCCTGGCCCGGATCTTGGACCCTACGACGAGGCACCACGGTCCGGTGGGCGTGGCGTCGTCGTCGGGGTCGGAGGCGTCGCCGGAGCGGAGAAAGGAGGCGGCGGCGAGGCGGTCAGAGACGATCCAGCGGGCGGAGGGGGAGGAGCCGCCAATGTGGAGGTAGAGCTTGACGGCGTTGAGGGCGGAGGCGATGGGGCCGGGGTTAGGGTTGGCGCCGGGGCTAGGGTTCGGGGAGATGGGCTCGGAGTACTTTAAGTGGAGGTTGCGGAGGTGGCGGTCGATGGAGGCGGGGGTCGCTGCTCCGGCCGCGCTGGCGGGGGCGGAGGCCGGGGGAGGCGTGGCGAAGTCGGAGGAGGCGTCGGAGGCGCGGGAGGCGGCGTCGTCGTTATCGGAGTCGGAGAGGTCGAGGTCCTCCCTGCTGTGCGATCCCCCCATGGCGGCGGCTAGGGTTTCGGCGACGAGGCGAATGGCAAGGGAGGGGAGCGTGTGGGAATTTGAAATTTGGGAGCGGAGCGAAGGGTGGTGGTGGGCAGGTGGGTCTGGCGCAGAATAGATGGACGTTGGGGCTCAGAATTGAAGTTTGAAGACGACCTCCAAATGGCACGCACTAATTCAAAAATCCTCAGGTGAAAGGGGGGTTTTCTTGAATTTTTTGGGTTAAAAGTTTGAATTTTTTAGTGGAAAGTTGGTTTTTTTCTTGTGTTGACAGTTTCGACTCGTTTGAATTGAAAGGTGAGTTTTTTCTTTCGGTTTTGAAAGTTCTGTTTCTCAAACTGAAACCTTTTGCTTTGTCGAATTGAATGGTTTCTAGCCGTCCGCATGCTCACTGGCCTTACATGCCCATAGACCTTAGCATGTCAATCGGGTTTATTTGGAATCCATGAATTTTACAGTTTAAAATCCATAAATGTAGAACAATTCCCTTGTTTCAAACAAGGTCTCTTCATAGATTCGAAATCTACACACTCATCGCTGTATGATAATGGTCACCTTCTCTATCTACAACCAAGGCACGGACAAGAACATGAGAAATAAAATTTCCGTCATTTGCCGTTTCGACTTTTCGTTGACTGAGAAGGAAACAAACTGCAGAGGGCAGACTCAACGTAGAATAGATAGCACAAACATCTGCAAAACATAGGATTTACCGAATTTTGAGTCTCATGGATGTTCCACGTTTGTATTTGAAAACTTTTAGGCCCGCTCAGCGTTGAGCGATGGGCGGCAACGTCGAGCGTTCGGCGTTGGTTCTACTATGCAGGTATTTTGTCATTTTTATCTTTTTTTGTATTTTTGTGTTTTTTTTTCCGTATTCCTTTACATTGTCTGCTCTAGATTAGCATACCGCTTTTAATTTTATATTTTTTAAATTTAATCTTTACTACTTAAAAAGAAGAGGATGGTGACTGCCGAAGTCTCCAACCAATCTAGACTGTCGAATCTTCCCTCCCATCCCCCTCCCAGCCAACCCTAAAACCCTCTAACCGCCGCCCCCCTCCTCCCCTCCCCCTCTCGGCCTCCCCTCTTCCCCCCACCCCCTCCCCCGACGCCGCCCTCCTCCCTCTCCTGGCCTCCGCCCGCCCCCCTCGCTCTCCCCCGCCGCACCCCTCTTCCCCCTCCCCTTCACCCGCCGCCACCTCCTCCCCCTCCCTCTCCCGGCCTCCCCTCCTCCCCCTCCCCCGCCGCTACCTCCTCCCCTCCGCCCGCCGCCCCTCCTCCCCCCCCCCCCCCGCCGTCCTCCTCCTCTCCCCGCTCCCTTCTTCGCTCTCTCCCCACCTCGCCGCCTCGCTCCCCGCCTCCTCGCTCTCCCCGCCGCCTCCCTCGCTCTCCCACCGCCCCGCCTCCTCCTCCCACCTCCCGCCGCCCGCCGCCCCGCCGCCCTCCCGCCGCCCGATCCGCCTCCCCTCGCTCTCCCCGCCCCTTGCCCTCCCTGCGCCCCGCTTCCTCGCCCTCCCCGCGAGCTCGCGAAAACCTCTTCCCGATGCCGCTGATGACGCCGCCCGCCTCGCTCACCATCGAGAGACCCTCGCCGCCGTCCGGTGGTGCTGCGCGCTCGACGCCGGATCCGCATGCAGAGGAGGCGGAGACGGGTCCGACACGAGCGAAGCTCGCCGATCCAACGCGAGGTGCTCGGATCCGGCGGGACAAGGGCGCAGCGGCCGGATTCGCTCGAGGCTGCCGGATCGAGGCGGAGTGGTGGACGACGCGATCCGACGACGGGAGGCCGGATCCTCTCGCCGCCTCGGTCGGCCTCCGCATGCGGCCGCCGCTTGGTCCGTCCTAGGAACCCCACTACCTCCTCCACCCTCCGGACGGCCTCCTCCTCGCGCCACCACCTCCTAGATGGCGTCGCCGAGCCTGGTCCACACGGTTGATGAAATCAAGACGCCACGACCGTAGTAGCTCGAGATCCGCCGCTGGTCCCCGCCGCCGCCGCCCCTCGCCGCGCCCCACCGCTCCCGCCTCCCCGCCACATTAAGGTATGCTTCACAAATAGCTATTGCTTTTGCTTGTGTATAATGTTGATTGTTGAAGATTACAGACATTAATGTTGATTGTTGCTTGTGTATAGTATTGCTACATGAGAATGCAAGATTTTCTCCATGCTTCTAATGAACATATACTGGAAAGTGGAAATGATGACATGATGATTGATGACTATGTACATGAAGGGATTAGCCTTTGAAATTGAGAAGTTTAAGCATTGTAAGATGTTTACTCCAAATCAATCTTTTCAATTTATAATCTATATCTGCACATCCAAATGCTCATTATATTTTTCAGTTTTAGTTTTCATCACATAAGAAAATCTAATGCATGCTGCCGAAAGTACCAACTAGAAATTGCTATCTTCCTAATCAGAAAGGAGTGGAGTGGGAGGGAGGGGAAGAGGCGGCGCGCGGGGTGGGGAGAGGGGAGCGGGGAGGTCTGTGAGGTCATGGTTCGAGAGTCGAGTAGCCTCTTTTCCTTTGGTTGTATTTTTGTGTTAACTTTTTTGTGATGGTCTGATTCGATTATTGTAATATCATTGTGATCTTCACATTTTTTGGCTTCACAATTTTTCCTTAAAATGCTCAGATGTACAGATCAAGCTCTAGCAACAACAAGAACCATCCCACACCTTGAAATTGATGGCAACCATCGCAAAGAACATTAACAAACGTGTGTTTATGAATCGTGAAGATCATTGCGATTACGCGTCATAGGATGAAAAAAGGTAGCTTCAGACAAGAAAGCTTACACCATGCTCTGCTGCAACCACTCAATACCATACCAAATGTGTGTGTTAAGCACTAATTAATCTGGTCTTAATGATCTTTATACAACTATATGTAGCTATAATTCATTTGTTACATATTGATTCGCATGTACTTGTAGACCATCAATTGAAGTTTTCAGAAGCTGGGAACAAATTAGAGGGTGTCTTCCATGAAACTCCAATTTGCTTACAAAAGGTATTTTCCCCTCTAGGAACAAACCTTAGGCACATCAGCCTCAACTGTGATTATCTATGCATTATAATTGTTCCACATTTATTGATTCCTTAGTCAGTATATAGTAGTCTACATATTCACATATACATAAATATCCAGTTCATGTATATCAGTATGGAGATGTAAAAAGCTATAAGCAAATTCAGACAAAGTTAATTTAAATAACCTAACTTACCATCTTACATGTGCTATTCTCTAGAAGCTTCATTTTGGTTATATGCATTAGGTGGCAGGCAGGCAGCAGATTGCCAAACTACCATACTGCCGTGTATTGACTGTTCATACCAACAGCTTGCTTATTAAACTGTCCTTGCCGAGCAGACACCGTGTATATTGATGTATCGTAGATCATTAAATTGAGATATTTCTTGGTAGCTAGGTAGGTTAGATTCGTTTCCTCTGCCATGCCATTTTAGCGGCACATGCATGCTACTGCCTTGGTGTAGTTTTTTTTTGGTCTGTTCGATTAGAGATCAGGACTTCAGATGAAGATGGGTGAGAAATTTTGAGTCTTTTTCTCTTGATAGATTGTTCTGAATTTCTCACCTTTCATCAGCTGGACTGTCCTATCTTCTGATCAAATTATTGTACCTAGACACTGAGAAAGGCATGCATGCTATATATTAGTGCTAGACATCAGGCATTTGGTTTGGCACTCACTCGAAACAACAAAGCGTGGATGATAATATATCCCTGTCTGTCTAAAATACTAAAATGTTTCTAGCCTTCCATGCACTTTCGTTCCAATTTTTGTCTGTCTCTGCAGGTGCGTATGCTTTCACATGTTTGATGAAATGCCAAACTACACCAGGGGTGCATGGTCATCATTCTTTCACAAGGTAAGCCCACTCGACTACCCTTCTCGCTGCATGCCTTTTTGTCTGTTGGTGATCATATAAGGCAAAAGTTGATCGGTGTTATGGTTCTTGGCTATTTTCCCTGTGCTTTATTCAACACCGACTGATATAATTCTACTGTCTTTTCTCTTGCAGCTTAGACTCACAATTTTTAGTTTCAACATCCACTGATGGCTCTTCAAGAATATAGAAGATAGACGAGGGTTACCATTTGTCAATTTGACTCGATCTTCGGTATGCTATGATAAACTTCTGCATTTCATGTTTCCTTGTTGAGATGGCTTAAACTTTAACCTTTTGTCCCTTTATTTTTCTATGCGGGATGAGAAGATTGAGTGTTGCCGCTTTTCTAGAGATGGCATGAAACCATTCTTGTTTGGCACAGTTGCAAAAGGTATGCTTTCTATTGAAGTCAAGACATAGATATATACATATAGCCCAGTTTAACTAAATCTGTATTCATCATTGGAACAAGTAACAAAGTTGTAACTGTTGTTTGGAACATAAGTGATTGGGCTAGAATTGGGTACAAAAGAATATTATGTATTAAGAATATGATGCCCCCTCCCCCCGCCTCCCCCTCGCTCTCCCGCCCCGCCGCTTATTTTATTTGTGTATTAAGAATATTATGGAAAAATATTGTTTACTATCATTTTTGTACATATTGTTGTATATGTGGTGCTTGTTCTATCATATTTTGCTAATATGATACTTGATTTATTTACGAGTATGAACATGCATGTTTTGTTTGACTAGTAAGGTGCCCGTGCGTTGCAACAAAAAACTAAATAAAATTGATGCATACTATGAAGCATCTTTTCAACAAATTTGCTTTCTTGGTATATAGCTAAGTGACTGGCAAACAAGCAAACCAGTTTTAGCCCACTCCATTACTAGGTGATATATGGATGTGTACTTTATTGATGAGACACTATGCGGTTCATTGTTAATTTAATTCTGCTGCAAGTGTTTTGGTCACTTTATTCTACTGCATGCTCTTATTCTACTACATGCTCTTATTGCTCTGTTTATGAGATACTATGCAGTTTATTCTTTTATCTAGCGCATGCGCTGATTTTTCTAAGCTTTTACAAGTCCTAATGGAGTGGGCTAAAACTGATTTGCTTGTTTGTCAGTCACTTAGCTATGTACCAAGAAAGCAAATTTGTTGAAAAGATGCTTCATAGTATGCATCAATTTTATTTAGTTTTTCGTTGCAACGCACGGGCACCTTACTAGTTATGTATAATAAGCTAACTCAGTTACAGTAAAAAATAAGTCAGTTACAGTAAAATTTCAGTCAAAAACTATCGCTATTCCGAACACTACCTTAATTGGACGATTTGTTCTTTAATACTGCAAGACCAAGACTTAACGAAGCTAAAACCAGACAGTGTGTAAGAATAAGGAGGCTCTCAGATTACTACCAATCTCCGACTTCGTCGATGATTTCAGCTTCAAATTGAAAAAAACACACGTACAAGCCAGGGAGAACAGTGACCATTGTTTCCAACAAGCTGGTCAGTAATGGAGAAAAATCGGAGATTTTACTAGCATAAGAAAGAAAAGCAAGAGATGGCACCACAGAAGCTGAAGCCAGGGAGAACAGTGACCATTGTTTCCAAAGAAAAGCAAGATGACCCGCTCGTTTCGGTTTTTTTCAGATTTAGTTTTTTTCACTATTTAGTAATTCGTCTTTTTCTTATTTTTTTAGATATTTTGTGCTTTTTTGTATTTTATTTTTTTCTTGTATTCCTTTGTATTGTTCGTGATGGGGTTAATATATTTTTTCTATTTTTACATTTTTTTTAAATTTAATTATGTCTAATAAATCAACTCAGCTACAGTAAAAAAAATCAGCTACAATAAAATTTCAGTCAGAAGCCATCGCTATTCCGAACGCCAACGCTGATGTAAATCCTCCTTTATAACGTCTCAAAAAAAAACTCCTCTATGTTTAGGTGGCCATCACTCACCATTGATAAGGCTTAGGCTAGTACTTGTGCCTGAAATGACATTTGTGATTCATCTTGAGAATAGTAATGGACTGATGGTTTATGGTATGGGGCACATGTAGAGCTTATCTCAGGAGACTCTTCTACTTCACCCGATACCATTACCGGTACCGATACGGCATCATTTCAAGATTAATGACAGACAGTAACCTCTTTTAAAAACCGTCACTATCATTTGAGACGTATGAACAGCAGCCTTCATGGATTATGAATTAACAATCAGTTAACCATTGGGTTCAATCAACCAAAACAGCAGAGAAGAGGAACCCAGCAACACAGAACTCATCCATTGCAGTTAGAAATTACACCTATGTGAAAACTAGCATCAATGGTTATGGTAGAGTTCAGCCTAAAATTACTAAAAAAATCTAATCAATGCTGATTAACTCATCAGGTACTGAAAGTCTGAAACGAGTTTTCAGAAATTAAACTGTTACTGTGAGATTGCTCAATGCATAGTGGTTAGAAAGTAACATGACAAGCATAAATGATGCCCATTTTTATCATATGCATGGTTCCATACTTCCATACCATCCCTAGATGCATAAATGAGTGTAAATGATGCCAAGTGTCAAGTTCGCAATATCTGACTTCAAATAAAAAAGTTCCCAACAATATTCAAGGATGTAGCTCAACCAAACATTCAATTTTTTTGTTCTAAAAAAACAGCAGTTGGATTCTATAAAAGCCTCAACAAGGTGGGTTTGACAAGTTCTTCTCTATTCAGAATTCAGAAACAACCGCTGTCATGTTTAAGACATGAGAACCTTCAAATTTCAATGCATGAAAAAGTTATCTTGATCCTCAGGTTAGTATGGAAGGGCCAAAATATAGAACTCAGCTACCTAGAAGAGCTATCCATGCATAAGCTAAATAAATACACACCAATTTAGCCCCATAAGCAAAATCCACCATAAAACAGGTAACTCCTAGAACTAAAGGGCAAGAAGAACAGAAAAACTGGGGGCAACTAACTCATTTTGCAGCTAAATTTTGGATCAAGTTCTCTCCCTAGGTTTCGAGTAACAGAAGCTTTCAATAACTCATTCATCTCGAGTTCTTGACATCACTACGTTGATATTGTAAAAGCACAAAAGCAACACACCAAAGCTTATCCCGTTGTTAGCTACCAATCATTTGCATCATGATTCACAAGTTGCACCACAAGCAACATGCATCAGCTACATAGTACTGGTAAAGTTGATAATGCAAAATTCTCTGAAATAAGAAACTTTCATGCATCACTTTCCTGCTTCTTTCTTTACAACAGCAGAAAGATCCATACAAAGTCTACAGCTACCACTACACACAAAGATGGAAGGCTTTTCGTCAAACACTCAATGGGGACCAAACGTTACAGCCCTCGCGGGCGCAGAGCGCCACCACCGCGGCGGCGCAAACCACAAAGGCAGCGCCTTTATGCCGTGTCGTGCCGAGAATTGCACCATCAGCTCATGGAGACGGCGACCGCGGCTCGGCAGACGGGGCAAGCGGGCGACCTGGCGAGCCACCGGTCGACGCAGGCGGCGTGAAACGCGTGGCCGCAGGCGGGCAGCGCGCGCCACCGCTCGCCGGCGAGCTCGGCCTCGAGGCAGACGGCGCAGAGCTGCGGCGAGGAGGAGGAGGAAGCGAAGCAGGGTAGGAGGCGGAGGTCAGCAGGCGAGAGGCCGAGGCGAGGAAGCGGCGGCGGAGGGGAAGGGGTGGAGGCGGTCGGGACGCGGTAGAGGCTGCCTCCGTTGTGGTGGTGGCGGAAGGCGCGCGCGGCGATGACGAGGTGGAGCAGGAGGATGGCGGCAGCGGCGGCGAAGAGGAAGAAGAGGGCAAGCGCGGCGGCCATCACCGCGGCCTGGACGCCGATGGACAGCAGCCGCGCGCCAGCTCCGGAGCAAGCGCCGGCGGGGCGGCGGAGATTGGCGTCCCGCCGGGGAGGCTCCAGCGCGGAGGCGGGCGGAGGCATTTGGGGCGGCCGGGCCGGCGTGTTTAGCTTGGCTCTCGGTCGGCGCAGCGGGTTGGAATGGGATATTTGGCGAGGAAGATTTTTCGGGGAATTGGAGCTTGGAGTTTGGTTTGGATGGACGGGTTCCGACTAAGAGCTGTCGGCTGCTATTGCCTGTCAGCCTGAGGTGTGTTATTATAGATCTGGTTCAAATATAATATAGCTCGTTTGGACAATAGATTGTATCGGCACGGTCTAGTGGATCGTACTGAGGTTGCGCCGAGCGACCGGTACGAGCAAATAATTCAAAAAATATGAAAATTTTTCTATAAATAGAGGGGCATCTGGTCTCCATTCTCTACACTTCAAACCACACTCTCATCTCTCTATTTAGCTGTGAAAAATTTAGTAGTGTTTGTGAAATTTTGGTAAAATTAGTGAGAAATTCGTGTGAAATTCAGAAAATTCAAGAAACTTCAAAAAAATTTCGGAGAGCTGCAAAAAAAGGTAATAGTGCTATTTTATTTCAATTTGTTCACATTATTTTCTAATTGAATAATAAGCTAATCACTTAATTGTACTTTACTATTTCAATTTACTGTTAATTCAATGGAGAACTATGATTTTCAACTCTCTGAATTCGGCCTTATGACGGAGAATATGCAATCCTTACAAGAAGGATATCCATCTGCAGAAAGATCCACATCCACAACAAACTATAGAACCAGAAGAAGCGGTCGGCCCGACGGCGTAGGGTCCAATTGATCTATTTTCTACTGGCTCAACAAGTGCATCTACAACCCATAGCACATGTTCAAAAAGATCAAGAGTTACTACATCAGGAGTCTAGAATGATTTCGATAGAAATTTTAGGACCGACGATGATGAAAATTCGGTAAAGTATGTTGTTTGTAAAATTTGTGGTAATGAATTAACTGCAAAATCTTTAGGTGGGACAGGCTACCTGCAACGGCATGCTGTAAGCTGCAAAAGAAGGCAGAGAATACAAATGCACCAAACGCAGCTGCAATATAATCCCGACGGCCCAGTACGTACTTGGGAGTACAATCCGGAGGTAGCTCGTAAATTTTTTTGTAGATTAATTGCTTATCAAGATTTATCTTTAATTTTTTGTGAGTCTGATGCTTTTCAAAAATATATTAGAACTGCTCATAACCCTCAATTTAGTGTTGTATCTAGGCAAACTATAACTAGAGATTTAATTAAATATTATAACAAATGTCGTAAAAAATTGAAAGAAATATATCATACTTGTACATTCTCTATTATTTTGACATCAAATATATGAAGTGATAGAGTAAGGAAGGATTATATTAATGTTGTTGCTCATTATGTTAATAATGACTAGGTAATAGAAAAAAGAATTATAGGATTTAAATTAATTAATGCTTCATATACTGTTGAAAATATTACATAATGCTTTTATTAAAGTTGTAGAAGATTTTGACCTCATGGATAAGATTTTTTTCTATAACTTTAGATAACGCAGCTGCAAACACTAAGACTATGTAAATTCTTAGTCTTTTATCTAATACTTATGCACAATCTTTCTTGCTGCATCAACGTTTTGCTTGTCATATTATTAATCTCATTGTTAAATCTGGTTTAAAAAGATTAAATGATTGGATTGATTCTTTAGAGATGCAATTTCATATATTAATTGTTCTAACCAACAAATAGCCGCATGTAAGAGCTTTTACATAACAATAAATGTCCGCTCTAGAAAATTTGGCTTAGATATACCTGTTAGATGGAACTCTACTTACCTTATGTTTAAACATATATTGCCATATAAGATCACATTATCTGTTTTCCTTCACACTCAAGTTCATCAATCGCATAGCTTCTTAAGTAGAACCCAAGTTAGAAACCCCGAACTTACTGAGGACGATTGAGTTGTTGGTGAAAAAATATTTTCTTTTTTAGAACTTTTTCATAATCTTACACTTTGTCTTTCTGAAGTATACTACCCAACCTCTCATATAATTATTGTTCATAACATTCTCGAAATTACCACTCACCTAAAAACTTTTGAAAATGATCCTATACTACGAGATATTGTTGTTATCATGAAAACTAAGTTTTTAAAATATTGGAGGAAAATTCCTATTTTATATGCATTCGCCTTTATTTTGGATTCTAGAGCCAAACTCCAAGGATTTATAAATGTACTACAACTTTTAAATGATGTTGCTGGTTTAGATTATTGTATATACTACAGAGTAGTTAACAATAAATTACATGAGGTATACGAGAAATACGAAAATAAGTTTGGGTCATTGCGTTTGAAAAAACCCTAGATAACCCCTAGCACCTCTGTGGGGACTATGCAATGGGGCAAGATATTTGGTTCTTCCTCTCGATGTTTTCATGCAGGTACACATCAGTTAGGAGAAGCAATGCGGCAAAGTACCGGGGGCATATCAAGCTATCTCAACAGTGATAGCGTCAGCTTTGAGTAAGAGTTGAACATCTTCTCATGGTGGCAAAACTAGAAAGTAACATATCCAGTGCTATCCATATTAGCATGGGATGTGTTGACTGTTCATGTCTCTATGGTCTCCTCGGAGCAGCCTTCAGTCTATTTAGAAGAATAATCAAGGAACAACGAACAAGTCTCTCGAACGTGATCGTCGAAATCCTTCTCACAGAATACAGACTTAGAAGAATCTTTTAATAATCTGTATTTAGATAGGAATGAATATGATTTTTAATATTTTTCTTCAGATGTAGTCACTAGTGAACTTTATAGGATGTACTCTTTTTTTACCAAGGTTTTCTTGAATTGAGTTTTTACTTGGTAAAGTTTTTTTAATGAGATAGCCATGCAATGTAATTTAACAAGTTAATAAAGCTCATATATCATTGATAATAATTATCTTGATGATTAAAAATGTCTATATTTTTTTATATTGTTTTGTAATTTTTTACATTTTCCATAATTTTTCTATATTTTCTACAATTTTTCTATATTTTCTGCATTTTTTTGGGCTAAACAGGCCAACCATGCCGGCATAGCCTATTTAGCCCCAATCGTGCCCGTACCAGCACGACACGATCACGGACCGTGCCTGGGCCCGGTTCTCGGCCCGTGGGCAAACACGGCACAGCCCGTTTATTATCTGTGCCTAAACGGGCCATGCTTGCCCCGGGCCTATGCCGTGCCGGCTCGGCACAGCCCGTTGGACAACTCTAGTTCCGACTCCGGCATACGCACTCCTTTTCTACCTTTGTTATCCCTGATGATTATATAAAAAAACTTGACGTCGACGAGGGTTGTTCATGTTTTCTTTAGAACAGGGTTGTTGATGAGTTGAACTGTGGAATATGCTACAACAATTTTAGTTTTGGTCAAGAGCAGAGCAAAAAATATTAACTTAGGCAAGTCTAATTATGGCTAACATGTTAAAAAAAAGTGAAGTAACAAGAACTATCTGTTTCACACTCTCACCGTCTGTAAGGCCTCGCTCAAGTTAGAGTTTTTTTTCACTGTTTAGTGACGAAAACACTATAGCAGTGACGAAATCACTGTAGCAATTTTTGTCACGTAGTAAATTTTTTTGGTTTTTTTGCGTTTCGTTTTTCTCGTATTCCTTTGCATTGTCCGCTCTAGACTAGCGAGCTGTTTTTATTTTTACATTTTTTTAAATTTAATTATGCCTAATATGTCACTCAGCTACAGTAGAAAAATAAGCCAGCTACAGTAAAATTTCAGCAAAAACCAAAAGCCATCGCTATTCCGAACGCCCTCTAATTTCAAATATCAATTTATGACTAACGGAATTAGCAAAAATGCAAAACTGGGATTTAGGGCCAATGGGAATGAATTTATGATTATCTGTTTCAGTTGCAGTGCTGCACCTCCGTGTCGGCACCCCACCGTAGTGTCGTGTCGGCACCTACGCCTTCTTTCGCTGCGGCCTCCCACCCACTCCAGCCTCAAGATGGCAACGGGTAGATACCCGCTGGGTATTGCCAACCCATACCCGTACCCGATACCTGCACCAGCTACAATATCCGTACCCACACCCGGGTATAAAAACATACCTGTACCCGCACCCGCGCGGGTATTTATACCCAACCGGGTAACCCATACCCGAATTGATAAGGGTATATACGAGGCACAGGTATATACGGGTGCGGGTATTTCCATCGGCTTCGTTTCGAATATATATATACGGGCCACATGTATATGTACCCGTTGCTATCTCTAGTATACACCCGGCCAGGTATATTTTACCCGCGGGTATGCGGGTACAGATAGTATATACCCGCACCCGTATACCCGATAGGTAGAGTTTTTTGCTCATTAGCATACCCGCGGGTGAAGATATCTTTTCATACCCACCTCCTTATCGGGTAAAATCCATCGGGTACTCAGGTTTTAGTACCTGTTACCATCCCTACTCCAGCCTCCTCACTTCTCCCCAAATCTGTCTGACGTGTGGCCGGTGGCGAAGCCACACCTGGCGATCCTGGTGGCTGCCCGGGCTCACCAAAGAACCTTCATTAAGGAGCAGTGGAGCTTCACCGCCGTTAGAGGAGTTGAAGATGGTGTTTTTCTATGCAAACGCTCACCGTAATTAGACTTGCCTGGGATCTAAATATTCCCTGACTCTGACATTGGTTCCCACGCGCTGCCCATGCCCAGGCATGCGGCCTAGCCGCTACAAGACGTCGTCTTCTACCTCAAGAACGCCTCCTTCCCGACAAGCGCCATGGATCGTCTTACCTCGGCACCGGTGACCCCATGGGGTCTAGGGGTTAGCTAGCTTGAAGCCAGAGCAAGTGCCCTCTCTGCTGCTCATAGGGTTGGCTCCGCCGCTGGTTTTGGTCTTCGTTTCGATCGGGACAGTCAGAAAGAGTATTAAAGGCGTGGCGTAGCTGCTGAAATTTTCTTCTGCTCGAAAAAACAATGGATTGTTAGTTCCCTTTGGACGGCGTACACACGGCCTGAGTAGGCATATCACAGTTGAAGGCAGCTTTGAAGGTGGGTACACCAGTGTCAAATGAAAAGGAGAAAGATGGAAAGTATATCGGAGCAATCTTGCTAGTTTGGTAGGAACAATCGTCTTTCCGCGTCAGAAGCTCATAAATTGGAAGCAAGTCCTGTACAGTCGTGGCAAGAACCCAAGCGTACAACAAACAGCCCGCGTGGTAGCAGCTTCCCCCGCGGCACCACCATCCAGGCTCCGAGCACCGGGGGCCGTCCACCCCAGCATGGAATATTTCTCAGAAACGTCGTCCGCGCCAGTGCGCCACGCGGAGATCCGTCTCGGCCGCGGCAGCGCCGAAGCGACGCGACTCCAACTGCCTCGGCCTTTGGATGAATGAGATAAGATGATTCTGTATTTGGTGGGATGGGATAGGATGGGATGATAACAAGAGTTTGTTTGATCGGGTGGATGAAATGGCACATGTTATTGTTTGGTCGGGTGGAGGAGGATAGATAGGATGAGCTAATTTTATGTTTGATTTGGTGGACAAAGTTAGATGAGATAGGTTACAATAACCTCTGATGAGATTATCTTACATTCTGTAATGGTTCGGAGAAGTTCTGCGCGCTTACGCGGAAACTGAGCTGATGCCTCTGATAATTGATAAGCGAATGGACCAGGACAAGGTTGCAATGGATGATTAAACTATGAGATTATTAAGATTGACAAGCAAATACCCAATTGGTGAGGCTTCGACATTGATGTCTTGATATGTAAAATGTGGTTGAGGGAATGTTTCAATATGCAATCACAAGCTATTGCTCGTGGATTTGCGGTTTTGAAGTAGAGCTTGCATTCATGGAGAAGGAATGAATGTATCATTATCTGAAGATTCCACTCCACAGTTGTAGCGTTACCTGTTCATTGGCTTTTTGATCGTTGGTGTGCTGGAATTTGTGAGCTGGCCTATTCTGAATTTTTCTTGTCTATAAACAGCAAGACTCATTTACATTAGATTAGCTTCATAACTCATAAGGACCAACACATGATGGAATTATAAAATGCTGCTCTAAGCAGGATGGAAGGCACAATTTCAAGACTAGCAAAAGCACAAGCTTCCATACTTACAAAATTTTCATCAGATTGAGAAGTCAGCAATGTCCATTCAGTTGGCGTATTGGCGAGTGAATGTGTAGAACTACTGATTTCAGCAAACAGGACACAGATCTGATCCTTGGTACAAAAAAGGCATAATTACAACTGATAGATTCTAGAGTCGACACAGCAGAGCAAAAGTTGACCAAGTGATACACCTACATTACAAAAAGAATCTACAAACTAAACCAACTCTGACAAACAACCTAAAGTGCGGCTCAAGAGAAACATCTATGCGTGCATCGGGTATAATTGGAGCTTCACAGGGCGCTTCTCTTTTCCCAGTAGGCAGAATATAAGGAGAAGGGAATTACGGAGAATGGAGGAAATTACAATCTCTAGATTTCTTCCTAAATTTCTTCCTAAAGTGCTCTCTAAATTTTAGATCCAACAAACATACCTTCAGTTTGGGACGACCACCAAACCACAGATGGTGGGGGAGGGAGAGAGAACCATCGATCATCGATCGAAGTCTCGTGAAGCGAATATTGGAAGGGTAAATATGTATCCGGTATATCTATGTCTAACTCCCACTCCGAGAAAAAATACAAAATATGATACGGAATGAGTGATATCCGTCTATATATATTTATATGTCAAGTGATATAAGAATATATGTTGTGACGTTGCTTAGAAACAAGATAACAGATAGATGAATTAGCGTATCTAAATAGGCGGAGAATATTAAGTACTCTTACTTCGATATGTCGATGATTAGTATCTTCATGTTTGCTCTAATTGCATTCATACTGTCCAATGTCCTATATAGGGGTGTACAAGAAGCGGATAATTTCCGTCTGACTAACCGTATAAAGGCTTGTAGAACGAATACGAAATAAAAAAGGGTATCCGATACTATCCGTATTTGACTCTGAGAAAGACACAGAATAAAAAACCAAAAAACACAAAAAAAATCAAATAGAGATAAAAATGCTACAGTACTTTGAACGTGACTACAATGAACACCAAGCCAATCGCGCTGAAAAAAAGTTCACCTGATCGCTGCCTAAACCTAGGGCCACTGCCACCGGATCAATTCACTGGAAGGCCTGACACCGATCCCATCATCTTATTTTTGTAGTACAACCTCAAGCTGCAGACCGGACTGGACCGGACCAACATCTCTATCTATGAATGGAGTGGCACGAGAGAAAAAGAAAAAGAAATTTCTATTGCCGATGCCCTGGTGAAAAGGAAAAACAGGGCACGACGTGAGATGTACCGGAACATCGAATCACTTTCTTTCCTCTCCACCTCAACCGCTCGGGATTCTCTGACTTAAGTTAGGCCGTGACTTAACCAATCTTGGCCGTCCATCTCTGTATGGACGGTCCAGATTATTTCTAATTTTTTTTTAAAAAAATTAGAAATAATTTGGACCGTCCATACAGAGATGGACGGTCCAGATCGACTAAGTCACGGATAACTTACCGAAGATAAGTCAGAGAATCCCGATTGCACCTCAACACCTCCATGATCGATCATGTTACATACTGAATGGCCGCAGGCCGGCAGCTGGTCACATGGGTTGGTGAGATCCTAGGATGCCCTGCCCATGCGTGCAAGCACCTAAAGCGACAATGGAGCAAATCGCAGAGCGCACAGCTTGCATGCTTTGAACGGATCGAACGGGCAGGCAAATCATCGATGTTTCAATCGGATCGAAAACAAAAACACCACACCAGATTCACCGAGTGAAGTAAACTGACCATGGGCTCTGTTTCTCTTCCTCAAGATGATTCATGAAACCAGAATTGTACTACATCGTACACACATGTGATGTGAATGCATCTATCTCGCATTTCTGATGAACTTCTTTACAGGGTACATCTTTTTTTTATACCAATAAACACGTATGTATAGTATTTTTCATACTTCCAGGAATGCATACTTCTACCTTCTAATATACCACTTAAACGAACGTGTTATATCTCTT
Organism: Melocanna baccifera; assembly: GCA_036346265.1. NCBI lineage: Eukaryota > Viridiplantae > Streptophyta > Magnoliopsida > Poales > Poaceae > Melocanna > Melocanna baccifera. The sequence goes on along the minus strand of CM070679.1, from coordinate 33,480,319 downwards.
TATCATTTTGAAGTATCTTATAATCATTACTGAAAGGTGCAATGTATGTTTTTTTGGCAATGCCTAGCAAGGTCCAGCAACTTCTTCTTGAACTCTTGTTTCAATTTATTTAAATAAAAAACTTCTTGAACTACGTGATTTGGGTTGTCATCACCTGCTAGCCCATCTGGCATGGTTAATGTTGGTCGGCCCAGCCTGACTAAAGTGGGCTTTCCTGACCGAATCTGAAGCTTGGCCAGGCCAACAACGTAAGAGTAGAGTTTAAATTTTGAGTTAAATTTCCTCCTGTATCTCTCTCTCTTTTTTTTTTTTTGAAATTTGGCCAGAAACTCTAGCATTAACTTCAGAACGAGGTAGGCACCCAGGTGAATTCTAGAATTCAAACCCGGGTGTGCGAGGGGACGACGCCACCTCTTTTACCAACCGGCCACGGGCCAGTTCCTTCTTCTGTGTTTCTCTGGCCGGCTCGTTTCAGGTTATGCTGATCAATTACCATCCTACATTTATGTCTAGGAAAAAATGCCATCCAAAATTCCAAGGTGGTCATTAGCTTGTCTAACTCTTAACAATGTTCTCTATTCATTCTCTCTCGCATGGCAATTCCCACTACTATAGAAATCATCATCATAGATGGTTCAAAAACGTCATCACAGACAGTTTTTTGAACCATTTGAATTTATGAGTCAGTGATAATCGAAGGTTATCACAGACGGTTTGTGAGCCGTCTGTGATAAATACAATACAGATGGTTTGTAACTAGAACCGTCTGTAAAAAACACTATTACAGACAGTTCTATATATAGAACCGTCTGTGATACTCGCATATAGAACCATCTGTGAAAAACACTATTACAGACGGTTCTATATATAGAACCGTCCGTGATACTCGCATATAGAACCGTCTGTGATGTGCGAGTATCACAGATAGAATCGTCTGTGATATTCTTCACAGATGGTTTATACTATAAAATCGTCTGTGATAGTTCATTCTATACTTAAAATATTTTCTATTTTTGAATTAGTCCCCGAAAATATTAGCTATGCCGTTTGAAAACAAGCAAATACGATAGTAAATATAGCAGAGAACATTCTATTTATATTACAATCCACAATTACAATATTACAAGATTACAATGCACCATTACAATATCACAAGATTACAATGCACCTTTACAATATCACAATATTACAATCCACTATTAAAATATCACAAGATTACAATCCACCATTACAATATCACAAGCTATGCCTCTCGTCCCTGATGCAGCTCGGGTAGGCCTTCTTGGTGGCCGCCTCACTGTAATTAAAAGAAACAATAGAGGGAGGAAGCCCTAAACGCCATAAATTAGCAACACAAAGTTATAGAATCAAATACTAGAAGAAACAATGGAGAGAGCCCTAACTACAAAGAGGTTGATTGAGGAGGAGACAGTAAGGAGCCTAGAGAGATTTTGAGCGCATAAAGGGTAGGGGATGGGTTCAAGTGAGTATTTATAGGGGAGAGAGAGGTGGGACGATCTATGGGGTGCGGGTTGGTTGGTTTGTATTGGCTGGAATTGGGTTGAGGAGGATTGACGAGCCCAGTGGTCAACGACCAATTTATCATAGACGGTTCTTATCAAGAACCGTCTGTAAAAGTATCACAGACGGTTCTTATTAAAAACTGTCTGTGATATTGGCTATATTTATACCGATACAATATAAACAACTAGTCTCAAAGTATGAAATAGCAAAATTTTGTATGGCTTATATATACTCATTTGAAAGGTTTCGACGAGATCTACAACTTTGTTGTTAATACAAACCCTAAATTTCGAAGGAAAGATCAAAATTTTTGGCAAAAATAGAATTCAAAAATTTCCAATTCGAATTTGATGCTACAAATGACCGATTTTCGAGGTCTTCGAAGGCAACTAGCACATACTAGTCCCTTTTTTGATCGGATTCATTGTTAGCTTTCCAACGAGAACAAGAACGTCAAAAACGGACACCGTATGTAAAAGTTATGCCCGTTTTACTGAAGGTGTGTCAAAACAGAATCCTACTTGAACTCAGACGAAAAATTATAAAAGTTTAGGGGTATATGAGGCGGGAAACATATCACAGACGGTTTAATTAAGAATCGTCTGTGATATTCCGCAATACCACAGACGGTTCTGAATTAAGAACCATCTATGATATTGGTCATATCACATACGATTTTTTAATAAGAACCGTCTGTGATTGCATTTAATACAGTCGGTTTTTATGAACCGACTGTGATGAGACATCTAATATAAACTTTTTTGTAGTAGTGTCCGACCAACTAGGGTTAGATTTTTTTGAACTTGCCGTTTGTAGCTTTTGCTACAATAACTAGAGCAGATACATGTTGAGCAGTGGGGTGGCACAGGCCACCGAGCTGATTTTAATTTTTGTTACTTAGAGTATAAGTTTACATAGTGTGTGTCTCTACATGTCAAAAACTAGTGCCCCCACATACCAAGGACTACATTATCTAAAAGAAAGAATGCTTAATATGTTGACAAATGAGGGGAGAAAAGAAAAGAAAAAAATACACAGGACGTTGACAAAGCAAGACACTCCCAAAATATACGTGCAAGTTGAAGTTGACACGACACATCATATCAACCGACCGTAAAAAAGAACAAAATAATATAAGCTACTCGAACCGATTGAGTGTGGGCCACCAGTTGGTTCAGCCCTAAGCCAGCGCCAGCCCAAGGCCCAAGCTAGTACCAATCCCAAGCCAACCAAATAGCCAACGCTAGGTCCAAACAACACTTAACCTATCTTCCCTTGTTCCCCACGCGGCACACGACGCACACAACCATTCGTCTGCAGTAGTGACTGGCCTAGGGTCGAAATTGTCATTGTCCAAGAACACACTAGCCGCTTCTCGCCTATGTCTGCGTGCATCGGATGGTATGGTTAGATTTATAGCTGTGTTAATCTCACTACGCGTGCATGCAAATAGAGTAAATCTCGATGTATGTATGTTGTATACAATACGACTGATGATCACAACAATAGGTGAGGTCATCCACTCATCGTCTCGTCCTGACTCTTTGCTTTCAAAGTTCAAATGTTCAATGATCTTCATAGCTAACAAAGTAACAATTAGTCAACCAAAATAGGTACTAAATTTTGTGATTTAGATTTTAGGGTTTAAATTCATGATATTTAAAATATTTGTGAGTTAAGGTTTTAATATTAGAATGCCCTGTTTCAGTTTAAATTAAAGATTTTTCAATATGTTTTAATATCTAAGTCAATGTGTTCTAACTTTTAATAATTATCATCTCCCCAAGGCAGGTGATCGGTAGTCATGGAACTATTTCTAAAAAGAAAGGCATCAAGATTAAGTGCAAATGTTACGAATACAAAAAGTCCAAAAATCAATTGGGAAGAGGAGATTCAGTTTGATCTAGGAAAAAGAAAAGGAATAGATGACTATCTCCCCACTTAAAATGATGTGGTAAGAAAAAGTATTTAGATAATGGGTCTTGCTGACCTCGACATATGATTTTTCATATACAATATTTGGGAAGAAAAAAAAGAAGATTTAACCCTGCATAGTTTGATCAGTATGGCAGTTGGCTTGAGTATAGCGATTCTAAAGATATAAAATTTAGAATGTATTACTATTAACTACATTATTGTTGAATGCGTAGATAAGTACACGCATGGAACATAAGGCCCTCACATTATTTTTATTATAGATTTGCCACTGACAGTAACTAGCTTTTAAACTATATATTTTTTCAAAACAGGATCTACAAGTCGATTTAAGTAAATACTATACTAATTTCAGCTATATCGGTCAAAATGATATGCAACTGTCTCTTTCTTCGTATTCTCTTGCGAATAGACAGAATTCAAAAGTCATAAACCATAGCCTAAAAAACTTGCTCTATAGTTTTCTGTCCATTGTTCACAAAAGAGATCAAGTGCAACAATAGATCTGAATCTACTGTCCTGTATGTGTAATAGTCAGTTTTTGGTAGTCTGTAGCGCTGAGTGCATGGATTGCTAATTAATCTGGTGCAGCGCTGGAGTTTCTGGAGCCAGACGACGTCTGCTTTGCTTGGTTTCATTTTTAGAAGTAAACATGGGACCGGAGTTTTGCCCTGTTCTTGTAGGGGTGGGGGTAATTAATTTAATCTCTGAAGAATGCTTTTATTCATCATCCCTGTGGTGCACATCAAAGTTTGACAAGAATATCGGAATACAAGAATACGGAGGGAGCGGTCGATCGAGCAGCCGGCCGTTCGTTTTCAGCTAGGTTCTGCACCTGCGCCTCGCCACTGTCCGTCGTGTCCATGCATCGCCCCGAGCTCACGCCGGCGTCAGGCCGTGCTTGAGCGCAGCCCTCCACACGACGTCGATCCGGTCGACGTCGACCGCGCCGACCTCGTGGTGCGTCCACCCTTCCAGGAAGTGCACCACGCCGCCGGCGTGGCACGCGTGCACCACCCCCCTCTCCATCGTGTACTGCACAAACAACAGGTCGTCGGTATGCAGTGACATGCATGGATCAGACAGTGATGTGCTTTGGTGCTGTTGTTACCTCGCATGAGCCGAGGCCCTGCACGTCCTTGGGGAGCCTCATGGCGGCGAGCTTGCCGTAGGTGCAGTCCCGGCGGAACCCGATGATCGGCGGCACGACGAACTGGTGGAAGTGCGTGCCCGACGGCGCCCACCGCTGCTCCCTCGGCGACAGCCACTTGCCCACGATCCATGTCTGCAACAACAACATCCACCATGCACGACCAACGTTACCATTGCTCACATCCCCAACAAGAAGGCAAGAAGGCATGCGTGCTTATACAAGTAGTCAAGTACGGTACAAATTCAACACGAGCATGCCAATCACCTTGCAGTTTTGTGCAGCCTGGTACTTGGTGACCTGCACAAGGTACTGCTGGAACTCTGCCGGTGCTTCCCTTTGGATCTTCAGGAACCTCTCTGATGACGTTGTTAACATCTGAAACCAAACAAAAGGGGGTCATTTAAACCTCTTGTTGAGGCTCTTTTTTCTTGCTGTGAATACTGAAAGTTTGTGTGAGTTCAGGTATGTTACCAAGACTCTCATCTTTTTCCTGCAGAGGTAGAGAGCGATGGCTCTGCCGAGCTTGGACGTGGCACCAGTGAGGAACACGTCCTTGGCGTTGCTGGGGATCTTGTTGAGGATCACGGCTGCCGTCAGGGTGTTGCCGTGCACCACCCTCACCCTGAGGTGAGGGTGCTTGTTAACAAACAGAGTGCCACCTCCATTGAGTGCCTCGTTCTGATAGAGAAAAAAAATCAGATATAAAGGAGAGCTTTTAAGATCAAATGTCTGCAATTTGACTAGTGCTCCATGATTTAAAGAAGTTAAAGCACTAATGCCACAGTTTGGAACAAACTGTTTTGCTATATTGTATGCTCAAAATTCTTGTGAAATTCCTGCATTCCATTCAAATATAGAGTCCAAATTGGCAGATTCTAAAGTATAGGGGGGCATGACATGACTTGGCTTTGGGCTAGTTTTTGTCATCCCTGTTCAGCACAGTTCAAACCTTGAGCGGGGCCAAGCCAAATCTACACAGAGATTTGGCAGAGAGACACATGATCACTGAAGACCACAGCTAACTGCAAGGAAACAGACAAGTGCCTGTGCCTGCACGCTTTGTAACTCCCAATCTACAGTCTCCATGGCACCAGTTGCCGCCATGATTGGGGCACATAGACAGGATAAGCTGTGCCAAAATGCTCCTGCCTACTCTATTCTATTCACACGCAGATTTGACCAGCCACCCATGGCCCACAATGCAGCCACACTGACACAGAACCCGGTGTGGTGGCAGTAGCACTAGCACACGAACATGACACTTTTGCTACTGCTGCTAGCTTACGCTAATCTTGTCAAAGGGAGAGTAATGCGCCTTGCTTCTGCCAACCTATCCCATGCGCTGCACTGCGTCGATAATTTGCCTGCCGCTCCTCAAGGCTCTCACATGCCTCCCATAATGGGTGCTACTGATCTGACTAAGGAGTACTGTGCTACCCAAAACTGCCCAACTATATATACGGACACATGAGCTAGAAAGTGGTGGCATGGGTCATTGCACAAAAAAAGGGGGAAAGAAAAACAGAGAGCAAAGAATACTACTGATCTGAATTGAGTAGGAGCATGTGCTATATCCAGTAATGCCCAACTACATCGATCTCTATGTATACAACACATGAGCCAGAAAGAGGAGTGGGTCATTGCCAAAAGGAAAAAGGAAAAGAAAAGAATTTCCGAAGGTAAGATACAGTTAGCAAGAAAGAGGAGTGGGTCATTGACAGGTTCATTAGTGGCTGACCTTATTAAGAGCGGCGAGGCTGAGCACCTTGACGCCCATCCTGTCCGCCCTCAGGATCGCCAGCTCGATCTGGTGGTTGATGCCCTTCTTGGCCGCCGGTATGTAGTACTGTTCATCGACATGGCGGCCAGGCACAGGCAGGCAGTTTAGATGGCCGGCCGTCAGGTCATAAATAGCTAGCGCGTGAGTGCACGCGAGGGGTGCACGGGACTGTGTATGTAGAAGAAATTAGGTTTGCGTTAGGGTTTGTGACCTGGAAGCCGTATCTGGGGACGGTCCAGGTCTGGTGCAGGTGGCCGCGGAGGTAGTAGAAGCTGACGAGGAAGGTCTTGGAGCAGCACCACATGAGCACCATGAAGCCGAAGGCGACGGGCCAGAAGGGCAGCAGGATGAAGTGGTTGGCGGCGAACGGCACCGCGCTGCACGACCGGAGCACGAACGGCACGTGCATCGACGCCATCATGTCCACCACGTGAGCCAGGAACACGAACTCCGGCGCCCTCTCGTTCTTCCCTGCATGCGTATATGCCATCGATTATTCAACCCGGCCGTTAATCTCCACCCGATCCGTCCCGCTTGTCTGCAGCACATGATCCTAGCTCGCAGTAGAAACTTCAAGCTTCACAGGTAAACTATGCTCATGTGTAAGTGAAAACAGATGTTTCCTATCTTCTAATGTATGCCCGACCAACGTGTGCTTTAGTTACTATGGACTGTACTCTATGCCCGTGCTGAATTTCTCCGTGTTTCAAACGGGACCAACGTGCTCCACTCATTTCAGTTTTTTTCAGCTTCTGCTTCTAGGTTTTGTTTTTTTTCACTATTCAATATTTTATCTTTTTCTGAATTTTTTTAGATATTTTAGGTTTTTTTGTATTTTCTTTTTTCCCGTGTTCATTTGTATTGTCACTAATGGGTTAACATGTTTTTTCTATTTTTATATTTTTTAAAATTAATTATATCTAAAAAGCTAAATCAGTTACAGTAAAAAAATCAGCTACGATAAAATTTCAGTTAAAAATCAGAAATTATCGCTAAAACGAACGCTACTCTGACATAAGCAGTACGTGAGAAGCGAATTAACTAGTGCAGAGGACAGTTAGGTAACGGCATATGCGCTTTACCTAAGTAGATCTCCTTTTGTAGCTCCCAGGACTTGCGGTCGAGGGTGCCACCTAGGAGGTCAAAGATTGGCATGAACAGGCAGAAGTTGGAGTCCTTCTCCCTGTGGTGCAGGCTCAGATACCTGCGTACATATGCATTAGCACAGTCAATCACCTCCTAGCACTGGTAATAATCTTTATTCACAACCAATTTAAACAGTGACAGATAAGCCCCCCTTCTGCTCTGCCAGTGTCGCGTGAATACGGCAAGGTAAGAAGAGAACAAATAACCACATCAGCCTGGCCAGATCGGTTCTATCCACAGCTGAATTACCGCCATTGTTATTTTCTCCTCCCTACTTTGAATGCACCGACATCTATTTTGGACCGGAAGGAGTACTCGGCGACCGTATCATACTATCATGTGCGCATACAGTATGTATCTACGTATCCTAAACATTGCAGTACCGAAGAAAATACAAATTGGACTCACGTAGGGGTGTAGATGAGGTATCTGAGAGGGGGTATCGCCTCAAAAACCCTGTGAGATATGACCTCCACGTTGCTGTACCCCATGCACCGCAAGAAGTCAAAGACGAGCGCGTGGCCGTAGACCAGGCCTATGGACCCAGCCCCCATCAGGAAGGCCCCTGCCAGTGGGGCCCCCATCGCCAGCGTCAGGAGTAGGGTCTCCAGCGGCGTGCCATGCCCAGCTGCGACCAGTTGAGACCAAACTTAACCAGGGACAGAGTGACATTTTGTGCTGTACTAATTACCATGCAGTTATACAGTAATATACACTATTAAAGGTTCACTCCAAAAGGTTAAACTTCTGACTTTGGCTATTAATTTTTGATTGAAATTGTACTATAAAGACTGTTATCTTTTTCTGAACCATTCATTAAAAAAAATAGAAAAATAAGAAAAAAATATTATATTATCACAGATAATACAAAAGAGTAAGTGAAAAAAATAAAAAATAAGAGAAAAAAGATAAAAAATAAAAAAAGTTAAAATTAAAAGTTGATGTGTTCTAAATGGCTTATCTTAAATAAGTTAAAAGTCAAAAATACTAAAAATTAAAGTAGTTTAGAGCATGCAAAAAGGAGCACAATTTTGGCAGTACTAGTACTTGGCATGAATCATGATCATTCCCAGAGTAAAGGGGGATGGTTTTGTAATTTGTTCTCTCACGCAGCACACATGCTTTCTCTCTGTTGGTGAGCTCTGCTCTGCTCAGTGCTCACTGTATGGTACCTGTCAATGGTTGGGGGACCGGGGAGGAGTGGTGGCCGGCGTGGTACTGGCTGAAGAGTGGGCCCCGGTGGAGGGCCCTGTGGGCCCAGTAAAAGGCCGGCTCTGAGAAGCCCACATGCAGCAGCAGGGCGACGGTCCACCCCCATGGGTCCCACACGCAGAGCTGCTTCAGGTCTGGGAGCAGCGAGCCGTTGACCACCATGGCTCCGATCAGCGTCTGCAACAGCAGAAAGTTGTCCCTGCAGGTGGGCCCAACCACACACTCGTCAGAACCCAGGGAAGAAATTACCAATTTACCATGCTGGTGCAAGAGCTACAAGATATATGTAATGATATATTGATGAGATGGATAATCCAACTAAGTTTCTGCGTGAGACTACGAGGAAGGGGGTGATGGCGGTTTAAGGATCCAACAGTGGACCTGCCCACCAATCATGTCGATTGTTTGTCCTAGGCCTCGTTGAATCTAAGGCCGAACATGTTGTTTTGTAACATGATTTTTTTCTTTATATTATTCATAAAAATAGTATTTTTTATTTTTTAATTAAATATTTTTTAAAAAATTAGTAACTACTATAATGTCACTTCAATCAAAGCTATAGCATAGCAAAAAAAGTAATAGCCACAACACTTGGCTCTAGACGTGCGCGAGTAGCATACAAGCCAGCTCAATATACTCAACCTAGTTGTACTTGCCTTCAATACAACTATACAAGAGCTAGCCATACGGTTCGAATGACAATAATAGCTTCCTAGGCCCACGCACTTGGCATCCAACCAGCAATCCCAAAACTCCGGGAGAAGCTGCAGTTTCTACCACGCGCGTTCGCCACCGCTAATAAGCTGAGCAGAACGAAAGAAACAGTATGGGTTTACCAGTCCCACTCGGCGTCGACCTGCTCGAAGTCGACGCCGTCGGCGACGACTCGGCGGCGGCGGGTGAAGAAGAGCATGTTGCCGTACGTGAACCAGAACTGGTAGGTCAGCGCCCGGACGGCGAACAGCACGAGCAGGTGCAGCCACCACGAGCCCAGCGGCAGGGCCCCTTGCTCCCTCCATTCTTGCACCACCTTCCCAATCAGAGGGCCGTACAGCAGGTACTGCAGTACGTATGCATCAACGAAACAAAAACATGAGAGAGAAAAAAAAACTTGCAAACAAGATATACACATGTAGCGACATTGAGACATGAAGAAGACGAAGAGATCAGCGCTTGCCTTGTATGAGCCCAGGCTCGCCCATGGCCAGGAAGAGAGGGGGGAAGCCATGGCCATGGCTTAGCTGGCTAGAGATCAGTGGAGGAGATGCAAGGGTTGTGATTTGCCTGTGTGTTGTGTGTGTGGCCACTGCCTCCTCTGTGGGCTTTGGAATTTGGATGCCACCACGCTGCCTATACTAATAAGGGAGAACAGGTGTAAAGAATGGAGAGCTACGTGGCAGCATCCAGAATAGGGTCACCATGTGAGACCCTCCCCATAAAAATCGCCTCCAATAATAAGGAGAGGAATAAGAAAAATAAAACAAGTGGTACACCGTGGCTTGGGTAACCAAGAGCTTCTACGTGTACGGACAAAAAGTGTCACCAAATAATCGTAATTATGAGAGAACGGTGGCCGATAAATGGATCTATCAAGGGATCGAATTTTCTGCCAGCAACTGTTTGCAACAAATTTTCCTACACGTAGTCAATATGGTTTCTCTATCCTGATTGTTACTACTAAACACACATACCTTTGCCGTTGTGCGAGCTGCCCATCAGCATTTGAACCTCAAGTTCAACGCTGGTGTTTAACTTTTCCTTGAGCTGTAGTCTTAGACAGAAAATGTATATACACATATAGATATATTCAGTAGTTAAAACGTGTGTCCGTGTTTCATAAAACCTTCGCTCTGGATTAATTGTATATTCAAGATACACCCACGTATGCGCATATGAACGTGCGTGTGGGGGTGTGCACGTCCTTACTTGTACCTGAAGAAACAGTGCAAGTCGACCGTAGTTGGTAAATGCACACAAGTACTAGCTACTAACTACTGCTATCACTGATATTACCTGTTCGACAACCAGATGCAAATCAAACCACGATCGATCTAGCGGTACGTACGTATAATCCATCCATCCATCGCCCTTGATTAAATGGCGTTGAGGTCCAGCTAGTACGCAGCTCTTGCATGGATTGGCGGCGGTTGTTTGATCGGAAAGCAAGCAGGAGAAGAACGAAAGCGGGAAAGACGAACCAAGTGCATGGCCAGCTTAGACAGAGCGGCAGTTCGTGACCAGCACTCCACTCGAACGGCGGTACGCCTCTTTTCTTGCCCAGGTCGACCCGGCCGGCCGCTGCGGCAGCGAGCAGCGGCGGGAAGGAATGCGTTGGGGGTTGGTGGACTGGTGCCCAAATTTATTGCAAACGGAACGAGTGTTGGGATCGGACCAGTCTGCACCGGACCGGATGCAGTGCGTGCCTGTTAATGTAGTACAAGCGATGAACTCCGATGCACAGTTAGATCATGCGCCGTGCATGCCGTCAAGAGAGGAATCGACGTACGTAGGTAGAGACCGCCGCGCGTTGCCGTCTTCGTCGCCGTGGATGACGATGAATGTCAGGTCGGCGTGTCCGCGCGCGGTGCCATGCCGCTGACTGCTCCTTCGATCTCCCGCTGCGTTCGATCATCGATGTACACATATGGGCTCGACCCCTCGGGAATTACTGTGCCTAGCTCCATCTCCCACCGGCCACCATCACGGCCGGCGAGCGACGAGCGGCAAGAGGTGGTTGTTAATGACCGGAGACGACCGGATTCACTCCAGTCGAGCTGCCGGATTACTACCACATCCTCCACCAGTCGCCGAATCTGGCCCACCACTTCTACCAGGATGCCAGCCGCCTCGGCCGCCCCTCCGCAGGCGATGCCGGCGACATGGACTCCATCACCACCATGGAGGTGAGCCAATGCCTCCAGATCTAGCGCTAAGAGAGGATGGAGGGCTCGAGGATAGCCTCTTTTCTTTTTCTTAGGTTGGAATGCTAACAGGGTGTTTTGGTGTGGTTTCGCAGGCGAACAACAAGATCATGGCCATGGACATGGTGCGGGCGGAGATTAGGACGGTGGACTCGTAGGACTCGCTCGACGGCGGCGTCACCGTGCTCGTGATGGGCCACCTCACTGTCGGCGATGGCATGCGCCTCGAGTTCTCTCAATCCTTCTTCCTCGCCCCGTAGGAGAAGCAAATATTTGTGCTCAACGACATGTTCCACTACCCTGTATATCTCGCAGTAGATTCTACAAATTAATTTACTATAGCAGTGCTGCTAACAAAACTTCAACTCAACTAGAAGGCAGTAATTTGAAATTAATGAGATTCATGTCATGTATTAGGAGTTAGGAACACATTTTTGTGAGTCCACTGTGTTATCTACAGCCCCAAAATGTGTTTTTGATGCACTTGGAAGAATTGCTCTGCTACAATTTGTTATAAGGCTGTTGCAGATTTGAATTATAAAGTTGATTTTGGTTTGTCCTGCACCCCATCTTTGCTGGGTGGTTTTTGTGGGGAAAGGGAGAATGAAAAGGAATTTTTTTGGCTTATCTCATGTTTATATATGTGCTTGCATATGGCCTTCAGAATTTTCATAAGATAATCGATGTTATTTATCCATGTGTTCTTTCTACAGGGCTTGAAAACAGAACTCGAGAAGGTTTCACCGTCACTAGGTCGGACTGCTCATTATACAAGAGAGTCAAGAATAGATGAGTTGCCTCGGTGAGAACATAAAATATTTTCATTCATGATTATATTCTTGCTTATTCAGCAATGATATTTATGTAGATTCTTTCTTCAGGTACTTGACTGTGCAGTTTGTTCGTTTCTTTTGGAAAAGGGAATCAAATCAGAAGGCAAAGATTTTACGGGTATGTTAGCTTCTTTTGCTCTCTTCTGTGTTACAAACTACAAATGCCTTCCTGAATTTTATAACTGGGTTTTGTAAGGAAGTTTTACCATTTGTTCCCCAAACATTGGAGCCAGCGTGCTTTATTATACCTCATTTGTTAAAAAAACTTTTGTAACACTTTCTTTTGTTGCCGTTAGAAAGTTGATTACCCCTTGGAATTGGATGTTTACGTCTTTTGCTCAGATGAACTGAAACAAAAAAAACTCCAAGCTCCTCGTCAGGTAGCGCTCTCTTTTTGTTGTTCAAATTCCAATTGCTAGCTCTATTATGCCGGTGTTGATTGGGGCACTGGATTTGCATTTGAAGATGCTGAGAGATGCAGAAAATGCAAAGTTTGGATTAAAAGCACAGGGCAAAACCAGCAGCTCAAAAGAAAATGAGGCAACGATCTTTCTGCTAACCGGAGTATCATTTGACTACGTGGTCAATTCATCAGTAAGAAGTAAGAATTGTTAAGAAAATGATTAGACCATTATTTTGTCACTTTGATATATGCTTGCTTTGTACATATGGCTTCTTGGATCTGGATTGTGGTTTCCTCTTGCTTAATTCGATTATTGCATTCTTGGTTGGATTCTTGAATTCTTGGCCAATGGATGCTTGGATTATGATATGATGTGGTGTAGCTGAATTTTTTTTTTGTGGTTTTCTTGGTTGTCATAGCTTATTGGGGTACTTACTTCTATAGTTTATATTTCCGTTGTAACGTACAGCACATGACTAAGGTAAACCGTACCATAATCCACAATATGTCCATATGTATAGATGAAAGAAGCATTAAATTTAAAAATGTTTAATGAGAAATGATCATATATATACTCTTATTAAATAACATACTATAATTATTTAATCTCTTCTAAAATATTTAAATAAGAGTAAAAAGTACAAATATAATAATAATTATATTTTTTATTCTCTCAATAAACAAATATTTTGAAATGACGAGACTCAAGACCATGAACAAATATAATGAAACCGGGCGAGCAGTTTTTTTTTTCCCAAGAGCCTACCTTGTTAATTAAAGTCGTAAGATATACCGCTGTTAATGCAGTCTTGTGACGAACCTCGATCATGCCTAGCTCGCAGGTAAGTAGGTACGTACATGAATCATGACTTCATGGCTGTACTAAATGTACTTAAGAGAGGGTTATTCCTTCTCAACTCTTTAGAACGCTCTCACGACAGCACTTTTGGGCGATCGGCGATCGGCTTCTACTTTTTTATTACTGTAGTATTTTTGTTATTTTTGTTATTTTTTTTGGTATTTTTGTGTTTTATTTTTTCCTGTATTTCTTTGTATTATCTGTGATAAGTTAGCATGTCGCTTTTATTTTTATTTTTTTAAATTTAATTATGCTTAATAAATCAACTCAGTTACAATAAAAAATCAGCCAGCTATAGTAAAATTTCAGCTAAAAACTATCGTTATTCCGAATGCCCCCTTAACATCCTCGAGCCAATATACATGGCACCATATCACTCAAGCATATCACTCAAGCTATCTACAGGACCCTGCAGGCAAGTATTGGTCTCAAAGGTGTAACTCACCATTTTCCTCGAGAACTTTCTCGTGCAAATTTGCACAGACTTCGCGTACGTACGTTTGCAATTAATTAACGCTATTTGTGCATACTACCACGACGCAACAAACTAGCTTTACAAAGCTTAATTACTTATTGCCTTTTTTGGAGGACTTATCGCCTTCACAAATGTACAACACACAAGACAGACGGGCAGAATGTGACGGCATGTATCATCATTACATTACTTTTGATGATACTGCTAGTCAGTGAAGGACTATATGAAAAGATCTAGAATAATGTTATGATAAATTATTATAAATTTTATAGAGTGGTTATCTGATTTTACAAAGATAACATATTATCTAGACTGTTTTCTACTTTAGGCATAAATTGAGAATTTCGGGATTTGAGTCATATATTGAGTTTGGGTGATCTGGGTCATTGTATTAAGATTACATTATGTATATTTTGACTAACGTTGGTCAAATTGCGAAAAACTATAAATTGAGAATTTCGGGATTTGAGTCATATATTGAGTTTGGGTGACCTGAGTCATTGTATTAAGATTGCATGATGCATATTTTGACTAACATGGGTCAAGTTATGAAGAACTTATGCCCGAAAATGATTTCTTTATCTTTAGATGTGCATAGACGCTTGGAGTTACTATCGTCGACGGTGAGAATCAGAGCTACGCTCAGGGAGGAGCTGAGACCCAGAACGATCAAGGATGCTGGATAAGATGGTAAGCTTAAGCATGGCACGAGAAAGACGGGAAATATTGAAGGCTAGTTTGAACGACGGGTTTGCGTCATATGGCTTAGTCGGTCTAAGTGAGACGCGGTCCAATGAAATTGGAGTGGGAGATACTTACCGATACGTGACAAACTAATGGTGAACATACATGTGGCAAGTATGACTATTGCTTGCAATGAAAGATGAAGATCAGATCAAGAAAGGGTATTTTGGTAAGTTTAGTCAAAATATCAGAATCTACCTTAGATTAAAACCGTGGTGCATGAGTGGCACTTGGAGAGAGACTTAGATCAAGGAGAAGCTGATTTGATTAAGATGGACAAGGGTAATGGACTTTACGGATTCGGTTTTATGTACTTTAAAAAGCGTGCATAAGTGAACATATATGAGTAAAACCCGTGTGTAGAGTTATCAGATTTCCCCTATTGTGTTAAGTGGATAGTGTTCACTAAGAGCTAGGTATGGCTAGTTAGCCCACCTATATAATAGAACTGGGATGGAGACTTGTGTTAACCATCCAATCTATATATCTTATGCTCTCATGTCTAGGGTTAGAATTTGAGAGTTGGGTGCGTTGTGTACTCTCTATCCTTCAAGATGAACTGGATGTAAAACTTACCTCCTCAAGTAAACAATATATCAATATTTGATCATCTCTATGGATTTATCATATTTTGATTGATTTGCTCTTGATTTGGTTGATTTTGATCTCTCATCTTCTCTTTTCGTGATGTTAATGTGCCAAGGACGTATAAAAGATGAAGATAACCTTTAGGAATCTATCTTCACTCATCTAGACACTTTGATAGCAAGTTTATCAAGAAAACCCAGTTTTGCTTGATTTGGCTTCAAAACGTGATTTCTTGATCCAAAGGTTTTTGATGTGATTTCTTTCGTGCTCTTACTTACTAGGACATGTGAGAATACATCTAGACCCATCTTGACCATCGTCCACCCACAAGTAAGTTATATTCACCGATTTTGATTTTGGCTCGGTTCTGATGGACATTTCCTTCAAATTAAAAAAGGTCTCAACTTTGGCCATGATTTTCATGATCGTTTATTGGAATAAGTTCTTGATTGCCTAGAGAACATCCCTACAAAATGTTATGTCATTTGAATCTACAAATCAAAAGTTTCATCAATTTTTGAATTTAAAATCAGGCTAAAAACACTATCACGTGCCTGATTTACTGTAGAAGCGGTCAGACCGCCCTTGAAGCACTGTTTAGACTACTTGGGATCGGTCAGACCGTCGTTGCTACACCGGTTAGATCGTCGAGAAGTAGTTGCGTTGAGGTTTAGTATTTTTAAGCTATTTGGCTTAAGTTTTGGATGAAATTCTATTTTCTGCAGCTCTGTAGTTGTATAAGAGTAGAATCTTGAATACTTAGGGAAAATATTGCACTAACTACTAGGTAACTCTCTTCAGCTTATACTAATTACTTGCTATATTGCACTATGTACCATGTATTTCATTCTTTCCAACATACTAATTACAGTTATGTTACTTTGAGTTGACTCCCATATTGATTAGAATGATGGTTTGCATTAGAGTGCCACTGCATAAGGTCGGTTGGTTGTATACTCTCACTTAATCTAAGCACTTGCCTAAAACCTAAAGACTGTCGCACTATCACAACAAACCTGCAAGATGGATGAATATGGATCAGAGTAGATGGACTGGAGATCACCATCGGCTTGAGATCAGAGGAGAATAATCTTAATGGAGGTACTCAGCCTTCAGAAGATCAAACTTTCCTAGTAACACAGAGACAACTTCCAAGTTTCCCTAAAGTTGGCAAAGCCAGGAACTCGAGAGTTGCTGATGAAGTTGGTAGTTTGAGAGGAATCCTAAGGTTCATGGAGAATTCAAGGTAAGAATCTAAAGAAAACCAGAACCGTTTGTTTGAGTTGATGCTAACTCGACTAACCCTTGGTGAACTACACCAACAGGCCGCCGAGTTTAGTTTGGGCGAATTCCTACAAACTCACCCACCTACCTTCTCTAAGGCAGTGGACCTACTTGAGGCGGATGATTGGCTGCTAGATGTCGAGAGGAAGTTAGAAACTGTGGGGGTGCTCAAATGGAGAAAGGATTCGATATGCATCTTACCAGCAAACAGGGCCAACTGCAACTTGGTGGGCAAACTTTTGCCATAATTGAGCTAACAACCATCCCATCACCTGGGTGGAATCCAAAGAGAATTTTTGTGGGGCCTATGTGTCGAGTGGAAAGATGCATATTACATTACTACAAAAAGACTAATACTAGACGTATTATCATAAACAGTTTACCAAAACCATCAGTATTAAACATAATCACAAACTGTTTTGGTTTAGCGACCATCTGTGTTATTAGTAGCGCTAAAAACCATTTGTGAAGAGATAATATCACAAATGGTTCATATTGAAAACCGTATGTGAAGTATCACAGATGGTTATTAACAAGAATCGTTTATGATATTAACTCATCACAGACGGGTTATATTAAAAACTGTCTGCGATATTTAGCCTCCTAATTTTGCCACACCCTTTATTCAAACTTTCAAACTGAAATGACATCGTGACCTCTCAACTACTGATTAGTTTCGCTACCCAAATGCCCTTATATATGATGCCCACACACCTTCCCAAACACTCCAAACCGAAGCACCGCCTGCTAGCTCCCCCAAACCGATCGAAGCGCTGCCTCCTCCCAACGACGTCGATTACCTCCCTGAGCTCGTTTGCCTCCGGTTGTGATGCCATGATTCGCTACATAAAGCACTCTTGTCAAAGGAGTGTCCTGTTTAGTGTCACCGTCATGATACAACGGTGACGTTGCCGCCGCCTCTCCATCGCCAGTGATATATCCCCCATCCGATCACATCCTCTCTCTTTCTTGATGCTTGGATATGAAATTACAAAATTGTTGGATGGCTAGAGTTTTGGTCTTGTAAATCTTGATGCTCATGCGTGTGAAACTTAATTGTTGATGCCTTAGTTCTTGTGATGACTGATGGATGGCTAGGGTTTCGGCCCTTGTTGAAAGTCATGTTTTATTGCAGGATGAACACATGGCGCTCTGCCACATTCCATTAATAGAGAGGAGAGAAAATAACAGGAATCTAAACTGAACAAATCCACCTCTTACACACCAAAACAACATCACCTACAACCTATAAACAACAAGCTATCAAAGACATGGTACCAAAGTTTATTGCACGATGATCTTGTTATCATAAATAGGCCTGCTTTGGTTCATCTGCATTATCTGATTGCACTATTTTATAGCGTAATTGAAAATATTGATAAACTGAAGGAGTCCTATTTATGACAATGCGAGAACGCAATCATAGACAGTTCTTAACTAGACCGTCTATGATAATAGACTATCATAGACGGTTTATAGTAATAATCGTCTGTGATAAGGGATTTCATAGACGATTCAAAAATTATTTATAATGCCCTTAGGGTATTACTAGCCCATAAGCATAGATGGTTCATGAAACCGTCTGCGGTGATGTTTTTAAACCATTTGCGGTGACGTTTTTAAACCGTCTGTGATGAATTTTTCTGTAGTAGTGTTAAGGAGAAGGTATTTTGTGCCTTCACTCAAGGTGGTAAGAAGATAAACAACTACCTAAACCAATTGAATGAGTTGGCAAGGCATGCCCCAAATGATGTGAACACCGAAGCAAAAAATGTGGAGAAGTTCATGGAAGGAATGCACCCATTTCTCAAAATGCACTTATCAATTCACATGACACTGATTTTCAAGATCTATTGAATCGAACCATCATACTTGAGAATAACCAAGTTTATTTGAATGAGGAAAGGAGGAAGAAAGTGAGGGTGGAACTGCGCCGTGTGATGGATGGGCAAGGACGTCCTCTCATGCCAGCGCCACAACCTATCTTTTCAAATCAGCAACCTGTCCCTCTCTAGTATGCCAATTGTGGGGGAATGCACTGTAGACGTGATGGCCTAAGGAGTACAGGGGCATGTTTCAATTGTGGCAAAGGAGGACACCACAGGGCCAATTGTCCCCACCCAAAAAAACCAACAGCACCACCAACATAGCAAGTTCAAGTATAACACCCACCAATGGGTCGAGGGCGAGATGTACCGTGAACATGGTAGGAAGGAGAGCATGACATGGGGCACCAAGTGGAGTACAAGCCAAAGTGAACTACATGAATGTCGATTAACCAGTAGCAGCTACAAATGTTGTCATGATTAAACTACTCACCCCACCTACAATTGGTACAATTCTTCTTGATTCTGGTGCTACACATTTATTTATTCCCAAAGGATTTGTACTTAAGAAAGGACTCACATGCGTACTCTTGGAAAAGTCATTAGAAGTTAGTTCACCTAGAGGAATGAGAACAATAAAGTCAATATGCAAGCCTCAACCCATAATAATCCCAACACTAAGTTTTTTGGCAAACCTCCATGTGATAGAGTTGTCATGTTTGGAAGTAATATTGGGTATGGCTTGGTTAGCTATTAATGGTGTGATAATTGATTGTGAGCTTAAAAGTGCATCAATTAGAAAACTTGATGGGTCCAGACTAGTTTATTTTGGGAATAGAACCTAGCCTAAACAACTTATAGCAAGCTTGCAGATGAAGGAAATTAAAGATATACTGGTTATTTAGGAGTTTCCTGATGTATTTCTGGATGAACTACCGGGTATGCTGCCAGATAGGGAGTAGGAATTCACAATTAAATAATGCTTGGGATAGTACCCATCTCAAATCAGCCCTACTGTATGTGTCCAAAAGAATTAGTAGAACAAAGAAATAATTGGATGACTTAGAAGGAAAAAGGATATATTAGAGAGAGCATCACATTGGGGAGCTCTAGTGCTATTCACAACAAAGAAGAATAAAACACTTAGGCTATGCATTGATTATCGGGTTTTGAATAGTGTAACCATAAAGAATAAATATTCTCGACCAAGAATAAATGACTTGCTTGACCAACTCAAGAGCGCTTGTGTTTTCTCCAAAATTGATTTGAGGTCAAAATATCACCAAATGAAAATAAAACTAGAAGACAATGAGAAAATGGTATTTGTATCCCGGTACGGACATCATGAGTACACAGTGGTTTCATTTGGGTTAACTAATGCACTAGCTATGTTCATGAACTTGATGAAGAAACTCTTTATGAAATACTTGGATAAATTTGTGGTTTTCTTTATTGATGACATTCTCATATATTCAAGGAGCAAGGAAGAGCACGCTGAACAGTTAAGAATAGTGCTCCAGATTTTGAGAGAAAACCAATTATATGCTAAATTTAGCAAATATGAGAGAACAGTTTGATCACTACGTGTGGTCCAGTCTTGAGTCTTTCTCGCACCTTACAGATATATTACTGGCCTTAACATTGCATCACATGGTTCTTGGAACTGACATTTCTTTAGAATTGGTTATTTATAAACAAATTAAAAAGTTTGCCTAGTTTGCTGGTTGCAGCTAGAATAATGCAGTTATGCACTGCTGCTTTTGCTAGCATCTTAATTCTACCGGTGAATACAGGTTATTTGTGATGTAATGCGCACTGCAAGTGCTCCTTAATTTTGTTATCTTTTCAATGGAAAAAGAGATTGCGATGCAGTGCAACTTTTTTTGACAAGTTATATATGGTGCAATCCCAAGATATATCTCACCGATTTATTCTTGTTATGTCTTGATGATTCTATAAATGTTGATTTCGTTATTACAAGCAAAATTCGTTTGCGATTCTAGTGACATGACGACTCCTAAGTACTACATGCATTCATGGTATGATTTGGTGAATAAAACGTGGAGGTGTGTTATTGTGCTCACAGATCTCATGGAGAATAACCGGCGATCTTTTCCTGTTGCCCGTGAAACTGCTTCCTTTACACTTGGAAAGGAAGTGCGAAAAAGCAGAACCTTTATGTTGACTAGTAAGATACCCGTGCGTTGCAACGAAAAACCAAATAAAAGTGATGCATACTATCAAATATAGTTCAGTCATGCTACAAGGGTATCAAAGGTAGAGAATTCTTACAAAGTCATTCAGTTGTTACACCTTATGATTTTCACAAAGTGCTGCACACTGTACTTCTGCCTCACTTGGTGCCTGTAAAAGACCACAAAAGGGATTTCCTTACAAGTTACAAAGTTTCAGATTTTGCAGAGGCTCACAAGCTGAGCTTACCCAATTTCTAGGGCTTAAAATTCTAGAATCCTTGTAAGCATTTCTTATGTTGTCTACACTTGTCTGAGAAGCCATTCTAATAACACCCTATTTAGGAGGGCTTAAGCTTATGGCATATTTAGCCATAAGCTTAAGGCCACCCAAGCAGGCACTTTATAAGTGAGGCTGGTGCAATTTGCTTTTTTTAGTTCAAGAGATTCCCAATATTTTACCAACTATCCAAGGCATTGGAAAAACACATCAATGAAGGAAACTAACTCATCTGTGTATCAAAGTAAAACAAAATAAATCCTTGAAGCAACTGACGGATGAGAGCATTAATGATACCTCAACTACAGGGACACCCATCAATCTTAACAGGCTCTTACAGTCATCATTGTGCTTTTTCATGACCTGGAAAGAAAAGGCAAAAATTCGTAACTCATGCTTGGAACCACTCCAGGACTTGATAAACATCTCATTGAGTTTTACAAACAAAGCTCAAAATGGCAGATTTCATGTGAGGCTGATTTATCTGAAATAAATCTACAAACATATTCTTTCCTAAAGTTACAACACAAAGTTGTGATTGCTTCCGTTCCCATATTGTAGGACAATTACCTTCACAGTCCTTTTGCTAAATTTTTCAATTGATTCCTCATCTCCAACCTGTAATGCAAATGCCACCTCAGAGGTCTAACAAAACAACAAACAAAAAAGCATGGCGAGTAAGGAGGAGGCTCGAGAACTACGGTGAGGAGCAAGTGACCTCGATAGCTCTACGAAGATCTTTGGAAGCATCATCCCGCTTCAAGGACCTAAGGAACAACAAACATATGGCAACACATGTATTGAGACTTGAGAGTGAAGAATTGAAGCAAAGGAACAATTCGGTTTCAGTGTATACCTTTTTGCCAGTTCCTTTTTCTTCAAGTCAGGTGGCTCACCATCAAACACAAATCTGGCATAAAAGTTCAGTAGTTAATCCCTGTCGGGAAAAGCATGATAGAAATCAAAAGGGGCCACAGAAATGCATCAAACTTACACAAGTTTCATTCCGCTTGAGCAATCTTACGATCCGGTTCAACATGCCTGCAGATGGTCGTGCAATTATGATTGTAAAAAGTTATGTAAGCTTAAAAACATAATAACACAATCGGACCAAATAATGAGGAAAAACAGTTAAGTAATATTTCTTTTCCTTGCCTTGTGACTTCACCACCTCATTGGTCGAACCTGTTCCTTTCCTTCCAACCACAACCTACAGAAATGGATCACAGTATTTACACAATAGATAAGGCTAGTCAGATGGTGTACGTAACCACGTGGTTTGCAAATGCCTCCAGAACACGAAAACATGTGAGCAATGCCAATGGCATTAGTACCAGTGAATTTTAATTTCTAATCAACTATCATCCCCATTTTTGTGTACATACGAAATGCTTGCGCGTGCTAATAGTATTGATTTACACACTCAAAATTCAAATTCTGCTACAGCCACTGAGCCAATGACCTCTCCTAAACAGGAGAAGCTACCGTACATACACAGAATATACCAGATGGCAAACATGTTGGCATTTTCTCAAACATTTGGTCGGCGCCATGACATATTGTCGAAAGTGAACCACCCAGTGCGTGGATTTCCCAAATCACTGCGCTACGCGCCACAGCCACAGGCAGAAAATGATCACGCAATGGCGCTAAGCCCCTAAGCATGGCGCCGAAACCATTTCCCCAAGTCAAAGCGTCACGTTCGCAAACCAAACCAAGCCAACCATCACTCGGACGAGGGAGGAAACGAGAGGAAATTGAAGCGGAAGGGAGTAGAGTAGAGTAGATAGAGGACGGCTCACGAGGAAATGGTAGATGCCGAGGTGGCGTCGATGGCGATGACGCGCCCCGATAGTCCTCCACCGGCGATGCGCGCGACCCTCGCGCGTGCTCGCAAAGAACCGTCAAACCCTAGCGCGCGATGCACGGGATAAAGAGATTCGAGAGATAGTTACATCGAGAGCCCAAAGACAAAATGGGAACCGAAAACTCCAATCCTCGACACCTTGATGCCCATGGCGGCGCGGCGGCGGTGAATCCAAGCGCGGCAGCGGCCGGGGGGAGGAGGAGGCGGAAGCGGCGGTGGCGGCGCAGGGTGAAGAGGAGGGGAGGCGGAGGGGTGGGGGGAGGAGGAGGCGGCGCGCGGGGCGGGAGGGGTGAGGAGGAGGCGGAGCGGAGGGGTGGCGGAGGGGGTGAGGGCGCGGGCCCCGCGACGACGCCCCTGCCGCCGATGCCATCCCCTACCACGGGGTGGGGAGGAGGCGGCGGCGCGGGGTGGGAGGGAGGGGAGGAGGGGGCGGGGGGAGGAGGGAAGGCCGGGAGGGGGAGGAGAGGGGCGGCGGTTGGAGGGTTTTAGGGTTGGCCGGGAGGGGGAGAGAAGATCCGACGGTCCAGATTAGATAGAGGCTTCGGCAACCACCAACTCCTTCTTTTAAATAGTAAAGATAGAGTTCATTACCGTCCACTTTCTGCAAGATGCAGCAAGCTCCTATTGGTTTCGTATATAAACAATTCTTTTCCCTCAAATATATGCATCGTGATATACTGGTATCACCGTCTTTTTTATACAAGCTTAACTACATGCACACCCAAGCAATCTACGCATGCATGGTCACTCTTGGAGTATGTACTAATATTTTTTATATCCCGCTTTAATGATTTGTTATATCTTTTTATTTTTTTAAGTATACTCTAATAATAATTATAAAATACTCTAAAATAAGTTCTATAAAATTTTTTATCAAAGTCCACTTTTTATAAGATACTCCTTTTATATATGAAAAATGATATATAGCAAAAATGAAGGACTCGATGAAATTTTTTCAAGCAAATCGTATTGGAGTATCTTAGAATTAGTATTTAAGCATACCAAAAGTTATAAAGAGGCATAGCATATTTATTTAAGTGGTATATTAAAGTAAAAATATGTATTCCTAAGACTACGAAAAAGGCTTCCTATATGGAATTGTGCCCTTAACATATGGTGTGCTTGTTACTCGTCTCTTGATCAATGATCACAACTCTAATGTTGGGGATCAAACCAAATATCTCTACTAATATAAAGAAAGAGTTTGTCCATCATCCCCCTCCTCTAATAATCCTTCCATCCCACCCTAAAAACTGGCTAAACACCCCTTAAATAACCCAGAAACCAGCTAAACCCCCTCCCAAAAAACAACTACCCTAAACCCACTCACGCCCATGATCACACCACCAATCGCATACCCCCACCTCCTCCCCACCATACCCCTATCTTCTTTCCACCTCATCTGCCTGTCGCCACCTCTCCTACCCAAATACACCTGCCACCGCCGCAGCCTCCCCACCGCATCCCCCCGTCGCAGCCTCCCCACCCCATCCATTGAACATCTCCTCCCTACCTCATCTTCCCATCACCACCTCCCCACCAGATCTATCCATGGCCTCCTTTTCCCCATCTGCTCGCCTTCTTGCTCCTGATCCTCTTGGGCCTCCTCCTCGTGCGTCCTCTACCTGTTCCGCTCCTCCAAGCAGCCCGTGGCGCTCTTCAGCCGCACCTTCTCCAACTATGAGATGCTGCTGGGGCTCGTTGTGGCATCGTTCATGGCATTCTTCTTCACATCCATCGTGTTGCTCACCATCTTCAAGCTGTTTATCGACGGCGCCATCGTCGCCATGCACGTCACGTTCTGCATGCTGGTGGATTGAAAGCATCTAGACCTCTAAAAATGGTTTTTAGTAATTAATGATATTATGTGAATATGGGACTAATACGTGTACTGAGTATTTAAAAGGTTTAGTCCTGATGATGAATGTGAGATGCATGTAAAGGTCAACATGAAGATTAATGTGGTTCAGGATAAAGGTATAAGTAGTCTAGAATTTCTTTTGTTTTACTGGTCTTAGGAAAAAGTGTGGAACACCGAATTATAGGATAAATACTGTACTATTAAGAGGGATCAAGGCTAGTAACTTGATAGTATATTCTTGTGCCATTTGGATTAATTTAGGATTATGCATACACTTCAAACTAAAATTGATAGCCATCTGTATACTGTCAGGAAAATCGGAAGTATCGAAGTGTATTCGGTGGTACTTCCGCTCCTCGGAAGTTCTAGTTAAAACTAGCAATATGTTTTTTTCCAGAGAGTACCCTTTAAAACACTTAGTTTCTCTGGAAAATGGAAGTACCGCAACATTTGAGCGGTACTACCGGAAATCAGAAACTCCTAAAATTTGGGCGGTATGTTTTTCCAGAGAGCGCCAAGATTTGGCCACCGAGACAAATGGAAGTACCACATCATAATTCGGAACTACCAAAGATCGGAACTACCACACTTATAATAGCAGTAGTATCGTGCCGGCTTTAAATGGCAAGTTCAGAAGCTATGAAATAGCCGTTATTTCCGCTCGCCTTGATTTTTTCAGAGATTGCCCTATAACAGCTATATTTGGTTGGTGAGGGTATAAATACTCTCACACCAACTCAAGGACAGAGTTAGACTCTACATTGCAACATTCTTGAGCATAGAGCATTTACTCCATACCTAAATTGCTTTCATTCCATTTATTTGAGGTAGTTGAACCAAAAATCAAGTGCATTCATCTAGATTGATCTTTTGGCCCTTGATCATCATCAAATGAAGCTTTGGTTGATTACTCTCGGTGCTTGCTGGCACCTAGATGGTTTAGCAGGAGTTTGTAAGGTGACCTCTTCAAGAAGATTGTGAAGAGGCCTAGCATCAACTTGTAAGTGGTTTGGTGCTCACATCTCTGGAGTAGAGGAAGAGCTGCCACTAGTAGATTGAGGAATTAAGGATTAATTCGTAGAGCCGATTCAAATTGTTTGGGCTTCCCTCAACGTGGACTAGTGAAGACCGATAAGTCTTCGATATCACAAGAAAAACTTCCCGAGTCATCTTATGGTCATTTCTTTGCCTTTACATTCAGCACTTATATTTCTAGCTTTGTGATTGTTAAGATTGTCTTATTTACTTATGATAGAGATATATTTGTAAAGATTAGTGCTTATGGTGCCTTAGGTATAATAGAATTATGTAGGTCGCCCTAATTATAACTTGTGGTAATTACTTTAGAAGGTAAGAATTTTTTAGAATCTCCTATTCACCCTCTCTAGTAGGTTATCCTTGATTCTACAAGGATCTCTTTCTCATCTATGCGGACACCTCCAATCGCAACAATGCAGCCCAAGGGTTGCTATCCTTTTTGGGGCACCTAGATCTAGGGTTTGAGGCTACGAACGACAAGATCTGGTAGGCTTCTTGGGCTCGAGAAGTTCATTTTAAGATGGAATTGGTATGGATCTGGTCTTGCTCTTGCTGTAGCCTATATCTTTTTTGGTTCCTCATTCTTCAGCCACACATTTATTGGTTCAGTGTTGGTTTTGATTGGTGCACCAACTATTGCAAAGATCCACAGAATTATCTAATCATAGATTTCACGCTATGACGAGATTTAGTGTTGAAGTACTTTAGTATGAATGTATGATGTCGAATTATCAATATAGATGGTATGTTCATGGGAGTAATGAAACCAAGTAAAAATTTTATGTTGCTTCAATTGTTTACTTGTGGAAATTTATCATGGCCCCATGAATGCTTTGTAATCATGGTGAATATTTGAGGCTTTCCTGAATCGTTGTTTACTTGTAATACTTGATAATGCTTGTGGAAATTTATCATGGCCCCATGAATGCTTTGGAATCATGATGAATATTTGAGGCTTTCCTGAATCGTGATATTTTTTTGTTAAAATGTTAACTCTTCGATTGTTGGAAAATGGAAATCAATGGGTACTGCAATGCTGGCGTAGTGTAGTAAAGTCAATAGATCTGTGTGATCATCTATTGTTGTCTTAAGCTGAGTTATGATAATAGCTGATGTGGGAAATAAGATTATGTTGTGCATTAGTATGAACTTGGGTTCATTATATTTTATGATTGTTGTATGTTATTGGTATTTCCCTCGATTTACTTTCATTGGAGCTCTGCACTTGGCTTTCCTGGGTTTGCCCTGTGGTTTGAGGGCTCTAGAGATGAGGAATCATCGGTCCTTTTGTTTTATGATTGCCCATAGCAATTCAATAACGGTTCCTTTGGTCGAGATATGCTAATACACTAAGCCTCTGAAGAGCAGTAAATTTCTGCTAAAATCATCCCAAAATTTATCTGCATTCTTTTTTCTTTTGGGATTATGAGATAGTGGTTATTAATGTATTGTATGTAAGAATGTTAAATTCCTGAGCAAAGCTGTTGTGTTTTGTTTGTTGAACTGAATTACATTATGTATCTCAAAGCTTGTATATATATTAGAGTCTTATTGGTAATATGTATATGTTAGTGATATACCCTAGAGACAATCATGAAGATGATTGTATTATTTCTATGTTTATGATCTTTTGAATAATATATTATTTTGTCTCTTGAATAAATGTCTTTAATATTGATCAACAAGTTTGTGACTTGTTCGTAAAACTCTTTATTTATGTTTTTGATATTATTCTAAATTATCCCTGATCTTATATCATTATGTGGGACAATTATGATTTACAGATCAACACATGTATTGATTGATGATAATATTTTATGGATCATAAATATGGGATATCAAATCAATAATGTGGACACATGTTAGAGAATATGGTGTTGGATTGACCCACCATGAGACACTGCGGGAATTGTTATATTCTTAAGTGTTATCAGTTGGTCTCATATATAGTGTATGTGGGATCCTTAGACCTGAGATCGTCATTGTTTACTACATGTGTAATAGTTTACCTAGGGGTTACCAAACACTACTCTATGACTGAGTGGTCATAAAGGTAGCTTTCGGGTTTACTATGAAACATGCGGAGGGATGTGAGCGATCAATATGGAATTTACCCCTCCTATATAACAGGAGAGATATCTCTGGGCCCCTTGATGTGGTTGGATTAAGGAAGTGCATGGCCATGCCGATGTGGTTGAAGAGTCAATCACAACTAAGTAATCCATCACAGGTTCGAGTGAATGATCGAGATATTATTGGATGACACGCTTCTCGCCTTGAGTTCGATCTGATATCGTGAAGCAAAGGGATCCGTACATAAGTATTATATAGGTTCGTCCGATATGATCTTTATGTATATTTAGGGGTCGTTATGTCCTGCTAGGGACCGCTACGACCTGTAAACCGGAAAGGAGTTTTCGGTCTATGGCTAAATGTACATGAACCTACAAGATCACACACTTAATAAGCTGAAACGATAAGGGTCCGGATGATAGTTTTTGAGTGAGGTTCGATATCTACTCGTATCGGATATGGATCCGATTGGAGACTATATAATAAGAGGTGTGGGGGCTGAGAGTGACATCCCAAGAAACCATAACCGCCATCTCTCATAACCCCTACCGTGCGCGCTGGTGCTAGCACACCGACGCACGGTGTTCCCTCTCTGGACGTGTGGACCGCGGTAGAGGCGCTGCTACGACTGTGACGCTGATCGGGACGGTTGCAAGGAGGAGACGGTTGGTCGGAAGACGATCAACTACTTTCACCTACACCAACGCGCTCTTCGTTGAATCGGCTGCTTCAACTCTTCTTCTGCTGCATTGCGCGTCTAGTGGTAACGATCTATGATCTCTTTACTCGCATGGCTTCCTGGTTTACGCGGTAGAAATTTTAATTTACGCTAGTGTAGTCTACCCGTATCCCAACAGTATAGACTTGCAGTACGACCATTTTTGCTTGCTAAATATCATGCCTGCTAAAAATAATCTAAGTTGCGCATTGTTAAGCAAATGTTTTATAAAATTAACATTTCTTAATCTTACTTTTGAAAAAAAAACCTGTCTGAAACTTATTTTTTAATCACAGTGTATGAAAGGTTCCTGGTATTCCGGATACTAATATTGCTTACTATGAATTTTACAGTACAAAAAAAAAACAATTGATGTTTCCTTTTGCCCTAAGGCTCCCAGGTTTTGATGTTTCTAGATGAACATACATGTTATTTGCATCGGTGAAAGATAATTAGTTGTATTGATTTACAGATGAAAAGTGAATGGTAGAGTTTCATGATAATCTCTCATGAAACAGAAAGAGAACCCCGTGCGTGCATGCGGCGCGGCCCCAACGACGAGCCGCTGTAATCGCTCGCCAAAACGGGATCCAATATAAATATCTCGCTTTTGCATATGACGACGCCTCCTTCCCCGCACCGGCCACCGCCCCTTCGCCGTCCTCGCCTCCTTTCCCTCACGAGAAAGCACGCGGCGATCTTTTGCACCCACCCACGCACCCACCACGCGCGCACGTCACCGGAAAGCCCTATTAATGCCCCGCCGATCCATCGACCGATCTCCATCGGATCGATCAAATCTCCATCTAGGGTTCGAAATGATCTTTCGAGAGCCGAATTCATCGATCTGGTTTAATTAGGGTTCAATCGCAGTCTCCCTGCCGGCCGGAGTTGTCGATTAATCCGAGGATGTGGCCCTTCACCGCGGAGAAGGCAAAGCGGGGAGTTGAGGTGGTGAAGACGCCGAGGGCGAGGAAGGGGGAGTTCCCCATCCGGGCGGCGGACTACGAGCTGCTCGAGCCCATCGGCGACGGCGCCACGGCCGTGGTGCGCCGGGCCCGGTGCCTGCCGCTCGCCGGAGAGCTCGTCGCCGTCAAGATCATGAACATGGCGCAGCGCTCGGAAGCCGAAGTGGTACGTCTTACGTTTAATTTCCCTGTATACGTATCCCAGTCGATTGCTACGTACCAACAGCTAGCTAGCATGCAAACTTTGTCGTCGTACGATTGCCACGGTTTTATACTTTGTGACGACAGCATGCAAAATGAGTTTGTTGATTGCTACGGTTCTATATATACTCTGTAGGCACAGCATGCATGAAAATAACCACTTATGCCACCTGTAGTATGATTGGTAAAAAAAGTCACTGGTATGATGAAAGCCTATCCCTGAATATGGCTGGCTAGCTTGGATCGATGTGGTATATATGGAAATGCATGAAGGGGTTTATAGATAGCTACAAGCCTACGGGTAGGTCTTGATTTATATATAGCATTGAATTGCGAACCAAGAAGAAAATACATAAGCTATACTGGGCTAACCATAACAAGTATTTTCCAAATGAATGGCATGGCCCAATCCGACATGGGCCTGTTTGGTACGGTCCGTTAGTCAAAGCATGTTTAGCCTGTCACCATGAATGGGCTGTGTCAGTCTGTGAGCCCAAACACAACCTAGAGGGGGTTCGTGCTATGCCTGGCAGGCACACGCCTATTTAACCTAACAAGTCGCTAGGCATAGTTAGCCCGTTCGACCCAAAAAGTTTGAAAAATTTTAATAGTTCAAAAAATATGTGGAATTAGAAAAGGACACAATACATTAAAGAAAAAGACACAATAAATTGTAAAAAAGGTACAATAAATTATAGAAATGTAATAATGAGTTTTAATGCTTAAATGGCTGCCTCGTTAAAAACTTTGCTAAGTAAAAAACTTAACTTGATAAAACCTTGGCAAAAAGAAGAGTACAGCCTATAACTCAGTATTACAGGTAAAAAATCAAAAAAAAAATACAATGTATACATGGATGATCTAAGAAGCGTAAATGTCGTTGGTATCTTAACAGCCTTCATCACCGTCTAGTTAGAGATTGTTGAATGCGTGTTCCAGCTCTGTATCCACCACGCAGTGTTGAGCTGGCGCATTAGCATGTTCTTAGTCTTTCACTGTGAGAAATACTTCCGCCATCTCACTCAAGAGACTTGTTCTCTTATCCAATATTCTTCCAGAAAGACTAAAAGTAGATTCGGAAGAAACCATCGAGACAGAAATGGTTAACACATCCCTTGCTAATATAAATAGCATCGTATATGTTAGTTTGTGCTCGCGTCACCAGTCCAAAATATTAAAGTTCTCTATATGGTGAGATATGGGATCGCAGTCTAGAAAGATTGATAGTTCCCTGTGGGCCCTAGTATGGATTGCTCCAGCTCTTGATGATGTAGATCTTGATTTTTCGGTGGATCCTGGTGCACAAAAAATTTTGCCCCACATATTTGTCTTCTTACCTGTGGTGGGTGCTAGTGGAAATCATTACAAGCGAACTCCCTAAAACTTATACTCGTACTTTTGATAAACTTTAAACAATTATAAACAAACATCTATAAAATAGTTATAATAATATATCCCTATAGACTTACCTATAATTCAAAGAACATTAGTAAATCCTACAATTTTAGCTCCATGATTTAGAATAAATGCAAATGCATATAAGTATGAAATCTCATTCTAATATTTTAAATATTTAGTTTTCATAGTGTACACAACCTCTCATAACACTACGGTAATCGAAGAATATGATGCATAATTATAGAAGATATTAAATAGTGCACTCTAGATAAAGCAACATTGGATTTGTAAAAGAGTTCTAACAATACTAATACTAATACTGCTCAGTTAGTAGTGTGTTACTGGTATGGCTGTGATAGTGTGTATGGATAAAAACAAGAAATGTAGACTTATAGGGTAAAAGACTTTGTAGCATGAGATAAGTTGAGTTCTACCTTACCAACATGTCCACAACGAACTTTCGTGGACGTACACCCATTGCAATGTAGTAGGTCTTATATGCTGCAATTCATTAGTTAGAATTATTTACAAAATAACTTGCATCATTAAAAGCTTGAAGATATGGATCCAACATCTTCAAATCATATTTAACTATAAGATTAATAATATGGTAGACACATTGCTGATGTGATAAGAAGGATTCGACGTATGTACTAAATAAGGGAGTGAGAATACCCATTGCCCTGGAGTTTGCTGTAGCGTTGTCCAGGGTAATTGCAAAAATTTTATTTGTAAGACTAAAATTTTTCACTATTTTTATAATACATTCTGCTACATTCTCACCTGTATATGCTACATCAATTAGTTTGAAGTCTATGATTCTCTTTTTCAATATCTAGTCATCATTTACATAATGATCGACTACAGTAAGATAATTCTCCCTAGACCGACCATATGTCCAGGGTCAAGGCCAATGAGAATGTATAGGTTTTAAAGAGTTTTTTAATTTTTCTCACAACTATTATTGTAGTACTTAACTAAATCTCTAGTCATTGTATGTCTAGAAATATGAGTAAATAGTATTATGAGCAATTCTAATGTACTTTTTGAACACATCTAATGCACCAAAGTTTAAAGAAAGATGTTATGAGGCAATTAAATAGGCTAAAGATTATCGAGCTACCTCAGAATTATAATCCCAGTTACGTACTATATCGTCGAGGTTGTGCTACAGCTGCGTCTGCCATATAGCTATGCCTTGTTTTTCTTTACATCTTTGAGCATGTCTGTGTAAGTGCCCGGTTTCACCTGAAGACTTTTACAGAAAATTCATGATGACCTATTTTGCAAACAACAACTCTTACCTGAGCTCCAGTCGTGTCTCGCTTCACTACCTTATCGAAATCTATCCACACATCCGACATGCTAGGTCTAGACCTCTTTGCTCTAGAGCTTGCTGACACAGAGGCACTGGTCGAGCTACTAAATACAAATAGAAACTTACACTATTACCAATTTTATATCATAATAAAGAAAAATAAGAACAATATAAGTATATGAAAATTAGTACTGTTACCTCTTTTCTTGACTGTAGGCCAGATTTTTGGCAAAATTATTTTGAATTTTGCTAAATTATCACAAAGTGTATCAAATTTTCACAAGAGAATTTGGAGAAGAAATTACTGATTTGAATGTGGCTAAATGAGGGGGGGGGGTATGCTGCATATTTATAAAAAAAATTAAGTTTTTTTTTCATATTTTCAAACTCACAAATGGCCACAAAATGGTTATAAATTTCTAAAAATATGACAGTTACTCATGCTAAATGGTGTTTGGCCCGCCACTATGTATGTCGTGCCGTGCCAGCCTGCACGTTGGGCTGGGGCGGCTGCCCAGGCACAGCCCACCCCCTCATGCCGTGCTGGGCTACCGGCCCAACCCAACAGGCCTCGTGCCGTGGGCCATGCCTGCAGTACTAGGCTGTGGGCCAGCTCGCTAGGCACGATTCATTTGGACATCTCTAACCATAACTGATTGTACTTTGTTTTTGCAGATTAATGCCGCAGAGGAAGTTAAGACCATGATTATGGCTGACCATTCCAATCTTCTCGGTGCATATTGCTCATTCACAGAGGGTGAAAATTTGTGGATTGTTATGCCCTATATGGCTGGAGGCTCATGCTTTCACCTGATGAAATCTTCATACCCGAAAGGCTTCGAGGAGGAAAAATTCATAGCATTTGTGCTACGTGAAACACTAAAAGGCTTACAATATCTTCATGGAAAAGGCAAGATACATCGGGATGTAAAGGTATGGATCTCTGTTTGTAGATATTCTTGTAAGCATTTAAAAGTTTTAAATGCACTATGATAACGGAGCATATCTTTCACACATGAACACAGGCTGGAAACATACTACTTGATCAGTACCAAGGAGTGAAGCTTGCAGATTTTGGATCTAGTGCTAGTGTTTACGATTCAATTATTAACAGAAACGGAAAAAGAAAGACACTTGTTGGGACACCTTGTTGGTAATTACTAAGAATATAATTCTATATTATTATTTGATATTTATGTAATTGATATTCTACTAATCTAATTAATGTTCTATTTGTTCTTCAAGGATGGCACCTGAAGTGATGGAGCAAAAGGAATATGATTTCAAGTATTTTTTATTTGATTTATTATTTATCATTCACTAATTGTGTGCGTGTGTGTATTGATATGGTTTGCTTAATCAGACAAAAACAATTGTAGGGCAGATATTTGGTCTTTCGGGATAACTGCCCTGGAACTTGCTTATGGTCACGCTCCCTTTTCTAGTCAACCTCCAGCAAAGGTATTGCTTTAATTCAGTATATCAACATTATCATAATATTATGACAAGTTAGTAAGGTTTCTTAAGATTTCTCAAATACTATGTAGGTCTTTCTCCTGACGCTGCAGCATGCTCCTCCATCTCTTCATAACACAAAGGAAAAGAAGTTTTCACATGTATTAATCTAAATATGGTCTTTATACATATAACATGTATGACCAAACTAATTCATCTCTACTTGTTTTGAAGTCTTTTAAGCAGATGATTGGTGCTTGTCTAATAAAAGATCCATCCAAGAGACCAACTGCACAAAAGTTACTAGAACATCCTTTTTTCAAAAAAGTGAAGTCAGATGATACTGTTTTGAAATGCATCCTAAATAAATTGCCATCTTTAGTTGATCGGATGCAAACTATAAAGGTATAATCCTTACACATTTTCTTATTTGTATGCCATTTATACAGTGCATGCATGATATTAGTGTGATATCAATTATTTTGAATAGGAGAATGAAGCAAAGTTGCAATCAGAGAAAAAACCTCACG
Source organism: Melocanna baccifera (assembly GCA_036346265.1). NCBI lineage: Eukaryota > Viridiplantae > Streptophyta > Magnoliopsida > Poales > Poaceae > Melocanna > Melocanna baccifera. The sequence continues at coordinate 33,445,737 of CM070679.1, read as the reverse complement.
ATAAAACCAAAGAGAAGGCATCACAGGTTTGTATTGCTTGATTATTTATTTATTTAAGATTATCAAAATACCATCCTTTTTAGTTCATTTCGTTACTCATTCTATCAAACTTTCTATTTGACTCCAAGAACTTTTTTTATTAAATTTGTAGATAGAAGAAGTGTTTTTTAATTAAATTTAGCTAAAATAAGTTATTTAATTAATCTTTTTTTATAATTGATCCAAATCGATTGTACTAAATATCATGACCTATCCTTAGACCATGATAATGTTTTAAATGTACTATCATATGATGACAGTATTGATTTATATTTTCACCATTTTGAACAGGATAAATATAGGAGAGGTGTTAGTGAGTGGAACTTTGATATTGCAGACTTAAAAGCACAAGCTGCGTTGGTATGAAAATAATCATATAATAAAGTTTTGACACTAATTTTATGATGTTTAATTCCATGGAGTTAATTTTGTGTTTCATTTTAGTACCTAGATGAGAATGACAATGATGAAGATGAGTATTTGCGTTTTCTATTTGAACTTGATACTGCGGATGAAAGTGTTCCACTACAAGATGTCCATCCAAATAATTACTCGATGAATGACTATCAAAAGGTAATTTTAGTTTTTGTTTATATCATTAGTATTTTAGTTAATATGATTTGTTAATATAACTTTAACAATTAATATTACACTTTCAGAATACAGATAATGAAGTCACAGAAAAACCAAATTCAACAAATCCAATGCCCACACCTCAAAAGTCACAGAAAGGAAGCCCTAATGGCCTTGTGCGCCATGAGTCATTTGAACTTCATTCCAAATTATCTGCTAAGCAACTCGCGGGAGCAGGTTTATAGAATTCTTTACCATCAAAAGTGAAATGTCATAAATAGCATTTTACGAAGAACACTTTAACATATATCAACACAAGTAAGATTAATTTATTTTATGCAGTTTCCAATTATAAGAATGTAGATGAATATCTCGAAAAGTCTGCCATTCAAAAGGGTCGTTTTAAAGTAACAAGGGAAGATATTGAGTTCGAGAAGGTATGTTTTTTTATTAGTATAGCTTGTTATAACTAATTAGATTATTTTTAATGTATTATTTGGATGTTTTGTATGGTCCTATCTTCATATGTTTCCTATAAGTTCACAATATGTGACATATTCACCAAATAAAATATATGTATTCTCTCATTAACAATGATTTTATTTGTGTCTGTTATTGTTTCGTATTAGCTTATCTCATGATGACAATTTTGCATGCTTATTGCCAATCAGTGATACTTATCTTGGAGTTAATCAGTTAGGCATTTATAAGTCTATATTCTGTAGCGAAGAATTTTTCATATCTTATTTGCTACCTTTCATAGCATTTCTAGAATGTATTGTAACATTATTGATATATATAAACAAGGTCACAAACCTTTTGCGTTGCCTATCCAATATGGAGGTCTATATTTTGTTCTTTTCTCTAACTGAGACATATTATCATTATTTAACTAATAGTCAACTAGGCAGGCTATGTAGTACACATATGCAATACTTTTGTTATACATTTCTCGTAATTTTTTATGAAAATAATTTCTTATAAACTTCTTTTTGAGGCAGTTGGAAGTGGCTACACCAAGAGAGAAGGAATTATTGCAACGTATTGCTAGTTTGGAGCTCATGTAAGTTTATGATTTTGAAATAACTTTTATCATCAATCTATATATTCCTCTAGTTTCAAGAGGAAGCAAATTTTTTTCAAAGTGATCTTTTGTAGTGTGATTATATATTTGCCATTATAGGATCCAAATTACCCAAGATGAGGTTGAGAAGCTTAAAGCAAAAGGTAATTGTTTTTCCAAAATACCACCTTTTTCGCTACGTATTAACTTGACTTTAAATTATTAATTTATGTTTGGTTTGGCATGTTGTTTCGCAGAGGCAAAAGGAGTAATGACTTGTGCTCAACAACAATAGCAAAGTACAAGCCAATTGTTACTCCAGATGATGCTTGTTGTAATAGGAAAAGTGATGATGCATGTAGATCTTATTGTCATAAGAGTGTACTAAGCTCGCTTGGTGCATGTCTTTCACTTTCTATGTTTATTAGAAATCGTTGGCATACTATAATGTCTCTTTTCAAGATTGACCTAGCTTACCTATCCCGGTTTCACCCCTGCTCTCGGCCGTGCGGCAGCCCGGAAAACCTGGGCACGGAACGTTTAATAACACACGTCCCAGTCCCACGCGCAAGCGGACCCGACAGCCGGCGGACCTGGTGGTGGGAGGCTGGGAGCCGAGCCCTTTCCCTTTCCTCCCTCGGCCTCGCCACCGCGGCCCCGTCGTCCAAATCCCCCCTCTTCTCCCACCGCGCCAGCCCCGGACACCACCTCCCGCCGCCCCAGGTGGTGACTCCGCGGCCCCGGCACCGTCGGCGTCCTCCGCCATCGACTTCTTCACGGTCTGCTACCGCCCCAAGGTGAGTGCTGACTGCTCCATCGATCCCTGCTTGCATCTCTACGGTTTTGCTGCGGCGTGGTGATGTGATGGGATGCGCGGTGTGGCTGTAGACGACCAAGAGGGCGGGGTGGGTGAGGCGCTGGGTGCAGGGGCCCGAGCCGGTGGCCGACCACATGCACCGCATGGGCGTCATGGCTCTCGTCGCCGCGGACCTGCCCGGCGTCGACCGCGACAGGTGTGTGTGAAACCCGGCCGTTTCCTCCTCTTGTCTTTTGCTCTATGGGTCTTAAGATTTTCTTGTTCTACAGGTGTGTGAAGATGGCGATTGTGCACGACATAGCCGAAGGTAATCCCCGATGAGTCTTTGTTTTGTTCATTTTATTTTTGTTGGGTTTTATAGTTGTGTATGCCACCGATTGTATACAACTGGGAATGCGAACGCGAGAGCTATCAGGCATCAGCCTGTGAGGGTGTAAAATGGACTATTTAGCGAAGATTGGACATTTCTACTTCTCTATGATTGCTGGTAAGAATTCCCTACTAATATTCTGGTTTGGTTGTTAACCTGGTTTGGTTTGGTTTGGTTATATGACTGCATGCCTATTTAAAGGCTACTTCTACGACTAGCAAACACAGACAGAACAACTCATACTCGGCTTCTACTTATACGTATTCTTATACGGCAATAGCTCTCACTTGAATACAGACTAGCAAAACGAACTTGACTCGGATACTACAAGCAAATGGAAAACAAGATTACACTTTAATAATCACCCCTTTGATCTTATTTCTTTGTCTTGATCATGTCGATCTTCTCTTGCTCCTGTATCTGCATTTCAACGGGTCCTCATCATCGTAGCAAGATGAAAAGATTTGACAAAGGTTAAGAAAAATTAACTGTGAGTAGAAATAACAGAGTCATTCGAGATCCCAGCTGAAGTCCAGAGACTCATGCAATGGCAGACGCTCCTCACAATGGAAAAAACATATAAGAACTTCAAGAGAATGTTTGTCCGATCCGATCGAGGATGCAGGATAAGGTCGCAATCCGATCGGAGGCCCCCTCATCATTTGCTAGGATCGCAAATGAGCGTGTCCAAAACTGGTTAAGAACGAGGTCATCAACCATGTCTTCGGGTATCTCCTCTCTCAAAAACCCCACAGACAAGGAAGTGTCCTAATGTCTTGTAAGATATGCTAAACTACCTAATTGTTAATAGCTCTTGAACTTTATGATGTTTAAAATAACATGATTGCCTCTTGTAGCAAGCATTAACTACTAAATCTTTCCAATTCTCCTTCGAAGAAGACAGGAAGAGGGATATACTATCACAGGATATGGAAAACAAGGAGCACCTAGGTCTAGGGGTTTACGTACCTTGGAGGCACGAATTCCCAAACAACTCCAATGCGTATAGGAGTAGGAAGAGATCCAAAGCCTATCGTGATGAACAAATGAAATAGAAGTTTCGTGCATAATATAAGGAACAGCTATCTGCCTCACTTCAAGGAGAGATAGATTCATTGAGAGAAGAACTGAGACAAGTCTGCAACCAATCGCAACCCACCCTCGTTAATGTGGTAGCCAATCCCCCTCAACGTCAGAGTAGCTACGCGTCCATGCCAATTTCTAAACATAGCGATGCCCACTTACCTATCGATGATATCTAGATAATGTACCTCTTTAGAATACTACATAGATAGATGTAATGGATGTCTTAGCTTATCGTGTATCGTTATGTAGAAGCCCACGATGTGCATCATCAGAGCCACACTTGTTGGCTTTATTCCCATTGACGCTGGGCGAGAGATGGCTTTATTCCCATTGACCCAGGGAGGGAGACACAAGGAATCCAGCGCCACACTGCAACACATGATGCGATTTCTGATACCCTTTACAACACAACAATCATATATCACACTCCGTTATAATGCCTCTAGAACTGATAGTACCTATGTATGTAATTCTATTTTTGCAGTGCCACGAGCAGCTATAGGGCAATGTATGTGGATTCTACGTTTGCCGTCATATGAAGGAAATCATAGACGCTAAAACGAATGATCCAAAGGTTTGTCAATCAGTCAATAATTATTTCATGATTATCAATTTTTATATATATATATATATATATATATATATATATATATATATATATATATATGCACTAATGATTTAACACTATTAGCTAGCGACAGCATGTGGAATTCGACGAAAGTGCAATCAATCTTGACAAACTCACCAAAATTCGTGGAAAGCTCTCTCAATTATTGTAGCAGAGGTCATAAACAACACTGAAGAGTTATACCCAGCTATGATAATTAAATATTGAAACATTGGATACAATTGTAATCATTCAGTTGTGTTTAATCAAATAATTCATTCAATTGTACTTCATTCAGTTGCTTAATTCATTTGTAAGATCTATGTAACGATTGTCATGTACTATATATGTGATCTGTTTGTGTTGTTGACTTCATTTGTGAGATTTGTGTGATGATTGTCTTGTGCTATATATTTATGAGATCTTCTATTTACTTCAGAGGGCATGGTTAGTATTTCTCGAGGCTAGCCAAAAAACAGAAAATAATGTAATTTTTCAAATAGATATCACAGATGGTTTGGAACACCAAACCGTCTGTGATATTTCTGCTATCACAGATAGGTAATATAAAAAATCATATGTTATACCGACATATCATATACGGTTGTGTTGAAAAACCATCTGTATTTTAACTTATTACAGACGGTTTAGAAGTCGTCTGTGATAATCACATATTATCACTAATATATAAATTTAGATAATTCAAAAATTATCTGTGATGATGGTTTTGAATTATCTGTAGAAGTGATGGAGGCTGCTGCGGCAACAAATGAGGTGGAGTAGCGGCCATTGGATAAGCTAGGAAGAAGGACGAGATTATTGTCTGGGTTTGTAACGGTCTTGATGGGCAGGATCTAAACTATCAATATCTATTTTCGATGCAAGTCATAATCAGATTAATTATTACAAGTACACATTTTCCCTTCGCTAATAGCTTTAAGATTCAGAAATCATATGGCAGAGTACTGTAGCAAAAAACCATATTACTATTATAAGCAACTGGTACATACCAGAAGAAACTGTTTATGTAGCAGTAGAAGGAACTTGCTTCTTTGTATGGAAGATCCAAGCTTTCAGCACGTCCACTGTTTTTTCTCATACGCAGATGTTCATGTGTAAAGGCCAGTTCCAGGCATGATTGAAACTTTGGTGTCAACCAACATAACACAGGTATTTTGGACTTTCCGGCAATAAACTACACCATTCAACTCATCACAAAGCCAGAATGCCAAATAGCTTGACTTGGCTTAAAAGTTAATTGCTTTTAAGTTGCTTAAGCCAAAAGGCCAGCTTTAGGCTATAAGCCAAAAAGTCTAAACATAACTCCAGTGTTGCTTGGGTTTTTCCTTTTCTTTTCTTTGCTAGCACTGCTTAGATTGATTTTTAGAACAAATGATTATGATTTTCTGTTTCGTTTTTAGATGGCGTGCAGTTGGCTATCACAATTGTTTTTATGGCTCAGTAACTAATCAGGTTATGGGATCAAATGAAAAGTTTACATGACTCAACTAGTGTGTACTGGTTAAGTAGAGGTTTCCACTGATTATAAATATCTTCTCTGTTGGTAACACAATCTACACTTGCAACGAGTTAACATGAGTCCCACGCTTGGCGCGCAACAAAATTAAGGCAGTCCGGAACCGAACTCACGACAAAATTGTGTCTTGTTCTTTTGGCTTTTAATTTTTTTTCAAAAGTTTAAATAAATATGATAGTTTTTTGAATCAAATTCTTCAAGCAGTTTTCTAAATCTAAAATCATATATATCATCCATATCAACGCTTCTATCATCTATTGCCCTATAAAAAATAGATAAAAATTATTAGTGGTAGCCAAAATCCACCTAGCGCAGGAAAAAAGGTAACTGTTGGATGCATGTATGTGTGAGGGCATTGCTCCAAATGGAGTAGCTCAGTCGTTTCATCGTACCATGACTTAGCTAGCGGAAGCTAAATCTAGCTAAGCCAACATGTTCCAGACGATGAGAATTTGTGCCCTTTTTTGGCTTATATTTTTTGGTTCTTTATGAAAAAGTAGAAAGTAAGAAAAATTTATATGCAATTTTAATCGATATAAATGAAGTCGTTATAGTATATACTATAATTAATTTATAAATCTATTCTAAAAGATATTTTATTTAAAAGTTAATTACTATAAAAAAACTAAAAACAGAAGTTTGTCTTGATTGGCATGTCAGGTGGCCTAAGAGCATCACACGTGCACAGACACAGACAGCCCAAAACTATGCAAAATTTCAGTGATATTTAGACTGACGATCCATATCATTGGCCTGTGAGCTGGGTTGCCTGGGAATATGCAGTAATCCGATGCCAATGATGCGGCACCGACGATCACGAGTGAAAGATCTGAGTCATCTTAGACATCATGTGCACACATAGGAAGTAGCAGTGAATTAACACACGTGTTCCAAGTTAAACCACACGTCACTGGGAGTTGGGAGTTACCATCTATAGATGATGGCAACTTTGATATTTTGCATGAGGCGGATCCAGGACACAGGTTACTCTCATGAAAACGATCGCCAAAAAGAATATACATGTCGTGTGCTTATTTAATTTAGTGTATGTTTAATGAATTCATGCACCAATTTGTACTAGAACTTTATGGATGTTATATACTGATCTGTTCATATTGGCTTTTGCTAATAGTATATTATATAAGAAAGACGGTGCAACGAAAGGCAGTACAATATGCGGACCGCTATACGACTTACAGAATTGCGATATAATAAAATACAAAGTACATTACAATATGTGAAAAATGAAAAGTAGCGGCTGATGAATAGCAGTGGCTGATAGAAACAGCTTATAGAAACTAGGACATTTGTATTGGTTTTGACTTTTGAAAGCAGAAGCTAAAAATAGAAGTCAGTATGAACATACCCGTAATTATGGGTGGATTTTTTGACTAAGACTTATGACTTATAGCTGTAGTTTTTGAATTCTGGGTTGTTCGTGAGAGACATTACACAAAGGAAAATAGTCGTATGCGATTTTGGCCAGTACAAATGAACTCGGTATAGTTTATACTATAATTTACCTGTCAACTTCACCTTAAAAAAACACACTGTTTAACGACAAGTTAAATAAAAACCAAAATTTAATTATCCTGCAAATGATCAGGTCACCAATGTATTCGGAAATTTGTGTGGTTCTCTCCATAACTAGTGCAGAGAGCATTACCGGTGAATCTCTCCCTCCTCCCACACCCAATCAATACTACTGATGGCAAATGCTGTACCTGTGAAAACCTAAGGAAGATGATGCTTTTGTTTTTTACTCTCCCAATCTAATCAGTATAACAGCAACTTGTTGAAAAGACTGGGAGCAAACAATGCTGATCACATTTTCCTCTCCCAATTATTTTGGTAACAGTAACTTGTTGATAAAGACCGGGAGCAAACAATGCTGATCACCTTCCGTAGCTAACAGATGGTTTAATTTTATAACCACCTCGTGCGCCCCTCGAAGCAAAATTAAGCGTGCACGTCTAATCATGCCGATCCTAATCGCAAATGCCAAATATCCGTATGGCTTGTTAATTTCTTTGAATAATTATTAGTCTATAGTTCATCACATGGCCCTGTTTAATTCAGTTTTTTTATATAATTTTTAGCTGAGATGTCACTCTAGCAGTTTGTTAACTTTTTCTGAGATATTTAATTAAAAAGTAAAAAAGATATAAAAACAACGTTATATTTCTACGAACAATGCAAAAAAAAAATTTATTAAAAAACCAATATATTCCAAACACATAAAAAAAAGTTTGCTTGGAACGGGCCACAGTCATCTTAGGATTCTTTTAACATAATGCCATTTCTTACAGTGGCTATGGGAAATTGCATTGCATGATGGTGGACTGATTCATTCTATTCTTTAAATCAAACAGAAAAAAAGCTTTGAGTTAGATGTATCTTAGATGTAGATCGGATTGATGATTCCATCGTATGAGTATTATGGCAAACATACACACCTAATCAAACTCTACGCACCACGTAATTTGCACCTTCATTGTAAAGTGTTATGTTAGGCTAAATATGATTCATTACTATATTTTTTGTAATAATGTATCTGCACTACTTAACAGAGAGAGTTAGTGATGGTGATTTATCTGCCCCTCCGAACTCCCCATTGCTCCTTCCTAAAAATTTCTAACAAAATAGAAAAGGCAATCTACGAAAAAAACAAATTCCATCACCCTACGAATTCTCTAACAAAAAAAGCACAACTCTATCGGGTGCACTGCAAAGCCAAGGACGTGGAGGAGCGACGCGACCGAGTGCGGATGCAAAGCAAACGACATGGGCCTGGTAGACCAATCCTGACAATGTCGAGTCGATGTGTTGGTATAATATGTGTTTTATGCATAGCAAAGCATGAGTATTCTGCTAGTTAATAAAAAAAGGTTAAATGAGGTACCTGGCTTGCTGCAGGCACTGCCGAGCCATGGCAGCTCAGCAGGAGCTGTCATTCTAGGGAATCTCGGTAAGTCAATGGGCCCCGCTAGCTCCCATGCGTGACGCTCTCCTACTACACTCATCTGTGATGCTATGCTGGGTCGGTCCCACCGAGCTCCGGTGGTATGGCAGGAGACACGTGTTGCATGTTGCACCTATCGAGCTCAGGCACAGGACTAGATTTACAAAAACAGAAGCCCAGATGCCAAATTTGAAAAAAATACATTACAGTCCTAGATATGTAAATAGTTCACCGTGGGATGGTCACCTTAAATAGTGATCTAGGATCTACATATCTGTTGAGTATCGAGGCTTGAACATAATAGTACTACATAATTGATTCCGCCCAATTGATACGTGCGCTTGAACAAGTTGTTGACCCTATTCTTTTTAGCTTTTTATGGTTTTTGGTTTCGATTTCTTTAGAAGCCGAAATAAACGTAGTGATTTTTCGAAGCCGCTTCTCCAAACGGTTTTATGATCCCAAAATCATGTGCGTCATATGTTGGCATCTCGAAAAACACAAACAAAACCCATTAGTCGTGGCAAAAAAATCATCAGACACAACTCAAAAGAAGTAGAACTATGCTACCTTTGCTGCACATATATCAGCAATAACTAATGGGTCTCTTCTTTTTAGTTTTTAAAAACTATTTTTTGGCTTTTCTATAGTAACTACTTTTCAAATAGAATATCTTTTGAAGGGGGAGTCTAAAAGTTGATTATAGTACACACTGTAATAATTTTATATTTATCGGCCAAAACCGCACATAAATTTCTATCATTCCATACTCTTTCTCACAAACAACCTAAAAATTCTAAATACCTAAAAATCATAAGTTAGCGTTATAACCTATAAGCTGAAGTAAAAAAAAGATCATATGTAATGTCATGTCAGCTCCAAGGGCGAGTGTCACGTGTAACCGAGTTGGCCAAGCTATTAAAAAAGAAAGCACGCGGTCCCCTCAGTGCCCTCGCTCTCGAGTTGGATATCAAACGATTGGTCCACGCCAACCGCCTACTCCAACAATCCCTGAGGTCCATTCCAACGCCACTTATGCGTGCCTCTCCCTTGGTCCATTTTAGAACGTTCAGATAATCAAAAACAAATATCTACCTTGATCGTTTCAGTTTTTTTCGATTTCAACTTCTAGCTTCAGTTTTTTTTTTCACTATTTACTATACTATCCATTAACTCAGCTATAGTGTTTTTCACCAAATTCTGATTTTTTCATCACCATGATATTTTTCACAAAAGCTCATCGCTATTCCGATCACCTCCTTTGATGTGGACGTGGTTTTCAGCAGTAGAAAAATCGGGAGAAAGAATTGCTGCCAGCGCTCGTACCAACAAAGCGTGGGCATACGTGGGAGATGGAACCTGATCTGCATTATATTGCAAGAACAAAACAAAAAAACAAACAAAATATATGCGCCTGTCTAGTTCAGATAGCTTCACCAATCGTGCATGCATGCAACGCGCGGTAGCTGCAGTACGCACATGCAGGCTGGGGCCTGACTCGACAGGGTTCATTATTTCGTCCGAAATTTCGTAAAACAGGCGAAGTTTCGCTCCTTTTGGCACCCTCCGAAACAAGTTTTATTTGGCCAAAATTTGGCTGAATTTGGCCCTATTTAAACTTTGCTCAAATTTCATCTAAATTTCGATTAAATTTCATCAAAAAACTGAATTGTTCCGTCTGAATTTTGAACGAAATCGACGAAATTTCGTCCATTTATTCATTTCGCCAGCGTCCGAAAGTTTTAACCCTGGACTCGACCACCCAACAAATTAACTTTCTGGCTAGCTAGCTGCACGTTGACGTTGCTACAACACTGTAGGCCGATACTAGAGGACTAGCTATACGTGCGTAAAATCAAGTGCTACAAGCCGATGGGAGCAGCAGCAGCAGTGAAGCGAGCGACGACGTGGCTACTGCAGCTGAGCTCCGGCGCCGCCGGTTCATGCACCGCCGGCCTGCCACCGCTCCCTCCCCTCAGGAAGCCCTTGCAGATCCCCGTCCAAAACTCGCGGTCCGGCTCGCCGCTCTCCGCCGTCCTCCGCGCGTCCTCGCCCGCGCACCTCTGCGATCATCCATCAACGGTAAGATCGGAGGGAGATTTCTCGCGTGCTGTGCAGACAGCCCCAGTGTATTAACGTACGTTGATGGTGCCGTGGTCGACGAGGCGGTCGATGAGGTTGTGCAGGATGTCCTTGCTGTACTCCGGGTGGCCCTGAATGCCGAGGACACGGTCGCCGACGGCGAACATCTCCACGCTCGTCTTGTCCGAGTAGGCCATCACCTTGGCCCTCGGCGGTATCTCCCACACCTAGCAAGTACACGGAAATGGCTTTTTAGGTGAATTAGACTAGTACGTTCATGTAAGTGTGTGTGGCCGGTCTACACACGTACGACAGGAGAAATTTAGAGGGCGAAAGTACACACGTGACAAAAGTAAGTACATACAGTACATACATATATATAGAGGCCGGTCTACACACGTACGACAGGAGAAATTTAGAGGGCGGAAGTACACATGTGACAAAAGTACATAGTTTGGCACACATGTGACAAGAGAAATTGAAGAAATTCACACACACACACACCTCATCTTGGTGAACCTCGATGATGGAGGCGCTCCGAGGGAGATCCCCAAGGAGCTTGAAGGCCTCCAAATCTTGCACAAAGGCCACCTTCTTCACCCCTACGTCCCATCCACTGCGAGATTTGCCCACTCTTCCCCCCAGTGCTCTGCACAAAACCTAATCAAAACAAGAACAGCATTCGCAAAATTAGTGCGTATATCTTACCGTAAAATCATCGCACATTCACCAGATTGTTATGCGTACGAACGAGCCGGTAACACTGACTGACAGGTAGATCCAGTTGACGACTAGGTGTCTAGGTGATTGTCAGTTAGGTTGGTCTCACAAAGTTTCGCAAGAGGTAGAGTGGTGGCTAGCTAGCCCTTACTTGGTGGCCGAAGCAGATGCCGAGCAGGCGCTTCTTCATGGCGTGGAGGGTCTGGATGAGGAGGCAGAGGCGGAGGATCCAGAGGTCGTCGCCGTAGGCGTCGTGCGGGCTGCCGCTGACGACGAAGCCGTCGTAGCGGCCGAGGTCCTCCGCAGCCGGGAACTCGCCGTCGATGACGCGGAAGCAGTCCCAGATCTCACCATCACCTTCGCCGCCGAACGCGCCGACGAAGACGTTGTAGTAGCCGCCGTACACCTTCCTGGCGTAGTCGGAGTCGTTCAGCGCCAGAAGCAGCGCGTACCTTCTCCCGCCCCCCGCCGCTGCCTTCGTCAACATCATCGTCGGAACTCGGAAGCAAGCAACGGTGGTAGCTAAGCTATAGCTAGCTAGCTAGACAAGTGAATGTGTCAGTGTGTGCGCTAGTGAGCTGCGTTGCTGCGACTGCGCGACGCAGATTAATTCCCCAAGGAGCAACGGTGGAATGGGAGTGTGGGGTCGGGTCGCCATCGCTCGTGAAACACATCGAGATGGGGAGCGAGTAGAGACTCGCCACTTCGACGATCCATACACGCTGCTGCGTCCTGTCAGAATATGTTCTTGGCCCAGAGATCATACTACACATGTAACGACCCATTTTTAAGAATAGGGTAATTGTATGTTCCACAATAGCACAGAAGTTCAGTTACGGACAGAAAGAGTATCACATCTGCTTACGAATATTTTAAAAAGGTTAATTTAATTAAAATAAGATATAATGGTCAATTTTAATAGCTTTAAAGACATCCAAACCTAAAATTTAACTTACAATTAGGAGATTCGAAGAACTTTCACAGGAACGCTTGAGTGTGATCGTAACTCTAACACGAAAACTTGTAACATCATTTGTTCTTCTGATATCAATTGTGGTGGAAAATAAAGTAAGACTAAGTATAACCAACCGTACTCAACAAGTCACATAGAGAAACGCTACATAACTATTTTCAAATGATGGGGCTATAAGGGTGTTATTAAGTATTTGTGGATGCAAATTTTATTTGTAAACATTTTCAAATATAAAAGAGCAATAACTCCTTGTAGCATTGGAGTTTCAAAACTTGATTAACAGACTTCAACATTTCCAAATCTATTTATGCTTTGCTGTTGGAATCACCCATTAACACAACTTTATTTACCGAAAGCACGGCGTATTCGAATATCATTTATATTTGACTCTACGGAGTTGCTCAGCTTTACCCACAAGATCTCTTAACCCTCATAACTGAGTTAAAAAATAAGATTTTTCACCGCTCAAATCTTTATATAGTCTCTACCAGATAGACTCTTGGCCTACACAAACTCAGGTATCCAACAGGCCAAGTCAGAATACACCCGCCCGATTTGTGAGGATCTATCATTCGTTAAGTATGGTACCATTTCCATACTATGCCCCATCCACTTCATCTTTTCTGTAGATGTTCAATTAATTTGAGCAGCTACTAGACCAGATTTTACAAGGCAACGCTTGTGGTTGAGTAGTTACTATATTCTTTACTTGGCATAAGGTTCTAGTTCTTATATTTTCACTGAGACAACTTCCATCCACAAATCCATGCTCTAGTGCCTTCCAGCACTGAGCTAGTACCAATCCGTACTGCAACCCTTTTCAGTCCAAGCCTCCACCCTAGGAAAAGGTCAGGAGACCCAACCATCTCATGGCTTCCCGTGATATCTCCTTATTCTAGAATCACTTTTGAAATTCTACCAGCAAAATGCTAGATCTCTTAGTAGTGTAAAGCTGATGAGTTTCTGGTCTACTATAACTAATTAAGTAGTATATTTAGCACTACAAAGTCTTGTCAAGGTGAATATGGTTATCTAATTAAACTGGACTTTATCAGGTGGTAGGACATAACTAATATCATGTCATTCTAAGCATTTATTGTACAAGAAATAACAGTGCATAAATAACATAATGAAAATAATGTTAAATAAATAATTAAAGGAATGTAGGTTCAATATAATCAAAAACATGTGACTTGCCTCATTGTCCATAGGATATTGACTTCTTTATTTGCACTTGTAGCTCTTCTGATGATCAACTCGTTGGGTTCGAATACTAGCGTAGAAGACGAATACAAATAAGTTCCTATTTTGCAGAATGTAAGTTGTGAACAAAAGACAAATAAATAACCAAAAGACATAAATAGTATAGGTTTGGGTGATCAGGGTTTAGATGATGTTTGGTTGGGCTGATCGGTGTTGGAATTGGGTTAGACGGGTTCAAGACGTTTGAGATGGTCATATATGTATTATTTAGGTTTCTATGAAGATTGCGGTCATGAACAGTATTAGGTTTGGGGTCAGAACATCATCATAGTGGTTCATAACTTTATCGGAGTCTAAGAGAGTGAGGCGGAGCTAAGAATGGTGTAGATGGGCTTAAGACAATCAAAAGGGTTATATTTATATTTTTAGGGTTTCGATGAATAGTGACAGTGAAAACAGTAATGGACAGGTTCAAACTGACATCGGGGTGGGCTAGGGTTTTATTGGAGTATATTCAGGCTAAATATAATTGAGAGTCGACTTTACAGCTCAAAATGGTTAGGGCAAGTATAGGTTTCGATGAATAGTAAGAGTTTGGACCGTGTTGGGTTTAAGGTTTGAAGCAGTGTTTTAGTGGTCCTGGGTTTTATCGGTGTCTGACATGGGAAAATAGAGCTAGAAAACGGGTAGACAGGCTCAAAATGGACGAAACGGGTATATTTCATATTTTTGGGTATTAATGAACAGTAATAAGTATTTCTACTATTCATCACGGGTCTAGTACTATTCATGGTAGATTTTGTACTATTCACTAACAGGTCGATTACTATTCATACTAGGTCGGTTGCTACAGTGCTGGGTTTGGTTCGAGTGAACAATAGCTGATGGCACTTTTCATCATCTCCCTCCTCGCGCTGCTACAGTAGCCGAAAATAGGGAGAGTGAAAAACAAGAAATTCTTGAGCTGTGGTGCTTTGCAATGAAAACCGAGGGTATGTGGTGGACTCCTGGTGATGAGGGGGTTTCATTGTTGGCCTTGGGTGTGGTCGAGGATGGCCAGAGCTTCGCTGAGGGGAAGCTTGAGGAGGTGGTGGCTTAGATCGGGGATGGTTGTGTAAGGCTACCCACGGTGAGATGCTTTGGCCAGGCGGTGACGCTAGGCGCCGGTGAGCTAGGAGACTTGGGGGCTTATGGTGATACTTTAGTGGGGTTACTAGAGGTGTGAGGGTGCTACAAGAGCAAGCAATTGAAAGGAAATGGACGGAATGCGAATAATTGAAATTTGGGCTTACTCAGGGATCTCTGGTGATGGAGGCGGTGCAATGGCTGACGAGGGGTGTGTGGGGTGTCTGAGGCTCACCCGGGTGACTATGCTTCTCAATGGAGGAGTTCGGGGGTTTATATAGAGGCTCTAAGGCGGTTGGCTACAGGGAGGGTGCGGGTCAGTTTTTGGCGCATGGCCCTGGTGAGAGGGCACGAGGAGCTTCGGTAGGACTCGGTGAAGGCGGCGAGGAGGTTGGCTCGCTAAGTGGCACCTCGAGTCATGCGCTTCCTCGGGTGACATAGTGTGGCGAGGCAAGGTGGCATACGACGGTCTATCGGCCGTGAGACGAGCAAAATGTGGTGGCCAAATTTGGCCTAGAAGCTTTCGCGTTTGATCAAGAGAATAGTTAATGAGGGTGTCTGGGGTCCTGGGAACGAGGTATGGTCAGATAATCAGGGATTGTGGTGACGAGAGAAGGTTATGGCTTGGGGATTTTTGCCACAAGACAGATAATAGTGGTGGCAAAAAAATCAGGGCAACTGATATTTGCCAGACGGTGAATAGCAATGTTAGCCGTGACGTGGCACAAATGGCTGAAAGAGATGCCAGGTTCAAGACATGGGAAAGCCAAGGTGTACATGAAGAAGGTAATGAATTAGTCAAGGTTTCAAATGAGATAAAAATTCAGGGCACAACCAAACATGCACACATGCACGTACTAACATGCATGCAAACTAATACTCACTACTATAGAAATCATCATCACAGATGGTTCAAAAACATCATCACAGATGGTTTTCTGAACCATCTGAATTTATGGGTCAGTGATAATACAAGATCATCACAGACGGCTTTCAAATCGTCTATGGTGTAAATATCACAGATGATTTTTAACTAAAAACCATCTGTGATAGCTGACAATCACAGACGATTTTTAACGATAAACCATCTGTGATATATAAATATCACTTGCATGCGTGGTACACTAAGACATCATCTTTAATGAATATGTGGTACACTACATGTTATATGATTAAATCATGTGATTACATACATGTTATATCATTTGTATTTGGATTGATGTCAGTTTTGTGTTTACATAATCATACTGGAATTATATTGCTACATATGTTTATACCGCATTTATTACAATAACTAATACTATTGCATGACACAACTAGATACATAGTCAAGATTATTTTCCAACGCTCTATATGTGACATTCAAGCAAACCAACTCTGTAGCTTGATAGGCAGCTTGCATGCATGGTCTAGTACGTACATACACGGTAGAGAGAGCGCGAGTCTCTGCTCAAAAGAAGAATAAGAAGAAAGTAAGATTGCCTCAAAGTGAAAAGTATGCTTAGGTTGCTTGGTTACGTATTGTGTTATTGCTTGATTAATTAGGAGGGCCTTATGTCTCAATCGATTGCTGAATCACATGATGTTGTCGGCACGTATTAAACAATTTAAGAGAGTGAAAGAAAATTTATTTGCCTGTTTTCCCATAAGCCCTGTCAATATCGAAGAAGTATATATGTACGGTGGGGTAATGCCGCGTGTACTCCCTCCGTCGCTTAACACAGGAATGTTGTTGCGGTATCTATGTGATTAAAATTTTAAAACTTTAACCTTTAATAGATGTAAAAGTAGTACAAAGATATTTGTATTCGATTTTAGTCGATATAAATAAAGTTATTATAGTGTATAGTATAATTGACTTATAGATCTTATATCAAAAAGACTCCGTCTGAAGGCTACATATAGTAAAAAAGAGTTATTTACCATAAAAAAACAGTTTTTAGAAGTCAATATGAATAAGACCTAAATGATTAATTAACTTTCTACTTGGTTAAGTAACTACTCTCTTTATTGAAGAACATACAGTGCTTTGGACAAGATGTGGTGTCTAATAAATAACTTTGACTATCAATTTCCATATTAATATGCTAGTTAAAAGTATAAAAATACTATATCCTGTAAGTACTTCTCATAACAAATTTAATTATATTATTTTCGTATGATCAATCTAAATAGTTTTGTGCATATTAGCGATTAAATTATAAAACGTTGTATATTTCTTAACGGAGAGAACAGTGATTAATTAACCGGCCCATCGTCCACTACAGGGGAAATGGTTTTTTGTGGCGAAAATTTTCATCACAAAGCGCCTATTTTTCGTCACAAATTAGTTCTTATGAACATCTTTCAAGTTGTCACGTGCTGTCGCTAATACTCAAGTCACAGATAATATGGTGGTGAATTTTCTATCCTTACAAATAACCATGTTTATTAGTGACGGGAAAAAAATATCACTGCTATTAGGTGCATTATAGACGACATGCATCGTCTCAAATAGGTTCAAATTAGTGACGACAATATCATCTCTAATGATGCTTGCTGTGATGACAAAATTTCTCAATTTTGAAAGATGTTTGTGATAATTTAATCCTCGCAATTATATTTTTCGAAAGTGTGATATGTACGGTTAGAAATTTTCATACGTTAGTGTCACCAGTTTCATCACTAGAGATGCTTCTAGGTGACGACGTTAGTTGTCATTATTCTGAACCATCACACTAACTTCATGTAAAAGTGACGGCTCTGTCATCACAGAAGCACCTGTACTTGTGACAACATCGCTATCATTGATTTTGTGTGTGGCAAAATTTTGTTTCCTAGTGATGATATGTAGTCACGAGTAATAACTTTGTGTGGCAAAATTCGGATAAAGATGCTACGATTTTTCATCACAAATTTAATTACTATTTGTGATGGTGCAGATCTTTTTGTCACGCTTATAATTTACTCATTCTCGGACAAAAATATTAAAAAAAAATTAACCAACATTAAAAAGGACGAAATTGGATAGCAAGTAATATATGTATCATCAAAATCGCAATGAAAGATCTCTTTTTCCGCATCTCGTCAGAAGCAGTACCAAAAAGCCATCGACATAACAAAAACCATCAATTTCTACCAAAAAGAACAGACCTTTAGTCTTACACCGAAACAACCCGTTCCAGCAACATTGCACCCAATACAAACATAGAAACTCCTATTGTAACACTCTCTCGGAAATCATAATGATAACTAAAAATTATTGATGGAAATTTAAACTACAACTAAAACAACTAGGAAGGGAAAATGCACAAGACGACTCTTGGATGCAGACTGGACGACCATGACTTGTGAATATCGGTCATCCCCGTTTGAATGGTCCTGCAGACATGAAGATAAGAAGAAAGACACTAATCATACACGGTTGATTGCTGCAGTCAACGAGGACTGAGAAAATAGAACAGCGCCACGGGAGGCCATGCGTGAGTCAACACGCCATGTTAGTGGCTTGTGGTACTGCAAAGCTGTGTGTTTTAACACGATTATTTACAGTGAAAGCGACGTACGATAGCAACCTATTCATGCGCTAGGCGCCATAAGATATGTGAAATCATACTTAGTGATCCGTCTCGGGCCTGTTTGGAATAACTTTGGTTTATGATTTTTATTTTACTATAATTAGCTTTTTTTTTACTATAGTTGAGTTAGCTTATTTGATATAATTAAAGTTAAAAAATCTAAAAATAAAAAACATGTTAGCCATTACAGACAATGCAAAGGAATACAAGAAAAAATGCAAAAAAAACCTAAAAAATCTAAAAAAAACTAAAAAAAAGATGAAATTACTGAATAGTAAAAAAAACAAAAATCAGAAACAGAAACTAGTTTTAAGTCAAAATGAGCGAACCCTAGCTAGGCCTACTTAATCTTTACATGGTGTGGCTGGTTTACTAATTTAGCAAGCTCCAAAGACAATGTCAGGTTTAGCAAACTCAACGAGATGCAGGCTGGTCCATGGTGCAGCAAGTGCCGATGAGTGATTGCTCATATAGGTTGATGATTGATCAGGTTTACAGGTGCTTCCAATTCGAGTGTGAGCCATGTTATGCATCCCAGGTGATATTCTGTAAATGACTCTGAGATATGTCCTTTTCTTTATCTCGCCGTACTGAGAGGTTTGAGAACATCCTTCAAGTAGAGAAAATAGGTTTGTGGCAAATTGCCCACTTAATATCTATTATAAATGGTTCACATTGAAAACCTGTCATACAGTCGGATCACTCGATAGCCTAAAACATTGAGCAGTTCATGCCCTCAAGCCAAACTATGCTGATGTACAATAGATGACTATCATACATTTCCCATGTATCCAACTACTGCCTACTTTCCAGTTGCCAGATGAATACTACTACTCATACGAGGCACATAAATGTAAATTCTTCTAACTTTGAAGTTTGAACAAATTCCTTAAAAGAAGATCAAAGTACCAAAGTACACCAGTATTTCTTCACCATTTGGAACAGACCACATCTCATCAACCTTCTGATAGCCTACCTTCCAAACTTCCATTGCAGTAGGCCATTCACCAGTTTCCTTGTCTATCTACATTTACATGACAAACAAAAAATTGTGAAGTTCATAATAGCAATCAACGACAAGTTTTTGAGTGTGAATAAAATAGATGGGAAAAAGACTAAGCTGTTTCTCACCAGTTTATATGCAATCTGAGCGATTGACTTAGTTCCTATTTTAGACCCCATTTCTAGATTTGATATGTTAATGGAGTTCTGTTTGCTTTTTTCTGAATAATTAAAATTGCAAACATATTGGATATGAAGACTGCAATATGATGTAAGCAACCTAATAATAGTTACGAACCAGAAAATCTTAGTATGTCCACATTACAACATATTCCTTATCAGCCACTGCCAATCTTCTGGTGCGACATGTGTTGGCCTCTCTTTTTTATGGTAAGTCTGGCCCAGATTGTGGCGCCGATTAGTATATTGTTCTTTTACTTGATTCATAGCAAAAACTTTATCTTTTTTGAAAGTTCAGGAAATCTTATCTGCATCACGATGGTGCCATGTTAGCGACAACAATAAATTCATTTGAACACAAAGCATAATAAGCTATTGAGATAATCATATGAAAAATAAAGAACCTTGTATTGTCGCCAAACGGCAGGCATGGTACCAGGCTTGAATCCCTCGATGTCCTTCCATTTCTTAACTTGGAGAGGAATGTGATTTCTGATGATGGCAGTAACCTCACTTTTAAATAGTTTAGCATGTTTTACACGCACCTTTCCAAATGGTTGAGGAAACTGAATATCTATTTGTTCTCCTTTCGCTCTTTTCTTTACAAGTTTAGCATTAATAGTGAGACCTCGACCATCCTTCCTAGGAGTATAGCCTAATTCAGTAAATAACACCAACAGTAGTAAGCAATTTTGATCTCTCATTTTTTTTCTTTTGTAAGTAATTATGAAAAACAGATGTCAATATACTTGGTTCAAATAGATAGCCTTTCTTATAGATAAATATGTACTTTTTGATTATTGCCATCCAAGTTCCAGTGATGATGGCAGGATCTCAAAATTTATTGGCACGATGAGAATTCTTTTCCCTCCACATCCAAAAGCGTACAGATGTAATCCTCAACTAACTTAGCCCAAAACAGATTAAATAATTAAGTTTAGAGTTCAGTAATCGCTTGATTTCATCCCTCTCATGTCTCCTGAACACGCCTGCTCCACTGGGACGCCCAGCCACCACGTTGCATCGCCTCCATTGTCTCGCAGAGGCTTCCCCATGGTCATCTTCCCGACAAATGTCCATGCCCCCAGTGATGATGATATTGACGAACAAGATGAAGAAGAGTCTGAAAGTGACGGCGGTGATTAGAGTTTTTCAGATGATGACGAAGATGCAATTAACTGTGAAGATGATATAGATGATAGTTAGTTTATCAAATTTAATCAAGAAATAAGATTGCATATATCCTTATGTTGAGTTTGCCTCAGGAGAAAACGTATATATCGCAAATAAACTAAGAGAACACGGAAGAATTTCTGAATTTCTCTATTATCTTATTTGCTCATCATATTAAACTGATTATAAGTATTCTCAATATATAGGCCAATACTCTCCTACTAACATATGCATTTGGACTTTAAGTGGAACTCAGACTTCAACTTGAATTATACACGAAGACGAACTCTACTGCATCTCAGACTCTAAGTCAAAATTATTTGTAACAATCTCTTCCCTAATATTGACTCGACATACTCTAGGAACTACTAGTAACGTCTCCACATAAAACGTTCTACATGCAAACTGTTGTATACCTGAGGACAAAATGGGAATTTCCCAATTGATAAAAGAAAAGAAAAAAAGGAGAAAGGAAGATTGGGCCCACCTGTTGGTGGGTCGGGCCTAAGTTAAGAGGAGGAGCTTTGCTCCTCCCTTTTTGACCGAGCGGCGGCGCACCAGGCGGCTCAGTCCTCCTATGCTCCGGCTCGCCCATGAGGCTCGGTCTTCCCCTGCGACGCGCTCCCATGTGCTTGGTCCAGATCCGGTTTGTGCGGGCTCAGATCTGGGGAGCAGCAACTTTGGCGGAGGGATGAAGGGCACGGGCGGCGCGGAAGGCCCGGCTCCGGCTGTTGGCAACCACGCCCGAGTTCCTCTCCTTCCTGGCTATTTAAGCCAGCCGCCTCCTCCCTTGAGGGTATCCCAAAATGGAGTGAGCTCCTCTTCCTACTCTCTTTGTATTCCAACTTTGCCTATGGTCTGTGCAACTCCGGTTGTGGTGGTTCCTTGGCATCCGACGCCGACTTCAGTCTTCCCCTGGTGCTCGACGGCGAGGTGCTTGGCCAGCACCTCCCCTGTGCTTGTGCGGCATACCCTAACCTCGCCTTTGCTGGTTGTGTGTTGACACTGCGGCAGAGAGGGGATTTGTATCTCCGTTGCCTACTGCCCTCTCTCACGATGGTGTGTTGGGGCAATAGGTTTTTTGGGACAGTGCTCACAGCGTACCTAGCTCCGTAATCTTCGTGGTGATTTCGAATATCACCGATTTTGTGAGTATACAGTTATCAGTTCTTTGCATTTACGGATTGTTCATATACTGAAGATTGCAAAGGACAAGTGGGATGTGTTGCTCGATGATGATATAAATCATATGCTGAGATTAGTTAAATTTAGGCCTCGATCAGTTTGGAGTTTATTTCACTGTTTAGCGACGGAAACACTGTAGCAGCGACAGAAACACTGTAGCACTTTTGTCACGTAGTGAAATTTTTGTTTGTTTTTTGGTTTTTTTGCGTTCCGTTTTTTTTTTTCATATTCCTTTGCATTGTCCGCACTAGACTAGCGAGCCGTTTTTATTTTTACATTTTTTAAAATTTAATTATGCCTAACATACAACTTAGCTACAGTGTTTTTCAGCCAGCTACAGTGTTTTTACAGCAAAAGCCAAAAGCCATCGCTGTTCTGATCACCCCCTTAGTCTTTGAGCTCCAATCAACATTGATTCTGTCATTGATATTAACTTGAACATTGCAAGTTGATTTTCAGTTTTATATATATATATATATATATATATATATATATATATATATATATATATATATTGGTTCCATAGCATTCGGTTTATGCAGTCTTTAGATCATACCAAATTCTTACATATCTCGTGACTGATTGAAAATCTGATTTGGTAATTTAATTCATATGCTTTACCAATGTTCACATGTGAAGGGTGGATCTAATTGAACTATTCTTTGGACTGCTGCTTTGTTAGTCGAACTGCTTTAGTATTAGATGTATATATTAGAACTTGTGGATTGCAGAATATAGATTTAGAGCTCAAAGATTGAATTTTTTAGTTTGGGATAACTAATTAATGAAGAGTGTATGATTTTGGTAGCGGCATGGCCAAAAATTTATCTTGTGTAACCCTACACCCGAGAGCACAAATTATCAATTAATCTTGAGCTTGTTACTAGTTTTAATTGATACATGATTTATTCATTGACATACATATTCAAATTTAGAATGTTATTGTTTTTGTTATTGAATATGTGTTATACTTTGAATGATATGTTTAATTCATATGATTACATACATGTTATGTATGAATTGATGTCATTCTTCTGTTTATATAATTATACTGGAGTTATCTTTATATCTATGCTTATACCGCAAATACTGCAACACAAACTACATGTAAAAATATAACTCAACTGGTACAGATCCATTCAGATGCAAAGATTCTAAAACATTGAGACAGTCGGTCTCAACTACAACTTACCCAATTCATACTCAATATAGAACGACGACACATCTCTTCAACATTCCGAACTCATCTCCACATTCTCGAGTTTGGACGGTGAACACAACTTCTCAACGTTCTAAACTCATCTCAGTTTACTTGAGTTTAGACGGCGAACACATCTTCTCAACTCTTGAACCCTTATGTACACCTTCATCTTGATTACTCAGATTGCATAATTACTCGTCGTGAGCATCGGATAATGCAGCAAGATAGCGGAACTTATCTTCGCCATCACACTGGATGATGTTTGGTCACCGATGACACAACTTCTCGAAGAACGCGACATGATCTTTGGTACGAATCAAGAACTCAGGCTTACAAAACTTTTGCTGTAGACCGAAGGACGGAATCTCATCTTACTGCCCTATTGCCTTACTGCCCGTCTTTTCCTGTCTAGGCCTTGCTTAGGTTCGAACCGAGGACCAAGTTGACCAACCCAATTTGCACGGAGCCAGTAGTAGTATAACGCAAGAAAACGCTTTGCTTGCGTTCCTCAGCAATACTTCATCGGCAAGGCATGACGCGCTACAGGACCATGCCGAGGGCAGCAGGTTTCCAAGTAGAATTCACCAACCGGAGATATAGTTGTCGTATTCGTAATAGATACGGAAACCTGTAGGTATCTGTATCGCCGTACCCGTATCGCGTAGGGCATCCTAGGTATACCATATCATCTTGTGCTAGAACAGACCTTGACCCAATATGGTTTGAACATCTACTCGAAACTTCCGTTCATTTGTTTTTTAAACTAGTACCTATTTCCATTCAGAGTAAACAGAAATTTCCGTTAACTTTATTTTGATAGGGTGAAGTTTCCACACTATACCCTGCTGCTGTTCTAATTTTTGAAGTAATAGCATTATCTTAATTGTTTTGCAGTTTCAAGAACTTAGGGAAATGATCCATACAAATCCACAAATTTTGCAGGTGACAGGAAGTACCACACGCGTCATCGAAGCATTCTTCGCCTGTGACAGGAATGAGCAACTAGCTGTAAACTATCTTCTTGAGCATGCCGCTGATGA
The DNA here is from genome assembly GCA_036346265.1 of Melocanna baccifera. Taxonomy (NCBI): domain Eukaryota; kingdom Viridiplantae; phylum Streptophyta; class Magnoliopsida; order Poales; family Poaceae; genus Melocanna; species Melocanna baccifera. The sequence continues at coordinate 33,421,242 of CM070679.1, read as the reverse complement.
AGATTAGGAGGAATAGTTTGCATTCGGTGAGAATTCTGCCATTGTCTGGCTGATCATCTTCCTGCCTTAATTAATAGCAGTTCAGTTCTGAAGGAATGTATACAACTACACTAACAATGGTGCTTTGTTTGCGGGAAATTGACAGAGCATGTTCTGAACAAGTGACTGCACAAGCTGAGATGGAGCTAAAACAGTTGAATCGAATATCTCTTTGTACCACACGTAGGTTACTTGATGCCTTATGCATTGAGAGACACATGTATATTAACATTTTATTGGGAGCTATCTGAATGACGGAGTGGTACTGAAATGTTGTTTCCTGTCATTCTGATCAATGTCAGTAGTGGTAAACATCAATTCCAATGATATATACATTATGTTCGACACTAGTTTGGGTTATATATCGGGGCGAAACCAAGGCGAGAGAAGAAAAGGCCTATCAAGTCATGTTTGCAGCGTAGAAATTTTACATGAATTTCATAGAAAGTACCCTCTTCAGTCATAAAATAGCACGTTTTGGACGTCGAAGAGGTCTTTAAATATAACACATTGTCTACTAATTTCTATTGTAATTATAAAATCTAATAAAATTATAATACTATAAAAGTACTTTTTGAGATAAATTTATATGTATTATTTTTTATTTATCTATTCTAAATATTTTATAGAGATATCAGTAGCGAAAGTTTAAAATCTAATATAGGAATTCCTTAGTTAGGGTTATATGTCAAGGGTGAAACCAAGGCGAGAGAAGAAAAGATCTATTAAGGTAGCGTTTAGAATAGCGATAGCTTTTGATTTTTGCTGAAATTTTACTGTAACTGACTGATTTTTTTACTGTAGCTGAGTTGGCTTATTAGGCATAATTAAATCTAAAAAATATAAAAATAAAAGTGACACACTAATCTAGAGCGGACGATGTAAAGAAATATGGAAAAAAAATAAAACACAAAAATACTAAAAAAACAAAAAAATTGAATAAGGACAAAAGTGTTACAGTAATTTCCATCGCTACTACAGTGGAAAAACGCCCATCACGGCTTCCCATCGCTGATTTGAGCGCTCCCTTAAGTCATGTTTAGAGTAGAAATTTTACATGGATTTCATAAAATACTCTCTTCAGTCATAAAATAGCATGTTTTGGATGTTGAAGCGGTCTTTAAATATAATATTTTGTCCACTCATTTCTATTGTAATTAGAAAACCAAATAAAATTATAATACTATAAAAATATTTTTTGAGATATATTTATACGTATTATTTTTTTATTTATCTATTCTAAATATTTTATAGAGATATTTTTTTATTTGTCTATTCTAAATATTTACATTGTGAATTACTTTTTCAGATGACCAAGCATTGCCTGTGGTGGCACAAGGATAAACAGATAATGGCTGCCTTTAGTTGAGCTTAGGTTTAGGTTTTGGCTGAGGTTGCTACAGCAATTAGCTTTTAAACAATGTATTTCTCAAAGTTGGAGTCAATAGGTAGATTAGAGTAGACATCGTACCGAATTCAACTATACCAGCTAAAATCGCATGTGTATTGTCTCTCGTGAACAGACAGAATTCAAAAGCCATAAGCTAGAAGGCAAAATCACAGCCCAAAAGAAATAATTTGCTCTGTTATTACTGGTTCCCTCTCAAGATGAGAAGACTGCACACACAGAATCGATTAAGGAAAATCATAGGTTGCAAAAATAACAGTTGCGCTAAACAATTGGCTGCATTTGCATCTCATAGTGTGCAACATAGCTTGGAGTCGATTGATGCCAAGCAAATGCAGAATGCTTGGTAGCCAGTCAAGGGGTATCTACAAAAGAGATCTTCCCATAAGAAAATGGTGAATGACGACCAACAATTAGAATGATTGATGGCCTACCTGAAGTCCATTATGTACCTGGACTTCCCAATCCTGCCAAGCTGCAAAATCGTCTGCCTTCCATTCTCCTGTCAAGCAGAAGTTGTTGATCTGTTACTTATGCTGCCAGCCTGAGGCCGATCTAACTAATACAATGAAAGCTCAGAGATATGATATTCTGATGATAGCAGGGACGTTACCTCCAAAGTCATCTGGAAGTTCTTCACTGATGTCTGCACCTTGTATCCCATCCTCCCTGCCCTCTCTCTGAAGTCCAGTTCATAGCGCTTTGTCATCTTTGATGAATGCAGAAAAAAGAAACATGTTACTACCAGCTTAACTCTTGAGAGTCTTGACATATCATCCGAAGACTCAACAAATTTCTTGCAAGAATCCGCTTACATTGTTGTAGAAAGGGGACCTTGAGCAGAGTTGGTCAGCTCTGCTCGTCTTCTCCTGCCAATCCTTTGGAAGCCCACTGATGTGCTGAATCTGCAATACTTCCACACTTATTAAAAATCACATGCCTAACTCCAGATTACTCCAATGAATCCCCTAGTGTTCCAGCTGAATTTACCTGAGCTGAATTGTTGGCCTTCAGCTGCATGGACTGGTTCTTGGGGATCCATGCCCTCATGCTTCTGAAACTCCCAGTAAGCGTAGTAATGGTAGGCGCAAACCTGCAGAAACCAAAACCTGTTGGAAAACCATATCACTCCTGAACTGGTTACACATGGAGATTGAATCTTACGCGGCAACGCCGAGAAGTCGCTTCGACTGGCTCTTGATCTCATCGACCCGGTTCCCCTATACCGACAACCATGAACACTCAATCGATGGTTCGTGCCCACCAAGATAATCAATCTTCAACTCCAAGAGACTGACACCAAGAAGCATGAAAAGGAAGCAAGAGTAGTAAATAGTGATCGTACCAGGCCCCAAATTTGGTACTTGGATCCAACAAGGTTGGCGCCCACTGTCCCCAGGAAATTCTTGTCGGAGCTGCAGAAGATGCCGTCCTGGTTCTGCGCCACGACGAACTCCGACCTGCCTCTCCTCCTCCGGTGCCGCGCCACGGCCAGCTTCCTGTCCTGCCGCCCCTGCCCCTCCTGCCATTCCACAAACAAAATTGTTTTCAGCTTGTTTTGCCCTTCACCTGCAGGTTAAAGCAGGCAAACAAGGGAGGATTAAACGCGAGAAAATGGAAGCTCACATTGGTGTAGAGGGAGTAGAGCGCCACCCCTCTGGCGCCGGTGTCCGCCTCCTTTGCTATGACGCAGGTGCACCTCCCGACGTCCAACGGCAGAGGCCGGCACAGCAGCGCCCTGTTGGGGAGGGTGGCCCAGGAGGAGGCCGGCGCCGACTCGTTGTCGGAGAGGTCCCACGCCTCGTAGGACGACGGCGGCGGCGGGGGCAGCAGCTCCCTCCCCCTCGGCCCCACGAAGAACACCGGCTCCGCCGCCGCCAAGGCCTCGTCCTTCATGCGAAGCTGCAGCGACGACGGCTTCAGCGGCGGTGCTTGATCACTAGTACTATCATCAGGCTCAAGCTTACTACTTTCTTCTTTCTTGCGGCCAAGATTGGAGCCCAGGTTCTCCTTCTCGGCGGAGGCAGCCGGCCCGCGAGGTCTCGCGACGGCCGCAGCGGTACCGGCGTTGGAGCTGAGGGGACGCAGGGGCTCCCTCTTGGGCGTGGCTGCCATTGGAGGCAGCTTCCTGCCTCTGGGTGAGAGCTTGATGGGGGCAAGCTTTGCAGGTGTGGTTAGCACAAGCGCGGTTGGTGTTTTTGCGGTGGTGACACGCATGCAATGGTGTGGTGGTGATTTGGACGGAGGATTTAAATTTGAAATGCGAACTTGCGAACTGGCTTGGTAACGGTCGCCGTCTTGGGAATTGGACCTTTTTTTGTGATGTGATTCGTTTTTGGACTTTTCTTGGATTTTGCCACTTTGGTAGCGCTTCGCTTGCAAGTGCAGTCTCATTTGAATTCAGTAGTGGTGTGGTCCGATGTTAAGCCCTCGTTTATTTTAGTTTTTTTTCTCAGCTTCAGTTTTTTTTACTATTCAATAATTTATTTTTTCTAAATTTTTAAAGATTTTTTAGACTTTTTATTTTTTTTCTTTTTTTCCCGTATTCCTTTGCATTGTTCGTGATGGGCTAACATATTTTTTCTATTTTTACATTTTTTAAATTTAGTTATGCCAAAAAGTCAAATCAGCTACAGTAAAAAAACCAACTACAGTGAAATTTTAGCCAAAAGTCAGAAACCATTGCTAAAACGAACGCCCAATCTTGCGCTTGGGAATATCGTGAGCATCACGCAGTAATTGAATTTGGCGTTGCTATAGGAAATAAGCTATAAAATTCATGCGTTTAAAATGGACCTAAAATTCTTGTGTTTCAAATGTGACTTTAAAATAGAAAATTTATTGCAATGCTAAATTAAATATAAAGTGTTTTTGAAAAAAAAAGAGAGCTAAAATCTGGTCACAACAAACATACTTCATATTGGCTCCATCTTTTCAGTTTACGGTTTATGACTTCTTTTAAATAAATAAATAGAATAATTTTTTCATCGTTATTTCAAAGCAGTTTATCAGAATAATTTTTTTAAAATAATTTATCAATATTTAATTTATTCACATAAATACTAATAATAGAATTAAAAGTTATAAACTACAGCCAAAATTACACTCCTTAAATTCGCTTCTGCGTAGCTGCTCTGCTGCTGCAGTGGTGATTTGCTTGCTTATGGTTGCCTTGGATTGAATACACTGAGAGCCATCGGTAAAATAAATGAAGTGTTGGGGTAGGAATACGATAGGTGAACAGCGGGGCCGTAACGTTAACGCTTCCGTATTTTGATAAAGCTGACCTCAGCTTTTATTTCCAAATAGATGTCAGTCGCTTTTCTTTAATGTGCAAGTACGAACGAGCCAGCTTTGGAAGCAGTTCTGTACTCACCAGTTTGTGGCATCGAGCTGTTTATTGTCCTGTACCAACTAGTTTAAACTTCAACGCCTCCAAAGTTCAAACATCGCGTGCAAGTACCTGCTACAGTCGTAGGTGAATTATGGACCAGATTAGGCCCAAAATGGGCTGCATCTGAATTTTGTGGAAACTAAATTTTGGGCCGTGTGTTCAGGGGTGTTCAACTAGGTTTCGACTTTTAACTTCTGCTTAGAGAAGTCAAAAACCAATTTAAATATTTTAGTTTTCAAAAGTAGTTTCTTCGAGTTGTTTCCAAAAGCCACCGATCAGATTGTTGCCTTCTTTTTTACTTTGGCTTATGGATATGGTTTTTGGCTTTTGGTTGTTTATAAGTGCCAAGTATGTAGTAAGAGAAACTTGCGTGCGGTTTTGGCTGATATAAATAAAGTCACTACAGTATATATACTACAATCAGCTTGTTGACTCTGTTTTAAAAAGATATTCTGTTTGAAAGTTAGTTACTATAGAAAAGCTGAAAAGGAGGCTCTAAGTTTCATTTAAATGTGCACTCTACTCACACTTGTGATTAGGGATGAACATGCATCAGTAAGGATAGATAATGTGTCTATCATATTTGTTTTTATATTTTTTTTCTCGGATGCGGATATAAATATAAATACAAATATAGATATAGAACAAATATAAATTGAAATAAATAAAGTCATGGTATTTATTAGAACATAAAAACCTCTTAAATTGTACATCCAAAATCAATAAAAACACTTAAATAGTTTATGTTAGCAAACCATCTAAGAAATTCGATTAGTACATACTACAACGGCTCGTTCTCGCTTATGAACAGTATGATTAAGATAGACAAGTGAACAAGATGTGATAGAAACTTTTGTAATATTATAATTTTAGTAGGTTTTATAAATATATTGCAATAGAAACGAGTAGTTAAAATTGTATTTTGGGAACTACGGGCAAGAGCTCTACCATCGGTTTATAAATATATTATAATAAAAATTAGTAGTTAAAGTTATATTTTAAAGACCGTGTTGATATCTAAAATAATATATATTTGTGACTTAATGGAGTAATTAATAATAACTCGGGGGACCGTTGGGGGATTCAAATAATCAATAATCAAATCTCTATATCGATCCTAGCTATCGGCAGATGCACCACTGTCCCGCATGTTGTCATCTCTCTCTCTCTCTCTTCTTTTTTCCCCCTAATTTGGGAGCTTATTTGCCTTCCCTTCTTCCATTCGATTCACCCCCTCGCTTGCATCGGCGCTCCTACTAACTTGCTCGTCTACGCCACTAGGGAAAAGTAAAAAGGTCAAAAAGCTATCGGAGATATCCTTTATAACTATATATCAGTCATCTGTTTTGGAATCGGATGGTTATTTTGGGAACTTCTCCGACGGACAGATTTATGAGGAATGATTGAAATTTTTTTTGAAATCTATTTGTCTACATAACTCAAGCGAAGTTAACTTTCTAACCAAGTACACTTCTGATCGTATGGAATAAAAAAGGTACTACTTTCGATTATCTATCATCTACGATTTCTTTTGCTCAAGTAAATTATTTTTACTTAAAGTGGGGAGCTAGATGACGAGGATAGAATAATCCTCAAATTTATTACATCATCATAAAATTTAATTATACCTCTTATCAATAAATGAGGAAATTCATACAGTGATCGTAAGCTCTTATACGACTATCTCACAGTCGTAAGCTATCCTAGGACTACCTGGTCTCAATCCTCCTATGGCTCCTCATAGTCGTAAATTCTCCTATGAGTATGAAATAGTCATAAGTGATCCTACGACCACCTTGTAGTCATAGGCCTTTCCATGACTAGTATATTTTCGACTAATCTATCTACAACAATTCACCATGCACCGGGTCTATCTGATAAGGCAGTTAGAACGTATATATGGTCTCTCTCTGACAACAACCGTCACAGCACGAACGGCTAATCACATCTCTTTGACAATAACCTCCCTCCGACGGTTGCACCTTGAAACGTTGAGACGTCTCTTGATGTGGGACAACGGCCACCGTTTCGCGGGCTATATAAGGATGGATGTCGGAGGAGGAAGAGATCAGAGGCCAGTAGGTTCAGGAGATACTGCAAGTTCTATTGGTATTACTTTGTTGTAATGATTCCTTTTTAGCAACAATGACATAGGATGTAGGGTTATTATTCACTAGGAGAAGACTCGAACCTGTATAAAAATTTATGTGTTTTTTGTATATTTGTAGCCTATCTTTTGAGAGAGGTTCCTCCGAACTCATACAAATCATACGTAAAATCGATATTAAATTATTAATATTTATGTTTGTTGGGATTTATCCAGGAGAAACATTAAATTCTCAATACAACAACCCATCCATAGATGTCACGCTATGTTGCACATCTCACACCCATAAGACGAGTGAAAAACACAGCGAAAAGCGTTTGTGGCAGTGGAAAATCCCTGAGAGCCCGGCTCGGCCCTGGCAACACCATCACCCCCGCGCCGCGCGCTCCCCGCCTGGAACTGCCAGGCGCCTCGCCTCCTCGCCCTATAACTCCTCTCCCGGTCTCCCTCTCCCCCGCACGAGCCGCGAATCAGCCCAGCGCAGAGCGCCACCGGGTCGCATGGGAGCTCGGTCGACGGCCACGGCGAGGCGGAGCCGCGGCGGCAAGGAAGGGGCGGCGGCCATGGCGCCGTCGGAGGCGAGCAGGCGGAGGCGGCGGCTGGTGGGGTACGAGGAGCTGCCCGAGTACCTCAAGGACAACGAGTACATCCGCGGGCACTACCGCGCCGACTGGCCCATCCGCGACGCCCTCCTCAGCGCCTTCGCCTGGCACAACGAGACGCTCAACGTCTGGACGTGCGTGAATCGATCCGCCCCTCCTTCCTCCTCCCGATTTCGATCGGTTGCAGCCGCCGTTGTCGACTGATCGATCGATCCAGTTGTTGCATTTCGCAGGCATTTGGGAGGGTTCCTGCTGTTCTTGGCGCTCGCCCTCGCCGGAGGGCCCAGGGAGGCCGTCGACGAGGTCGCACCGGGGATCATGAGGTAACATACATGCATACGCAGCAAGCACACGACTCTTCTTTCCCTTTCCACTATTTTTTTTTTTAAAAAAAAGTTTAGTATCGTTCTTGTTTAATCTTAGAAAATGGTTCTTTCTTCAACTCTTGTGCGTGATTACCGGGCGCCACAAGCTTGGAAGCGTCTTTTGGAATTTGCTAAATTATCTGTATTCACGAGCGCATCTCGCACGAAAAACCTCGACTTGTAGGCATTTGTTCACGGGTAGGTTGCATATCCTCCTGTGGGTGCGTCTTTGTGATGTCACTGGTCACAGAGGCCCACCCTACAGCACGCTTCGCAAACTACGTTCGAACAAACAAATTCTGTTCATATGTATGCACTATGGTCCCGCTCGTTTCCACTTCAGCTTCAGTTTTTGTTTTTTTTCACTATTCAGTATTTCATTTTTTTTCTAAATTTTTTTAGATATTTTAAACTTTTTTGTATTTTCTTTTTTTTCCTGTATTCCTTTGTATTGTTCCTAATGGGTTAATATATTTTTTTTATTTTTATATTTTTTTTAAATTAATTATGTCCAAAAAGCCAAATCAGCTACAGTAAAAAAAGTCAACTACAGTAAAATTTCAGCTAAAAGTCAGAAACCATCGCTAAAACGAGCGCCCTCATATCTCATATTATCCTAAGTGTAACATCGATCATTTACAGCAGATACTCTCTACATCTGTAAGACTGATTGTGAATTATGGATGCCACGTGGTACTTAGTTTCATCCTCTCCGACTCGATGCAAGTGTATATAGAGGGCGTTCGGAATAGTGATGACTTTAGATTTTTGCTGAAATTTTACTGTAGCTAGCTGATTTTTTGCTGTAACTGAGTTAGTTTATTGGACATAATTAAATCTAAAAAAATGTAAAAATAAAAACAGCATATTAATCTAGAGCGGACGATGCAAAGGAATACGAGAAAAAATAAAATACTAAAATACTAAAAACAAAAAAATAAATAAAGATAAAAATACTATATTAATTACCATCACTGCTACAATAAAAAAAATAGCTCACCACTTTCTATCGCTACAATAAGCGCCCCCATATCTGTCATGGAAGATTTTTTTTGTTAGATGCTGCCCATGTGATAAGCTAAGAAGTCACTGTCCTAAGCGTACGAGTGTGAGAATCCTACGAATGGACGACATCTATCTAAATATACAATGGCTTTGGTCGGCGCAAATTCCAAACTTGCTGGGGTCTCAATGGCGCCGACCTAGTACTACTTTTTCTTTTATGCAAAGGCCCTTTAATTATGAGCCATTCGTTTTGCAGGCTTGTGATTGGATCGGCTAATGCTTCGTGGCAGAGCGATCATTCGGTAAGAAACGCATCCTAGAATGCGAGTGTGTCTATTTTTCAGATTATTCTCGGCACTACTAGGATTTTAACCTATATTATGTCAGCACATATTATCTCCCTATAGTGTGCACAAAATATCCGCCATGTTTGCAGTTCCCGCAAAATGGTACCTAAGCAGAGAAAACTAAGAAGCTAGGGGCTTGTATGGATAGTTGCCAAGATCCTCGGACAGATGGTCCTAGATAGCACGATAGAAATGAACTGCATCAGCAGAATTTTATAATTATTTAGATAGTAGTAGTGTACCATACCACCGTAAGGTCCGCACATTTGGACGGATCTTTCACTTTATTTTTTATTATTCATAATTTTAGATTTTCTAATTTTTTTAAATGTATTTTAAATTTTTTACCTATTTTTTTTATATTCGTTTGTATTATACGTGATAGACTAACTTTTTTATTTTAAATTTTTTAAAAATTAATTACGCTAAATAAATTACCGTCAGCTACCGTGTAATTTTAATTAGTTACAACACAATTTCAGATATAAATCATTAAATTTTAGTATAATCGAACGCCTTCTAAGTATGGTTGCAGTAAAGAGTAGCCGAGTCCCACCACCCAAAAGAAAGGGAAACAGACATGCATGGACAGGTATGAGCTGTTCATGTTGATGTGCGGTTAACCTAGGGACTTAGCGCCGGGGAGCACCCGCATGACCACGAGCCTCTTGTCCTTGCGCTCTGCGGCCTGCACGAACACAGCTAGACAAGGGTAGGACACCAACAGTTGGAGATGCCCTGCCTCTGCAATGTACAACGATTGTACAAGATGCCCTTTGGGACTTGCTCTAATTCGTTTAGAAGCTTTGATTTTTGGCTTCAGTTATAAATATATTGTAGCGACTGTATCATGAATAATATAAAAGAATAATAAAAAACTTAAAATAAAATTAAGAAGTTAATACATTCTAAGTAGTATATGATTTTTGGAGCCGTTTGGAGCAGGGGAAAGAATAGTGTGGCCGATGAATGAAGAGTCGGCAAGGTTATGTGCTAAAATATCGTTGGTACCTGTCTCTAGCCAGCTCTGAAATATGAATCATGAGCTGTGGAATTTTAACCAAAGAATATAAAATAGATTGTTCTCTAGAGGTAGTAAAATAGATTGGTAGAAAAACTCGCATCTCCGCCAAACCCCCGGTTCGAGTACCGCCAACCAATCACCACGTTTCATAAGCCCGAATCCACACTTATGCCACAACATTTTTGGGTATTTTTTTTCAGCTTATGATTTTTTCAAACAAATAAACAAACAGGATAGTTTATCAAGACAATCTTTTCAAAACGATTTATCATAATAGTTTTTTCGAAGTAGTTTATTAGCATTCGATTATTCGTATAAATATTTATGCTAGAGCTAAAAACCATCCTTTGTCAAGATCATCCAAGCTGGGCTTGAATAGAACATGCAATTGCACGGCTCGTAGGCCCATGAGTACACGACCAGTCATGCAAGTCATTGGGCTTGTTTTATTTTGGCATTTAATTTCTTGAAAAGTCGAGACAAAGTGATTGTTTTGGGTTCTTGGTATAGTTTTTTAAATATAAAATTATATACATTATTCGTTTTGATATTTTTATTGTTCGTTGTCATCCTAAACAATATAAAGAGAATATACCAACTACAGGTCAAAAGAACGAATCCATTTCCTAATCGCCCTCCCAATCGATTGCAATCGACCAAGAGCCATGCGTAGCTTGTTTGTACTCTTCGAGACTGTTCACCTTCTGCTGCAACGTACGCGTTTGTCTTTAGCCTTGTTCCCTTCACATTTGCAAAGCAGAGAAGCATAGGTCAAGCGTTCGGAATAGCGATAGCTTCTGGTTAAAATTTTACTATAGTTAATTTTTTTTACTGTAGCTGAGTTGATTTATTAGGTATGATTAAATTTAAAAAATAGAAAAAAATAGAAAAAAACATGTTAACATATCACGGACAATACAAAAGAATACAAAGAAAAAAATAAAAAAACCTAAAATATTTAAAAAAATTAGAAAAAAACGAATTATTAAATTGTGAAGAAAAAGCTGGAGCTAGAAGTTGAAAAAGCCAAAACGAGCGGTGTTTCTTGTTTGGTCCGGATGATACACCATGAAGTGACACCTGCAAGAGCACACGCTTTTCTCAGCCATTTGGTCCGGTTGAGCAGACAAGACCAAGTGGCAAATCTTTGTTGCCATCCTGAAATTATCCTCGTCATTTTCTCTTGTGGCGTTGTGTGCACCCATCTAATCTGTCGCATTTTTCTCGTAGCATAAATTCGCAGTCACCCACTTGTTATTGTCGCAGGCATTGCATCGTTGTGGCATTGGCGGCGTGATTAGCACTAACACTGATGCGCATGCATTGCCATTGCCATTGCATGCAGGGCCTGCCGAGGCATGACGCGGCCGCGGCGGCTTTGGGCGGGCACGGCGTGCCGCGGTGGCCGCGGATGGTGTTCCTCGCGGGCGCTATGTTGTGCCTGGCCACCAGCGCGGCGGCGCACCTGCTGGCGTGCCACTCGCGCCGCGCCAGCGTCGTGTTCTGGCAGCTGGACTACGCAGGCATCTCCGTCATGATCGTTGCCTCCTTTGTCCCGCCGGTGTACTACGCCTTCCTGTGCCACCCGCCGGCGCGCGTCGCGTACCTCTCCGCCATCACCGTGCTCGGCGCGCTCGTCGTCGCCGCGCTGCTCTCGCCGTCCTGCTCCTCCCCGCGGTTCCGCCGCCTCCGCGCCGCGCTGTTCCTGGCCATGGGCCTCTCCGGCGTCGTCCCGGCCGTGCACGCGCTCTGGCTCAACTGGGGCCACGCCGCGTGCTACCTGGCGCTCGCGCTGGAGGTGGCCATGGGGCTCGCCTACGCCACCGGCGCGTGGTTCTACGTCAGCCGCGTGCCGGAGAAGTGGCACCCCGGCGCGTTCGACGTCGTCGGCCACAGCCACCAGATCTTCCACGTGCTCGTGCTCGTCGGCGCGGTCACGCACTACGTCGCCGTCGCCGTGCTGCTCGACTGGCGGGAGAAGGTGGCCGTCGCATGCGGCGCGGCGTCGTAAGCATAGGTTGTAGCAAGAAAAAAAAGTGGTTAATTCAATTCATGGACAGCCAGAGTGCATGCCATTGGTTTGATTCAACTGCCATTCAAAGGCAAAATTGTAGTAGCAAGCATAGACTGGGCTTTAGAGGCTGATTATGAACTTGTGATTTGATCCACGCAATGCAACTGATAAGACTGATTGATGAGATTGCACTGTCTAGTGCCTCCAGATTCATTACAACTTGGAGGTTTCAGGTCGCAGCGTTTCCTCTGGTGTGATCAAGCGTCGCATTTTTAACTTCGATTTTTTTAGGTTTTAGAAGGAAGCTGAAATCGTTTGTAGCGGGCCTTCAATTATAACTCGAACAATGCCCCTGCAGACCTACAGGCCGCGTCATCTTTACACTATGTTTAGATCGTATTTTGAACGCAAGATTTTTTTTTCCGGTTACATGCGAATTGAATTGTTTCCCGTGAAAATTATTGTGAAATTATTGACGCCGCATGTTCACATAGAACATTCATAGAACACATGAAACTTCGGGAACAAAGCATACATTTCGTCTCATTCGATTTTACAAACTTCTCCAAACTTGAGTTATGGAGCAAGCAAAAAGGTGAGAAAATTCAAAGTTCGAAATGTGGATTCAGCCTCTCTCTCCCATTCAGGCCACCAACAAGAAATCTTCAATCGAACACGACGAGCTTGTCATACTCCGGCCCGGCGATGGCCTTCTCCATGACGGCCCTTGGGGTGACGATGCCGTCGCCGTCGAGGAACAACTTGAGCAGGTTCTTGGAGAACCTGCTAACCAGCGCCACCCCCTTCTGTTCGGAAGTCACTGGGACGCCCTTGGAGTCCCTCACGTTCCAGAACACCACCTCCGGCACGGCTACGATGTTGTTGGCCCAACGACGGAACAAAACGCACGCACATGACGGTCAAAACACACATAAACACCTCGCAACAACTCAAGACACACAAGAGTTTTTACGCTGCGTAATGCCGTGTAGCTTTTCCATTTTCTCTTCTTATGTATACTACTGAATACAACAAACGGTTATAAATCTTTGATGATACGTTACCACCACTAATGCTTCCGTTACATGCGGCCACTAACTACACCACTAACTTTACTAATTAGACCCCTGTGATCCAATTTTGCTGCCATAATTCCTTACAACTCAGCGCACACTGCGCACTACCCGCAAGACTCGGTCCTACTGAGACCAACTTAGATGTATATGACCACTTACAGACCTGATCAAGTCAACTTGAGTCCTTCGAGTTTCTCGATCACAGCACTCCAACCACGGCTTCTCGATTGGACACTGTAGTTACGACTATCAACCTACGACTACTGTAGCACTCGAACACATCGACTACTACGACTACAGTGGCTACAACCACATGTAGTTACGACCACGATGGCGACGACCACATGTAGCTATGACCACGGTGACTACGACCACATGTAGCTATGACCACATGTCGCTATGACCACTGCTATGACCACAGTGGCTACGACCACACAACTCAACACACGAGTACTCGACTGCGACTATAGTACTCGAACACATGAGCATTTGACTATGATCACTCTAACAACAACACAACAAAATTAGTTCCAACAGTCACCCCCGTAATCTTGTTGCCTTGTTCTTGAGTACCTATTCATCGGTCTTCAGAGCAGTGTCGGTTCGTCATTGGCATCAGCCGTAACGAGATGTGCCTTCTCCTTCGGCTTGCGGCACTTACTAGCAAAGTGCCCATGTTCACTACAGTTGAAGCATTTCACCTTCTTCCTATTGAACTTGCGCTCACTGGTGTCGGAGTCGTTGTCGTCGTTGTCCTCATGGTCATCCTACAACCACGACCATCGTTGACGCGGCCACCACCACGATCATGGTTTTTCTTCACGCCGCTACTTGACCCTTCATTCTTCGTTTTGTTGAGGGTCTGCCACTGCGTACGTGTGAGTAACAGATGCTCGCTCTGTTTTGCATTGTCGAGACTGACTCCGACATGCTCGTCGTAGGCCTTATACTACCTGATGAGATCTTCAATTGTGAGGGTCTTCAGGTCCACCCACTGCTCGATGGAGACCACAAGCTGCATGTAGCGCACTGGGGCGGCCCTAAGAAACCGGCGAACAACAGCAATTTCATCTACCGTGGTATCCTCCAACCCTATTTGTTTATTCTAAAAAAAGTTATAAGCTATAAACTAAAAAGAACATGGGCATATTTGGTCAAGGTTTATTACTGCATTTAATGGTTCAATCTCTACCTGTTGACAAACACTTGTTTGTGGTTGAGGCCATAGGTTTAAGAGGCCGCTCGGTTGGGCTGAAATTTGGTAGTTTATGATTGAAATTGCACTGTAACTGACTGAAATTACACTATAGCTGACGGTAACTTATTTGACGTAATTAATTTTTTTAAAAATCAACAAATAAAACATAGGTTAGCCTATTATGTATAATACAAACAAATAAGGAAAAAAAGAACTAGTAAAAAAGCTCAAAACATACTGAAAAAGTCAGAAAAAGCAAAAATTATGAATAATAAAAAATAATCCATAAGTTAGAAACTCAAGTCCAAATGAGCGGGGCCTAAACCTCGTCAAGAACATTATATAACTTCTTACATTGTGACAATAATATGCAAGGTATAATTTCTCACAAGAAATAGTGTTGTTGACTATTCATTTGGTTACATTCCTCGGTGATCATTTTTTTTTGTTTACACTTTGATTCTACCTCGAAATTTTAGACGATATTTATCCCTACTCTACTTGGGCAAAGTGGCAGCTGAGAAAAGGCTTGCGGTCTTCAGAGGAGACTTTCGAATTGTTTTCACAAATTAGTACTAATACAGAACACCTACGTGATCTCCACTCATAGATCATCTTTGTCATCTTTTCTAAACCACACTTTTTGAGAGAAATGCATTCTTTTGTTGACTTACTTCTCTTGGTTCTAGTGTCCCATCTTTGATGCTAACAACCTAAGCAAGCAAGTAGCAATTAAGCTTTGATCAAGAGCAAACAGAGATACCCACCAGTAAACTGACTCGACAAAACCAACGATACATGAAGTGAAAGAATATTCAGTCTGCTTGAACGAAGATCATGAGTCATGACAACAGTAGCTGAGTCTATTTAGAGAGGGAAGCTGATCATATGTACAACGATGAAGCGACAAGCAACCGATGAAGTCTATAAATTTTTATTGGTATATACAGTTGAGAGTTTCTCCCTTCATTTCAGCAGCCATAGGCAGGATCAGGAAGGTGGTTTCAACAAATAGTGTCAGGCAGCATAGCAACTGTCACCACGAAGTACTCACAGCCCGGAGTCAGATTGTACGGGTTCAGCATGGAAGCGGGCGGCCGCCGGCCACCGCATTCAGGGCGTGAACCCCCCATCTGGTCAACGTGCGCAGGCGACTTTGCTATGCGTCGCTCGATGTGCACGATCTGCCCGATTATGTAAGCGGGGTGACGTGGATGGTGTTCAGTGAACAGGGCCACTGATTCCTCGGAGAGGTAGTAGTTTGAGCAGCTCCGGTTGATCGCCTCGTAATGCCCAGCAGGGTTCCGAACAAAGACTGCGAGCTCATGAACTTCGAAGCGACCAAATGATATCTTCTCCTTGCTGGCCTGTTACAAGGGTTTCGAAGCAGACACAGCAGCATATTTGCTTGTTATCTCACTATTAACAAAATGTAAGAGACTTACCCCATATAGTAACCACTAATCAGCCATATGAGTTCATGGCTTCACACAGAAATTGAAGTCAAAAGCAATCTCAGACAGGTCTCATTTTAGTAACTTTCGAATCCACCTTTAAGCGTGCGTTGCTACAGCGATTTGTTTGATCGTTTCAGTATGAACTGGAGGATGTATGTTTGCACTAATGTCGAATTTTCTAATTCACACTTTTATCAAACTCCTGAGTCATGATACTGATGTCAGGTGGGGCATTAGTTTTGACTGATTAATCATTTTTTATCAAATTCAAGATGTATCTGATTTTTGTATATCTAGTATCTACCATTGTAAAATATTTGCATCTTGCAATGCAGAAGTTACAAGGCATACCTGTTTTTCTAGTTGAAGTTTACTATATAGATTTTTAATCAGTTCTTTCTTCTCCTCCAACTCTCTTACAAGAATTCTATGCGCTGCTTCCACCCTTGAATATCGTTCTAGCAGCTCAGCACTGTGGTGTGACAGAAAACCGACTTTGTCTGCCAGGATCTTGATGCATTGCTGAAACTGAATGGTAGAATCAACTTCGTCCTTCTTTACAGAGCTGGAACCAGAAAAAAATTTTACCCAGGAGCCAGTAAGTACAGCGCTTAGATTACTCTTCAGCAACAGAGTGATGAAATCCAAGGGAAGAAAAAACACACACTTCTCTGAAGTATACTTTAAAGCAGGAAGAAAAAAATTTGGGAACAAACAGAGAATCCTCTGAAGGGACTAACATGATTTTAACATCAGATTCTGAAACGCAGTGTCTAACGTAGCTGCTACTCCTTAGACAGATCATTTTTCCCTATGAGCAAGCAAACTTTTGTACAATTTACTAGAAAGTACGCAAAATTCTCTGGCTAAATAACATCTACTGTCTCTCTAGTCTCTAAACAAAGCGCCAAGACAAGATAACAACAATCTGCACATGCTTCCTAGAAGTTCCTTCCATTCTATTCGGTTGTTTACTTGTTAGTCTCATAGACTGCCAAATCATGACACACAAATAACTTGGCTATGTCCTAGTACAAAGAGCTTGAAAGGAGAAACACATGGTCACTGAAAGAAATACAGACTGACTGATATAAATACAACTTAATGCAAATGTAAGCAACACGGTACCTTGCTAAGGATAGGGCTAAAGAACGCAGTGAGTCTGCAAAGCCAGACATGCCTGGTGTTGTGACACAGTTATTTAGTCTTTCAAACAGACCATGTATCCTCAGAGCAGATGATCGCAGAGCATCATACTCAATAGCCCTTCTATCAGCTGAACATTTGTTGGTACGAGCCTCTTCTCTTGCCTCATGTAAGCAGTTCTCCAGGTGCGCACAATTCATCTATATCAAAATTTGTAAAATAACAAGAATAATTAGAGCATGAAATGAAACTATTGCAATTTGCAAGTATTAGTTGAAGATTATCCTAGATCCCGTATATTTTACCTGAGACTCATCAAGAAGACATCCGGTGTGTTCAAGTTCTTTCTTCAGAGAGTTAACATCATCCATCACAGCACCAAGTTTACTTTCCACTTCATCCAACTGTTTTGATTTTTCATCTAGGGCATTTTGCAACTCTGACACAAGGAGCTCCTTATTCCTCAACTCCAAAGTATGTTGTTCGCTAGTTCTGGAGTTTAAGATACTTAGAGGATCCTCTGTAGGAACATCAGAAGTATCAGCCATAGTGAGTTGAGTCAACATTCGCCCTTCCTCATCAATGTTCACAATCTTATGTTCATTATTGCGTGGCAATTCTGCCATGAAAGCATCCAGGTTACTGCATGCTGCTGAATCGAGTAACTGCAAGTTCAGTGCACCCGAAATGTCGGTCATATTCTCATCTCCACCTTCTGTTTGTTTAGATGGCTGTTCAGATGTTGAAGAGGTTTCATCCATGGCCACGCTTGATTCGTCGCGCAATTGGGTTTGCCTGCCTCCAGATACATCCAGGTTGCAGTCATTACCTTTAAATGCAGAAAGGAGGGAATCAGATGCGTCCTTGCTTCCTGAAGCCATGGGCCCTTGTATGTACTGGTTCGCTAATCGTTCCTCAAGCTCCTGGATACGCTTCTCATAGGAAAAGCATTGTTCCTGCTTTGCCGTGAGCATTGACTGAAGTTGACTAGCATAATCGTCCTTTGCAGAAAGTGCTTCCACTGTTTTTTCCCTCGCATTTTTCAATACATTATCAATTTGCCCTTCATCAATAGACTCGTATCCATATTCAGCACCAAAAGTGCAGACAATTGCAATTGTAGAAGCAAGTTCTGCTTTTAATCTGGCATTCTCCACTTCTAGCTTACTTGTTCCTGCAATATCTACAGTATCACAGACCCCAAGGAAATCCTGGAAGTCCATTTTATCATCAGTATTCAGATGGGTTTGTTCGGATTTACTCAAATTTCCACTGGTACTAGAATTGTTCAATGAAGACTTAGGTAGCTGTGATCTCTCAGATTTCAGAAAAGACCCCACCAAAGACTGGGGAGCAAGTTTTTCCACATCATCAACATCAATCGGAAGTAGATCACAATCAAACGGAGCAACTTTTACATCACACTGGCTAGGAGAATCAAACAGTCCCATGGAACCCATGATATCTTCTGGAATGTACTTACTCCATGTCCTAAAGAAAACCTCTCGTCTTCTTATCTCTGCTTCACGCTCTGTTGCCAGTTTTTCTGCAAGCTGTCCAGCCAAGCCAGTATACAACTTAAAACAAGACTTTCTTCGTACTACCTCAGCAAGGCAAGCCCTGTATGCATGGCCCAAACCACTGACTAGTTTCAGGTTATCAAAGTCTCTGTCTTGATGCCCCATCACCTCTTGGAATGCATGGAGCTCATTCATCGTGTCCTTGATACCAATCTGAGCAGATTTGACCCTTTGCATACATACATGTACTAAAGCATTCATTTCATTCTTCTTGGCCTTACATTTCTCAAGCAACTTTGTAAGCATGCGATCAAAATTACGTACACTGGGCAAGTTATCCTTTTCATGTACTTCATAGATACGACCAACTGCTGATACTGCATCATGAGGTCGGAGAGAAGCAGAAAGCTGGCAACTTAAGCAGTCATCAACAAGCTTCTTTGATGTATCCACATCTTTACTGCAGAACATAAGAGTTTTTAGCAGAGAGTGTGATAGTGGCATACTTCAGTTTTGGGGGGGGGGGGGGGGGATATAGCACACTTAAGAGGAGATAACTAACTTATAATTTAGCAATCAAAACAAATCTCATAATAGGCAATTCTTATGCAGTACCATGAAGACATACAAAGAATAGCTAACATATCCCTATAACAAGCCAGCCATATAGCATAAAGCCAATTTGCATCTGTTATGTTGCCATTTGCCAACATATCACTAAAGCAAATCATAAGAACCGAAAATTCAGACACAATGACAATTCCTTCCAACATGCTAAACCATTTCCTATTTTCCATTTTACCGTACAATACAAAGATACCCAAAATCAAACTTTGATTATTCAAGCCAATCTAATCATCTACATAGTAGTAATTAATAGTTCTAAGGAAGTTCACACATAACAGCAACAAAACTAGGTAAAAGGTATGCTTGGTGCCTGAGTCTAACCTTAAAGACTGCATGATGCTCTTCTGGTCCCCGATGACTCTCTGATGCTCCTTTATCAGCGCCTCAAGATCCTTTGATGCACTTGAGCTCATAGTATCAAACAAGCTCTCCACCCTCTTCTTCAGCTCCACAAAGTTCGCCTTCAGCTGTGAGACCTTGACCTCAAACTGCTTATGTGAGCTGAAGCAACCATCCGCCAACCTCCTCAGGTCATTCTCCTTAATAAGATCCAGCAAGCACCGCCTCCCCTCGCATTGCAGTGCAGGGTGCAGCCTAACAGCACGGAGCCTCTGCACGTCTCTCTCGAAATTCGCCAGCATCTCAACGTGCCCACGGTGCTGCTGCGAGAAGCACCGCACAAAGTCTGAATATCGCTGTGAGAGCTTCCGAAATGTGTTCTCCAGGTTACTCTTGGCTGTGTCCAGCGCCCGCTCCTGCACCTGCCGCTCCCGCAGCAGCCTCCTGCACAACTCGTACTTCGCCAAGCTTGATTGGTACACCGCGTTGGCCACCTGGAAGTGGTACCTGAACGTGATTTCATAAGACTCCAACGCCTTCGACGCCGGGTCGGCAGACGCCTCCGATGCCGGGGTGTCCTGCGGCCGAGGCAGCGGCGGGATAGATGGCTCAGGAATGTCGATGGATTCCGGCGCCAGGCGCGGGGAGTCGGCATGGAGGCGGGCCTTGTTGTAGAGGAAGACCTCGCGGTCGTCTCGGGGGAGCTTGTAGTAGGCGAGGGGGTGGGCGCCGTCGAGCGAGGTGTTGCCGCAGAGGAGGAGCTGGTCAGCGGGCGGGATGCCGCAGAGGCGCTCGATGGAGCGCTGGATGGCCTCGACGGCCGTGCCGCCGCCGCACTCGAACTCGAAGCTGTGGCCGTTCTCCGCCACGTGCACCAGCAGCTTCTGCCCCAGCACCACCGCCGCATCCTCCGTGCCGGCGCTGCCGCCGCCCGTCACCGCTGACCCGGAACTCATTTTGCTCGCAAGTTCCCCTCAATTTTTTCAACTCAAAACTTCTTTTTTTTCCTTTTTTGCTTCACGCAGTTCGGATTAAATCTGCAGTTCTACCATAGCACCAAACAAGGCAACCACCAAACGCACACAGTTCTAGCCAAGACACCAAATTCTCAATCTCTCGAAACGGGCAGTGTTCAAGAAACCAAACTCTCCTATCCCTCCAGCCGAAAGGCGGCGGCTTTCTTGGAATTCCGGCAAGAGACGGGGCTCCGGGGAGGTAATCGACGTTCCTTGGCCCAATTCGGCCGGTTCACCAATCCCGCACGGATCTGGGCGAGGAGAAGTTTTGGGGTTTCTTGATAAACAGATGGAAGCGACCTCCAAGACGCAATCCGACTCCTCCGACGAGAGGATCTCGATTCCGTCTGTGTTTGATTCGGTTGCGGAGGTGGGGGATCAAGAAACCGAGATGAGATTTTCTTGGTGGGAAGAACAAGGATTGAGTAGAGTTAGCGGCAGGAAGACGAGATAGGAGGAAAGGAGAAAGAACAAAAAGTAAAAAAAAAAAAAGGTGTGAATAGAAAAGGGGACTAAGCTAACTTGTGGGAGTATAATAATAAATATTGCCGGGAATTTTTCCGAGGGATCCTTCCGATTTCGGAATTCACGCCATGCTATGCGGAGGCTAGTTTTTTTACATGAGTTTTGTAAAACACGAGATGTTTTTGAGTGTCAATAAATATGTTTTCGAGAGTACCTACTCCCGCCACCATCACTTATACGAATATATTATCTTTTTTTTAATCATTTTTAGTATATTTAAATATTAATTTTTAGATATTTTAATACGATTTGGTAGAAAAAATCAACAAATCCTTTTAATTTTGCCATATATTATTTTTTATATATAAACAGAACATATACATAAATATACAATAAAAGTGGACTGTGATAAAACTTTTCATGAAACTCATTTTGAAGTATCTTATAATTATTATTAGAGTATGCTCAAAAGGATAAAAAGGCACAACAACATCATTTAGACGGTATACGAGAAGTGAGAGTATATGCTTTCAAGAGTATGGAACTATTTTCACAAATATATGAAGCTTTTTCTATACTCCCGGTAGCATATACTGCCACTTTCAATATAGTAATTAAATAAATATGTTATACTTGTTTATCACTTTTGACATACTTAAAATACTGATTCTAAAATACTTTAGTGCAATTTGGTTGAAAAAATTCATCATAGTACTTTTTTGCTATATACCCTATTCCACATAAAAAAGGAGTATATTCACAAATTATGCTACAAAAAATGGGTTTTGATGAAATTTTTCAAGGAAATAACTTTGGAGTATCTTATAATCATTATTATATTATACTCAAAAGGATAAAAGATATAAACACACCATTTAAGTGGTATATAAGAAGTGGAGTACATACTCCTAGGAGTATAGAATCATTTTCCTATATGTGTGCGTATGTATGAATGATAGATAATAATTTTAGAGTTTGGGTACGAAAATAATTTATACCTTTAATACATTTATGCTAAGTGAGTTTTGAATTCTGAACTACTTTTGAATTTAACGTGACTATAATGGGTATATACTATGAAACTAACTCAAACTAGTTAAACTGACGTTAATTTTTTTTAGTTTGATATCTTAAATACACTTTTTTATAGGTATATAAAGATACATCAATTATCACAAATCTTAAAGCACATAACGGCTGTTGACTTTGGGTGTCTAAACACCATGGTGCATAAAACAATTGGCATACATATATACACATATACACACACACATACATACATATAGTATAATTAACTAGGACATCATGGTGCCTAGACACGATAATCTAAAATAGGTATTTCTCCTATGTATCATGTGTGAAAAATTTTGTAATTTTTTGGATGTCAAGTTTAACTAGTATACTAACTAGTTCAAACAAGTCTGAACTGAAATTTGAATTGTAGTTACCTTTTTTATGATAATTTGACTGTAGGTATGTGCTGATTATATATATAAATCAGCAAAGTATGTGATCTAAATTCATTTGAAACTTTGAGATTGAGTATATTTTTTTTAAAGGTATACATTTCATTTGAATCGTTATAGATGGGTATATACATTAAAACTGATATTTTCAAAAAAAATACACTCGAATTTGGGTTGAATTTGCGTATTTAAAATCATGATGCCTAGGCACCATGATACCCCATTTCATCGTCCCATACACACACACACACATATATATATATACACACACACACATATACATATATGTATATATACATATATACATACATATATATATATGTATATATATATACATATACACATACACATATATACACGTACGTACGTACATATATGTATATATAACACCTTATACTCCTAAGTGTAATTACTCCCACCTCTGATATACCACATAAACGAACTTGAAATACTCTTTTATATTTTGGGTACACTCATATATTAATTATAAAATACCCCAATGTTGTACACATAAAAAAAATTACAAGGTAGTCCATAGTTTTAACATATTTTTGCAAATACCTTTATATTCGCACATAAAAGGGGTATGTCTAGAAAATATATATACCACCTTTGAAAAAGTGTACATAACATCTAGGTGGTCTTATATACTCATATACTACAGGTACATACCCTCTGTTTGCATGAGATATCCCTACAGTGTGAGATACGACATAGAGAATAACTATTTCTAGAAGTAAAAATATAAAATATCAATTTTAGGATATATATATACCTATCTATAACTATTCAAATGTAACAGATAGCTTTGAAAAAATATACTCGATTTCAAAGTTTCGATCAAATTTATATCACATGCTTTGTTGATTTATATATATAATCAACACATACCTACAATCAAAATAAATCAGCACATAGCTACAATCAAACTATCATAAAAAAGGCAACTATAATTCAAATTTTATTTCAAACTTGTTTGAAGTAGTTAGTAAACTAGTTAAACTCGATATCAAAAAAATTCCAAATATTTTTGCACACGATACATAGTTAAAAATACCTATTTTAGATCATAATGCCTAGGCACCATGGTGTCCTAGTTAATTATAATGTGTGTGTGTGGTGCATTCTTTTCAGCTGCGGCTGATGGTTTTTGGCCCTAGCGTCAGTGCTTGTGTGAACGAACCAAATGCTGATAAGTCATTTTGAAAAGGCTGTCCTGATAAGCTGCTTCAAAAAGGTGGCAGATAAGTCATCGTTTTTGTTTATTCGAGAGAAACCATAAGCTGGAAAGAATATGTCCATTATTTTCAATAGCCTCAATTTCTTGCTTCATTACTTCTTGTCAATCTCCCTCTTTGACTGCTTCACGATAGGAAGTGAGCTCCCCTGCAATTGCAAATAGAGCTCCTCGTTGAGCTCAACTTCACTAGTCTCTGCATAGATGACTCTAAGAGAATGAAAATTGCTAGGCCCACCATTAGTAGCTAAGGATGCCGCTTGAGATGAGGAGAAATCTGAAGTAGTCAACGGTGTTACCAGTAACGTAGGGGATGGACTTGACGACACTGTTGTCTCCTGTAGGAATGGTGTTGTCATGGTAGTTTGATCTCATGTTGCGGCGAGGGCATGCTAAGCTTGCCGTCTCCAACGGTGCAATTGCTATCGGTTCTACAATATCTATTGCAATGTTTGCTACCTCTTCTTCAACAATGAATTCCACCTAATTGTGCATGTCTTCTTTGTTGATTCAATCCCATTCCCACTTCTTCCTTTCCATAAACACAACATCCCTGCTAACCTTGCCTTGGCAGGGATCGTAGGGACGATGTGTGTGTGAAAATAATTCCATACTCTTAGGAGTACGTACTTTCACTTCTTATATGCCGGTTAAAATGATGCCGTTAGACATCTTTATACACACATATAACATTTTCCGTACTTCTAGGAGTATATACTACCACCTTCCAATATACCACTTAAATGAATGTGTTATACCTCTTTATCATTTTCAATATATTTAAATACTAATTATAAGATACTCCAATACGACTTAATTGAAAATTTTTCATCGGAGTATTTATTTTTGCTATATACCTTTTTCCATATATAAAATAAGTATATAAACAAATTATGCTATGAAAAGTGAATTTTGATGAAATTTTTCATAAAACTCACTTTGGAATATCTTATAATTATTATTAGAGTATGCTCAAATATATAAAGAGATGAACAATACTATTTAAGTGGTATATAAAAGTGAGAGTACATACTTGTAAGAGTACAGAATCACCATTTATATAGGAAGCCTTTTTCCGTACTCCGGGAGTACATACTCCCACCTTCCAATATACACAATTGTATGATAAGATAAGTTAATTAAGCAGCTGTGGTACAAAGTTAGCCAATTAACGTTGAGGATGCCTACAATGAAACCTTTTTCTTTCAACCTTACTTCATAATTTTATCTAGGGTTTAAAGCTACAGATATCATATATGTTCATAGAGTCTACATGTCAAGTCTATATTATTGGGATGAGCTTGATTTGATGAATGTTAATGTTGTTGATAACTTGAGTATATAGCTATGTGGGAGTATAATATTGTGGGGATTTTTGCAGAGGGATGCTTATGGATTTCAAAATTGATGTAGGCACGAATTATTGGTGGTGGGTTTGCTTCCATTGTAGGAGTAGAGGTGTAGAGTTGATCACAAAACATCTTGGTCAGATAAAGGCCCAGTTCCAAACAACTGTGGTTGTTGGTTTTGCCTAAAATAGCACTATAGCAATTGCAAGAAGTCACGTGTGAATCTAGGGGTGTTCAATTTTGCTATTAGTTTTTCGCTGAGATGATTTGTAAAAGAAAAAATATGATGAAAATTGAAAAGGATTACATGAACATGAAAGAAAACAAGAAAACCATTCGGCGGGTGACACGAGTGGGACAGACGAGGAAGGGCGGTGGTTGTCGGGAGCAGTGTTGATGGGGCCTAGGAGGAGGGGCAGCGGCGGTCGACAACAGAGGTGGAGGACGACACCGAGGAGCGCAGCTGGACAGCGGACACCAGATCTGGTCGGAGGATGACACCGACGAGCATGACGGCCGGGGTGGGGAGCGGTAGGGTAAGGTGCAGCGCGATGGCCGAGATGGACAACAGTGATTAGCAGCTGCCCAACTTTGCCCCCACCTTCCCCAACCCAGATGGCCAGATCCAGAGGTCTCATTGTCAGATCTAGCGAGCGCGGGGGGGGGGGGGGGGAGGGGTGGATCCGATGTATTAGTAGCCCGACGACAACCACCACAACGGCTCTTTCACGCCCACCCTATACAGTGTGCACCTCTGTGATGCCCGCGCTCGTGTCGACCAAGACCTCGCCCGTGCTGACATGGAGGGGCCGGGGGTGACCCTGCCGTGGTCATCACCTCCCGCCTCCACCTCATGCTCCGAGAGAAGCCACTATAGTACTACCAAAAAGTGGCTTTTGGGAAGCCATTGCAAAAGCCTGAGTGTTTGATTCGGCTTCTAGATGGTTTCGCGTGAGTTGGAACAGCCCCAAAAGTAGGACATCGCATAGGTGAGGATCGTTTGACACTAGCTTAATGAGAATCTCCTTCCCTGCTTTCCACATCATTTTCTCCCTTCCATCCTTGAATCCTTTTCCAAATCCTCTCCTTTAAATACTCAAAGACCTTTGCCTTAGAATAACCATTAAAAACTGGAAGCCCCCACACTTCTCATCAAAATCCTCTCTGAATATGTAATATATGGCCCCAATGCATCAATTAATTTTATTTGTGTTTCTTTAAATTCATACACATGGGTTGAGCTATCGGCTGTGGAAGGAGAAATCCTAGAGCGACGGGAGAAGGAAGTATGGTTGCTATCGGGCATGCACTTGCGCATGCGCATGCTTGGGCGGAGGTGCAATCATGAGGCGAGGTGCATTAGAGTGGCGTTGGATCGGCCGTAGGAGGAAACGTGCTGTCACAACCTAGGAATTTGATTCAAATTAATTTGGGGGATAAAACAAGATTATAGAGATGGTATATGTAGGGAACAATGCTACGGTTCTCTAACCCTAGCTAATAACAAATAATTGGCATGAATGGTGTTGCCTTTCATTCCATCCAACTCAGGGTTTAATACAACTCAAGTTATTGAAGTAAAAGGGAAGTCAAAGTAACAATAAACAGTGTAACTTTGTAACAATAAACAATAAACAGTAACCATAACAGTAATTTCCATTGATATCCAGGATGTTGGTGAAGGTCAAGCCGGTATCGTCGCATCCTAGCCGTCCAAGCTTCATAATCGATTTCTATTATGAAACTTCACTTAATTCAGGCCTTGACAATACTCCCTCCGGACAGAAACCTTGTCCAAGGTTGAGATACAGGAAACCAGATCCTGATGGTCTTAGTGTAAAATTCTGGAAACGTTTGCTTAATAAAACTAGCATCTTCCCACGTCCAGCAATTTTTCTCGTCCAGCAATTTTTGAGAGCCCATTCTCCTTCGTCTGAACTTTGAATCAAATGATTCAAGTTCCTAAATTCATCTAAATTTATAATTTACCTCTCAATACCTATCCTATAATTTTTAGATTTTATTTAAATGTATTTTATTTTGGTCGCTTTTCATGTGTAGACTACGACGTCCCAGAAGAGTACTACTTCGACGACTCTCACCAATCCTTGAAGCAAGGCAACTTACACAACTTGACCATATTAATATCAGTTTGCAAATAAAATTATGTTGATTTAAATTATTCTATATGCTTATGTTTATTCAATGTATTTCAATTCTAGTTTTAAATGCTTAATTAGTACCTACTTGTTATGATCACATTTGATATTGAATACTTAATATCTTGTCATCCTAAAATAAAACTCTAGTTAGTATACTAGTATTAACTAGAAAACTTTGTAGTAGTGCTTAGACATGTTTAGAAATAATCCTAGACTTGGAATAACTTTTTCACATAAAATGATATTTATTAAAAATATATTCTTGACTTTGGTGAATCAAGAAGGTGTATGAAATATTTTTAAAAGTAAAATATAAAATTTGATTTAGATTAGGCAAATGATTAGATGGTTGGTGCTTGGTGGCACAATATGAGTGCTTGACATAAGGAGTATGTGAAAAGTCTGCCTACGTCAATTAAGAATAGGTCTATAAGCTACTGCTATAAATATATATTGTACTTTCACAAGTCTAATATAGGATAGACCTGGCTGACTAATTTACGGGTCCCAATCTGAGTCTCACTATAGGTTGAATATGGACGCGACGTAGGTCATGAGAAGTCTTACACGACACAAAAGAGGCTCAAACTTAGTGGATTCTATGTTATAGTGAAACTTTAGTGGGGATGTGACCATGTTGATGACTTTGTATTGTAAAAGCATTATGATAATCTCTTAGTCGCACACCTTCGAAAGTGTGTCAAACGGACATTATAAGTTGATTATTTCTTGGGGGTAAAGTTATACCATATTTACAGAGTGTATAAACTATTCTAGATAGCCGTGCTCATGGTCAAGGGTATGCTGAGTAAAAATTTTCATGGATTAAACTTTCTTTTTCAAAATGGTATATAAAAGGCTATGAATAGATGAAATCCATATGAGATCTTTTTAAAAAAATGATCCAGGTGAGATGCCTATGGTTAGATTAGTGTGGAGATAGACCTACACTAATAATATTATTTGATTAAAATACTATTTTTACTTATTTATTTAAATTCAAAATTTTACATCTACTTATTGTATTTATTCAAATTTGGCTATAATTTATAACTTTTGACTGAAAATAAATAGTAGTGACCGAAATAAATAGTTTTTAGAAAGATGAGGACGAGTAGTGCAAAAAGTGGGTGAGAGATACGTGCTTGTGATGGGAGCGAGTGGTGTGGATGATGCACTGTGACCCTCTACTTTATTCCTGTAGCGAGACAGTAGCGAGACGAGTGGATAAACCACTTTAAAAAGTTGGATGTTTGTATTAGCTTTTAGTTTTTTTAAGTAGAAATTAAAAGCATAAGTCAATATGAATTGGGTGGTAGTAGTATAGCAATCCAGACTTAGTTTGTTACGAGGCCCTTCGAGAAATGGAAGAGCATCCAGACTCAAATAGCTATTATCGACTATTAAGTTTCGTACACCAAATAATTCATTTAAAAATTTAAATCGATGAGAAAATATTGGTAATATACTTTAACATCTTCTTATGTCTAAGCTATACAGACCTAAAACATAGATTTAAAGTGGATCATAATTATGTTTTTTAGTATTATGATCTAGATTATTCGTGTGTGATCTAGATTATTTAAAAGAGTTTTGTGTATAAGCTAATTTATCCAGAAGGTTAAGCTATAAGAAAACAAGAGCGATATACTGTTAACATTGACATGGCTCACACGCACGTAGAGACGCCATGTTTTGGAGAGTTCCAGCTCCATCGAGGGCCTGTTCTTTGCGGTTTCTAAAAGTCGCTTTTGGTTTTTGCTATAGTAACTAACTTTTAAATGGAGTATTTTTTTAAGATAAGATCTACAAGTTAATTATAGTACACGTTAAAAAACTAATATATGTATCATCAAAAATCGTAAGCGAGTATCTCTCTTTCCACAATCTCTATCGCAAACAACCAAAAAACCATCAGCCGCAGCTAAAAATCATCAACTGCAGCTAAAAAGAACAGATCCTTAGTAATCACTGATAAGTTCACTTGTCAGCATAGTTCTACGGTTTTTTTTAAGGGAAACCTCGGCAAACACAGCTGGGCCACAGTGAGCCCAACCCAGTTCACCCTAGCCGCCCAAAACAATCTCGGTCGCGCCGGGTTGGACACCGACTCACTCGGACACGGCCGCGCCTGCGCGGAAGGGGCTCAGGGCTCGAGCGAGCCGCCTCGCCGCCTCGCGACCCGCATTCCGCCCCGACGACCTCAGTAGCCTAGCCACTAGCCAGCATCCGCCTTCCCCTTCCCCTTCCATTGCCTTCCGCGGCGAGCCGAAACCCTAGAGACCCTCTCGAACCGCCGCCCGATTCCGGCCGCCGCGCCACCGAGCGCAAGGTAAGCGCGCCTCCATCGTTTACCCCCCTCTCGCGTCCGGTTGCTAGGGTTTGTCCATCGGAGTGGCTGGCTGCGCTAGGTGTCGCCCGGTTCTGGGTGCTGCTGGTGTAGAGCTCGTGCGTCTGCTGCTCGCTCGGTCGGGGCTGCGTTTTCCAGCGGCGATGGCCCTGGATTAGGGTGTCGGTTACTCGCGCTCGGTTTTTTTTCCCTACGATTTTTTCTCGACTCCTTTATGGTTTGTGTCTGGCGTTTTGGAAGGTGCGCGCGCGCGCGCGTCAGTGTGTGTGTCGACGGGCGGGTCTGCGTGGGGGTTGGTGGGGATCTGTGACGTTTGATGAGCTGATGGTGCGTTAAGTTTCTGCGTGAACTTTTGACATGGAAGAATGGAACCATCGCTCTTAGCATCAGGGTGGCTGCGATGACTTTGGTGCTCGTATTCTGTGTGTTATTATGGCTTTTTGTAATAAGTTTGATTTGATTTCGATGATATATAGGGTGGTAGAAACGTTTGAAGTGCTCGGATTTTCTGATGCTCTGGTGACGATTGTATGCTAGTGTCCAGATGAATTCAAAGAAGCTTGCGTTCCACCGGTATAAGGAGAATGAGGAGGCGAGAAAGAAGGTCAGGGGTTTGAGTCACTTTTAACCTTTTCCCGAGACACCGCTAATTGTTTTTTGCATGTACTCTACGTTCATGTCTGATTTGAACTGCTTTTGGCATGTGAAGAAGGAGGAAGATGAAGCGGCACGTGTGTATGCGGAGTTTGTCGAGTCATTCAAGGGTGAAAGCACTTCTGGATCGAAGTTTGTCCGAGGGGGTGTGATTGATCCCAATGCCAAGCTGAGGACTGATTCTGAAGGTTAGTGATAGGGGTTTCATTTTCCTATACTTTGTCGTAGTTGCCTCCCCAGCTTGTAGTTTCAATATCAATCATGATGGATATATGCATTGTTTCTTTTATTGCTCCAATCAATCAAGAGACCGGCCTTTTTATTCATTCGGCAATGGCAGGTGGAAAGTCCAAAGATGGGGGGTCCGTTCCAAAGAAGGGCAGTAGGTAAACGGCAAAAATACTTGATTTCTAGAAGATGGTATCCTGTGGCACCACTGCTACATAGACAGTCATGTGGCCAATATAATCGGACCTCAGAGACCAACCACAAGCTGTTTTAAAATGTCTTATGCTATATACTCTGGCACATAATTTACTATTTGTTATAATTACAATTTGTGAATTGTCTGCTCGTTTAACTTTGGAATTATTACCGAGAGCTGAATGCATTTAAAAGATGAGAAGGGTGATCTGAAGAAGAAAATGGTCTTGTCTGGCTTTATGAATAGTTATGCCACCTTTTTTCATGGTTTGTATTGCATTAGCATGTATGCTGTAGTGCTGACTATAGTTGCGTACACCATCTCGACAGAGCAATCCATTATTGTTGACTTGCTGCTTAAGCTCATACTAATAATACATAACTTATATTTTTGTTTTTTTAGTACTACGGCTATGATTTTGATACAGTCATGTTGTGTTTGTAGAAATGAACATTTTGTAGAGGCTTTTAGATCCTGTCTAATCCTTGGTGGCCTTAGATTCCTGGTATTTATTCCACAGGACTGTAACCGATGGCTAGTTGCCTATCCATGAATTGTCTCAACTCGGGGCACAACCTTTTAACTTGCATTTGAGTATCTCATTTTTTCGTGGTTCTTGTTCATTGTGCCCTTTTGGTATGATAATGACTTCTAGTTCTATGTCTATGTAAAAAAGGTTCCTGCTCTAGATAGTATGCAGGTGTTGTACTGATTATGGAGAGTACCCATGTTGCATCTAGATAATGATGGCTCATGTTATATTTGGGGGTGATTTGTAAGAATCTACAAATTCATTGTACCTTATGGAAGTAGTTTTAATTGACAGTTATGCTGACTGTAGTTTCTAGAATCTTGAGCCAGGTCTTAGAATCCTACAATCTACATCTGCAGCTGTGCGGAACAATTCATTTATGAAGTAGGGAAATTTTGGAATCACAATATGATGACTACTGATAATATGATCCTGTAACTTCTTGTAGTTCCTTAGAATTAAATAATTCTAATATTGTTGTCATTTCCAATAAAAATAATGCTTTGTATATTTTACTTTATGATAAATATATTCAAGAATTTGATATGAAATTACCCTGTTTTATTATGAGATGGTATCTTCTGCTTGCACAATTTAGAAACATTTTCAGTATATTATGAAGTACGAACATTCTGTACATATGCAGCATTGTGAGAAAATACTCACAATTTTGCAGAACCTAACCAATAAGTTAATGAGTATATGGATTGCGGTAAAGATTTGATTTTAGCTAATTATAGTGATGGGGAACTGTATTGGAGGTTGCTGTAATCTAGATTTACTGATTTAGGGCTACTCTGGTTTCTATGCTGCACTGCACTGTGACTTTTTGTTAGTTATGGGAATGTTTAAAAATTAAATTAAGATTTCGCTGTTATGGCTCCAAAAAAGATGCTTTCAACTAGTTATTTTATCCAAAAGTAGAAAAATTCAAGTGCTTTGGAAAAGCCAACGCAATGCCAAACGGAGTCTTATTTATTTTTTGGACCCCCCTTGTGTACTCATGCTAGAACAAGTGACCCCTCATGCTAGACCAACTTACAAATGTCATGTGGTGTCCACTAAATCATTGCAGGCAATGGTCTATAAGTGTAAGCTTTAGGATTAACTATATTTTTTATGTGAAATACGATTGCTTCAAACTCCTGAAGTCTAAAATTCTATTATGTGTATATTGGCCATGTCATTTATCTTTACATGTGATACATGGCATAATCTAACTTATGAGTGTGATAGCTACCTTATAGATAGCATACTTTTATCCAGGTACATTCCATCTTTTTTGCCGCCATCATTTGGGAAAGAGCCAGAGAAAAAGGTTAGGACACTTTCATTATTCTTATGATTGTCTCAGTATTCAGTATAGTTCTTTGTTTACTCATTATCTTGTCATGCAGAAGGAAATGGAGCGACCAAAGGAAAAGGAAAAAGGAAAGCCAAGAGTAATAGATAAGTTCATGGAGGAACTCAAGTTTGAGCAAGAGCTTCGAGAAAGGCGTGAGGCTCGGCACAGTGACACCTCCGCGGTATGTACTTACATATGTGTTAAAATGGATCTTTTGGCTCTTTCCACTAGACAGCATTTTAAATATACCTATGGAGTAATTTAGATTATGCTTCGTTTGTTGAAATGTTCTCTGTTAATTGACTAGAATGTAGAACACCAATGTTTTCTAACATGTCTGCAACTTCTAGGAATTTTTAAAACCGATTTCCATCTCATAAGAAATTTAGTGATTAATTGAGAGCCTTTTCTCTAGAAATCTTTGTAATATTACTAGTCTGTTATATTGATGTTTGAAGCTTTTTCCTGCAGCCCTCCAGCCGTTTTGATGAACTACCAGATGAATTTGATCCCATTGGGAGATTTCCAGGATCATTTGACGATGGGGATCCACAAACTACAAATTTATATGTTGGCAATCTCTCCCCCAAGGTTTATTTTATCAACTGCGCATGTTCTGTTGAAATATAATTTCAAGTTTATATGCAACATGGCTAGCTGAGTGGTGCATTTTATGATGTTAGGTTGATGAGAATTTTCTTTTGAGGACGTTTGGTCGGTTTGGACCTATTGCTAGTGTCAAGATTATGTGGCCTCGAACAGAAGAGGAACGCAGAAGGCAAAGGAATTGTGGTTTTGTTGCCTTCATGAATAGAGCAGATGGACAGGCAGCCAAGGATGAAATGCAAGGTTACTTTGCACTTTCATGTGGTGGCAGGACCATGTTTGCCCATTTTTCTTTGGGAGCTTGAAATATTACTTCTATGCTTGCTTTTAAAATACCACTTCTATTCTTGCTTTCAATTTATTTAAATACGATTCCTTTCAGGTGTTGTTGTGTATGACTATGAGCTGAAGATTGGGTGGGGTAAATCTGTTGCTCTTCCATCACAGGCACTACCTGCTCCTCCCCCAGGACACATGGCAATCAGAGATAAGGAGGTTGCTTCTTTTGCCCTTTGATATATCAAAGTTTACATGTTCAGCTAACTTTCTCATAATATTTTTACAGGTTTTAAATAGAATGACGTGTTTTGTTGTTGCCCACATGAATTGTCGTTGGTGACCGTTTTACTTTAATATTTTATACAGGGTAGTACTGTCATCATATCTGGTCCTGGTGGGCCACCTGTTGCATCTGTTACTCCACAAACCTCGGAGCTGGTAGGGAACTTGTTACATAATCTTTTCTCCCTACTCTTTGTTGTGGGATGTCATTTTTTTGTGATTTTGCAATACTGCTATATGCATTTGTCCTTGTGTAGTGGTCTTGCTATCCAGGTTATCTTGTCGCCATAAAAGCAAATTAGCAATACCATTTAAATTTTTTTGCCATGTTTTACTTTGAAGGATGAATGGTTCATAATTCACAATTCTGCCCATTTGAGTTCTCTCCCCCTCTCTCACTTTTTAAAGGAAGTATTTAAGTGCTTGAATTGTATAGACCAAGAGAAAATTCACCACTACATCTTAATATCTGGAGTATTCTTTCATCTTTCCTCAGTTGGCACATCAATTGCGTAGTCCTTTCCATTCCAGTATATTCACCACCACTGTCTTGTATGTAACTTTGCTTGTCAATTCTTTAATATCTGATAAGCCCAGATATGATTTGTAGCTCCATTGTTGTTTTTGAACTCTCAAGTAGGCAAATCCAAAAAGTTTCGTCTTGAAAAAGGATATTGGCAGTTAGCCAGTTGCATGATATCTTGTGATTTTGCATTAAATTTGGTTTTGCAACTTCAATTTGTGGGTTCATTTGGTACAGGTCCTTACACCAAATGTTCCTGATATAGTGGTTGCTCCACCAGATGATGCACATCTTCGGCATGTGATTGACACAATGGCTCTTCATGTACTTGATGGTGGATGTGCTTTCGAACAAGCTGTAATGGAGAGAGGGCGAGGAAATTCTTTGTTTGGCTTCTTGTTTGATCTTAAATCAAAAGAGCACACATACTATGTTTGGAGATTATACTCCTTTGCTCAGGTACCTGTTGATGTTTATGTTGCTAATTTTTTTATTGCTACCTCCACTATGATCTAGCAATAGAAGATAGTTTATATCTGTGTCATCCATTCAAACCTGCTATTCTTTGTCCAAAGTGGTGATAGTAAAGCTTCCTATCTTAATTACTGTGTTTTTTCTGGTATCTTTTATTGCAATACACAGATGCATGATTATTTGATCATTAGGACATGTTTCCATTGTATATGTTCTGCTCAGTGGAAACCTATTAAATGGTCAAATTGAATAATCTTTTAGTTTATTGAAATTTATTACTTTGGAACTTTTGAGTATATACATTTTAGCTTTCTCTCTACAATTGTGTTAGTCTCCTAATATTGGACTGGAAAATAACTTTTTAGGAACCAGCCACTTAAATTCTTGCATCTGTAAAACATATGTATGGATAAGCTATGTGCAAATCATTGTACTGATATTGCGCTATCAATTAACTGCTTATGATATTGGAACACAGGGTGATACTTTACAACGATGGCGAACAGAACCATTTATCATGATCACGGGAAGTGGAAGGTGATAGGGGTGTACAATGATATTCCATTATGTGTTGGTCTTGTTCTTATTGACTATGGTGACACGATGTTGTATTGAATATGTTATTTCAGATGGGTTCCACCTGCTTTGCCATCCAGCAGAAGTCCAGATCGTCAGAAAGAATCTACTTTTGCAGCTGGTAGAAGCAGGGTAAGAGTTTTTTGACCTTGTGAGAGACTTTATTACTCTGCACGATGGTGCAAATGATTTTGCACTATTACAGGATTAATTTGATTTGCCTTTTCTTTCTTCAGCGTGTTGAAGTGGAGCGTACATTGACTGATTCACAGCGTGATGAATTTGAGGACATGCTTCGGGCATTGACATTAGAGAGGAGTCAGATAAAGGAGGCTATGGGATTTGCCTTGGATAACGCTGATGCAGCTGGAGAGGTAATGCGTTCCTTATATCACATTTGACTTTAAGAGCTAATTTCTCCTTTTGTTTTCTTTTACTTTGAACTTGAGATTTTGAATTCACTCTGGTTTAGATTCCCTCTGTTTCATATGTTTGCTAGCCTTTTCTCCCTTTCTTTCTGAACTGGCCTACTTGAAAAAGTCAACAACTTGTAACCGCATTGAGATCAGCTAATACTAATAGCTTGATCATTATAAGCTAACAATCTTGAGGCTATAAACTCAAGGGATTCATGTGGTTACACTAGCATGAACTGTCTGTTTGAAGCACACCCCTTTTTATGAGATATGATGTGTGTCTAAGGAGTAAAGAACGAAAAATGGGTAAAATTGGTAACATCTAGTGTGAACATTGATTGATGAAATGCTATCTTTTGTTATGAAACTATAGCCACAATTAGTTAGAATGATGAAGATGCGGTCAGGGATAGCAGTGCATATTTGGGTTTACGCTGTGCAATCCTGTACTCCCATCTTTTTTTAAAAAAAAGGAACTATTGCATCCATCATTTAATTGACACTGGTTTATTTCTTGAGTGTTGTTTTGAGCGATACATATTGACTATTGGGCCTTTCTGGTTTGTATAATTGTGTATGTTTTGTTCTCTGCTTATCTTTCATTTATTTGATGTGAATTCGGACTTCAGAGGCCTACTGGATATTGCAGTATACTTTCATAATCTTCTGTAGTTCACATTGCATGAGTACTCATCGATGCTTGTCTTGTATATTCAGATTGTCGAGGTTCTTACAGAATCTTTGACACTTAAGGAGACACCTATCCCAACCAAGGTTGCCCGGCTTATGCTTGTGTCTGACATCCTTCATAACAGTAGTGCTCCTGTGAAGAATGCTTCTGCATTCCGTACCAAGTTTGAGGCTGCTATACCTGATGTTATGGAGAGCTTCAATGACTTGTACTGCACTATCACAGGAAGGATTACTGCTGAAGCACTGAAGGTAATTTGTTGAGTACTTTTGAGTTTTTCCCCCTTGATGTTCTTACATCTTAGCACTCATTTATTACTACTCTGCAGGAGAGGGTTTTGAAAGTTCTACAAGTATGGGCAGACTGGTTCTTGTTTTCCGATGCATATCTGAATGGGCTGAGGGCTACCTTTCTTAGATCAGGCAATTCTGGGGTCATCCCTTTCCACTCTCTATGTGGCGATGCACCTGAAATTGAAAAGAAAACTAGCTCTGAGAATGGCAATGATGGATTTAGGCTTAATGAAGATGGCGCCTTGGCCACAGGAAAGGCAGCAGCAACAAAGGAGCTGTTAGGGCTTCCGCTAGCTGAACTTGAACGTCGTTGCAGACATAATGGGCTCTCACTATGCGGTGGTAAAGAGATGATGGTTGCCAGGTTGCTTAACTTGGAAGAGGCTGAGAAGGAGTGGGTGTATGAGAAAGACGTTGACATGAAATATGGGCAAGGCGAACAACATAAAAGTGGAAGAGAGGAAATTGGTGTGAACGCTCATAGTGCTTTGAGACTTGGAACTGGTGATGATGATTCAGATATATTGGGGCTCTCTTGCCACAGTATGGAAACAGGCCAAGGACGTTCCAGAGAGTCTTCATCTGCTGAACTTCAACCAGTTCCAAGCAAGAAGCCAAAAGTTGATCCTGTTTTGCCAGCTTCTAAATGGAGTCGAGAGGATGACGGCAGCGATGATGAAGATAGAAAAGGCGGCCAAGGCTTGGGATTAAGCTATTCATCTGGAAGCGATATTGCTGGTGATCCTGGGAAGGCTGATGCAACAGAAGTTAGTACTGATCACGCAAGCCATCACCCAGATACAATTGTTGATGAAGAGCATAGGTACTTCTCCCCCATGTTTAATCATTTTACCATTTCATTACCAATTTTTATATCATTTGTTAATCAGGCACTTATTTTACCGTAATTGCAATGCCTTCTGATCTGTAGGCAGAAGTTGAGGCAGATTGAGATTGCTGTCATGCAGTATCGTGAATCTCTTGAGGAGAAAGGTTTGCGTAACATGGAGGAGATCGAGAGGAAGGTTGCCAGTCACCGTAGGCGTCTTCAGTCTGAATATGGTTTATCTTCATTAACTGATGGTGCAAACAACAGGCAGTCTTCTGGTATGTAAGAAGGCATGAAGGATATATCCTGCTTATCTGATACTCCCATCTGTTTTGTAATATTTGTCCACAGCCCACCATGCGTGTAGACCAAAAAAAGATAGTTGAGAAATGACCATACATACCCCTATTAAATGACATACTACAACCACTTAACCTATTCCAAAGCATTTAAATAGGGGTAGATAATGGAAACATTGCAAATAACTACACTCTTGATTCTCTTAAATCTTAATGGACAAACATTTAAAACGGAGACTCCCGAGGGCATGAACAAACATAGTGAAACGGAGAGTGATAGCTTTTCTGTTGCTTTGACGTGTACATCTCCATTATTGAAACATATTTTGCACCTTCACTTAATAGTTTATTTCGGCGTAACGGTGTTTGTTGTTATCAATGTGATGTCTCTTATATGAAAATATTATTCTATTATGTAGATAGAACATCACTGGAGCGGAAAGAAAGGCACAATGATGCACGTGACTCTTCCAGGAAGCGGCATCGGAGCCTGAGTAGGAGCCGTAGTCCTTTGAGGAAGTCACTGGAGAGAGACCGAGGGCAGAATCGCAACAGAGACAGAGCGCATGGTAATGATGTTGCGAGAGACAGGGTACGTGAAAAAAGTGCAGGCCGAGGGAGGGATGACTACTATGATAGAAGCAGAGACAGGGAAAAGGATAGGAGGAAGGGAAGGTGACTGATGCTTGAGAATCTCCTTGATGTGCATTCATCCTTTGCCTGAACAAGGGTGTTGCAAGGTAATATTTGAGCTGGGTTTCATCAGTTAATACCTGCTGCATCTAAACGGGGTTTTCCATGACCCGCTTCATGCCTTGAAGAACCTGTTTGTAATGGGTAGCTTTTGAGGATTAAGGTGATGTTTCTCAGAGAGGAACTACTTTGTAGTTTGAAGAACAAAGTTAGTGTGTGTGAATTGTGAAACATCAAACAGAGTAAGCACATTTTGTAAGTAGTAACAGCGAAATGCCGCTCATTATGGCCATCGACCGCAGCTAAGGAACTTACTTTGATGACAATTGCAGTTTAGGTGTCTGCTCTGATGTGATTGTTTACTGTCGTAAATTATTTGGTCCATTCAGGCGCGGCAATTCTACACGGTCGCCGCTTGCTCGATAGCCATTCTGAAAGATTGTAGTCAGCATTTCTACCAGGAAACCAACCAGCCGCTGGTTTTATTCGCCTAACCTGTCGGTTTGCAAGTTTGTTTCCCCCCTGATTTACCAAAAGAACATTGTAAACGATGTGTTTATGCCTAGGAGGGTACGGCTGCTGCCATGGATAATTGGACGGCACGGCCGGCACGAACGTATTTTTTTGTGTATGTCGGCAAGGTGTATCATGAGGCCTGGGCGCACGAGAAAATGGGCACTGCTGATGTGCAGCTGGCTGGCTTCTAACAAATCCTTAAAAACCTATTGAGGATTCGGGGCATCTTTGGAAGATACAATTCTAGGACGTCAGCGTACTGGCGTCATCTCTATCTCTTTGGCTGCGCCCAATACGAATGCGGTATATAATTTTAGATTTAAAAAATCATTTAAATTTTTTTGCTTTGTTTGTTTTGATTTTGAGAAGAACCAAAAGCAAAAAAAAATGAGACGTAATACGGTTGCATGGTCCAAAACTTGGACTCGTATGCCCAGAGATACTTCTGGTCA
This sequence comes from Melocanna baccifera, assembly GCA_036346265.1. Lineage (NCBI taxonomy): Eukaryota > Viridiplantae > Streptophyta > Magnoliopsida > Poales > Poaceae > Melocanna > Melocanna baccifera. The sequence goes on along the minus strand of CM070679.1, from coordinate 33,381,645 downwards.
AAACCAACACGAAAACTGTGTCACAACTCACAAGGCAACCTGCATTAAACACAGGGCCTGATTTTTTTCAACTTTTAAAATTGGCTTTTGCCTTTTATTACAGTATCTATTTTTTAAACGAAATATATTTTCAAGACGGGGTTTACAAGTTAATTATAGTATACGTTAAAAGCCCAACATCTATACCATCCAAAATCGCAAGCGAGTATCCCTCTCTCCGTAATCTCTGTCGCAAATAGCTAAAATTCAAAAATTTTAGTCAAAAGCCATAAGCCACAGCTATATCAATCTGTCCGGTAAGCAAGCTCAACAAGAAGAAAATCCGGTTGTTTGCGTTTTGCAAATTCCATCTTTCTTTTTTAAGTGAATATTTCTAAGAGTGACTATGGTCAATACATATGTAATTTATAAATTGTGCATACACTTTTGTGATGACCTGTGTCATCACTACCTTAGATATAACATTAGTCTATGGTTATTACATGACAAAACAGAATAAAATTCTAGTTTTATTGAATAAACCACAACAGAGTTGTAGCGGAACAATAATTAGAAACTATTCCATATCATTATAATATGTCAATAACATTGCTACAAATAGTTAAAGTCTTTAACAAGGTTAAACAATTGTCTGATTATTACAATATTACTAGAAACATGGGTACTTCAAGTCAATAATTATACAAGTACCAAAATTACAGATACAAGCGTGCTATTATACCCTAGGCTCCGCATACAATCTACTGGTAACTGGTTACTTATCCCACGTCTCATATAGGGCATCCACTTTGTACGCGTCATACTCAGGGTCAACTCCACCCCCTCGCTATAATTGCCCTCCGCATATGCATCATTTGTACCGGATAAAACTTCGAACGAACTAGTCTCTAACAAAGGAGAGTAGTAGTAAGAATGAGTATAAATGTACTAAGCAAACATGCATAACAAATATGCAACTTTATGAACATTAACCAATATCCATGGATTCTATCTTATCTCACGTCATTTCGAAAAATAAGTGTTTTTATGTTGGAGAAGATTCATATTTTAAATTTAGAAATCTACAGATCACTCGCATGACAAGATAGAACTCACATTTGGTCCCCATAGCCTTCAGTCCAGGAGACATGCATGAATTAACAATTTATATAACATTGCACAAGCTTGTACCGCTTTGCCTATATTTACTCTGATTTTTATTGTGAATGATTCTTTGCATTTCCTTAGATGCGATGTCCAAATCAGAGTGCATAATTTATCTCTCTCTCTCTCTCTATCTCTCTCTCTATTTTTGTGTATTATACCTCCACTCAACTAGATATCTCTAATCGTTGGTTGGGCCAGATCCATCTTCACTCGACACTACACTGTACTAAATATAGGCATCGGGCTTATCCTTAATGGCCCTGAGTCCAATTGAGAAATCTCTTAGATAATCTACATATCCATTGTGGAGTGTATAATAGCATGATAGATTTACTAGTTCCGTCCGTCTTAGACAGGACCATGGTTGATACGACATATATGACCCATTACATGCAAAAGGTCCCAACGTTCCTTTGTACATCTTTTCAAAGGCATTCTTTGCCCACAGATATTTACACTGTAGGTCAACTTCTCCTTCAGTTGAGCCCACTAAATTTTCATCCATCATTCTTCCATCATTCATCCGAATTAAGTAGAAATTTATTTGATGCAATTGATGATAATATTATAATAAGGAAACAACTTGTTTTAGATGAAGATACTCTAGTCAAGATGATCAAAGGCATACTTGCCTGTAATCTGGTAGTGGTTCCCAGGTTTAGACACATTCAGGTGGAGTACTTTCTCTTGATTTAGATCATCATATGCATTTAATACGTAGACTACGACTTAATTTATAAAATTATAAAATATGCCACTTCAAAGTATCTATGTGGTGAGTGTTTGGTCACTTACACCGATCCCAGTATTTATAATTAAATTTTATCTTGTACTTGTCATTCATTGTTATTTTATCGATGTGATAGTATTTGGGCTTTGTCGATTTAGTGTATTTGATAGTTTGCTATTGTTGGTCAGATACTGCCTATGCATGATTATATGTATGTATGTAAATTTACCTATATACCCATATACCCTCATGTATATGTGTGCTGGGTGGGTCAATGACGAATACAAACAGTGTTGCGCTCGCGCTTGGGAGGGAGATGAGTCGATGAGGTGATTTTGGGCTGCACGGGAAGAGACATAAGATTGGTCTGGGCTTGAAAAATTGGGCCTAGATTGGGCTGAACCTAGGTTCATGGGCCCAACCAAGAGCTTGGGACTCTAGCTAGCTGTTGGGCCCCAAAAATCTGCACAATCTACTCATCTAACAAGTCTCCTTTTCCTTTCCTTTCCCGTCCCGCCGTCTCGTCTCTTCCTTCTCTTCTCCTCATGCATGTTAGGAATTTAGGTCTTATTCTTTTTCGGCTACAGTTGATAGCTTGGAGTCAATCATGGTCAATTGTGAGGATCGAGGCTACGCTCATGGAGGAGCCGAGGCCTAGAACGATCAAGGATAATGGGTGAGATGGTAAACTCAAGCATGACATGAGAAATGTGGGAAATATTGAAGAAAAGTTCGAGCGACAGATTGCACCATGTGGCTTGGTCGGTCTAAGTGAGATGTGGTCTGGTGGAACCAGAATGAGAGAGACTTGCTGACGCGTGGCAAGTCAGTGGTGTATCTACACATGACAAGCATGATGATTACTTGTAGTGGAAGATGATTCCTCACTTTCTTTCTTTTTTATTACTAACAAACACTAATAATTTGAAAAGGAGAAAAAAAATAATAATTTGAAACGGGGAGAGAGAGACCGAGGGGGTGTTCTTTTAGCTTACAGTTGATGACTTTTAGCTGTAACTGATGACTTTTTGTCTACGTTTTTCGATACGGTAGCGGATGGCAGAGACATCGGTGTGGATAGGGTATACGGTTTTAGATTTAGAAAACCGTTTAGAGAATACACTTTAAGAGATTGTCTCACTTTGAAGTTTGTTATTTTAAATAAAAACAAAAAGAACAGAAGTCATAGCAGTGAAACTAAAATCAACTATTTAAACGAGAAAGATATCCAGTAGTGCTGTCCAATGGGCCTTGCCGCGTCGGCATGGCACGGACCCAGGCGCGGCACAGCTCGTTTAGGCACGGCTAATAAATGGGTCGTGCTGTGCCAGCCCACGTGCCGAGAGCCGGGCCCAAGCACGACCCGGGCACGGTTAAGGGTAAACGGGCTGGGCTGGCATGGCATGGACCATTTAGCCCAGAAAAATTCAAAAAATGACAAAAAAATGTAGAAAAATTATAACAAATTGTAAAAAATGTAAAAAATACAAAAAATTATAGACATTATTAATCATCAAGATAATTCTTATCAATGATATAATGAGCTTTATTAACTTGTTAAATGATATTACATGACTACCTTATTAAAAATTTTACTAAGTAAAAACTCATTTTGAAAAAATCTTAATAAAGAAAAAAGAGTACAACCTATAAAGCTAACTAGTAAGTATGTCTCAAAAATAGCTATATTCCTCAGGTCGTGCCGTGCCCCCCTGGCCGTCTTTGTCTTGTGCCGACACGCCCACGAGCTAAGCGGGCCGTCTTTGTGCCACCTCTCGACTGCGCACGCCCAAGCCTGTCGTCATGCCATACTGGTACAGCCCGTATAACCGTCATGTCGTATCGTGTCCAGATCAGATCAATAGTAGTATACCACAGCTCGACCCGCGTGGGCACGGCCAGGGGCCACCTCTAGTATCCAGCCAGTTCGATTTGTCCTTTCCCCATTCTCTTTCCTCCTTGTCTCTTCCAACAATTATCTTCTATCCCAAAAAATCAAGCCTGTTTCCCCTCTTCCCCTTCCTCCTCCAGAGCGGTGGTCTCAAGCCGTCGTCTCCCTCACCACCGATGGCTCCGTCCACCGCTCTCTCTCCGGTGGCCTTGAATTCCTCCTTCTCGCCGCTCTCTTCCAACCCGGCTCGTAAGTCCAACCCACACTCCCCCTTCTCTCTATCTCTCTCTCTCCCCGGCGAATTAGTTATGGCGGCGCTCTCTGTGCTCCAGCCGCCGCCGCCACCACCCGCGGCTTCCGGCGCTCTCGCCACTCCGCCGCCTCTTCCCCGGTCGCCGCCCCCAAAACCTAACTCTATCGTCGACCTCGTCGCGGGCGCCCCCGGCCCCGCCCATTGCTGTTTGGGTTATCAGCTGGCTCCAATCAGTGCGGCTGCGTGCTGGGTTGAGGTTCCACGCTTGCAATTAGGGTTTCCATGAGTGATTCAAATGTATATTTTTTGTCTCTAGGCTCCATTTGAGTTGGATGTTGTGCGCAAGGCCGGGGAGAAGATACAGTAGTCCTGTGCTAGGTAGCAGCCGCAAAATTCTGGGTTTAGGGTTCATGTTGGTGTATTTTCTGCATGTCTTGGTTTTGTTCTATAACTTGTACTCTTTATGTTACTGCACGCCTCTGGAAATTGTTCTTGAGAGTCGGTGAGTGAGAGGCGAAGTCAGAGAAATTTTTTGTGAGTTTCCTTTTAGTGCAATTTAGATTATGAGCCCTTTTGATTTTTGAGTGTATAGAGTCCCTGCGGCCGTTGCCCTTGTTATCCATTAGGGTCCTTATACAATTCAATTTCAACCATCTGCCAAAAAGAGATGTGGCAATCTAGGATAGTAAATTATCTAAATTTAGTGGTACGGATTGGTTTCATTTAGTGGTTGTGGACATTGGATATAGAATTCTGACTTTTAAATTTGCTTTAGTTCATAATGCCAACTTTTGTGATTTTATCTGTTTGTTCAAGGAAATTGTATAAAATGGAGTCTCATACATTGTTCCAGGCCCGCATTCTTCTCTTCTTTTCTCTCTCTCTCTCTCTCTCTCTCTCTCTCTGAGGGAAGAACTGTAGGGGAGACCACGACAGTATATATATTATATACATATAAAGGGAAAAAGAGTAGCATAGTTTTGAGTAATGTAGTTTGATCTTCGTTCATCGGTGACAGTGCGTGCTTGTTGATAATTTATATTGGATTGGAACAACATCTAAACATTTTGTACCTGTTCTCGATTTGTTGTATAGGTAATAAGAAAAACATTGAAGGTGCATTCTGTTTGCCATGTTCCACTAGGAAAAGAGCTAGTAATAGATCTTTCCGCGTGTACAGTTTATTTGGAGGAAAGAAGGAGAAAGATGAGAATGGTGATGAGGCACCATCAAAAGTAAGACAGTTACATGCCTTTACTCCTTATCTTCTTTCATTTTTAGTGCTGTTATGGTCCAATAGCTAAATAGTATCTTCATGCATGCCTGTTGAAATGAAAAGAACTGCAAATTTTGTTGCCTGATGTAGACCTAAATCAATGCAAAACTGTGTGCTGTTCAAACTTTATTTTCTATTTGGCTAGTGAGTTATGCTCAATATGATATCATGTTAGTGTTATGGAGATACATAATTTCCTTCATTGCTATTACAGAAGTTTTTTTTATTGCAAATTCTGTTGAATTTATAAATTCCTGTTGAAATTAGTTGTGGATAACTCATCTTGTTGTATTTAATTTTATACCGAAACAAAAGTTCCCATAATATTTTAGGGAGATATTAAAGTGAGTTTCTTGATTATTCAACTAAGATGTAATTTTTGTTATTAATTGTACTATTATTTCTTCTCTGGACAGCTGCCTTTTCCTTGCAAGTTGCAATGAATGCTGTTGCTCCTCAAGTGCTAAGCTTTTACTTTGTTTGGATACTTTAGTAATATTGTTTTTTATTTCATTGATTGTGTCAAAATTGAAGCTATCCCTACACAATTCTCTTTGAAATCACTGTATAAGTTTTTGCAATTGTTGTCTAAGATGCATGGGCTTCTTTAGTTCTGATGCATTTATACCCATAGCGTAGTAGGCAGTTTGTTTATAACTATCTTGTAGCCCTCTCATTTTCTAGTTACTTTTAGGCAGGAATTTTTGGAAATATGCAAAACCTTTATGAAACTGTGAAGAAGGCCCAAATGGTTGTCCAAGTTGAGGCTGTCCGGGTGCAAAAGGAACTTGCAGCGTATGCATTTGAATATTTCAGTAATCTTTCATACGTTCTTGTTAAATAGCATGGTTGTGTGACTTTTTTCCCTCCTGTTTTTAGGACTGAGATTGATGGTTATTGTGAAGGTGAACTAATCAAGGTATGCTTGGGACTAGTTGAACCATGTTCTCCTTAACTCTACTCTTGCTAGCTGTATGCTTGCTTGTGTTTGAACTTAGTAGTGTACCTCTGTCAAACGACTGAGATTTTCACATTATTGGAAAAAACCTGTTGAACCAGCCAGTAAAGATGGCAGCTTATCATTAACAGATGTAAATCTTTGTTTTCTTGAGGAAAGTAGCCACTTTCTACTGTTCAATCGAAATGTTCCCTTATTTATTGAGTTTGAATTTGCAGTTTGTAGGATGTTTACAAGGTCTTTGTTTCATATGAACGAAGCAAAATCACCTGATATTTCTGTTAACTTTGGCTTGGAAACATTATAGTGAAAGACCATGCAATCTTCCATGACTAGATAACAAATATTTTGTGTTCTTATGTACTATTTTGGCATAAGAACACTGTCAGAGCTATGGGCAAGAAGGCAACAATAAGTCAATAATTGATGTATCATGGCATAGGCTGTTGTAAAATGAAATTGATATGCATTAAATTTTTTTAAAAACTTACTATTTTGACAAAAATAATGTGATTACATCATCAGAACTTTCTACATTTTAATCCCATATTTATGAGCTCTGTGCCATGGTTATCAAGTCGTCGCCGGCGAAGGAGCGACTGGAGCAGTCGACTTGACTTGCGCCGCCACCGCCGGATCTGCCACCGCCATCGCCGGATCTGCCACCGCCACCATCAGATCTGCCGTCGCCGCCGCTGGATCTGCCACTGCTGCCTCTGGATCTGCCGTCTCCACCGCTGGATCTACCGTCTCTGCCGTCGGATCCACTGCTGTGGGGGTAGAGGAGGTCGGAGAGGAGGCGAGGCAGGGGGGCGGAGGTCGGAGAGGAGGCGAGAGAGGCGAGGCAGTGGGGGCGGAGGTCGGAGAGGAGGCGAGGGAGTGGGGGGCGAGGGAGGCGGAGATGAGGTGGGCGAGTGGGGGGAGGCGGAGAGGAGGCGGGCGAGTGGGGGGAGGCGGAGAGGAGGCGGGCGAGGGGGCGAGGCTGGGGGGTGGGTTATAAGGAGACTGATATTTTGCAATTTAGACCTCTTATTTTCTAAAATTGCAATAAAATTATTTTCTGTATATACATATTTATATTTAACAATACAAACAGTACCTGTCGACTAGTCGGCGACTAGTCGACTAGTTGGTCCTTAGGAGGGTAGTGTTGACTTGTCGATTTAATAACCTTGCTCTGTGCTATACCATATGCTTGTCAAAATTTGCTAGAACTTCTATGTTGCTTATATATTTTGTAGGACTATCCTAATTTTACATTCTTTTGTGTTTCTCTAAAAGAGAAAATTACTTGCGTGTACTTCCAGTGCTTTTTCAGATTCATATTTGACCTGATTCGTTAACCAGGTAACTCTTTCTGGGAACCAGCAACCTATAAGAGTTGAAATCACGGAGGCTGCAATGGAGTTGGGCGCTGAAGTATGCATTATGTTTCTGTTAGTTTGATTATTTTTCTTGGAAGATTTCCTGCAAGTTCATGTTCACATGGTTGTTCTCATGAAAGAGTTAATGCTATAACTACAAGTTATAACCAACCATTTTTAAGGTCCATATATGAATTGGATAAATACCTTATGTTTGTATCCTCTAGATGAATTGCTTGTGACTTGTGTGCTATAATTTTCCTTTACTTTCAGAAACTCTCTGAGTTGGTCAATGATGCCTACAAGGATGCACATCAGAGGAGTGTTCAGGTGTGAATCCTGCTGCTGCTGGGCACAGAAATGCGAAATTTTCTTTTAAACTAACACAATTTCGGACTAATGACCTGCAGGCAATGAAGGAGAGGATGGCTGATCTGGCACAGAGCATAGGAATGCCTGCTGGCCTCGGCGACGGTCTCAATTGATGTTGTGGTACCTGAATGCTTTCCAATAAAAAGAAGCGCATCTCAATTTTGTATACTAGCTGTATTGAGTCATCAGTTAAACCTCTTGGCGACTTCTGTTATCTGTGCAAGAACTGTAATTGTGAACATTTGTTTCCTTGATAATCGACACACCATAGTGCCATTGTGCTGTTTTGCGCCAGCAGATGTTATTTCTGTGCTAGCAGACCTGCATACTTACTGAACATCCCTAAATTAATAGCTGCAGAATGAAATCTGCGAGTGACATGAGGGGAGGCTGATTCAGATATCATTGGGCTACGGGTCTACCGGGCCAGGCTCTTCTGGGCCTGAGCCTTAATATTGCTGGCCCATATCTGGTTGTTAGTATTTTCTGTTAGTAGGGTGAAATGGACACGCTTTGGCGTAGCTCTTAGAGCTGACACCAAAACCTTGTATTTCCGTGTGATGTCTATGCTCCAATTAAGCAATCTGCTTGAGCCTCCACGGAACCTTTCAATCCTTTTTCCCCTTTAGTTTGATGACTAAGTCTCTAGTTTTTGGCCCAAACGATCCATCAACGTGTCTTTCTTGGAAATAATCGCACCGTACGAAGCTTTTTGAAGTCCTAGTTATTCAAGCAGACATATTCTTCACCGTGTCTTTCTTCAGTGCATTAATTGTACGATGAATCAATCGTGAAAAATTATGGGATTGCAAAATATCTCCATTTAACAAAATTGAGATGCATCAGCACACAGATTCTTCACCGTGTCTTTCTTCAGTGCATTAACTGTACCAGTCTCCTTGATACATAAAGAGAGAGATCTACCATCCACCTTGTCATCAAATCTACCATCTTAAAATTACCCTGATGTTTCGACTTTTTTCGATTTCAGCTTTTTTTTTCACTATTCATTATACTATCCACTAACTCAGCTACAGATACTATCCACTAACTCAGCTACAGTGTTTTTTCAGCCAGCTACAGTATTTTTTCAGCCAAAAACCAAAAGTTATCGCTATTCCGATCACCTCCACATTCTTTGTCAACTGCTACAAAATTTTATAGCAATAGTATGCATCTAGACCTGTACTTTAGCGCTGTTACATAACAGAAAAAAGCCCATTCTTCACCACCAAATCACTCAATCCACCACCAAACAGTAAGGTAAAAGCGAAGGAGAAGCAGCGCCCACCTTTTCATCAAATCTACTTTGTTAAAACAACATTCTTCGCCACCTACATCTCATCTGCTAAAACCTTTTTAATCCTAGCTAGCATCGCTCTAAAAGCCAAATTAATAAGGCTTTAATTCCAAATCCAAGTTCCTCTCCATAGGCTTTAAAAACCCACAGGATACCCCAGGCAGGGAGATACCCCTGTCGCCCAATGGACTGGAAGGTTCCCTCTCGAGATGGCCGTACGTTTATATGTTCTTATGTGCTTGATTAGGGTTTATGGTAATTGATGTGAAAGGGGAATGTTGGGGCGTGCATTCGCAAAGCCGTGTCTCGAACTGGACACGTTTCTAGTCTTGAGAGGCTGGAGAGATATCAATGGAGTAAACAAGCATGGACACGTGGCACAGCTTTAGATACCTTTTGTTTTTCCTTTTTTTTTTGGACACAGTAGCAAAGGTGTGAGCCTTTTATAAAGGCTGTACGTATGGAAAATAAATGTTAGCAATATTAAAAATAAATATCTTGGCACATCACACGCCTTCCCAAATAACTCCATTTAATTAATTTGTCAATGGGCTAGTGATTTGCTTTATATATAAGCCTAAGAGCTGAGATAGCCTCGTATAGTTGTTGATATTTTGATGGAAAGCCACAACTTCATTAAAGCATGTATTCTCATATTTATATAAACCATTTTCTTCATCTAATACAATCTTGATTGTTCTAAAAGTGGGCAATCCACGCAGACATGAGAAGTTTTTTTTCATAATTACATATGTGTTCAATACGTCTATTACATGGGAAATTGCAAAATCTTTTTCTATACATCAAGTTTTTTTTCATAATTACATGGGAAATCAATTTTTTTTCATAATTACATAATTACATATGCAAGAAGCATCTGATGTTAATTATAGAATATAATACAAGATATTAAAAGGCAAATGAGTCTCCTTGACAATGGAAAGATCATATGCCTTAGTACTAAAGTAGTAGGCTTAATGCGGGATTTGGTGCCGAAATTTCGTGCCTTGTTCAGATCGACAGCGCCATCTGAAGCTGATTCTCTTCTCTTATCCCGATGGGCCCTGAGCTTTCCCTGAGCAGCCTTGTGAGCAACTGGTATGCATTCTAATTAGGAGTTTGTTAACCTCAATCGATTATGCTAATGCTTCACGCAGATTCCAGGAGTGTTCGTCTGCTTCATTACATTGATAATGGCCATGATTTGGATCTGTCGAGTCAGCTAATTTCACCAGTAGTGGCTGCATAGAATAAGCATTCCTGTAACATATGCATGTCACTTCAGGTGTTGTAGATATGCACTTTAATTATGGAGAAATCTAGATGAAGTTTGATGACCTAATGGATTGTCTAAGCAGGATTTTATTTGGAGACTTGTGTAGTTGACAGTTGTGCCCTTTAGGATTCTAGTGTGTTAGTTACTACTAGAACATGTACAGAAATATTTAGGTTGACATTGACTCAAATGTAATAGGGAATAATTTGGAGAACACAAATGATGGATCTAAGGGTTATATGGGGCTTCATTGAAAATTTTCTTATAATACTCTATATGTGCGACCAGTCGTTCGTAGAAAACAAGCTATCTTGCAGCTGTTTTTGATGGAAAGTTTGATTGGAAGTACTAGTGACATGGATTCTCCATCATCCTATCTGGTTTTTTAGAGAGATCCTACCTGAATTTCGATGCTACAATACTGTACAAATAATTTTAATTAGGAGAACTTTAAATTCTAACATACACTACTGGCATACAACGTTTGATTTAAACGATACAAACAGAAAAAAATATTTACTTTTTAAGCTTGTTAGCATTAATTTCTAATTAAACGGTATAAATAGAAAAGAAAACATTTACTTTTTGAACCGAAAGGCGAAGAACACGAACCTAATACAGGGATGAACAGCACAAATTGCATTTCGATTGGGGAGCAGATGGACTCTCTGAAAAAGGCGAATGCTGACTTCTGACACAGGGACCCAATCGAATGCAATGAAATGACTGTTCTTATCTTGCCGACCTCTTATCTTGCCGTACCAAACTAGTCAAACCTGGAAACATTCACTGACATGTAGCATACGAAGGCGGCCTATTTTTTTTAACTTCTCAAAATTGATTTTCGATTTTTCCACGTCAACTAATTTTTAAATATATCTTTTTAAGATATAATCTATAAATTGATTATAATATATAGCAACTTTATTTGTATAGAAGAGTACGGAGAAAGATATACTTATGTGTAATTTTGGTTAATATATCAGAGCATAGATAAAGATAAGAATACTATTAATTGCTGGTGGTTAAAGATATATACTAAAAATCAGTTGTGCATGTGAAGGTTGAATCATACATAACTCCTATTGTTAGATTAGAAAATCTTCGTTGAGCTGATTGTGCTGTGCTGTGGCTGTGAAGTACTTATCTCCAATTAACCTGTTAATATGAAGTCAGCAAAAACGGCAAGAGCACGTGAAGGTGAACTCGTGGAGCCTCACTCAAGCGGTGACTGTGCATCTGCATGGACAGCAGTGTCAGCAGCAGGGTGGGAGAGAGAGAGAGAGAGAGAGAGAGGAAAAGGGACGCCACAATGATCAGAAAAAATTGAGTAGACAAGAGACCAACACTTCTACCACCAGTCAGCTCAGCACCGATCGATGCTTTTGCTTGCATTGCATTGTGAATGCCATAAGGACATTCTCAATGTATATATTATTAATAGGTCTTAAAATAGATCTCATCTAATTATTAAGATCAACTCTATTATGTTTAAGACTACCGCTCGGCTTTAAGGAGGGTCCCACCTAATATCCCTTATGCCACGGTGATTGGCTGATAGGGGGAGAAAGAACACATGATTCCAAAGAAAAATTGTATTTTAATGTTTATAGCCAGGTCTTTAACTTGAGGAATGGTCTTAAACCTTTTTTTTGCTTATGACCTATTTAAGGTCGACCTTAAGGTAGTTTAAGACTCTCTATTTTCATACATTGTGGATGCCCTAATCACTATTGCACCGGTTAACAATGATCCTACTCATATTAACTTTTAAAATCTATTTTTTATAGTAAATAGTTTTTTAAATATCTAATTTTTAAATGAAATATCTTTTTAAGATGAAATCTACTAATTGATTGTAGTACACACTATAGTAACTTTATTTATATCGATCAAAATCGCACATAAGTATCTCTCTACAAGTTATTATTATTTATATGTTAAAGTTAGACTGACAAAGCCAAAACCTAATATAAATGGGCCCTATACCATATCTATGTGTGCACGGTTGCATTAGGGAGGTGTATATAATTGGGTCATTTTTCCGAGGCTTACAAGAGTGATCAGTTTGACACTGCCTTATCCCAATTAGTGCATGCCATTGCTTGTGATATATATGGCTAAAACAACCCTAAAATTTCAAAATTTTTGAATTTATTACAAATTTTGTTGAATTTGATTTTTTTTCCAAATTCAGAAACTCCAGCCAATTTTCCACTTTCCCTTTCGAAAACCTACTTTTCACTAGCTAAAACATCCTCAGGCCGCTACGCCATCGCCCCTATTTCCACTGCCGCGCGCCGAGACGTTGTTCGCGCTCTCTAGCGTTGCCTTGCTCGCTTGTCGTCAGCAGCCGCGTCAAAAGCTGCACAGCATCCATGCCACTTCGCGCGACCGCCCATACCCCGCCTTAACGCCATCACTGACCACGCACCGCGTCGCTCCACTGTCAACCCACACCGCTGCCACCTCTCACCTCGAGCCGCTCAACACACACTACAATGCCATTGCTCACCCCGCCAGCTCACACGCCCATGCTAGTGAGAGGCAGAGCTTCTCCCATAGCCAACACACTCACTAGCTCCGCTACTACAGTGCAGAAGCCACTCATCCGTCCACGCCACCATCCATCTGCCAAGCGCACCGCTGCACTGCTCCTGGCACCACCACCTTCGCCATCTATAAAGCCAAGCTTGGTGACTCCTTAACCACTTTCTGCACCGCCCCACAACCACAACAACCCTTCCTTCCTCCTCTCCGGCCAAGCCATGCCGCAATTGTCGACGCCCAATTCTTCACCGCTGATCCCAAATCTGATTCCTCATCGTTGCCTTTTATCTACTCCAATTGTTAGCATTCTTAGCATCTCCTCATCATTGCAAAGCTATCCCCTAGCTTCCAGTCTAGCCTTGCTGTCCCTAACTCGCCGTTGCCATGCACCACAGCTCCACCACACATGACCATCATCGCTAGAGTTCCTCAGACCACCCTGAGCTAAGATCACCATCGCCGAGCTCCTGTCATCCCCATGATGCTTGAACCACCTCTAATTCGGCCAAAACCTCGCCACAGCTCTACCGTGCCATGCCCCTGTCTCCACAGCTCATCGCTGTCCATCGTTACCATTGCCAAATGTCACGCCACCACCGTTTCCCTATCTCGGCCATGAGAGCGAGCTCTAGCTTCCTCTGGAATGAGCTGGGCTCCAAGCTCTTTGGACCACAAAAGTGGGTTGGTAGAGTCGGTTCAAACCATCTCTTGGCCCAGTAGGCCAATTGGACCAACCCACACTATACAGGCTAGTACTATTCATAGCCAACTAATACTATTCATCGACAGCACATTACTGTACAGTCTGCTAACTCCAGCCCATATTGTTACTATATACCAAACCCAGCCCGCTATGAATAGTCCCAACCCATTACTATTCACCCAAAACTTGCTAGGTTTTTAATACTTATTTCGATCTTCTCGAGTCTGTCTAATCCATTTTTAACTCTGTTTGACCCATTCAAGCACCGTTTAGACCCTAACCACCAAATCCTCCTATGTTTAAGCTTTTTTTTGGATTTTTTCTCTTTTATTTTTCTCCCTACTTGCTTTCTTTCGAGTCCAAACATATTTGATTTCTTTTCTTCACGATAACACCCAGATTCATTGAGCAGACCATTGAAGGAATGAATGAAAATGCAGAAGAAATAGGCCCAGTTGAAGATTACGTGTAGGAAGGCAATTCACATGTATTTAATCATGTTGATCCCATATTACTTAAATATCTTTATTTTTAAGTATGTTTTTTATGCACTTCTATTTACATAAAATAATAGTTTAGAATGTCATGATGAATAGTTAGATCCTATTACCGAAAGGCCCATCATATTTATGAAAGGCACATTCACCTCGACAACGTTGGTATAATCAATAATGGTAATTAACCATCATATAGATGGATAGTAATTAGGTTGGATAGCTAAAATGATTTACTTATGCTAATAAGAATTATTCAACTTCATGTCAGTAGACTTTAAAATGAAAGCTAATGGTTAAGGCTACTTGGTGGGTAGCAACTAGATGGTTGGAGACCATAATCTCACCCTATGATTAAGGCTTCAATATGATTCTGGTGATATGGTGTTGTAATATACATAATATGTGAATGATAGACTCATCTATGGCAATTAATGACTGATATTTATGCCAAGTAAAGGACATAGATCTTGCTCAACTACAAGTTTGACTTATCAACCTAGTCTAGTACACTATTCAATTCGATCAAATATCTACAGGAGAAATGTATCCCAGAGTTTCAGGATGGCCTGTGAAAAAGAGGTGAGATGGAAGTTGGGTTAGTAATGCCACTTGCCATTCTTCACAATAGTAGGTCTACTCAACATTGGGGTGTGATTTTTGCACTGGCCAGTAGATTCCCAATAAAGGTTGAACGGTCTCAAGCCTACCAGATAGAAGCTAGAATGAAAAAGAGTAGTGAACGACCTTGTTATCTCAACTCAGTCGCATGCTATTATGTTGTATGTCTATTACATGACAATGCGAGTTTGAGGAATCTTGTGAGTAAAGCGATACAACTCTGCAAAGTATGACATATAGTATTTGGATACGCCGTGTTTCCGGTCAATAAATCTGTTTTTAATATGTGATCCAACAACAAGGCATAAGTAAGATTTGAATGATTTTAAGATGATAGGTGAGATGGTTAAATCCCCTTTTATCTTAATAGAATATTGCTTTGTTTTTCAAGCCTAAAGATATTCGAAAATAAATATGCATTTAGACCATAATAATAGAATCTCCATACCATACTCTATTGAAATCCTGACAAGTAGTTAAGTGGATGTTCTCGTGTGGATTGTTGAGTACGGTTGTACTCATACTTGCTTAATCATCACTAGAAGAAGCTTGGAAAGATACTGAGAAACCTTTTGAGGGAGACTTCGATGGTTCCCTAGAAGGTGATTACTACAAGTTTTAGGTCTCAACTACGTTTAGACGTGCCTGTTGGTTTACTTGAAAGATATTTTGTGTTGTAATATAAACTTTGGGCTTGGATTCCTTTAGTGATTAAAACCCTTAGCTGCTAAGTCATACTCTTGTAATAAAAGTTTGGTTTTTATGATTTAAACATGAGCAAGTTTAATATACTCTCTTCACCGTTCTGCAACTAATCTTTCTGGACAGTTACGGGGAAAGCCGATGGCCTAGGGTCGTCGCAATAGCCTTGTTGGGACAGGGTGGTGTCAGCGTCACTAGCCAGCCACAGGTCGTTTTGTTTTTTTCCTCATATCTGAAGTCATCTTCCAACCTCCAAGCTTGCTGCTATTGACAACCTAGCTAGCATCTAAAGGAAAGATCAAGCTTGGCCAGCAAGTGGTGCAAGGGAACAACGGTTAGAGGACTAAAATATACATTTGAGCAAGCTTTGCCATTCATAAGACTAGTAGTAAATTTTGCTATTGATCAATAACCCAAGGGTGTGCATTGTCTACTACTATTAGTCAATAGCCACTGATCAAAGGATCTGGAGGAACACATGATGATATATCAATCGACATTATTGACATATATATAGCTCCTAATTTTCATTACACTTATTGCATAACTACTAACTAATTGTAGAATTATTTTCCTCCACTACTACTTCCCAAGTGGGCAAGTATATATGTAGGAGCACTAAAAAAAGAGCAATTTGTCTACACTACTTATTTGCATGTAATCACATACCTCATATAATGCAATTTGACTAGCAAGTTTCATATTATTGACACTACAATTAATCATGTCATCCTTAGCAGAAAACGAAGACCTTCTGAGTAGTAGAGCACGCATAGCTAGCCAAATACTAAATTCTCCAAAGAGCTAAAAGCCTATGTATACCACTAATTCTCACCTACTGAGCATGCATGCAAAATACTTTGTGCTATGTATAATACCATAATCCAAAATGATATTTTTTCAATCTCCTTTTGGGTTATCACCTTCATAAACTTCTCTTCTTCCACGTATAGGTGTTTGGCAGAAAGACACATGAACCTGAGGCCTTCCATGAAAGTTCACATCCTTTTTTCAGATAAACAACAAATTTAATATAGACCACAACACTGAAGGACCACCAACTAGGAGGAATCCAGACGAGGTACAGATAGCTATATAGATTATACAATGGATCGATCGATATAAGCACAAGAGCAAAGTATTGGGTCGGGATCCATAAAGAGTGCTACTACTAAATGGAGATCAAGCTGTGCGTGGCTGTATCACATTACACAGGAAATTAAAGCCACAGGAGCTACAACTGACTGGCACAATATGTATACTAGCTAGCTATACGCAAGCTGCTTGCGTGCAAGACAATGATATACTCCATGCATCTATATATGCCCTATATGATCTATGGTTGGTTTTTTTTGACTTATGATTTATAAATTCTGATTTATGCTATAACAATTAGCTTTCAAATGATAAATCTTTTCAAACGAGTTTACAAGTTGATTGTAGTACACACTATACCGAATTTATCTATATCGATCAAAATCACAATGAGTGTCTCTCTCCGTATTATCTATAGCAAACAGTCAGAATTCAAAAATTCAAACTAAAAATCATAGCCCAAAAGAATCCACCCTATATATCCTAATTCTATTTAATTAAGTGTGCACACGACTCACACCACTAATTAATTAATATACATAGTTCTACTTATTTTTGCGGTTCTCCGTCCTATTAGCTAACTAAAATTACACTAACTATTTTTTTAGCAAACACAACTACTAGGCTACTTGTATACTATACTAAGTACAACTAGTAATATTTTCTTTTGAATCATTTGCACGAGGCAGGAACAGCCTGTAGGTCAAAGCCAAAACCAATAGGGTGAACTATTGCAACAGAGACACCTCAGCCTGCTGTGAGAGACGTGGCCATGAGTGGTTGATTGATGCGGTTATAAAGTGTTGCCACTGGTTGCTTTTTGCTCAATTTTAATTCAGATCGACCATAAACTGTTCAATTGATCTTTGGTGGCTGCCATGCCAAAGCTTGCGACTGGCTAGATCTCTCTCTCTCTCTACCTCGTCATTGCGACATTGTTGGTACGACCGAGTAGTATATATGCATGTGAGAAAAAAAAAGTAACAGTGGATTTTGTGCATATGATTGATGATGTAGTGAGTAGTTTGTGCCTTTGATCTTCTCTCAATTAGGTGAATACTATTCTACTAGCTCATCAACTAAAGTAATTAATCTTGAGATAACACTGGACTTATTTCTTACATCATATCAAACAATTAATCAATGAAGGTATGATAAAAAATTGCAGTTGCCGAAATAGTTAACTAAATACGATAATGTAGGTATAGGTAATTAATATATGCATTTGTCACGATCGATCGAGCGTACGTGGCCGGCGCTGAACCTTAATTGCTTGTTTGAGTCGGGACAGATTTTAATTTCTAGGCGCAAGCTATGGTACAAAATTGCAGCTAACTCAGACAGTTCTTCATATGTAGTATACTGCAGCCTAAAGATTGAAAATATAGCCTCGAGAAGGACATTTTGGGAATATCTGATGGGCAATCTAAAGATCTCATGAAATATTTGGTAGTTAACACTAGTCTTTCAGCTGATATATCGTTACTTGCATCCAGCACAATTATTCACTACCAGACTTTAGATATTTAGTGACCGCCAAAAACCGACAGGAAAATAGGAAAAAAACTTCAGAAAAATTTTTCCTGATGGACACCCGTAAGGCAATAACTCTCAGGCATAGCTTGACACGGAAATTCAATTTGGTTGACGGTGAGCTGTCAGGAAAAATATTCACAACAGATATCCCTGTCGGCTGACCATCAAGAACATTTTTCAGCGTTGGGTCTGCAATCCATTTTTTCTGACATCATCTCGTCAGGAAAAATACCGTAAAAAAAATTTACTGTCGGTTTATACACGTCAGGAACCCTTTGGAAATTTCCTGATGGTCATTAGCCGTCCGGTAATCTACGTAACTTCCTTGTCAGTTACACACCGTCAGTAAATAGCAATCTAGTCGGGTACAGACCGCAAGGAAATTTTTTTTGGCCCGGCTGAAAATTTTGGCGAGGCAACCAGTTCGTTTGCAAGCGGAATCGAATTCTGTCCATGAAGCCAGTGCAGAAAAAGGCGAATAACTTTTCCTCATGGTTGTTACCCGTCAGGAAAAACCTCGAATCGTCAGAAATTCATTTTTTTCTTGCGGTTACTTGGTATCAACATAGATATATATTTTTTCTGATTGTTCTTCTGTACCCGACAGGGATATTGATAAATTTCTTGCGGAATTATGATACCGGTCCAAAAAGTTGAAAATTTCTGGCGGTACGTGCGAGCCAGAAAAATATACGACTGTTACGAAACATCTGATTTCTGGTATTGATTACACTAAACTTTTTATCGTCGGTACGAATCCAGACAGTAAATTTAGAAGCACTTTTGGTCGGATACGAAGACCACCACGAGTGCGAAGAGACTCAAGAGAAGCAAACACTACAAGTGTATTCAATATGAGTGTTTTAGGGTTACAAGAGTGATCTCTCCCCTCCCATTACAAGGGGTTCAATTTATAGAGGGAGAGCTGAAGGCAAGTGTAGTTACAACTTTGCCCTTAAGGATTAACCTACTTCTAGGGGCATTCCTGTCATTTGCCCCGTGCGGCCCCACTACGTCCGGGATCCTAGGGTCGGTCCGGGGTCGGCCCCGGTCCTCTTGTGGTCGGGCTCGCATACTCCATCAGGGGTCAGCCCCGGACCCTCTTGGGATTGGTCTAGCGCACTCCGCCAGGGGTCAGCCTTGGACCCTCTTGGGATCGGTCTCGTGCACTCTGTCTAGGGTTGGCCCTGGACCCTCTTGGGGTTGGTCTTACACACTCCTTTTGGGGTTGGCCCCAGACCCTCCTTGGGTCGGTCTTGCGTACCTCGCCCAGGGTTGGTTGGAGACTTGGCTTGAGGTAGATTTCCACTGGGCACCGCCACTCTGAACCGACTGTGGGCCTAAGGTAGCATGGGGACCCTCCCCCAATAGTAGCCCCTCATCGATTCGGGCGGTCGTCAATCGAATGCTCGGGCCGGTGCATCGATCTCAGAAGGGGTCAGAGCGTGGCCTTGGGCCAACAGTTTCCCTAGCGGTCCATAGTGATTTGGCAAGGCGTTGCCTGCACGTGAGAGCAAGTTCAGAAGAGTAATTCATGAGGAGCCCGACTTTGGTTCGGTGTACCTCGGCCCCAGGGGTAGCACACGGTACAAGGTGCTCCCGCATCATTGAGATTCCCCCAAGGATGGGCGTTGGGTGGCTCCGGTCCATGGCAAACCAAACCCAGCCGAGGGAAAGGCGAGCGGATCGGGTCCACCATGGACCAGGCCGACCCTGTAAATACCCTTCTCAAATCTCTCCCCTAATCACTTCTTTCTCCCTTTTCACTCCTAGCCCAGATCTACCTCCACCACAAGGTTCGCCTCTGCCTCGTCATCACCCTAGGCTACCTCGACCTCACCTGGGTGGTCCATTGCGCTACTCTCCCAGGCTACCCAAGCATCCCCTGGGTGCTTTGCCGCGCCGCTCCCCCGGGTCGCCTCGGCCTTCCCTGTGACTTTGCTGCGCCGCTCCCCTGGGTCGCCCCGGCCTTCCCTGGGACTTTGTTGCGCCGCTCCCCCGGGCTACCTTGGGACTTCGCCTTGCCGCTTCCCTGGGTCATCTTGGCCTTCCCCGGGTGCTTTGTCGCCCCACTACCCAGGGCTACCCCGACCTTCCCTAGGTGCTCCGCCACGCTGCTCCCCAGGTCGCCCCAACCTTCCCCAGGACTTTGTCTCGCCGCTCCCCTGGGTCACCCCAGCCTTCCTTGGGACTTCATCGCACCGCTCCCCCGGGTCGCCCTGGCCTCCCCAGGACTTCGCCTCTTCATCGAGCTCTTCTGCTTCCTCCAGTACACCTTGCTCACGACGGTATGTGCCTTTGAGAATGTGCGCTCCTCATACGGGGTTATATACCTTTAGCTCCAGGATAGCCGACAGAAGTTTGAGTTCCCCACCATGGATCACAAAGGCCAAGTGGGAGTCGTGGAGGTACCTATGATTCTACTATCCCGCTCAAGAATCCAGCCTCGTTAGAATGGGGAAGAAGCCATTGGTGGATCATTCGATGCACTTCTCGCCTTCTTTGGGCGCGACAGACAAGGCTTACCGACACCTTCAACAAGGGCTTGCCTTGAGATTCAGCATGCATGACCTCATCAAGGAGTACTGCATGTTGAGGATCGCCCTGCTCGGCCAGGGTTGGAACTTGACTTCCACAGAAGGCGAGGCATCAGGGAACATTCAAGCCTTTCGGGGCTTTGCCAAGTTAGAATGTAAGCTCCCGCCCCTTCATGTTCCATGTGCGCATGGTTTATGGGCCTCTTCTAACTTCTTACTTGGGCATGCAAGCTTGATGCTCCTACAGGCGGAGAAGGCGGCGGTGGCCATACTCGAGCGCGAGACGAAGGTGGAGCACGACATCGTTGAGGGCCTGATCGAGGGGCCCGAAGCAATCAAGCATGCGAGATGCTGAACGTGCCTGTGCCTGGTCGCCCTCCCCTTGACGACGACGGTGGGTCCAGGTAGGGGCAAAGCACCCTCGCGAGGTTCTGGAAGACTCGCCTTCGACTCCTAAGTCGGCGAGGCACAACCCTCACCACTTGCCCCGGGTAGAGCCTTTCGGTGCCGGGGGCACTTCTCACTGTTCTGAAAAGGGAAAGGGACTTGCGACAAGCGACCCCCACCTAGCTCTCCAAGATCCCCCACTTCCTTCCGGGTGGTGCCTCAGTCTTCGGCTTTGGGGGAGCCCCCGGGGGAGAGAGCAGCGAGAGGGCGTCGACTGCTACACCCACCATCGCCCCTTACACTTTTGCTCCACTGAGGGCTCTGCCTATCGATTTGTCTTTCATCGAAGAGCTTAGGTGGAGGTGGCGCAGCAACCGAGGTCGACACGGTAGGCACCGCTTCGGCGAGCACATCTAGGGCCGCGACGGGCGGCGCTCACCGACTATGGGGGAGGTTCCCGAGGAGGCGGCTGCTCCCTCGTCTGAGTTCGAGCGCGTGATCCCGACCTCTTGGCATTGAGCGGGCATGCCTTTGGGTGCAGGCCTGAGCACGCCGCTGCTGGTTCAAGGGCGCATCACCCACGAAGGACTTCACTCTATCAAAGCCTATGCTCGAATTCCTGAATGACATTGTCTTACATGCGATGCCCGCTGACCTCAACTCAGCCCTCAAGGATGACCCTTTGAGTAAGAGGCAAGCATTCGCTTCGGTGGAGTGCGAACTCATGAAGGTACCTAGGTCGACTGCTTGGCTTGCTTCGTACAACCCCTAACCTTTTATTCCCTCTTGCAGAGTCTCCTCATCGTGCACAAGATGGACACCGTGCAGAACAACATCTTGATGGAGAATAAGAGGGCCGTGCGAGAGATAGACGGTCGAGTAGCAACTGTGGAGTGGGACCTAGAGGTAACCACACACTCTCGGTATAATCTAAGCAGTATGGACACGCTTTGGCTCCTTTTGTACTCAACCCTGACAGGTTACTAAGAGCAGAAAAATTATTAATGGTGCAGAACAACATAGCGCGTAGAGTAAAGTTCTCTCGTTTGTCCGCATCCCACACATGTACCCCTTCGTTCCACAGTATTGCAAGATCTTCTACCAATCGTGCTAGAAACACATCAATATCGTTGCTAGGTTGCTTCGGCCTTTGGATAAGTAGTGACATGAGAATATACTTCCGCTTTATACACAGCCAAGGAGGAATGTTGTACATGCGCAGAGTCACGGGCCAGGTGCTATGTTGGCTGCTTATGTTACTAAAAGGATTCATTCCATCTGTACTCAACCCAAACCTTATATTTCTCGGTTCCACATCGAAATCTACAAACATCCTATCGATGTTCCTCCACTAGGCAGAATCAGCAACATGTCTTATCATTCCGTCTTTCGTGCGCTGCTCCCAGTGCCAATGTATTAATCTTGCATCCTTGCGGTTTGCAAATAAACGCTTCAAACGGGGGATTGCAGGAAGATACCACAACACCTTAGCAGGAGGTTCTTGCTTCACCTCTATGCTCTTTCCATTATCAGAGTCATTTTTACGCTTATATCGGGATGCTTTGCACACCGAACAAATATTTAAGCTAGCATACTCTTTACGGTATAGGATACAATCATTCAGACATGCATGTATTCTTTCTACTTCCATTCCTAATGGACAAAGAATCTTCTTGGCTTGGTAGGTGGTTCTCGGCAACATATTTTCCTTTGAAAGCATATCCGCTAGGAGACCTAACAATGCCGTGAAACTCTTGTCGGACCAACCATTGCTTGCCTTCAATTTTAGTAGTTCTAGAACTGATGACAACCTCATGTATTGCAGCTTGCAGCCCAAGAACAAAGGTTTCTCTGAGTCCTCCATCAAGCTCTCGAATGTACCAAACTCTCTCTCACTATAGTTCCCTTCTACATCATGTAATATCTGATCCAGATTGTTATCCTGTGATCTATCCTCATGATCAAAAGCACAATCCACAACTGTCATATCGTTGTCTCCATCGACTATGTCATAACTACCAGCTTCTTGTGTACTCTTCTCTTCACCGTGACTGGTCCAACATTTATACCCTTTTATGAAACCCCTTCGAATCAAGTGAGCTTCGATCTGCGCTGAGTTGCTAAACATCTTGAGATTATCACAATCAATATATGGACAGTACATATATTTCATACCCTTCTTTAACATATCCAGCTCGGCCGCTCTTCTAAAAGCAGACACGTCAATAATGTACTCTTCACTCACACGGTTCTCAATGTACATCCAGCTTCGATCCATCTACGCTAGCTACACAAGTAACAAATGGTTGCCAAAAATGATTATTACCGCTACTACATAGCATATAAGTTATCATCTCTGGCCTTCTATTACTAAAACATGTATACATGCATAATTAAAATTAATTGAGTACTAACCTCTGATCAGATCACTAAGAAGACAGCGATATGCTTTCACCCCGAACTCCCTAAAGCCGACCGCCTTGCTCCACCTATGCAGCGCAATGAAGACAGATCTGTGTCGATATTGAGCAAATACACCTATTAATAATTAATAGTGCAATTTATCACAGACGGTTCCAACCACAAACAGTCTGTGAAACCAAATATCATAGACCGTTCGTGTTAATAACCGTCTGTGACTTATCACAGACGGTTATTAACACGAACCGTCCGTGATGATTAATACCAGAGACAGTTTATTATACTAACTGTTTGTGATAATCGAGACATCACAGACGGTTCGTGTTAATAACCATCTGTGAACTTTCACAGATGGTTATTAACACGAACCGTCTGTGATGTCTCAATTATCACAAACGGGTCGTGTTAATAACTTTCTATCAAAGTTCACAGACGGTTATTAACATAAACCGTCTGTGATGTCTCGATTATTACAGACGGTTTGTGTTAATAATCGTCTGTGAAAATATCACAGCAGGGTGATAGTATGAACCATCTGTGATAGTTTAAGCATAGATGGTTCCGTATGAACCGTCTGTGATGTACCCGTCCAGTATAGCCTGTTTTGTACTAGTGGTGCTTGGGAATGGACCCTCCTGACCCTATGTCGAGACTCTTTTGCGTAAGGGGTCTTGAATCATGATGACCTATGCACCAACTAGTGCAACATAGAGCCGTGGCACTTGAGACTTATTTTTTGACCTCTTGTCGCTTGGTTTTCTATAATAATAATGTACGGGGACTATGACTACTCTGGCTACTACTTGTTAAAATAAAGTTTTGTTACTACTATCTGCTTCTCTTTTCTTTTTATTAGAGGTATCCCTATTACCTTGTCCCCCATCAAAAAAAAAAAACTTGACGCTTGAGATGGAGCTCTCAAGTGACACTTCAATTGGGGAGGCGATCTTGATTGAGGAGGTGAGAACGTCGCTGTCTCCCATTAGAAAAAAACTCGACGCTCGAGACGGGGCTCACAACCGTTACTTTGCTTGGAGAGGCGATAATGTCCCTGTCCCCCAATCAGAAAGCCCTTGGCATTCGAGGAGAAGAATTAGCTCGACCCTAGAGGGGAGAAGTAGCTCAACCCCAGAGGGGAGAATTAACTCAACCTCGGAGGGGAGAATTATCTTGACCCCGGAGGGGAGAGTTATTTTGACCTCAGAGGGGAGAAGTAGCTTGACCCCGGAGGGGAGAATTATCTCGACCCCAGAGGGGAGAAGTAGGTCGACCTCGGAGGGAGAATTAGGTTGACCCCGGAGGGGTGGATGATTAGCGTCGACTCGACTGAGGAGGGGAGGAAATCGTTAATTCGACCTGGTCTGCAGCTTAAGAGAACACAGGATATTCCACAAGAGCATGGCAAGGGTATATGTATTTCAGGGTGAGAGGCATCAGACTAGGCCCAATACAAGTGGTGATAGACGGGGGGCGTCATAATTGGCCCGGTGTAAAAAGATGCAATGAAGGTGGCATAACAAACTTAGTAGCTATATGTAATACTTACGAAGGTTGTCAGTAGCTATATGTAATACTTACGAAGGTTGTCCGCATTCTAGCTATGCTTGAACTCAATTCCATCGAGTGATTGCAGTCAAAACGATCCAGGGCGAGTAGCGTGTATGACTTCGTACGGTCCCTCCTACTTGGAGTTCAATTTCCCGTCGAGGTCCAGGTTGGCTTTCTTCTTGAGGACGAGCTCCCCAACTTGGATGGGACACAGTCGGACAGCTCTGTTGTACGTCTTAACCATCACCGCTTGATATTGGTCAATGTTGAGAGTTTCCCCTTGGCGGATGGCATCGGTCGATTCCACCGAGTCTGGCAGACAGTGTCATTCAAGGCTGTCATGGTATAAAGAGATCTAAGTTTGACCTCTTCCGACGTGACGGTCTCATCGCCATACAGAAACTTGAACGATGTGAACCCCGTGGCCTGATTCAGCGAAGTGCGTGTCGATCAGAGCATGCTTGGAAGCTCATCCACCCAATAACCCCTCGGGATGTCACAGAGACGAGTGCGGAGTCCCGATAGGATGGTGCAATTGGCTCTCTCCACGGTCCTATTCGCCTTTGGATTGTCCGAATAGGATGGTTCCATTGGCTCTCTCCATGGTCCTGTTCACCTTTGAATTGGTGATTGGTGCGAAACAAAGGTTGATTCCTTGGCCCACACATAATTTACGAAAGGAGGCTGCATCGAATTGAGTCCCATTATCGGCGGTCATCTCTCTCGGCACTCCAAAACGGCATATGATATTTTTACGTACGAACTTCTGGACCGTCGCAGAGGTTATCTTAGCCAGCGGCTCAGCCTTGATCCACTTGGAGAAGTAGTCAACGGGCACAACCACGAACATGTATCCCTTGATCTGTGGTTTAAAGGGATTGACCAGATCAACCCCACCGACCATATAATGTACGATTGCTCTAATTTAAGACAGAAGATTTTTGCTAATTAAGCGCTTGCAGCTAGCTTAATTGTGCAGACGTGTCATGACCTTTAATTGTGCATATGATACATGGAATCTAGGTGTATTAATAAAGTATTGGTTGATAATTACGATAGGCACACGCTTAATTTGCATGATTACATGCCCAGCCAAACCCCAAGTACTAGTAATTTGCTTAATTCGGTGTGCCTAACATGACTACACATCTCCGACTGATTAGATAAAAAATTTTGGGATCATGCCAAGAGGCAACAAGATCGATCTGCATGAAATGATTTTTGTGATTTGCATGACATTTTGATGGCGATACACGCTTTGGGAATTAGATCGACCACGTGTACCATCATATTGGAAACTAATAATCCAACTATATTTGATGATTGATGAACAAAATATATATAACCATGGTCCCTACAAAAACATTGTTAAATGGATCGCTTGGTTCATTGACAATGGTGAAGCTTTGGTGAACACACCATTGTTTCATGGAGATGCACCTGAGGACCGAGTGACCGACACAAAGTCGAGTACCTTCCAGGAGAGCCTCACATGCAGCTAATGGTCCAGGCTTAATTTTAGAAAAAAAATTAATTTGCTTAGATACGCATCTTGGCAGTTGCTCAATCTATGTACCAAATGTATATTTTCTCATCATGCTATGTCGAAATGTGCCCTACTTTTTTGTGACATGATCTTTGGTAGGTGCTTGGTTTTGTTGATTCCTGTACTCTTAACAAGAGAGATGATAATCTTTATTAGAGCATGTATAATGATAGAGACAACTGCAATCTATAATATTTTCCATATCATCTATAGACATCACTAAAAACAGTTTATACGATAGATTATCCTTTTGCATATCTTTATAGACAGTTTCTTTATGACACAATGTGTCTTATTTACCATGTTACAGTCGATTACTGCATAATAGATAGCCCAATTCTCTATGCTCCTCTCTCTCCTCCACATCATTTTGTGTTTTACGTGACAAGATTTATAGATAGCTGACATTACGCTATTGTACATAGCTACAAATCCTCATATACATGAAAGTTGCAAAACATAAGTCAATATGCAGTTCATAATTTAATCCTTTAATTTGTTTATATATAAGGTAAAATTCAAGCATGAAATGATCAACTTTTCGATATACTATCATGAATTAATTAAGCTTGTTTACTAACAAGTCTCATTTTATTGATGGCAGTTGATTGAAGCACCGTTGAACAATTAGCAAGCCGTGCATATGAACTAGCCACATGTCGAATAATATTAATATCGCAGACACGTCTTGCAAGGTCATAAACTTGGTCGTAGTAGACTTAATGAAGTCAATAGAGTTCAAGAGGTGGTGGTTCCTAATTAATTAGACAAATTAGTTAACCTAATTACTTTGAATGGATTCTTAAATGTTTGAGAAAAAACCAATAACACTTGCATGGATGTTCTTAAGTTGACTTGCATATTTGACTGGAATATTCTCTCACATCTCGATCATATCATGCATCACCCAAAAAAAATTAAAACAAGCTGGCAACTATGTGTACCAAGTTTGGCCACTCGCATGATACTAATTAAGCACAAGTTGGACCCAAGATAATGAAACATAACACTGTAAGAAGCCATTGCATGCTGGATTGAAAGATGCGCCCTCTAAACTAAGGCAAGTTTGGTAGTAGACATCAGACAGTAAGCCAAAATAGCACTCCTGGAGGCAATAAAACTCGGAATGCATGATACATGGGCTAACTAATGTGTATATATAGATTTCACTCAATAAGTGTAAACAGCTACTTTTAACCTGATCTAAACTATATACTACATGAAGCTATTTCTTTTTCATCGAGGAAAAGGTTAGTATCCTCGACAAAATATATTAATTAATTAATACTACTCGATGACCTGTCCCGTCGGTTGGAAATGAACCTGGAAAGCTCGTGTGGTCATAATGATGTTGAGTATGGTTTGCTGCCAATTAGTCAAAGTGCTTTGATGTGGTATCTAATTAGCATTAGAAGCACTGACAAATTTGGTCCATACCTATATATATATATATATATATATATATATATATATATATATATATATATATATATATATATATATATATATATAATCACTACTACAAAATAAACTTATATTAGACGTTTCATCGTATATGACTCACTAAAACCGTCAGTGTTAAATGTAATTACAGATAGTTTAGATTTAAAGACCGTCTGTGTTGCTGTCAGCGCTAAAAACCGTATGTGAAGAGATAATATCACAGACGGTTCATGGTGAATATCGTCTGTGAAGTATCATAGACGGTTTGTAATATTGGTAATATCACAGACTGATTTTTATTTAAACCATCCGTGATAACTTCATTATCATAAACGGTTGTATTAAAACTGTCTGTGATATGTTTCCCGCCTCGCAATCCTCTAAAATTTTATAATCTTCCTGTCTGATTCCGAATAGGATTTCGTTCCGAGACACTTTTAGTAAAATGGGCATAACTTTTGCATACGGTGTCCGTTTTCGATGTTCTTGTACTCGTTGGAATGCTAACAACAAACTTGATCCAAAACAAATAACTGGATTGAGCTAATTTCCCTCTAAGACCTCCAAAATTGGCCATATTTAGCCTCAATTTTGCATTGCAAGTTTTTGGTTTTTATTTTTGCTAAAATTTTCAATCTTTCCTTCAGAATTTGGGGTTCACCTCAGCTACAAAGTTGTAGATCTTGTCGAAACCTTTCAAACGAGCATATATAAGCTATATAGAACTTTACTATTTCATATTTTGAGACTAGCTGTTTACATTGCATCGATATATACATATATTGCCTTATGTAACCATATATGATAATTATATATCACAGACGATTTGTAATTCAAACCATCTATGATAATTATGTCCCTGACCGCTGGGCCAGTCCATTCTCCTCAACCCAATCTCAGTCAATAGAAACCCACCAACCTCCACAGCACGGATATTTACCAAAACCCATTATGTACTGACTTACTGTGCCCAAAATCTCTCCAACCTCCTCGTAGTCTACCTTCTCAACCCTAAACCCGATGTCCCACACGAAGCAGATGACGCATAAGTCTGTGAGCGGCAAGGCACCATGGAAGCAGTTGGCTACCAAGGCGGTGCTCAAGTTGGCATCGATGGGCAGGCGTCAAGGATTTCTATTTCTTCTATATTCTTGCCATGTTTAAGAGTTAGGTTCGTAGGATTAGGAGATGTGTTCTTGCTATATTCTTGCTCAGGCCCGTCGCTGGGGCTAGGCGGCAGGGGCGCCGGCCAAGGGCCCAAGCAAGAGGGGGGCCATGAGCCCATGAGCAAATATAGGATGGATCTGTATATGTGTTCCTTCATCATAGTATATGTGCTCCAGCCCATCTGAAAGCGTAGAATACACAATTGATTGATTAACATCTTAAATTGAGGTAACCATAATAGTTATTTTGTTATTCCTTAGTTTTTCTTCTATTGTTATATTGACATTGTCTTTTATGAACCAAATACATGCTGCAAGTTAATTTTACTAGTACTATAATACATGTTTTATCAATTATTATGTTAGCCTATAGGGCCTATAGTATTACGCTCGCCCAAGGGTCTCTGTAACTATAGAGACGGGCCTGTTCTTGCTGTGTTAGATGGGTTACCTGCTCGTTATCTTATGATGTTGTAACGGTGGATTCTAATATTAATAGAAATAGAATGTATTGATGTGTTTGCTGCTGTATTCGCTTGTTTTCAAAGGGTATAGCTAACATTTCTTGAGATTAGCCAAAAAACAAAAAAATTTACGGTATAAAATGAACTATCACAGACGGTTTTGTTGTATAAACCGTCTATGATGGACTATCATAGACGGCTCAAACTAAAAACTATATATGATACTCACACCTCACAAACGGTTCTATTTACTAACCGTCTGTAATAGGAAAGTATCACAGATGGTTCTATATACCAACAGTCTGTGATACTCGCCCATCATAGACAGTTGGTAGTTACAACCGTCTGTAATGTGTGAGTATCATAGACAGTTTTTGGTTCGAGCTGTCTATGATAGTGTTCTTCACAAACGGTTTTAGTTACAAACCGTTTGTATTATGATTATCACAGACGGATCACAAATCGTCTATGATAATATCTGATTATCACTGACTCATAAATTCAGACGGTTCAGAAAATCATCAGTGATTACAGTTCTAAGCCATCTATGATAGTGTTCTTCACAGACGGTTTTAGTTACAAACCGTCTGTATTATGATTATCACAGACGGATCACAAATCGTCTATGATAATATCTGATTATCACTGACCCATAAATTCAGACGGTTTAGAAAATCATCAGTGATTACAGTTCTAAGCCGTCTATGATGACTCTTTTTATAGTAGGGAATACTAACATGATTTTGCATCATTCCCCTTTATAAATTTTATGTAAGTTACAGTACTGCTAGAAACTCCGCCTATCTAGTTCTCTACATAGTCTGTTCTAAGCCAGAAAGAGGAGGAGGGTTGTTGGGGGCGTAACCCTCTTAGTGACACGTCATATCAGAACTTGGGTGTGGTGATAAATGAGTAAGGGACGGAACACCACTTCCAATTAGTGACATGCTACGTTGGCACTCGGATATAGTGAAAAATATGTAAGGGTCTTCACACTTTACTCAACGAGTGTGAGGGGCAAGAAAGCTAGCTAATGAGAGTAGGATCCATCTGGGTAGTTGGAACGTAGGGTCCTTAACAGGTAAATTTAGAGTGTTAGTTGATACGACGATTAGGAGATGTGTAAACATCTTGTGCATTCAAGAGACTAAATGGATAGGCCAAAAGGCGAAGGAGGTGGAGTATACTGGCTTCAAGTTGTGGTATACTGGAATAGAATGAAGCAGAAATGGAGTAGGCATCTTAGTCGATAAGAGCTTCAAGAGCGGAGTTATCGATATGAGGATATAGGGGGATAGGATTATCCTAGTCAAGCTAAACTGTGATGACTTGGTTTTGAATGTTGTTAATGTATATGCTCCACAAGTAGGTTTGGATGGGGCCGCTAAGAGGTAATTTTTGGAAGATCTAGATGAGATGGTTAGAAGCGTGCTTAACAGTGAGAAGCTTTTTTTAGGAGGTGATTTCAATGGTCATGTTAGTACAACTAGTTGTAGCTTTCAGAGGGTGCATGAGGGTTTTGGTTATGGTGATAGGAACATAAAAGGATAAAATATCTTAAACTTTGTCGTAGCCTATTATGTTATGATAGCTAACACCTTTTTTAGAAAGAGACATTTTCATTTAGTTACCTTTAGTCGTGGTGATCATTCTAGCCAAATCAATTTGTTCTTGTCAAGAGGGAGGACAAACGAACCTACATATATTGTAAGGTTATACCTGGAGAGTGTGTTATCCATCAACATAAGTTAGTAGTCTCCAACTTTTATTTTAGGATATAAGTTGGACATGCTAAGGTCACCAAAGCCACGAGGATAAAGTGGTGGAAACTTAAAGGGGACGCCTCATAGGTGTTTAAGGAGAGGATGATCGTGGAAGGGATATAAAATGTGGGAGAAATGACTAGTACGTGGACCAAGATGGTAACTCACATTAGGAAGGTGGCTATGGAGATGCTTGGAGTGACCCGAGGGATAAGATGCTAGTGGAACGAGGAAGTGCAAAAGGCTATTGAGGAGAAGAAGATATGTTACAAGCACATGCAGCATGATAGGAATGACGACAACGTACATTAGTACAAAGCAATAAAAAAATGCAAAAAACAGTGGTAAATGAGGCATGGGGCAAGGCCAATGAGGAAATTTATCAGAAGCCAAGTACAAAGGAGGGCGAGAATGATATCTACAACATGGTTAAACTTCGAAAAAGGAAGACAAGAGATTTCAACCAAGTTAAATGCATAAAAAATGACACTAATAGATTTTTGGCGAAAGATGATGAGATCAAGGATAGGCGGAGAGATTTCATCATGAGTGGTTCAATCAAGATAATGAGGATAGTATGATTGAACTAGATGATACTTTTGATGACACCAATATATGGTTTGTTTGAATAATTCAGAAGTAAAAAAAAGAGAGGCCTTAAAAAGGATGAAAGTGGGTAAGGTGTTGGGGCATGATAAAATTCCTCTCGAGGTGTGGAAATGCCTTGGTGAAGTGACGATCGTTTGGCTAACTAATTTGTTTAATAGCATTTTTTAGGTCAAACAAGATGCCTAAAAAGTTATGGAGAAGCACATTAGTACCAATTTTTAAAAAATAAAAGAGACATACAAATTTGTACTAATTATAGAGAAATTAAGCTTATGAGTCACACAATGAAGTTTTGGAAGTGAGTGATTGAGCACCATTTAAGAAGAGTGATTAGCAGAAGGAAAAACCAATTTAATTTTATGCCTGGAAGGTTGACCATGGATGCAATTTTCTTGACACGACAATTGATGCAAAGATATAGGGAGCAAAAGAAGGATCTTCATATGCTGTTTATCGACTTGAAGAAAGTCTATGATAAAGTGCCAAGAAAAGTCATGTGGTGGGTGCTTCAAAAGAAAAAAGTCCCAACAAAATATATTGTCTTAATCAAGGATATGTACGAAAATGTTGTGACAAATGTCAGAACATATGATGGTGATACTAAAAACTTCTCTATTAAGATAGGACTACACCAAGGGTAAGCGTTGAACCCATACATTTTTGGCCTAGTGATGGACAAAGTCATACGAGACATATAAAGAGATATCTATTGGTGTATACTTTTCGCTAATGATGTAGTACTAGTTGATAAGAATAGAATAGGTGTCGATAGGAAATAGAGTTGTGGAGGAAGACCTTAAAATCGAAGGGTTTTAGATTTAATAGGATTAAAACTTAGTATATATGGTGATTTCAGTGGTTCTAGGGCAGATGATGGAGATGTTAGTCTGGACAGACAAGTAGTGTCTAGAAAGGACACCTTTTGATATTTGGGATCGATGCTATAGTGGGATGACTAGATTG
Source organism: Melocanna baccifera (assembly GCA_036346265.1). Lineage (NCBI taxonomy): Eukaryota > Viridiplantae > Streptophyta > Magnoliopsida > Poales > Poaceae > Melocanna > Melocanna baccifera. The sequence goes on along the minus strand of CM070679.1, from coordinate 33,348,531 downwards.
GTAAAGACATGAGCCACAGGATAAGAGCGGGGTGGGTGGAATGGCACCAAGCATCAGGTGTCTTGTGTGATAAAAAAGTCTCTTAAAAGTTATAGAGAAAGTTCTATAGGACAACGATCAAACCTGTGATGTTATATGGAGCGGAATATTAGGTGACTAAAAGATAATATATACAGAAGATGAGTATAGTGGAGATAAGGATACTACGGTGGATCTGTGGTCACACAAGATGTGATTGAATCCACAATAATAATATATACGATAGGGTGGGGTAGCACCAATTGAATAGAAACTTGTCCAACATCACTTGAGATGGTTTGGACATCTCTAACAGATGTCTTTTGAGGCATTGATATGTAGTGGAATTTTAAAATGTACCAAAAACATAAGAAGAGGTAGAGGTCAATCATGACTAATGTGAGAGGAAACGGTTAAAAGAGACTTGAGGAATTGAAATGTATCTAAAGTTTTGGCTTTAGATAGGAGCGTTTGGAAGTTAGCGATCCATGTACTAGAACCATGACGTTCTCGGTTTTAGGTTCTCGGTTTAGATGTCAGGATGTAGGCCTTAGGGTTTTAGTATTATAGGTTTTATTACAAGGTTCCCGTTTCTTTGACCTTAAGGAGGTTTTATTCCTAGCCTACTCTAACTTATTTGGGACAAAATGCTTTATTGTTGTTTGTATAGTACTACAAGACTACCAGTTGTGCAAATAATGTTGATATAGTTAATGGACTTTTCAGTGAGATTCAAAAGGAAAGGTCTAGGTGGCTCTTCGAAGAGTCCAATTTTAACCCTCAGCTCTAAAACTATTTACTTTACATCCTTTAATTAACATCACAATTAGTGCACATCATGTCAAAAAGCTAGTTTTAGGAGTGGTTTTCGCTGACGTGGTTGCCAAATCATCAATTGGAAGAGGAGGAGGGTAGGCATTCATGTGTGGTTAGGTTGAGGTTGTGGCAGACAACACTTGGCAAAATTGGTGGTACACGTGGCAACCACGTCACTCAAAATTGTCCTTAAAACTAGCCTTGGGATGTGATCTGTGCTGGTTTTAATGTTTGAGGATACAAAGTAGATGGTTGAGTTGAGGGTGAAAATTTGACTCTGGGAAGAGTTAAGCTACTAGAAGAGGACCTTGTCCCATCCAATCTCATCGATTCGTCCATCTCATCCAAAGGTTCATGCTTTATTGTTGTTTGTAAAATAATTATCTGGGAATTATTACAGATGTTTATTAATAAGAACCATCTATGATGGCTTACATTATCACAGACGGTTCGTATGAATAGCCGTCTATGAAAATATCACAGACGGTTATTCGTATAAACCGTCTGTGATAATACAGTACAGACGGTTCTGTATGAACCATTTGTGATGTAGCCGTCCAGTATAGTCTCTTTTATAGTAGTGAGTGAATCGTCAACACTAGCGACAGTGATCGTTCCCATCCCGTTTACGCCTCACCCCTAAAATGTTCCCTTCTAGGGCAACGTTTTCAATCGAGGGCTCAGTTATTAGGGAGTCTACGGCCCTTCATGTTTATGAAATCCACAAGACCATTACAGGTCAGTCTCACCAATCACATCAAAAATCCAGAAATTCACATCACATCAGAAATCCAGAAATTCACATCACATCAGAAATCCAGAAATTCACATACCAACACAAAAGCATAGGATTTACACTGGAGCTAAGCAAATTAGTGGGTCAAGTACATTCCATAAGTAGACTTGTGGTTGCACGATTTATATGTAGAAAAGAGAAGCACAAGAATTCGGTCCTTAAATGAATCAGGCAAGATCAACCACAAACTCAGAGCTTGTGCAATCCCTGCACATCTATTCAAGAAAGGGCACGTGCAATCCCTGCACGGCGCATCCAAAATTGACACATGCAATCCCTACACAACCAATCAAAAATCACACTTGCAATCCCTACACGGCCAATTCAATTTGTACAATCCTTGCACCGGTCTCCAACCAACCACTCGCCCGAGTCTCAACATTTTAGAAAATATTTTCCTATTTTCAGTGCTAACCCATGTTACCATTTCATTATCATGTTTTCAAGTATCACTTGGCAATGTTTGTGTTGTATTTTATTTCACCACTACGACATTTCTAAGCACAACCATAGCCTATTAATGTTTAACCAATGGTGGGGTTATTACCATTGCAAGTATCCTATGGTGACATAGCAAGGGAATATCAATATTTCAAGGAAGAAAAATATTAGGTAGCAAGTACATGTTGTAGCTAAGCAAGCAATATTAGATATAGCATTTTATGTAAATAACCATGTTCAGGATGCACTTGTATTTGAAAGTGAAATACTTGCGTTTGAAAACTAGGTATAATATGATCAATTATAAAGACTTGCCGTAATCAAATGTGGCTAGGGTGGAGTCTTGTTCGTCAATGATGGGGATGTTCGAAGCGTCAAAGTCTATAAAAGCGAAATTAATCATATTCAACACAATATTCAAATAAAATTTAAATAAACTCTAAAAATTATGATTTTGGTTCTAATAAAAAGATTTTGAATTTAGATAAATTTAAAAACAAAAATCACTATATTTGGATTTAAAATGAAGAAGTTATGGTCATCTAAAATTTGAACCAAGGTAAAATTCTAGAAATTCAAAAACTCTGACAGGAGGGGTCGATTGGAATTTGTTTTTCTTTTTAAATTATTTTTCTTAGCAAAATCCTTCAGTGGCTGACAAGTGGGGTCAATGGGTCTTGATTTCTTTTCTAATTATTTTTACATGTGAAATCCTATGAGAGACTGACACCTGGGCCCAAGAGGCAATGACACGGTCCGCATGGACCGAGTCCATGAACTATCAACTACGCGTGGGGCCCCTATGTCACTGACTCAACGGTTAATCCGAAGGCTAAATACATTTCTTAATCTTGGTGGGACCCACTATCAGACACTCATTACTACTAATTTAAATAGTAATGCTATCTTAATCATTAACTAGGCGGGGTGCACTTTGTCATTGAGACATAGTTGTTGTGCTCACTGGTGGCAAGCGTGGCGCTGGGGGCTCGGCCGATGAACAAAACGGGTTCCAGGGTTCGCATACTAGCTAAGGGTGGTAGAAGCGGTCGACAAGGTGCACCATAGTAGTGGCTCGCCAGCGATGGGCGGTGAGACGGCGCGACTGAATGACAATCTCGGCACATGGTGTGGTGGGAACTAATTGTTTGCGTGCTAGGCTAAGGTTTTAACCCATGACTTAGTAGGTGGCTCGAGGACCGAAGGCCATCGTGGTTTGGCCAGCGGTGAGGGGCCATGGTGGCAGTGAGATGGCGATGACGATGAGGCGTGAGTTTCACAGCTAATTCCTCAAATTGAGGCCAGATTCATGATCTATACTCTAAAACGATACTTGGGGTGATGATGGTGTAGCCGGAGATGGGCTCTAACGGTGGCGCGGCTATGCACGATGGTGACGGTGATTTGGCCCATGGCGGCAATGGCTAGCTGGTGGCTAAAATCGACATCTAGGGTGCACATAAGCATCTACAACCTAAGGAGATGCTAGTGGTGCCACTTACTGAACGCGAGGAGCGACAGGTGGGGCTGCCCATGGTTGTTGAAGTTGGGAACGAAGGCCTTAGAGCAAGGCAGAGCTACCGTGCGCTAAGGCTCAAATCGGCTAACATAATGGTCTTCACTACTTTTAGAACACGAAGTGACACGGGTACTTACAAGCTTGGGGCTGGAGAGGTGGGGCTAGGCGGTGCGCAAGGATGGCAGGCTTGGTTGAGTTCTACGGACAGTGGTGGTGACAGTGTTCAGGCCTAATTGTGAGGGGAAATAGTGGAGGAGAGGTGAGCAAACTGGAGAGTAGGTCGTGGTGTACTCAATGGGCATGCTAGTGGCGGTGGAAGCTTACTAGAGTGGTGGAATTCATCTGTGGAAGTTGACGGTCGGGTTGAAGTCGACAGCTCGATTTGTTTCAACTGAAAGTGAAGAGAGGGGGAGAATTTAGGGGAAGTGGAGAGGAATAGAAGGTGCACTTAGTGACATGGTTAGGCGTGGCTTAAATAGAGGGAAGGAGGGAGAACGAGAGGAAGGTGCACAGTCATGGTGTGGCATCCAAGAAATGGGGCTTGTAATAGCTCTGGCGTGCAGATGGGACAATCTCGTGGTGACACAATGCTCAAGGGTGGTGCTACAGGTCTTCAATGCCGCCTCGCAAGCTTATCCTGGTGACGCGAGGGAGAGAACGAGTGAGAGAGTGCTCAGGTGAGAGGGAGAGGGAGAGATGGGGGAGAAAAGAAGCATAGTAATCGAGAGCTGACAATTGGGACTGTGGGGCCCAGTCATCAGTGACATGCGAGAAAGAGAGAGTGGCGATGCTGGCACATGCTAGGCTACGGGTGTGGGCGCGGGCTGTGCGGGGAAGAGAGGGAAAGTGGGAGTGGGCCAGCTTGGCTTGGGCCACGACAGGGAATGGGTTAGGCCAACAGAAGGCTTTCGGCCCAAAGGCAGGGAGGAAAAATAATTAAGTTTAAATTTTAATTATGTTTATAATTTGAGTTTGAATTTTTAATTTGAATGTTAGAAAGTATTTGCACACAACATTTTTTTAGAAAAAAATCCTCAGCATCCAATTGACTTTTAGAAATCTTGAATTGACATTTTTGGTCTAGGAATTTATTTTAAAAATCTCAAACTCCAACAAGACATTTAAGAAAAATAAAATATGCACCAAAAATTTTAGAAATTCATGAAAAATCATGCATGTTTATTTTTGAAGCAAAATTGGGTTGTTACAAAGAATTTGTGGTCGGGTTCACCAAATCTTTTTTTCTCTCATCGTGGTTACTTCAACGTTGTTATTTTAGTTTTCTCTATGAGATTTATCGTCTTCATTCTTGATACTATACACGCTTGTACCATATCTCACAAATTTTGATCCGGTCCGAAAGCTGTTGCGTATAAAAGAGGGTATCAGAGCGTAACATATTTCCTATGAAAATTTTTGGTTCCAAATTGGGCTTATATACAGATCAACAGATCGATACTTCTTCGTTCATACTATTAAAATGAATTTAGGAGATCACAAAAGAAACAAAAGCTAAGGCGCTGAATATGTGCCTAGTGAAAAGTTTGATGTGTGACATGCAGATCCACTAATTTGCAATTGCAATACGCTATCTCTTGAAAAAAAAATCAACGAGCATATCTTCCTCCATAGCACATTGGATTGGACAAAAGGAAAACCACAATTTTCTAGTCTCCAGCATATTTGTTTTTTTCCTTGGATCTGTTTGTGAGTTTTTGCGCGCACGCTCGTTCATGCACCTGACTATGCGTGACATATACCATGCCCTAAGATTATATCCTGAGTTCATATCCACAAATGCTTTGCTCAGAATATATGTTTGGATGCCCTAGGGTTGATAGGTTTTGGCCTATGCCCCAAGCTATCCAATTAATTTGTGCCACTTCAATATGCATGAAGCTAAATGAGCTTAGCTAGTATATATAGAAAACAAAGTAAAGGTACACATTGATTAGAACCTCATTTGTTTAAACAGTAGTGTTCCTATACCATGGCTTGGCATTGTAGCTAGGTTGCTATTGTGGCCAACTGTAGTTAACATAATCCATAGTTCTTACATGTAACTAGTATAACATTGCAGCTAGCTAGCTAGTTAATTGGTCACTACCCCTAATTAGGCCCCATTTATTGCTAGTTTAACATTTATAATTAGCAGGAGTAAGGAGAGTGAAGAGATGGAGACATGGAAGTACTGCAGAGAGATGTTAGAGATGGCATTATTAGATAAGCACAGACATATTTTATGCCAGGGCTTGCCATCATACTCAGCACTAGTTAATCCTCCTAATGATCAAATCAAGTTCATAAGCTATTATACAAAGGGTATCATTGTTCTTTTGTGCCCCTTTGCATATCACCCATTATTTTTCTCCCTGGACCTACACACCCCTCCTATTCTCTCCCTGTCAACCTACGTGTATAAATGCCAACTTCCTTCCCTCCTAACTGAGAAGAAGAAGCAGAAGCACTCAGCCAGCACAAGCTAGAAGCTTAATTAGCTTGTAAAACCATAGGATAAAGAAAATTAGCTATATTAATTGCTTACTTCTTGAGAAGTTAAAGAGAGAGAGAGAGAGAGATCATTCGATTAAGAGCGAGAGATATGGGGGTGATGGATGAAGAGAGGAAGAAGATGATGATAAGAGTGAGGGAGTTCGACATGGAGAAAGACCTCCCGGCGGTCGAGGAGCTCGAGCGTCGGTGCCAGGTCGGCCTCTCCGGCGACCAGGGCACAGAAGACACTGCCGCCGACGACGACGACGGCGCGAAGAAGAAGAAGTCGAGCAAGGAGAAGAAGAGAGGCATGTCGCTCTACGTCGAGCAGTTAGGCGACCCGTTTGCCCGGGTGCGCCACTCGCCGGACCACGTCATTCTGGTAAGTTAAGCCACCCCGGCCGCTGCCATTGACACCTACTTATCAGAGTACACGGCACTGACCTTGTGCATGCATGACACTGCTATAATTTGCAACAAGTTAGTTTTGTACAATGTATAATATGTCATGAAGTTACTTGTGTATGTGCTGATGTGCGTGTGTATACTATATACAGGTTGCTGAGTATGGAGAGGAAGAAGAGGTTGTAGGAGTGATCAAGGCATGCGTGAGGATGGTGAGCAGAGGGAGGAAGAAGAAGCAATGTTCCAGCAGCACAAAGCAGCAGCAGCAGCAGCAGCAGTATGTGAAGGTGGCATGCCTTCTTGGCCTCAGGGTGTCCCCATCTCACAGGTAATTAATTAACCAAATTGAGTTTATCTTAATTCCACAACAAACATGCACACGTGTACACGCGTAAACTCTCTCGAAAACTCGTGCATTCACGGCCATGACTTACATTGCATGGAAGACTCGTGTCGTGTGTACGTGCAGGCGCCTCGGGATCGCGACGGAGCTGGTCCGGAGCGCGGAGACGTGGTGCGCGGCGCGGGGCGCGGCTTACGCCACCATGGCCACCACCGCGTCGAACGCGGCCTCACTCGCGCTCTTCACCGGCCGCTTCGCCTACGCGCCGTTCCGCCGCCCGGTCTTCCTCGGCCACCCGGTGCACCGGCACCGGGCGCGCGTCCCGCGCACGCACCGCGTGCTGCAGCTGCCCCCGCCGCTCGCCGCTGCGGCCTACGCAGCGCTCCTACCGCCCGCCGCCGCCGAGTTCCTCCCCGCCGACCTCCCCGAGCTCCTGGCACACAAGCTCACGCTCGGCACGTACCTCGCCATCGAGCGCGGCCCGGACCTGGCGCTCCCCCCGTCGTTCGCGCTGCTCAGCGTCTGGGACTCCACGCGCTCCCTCCGCTTCCGCGTCGGCGGCGCGCACCCGCTCCTCCGCGCGTCCCTCTCCGCGGCGCGCGCCCTCGACCAGCACGCGCCGTGGCTGCGCGTCCCCTCCGTTCCCGACGTCTTCCGCCCGTTCGGCACCTACCTCCTTTACGGCCTCCGCATGTCCGGGCCGGAGGGCCCCGCGCTTCTCCGCACGCTCTGCCGGCACGCCCACAACGTAGCGCGCAAGAACCCGGTGTGCGCCGTCGTGGCGGCCGACCTCGGCTCCGACGACCCCACCACGGCCGCCGTCCCGCACTGGCCCCGATTCTCCTGCGACGAAGACGTCTGGTGCATCAAGAAGCTCGGCGCCGGCGTTGCCAATGGCAATGCCGGTGACGACGACGACGACGACTGGACGACGGCGCCGCCGCCCGGCGTCCTGTTCGTGGACCCCCGGGAGTTCTGACGTCGGCGTACGTCCTCCCACGCACGCAAGCAAGAATCCGCTGAGTTTTGATTTTTTTTTTTTTTACGACGGTGTAGATACGTCATACTCATACGTGATGTGTATGCTGCAAATTGATGCATAAATTGCATTACATTTTGCAGCTTGCAGTAGGTAACAAACATCGATCCCAAGTAGTGTTGTAACTTTAGTTTTGGCCTCTTGAGCTCTGAAGAGCAATGGATGGTCAGTTTCTGTGCCAAGTTGAGTGTGCAAACAGTACAACAGAGCACTTCAGCCATAAACCGGAAAACAATACATGAACCAAATAGTCACAGTGGCAGCGACCAGAGACAATGGTAAAGTGCATGAATACGAGTGATAGGGGTTACAGAGTTGGATCAGCAGCAACCTATCCATTTAGGGTCTATCTGATCTGAAGAAAACAATAAAAGAAAGGTAGTAGAAGAGCTATCATGCAGAATTTATACAGTCCATATCATTGATTGAATGAGCACAGCAAAAGAAAGGTAGTAAAATAAGGTTCTACTGGCTGTACATTCCAGCTAAATCTTCTTTTTGCACAAGATAACATTATTCACATACATGCTGCATCGAATCCCTATATCCCCAAAACAAGAAGCTTCCATACAGCAATTTGATGGGGCCAGTTCAATGCAGTACACAAAAGAAAGTATCCATTTTGAGATCACATCGTACCAACCCCAGATGGCATATAAAGAACTCAAATATTAATCAGCGGCAATGCAAATCTTAATAGGCCCTGGCCAGGCCTTTTTGAAACTAATAATTACTCATGTTTAACTGACATGTTTTCAGCAGACAATCAAAACAGAAACAACTAAATCCAAACAAAAGAAGAACAAAGCAATTCTATATATGTGGCTCATTATCCTTTGGTTCTCCAAAACCTGGAAAAGAAACATAGCCAATACCATCATTTCTTTAGCGCCGTCCACAAGAGCACAGCAAAGAGGGCAAAAGAAAAACATAACAGTTTTGGAGGAGAAAGGGATTAACCTGTATGAAAGAAGGCAAAAAAACATTACGAGACAATTGCAAGTGACACGGTGACACCAGATAACAATATGACGGTTTGGAATATGATTCTTAAATAAAGAATGGAATGCAGTGACCCTAGGGCAAAGGAAACTACATGGCACTGTATCACTGGGACAACAACGAGTAATGACACAAAGCATATCGAAGTCAACATAGAGGTACATATCATTCATTTTCCAAGTTAAATCAGAACAAGATAAAAATATTATGTTTGTATCAAGAAAAAGTGAAATCGTTTATGTCATACCTTGCGTAAAATTTGTTCAAACTATTCAAAGAACATTCTTTGCATTTTTCTTGGTCTAAAGAACTTCCATAGATAGGAGGCTACAAATTAAAGACAGAAAAGCATCTGTTGTTGGCTGTCATATGCAGATTGAGAATAAACTTATGACTAGGTCCTGATACCTTACCTAAGTCTAATAAAGACTGCAATGTGGACAATACGCATAATCAGTCCAATCGCTTGCATGACACTAGGCACCTAATTCTAATATAAACTGCACTAGACAAGGTTAAACAAAATATCAGTCCAATCAACCAGTGAGCCACTTGAGTGAAGAATAGATCTTATTGGAAAAGGGGAAGAAGGAAGAGGGAGACAACAGCAATCGACTTTAGGCGGCCTTGCAGGTGCACGAGGAATGTACCAAATATAACGAAAATAAATGTCTCATAAATACAGTACATAAGCCATAAGGAATCAAGGAACAAGAGAAGGTAACACTGAAGAAATATTAGTTAGTGAATGGTAATGTGTAGTTCAATATATTATTTTGTGCACTCCTATAGGCATAGGAACTATTCTTTGAAATAGTAAATTTATTACTGGAGAAGACTACTCACAAGTGATGCAAAAGAAATGTAGTTCAGATCATGCTTTGAGACCAAAAAGATAGCAGGTTAGGCATCTATATTTTTTGGAAAGTGACACTGTGACAGACTCAAAAGAATAAAGAACATACATATTTATTTATTTATTGAGTGATCTACTTTATAAATGGTTTGTCCAGGAGCACTCCGCGAGCCTCTATTGGTACTCACTGTCCAAACAAGTCCCCTCCCCTCACACCCCACTCCATCTGTCCAGGTTTATTTGATAAGAAGTTGCTAGTAGTGTAAGAGATGCTACAAAGGTGTGCGTTTTCTGTTATGCTGTGCACTCCAAGTGGAGCTAAAATTAGATCAAGGTTAAAGCAAATAAATGATTATCAATCTAATCATAGTGGAATAATAGCCCCTATTGTAATGAATAGGATACCAGATGATATGCATCCTATCAATTTTGCTCCCTTTATAACTACCCATTAAATAGTTCCTTGTCATAGCTATTGTGGATCAATGTATACTTGTTCCTTGTCATAGCTATTGTGGATCAATGTATACTTTGTTTGTTTTTTCTAATTCTAACAAAAAGAAAATGCAACTTGCAAGGCCTATGCAGAACTTATTCTTGATGACAAAATGCCCCTCAATATGGACAAACTACAATAATAAAGACTAGGATCTCGCAGGAAAAGGACTCTTATCATATATCCTCATCTAAGATTACACACAAAAAAAAACATTTCTTATATAAGAAGAGGCTGCAAAGTGTATCAGCATTTAATGAAAAAGAGCTTGTCACAATTTGGAGCAAAGAAAACACTTCATGGCAAATAAGCACCACAAAGATAGATATGGCCATTTCATAAACTAATTACACTGTCAAAGCAATTCCTGTCAACTAAGCTCATTACTGTTAAGTTAGGTTTTCCACTAAGCAGTCATGCTACAAAAAGAAGAATGCCTCAAATCTAGTCCAGCATAGCATAAAACATGTTTAAACCAAGTGGAATGGTAAACAAGCAGCACATGGATGTTGATATTCATAATACCGGGTATTTCGTGACAAAAAATAAGTCTCCATCAGGAGCAAGCCAGGAAAAAACCCACTTGAGCTAATTTATTAATCAACTATGCAGTTTTCACTTGCATTTGTAATCACCAGAAAATGTGAGCAAGTATGCATTTGAAGAAGCACAGAACAAGAAACGGTAAGGCAAGCACGCAGGGAGCATCTATACTGTAGTGATGTTTCAGGTGAAAAGAATAGGCAGGGCAACCGGTAACAACAAATCAGATGACAGAGCCCACAAAAATTAAAGTTCAAGAATTTCTTTTCCATTACAGATAAATATCTTGTTTTAATGAACTATGTACCGCTAACATGGCACTTCAATCAACTGCCAAGTGCATGACTATAGTGCAATGGTACACAGAAAATAGCATAAACCAAGCTGCTCTCCTCATGAATATAGTGCATATGACATTTTGTATCTACTGACCACCCCTCAGAGCAAGCACAAGGTGGAGCACTGAACCGCCTTCCATGTTGTAATCTTTAGCAGTTTTATCATCAGCAAGCTGCTTTCCAGCATAAATGAGCCTGTAAATGCAACAGTTCTACATCAGAATAAGGATGGGATGCTACCTAAAACTAAAGTTGAAACAGGACAATGCTAGCTTTATTACATAAAATAATAACAATAATCTTACGTACTCATAATATGATGAATGATCGAATATATTGCTAGAGCTGCTAGGGCTAGGATAGGATGTCCCAGTGAGCATGTCACCAAAGCCAAATGTACCCAAAATTCATAACCTTAAAGTGCCTCAGGCTCAAGGAAGGGAAACAAAACAGAAAAAAGCAATCATCTGAGCGGAGCGACGGAAGGTTCTAGAAACAAAATATGATTTAGCTTCACAATAAATTTCCCTTAATCTGTGTACAGATGTCCTCTTCCTCCAAAGTTGGTAAGCTAAAAAGCTTGTGAATAACATACTCTTGTATTCAGCACTACTAGTAATTTGAGAAAAGGATTGCATAAAAGTCAGTATTTCAGTTTAAACAATCATAGGTCCGTGTTAGTAGCAAGATCACACAGTCATAACCGACTGAAGTAAATATCCACATCAAGAAGATTTTAGAAACACTAACTGCTACTATTGAGACAACTGAGCAAAAAAAAGATGGCACAAAAATGTGGACACCCTTCACATTATAATGGCACAGCTGAGACATTAAGTCATCAGTACATACGTCCAGAAACTACAAATGGAGCAACTATCATACGTCCAGAAACTACAAATGGAGCAACTATCAATCGCATACAAAGATCAAGTTTAGGGCATAAGAAGGGCACCTCTGTTGAACAGGGGGGGGTGCCCTCTTTTTCCTCAACATGCTCTTTGATCCTATCAATTGTGTCAGTAGGCTCGATGCCAATCTCAATCTCCTTGCCAGTGAGTGTCTTCACCTTAATCATAGTTCCACCCCTGAGCCTCAGGACCAAATGAAGCGTTGACTCTTTCTGGATGTTGTAGTCAGCTAATGTACGCCCATCTTCTAGTTGCTTTCCAGCAAAAATCAGCCTTTGCTGATCTGGGGGGATGCCTTCCTTGTCCTGTTTCATCAATACATCATCACACCATACAACAATAAGTCATCAGTTTTCTCAATATGTAAGTAGACATGAATAAGACAACAATGTTCCCTACTTGTTGGAATCAGGAAAAAAATCAGTGGGCGCAAAACCAGTGCAGCACAATATAAGATGATTGTGCCAGCATATGAGTTCCATGGCATCTACAATGGATAAGTAAAAAGAACAGATTATGGCTAAATACAAGAGTAAAATTTTCATGATTATAGCTCTCATGGGCTGATGAGCAATTACATCGGTATACATTGAACTAAAACAGGCCAAGATTAAATTGCAGCACATGATGATGCATGAGCAGGAACTAGAACCTAAGATGGAAAATTGTACTACCATTCCATTCTAATGCAAAGAGAATTCAGAACTAACTCTTCTTATTGTTCCCCCAAATCAGAACGCAACCCAAGCAGTTCACCAGGGAATTACGCCGGAGTTGCAATGACAACAGCTCTCCGCCAGTCTCATCAAGAACCGCTCCAATCATCAGACGAATAAAACACTACACACACCACAAAATCACACTGTAACCAGTAACAAGGAGGCGCCATACATAAATGGGATCAATCTATTGTACGCCGAATTTGGCAAGTAAAACGGGGGCTGCGAGTTTCATGCCATCGTCATCGCGCGCGCACAGGACGGGGCGAGTCTCGGAAGAATAGGCGTTAGACGGGAGGAAACTAGCGGAGAAAGAAGAGGAGGGGGAGAAGAATAAGTGGACCGGACCTGGATCTTGGCCTTGACATTGTCGATGGTGTCGCTGCTCTCGACCTCGAGCGTGATCGTCTTCCCCGTCAGCGTCTTCACGAAGATCTACATCTCCGACGCGCCCCAAAGATGGAAGCTTTCTCTAGGGTTTTGAGCCTCCTCGCCGGCGTAACCAGTGATCGCGTTTCTTGTGGAAGGACGGGAACGGAGAAGAAGCAAAGGACGATGACAAAAAGAGAGAAGGAAACAGAAATTGGGCTACGTAAAGGGCCCAAGCTAGGCCCAAATTTTTACATAAAGCCCAATACGTACACGTCAAGGTTTCTCGGCAATTGTGTGAGTAATCCGTGACATGAAAATGTGTTGGAACCATGGTGTATCACGTATGGGATAGACTTTATTTTGAAGAAAAAAAATAGCGAATTTGACTGTTGTTTTTGCGTATATCTAAGAGCCTGTTAATATTGATTTTTACCGATGACTTTTAACTATAGTTGATAAATAATAGTGACTGATAAATAGTAATATCCGATAGAAGTAGTTGATGAATAGCAGTGTATTATGTAGAAAAAATGGTGTAACGAAAGAGACTATAATATTCGAATTACCATACAACTTACGAAATTATGATATAATAAATTACTGTTTGGCTAAATTAGATGGGTTAACACTAGAAAAACAAAATTTAGAATGGTTAGCTGTGATGGGTTAACTTATTCTACTAATTTAGTGGGTTAACTTAATCCTAAATTAGAAGGGTTAGAATATTTTGGTTGGATCTCTCTAACTCAATCAATGATGTTTGAGGGGTTAAATCTGTAACCCACGTCTTAAACCCAACCAAGCGGGCCCAAGGCTTACCATTCGATTTATGCAGCTAAATGTAAGCATTTGCAAATAAAAGCAACGCTATAGGTCTAACTAAATGCAAAAAAAATGTAATTTGGCTTCTAGCTTCTGACTGAAATTTCACTGTAGTTGGCTTTTTTTTTACTGTAGCTGATTTGGCTTTTTGGGCATAATTAAATTTAAAAAATGTAAAAATAGAAAAAAATATATTAGCCCATCACGGACAATGCAAAGGAACACGGGAAAAAAATAAAAATGCAAAAAAGCCTAAAAAATCTAAAAAAATTCAGAAAGAGACGAATTACTGAATAGTGAAAAAAAACTGAAGCTGAAAAAAAACTGAAACGAGCGGGGCTTAAGAGTAAGATCCACGAGCTTCAAACAAACATAAATTCTCTCTATGCTCTTCTGGTGTTGGTACAGTAGCGACAGCATTGTTCAAGGATTCTCGTAGTAACTAGCAACAACAAAAGTTTCCACATGTCTCCTACTGAAACTAATGCCAAGTAGCAGTGGCAGAGCATGAAGGGAAATGGCGAGGGGACCAATTCCATTAAATTCGTTGCCAAGCTTCGAAAGAAGGGGAAATTAGGTTAGTGACATCCCAATTGTTGGGATTTAGAGAAATGACATTAAATTTATAGTTGACTGCCTAGTAACACCACAAAAAGCCAAAAACCAGAAAAATAACACCAATAAGGTAAAATGGCGTTTTCACCCTCTCTCTCTTCCATCCCCCCTCTCTTCTCCGGCTTCACTCCTTCTCCCTCCTCTCCAACTGAGCTGCACCGCCTCCCTTGAGTCGCCACCCCAAGCGGTGTCCAAGTGCACCGCCATCGCCGATCTCCACGCCTCGGTGCACTAGTGAGCTCTCAGCGGCGACGGTGCGACTTTCAATGGTGGTGCGGCCGGACAAGACGTGGGGCAGCTCAGCTCATCGGAGAGAGATCGCAAGAGGAGACGTCAGAGTTAGGGGAGAAGAGGGCAATAGTGTTTTTTTTTTTTGAAAAATTGTGATGGAATATTCCCTTGGAGTGTTGTTTTCCATATTTCTTATCCTTTTCGATGTTATTTAGCAGTGAAGTTCTATTACGATGTTATTTCTCTAATTTTAATTTTCTACGATGTTATTGACCTAATTTCCCCTCGAAAGAAAGGGATACTTTATCATTTACTTAGCACTTGAGTGTTAAAACCTACGTACTTGCTTAAGGAATCTTCTAGAGAGGAGAGGGGACATGGCCCCCTTTGGCCCTCAAGAAGCTCCGCCCTTGGTTTTGTTGTTAATTTTGACCTGGTTCGATTCTCCATTCTTCTATTTGTGTAGGACTAGGTTGGTAGGAAAAAAGATGGGGAAGGCAGAGAGCAAGAAGAGCAAACAAGTAGCTGCTCAACTCTTCACAACTGGAGAGCAAGCCAAGTGACTAGGACGAAGAGAAGATGCTTGAGCTGAGCCTTGGGTTCCTCGAAGGAGGTTGGAGAATGACTTGCAAAAAGAAGGGGAGCTACTCAATTGTTGCCAACTCCATGCTCTTGCTTGGCTACTCCACGATTGTCTCCCACTCACAAGGTGCGAAAATCATACATGGATCACAACTTCACAAGTAGGGTAAATGTTTTTCTTGCCATATTATGACACAACACAATGTTGTCTTATAGGGTCTCTTCATTTCAGCTTCTAAAAGGTGCTTTTTGGTTTTTCTATAGTAACTAACTTTCAAACTGAATATCTTTTCAAGATGGGGTCTACAAGTTAATTGTAGTACACACTATAGTGACTTCATTTATATTGGGTAAAACTGTATATGAGTTTTTGTTACTTCGTACTCTCTCACACACAACCCAAAAGTTACAAGCCGCAACCATAAACCATACGTCGAAACTAAAAAAACAGACACATAGTCTAACAACACTTAGACACTAGTGCAAGTTCCTAGATATGAGTAGAAATGCATGTAGCAGAGCTTGAATGGAAATGTGTGTAGGGATCTTGGGTGGGTTCAAATGTGCTTAAGCTTATGCCTAAACTTAGGATTCTATAGTAACGCGTCGTAAAATGGTATACATGATTTTTCAAGATGAGGTCTATAGAAAAAGTATAATACAAATTGTACCGAGTTCAACTGTACCGGTCAAAATCGCATATGACTATTTTTCTCTGCGTATGCCTCTCATGAACAGATCAGAATTCAAAAACCATAGCCAAAAACCATAAACCACAGCCTAAAAAACCCACCCCTTAACAAACTTGGTTGCCAAGTTTTGAAAGAATGGGCTAGTTTAGTACTTACTTGGCACTTAAGTGGCAAATCTAAGTACTTAAGAGATCTTCTAGAGGTATACCCCCTTTGGCCCTTCCAGAAGCTCCGTCCATGCAAAGTAGTAAAAAACAAATTTTAAAATAATCTATTTTTTATTTAAAATTACAGAAATATATATGTGCCTAAATTTTTTACAGGAATGGCCTCCAGTCGCCTGACCGTTGGGCGACCGGAGCCTGTCACCCAACGGAAGAGTGACACGCAGGCAATAGATGGGCTGTTGGATGATAGACTCCAGTCACCCAACGGTCAGGCGACTGAGAGCTATCGTCCAACCGTTGGACGACTGCACGTTCAGTCGCCCGATTGTCCGATGACTGCTACTTCAGCCTATTTTTTTGCGCAATTGCCCCTCCACCACCGTGCATGGGGGTAAATGATGATTGTTGCAAGTAGGTAACATTTACCAAATTTTATTTGTAAATTGTAATTAAAAAACAGCAGACAATGTCGGTTGACCCATTTATGATTTTTGTAAATTATGAATGGTACAAAATATGTTAGATTCGCAATAACATATTGCGACCGTCATGTATTGTTGTAGTGCAAGAAATTTTATAAAAAAATTTGAGGACCATTGTAATAGCAACAAGTGTTAAGTACGAAGGTAAGTGATATTGTGATATAACCAGGAATTCATACAGGGAGGAGAATTGTTTTTTATATTATTGGATGCTTTGCTACACGAAGAATTGACTGCAAAAAGATGACGAGATTGATGTTACGAATTAAAATAGTAGCGCAGGTTACATCTACCTTTTATAGTGCATGGCTACCTCCACCGATGCTAATTTTTATCAACACTGAAGTATGTCTCTTCAGAAAAAGCTAACGTTAGAGTACTTCTCTCTGATAGATTTTTATCCCACCCATAAAATTTTTTTAAATAGAACTAACTCGAGGAAGTTCCCATGTCCGCCTTGACCGTGGGTATAACTATTTAAACAGTTTATACTCTACAGAGATTGTATATCTTTACTCACAAGAGATAACCCGATTGTTATATTCCACATGTTTCCTTTAACATACAGATCAAGAGGATTACCACATGGTCTTTACAATGCATCTAGCGAAGAATTACACCCGCTAAGGTTTCATCTAGGGAAAGATTATATTCGTCTCACATAGACCCCTCTTATGACAAACGATGGCTTAAACCAGCAACACGATCCATGTCCACGATGACTTAAACCAGCACCATGACTTATGGGTCACTCCAATGGTGCTTTTTCCTACTGGCGATACAAATTAGTTAGTCATGCCTACACTTTGCCAGCTTGTGGTTGTATTATTTTACATGAAGAGGTCATCATAGGATCAAATCCTTAATTAGTACAGGCGGTGCATACCACAAACCAGCAATTCTTGTGTTACATCCACACCAACCTCTCTTACCATCCGCTCAGACAGGTATAGCAAGTTTTTAGAGGTTTTGACAAGCATAATCCAAGTTATCATAAATTATCAGTTACTTGCATCCAATCACTATCCCAAAAATAAGTTTTCATATTTGAAGAGTAATGAGCAGGACAATTTAATACACTAGACTTGCATATGGCTAGCATGGTATTATATTATGGCTTATAGCTAGTAAAGTTATTATTAACATCTAGAGTGATAAGAATCAGTTATTTCAAGTGTCAAGGAATGGAATAACAATAATATTACTATAACATCAAGTAGGCATGTAGATATCTTAAGTTTTGACATACATTTGCATAATAAATTAAGCATGCAGTTTGATAATTTAAAAGAACATAATTTTTCATAAAGTGTAGGATTAATATGATTAAAGTGATGACTTGCCTTACTTGGTTTACCACGGCCTTGATAAAGCTCAAAGTCAGCTTAATTAGTCAGAACTACTAAATCATTTGTCTTCATCTTTTCTTGAATTTTGATCTCACTTGAATTTGTTTCTATGTCAAGTCTTCATATTCTAATACACGGCAAAAGAACAAAAAACCAAATAACTTCAAAAGTTCAAATAGATTTCGTTGGACTTAGTTATAATTTTCTATGATTGAGAGATAGAGAGAAGCTTTTAGGGAGTCTGCATGATGGAGATAAGGCAGAGTACTTTACCGAGAAGGGTTTATGAAGGATTGAAGTTAGAGAAATATTTTATGGGAATATTCCAGTTGAGATATGGCTTGGACATAGCTGAAGATGAGATACAGAGTTTTGATCTTTTAATTAATATTTTTATTTAATTTATATTTATTAGAAAGTTCCATAAGTTTGGCTAGACCAACAAATAGATATATGAGTTTAGCTTATTAATCTTTAGAGTCTGTAGTTCTGGCAACTTAAGCCATGGCATCTTATGGGGTCCTATTTGCCAATTATTCAAATTACTAATGGAATGATTCATTCAATAATTCATTGAAGCATGGGATTATTTAATTATCTAATTACTATTTAATAGTTAACTCTAGTAGAATTCTATTTACTACTGGCCCACGACTGTTGGTCTAATTATTTTATCTTAGTATCACTTTGTTCATTAAGGTGTAGGTTAGCAGGATTACTTTTAACAACTAATGGTCCAGGGGTCTCTAAATTTTAATTGGTGCACGAAATTGTATTTTAATATGATCTTTACTTGAGATGCTCTTGGGTTAAATTTCTAAACTAATTATTGGTTGGCCTCCTGAATAACCTTCATTTCTATCTAACCATGCTTTATGAAAAATTCCTTATGTTTAACTTAATAGTTATTTATGTTGGCTACTATTCAAAAGATCTTTCATGGCATTTAAAATTTAATTTTTTTTATAGTGTATACAAAATTCAATTGAGATTCAAAATGTAACAGATTTTGAATTTAGATGAATTTAGAAATTTGTTTCACCAAATTTGAAGCTAAGATGAATAAGTTATGCCTATTTAAAGTTCTCTATTTGAATTAATCTGGAAATCATAAAAGGAGAGAGATATCTCACTGACAGGTGAGGCCTACTGTGATTACGTTCAAACCGGTCCAAACGGCTAGGACGTTCGGACCGTCCGATCGACTAAGGGGGTGTTCGGGCCGTCCGATCATCTGAGGAGAACGTTCGGACTATCCGAACAGCCGAGACACGTGGACCATTCGATTGGCTGAGGGAACGTTCAGACCGTCCGATCGTCTATGGGAATGTTTAGACCGTTTGAATGGCTGAGGACATGAGAGCCGTCCGATTAGCTGAGGGGTCCTTCGAGAAATCCGTTCGTCCGAATGAGGGCATTCAAACTGTCCGAACGCCACCTTTGTCAACACAGGGCTCCTGCCCTTTTTTGGCTAGTAACGAAAGGACTCATCGCCAGTGGTAGAGACGATGGCCGGACATAAGCATTTGCAAAATGGATTACTCATGTCCCCATGCACCCGCAGCCGAAGCCTCAGTGGCCAATTTACAGCGTCCTAGCACAATTCACTTATAGGGGAGCATCTATAGGGTGAGACGACTTCACCTGAATGCTTAGACAAGCTCGGGGATGCTGGAAGTGGCCTAGCGGCATGAGATAGCTGCGGGCAGTGGAGGCACATGGTGAGGGCTCTGCTCAGGCGACGGGAAGCTCGGCCGAAGGTGGGGGTGGCATCGTCGTACTCCAAGGAGGCTCCGGCTCGGCGAAATTGGCCCGTGGTGGTTCCAGTCACCGGGTTACCAACCGACCAGTGTTGGGAAAGATGGGCTTCTCTGGCGAGCATAGAGGTGGCTCAGGCAAGCTTAGCTTGAGGGAGGAGAAAGGGGCAATGGGACGTCAGCTCTTTATAGCTCAGAGAGGGTAGGTGGTCGTTGGTGTATTGAAGGTGAGCATCAAAGCTGGACGTTGGTGTCGTACGCGCGCGAGCAGGCATCGACATGCTAGTGTAAGGGTGGAGGTGAAGGGGCAATGAGGAGTCGAGGTTAGGCCATGGTTAGGCCGGTGGGGGTTTAAGGCGCGTTCGATGAGTGGAGGAGTAATGCCAAGTGGCATCTTCGTACATGGGCATAGAGGGGGCGCGGTGAGCGCAGAGTGATGCGACGTAGTGTTAACGCCGACTGGTAGCACTGATCACGCATAGCAGGGCTAGCAGAGGGGAGGATCTAGAGAAGGGGTGGAGCTAGGTGGGAGGTGTGACATGAGTTCGGCGTGACTGTTGCATGGATCAGTGGGCTAGGCCGGTCGGGATGCACGAGCGCCAAGAGCAGAGCAAGGGAAAGGGGAAGAGAGGAGGGCACTAAGGCAGGCCGAACACCAAAGGAGGGAGGATGTTGGCCAGGATTGACAGCAAGCGTGCGCGGGTCACCGAAGCTGGGCTAGCTCTCGGCTAGGCAAGAATCGGGAGCAGGGGGAGAGGAAGAAAAGAATGGGAGCGAGGAAGAGGTCGGGAGAAGAAAAATGCTCTAAGGGCCTAAGAAATTGAGGGCCTTTGAAGATTTTTTTTGGATTGTTGGAAATCCAGGGTTAATTCTACAAAATGGGTTTTCAATTCGAAGCATTGATTCAAATTTTGGATTTATAACTGAATTTCAAAGTTGTCGAGTTCTGAGAGATGACTTTTGAAATCTCCGAATTTGGATTTTTTTCGATATGACAGTTAGATCGAAATCATTAATATGAATTTTGCTTTCGATTTATATTTGATCTAGATTCTAATTCAAAATTTTTAATTCATATTTTGGTTCAAATAAATTATCTAGATAATTGACTCTTGATCCAAGATTCGGTCCTGATTTGTTAAATTATTTAGCACAAGACCGAACAAGAATTTCTAATGAACTCCCAAAATTTTAAATAGCACAGAAAATTGATAAAATATTTTAAATTTTTGGAATTACAGTAACCCCATACTTTTGGGATGTTACAACTCCCGAGCCTCTTCGAGCTGGTACTGAATGCGCCCAGGCAAAGATCTCTAGGCAGCCAATCATCTCCTTTGGACGGTCTTTGGGTCTTCGACCACTGAGGCAAGTTGTTGTCGCCTTAGAGGAGAGCGATTATTTTTAGAATTTCTCCCACGCTTACCAAAGAACTGATCTCGTTCATCGCTGAAGGTCTCCTTGCCATCCTCAGGAG
The DNA here is from genome assembly GCA_036346265.1 of Melocanna baccifera. Lineage (NCBI taxonomy): Eukaryota > Viridiplantae > Streptophyta > Magnoliopsida > Poales > Poaceae > Melocanna > Melocanna baccifera. Next base: position 33,327,250 of record CM070679.1, on the reverse strand, counting down.
AGGAGGGAGAGTGTGCTCGGTGGAGAGTATCTTGAGGGCCTCCTCTGGGAAAGTGATGAGGATCTATGGAGACGGCCATGATCTCTCGTCTAGAATCTCCACTTTCAGTAGAGGTCCACTCATCTGAAGAATCCTCCAACAACAACGCATCGCGGCTAGGAGTACACCCCTCTAGGTAGGGGAATTTCGAGTTATAACTGTCTCCGATTGTATCTGTGCTCTGTTATGGAAAGGACGAACTCTCAAGGAGCACACCATTTGTAGGTTTCAACGGAGAGTACAACCACCAGGTGATGTCGATATTCTAGAATACAAGATTCTGGGACTGGTTGGAACCAGGCAGACCACCGTTGCTGGTGGACTCGAGCAGATCAGCATGGGCCCACCGTCGCATTGCGAGTCTGGCGTGTGGTCAGATTGACCCTTGCCATCTGGGGGAAGTGACTCCTCCCTTGGGCGTACTTCTGTAGGGGATGTGGATCTCCCTCAGCCTTTCCCACGGTGCGGCTAACATGGTCCTGGATGAACCTCCAAAGACAGCCTCACCGTCGGAAGCAAACATTGTCTGCTCGTACTCATAGTAGGCCTCTATGTCGAGGTCTACATGCTTAGCCAAATCGAACCAGTTCTTCTCATTTTGCTCTCCTATCATGAAGACATCAGAAAGGAAGAGAACTTGCCGACAAGAAGATTACTAGATTCTTGGAAGGAGAATTCCCCATGGACAACGCCAACTGTCGATATTTTAGTATCAATCTTACGTATGATTTGTATGGCTTCGAAGGAAACTCTCTCAAGGAACAGGTTACGAGTACACAGAAAACATGGGTATTTTTATACAATTTCAGGCCTTTTCTTAGAGAATAATAACCCTACATTCTATGTCACTATTGCTCAAGAAGGATGATTACAATAGAGTAATGTAAAAAGGACTTACAGTCTCTCCTCAATCTCCTGGCTCTCCCTTCCCCTCTCCGACATCATCCCTTATATAATTGACGAAACACCGGCAATTGCCCCGTGCCATAAGACGCCTTGTCGTTTCAGGAGATAACCATCTGACAGAGGTTATTGTCGGAGAGACATAGTTAGCCATTCGCTGTGTGATGGTTGTTGTCAGAGAGAGTTCGTGTGTGCGGTTATTAGGCATAAGCGTATGTTCTAACTACCATGTCTGACAGGCCCACTGTGTGATAGATCATCGTAAACAAGCTAATCGGAGATATACTGGTCACATGAAGGTCTACGACCACGAGGTGGTTGTAGGATTATGACTATCTCATACTCGTAGAAGAACTTACGATTATGAGATGATCGTAAAAGGACTGAGATCAGGTAGTTGTAGGACAGCTTTACGACTATGGGATGATCGCAGTAGAGTTTACGACCACTTTGTGGATTTTCTCCCTTACTGATAAGGTATATATTTAGAGTATATAATGACACAATAATTTGAGGATTATTCTATTCATGTCACTTTCTAAAAGACACTTCTTTCAACCAAAAGTTATAAGACATAGCAAAAAAGTCATAAGCAAAAGCCAATACGAACGCTCCCTAACTAGTTATTTTTAGCTTATGCCTTCTCTCGAACTCTCTGTTGCCATTTCGAAATGACTTATAGAGATAACCTTTTCAAAGCGGCTTATCAACTTATCCGTATTTAGTTTATTCACGTAAACATTCATGCTAGGACCAAAAACCATAAGCCGCATCCATAAGCCGCAACCGAAAATAACCTAACCTTCGGTGAAACGCATCTAATAAATCGGCTTGATGGGAAATTTTGTACTGACCAACAAGAGCCAACACTTTTTTTGAAATAATAATCCTAAATATACCAAAAAAAACTATAATTACATGTGTACAAACCACTAGTGTTAATGACTAAAATGATCACTTTGTTGTTACTTGCAAAGCTATAACAGTAGAACAAAAATGAGAAGACTAAGGCCTTTTTTTTTTGTTACTGCTGATAGTTTTTATTTGTGTTTTTCAAAATAATGGTGTACAATGGAAATGTCGACGTGAAAAACGCATAGAGTTTTAGGCTCGGAAATCCGCTTGGAGAAGCGATTTTGAAAAGTCGTATGAAGAAGTTATCCTATTTGTTTTGGCTTTCGTAAAGGACAAAGTAAAAAAACTACTAAAAAGCAAAACAAAAAAGGGAGGGGGCCTAAATTAGAATGATGTGTGCAAACTGACAAGGGTGGTGATGACACGAGTGGAAAAAAAAGAAATAACCCATCATGACTACCATAGTGGCGTGACTTGTGTTTGTTTTGAGGTTGGTAGTCATGATTGTGGCTTTGTGATCAATTTTAGTCAGGCAAATGTCAGCACTGCACTTGGTTTAAATTCTAACAAAAACTAGAAAAAGAAATCCCATCCCTAGATCCAAATTTCAGAGCCGGGGAAACTCTATAAAACCTTAATGCTATAGTTACTGAGCCTTGATTATTATGGCCAAGACTTAAAAACTATTTTATGAAACTAGCCTTTCTCACAAGACCGAAAAAATCATTCGTAACCCCAATAGGATATCCACGTTTCTACATTCGGAGCAAATTATCTATAAATGATGCGTTGTTGTGTTTCATGTTGTGCTTAAGTTATCAGCACAACTGTGCAAATCAGTGATAGATTAATTTCTTCAAAGAGTTTGAGGGGATTTTAGTAGACATAGTCAGTCTTTCCATTTAACTGAAAAGGAAATGTTAGGTCTTTCCACTTATCTCTGTCTACATGGTGGAATATCCATTGACATAGGTAACTCTTGATTTAAATGTATACCGATAAAATCATTGCAACTGTTTTTTTTTTCAAACACCATTTGCAACTGTTCACGCAATGATTTTTGTCCTGTGCGACCAACATTGAGATAGCTCCTCATCGTAAAAAAGTGAACCATTGTGTGAACAACACAATACATAAAGGAAGACGTTGTTGTCTTTCTGTCCATACTCCTCCATCCCCATCACAGTTTCTACGACTGTCCACGTAGGAAAGCATCGTTTCCCTGGTCGGTCTGTCAGTCTCACCAACCCTGACCACTCCAGACAAACAATTGGGAATGACTAGCGCTCACACGTGGAACCGGACGTTAGCATCATACATTTGTCCTGGCCGTCGGATGTTCATAATACAAAAATCCTCGAACGCCGATTCCCAGATACGGACGCAACAAACCGTTTCGTGACGCAACAAAAAGAAACAAGGTGCACAAAAAAAAAAAAACAAGCCTCTGCAATAAAAAAGCAACGAAAGCCCCTGTTTTTCTTACTCCACTACGCGCACAACAAACCAAATTTCGAGCGCAGCAACACATCCAATAAAGTGCAGTAGAAAATCGTCAGTTTGCAACATAATCATTGGATGCTCGAGCAGAGCAACATTTGAGACAAACTTATGCAAAATTTTGATTTTTGTACCCACAACAATGATCGGCTATAGTTACAACATCAAGAATTTTACGAAAGAAATGCCCTTTTATCAGTAAAAAATGTTAATGCAACATTGAAAGATAACAACATCAATGTTTAGACAAAGAAGACACAACATTTTGGGATAGCTCAGAACAATATTTCAATAATTGGCTATTGCATCATTCAAAAAACATAGTCCCAACATCTTAAATCACCAATTGCAACAAAAAAAATCCCTATTACTGCAACGCAACAAAGCCTAACTTACTAACCTCGGCCTTGATAGCAATGGTGACGCACTCGGCCTTAGCCTCCAGGATGACTATGTAATGCACTAGACATTGAAGAAGATGCATCACAGGCATGCATGGATGGCAAAGCAATCCTGTATCTTACAGAGCTCATCTGACCATAGTGGAGCTTGCGAGCACAGTGGCCGTTTTGCATGAGCACGAGTATTTTCAGCCTTGAAATTGGACACCAGCAATAGCCCCTCACATGAGTAGGAGCGGTGTCTCCTCGCTTTGTGTGTGTGGAGGGGCAGGGGAGAGGGGTAGGAGAGCCTAGGTGAGAGCTCATTGAGTACAGTGAGGAGGAGAATGGGCAGTAATGGTTGTTGAGATTTAAGAGCTGAAGAGTAAAGAGGAATGGTGTGGGAGAGGATAAGAATGAGGGATGTGGTATGAATAGGGGTGCAAACGGAGATGATAATTTCCGTTCGACCGATCGACCGAAGACTCACGGAGCGAATACGAAAGGGATAAATGGGTATCCGTCACTATTTGTGTCCGACTCCGAGGAAAAAAATATGGAATATGATACGGAATGGGTGATATCCGTCTGTACATCAAGTGATATGAGAAAGTCTGTTATAACTTCACTTAGAAACAAGATAACATATAGGCGAATTGCTATATTCAAACAGAGAGGACATACTAAGTGCTCTTCTTTTAATATCTCGATGATTAGTTTCTCTATGTTTACTTTGATTGCACTCTATTGTATAAGAGCGCAAAAGAAGCGGATAATTTCTATCTCACCAACTGTCCGAAAGCTTATGGAACGAATATGGAATATAGAAATGGGTATCTGGTATTATCCGTGTCCGATTCCGACTCTGAGAAAAATTATGAAATAGAATACAAGATGGGTGATATCCGTCCGTGTCCGCTCCAATTGCACTCCTAGGTATGAAGGGGGGTTTGTGTGGTGGTGGTTTACCATATGTGGGCTAGGCATCCGATTTTGCGTCTCCCATCGGACGTACATGTCTAAGCAATACCCATAAAATATTGACAAACTATACCATTCACATGTTCGGACAAGGGGCCTGTTCTTTTCGACTTTTGAAACTAGTTTTTGGCTTTTGCAACAGTATCTAACTTTCAAACGGAGTATTTTTTTTAAGATGTAGTTTACAAGTTAATTGTAGTATATGTTAATAAAAGCCTAATATCTATACCAGTCAAAATTGCAAGTAAGTATCTCTTTCCTTAATTTCTGCCGTGAACAGCTAAAATTTAAAAATTTTAACCAAAAATCATAAACCGTCACAAAGAACAGGTCCAAGATCTCGGCCAATTCTGAACACATTTCTCCGCCTCCCGAAGCAAAGCATGCAAGGATGGATGCAACCAAGCAATTCTGCCGGGTGAAACACATGATTCTTGCAGTAGTACTAGTAGTACTCCAATGAAAAGAGAGAGAGAGATCCGTTGCAAGTCAAAAACAAATACACGCCCAAAAGGGCCAAAACCAAAGATGCTTACAGCAATCAGCACGGGGAACACGCTAAACACCACAAAAACACCATCACGCAGAAGAAGCGGCAGAATTAACAAAAGGGGATCAAGAACACGTTCTTTTGTTGGTCTTGGTCTTGGTCTTGGTCTTGTGGTCTTTACCTTTCCCTCTGCACCGCATGGTATTCAGAATTCACACGAATTCACGGCAGTCGTCGCCGTCCAGGTCTTCGTCGTTCGCGGTTCACATTACCTACAGGGACGGCCAGGTTTAATTCACCGCGGTTGCCGCTCGTGTTCCGTGCCATTTCGGCGAGTTTACCACATTGCCCACACTCCACCAGCAAGCGACCGGCTAAGATAAATCCTCTCCGCTCGGATCCTCTGCATCTGCCAAGATCTCCTCCCGCCTTGTTCTTCACATACGCGCAGCTTTTTGCGGCGGAGGGATTCGATTCTTGGAGATTTGCTTCAAGAATTCATCTTTCCCTGTGCCGTTTCAGTATCTCACCTTCCACCACGAGGAGTTTGTTTGTTCCAAGAATCGACGTTTGGTGGCCATGGCCGTCGTCGTGTGCGTCACCGGCGCCGGGGGGTTCATCGGGTCCTGGATCGTCAAGCTCCTCCTCGCCCGCGGCTACGCCGTCCGCGGCACCTCCCGCCGCGCCGGTACGGTTCCTCTCTGGCTGTCTCGCTCCCCTCCCCGATTCTTGGCTGGCTTGGCCGTGCGCTCCAGGAATGGATTGAGCTGACGAGCTTTGTGGGATCTTCTTGTCTTTGCGCAGATGACCCCAAGAACGCGCACCTGTGGGCGCTCGACGGCGCAGCGGAGCGGCTGACGATGGTGCAGGTCGACCTGCTCGACCGGGCCAGCCTCCGCGCCGCCTTCGACGGCTGCGACGGCGTCATCCACACCGCCTCACCGATGCACGACAACCCCGTAAGTAGCAACGCCCGCTCGAGCGGAGCCCGGATCTCCCCAGAAATGGCGACTGTTCCCTTCTTGACTGAAAGAAAGGTTACAGCTTTGACCTGCGTTGTGTTGTTGGCAGGAAATCATCGAGCCGGTGATCACCGGAACGCGCAACGTCGTCGTGGTCGCCGCCGATGCCGGCGTCCGGCGCGTGGTGCTGTCCTCCACCATCGGCACCATGTACATGGACCCCCGCCGCGACCCCGACACGCCCCTCGACGAGTCGTGCTGGAGCGACCTCGATTACTGCAAGAACACCAAGGTCTACACTGCAACCCGGGACAAGACTGAATTTTTATCCCCAATCTCGTCCGCGAATCGTAATTGACGCTGTGCGTACGAAACGCAGAACTGGTACTGCTACGCGAAGACGATCGCGGAGCGGGGCGCGTGGGAGGTGGCGCGGGCGCGGGGGCTGGACCTGGTGGTGGTGATCCCGGTGGTGGTGCTCGGCGAGCTGCTGCAGCCCGGCATGAACACCAGCACCAGGCACATACTCAAGTACCTTACCGGCGAGGCCAAGACGTACGTGAACGAGTCGCACGCCTACGTGCACGTCAGGGACGCCGCCGAGGCGCACATCAGGGTGCTCGAGGCGCCGGAGGCCAGGGGGCGGTACGTCTGCGCCGAGAGGACGCTACACCGCGGCGAGCTCTGCCGGATTCTCGCCGGGCTCTTCCCGGAGTACCCCATTCCTACAAGGTACAAGCAATAATGTTATGGTACTCTGAATTTCTCCTTTTTTTTCAACTGGCATGAATTAGGTGCTCTAATCATGAGAATTGCTAATGCTCATCAAATTCGTTGGTTATTCACGGTCACCGTCAGAGTGCAGTGGTCTAGTAGACAAGTATGTTCCTGCCACACTGACAGTAAAGGAAAAAAAATGAACTGCACTATACTATCCAGGGTTTCCAATTGATTCATCAGAGTGGCCAGGTAATTCTGGAACATTGCAGAATTCAGGCCGATTTTGCTTGGTTGCATTGCTGGTTTATGAAAATTGAAAAGAAAGGTTGGGCTGGTCAGTGAGTATTTGGATCCCTGCTCAGAGTAGTTTGAGAAAAGCTTAAGATAGTCAGTAGCAAGCAATGGATTATTCTTCCCTGGAGAGCTCAAACTATAACAGTAAATTTCTTAACACTACATTATGATTTTTCCATGTACTGTGCTGTAGCATGGTTATAACAGTGAGTATAGGGTATTCTTCTCCATGGGAGGAGGTAGAGCTAGAGAGAGAGAGAGCTAATGATAGGAGAGGGAGAGCTTATGTGTAAAATGAGTGGATCTAACCTCTTCATACCTCTCTTAGGGGTTTATATATATGAGTGGGGTAGTATGGAAAATTCTCATCCTATCTCTTAATAATTACAAAAGGTAGGGATACATTACTACATTAGTACATTTCTTAATACTATTGGGCCTGCTGTAAAGCTCAATTGTTTGGGGCTGGACCACCCCTATAATAGTACTCCCTCAACAGCAAGCGCGGAAGTTCCGAAGGACGAGCTAACGTAACCAATTTGCCCAGCCCCCCATCCCACAGCAACAAGCACATAGGTGCTGATGGGCGAGCTGATGTAGCCGATAGCCCTAGCCCCTAGGGGTGTGGATGGTGACAACCTCCCAAAGCTTGGTTGTTTGATCGGTCTTCACGTGGAGGTGGGATCTCCCAACAAAGGCTGAGCCAACGCGTGGAGGTCGTGCCCTGGACTTGGGCAACGCATAGGCGCGGTCGACGAAATCCCACACCAAAGGCACGGGTGCTCCGTCGGGGTGGTGCCTCCAATGTGGTCGGCGCGCGGATGCAGTGGTCAGATGACCACGCGGTGGTCACGAGGTGAACTGAGAAGGCCTCCCGACTACGTCACCTGTGACGTGGTCGTGGGCGTCGATGTAAGAGGCAGCGGGGGTCGTGGCTTGTCGGCGAAGACTTTACCACGATGTGGTTGTACATGGCGATGAAGTCACAACTACGATGTGGCCGGAGAAGCGTCGGTGAAGTTTGAGGCATGAGGCGGTCGTAGATGTCAACAGTGTCTGGATCACGAGGCGGGCGTAGACGTCGACAAAGTCATGACCACGAGGTGATGAAACATCAGTCGACGGAGTCTTGACCGCGAGGCGGTCATAGACGTCAATGAAGCTGCGATCATGAGGCTCGCGGAAGTGTCCCACGACTACGTCGGTGAAGACATGGTCGTAGGCATCGACGAAGTTGACGACGGGGCGAAGACTTGCGCGTAGTCCGCCCGTCGAGATCCTCGATAGCTGCCGAAACCAAGATTACCGACGTAGTGTTGCTCGGGACAGCTAAGTTCCTTGCGCTTTATGCTTCGCGGAGTACGCCGAACACGCAAAGCTGCACCGTGCAATTTTGTCTTCCTTTTATTTTTATACTACGTAGAGTTGCCCGGGACGGCTAAGTTCCTGGCACTTTATGCTCCACAAAGTACATCGGACGCGCTAGGCTGCACCGTGCGATTTTTTTATACTCAGTAGATTTTTCTGGGATGGCTAAGTTCCCAACACTTTATACTCCGCAGAGTACATTGGGCGTGCAAGGCTGCACCGTGTAATTTTTTATACTCCATAGAGTTGCCTGAGACGGCTAAGTTTCTGTCGCTTTATACTCTGTAGAGTACGCCGGGCGCGCGAGGCCACACCATGTGATTTTTTTATACTCCGTAAAGTACGTCGACGCTCGAGGCTTCATCGTGCGATTTTTTACACTCCGTAGAGTTGCCCAGGACAGCTAAGTTCCCGATGCTTTATACTCCGTAGAGTACGTCGGGCGTGCAAGGCTGCATCGTGCAATTTTTTTATACTCCATAGAGTTGCCTATGATGGCTATGTTCCTAGCGCCTTATACTCCGCAGAGTACGCCGAGCACGCGAAGCTGCACTGTGCAATTTTTTATACTTCATAGAGTTGGCCGGGTGTAGGCTCAGATGACTAGGAAATGGTCGAGAGATGGGCTACAATCATGAAGTGATTGTGGCAAGGCACACAATATCATGGTCGCAGAGAGGGCCTACAATTACGAAGTGGTCGTGGCAAGGCTCGCGACCAAATCCTGCTCGTAGAAAAGCTTACGATCATGCAGTTGTCGCGGCAAGACTGATGACCATAGCATGCTTGCCACAGGGGCGTACTATCACGCAGTGGTCGTGGCGAGGCCACCGACCATAGCATGTTCATAGAAGGGCCTACGATCACGCAGTGGTCGTGGCGAGGCTACCGACCATAGCTTATTCGTAGGAGGGGCGTACGATCGCGATGTGGTCGTGGCAAAGCCCACGACCATATTCTGTTCGTAGGCAGGCCACGCACACGATGCACACAGCGCATGTGATGCCGTGGCTCGCGATGGCCGGCGCCAGTGGATACCACACAAAGTCCGATAGAGGCAACATCCATGCGGAGTCCAGCAAAGATCAGGCGAGGTGTGCTGTAGAACATGCCGTGTTTGACGGAAGTGATGTCCGTGCGGAGTCCAACAGAGGTCGGGCGAACTCCCGTGAAGGCCAAGCGGAGTTCAGGGGCAGCTACATCCGCGCGGAATCCTATGGAGATCGTGCGGAGTCCGATGAAGATCACACAAAGTTCGGTGGAGGTGACCTCCACGTGGAGATGACGGCGACGAGAAACGCCACCCCACCTGGGCAGGTGTGACGTGGCAGCCGCCAGAAGTGTCTTCGGATATGGCATCGCGCCCGATGCTAGGCTGACTCCCTAGTATGGTGATGACAGTGCATCGAGATCGACGGTCGTGCCGGCGCGGGCTTCATGGTTGACAGTCGTGCCAGCACGGGCGGCTTTAGCGACGATCGTGCCAATATTGGCGTCAGAGCTAGCTCCTCACGTCGGCGCTAACCGCTCACTGCCGGTGGTGCCCGGTCATCGCTGCCATATATGGTGTCTCAACTCTGAAAAATCGCCAGCACTGGATAATTCTTTCGGGGAGAACTTAAACTGCAACAGTATTTAAATTTCTTAACTGCATTATTTCTGATTATCTTGCAATTTCTTAAAGAGAAAACAATAGCTTTGCTTTTCCTCGAAGACAAAGCAAATTGTATCTGAAATTTCATCGACAAAAACAGTGACTTTGTTTTCAAGATATAACTTATATGGTTTCTGAACTCTGAAATTTCTTGAAGACAAAGCAATGACTTAGATAACATTTTGGTTGATGACCAATCTAATCATTTAGTAGCTAATACTTCTACAGGTGCAAGGATGAGGTAAATCCACCTAAGAAGGGTTACAAGTTCACAAACCAGCCTCTAAAGGACCTAGGCGTTAAATTCGCACCTGTGCATGAATACATCTATGAAGCAGTGAAATCCCTTCAAGAAAAGGGATTCATCCAGAAGACTTCTGGCGCCAAGGTACAAATCATACTATAAACCATATAACCTGCATCTAATTTGATGAAACATGCGGGGTTTTTTTTTTCTGATGACCATATAAGACTTCTGGCACACGCAGTCCTCATTGTATCATTTGTTGTTGCAGGTGCTAGACAGATGGAGTCTTCCGCCTCAAAAATCACCAGAGCCCATACTGATTTCGAAACTTTGATATGTTTCTGCACAAAGTAACCCTGTGATTCGCCGATTATCAGAATATGTAGTTTGTTCGATTTATTTAGATTTTACCAGACAGCTCTTGTATGTGGCAAACCGCAACTTTGTCTAGCACCCTGTTGACCTGCACTGCTGCTTGGAGCAGTAAAGAGCAATTTCAGTGAAGGTTCTGAAGATTTTTCTCAATCGGTCAACATCTGGTTGTTCATTTTGTCGCACTCAATGAGTAGAAAAAATCAATCAATCAGCAGAAATCCATGGAAGCGTGCTCAACTTGCAGTTAATTTCATACTGCTGGTCTACTTCTGCTTATTCTTGTTGACCTTGTATCTGTAGCTGTGAGTTCATTTTCGTTCAGCACACAGATTGATCACACTCCATGAACAAAATGCTTCAAATAGGATGAAGAAAAAAGTACTATGAGTAATAAATGATCATGAGGCAGAAATCTATTTTGTCAATTGCAACATCGTTTGATTAAACATTTGGAAGTTGACTACTAGAGTACTAGTGCTTCCTTGGGGGATTTATTATGCTATTACTAGTCATCACCTGTGCATTCACAAGGGCTACACGTTCTGAATAACGGCATTTTTTTGTGTTAATACTATTTATTTTTTAACTCAGAAGTTATACAAATTAGAATTTTAGATATGGGTTTTGAATGTTTTTAACATTTTATATCCATCCCTTCAATTTTCTAAGTTTAGTTCTTAATGTATATATTAGAGTACCATAATTTGTTTGAAATTTATACTTATAGATACCGTATTGTTGTTGGAATTTTAATTCAAAATTTACCTATATATCTATGAATACCACAAATTTTTTTGGATCTTTGTGATACCAAATTTGCTCCTAATTTTTATATATTGCAATACATAATTTGTTCAAAATTTTCAATTAGGAAATTATACATATTGACCACGATTTTCTTTTGAATTTTAATTTTAAACTTACCTTACGTATATATGAATACCATATTTTTTTTGGGAATTTTAATGCCAAATTTAATTCTTCGAACTAAGTTGAAACTTCCAGATATGACTTCAATATGTGTGAGACTCTTTTAAGTGATTAACTCAATCCATTATAGTGTCAATTAGGTTGCGATGTTAAAATTGTTTTTCCTCCATTTAATATGAGAATTGTTAGTTTTTTGTCGGCTTTGCATAGATATTTTTTTTTTCTTTCTAGGACAAAGGTTGAGGCTTCTAGGAGACCTCCAAGCCACTACAACAAAGTCAATTAGGTTTAAGGGAATAGGCTTATTTATTTTCTCGGCACTATTTTAGTTTTGGACCTGGTGGACCTCAAAAATTAAATTTGGATGCAGTATATATTTGTAGTATGACGTATGAGCATCTACACGTACACCTTCTAGCTTGTTAATTGTTTGTGTTGCCTACCTTATGATTTTTCTGGGATCCGTGTAATGCAGCTACAACTTTATGTCATTGCATGTTTTTCGGTTAGTTCATAGGCACTTTGCTTGATGCAAACAAAAATATTTTGTTTTCTTTAATTCATGTTGTAGAGTCTGTTTTTTTCGGCTTCTAAAAGTGGCTTTTGAATTTTGTTACAGTACCTAACTTTTAAACGGAGTATTTTTTTTCAAGACATGGTCTATAAGTTAATTGTAGTACACATTAAAAACCCAACATCTGTATAATCCAAAATTGTAAGTGATTATTTCTTTATCCGTAATCTTTATCGCAAACAGCTAAAATTTAAAATTTTCAACTAAAAATTAGAAATCATAACCATATTAAATAAGTCCGTAATCGAAAACTAATTAATGATGCAGCGTGTGATGAAGGCTCCTCTATCCTATGTAGGACTGCGAAGCCTTATCGCACGCCTAGTCCCGCGATTTTTATCCGTCCGATCAAGCAACGCGGCAGCCAGCGTGCGGGATCGACCGACAGAGGCAGCACGGTGTGCCCGTGGACAAAATAAAATGGCGCATGCTACTGGAAGCGGATTCTACACGACGGGTTGGGTAAGGTTTTGCTGGACCCAGCTACAGGGACTGGGTCACTTGCACTAGGGTCAGCAATGACCAAGGTATCGGACGCCAAAACGACAACACTTGTTAAGCCTTGGGCAGCCGTGCCTTGCCAGTTCAGGAGGACTTGGATCGCATGCAGTTGTTACTGTGTCTGCAGTATAAGGGTATCAGTAGTGTATAAGATTTTAATGGGTCTTAAGATGGATCTCACTTAATTCTTAAGGTCCCCTCTATTATGTTTAAGACCACCACTAGGCTCTAAGGAAGGGTCCCACTTAGGAGAGAGAAGGACAGAATACACAAGAAAAATTGTATTTTAATGCTTATGGCCAGGTCTTTAGCTTGAGAGCTGGTCTTAAGCCTTTTTTGCTTATGACTTTTTTAAGGTCAACCCTGTAATGTATAAGGTTGACCTTAAGGTGGCTTAAGACCCCCTTTTTCATACATTATGGATGCCCTAAGTGCAGCATCTTAGCCATTAGAAACTGACCCAACATCCTACAAATAGGCAGGCTCTTCTCCTTTTGCTCTCATCTAATTTTTTTGCTGGATTCATCTTGACTGTAGTTGATAGTTTATGATTGCAGTTGATGACTTTTAGTCATAGCACAAGTACTTATACGAACAAACCAAATGCTGAACTTTTGTTACCGTGCCATGAAGGAATTGCTATGTCATTGGATATATATATATATATATATATATATATATATATATATATATATATATATATATATATATATATATATATATATATATATATGAGCCTAGTGCAAAATGGTATTTGATTGCAAAAGTGCAAAACTTCTCTACAACCATCGGATGCATTATGCGGATTGGATCAAAGAGGTGGAACCCCACTCATTTAATTCATTTAATCAATCTTTCACAAAACCCTGCATAGATTAAGTTTTATGGGGTGAGGTTCCACCTTCCTTGATCCGAGTAAATGCAGGCGGATCGAGATAGCTCTTAGAAGTTTTTGCACTTTTGCATTGAAATACCCTTTTGCACTAGATATGCTCCATATATATATATATATATATATATATATATATATATATATATATATATATATATATATATTCTCAAAAATTATGGACATACATAGGTGAATTGCATTTTTCCTTCTTAAAAAAAATCCATCATGACCCAGTAGTGAGAAATTATTTTTAGGCTGGTAAATTGTAAAAAAAATGTAGATAGTAATTTAGAGCGCAACTCATGGTAATTTTTAATATTCTATTAAATTAAAAACTAATGATAATTTTTGAACTTAGAATGGTTACTTCTAAAAACTACAGGAAATAACTTAGGATTCAACTCATGTTAAGTTTTTTTGTTTGATTTTTTCGAAAAAAATGATGGTGCCACAAACTCATTCATCCTTAAGATGACAAATTTTTAACAGCCAATAAAGGATAGATGGGTCACACACTCGGGCTGAGAAAAAAGAGACAAAAAGGGGCCTGAGGGAGAATATTGTCCGTGAGAGAGGGACAAAATGAGTCGGGCTACGAGGGCAAGCGCTCAATGGGCCACACGGGGTGCAGGAGCTCAGTAGGTCGTGCGGGGGGATTCTGTGTGCGTTAAGACTAGGGAAATTTTTGGTTACTGAAAATTTCAGAATTTTTTGGGCGAAGAGGATGTGTCAGCAACAGGCAGTGTCGAGCAGCCCTAACGGTATGGTAGTACCACCGTAGGCAGGTGAAGCTCACCGAAACTTTTTGAAACTTATTTGAAAACTATTGAAACTTATTGAAACTTCTAGTTGAAACTTATTAAAATTTTTGGTTGAAACTTACCAAAACTTGTTGAAACTCATTAATTGAAATTTGATGAAACTTGAGTTTTAAAATCTTAAACTTGTTGAAATTTTGAGTTGGAATGTTCTAGAAGCTTCTAGAAATATGCGAAACTCACTGAAACATGAAACTTTTCAAACATTCTCTTGAAACTTGCTGAAATTATATGAAACTTATTGCTATATCGTTACAACAGTATATCGTTCTTTAGTCGTTCCCAATGCTTTTAGGTAGGACAATATGCAGAGTTAGCTAAAGGAGACATGGAGAAGATTGTAGGAGTACATGGAAACGAACCACAGTACAAGGCTCCAATACAACGTGCGGGGTGCAAAAGAAGAAATCTCTGATTAAGAGGGCTACTAGCCCATGGGGTGTGCTCATTTTGGCTTATATAAGCTGGCTTCTTAATTTTATCTTTTTTTGGTTTTTTTAGCTTTTTTGACTTTTTTTCGTATTCGTTTGTATTGTTTGTGATGAGCTAATCTGTTTGTTCTATTTTCAAATTTTTTAATTTAATTACACCAAAAAATCACCAGTAGCTACAGTGCAAAATAAGCCAGCTACAGTGAAAAAACCATAAGCCGGCTTATAAAAATCCAACTGAGTGCCCCGGCCTTGCTCAACTTGGCTTTTTTTGGTGGCTTATGATTTTTTTTACTGTAACTGATTTATTTTGCATTATAGCTGATGATAACTTTTTTGGCATAATTAAAATTTTAAAAAATAAAAATAAAAAATAGATTAGCCTATCATAAACAATAAAAGGAATACGGGATATAAAGAAAAGGTAAAAAAGCCTTAACAAAGTTAAAAAAATTAGAAAAACAAAAAAATTAAAAAATAGTGAACTAAAAGTTAGAAACTAAAATCGAGACTGTTGATTGCACAAAAAAAAAGATGCTGCAGTCACTAGGTATGATGCAACGCATGCCGGATGAATTGTGATAGCCAGGCAAATGCACTGTCACATCACTTTCTTTCCACCAATATTGGAACATGATAAGACGATGAACACTGCTTTTTCAAAAAGGCTATGAAATTGACACAATCGGAGCTAAAAGGCTATGCAAAAGCTTAAAACCCTTGCAACCTCAAACCCTTCATTTTATTTAGCAACTGAGCTGAAACATGGTGTGCAACATTTTCTTTTAATTCTAGTCTTATGTGTCAACGCTAGATCCCATATATGCATGGCGAGCAACACCGGTGTATACAAGTTTCGGAAGTGCTATAGCACATGTGACTGATTTTTGAGTTAAAATTAGTTAATTTCTTTGCTATATATGTAACATTTTTTGTTCATGTTTATAACATTCTTCTTCTATGTATATAGGGCTGTAAACGAGCCGAACTCGAGCGAGCGAGCCGGATCCGGGTCGAGGAGGGGCGTCGGCGGCGGGGGAGAGAAGGGGCACCGAGCGGTGGCGGCATCAGGCGGCCGAGCGCAGAGGTGGCGGCTTCGGGTCCGGTGGGGAGATCCGGATCCGACCAGATCCGGCGAGGAGGCGGTGGGGAGGTGAGAGAGGCGGCGGGAGGGGGCCGAGAGGGAGGAGGGGGACGGGGCGAGGAGCCGAGGAGGCGGCGGCGGGGCGAGCCGGCGGAGAGGCGGTGGTGGGGAGAGGAGGGCCGCGGCGGTGGGGAGGCCGGGGCGAGGAGGGGCGGCGGAGGAGGGGAGAGGAGGGAGGGGGGCGAGGAGGGGATGGAGGGGGCGGCGGTGGGGGAGAGGAAGGAGATGGGTGGGGGGAGAGGAGGGGCGGCGGCGGGGGAGAGGAGGGGGACGGCCGGACGGGGGGCGACGAGGGGGCGAGGGATTTGGGGCGGGCGTGGGGTGGGACTGGGGGGCGGGCGGGCCGAGGCGGGTGGGGGTGGGGAATTAGAGAGAGAGAGGCGGGGTGGGGGTGGGATTCGAGAGAGAGGCGGGGTGGGGACGGGATTCGAGAGAGAGAGAGAGAGGCGGGAGGGAGTGTGGGATTGTAGGGAATTGGGGGGTAAAAATATCTCAAGCTCGCGAGCTATTCGAGCTCGGCTCGGTAAAGCTCGCGAGCTTAAGATGAAGTTCGAATTCGGCTCGTTTGAAACTCGAGTCAAACTAAAATCGAGTTTAGAACGAGCCAAACTTGAGCAGTTCGTGAGCCTCGAGCTTTTTTTACAGCCCTATATGTATACAATATTTCACCATGCCTGTAACATTTCTCTGCGGAAAAATGTTGCAGACATCGGAAAAATATTGTAGACATATTGAAATGTTGTATACATGGTCGAAAAATATTACAAATATAAGCAAAAAACATATATGACCAAAAAATTTAACTAATTTTAACTCAAAAAACATACAATTGTTTTATAGACACTCCCTACAAGTTTAAGGGCGTATTTCATTTATTGGCACACTTAATCTAGATAACTTTGACTTTTCTTGGCATGCCTCTAGTTCATTCCTACAGTTACGACACAACACACTTTCTTAGCCCTATATATGGTTCACCTTTCAAAGTCATTTTCTTGCTAAAACTCACTCTGTCCACAAACGTAGATTGTTTTTTATTTTTACGGTCTCCAACGCAAAAGTTGGACTATGGTTTATTATCACAATATACTAGCAAAAATAATATATATATATATATATTATAAAAAATTTTGCAAGACAAATATAATGGTATTATTTTCATATAGTTAATCTATATATTTTATTATATGTTAATAATCAAAGTTTAAAAATTTTGATCTACGAAACCCACGACAACCTTTGTAAATTTGCCTAAGCTACGGCGAACAATTTCTGCGCTACAGTAGACACCCAAACAATGATGTGTCACACGATACAGTAGCTTAATTTCTCCGGAGAGATGCTATATATACACAAGAAGGTCTACGCAAAAATCTTCTCGCGAATAATTCACAGAAAAACGATGCATATCAACGTCTCAATTTGTTGAACCAGGAGCAAAAAATCAAATATTGTGTGTTCGTTTTGGGGGAAGATATAAAAGTCCGTAAAATGACCATGTAACAGACGTCTTAAGACATAGTTGGATGTTTCGATTTGTTCCATTCATTTACCGGCCAAATTCTGACAGCAAACAATGTGATAGATAGCTCAACCCACACTCGCAGAGTTCACTTAATTTACTATATAATATTCTTATCCGACATAACCACTCTATTCTATAAATCAGTGATTTATAACGTGTGAGAACAATATTATTGTTCACTTTACTGCCCCAAAAATATAATGTGAAGAAACTAAACAAGCAGAAGTAGCTATCTAATTAAGATTGAAATAATCTATCTCGGCGCAGGAGCATCGATCAGATCCAGTGATGGACCTATCAAGGGGCAAGGGAGGCAAGTGCTCTCACTAGGTTTTCTGAAATTACAACACATGTTCCTATAGGTTTATAAGAAACAAGTCTATAAACTTGTTTTTTATAGTAACTTACCCTCTAACGTGTTAGAGTCCAATTTTTAACGAAAACCTCCCTATTTTTTTTGTTGTTACATGGTAATTATTTTAACCCTCAACCTTTCTGGGATCACATGTCAATCCCTGTAATTTTACACAAAAAAACATTCAATTTAGGTTATTTCAGTAATTAAGATGTGAGAGTCTGGCCTGGAACACAACATGTCATATATGAAAATCAGTTGATACACAAATGTCACTAGCAGCAATTTGTACTAGGTGAATAGTAAATTTCAGTTATGATCGTACAAGCTTGCCATTGAGATAGGCACCAAAAATCAACAGATGAGTTCACTGGAGTTAATTGTGCAGGGAAGCTCTCATGAGCAGTAGTGTACGTACCGAACTAAACTCAGAGAACAATGCATTCTGCTGTTGCTGAACAGTTTCTGATGACGGGCATGGGCTCACTCATGGAGAAGGCAGTTTTCATCGCACTGAATATCACACCTAACACTTCATCGATCACACTCGACGATAGAAATACCATTTTCTGCATCTGTAATGAAAACCATTCAGCTGTTAATTGTCTTTTTGGAAACAATTAGGTCGATTCCTTCAGAAATTCTAGAAAAATTCCATCGTTCTAAACGGGGTGAACAAAACCAAACTACTTCAATTTCCTACTTCAATCCACAAAAGTTGACAGCAATTAGAACTCACTTTTTATTCATGTTTACCTAGATCTACATCTACACGCCTTGTATGTCTAGCTAGCTCCCTGTGTATACTATCAGATTGAAAAAGAAAAGGAACTATTCTGCAGGATGCATGCATCACATCATGCGTAGAGTTGGAGATCGAGATGTATATATAGGCGAAGGCTACCAATTACCTACGTACTGACGATAAGAACAAAACAGATCACGAATTAAGCGACATATAAGCAAAGCCAATGCCCCAACTGAAGGGCGATCCGACTTTTCTTTTGAGAAATTGGAGAAAATTTCCAACTGTAAAGGCTATTTTGAGAGATCATGTGCAAGGTCTAATATATGTTTATGATAAAAAGCTGACGCTCTGGTTTAGTTGAATTTAGATTTTGCGAAAGTTTCAGAAAATTCAGTTTTGAGAGACCAGGCAAGCAGTCAGACCGGTCATGGGCCTTTGGAAATTGAATGTCAAACACTTGTGTAGGCTTCTTTGGGGATGAGTTTGTATTTAGTGCAACCAAAACTGGAAACTGCACAGAGTTTAACCAAAACTTCAGAGAGCATATTTTATGGTGTATTTAAGTAGTAGATCAGTCAGTAAATGGGGTGGTCTGATCGACATGGTATCAACGATTAGACCGACCTAGTAATGGCGGTCAAACCAGCCGTTGGCAAATTGTTTTAGTCTAATTAGGATCAATGGTGATTGAGCGTGTGCATGGCATGGTTTCATGGGTTTGTTGTGTTATATTGCATGATACATGATTTTAACTAATGTGATTCAAGTACATAAAATTTATGCTCAAGATGGTTGCTTAATTAGTCTTTGAATGTGCAGGTGGATTGGAGAACGTTAGTGGTCAATGACAATAGACTAGGACTAAACAAGGGTGTCGAGGTCCGAGTGGTCATATAAGTCCAGGTGAGGCTACGTGGCTCAAGCGGGAAGTATAGAGAAGACAAGGATCGTGAAGATGTGAGTTTGTGCATGTGGTGCATTGAGTGACAAGGCCGATACATGAAGAGACAGTTCAAGAAAATCTAAATGCATGAAGATGTGACAGCTAGTTATTGAGCACTAAGGTCTGCATGTCAAAACATGTAAAGATGTTTTGAGGTGAAGGTAAAGACGAAGTCAAGGAAAGGTACTTGGCAGCTTCATTGAATGTATTTTTGTAGTTGACCAAATATCAGATTGGTGCCTTAATCAAAACCAAGGTGCAGAGAAACACAAAGGAGAAGTGGTTTAGGTCAACAAAAGCTGAAATTGACAAGTGGATCAATAACTAAAGTGTTAGCAGGTTGAGTCTTGTAAGCGCTTTTAGAAGCGTTCTTGAGTGTGTAAAATTGTGTTAGTGGGGTTGACGTGTTTTTTCGGTAGGCTTAATGGGTTGGACCCATTAGGGTTGTTGATGGTTATTAAGAAGGGAGGAGAGAAAATAAAAGATCCAAGGATTCTAGCTTTTTGTTTTATTACCTTATCTTCTTTCATGGTTGTGAAAGCAAGAACTTGAGAGAAAAGAGTGGTAGTTTGGCTGCATCCTGTAATTATTTATGAGTATATAAACCTCATCATCCACTAAAATAAATCAAAACTTTACCTCTATCATATTCTTGTTTGCGTTCTTACTTGGTTTTACTTATTCTTGAGTTAGATTTATTATTTCGGGTTGTGGGAGTTCTAACCCGATTTCTTGCTTAAATTTGTTTGTTAGGATATGTGAGAATAGATATGAAAGACCTCATACTTTAGATCCTCATGAGTAAAAAGTAATTTGAGTTTTACGGTTTTTGGTGTTTTTATGAATTAGATACGATTCTCTTCAATTTGGTGAACTCAATCCTAAGAACCTTATGATTCTTTATTAGTTTAGGTTCTTATTGCCTTGAACAAGTCTCATACAAATTTGAAAGTGTTTGAATGAGAATTGAGTAAGTTCTTGGTATTTAAAATTTTATCTCAAAAGGTTTTTCAGGTCTGAAAACAAGGGTCCAATCAAACCAGTCGTAGGCCGATGATAAATCCGGTCAACGGTTAGACCAGCCATGTGCAGTAGGCTGCTATTTTTCATTGGCTCTTATCTCTAGCTTTGTTTTGCTTAACTTAGTTGGTGTGATATGAACTTGGTGACTATCATAGTCATTGGAGTAAAGATTTTGAATACCTTAAGGAAAAAGGTTTCAGAAATCATTTACCCCTCTGATTGTCGATATCGGTCCAATATATTCATATCATATCAATATATAAAAGTAACTGAGAAGTAGATGGTTTATTAACATGGTGCAGACGTTTTTACTACTTGCTCTTTGTACAGCAACTATTTTGCCACAATGCATAATCACATGACCTTGACATCTATGGCTCGACTATTTCTTTAATATTCTATTTTTAATCTAAATAGTAAAGTACTAGCACTTGGTTTCATAAACGAGCCAAGCCTCTCAAGCTCGAGCTCAATAGAAACTCGAGCCGAGCTCGAGCAAGCCTGAGTTCGGGTCCAAGCCTAGACTTGGGCTCGAGCTTGACTCGGCCCAAGCTCAGTAGGCTCAATCTCGCCTTGAGTAAGTTTGGTAATAGTCAACAATTCAACATACACTAATTTTCAGCAATAAGAAAAGCTCATGCTCGAGCTTGGTGCGAGTAAGTTCGGTAATAGTTAACATGCAATAATATTTAATAGGTGAGAATAGAAACATTATCACAACTCACAATATAATAGCATGCATGTCTTAAAAGGAATAAATATGAAAGGGAAAACTCAGGGATGCAGGCAGACTATGAAATTTATCAGGCCTTGACGAGCTATTCAAACTCGGCTCATTGAAATTCACGATCTTGGAATCAAGCTCAAGCTCGGTTGAAGCTCTTACCGATCATTGATCAGGGCTATCTCCATGTTCAGCATCTTTCTGGGCCATGACTCGTGGTACTCAATATCGCTCATGTACATGACTAGTCCGATAACATCTGTAGAAAGCCGCAAGCATATAGTAACAAATATTTCAAAACACTACAAAAAGAAATGAATAAATAATTATAAAGAATACTATTACCAGACAGCATTTTATCCGGCCGTGCACACACGTCTTGGTAATCCATAAATTAAATCTCCTAGGGCATATAGGAAAGTCAATACGCCTCCCAAGAGTCTTTAACAATGAGTTTAAGTTAATGTAGAATTCAGACCAGATGGAAAATAACACTTGGAGAAGCATCTTTGTCGATTCAAATCCGAAATTTGCAAAATCGTACACTTTACCGGTCCGCAGCATCTCATTGAAACAGTCGGCTTGTTGTTCGTAGACCAATGCTTCCATCTTTGTTCCCTGCATATAGGATTAAGATAGTAATTTAGTAAGAATGAGCAGAAAATAGATTAGAAATCACAAATACTTACCAATTGATCTGTGAAATCACACGCAAAAAAATGGTTTCCATAGTAATTCTCTTGAATTTGTGATTTCCATAGAACTTTGGTGTGGATCACCTATGACGACGTACGGTATACCTGCTCCATTATTCCAACCTCGTCAAACCGCACTGATCTGTATCCCAAGAAGAAAAATATGAGGAAGAAGAAGAGACAACCAGACTGAGATGAATGTATTCACAATAGCAAAATTAGAACCGCAAAGGATCATTTGTGGAGAAGAGAAAGAGATGTGTGCAAGTGATGGTTCACATCTGGATTTATGTAGGCTGCCAAATTAACTGCTCATGTGGAGCCTAATGAAAATTTCAAATTTCAAAAGTTTGGGCTGAACAAACTTGGCCTAACAAATTTGGTTAGGCCGATCCCTGGTGATCTGACAGAGCCGAACAGAACTGGCAATCAGTTAGTTTACATGGTTGCAAATGCACAATTATGGCGGGAACCAGTGAAATTAATAAGCCTACTGAGAGCTAACCCCACCGAATCCAAATGTACCACATGCCTGCACACAGGGAGGGGAGCTAAGCTACGCGCGCCCCTGACCGACCGCACTGACCCTCGGTTTGCTAGCTACGCTTGCATTGCATGTGGCCTTATCCTTCGGCCAGCCACACCACCGACCAGATCTGACGAATCTGGGGCTTAGAGGCGACAGCTTCGATCAGAACATGGGCGATGGCAGCGTAAGCTCTCTGTTGTCATCGTAGCCAGCCATGCAGGGAGCACCAGTGGCGCTGAGACACAGAGAAATTAAGGGTTTAGGGCCGGGCCTACGGCTGACGGCGTCTTAGGGTAGGAGGAGACGGCTGGCGGTAAACCGTACCGATAGGGGATAGATCGACCTAGGCATACGATGAGTGAGGAAGTGATATGGGCATCCGCCGCCGCTGGTACCGTCCACATCGATGAGGAGGTGACCGAAGAGTTAGCAAGCATAGCGACTGAAATTGGGCACAGGAGTTGGCTTGGGCAATGGGGAGTGGGAGGAGGCGAGTGCTGTGGGGAGAGATGTGCGAGAGGAGGGGCAGGTGGCTTGTGCGGCGGTGAATAGAAGGGAAGCGTAGCAAGGAGAGATGTGTGGGAGGAAGGGAATTGGGGAGAAGGAAGGCGGAATCGATCGAGTTGTCAGACCCACTTGTCAGCGTAGACAGAATGTGAGAGAGAGTGAACATAATGAGGGGGAGGGGAACGACATACCAACATCACCACCAACTCCCACTTTTAAGTAATAGAGATTTACCGACGCGATACCACTTTGTAATAATTTTGTCAAATACCGTCATCTTGTCGGCTATCACCTTGTCAACAATTTTTTTACTAATCTATTCTTACCGTCAGGAAAATTTTAAACTACACTAGACTGGATTACTAAAGGGGTACAATAACAATGGCCCATTCACAAATAATCATTGGAAAAATTGTAAATCTTGTAGTGTTTTATCGTATCTGTGTATGTTCCAGAATGGGTTGTTCTAATTAAGATCATCTGATCCTAATTTTGAACCTAATCTTCTTGTTTATTTGAGTAATGGGATGAGGTAATCCATCACCAATTCACCATCTTACTCCATATCTCCGTATGGCTATAATTATAAAAGAAAATAAAACGAGAAATAAGGACATTCCACACAAAAAAAATCATGGAATGACCCAAGCATGACAGGCCACCCGTTTTAGAGAAGATTAATTATTCCTCAAACCTAGCTATGTATATAGCACCCCTTGCTAGATCACGGGTCTATTGGATAACAAAGACCGTCCATGTTCCACATAGAAGGAAATACAGATAGAGATTGGCACACATGAAAGAACATGCATGCCCTTTTCCATGCATTTCATGGCTTATTCAGGTTGGTTAATTAGGATGGTAGAACCAGCGAAAAATATATCGGTTCAAAAAATTTATCGCAGTGCAGCGATATGACCAATAACCGTTAATTACCAGAAATTTTGGAATTTTTCGAACGAAAATTTTAAATTGAATTTTGATTTTTTTTAATTTTTAGATGAATTTTAATAAATCCAAAAATTTTCGACTAGCATAAAATTTTACCTGTCCCTGCCAATAAGGCTGATAACTGACGAAATTTTGGTGATAGAAATTTCCCTAGGTAGAACATGTAACTTAGCTTGCTTATTCCCTTTCTACGTGCCCAATTATAGGGGCATTTGTATTGGCTTTTGCTAATAGATTTTAGCTATAACTTATGACTTTTTGACTAAAAATGAATAGTAATGACTGAAAGAAATGGTTTTTAGAATAAGGCAGCGAGCGGTGGAAACAGTAAGAGAGAAATACGTACACATGACGAGAGTAAGAGAAGTGAAGAACGTGATGCCCCCGTGACCTCTGTCTTATCTCCGGAGGGAGAGAATAATGAGAGGAGTGGAGAAATCATTTTGAAAAATTAGATATTTATATTATCATGTGGTTTACTAAGTAGAATCTAGAAGTAGAAGGTAATATAATTATGTACATACTCCTTCCTATGTGGAGTATATGCATGTACAACGGATTTGGTGCATATGTCGTACGTAGGCCCACAGGTGTAGTTGATACGTGAGATCCTTGTCTCTTAGAAAAGTACACATACATTGAAACACACAAAGGGAAGATATAGCTAGGCCTTTCTCCGAACATGCAGTCCATATAATTAAGCAAATACTCTCGCTAGACTACTTTTATGATTTTTCTTACATAATGGTTTACTGGCTCATCAGGAAGTAAAAGATAGGTTTTAATCAAAATTCAGCCACTTCCATGATTGAACACGGACTTTATTTAGAAATACTCCCTTCATATAATTCTAAATCATATATACGTGCCTATATGTCGAATTATTTACATATTGTCATAGCAATGTACAATTGAATTAATTTTAATTTCTACATGTTTTCTTTTCACACATCTTTCCTTTGTAGAAGCATCCAATCAAAACAAAAAAAATTGCTACATCATAAAGAATATGCCACATGCCAATTTCAAATTTGTTTTGATGCAAGTAACATAAGCACTAGGATATTGTACAAGTACCACATAAATTTTTGTTAATTTTTAAAGAGACTCTCTAGTTAGATAACATAATATTCATAAATAAAAGAGAAAATTTGCTTAGTTCCATTCCAAATATCGATGTGTAGGAAAATGCATTGTGGACCTAACACACGGTTGAATGCCATCGCAAAGCCAGAAATGCTAGGAAATACCCCTAGTGAGGGTTCCATGACCGGCACCGTTTAGGGGTGCAAAAAGACCATTTTGCCCTCGCAAAATTGTTGCTCGGTGGTGCTAAAGAAATGGTCGTTTGGCAACAAAGGAGTCAGCAATTGCAGCTATAAAGTCAGCCATTCCTCAGGCATTTCTCCAGAAATGTTCTCCTCCCCCTCCTAGCAACGTAGTCTCACCAAAACCAGTTACAGAAAATAGAGAATAACCAAGTGCTCAGTAACATACTTTCCAGAATAGCCAACAGAACAGTCACACTATCCAAAGCATAAATTCCAAGATTACCAACAGAACAGTAACATAGTATCCAGAACAATAATAACCAAGCCCAACTTTCGGACCGCACTAGACGCTCTAGAATAGCCAAATCTTACACAAAATAACATTGCTGACAAGGATCAGTCATCTTGATCGGACACACAACAGATCAGTCATACTAGGGTTGCTTTGCTGCTTTCCTTAGAGAGTTAAAGCAGCATGTTGTACTTCAAGTACTCGCTTCCTGCTCCTTGTAAGCGCACCTAGGCTGGTGGTGGTGTTGGATTCTACATTAGCTCCCTGTGGAGTGTTACCGCCTTACTACAACATGAAATGGTCAACCTAGTAGTGAAATGTAGTGCAAGAAAGGAACTGATATGTTAGGGCATTTTACTTTGAAAATGAGGAATTGTTGGTGGTGATGGCAGTGCAAGAGGAGCATTGGTACTTATCCCTGATCTTCCTCTTCAGCTCCTTTGGTCCAAGGGTAGGGTTGTCCGTAAGCCAGTCCATGACATGAGATGCAACACACTGGTATGAGGCCATCTTGTCTCCAGCAAAGCTTGTTGAGGTACACTTATGATCTTCTTCAAGTACCTTGACATTGGCCACCAAAAGGAACACATGTTAGAGGCAGTAAGAGCATCAAACAATCATCCAGCAAAAAAGGACAAAAATGAACTAACCTGAAAGGAATGTCCATCTTGGAGCCTGGAAGCATGGATCCTCCATTTGCAATCAGGATTAGTGCATGATGCTCCCAATTTAGTCTTGTCACTATAGTCAACACCAAATTCAAAATCTTTCAATATTGCATAATGCATAAGAGCTCCTTTAAAAGATATTTGATTAAGAAACACTATCCCAACTTATATGGTTGGACTTACAATAATAGGGCATGCCTCACTACCTCAGGTGCCTCCATGCCCACATCTAGTGGCACCTCATCAAGAGCCTCCATCCCCACATGTGGTGGAACCTCAACATGCACCTTAGGTACAAGCCTACCTGTACCAATGATGCCATAAGTCCCCTCATCATCTACTCTCACATAGTCCTCATCCTCCATTCCTGTGGATGGTTGCTGAGAGGGACTCTCAGGAGCACTACCTATGGACAGCTGTGGAGAGGGACTCTCAGGAGTACTATATGCATGTGGACTACTATTGACAGGGATTTTCAACAACACTTATGGGCTATGAGGCTACCTATAACAACATGGTAGCTTCAATTGGCATGCCTAGCAATCTCTCTCCTAAGCACATCGGCCCTACATCCATAATCGAAACATTGATCTGAACTGCTTTCTCCACGAAGCACATCTCAAAGACATCAAGAAGTTCAGTATCAAAATTAATAGAACATAGCTCAACAATGCATTTATCCTAGAAAAAACATGATATATATATATATATATATATATATATATATATATATATATATATATATATATATTACTTACTACCCCACATGAACTTATCGTGTAAGTAGTCAACAATAGTCAACAACGAACATTCCTCCATATCTACCACCTTATTGATGATTCTTGCCTTCTTGTACTCACACCTACCACTATCATCTTTGCACATGTATGATTCCATCCTAATAGCTAATATGAACGCCTTCACAGGGTCCATCCTACTGCAATAAAATCAAAACACAATAGTGCCCCCACAAAGTTAGAACCTACACAATTCATAACATGCAAGAACAAATAGAACTACGGAATGTGCAACATCGTGCAAAATTTTTAGTGCAAATCGAGACCCCAAAATGCACCCGAACCCAAAATGACACAGCATAATAGCACATCCAAGCAAACACCATAGAAATCCCTAAACACAGAAGGGGATCAAGACATTACCTGTTAGGAATCCACTCCTTCGAGTCCATCAGGTCCTCCTCCTCACTGAGCCGATAGTGGTCGTCGAACGACCGCCCTTCAAGGAGCCACAATGCGCTCATCGCCTCTGGAGGTTTTCCAGGCAGGGTCGCTAGAAGAGTGCGGCCTTCACAGTGGATGAGGGTGGAGGGGTCGCAGTGGCATGCCATGCGGCATCCCAGAGTGTGACGCCTCACTGTACCGTATTACCAGGGACTTTGTAGGGCTAATAGGTCCCAATTCACCCCAACTAGAACTAGCCATCATATGGGCCCTCATCTCTCATCTCATGCATGAGTGAGGGGGCAGAGGATCTAGGGTTCCGTTGGGGGAAACGCGGCTGCGGTGGAGGGGAAAATGGTGGTGGGGGGGGGGGGATAAACCATTTCTCCACCTCTTCACTTTTGTTGCAGTGTGCTGGGGGTATGCTCGGGATTTTAGTGCTTTCACGCAGCGGAACGCTGCCCAAATGGCACCGAGGGATGGAACCCTCATGGCAGTGGCATTTTGAAGCTTTTTGGCCTTCGTGATGGCAATGGTCTATGTGTTCAGTCCACAATGGTATTTTTCAGCATGCAAAACTTTTCGATAGCACTGAGCAAATTTGCCCTAAATCAAATCCTATAGCTCTTACATGGATCTGACTATATCTGTCTCTACGGTTGGTGTAAATTTTATTTGGACCCGGCACACATCCTTTGCACATATGCAATGCTATCATATGCTTCTAGATGCGAACATCTCCACAAGATGTATGGGGAAGAGGTCATGTCTAGAAATTTGTGAAGAACAAGGGTGCACATAAGTACAAAGAAATTCTAGACGGGAATCGAAAATGTGAAAATGGTCAATTTCTCATTGAACTCAAAGGAAGTAAAAGAGAATCATATGGAAACAAAATATCTTATTTAGAATCAACAGGCAAATGCAAAAACGAGAGTTACTAAATAGTTTATTCGTCATGCATGGTAGGCATGAAAGAAGGAGACACAATTGATCAAATCAACCTAATGAACCCACCAAAATAACTAAAATTTGTATTACACCAAAATAACTGAAATGTGCAGTTAGCCACAGAAAAACAACCACCACACAAACAAACTAAGCAAAAATGTTGACAATTCAACGAGCTAAAAAAAAAATAACACTCACCTATCGAAGGGGTCTGTCTATACGTCGAGTAGTAACTTCGCTAAAGAATACATCACCTTGAATCACATCAACTCGGTCCTGCAAGAGGCTAGCTTTTACTGTGTGTCACTCATTTCTCCACACAAATTGCTCTAGCTTTGCATCTAGGTAGTTTACTACTCGTCGCAATTCGGATGGATAAATATTCACACTTATTTCTATGTATGATTTGCGCCTGTCTCTTCAAGAAAGAGGATGTGTTCTTCTGAATCTTGGACAGGTTCAGTTAACCTAGCACGCATATCTAACAATGGATGCAAAGAAGTGTAATTTTTTTGCTTAAACTTTACTTTTAGTTAATTCTCGTGGGTATCCATCAACTTCTCAGTCAGTAGAAAAGAAGGTTATCCAAATGCAACCGATAAAACATCTGAAAGATAGCAAAAGTGGCAGCAATTTACTCATCCGAAGGAGGTACCAGCTAGTCACAAACACAAGGGAGCTAAAGAGATCATGGTATAGCTACTAGTACCTTGTGCAAATTATTGGTGTAGTTGCTGGCCATTAAATCATGATGCACTTGTCCTGAAAAAAACAAAAGAATGATGGCAAATGGATCACTCATGTGTAGCAGTAAGGACCACAAGCAAGCAAGGTGCGTTTTGAGATCAACCAGATCTCATCACCAAACGCATGTAATTAATTAACCAACCAGATCTCATCACCACAAAGTAAACAAAACTCTGAAGAAATGAGACCAAAGGAAAAGCAAACAAACACAAGGGAGACAGTCATGCACCCCCTCATCAGTGACACTGCAACAGCAGAAGTTACAGTGCCCCTTTTACAGTGTGTGTGAGAGAGGAAGAGAGCAACAAGATCCAAAGGCCAAAGTGAGAAAGACAGGGTGCCTAACCTGAGATGCAAGCCAGATCTGGAAAAAGCAAAGTGAGGCCACCTTCCATGTCAAATATGGCTCATCTCTTAGCCTACTCCGTGCACCATTGTTTTTACCCCAACAAGAACTTGATCAAACCCCACCACCATGGCCAAACACATGCCTAAGAACCTGAAAACAAGAAAACAGGCAAGAGAGGGGGTAAGAGAGAGAAAGAGAGAGAGAGAGGATGCAGTTAATTCTGCTGATAAATCCTCACAGTGTTGCAGTGTACTGGAGCATCTCCATGCTTCAGCTCCCAAGGCAATGAGTACTACTGCAAGAGAAGAAATAACATTTGGGGATGAGAAAAACAAGTGGCAAAGCCAATCATTTATTCCAGTACTACAAAGCCTACAGCTGCTACTCCTTACCATGACCACCAGCATCCGTAGCACTCGGCTCGGCAGTAGTTCCCACGACAACTGGACTGAAAAGAACAAAACAAGGGAGACAAAAATGTGTGCGCACATCCAGGAGATAAGCAAGCGACATGATAAAAGTCGGAGAAAAGCCAGAGTGTGTGTTCTGTCTTTTGTGGTTGAGTTTCTCTCTATCTAGCAGGGTTAACTTCTTTCAAGTGAGATCAGAATGTTTAGATTGAATTGAATCGAATTGGCTTCACAAAACCACTAGTGGATCTGGATGAAAGGCAAATCCCAAAATAGAGACTGGCAGAAAGAGGAGTGAGCACAGGGCGAGGACGACATAGGTATTATGCCGACTGCCATGCCGTGTGCTCACTCTCTTCTGTCAATCTCTCGAGAGCCTCTTTACACCAAGAGCTCCTCTTATTTCATAGATTTACTGCACAATCGATGAACAACCTTCGAAACACACCATGCAAACACAAACAACCAAAAAACCCAAATAAAACTCTCAAGACACGAGGGGAAGAACAAGAAATGGGAGTGGTTTTGTTGTTCTTGCATTGGGTGAGCGCCCGCCGTACTGGAATTGAAAGGAGGGGTGGTGAGAGAAAGGGCTCCCCCTCCCTCCCTCCCTCCCTCCCTATCTCCGTGTTTGGTTCTTGGAGCTGGATGAGATGGGTGACTGTATTTGTACCTCCCTGAGACCTCGCAAGGATTGAAGTACTACTAGGAGCACCGCTGCCGCCAGCATGTAGTTCCAATCAGCAACAATTGACACTACACAGTGTGCATTTTGTTGGGAGGAGCACAGGGTACCAATATCCCACCCAAAAAATTAAATTAAGCCTGCCACTGTTCATAGTACGATCACACTCCAGCTAGTAGTAATCCCCAACGAGGTTTTATTAATCTGATGGCCTTGGTTAGATCTGAGGGAGGTGCAGGGAGATGGCTAATTTTATAATACAAAAATTAGGCTGTCGATTTCCATATCTGACGCTTTGGAAGGTAGTCTGGCCCTTGCGTCGAATTCGACGAAACTGGCCTATAGACTAGCAGTGATTGGCTAGAGCTGTAGTAGTAGCTGTATATGAAGGCGTAGTCAGTCTCTTCAGTCCTCACATGAAATCGGCCAAACATCACTGATCTGTCTCGACCTGCTGGCCGGATGGTTGGTGAGAGCATTTTGTCTACATTTCTAGCTAGATAAATCTACCAGCAGCTAATCAATCTTCTTCCCGTCAACCAATTCAGTCCCATTGGCGGCTGAAAACCATGGTTGAAAGCCCCTATCTGGAGTAAAAAAATTATAGGAATCGAGAAAAATTCTCGCATTCTAGATGGTAGAATGCTCACCTCAATTATAATACACCCAAATATTAATGATGATAGTCCGTTTGTCAATTAAGTTATCACTTCTGTATAGTATATATTGAAGAAATTAAAGGTCCAACATCCAAGAACCGTATGATCTCAGGCATTAATAAAGCCATTTCTTTTTTGTTGCGATGTCATGAAATAAGGCCTATATGTAAGGATACATCAAGAAGACTAATCGACTACGATATCAACGAGATGGATATATATATATATATATATATATATATATATATATATATATATATATATATATATATATATATATATATATATATATATATATATATATATATATATATAGGAAAAACATCTTTTACACCCACCTTTAATATACCACCTATACAAATTTGAAATACTCCTTTATCATCTTAGATATACTCATATACTAATTATAAGATACTCCAATGTGAATCACATGAAAAAATTGCAAAGGAGTCTATAGTTTTTAGTGTATTTTGTAAATGACTTTATATACGTACATAAAAAGGAGTATGTCAAAAAAATATACATACTACCTCTAAAAAATTATTCATACCATCTAGATGGTCTTAAATACTCGTATACTACACGTACATACCCTCCGTTACGCGAAATACTCCCTACATTGTGAGATACGACATATGGTATAATTACACCCGAGTGTAGAAAAGAGCTTATATATATATATATATATATATATATATATATATATATATATATATATATATATATATATATATATATGAATCATATGGCAACAGTGAGTGTGAGATAGATCGCTAGCTAGCTGAGAAGGGGGTGTGAATGTTCGGTTATGCCCCCCAAGATTAAACAAACTAGCAACATAAGCGTGGCGCCACGCCACGCTAGCCTCCGTGTGAAACAAAGTAAAAAAGACGAAAATTCATAAGACCGGTTTTTCTTTTAAAAAACGAGGACATGTGCGTATTTTCAAAGAAAGCGAATGTTTTTTTTGCATAAAAGGGTCCATTCGCTTTCTGCATAAAAGGATCTGCATAATCGTGGGGCATTATCCAAAAAAAGGAGGGACCTCCATGAAAAAACTAAGAGCTCGGACATAATTTCGGAGGAGCGGAGGGGTTTTTTCGCAAAAAATGAGGTGGTAGGGGTCTTTTCGAAAGAACCAAGGGCATGTATGTAATTACTAAAACGCCGAGATTTTTTTGCAAAAAAAGGCCACATGGCCAGGGCGCCCGCCCGGGCACTCCCCTTCTCATAATATACGGGGTATTAGCCATGAATTATCTTCGCATGGCTTGATTTTCAAGGCTACAAACTATTACAAGTTTATTTTCCCAGTGGTCATGCATCAACTTTGCATATATTCAGATTTCCACATATATTTGTCACATAGTTCATAGGCTGATTGTAGGACCCGATATGATAATTAGATGGGGGTGAATAAAAACTTCAAAACTAATCTCTCTGGATGATATTCTAAAACCTTCTTTCTACTAGCTACTAGAAACTAGGAAGATTATATTAGCCCATCAATAAAGAACTCGCCAAAGTGCCAAAGCAAAACAGAGTTCAACATCTAGACCTGATCAGACTGCTATTGACATATCTGTTGGACCAGCCTTTGGCTAGTGGTCTGACTGCCAGGGAGCCAGTCTGACTGGTCTCTTGTCTGACCGCTGGTATGGTGCGGTTAACTGCTCCTCTGATTCAACCTTGGAAATCAGTCTGAGACCAACCCCAAAAAAAGGTGCAATTCTCAAAATATAAGTCCAAATGACTTGAGACTTTGCATACACCTTATTAAGTATATTAGCAACCTAATCCATCCAAGGTTTGCATGGATTTTAGCCAAAGTTTTAACCTTTCCTTGAGACAAGCAAGACTGCATCAAAATGGGCAAAACTCACGAACTCAAGAGATGACTTGCTTGTAGATTTGATATGGCCAAGATGGCTCTAGATAGGTTCCCATATATCACAATATGAAGGATCGAAAACGGCAACAGAGGGGGGTAAATGATGCCTTTTAAAATCGCTCCGAGTATTCGCACACAAATCCTACACTCAAAAATTCCCTCTCAAATCCTTGTACTTCGATAGCTATAACAGCTATGAAGTAAGATCAGCTATGAAGTAAGAACGAGTGCTCAAGTGAAAACCAAACTACGGACTGACAAGAAAGATGTCTCAAGCTCGGTCAACTGAACAACAGAGACTGGAAGCCACAGAGTAGGCTTGACCGAAAACTTAACATCCAGAAAGAGAGCACAATTTCTTTGTTTAATCATAAGCTATCTAACCGAAAAACTAGAGACCAGACTTGAAAGAAGATAGCAAAAACTGAAGCTAAGGACTCCAGAAAATAGCACTTAAAACAAACTAGAAAGTGCAAGTAAATAGCTAAAAAAACAAAAGAGGAGAACAGCACACAACAAATCTGCAAACACCGAAAGAAATGATTCTCCCCTGGCCGAAACTTTGAAAAGAAAACAGCTAATAGATTTGGGCCAAACTGCTGCAGAAACAGATACTAAAAGAAGTCTAGAAGCTGTCCAAAAGTTGAGACATGAAGCTGAAAAAGCACCTGTAAAGAAAAAGTAATCAGAGTACTTCTAGCTGCAGCAACACAACCTGCACACTAGCTGTCCAGAGCAGTCAATCCTGCCGAAATGCTGAAAAGAAGGGTGCAGATTTGGACTGGAAACTAAACTGGAAAATAGCAACTAGGTGCAGCCAACCACCACAGAATGTCAGGGATCAACTAGTAGCAGCCGAACAGAATTAGCCTTGATATATCCGGCCTAAACTGCTGAAAAGACACAGCACATACAGCAGCCAACCAGCAGAAAATGCACAGAGGAAGACCTGGCACAACAGCAAGAATCAAAGCAGGCCGAACAGGACTAAGAACAGCAACCATACAGGGAAAAGAACTAGCAGCCGAACAGCAACAGGACTAAAAGAACTGCTACCAACCCAACACAAATATTGATAGCTCTTTACAGATTGATGAGGCAGGGAACCAAAATAAAAGGAACATCAACAACCGAACACATGAAGTGCAGAAATCTGGCCGAGCACATGCACTGCTGCTTGCTGCCAAAAATAACGGAACTTGCTGCTCCTAGCAAACTCCAAGAATCACATCAACAGCAGACAATGAACAGCAACCTGCTTCAGAACATAGCCTCTACCAACCGAGCACTGTAGAAGATGATGTAGCCGAACAGCAAACAGGATAGAGAACCGCAGTTGCTGGAGGTAAACTACTGGACCGAACAGCCTGGACACCAGAGGGCACAGAAGCTGCAGCTGGCCGAAAATAAAGTAACAAAACAGAATTGAGAACCTGCTGCCCAAAACTTCAGATATGCGCAAGAAGATAGTAGCTTAAACAAAAAAAAACAGGGAGATAAGAGACTCATGTATTCTTGCTATTACTCTTGGGAATAACTGGTAACTAGACCTTGAGAATTTCCCACCACAGAGCTGTTCTATTTTGTAACAAACAAAAGAACTCAAATGGATGCAAGGAAAAGAATGATTACATGAGATATTTCTACAGCCAACTCAAATCTTTCTCTATCACTCACACCACAAAAACTGCTGCTACTAGCAAGAAAATAATTCACAAAGAAGTAAATAGCCATAACAACATAAATACGAGAACTTTCATATTGAGACGAAGAGCGATGAACGATTAATATATATGAATGTTTACATCAACTCTTCCATGTCTCACTCAAGAACACCCACAAGGAGAGAAACAAATAGAACCCTAAATCTTGCATAAAAATTTCTCTCCCAAGACCACAAGCATTAGGAAACCCTAATACTCATACCTATTTCTCTTTCTCTCTCTCTCAAGTGCAATTCTCCACCTAGAGAGCACCTCTATTTATAGCCTCCACTAATGGGTTTACAAGCACTTTACCCATTAGGTCACACCAACTCTCCACTAATGGGTTTACACACATTTTACCCATTAAGTCAAACCTACTCTCCGCTAATAGATCATT
Organism: Melocanna baccifera; assembly: GCA_036346265.1. NCBI lineage: Eukaryota > Viridiplantae > Streptophyta > Magnoliopsida > Poales > Poaceae > Melocanna > Melocanna baccifera. The sequence continues at coordinate 33,291,985 of CM070679.1, read as the reverse complement.
ACCTAATAAAATCCATTTTACCCATTCTTTCTCAACCCAATCCGCTTCCTTTTGTGCAGCCTTGCGCATTTACCAAAATGCCCCTCCTGCACCTTCCTGGAAGCTTTCTCGTTTCTTGCCACGCATGCCTCGCACCCACTTCGAGTCCTCGCCGTCTTCGACACATCCCGACCGCTCTGACCTCAGCACCGCCTGTGCTTAGTCCGGTCACCCGTGTCTCGCCACGACTCCGTCTCAAAGTCCTGCAGCCATTACCGACAAGAAAACACATTACGTAGCACCGCACAAGATGATATAATTAAATATCCGCATCAGTAATTAGCATAAAAATACCCGGAACAAACTCAGACTTTTCAGAATACGAGTCAATTACTCATCACACAACTGGAGCTACCTCTACATGGTCTCTCAATCTCCCCCTTGATGCGTATATTGACAAACACAGAAAAAGCATAAAGTTGAGTTTGAAAGTCAAATATGGTCTAAAAGAATGTCAAGGTAACTAAGACCATATCGACAAAAGAGAAAACTGGAGCAGAAACTGAAAGTGCAAATTTTTCTGCAAAACTCCAGAAGGCTTTTTCTCTAAACTTCTCCCCCTTTTGGCAATAAATTCATCAAAATGCACGAGAGAATGAAATAATTGTGTGTTCTTTATTTTTAAGCATTCGGAGCCATGAAGATTATCCATAATGATTTTTCAAGTATTACACCAAGCCATAATTCATAAGACTGCTACCAAGATCATGACGATATATGTATAGAAAAGCTAAACCAATTAAGTCATAATCTGTGAATTAGTTCAATTTTTGAACATGTCAAGTTAAACACGATTTTAGTCTAGCTAGAGGTATCCAAGGATGATGCAAGCCATGTCAAATAATCTAAGTGAAATCAAGAAGCTAATATTGAGCCGGTTTAGAGTGCTATAAGATGAAGAAAGACTCAATTGTTTAAATACTTGGTTTTTTGTGAATAAGCAAATTTAGCACAAATGACTTTTTCTAAAAATCATATTTGGTTTTATCTTAGCAAAGCAAGTCCTGGACTAGGAGCCATCCACAACTGCCTCCTAAGCTTCAACCATTTTCACAAAATTTAATTTCTTAGCCATGTGCTAGATCTCAAGCCTTATGCGATCACTCCAAGCGAGAAGCTTAAGGAATTGATCTTGGTCAACCAAAACTCCCCCTGAGTTCATGCCTAGTGCAATGACAAGCCGTCTCATGAGAGTGAATTAGTGAGATCAGTTTTTTCGCATAAAAAGAGATCACTTTGCTTTTGTTGCATTTAGTCCTTAGACCAAGGAGTTAATGATAATTCATGCTTCATAAAAAACACAGCTCAATATAAAGCTCAACAAACATTCAAGACTCAGCTCAACCTATTTGACATGGCATGAATCATAAAAGGATAACTAAAGACAGACTAGTCTCAAGAGCTACCATGACATGAATTAATTCAAGTTGTGCAATATTTAATTAACTTATCATGGCAAAGACTATACTACACATATAAGATCATGATAAATCGAGCAATTTTAGCATAGATCATGGCAAGATGTAAGTCATGGAAAACAGATCATAATTGGATAATAATCAAGGCTCCATGTAGTTATATGACAATGCAAACTGAAATGCAATAAAATCCAGCTCCCCCTCAACATGAGATGCATTTTTAGTTCAAGTTAAGTTATGTCAATATGAAGATCTAGAAGCTCCCAAATAAACTCCCCCTGAACCAAAACAATAAAACGAGAAGCTGGCAAAGAAATCAGGCAGTCCTTAAAGCATAGACAAAATATAGATGATACTATAGCTTAGACTGACTCTCATCTACCCTATGAGACTCTAGGACTATCAGCTGGTCTTCTAACACACTAGGGAGTAAACACGTTCCCTGTCTATCCAAGGGTGGCCCAACCCTCGCTAGACCTATAAGAAGTGAGTAAACTCAACCTAATGAGAAGAGAGATAGCTAATAACCAGCATCCTAGTATCACAAGATGAGAGGAAGAAGACTGAGCAACTAGACGAGAGATGCACTCTAATCTATACTGAAAGGACTAACCCGAATACACCCTTATGCAAATGCAACAAAGAGAGACAGAAACATATAAACATGATAAAGCATAAAGTACAAAGCTCCCTCTCACAACAATCCATACGGGCAGACTACCCCAAGCTCTCCCCGCAAGGCTGAAAACCTAGAGCTATCCAAAGGCTTGGTGAAGATATCAGCCAACTGGTGGTCACTCTCCACAAACTGGAGCACTATGTCACCCTTCTCCACATGGTCTCTAAGAAAATGATATCTGATATCAATGTGCTTGGTCCGAGAGTGTTACACTGGGTTCTTAGCAATGTTAATAGCAGAAGTGTTATCACAAAAGAGTGGAACACTGTCTATAACTAACCCAAAGTCCCGTAGGGTCGAAGCCATCCAGAGTACCTGGCTGCAACAACTGGCAGCAGCAACGTACTCAGCCTCTGCGGTGGACTGTGCAACACCGGACTGCTTCCTAGAAGACCAAGAAACAAGAGAAGTGCCAATGAATTGGCAGGTGCCGGAAGTGCTCTTCCTGTCTATCCTACTGACCGGCAAAGTCCGTGACGGAGTAGGCTCGAAGGGAAAACCAAGAAGAGGAAGAGTACCAGATACCATAGTCTATGGTAACTCGAAGGTACCGAAAAATGCATTTCACCGCCTGGCGGTGAGATACGCGAGGTGAAGCCTGAAATCGAGCACACAGACACACAGAGAAGTGTATGTCCGGTCTCGAGGCAGTGAGGTACAAGAAGGAACCGATTATGCTTCTGAACTCCTTTTGATCAACTGGCTCGCCATCCTCATCTGGATCAAGTAAAGTCGTTGTCGCCATCGGAGTAGATACTGGCTTGCCATCACTCATGTCAAAGCGCTTCAGGAGGTCTTGAGTGTACTTGCCCTGATGCAAGAATGTACCCTCCCGAGTCTGCTTGATCTGGAAGCCAAGAAAGAAGTTCAACTCGTCCATCATGCTCATCTCAAACTCCGAGCTCATGACATCGGAAAACTGAGAAACGAGAGCATGTGAGGAACCGCCAAAGATGATGTCATCCACATAAATCTGAACGAGCAGAAGATCAGTGCCATGCCGACAAATGAACAGGGTCTTGTCTACTTTACCCATCTCAAAACCACGACTTAACAAGTAGGACTTAAACCTCTCATACCAAGCTCTGGGAGCTTGCTTAAGTCCATACAAAGCTTTGGAAAGCTTGAAGACATGGTTTGGGTATTTGGGGTTTTCGAAACCAAGAGGCTGTCGGACGTAGACCTCTTCCTCAATAAAGCCATTGAGAAAGGCACTCTTGACGTCCATCTGGTAAAGCTTGAAACCCTTACAAGCTGCAAAGGCAAGCAGAATTCTAATGGCTTCAAGTCTGGCTACAGGGGCATAGGACTCCTCGAAATCTAGACCCTCAACTTGGGAGAACCCCTGAGCTACCAGTCTAGCCTTGTTCCGAATAACCACTCCATCCCCGCTCTGCTTGTTCTTGAACACCCACTTAGTCCCAATAACATTGTGACCTCACGGGGGCTCGACAAGCGACCAGACCTTGTTTCTCTCAAAATTTTTCAACTTCTAATGCATGGCATTGACCCAAGATTCATCAGAAAGAGCATGACAAACATCATTGAGCTCAAAAGTGGCTACAAAGGCAGAGTGGAGACAGAAGTGAGACGTGCCAGACTTTAAGCGTGTAACGCGCTCAAAGAGATCTCCAATTATCTGCTCTGAAGGATGAGCTTTCTGGATATGATGAGGAGGTCCTGGATGAGAAGACGTAGTGGCCTCTACCTCATGAGCTAACGAGGTAGGAACAGAGCCACTAGCTCCTGAGAATACGGAAGGAATGGGCTGATCTCCTTGAGGTGCGATAGAAGAAGCAGGCACCTCAAGGGGGGAGAAACTGGATCAGGTAGACACCCCTCATCTTCGTCCTCCTCATCCACAAAGATGAGCTTGGACTGCTCTACTGAACCTGAGATATAGGGCCTAGTCCCCGTACTGGCCTCATCGAACGTCACATCGCAGGTCTCTACCATTTTGCTAGACTCGCAATTCCAAACCCTATGCGCCCGCGAAGAAGTCGAGTAACCCAGAAAAATCCCATCACAGGAACGTGATTCGAACTTATCTAGGTTTTCAGACTTCATAATAAAACACTTGCAACCAAAAACACGAAAATGAGATACGCTGGGCTTTTGCCCGTATCTCAACTCAAAAGAAGTGCGATGCAAGTGTGCCCTCAGAAAAACTCTGTTTGAAACATGGCATGCAGTGGCTATTGCCTCAGCCCAAAACTTTCTAGGTGTAGAGTATTCATTGAGAATCGTCCTGGCCATCTCGACCAAGATACGGTTCTTCCTCTCCACAACGCCATTTTGCTGGGGGACGTATGGAGAAGAGAACTAGTACTCTACACCTGACTCATCGCAAAACCTCTCAAAGTAGGAATTCTTATACTTCATGCCATTGTCACTGCGGATCGCTGGTAAGGCACCCGGAAGCTCAACAGAAAGCCTACTGAACTGACCTCGAAAATGTGTAAACGTCTCATCCTTCGAGGCTAAGAAAAATACCCAAGAGTACCTCGAGAAGTCAAATGGTCAAATTCAATATGACCAAGTCTCCTATGCCAGAAATAAAGGTCGCGGGACTCAGAAGCAACTAAACACCTGAGAGGATCACCAGAAGACTCAGAAAAATCAGCACGAAAGATCCTCCCAAAACGAGAAATCCCGCAAACCAAACTACCCGAAGAATCAAGAATTTTGCTATTGTTTTTCTTAAAGCTCACCTCAAACTCGTCATCGATAAGCTGAGAAACGGAAAGCAAGTTATACTGTAGCTTACTAATCAAGGTCATATCTTTCAAAATGAAAGAATCGTTAATGCGCACTGTACCTTTGGCGATGACACGCCTAGAAGAAGCATCTCCGAAGGTGATCGTCTCATCACCTGGAGCACGGGCAAGGGAAGAAAACCAACGGGAGTCTCCGGTCATGTGTCATGAACACCCGGAGTCTACGAGTCAAACCTTTCCCTTCCCTGCCCGGTGAACCTGAGTCAAACAGAGAATAAAGTCTCAGTACTGGGGTAAATCAACAGTGATTTTGGCACCCAATACTGAAGAACATGTCGAGGAGATGAAGTAGTCAAACACGACTGACCTCTATCTACCCTACGCTCTCTGTAACTCAAAGAAGCAGATGGTCTTAATGTAGACCTGAAGCTGTTGTTGGGTCCGACTGCTACGGGAGAGCGAGTCAGAGTACTAACAACATGCTGATTTCGCTGCGGGTGGCTATCTCGATGGAAACGAGATCTACCCTCAGGACGGCGGATATCATGACCCGGGGCAAATCGAGGACGAAAATCAGAAGAAGCAGAAAAACTAAGTCCTCGATGCTGCCCAAAAGCATCAAAAGTAGCAAACCTAGACCTTGTGTTGGTCTTAGGTACACTCAAGGTCTGGGGCTGACCCCGAATACGCCTAAGAGCTGCAACACGGTGTCTCTACGCGATCCTGGCGCGCCTGAAGCATCGATCGATCGTATGTCCATCCTTCTGACAGAAGGTGCAATGATACTTCGCCTTCTGAGAGGCCGAAGTTGCAGGTGGAATCACCTTCTTCGCCGTAAATCCTTTGGATAAAGCCCGCAGACTTAAATTGGACTTTCTCAGTCCTGGGCTCAGTCTCGATCACACCTGGTGCTATGGGTCTGAGCACGGCAGGTGGATGCTTCCTCATGTCCTCATAGAAATCATATCCTAGACCCTGATTAAATCTGCAGATCTTAGATTGGTCTATAATAAGATTTAGCTTCTTCTTGCCTCCTACAAATCTCTCGATAATGTTCATAAGATACTGACACTCCCGAAAGTGAGAGATGCAAGAAGAGCAGGGGGAAGGAGAGAAGAAGAACCAACAGCAGATGAACGAATGGCATGTGCACGCACAGCTGCCTCAGAAGGGACAGTCCTACTGCTAGCCATTTGGTTCACGTCGCTAGGCGTCTCTACCTTATCCTTGGGCTTCTCCCCCACATCGGCACACACATCACAACAAGATTGTGGCTTCTCTAGTAAATCCTTAGTTAGCTTCACACATTTTTCTTCTAGAGCAATCAAGTCAGATTTTAGTTTATCACAATTTTTGCATGGTGAGCTAACAGGGTCCTTAGAAGCATATTTAGCCATTTTCTTGTTATAATCAACCATTTCTTGAAACTGTTTTGAAACAGATTCAAGTTCAGCAGTTAATTTGTGACAATTCAAACATGAAGCAATCGGCTCAATCAAAGAAGCATGCAATTCAGCAATTTTATGATCTGCTCTTTTTAAGTTCATTTTTAAGTTATTACAATTTTCACAAGACTCAGGCAGATCAAGAAGCGTGGCATAAGGTCCTCTAGCAGCAATGTCCTTAACCTCACATGAGGTGGGAGAAGCAGTCTCATCAGTAGTAAGTAGGGTAACAGTCATCCTACTCAGTTCTAACTCGGCAAGCAGACTAACATTCTCCACCTTAACAATATCAAGCTTGGAGGACAAACTATCATGCGAGGTCCTTAATTTCTCCATATCGCCCAACAGAGCACAGCATGTATCACAATCATCACGGGAGGGAGCAGATGTAAGTGAAGTAAGCTCCTGTGATAATCTATCTACTTTCTTCTCTAACTCAGTACACCTAGCCTTAGATCTATCGTGAAAACCACCTAGCTTAAGAAAAGCATGATTGAGCTGGGCGTAGGTGGGGCATACCTCGTCAGAAGTCGGATACACCATTGTCGCTCACTTCGCCCTCGAGGGCCATGAAGCACATGCCGGAGAAGTCATCGCTGCTCTTGGGGTCTTGGTCACCCGTCCCGTCGTTGTCGCTCCATCCCTCCACCTCACTGAGGTCGAGGTCGTCGAACGCGGCGAGGACGCGATGGAAGAGCTTCTTGGCCTTCCCGAAGTTGCGGAACTTCTTCTTGCCTTGTGGATGCGCTGGAGGCTTCTTGTTGCGGTTCTTGTCGGTGTAGTCGTTCTTACTCGAACTGCTGAAGTCAGCTTTGCCCTTCTCCAGCTTGGGGCAATTTGCCCGAATGTGGTTGGGGCCACCACACTCGAAACAAATGACAGGTCCTCCTCTCTTTTTGTCCCTCTTCTTGTAAGCATGGGAAAACTTCTGAGCTAGGAGGGCCAGTTGCTCATCCTTGAGCTGCTCTAACTGATCATCAGTTACATCACAGAGAGCGGTAAGGCAGAAACCACACAACAATCGCACGAAAAACCGTGGTTTAATCGATCGGTGACTAGGGCCATCGACTGTGACTTCGACTTGCGAGAGACAATGTCAATCTCATGAGTCTTGAGACGCGAGTACAGCGCATCAAGCGTCAAAATCGAGAGGTCTGTGGTGTCCTTGATGGTAGTCACTTTCATCTCCCAAACACACAGATCGAGTGTAGTGAGCATCTGTCGAGCGTTATCCGAGTCGGAGTATGTGAGACCGACCGCTCGGAGGTTGCTCAGAATCTTGTGAAAACGTGCAAAACACTCATCAAGGGACTCACCAGCGAGCATTTCAAACTTGTTATACTCTCGCTTGAATTGGTCATGTCGTACCGTCTTTATTTGGGTGGTGCCCTCATGGTAAGCATCAAGAGTCTCCCAAATATCGAAGGCGGACGAAAGATGAGATATGCGATCAAACTCACTACGACTCAGGCCCCGGATGATAATGTTCCTTGCCTTTGCATTTGCCTCAACATCAGCCATATTCCCGGCATTGATGTTCTCATCGGCAGGAACAACAAACTAGACCTTGACCTTGCGCCAGATGGCGTACCCCTAGGTCTGGATGTATGTCTCCATTCGGTTCTTCCAGAAGGGGTAATCGATGCCATCGAAAACGGGCGGCTTGGCTGAGTACTTGTCCTTTGCCATGGCTCTTGAGACCGGTTAAGATCTGTTGAAAAGAGCTAACCGGCTCTGATACCAATTGAAGGATCGAAAATGGCAGCAGAGGAGGGTGAATGGTGCCTTTTAAAATCGCCCCGAGTATTCGCACACAAATCCTACACTCAAAAATTCCCTCTCAAATCCTTGTACTCCGATAGCTATAACAGCTATGAAGTAAGATCAGCTATGAAGTAAGAACGAGTGCTCAAGTGAAAACCAAACTACGGACTGACAAGAAAGATGTCTCAAGCTCGGTCAACTGAACAACAGAGACTGGAAGCCACAGAGTAGGCTTGACCGAAAACTTAACATCCAGAAAGAGAGCACGGACTGCTGTTTAATCATAAGCTATCTAACCGAAAAACTAGAGACCAGACTTGAAAGAAGATAGCAAAAACTGAAGCTAAGGACTCCAGAAAACAGCACTTAAAACAAACTAGAAAGTGCAAGTAAATAGCTAAAAAAACAAAAGAGGAGAACAGCACACAACAAATCTGCAAACACCGAAAGAAATGATTCTCCCCTGGCCGAAACTTTGAAAAGAAAACAGCTAATAGATTTGGGCCAAACTGCTGCAGAAACAGATACTAAAAGAAGTCTAGAAGCTGTCCAAAAGTTGAGACATGAAGCTGAAAAAGCACCTGTAAAGAAAAAGTAATCAGAGTACTTCTAGCTGCAGCAACACAACCTGCACACTAGCTGTCCAGAGCAGTCAATCCTGCCGAAATGCTAAAAAGAAGGGTGCAGATTTGGACTGGAAACTAAACTGGAAAATAGCAACTAGGTGCAGCCAACCACCACAGAATGTCAGGGATCAACTAGTAGCAGCTGAACAGAATTAGCCTTGATATATCCGGCCTAAACTGCTGAAAAGACACAGCACATACAGCAGCCAACCAGCAGAAAATGCACAGAGGAAGACCTGGCACAACAGCAAGAATCAAAGCAGGCCGAACAGGACTAAGAACAGCAACCATATAGGGAAAAGAACTAGCGGTAACAAAGAACAGACTAAAAGAACGCTACCAACCCAACACAAATATTGATAGCTCTTCTGATTGATGAGGCGGGAACCAAAATAAAAGGAACATCAACAACCGAACACATGAAGTGCAGAAATCTGGCCGAGCACATGCACTGCTGCTTGCTGCCAAAAATAACGGAACTTGCTGCTCCTAGCAAACTCCAAGAATCACATCAACAGCAGACAATGAACAAAGAACTCGCTTCGCGAACATAGCCTCTACCAACCGAGAATCGTAGAAGATGATATAGCGAACAAACCAAACAGATAGAGAACGCGATTCTTTGGAGGTAAACTATTGGACCGAATACTGGACACGAGAGGCACGAGAAGCCGCGGTGGCCGAAAATAAAGTAACAAAACAATTGAGAACCTCGCGCCCAAAACTTGGATATGCGCAAGAAGACAGAGCTTAAACAAAAAAAACAGGGAGATAAGAGACTCATGTATTCTTGCTATTACTCTTGGGAATAACTGGTAACTAGACCTTGAGAATTTCCCACCACAGAGCTGTTCTATTTTGTAACAAACAAAAGAACTCAAATGGATGCAAGGAAAAGAATGATTACATGAGATATTTCTACAGCCAACTCAAATCTTTCTCTATCACTCACACCACAAAAACTGCTGCTACTAGCAAGAAAATAATTCACAAAGAAGTAAATAGCCATAACAACATAAATACGAGAACTTTCATATTGAGACGAAAAGCGATGAACAATTAATATATATGAATGTTTACATCAACTCTTCCATGTCTCACTCAAGAACACCCACAAGGAGAGAAACAAATAGAACCCTAAATCTTGCATAAAAATTTCTCTCCCAAGACCACAAGCATTAGGAAACCCTAATACTCATACCTATTTCTCTTTCTCTCTCTCTCTCAAGTGCAATTCTCCACCTAGAGAGCACCTCTATTTATAGCCTCCACTAATGGGTTTACAAGCACTTTACCCATTAGGTCACACCAACTCTCCACTAATGGGTTTACACACATTTTACCCATTAGGTCAAACCTACTCTCCGCTAATAGATCATTACCTAATAAAATCCATTTTACCCATTCTTTCTCAACCCAATCCGCTTCCTTTTGTGCAGTCTTGCGCATTTACCAAAATGCCCCTCCTGCACCTTCCTGGAAGCTTCCTCGTTTCTTGCCGCGCATGCCTCGCACCCACTTCGAGTCCTCGCCGTCTTTGACACATCCCGACCGCTCTGACCTCAGCACCGCCTGTGCTTAGTCCGGTCACCCGTGTCTCGCCACAACTCCGTCTCAAAGTCCTGCAGCCATTATCGACAAGAAAACACATTACATAGCACCGCACAAGATGATATAATTAAATATCCGCATCAGTAATTAGCATAAAAATGCCCGGAACAAACTCAGACTTTCCAGAACACGAGTCAATTACTTATCACACAACTGGAGCTACCTCCACATGGTCTCCCACAATAAGTTAGAGCACTTAAAGATTTGTGGCCAAAACCCTAGAAATATGATTTCATAAGAAAGGCTTCAAATCAAACCAAACCGAGCAAACTCCAAAATCTTGCTGCCGCTAGTCCCAAAATGGATGGCATGTGATCCTCAAGAGGCATATTTATGTCTTACACATCCTTGGAACTAGTAAGATCAAGAGAGAAAAAGAGAGAGTAAAAACTCCAACCAAAACAAAATCAAGAACACACCATAGATAATGTACAAGATTGATCTATTGCAACTTGTAAAGGTTTAATTTACAACCACTCTATCATAGAGAACAGAGCTCTCTCACCCAAAAGCACTCACCCAAACCCTATAAAAGAGAGGTGGTTGCTTTCCCTTTGCAAGCCTTAACCCTAGCCACCAACATCTACCATTCAAATAGATAAGGCAATCAGTCTACATCTAACCATAATAGATACTATCTATTAGCACAATTAGAAAAAACTCGTTAATTAACTCCTTTTCTTGAAAAAAACCATTAACCCCCACACACCAAGTTATACACTCACACAAGACTTATGCATGCTTTTCAAAGTGCATAAACCCAAACCCGCTAAGGAGACCAAGTGTAAGGAGTAAGTTTTCATCTACTTGGTCTCCTTAGCACCTCCTTGACCTAAACCTCTCTCCAGATGCCCTCTAAGCGTCACTATTTTAGTCCCTTCGTCGTTTCTGGTATTTTGGCTTTTCCGCCAAAATACCTTCGCTTGGACCATAGACTTTACCTCTTCCCCAAACCTAGTCTATGGTCATCTTTTTCTTTGCAAGCAATTCCCATGCTTGTAATGTGTAGGTTTACTAATGGCTCACGCATCAATAATTCTCTCTGTGTCAGTTCCTCTTGACCACGTCTCACTTGTACCAACCACACAATTCGATGAATTGTTGTTTGAACCTTCCCTTCAATATCACTTGTCTTCTCTTGTATCTCACTTGAGCCTAACCAACCTGTCCAGCTTCCTTGACCGCACCTCAGCTCATCCCTGAGCCTAATCCCAGTCCCTGTCGTCAATCATGGCTATCTCTAATCACCCTGCACATCAAATACCAAGAAACTTTTTTAGGTAAAAGTTTTTCATAACTTGATCTACGTTAGTCCAAATATGTTTCATACATCATGAATGCAATGACCTAAATCCAAAAACTCAACCCATAACCAATTTTCCAAAATCATCAGAACCTCTCGGCTAAGAACTAGTCATAGTCGGTCTGATCGCTATTGGCTGGCCAGTCAGATCGCTCTCCTCAAGCTAGTCTGATCGGCAGGACAGAGCACTAAAGCAACCCTCTCTAAAAATTTCATAAAATGCTATCTAGTTTTTTACTCAAACCTCCATTTAAGGCGACGTCTTATGCAAAGACATCTCTAAACACTCCTACACAATAGTTTGATGTCGAAATGCCAAAAGCCAATTGGGCCAGTCTGATCGCTTGGCCAAAGCAGATCAAACCGCCCCTGACAAAAATGCTTGAGTGGCACTAGATTGGTCTGACTAGCTATCCAAATCAGTCTAATCAACTCTGCATATTGGTCAGACCGCTACTTGAGAAGCGACTCTGAAAAACTGTAAACTTTCACAAATACAAATTTTAACTTGACACGATTGCCAATTGTTAGTTGTTTAGTATAGATAAACCATAAATATTCTCGATATAGTTCTTCACTAATGATGACTTAATTTATATTTGCATGCCATTACCTAACTTCCTAGCTGATACGCTAGCTGCAATCCCTCTCCTATGATAACGATGCCGCACTATACTGCAAATAAAAACCACGCATAAAGATCTAAGAACCTAAATGGGAAGAGAGAATAACCCTAAAATCAACCCACACCCTCCCCCCCGGCGGTTAACAATTACACGCTTGTTCCTTTCTTTATGTGTAGGGATTATCTATATAACACATAGCTATAAAAAAAATTGGGTTTCAGTCAGTCTTTTGGACAGCTAGATCTTGTGCATCAGGTCTTTCCAACCCTTCTTGCTATATAACCTCCACCCCAACACTATCGGCACAAGTGCCGAGGCAAAGGTGAAGGCTCATGAATCCTCATATAAATCTAAAGGTTAGAAATTTTATTGAAATCATAAAACAATGTTGGCTCAGACAAAGATAATCATGCATGCACATATGATGTAGACGTGAGGAAAAAGAATAAACAAAGAAGAGCAATCATGTACGCACACAAGAGGTTTTGGTGTTCACCTGCACATCATAGCCTTGAGCTTTTTATTGTTTTTCCTTGCTCTTATTCATCTTAACCTTGAGGTTAATATTTATAGTACATGCATAGATCTATCTATGGAATAATTTAAATAAAGAAAGTCGAACAAAGGAAACAAACTAACCAATTTTGATCTGATGTCGATTGTATCAAGATCATAACACCCTATTACTTGGTAAGTCTAGTTTGCTTTCCAATACTCTCCCCATAATCTTGACTCGTCATACTCCTAGTTTAGTCTCAACGTATTATCTGAACTACCAGTTATGCCTCTACATGAAGCGATCTACATACAAACTAAACACATAGTTACATGTAGGAACTTAACTTAACTGGTATACGTTCATCTACATACAAAGACGCTAACTCATTGAGGCAGTCTGTCCCAGCTACAACTGGCCCAACTTATACTCGACACAGGACAGTGAATGCCTCTCTTCCACGCTCCGGACTTTACTTACTCTACTCGAGGCGGTGAACGCATCTCCTCAATGCCCTAGCGGCATCATCCTTGGGTAGCGCACCCATCCATGGCGGCAGCAGCATGCCGGTTTGCTCATGCATAGTTGACAAGAATGGCAGTAGCATCTTGTACACCCCGGCCACTTGCCCTACGCTCGCAAGCAATTGCACCAGTGCGTAATAGGTCACTACCGATGGCCTATACCCAAATTCCTTTAACCTCACAAGCTCCTCCAGTGCCTCGTCCCACAACCCATGGCGGCAACATCGCCACACCAACACATTGAGCAATCTGCTGAGCACCTCGTGATCATCCTACCTTTTCTTTTTCTCTATTCTCTTCCATGTGAATTTGTATGCGTGAGTTTTCCCCTAGGATTGTACCAACAAACAATTTAGTAGTGTTGTATAGCAATCCATTATATGAAAAATGAGTTAAACTTCTATAGGCGTCTGATTTCAAGATCCATTACTGCTCTCGATCCATCCATCTTTAGTCCCAGTGACTAGTGACCAAGAAATAAGTGATTATGTACCATTGAGCATGGATTAAATAAGGTTTAGACAATATAGGACAATAATGCTTTTCATCATTTATAGTAGAGTAAAATTGTTTAGTACCATCGCAATCACTTGCAACTTGCAAAATACCATCACGAATAAGAGGGGCTGCAAAATACAATCGCGAAGGTGGTGGCAATATCTGGTGGTATGGTGGTCCAAATTGGGGCACGCACGAGTACTAGTAAGCTTGGGGGATCGATGACTGCGATGACTTGGCATGAGTATCAGTGTGTTCTACCTACTCCTAAACCCCACCCAAGCTCTCATACACCGACGCACCCTACCATAGTCGCCTCACTCGTCCTTGCCGCTCGCTCGTTGCCAGGACTCCTTCGTCCACCATGGCATGTGTCGATAACACCGGTGAGCTTGTTCACTATCCCTTAACTCATTTTTGCTATTCCCAAGGGCCTATCTGTTGCACAAGAAGAAAAAGAAAAAGAATGACATAAGGACAAAATAGTAATTTATGAATGCTTCTCTTACCAAAAAGGAGGTTAACAGAGTGAATAGACCCAAAACATCATGGCAGTAACATTTTGCATATTTTTCAATTTTTATGATGGTACTTTGTAGTCCATTTTTTTCACGGTGGTATTTCGTAAGCCACAGGTGATTGCCACGGTGCTAAATAAATAATGATTTTCCTTATAGCTCGGAGGATTGGAGCGCAGCTAGCCCATCACATTCCTGTTTTGAAAAAAAAAACCTCCAAATTGGCCGAAATCATGTCACCATCCTTTGTTCATGTCTGGTGAGCTGCTGTCCGTTTGATCTCCCCGCCTGAAATCCGTCCGTCCATCCCCGTGTCAAGATTAGAGATGGCAATTGTGCCCATTTATCTGTGTGCCCGTTGGTAAATACCCTAATAGTCGGGTATAGGATATTTTCTTTACCTACGGGTATGAAAATAGGGGAAAACACTCTGCCCATCGGGTAACAGGCATGGGTATGGGTAAGCTTTGCCTGTACCCATCTCGTCCGTTTACCCACGAGAAGATGCGTGTCTTTGAGATAATTGGGACAATTCTTACTTATTGTAATTCTGTAATTTCTCATTAGAAGCACTCTTTTTTTTTTGCAATTACCTGGTGTATGATTACTTGTACATGCATATTTTTAATACTTCAATTAAGGGGGATCTTCTTCAATTGTGTAATTCTCTTCTCTATTCTGTTACTTAGAACTAATCCTAAACTCTTTAATTAGTTCCTGACCTAGGAGATAATTAATTTTCATAATAAGTTTGGAAATGACCCTAGTAAGAAAATCTAGTAGTTTAAAATTGAATTTAAATAGAACCATAAAAGATATCTATTATATTTTCTAGCAACAGCTGCTGTTTATATGTATATGTTATTAGTTCAACTCTCAGATGGTGACTCTCAGTTTGTGGGTAAACGGATATGCCCACAAGCAAGGGTACTCGTGGACGACGGGTATGCCCACAGGCAACGGGTACTCGCGGACGATGGGTATGAATGAAGTTCTTCACCCGTCATCCTTCGTGGATATACCCGTGAATGTAAATCAAGATAGCAGGTGTCTCCCCCGCTCACCCGCCGCTTCCCCCTCCCCCTTCCTACCCCGCCGCCTCCTCCTCCCCCGCCGCCCCCTCCTCCCTCCTCCTCCCCCCTCCCCCGTCGCCCCCTCCTCCCCCGGTCCCCCTTCCTTCCCCGCTCCCCCGCCGCCTCCCCCAACCCCCTCCTCCCCTGCTCCCTCGCCGCTTCCCCATCCCCCGCCGCCGCCGTGGGATTGGATGCTCGCGGGGGTCCAACCTTCGCGCTGTGGTCTGCCGCTCACAAACTCAGCTGCACTAAACCTTCGCACGGCGAGGCAGCATTCACCGTCTCCCACCACGCCGCCCCCGTCCTCCTCACCACCTCCTCACCAGAAAACTATAGAGAATGCAGACCTTGCAATTACAATTCTATATTACGGTCTTCAAAAAACCAGGGCGGTCTTTGGCCATTCATTTTTTCTCGTTATCTGCTTGAAATATCTATATTGAAGTGTAAATTAATTTTTATAATTAAAATTATGGTAAAACGTGTGAAACGCGTCTGATGTTCTAGTGAATATGAATGAGTACCACCCATATCAGTCGCGCCATCACAAGTCAAGATGCCCATGCCCTAACCACCTCCTCCGAATTCCCCACGCAGACCCCGCCGCCTCGTCCGTGCTGCCGTCTCCTCCCCTTCGATCCCGCCGCCGCCCGTACCACCTTCTCTGCTCCAGCTCCGTCTCCATCGCCCTTGCACCACCCCAGCTCCCGCGCCTCCCCTCTCGCCTCCCGCGCCTCCGCCATCTTTCTTGCCTATCTCCCTCCTAATCGACGGCGCCGCCACCGTGGGGCTCCTCTACCCCGCCGACTGGAAGTCCCGCGCCAACTTCGTCGGCAGCTGCCGTCCCACCTGGGTAATCCTAATCCTCCTCCACCTCGCAGTCAGGCCCGTCGATTTATCCCTCCATGATCCGCCTCTCTTTTGGGTTTCTTTTAACACTTGGTTTCGATGTCTTTGGCAGGTGAAGCACTTCGACCGGCAGTTCTGCGCCAAGAAGCGGGCGCAGAGGCTGCTCGACGGTGACGAGGACCGGCGGGGTCCCATCTCGCTCCCCCAGCCCTGCACATCCAAGCAATAGCGATTCTGTGCAAGAACTGATTGGGGAGCCGCTGAGGGAGGATGGGCCAGCGCTTGGTGTTGCCTTTGATCCGCTTCCTGCTGGTGCATCTGGGACGCCTATTGGTATGAATCTGTTGTCTGTGATGCTTCCATTTTGTATTTTCTAATGCTCTAATGTGTGTATATTTTTTAATACCGAACTTTTTCCTTTGGGTTGTTATGGTACATGCATGATTCTAAAAATGAATATATCGGGCAAATCTTTCTAGCTAGCTTCCTATCATCACCATAGGTTCTGCGAGTAAACGGCATGCTTATTGACATACCTGAGCAGATTGTGGCAGATATAAACTTGCATTTCTATATTTTTATGTTTAGGAAAGTGTTAGAAAGTTTTTAGGGGCATTGAATTTGTAGTGTCAGTGTAGATGCTAATATGTTTGTGTGATACTTACAATCTGCTGACTTGTTTTCTGCTATTTATTTTTCATGTTTTTTAGCCGTTCCAGAGCAAAAGAAGCAGCCTTTCTGATCTTATGAGACCAAGATATTTTCTGGGCATGATCCCAAGCTCATGAAGGTATGCTTTGTTACATTTGCGGACAAATATTTGGTTTTCCTAATGGCAGAGCTTTGTGCACCCCTGTCCTTGAATAGATGGCTTCAGTACAGGGTCTATACATTTATCCCGGTTTCTTTTCATTAGCCTGCCTTCACAGACACTAAGAATTAGCGTGCCACTGTAATGACTACAAAGAATGAAAATTATTTTGTGGAGAGCCACGGCATACTGGTAGCAGCAGTGAGCTTTCATTTTTGAGCTCCTTGAAGATGTCGATCCTTCTTGGAGTTGCACAAATGAACCTTGGAATTGTGATGAGTTGCTTTAGTGCAAACTTTTTAAGAAATGCTCATAATGTTTGGTAATTGAGTTGAACTACTATCCTAAGGTTTTTTTTAAACAGTAGAGCATACTCATTCAGCTATTCTGTGACTATGCAACAGGTACACAATTCTCTCTTGCTTCGTTCCTGTCCACTTTTTCACTCTTTCTGTAAATTCACTTTAGTGTCAAAGTACACCAATCTATCAACTCAAGGTTCTTTGGTTTGCATATGTTTTCAATGGTAGTGGATATTTAGCATTTGCTAGATTGTGCAGTCTAAACTACCTACTGCCAAAACTTCATGTTTATCTTGACCACTATCCTAAATTCGTTATGAAGATATTGTTTAGATTTTGAGAGAGATCCATGATGTGTTGTTTATTGAGGCATTGGGCTCTTCCTATGTGCACATGTAATAGAGGCTTAGTAAACTAATAGGACCCAACACCTATTTTTTGTTTGCTAATGAAGTGGAATCTTCTGGAACCCAACTATTAGTAATGAGTGGTGGTTCAGAAAGGAAATATATGCTTAGTAGCACTACAAGTAAAATGGCGTAGAATAATAACTAGCCCCTCCTCCACCTCACGTTCCCCTGCAATTCCTTCTACAACAAATCATAAATTCAATTCCTCTTTTGTTCGTTTTCTTGCAAACCATCTCAAGTGTAATTCATTCTTCTCTGAATAAATCATTGCATAAGCAATGGGTACAGGTTGGTTTCTTGAAATATTCTTTATAATCTTTGCTTGATCAACATGTTATTTTTTATTCCCAAATTCATGGCACCATGGGAAATGGTTATTTTTATTGGCTTACCATGGCCGATCAAATGTGTAGGTTGTTACACTGCAATTTTTCGGAATGACTGGTCATTTTGGTCTTGGGAATACAGATACCCTCACCAGCATTGATGTTGCTGGACCTTTCATTGTAAGTTTAACGTAGACTTTCTGAAGTGCCCCTTCCCCCCATTTCCTGCTGATTTAACTAATGGATTTTAGCAGGGCATTTCAGGTTACTCCACAGTTCTCTGTGGGACATTGAGGTTCATTATTACATATGGATCACCTCTGTTGTTATGCCTTGGAATGGTGGTTTATATATTGGTGAAAGATAGTGATGATATCTCTACTCCACATCAATTAAAATGGAGCTGCATTCTAGGTAAAATGATCACATTGCCCTCTTTGCTACCTTTGCTCATTAATTCTGTTACACAGCTTCGCACCGACACTACATCCTAAAGCTGTTCTCTATTATTTGTATATCCATTCTCTGTTATAGCTGATAAGATCAATCGTTTAGTTCAGATTTGTCTGGTTCCTTACTGTGTTTATTTCATTTTTTTGTGTTTATTTCATTTTTCTCATGTCTTTTCTGAATTGTTTGCAATACAAAAAGTTATTACTTTCTTTTTTCGATGTTCTATTGAATATGCAATACGTATTTCAGCTATCTACGTGTGTAGGACCTCTTGTTTATGTATGGATCCTCATGAGGTCTGCTTCTAAGTTTCTTTGATCCTATATATGGGTGCTGATCAGAATTACTTGAATATACAAACCTATCTGAAGTCCGTAGTGTTCTAAAACATGCCCAACTATCTCTATTACAACTATTTTGTTAGGATGAATATAGAAATAGAAATAAAGCATTCGATGAGCCAACATGCGCCTAGATCACAAGAACCGTTCGGCTGCCGAACTATATACTACCATGCTCATACTAAATGAACATCAAGATTATACATTGTCCTCTTATGTACAATTCTCTTCCTCCAACAAAAAATTGTCTATAATGAAGTTCTCCCTTTTCTTCAGCACAGATACTTCTTTGCTCTCCATAACATACTGAATTTACTCATATATAGGACTTTTGTTTGATCTTAGACATATGCTCTTTTACTACGTTCAGCTAAAGAAAACATAAATATTATTATCCTATTGCTAGCGTTTCATGAACATTTACTTTGTGTCTAATAGATTATGTATTTACATACTGCTTTGTATCGATAATAACTCGTATTGTGTGTTGTTGGTTCCTTCTGTGTCAGTTACTGTAACAACGCTATTGCCATGATTCGAAAACAGAGTGAGTCTGTAGCTTGTGCATCACAAAAAACTTGCCTAGGGAGCAAATACCTAATGAAATTCCCTCTCTTCTAGGGTAGAATCTGGATGTGGCTTGCAGTAGCCCTCTGCTGGAAAGGCCTTAGGGCATCTCCAATGGTCCTAACTAAGTACTATCTATAAAGATTCCACATCATCTATAGAGTACACACTAAAAGCTAGCATTCTAAAGGACTATCTATAAGGATAGCTATTTGATATTTATATGCACACAGTCATTTATAGAGGCTGTCTCGTTTTGCGTTATAGACTAGAGATGAAATAGTAGCTAGCTGTTTGTGTTTTGCATACTCTCTTTCCTCTACATAGGATATATGCTGATGTGTACATGCAAATAGCCAGCTGACTCAGCACCATTGGAGATGCCCTTATAGATCGCATTGCCATAACAACTTCGATCATGGAGTCGGCTTCATTGTCAGTCCATTGATCTAAATGTGCTTGACAGGACTTGAGCCAAATAAATATTGACTTTATGGTGATTACTCTCAAAGATGATGTGCGAATGAAGACAAGTGTTTTTTATTCAAGAATTCTGCCTAAATGATCTTTTTAGTGGTATGGGACAGAGTCTTTGCTTGTCCCTATAATATGCTTCTAAATAGTGATGAGGAATATAGTTTTCGGATCTTGTGTTCGGCTAGAGGGGCATTCATTGTAGCCATGTTTGTTTCTATGATTCTTTATGTTAGATCATCTACATTGGCTACTGAAATTGATATCTCTTGCCTTACGAGATTATTGAATTATCCGACGAATATCAATGTGCGGGAGCCAATTGAAAAAACCAAATCCCTACAATCTATTGCTACTGATGTAAACTTTTCTATTAAAGAGGGAGTACTTCTATACTTGAGCACTGGCCGCACGTGCCATGGTGCGTGTCGTACCGACGGCCCGCCCCGACGTTATCTTTATGGCGCCGGCCTTTTCATCATCCCATACAGCTATCTTGCAATATCAGCAGCTATTTTCACCACCACCGCAGCCGCGAAAGGTACATGCGCCCCCCTTTCGAGTAGCCCATCCATCCACCATGAGGCCAGGAAAAGCCAAAAGAGGGAGAGAGAGAGAGAGGAGAGCATTTTTCGCCTGCGTCTCGTTTTCGGGAGGCGAGGTGACCCCCGGCCGGCCACGGGATACTTTGTGCTGCAATTTCTGGTTTTTTATTATAATTTATTAATTTAATAAATAGTGATTATTGATAGAAGTTAAAAGCAAAAAAAAATCGCAAAAAAGTTATAATATTGGTGAACAGCGGCCGTGTCCGAATTCCCCACAGCGTTGTCGTCCCGTGATTGGCCCTGACCGCAAGCCTTGCGTGGCTGCGCGTGAGTGGCGGGTGGAGCCCAGCGGCCGAGCCGCCTCCTGGGCACCTTGTCCATGCATGGCGATTAGAGACGTACAGCAGTGTCTCTTGCTCATGGGAAATTACAGCCACACCCCTTACGAATGGGTAATACAGCGTACTGTTGGCACGTTTAGAATACAAAATTTTCAAAACAATTCAATTTCTACATAAACTAAAAAATTCTCCCGTTCTAAATAGATCCTAATCATCTTAATAGAAACCAGCGCGATCCAAAAAGGTCTTAATCATCTGAAAGAAACCAGCGCGATCGCGCATCACCTAACACATGCTTGCAAACTCCAACTTGAGCCAAGAAAAACCCCAATGGAACCAATTTCCATACAGGAAACTGGTGCTGCAAGCATTATCAACATGCATGCCGTGCATTCGTGCACGGTTCAGTTCCCATAGTTCAGGGTGCGAAAGTTCACGCTGTTGCACTGGATTGAAAGTGCCATAGATATGATATGCCCCCATTGAAGTATACGCATGGCGTGTATCACCTACTCGTAGTGGACGTCCTATCAATATCGGTAAACTATTACTGTTACAAGGTTTCAGTCAGTTTGTTGGGAAGGATCCTGCGCTATCTTAGATTCACGATCACCTTAAAACGATAACACCTGTTAAAAGACCTACCTCGAATCAAGTCCCCAAATCAATCCCAAGCGACATATGCGAGCACGACCTCAGGAGGATCTGGGATTGACCTCGAGCGGAGTACACAAGACCGGCTCCGGAGATGTTCGGGGCCGACCCTGGACGAGGTGCGCAAGATCGGCCTTGGAGGCGTCTGGGCCACCCCGGGCGAGGTACACAAGACTAGCCTTAGAATGGTCTGAGGCCAACTCCGGACGGAGTACGCGAGACTGATCCCAAGAGGGTTTGGGGCCAACCCTAGACGGGGTACGCGAGCCCGACCCAGGAGGGTCCAAGGCCGACCCCGGACTGACCCGACATCCAGGGCCCGCACGGAGCAAGTGACAAGAATGCCTCTAGAAGTAGGTTAAACCCTAAGAGCAAAGTTGTAACTGGACTTGCCTCTCTCTCTATAAATAGGATCCCATGTAATAGGAGAGAGGGCATTTTGTAACCCTAGAACACTCATATTGGACACACTTATGGTTGTGTGTTTCTCCTTGGGTCCCTACATACCGTCGGCGGTCTTCACATTCGACTGGGGGTCCCTCTAAGTTTACTGTTCAGATTCATACCGACAACAGTTGGCGCCGTCCGTAGGGAGGGGGTATTTTGTAACCCTAGAACACTCATATTGAATACACTAATAGTTATGTGCTTCTCCTTGGGTCCCTACGCACCCTCGGCGGTTTTTGCATCCAACCGAGGGTGTCTCTAATTTATTGTCCGGATTCATACCGACGATAGTTAGTGTTCGAGTGAGAAATCATGCACCTACCACGCGAAGGTCCTTCGGGCTCTACCCCAGGGTCCATCCGCGCCGAGGTTCTTCGGACTCACCCCTGGGGGGTGGCCTTCGCTTCCGCCCTGGGGCCACTTCCTCCGCCTGGACTTCACTTTGCTCCACGCCCAGACTTCGCTCCATACTGATCGACCTGGGGCTCGCCCTCCGCACAACCTTGGCCTTGCCCCAGGCTTGACCTCCACGCACCCCCCGGGCCTTCCCGAGATTTGCCCTTCATGCGCCCCGGCCTCACCCCAAGGCTCGCCCCTCCGCGCGACCTCGGCCTTGACCTGGGCTCGTCATTCGTGCACACCCGGCCCCAGCCTCCCCCGGGTTCGTGCTCCCCCAAACCCCTGGCCTTCAATGTCGGACGGTCGAGATAAGCCCAAGTGACGTAGTGATGTCATTCCCCAGTGGGTGCATTGCGAGTCACGCTTTCGGTTTGGCGTGGATTGGGTCCGGGTATACTACGCGTCGTGAGATCACCACACGGGACTGGCTCCTCGGTCAACCATACCACGGGTCGAACATGCCTCAGGCTACAGTCCGGACACACACGAGATGGTGGACCGGCATGCACTTCACTGTGGGCTAGATACTCACTTGGTGGACCGAGCCTTCACTACACTGTGGGCTAGGCATAAAACCAAAGGGGCAGCTTTGTTCAGTAACAAGATTAAAGAAGTAGCTTTGCGTAGTGATAAAACCAAAAGGGGCAGCTTTACGTAGTGCTAACACTCTGTCTCGCATGCTACTTACAAAAAATTAACTACACCATACCAATTCTTTGGCTTATAAAAGGAGGTGAAACAAATCTATGAGAGAACACTACACAACCAAATCCAACACTACACCAAAGCTTGCTTCACTACGTTGAGATGGACAGGAGGCAGAAGAAGCAATGGGACAAGATGATGAACCAATAGGAGAAAATCCGCGAACTAGCAAGTTCTGCTGCGGCCCGTAACGAACAAGCAAGGGTTGCTGCGGCCTGGGCCGAACAAGCGGAGCGTGCCAGGAGGTCAGCTCTCCGCAATGACGGCCCCCGTAGTAGCAACCCCATCCTGAACATTCCAATTGAGTATTTGTCAGTGATATGCCCTAGAGGCAACATGGAGATGTTGTATATATCACATACTATATTTATGATATATTACTTTGTTCCTTGAAATAGACGTTATCATTATTGATCAACGAGTATGTGACTTATTCATGAGACTCTTAATGCTAAAATGTTGCTATTTCTAAATGATCCCTGATCATATATCATATGGGGAACAAATATGATTCAAAGACAAAGATCAGCATATGTATTGATTGATGATTATGTTTCATGGATCATGGTATGGTGATACCAAATCAATAATATGGACATGTGTTAGTGAACATATGTTGGATAGATCCGTCATGAGACACTGCAGAAATTTCATGTGTCATCAGTTGATCTCAAGTAGTATTTATGTAGAATCCTTAGACTTGAGATCATCATGGTTCCCGACATGCGTAGTAGCTTATTTTGGGATTACTAAACACTACACCGTAACTAGGTAGTCATAAAAGTAGTATTTGGGTTTGCCATAAAACATGTAATGGGATGTGAATGATCAAGATAGAATTTGCCTCTTCTTATGGGAGAGATATCTCTGGGCCCCTCGATGTAATGGATTATGAAAGTGCATGGCCATGCCAAGGTGATTGAGGAGTCAATCACAAGTATATAATCCATCACGGAATCGAGAGAGTGATTGAGCTATTAAGGGTATGACACAAGTCTCGCCTTGAGCTCAATCTATATCGTGAGGCAAAGGGATTCGTACATGAGAACATTACAGGTTCAGCCGATATGATCTTTACGTATACTTTGGGGTTAATATATCTTACTAGAGGCCGCTATTAACAGGGTGACCGGAAAGGTGTTTTCGGGTCATGACCAAGTATACGTGAACCTACAGGGTCGCACGCTTAACGGGTTGGAACACTAATTCGAATATGATTCGGATATGGGTTCAATTCAGATAGAGATCCGAATAGACTCCTATTGGGCCTCGGTCCGCAAGGCCCAAGTGATGATGTCTATATATATGGAGGCGAGGGGCTGAGGGGAGACGCTCCGTTAACCTCTAGCATAACCCTAGCCGCCACCTCCCGAGCCAAACCATAGCCGCTCACGAGTGCTAGTACACTCGTGATCGGCGTTCCAGCCCCGGACGTGTGGATACCGGTGGAGGCGCTGCTTGTTGCGGTGTTGATCGGCGTCAACAACCTACAGATTGGATCCACTCGTGGTGTGGTTGATCGCGTGGAAGAGACGATCTGTTCGGGACGATCGGCTACTTCCACTACTACCTCAACGCGCGTGGTTGGATCGGTTTCCAACTCTTCTTCCGCTGCGCTGCGCGTCTAGTGGTAACGATCCATGATCCTTCCTTAGCATGATGTCTTGGTGTGCGCGGTAGAAAAGTTTTGTTTTCTACTTTTGTAGCCTACGCGCTTTCCTTTAGTATTCACCATAACACCCGCCCGAGGGGGAGACACCACCTCTCCGTTGGTGCAGGGATGAAAGCATCTAGGCACCTAAAAATGGTTTTGATAATTAATGACAATGTGTGAATATGGGACCAATGTATTTGTTGAATATTGCATAGGTTAAGTCCCTAATTGAGCATGTCAAAGTCAAGGTGTATGCTAAAGGACAAAATAAGGATCAAGATGGTTCAAGACAAAGATACAAGTAGTATAGGATCATTTTTACATTTTATCAGTCTTAGGAGAAAGGTTGGAATATCGGATTATAAGTTAAATCGCCGTACTATTAAGAGGGATTATAAAAAGTAATTTAATAGCATGTTCTTGTGCCATATGGATCAATTTAGGATCATGCATACACTTAAAATTAAAATTGAGAGCAAAGTGTGCACTATCAGAAAAATCGAAAGCACCAGAGTATAACGTGTGGAACTACCGCTGTGTGGTAGTACCGACGTATACATAACGGTACTACTGGAACTCGGTAGTATCGGCAATTCGAGCGATACGTTTTTTCCAGAAGGTATCCATTTCAACACTTAGGCTCCGCAAGATCGGTAGTACCAAAAATTGAACGACGGAACTACCGCAGAGCAGTAGGACTGCACTTCAAATCGGAACTACTGGAATTCGGAAGCACCGAAAAATCCAGCGATATGTTTTTTCCAAAGAGGGCTGATTTTTGGTCCCAAGGCAAACGGTAGTACTGCGTTAGAAATCAAAACTACCAATGATTAGAACTACTGCGATTTCAACGGCGGTAGTACTGCGCTGATTTTTAAATGGCTAGTTCTAACGTTTTGACATAGCCGTTATTGTGTGCTACAATGCACTGTGGTAGTACCACAGTTTACACAGCGGGACTACCGTTTTCCCTGATTTTTTAGGATTACTTTATGCAACGGTTAGTTTTGGTTGGTGAGGGTATAAATACCCCCCACCTGCTCAAGGATAGAATGAAGAGCTTGCATTGAATATCCTTGAGCCTTGAGTGTTCACTCCACACCTCAATTCTATTTCTCACTATGCATTCATTTTGAGGTGGTTGAGCCACATCAAGTGTATTCCCCTTTTAGATTGATTTTTGACACTTGATTGTCGTCAAGCGAAGCTGCATTCATTATTCTTGGTGCTTGCCGACATCTAGACGGTTGGATGGAAGATTGCAAGATGATCGCTTCAAGAAGCTTGTGAAGAGATCCGACACCTATTTGTGAATAGTTTGGTGTCCACCATCTCCAGAGTGGATAAAGGTCAACTACTAGTGATTCGAGGAGTTGAGACTTAATTCATGGAGTCGGTCCAAGTTGTTTAGGCTTTTCTCACCGTGGATTAGGGGAAACCGGTAAATTTTTGATCACCACGTTAAAACATCGTGTGTCATATTGATATTATTTTTTGTCTCTCTTTAACTCTTGTAGTTTCAGTTTATTGTGCAAATTAATTGTGTTAGAGTCATTTATAGTTATTGTTCTTAAGGTGCCTTAGGCTTACTAGAATTGTGTATGTTTAAATTGTGCTTCAAAATTATTAAATTATCATTACCTTGCAAAAATTTTACTACCTCTTGTTCACCCCTTTCTAGTTGGTCATCCTTGATCTTACAAGGGACCCATGTAAGTTCTTCAAGTCTAAGCAGCGGCTCAGCCTGGGCATGCGTTACTAAGGTTACGCGAACTACTCATGTGACTACTCCGACCGCTATCGAGACACGAGTAGCTATCGGTACTCGGTAAGGACCAGTTGTAGTGTATTTTTCGCTACTATTTCTCTTTCAAAATACGCACTAACAACATCTCCCGTCTACTCGCAGTCCCCGAAACCGCTATGTGGCTAATGTAAGTGGATCGACCTAGAGATCCACCTACATGATCAATGGACTCTTGACTTTAAGGAGTGGAATATTAAAAGGGTCTGTGAGATGTAGGAGGAGCAGCGCAACGATGAGTAAACCGAGCGTATACGTTGGGAGACGAAAATTTATTTCGAGGCGTGTACGCGCAGGGAGCGCGAGGTTCGCGAGAGAGAGCGCGAGAAAAAGAGAGAAATGGCAGCCAAGGCTAAAGAGGCTGCCGAGGTGTTCAACATCGAGCTCACAAGGAAGGGAAAATGGCCTTAGTTCACGCAGGAGGTCGGGCCGTTCTGCACTACTCCCCTGAAGGTCAAATTTATTTTCATTCCAAAATGGTGCATATGTATCATAAGAGTACTTCGGTTTGTTGCATCATGTATGATGTTATTTCTTATTCACGTAAGTAAATTCTATGTGCCATGTTATTCCCAACTTTATTATAAAGTCTATTTTAATTCACAACATTAAATCTCATCGTCTTTTTGCATTTAATTCTTCTCGTGCTCAGTATCACTTACCTTCATTCTTACCGATTGTTGCTATCTCAATCGTCCTCATAAACTTTTTCAGAATATTTCTTGCACTACAACAAGATACGACGATCTCAAAATGTTATTACGCATCTAATATATTTTGTACCATTCATAATTTACGAAAATCACAAATTGATTAATCGTTACATCACATTATCACTAGCCTTAGTATGTACGAATCATTGACGCATCAATCGTCCCCACAAAATTCTTCCAAAAATTTCTCACACCATAACAACATACGACGATCACAAAATGTTATTACCAGTCTAATAGATTTTGTACCATTGAGAATCTACGAAAATCGCAAACGGAACCTACCTACATTGTCTGCCCTTTATTTCCAAAAAAAAAAACAATCCACAAGTAAAATTTGCTACATGTATTATCTACAAAAATTGCTCGTTATTTTCCTATAATTATTTCCATCAGATCAATCAAAAAATATTACTATTATTTTTCTCAATTCAATTTTCAATTGAAATTGTTACTACAAATAAAAATGAGATAATTCTAAAATTCAAAACCAATTTGCATGGAAAAAGCGGAGGCCAGTCGATGCTTTCGGCGACGCGACACGACGGCTGATCATGTGGTCCGGGACTGCATGTCTCACCAGAATCATATGGCCTGGGACCGTATGATGCTAAAGTGCTCGAGTGGTGCTGTCCGGGACCGCACAATCTTGTTGTCCTGCACTCGAGGACCGCACGATTCAAGTGATACGTTCCCGAACCACACGACTATGCATGCGTCAGCTTGCCAGAGTCCCGCACTCGGGGAGGGGCCAGAAATGAAATTACGATAGGGTGGAGGTATAGGGCCTGTTTTGTTTTTGCTGCGGCTGATGGTTTTTGGCTGCGGCTGATGGCTTTTTAGCTGTTTGCGACAGAGATTGCGGAAAGAGAGATACTCGCTTACGATTTTTGATGGTACAGATATTAGTTGTTTAATGTGTACTACAATTAACTTGTAGACCCTATCTTAAAAAAATACTCCGTTTAAAAGTTAGTTACTGTAGTAAAAGCTAAAAGCGACTTTTAGAAGCTGTAAAGAACAGACTCTATATTTGATATTTGTGCGCCAAACAGGGCCAAAAATGCCCACGTCTTCATATTGAGGCCACGTGCAAGAAAAATCCAATTGGTTAACCATCCAACTTTTTAGCATATCTGATCCTCAATGAATTTTACGCTAATTGTGCTCTCCAAAAAGCTCTAGCTCCTCTTAAGATGAAAAACCATCTAACTTTTGCAACTTAAGTTGCTGTGGAAGCTTCCCCTCAAAAAAACTGTTCGAGAGCTTACTTGTACACCGAGGTCTCCGGAATCTCATAGCAAACAATTTCCTCATGAAAACACAGCAGGATCTTATCAAAAGTTACAAAAAAAAAACACGATAATCATAATTCTCATATGAAAACAGAATCGTCACACACTTGGAGTACAGACTCTCATAATGCAGTAAATCAAACATCCCCGGAGTCTACAATTAAAGTTCGACTTAGCTTAAAACTTGACAAAAACTAAAGATTACTGGGTAGAACTAAATACAAAGAAAAAACGAAAAGAAACATCCTAATTACATTTCGTTTTGACCATCTTACCCAAAAGTTGTTTTTTGCTCTAAAATTACACACAGCACATAAAAGGTAAAACTATTAAATTTCTAGTTCCAACTATGACAGGTATCAAACATTTTGCACCCACCAATTGCTACAAAGCCCCATATGGTGTTCTCCAGAACACTTGTGCTATGTTTTGATCATATGACCATCCATTAATATTTTTTTAAAAATAAATAACCTCGAAAGATGTAATGTAATATTTTCTGTAACTATCTATCCACTGCATGGACAGCGCTACAATTCCAAATGGAGCCCTGTTATTTTGAATTCATTAGTGCAACAGTATGTGACGCACAGATCGTACCAACAGCAGCAAGGGTTGAACAATTCTGAAAGCGGAAAGAGAAACTCAAGCTTACCTTAGACGAAGATCACATGTCCTGATGCAGCTATCCAGCAAAACAAATCACTGTCCCCATTTAATTAGTATCTGTTGGACAGGATATGCACATCAAAGAAGGTAAATAACACCTTCAAATTTAATATTCGAAGAGGTATTTCAAAACTTTCGCTCCACTAACTAATGAAAGCTAAGAAGATCAGATTTGCTCACCCCCGCTAAAGAGCAAACTTTTCATTCACTTAGCCTCCTCAGTGTCTCCTTCATCTAAACCGCTCTCTTAACATCCTCGAAGCGCCACGGTTCTAACCCCATTGCCATTTCCAGAATTTTGATTTCCTCATCAAAACACTTCCGCTTTAATCACGAACCTCACCTCTTTCTCGAGTCTAACACATGATCATCTCGTCCTTTACCAGCGATCTCTACGCTGCACACAACGCCACATAATTGCATGTCGAGCGCCCCACGGAGAGCGCCTCCTCGCGCCAATTACTACTCCTGCACAGGCAAATGGTCAGAGTCATGTTGGTGTGCCGCGCAATAATTTCTCCCAGGGCCTACACGTACGCCAAGTCCATGCCCTCCATGATTCTATGATCTGGCCCAGCAGCTGCCTTCTGGAGCACTGGGCCGGAGCAGCGCTAATTGACGATTTCTTTTCTTTGCTGATTCCTCTCAATGAAATTTGCCATGTTGCACTAAGTTAAGAGCGATCTGGCAGCAGTCCGGTGGGCTAACTGGGTAGACCATGCACTTGTGCTGGAAAGAAACTTCTTCGAGGATAGACGGTCTGTTCTTTTTTTTTCTGTGGTTTATGATTTTTGGTTAAAATTTTTGAATTTTAACTGTTTGTGACAGAGATCACGGAGAGAGAGATACTCGCTTGCGATTTTAGATGGTACAGATGTTAGGCTTTTAACGTGTACTATAATTAACTTGTAGACTCTATCTTAAAAAAATACTCCGTTTGAAAGTTAGATACTATAGCAAAAGCTAAAAGCTATTTTGAGAAGCTGAAAAGAATAAACCCGGACCAACTGTACTACCACTGAAAAGCGAGAAACAATTTCCCCTTGAGAGTCTATCACGGAAAAAAAATTTGGTGTGGTGTCAGCTTTTAAACAAAATCGTTTCAATGTGTATATATATAGAAAAATAACTCTAAACTCTTAGGAGTACGTACTTCCATTTCTTATACATTGTTTAAACGAAAAAGTTATACATTTTTATCCTTTTGGGTATACTCTAATAATTGTTATAGATGCTCTAAAGTGGGGTTCATAAAAAAAAATTTAATCAAGTGCCTGTAGGATTTCGGATTGCGAAAAAATGATTCGAGCAAAATCAACTTCAGTTGATATGGTGAGTACAGCAAGAGCTACAAGACCCATCTGGAATCTAGTACGAGAGGGGACACAGGAGAATGGGATTGAAACTGTTCATTTGCGATTTACCGTTTAAACTCTTGCTTTGGGTGGATAAGTACAAGCTTTACTAAAACATTAATCCACAGTTAAAAAGAGGGTGGGGGGTAAATTCACCAAAACACCATCCCTTTGTAAATTAACAAGTGGAAACTACCAAATCGGCAGACTCATGGATCCTAGAGGTTCAAGCTCTTCAATGAAAACAACCATACAAGCACCAATAATTCTAAATAAAACCATGCACTAATCAATTTGACATAGATAATATAGCACATAAAAGATCATTGCAGCCCTACAACAACATCTACCAAACGAACAGGGCTCAAAAAGAAAAGAAAAACACACACATGGATCTAAAAATTTAGTCAGGATTAAAAAAAAAATAAAACTAGACCAAGATCTCATTTCCCTGCACACAGTGGCTGAAACTTCACCTCCGCAGCTTTTGATTCACAAGACGCTGAAACTTAAAACTATTATAAGCCCTGTTTGGCTAACTGCAGCTGCAAACCGGGGGATACAGTTCCTACCTCTCTCCTTCCCAGGCTCCAGTCGAGCTTCATCTCCCCTCCCTCATCATCATCTCCCTCTTTCCTTCATCTCCTACCTATATAGCCCCTCCTAAGAGCCAAATTCCCTCTCTATTCTTCACTAGTTCTCATCTCACACTCTTCATTTCCTTTTTTGAAGATTTCTGTCACTTCAATTGTTTGCCTCATCTGTTCCCACAAACATGTGAAATATTAGTCATTTTTTTATATAAATATCCCTCAAACGACTCAACTAGCATGAAACCGAATGGCAAATTCATGATTCTAAGATAGTAGAAAAACAATTTAGAAATTCAGTTGGTTGTTTTTCTGAAAGAAGGAATAGCTTCTATTTAGCCATCTGTGACAAAAACCACTTGGAACAAAGCTTGAAAAAGGCTTGGGCTAATTAACAAATATTATCCATGACTCTCAGGTTCATGGACTGTACTAAAGGGAGAACTTTTCGTATTACACAATTAACAAATATTGCCAAATAATACAGGTTTCCGAGAAATCATAGTATGTTGTGTTGCTATGATGTATTTTATGATGTATTACACAATTAAGGAAGAAGTTATTTGTTAGATCCAGCTGCACACGATAACCATGAACGGATCCATAAGAATTTATTTTGGTAATGCAACAGAGTCAGCGTAAATACATTTATTCAACAAAATGTTTACGGTGGTACTTCAAGATTTAATCTAATGTACAGCTCCAACAATCTAGAGAGCAGGGCAGGGCAGGGCATGCATGCACGATCGCATCGAAACATCACGTAGCGTAAAAAAGGAAAAACAACATATGATGGCAAAACTTCATGCTAATGCCCTTCATTTGTCAGATGACATTGCCCAGGATAACCATAGAAAGTGACGATGGGAAAGCAAACAGCACGGTACAAGTCATAGCTAGTGCAAAAGGAAAAAAAATTGCATGCGATGGTCGAACTTTAGATCGATGTCCTTCATCTATTCGGAAGTTTCGGCTCAGGTAGTGCTCAAGTTGACTTACAGACTAGTTTCTATTTCTAGATTCTATTTTTTTTCACTATTCAGTAATTTCGCCTTTTTTTCTGATTTTTTAAGATTTTTTGGGTTTTTTTGCATTTTTCCCGTATTCCTTTGCATTATCTGTGGTGGGCTAATATGTTTTTTTCTATTTTTTAAATTTAATTATGCCAAATAAACCAACTCACTACAGTATAAAAAATAAATCAGCTATAGTAAAAAAGTCATAAACCAACGTCAAACTAAGCACTACCATAAACTGTCGGGCAACCATCGAGGGACAAAGCCGCGAACTAACCATTTGGGTATTTGGCAAGACATCGATCAGACTTGTCACTTGAAAACACAATCCAGAACATGTAGGTTTTTTGGTTGAAGCTTATGATTTATACCTGTGGTTTTTAAATTACGGTCTGTTCGTGAGAGACAGTATACAGAGAAAAATAGTTGTATATGATTTTGGCAGTTACAATTAAAGTCGGTACAGTTTGTACTACAATCTCACTATAGACCTCGTATTAAAAAAATACACCATTTAACAAAAGTTACTATAGCAACGAAAACCTAAGACTAAGCACAAACATAAGCGAACCCAGCCTATCGTTTTAACTTTTTTTCAGTTTCAACTTCTAACTTCAGTTTTTTTTTCACTATTTAGTAATTTGTCTCTTTCTGAATTTTTTTAGATTTTTTGGATTTTTTTGGATTTTTCTTTTTTTTCCCGTGTTCCTTTGCATTGTCCGTGATGGCTAACACATTTTTTCTATTTTTACATTTTTTTTAATTTAATTATGCCTAAAAAGCCAAATCAGCTACAGTAAAAAAGCTAGCTATAGTGATATTCAGCCAAAAACCAGAAGCAATCGCTAAAACGAACACCGCTAAGAAATTGATGGTGAAACGTAATGGGGATTATCACCGGACACTTATCGTCGAGATTGCAGCCGGCCTGGTTTATTCCGCAAATGGCCACCAAATTCAGCCCTTCCTCTTCTCCTACTTGGGAAATTAGTGATCGTTTCGGCTTTTTTTCAGTTTCAGCTTTTTTTCACTATTCACTACACTATCCACTAACTTAGTTACAATAAAAAAAGCCAATTACAGTAAAAAAAGCCAAAAGACATCGCTAAAACGATCACCACCTAAACGATCCTGACGAAGCAGCACGCCAACTTCAAAGCCCAAACCAAACCACACTAAGCCTGAAATCGCCGACACACGCACACAAAACCGTGGGATCCCGCTGCAAATGGAATTGGGACGAAGCAGAGGGGATCGCGCGGCATCGGAGAGGGATGAGGCTCGCATCATTTCCTCTCCTCCTCTTCCTCCATCGCCACAGTGCGCAGTCTGAACTTGCGAAAATCTGCATCGCGCTATGTCAACTTGGGAAAACCGCTCGACTAGGGTTTGCGGCATCGGAGGTGCGCGAGAGGCCTCTCGTCTCGAGGTGGAGGACGGTGGCTGTGGGTGTGGCTTCGCAGCACACTGCGGTTGTTTTTGGCTGCAGTGATAGTTTATGGCTACAACTTTTGTCTGTATTTTTTAAGATGACAGCGGACGACAAAAAAATCGACAAGGACAACGTATACGATTTTAGATTTATAAAGTTATTTGGATAATCCACTTCAAGAAACTGTCCTGTTTGTTTCGACTTTCAAAGAAACCAAAATCCAAAGCAATGTTCTTTTAATTTTTTGGCTTTTGGCTTCTTTGAAAGTCAAAACAAACGGCGCGACTTCTTGAAATTGATTCTTTGAACGGTTTTCCAAGCTCAAAACTGTGTGCAACGTCTGCATCGGCATCTCAATAGTTAGCTGCCATCTCGAAAAACACATATAAAAATCATTGGTTGCACAAAAAAAATAGGGCAATCGATATCGCAGCTGGGCCAGTTGCTTACATGCATGTTCAAGTGTGTATCCATACCCCAGACGGCCTAGTCTCTAACCCGGAGCGTACGATATTTATCAGTGCAAAATCCAGATAAATCCAAATAAGTTAAGTGAGTAACTTTTTCTTCCAACTCAATTGATAATAACTTCGGACCCTTTCTAACTTGAGGTGTGATAAAATTCTAGATACACCACGATGCATGTTCTTGTGAGGTCATGCACAAAACTAGTATGAATATTCTTCGTCTCATGATCCGTCAATGCATATAGTTTACTCCGAATCAGACACAACCTACTCTATAAGTTTTGAGTCCATCTAAGACCTAATCTACTTCGATTTCACTGGAACACGGAACTACATCAGTTTCAACCTCAAGGGTCAGAATCATGACTCATGCCATCCGTGTATAAAAATAAGTAAATATTAATAAAAAATATTTTATAATGAATTGTGCAATGTTTATGAGATAAGCAATAGACACCGAATTCTAAGCAAAAGTGGTAAATAAAGCATATATGGGAGGGCATATTGAGTCATTTTACATTAAAAACTTGTTAGAGAGTGAATGTAGATATGTACACTGAAAAGTGTTTCAGTGATGAACCATCTATAATTCTATTGTTTGATCAAGATTTTTATTATTGTGGTGGTCTTATGGTTTCCTATATTTATTGATGATATGTATTATTTGATTGCTAAAAATACACTTAACTGGCGAATAGCAATCAATAGCAAACCTTGATTGTAATCATAGCAATAATATAGCCACATAAGAGTCGGGTTATTATTCTCCCAAAGAAGGCCGATATTTATAAAATCCCTATTTTTTTACTTTGTGTAGTCGAGTCTTTAAGAGATCTCCCGAATCCAAATAATCATACATAATATCGGTATTAAAATACCAACAAATCTTATTGAACATTATGAATAAGCTACCACTTGCTTTGTAATAGAAGCACTGGAACATTTTTCATGCTATGTGCTTGACACATGATATGAAAGCTCTCTTGCAAGACATGAGGGATAATGAGTGACAACTATTGTTTGACTAAGTTAAAAGCTTTCGTGAGGCACATGGGATTGATGTGCCAAATATGGATAATATTATTAGAGTTATAGGTAAATCTATACATTAAAAGCATATAGTGACTCAACAATATTATTACAAAGTGGACATTTTCAATGCTACTCTTGATTAAAAGCTTTCGCGAGGCACATGGGATTGATGTGCCAAATATGGATGATATTATTAGAGTTATAGGTAAATCTATACGTTAAAAGCATATAATGACTCAACAATATTATTACAAAGTGGATATTTTCAATGCTACTCTTGATGCAACTATGAATAAGATGAATCATCATTTTAATGAAGTTTCCTCAGAATTATTGGTATGCATGTCTTGCCTTGACCTAAGGGACTCATTCCCTAAGTTTGATGTTCATAAACTTGTTCAACTATTGAGATTTGTCATGATGATTTCTTGGTAGCGGACCAGTCTTGTTAAGAACTCAGTTTCAAACTTTCATTCTCAATATTAGATGAAGTGATGGATTTCATGAATGTCGTGATATTTCAGAACTTGCCCAAATGATGGTTGAAACCAAAAAAAGATAGAATTTCTCCATTGGTATATCGTCTCATTGAGTTGACATTAATCCTTCCAGTGATAACAGCATCTATTGAGAGAATATTTTCAGCAATGAATATTATCAGAATAAATTTGAGCAACAAGGTAGCCGATGAGTTGCTCAATGACTTGATGGTGTGCTACATTGAGCAAAAGATAGTTATAAGCATTGATGATGATAGAATCATAAAACACTTCTAAGCCATGAAATCTCGTAAAATGAATTTGTCGTATGATTTAAGCTAGCGCTTTAGTGTTACATTTTGTTTATTTTAAATGTTCATGATCAATTACAATTTTTTTATTTTATTACTAATTTTGCTAATTTTGATACACATCTGACTAATCTCTAATTATTAAAAGCATATTTATATATTTTTGGAATACACCTTCTATTATTGAGGTACTTTCGTTGTATTTCTCCCTTTTTTACTTTTACTTCTCTTCTATTTATATATAAATTTAAATTACACATAAATAAAATACTACATTTATACTAATTTAACTTAATCTTTTAAACATACCCTCCTCTTTCATAATAACTTGCCACTTATCTGTCCGTATTGCATGCGTTTTCACCCCTGCCTTCGACGAGATTGAGAGCTGCTTGTACGATTGGTTTTGGTCTACGCACGTGGCTGATGGAGACCGACGACCGACTCCCTTTTCATGTGCAAGTGGACTGTGGCGGCTATGCACAAGATGTCCACTTCGGCTTTTCGCAATCTTAATTTTCCACAATCTTGCTAACCGTGAGCGCGGTATTATTAAATTCTTAAATGAGTCTATTTTTTTATTGACCGGGGAGCGATTTGCATCACAGTCTGCGAGACGACGGATAAAAAATCAAGACTCACGAGTTACTCTAACTTAGACTAAGCTAATTTAGCAATTCAGGTTTTTTGAGCTTTTTTTTTTAATTTTTTACAAAGTTGAGGCAATACATTGAGCTAGTAGCTGAGAAAGCTCTAATAAAATCCACTCATCCAAGCCCTTTTTCGTTTTGAACTAGGAGATCTCCATATAGACATATAGTATTTCACTTTTACATCTGAAATAATTTTCATCCACCTGAACCTGTATATGACCTCTGGCACAACAAACTATCTGTAATTCCTTGTATTCAAAAGAAACGGAAGAAGCTGCATAACTAGCCGAGTTTGACAGGCACCGTAGACCGGTTGACAATGCCATCAAGTCAAAGTCGATGGAGTAGTACTAGCGAAGCAATTTAATTAGTCAAACCTCTGCTCACAGGCGCCTGCCTTAAGGGGGTGATCGGAATAGCGATGGCTTTTGGCTTTTGGCTGAAAAAACACTGTAGCTGGCTGAAAAAACACTGTAGCTGAGTTAGTGGATAGTGTAGTGAATAGTGAAAAAAAAACTGAAGCTAGAAGCTGAAGCTGAAAAAAGCTAAACCGATCACCCCAACTAGTGGTAGTTCAGCTCGCATGGTAGGGAAGACGAAGAACGTAGGGTTTACTTTGATTCGACACGTGCGAAAAAAAAGGGGGCTAGCTAGGTGGTGGCATTTGGCATTCCATTTACCGGTCTCGCCTGTCAAAATGCGTGTACACAGAGGAACTAGCAAGACCGACTTTTTTAGGTCTATGCACAGTTATACACATCATTGTCAACCCATAGATTGTCCTATATTTTGATGAGTAAGAGGATGGGCATGCATTCATGCCAAAAGTATTAGTCAGCGCTAATGGTAAGATTTTCGGTAAGATGATCTAGAGATGACTGGCTTTCTCGGGTCCATGCATACTTATACACATGATTGTCAAACTCATAGGTTGTCCTACGTATGTTTTGATGAGTCACGGGACTAATATGTCAAGAGTATTCACTCGGTAGAGTGATCCAGAGAGACGGCTGACTTTTTTGTGTTAATGCATAAAAATATCGGTTGTCATCGACTCTTGTAAGTTGTTTTGTGAAATGTTGATGAGTTACTACAGCCGAAAAGAACAAGACCTTATAACAAATGGCTGTCCAAGTCAATCTTACCTTAGCACAACTCAAGGCAACTCTTGCTCTACAGGAGCGATCTAGCAAAGACCGACTTTTCAGGTCTATGCACATTTATACACATCGTTGTCAACCCATGGATTGTCCTATATGTTGACAAGTAAGAGGATGGGCATGCATGCATGCCAAAAGTATTAGTCAGCGCTAATTGTAAGATCCTCGGTGAGATGATCTACAGATGACTGACTTTCTCGGGTCCATGCATGCTTATACACATGATTATCAAACTCATAGGTTGTCCTATGTATGTTTTGATAAGTCACAGGACTAATATGTCAAGAGTATTCGTCAGCGCCACTCGGTAGAGTGATCTAGAGAGACAGTTGACTTTTTGTGTCAATGCATGAGAATATCGGTTGTCATCGACACTTGTAAGTTGTTTTGTAAAATGTTGATGAGTTACCATAGCAAGAAAGAGGAAGACCTTACAACAAATGGCTATCCAAGTTAATCTCAGCTAGCACAACTCAAGGTAACTCCTGCTCCACAGGAGCGATCTAGCAAAGACCGACTTTTCAGGTCTATGCACATTTATACACATCGTTGTCAACCCATAGATTGTCCTATATGTTGACAAGTAAGAGGATGGGCATGCATGCATGCCAAAAGTATTAGTCAGCGCTAATTGTAAGATCCATGGTGAGATGATCTAGAGATGACTTACTTTCTCGAGTCCATGCATGCTTATACACATGATTGTCAAACTCATAGGTTGTCCTACGTACATTTTGATGAGTCACGGGACTAATATGTCAAGAGTATTAATCAGCGCTAATTATAAGATCCTCGGTGAGATGATCTAGAGACGACTGACTTTTTCTGGTCTATGCATGACTATACACATGATCGTCAAACTCATAAGTTGTCCTACCTACGTTTTGACGAGTCAGGGGGACTAATATACCTGCAAGAGTATTCGTCAACTAATTGCAAGTTGCTCGGTAGAGTACGACTGACTTTTTCGTGTCTATGCATGACGATGTCGGTCGTCATCGACTCGTGTAAGTCGTTTTGTGAAATTTTAACGGGTCGCTGTGTCTAACACGTCGAAATCACTAGTCGGCGCTAACGCCAAGCCCCTCAACAGATCAATCCAGAGACGACCGACCTTTTCAGGTCTCTGCATCGCTATATATCGATCGCCGTCGACTCGTAGGTTGTCCTGTGAATTTTTTGACGAGTCGACAGGGCTAACACGTCAAGAAGAAGAAGAAGCAGAAGCAGAAGCCCTAGTCAGTGCAGATCGCAACATCCACGGTCTTCATCGAGTGAAAGGGTCTCATCTCCACCATTGGCTCACTTTTTAGCACGAGATTGCGATTT
This sequence comes from Melocanna baccifera, assembly GCA_036346265.1. NCBI lineage: Eukaryota > Viridiplantae > Streptophyta > Magnoliopsida > Poales > Poaceae > Melocanna > Melocanna baccifera. The sequence goes on along the minus strand of CM070679.1, from coordinate 33,253,062 downwards.
CGCTGGACCGAGGCTAGCTAGCTATTTTGTTCCAACCTGAACGGGTGTGATAGATTAAATTCTGAATCTGCATCTGTATAACGTTGTTACTGTTGCCAGCATGTCAGGTCAGGATACTAGCTAGTTGTGTACTCGATTGGCAGATCCATTTGTGCACGTTGTTCGTGCGTGCGTGCACCCGTGTACCAGCTGGACAAGGATCAGGGACACGTACGTCAGACGTGTGGTGATGGGGGGAGAGTCGAAAGTTGATGAGGACGGACGTACACCGGCGCGGTCAAGGTCCAGCGCGCCGACTGCGCCGCCGCCATCACCTCTGGAGCCCAGACAAGACTCCCGGCGACGTCACCGTCCAAGGGTGGGCGGTGGGCCCACCGGGCAGTGACGCCTGCCAGTGGCGTGCGGTTCCTTCCTTTCTTCCCTCGTTAAATTTGTTTCGTGCTACCGTAAAATTTCACAGCTTATAAAATGTCATCGTAAATAAGGTTAATTTAAAAATATCATTACAAATATGAAAAATTCTATTGTCGTCGTATTTTTCGTCCAAAACAGCCGTTAGAGACTTCTACCATCACATTTTCCGTCCAAAACAGTCGGTAGAGCCTTTCTTAGAGAGAGCAGATGTAATAAATACCAACACTAACCCTATGCTCTTCCTTCTCCCTCGTCTATGATAAGACCTTTCAAACATATAGACTTAGTAAATCCACCAAAGCACTATTAAAAATCACCTCATCCACTAGATCTAGCCACACAAAATACTAGTCCTTGGATCTAGAAAAAAATCTTGGTAGTAGGACCCATTTTACCATTGGGTGAGAGCAAGAGAGAAATGATAGGACACATCTTCCTCCTCCAAAAGAGACGAGCACAAGCAGAGCTAGGCAACTAGGGTGAAAATGGACCAAGTGAAAGGAGTGCGGAGGTATGGGAGATGAAAAAAATGGGTTGCGCCTAATGCAAGGAAACCAATGGTGGTGCTGGTTTGGGAGATGGGCACCATAGACAGAAACGAGCATGGTGACAGCAATGACAATGCTTCGAGTGCTTGAGGGTGTAGCTGATTCATGATTTAGAACGGGATCTAAGCGTGTCAAAATGTAGAACACAACGAGGGGATGCTTGGGTATGGGTGAATTGGTCAAAAACTCAATGTAGGCGACAAATGGCAACGACGAGCCATTCTGTTGAGACCTGATATGTAAATCAGAACTCTTTGTATATTCTACACTAGTCCAGAAACACGTTAGCGCACACAATGGAAACAATGATGAAATATCAATCATGATCACGATTAACTAGAAAAAACTTGAATATTAATCATTATCAAAATTGCGATCTTATGGACAAACATACAATAGTAGCCTGAAGGGCTTTAATAAAAACTAGCAGTGGAAAACAACAAAGAACGTAGTAATCATTCAACATGCCCACAGACAATCAAAGTTCTAATCCAAGAAGTCGTCGAAAAATCCTCCTTCAAATACCTCTGGCTATTATAGCTCTTCTTTAGCAATTGAGCAAATATATATATAGCTATGAGTACATAGAGTACTCAACAAGTTATTCGTAACAAGATACCATATCATCATGTAAGCCTTAACAAAGGATAGCTGAGTGGTTATATTGCAGAAAACAACAAATTGAAGTAGATATAATAAATAGATTAAAAGCGCATTTATGGAAATGACATAAATAAATAAGTAAAGAGTCAAGGATTGAATAAACCACTAGTGAACTGACCATTCAGTTACCGTCCAACTTACATTCTAGCTAAACCAATATTTAGGAAAAACCTAACCTTTGTGTGAAATCTCCAAGCATTGTTCGTGATCGGAGACACGGCTATTCGAATAGTTTTACACTTTATAGATATTGCACAACTTTACCTATATAATATGACCATTTGTAATGTTACTAGTGTAACACGTTTTCTTAGGTATGTCGACCAAAAAGATCACAATAAAACTATTACAATACTCAATCTCAAATTGATCTTGCCTGCTATGCTTTCGCTGTCGAGTAAGCTTACCACTTAGTCGGTAAAAGCCCCCTCTTACACTAATAAAACATCTGAATGACAAAATCAAGGTTGAAACATTATAAATTAATCAACCAAGTTCATCCCATACTAGGTATGTGGTTGTATGATAAGTTTCAGATCAATGGTGTACAAAATTAAGTATTTTATTGCACAAAAGTGCTAACCACAATCCCCTTTTGATGCACAATCACCTGTCTAAGTGAAAACTATTTTATATAATCAACTCCAATGACACTACCCATGTCATGGTACATAAATTTTATAACTGTAGCTGGCCACCACGATTCAATATCTCATTAAGACAAATTTAATTAATTAATCAATATGTGACGATGAGCCCAACATATTACAAGTATGGCTAAGCATACTAAACATACAACCCAGGTGGATACTAGTGTTGCATTACTAAATAATTGCCCATCCTATGGCGACAATGAAATCATGGTATTCAGCTTATTAATTGAAGGAATTAATCAAATTTTGTCAATAACCACTAGATACAAAGTTTGTATTAAACTAGCAATGTAAGATAATTTAAAATAAAATAATAAATAATAGATTTAAAATTAATAGGTTTAAAATAATAATTAATAGATTTAAAATATTAAACTAGCCATGCTCATGCTAATCTTGTCGATTCCACCCGAATCCACTACCACTATGTATGTCCCCTTTATGCCTTATAGCCCCATCATCGTCCCATTCTAGTTGTCCTTGTCCGCCGTTGTGTTTCCGACCACCACTCTCCAGTTCGCTGTGCCCAGGAACATGTCGTGAGCTCATCGTCATCGCCGTCTCCCTTTCCAGCATCCCTCTTGTTTCTCCCTCTCCCCTCTCTTGCCCTTTGTCTCAGCCGAGAAGAAGAATAGTGTGCAAAGCAGGCTTCGTTGGAGAAAGAGATATGGGCAAGGGCATGATTGTCATTTCACATGCAACATGAAAAAATAGACAGCGATGGTATTTTATAGATTTTTTTATCTTTGCAATGATATTTGTAAGTACAGACTCTTTGTAACAATATTTTTGTAGTCATGATTTTTACATGGCACCTAACAAATTTTCGTGCACATTTGTTCTTTTTTGTTACGAAACCTAATAGGTTTTCGATGTGAACAAATACCTAAACTACCCCTGTAGTTCCTACTATAAATATAGAGGTATCGTACTATGTAAATCAATCTATTATCAATAAAGCCTACATTTTGGTGTTCTATTCTCCTGATGTCTGGTGTGATTGATTAATTACTTTCGTGGATTGTATTCATAGATTAAGTTACTGTTCATCTATTCTACACCGATTTCACATGTTAGGCGGTTCGGTGCTTAGCTCACGCCCATGCGTGCCATGTGGAAGCCACTACTCGCTGTCTAGGGCATCACGGCCACCCTTCCTACGACGAGATGAGCTGGTCAAGGTGTAATTCCTTGCTGCTGCCACCGCTTTCCGTCTCTCAGCCTCTCTCCCTAGCTAGAGTGCTTTATTACTGCGTGCATGTCTACTGTTCGAAAGAGTTTAGACATAGAGAACATCTGCCTATAAATTCTTCCATAACATGTCATATACAAACGAGGCTAAAGACGGTGTCTATAATATTTTATTTCTAAATTATCTATAGATCCATCTATTAAAAGCATCAGTACAACAACAAGAAAATAGGTAAAGTATAGATTACGTCCATATAACAGTAAAAAAACCTGTCTATAAGGGTCATATTTCCTGCGTATATACAATCTGTTGTATGTTAGACAGTATTTTTCTCTCTTCTTATTCTCTTTCATCTATATTATCGTAAATTCTATGTAGAAATGTTATAGACAACTGGTGTCACTCTATTAGGTCCTGCTCCAACAAACTTCTATTTCTAGCTTCCTACTTTTAACTTCTTAATTTTGTCTTTTTTGGTTTTTTAACTTTTTTATGTTTTTTTGTTTTTCTATTTTCATTATTTCTTTGTATTGTTCGTGTTGATATAATTTTTTCTTTTTTTAATTTTTTAAAATTAATTATAAAAAAGTTAATAACAGATACAATATATTTTTAATAACTATAACGTAAAAAAAAGTCAAAATCATGAACTTATACACACCCTTATGTTACCTTTGTGTTGGGATTCTTTTAGGAGTTAAATTTCTTGCCCGCCGCCACGTACACCACACGGTGACGACCATCGGGATGGAATCTAGGTGAGCGAAAACGAACTTCCCTGCTCTAACACTAGGCCACAAGAGTCCATAGTTTTTTCTTAACTAAACCATTAGTTGATCCCTTGAGTTAAAGAAACTAAAGAATTTTTATTTTGCAAAACCAAAAGTTAATATCAACATCTAATTTTTTAAAATAATTTTTCCGCTTTTTTACTCTGGATATAAGATAAGAGGTCACGGATATATCACACATCTCACTCTTTTTGCTCCCACCTTACATATCGTATTCTCTTTTAAAAAATATTTTTTTCTATTACTATTATTTATTTTCGCTCAAAAATCATCTAATATAATAAAAAATATCAGTTATAGTTAATATAAACATACTCTCAATGTTTTCTTACATAAATTTCAGAAACGAACATTCTACTAATAAAAAGACAAAAGCCTATAACAGTGACCATAGCCCATAGGTTACTTGTTCTTCCTCTCCTCCTTTTGTTGCTTTCTCTGTCATTTTCGACATCTTGCAAGTTGATCCAGCGGTCACCGCTCTAGCCTCCATTTTCCAACCGTCCCTTGACCGCTGCCTGGCAGCTGGACCGTCATGTCATAAAGAAAAGAGGACATTAAGCCTCGATGCTTTCAACTTCGGTTTCTAACCATTGACTTCTAATTAATATTATTTAATTTTATATTTTTTTCTATTTTTTAGCTTTTTTTTTTCTATTTTGTGTTTCTTTGCATTATCCGTAATGTAATATTTTTTTCTATTTTCAGATTTTTTAAATGTAATTAGTTAAAAACAAATAACTACTACAATACAAAATAAGTCAACTATAGTAAAAAAAGTTAAAAGTCACAAAAAAAAACCAAACTAAGCACATCCTAATAAGTGAGTACTTTTTAGCAGCATATAGGGGAGAACTATTTCACTTGTCCATACATTAGCAAGCAGAACATTCTGGAATCAAATTCTCATTCTGCCCATAGTGTAACAAACTTCTTATATATGGCTCAATGACTCCACGAAGCTGGCAATAACTTCAATTCAAACCCTAATGAAAACGTAGTACTATATTACGCTATTAGTAGTACCCAGTAAATTGGAACACAACTAGCGGTATCAGTAAGCTTTTAGAGATGCAGAACGATACACAAAAACGCGTGTCTCAAACTGATGCACTCGTATTTTTACAGAATGGAGCAGGGAGAGTACGTATCCAGCGCAAACCAACGGCGGATGGCAATATGAACCTCTGTTTCTTGTACGACTGAGGCTAGCTTCCTGCTTGTGAGAAGAGCTTGTAGTCCAGGATTTGCCAGATCCAAAGCTCGGCTGTGCTCATTTTAGCTTGAGGTCAGGTTCTATTTCTGGTTTCTACTTTTTTTACTATTTAGTAATTTTATTTTTTTGTTTTTAGACTTTTTAGGTTTTTTTGTTTTTTTTTCTTGTATTCTTTTACCTTGTCCGTGATGAACTAATATATTTTTCCTATTTTTATATTTTTTTAAAGTTAATTATATCAAATAAATTAATTCAACTATATTAAAAAATAAACTAGCTATAGTAAAAAAGACATAAATCAACACCAAACTATACGCTACCAGCTGTTTGATGGAGTGCAAGAATGGTTAAAGCTACTGCAGCCAATGGAAGCTAGAATGGTCATTAATCTGTAGTTTGTTCATCCTAGATATGCAGGTTATGGGATGCAAGAAAAATTCATACTTCTGCTGGAGTTATTTTATTTCTTTCTGCAACAGTTGGAAGTTTGGCTGTGGCAGTTGGTCAACAATAAAACGGAGATAGCTCTTCAACTGCCCTGTTTACGTTTCACTCAAGTGCAAGCAGCAGCATATTGTGGTCACTTTCTAATCATCTGATTCATTGCAATGTTCCCTGCTACATTTCTTCAGCTATAACCATAATAAATTACTTCACTTTCTGCAGTTCAATCTTGGATTCTCGAATCTTTTGCAAATGGTACTGTGTGTCAGAGACTGTAGTTCAGCAAGTGCTGATTTGAACAGGTAAGAACTGATTCAAGGGGTGTTTGGAATAGCGATGGCTTATGATTTCTGGATGAAATTTTACTGTAACTGATTAATTTTTTACTGTAGCTGAGTTGACTTATTAAGCATAATTAAATTTTTAAAAAATATAAAAATAAAAGTGACATGTTAACTTATCAAACACAATATAAAAGAATACGAAAAAAACAAAACACAAAAAAGCAAAAACAAAAAAAACAAAACACTACAGTACCTAAAGAAGTCGTCGCCAATCCTGTCACCCATGGCTACCGCCACTCTGAGCTGGGCCACACTAGTTTCGGTATGTCTCGATATTATCTTATGTTGTATTTTGTTATGTGTGAAACAACTTAATTCTGGTCAATCGATGGACGGACTGGACGTGGAAGACAAAAACCAAAAAATAGCTTTCGATCTGGCGAATCCTGGACTGCAAGCTCATCCGTAATCACAAACCGGAAGCTAGTAGCATCGCTGCAGAGCGTTGGTACTCGATGCCAAACTGCCAAAAGTTTTTCGTCGCATTAACTGCAACACTGGTAACAAAGTGTCCATGGTGGGGACCAGATGCCACGAAAGAGCGTCCGGACAATTTCACGAGCCGAAATGAAATTGCGGCGCCCATCGAGTTCACATGTGAGCAAATCGTACTCCGACATTGTTTATGTCGATCGTTTTTATTCCTTGGAACGAAGGTGTAGTTGGTTCAGTCGGACATTGCTGAATGCTGACTAATATATAGTCTCGTTCATTTCGACTACACCTGCATTTCTTTTAGCTGTAAAGAGCTAGAATAAATGTATTAACTTTGTAATTTTGATTTTTTATTGTTCATAGAAATATAACGATAATTTTTTTACTTTTTATTTTTCTTTAATTAGATAACTTAGAAAAACTAACAACTATTATAGTGTAATTTTAGTCAAAAATGAATAGTCAAAAGACAGAAACCGCTAAAAAACGGGTTAAACGCCACCATAAGCTGACCTTTTATTTATGAGAGTTTTATATAAGGATTCCATATAAGGTTATATGATATGGTATCAACTACGAATACCCTAATAATAGCTTAGCCAATTTTGGCCCATAGTTTGATAGGATTAGTCCAACAAGGATCTTATTTGAAATGCATGAAATTTTTCAGATTCGTATCGGAATCAAACTATTCCTACGAAATTCCACTCAAATTCTTATCTTCTAAACAGTGCCTAAAGTTAGTTGCAATGACAGTTAACTTCTTTGTTAACGATCAAATCGTTAATCTTACGAATAATAGGAAAATCCAAACCTCGTACAAAGATAAAAAGGAAAAAATTGGTCTTTATTGCTATATGGATACAACTTGCTCTACATGAGCGATTATAGGGGAAGAATACTAAGTTTCCTAATACAGAATGGTCTTACCCATTGTTCCCTATCTCTATCTTCTCTCTCAGTTAAGGAAATAGCACCGAAAAGATGTCAGTTATTGGTATGAACAGACGCCTTGTCGATTCCTTCTTTTCACACGTGTAAACGATTCATAGCGGTGAGAGAGGCCTGACAATAAGCGTTAATCATTTGTTGTCAGTGAAGGAGAGCCTCAAGAAACAACTACATGGTAATTATCGTCAGAAACATTGGGGTGATCGTGGAACGATTATAGGAGTGGAAGTACACATGATCCGCTCCTTAACTGGACAAGACATACCTCAGGCTCGTATCTCAAATTATAAAGCTTTCGAGTAGCTGATCGGGTAAATAAATAGTGACTCTGACCAGGGGTACTCGGGACTTGTAATAGCATAAGCTATTACGATACTAATCTAAGGGCTTTAATTGTGTACTAAAGTCGGTGCCCTAATCTGGTTGTGGACACTCATACGGTGTTTTCAACTAGATGTTTAGTTCAGATGATGTCATAAATCATCTGGATCATGATCTCTTCTTCCCTTATGGCTTCCTTGTCGAAATCTTTGGCTGGGTTGTCCTCTTATTGATGGAGGATTGTTTGTCTAACCCCATCAATCTCTACCACGTGAAGAGTGCACAGAGGATGTCAGAGTTTGGCTCTGTGACTGCCTTAGCTCCCGGTACCTCTTGGTACACTGCATAGTTTGATGGAGGTTCTTTGTTATCTGTCCTACAACTTAGGTATACCCTGTAGTTCGTGCCAGTGCAGGATCTAGGTTGTTAAGGATGCCATGAACAAGTTGCAAGTCTTGGATGGATACCAATGGTCTTGGAGCATTCTTGTTGGCAGAGGGAGTATGATGACTTAAACTTCGCTCTGAGTTCTCCACCCGTTCCACATGACTTAGCATGCGCGGAGGAGGAGGAATAGGTGAGTTAGCCTGTCGATGTCTAGCAATTCCATTATCTTCGGCTCTTTCAGATGACGCTGGAGAGTTTACACCATCCCAACTAGTGGATCAAGGGGGGACTTGCTGTAGAGGATCGTGCACGGCATCTCGAGTGGTATCACCGATTGCGTTAATCTCATGTTTTTAACATGAATCTCCCGAGGAACTCCCATCAAAACTAAGGGAGAGCCATCCATTGCTTCAAGTAGGAGCTTTCACAAAGGAGAACAATTGGAGACCATGGTCTCCAGAGGACTGCGATGGACTCGACCTGATGTGGTGAATGGCTGATCAAATGGCGAGTGTTATCAACTTTGCCTGGCTCTCTACCATGGGTAACTTCATCAACACCGTGACTAAGTGTTAGTCGGCTCCTGAAACATATAGGAGCTGTTGGTGAATAGCTGTCGCCTATGACCGAATTGAGAGTACTCTGACCCTCGGATTGAGGCAATGTATTTTTGAGGTTGCACTTGCCAACCAAGTGCACCGGACTTGTTGAGATGTCGTGGCACTCTAACAAGGTTTGAATGCCTGATTCCCCGATAGGTGTTGATGATAGGAGCTGCATGTTTTCTTTGATCAGGTCAACCTCACTAGGTGTAAGGACTAGTTACCCTAGGATGGAGGATGATGTAGTGTCATGCTCCATAGCACATATGCATGCATCCATATCGAGGTCGGTGTAGCCTGTCAAGTCAAACCAATTTTTCTCATCTTAAGTCACTGCCATGATTGCATAGGAGATGTTGATGGAACTGAGGAAGGGCGGTGATGCCAATTAGAATCTTGAAAGGCTTGGCGCTTCTTCCCCCATGGACAACGCTAGCTATCGATGATCGAATCATCGATATTATGAATAATAGAAAAATTCGAGCCTCGCAGAAGTATAAAAAGGGGAAATTTGATCTTTATTGCTATATAGATATTACAATTTGCTCTAAATGAGCAATTATAAGGGGAAGAAATATTATGTGCCTTAATAGGAATGGCCTTGCCATTGTTCCATATCTCTGTCTTCTTGCCCAGGTAAGGCTTAAATAGCACCAAAGAAATGGTAGTTGTTGGTATGAACAGGTGACTTATCGATTCCTTCTTTGCACACGTGTAAGCAATTGACGGTGGTGAAAGAGGCTTAACAATAACCGTTGATAGGTTGTTGTCAATGAGAGAGAGTCTCAGAAAACAACTGCAGAGCAGTTGTTGTCAGAGACATTGGGATGTTCATGGAACGGTTGTGGAAGTAGGAGCGTACATGATCTGCTCCTTAACTGCACAAGACACCGCCTCAGGGGAGGCTCAAATGTCGGATTATAAAGCTTTCGAGTAGCTGGTCGGGTAAATGAACAGTGATTCTCCAACCAGGGGTACTCGGGAGTCGTAGTATTATAAACTATTATGACACTGGTCTAAGTGCTTTAATTAATGAATTATTTAATCCTCGTTATTCTTCATGCAAACGGGGAACAAATTGCAATAAATAGTTGACAAGTGGGGAAAACACGGGTTGTAAAGCAGATTAACTGCGTGTCTTATCTGCAACAACCTACAAATCCGCTAAATGTTCTATTGCTTTCTATTTGAGCAATTTAGTTTTCGGGACAACAGATGAATACTACAAGAACATATCTTTAGGCGATAGTTAAATTTATGGTGCAAATAGATGTTTTAGGTTGAAAGAAGAGGGGCCTAAACATGAAAGGAAAAGGCCTACGGAGAAAATCACTCGATCAATTTTTTTTGGGTGCCAAAATCAGCCCTATTTTCTGAACTCATGGGATTGCTTGGTTTACCCATTCTTGTTCTCGCCCAGTTGCTCCAGTGGCCAAGTGACAAGAACGAGCCAATTCGCTATTGGCAACAACTAGGTCCAAGTCCTATGCGTAGCAGCACACGCTTTAACCAGTCTTCCTCTGTTCTTGTCAATAACAGGTCTGTGCAGCAACGTGCCTACGCTTCACCACCCATTCCCTCCTGCCTGTCAATACCAAGTCTCTGCGATCTCTACACCATCCAGGTCCATTGAACACGTCCTCTTGGACCCCGAGCCAAAAACGTTTCAATCCGAATTCCTAACCTTCTGCTAGAAGCAAATTCCTAACCTTTTGCTAGAAGCTAAGTAAGTGAGCACTAAACGACGCCGTCAGTCAGAGAAAAGGGGTGCTGGTTATGAATTAATCCGCATATCATCCGTCATAAACAATCCTTCATTTGGATGTAACATTGACTCCTGTGATGAGCACTACTACTACTACCAGTCGTCCAGTCCTCTACCAAAAAAAATGCTTGGTCAGGAGTGCAGCAATACAATAGGGTTCCCCGGGTTCGATTTGACTAGGAGGCCCCCAGGTTTGGACCTCACCGAACAAGAAAGGCAGCCGGAATCAATACTATGGAGGTGATCGGAACAGCGATAGCTTTTAATTTTCTTTGAAAAACATCAGAATCGGCTGAAAAAAACATCATGGTGAGTTGTATGTTAGACATAATTAAATTTTAAAAAATGTAAAAATAAAAACGGCTCGCTAGTCTAGTGCAGACAATGTAAAGGAATATGAGAAAAAAAACGGAACGCAAAAAAACTAAAAAACAAAAAAAAGATTCACTACGTGACAAAAATCTTCTGATGTTTTAAATCATTTCTTTATAGTGTTTAGTCATTAAACAGTAAAATAAACTCCAAACTGATCGAGGCTACATCACCTAATCAACCAAGGTTGCAAGATACCACTGTGCTACTGCATAGGAATCCATACTACATCACCTAATCAACCAAGGTTGCAAGATACCACTGTGCTACTGCATCTGCATAGGAGCACAGCTCCAAGAGAGAGAGAGAAAAAGAGAAAGAACAAGCATCGATTCTGGTCTCGAAAAAGAGAAGCGAAGTCTCCAACCGGCTAGGCTCCAAAAGAAAGAAGGGGTCAAGAAGTCCTGCACGTCCCCCTCTTTCTAGCTTCTCTCTCCTCCTCCCTTTCTTTGGAGCGCGCGAGCAGAGCAAGTTGATCTGCAGCAGGGAAGGGAAGGGAAGGGGGGTTCTGGACGGAGCAGAGCAAGTTGTTGCGACGCTTTTCCCCCGTCCCTCTTGCGAGCACGTGGCGTGGAATTTCCTTGACTTGGGACCCGATCGCCACTGCCCCACCGCCACGTGCTAGCGCTGGTGATGCCGCTGCTGGCCGACATCCAGACCCGTCTCCCACCCACTCGTTAATTGAGATATATATATATATATTTATATATGCAATCGCCATGCATAAATAAAAGATGGTAAAGAAGTGTCGCTATTAGTCACGCGGTCACGCCGCCTGTCTGTTGGCGCTGCTGGCATCGCAGCCTCCGGTCCCCTTCCCAATTCTTCCACTCCAACCTCATGCTCGAATTCCACGCCCCCTCTCGCGGTTTTTGCTTTGCTCCTAACCGTGCGTGACCGAGAGGAGGACAGATGTGTGAGTGTGACGCGCTGCCTGCTTCTTCTTCGGTTCTTCCTATGACCTGACCATCATGGCCTTGTTCCTCTCTATATATTGCGACTCCTCCCCCAAGCCATTCTCCTCTCACACTAGGAGTTTCTCGTGCTTCTCAATTCTCTCTTCGGTGTTGCAGAGGCTAGGCGTACATTGACTTGGGCATCGATCAGGGGAGGGACAGCTTCAGAGGTGTCCGATAGACCGATGGATCCATGGATCGGCAGCCAGCCTTCCCTGAGCCTTGACCTCCATGTCGGCCTGCCGCCGCTGAGCCGCCGCCACCAGGCGCCGGTGGTCGCCCTGGCCAAGCCCAAGGTCCTCGTCGAGGAGAACTTCCTGCCTCTCAAGAAAGACCCAGAGGTACACGAAATATATATAGATTGCAGACACAGAGACATGCGCGCACAGAACGTCGTGCGATCTTACTTGGTAATTCGATGAGACAAACGTAAGTGGACGTATGTGTGTTTTAACGGATTACGTGCATGTACTTGTGAAGGTTGCTGTTCTTGAGGCGGAGCTGCAGCGGGTGAATGAGGAGAACCGGCAGCTGAGCGAGATGCTCACGGCGGTGGCGGCCAAGTACGAGGCGCTGCAGAGCCAGCTCGGCGACATGGTCACCAGCGCCAACGGCAACCCGTCGTCCACGTCGGAGGGCGGGTCGGTGTCGCCGTCCAGGAAGCGCAAGAGCGAGAGCCTAGACACGCCACAGCACCACGAGGCGCAGCACCTGAACACTCCGGCTCACGGCTTCGCGGCCGCGGACCAGATGGAGTGCACCTCCGGCGAGCCGTGCAAGCGCATCCGGGAGGAGTGCAAGCCCAAGATCTCCAAGCTCTACGTCCACGCCGACCCCTCCGACCTCAGCCTGGTAATCAACCAATCGATTGATGTATTGTGTATCATCATAATTTCGTTGCTAGTCGTGGCCCTGTTAACCCTGCGATCCATTAGGTGGTGAAAGATGGGTACCAATGGAGGAAGTACGGGCAGAAGGTCACCAAGGACAACCCCTGCCCCAGGGCCTACTTCAGATGCTCGTTCGCTCCTGCCTGCCCGGTCAAGAGGAAGGTACACACGCACGCTTCACTTCCTTGGAAGCAATGGTTTAATCTTAAGAACGTTCTTATGTGAGAATCGAGTGTATGATTTAGTCGGGGTCGTACTTGCACCGTACGGTTGAGCCTTGCTTTTGTGCATACGATGCCGATGAGTTTGCCAGCACTGATCAGTCTGTTCTAACTCATATCGCGTGCAAATCGATGTGTAGGTTCAGAGAAGCGCCGAGGACAACACCATACTTGTGGCCACGTACGAGGGCGAGCACAACCACGGCCAGCCCCAGCCGGCGCAGCCGCAGCAGCACGACGGCGCCGGCAAGAGCGCCGCGAAGCCGCCTCACCATCCCCGGCAGCAGCAACAAGAAGCGGCGGCCGTCACCGGCGAGCCCGTGACAGCGGCGTCGGAGCTGCTCAGGCGCACTCTGGCGGAGCAGATGGCGATGACGCTGACGAGGGACCCCAGCTTCAAGGCGGCGCTCGTCACCGCGCTCTCCGGCCGCGTCCTCGAGCTCTCGCCGACCAAGGATTGACGCGCGTGCGCTCTAGCGGCTGGCATCACATGAGATGTTGGGTTGTTCGATTTTATTGCAAAAACAACAAGAACACGATGCACGATCGATGGCAGAGAGGCGATCGATTCCATTAAGCTTTTGGAGCGAGCTATTGATGCTGTATATATTTTAGATTTACACAAGGGATGAACAAGCTAAGCAATTAGATGAACATTTTGGTGTGGACTAATTAAGGAGGAGTTCTTCATCATATACCCTCCCCACATTTGAGAGTTTCAGGATTTACCCTCCCCACTCAATGACATGTGGGGTCGGGATGAGTCACTGACACGCGGGCCGGAGGGTAAATCCTGAATTTCAATCTAAGGGGAGGGTATATGATGAATAAATCCAATTAAGGATGATGATCATGCGGGTTGGCTGATCGACCGATCGAGCAGGGGCCGCAAGAATGATCAGATGTGTCAACAAGATGGTGTAACATGTAGGATACAAGCAAAAGCACGAGAAATGTACAATCATTTTGTTAGGCAAAATGTTTCGCTCTATAGAATTCAATGAAATATTTCAAGTCACTTTGGTAGCAATGCATTCAAAATTTTCCCACGAGAGAAGAGTGTCTATGCTCTCTCACCGAGTGTGAAATTAGAGTGAACTCAAATTTGCAGGGCGTCTTGCGATGTACTAGCACCGACTGATCGCATTAGCTTGTTCATCGGTCATGTTAAAACATCAGTAGTGACTGACATGCGGGACACAGACTAGGCTTCGGTCACTCTTATCCGGAAAAAGGTCCACGTAGGCAGTAGAGCAGCTAGAGCCAGCCAACCCAGCTCCGCGCCAAGAGACGGCGAGAGGAGGCTGGAAAAGTATACGACCCGGAGTGGGCCCCACGTGGGTTGGCCGTGCGACGGTTTTATAGGGAGGGAAAGGAAGCTGTGTGGAAACGGAAGTCGCGGCGGCGGGCCCAGCGGCGCCGTGGAGTAGTCAAACACGTGCGGGTCCTGTCCACTGTCGCCTCCGCCCGTTTCGTCCACGTTGCCGTAAAATTATTATTATTTTTTAAGACTATGCCTATAAGCTAATTGTTTGATGCTATTTTTGATTTTTGTTATAGCACCTAACTTTTAAATAGAATATATTTTTAAGATGATATCTATAAGTTAATCATAGTATATGTTAAAAGTCTAATATTTATACCAACGAAAATCACAAGCGGGTATCTTTCTGTAATTTATATTGCGAACAGCCAAAATCCATAAGTTGCAGCCATAAAGAACATGCCCTAAACAAATTTTGCAAAAATAGCGTTTCCTAAGCTCAAAAAACGCTGTAGTTGCCCTTGCTTGGCAGAACGGGTGACACGCGGTAGTCGGCTCGGGCACGAGAGACGATAGTAGGTAGGCCTGGGTGTTGCCTAGTTGCCCCTGCTCAGTAGGATGGCTGGAAAGAGAGAGGTATAGTTGTCTTTTCTAAGCATTATAATCATGTGATCTATAGTGTACGTCTCCTGTAGAGCGGACCCCGTTAGTGGAAGGGCAAAATTATTCTTCCAACACACCCTGAACTCTGAAATCAGATATTTGACCCCCCCTTTCCCTGAATTTTACAATTTGGTTGAAATAACACTCCTACCCAGTTTCACATGATGGTATTATTTTGTGTCGTGCGATGAGTAGACGATTTTGCTACGTAGGATGATACGCTGATCAAGTTAGGTTAGTAACATGTGAGGCCCATAAGGACTTCTCCCCTATTGAGCTCTCAGACGTGCTTATATGGTCACCACCCTCTGTAGTTCCCTTCCTCCGTTTCGATTTAGAAGAGAAGGTCATGTGGCCCCACTTGTCATTCACATAAACTTGATCAATGTATCATTCTACATGATAAAACTGTCTACTTATTATGTCACGTGAGCAATACCACAATTCAAAAGTGGGATTGCAAAGTTCGAATGGTCAAATATCTTGTTTTATAGTTTAAGATGATAGATAGATTTTTACGTAAAGTTTGGAGTGTTATATGATCCTTTTCTTTATCTTTAATGCTTTACAACCGAGATATCATGGTGTAAAGTCAAAAAATTTAAGAAAACCTTAAATGGAACCGAGCAACTCAGGGCATTTAGGGATTACCTACATCAAAACACGAAAAAGGAAGAAATAGTGCATACTAGGAGGAGTATTTAATTTGTATTGGTGCCACTGAAAACGTTGTCGGCCGTCGCGATCCATGGGGGTCGATAGGTCTCGCGGGAAGGTTCTCAAGTCATCGTCGGTCGCAATCTGCGTACGACTGGCAGGCCGGAACATCGGCTGCTTCAAGCAAGTCTTTACTGTTTAACCGTGCGTCAATATGCCTTATTAGTTGTTAAAATATAAGTAAATTACTATCTTTTTTATTAGCTTAGACTTTTAAGTAATCTGACTAATATATAACTTATATAGTATTAGAATCAAAATATCTTAAATTTAAGACTTGATTGATTTATATAAAAAAATAATTATAATCTAATTCTATTTCACACCTTATGTTAAGTAAACCTACATATTAGTAAAACATTAAAGTATAAATAATTTATTTATTTTTTAAATTAATTTAGATTTTTAGACGAATTAGCTTATATGTGTAACGTGTAACTCAGCTGTTGCATCAACTCTAAACAGTAAGTCTTTCTGGATCCCACTTCCAAGTCGACCGAGATAATGCGAGCTCCGTCTCCGATGGTCAAGACGATGGGACCGAGACGATGCTATGATAGAATAGAAGAATGCATGCCTGCATTACATATGGAAGCTCGGATAAAGATGTTAATTCAAGTCCTCCCTGGTGCCAGGATAGAGAATACAAGCGAGGACCGAGCCTTGCTCGAACAGTGAGGCTGGCGTCGTGCAACTCGCTCGCCTGTACTCAAACTCAGGTTGTTTCATTTTCAGAGGGACCGTTTATTTAAATAATACTTTTTATATATTATTTATATAAATAGTATCTATTCGAGTATATATATGTATAAGTGTTTTCAGTGATTAAGACACGTGCTTATACTCCATACGGCTTTAGCATATTAGTTGTTTTAGTATACGTATTAAACACATCCATGTAGATGTGTGAGTGTGTGGGGTTATATGTGTCCATAAATACATTCTTGTTATACTTATGATTAAAAAAAAGATAAAATTCATTCTTCGAAAACCAAGCCACCATCTAGGCACCTTTTTTTCTATGGTAGACGATTTTTGATCACGTTTAATAGTTTTTGTCTAAACTTTTTGAGATGGTGGTAAACGATAGAGATGTTAATATAAACTATACATATAGTTTTAGACAAAAAAAACTATTCAAAGAAGTGACTTGAAAAAATATCATTTACTTCGACTTCCAAGAAAACTGAAGGCAAAAACTATAAAAAGTCAAAAAAAACAAGACTTATTTTTTTAGACTAGAGTTGATTACGTGGTCGTGCACGGCACTGCATAATACACTAGTCAAAAAATATGTGTGCTTAGTCAAGCGCACGACTGCCAACTTTGCGTAGATAAGTCTTCAAGTAATTGTTCTTTGTTTGACTACGCTGAAATGTAGACAGATATTCGGGTGCGCTGGTGAGAAGGGAAACTACCTAATGCACCAAATATGTGTTCCATTCCAAGCCGCCCGGATCTCTAGCCCTATTGCAAACGGATTATGATTTTTAGTTTTTAAAAAATAGCTTTTACACGAAATAACTTATTAAGATAGTTTCTATAAGTTATTTGTAGCAATCACGACAAAAATCGTTTCAAACGAAGTGGTTTCTCAACGACACTAGTATCCTTTACTCTCTCAAGCGTCTTTGTTTGACGCTCTTATAGAGCAACCCTGTTTCTGTAGGAATTTACCAAATCATCCGTTGAAAAGCAGCCAAAAGAACAGGGCCGAAGAAGTGGAGCTGTTGTTTTGCCGGCCTGCCCATGCTGCGAACCTTCGGCCTAACTAGAAACCCACTGCTCATGGAAGCTGGCCCTGTTCTGCACACTTTTGGGCCCAAAACCCAGTGGCTGTGTGCAGCCCAAACTCTCTCTCTCTTAAAAAAAGGTGCAGCCAGAAAAATGATTTTTAAAAAACCGTGGTCGGCAGGATTCGAACCTGCGCGGGCAGAGCCCACATGATTTCTAGTCATGCCCGATAACCACTCCGGCACGACCACCTGACTGACACAGGAATGCAAAAAAAGCATAAAAGAACAATAATTTGCGTGTACGCGCTCGATATCAGGCTAACTCCGTGCGTGTGCTGGATGCATTCGGCTACCCCTTCATGGCATTGCCCGATTGTTATTATTTTCGTGCCTTCTCCATTAATTAACTTATTTTTAAGAAACTTAATTAACTTCTATTCTTGTACTAGGACGAAAGAAACAAAGAAAAGAAGAACCGAAAACTTCAGCAATCGGATGCCGCAGCATGCAGTGCATCTCCCTGCCGCCAAATCACTAAATCACTGGCTAACCCTGCCCTTTCGGCTTCGATTTCTGACTTTAGTTTACTATTTCTAAATTTTATCTTTTTTTAAATTTTTTAGCTTTTTTTATTCGTTTGCATTGTCTATAATGAATCAATCTGTTTTTTTATTTTTTAAATTTAATTATGTAAAATAACCTACCATCAGTTATAATACAAAATAAGCAATAAACTAACTTATTTAAATCAAACTGAGTATTATAATGTAAAATAAATTATAAATTAACTTATTTAAATCGAACTGATCGTCCACTAATTACCTGCGTCCTACCAACCTAGCACGACAAAACCCGATCTACCAACCGATCGATCGATCAACCAGTTCTACATGGTTTGGAGACTCGTCAGCGACCAAACTCTTAATCATCGCGGATCTAATCCGTCCACAGCATGTGCCCAAGAGATACGTTCGTCAAATCAGAAAACCACGGCGAGGCGGCCCTTTTCTGCCGTCGTCTTCGCATGACAGCGGCACAGTTGCAGTTCCCGGCCGGCAGCTCGCTGCTGACGCATCGTCGACGCCGACGCGCCGTGTCGGCCTCGCCTGCGTCGTGTAATCGATGATCGTTTCTGCTTCGTCGCCTGCCGTTTTTCCCCCCCATATAACGGTCTGATATTGTGCTGAGTTTGTAGCTTGGTCAGACGATGAATACGGCAGAACAGATCCTGCCGTTCTTGGCCGCTTGCTTGCGTACGTTTTTTGTCCTGGGGTTTCTGGCAGGGCTCGGGAGGGCTCGGAGGGGCCTTACTTCCAATCAGATGGGTTGTTTCAGAGTACTGCATCAGCGATCAATGATTGGGGGATGGAATAGTTGTTGGTGGGCCCTAGATGTGCCACATCTGAGGGGGCTGATCCGGATTTGGCAATTTGAATTTTTTTTAATGTATTTTTAACTAGTCTCTATATCAGTAGTTAACCTACACAATATAATATCGGTAAATATCATATCTATACATATGCATAAATAAAAGATACTTAGGCCACGCTCAATCTGGCGACCGAACGCGGCAATGCGACGAAATCACTGTGCATCGCGTTTTTGTCATTGTGTGGTATTTTGTCCGGTAGCTTTTGTTTTTGTTTTTTTCGTATTTTTGTGTTTTTTTCCCGTATTTCTTTGTATTGTCTGCTCTAGATTAGCAGACCACTTTTATTTTTACATTTTTTAAAATTTAATTATACCCAATAAGTTAACTCAGCTACAGTAAAAAAAATTCAGCTTCAGTGAAATTTTAGCAAAAGCCAAAAGCCATCGCTATTTCGAACGCCCCCTTAATATTAATAAGCATCCATATATAAGGCATCCATATATAGATCTTATGATCAAATTTTACAAAACAGCCAAGTCAAATGAGATTGTTCATAACAAAGCAACGAAAAGTAAAAACAAAAAAAACAAAAGGGCCTCTATGATCTGCCACAGGCAATCAGATGGGGTTAAACCTAGTCCTGGCTTTCGTCTTCCATATCATATCCAAAGGCATGGATGTATATATGCACCAGGTCATCGATTACGTCATCTAAAATCACATATTAAGCAACAATGATCTTCTATGTCACATTCGGAGGCATGGATGTATATATACACCAGGTCATCGATTACATCATCTAAAATCACATATTAAGCAACAATGATCTTCTATGTCATATTCGGAGACATGGATGTATCCATGCACCGAGTCATTCATTACGTCATCTAAAATTATATATTAAGCAACAATGAGTACAAAAGTACTCAGTAAGTCCCTATAGTAGAATAAGTCCCAATAGTAGAATGTAAGTGCAGGTGTATATATCTAGTAAGGCTTAACCAAGAGAATTCCCTATGTTTCTTTTAGCATAACACCAATTTATCAAATATAATATTTTAGCTAGTTTTTAAACCTGCAACTTAGCAATTTTTACATTAAAACCAATATCCAGCTTCAAGTCAAGTTCATTATGAGAGTTAAATCCCTTCGCTTTCATTCTCCATTCCCATTTTAAGTTAAGTTATCGCAACTATTTCTATATTATTGGCATTTTTATGAAAACTATGCAAATATATCGTCTCTACAATTTTACCCGTGTCTGAGGCACGACTATTCAAATAGATTTTTAACATTCTGCAAAGATTACACAACTTTACCTATAAGATATAATTAACTTATAATGTCGGTCACTACACATTTTTATAGGTGTACGACTAAAAAAATCATAACAAGACATTTACAACGCTTAACTTCGATGCTCCCTCCCATTTAAGGGGGAAATCCCTCAACACTGGTGAATTACTGTTCCCATCCTGAGTTATGCCTCACCCCAGAACATTCCCATCCCAGACTATGTTTTCAACGAGCAACCCTGTTGTTTGGGAGTCTAGAGTCCTCATCAATCAAATCCATAGGAGCCGTGACTCATTATGAATCACTCTCAACAATCACAACAAAAATTCAGAATCTACCTATCAATCTATGCATGGGAGTCACACCGAAGGTAAGCAAATTAGTGGGTCAGGTTTATCCCATAATTAGACTTGTGGTTGCATAATTTTGGTGTAGAAAAGAGAAGCACAAGATTTGGTTCTTAATCAACACATGCGAGACCAACCAACAATCCCAGAGCTCGAGCAATCTCTGCTCAACTATGCAAAAAATAACATGTGCAATCCCTGCATGGCTAATCCAAAAATGACGCGTGCAATCCCTGCATGGCCAATTCAATAATATATGCAATCATTGCACCGGTCTCTTACCAACCACTCGTCCGAGTCTCCACCATTTTAAAAAATATTTTCTTGTTTATAGTGGTAACCCATGTTACAATCCCATTATCATGTTTTCAAGTTGTAGTTGGAAATATTTGTATTGTATTTCATTTCATCACTAAAGAATTTCTAAGCACAATCATATTCTAGTAAGATTTAACAAATGATGGACTTACTACTTTTATAAATATCCTAAGGTGACATAGCAAGGGAGTATCAACAATCAAGGAAGGGGAAATAAGATATTTCAATAGCATGGTGTAACTAGGTAATCAAGATTTAACATAGCATTCAGATAAACAACAATAATAAGCATGTACTTGAATTTGAAAGCAAAAGATTTGCATTTGAAGATTAGGTTCCATAAGATCAATTATAAAGACTTGCTTTGGTCAAGTGTGGATAGAGTAGGATCTTGTTCGTCAGTGATGGGAGTGTCTGAAGCATCAAAGTCTATAAACATGTAATTGTGCACATTCAACACAACATTCAAATAAATATCAAATGAATTCCAAACATTATGATTTTCATTATGTTTGAAAGTTTTTGAATCCAGAAACAAAAATTATTATATTTGGATTTGAAATAAAGAAGTTATGTCATTTCAAAGCTTGAATCTACTGGAAATTCAGGAAAGTTAAATATCTGACAGGTGGGGTTGGCTGGAATTTTCTTTTTGCTTTTTATTGTTCTTAAAGAAAACTGTGAGACCATGTGGAGGTTACTCCATGGTTGTGATGAGTAATTGACTTTTGGGTTAGAGTTTTCGTGGAGGTTGAGTTTGGTTTTTGAGGAGTTTACAAAAGATCGCTTTTTCTCTACTGACTTCGTTGCTTCGAATTCATCTGGTTGTAGTGATCTGCGTGATGGTTATAGAGTTTTGTGGTGCTAGTTGTAGGCTGCTGGTCGGTACTCGTTGGCTTCGAGTGCCTCATCTCTTAAGCACCCGAGTACTTGGTTCAGACTCTTGGAATTTGATCATGGAGTTGACCTAGGTGTTATTGCTTACGTGCACTTGAGTTTATTGTTTGGTTCAAGGTTTATGATCAGTATTTGAGTGCATACATTTTGCATTGTGCATTGTTTGGATTGAAGTGTGCAAATTGATGATCTTTGTGTGTCGTGCGGTGCTACGTGATGGTTTGCTTGTTGATGTTGGTTGTAGGACTCTGAAGCTACGTCATGGTGAGGCAGACGGGACCGGGACTAAGCTAGGAGAGCTTAAGTCCAAAGCGGTCAAGAGATCGGGACTACGCTCAGGAGGAGCCGAGGTCCAGATTATCATGGAGCCGCCGAAGATGACCAAGACTTGTGGGGTGATTACAAGCCGAGACGACGAGGATCCGAAGCAGAAGCTATTAGTGATGGACATGACAGACAACGGTAAGGTGGATCGAAACTAGACTTAGGGAGGAGTTGAGGTCTAGACGGTCAAGGAAGCCGGTGCCGTCATATGTGAAGAGAAGCATGTGGTGCGCCAAGTGACTTGGGTCATTTGCAAGCGAGGACGGTTCGGTGGGATCCGGACGCGTGAGAGGCTTGGTGGCAAGTCATTGGGGCCACATGGATGATGGTGAAGTATAAGCGTTGCTTCGTGGCAAAGGTAGCGGGAAACTTCAAGAAAGACAGTAGAAGGGCATTTTGTTAAATTGCCCAATACCGAAAAAGTGACGGTGTGCAAAATTGCAGCATTGGCCTAAGTGGTTTAGGTCATGTATAAGCTGAAAATGTGAAGTGGATCAGGTGTGATTCACTAATGGGTTAATGGTTGTAAACCGCTTTGAGAAGCGTGTGTGAGAGTAAAACCCGGTGTTAGGTAGGGTTAACGGGTTATCCCCGGTTTGACCTAATGGGTGGATCCATTAGGTTTTGGTTCGGGTTGTGAGACTATATAAGGGGAGGAGAGGCAAAAGCTAGGGATTGAGAAGGATGGCTAAGTCTTTTGGTGGCTAGCTCCTCCTCCCTCCCATGGAAGATAGGTTAGAGAGAGTGTGTGCGTACTCTAGGCTTAGAGCTCTGTCCTCTTGAGGGAGTGGCCGTAAAACCTACCTCTTCAAGTGGTAATATATCAATCTTTGATGATCTCTTTGCCCATTTTGCGGTTTGATTGATTTGCTCTTGATTTGGTTGGTTTTGGATCTTTTCTTTCTCCCCATGTGATTTTGCTGTGCCAAGGATGTGTAAGAGGTAGAGATAATCATCAGGAATCTATCTCTATCCATCTAGGTACTTTAATAGCAAGATCCACGAGAAAACTCGATTTTGCTTGATTTTGGTCTCATCAAGTGACTTCTTGTTTTAAGGGTTTTTGGGTAGTGATCCTTAGTATTCTAACTTATTATGATATGTAGGAATACATCCAGAGTCATCACGGCCATCTTCTATCCACGGGCAAGTCATTTTCACCAATTGGGGTTTTGACCCGATTTTGGTACAACCTTCCAACAAATTGAAAAAAGTATCATCTTTGGCCATATTTTTCATGATCATTTATTGAAATAAGTTCACAATAACCTAGAGAACATTTATACAAAATTTTATATCATTTAGATCTACGGATCAAAAGTTCTCTTGGTTTTTGGATTTGAAATCGGGCTAAAAACACTATTTATCGCCTGATTTTACTATAGCAGTGGTCAGACTACCGTTATAAGGCCGGTCAGATTGCCCGGAGCGGTCAGACTGCCTTTTGAACGCTGGTCAGACCGCCAAGAAGGGTTTGGGTCAAAGTTTTGTTGATTTGGGTCATTTGAATTGATTCTTAGCTGGAGATTATGTGTTCTACACCTCTGTAGGTGTCTGAGTATAGAATCTTGAATACTTAGAGAAAAATTAGATACGACACTATTCACCCCCTCTGTTACCATATTCGGTCCTACAAAAATATTCAGTGGCTGATAGGTGGGGTTCAGTGAATTTTTTCTAATTATTTTTACTTGAAAAAATAGGAGAGACTAACAGGTGGGGCCACGGTCCACATGGACTCTGTCCACGCAGCGGTCTACAGAGAATAGGACCCACGTGTCAGAGACAGTGGTCTGCGGACTAGGTCTGTGGTTGTTTTAGGGGTGTGGGGTCAACATGTCAGTGACTCATAGGTTTTAACCAGGGTTAATTAGGTTTTCTAAAAACATAGGGCCCACATATCATACTAACACTAATTACATACTGAACAGTTAACTAAATTATTGAATTTAATTAATTATTTAACGTGTGGGGCCCATTGGTCATTGATGTAACATCCCAATTTTTGGAAGAATATAATATTAGGGAGTTTGGCACTTCAGGATTTTGATGTTATTTGGCAATTTCAGTTTTCTTGATTTTCAAAAAGTTTTTGGCTAAGGTTCCAACAAATCAAACAAAGAAATAAGCTAGAAGCGATACTGAAAATAATATGCACATTTAATACAAGAATTAATTTAAATTGATAAATAAATAAAGTTAATAAAATAAATGAAATAACAAAGGTGAGAAATATATATATATACACACACATATATATATAGTAATACATATATATGTATATGTATAACAACAATAACAATAATAATAATAATAATAATAAAAAGAAGTAGAAATGGGAGAGAGCCAGCCGGCCTAGGCGTCGGCCGAACCGACCAGCTCCCCCCTCTCTCTCTATTTCCCACGCCCTCCCCCACCTCTTCCTCTGCCGCGCGCCCCTCCCTACTCCCTCGCGCGCTGGCTCTCCTGCTCTCGCTCCTTCTCCCTTGGCCTACGGCCAGACTGTAGCCACGCCGTGCCTACGCCGCAGGGCAACTATGCCGCGCCCCTTCCCCATACCCGGTGCTGTAGCTCGTACCACGGCGCCGATCGCCCACGATCTTCGCCGCTCCCGTGCGTTGCCGCCTCCATGCCGAACCCTCCCACTCTGCCGACAAGATCCAAACCATACCCATCCACCGGGATACTAGTACCTAGAACGTCACTACCTCAGCCATAGCACCCCGACCGGTCGCCTCCAGCTCCCTGTGGCCGTGCGATCCCGTATCCCTGCCATTAAAGCCGCCGCCCACCTTCCACGTCGCCAGCCCAGCTCAGCCCACTATAAAACCTCCCGAGGCATGCAATACACTCCACACACCTACTCTCACTCTCCCAGCTTCCAATTGAACTCTCTTGCCCTATGGCTGACCGGCGGTGATTCCTCCTACAACTCTGGCGATCGGGCTCATCGCCGACTGGCTCCATCCCCGTTCAATTCCTTCTATCAGGAGCACCACAGGAGCACGGCGACGCCTTCCCGACTCACCTCAGAAGCTCCCCGCGCCTGCGCTGCTCCCTCACCGTGAAGCTTCCCCGAGCGCCGCCGCCGCACGTGGACAGACCTCCTCAGCCACTCTCAAGCTTCCAGGACCCTCGAGGTAGCATCAGTACCCTCTCTAGTGCTCCGTGCGCCATTAATTGAAATTTTATGCAGTAGATCACTCTAACCTCTTTTTCCCTGTTCCGCCGCCGCCATTGCTCACCGGCGACGCCCGTCCGCCCAAATCGGTCGGCAAGAACTTGGCTAGAGGGGCGCGGGAGCTTGAGCATTCTAATTATTAAATTCTCATGCTCGACCGTGGCCTCTTTCGCCGGGGGGAGCGCCGGAGAAAGCTTCCCTCGCTGCGTGCGCGAGGAAGAAGAAGATCGAAGCGACCGCGTTTAATGTAGCCCGTTTGATGATAATCGAACGGACCGCACGGGTCGTTTTCCCCGCGGTCGGCGCAAGCCGCCGAGCCGCGTGTGCCGTGGACCGTCCGATGCCAACCGAACGGTTTGCGCGCTACCAACGCCCGCGCACGCGCGCGTTCTCCTTCGTCCCTTCGATGCTAATCGGACGGCTCCCATTGAGCCAATGCGCTCCCGCGCGGCCACGAGCCTTAAAAGCCGTCTGATTGAAATCGATAGGTCCCCGCGCACGCGTATCCACAGCCCGACACGTGTCGTCTCCTTTTATTTTCCTGAATTTAACTCAACAAGAGAACTTCAAACCTAGATAACTTTCTCATCTAAATCCAAATTTCATGAAAAAATTTCTAAATTCATCTAAAATCAGCCCCTTTCCAGTGAACAAAAATCATGAAGTTTGGAGTTAGAATTTAAGTTGTGGTATAAATTTAATTGATTATGATAAATACCGTTAAACTTCTAAAATTCGTAACTAATCCCTTTAGTTCCAAACTTTAGTAGAAAAATTAGCAATATTAATCTAAATTCATTTTTGTTCAGTGGAACCCAAAACCATAAGTTTTCGAGTTATTTGAATCTTTGTTGAGGTTTTAGTTGGCTATGTTAACTTGAGTTGTTTCTTTTAAAAACGTTCGTTCGCCATTAAAAATTATCATACGAGGATCAGGAAGCAGAGGCAGAGGCAAATCAAGATCAAGACCAGCAAAACCCGAACAATTGCGAACCAGGCGAGTCAATACTTTGATCATTTTGAATACCCAATTTGCAAATTATTTAGATTCAAATTATCAAATGCATGTTGTTATTTTATGTACTATCTTATGTTAGATTTTATGCTCTAGCTAGCTGTCCATTTAACAAGTGCTACTATTATATCTTTCCGGCACATTTATACTGTGAACATTGTTACCTTAGGAAAAACTTATAAATGTAGAATTTCAAAGGAATCGGTTACGTTTATATTACTTGGCATAGCATTGCTTAGTCTCAGGGGTGTTTACAATGTTCCAATATCGTATGCAAATGCAAAGAGCAAGATTTGGGAAAAGTTATGTTTGACAATGGTTGGTATGTTTAAAATGGTAATTATTTTTGCCCACAAAGACCTCCAAAAATTGCTTATGTGGCTGGGCGGCTGGTTCGGGGGTGTGGTGCATCGGTGTGCACGAGAGTGGGGTTTGTGGTAGAACCGCCCAGATGATCAAGAACCGAATCGGGTCAAGACTTCCCATCGTAAAATAGTACAACCACAAGTCTACAAAGTGCAACATAGCTAAGTAAATCCTACTGAACTTCGGACTCATCTCACAAGTTGGGGAGAGAAGGCCAGGTCCTGAGGTGGCTAAAGGGACACTGAGTGGAGGGTGAATTGTTTCTCTTATTTTACTAGCGTATGGGGAGTGGAGCTCGAGGCGCTAGTAAAAGAGTGATTAACATCCCGCGCAACTATGTGTCCCACCGCAAGTGGGGCAGACTCATAGGGTGAGATGAGACCCCAAAGCCAGGTAGGGTTGAAAGGTTACTGTGATGATCTACTCGACTGCATGACCAAGGAATCATGTAGGGCAATGTGCAGATTGTCTCTTGTGGTGAAAGTGTACAAACTATGCAGAGTCTAAACTGTTCGAATAGCCGTGCCCACAGTCAACGGTGGACATGGAAACTTATCTTCGAGATAGTTCTATTTCAAAATGATTTATATGGTTGGGTCTGGAATGGGAAAATGGAGGACGAAGGATTGTCCTAGTTTGAATTGTCCTGGGTGTCGTCCCAATGGTAAGATAAGCGGTTATAACGCTGAAAACTGATTTATAATACAGACAACTTGGGGATAGGATGAGATTTGTACTTATTCTATAAAATCTTTTATTCAGAGACATTATAACTTTTGGTCCAAAGGCTAGATCTAGGAATTTCATCTATATATATATATATATATATATATATATATATATATATATATATATATATATATATATATCTTAAGTCTTTACAAATGCAAATTTGGGCAAAACAAAATAAAACTGAGCCTATCATTTGGCAAGCCACACATGTTATATATTTGCATTCGGCATGTTGGCTCGCTGAGCACGGGGTTGGAGTGCTCACACTCACATAATCAAATCCAGAATCAGGAGAACAGGATCATTATGCTTTCGAGGATGTACCAGGCCAAGGAACTGATGAAGGAAACTAGGACGACTTTTAAAATACTCGGTCCTAAGTAGTAGACTCGCCGTGAGGGTACTTGTCTATATGATCAGAGCCTGGTAATATAGACATGTACACTTACCCCACTCAACTGCCTGTGGCTTAAGGTTCCGCTATTATTGTTATCTTCCGCTGCTATATCTTTTGAATTGTAATATTTGGCCTGATCGGCCGTTATGTAAGACAAATGTCCGACGCGGTTTACTTTCGAACTCTGATGTAAATTATACTTTATTTTGACTGTATGATCATTATTATGCGATGTTTTGACTGAATCAGCAAAGTATCTATGAGCACTATCTATTGATCTAGGGAATAGTGTGATGATTTCACAGAGGATTCTGGATTGAAAATCCGGGTCCGACAATTGAGACCAAACAAAGCAACAGAGGGGCTATTGGTAGAGTTCCTTGGTGAGCTCACGGCCAACGAGGAAGGGGTCGATATGCTTAGCTATGCGCCGAAATCTCTTGGTATGTGCATACCAAGAGCTATGCTTAGCTATGCGCCGAAATCTCACATGTCAGCATCTAGCTCTTGGAGGTGAAATCTCTCGGTGAGGTGCACCACAGCAGCGGCTAACCAGCGATGAGTGGCAGCGCTAGGCGATGGGATGATGGCAGCGATACAAAGCCAAGCGTGCAAAAGGTCCAGGAGTTGCCTAAAGTGTTTTGGGCATGGCTCGAGGACCTAGAGTCATTGGATGGGGTCGGCAGTGGCGGCATGGCTAGCAATGGCGAACTTCTAATTTTCTAACCTAGCTCTTCAAATTGAAGGTGGTTTCATGCTCTACGAGTTAAGGTGAGGCTAATGGAGCCATGCTCGTGGGGTTTTGCGCAGCGTGTCATGCTGTCCACAGTGGCCAGCGATGGTGAGGAAGGCTTGGCATGGCAAGGCAATTCAAAGGGTGCATTAGCACAGTGATGTCAAGGAGAATACCAATGACATGATGACCACAGTCAAAGCTCACCCGAGCGAAAGGAATGGGCAGCGAGGTCGATGGTGGTGTTGTGCACGACGGTGAGGTTGATAGCTTTGGCCTTCCAGAGGGCAAACGGGCACGAATAGGTGAGCATGAGGTAGAGTAAGATGAGACAAATGCAAAGCACATGATGGAGTCATTGGAGACTCACCGGAGAATGAGGAATTGAGCGATGAATCTCTTAGCCGAACTTAGGGGAGAAGGGCAAATTCTTTCTCTCTGAGGGCGAAGAGAGCACATGCGCTTAGGGGAAATCGAGAGTGAGTTGGGGCGAGGGTTTTGACATACGAGGGGTGGCTTAAATAGAGGTGAGTAGAGAGAAAGGGCGCGGACTCCATGGTGTGGCTTCAAGAGCACGAGAGAGAGCACATGAGAGGGAGAGAGAGGGCAAGCTAAAGACATGGCAAGATATAACGATGGGACGATGTCGCGGTGTGAAAGGCTTGAGATTGTGGAGCTCTTCAATGCCTTTGCTGCACATGAACACACAAGAGGAAGAGAGAACTCGGGAAAGCGCAAGAGATAAAGAGGAGGAAGAAGCATAGTAATTGGCACTGATAGGTGGGACTGAGGCCCACATGATAGTGACAGCAAGAGAGGGGGCGTGTGGGCTATGGGCGAGCAAGCGCTTGTGGACGGGTCAGCTCAACGGGGCCAGGGCAGGGAAGAGAAAAAGAGGGAAGGACTAGCACGACATGCGGGTTGACGGAGAAGAGGATGAAGAAGTGGGCTGGACCAGCGAAGGAGATTTGGCCCGAAGGCGAGGAGGGAAAAAGAAAAAAATATGCGATATGCCAAAAAGGGACGTGGGACAGAAGAACAACACTTTTTCTCCTTGTGCAAGTCCAACAGAGTTGCTTCAGTTCACAACCGTCCGGCTCATTGAACACAACTCATTTATCCGTGAACTATATACACTTCTACGCATTCCCAAAAAAATAGTTTTAAATTTGCCAAATATATTTGTAGCTAAACATTAAATTTTTTATTTTGTTTGTGTTTAA
The DNA here is from genome assembly GCA_036346265.1 of Melocanna baccifera. Lineage (NCBI taxonomy): Eukaryota > Viridiplantae > Streptophyta > Magnoliopsida > Poales > Poaceae > Melocanna > Melocanna baccifera. Next base: position 33,223,316 of record CM070679.1, on the reverse strand, counting down.
TCAAAAGTTAATTAAGATATTACAAATATTGAAACTCAAACGACATGTTGCTATTCATTGTGAGAAGCCTTGGGGTATCACATGCAGCCACACACATGCAGATGGAAACAAGATTTATGGTATACCTAGCACTAAGAGATTAAAGGCTTAAAAGAAATTAAAGAACAAGACGTTTTAAATATAGTTTTTTAGGTTGGTGCGATTAACTTTTTAAGATTTTCAATATAATTAGCATAGGATCTACTACAGACTAAAAGGAGTTTAATTAGCACTAATTCGATGAACTATCATAATTTGGAGCAATGTACATAGTTGTATATGTACAACATAACAACCCATTTGGAAATGAGATTAGGGACTCTGTATACAATAATAGAAAGAAGCACTGACTTACAAATGTACCTTGAACCTTTGAGAGGCAAAGCAAGAGATGGAATTGAAGCTACAGTGGATGTTGACAAAGAAGATGTTACATCGAACCCTGACCGTATGCCTAGGTCCAACCGGGTTTACTTCCCGGGCCACAAGTTTAAATGGGCTGAACACAACTAAGCCCATAAAGCAACACACTTATAAATGGTATTGGGTATTCTCCCCCTAAAAGACTAGTCCAATGGGTAGGGACTCCCTCACACTTATAAGTTGTGTTTTCTCCTCTCCCACAACTAATGTAGGATTATTTCTAACAATCTCTCCCTCACACATTGGTTGGGCACTTTTGCAACCATGAGGTCTAAGGAGATGTTAGACGCTTGGGCTATGATACCACTTGTTAGATTTGGACCCTGGCCGCATGTCTAGATCCAATCAAGTTTACTTCCCGGGCCACGGGTCTAAATGGGCTGAACACAACTAAACCCACGGAGCAACACATTTATAAATGGTATTGGGTCTTCTCCCCCAAAAGACTAGTCCAATGGGTGAGGGGCTCTCTTACATTTATAAGTTGTACTTTCTCCTCTCCTACAACTAATGTAGGATTATTCCTAACAGAAGAGAGAAGAATACATGATATGAACATTATCTCAATCGGGCCATGTACACAAAGACCAAAGTCTGAAAGACTAACAATAGATTTACGCAGCATCTACATTCTAGCACAGGGAGGTGACTTTAATCTTAACAATTACTTATATGGATACAAATTATAAATTATATAGAAAACAAAAGCCCAGTAACTAACTAAAGGAAAGCAACAGGACTAGCTGCACAATTGTGTGCGCGAATTTGCTAGTTGAACATAACATTAACATGTGACAATTGATGTGAAAATGGGACATGGTAGCCATCCGATTAGCGCGAGAATGAACCACATTTGTTCGAATCTGACACCTACGGAAGTTAGAATTTAGAAACGAGATCTCATCTCAAGGATTAAACTGATGAAAATCCTTGCTCGCTCATACAATCGAGCAATTCACATTAAAGTTTTTGCCATATATTTTTATGGAGAGTTCAAATATGATACATCACAGCCAACTACCCATGATTTTTTTGTAGGTGTCTAGGTAGGATGCGAGTGTTTTTTTGTTAGTGGATATATATGTATATGTGTGTGTGTGTATACCCAAAGGATCCCATCCCTCCCACAAACTACATAACTTCTCTCCTTCCCCTCGCCAAACCCTAACCTCGTCCCCACCCCACCTCCGCCATCGCATCACCACTGGCTACCGCCAACTACCGACGAGGGACCACTATTCCCGGCATCGGCGCTCCCGCTGGGGAGCCGCCGCCGCTTTAAGGTTAAGGAGGCCGGCTAGAGAGGAGTAAATAGGCGTTTTTAAATTTTCTTTGGCTAAAATTGAGTTTAAAATATGGAAGCATAAGTCAAATCAGTTTGTGCACAATTAAGTCCTAAATTAACTAGGTTCACCTAAGTGACCCAACACCCTAATTCTATATCAAGATTTGCAATCCTAGGATGACAAGCAATCAAATCAATTTCTATGAATATAAATTAAGCTCAAAAAAGTTAACCGCAATTGGCGCATAGTGTTTTACCATGATCCACGTTGAGATAAGCCCAAATGATTTGGCACGGCTCTACGAATTAAGCCAATAACCTTAAATCTATTAGTAGTAGCTCTTTCCCTTCGAATAGGTAAGCTCTAATCTTTACAACACGTCGTGCCTTCTCACAAAATTCTTTGAGAAGATCACCAGGCACGACGCCTCCACGGTCGTCTAAGAGTCGTCAACCTCAAAAAGTAATAAGTCAAGCCTCTTACTTGACTCTCATCACGTGCAACGAACACACAAGTTCAAGTGGACACGAAATCTACCTCTAGATGCAACACATATAATTAGAAACCACTCTCTTGGCTTACAAGGTACAACACATGGACAATTAAGTGGAGAGTCTCACACTAACTCAAGAATACAGAATAGGGCATCAACAACATTATTTCAACCGACCACAAAGGAATATTTATACCCTACATAAAGAAACTAGTCATTAGGAGCAAAAATGAGGAAATCCAGCAGTACCGCAAGCAAATGGCTGGTATCACCACTCTCATCATAAGGCTAGAAAACTAGCCATTACAGGATTTGGCCAATTTAACTACGCTCATAGGGGCCGATTAGACCGCACGCCGATCAAACCGTCACACAGGCTAGTTTGACCGCACCGAGTTGCAACAAATGCCTGGTAGAACCGCAGGACGGGTCATACCATGCTGGTTTGACCGCTTACAATAACTTGGTCTGACCACCAACTAATGACCGGTTAGACTACCTCAGGCAAACCTCCGCACATAGAGCGGTCATAACGTCCTACATTTTTCAGCAGAGACAAATTGCATACACTTCAACACTTTTCAAAAAACACGTTTTCAAAATGTAGTACCATGCAAACAAAAGTCAAAGCATGACTTGTAACAAGTTGCAAAACACATTTGCACACTATAAAATCATCTAACAAGGATTGGGTACATGGACTTAACACGTTTACAAAATACATTCACAAACATAAGTCATATGTTGCAAGAATTATGCATGAGATTCAACCATTTGCAAAATACATTCACAAATACAAGCAATATGCCATAAGGACTAGGAAGCATAAACTTCAACTATTCGCAAAACACATTTGCAGATTTAAGTCACATGTTGCAAGAATTATACATGAATTATAACTATTTGCAAAACATATTCGCAAATATTAGCACTATGCCATAAGAGAGCTATAGCAATTAAGGTTGAACTATCAATACATAATGAGAATTAATCTATTAGATATGACCCCTTTTAATAATACTGCAATCTATATTAGTAATCCGGTCTTCCAACCAAACAACAAGACTGGTAAAAGACTGGTAACGCATATTTAGCTTAGCTAGTTACACCGCATCCTCTGGAAGTTTGATGATGAATATCTTCACTTTAAGCCTGGGTCCTTGTCTTGATATATATCAACTCATGAATCCTTCACTTGTCCCCCATCAACATATAATGGGTCTTCTCTTGACTTGATGATCAACTCATGATCATCTCCTCTTAGGGGTCTTGACTTGATGTTCATTAACATATGATGCCATTTAAAGTTTTTATCATTATGGAACAAAACATATTCATCCAATTCTTAAAAATGTTAGTTCCATAATATGATTATCATTAATTACCAAAATATACCATTAACTCATAATGGTAAGTCAAGATTCTTTAGTCGTTCCTCCCTCTCCCGTTTCCCTCCATCAGCCCCAAGCACCCTCTCATGCTGCCTCCTTCTTCCTCCTCTCCAGCCAGATCCCCCGCCGCCTCGTAACCGCTCTCGTCTTTATCATCCTCGTTGACCTCCATTGCCCTCCTCAGACCAATGGCGTCAGCAGCACCACCGTCACCTCGCCGCCCTGCCATCCACCGCCTATCCGCTGCTCCCCTGACCTCCCTCTATACCCAAGAGCTCCAATAAATCTAATCCTAACCCAAACCTTAAACCTAACTCATCAAAGTTCTTCACCAGAGTTCCGCCATTGGTCATCAGTCACCGAAGACACGAATGTTGAGGCAAATCAGAAGGGTGGGAAATTCGAGTACTTAAAACAGTGAGATTCCATGCTCTTTCAAATAGTGAATTGCACAAATATTAAAGTAATTCAAGGGTGGATTGATGCTATTTATCTCTTAATTGATACTTTAATATTTATGTATATTTATAAGAGTGAGAAGTATAGAATCACTACTCAACAGTGAGTACTCGTTGGCAATTCCTTTGTTTTAAGGGAGTGTTGTTTTCCCGGGCAGTTGTCAATGTTCGGCAACAGGCGCACCGGACGTGTCCCGTGTCCCTACCGTACCAACGCCACCTCGGTTGCCGCCCCACCTCGCCTCTTTTCTCCACACGCGACGCCGCCCTGCCCATCCCTTCTCCCTCCCTCTCTCTCTCTCTCTCTCCCGCGCGCGCGATGGCATCCGCAGGAGGTGCCATTGACGAAGCCGAGACGACGACCAAGAAGAAGAGAATCTCCAACTGCCTCGGCGACAGCGATGGCCATGAGGTGGAGGCTGCGGCCGCCTCGCCGCCTTCCCCAAAGACGCCGCGGCTGCGCCTCCCGAGGTTTACCTGCGCACGGCTTCGGTTTGTCAGGCTCGGCAGGAAGGGCCGCGGGGGCGGCGGCGGCCAGAAGGAGGTCGCCGCCGAGAAGAGCGAGGCTGTGTCGGTGGACTCCTCAGGTGCGTACGTACGTGGTCTCGATTTTCTTACTGGCATCTGTTTGTGCGATCGATCTTTGAGAGTTTTGCCGGCCACTGCGTGCAGGATGGAAGGCGGGGAGCAGCGGCAGCCGCGCGTCGACCGAGGCCAGCATGGGGCTGAGCCTGCTGTTCCTCGTCAAGACCTGCGTCGAGCTCAACAAGATGGCCGAGGTGCGCGCGCAGATGGAGGCGCTCCTGAAGGAGATGAGGGACCAAGCCAGGATGAAGAGCACGGATCATGCCGTCGTACCAAGAATCTGCAATCTTCAGCCGCCGTCGACCGCTTCATCGAGGCGCGGTTCGGAACTTCGGAAGCGGATACGAACGGCTATGCGACTTCGTCATCTGCCAGTCGTCATCTCCGGAGACGAGGGCTCTGCGAGGATGGATGTGCTGGAGGAAGCAGAGTTTGAGATAGAGCCCGGACAGTTTCAGCTCAACTGCAACACCGAGCAGGAAACTTCCGAGGTATGTATTTCTCTGAACATATAGGAAAGATCAATTCTGGATATATATATACACATTGCGTAATTGTGTTTGCATACGATACGACTGATGACAGTCGTCGGATGACGAGTTCATCGAGCTGGAGGGAGGATTCGGCGGCGCCGGCGATTTGAGGCGAGATTCCGAGGACAGGGACGAGGAGCACGGCGCGCAACACGACGACGGAGGGACCGCGCTGGAGCTGGAGAGGAGGCTGCACGAACCGGGAGCGGATCGAGAAGCTGGAGTCGGCGCCGCGGCGCGCGGAGAAGAAGCTGGTGGAGAAGGAGATGGAGGCGCGGTTGTGGAAGGACACGGCCAAGCTCGCGCGGCAGCAACCGCAGGACGGGCAGTGACATGACAATATCGACCATACGCTGTGATAATCTCCTAGTACCTTTTCCCCCATTCTTGTTGCGCTGCTGCTGCTGCTGCTGCTACTTGAGCACCATAAGATGTGTATGGCGTTGATATGTGCGTGGCACGCCGACCCCTTAATTCCCTGCGATCGATCGGGGGTGTATAATCTGGCCGCCTCCTCGCCGCGCTCCACCCCGACCACGGCGGGACCTTGGCCGCCGGCGAGCATGGGAGCATGGGCTGCGTGCTCGACTGTGCATTCAGAGGGGTTTTTATTAACGGTATACCTCGCTTATCTTCCAATAACCCGAGGGCAGGGCTATGTCATCGTGGTACAACTACAGAACCTATGCGCTCTTAGCATGTAGCAATTGATTAATTGGAGCCACCAAAATGGTTATCTTCGTGCCCTGCACAGTTTTATCGACTTCAAATTGTTTGACTTGACTACACAACGGCATAGTTATTTTTTTTCAAAAAAAAAATCCTGAGAAACCATTATGGCTTAGCGGTACTGGGCGTCTGCAAATGCACGCCTGCAATTTACAATGGGTCTTATGTTTCCTTTCTTGATTGTCGTGAATCATCGCCAGTTTGAGTGAAATTCACTTTCCGGTTTTGGTTTATATGCAAGTGCTTGTTTTTGTTCTCTCGGCGTTTCTTCTTCATCGTTTTAATTCACATGTTTTTGTTTTATTACTATTTATTTTTAATAAAAAATTGTCAACTGCGGCTAAAAACTATTAGGCAGAAGTTAATTACGAGTGCCTTCTTAGTCTTACGAAGGTGACAAAGGAAATGTATTGAGTACAAAGCAAGGCCTGAAACAAATGGCCACCAGCAAGAGAACACCTGCACTATCCTTAATCGTCGTACGGACTTGGAATTGTTAGGGTTTAGTTCAGCGGCAGAGGGACACGTGTTGATATGTACGGTAACTGAGGTTGGCTTGATCAACAGTCCGATGCTGTTCGAAACAGAGTCCTAGTAGTCATCAGTCGACTACACACAAGATTTTTTTTATTGCAAATAGCGCATGATAGCAGGGGTGTAAATGGAACAGATAATTTTTGTTCGACCGAATGTTCGTGAAGCAAATGCAAAAAAGGTGAATGGATATCCGACGTTATTCGTATTCGACTTCGAGAAAAAAAAATGAAATATGATACGGGATAAGTGATATCCGTCCGTATATATATGTATATCAAGTGATATGAGGAAGTTTGTTATGACTTCATTTAGAAATAAGATAATATATAAGTGGAGTGTCACATCTAAACATGCAGAAAATATTGAGTACTCTTACTTCGATATCTCGATGATAAATCTCTCTATTTTCATTCTGATCGTACCCTACTATCCAATGTCCTGTATAAAAAAGCGGATAATTTTCGTCCGACCGACCGTCTAAAATCTTACAAAACGAATACGAAATGGAAAAATGAGTATCCGGTATTATCCGTGTCCGACTCCGATTCTGAGAAAAAAATAAGGAAGAAAATACAGGATAAACGATATCCGTCTATATCCGCTTCAATTGCACCCCTACATGATAAGAGACTCGGCCCTGCTCCAAACAACTGTTTCTGATTTATGGTTTATGGTTTTTCATCTTTTCTGGCTTTTTGGTTTTTTAGAGTTTTTTAGGGTTTTTTCTCCCTTATTCTTTTGCATTATCTATGCTGATATAACTTTTTTTTATTTTTATATTTCGTTACATAGAATAAACTAGCAGTTACAGTATAAAATAAACTATAAGCTTCAACTTATAAGCCATTTGGAGCGGCCATTTGCATGCTTCGTGAACTTCAGACAATTCACCCTGTATTCAAGATCAAAAATCAGATAACCGTAGTTAGATTAATGTAAAAGGTTATCAAACAAAAACTAAGTTAACTCTAAAACATGAATCTTATCTGAGCTGATTGTAATATACGAAGCAATCCATAGCAGCACTGAACTGCTCCATGGAGTACAAAGCATCAGCTTGCTCTGCCTCTATTTGCTAAAAGGGTGCGGAAGTGAACCACTAATGGTGCTAGAAACGAGCAAAATGAAGAAAAAAAAAGGTCAGATGATCAAGAACACAAAACAATGTTAACGTGAAAAACTATTGCAAGAAAAATTACAGACGCACAACTGATGATGATCACTATATGAGAGTTACAAAGCAGAGGATTTTACAATGAATCGTCTACTCAATCACTGAAATGGGGTACCATGGTGTCTACCTAGACACCATGATTTCAAATGCAAAAATTTAAGTGTATTTTTTTAAATATCAATTTTAGGACATATACCTACCTATAACAATTCAAATAAAATATATACCTTTAAAAATTTTTACTTGATTTTAAAGTTTCGAATAAATTTATATCACATACTTTGCTGATTTACACACACACATATATAATCAGCATATACCTACAATTAAACTATCACAAAAAAGGCAGCTATGATTTAAATTTCGATTCAAACTTATTTAAACTAGTTACACTCGATGTCCAAAAAATTCTAAAATTTTTTACGCACATATATAGAAAAAATACATATTTTAGATAAGCATCATGGGTACAAAAAACTTAGTTGAAGACAAACAAATCCAAAAAGATGGCCTGATCCGTATCAGTATCACATAATTTCACCACCATTATCATATCATCAAACAGAATTCGGATCACATAATCAACAAATGGCAACAGCAGCAATAGCAGGAGTTAGTTCATGCTAGTATCAGTTCCCTCTTCAATCTCACCATGACTTTATTAGCCCAATGCCCCGCTTTCTACTGTTAATTCTCTCACAGTGAATCACCTTACAGGCGAAAAAAGGAAACAAGAAACACAAACTAGAAAACACATAGGCTCTCAAGGCCGCTAAAATAGTATTTATGGGTCTCGCGAAAACACTGTATTTATAAATCTACAAAGCGAAGGGAAATTGCAATGCCAAGAGAGATTAGTATTCATAGGACATCTTAATGATCACGCTTATGCAAGTTCACCTTTTATGCCAGTGGGCCTAATTTCAGAAGAATATACAAAACCAGAACAAAGCTTCAAAGAGGGAACATGCAGATCTAGGGCGGTTTCTGATCCATGCACTTTCTACTGAAAGGTTCTCACTACAAGGTAAAGCTCAGACCTGGTACAAGACTTGCAACATCTTCCGTGTTCTAGTCATTGGCAACCAACTCCGCGTTTCCGTTTTCTGACCTCTGCAGGACCAGCTTCTTCTGTGGAGCAAGGCCTTCTGCGATCGCCACGGAGCTCACATCCACGAGGACGGTATCGTCTTCCTTGAAATGGCCCTTCAGGACGCCAAGAGCAATCTCGTTCTCCACCATCTGCTGGATCACCCTCTTCACAGGCCTAGCTCCGTAGTTAGGGTCAAAACCAAGAGAGCCCAGATGCTCCACAGCTTCCGGCGTATACTGAAGATGGATCTTCTGTTGTCTCAGCCGGTTCTTGACGCGGTTCAGCTGCAAGGGCGAAACATTTCACATTTTGTGGTCAGGCCTCCAGCTATGAGCAAACGCTGAAATATAACTAGAATTTGATAGTATGGCTCGAGTGGATCTATCAAGAACGAATGTAAAAGGAATTATCTGAGGTTTACCTGGATCTCCACAATGCGATTTATTTCTCTGCTGTCCAGCGGTTGGAACACAATGTATTCATCTATCCTATTCAGGAACTCTGGTCGGAATGTCTGCCGAGCTATCTCAACCACCTGCTTCTTCATTATCTCATACACTGCCTCCTTGCTGTCCGTTGTGTTTTTGAGTGTGTCTAGAATCAATGGCGACCCGATGTTCGAGGTCATGATGATGACACAATTAGTGAAGCTCACTGTTCTGCCCTGGGAATCAGTTATTCTTCCATCGTCCAACAGCTGCAGCAAGATGTTGAACACATCATGGTGCGCTTTCTCAATTTCATCAAAGAGAACAACAGAGTAAGGCCTGCGACGAACAGCTTCAGTCAGTTGGCCCCCTTCATCATAACCGACATACCCAGGTGGGGCACCAACCAAGCGGGAGACAGCATGCTTTTCCATGTACTCACTCATATCAATCCGTATTAGGGCATTCTCAGTGTTGAAAAGGAATTCAGCTAGTGTCTTTCCTAGCTCGGTCTTGCCTACACCAGTAGGCCCCATAAACATGAAGCTTGCTATTGGTCGGTTAGGGTCTGATAAGCCTGCCCTAGAACGACGGATTGCATTGGCCACTGACTTGACTGCAATATCTTGGCCGATAACCCTCTTGTGGAGTACATCTTCCAATAGCAGTAACTTTTCCCTTTCAGATTGTTGAAGATTTGAGACTGGAATGCCCGTCCACTTGCTAACAATCTCAGCAATGTCAATGTCAGTTACCTCTTCTCGAAGCATTGACTTTCCTGACTGCTGGAATTCAACAAGTTTTTTCTCAGCCTCTTCCAGCTGTTTTTGTAGTGACAAAAGTGTTCCATACTTGAGTTCAGCGGCACGGCTCAACTCATATTCTCTCTCAGCGGCTTCAATCTCCAGGTTAACTCTGTCAATCTAAACCAGAGACTAGGGAATTAGAGGCCACGTCACACTGTGGCAAAAATGTGGCAAATAACACACAAAAGAACAATGTGCCTACCTCTTCCTTAATTGATCTTATACGAGTCATCAAGGACTTCTCATATTCCCAATGTTCTGAAAGGTCCTTCTGCTTCTGCTTGAGAGATTCTAGTTCAGCTTCAAGCTTGCTCAGTCGTTCTTTGGAGGCTTTATCAGTATCATTCTTCAATGAGAGCCTCTCCATTTCAAGCCTTATGATTTCTCTATCTACCTCATCCAATTCAATAGGTTTTGATGTTATCTCCATTTTTAGCTTAGCAGCTGCTTCATCAACTAGATCAATAGCTGCACATAAAAAGAAATAAATTCAGATAAAGATTGGATTAACACCTTGCTCCCAGTAACTATTCCATAATATAGTGTATGCAGTACCTTTGTCAGGCAAAAAACGTCCAGTGATGTACCGATCTGATAGAACTGCTGCAGCAACGAGAGCTCCATCTGATATCTTAACGCCATGGTGCAGCTCATATCGCTCTCGCAGGCCACGTAGTATAGAAATCGTATCCTCAACTGCCGGCTCACCGCAGTAAACCTGCTGGAACCTACGCTCCAGAGCAGCATCCTTCTCAATGTACTTCCTGTACTCATCTAATGTTGTTGCTCCAATGCAACGGAGTTCCCCACGGCCTAACATTGGTTTCAACAGGTTACCAGCATCCATTGCCCCACCAATGGCTCCTGTAGCAGAAAAATAGTAAAGTATACAGACGATTATATTTATACACTCAACATCACAACATAGGCTCTACTAGTTTGTTAGAATCCAGATTTGATAAAAAGCAGGCAACTTTATAATACCAGTGACTAAAGATGGCAACGGGTACCCGAAACCCGAGTACCCGATGGGTTTTACCCGATAAGAAGGTGGGTATGGAAAAATATCTTCACCCGTGGGTATGCTAATGGGCAAAAACCTCTACCCATCGGGTATGCGGGTGCGGGTGTATACTACCCGTACCCGCGTACCCGTGGGTAAAATATACCCACCACGTCCAAATCCCGCCCGACCCACCGTGCCCAAATAATCCTGCCCGACCCCCCGCACGGCCGCGCCCAAATCCCGCCCGAACCCCCGCGCGGCCATGCCCAAATCCCTAATCTTCGGCCCCCCCGCTGCCCCTCCTCTCCCCCGCCGCCCGGCCCGTCCCCCACCATCGCCCCCGCGCCCCTCCCGCCCCGCCCTCTCCCGCCGCCTCCCCCCCGTCCCTCGCCGCCTCCTCTCCCCGCCCCACCCTATCCCCTCTCGCCCCCCTCGCCTCGCCTCCTCGCTCCGCGTCTCCTCATGCCTCCAGCGCCGGCGCGCCGCCCTCCGGCTCCGCCTCCTCACGGCCTCCGGCGCCGCCCTCGCCTCTGCCGGCTCCGCCTCCTCCTCCGGCTCCACCTCCTCCAGTCCTCCTCCGCCCTCCGGTCAGTCCTCCTCCTCGCGGCCTCGCCTCCTCCTCTGGTATCGGGTATGGGTTACCCGTCGGGTACAAATACCCGCGCGGGTGCGGGTATGGGTAAGTTTCTATACCCGTGTGCGGGTACGGGTATTGTAGCGGGTACGGGAATTGTCTGTCGGGTACGGGTATGAGTTGGCTATACACGACGGGTATCTACCCGTTGCCATCTTTACCAGTGACAAACGAATAAAATGAGACAATCATCTAAATAGAAGCACTGATACTGAGTATGACTATCAACCTAGAGCTCAAACTACTATTTTCCAAGCTTATGGATGTCTGCTTACTATCAAAATCATTTAGGGGTCGACTATAATAAAGCTACACATGTGAATAACCAAATATAGGGTATGTTCTTTTCAGTTTCTCAAAACGGCTTTTAGCTTTTGCTACAGTACCTAACTTTCAAACGGAGTATTTTTTAAAAATGAAATCTACAAGTTAATTATAGTACACGTTAAAAGCCCAACATCTGTATCATCCAAAATCACAAGCGAGTATCTCTCTCCGTAATCTCTGTCGCAAACAGCTAAAATTCAAAATTTCAGCCAAAAACTATAAGCCGCAGCCAAAAAGAACATGCCCATATACCTCAAAATTATTTAGGAGTTAACTTTAGTAAAGCTAAACATGCGAATGGGCAAAGGCATACTTAGATATACCAACCTGCACCAACAACTGTGTGGATCTCATCAATGAACAAGATGATTTGCCCGTTAGAAGCAGTGACCTCCTTCAGAACAGCCTTAAGTCTCTCTTCAAAATCACCACGGTATTTAGACCCAGCAAGTAATGCTCCCATATCCAATGAAATAAGCTGCAATTTTTGCATATGTATGTAAACACATCAGAAGGAATAGCCAATTAAAGTGCTTGATATGAATTTTTTTGTCTCGTTTTTGTTTTCTATTATTGACTTATTGCTTATCTTTTTTCACCAGTTTCCTTGCTAGTCCTGTATATCCTGTTATACCCATTCAATGACCAAAATTGTTTAGCTAAACATATTTATTTAACGCCTGCCATTAATACATTGGAAGTGCTATTTCTCATACTAGAGTCAGAAATATTCTTGCTCCTGGCAATCATCAGCATCAACCTGATGAGCAGTGGATGTACTGTGACTTACTTGCAGGAGGAAGATTCATCTCAGTTGTCACGGTACATCAACTGCTTATCTGGTTGACTAATTGCTAGGAATAAGAAATAAATACAACGTTACCATCCTAGACAATGTCGTGATTTTAACAAGCATATATCAGCATAAAAGCGTAAGCAAGGTTTCCATCCTGAGAGGTAAAATAAACAATACAAACTATGAACAAACTAAAGATTTCAATACCCTTCTATTCTGTAAAGGTTCAGGAACATCTCCCCGCACAATGCGCTGAGCCAATCTGCATGAAATAAATGCAAGACAATTGCTTAGTGCATGTCCAAAAGAAGTAAAGTTGTAGGCATGCTACAGAAGATCCACAGTTAAGGTGGAATAACATGCCATATGCTGTAAACTGTAAAGACATATTTTTTTAATATAAAGAGATGAAAAGAAAAGGTCATCACCCTTCAGCAATAGCAGTTTTGCCAACTCCTGGCTCACCAATAATTACAGGATTATTCTTAGTTCTCCTGCAAAGAATCTGGATGCATCGGCGCACTTCATCATCGCGGCCTATAACAGGATCAAGTTTTCCACGTCGAGCCAATTCTGTCATGTCAATACCATACTTCTCCAGAGATTGGTACTTCCCTTCTGGATCTGGCAGCAGAAAAAAGAAATTAGAGTTGGGTAAAATCCATATGGTTTATCAAGCTGAAGTACATCAGAGTACAATCGTCATTACAATGAAAACAGGAGCAGTTGCACTACCAAAATACTGATGTCAGGAGTACTAGTATATTAGAATTTCCAGAAGAACGAAGTTTGGTGAAGTATACAATATGAATATCGCATCCATACACATAATCAGTAGGATCCTTTCCTACTGTTCCATTAAAAAGAAGGTCACCAGCATCCGACAGATCCACTTATACTAACAATGGAAACATCATTATTGTGAAAAGCATGCTGATTTTCTCTCCACAACTAAGAAAATCCGAACAAAACCCACAGTTAAATATTGGCATATGGTGCACTTGTTAGTTGGCTGTTACCATGGGTTATAAAATCAACTAACAAACATCAAAATACATTGGAGTAGGTCATTTTTTGTGGTTGCCTAATATCTCCAAGGTAATAATACAACCTATATTCACAAATAACCATTAGAGGAATAAGTTTTTTTATGCTATGCCTACAACCGTCTGACTGCAACCAAACCATTGCCACTGAACTAGGCAAATAATCATAGAAGATTCGGAGTTTCAGACCAATCAAGTTCTGAATAGGAAACTACAAGATCATAATCTGTGGGAAAAAAACTGAGCAAAGGACAATACAGAAAATAGAATGGCATTCATTAGACATACTCTGATCTGTGACTCGCTGGCTTCCACGTATAGCTGAAATAGCTTCCTTTAGCTCATTCTCACCAATTTTGAGATCTTTGAACAGCTGTTGCCCAAACCTCTTATCAGCTGTGAATGCTCGCAATATGTGCTCAACTGATACAAACTCATCACCATACTCGTTCTTATTCTTCCTTGCATTATCCAAAATCAATACGAAACTTGACCCTATAATTGGCCCACTTGTATCGCCAACAACCTACCAAAGTAAGAGGCACAATGCTAAGGTCCAAACGTACATAATCGTATCAAACTTAACTACTACAGCTACAGCTAGTACCTTCGGCTGTCTAGAAATAAACGCATCAGTAGCTTGCAGGACTGATGTGTTGTCTATTCCAGCTTTTGAAAATATTCTGCGTGCTAACCCATCCTTCTGCTCCAGAAGAGCTTTCATCAGGTGCTCTGATTCCACTATCTGTTGTTTCGACGATCTTGCTGCATCAACTGCACCGACAACCCCCTCCCAGGCCATCTCAGTGAATTCCCCTGGCGTTATCTGTTTGGTCATAGAAAATTAAGAAAAAGAAATAGATTAAACTATCAGTCAACAGTTGTTGGTAAGCAGTGTCCAAATGCTGTCTATATCCACATTGTGCAAGTCTTGTTCAAACATACATGCAAACTCACACTCGCGAGCGTGCACATTCTGCAAGCCAAGTAAATCACTAGAAATATGATTTAAGCACAAAAAAAAAACTAAACATATGGTAGTTCATAGTAAGAGCCTATCAATCTGATAATGCTTTTCACCATATCTGCAAAATGAGCAGTCCATTGCTTTCCATGCCACACTTGTTTATGCTTGGAGCTACACAAATCCATCACACCACACAACACATGTGGCATTCGATATTCTGAATGACCTACCTGAAACTGACGCATTCATTGGTTTATACTTCAGACAGAAGGCACAGCCCAGCTTTATTGGTAAAGCTAAAGTTCAGAAACAAGGTAGGGAGAACTGGGAACACCAGTTTTCAGTGATTGGTTAATGATCATCATATTGGGAAAGAATATATCTTATCAAAATATGCACTGTAACATGAGAAGCTAGCGCACGCAATTATTATACTAGCCCAAGAACAGAGCACACAAGGAACATAGCAGAATTTGACAATTTAGTGTACTACAGCAAACAATCCGATTGTACAAATCATGCAGTAAATTATCGAAACATGCATTACGAATCTGGAACCAAACTACAAGCATCTAAAGCTACAGGGATGCACGATCCAACTGCTCAATTCGCAACAGATCTACAATACCGACTGAAATCGCCACTACTAGCAACCAATCGACGCAGAAAAAAACAGAAGCACGTGAATGACACGGGTGCAGTGATCCCAACCTGAGACGAGGCGCCCGCTGCGCTGTACCGAGCCAGCGGCGTGTAGTGGAACAGGCGGCGAGGCGGCACCAGGAGGCCAGCCCCGCTCCACGCGGGGAGCCGCCCCATGGGAGCGAACCACGGGGACCTCCTCGCGGCGGCGGTGGCGGAGGAAGAGGCGTCCCCGGAGAGCGGCGCAAGGGCGCGTGGGAGGAGGTCGCGGCCGCCGCCGGCGGAGCGGCGGGAAGTGGCGGCGGCCGCTGCGCGGGCGAGCCTGGACGCCGCGGAGCGTGCCATCGCTGGGGTGGAGGGATTTTAGGGTTTAGTTGCGGCAATGGGAATTCGGGTGCGCTCGCGCGGCGGCGCCGCCGCCGCTGCTTTGTAGTGAGGCGCGGTAGGAGAGCGGAGAGGGGTGGCGATGCTTGGAGAAGGGGAAAGAAGAAGAAGCGGGAGAGGAGGCGAAGAGAATCGAAGGCTGGAGAAGCTTCTGCAAGGTGCGGTTCTTGCCTTGGGCCGCGGACCGCAGATCGCGCCTGTGCTACTGCTGAGTGCCTATCGTCCGATCCAGACCGTCCGTTCCAAATCAACGGCCTGCATTTTGTCTCCACGTGGGGCCCAAGTGTAAGAGATCGTAAGGGGCAGACCCTTTTTTTTTTGGCGCCAGCTATCGCATTGCCTGCCCTCCAATTCTAGCAGGCCACAAGAAGAATCTACAATTCTACATACACTACCATTGAATCCTGCTGGGATACCGACCACGCCATTGGGCCACGTCATCCAAATTATATCGGTCTTTTCCGCTGTATTCTGTTTCATTCCCTTACGATGTTAGCGTTGCATTGCTTTTGTTTGTTGGCCCCATTTATATTGAGCAACAGTGATAGTGTTTATGATATGAAGAAGAAGAAGAATAAGAACAAGAAAAACCCTGTTTGAAAGTTTCTTGGCTTTGTGTCTGCTGCGGTCATTTAAGGGGGTGATCGGAATAGCGATGGCTTTTGGTTTTGGTGAAAAAACATCAGAGTGGGTGAAAAAACATCAGAATGAGTTAGTGGATAGTGTAGTGAATAGTGAAAAAAAAGCTGAAGCCGAAAAAAGCCGAAACGATCACCCCCTAAGTAGTCTCCATTACATCACCTTTTTCTATTTGTATTTCTATTAAATATCCTTAAGTTTTTTCATCATTTTAACATTTTCCACCATTGCAAACTAATTAGGGGCACTATTAGTCAGCTATCTTGTTGCAGCAACGATTTTGTTTCATTTGTGGTGCTTTCTACTAACCTTGCTGGATATATATGCACTTCTTGTTCGACGTCGTTTATGAGATCGTCGGGCTGTCCATGTATTTGCCATTGGAGATGGCGTAGGTAAAGACCACACCTATCCTTTTAAATCATCGGGTCGACCTCCTAAAACCTATTTTAGTTAGTACAGTTGTTTCTTTATAGATGACAACAGCGCTGACATTTCACTGCAGCATAAGCATCATCCCGCATCATCTGTCACGGTTGAACATGATTTTCACATCAAAATTACTATAGTTCATACGTACAGAATCCCTCTTTTTATAGGACGCTCGATCCACCTTCGACTTCAGTCAACCTTCTACTCGCTCCTCATTCTCTCCATTCTCTCATTCTCTTCCTCTCTCCGCACGCGCCCCCGAACCCCATCCACGGCAATGAGCATGAGCCCAGCCACCTTGTCTTCGGCGTTGGTGCCGCTCTATCTGGCCGCAGCCATTGACTTTCTCTTCGGCCCTAGAGGCGGCGGAGGAGACGGGGTCGGAGGCGGTGAGCTTAGAGAGTTGGAGGAGGCTTTGGGGGACCTCGTTGGGGTGGAGCGGAGGAAATCGGTGAGGTCGGAGCTGACCTGGGAGAGGCAATCGGTGAGGGAGAGGACCACAACGAAGCGATAGCGGTGGTGGCGGTAGAGGCCGTAGCTTGTGGCGGCGGCAGCAAGGAGAAGGCGGTAGTAGAGACAGGTGGCCGCAAGCGCGTCCATCGAGTGAGAGTAGGAGGGGAGGAGCAGCGCTTTTCGGTATACAACATTTGATTTTATGTATGTAACATTTGTATTTCATATGTGCAACATTTTAATTTCATTTATGCAATATTTCGATTTCATGTATGCAACATTTCGATTTCATGTGTGCACATTAAGGTCTTATCAAATTTTATATATATATATAGCCGAGAAATATTGTATACGTGGTCAAAAAATATTACAACCGAGCGTATGAAACTAACACCTGGATCGAACGTCCGAACGCTAGCAAATCCCTTTTCACATATTTGCGATAAACGATTAACCAAGATTCAAATTTGCGATAGTAATGGCGTTCGTTCGGTGTCTGATTTACTCTTCCACCGTTCTGTCTTCAATTACTGTTTGATAGATCCTTACTATTGGCATAGCTAATCCTATGTTGCACTCTCCCATCTGTCTCTGTTAGTTTTGAGTCAGGTCTATATAAGATGAAGATATCGATGGTGCATGAACGAAAATTAAGAGATGGTTAATTCAATGGATTGTATTAATATTTTTATACAGAGCTAATTTATTGTTTCATAAGTGTCTATTCAACGAAATATCAATACATCATTAAGGATTTTGAATGAGGGGGGGCCATGACCCCCTTGAGGTACATAAAGCTCCGTCGATGCAAGCGTGTTCATTATGCAAAACAACATTTAAGTGGTGGATGGGATCCCACCTGGATCTAGGCCGTTGGAGGCAATCGGGCGTTCCTCATTGGAAATTCTCAAAATTTCTTCATGTGCACATTTTCAAAAATTTCAAAAAATAAGTCCCCGTTTACTGATGCTTCAGTGCCTCATCTCATGCACCTTGGCTATGGCCATACTTTCACAAAATTAGTTTTGAGCTAGATTTTTGGCGCACAAATTTCATTAAAAATCCTTGTATACAGAAAATTATACATAAATGTGTACAATAATATTACTCACATATTTAGAAAAAAAATTGTACATATTCGGGCGCGCTGCTGCTACTTTCCAGTGAGGTGTAGTAGGGGTGAATACGCATTGAATAGTGCCAAAATCGTATTTATATTCATATTTGTAAACGAATACGAATATGAATCCGAATATTCTTGAATACAAATACGAATCGAATATTATAACGAATACAAATTCAAATTAAATATCTACTCAATTCTATTGGATCCGGATATTCTCATAACTTATGTAGTATAAAGATAACATTTTATCCTCTTACAATCACGTTTAATCATTCTAATTCATATACTTCACCAAAAGAAACATGAATTCACGTTCAATTAAAAAAACTTACCCAAGTAATTAGTATATTATAATAAAATATATATATTGTTTCATCTAATACAAATACAGATACGGATAATCCAGATAAAATAATATTTCGGATGTTAAAAGTCTATACCATATTCTCATCCATATATTTATACGAATTCAAATACGAATAGGATAGAAATTATTAATTAAATAAGAAAATATATATCATATTCGCATCCTATCGAGTACGATAATAGAATAATACAAATAATTCATATCTACTTTTCACTCCTCCGTAAGAGCGGGGTGGCAGTGCATTTTGCGAAAGTAAACAGTAGAGGATTTTGGGAGTCCGTTCTTTCCATGATTTGCGTATCTTGCTCTCTAGAGAACATTATCTGTAATTCCAGATTAGGGGTATATTGGGTGGTGAATTTGAAATTTTCGATTTTCACTAAACCTAGAAGTTTTGAACAGCAAGAATTCGTCTTTTTTATTTTAAATTTGATCAAGTTTGATTTTGAAATTTTGCAATGAGAATACCAGCAGTGTGAACTAAATCTCTTCAGAAGTTTTACTCGTCTGAAGAGTCCGGGCCATCTTTGTTCTACACATGCAAAACTTTCATTCGGGCTACCAAGCTATCATGTAAATAACCAAAATTCCATTTCCGGATAGCAGCAATCAGCTAAAATCTCATGATGTACTGACATTTCAGCTACCTAAACGCTGTTGCGAAAAAAGAATAACAAAGGAACATAGCAATTCCAACCATTAGCCCGAAACATTCATTTGCTTACCAAGCATACTATATTATCATGATAACCAATTATACCCGAATTAACATTGTACGAGTTACGATCCCAAACCACATAGTTCATATTCAGCATGACTCCACATGACTGTGACTAACCCAAGAACCTGATAGCTAAACTGAAAAACCAAATGCAAAAGGCATTTGTGATGAAGACTTGCTACTATAAACAACTTTGAGCAGGCAATTAGCATGGAACAATCAACAGCTGACGCCACAAATACGGAAAATCTGACAAGCGGACTGTTGTAGGGAACGGAGACCGGCTACACCAGCTCCCAGTCCCCATCGATGAAGGTTACACCACCATCTTCGCGGTCCTGCATTGAGAAAACTGACATGGTTACATATTCCCACCTAGTTTTCAGAACACTTGTGAATGTTACATAAGAAAGTAATTATTGGAAGTTCCGAACATGGCAGTTCACATAAAATCAAGTAAACCATGGAAGTGTAAGTTAAATGTATATACATCTTCAGCGGTATCATCACAGAGAATATAAAAGCAGTTCATTACATATGTTATTGTTCTTTCCTATGATATAGACTACAGGAATCAAAAGTAGTACACATCAAAAAAAAATCTTGAAGGAATCACAGAACATACAAGCTTGTGGATTACATATGAAAAGGAGATGCATGGACTGTTTCGGTGAAATGAGTATTGCAACATAGAAAAAGTGAGCCAATGAGAATTTATTTTGTTCAGAATATTATGTAGGTAAAGATTAAGATTTTGAGTATTGCAACATAGAAAAAGTGGGCCAATGAGAATTTATTTTGTCCAGAATATTATGTAGGTAAAGATTAAGATATTTTTCGACATGCTGACATTGCTTGAGCAGCGACGGCAAGTAATGGGAACATGAAACAGCATACTACATTAGCAGATATTGTGATGAAAAATAAAACACGAGAAAGAATCATACCGGCCTAAAGATGTCAACAACAATGTCATCCAAACCACCACTTAGTCCCCTTTGAAGCCTACTTGTCCCCATGAGATCATTGTTGTAGTTTAGCTGATTACCGACAGCTTGCTGATCAATCCTGCCATCTTGCAGAGGGAGGACACCGCCTGAATTCCCACCATCTAGTGTCTGCCTTGGCACAACCGAATTGTCTATGCGAAGGTTGGGCAATGAAGTGTTGATGCCTGAATTGCTGAATGCAAGGTTGTTATTCAGCATCTCTCTTGAGTTTGTGCTGCTTCCATAGGTGAATGGCACTGTCCCCTGATTGAATGCCATTGGAAGGGCATTGCTGGCAAGTGATGGTGCTTGGCTCTGCATTCCATTTCCCAGCAATGGATTCTGATTGGATGGAGCTGTAAAGCTTGAGACTGGCTCGATCTTGGGGCCATTCACATGTGGGGTTGCTTGAGACATGCTGTCGTTGTGACCAAGTTCCTGAATGTTGGATGGAACTGCTGTTTGCCAGGTGTTACTGCTTCTTCCAAGATCTGGAAACTGGGGAGACTCACCAACAAGTGTGCTAAATGGGTGTGCAGAAGATGCACGCATCCGACCAAGGTGTTGCTGATTGCTCGATTCAAGAGTTTGTACTGAATTGTTTTCAGGAGCCAATGGTGCGCCATTTGATATGTTTGTAAATGAGTTGCGACAAGGACCGGTTACCATTGTTGACATATGTGCACCCCTGATCAGGTTACCGTCATTGACCCCTCCAAAATCATTCAGGGATGTGCTCAGATTATTTTGGGCATGACCGAGCTGAAGTGGCTGCGAAGGCAGTAATCCATGCACTCCAAATGCAGAAGGGGAATTCATCCTTGCAAGAAGGTTATTTGGCTGGGAATGGGTGGTAGTTGGGACCGGTCGGTGTCTCCCATATGCATTGTAGTGCCTGAAGGTTTCCAGTGAATTCATGTTGAAGTAAGAAGGGTTCCTTCCTCCAAATGCAGCAGCTAGGTTAGCCTGCCTGCTTGCATCAGTACTCAGCCTTCTCAGGTACAGTCGATACTTCTGAAAAGACAGAAAACAAGAAGAATCAATGAAATGTGCTTCTAAATGCAAACAAAAGGAAAGAAAGTTAAGAAACGAATAGGTTTGCACTGAACTAAACTGAACAGCTTAACAATTATGCTGAAAAAAACACACTTTTCTGGAAATATTAGGAAATAAATACGAAAACATAAGTTGTTTTCAGTATCTCTAAGGAAGGTGGAAAAATCATCTCAATGTACAATTATGCGGAAAAATCATCTCAATGTACAATTATGATTTAGAAGTATGTCAGAGTTGTGACATACTTTCCAAGGAAAAATTTTCATTTAACGTTTATCAAAATTCAAACCAAATCCTCTCTCAAGTAGCTATTTTTTGCAATGAACACATCAAACTGAGGGAAGACGGTCGTCTCCTCTCTTACTACTCGATCTTTGGTGGGGTCGAATGCTTTCGGTTATAATGGTGATAATAGTAGTGAAAAGTTTGGCCCAAAGATATCCCATAATAAAATTGGTAGAAAACGTAAATATTGAGGTAAAACATAGGGAGAGAAACTACCTGCAAATGACTAGCAACATTCTCCCTGGTGATGTTCTCTACGTTCATGAGATCCAATATTTTCTTTGGAACAGCCTCTGCATTATGGACACAATGAACACAGAGATAATGTTATTATGAATGACGTCATGAAGCAAGAAAAAAGTTAGCCAACATTCCTGATAAGTAAGCTATGAAACATGAGCTCTTACTGTCAATGCCAAGCTGGTTGACAGCAGCCACAAACTTTCGGTGCAGCTCAACAGACCACACAACCCTTGGCTTCTTCTGGGATGACGGGTCTGCATTCTCATTACTGTTCTCATCAGAATCATCACCATCATCTCCATTCTCATCTCTACCCTTCCGCGAATTCCTCTTGTTGCGGTTAACACCACCATTCTCACCTTCAGCATTCATTGCCTGCACCCTCAGACCAGCATCATCATTATCATTACCACGGTTCCTGGTGTCACAATTCCTCCGCCTAACCACATGTTGCCATATCGTCCTCAGCTGCTCAATACGCACTGGCTTCAGCAGGTAGTCACATGCCCCATGTGTAATCCCCTTCATGACCGTTTGTGTCTCCCCGTTTGCAGACAACACTGCATGACAGATATGGTCAGTTTCAGAATGCAAGGTAAAATTCGAAAATGCAATTAACTTGATGTTATTCACACCGCATTCACATAATCTAACAGAAACGCAAACGCAACATCTACAATATATTTGAACCAAAGAAAATAGTTGACTTTTATGGGAAAGCAATTGGCCTTCATTACACTTGCAGGCTTTTGTCCTTTCTCATTTGATCGTTTCTTTTTCAGTTGTTACACATGTTGGGCAATAATGTAACACAGTAGTTTGCATGATAACTCAATTTCTCAAACTGATAAACTGGTTGATAGCAATAGCACATGTGAGAACCATCTGTAATATATTCACATTAGGAAATTTTCATTGCTTTTCTGACCTATGCACCAAACCAACACTACAGCTGAAGAGAGCTGTCTAAAAATAGATTTGAACCAAGAAAGTTTCCTTATTTCTTTCATGTATG
Organism: Melocanna baccifera; assembly: GCA_036346265.1. Lineage (NCBI taxonomy): Eukaryota > Viridiplantae > Streptophyta > Magnoliopsida > Poales > Poaceae > Melocanna > Melocanna baccifera. The sequence goes on along the minus strand of CM070679.1, from coordinate 33,200,213 downwards.
CCATTTCTGAGAATTTTTTAGTTGCTAGACATAATCATATCTCCGCAGATTGGCGGTTCAAATGAGGTAAAACCAAAACAAGTAGATTTACTAAATCTATCATTCCACAATCATTTTCAGGCCATGCCATTTGTCAGAATACCACAAGAATGAGAAACAGAACTGAGCAAACAAGACTTACTGATGACCGGGAGGTCCATCTCGAGGCCCACGAGCTCGAGGAGCTTGAAACCATCCATGTCCGGCATGTGGACATCGCTGATCACCAGGTCAAACTGATCCTTCTTCTCCCTGAGCAGCTTCAGGGCTGTTGCTGCCTGCCCGGTTGTTGTCACTGCAGTAAATCAAATACAAACACATTAGACCATTAGCCCCCAAGGTCGAAGACAAGAACAAAACATTACACAGACAAATCAGATCTTTGAAAGAAGTACTCAAGGAAAAAACACGGCAGAAGATCGTTCCAATGAAGATATGACAGAAAATCCAACCATATCTTGTCCCCATGGAAAACGAAAAATAGAACACCGAAACTACAGGGGAACACAAGATTAGAGACGTGCACTAATTACACAGGCGAAATTCCAATCTTCCATAGAATTATTCAACGGAAAAACATAGAGATTACAGAACAAGGTTGTTCCAAATAAATAGATATGCGAAAAAGGGAGAAAAATCCAAAAAAAATTTACCGACAAAAATCCAATCTTGACTTGACATAACATGACATGAAAAATAGAACGCCAATCCAGCAGAATATAAGGATCGCACATCTCATAAAACTACCTCTGTGAATGCAAAACTATGACACCCAATATTGTCATACCACGCAAACAACGAAAAATCAAATCAAGAGAAAAAACCCAAGCAAACAGTTTTGTTCAGAACAGTACAAATCCTACAATACCCGGGGGGGGGGGGTTACAATACCATGATACTGGCAACGAAGCAAGAGGTTCTCCAGGACCTTGAGGCAGGTGGGGTCGTCGTCGACGGCGAGCACGCGCATGCCGACGGGAAACTGATCCCTGCTCCCATGCCCGTCCACCCTGCCCTGCCTCTCCTCCACGGTCATCTTCCCCTCCTCCACGAACCCAACACCACCACCGACGAATCAATCAAGAAACACACACCCGGATCACCGAATGCCCCGACGACTCCAACTCCTCCTGCAGCAATCCAATAACAACTCCTTTACAACCTCGCAAGTTTCTTGGATCCTAAAATCCAAGAAATGGCGGGGAAAGGCAGATAAATCCAACAAGGTCAAAGCAAGGGAGGGAGTAGCACCAAAGCACAGAGAGAGAGAGGATGCGAGGCTGCAATAATAAGAGGAAGAGAGAGAGAGGGGGGCCGGGGGGGGGGGGTGGGGAAGAGACCGAGAGAGGCGAGTGGACCGCGGATTGGGTGAATCGAATGGATTGGAATTCATGCAGTGCAAAGATGACAACCCTTTTTTTTCCTTCCCTTCTTTTCCTTTTACGTTTCCTTATTTTTTTTCTTACCATTTATTCATGGATTTATTCATCATATACCCTCCCTTTAGATTGAAATTCAGGATTTACCCTCCGGCCCGCGTGTCAGTGACTCATCCCGACCCCACATGTCATTGAGTGGGAAGGGTAAATCCTGAAACTCTCAAATGTGGGGAGGGTATATGATGAAGTTCCCCTTTATTCATAGCTTATAGGCTCGTTCTTTCCTATTTATTATAACTTATAACTTATAGTTTTTCTGTTTGATATGACTCTAGCTTATAATTTTTGACTAAATTTTTTTAATTTTAGATGTTTACGACAGAGATTACAGAGAGAGATACTCACTTATGATTTTGGATGGTACAGATATTAGGTTTTTAACATGTACTATAATTAATTTGTAGATCTTGTCTTAAAAAAATACTACGTTTAAAAATTAGATACTGTAATAAAAACCAAAAGCTATTTTTAGAAACTAAAAAGAATATATCCTAAGTTTACTCGCTGCTTTGGTGTATTAAGGCATCTCCAATGGTGCTGAGTCAGCTGGCTATTTGCATGTACACATCAGCATATATCCTATGTAGAGGAAAGAGAGTATGCAAAACACAAACAGCTAGCTACTATTTCGTCTCTAGTCTATAACGCAAAACGAGGCAGCCTCTATAAATGACTGTGTGTGCATGTAAACATCAAATAGCTATCCTTATAGATAGTCCTTTGGAATGCTAGCTTTTAGTGTGTACTTTATAGATGATGTGAAATCCTTATAGATAGTACTTAGTTAGGATCATTGAAGATACCCTTATACGATAAGATTAATTTCAGTCACCTGTCGGATATGAATCCATGTAGTTAACCGATGGGAGTTCGATCTCAGTCGTGCATGCTCGGTTAATTGGAAATGCATTACGTTTTTACGTGGGGGGGAAGTGCGATAATTCTAGCCTTCTATTTTCCATGGAAACGTAAGGAATCGATTTTTTCCAAGGGCATGTATTTGTCGGACTGTTGCGACGACGAAACGGTGCCATCGTGCAACAACTACTTGCGGCAGGGCAGAAATAGTTTTGCCGTTGTCTCTTTATAATCGCCCAGGCGTTTCTTTTTCGGCTGCTGCTGATGGCTTGATGCTGATAAGATTAATGATGGTCAATGACTAGGTAGTACATCCATCTTCAGGATTAGCTCGGTTGGCGTGGCTGCTAGGTATGGTAGCCAGTCTGCTCATGTTCGAGCTCGGGTTGTCTCTTTTTCGGGGTACTAAACAGTGCTCTTTAGATACTGTCCATATAAATAGTGCTTTTTAAAGTATATATGTATGTAGATTCGTTCAGTAATTAAAGTATGTGTTCGTACTTTGTAAAAAATCTAGAGTTTGTCTTGTCTTAGTATGCACATTGAATACACCTATATAAATATATGAATGTGCGAGTGTGTTGTTGTGTGTAAATGCATCCTTGTCGTAGTCGTAAATTAAAAAAAAAAAGATTAGCCCGGTTTATTTCCACTTCCTTTTAGGTAGACAGCACGACAGGATCACAGATCCACAGATCTCTAGACTATTCTCTCTCTGGAAGGAAGGACAGCATTTAGCTGTTGCAATCATCCATTACTTTCTTCATGTAGTATTTCTTAAATAAATATCTCTCTGTCTCTCTGAAGAAGGAAAGCATTTTGCTGTTGCAATCAAGGATTTTTTATTCAATTCTCCATTATTTCCTTCTCTCGCTGTAGCACTTCGTACATCACAAGTCACTTAATTCATTTGCTAATTGAAATTAGAAGCATGACCTCCCATATTGTTGCATGCTAGTGCCGATCTGCCGCCCAAAAACTCATAATTAATTTGCACATGAAATGGATGCTGTTTTTAATACTGCCCAAGTACTTGAGCGACTAGTATATTGTTGGTTCATACTCTGGAAGACTGAATATGACAACAGAGGAGGATGAATGGTACCAACTTAAAATTTTTTATCAAGTATTCAAGATTCTATCATCAGACACCCATAGAACACAAAATCTTCAACTAAAATTCAAATCAACTACCTAAATCAACAAAACTTGGAACCTAACTCTTTCCGACGGTCTAACCGGCCTTCAAATGGTGGTTGCTATAGTAAAATCAAAGCGATGAATAGTATTTTCAAACCGACTTCAAAAACCAAAATCGAGATTACTCTTAACCCGTAGATCTAAATAATATGAAATTTTGCATGAATCTTTTCAAGATTATTGTGAAGCTATTCCAACAAACGATCATGAAAATTATGGTCAAAGTTAAGACCTTTTTCAGTTTATTGGAAGATTGCACCAAAAACCTAATCAAAAATCCAAACGGTGAATACAACATACTCATGGGTAGATGATGGCCAAAACAGATCTAGATATATTTCCACATGCCACAGCAAGCTACTAGAATACCGAAGAATATGACCCAAAAACTCTTGAAACAAGAAGTCGCTCGATGAGACCAAAATCAAGCAAAACCGGGTTGTCTCGTGAATCTTGCAATTAAAGTGCCTAGATGGATGAAGATGAATTCCCAAGAATTATCTCCGCATCTTACATATCATTGACACAGCAAGATCACAAGAAAGGAAAGACGAGAGATCAAAACCAACTAAAAGACAAGCACATCAATCAAACATAAGATAGACTCAAGAGATGTTCAAAGATTGATGTATTGATTGTTTGAAAAGGTATGTTTATAGTCACTTCATTTTGAAAAGGTAGGTATATAGTCACTAACCCTAGAACATGAAGGCATAAGAGAGATGGGTTGGATGGTTAACCACATGTCTCCATCACAACCCCCTTTTATAGGTGGGTTAGCTAGCCCTATCCATCCCTTAGTGGATCTATCCACTTAGCACAATGGAGAAACATGTTAACTCCACACACCTAGGTTTTAACTCGTACATGTCATTTATGCATGCTTTTCAAAGCGTATAACCCCGAATCCATTAAGTTCTTTACTTTGACCCGTCTCGATTAAACCAGCTCCACCTTGACCTAAATAGCTCTCCAATGCGTCGTCCATATGCCATGGTTTTGATCCAAGGTGGTTTCCGGTATTTTGGCTAAACTACCAAAATATCTCTCATTGATCTGGTCATCACCAACCACTGCAAGCAATCGCCATGCTTGTCACGTGTAGATGCACCACTAGTTTGCCACACGTCACCAAGTCTCTCATGTCTTAGTTCCATCGAACTACGGCTCACTTAGCTCATGCAAGCCATAGGGCGCCATCCCAGCTGTTCGAATTCGTCTTCAATATTTTTCTGCCTTTTTTGTGGTATGCTTCAGCTTACCATCTCACCCGATATTCCTAATCATTCTGAACCTTAGCTCCTCCATGAGTCTAGCTCCAATCCTCACCATTGACCACAGTTAACTCCAAGCGATCATGCACATCCAAAGACAAAGAAATTATTTTCGAGTACAAGTTATTCATAACTTGACATACGTTAGATGTAACATAGCTTATGCAACATAAAACCACTGACCATATTCACTGAAACCTTTTTCTCAACTTAAAATCCACAAATATGAATTCTAGCCGAATATCCCCATCTGAACAATCCTCAGTTGGTCAGACCGCTAACCCTCGGACGGTTTGATCGCTACACCAATCGACTAGCAACACTGTCAATCAAAATTTTAAATCTTCTAAATTACAATAATTTAGTATAAAATAAAGCATTCTCACGTGGTCCTTCACACCCTGTGTTTGTACTTGTGATAATGTTCTTCTCCAGCCTTTTTTTATATAAGTATTCTGTGGCAGTATTCTAAGGTATCAGTACACGTCAACTTGCCTCACGGAATCTCGCGGACACAAAGTGCTGTGCATAATTTTTTCCGATTAGTTTTCCCGTAAATACAGAATTAAATAGCTTAACTCATAAAAAATTGTATGTCATCGTCAGAACAATGAGCCAACTTGCCAAAGATTCAAGAACGTCCTGGAAAAAAAAATCAAGAACGTGCAAATTGTACGTGAGAAAAAGAAGCTGTGAGGATCAAAGTGACATAATAAGTACGTAATAATTTAAGGGGAACTTTGCATAAAAAATGCCACATGCAATACAATTGGAAATACACAATATAGAATCAAAATCTTTATTAGAATAAGGTCTATTACTAGTAGTCCTCACTCAGCAAATTTTGCTTCCTCCTAGGAAATTATTTTGAAATTTGCAAATGATTTGGCAAGCATATACTATATACTAGCAAATGATAATTATTAAGGATTTTCATTATTTGGTGCCTGGAATAAATAAATAAAATAAAATAGGAGTAGACTTCACCTGCAGCGCCCTATAATAATCCAAGGTATATTTTAAGGACCCCCACTAACCCAACATATCCAGCCCAACATGCAAAGATGAAAATCTCAAAGGCTAGTGTGCTACAAAAAGTGCCAATTAGGACAGCCCTCACTTTCCTCCCACATTTGAGGCCTGATTTCTTCCACATGGACCATATTTTGATCTACTCCTCATTTGCTGAATCCTAGAGACCGGCCAAACCAAAGCTCCATCCTACCTAGTGCATCATATTTATAACTAAGGCGAATTTCCAAGCGGTCTACTTCTGCTTTTAGAAGTCAAAAACTGTTTGGATTACGTTAATTTCTTAATATGATTTTTTTCTCTTTTTTCTTTTTTTATTTGTATTATTCGTAGAGATATAATTATTTTTTCTATCTTATAATATTTTTTCTTTATTTTAATTAATTTTTTTATAAAAAATTAACATCTGTTATAATACCATTTCAGAAGTCACAGCCGATTGAACATGGCCTAAGTAGGCCAATGTCACGTCTGCTACAGCTGAGCCCATACATTTGTCCTGATGTATCTTCGGCCATGCACTCATGCGCATAGACAGGGGCCTTGGGGTCCCTCTCATATTCCAAGTGGCATCATAGGTCTCTCCCCTGTGTGCCCTCTCTTTCCAACACCAACATAAGTATGGTGATGAGAAAGATATGGTGCATTTGAACAACAAAAGGTGTTCGTATTAGTTTTTAATAATAGCTTTTAGCTAAAAAATAAATAGTAATAGTTAAAAGAAATGATTTTTACAAGGACAAAGGCTAGCGCTGCAAAAAGTAAGAGAGATATACGTGGCATGACGTGAGCGAGAGGAGTAGGATTGGTAATGTATCAGTGGCTTCCCGAGATGAGTGGAGAAGCAGCTATAAGAAACTGGGTATTCGTATTATTTTTTGACTTTTGTAAGTAGAAACCAATATGAATAGAGACAAAAATGAATGATGGACATATATCTCTTTGCACACATGAACACTTGTAGGGGTAAACGATCATGTTCTTTTTGATTTTTGACTTCTCTGATAACAAAAAAATCAAACATCAAAATGGGGCAGCTTCTTGAAGCGGATTTTTCAAACGGCTTCGCCATCCACATCAGCACCTCTGCCGTCCGCTACCGTGTCAAAAACCGTAAACAAAAGCTATCAACTGTAGCCTAAAAAAACTTCCCCTACATTGAGCCCCTCTCTCTCAGATTCGACACGACTCAGCAGCAAAAGAAAGCAACACGGCTAAGAACTAGTACAGTAGTAAATTCTTTTCTACTGATAAATGCTACTCAAGGTTTTTAAGATCACGATACCAGGTATGATCATTTTTCATCTGACAGGATCAGATCGTAGAATCCCAATTCTATCAAATTTTTAAAAGCGTATATATTTTTATAAAAAATAAATTATATTTTTAAATATACAAGTATGTAGTAGATTTTTTAATTTAATTTTGTAAATTGGGTACACTTATTCATGTTATATTGAATTAAGGTTGATTTTTTAAACTTATTTAATTATTTTTAATAAACTAAAATGCAATATGTCAAAGAAATACCTTTTTACCTTAGAACAATATGTAAACAACAAAACAAAGCAAACTAAACTAGTACAACTTAAACTAGCAATAGGTAATATCAAATTTTATATGCTAATATAGTTTATTGTCAAGATTGCGATCTCACTGCTATCCTACCCGATCATAATGATTCTATGAGTAGAATCATTATCCCACTACGATACTACCTAATTTCGATCCATATTGCGATCGTATCATCTATCTTTGGTAGAATGTAGGATTGTACAATGTTACGATATAAGTGGTGATACTGACAACCTTGATGCTACTATGTGGGATCGTGAGGGAGTCAGCAAGGACGTGAGCCCTGCATTTCTCTGTCCTATGTCCACTCTACTCGTCAGATCAGCTTTTTGGGGAGCTCAGAATGGCAATGGTTTATGGTTTTTTTCACTGTAGCTGACTTATTTTTCACTGTAGCTAAAGTAATTTATTTAGCATAATTAAATTTAAAAAAATTAAAAATAGAAAAAAAAGTTAGCCCACCACGAACATTGTAAAGGAATATGGGGAAAAAAGACAAAAAAAAGTCGTAAAAAACCATAAAAACTATAAAAAAATAAAATTAAAGAATAGTAAAATAAAACAGAAGCCAAAAGCCAATGCCAAAATAAGCGGGGCCTTTGTGAAAGGAATTAGCTGTAATGACCAATCGATCAGCTATCTCTGAATTAATATATTGTGCCAGACTATGAACAGTCCATCCATCCAACAAATGGCTTTCAGCAATTACAGTAGATATAGAGTTCGGTTAGTTAGAGATAGATTATGCGCAACGACTTCCAGTTATAGAATCCTGGTGAGTCTCATATACACAAGATTACAGCCATTCAAATCAGCTAATATCTATCCAATACTCTTGACATGACGCACACGGTTTTAGGGCCTGTTTGTTTCAGCTGTAGATTCTGAGAAGCAGCTGGTGAGTATCTAGCTAGTTAGAATCTGGAGAAGCTGGATAACCCCAGTTTCTGGCTACTAGTTCATTTTCTGGATTCTGTAACTTCTGGCTACTTAGAATTTGGATGAAAATCTGGACTGTTTAGGGGAGCTGCAGATTCTGGAAGTAGCTGCAGCTGCTAGAAGCTAAAACAAACAGGCCCTTAGACTCAGAAAAACATTTGAAGAATCCACTTCAAGAAGCTGTTTCATTTCAACATTTAGCTTTTTTACTTCTAAATAAGCCAAAGTCAAAAGCCAAAAAAACAAGGCTTTGAAACACGGGAATTTTAGTTCGTGGGGAAAAGAAATATCTTACCTTTTAAAGCGGAATGAATCATTGAGAGTAGAGTGTGCCACGCAACGCTTTTGCTGAGAGCCCTCTTGGGGTTTTTGTAACTGTGTTCGGCTCCTCCACTCTCCTAGACGGTTGGGTCGTGATCGAACGGTCCTGATGGAGCTCGTGTTCAGCCGTGCAATTGGCGGCCGACGGCTTAGATTTGTCTACCAAAAAGCTAGCCGTCCTCTACCGTGCATGCCACCGTTGCCTCTTCCCCTCCCTCCCATCCATCCCCCTTGCCCTTCCTCCTCCTTCCCCTACCCCTCCCTACTTCCGTTCCTCCCCGCCACCGACGACACCCATGATGTGCTCGGCTCCTTCCTCCCCCGCCATGCCTCCTCTCCTTGCCCTTCCCGTTCCCTCGCCCCTCCCTCCTTCCATTCCTCCCCACTAGTGGCGAGAACTGCGACTCCCTCGCCACCACCCAGACTCACCCTCACCCTCATCTCCTTCTCATCGTCGTTGGTGCTGCCGCTGAGGCCACGAGGGAAGGGAGAGGTACCCCCCTCTCTCTCTCTCTCTAACTCTCACGTTCTTCGTCAATTGGGGGGTGGTGGCATGCAACAAGGCCACCGGGTTCATAAGGGTGTCTACCAGAGTCCCATGCTGCCCTCGGCCGGTCTGGTCTCTCTCCTTCCAGCCAGGCTCGCCCTCGCCGGTTTCACTGCATACATATAGTTGTACGCTAGCCAAACAAACTGTCTCTAGTTCTTAGGTGTTGTAATATTTGTCTCTATTCAAATTGGGGTTCTTATTTTAAGATTATGATTTACAACAGACACAGGAGCAAATGTAGAATGTTAGAAATAATTTGTTGGGATTGACAGTTTGCTCAATTCATTAGTTGACTGTACCATTAGCACTATGACTTTTAGCATGGGGACATATCATTAGAACAAAAAATTGATTAGCCAGCCAACGTAAGGATCGTCAAAGAGGGGTCCGGTTCAGTATTTTGGGCGCCTACCATCCGTCCTGCTGGTCCGCGCGCAGCTTAGCACGCGTACCTATCTAGTATCTATTGAGGATGGATGTTTCGCTCCTGAATTCTCACGTTCTAGTTAAACATGGTTACGACTTGCGAGTGCATGATACTTCTATTTTTTTTATGCCTGCGCGGATACGGAAGAGACAGCCCATGTACTTGGCTGGCTGCTTAAGTTGGTTTAAAACTGTTTCTATTTTTGGATTTTACTTTTTTACTATTTAGTAATTTTATCTTTTTTTATTTTTGAGATTTTTTGTCTTTTCTTTTTTCGTATTCCTTTGTATTGTCTGTGATGGGTTAATCTATTTTTTTCTATTTTTATATTTTTAATTATGTCAAATAATCCAACTCAACTACAGTAAAAAATAAACCAACTACAATAAAAAAAATTATAACTCAACGCTAAACTGAACGCTATCTTTGGGCGTAGAAACGGTGTTTCTTTTTTCCTTTCCGATGCTTCCGTTTTGTGTAGTATGAGATTGTCTGCTTCCTTTCCCAATCATGGCGTTCCATCTTCATCCATCTTGCCGGCCGGATCAACCATATCCGGTCGTCATATGTCGTACTCCTACCACATGAACAGCAACAGGTGATCGCGTGCGTGTTGTGCCCCACTTTTCACCAGCAAACACACAATTATTCGAGCTGTACCACCGGAACAGTGGTGGCATATAATTGGGACGAGCTCTGCTACCACTCGCGCACCTTGAGAAGGAGAATGCTTGCTCAAACTGGGTGGAAGAATTCCGCGCCTTGCTGCCGCATAAATTGCAGCACTGTAAATTTTGCAGAGGAACGGTGCAAGTCCTACACAAACAAGACTTAGGGGGTGATCGGAATAGCGATGGCTTTTGGCTTTTGGCTGAAAAAACATCAGAGTGGCTGAAAAAACATCAGAATTGAGTTAGTGGATAGTGTAGTGAATAGTGAAAAAAAAGCTGAAGCTAGAAGCTGAAACTGAAAAAAGCCGAAACGATCACCCCCTTACCGTTATGAATATAACATGAGTTCTAGTTCGCAGACGTTTCACGATGTACAGCATGGTAATACTACATGATACTCGGTATACGTATCTAGTAGGACAAAAAAAAATGAAATTGAAGTCTGTAAATCAAAATACTCCTAACTCATTAATACTCCCCCAACCATAAAAGCATGTCGTTTTAGAATACATGCAGTTAAACATTCAAAACTTTGATGACCGATATCTATTTAAATATTTACATTGGATACATGAAAATATAGCCATAGAGTTGTCTCGAAAATTAATTTTATGATAGCATAATTTTATTGGTTTTTATCAAAAATTACAATAAAAATTAATAATCAAAGTTACGTTTTAACGACCGTATTGATATCCAAAACTATAAGTTTTATGATGGAAAGGAGTAGAAATTGAGACTGAAACAAGAGGTAAGAAGGTGGAAAAAAAGTTGAGATAGCCACTAGCATGTAGCCGCAGTAAAGTTGCCCTCAGTTTGCTCTTTTTCTAAAAGAGAAAAACTAGGGAACAGTATATGGTTCCATCCTTAGCATGTTCTCTTTCTCTCGTTCGTTCGGTCCCTCACTCTCGCTCTCACACGATGGCCGACAGGGATGGTGTCGAGCCTCCTAGTTGTAGAAAGAGGCCAGGGTGACGGTGCCCTGGCGGTGGGCAACTACAAAGGGCGGGTCAGTGAGGTGAGGGCTAAAAAAATATTAGATTAGGTAGGGTGGTCGAGTGGGGGTAGGGGAGCCGACGGCACAGCAAGGCAACGAGCTCACCATAGGCCGCAGGGGGCGGTGAGGCACCGCTGGCTAGAAGAGGAGGTAGGGCAAGGGTGGAGGCAGAGGAGGGAGGTAGCGGAGGTAAGAAAGAGGGAGAGGAGGAGGAGGAGGAGAGCGCAACTGGAGGAGTAGGAGCTATACCATCGAACAGATTCCGACGGTATAGCATCCCATAGTATTTCTCTTCAATGATTTTATAGTCACTTTTTGGTCCCGTTTAAAACAACTTTTGGCTTCTTGCTTTTCAGCATCCAAAAGCCAGAAGCCATTTTGAACGCGTTAGCTTATTAACGTGGTTTTTTCTCTTTTTTCTTTTTCATTTGCATGTCTATTGATATATAACAGTTTTTTTAATTTTTTTTCTCTTTTTCTTTATTTTTATTTAATTGAATACCTCAGCAAAAAGTAAATAACTACTACAATGCCATTTCAGCCAAAAGCCATCAGTAAAAACCACTTTGAACGGGTCATTTGAACACAACTTACACTAAAGCATCCACAGAAGTATGACCATGTTCTTTTCGGCTACGCCTAATAGCTTATGGTTGCTGGTGATGGCTTTTGATTCTAGTGCAACCGTTTGTGTAAACAAATTGAATGCAGATAAGCCGCTTCAAAAAGGCTGTTCCGATAAGCCACCTCAAAAAGGCAACGAAAAATCGTCCCACTTTTTGTTTGGAGAAAACCATAAATCGTAAACTATAAGCTAAAAAAACTTATCCTACATCTTCTACAGTTACATTCATTAGTAGCCTTGGCCCCGCAAATCCCAAGCTATTGGGCATGCATCTTCACGCCACGTCGGAGTTGCAGACATAAAATTTTTTTGGAGGTGGCAACTGCATGGACAGTACCACCTATATAATTTAGTTTCATTTCTCTACTTAATTTCCTACTAGCACTACTACAGAAAAGGTCATCACAGAAGGTTTAAAAATATTATCATATATGGCTTTATGAGCCGTCTGAGTTTATAGGTCAGTAATAACATGAGATCATCACAGACATATTTTGAACCATCTGTGAAAACCATATTACAAATGATTCAAAATTAGAACTATCTGTGATAGAACTGTCTGTGAAAGTATACTATCACAGATAGTGCTAACCACAAATCGTCTATGATTAGGATATATCATAGACGATTCAGAATAAAAACTTTTTATGATAGTTCTTTCTATACTTAAAAAAACTAGCTAGCATACCTAAAAATTTTATTATTTTTTGGCTAGTCTCAGAAAATGCTGGCCATGCCTTCTAAAAGTGAAATGATATTTTTGAATTCGAATTCCAGATCTAAATTACATATAGCACAGCATACACAAGAGGACACTTACAATTTTACAAATATAAGATTCACAGTTAAAAATTCAGAAAGATGCTTACACTACAAGAAACTTCATGCTAATGCAAGCTAGATTTATATATCCTTCATTAAACTACAATCTAAAATAAGTGGAGCGGAAAAAATTTTATGTAGCAGAAACAAAAAGGCAAAGAACACCATTTTCATTTTCTATGCCAAAATCAACAGAATGCCTTACTTTCAGGATGTAACAAGTAGAAGCCCCCTGTCGATGCCAGTGACTTAGAATAGTGCAGATCTACCATTGCCTTCTTCCTTTTCATCTTGCTTCAAGCGAAATTTCAACCATCCTTGCCAAATCGCTTCCCACCCTTGCCGCATACAAACGAGTTGGAGTAGTACTAGTGGTGTTGGTTCTTGCAGTAGGGAGAGGGAGATTAATAAGGGGTGAGAGGTGGGGAGGAGACCAGTGCCTGCCATTCGATACGGAGAAAATGAACGGGTGAGATCAGAATCCTAGGGGAGATATTGTGGATCGGTGACGTGGCGGGGCGAGACTAAAATTTCATATATAATTATCACAGATGGTTCAAATTATAAACTATCGTGGTAGAGACATCACAAACAATTCTTAAAAAAAATTGTCCAAGATAACAGGGGATATCACATACGGTTCTTACTAAAAACCGTCGGTGATAATGGTCGACGGTAGATCACAAACATAATATATTGGTGCAATATAAATAGCTAGTCTCAAAAGATAAAATAGCAAAGTTTTATATGTATTATATATATGCTAGTTTGAAATATTTCGATTGAGGTGAACCCCAAATTATGAAGTGGAGATCAAAAATTTTGGCAAAAACATAAACTGAAAACTTACAACACAAATTCAGGGCAAAAGATGGCCGATTTTGGAGGTCTAAGAGGGTGACTTGTGTATTTTTTTTTATCGGACTTGTCATTAGCTTTCCAATTAGTACAAGAATGTCAAAAATGAACACCGTATGCATAAGCTATACCCGTTTTGCTAGAGGTGTCTCGGAATGAAATCCTACTCGGACTCGAATTCATCTCGGGGGAGAAGTGGGCGGGAGATTATAAAATTTTAGGGGATTACGAGGCGGAAAATATATCACAGACAGTTCTTGTTAATAACCGTCTGTGATAAAATTATCCGTCTTATTAAAAATAGTCCGTATTGTCTGAAATTATCACAGACGGTTTGGAGTAAGAACTGTCTATGATGTATGAAATTATCATAGGCGGTTTGAATTAAGAACCATCTATGATAATGAAAGACATCATAGACGATTTTTAATCCGAACTATTTGTGATAATTTCATATATAGTTCTTACCAATAACCGTCTATGATAGTTATGTATCACAACCGGTTCTTACCATCGATAATAATATAGACGGTCACGCTTGTAAACCGTCTGTAATAATTACAATACTGATGATTTTCGTGGAACCATCTGTGATAGAATGTCTAGTACAACCGGTTTTGTGGAACCTTCTGTGATGGAACTTCTAGTATAACCGGTTTTGTAGTAGTGTAGGCTACTAGATCATGAGTACCACACGTGCTTGTTACAAAATTGCCAGGAACTGTACTCCATTTGCTACCCATGATACACACATTGGCATTGGATAGGAATGTGATCGAGTATGTTAAGTCACCATGTTATGTATGTATGTATGTAATTAATTAGGATATCATGGTGCTCTGATATTATGATTTAAAATAGATATTTTCTTTATGTATCATGTGCGAAATTTTTTGAAAATTTTTGGATATCGAGTTTATCTATTTTACTATCTTAAACAAGTTTAAACCAAAATTCAAACTAGAATTGCTTTTTCTAATGATAGTTTATTTATAGGTATGTGCTGATATATATATATATATATATATATATATATATATATATATATATATATATATATATATATCAATAAAGCATGTGATAAACAATGTTGAAAATATCTGAATTTGAGTATATTTTTTCAAAGGCATGCATTTCATTTGAATTATTATATATGGGTACATATCCTAAAACTAAAATTTTCAATATATATATATATATATATATATATCCAAATTTGGGTTCATTCATTTAAAATCATGATGCCCTGATACCATAGTGTCCCATTTCGCCGTCACACACACACACATGTGTGTGTGTGTGTTCAGATATGGCGCTAAAATGGGACACTATGGTGTCAAAGCACCATGATTTCAAATGCGCTAATTTAACTCAAATTTGAGTATTTTTTTTGAAAATATTAGTTTTAGGGTATATACTCATATATAACAGTTTAAATGAAACGTATACTTTTGAAAAATTATATTTGATTTCAAAATTTTGAATGAATTTAGATCACATACTTGCTGATTTATATATATAATCAGCACATATCTACAATCAAACTATTATAAGAAAATATAACTAAAATTTGAATTTCAGTTCAAACTTATTTGAACCAGTTAGTAAACTAGTTAAACTTGATATCCAAAAAATTCAAAAAAAAATTGCACATGATACATGAAGGAAAGACCTATTTTATATGTATATATATATTGCATAGATAGATAGATCTCAGGCCCAACCTAGGTAGATCGTTTTAACTCGCTTGCGGGGCGAGTGGCGATCTAGACAACATTCCAACTCCGGCGGGGTGCAAGAGTACTGCACTGCCTGTGCAACTTCCCCTTGACCCAAAAAGCACACATGCTGAATGGTTCCATTTTACCCAGTAGATATGGTAAAATAACACCATGGATGTGGATGGGTGGATGCTTGCACCGCTTTTGGTAAAGTCCAAGGACCACCAATTCTTTCTTTCGGTACATATAACTGCATTACTGCCCATTCCACCCTCGTTAGTTTAGTTTCCTCCTGCCCTTTTCCATCCTTTTCATACGGTACAAGTACTACCACAAGAGCAAGCTTTTGCTTTTGAGTCTTTGACAGTTGACAAATTCTGCTGCATCGCATGCAGCGAACGAAGGCAGCGCGCTGAGCTGAGCTAGGTAAGCGCGAAGGCTTTTCCGCCGGCTCGGGCGGCGGGCTCGCGGACGACGGCGAATCGGCGGTTGCGGCGTGTGTTGTTTGGTGCGGAGACGTGCCCAAAAAGGACCGGAAAGAGGAGCCGTTGCTTTGCCAAAAAGGAGGGAGAGGCCCCCGCACCGCACGCCTTTGCAGGAGCAAGCGCCTCGCCTCCTCGGCTGTCCTGCTTCTGGTTTTTATATTCGGAGAAGATTAAAGATAATACCAATCTTTATTTATCTTATTTCAAGAATAAAATAGGGGTTATAGACATATTATGCAACTTACTCTCTCACTCTCATCTCACGTATGTATTTTCTCTTATTTTTTTTCCACCACTTGTCCCTCTTTAAATCGGTTCTTTTAGCAACTACTATTTATTTTTAACCAAGAGTTATTAACCACAGCGGAAAAACATCAGTTAGTGTATGGCGGAACGGGCCAATCTGGTCTTTCATAATAAAGAGATAGACGGAACTTAATCCCAAGCTGAAGTTCTATTCACATCACGGCATCGTTCACAGCGAAAGAAGCAGCAGCAGCATCTTTCTCGTAACTAGTTCATGCCCCTTTTTTTCACCAGGACATCTTCTTGTTAAATGATTTCTCAATTAGCGTGTCAGGAGGTCTTAACCTTTTACGGGAGCGTACTTCCAGAACGAATCCTGCAAAAACTGTAACGTTAAGTTCAATGTAAATTCCTTCTGTTTTCTGGAGGAACTGGAAAGCATACAGCCACCAGTTTTAGAACTCCGGTCGGGCTTCGGCCTAGCCCACCAAACGATTATTAGGGCCCGAAAACGTCGTACGATGCATACAGAACAAACGAGGTCCAAACTTTAAGCTAGCTTAGGCCCAGACTGGAGCGCAACGCCAGGGTGACACGCGTGGGCCCCAGTGGCAAGCCAGCCACTGTGATGACCCTCCATAATAAATAAATTTTATATCAGATACTAAACGGATATGAAGTCGGAATGTATGAAGCCTTTTTCTTGGGCCGATTTTATATGCAAAATATCATTCGGCTTTAAGAAGTTTTTTTAATTATTTTTCTCTTTTTTTCCTCTCTCAAGTCTGAACTGTGGAGTACAAAACTACATGTGTTTGTATGAACGAACCGAATACCATAAGTCACTTCAAAAAAGTTGTCCCATAAAGACAGTAGAGAATCTATCCCATTTGTTCGTTCAAAGGAATGCATAATGTTGGACCCCAGGTTTAACGCTTGGAAATACTCTGTGAATTCACCGCACTATTATCTGAATTAGTAGATAGTACTCATAAGTACATTGCTGGATTATTTTATACACGATAAATATTATACCATTACAATATCAGAGTTCAAATAGACCCCATCGAGTTGAGTTTACAATAAGACCACCAAGTCAAATGTTTACATTACATAAAGAACGGAAGCGAAAGCAAATGTGGTAAGGCACAACCCGCTACAAGCAAGCAACTAAGGCAACTTAGGTGCCACCGATATTAGCCATGGCTCTGACTAATATTGGTACCACATAAACGTTAGCTGGTCAACTAGACTAAGGAGAGAGGCGAGACTACTAAGGGCTACTCTAGTTTTCACCATCTTCACCGCCTTCATCACCTTGGTCCTCACAATAGACATATTGGCCTTGGTTTAGAGACTCTGAAGGAGGATTGAGAGCGAGGGTGAACACAAATAATCGTGCTCCACGAGCGAACACACGAAATGCATATAATAATAGACGTAAGGCCTAACAATGATGGCTCGGATTCTTTTATTTGCATAAAGTGATATTTGCAATAACAATAATTAAAATTTCTAGGACTTCGCATCTTAACAATTATGCTTTAAAGAGATTGAAATTGTGCAATATATATATATATATATATATATATATATATATATATATATATATATATATATATATAGCGGTGTAGGTTCTATGCACCGATTACATGGTTTCATCCATCTATGCTATATTTTGATCATTTTGTTACGTCCACCTTATTAGCAACGCTGGAGTACATCTCTTCAGGAAAATTTCAAAGTCAGGTTTACATTCACCTGATAGTTTTCTTCCCACCCACAAAGGTTTTAAAATAGAACTAACTTGAGTAAGATCTCATGTCTGCCCTTGACCGTGGTCACAACTATTCGAACAATTTGTACTCAGCAAAGATTGTACATCTTTACCCACAAAAGGCAATTAACCCGATGGCCTATGCAATTCCTTGGTAACGCAGATCAAAAGATTATCATGAGGCCTTTATAATACCTTGCTTCAATGCCATTTCACTCTTATGGAGAACTACCAGAGTTAGCCCCCATAAGTTAGTGCGGGAAATCATACCGTAACATTATAACAGAGCGGGACCACAGCTTTTCCCCACCGCTAGAGAAACAGGTACACGTCACATTCACACGGTGTCCCATTCATACCGGACTTTTTGGTCCACACATGCACAACTTCACTCCCTCACATGCGGAGTGACCCTAAGGTGCGATAAATTATTCAGACAAGGCTACAGTTTGCCAGCTTGTTGTAGTACTATTTTACACGAGGAGATCATCATAGGATTAAGTCATTAATTTGTCCCGATAGTTCATACTACAAACTACAAATTCTCGTGTTACATCCACATCAACCTCTCTTACCATCCACCCAGACAGGTATAGCAAGTTTTTAGCGTTTTGAGAAGTATAAACTAAGTTATCGTAAATTACCAGTCACTTACATTCCGTGACTGTCCTAAAATAGTTTTCATGTTTAGGGATTGATGATCAAGGCAAGCTAGCGCCCTAGACTTTAGACAAGACCTTTGCATGGCATTTAATTTGACTTATAGCTATCAAGATTAATAGTATTACCTAGGGCAACAAGTTTCATGGATATTCAAGTGTCAAGGGTGGGGTATGATATTACTAGATTGACAAGCGGGTGTTTAGCTACCTTATGAGTAACATAAGTTTGCATATAAAGTAAAGCATGCATTTTTTATATTATAAACAAACATAATTTCACATGAAATATAGGCTAAAAATGATCAAAATACTGACTCGCCTGGATCAAAAGCTTGGGGGTCTTGGGAGGTCTTGTGCTGCTTCAATCGGGGGCTCATTCGCACCTTTAAACTCTACTCGGGAGAACATACCGAAAAATAAATACAAGCAAGAAAACACAAATAAATACTAAATAAAGTTCAACTAAACTCCAAATCGAGCAAAACTAATGCCAATAGATAGATCTCAATTTTATAAAAATTTAGAAATAAGTTTTGTTACATTCGCAGCTACGACGAGAGAGAACGAGCTTCTTGAAGTTTTATTATCAGGAAAATCCCCAAAAATAAAAGAGGAGAGAGGAATATCTCTCTGACAAGTGAGGCCCAAGGGTTTTTAAATAATTTCTAAATTATCTTATTGTTTTTAGTCTCAGTGAATAACAAGTGGGCCCTCGGATTATTTAAAGGAATTTTAAAGAATTTAAAAGGGAGTGGGACCCGTATTTAAGTCTGACATTTTAATTGAACAGGTATGGGGCCTACTGGTCATTGAGTAATTTAACCCAGTGCTAAGCATGCTAATTAAGTACTAATTAATCAACACCTAACGGTTAATTACAAAGTTACAAGGATAAGCTATAGTGGTCCTCCCTGCCATGAGGCCGGCAAAGCCTACCGGCGGCGAGGGCGGTCATGGCGGCTTGGTTGCATGCACGAAATGGACTCCCTGGCCCTGTGCACACCTCTGGGAGAAGTGACGCAGCCTGAAATGGCCCGACGGCCACCGACGATGAGCACGATGGTGGCCGAAACAGGGGAGGAGACTCGGCAATGCTACACTCAATAGAAAGCTAATTTGTCAGGAGGGGAGCTACTAGGGGTCGGTGGAAGATCACCGGAAGTGGTGGCCGAGCGTGGGGTGGTCAGGGTTGAGCTAGCGACGGCAGTTGTCTTGGCGGCAGGGTGACTCACGTGGGCGGTGCACCAGAGGGGTGAGGAAGGCCGGTGTGACTGGAGTCAACTTCGAGACATCCCAGAGGAGCTCCACGTGCGACTAATTGACTGGAGATGCGGCAGAGTGACGGGGCGACGCATCACCAACACTAGGGAAGAAGGTGCTCGTCGGCGTCCTGTAGAGGAAGAGGGAGCGACTAGTCACTAGGGGAGTGGGAGAAGAGGATAGCGAGCTCGGGGACGGGGTGAGAGGGTTTCAATGGCCATCGGAGTGGGCTGCTGGTGGAAACTGCTAAGGAAGGAATGCATAGAGAGGTGATGGAAGTGAGGCACAGGCTCAGGGAAATGGAGAGGAAGGCTAAGCAAAGCTGGTGAGGAGCAACGGAGGCTCGGGGACTTCTTATAGGTAGAGGAGGGGAGATCGACATCATGGAGCCTCGGGTGGCAGTGCGGCAGCCATGCGAGTGGCGCTAGCTTCAGCATGGCTGCAGTGCAAGGCGCGGCAGCCAAAGTTCTCCACTGTCGCATGGAATGATGACGAGGACCACGGATTGTCATGGCACAGGAGTGTTTTCAGACGAGGGGCATGGCTTTCACGGGAGGGTGAGGCGGAAGACAATGCAGAGGGTGAAGCTGCCATGGTGAAGCTCTGGTGGAGGCTTCAGGGTCAACGGGAACAGGGGAGCTGCATGCACGAGAGTTAAGGTGGCATGGTGGTCCGAGCGGCATCGCCGTCCTTCGACCAAGCGGAGGAGAGGGTGCGGTCACCCAGGGTTGGCAAGAGTGCAGGGGTGCCGAACCACGGTAATGCATGGCAAGCTTGGGAAATGGAAACTAAGGGGCTGCCATGGCAGTGGAACTGAAGACGAGGTGCTGCCGTGGTAAGGGTTGGCAGAGGTGACATGGTCTAGACTACAACTGTACGAGGGGGCTTGCAAGGTCAACGAGGAATAGTGCTGGTTGAGGGGAGAGGATGGAAGAGGAGGGAGAAGGAGATGGGTGGAGGAAATAGGCTGGTGGCCTGAGGGGAAAGTTTGATTTGTAAAGCAAAATTTGAAATTCCCACCAAATTTTGATTTTGTAATCTGGAACTCAAGTTAAAACCTTGAAGTTTAAAATAGAATCTGAAATCTTGCATTAGCACAGAAACTTTCTAAAAATGGGATGTTACACATAAATCATAAGTTGAAAAGAACAGGACCTACAAACTACAAAGGCCATGATCGTATTGGATTCTGTTTCTGGATTCTACTTAGAGAATTCATAAGTCAATTTGAACAACTGGGTTTATCAAAGCGGCTTCTTAACTCATCTCGCTCTGAGGACAAGTCAAAGGGTCACAGGCGCATCACGTATCCTATTCCTCTTACTCTCATCTCACGCACGCATCTCTCCCTCGGTTTTTGCATCACCCGTCCCATCTTTCTAAAAGCTACTTCTTTTAACTGTTATTATATATTTTTAGCCAAAAGCTATCAACCATAATAAAAAACTATCAATAAAAACTAATACGAATGCCCCCAAAGCTCTCGTCTCAATAATAATATAAAACTACGGCTATCTCTTTTTTCACTTTGCTAACTAGAGGAATGAAAATTTATCTTAAGAAATTGGGGGAAATTCGAAAACTATAACATGTAAAGCAAACCAGAGAGAGCGGAAACTGTATCAAACCTAAGCATCAACCAGAGAGACCAACATATAAACGTAACTTGTGTACAGCAAGAGCTATGTAAGATGACCACCGCCCGAGCTTAATTTTCCCTTGCATCACTCCGGCCCGATAAGCTAACATAGAATTATGTCGCTCGCAAAAATGTCAAACGAAATCTAACATGATGTGCCATTTAATTAATTACTACTGTGATGTGCCATCTAATTCGAAGGAGTTGATTTCTTGCAAGAATGGAAGAGTGACATGGGTTAATCCAAAGCTAGAGACAGAAAGTACTGTCAAATAGATTTTTTTTAATTACATGATCTCATCGCTTTCATCAGGTAATTAAGCTGCGACAAACACGAGCATTGGGTAGTTGCTTGCGGACGTAGAAAACTACTATATAAGTATTAACCAGGCGACCAACGAATAGCAAATTGCTTAACCCGATCCGTTTCGTCCATGGAGCTTTCACTAAAGGAAAGAAAGGAAAAACGTACGTCTCTTTCTCTACGTACGTAACAAGGCACGTGCACGAGCGTTTCCTTCTTCCGTCAGATTATGACATTGATCGCCTGTTTAGTTTATTGTGTATAACTTTCTTTTTGGCGAGGAGCTTAATTAGTTTATGATGTTCATAAATAGGCCTCTTTTCAACTGTACTTTTGACAGAAAGTGCCTGTGTGCATGACAGTGCATGCTGCGTGCAGACCTCAACCATCACGGATACGATTTTTAACTTGTATGAATGACTAATCTGAAACGTCCGAAATTTTCGACATTTTATTGGAGTTTCGGTTCAATTTGAAATTCTACCAAATTGGGAATCTTTTTTGGTTTCATGCTTTCCCTTTCGGGGAATCCGCTTTTACCTAGCGCTGGCGCCCTTCTGCCCTGGTGCCTTCGCCATGTTCTTCCTGCCATTCGTT
Source organism: Melocanna baccifera (assembly GCA_036346265.1). Lineage (NCBI taxonomy): Eukaryota > Viridiplantae > Streptophyta > Magnoliopsida > Poales > Poaceae > Melocanna > Melocanna baccifera. Next base: position 33,177,895 of record CM070679.1, on the reverse strand, counting down.
CTTAGCGTGCTCGCTCGCCTGCCCTCACCGCTTAACGCTACAAATTCGTCAACCGTTGCACAACGGCCATGCCACCTCACCGATCAATCATTAATTAGCCATCACACATACCGGCCAGGAGCCATCTCCCTCTACTACCGCCGACATCGCCGTTGACACCTCTGCTATCTTCCACCTGACACGCGCATCATGCCGCCACTCACCCTCCAGCTCATGCGACTACACCAGTGAGGACCCCGACCTCTCCCGTCGCCACCATAACTACTGACCCCATGCTACACCATCGAAAATGCCTCGACTGCCAATGCCGCCATCCACGCGCCGGCTTTGTCATCATCGTGCCCCTGTCGTTGCCACCTTCAACAGACTATAAAGCTAAGCCAAGTAGTCTCCTCATCTACATTTGCACTGAATCGCAACCACGAAGCTCTCCTCTCCGGCCAAAACACATTGTCACCGCCTAAGCTCCCACCGGTGAGCTTGAAACCAAATTCTTCCGATAGCATTGATCCCAATCCAATTAACTGTGACCATAGCACCACGAAGCTATCCCTGACCTTTTTGACTCAGCTTGTCGTCCCTAAATAGCTGGCGCCATGTGCCACCGCACAACCATGCACAACCACCGGTGCTAGCACTGCTCAAGCTGAACCAAATTGAGCCATTATTACCACTAGACTCCCTTCACGCCGTAGATGCTTGAACCACCCTTAGCCCAACCGGAACCGCCCTGTACCGCCACTATGCCATGGTCCTGTGCTGGCCAAGCCTTACCACCAGCAGCCATCTCCAGCCCTCCTCCGACCACGCACATGCCCAAAATGGGTTACCCAGGTCCTAATTGCCCTCACCGCACCACCACTTGCGGCTGATCACCTTCGCCATTGCTCAATCATTGTCACCGGCAATCTCCTCTGCTCGGGCAACCATAAGCGCGAGCTTGAGCAGAGAAGGCCTCATGCCTTGCAGGCCATATAGTTGGGCCGATCAAGTTGGCCCAAAGCAATACTTAGCCCAGTAGGCCAAGGGGGTCGGGCCTACTATTCATAGCCCAACACTATTCATACCCAGCTCAATATTGTTCACAGCCCAATCCATCACTATGCAGCCCATTGAAACCAGCACAAACTGATTACTGTTCACTCAACACATCCCGTTAGGAATAGTGATAATTTGGTATTCATCCTACATATTACTATTCACTCGAAAAACCATTAAACATATTTATATCTATTTTGACCATCTCGAGCCCGTTTAGACCATTTTTAGCCCCATTTGACCCATCCAGACTTCGTTTAAACCATAATCACTTAGACCCACCTGTGCTTAACCATTTTTGAATTTTTATTCTCTTTTTTATTTTATTTTATCTTATTTCCTAGCTTGAATTGTTTCGAGCACGGACTTATTTGTTTATGTCTTTGTGATAGCACCCGAATTCACTGAACAGTCCGCCACAGGAGCAAATCAAGATCTAGAAGATGTAGGCTCGGTTGAAGAATTCGAACAGGAATGCATGTCACATGTCTTTGATCATGTTGAACCTATATTACTTAAATAAGCTTTATTTTCATTCATGTTATTTATACACTTTTATTTACATTAAATGATAGTTTAGAATGACTTGTAAATTAGTTAAATCCTACCACTAGAAAGGCCATATCTTAATTTTGTAAGCCATATTCACTTTGAAAAACTTGGTTATTAATTACTATATAATTAGTTATTAGTAGGGTTGGTTAATAAAATAATTTATTTAAACTACTAAGAACATTTCTGCTTCGTGCCGTTAGATTTCAAAATGGTACTAGGATTGAGGCTAATTGGTGGGAAGCCACTAGATAGTTGGAGCCCATGATCTCATCCTAGAGAGTCTTTGGTTTGGTTTGGTGGTATTGTGTTGTGGTGCATAGGGAATATGGATGATGTTCTTAATTGAGAAAAGTAAGGACTATACCCTTATGCTACATAAAAGACACAGGAATCACTCAACTACAAGTTTGACTTGCCAAACCTGATCTAGTACACTGCTCGATTCGATCAAATATCTACAGAAAAGTTAGCTATTCTAGAGTTTCGGGATTGCTTACAAAATAGGAGTGAAATAGATGTGGAATTAATAAAGTCACTTACCATTGTTCATAATGGTAGATCCACTCAATGTCGGATCACGATTTTCGTATTGGCCTATGGATTCTTGACAAAGGTCGAATGGTCCCTAGCCTACCGGGTAGAAGCTAGAGTGAAAAGAGCAGTGAACGACCTTATTATCTTAACTCAATCACACGCTAACAGGTTGCATGTATATTGTATGACATTGTGAGTTTGAGAAATCGTGTAGGTAAAGTTAGACAACTCTACAAAGTAAGACATATAGTATTTGGATACACAGTGCTTCCGATAAATAAAGTCATGTTTAATGGGTGAATCAATAACAAGGCATATGTAGTTTTGATATGATTTTTAAGTTTAAAAGTGCAAAAGTACACAAGGGATACGAAGAGTTGTTAATGAGATTTGGCAATGCCTACATTCCCAGGAGTTGAATCGTAGTGGCTCTGTCTGTATGAGGAGTTTCTTTTTCACAATTAGAGTTTGAGAGACCATGTGAGAAGGTTTAAAAATATTTGTGATGAACCACTATCAATGTGTGTTAAATTGAAATTCAAATTTGTAAAAGATTTAGATTTTAGTCTAGTAGTTTCAACCTAAGGAGGTTAGACCGACCTTGTTGAGCAGTCTAATTTGTCGGTAGGGGCGGTTAGGCCGATATCTCGAGTTTTGAGTAGTGTGCAGTCAAACTGGCCACTTGATGGCAATCAGACCGGCTAAGTTCTGAATTTCGGCTAAGAGTTTTGAATTTTAGGAATTTGATTATGGAACTAACCATTTTATCCTATATCAGTGCATTCATATTGCATGAATTATGTTTAGACTAATCTGCTTAAGTTGTAAAGAACTTACGCCCAAAGACGAATTCTTGGTCTTTGGATATGCATGGAACCTTGGAGTCAACGACGATGATCGGGACTACGCTCATAAAGAAGCCAAAGTTTAGAATGGCCAAGGATGCTATGTGAGATAGTTGAGTTCAAGCATAGCACAAGGAAGGTAAGGAATATTGTAGGGAAGATTTGGACGATGGGTTGCACCAAGTGGCTTAGTCGATTCAACCGAAATATGGTCCAGTTGAACTAGAGTGGGAGAGACTTTCCGATACATGAGAAGCCATTGATACACCTACACGTGAAAAGTATGGCAATTGCTTGTAAGGGAAGAAGAAGTTGACTGGGTTAAGGTAAGGGTATTTTGATGGTTGACGAAATACCAAAAACTGCATTGACTCAAAATCACGGTGCTTGGAAAAGCGGTTTAGGTCAAAAAGATGCTGAGAAGATCAAGTAAATCAAAGACTAATAACTTAGCGGGTCCGGGCTCATATGTTTTGAAAAGCGTGCATGGGTTAAGTATTGGTGTAAAATTTATGCTGTGTGGGACTAACGAGTTTTGCCCAATCGTACTAGTGGATAGTATCCAATAGGGCAGATGTGGGTAGGTTAACCATCTATTTAATGGGTTAGGGATCGAAACTTGCGAGCCAATCATATCAACCATTTTAATCTTGAGTTCTAGACTTAGGGTTAGAGAGAAAAGAGTGAGTGTTGTTGTGTGCTCTCTTGTCCTTCTTATGGAGTGGTTGTAAAACATTCATCCTTAAGAAGATATAGATCAATTTTGTTCATCTCTCATGAAGTGTTCTTATCTGGATTGATTTGCTCTTGTTCTTATTGATTCTTTGTCTCTTCTTTCCTCTTCTTAATCTTGCTGCAAGCAAAGGACATATAAGTGATAGAGATGTCTCATTTAGATCTTGAAGGTACTGTGGTTTGTAATATTTCAAAATTGTCCAGTTCTTATTTGGTTAGGATCTTTTTTTAGGAATCTTAATCCGAGGGTTTTGGGTTTAAATCTTTCGGTGGTCTTGGTTGCTGTGACATATGAAAATTTATCTAGAGCTATCTTAACTGTTCTTAACCCACAAGCAAGTTGCATTTCAAATTTTTAATATTTGCCTGATTTTGATGTAACATTGCGTGTTTTGAGGAAAGATTAAAACTTTGGCCAAGATCCATGCTATCCTTAGATGAAATAGATTCTTGAGACCCTCAGTAAGACGTGTGTAAAATTTTAAATCATTTGAACGTGGAGTTTGGAGTTTGCACCAAAGTTGCTCTTGGCTCGGACTGATTTTCTGTTTTGGGAATAGAAGAGCTGTCAGACCATTCCTAGGCCCGGTCAGACCACTATGTTGTGGCCGGTCAGACTGCACTTCTAGTGGCAGTCAGACCGGTTAGGTGTTGAATCTGTGAGATCTAGTTATTTTGTGTTATTGTTTGGATTTAGGTTGTCAAAACTGATCTTCTTAGCTGTTTAGTTACTGGAGTGAAAGATTTCTATAGGCTTGGGAGAAGATTTTAAAAAGGCATCATTCACACTCGTTTGTTGCCATTGTCAATCCTACAGAATTACAAGAGGTCGGTTGTATATATTTACATTCTGGTTATATATTCGACTCAGACACCTTCTGGACAAAGCCCCTTCCTTTGTATATATGAGTCATACACAACATGTAGCTCATCCAATCAGAAGATCAATAATCTTTCTGAAAGATCGCAAGATCAATCGTGGATAATTAAATCCAAGAAATCTAACGAGAAAATGATGAAAAAATACGACGCCGAGAAGGTCAAGCTAGGTTGCAAAAAGCAGAGCATGCATATGAATATATCATACTTAGGTTCCTCGCATTTTGATGATTGGATCTATATATCACAGCGTTTATATACATATATAAGATCATTAGAAATACAAAGACATAAGGCGAGTGGAGAAAATGTCATTTTAGCAACAAAATCATCTTCATATGCATATATACCTACGTGCATGCAAGTCCACAATCACAGCTTCAGCGTCAGGTCAAGCTTAGGCAGCCCTTGATCTCCATCCCCACGGCGGTCAGAATTTCCGCCACCCCACCGCCGCTCGACGTTGCCAGCCACCGCCATCGCCGTCGAATGGCCGTTCAACGCACGCATCCACCCCGGCGCCGCCGCCGCCATGAACGCGCCGTGGATGGGAAACGCGTAATCGTATACGAGCGGCGGCGCCAGGCCGGCGTGGCGCCTGGCGAGTGTGCGCTCGCGCTTGTGCGCGTTCTGGTGGCCGCCGAGCGCCTGCGAGCTGTAGAACTGGCGCCGGCAGTAGTGGCACGCGAACAGTTGCCGCGGCTCGCCCTCCGCCGGCGCCACCGTCGACACCCGTGGCACGTCGACGAACAGTGGCAACTCCGCGGCGCGCACGGCCTGGCCGGCCACCGCACCAACCGTGACGATGAGGTCCAGCTCGACCGCGCCGACGATGCCACAGTGGCCAGCGCCGGCGCTCGCAAGCCTTAGCCGTCCGGCGTCTCCCCCTCCCTTCCCCAACTCTTCCATGCAACGCAAGTGCGCGCGCGCGCCCGCAGGCTTTGGATGCTACTCAAATTAACGTCGCAAGAATGGATCAAGCGATGATAGGAGCGTGATTGTGTAAGGTGACAGAGACGTACTGTAGTCTATACATCATCTGGGCATGGTTAAAATGAGTTTCTTGCTTCCGGCGGGCGGAAATATTTGGTCGGCTGATGCAAGAAAAGATTGCCGTTCGTGTGGGAGATCTCATTTCTCTTTCTATACGCAGACGTCCAGAGATAAGGCAAGTGATGGGTACATGGGATTAGGATATGATGGGACTCGATCCTTGATTGGTGTGCAAGCGTGTGATCCCTATCGCCAATTGAAGAGGTCAAGATACTCGATGATACCGAACATTCCAACAGGCCAACATAAGAAATGAAATAAAACCATCGTACTAGACATAGCCCGAGCACTAATCGCAGCAGGTATTCAGAGGTCAAACAAATCCTGTTCAGGCAAGAACACAAGTGTCAAGAGGAGCCTTTCTTTTTCCTTTTTTGCATGGGTATGCTGTAATAAAGTACTCACACAGGCACACAGGCTTTCGTGTCGGTGCACGTCCAACTACAAGCTGTGGGGGAATCGAAAACAGAAGAAAGTAGTGTCTGAAACATGGAAAGATGAAACAAACAATCATGTATCTTTCATGCAATCACCCAGGCAAATTAGACAAAGAAGGCTTTCATATCAGTGCACGTTCAAGTCCTTGCTGTTTGATCGAAAACAGAGGTAGATGTCTTAAGCATTTTAAGATGAATGCAACAGCCATATCTTTCATGCTCCATGTTCTTTGAGAAGTGTAAATAAGACCACACAGGTTTTCCGAATTCTGCACGTAGTACAGGATAGGTTTGATTGAAGAAACAATATCCTACGTGATCTAAAGACTGCAGGTTAGAGCTCAGTCCATCCTTCCCTTGAGCACTCTCTCCTGAACTTCTGTGGGTGTCCTGCAACCAAGAAAACAAGTTCAGAATATGATAAAAGACTCCGAAGGCATGAAAAACAAGCATCTTCAACTGAACTCTGATGTGTATGCATGCGGCTTCAAAACAACTACTTACGGAGTTATGACTAAGAGGGGCAAAACTGTCTCATCTGAATAATATCATCTGATTTCACATGTCAAAACAATGCCATTTGATAACTGGATAAGTATTTTTAGGGGTGCGCTTTTGAGCACCAAGTATCCAATTAGTGAATTGCATAAGTCTTGTCAATCAGTGGAAAAGTGGACTGCACATGCATATATGGTACATTATGTAAAAGCTTGAAAGGCATGTGAAACTTACACAAGGAGAACATGACCTCCCCAGCCACTCAGGCAATCGCGATCAACAGAAGCCAGCAACGCTTGCGAGATTGTCTCAAATAATTCTTCAGGTTCCTTTACCAAAGAAAAATGTAATACAAAATTGTCATCTTTACAGTATAACACATATCAATTTAAGTATTATACACAGTAGAAAGCAAATCTTCATGTGAATGGTACACTTCCCTCTCATCTTCACAAAGCAACAACTTAATTGCCCATGTTTAATGATGGTATCTAAAAGTTCAGGTATAAATGTGATCATGAAATGTGAAATTAGTTTTACTTTTGAACAGCAACGGTTGGATCCATGAAAACTAAATTTCCTATAACTATGATGAGTAATAAAAAAAAGATCTCAATAACCCCATCAGTAACTACATAAAAAATTAGTGTGATGTTATCACATATTATGTTCGACAAAGTTCTCATTTAAAGAAACTAACCATGTTTGGCTTATACATGGACTCGCAAGCACCATATAGTGATTCTGAAGCAGTACCGGACACCACGAAATCTTTCGCTAGTTCCCTGCATAAAGGAAATACTTTTAATCAGATTACCTATTAGAGACGTAATGGTCAGACAGGAAAAGAACAGGCAACCAACAGTGTTATCATGTTATCAAGAGACTTAACATGAACGGGTGTGATTACACAAAGATACAGTCAGTAATGGAATATGGCCATGCTGTATAATCTTTACTATTATAAAAGAAGGAGTTGGTGGTTGACCCGTCGTCACTCCTCTCTTCTCAGCCATTCGATCTGATTACGAGATTAAATCCGAACCGTCTCTCCTCACCTCCCTCCCTATTCCTGCGCGCCGCCTCTCCCCACCCCACGCGCCGCCTTCTCCCTCCCCTCCCCTCCCCTCCCCTCCGTGCTGCGTCGTCGCCTCCACTCCTCCTCCTCTCTCACCCGCGCCGTCGCCTCCGGCCTTTCCTCCCACCCCGCGCGCGCCGCCCTCCCCCACCTCCGCTCCGCCGCCGCCTCCCCACCTCGCCGCCGCGCGCCTCCATCTCCCACCCCGCCGCCGCCTCCTCCCTCCTCCCACCCCGCGCCGCCGCCTCCAGCCTTCCTCCCACCCCGCGCGCCGCCGCCTCCTCCTCCCTCCCACCGCGACGCGCCTCCTCCTCCTCCTCCCACCCGCGCGCCGCGCCTCCGCCCGACCCCGCGCGCTGGTCTCCCAAACTCTCCTTACATTTCTACAGGAATTAAGAGTTATATTCATGAGAGGGTGAGTTGTTATGCTAATCTTGATTTTTTTTGCCAAATATTTTCAGATTTGGGGGATTCAACGATGCCTAGATTGTATCGGTTGAAGCCTCCGCCACTACCATCCTTCAAGAAAGCCAAATTGGGTGTTGCCCCTCGCCACCGACGCAATCTCCGGATCTAGCCGAGGATGTGTTTGTGGCGCCTTCTCCGCACGCCATCACCATTCTTGATTGGGCCTAGTGTTTATCCCCTTATTCTCTCTTCCTCCTCCTCCAAAGGTGCCCCATGATGGCTTTACAAGTGATGGAAGTTGGAGACCGGTTGAGGCATCACAAACTCGACAATGAGGACATTCGACGGTTTGAGGTGTTCTAGTGCTATGGCTGCACACACGAAGAACAGGTGCTGCTTGCCTTGGACCACGGAGGAGCTCCATGACACTGTCAATGACATTAGCTAAACTTGTGATTTGGCAACAAAATTTTCTTTTGGTAATCACTTGCCTCTGCTGTAGATTCATCAAGAATTTGTTTATTGCCGATCGATTGTCACTTAATTTTAGCCTTTCTTCGCTTTCGGATGGTTCCAGAGGAGCCCAAGAGATAGTTGTTACATTGAAGTTTCAATGTATAAAGCTGCTCTTTGGTACTTGCAAATTGCCATAATGTTCTGCACATTCAAATGCTTGAGCATCGTTTAAGGAGAGAAAGATCAGTTAGTGCTAATTGAATTGAGGAAAGAATAATTGGTTACAAAGGAAAGAAGTCTGTACCTACGACTTGGTCTTTGAAAACCATTAACTAAGTATAATTGGTTACAACAATAGAGTTTTTTCTAAGGTACTGCTTATGCTTCCTTTTCAAATCTATATGCTACATGTGGTTGTCATACCTATTTTGTAAGATAGTTGTTGCCTTCGATTGCTTGGTAGCATGCTCAGGATAGTAGTACAAGTTTTCATTTTTCTTTGCCTCATAACCATATGGGTTTCCTAGGTTCACGCTTTGATTGTAAGACGCTTGTTGCCTACGATTGCTTGATAGCATGCTCGATGAGAGCTGAATAGTTGATTTAAGTTAGCTAATTTGGTGATGTGAGGTCATGCCAATGATGTGCGAGCTTCCTAATTGAATGTATAATCCCGCTTATGTGTTCTTTCGAGACAGTTTTAGACCATTTTTGTGAGGCCAAAGCTAAATTTGATTAACATTGAATAAGATGACTAAGAGAAAGATAAGGTTGGTCTCAAAAAATAAAAGAGGAGAGAGGTTTGGACTACAGAGCTCGGGAAGTTGGGAGCAAACAACTAGATCATCCGGTTCTTAAGGATTGGGGAATTGGTGGATTGTTGATGGGCATCTGACGGTAGAAAATTCGAACAATTTTGTATCTCCAAACCATTCACATGATGGATGACATGACCCTTGATTCTTTTGTTGAAATTGTACCTCATTATATTTTGAAAATTTCCATGTTAGCCCATTTATTTTTAAAATTAGTTGGTTCATTGATCCTCAAGTAGCATATTCTTCTTGGAAGAAAAAACACTTGCTTCTTGTGGCCCTTTTGAAATTGTGCTACATCGCATTCAAATCGGTGTATGTATTCATTCATGTAGCATAGATAATGGTTAAAACCACAATTATTTCGAGTTATTCATTTTTGTGAAAAATTACCAACCGTCTCTGTCAATTTTTACTTTGTTGTTTGTCCATATCGACATACATGAAAATTTAATGTTGTCCGACCACGCGTGGCCGAGGTCGCGCGCGCGCGCAGGCGCGTGGCGCCATCATCGGCGAGCCACCACTGGGGCCTTCTCGGCGCGCGCCTCCCTCGGCCGCTTTGCGCTCGCACTCGCCCGGCCGTGGCGGGACACCATCCCCAGATCGCGCTCAAGTACTCGTCCGGTATTACCATCCGTGTGTGTCTTTCGAATCGATAGCTTATTCTTTGGGTATTCTTCTAAGTGAATCGATTTTTATTGTTCCGAGTACCCTCTGGCAAAGACCAATCCAATATCGAACTTGATGGGTTCCATAGTTGTATTAAAACAGATAATTTAGAATACTACAAGATCTATGATACGAGATTATGGCTTCTTATCCGAAGATGGAGCCAGTGGAACTTGAAATAAAAGTCATAAGTGGTTGTGGAACAGATATTCTAAAATGAAATGAACTTTACTAATAGCTGTGATAATGCTGAAAAAGAATAGTCGATATGGTATGTGTGCAACTAATACGAATATTTCATCATCTTATATCTTATTCATGTTCCTCATCACTTTTATTTGATTTTTCGTTGCAACACACGGGCACCTTACTAGTATAAATTAAAAATACGACTTTGTAGGACTCCTCATGAACCCTAAAATCTAGAGGAACCGACCTCACCTATATTTGTTTGTAGTACTTTTTATACCGTTATTTTGGTTTTATGAAATTAGGGTTTTATGAACTTCGCAATGGGACATATATATTCATGCTGTCCCTCATAGGGGAGGGGTGCTTTCCGCACATCCCACCCCTTATCCAGGCAGTTTGTTCAGTTCCTAATGTAAAATATAACTGAAATACTATAGCCAAAAACGTAGCTGTTACATAAAAGGAAAAAAGGGAGCAGATGAAAGAAAATGGCAAATATACTCAAACTTAACCCAAGAAAATTTAAACTGAAAATTCTGACTAAGCCAAAAGTGTGAGATTCTTTACTCCTACACATGAACAAAAGGGATAGGTATGATACTTGGCAAGTTGGAAGTATGTGAAAAAAAAAATACAGCGTAACATGATGTTCAGATCAATTAGACTTTAGATAAGAAAATAGCACCAGTGAGTAAAAGTGTCCAAGAAAGACAACAGGAAGAATTGATACATACTTGGCACCAAGGCAATCCATGGTACATATAAATGGCTCATCGTTCTCTCCTAGCCCAGCAATAACTGGTTGGCATAAGTATGGCCCAAACCTACATACCATGAAATAGCTCCATTAGCCAGCTCCATATTCAGCAAATGGAGAGAAAAACAATTTAAGATAAAAGGATCTGTTAAGTAACAATAACAGCAATCCTGTATTTACATAAACATCCTACACGTCAATTATTCAAAGATAGGATTCATGAGTCAGATATGAGTACATGACGAAGAAAGGACACATAACAACCAGAAACAAGAATTGCACAGTTGCTTCAGTATTTCTTACTGCAAAATAAAGCTAATATCTCGGCTTATCGTCCTACAGATCAGAGGACGATGTTCAGCTAAAGGTAGAAAGAACAAGAGTAACATTTAACTCGACATTTTACATGGAAATTTTTATCATTGCAGCTTGGCATGTTTGGAAGCAAAGAAATGGTAAAGTGTTTGAAAATATCAATCCGAACATTGCACGCTGGAAATTGCATTTCAAGGAAGAACTCGCTCTGCATGTGGGCCGAGTAAAGGATCAACATAAACACATTCTTTTTGAGTGGCTTGATTTAATAGTTTAATTTCTTAGCCCTTGTGGTGTATATTCTTTTTTTCTTTCTATGTACATAAACCTTTTTTTTCTACTAATACACCGTAGGGGCCTCCCCTACTTTTACAAGTTAAAAAAAACAGATAAGAGGAAGACATTTCTAACAGCCTATATGTAGCACCAGCTGTTCTCAATTTCTTATCTGGAATACATGTCAAGATTAATCAATAGAGCAGGCACAATAGCGTGACTTGACTTCCCACAGGATCGGCACAATCCAGTAGTCCCGAATTGATTTCCTATACTCTGCAACGCTTCACCTTTTCACATGAACCAATACTCAAACACCATCACCGCGGCAACATGCCTGCAAATCAAGCTAGTGAAATTCATCACCTTTTCTCATAGAGGAGGGCAGAAACGAGGCTCGCAAAGGTCTGGGGTTTCATGTCTCTCTCCTCCCGCAGCTGGTACAATTTGTGCCTAAACACCAGCCGCTGGTACCTACACACACGTCAAACCCAAACCCTAAACTGATTAAAGCCTCCGAATCAGACGCGACCAACCAAGCAACCAAACCAACCGAGAATCCTCGATACCCACAGCGTCTGGACGTCGGTGGCGAGGCCGGAGAGGCCGATGTAGAGCTTGTCGTGGACCTTGAACACCCTCTGGAAGTCGGTGGCGACGGTCTGCAGCTGCACGCCGAGGCGCCGGTCGCTGGCGATCGCGAAGCAGTTCTTCCCCACCATCGCCACCACAGCGCTCCCGTTGTACTCGAAGATCTGAGGAGGAGGAGGCGATCAAGCGAACCGCGCGGATCAGACGGGGAACCAAGTAAAAAAAGGGTTTTGGGTGAGGAGGAGGGAGAAGGGAAGCGGGGTCGGAGGCTAGGATTCGGAGGTCACTCACCGACATGGCCGGCGGTGATGCGCTCGACGGTGGCGGTGGAACGCGAGGAGGCGACGACGCGCGGCGGCTTTGGTTGGTACTCGGCGAGGAAGAAACAGTGGCGAGCGGGCCGTGCTAGTGCGTATGTATAGATACGGACACCGGCCCAGGAGTCAGTCTAAGGAAGGCGTACGAAGGAGCAGTAGATACGGTCCGTACAGATATGACACGGACCAAACATTGAGCCTACAAGACAATAGCCGTACAGCCCAGCCCATTTTTAATGGTCCTGATTGGGCAAATGGCCTAGCAGTTTAGGCCCATATAAACAACACGAGTAATAATGGTCCCTGGCCATGAACCTCTCTGCTTGCAGGCCATTTAAAAAAAAGCGACACAAAATCCTCAATCACTGTACTTACTGGCTAACTGAAGTTTGCTATCTCTTAAAAAAAATTAACTGAAGCTTGCAATCCTCAGTCAAATGCAAGTACTGGAGTGAAGAACGAAACGTGCAACGTGAGATCGACTTGAGCAAGTACAGGATTTGATCTTCTTCATGTGCTAACTAAGCATTTAGCTACTGGAGATAGGATTGCAACTCTGCAAGTGTACACGCATGCGTGCTAAACTGGCGAAGGCGCGTGAAGATGCGATCCTTGTCAGAATTGGAATCGGGCGTCACTCCCCGATCAAGAAAAGTCTGCCGATGCTGCTAGTAATTTTTTTCCTGTACTTTTTAAAATAACAATAAATAACAGAGACATAGATGAAGATGATATACATAGTTTTATACTCGAAAAGCTGTTTAAAGATTTTGCTTTATGAAATCACTCCACTTGTATTGAATTTTGCAAAAGCTAGAAGCTCAAAAGAAACAAGGTCTGTGTACCAACCGTTTTGCTTGTAAGCATACACTTAAATGTCGGATATTTCAGGGATTGGACGTTACTTTTGTTTTCATCTAGATAAGCAAGTACATAGGCAGAACAGATGAGAAGACGATCATGGTACAGAAGAATATATTGTAGGATCAAAAGGCAATAGATGAGATGAATAATATCGTCTAAAAATTTTTCTAAGTATTTTAGATCCTTTTTTTAAATAACTACAGAGTTAGAGAACTGAATCAACAACCGAAATCCCAGAGCAAATCAACAAAGGAATCAAAAATTGGAAAATGGCCAAACCCTAGAGGTTCAACCACTGTTAAGCTAGTATGACCGGGGTGAATTGGCGGTCGCGGTCGGATTGCTGGAACAGTGATTTCATGCGGGTGAATAGTAATTTTAACACTGATGCGAATCGAAAAATCCGTAACTTTGATTTGATGATCTAAATGCTGTGAGATTTTATACATACCTTGTTTAATGTCTTAGAAACCTATTCTATTTATGAATAGCCAAAATCCATATTAAAGTTCAGACATTTCTCATATTTAAGCAAGTATACACCAAAACCGATCAAAATACAAACACTTGTGGACATAGGATGAATAAGATGATTCTAGATGTATTACCATATATCATAGCAAGTAAGAATACCAAAGAAAATAAACCAAAAACCATCAAATCATGAAATCACTTTTTGAGGTCAAAATAAAGCAAAATCGGGAAAGTTTGTGAACTTACTATCAGAGTGGATAGATGGGTAGAAATTGATTTCTATAGGCTATCTTCATCTCTTGTATGTTCTTGGCACAGCAAACTTAAGAAAAGAGGAAAAACTAACCAAGACAAAAGCAAATTAATCAAAATAAGAGATATTCATGGCGATAAATAAATATTAATGTATTGCTACTTGAGGAGAAAAGTTTTACAGCCAGTCTACCTTAAATGATAGAAAGCATACCACAAGCACTCTTCTATCAAATTCTAACTCTAACACATGAACACTTGAGGGAAAAGTCAGATAGTTAACCACAAGTCTCCATCCTAATCTCTTAAATAAATGGGTTAGTCAGCCACATCTAACTCTTGGTGGATACTATCCGCTTGCACAATAGGGGAACCCGATAATTCCACACATACGGGTTTTAACTCACGCATTACATTTATACATGTTTTTCAAAACATATAAGTCCGAATCCACTAAGCCTTAGCCTTGATCCATCTTGATCAAACCAACTTCTCTATGACCTAAACAGTCTTCCAAGTGCCGTTCGTGCGCTGTGGTTTTCTTCCAAAGCCATTTTCAGTATTTTGGCGAAACTACCAAAATACCTTTCCATTGACCCGGTCTTCTCTATTCATTGCAAGCAATTGTCCATGCTTGTCACATGTAGGCACACCACTGACTTGTCACGTCTCTTCTATTCTGGTTCCACCAGATCATACCTCATTTGAACCGACTAAGTCACATGGTGTAACTCTGTCGTTCAAACTTCTTTTTAATATTTTTCGTCTTTTTCATGTTATGCTTGAGCTCACCGTCTCACCCAGCATCGTCGATCGTTTTGGGCCTCATCTCCTCTATAAATGTAGTCATGATTCTTGCTATTGATCACGATTAACTCCAAACAACCCTTCACATCCAAAAACAAAGAATTTATTTTCGAACACAGATTCTTCATAACTTAACTCATATTAACAATAACATTTCTCATACAACATATAAACCTTACCTAGACCTTAGTCACCAAAAACCTATTCCACGATTTACACGAAAACAAAACCCTGGCCAAAACAAAACAGTCAAGCCGGCCTGACCGGGTGCTCACACCGGCCGGACGGCAAGACTCCAGCGGTTGAGCCGCTACTGAACCCCGGTTGGGCTGCTGGGAACTAGCTGATCAAATAATTTTTGGCAGACACCAATTATGCACTCGAAAGACACCAACAATTCAACAGCCTCAACAAAGCAACCAGAGCATGCAAGACAAAACAACATCAAGTCAAATAACAGTAGACAAGCAGAACAATTGAAGTGCTGAATCATGGCAATAGGCAAGACAGCACATGCATGCAAGAACATCAATTGACTCAACTCTATGTGATCGGCCGGCTGCAAACATCTTCAGAAATCCAATAAATTTATAATTCAACTTTCCGATTTTTCTAAATTACAATAATTTATCACAATAATATTTAGGACATTTACATATGGTCCTTCATATAGTTAAACTTGACCATTTAACACACTAACTTATGAAGTTCCCTTTTGCGGTTGCTGAAGTAATAAAACAAAGAAAGAAATTAAGCTTATCTATTTTAAATACTTTTTCTATGTGCAATGTATTTTAAAGACTTGACAGGCACAAAAGTGATAAAAGACAAATGCAACATGGCAGCCACGAAATTAACCTTCCATTAGGGAAAAGCCCTATTTTAAACACACTGTATGCATGGAGGATTGGAGGTTAAGTGGGAAAAACATAGGACTAAGTTAGCTGTTCATAAAAGCAGGATCTTGATGGAACCTTGCATGAACCACTCACTTGCCTTTCAGGTAGAATGATATATTCCAGAGAAAGACCTAAGACCACAGTGTTGCTCAACACCATAGCAGCCTATACATGATATATTCAGTATAAAGTCTTCAAAAAGAATGTATCAGTATAAGAAGACAACAGTAGCGTTGCATTAATTATTCTACTATTTGCTAAAGCTACAATTGTAGAGAAGCTACACAAGAAGAGACAACAGTATAAGAAGCTACATAAGGCGGGATCGAATCCGCAATATTGATATACGTGATAGAGTGATGTAACACCAATTAAAGAAAAACTTATCGAACATCACTTGAGATGGTTTGGATATTTCCAATGGATACATTGTAGTGGAATTTTAAGACGTATCGAAAACACAAATAGATGCACCAAAACAACTACCTAATGAGACTCTGCCCATATAGACAGAAATGTCCCTAATGTCATTTCATAGAAGTTGCGACATGACGCTTTTTCTTGCAGCCTATCACAATGCAACCATATGACATGATCTTAATTTCCTACCGAATATGCACATGGTCGGTGGCTGCTCCTGTTGCCATTGTTTCCTAGAACTCAACTAACCTTGTAAGATTCTCAAAAAGCTTGGTTGCCCGCCCAGGGGTCCATGATATATGCCAGATATATGTCGCGAACCTATTACCCTAAGAAACCGTGCAAAAATACTCGCTGACGAATGGGTCCCCTAAATTTACCGCTCGCGGTGGGACCAACCTGTCAGCCAGTGTTTACGAAACTTGGTAACTTCGTTCGTACGCGTAGCAGCGCTCCCTTGTATCCATGCTGAGAAGTACATTTTCAATAATTGTGAACAGGCTGGATAAGTTCTCCGGATACCTGCTATACTACCATTCACAAAGTACCAATCAGGATTTGTACAATCCTGAGTACCAATCAGGATTTGTACTACTATTCAAAAATTGCAAGTTGTACAGAATGAGTATTGCAAAGTTATTCAAAAATAGCAAAGTACCAATCAGGATTTGTACTACTATTCAAAAATTGCAAGTTGTACAGAATGGGTATTGCAAAGTTATTTGATGGTAGGTTACTACAAAGAAAAGCACGTACAAGGGTGAAAAATACACTCTCTTGAACCACGCAACTGAAGCCATGGTTCATTCTTCAAACGCTAACTCAACCTAGTTATTGAGCTCAAAGTATCAAACAGGCATATGAATTACACACTATATAAAATGACACGATGTGGCACACTGGCTGCAGCGAATATTTCTTCAATGTTATTGCGTTACAGTGTGTGAAAATCTTTATATACAGCCGTTTTCAGATCCAAGGAAGAAGAAAAGAAAAGAAAAAATACTGTTTAATCCTGTATACAACCAGGAAGATACGCAATCCTCCTCTCCCCAAACTCCAAAACTCTTATCAATTCAAACAATAAGTAGTAGGTCACAAGGTTGGGGCACACATCCTCAGACAAGCATCAGGAAAGGCAATTGGAGCAAGAAACAATGACCTGCACTCAACATCACAAGTTATCTGAACCATTTGGATGATGAACCCACTGAATCATTCCAATCATATCTCTCCTTTTTCTTTCTCAACAGGGAGAATGCTTTTGAGTTGCGCAAGGTGATTCCGGGGCGATCCTCAGTGTCCCTCCAAGCTCCATCGGCACCAGGGGAATCAGAGAGTGGAGTACGTCTGTGATTAGTGGCCTGTAACTCGGTTCTGGCTGCACGCAGAGCACAGCCACTGCAGCAACCTGCAAAGCAGCAAAACACAACAATCTAATTAGTTGAAAAGACAGATGTAAATGAAAGAAACAATTATGAGATAATTTTGATAATGAGAAGTACTTGGTACAAGTGCTTCGGATCCATTGTGTTCTTGATCATGGGATCAATTATGGTAGAGAGTTTCGATCTGTCAGTTAGCTGGGGCATGGCCTGCATTTGATTACAAATATGTCAGATGTCAATGGATTAGGCAAATGCAACTTAGCTGCCAGGATTCAGGTGGTGAAAACTGAAATTGTTATAATCATACTGACAGAATGAATTGTTCCATTGTTTAGTTGAATTGATTATAACGATTCAGAATGTTAAGTATCAGAATATTGTATACCCATGTAACAATTGACTGGCACTGAGATGGTGCCATCTTCTCAACTGGCTTCCTTCCCAACAGAAGCTCAAGAAGTACTACTCCAAACGCATATACATCACTCTTCTCAGTCAACTTCCCTGAATTCAACGCATTTACACATAATAAAAGTAGAACGTCATCGTTGCGAATAATGGTTAGTCTATCAAGATGATTACAACTGGGGTAAAGAAAACGGAGGGCATACCATCTAATAAGTACTCAGGAGCTACATAGCCCGAAGTCTCGGAAAGCTTAAGAGTCCCTTTGCTGTGATGCCCGCTGGTCACTGCAAGGCCGAAATCTGATATCTGCACACCAACAAAGGATCAATGAACTGATTTTTTTTCTTTCAGTGATATGAGTTATGGTCAATAGTAATATTTTAATTGACCAGAAGTAAAATAAGCAGGCAGACCTTAGTATTGAAGTTTGAATCTAAAAGTATGTTAGACGACTTCAGATCCCTATGGATAACTGGTGGGTTGCAGTATTCATGAAGATACTCTAATCCCCTGGTCAATTTAATTTTACAGATGCATGTTATAAGAACAGGACATAAGCATATAATATTGTTAATCATACAAAGTGCACGAAAGCACAAGATGGGGAACCTTGCTGTGTCGAGGGCGATCTTCATCCGAATGTGCCAGCTTAGAGCTGATCCATGTGATGGCCCTACATACAACCACAGAGATGAAATCTAATCAACACTTCTTATTTATCCAACATCACAATTCAAGATAGACATAATTACATAACAAAACCAACAATAAAATTGGTGGTACTACCATGAAGTAGTGTTTCCAATGATCCATTCTCCATCAGCTCATAAACAATGAAGCGGTTCTCCTCATGAATGCAGAAGCCCAGAAGGGTTACTATGTTCGGATGCCGAATCCTCCCAAGCAAATATAGCTCATTCTGCCAATTCAACAACGATCAAAGCATTTTCAGCAAGATCACACCCTAACCAAGAACAACGATCTGAGAACAACCATTGACACACGCAATCATCACCTCAAATTCCTTCTTGCACTCCTGTCCCCTGCAGCCCAACCTCTTCACCGCAGAGATAACTCCTCCATCAAAATTGGCCTTATACACACACCCGAACCCGCCGACTCCGAGCACATTGCTCTCACTGAACTTCCCTGTCGCCGCCTCCAGCGAGGCATACTCCATCATCGTCACAAACCCTTTCTTGCTAGTCTTGAACGAGTTGAACTTGTTCAAGATTGGCACCAATGCGATCCTCGCAGTATCTGAACAATGCAAGTAGGTCAATTGTTAGGTAACTTACATGGACAAGTGAACAAGGATCGCAAGAACCAATTAGGCCAGAGCAAAAGAATGTTGAAGACCTGAGTTCTGGGTGTCCTTGAAGTCCAGGGTTCGGCGAGATCGCCGCCACAAGATGCAGGCATACAACGCGGCGAGGACAATAGTCACGCCGGCAATGGAGGAGAGGACGATGGCAACGATAAGCTCCCTACGGAAATGGTGGTGCCTCTCCTCCACCGTGGCCTCTGCAACACGGTGGCAAACGAAGGGTGGGAGTTAAGCACTGGAGGTGTTTTAAGTGTGCTCCAATTACAGACGATGAACAGCTACAAGGGGGGTCCCCGTTTGGACGTTTGCAAACATCAAACCTTTGAAACGAAGCTGAACTGGGTAAAATTGGAGGACCTTAAAACACAACACTAAAATGGAAAGAAAGAACAGATTTTAGAGAAAAAAATCAATGCAAGCGATTTTAGCAGGATTCTTTGTTTGTTTTCCTCTCAAATTTGGACAAGTTATTAAGACCCTAAAATGCAACATTTTTCACCATTCCAAAAGAAAGAACGAATTGTTCCAATTAAATTCGTACTATTAAAATTACCGAAATAACATTGAAGCTGCCGGTTTTTTTCAAACTTTGAAGATACTATGATCCCAGGATGCACTTTCCCCACCATCCCAAAAGAAAGAACATGGCATTCCCACCAAATCAGCACCGAAATTTCTGAAAACGGAAGAAACGAGAGGCAATTTCCACCAGATTTGAAATTCTGCAAGAGAACACTGAGCACACAATTCAGCAATGCCGTGGCACAGAACCAGGATCAAGAACCAAGAAACACACTGCAAGAACACATCGAAAACCCAGAAGAAAAAAAACACCAGCTTTGACCCGACTGTACTAGCCGCCAACCTACCCAAGGGAGAAGGTGCTGCAGCCGCAGGAGCCATGGCGACGCTGCCGTTTGAGGAGGTGATGTTGCTGCTGGTGGTGAGCGGAGACCGCATCGGCTCAGGCGAACGCCCAGGAGAAGGGGAAGAAGCCATGGGCCGCGGAGTCCTTCCATTGGCCGCCAATGGGCAGCACAACAGCAGCAAGAAGAAGATGAAGGATCCAAGAAGTGGCAATGGAGGTGGCATTGACTTCATCACTCTCTCCCTCCTCTCTCCTCCACTGCTCTTCGCCTGGAGAGAAGACGAAAGTCTGTGCTCCTCTGACAAGATACCATGCAAGTCAGGGAATCCGAAGGGAAAACGCAGATATAGTAGCAGAGTGGTTGTATTCTTTTTCTCCTCCCTCCCCTTCTCTCTGCCCCTAGGTTCTCCTCCAGTGTCTATATTGTCTTGATCAGGAGAGGATCAGTGAGTGGGAAATGGAGCCAGGAGAAATGGCGACTATCTAGAGAGGCCGTGAGAGAGAGAGGAAAGGGACGTGGTGCACGGACAACCGGGGTGTTCATGAACCAAAAGGCAGTGTGGCAGTTGCCAGAAGGCACTGCAGCTTTGGACGGTGATCACACTGATCATCTATTCATCTCATGATCTCATCCCAGCGAGAGAGAGGGAGGTGCGTCGCTGTTGGTGTGGTACATGTGCAGCAGAGGCTGCAGGCTGTGCACACCAACTTCAATTTTCGTGCGTCTCCATGATTCCCTGCCTCGCTCCAATACGACCCTGTCAGTGAGTGCACGCTGTGCTGGCCAACTAATTCGGCACATGCTGGGGATGTACTACTAAGTTTGGACCGGTCAGTCTAAACCTAAACTGCGATACACATGTATGGAAAGAAGGAATTGTGTAGTAATTTTACGGAAAATATTTCCGTTCTTTTGATCAACAAAAACACGCGGATATTTAGGACTCAGATAGAAACTGCAACACTAGACGAGAAAAATAAACGGCAGATAAAGCTTGAACGGGGTAAAGGAGTCAAGGGGTTAACTTACGGATCAATTCAGCATTGAAGAGTAGTTCGATGAGAGAAATGTTTCATCAATCTCTCCATTTCACGTAGCTATCGTCCCCTGATCAGCGAATTAAGTCGGCGTCCATTTCGTACGGACCCACCTGCTACGGAGACTCAACAAGCGTAAGAAAAGCCCCACTTTGTCGGTGCTTTTCCTCCATTAAGGGGTTCTTTTTCACTGCATCTCATAATTTTTTTATTCTAGCATAAATATTTATGTAAATAAATTAAATACCAATAAATTATTTTAAAAAGTTATTTTAAATAAATTATTTTGAAAAATAACAAAGAAGTTATTCTATTTATTTATTTAAAAGAAACCGTAAGTCACGGAAGCCATAAGTTCAAAAAAAAAGATACCATAATATTAGACCGCCAGGCTCACAGTGCCTGAATTTAATCAGCCGTTTGTTTGTTGATGGGCCAGTAAGGTAATATTACACCGGCAGGCTCACCGTGCGTGAATTTAGGCTCAACTTCAAATGGCTTCTATTTTTTGTTAAGCTAGAAATCATTTGAAATATGTCAATTTTAATTTTAGCTTTTTTTGTTTTTTTATTGTCTGTAGAGATATAACGGTGTTTTATTTTTTTATAATTTTTCTTTAATTGAATGACTTAGAAAAGGTTAATAACTAATATAGTGTAATTTCAACCACTGGACAGAAGCTGTAGGCGGAAGCCGGTTGGAGCAGCCTCTTAATCAGCCGTTTGTTTGTTGATAGGCCAGTAAGGTTCGTGGAATATATGATACATTCCTCCAACCAAACAAGTCCTAAATTGATATGTTTAGTAGTAGTATGTACGTTCGAAATTATAAATTGGTGCTTAGTCTAAGTAGTATTTAGTACGTGCGAACTGGTATAATACAGGGGATGTGTACCTGTACATGCTGATGCTGGCGTCTTTCGAGTTTGGACACGGTTTTTGCTTCAAAATTCAGAGAGCGTAGGACACCTTTTTTTTTCTCAAAAGCCTAACTGATAAGAGTACATACGAAGGACGTGAGGACGCCTTCAGATATATAACGACGGTAGTATGCTGGTTTGTAGACTCCGATAAGAACAGTGGCGTCATCAGTGCACGTAGGGATAATCAGGTTATCAGTAACAGGGGCGGATCCAGTAAAGCCCAGTGAAGATACTGAGCTCACTCAATTTTTCACCAACATCAATATCAGTTATAATTTTATCGTTTTTTGCTCCTACTAGCCCAATAAAAATGCTCCTATTATACTATAATTAGTCTAAAAAACCAAAATCTAAGTCCAAAGTTATTTGTGCCATTACTCAATTATTTGTGCCATTACTCAATTTTCATCCTGAGTAAATACGCTGTGATTTGACCAAATTAACGTGAATGAATGGAGGACAACTACATTGTCTTGGGCGTGAATACGTCTCGATTGACAAGTCCGAATGCACACTCACACAGCCAGCCCATGGCTTGCAGATGCAATTGACCTAGCTCCATGAATGGACCATGAGCTTTATTTAGTCTGTAGCAATGGCCAGGTTTCTCCGAGTCAGAATAACTACATGCATGTCAAACATTGCGAAGCAGCTAGCGTGTAATGCATGCAAGATCGGTCGGCCAGGACCAAATTAAGAGGATGTATTGGCATGTGACCTGGCGTTTGGCAATGGTTGATCGATATGTTTTTGGGTTTTTTAACTGGTTTTTGATTTCGGTTTCTTTCAACAATTATTATTTATTAAATCAGTAAGTCATAGTCAAAAGTTATAAACCACATCCAAGGACAGAACTAGAACGAAAATGATCGGGGTTCACCACTACGCCATACATATGACAATATATATAATTTCTAAATAATATTGTGCTAAATAGTAATACGTCTAGCAATTTTTAGCATCAATCCTTTAACATAACCATAGACAAAAGTTGGTCAGCATTAGTAAAATATGTTATCCGACCTCAATAGCCTATTAAAAGAGAATAAAATTACTTAAAGTTTTCAAGTAAAAAAATAATAGAATTATATAATGTAAATTAATGGATTACCTTTTACTATTTACGTTCTTTCAAGTTTATAAAGTAACGAAACACAACCTTATCGATAATTGTTGTCAATTTTTATTTCTCCATATAGCAAATGAGTATATCTCCGTTAAATCATCACCAATTAATTGAAAAAGTTAATTAGATATTTATATGTTCAACCGTTTAAGAACAATATAATAGAAAAACATGTCTAATGGCTTACTTGACATTATCATCAAATAATTTAATTTTGCCTTCGATTTGCAATGAGCTAGGCCGATATTCCAAAAATCAAAATCAAAACCCTAATTTTTAACCCTATAATTCGATAAAAATCAATCAATAATCATTACATTGAAACCCTAACTCACAAATCTAGCCCCTGTTCTTGAAACAAATTGGAAGAATTAAGAAAAATTTTCAGTAAAATATATATTGATCGGAGAACCTAAGTTTTCTTAGGCCAATGAGGATGCGAGGCAATAAGAACTAGACGACGTCGTGCATGAGATGGTAGACAAGGGTGACCGGTGGCGTCGACTTCTCCTGTTTTTTCGAGGTCAGTCGCTACCTAGCTAGGTGCGGCTATCCAACGAATGTGGTGCACATCTCCTGCCTGACCATGTGAGACAAACAGATGTTGCGAGCTACTGTGAGATGACACACTCCGAGATTGATCAAATGGACGCTGTGGCTTGTTGCAATCATCTCTCTTAGGCTGGTTTAAGGGCTAACTTGGTTTATTGTAGTTGCCTCATAGGTCGAGGAAAGTAGAGACTCCTCGTAGACTATTGTTAGCTATTAGTGCTTCTTTCGTTGGGCTTCAAGGAAAAAATTGAATGTACCGAGTTTAAGTTGGAGTGCTCACACATAAGCTGAAGGTACTAATCCTTACTAAAAAAATTTTTGGACCCGATGTCCTATGACACTGGGCCTAATAATTTGGCTCCACCCCTGACCACAGCCCAATGACCTAGTTTTACCAATAATTGATCGATATTTTTTTGATTTTTTTAGTTAGTTTTTTATTTCGATTTCTTTTAATGATCACTGTTTATTAGATTAATAAATTATAATTAAAAGTTATAAACTGTAACTTAAAAAAATAGGGTCGTCGTTGCGTGGACTTACATGTACGCGTACTAATAATTGATCTGAGTAGTCGGTCCATTATGTGGCAACGGTTACGAACTTACGATGGTACGATCATGTGATACTTTGTCCTATACAGGTACTCAAGTACGTGTGTATATATATATATATATATATATATATATATATATATATATATATATATATATATGTATGTATGTACGTACGTATGCGCTACGCAGCGCCAGCGGATGACGCGAGTGAAGCGCCACGTTCGTGAGTTTGCCAGCTCGGACATGGCTGATCGAGCCGGAGACATGTGTACGTATGCGTTGCTTACACGTACAGCGACATGCGTACTTAGGATATTCACGGGTACGAATGCAACATCGCCATCGATCGTGTCACCGCCAAACATCGCGTCAGTGAGCACGGGCGCGCGTACCACGTATGCACAGTATCATGCCGTCTAATTAAATCGCTTCACGTCACAGTTCATTAGATTCTGGTCGGCAAGGCCCACAGCCCACCACCTCGGCGCCTCCATCTCCACGATTCTTCCCTGTTTTGATGGGCTCCGGCCTACGGACGCAATGCTTTTCGTCGCAGAACCTTTCCGTTTTGGGCTTTCGGCCCATGGCCAATGTAGCCACTTGCCCAGGTCTCAAGCATTTTCATTGCTTCTCTCTCTCTTTTTCTGGTTTTTGAAATGACTAAGGGTCACGTCGGTCTGGTGGGAGATTATTTTTAAGGGTTATTTAATAAATAGGAATAAAACTATATAACACCTTAAATTTTACTTAAAAATCTGTTCAACAACTTAAACTATGGGAACAGACATTTAACCCCCAACACTTTGTAATTCGGTTCAAATAACACCCTAACTTGGCTTCACATAGTAATATTGTTCGCATGAGCCAATGAAAATGTGTGATTTTATTACGTAAGATGACACGTTGATCAAGTTATATCGATGACATATGAGACCTGTAAGAGTTTATCCCCCACCAAGCTTTCAGCCATACTTCCATAGCCGCCGCCTCCTATAGTTTCCTCCCTTTCTGTTTTAATCTGGAAGAGAAGGCTTTAGAGCCCACCTATTATTTACCTAAAATTGATCGGCGTGTTATACTAGTGGTAAAATCGTTCACTCATCATGTTACACGAACAATACCGTCATACGAAACCAAGTTAAGATGATATTCGAATTGGATTGCAAAGTTTGGGGATCAAATGTTCGGTTTCATAATTTAGGGTGTTAGATGAACTTTCGAGCAAAATTGAAATGTTATATAGACTTTTTATATTTAAATATATGCCATTGTTAAGTTGTCGATTTTGAAATATATACCGTAAAACTTTGTCTTCACGGTATACCAATGCTAGCTAACGGAAATTGAAAGCATGCCATTATAAACTTTTTAAGACCGTAATACCCGTCCTCCTTTTCCCTCCTTACTCCTCCGAACAAATTGATCAATGACAAGAGAAGGAATGAAAGAGAAATAAGAATGGGAAGAGAAAAAGAAGTAAACAAGAACTACTCTTCAAATCCATGCACATGCTCGTAGCCTCGATCTCATATGTATCATATATTCGTCCTCTTCCTTCTTACAAGAGACGCAGCGGCAGCCAGGCTTGCGTCGGCCGAGCCACCGGCGGGCACCTAGGGCCGAATTGGCTCCCCCTTCGTCGGTTTCTCGCCGGCACCGAGCGCGGGTGGTGCGGACGCCACTGCTTGGGACGAGCAGATCGAACGGCAGCAACGCCTTCTCGATGGAGTAAACGCGAGCGGCTGGTCGGTGCGCAACACGATGCCGACGGTGGTGCCGACAATGCCGGTGGAGACGTTGACCTGGTTGCTACTGGTCGCTTTGATGTTGAGCGTGTAGGGCCCGTAGGCGCCTGCGTGCAGACGGGGTTGCTCCGTTGCTGGCGATCTCGAAGGACTCTATGGAGAAGAACTGCAAGACGAGCAGCACACCATCGAGCCAAGGCGGGGAGAAAGGAGTCGGGTTATCATAGTTTTAGGGGACTGTCTATTATATAGATGATTTATTTTTTATTTTTAATTACTTTTTTATTTATTGAATGAGTATTTTTCAACAGACTTTATTTTCTGGAGAAGGGATTTTTTTTAGAGTAAGAAAATTTCAGTCAATTGTGCAATAGCAAAATCGTATCTTACCAGGATCATAATAGCATATTTTCAATTTCCGCAAGTTAATAGTGATATATATTAAAGCTAGAACTTTACGGTGGTATATATGAACACTGACAACTTAGCAGTGTAGTATATATAAAGAACCTTATTTTTAAAGCTGCTATGGGAAATTATTTGGGGAAAATTCAACAACTTGTCCAATAAATTGGATTAAAGTTAGACAATTTCTGAAATCCGACGGTCGTTCCTTCTGCATTTCCACTAATTTGTTTAGTTATGTGAAACAGAACAATATCTCTGTTTGCAATTTACTTTAATAAAAAAGCAGCTAGCTAAACACCACAAATATCTAAAATAGCTTCTACCAAATGAGTTTGGCCCCGCTCCATGTACTGTTTGAAGTTTATTTTTACACTGTAGCCATTGCTAGCTTTTTCAGCATAATTAAAATTAAAAAATAAAAACAGAAAAAGTTATGTCATCATATATAATACAAAAAAATAAAATAATAAAATAATAAAATAATAAAACAGAAAAGGGTGAAATTAAAAATCTAGAAGTGAAAAGCTTAATAAATAGAACCTAAGATTAATAAAAACAGCTAGCTAAAGGAACGAGTCACCGTTATACGGCTGCTGTGGAGCCGTGGAGGGCAACAAGTGCAGTTAAGCACGGCGAACAGTGAACTGGAACTGCGTGCGTAATCGCGGAAGGGATTCGCGTGCCGGCCGGCCTGTCCCGGCGCGGCGCGGCGCCACCAGAGGAGACGACGGACGCCATGGGATG
Organism: Melocanna baccifera; assembly: GCA_036346265.1. Lineage (NCBI taxonomy): Eukaryota > Viridiplantae > Streptophyta > Magnoliopsida > Poales > Poaceae > Melocanna > Melocanna baccifera. The sequence continues at coordinate 33,150,645 of CM070679.1, read as the reverse complement.
GAATCAGAGGCGCACGTACGCACGCATTTACTGGGAATCGCACGGACGGTGCGCGTCCTTGTGAGCGCCACCAACCGGACTTCAATTGCAGCCGTGCCTGTGGCCTACTCGTACCACGCATCATTGCATTTGCATCTACAAGTTTACTACTGCTCTCTAGCTACAAGTTTACAGGAGGGTAATGTATGCTGATATGACCCCAAGGGTGACCAAACCGACCGCTACTCGTATGGGTAAATATATCACGTGTAAAATTCGAGAGTAAAAAAACCCTCAAAACATGTGTAAAATGCGATGACACTTCGGAATTTCACCATCAAATTTGGTTTCGTTTGGCATGCACGAGACGAAGGACATGTCTTTTTTGGATTGTGGCAGTTGATTTTTATCTACTTTTTTTTAAAATAATAGTGAAGTATAAAGATATTGATGTAAATAGCGTATATAGTTCAATTCAAAGGTGAATTACACTGCATCCGAAGGCCCTACACCCCTGCTGGTATAACCGTTCCCAGCAGCTCTCTCTCCTCTTCGCTACACTAGTACAGTACTTGTGTTGCAATAGTTGCTAGCGATGATCGAAGTGAATAGCGAAGGTGCAGCACGTCGTACGAAAAAACACTGTACGTACGTACGAACGCGCATGGACACGGTGGTGGCTGCTGACAGACGGGGGCGGCCTGGACCGCACCACGTGTGGGCCCTCATGCCAGGAGCCGTCCCGTACGCTCTTGGTACGTGCGGCGCTTTCGTACGCCGAGCGGCTCAGTTGTCTAATCTGGCCAGTGTCGAATCAGGGAGTGGTCGACACGGTCAATACAAAGATTGAAACGAGCAGGTGCGTTGCGTACGTGCTCGGCGCTCTGCCGCGTCGCTTTCTGAGCTTCTGACCGGGGGCCGCCGCCAAGTACTGCTACAGTAAAAACTACCAGTAACATTTTCGCTGCAAGCTTTTTATGTGTTTTTTCTTAAGAGGAAACAAGTTTTTGTGATTCAATTCTGGATACTTTGTATCTCGCCCGCCTTTTGTCCTTACCCGATAGTTCCTCGCCCTTTTGTCCCATTTCTTACTCCATCTACTTTTGTCCCATTGCTTGTACCTCTTTATGCCATCTCTTGCTAGTATTTTGCACCTACTGTTAGTAGGCCTGCTACTAGCAGGACATGCTACATAAACAGAAATTTTTGGTATATTTAGCTCTATTTATAATTTTAATTACGAATATAATAATATACCTACTGTATTAATAAAAATAATATTTTTACTGTCTGGTGATTGAGTGGCAAAGCTGGTGGGCCGACGTGTAGACCAGCCATCCCGCCAGAGAACGACAGCCTACTTGCCGCCCCGTGGTCAGACAGCACGTGATTTAGCTAGTTCAATTATCCGCCCTAATTTTTTTTTGCATACTATTTGTTTAAATTTTTAAATATAGCAAATGAGCTCTGAAAATAATAAAAATTTATATGCAGCTTGTTGGCATAACTTACTTTACTGTGTAATTTTTTAGTAATTTTACCCACTGTGAATGTTACTTAAAAATTCGTACGATTTTGATATTTGTAGGAGTTATTACATATAGCAAATGAGCTCTAAAAATTATAAAATTTTACATAAAACCTTCCGACATAGTCATAATAATTGTATAATTTTTTGGTAAATTTATGTGCTTTGATTTTTTACATTAATTCATGTTAATTTAATTATGAAATTAGCGATGCTTAAGATATTTTGCAGTGTCTGACCTCTGTCCTTTGCACATATGTCGGCCCATTACTTTTGTCTGTTCTTTTTTGCTGTGTACTTCGCACAATTGCTACTCTGTCTATGTCGTCCCTCTCGCGTGCTCCCTCGTCCTCACAAATGTCGTTATGTCCGTGCTGTCCCCCCTGCCCGCTCCCTCGTCTGCATATTTATTAGTGTTATCATGTCATCCCCCTCGTTCGAAGTGCTACTCGTTGATAAGGAGTCCTTAATTTAAGGGGTGAGTACACCAGGTTCCCTTTTCGCTCGGCCATAAATACGAACCTCTCGTACTTTGTCATCGCTTATCTCAATTGCTCATCACAGAAGCTTATTCTCATAGTCATCACTCAAAATTAAGAATGTGTAGCTCATTATTTTGAGAAGCCAGTGCATAGCTTATTAAGGACGAGGCAGTAGGACACGACAGTGCTGATTGCTTCTTCCGAAAGATAGGTAATTTCTTATCGCGCGCTTTCCATGTTATTCACCTCAGGGACCGTAGGACTAGACTTTTTTGGTATCTTGATGCCAAAGGAGAAGAAGATTAAGATTCAGGGGGAAGATGGATTTGGGGCGAAGACAAAGAAAAAGAGATGCCAAGAGTTGCTCCAAATAGTTATTTTTTATATTTCTATATTATGTAATATTATGGTGAAATGAACCATGTGTTGCTTTATTCTATTTGCTTATGAGATGTAATGAACTATGTGTTGTCACTTATTGCTTATTACTTCTCCCGAAAGATAAGTAATTTTTTATCGCAAGTGGATCAATCTAAAGATCCGCCCACATGACTAGTGGACTCTCGACTTCAAGCAGTGGGGTGTCAAAACGGCCTGCAAGATCCGGTACGAGGAGCGCCTTAACGACGAGCAAATCGAGTGTATGTGTCAGGAGACGAAGGCTCATCTCAAGGTGTGCACGCGCAGAGAGCGCAAGGCTTGCAAGAGGTAGCGCGAAAAAAGAGAGAGAAATGACAGCCAAGATTAAAGAGACTGCCAAGAAATTCAACACTGAGCTCGTAAGGAAAGGAAAATAGCCTCAATCCACATAGTAGATCAGACCGTTCCGAACTAGTCCCCAAAGGTCGAATTTATTTTCATTCGAAAAAGACGTATATGTACCGTACGAGTACTTTGGTTTATTCCGTCATGCATGACGTTATTTCTTATATACGTAACAAAACCCTGCGTGTCATATTATTTTCAGCTTTATTAGAAAATCTATTTTAATTCGTAACATTAAATATCATCAGCTTTTCGTATTCAATTCTTCAAAACAAAGTCCATTTGTTACCATCTTACTACCAAATACTAAGATTCAAAAATCTATAAATCAAGTTCGGATCACATAAAATTTTTAAAAATTACATAATTACTATGACTATGTCAGGAGATTTTACATAAAATTTTGTTTATTTTGGAGGTCGTTTGCAATATGTAACAACTCCTACAAATATTAAAATCGTATGAATTTTTGAGCAACATTCACAGCAGATAAAATTACGAGAAAATTACACAGTAAAGTACGTCGTGTTGAGAGGCTACACATAAATTTTTGTAATTTGTTGAGCTTATTTGCTATGTTTAAAATTAAAAACAAACAACTTGCAAAAAATTAGAATAAATAATTAAGCTGACTGATTCCGTATTGCCACCAGACAGCAAGCCAGCTACCGTATTATGGTGGGGCGACAGGCCACCTGCCATCTGGTGGCCGAGCGGCAAGTGCCTGCCGCTAGTGGGCGCACCATGTGTCACCTGTAGGCGGCTGCAGCCTAGGGACCGGATGGTAAAATTGCTATTTTGTTAATACCATATGTATACAACTATTTTTGTAAATATAAGTGTAAAACACGTTATATACGCGAAAAATTCACATAAACTGCCAGCAATGTAGTGTAGTATACTAGCAACTAACTGTACACTACTACGACTTATACCGGCGTTTGACTTTGGTGTTTACATATCTGAACAATCGTATTGGCGAGGCGGTAAGACAATACGACATGCGCCAGTCGATTACTGTAACAAACCAAAAAATTGTTAACCAGTCAACGCCCAGGACACTAGGTACCAAACCAAAAACGCTTGCGAGTTGAGAGACTTGACATTGCCACGACCCACTTAGGTACTAATATAAGATTAATCCTAGTACAAGATTGGCTCGTAATTTTTCTTTCAAGAAACTTTAGACATTCAAATCAGCTTCAACTTTCGGTTTTTACTTGAAAAAAAGTCAAAAGTTAATTTAAATACTTTAGCTCTAAAAGCTATTTTTTCATGTTGTTTTCAAAAAATGGTTTCTCTGTTATTTCAAAAAATATTTTGTTCGACCATTACTATTATATTTAAACCAAAAGTTTTAACAAAAAACCATCTGTTCCAGCCCGATTAAAACACCCTCTACTTAACCCACCACTACGCGATATGCTCTATCGGTATCAAAAACAGGATCAATGACACTCTATTGCTTTCTCTTGTGCAAAGACTATATTATTATCAAGTTTCTTTCTTTGTTTTTTTATTGATCAAGTTTCTTTCTCTTAAGTCTTAACCTGCGACAAGAAAAAGTGCTATCTCGCACTTGGCTTAATCATGAAGGACATTAATGAGAGGGTTTTTTTACTATAGCTGTAGCTTTTGGTTTATAGTTTTTTGAATTCTTACTGTTTATAAGAGACAATACATAGAGATAAACAGTCACATACAATTTTGGCCAGTATAACTGAGTTCGATACAATGTCTACTACAATATATCTATAGACCTTATATTAAAAAGATACACCATTTAAAAGATAGTTGCCATAGCAAAAATAAAAAAGCCAAAGCCAAAACCTTTCTGAACCCGTCCAATATTAGCTATTCATTTCTGTTGGATATAACCTAAAACTTTTATGTTCCATATAACTCATCCTTTTCTCTCTCTCTTTTTCTCCTGGAGAGTTACAACTCAACATTTTCAATAGACAGTCCAAATACAAACAGACAGCATCTGCCGTATGAATGCCACACCACACACTCACGACAGGCAATGCCAAACTCACCAAAAACGGAAAAAACCTGACATTGTGGACCGTTCTCCACGCAGACAGATACACTGAGCAGCGAGCACTAGTAGCACGCATACAAACAGAAAAAGCTTTAGGATTCTCCCGTGTTAGGCTAGCTAATCAGCACATAGGATTCTCCCGTGTTAGGCTAGATAAGCAGCACAAAGCCATCGGCACTAGTAGCACGCATATCAGCTAAGGATGTAGTAAACATGTTTTGGCTTGAGATTTCACGAGAAAAACGAGCGAGCTTTTGTACGAGGTACGTCTTTTCATACTAGCTTCTATTTCTATTCTAGCTACTGTTTGAAGAAGTTAGAATTCTAACTACTGTTTAGAGAAGTCAAAAGTTAATATAAAAAACTGATTTTTATAAGTGATTTTGTCACTCCAGGGATAAGACAGAGAGTTACAGACGTATCACGCACTATACTCCCTCGCTTTAGTTTCACGTACACATCTCTCCCTCATTTTTCCACCATTTGTCTACTCCTTCTAAAAATCATTTTTTTCAATACCACTATTCATTTTCAACCAAAAGTCATTATCATAGCTAAAGCCATCGACTACGGCCAATATAAGGGCATGTTTGGTAGAGCTCCAGATTCTCATATTTCAGTTTCTGCTTCAGATTTTGTAAGAATCCACTTCTCTGAGAATCTGGAGCTACCTCTGAAAAGCGTTTGGCTAGTGGGTTGGCTCCAAATTCACAAAAGAGGAGATTTGAGGGAAAAAGACCATGTTACCCCTAATTGACTAGTGCGTTTGGCTAGATTAGTTGAATGATGGGAGCAAACTTGACATGGTATTAGTTGAATCACAAGGATGTGGAGGTTTGATCACTGGATGCATCAAGCCAAGTGATAACTGAAATGATTTTTTTAGGTATTTCTTTTGGCATAGTTTTTCACTCTGTTAATTTTTTAGATATACTCCCAAAACAATTAGGAGAAGCAAGTAAAATAACCCCATCAAACGACAACAACAACATCTCAATGGATAGTAGTTACAACAACAGTGGATTTATTCATCAATAAATATCTGTTTTACAAAAAGAACCTGAAGTGCCATCTCTTCCAATACAGCAGCAAATAATTTGTCCCACTAGCTATAGATTGCTTAACAACCGCAGGATTGTCGTGTTTCAAAAATGATAGCAAATTTGGCATCAGCACAACCACATCTTCTGTTACATTTGTGTCAAGCTCTCTCAGCAATCTGTAAGCAAGAAAGAGATCCATGAGTAACACCACTGCTCTAGATTGGCAATGCACATAACATGCAACCACAATTTCCCAACACAAAATGAAAATGAATAAAACCACATCAGTTTAGATCAATCAGAACAGCATTATACTGTCTCATCCGCCATCAATGATCATTATCATTATATTCCGCCATCAATTATCATTATATTTCACCTATAGGTTCTCCTTACAGCAAATGTTTTCCAAAGATCATGGCTGGACCACCCTTGTGCGATGCAGCAGCTTCACGTGGATTTGTAGAAAATAGAGCTGCTCACAAAGAATTTATACCGAATTCCTTATCTGTCCCAAATAGCAACTGCTGTAGAATTTCAATGAAATTCCAGCGTCAGTTGTTGTGCCGGAAAAGAAAATATAGGAGACGAGGCAGCTACGTCAAGCTCATCCTCGAGCTCGGCTTGCCTGTGCTCCAACTAAACAGCTAGCTCTCTTGAGGGTCTGGTATGTGCTTGGTGCCTTTTATTAGTAGTTTCAAAGGAAGTATATACTAAGAATTTTCGTCATGCAAGCATGCGTATCTATGTGATATCTTTCTTACCCAAGTGTATGTGTATGAGTCAGGCATGTTGAGCACCGAACTGCCCAAGGCATGTGACCGGCCACTCGTTTTCAACCGACCATCTGACGACTCGTGTCTTGCGTGCCAGCGTGCGGATGGATCGTATAACTCTCCTGGAAATTTCCATGTCCATGCGCGCGCGCCCACATGTAGCACCAGATGCAAATGATCCATTAAGCACAATGAAATTAGCTTGTATTTTTTTACTATAATTAATTTATTTTTTACTATATCTAAATTAATTTATTTGATATAATTAAAATTTTAAAAATTTTAAAAATAGAAAAATATGTTAACCCATCGCGACAATGCAAATGAATACGAGGAAATAAGAAAAAGATAAAAAAGGCCAAAAAATAAAAAATAGAAAAAGACGAAATTAATGAATAGTGAAAAAGCAGAAGCCAAAAGCTAAATTGAGTGGCGCCTAAAAAACAATAACATGATTGTCGGTTTGATTTCAATACGAAAATTCCCGTATTCTAAGTGGAAACTTTAGGTGAGTTTTTTTTGCTACTTTTGATGACTTGTAGCTATAGCTGATAGCTTTTAGCTCTAACATGAACACTCGTATGAATGAATCGAATGTCAATTAGGACATATACAATAGGGTGATATAAACTGTCTATAAGAGATACCACATTGGAATTTCACTGAGGTGGATGAAAGAGAAAGAGAAGAGAAAAAGAGGTCAACTGTAATTTTATAGACGGTTGAAACGCCTAAAAATAGCCTGCTATAGACGATTTTCATACTATTGTATCAATATTGTTTATAAATAGGCTACTACAAACGACTTTTGTGTCATTGTATCAATGTTGTCTATATTTTACAGATAACATATTATAATCAACTTACAAATAACATATTATAGAAGATGTTTTTAATGTTGTTTACAGATGACATAGAATGGTACTATAGATAACAGCTGTCTATACTACTGTATATGTCCTAAGCTATTTTAAAATGTCTATATCGATAAACTATTTTAAAAAGGTGATGAAATTGTTTTGTATATTTATTTAAAATAAATTAGAAGTTATAAAAGCCCACCCTTAGGTGGTGGTCGGTTCGGCTTCACCTTCTAGCTTCAGCTTTTTTTTCACTATTCACTACATTATCCACTAACTCGGCTATAGTAAAAAAAAGCCAACTACAGTAAAAAAAGCCAAAAGCCAAAAGTCAAAATCCATCGCTAAAACGATCACCACCAGTAGCATTGTTAACGTTAGCATATCAGACAAGATGTATCCATACTCGGACGTCGATCGACCGACTGCATGCATAAATGCCCAACTCTAGCCTGTACTGCTAGCTTGGGGTCGGTCGAGAGAACGGGTCAGAGACCTCAAGATGGACCGCTCTCAGGGGGTGTTCGTTTTAGCGATGATTTCTGACTTTTGGCTAAAATTTTACTGTAGCTGATTTGGCTTGTTAGGCATAATTAAATTAAAAAAAAATAGAAAAAATATATTAGCCCATCACGGACAATACAAAGGAACACGGGAAAAAAAAGAAAAATACAAAAATATCTAAAAAATCTAAAAAAATTAAAAAATAAATAAATTACTGAATAATGAAAAAAAAGCTAAAACTAAAAGCTAAAACTAAAAAAAACTAAAACAAGCGGGACCTCAGTGCCCCCATCTTCCTCAGCTTCTTTCTCCGACGTACTCATCTTCGCCTTCACAGTATTATATAATAATGATTAATTCTAGCTAAAGCCTGACGGTCTTTCGTTGCTTAGAAAGTCACCAGCTAGCTAGCTTGTTGGCACGAATTGAGGGGGCTTTTTTAGGTTCTAAAAGTTTTTTTAATTTTTTTATAATAACTAATTTTAAATAAAATATCTTTTTAAGATGATATTAACAAATTGATTGTAATACATACTGTAGTAATTTTGTTTATATCAGTTAAAATTACACGTGAGTTTCTCTAATTCTATACTATCTCTCACGATCAATCTAAAAGTCAAAAATCACAGAAAAAACTAAAAGCTACGACTAAAAAAGAAAGTTTATCTGTGACGCTTCAGATCAAGGGAGGCAATACATCTATTCAACGCCGTTAAATTTTCCCATTTTTCTGGTCCACCGCGGCTGCCAGATGGGCCCGAGACCGAAGCAAAAGGTAAAAAAGAAAATCAAGAAAGGGCGACCCACGCACGAATCACGACTACTGTTGCATAGTTGCATGCTTGCGTGCGTCGGAATGTACGCAGTAACTACAGTCAGCGCAGCAGCAGCACGCGAGAGAGACAGCTAGACAAGCAAGCTGAAGAGGCCAAGGCCCTACTATCTACAGTAGCAAGCTCCCGGTCCCACCGCGCAGCGCAGCCCCCCAGACACGGAAACCGAAGCCTCTCACTGACACGCTGCCCCACTCTTCCGCCACCAATTCCATTCCTCTCCCAGACTCCCACCTCCCCCTCCCTACCTTGCGTCCTACGCCTCGCGCTTCTACCGAGCCGCTCCCACTGACACCCGGCCCCACCAGGGGCGCCCCCGTCATTTCGCCGTGGCGACTCCGCGGGGACGGGGCGAAAGGCTCCCATGGTCGGCCCCCGGCGCCGCACCAAGTGTACGGCAGCCTACATTCGCTGGACACTGGGCCCGTTTATCGTGGGGCCTAGGTATCAGTCGGAGGGGAAGTTATTTGCGCGGAGGTGGCGGGGCAGGGGGCGCCAGCGAGCGAGCGGTAGCTCTCCGTCTCGTGGGGGGAGAGGAGGGTGTGTCACGTGTGTGTGTGTCGTATGGGTTATTTTAATCCGCGGTTTTATTCCGCCATTTAAAAGGCCGGGCACCACGCCGTGGCTTTGGTTCGCCTCCACGCCCCCATATCTCCCATTCCCTTCCCTTTCCTGCTTCCCCACCCACATCTCCACCTCCACCTCCTCTCTCTCCCCCCTCCCTCTCCCCGTTAGGGTTCCTTCCCGAGCTGGGCTGCCACCCGATGGCCGCCACCATGGCCGCTGCTGACGCCGACGCGCTCGCCGCCGACATCATCTGCTCGCTCCGCGGGGCCGACCTCGCCGGGTGGACGCCGCCCTGGTGCAAGCCCCCGCCGACGTCGGGGGAGGGGGAGCTGATCTGGCCTGTCGTGGCGCGGGGGAAGCGGTCGCGCCGCCGGTCGCCGGTGGCGGCGGCGGGGAAGGGGAGGTGGGCCCGGGCCAGCCCGGTCTCACCGCTGGACTACAGCGGCGGCTCCGGCTCTGGCGCGTCCACCAGCGGCGGCGAGGACGGCGGCTTCTGCTCGCCGGGGCACCGCCGCGCGGGCCCCACGCCGCCGAACAAGGTTCGTGCGTACACACAAACACATCTCTTTCTCTCTATTCCCCCGTCTCTCTCGCGTTGCCGCGCCGCCGCCGCTTTGGGTTCTTTTCCCTCTCCCCCACCCGGCCACCCCATTATCTCTCTCTCCTGTCCCTGTGCTCTTTTTTGAGTTTTTCCCTTTTTCAATTTTTTTGTTCCGTGTGACAAAACTGCCCCTACTGGTCAGCACAATTCCCTTCCCTTCCTGATCTGAGCACCGCTTTTTTCCCCAGCTTCCTTTCCCCCTTCACCCAACCTTTCCCCCTCAAATTTTTATAATCCCATGTCATATCCTCACCATTTGTATTTTTTTCCTTTTGCTTGCTACAGACGTCAAGTTTCCATCTTCGTTTCTGCTTCGCAGATCCGCATTGTTTTGTGAATTTTCTCGGTTTAGTAAATTCCTACGTTGGAGTTGCAAAATTACTAACAGAGAACAAAAATTTAGCCTTTTCCAAAGTGCGTATGGGATGTATTTATGTGCTTGTTGTTAACTCCTACTGGGACGGAAGGGGGGCAGTTCGAGGAAGTCGCGGGAGCCGGTTGGTGCGGCCTCCATCGCTCCGTGCCCATGGCATTTCCCAAGCTAGCCCTCGCCTTCGGAAGCGTAGGAGCATTAACCTCAATAAACGCTCCGGATTCTTGGGGGGCAGTTTGGTCATTTTCGCTGTCCTTTATCCTCCGGTGCAATTGCTCGTGTGGTGGGAGCGTGCAGGACTGCAGGGTGTGTGGGCCCCCTCCGGTGTAGACAGAGTCAAACACGGGGAGTTAAAACTAGAGGACCCAAACGCAGCGCGCGGCGGGGGTGGGTGGGTGTGTGGGGGTAGCGGTGGCCAGGCGACGGCGACACGTACCGCTGACCGGCCGCGGGCGTGTCGGAGACGAGCAAACCCGCCGCGCCGTATGGCCGCGCGCCTCTCTTTGCCGGAAGGGGGCCGTGCGCGGGGCCCACCTGTAATGCACCGTGGGATGCAATGGAGACGTGAGGCTCTGTGATGTCGTTGCGTTGGGTAGTAGTTAGGCGGATGCGGCTCTTGCCTAACTTAAAACGGGCAATATATTATTTGTGGGCAAGAAAATATCGAAATCTTCGCCCCGGATCCCATGTCTGCAGCGAGGCCACGGGAGCAATTTCTTAAGCATGACTATGTTGTGTGTGTGTGTGTTTTTTTTTTTTCTGTAACGCGTGTGATTTTGTATCCGTGATATGTTGGCAAGCTGTGGGTGGGCTCCCAGTGGCCTGCCTTGTTCCTGCCAGCGTGGAGTGTGATTTGTTGGATACTTGGACATGCGTTGCTCATCGATGGGTTATGAACTCACAATCGCTTACTCTCGCTGCAGGTGGGCTCCATTGGACGGCCACATTTGACCTTCCCAGCCCCGCCTCCACGGCCGACCGGTCAGCGACCACGGAAGAAAATGGTGAGTTCCAGCTCCTCACAGGCTGCCCTGCCTAGTCATATTGGCGCGCGAGACACTCCGAAACAGTTATGGTGTCCTGCAGTACGAAAGTATACTTACGCGCTTTACTGGTCTCGGCAAAAGAAAGTCATGAGCCATGACCCGGTCGGGGTGACCCAGGCAAAAGAAAGGCTGTTCTAGCGGTCGTTGAACCATATTTGTACTAGTTTAGAATAAAGCAGAAGCTGCTACATCTCTGCCTGCCCTTTGAAACGGTGGGAGGGTGACCAAAAAATTGGACTCTTAGGACAAAAGTCACAAAGGTGTACTAGGCAAAAAAGATCTACTTCATCATCATCAAGATGGCCCTGTGACAAAAAAAGCTCAAGTCTAGTAAAGCACATAGGGCTTGCGCCTCTCTCTCGTCCTTGTGGCTTAGTTTTGCTTAATACTTCATTACTGCGGTGATATGCAGAGGCTACCGGAGGTCCAGCAGCTGGTGCGGTCTCTTGCGGTGGAGAATGAGAGCCTCCGTGAGGTGATAAACATATTATCTACGTTATACTTTTCTATAAGTATTCTACTGCCAAATTTACCAACTTCTGTTGGAATTTGTTTTGGCTGTGAGCAGGAGATGCGGGCTTTGCAGAGAGCTTGCACCGCTCTGTCGAAAGAAAATGACAAGCTTGAGGTAACAGCGATCTTAATTCGTTTCTCCTTTTCTTTTCTGTCCCAAATAGGTATGTGGGCCACCGAATGGTATCTATCGGGCGGAATGGCTTATGAAAAAGTTGTCTTGTTCGTTTTTTTTTAACTTAAGGCATAAGTGAGAGGTTTTATATTCCTAGCAAGGGAGTTTTTTAATCCTCCAAAAGTAGTGATCCATACAATCCCATTGATCTTTTTGTAGGCGCTTTAGTTTGCAGGCCATCCGCGCCTTAAGATGCTATACGGTGTACAGGTTGGTCAGATGTAGATTTCTCTAGTTTTTGGCGAAAACTCCGAAGAATTCTTGGGTCTCGTCTGTACGCCAATGGGCTGGTCAGATACTTGTTCCGCATGTGACTGGCTAGAGATGTTGGATCCAACCAACTGCAGCCCATTAGAGGTGGCATTTACTAAAGAAAATCCATGATAGAGAATCAAGATCCTTGCCTCTTATGTCAAGAGGCCTTTGCAATAAATGCCAGAATACTTAGCAAGACTGCAAAACTTCGATTTAAATAGCACTAAGGTTTCCTTGTTCTACGAGGTACTCATAATATACGGATCACTATCGTTGTCCAGTATTAGCAGCATGGTTTCTCATGATACGAGTCCAGTTGTGCTTTCTGTTTTCCTGATGCAAGTGGCACCAATATTTGTGTCTTCTTGGATGAAATAGACCCTCACCAACATAGTACTAAGTTGTTAAGCCAACGATAGGACCTGAAACTTCATGAATTGTGGCATGACCTTAATTTTTCTGGAGAACCTGTATGCCTATTGGTTAAATCCGATGTGGTGCTTGTGACCAATAAAAGGGATTCACTGACCTCTTGGAGTTGGGCAAATACAAATGGCCACCCATCTGATTTTTGAAGCTACACGCCTGTGTTACATTCTATTTCTCGGTGGCCATGGAGTTGTCGCCAAATTCTGTATACTATAATTGTTTCCCGTTAAAGAAGCCATATAATCACTACATTTTTTGAGTGATAACTGTAAGATTGTTACATGAACACACCAAGGATTCAGGACCGCACATTTCTAAGTTGCCGATTTAGTATAATGCAATAAGGAGCATCCTCATTAACTGCATGGATTCCTTGTTTAGGCCAAACCCATCCCTGTCATAGTCTGTTGCTTTGCTTGCCTATATTCATGCCGATCAGAGTCCCATCTGGTGGAAATGGGTGCCATCTTTGAGCTATCCATGTCCATGGGCATCCTAATTGATGAGTAACGACATGAAGGTACAAAGTTGCTGCTGGCTGCTGATGCCTACTTATAAATGATGGTGGTAACAATTTTGGCACGGGCCAAAATTTGTTGCTGACTAGCTTTACAGCAGGCAACTTGGCTAGAAGCCATACCAAAGTCAGCCGATCTTGGCTGGTTTTTTATTGTACATGCAAGAAAATGCAAATCTTAGCTAGCATTAAGTGAACACTCAATAGGACAATGTTTAAAGGACAGTAGCAATATCTACCTCCTGAAATCATCCTTTTCCTAGGGGTCCAGTTTGAGATTTTGGCCAAATGTGATAACTGGCCTCACCAATATTGGTAGCCCTTATCTATGCTTAATTTAACTCCCTGTAACCTATACAGAACATTCCCAACTACTAAATTCCACACCGAGCAACCCACAAATTCCAGAAATGATAATCATTCGGTGTTCACCTTCTTTATTGATGTTTGTGGATCAGCGGATGCAATACGCCACCATTAAAAATAAGCAAGTTTTCTAACCTTTAGGTACCGCAGCTAAAATAGCCTGCTCACCTAACCCCATTTGATTCAGTTGAACTGTAGTTGCAACCAACTGAGCGACTTCAATTTAATGGAGTTTTTGCCTCATCTTTTCTGCCATGAGATAGTGCTGGCTCCACCCATCATAATGACAAACATTCTGGATCTATGAAGGCGTGTTTCATGCTGATTATTTCCTAGACAGTGCATGTTGATTTTGGGGGTCCAGTGACATCTGGCATCTTCTTTTTGGTTTCTAAAAGGCTGTTTTTCAGCTTTTCTAATGTAAACTTTCAAACGAAATATCTTTTTAATGCGAGATTTACAAGTTGGTTGTAGTATACACTGTAGTGACATTTATATTGGCCAAAACTGCACGTGAATTTTTCTTACTCTGTACTCTCTCACAAAATAGCTAAAGTCATAAGCCGCAATCCAAAAGAACAAACCCGATAGGGTCTGCAATGTGGCGGTGGTGGGTGGGGTCTACATCACCATCCCTAGAACTTCTCATTTGTAATAGGCAGGTCATAACTGGCTACACCTTTTCCAGTTTAATACTTAGTATTTGTGATAAATAAAATAATTATTTGATCCACTATTTTTTATTTCTCTCGCATTGCTTTTGATGAGTTCTTACATGCCATGTAATAGCAGATTATCATGTGAAGGTGCTTCTAGTATGCCCCCCTCCTCCCTATGTCGTTATTGAACTGGGAAAAATAGACACATCTAACATAACTTTGTTGGCATTATGCAGACAAGATTAGAGCAATCCAACCCGCAGAACGAAACCGCATCGAAGGAGCAGAAAGGAAAGCAACAGCTTGATCAGCAGTCAGTTACGCAGCCCCCACAAGATAGCTTCGTGCTACCAGATCTCAACCTTCCTGCGCAGGACATTGCTGATGGATCAGTGCATTGAGCGCTCCAGATTAGTGCAGCTTTGCTAACCGAATAACAAGTGTACATAGATGAAGCAGGGTCGATGGGGCACGGCAGCGTCATGCAAGGCGAGGACGACACATATTTGATAAGTTGTTAGAATTACAGGGTTCGGTACCACTATAGTCCTGAGTAATAAGCCATGTTGTAGCTAAAAAACGACTAATTTAACTTCATTTCATATTGTTTTACCTAGTGCTTTTATATTTTACAGAGCTGAAGGTAGTTGCAGCTCAAACTGATCCCCGCACTGCAGTGGATTTAGACGAATTTATTCATGTCATTTTGTTTAACTAAGTGAAATGTTAGCTGTGAAGATTTGTATCGGGAGGAGAATCTTGTTTCTCTTTGATTTGTGGGTCTAGGTCTATTTAATATGGCTATGGCTTTTGGCTGAAATTTTTAAATTTTAAATATTTGCGACAGGGCTTACGGACAGAGAGATAATCGTTTGTGATTTTGGATTATACAGATGTTGAGTTTTTAATGTGTACTACAATTAATTTGTAGATCTCATCTTAAAAAAAATACTCTGTTTAAAAATTAAATATTATAGCAAAAGCTAAAAGACATTTTTAGAAATCGAAAAGAACATACCCTATGATTCCTGTGGGTTGGAAGTGAGTGGAATTCTCTTTAAGAGAATAAAAATGGTAAGGTTTTAATTCAATGGAAACTACAAATTTGGCTGGGCCGACAAATTCTATAGAAGCCCATTAATTGGTCATGGCCTCTTATCTTAATCTGGTGATTGAGGCAAGGCTTGATGGGACAAATTTTTTTAGATTTATGATGGACCGAGTTTGGAATGGCGAGGGGAAAACCTTTGTTTATTTTGGGCCATTTGAGGGTTGGGACTGGCAATTTTTCCAAACTGTGGGCCCCTCTAGTAACAACTGTCATATTGGGCTATCGGCTCTCGTCGCTGTCACCATCCTTTCCTTCCTGGCAATTGCGTTATATAATTGGTATCATTCTTTGCAGCTTATGTCTCGTCTGAACAAATGAACAGAGCTGTTTTTTGAAGTGATTTGTTAAAATAATTCTTTTAAATTAACTTATTAATTTATTATTATTCAATTTATTTATATAAATACTTATTCTAAAAACAAAAACCATCAACTATAGTAAAAAAAATAACCTATTCACTGGGATTACACTTCACATCTTCCGATGGTCTAAAATATGACAAAAATCTAATGCCGTCCTCACCTGCCTCACCTCGTCCAACTCCCCAAGTGGGAACAAGCATGAGCACAAGCAGCCGACAAACTTTTCCGCGAACAAAAAATGACATAAATTTTGGTCCGTGATCAATAAAATGGCAGTATAATCTTTCACAAAAGGTTTCGTCCCTCGGTTATTGCACGAGTCGCACCTTGCTAACTAATTCTGCTGATCATACGTAGACAACCAAACAATCCCTCGCACTAACGGTTCACACATGGCACTGTAACTATATTTTTTTTTTCAAATTTAGTATCAGAATATCCTCTTTTTTTTTGTAAATCTAATATCCTCCTTAAGCTCAATAGATACCTACCGAAATAGATGAGCTCGGCAGGACGCCGACCATAACTAATGCTTATACTTAATTAGTGTTAACCATGAAACCTAATTACATACCAAGTTTGGGGGCTTGGCAGCATCCTGCTATTGAGAAATTGTGGCTCGGTAGGTGCTGCCGAGGTCTAGTGGCTCGGTAGCGCCTACCGAGCTCTTGTAGCGCGATAAGCGACAGTGACGCAGCTGATGAAGGTGCATGGGGGTATAGCTTTACCCACAAATTTTTTGCCAAAATACTTAGTATATACACCTCTAATACACAAGGTATACATTAATCTGTTATCAGGAAGCTCTACTAGATATATCTTACCAAACCTGTTGTCTCTTATCAAATTTTCTTTATTGAAACTATTGGTATATTGTTGAATGGATGCAATAGGAAAGAACTTCACAGTAGTTGTTACGTCCATATTTTGATCCGAAGGTACTCTACACTTTCTCGTATGAACACTGGGATTAGCAATGACTTTTTCAGTACGCAATGCCATAGGCTGTGGATGATGCAGTGGTTCCTCCACAAAATTATCACTTTTTTCATATCAATTACATGCTCTTTTTGTTACATTGTAACCATCCCAAGAGCAACTGCCATGTAAGTTTTTGTGTTAACTTTGATATACTCAAACTTGCAATATAGTAAAATAGCACTTCTGCATATTGTTTAGTTTCAAGTCATTTACCTGATATCGATGAATCTAATTTCAGCTCCTCCCTTGAATTATAAATCGCATTTGAAGCTGCTGCAAAACAATATTCAAATATCAAAAATAAAGGCATAAAAGGCAATTGCTATGCCAGTGTCTGTTAAGATTTCCTATACTCAAACTTGCAAGGCGGCAAATCATAACAGATATGTATATTTCTTTTTAGGTTCCCTTGAGCTATTTCTTCATTTTGTCATCTCTTTAGCTCTATCCTCATTTTTATGGCTAATTTAGATTCCCTTTAGCTTCTTTCTATAGAGAATATATGCTTACATATAACAAGAGTGTTTATCCTAAATGATAATTTTTTAGAGAGATTTTCAATAGTACTTTGGCAAAATTTGAATATGAAACTTGAAAATTTGTTCCAAAGAAAACCAACATGTAATAACAAAGTCCTTATGATGTTGCAGTATATTTTAAGTTTGCATCCCATTGAAAAATTCCTGGCTCCGCCACCGGTAGGTGACCTGTCTCGACTGCTAAGCTTGGAGAGGGGGTTATATTTGGAAAAACATGGATGTTTAAGGGCCAAATTTAAAAAAGTGGTTACAATGCTATAAAATTAAAAAATAGCTACAATATAATTTGTGTGAACAGTTCTATCATTTAGATCAGAATGAAAAAGAAGAAGAAAAAATAAATCAAAAAAGAAAGGCCAATGTGGTAATTCCATCAGGAAAATATCTCTCATATCCCCCTTCTGTAGCTAACAGTATCTACTACTAGCTCTGCCCTGTGTACACCGTAGAGTGTACGTCTTTACACCACACATCACGTAGAGTTTTTGGCACTTATAGCGCATTTGGAGCCCGTATTTACAAGAATATCAGTATGCGTGCGACAATAGCAAAATATCTGTTTTGCCGCCCGGTGACACCGTGGAGCTGACAGCTGGCCAAAGGAGCCCTGGGGCCATGCGGTAGGGGCCTGTCGCTCGGCCACCGTGTGGCCAAGAGACTGCTGCACGGCCACAGGGCAACAGGTAATTATGTGCCTTCATTTACCCCTAATTAGCCCTTATTAGCATCATCAAATTCTCTGCCGCATGGTCGTGCGGCAGGCTCCTAGCACTGTACGACAGCAGTGGCCCTAGGGTGTTTCTTTAGTTACTTTAGTAAGATGCAACTAAATGTAGTGGGCCGAAGGCCATTTGGCTGCTATGAGAAATGCTTGCATACACGACGAGAGAACATACCACCAAAAGGTAGGTTGCGTTAGTTCGTTGCGCTCCTGCTCGTACTATAAATTGCGAGCTATGTTGTAGTCACTCTCGCAGTTTCGCAATTCTTCGCAACCAATTAGCAGTTATATTAGAAAGTAGTTCTTGTGCAATACATATGTGTGTGCATACATATACAAATATATATATGTATGTATGTATGTATGTCTATTTATATAATTGTTTATTTTATCTTAATTTTTTATTTCTTGTATTGTACTACCATTGTATGTATGTATGTATGTATATATGTGTGTATATATACATATATAAACATACATATATGTATATGTATATAGACACATATACATATATATACACGTATATGTACATGTACATACATACATATGTTAATATATATACATACACACACACATATATATGCATACATATGTATATATATGTTAATATATATATATATATATATATATATATATATATATATATATATATATATATATACACACATATATATATATACACATACATATGTGTGTGTGTCATATATCGAGGGTTGTGTGATGCTTGTCATCGTAGCACTGGTGCTACCATCAACTTGGCCATCTGCTATGTGTTTCTGCAGCTGTGGATTTGGGAGCACTTCTCTGTTGGGAGTCCAGCCTTCGAGAGGCTAGTGCACTCGTTCACCAAGTTCGCCGACCAGATAGACGGGCCCACTATGGGCTTGCGATGGATTGCTGCTTGTCTGTGCTGGGCCAAGGATAGATCGGCGAGGTGCTATTTGTTGTGGCACAATGAGTTCGAGTCATTGCACGACAGCGACATCACCTAGGCTCTATAGACTGCAAAGTTCATGCTGAGTGTAGCGCCACACGGCTATCCGTGCAATGCCTCCAGAACATCGAGTTATAGGTGATGGCCTGTCATCTGGAGTTCTCATACATGGTGAAGGCTTCCACGCTACGACACGTAATATGATAATTCGGTTTGTACCAGGTCATGCCCCTCTAGACGACAGGTTCCTGCAGTGAGCCATACACCTGTGAGTCAAACTCTATTCGAGTAATGTTTCTACTTTGTATGCCTTCTTTTATGACATCGATGATTTTAGAAATATAGTTAATCGAGGGCAGGTCGGCATGGTACGAACTGGCAACCACTGTAGCAAGAGTGTATGATGGCATAGATAGACAGGGCGCTATTGGATGTAATAACGGAGCAACGTCTGTATGACATTTGGACATACGACGAGTACCTATAGTGGTACGTACCTCGGTGGCATGGCAGACTCACCATTTCTCCACCAGATCACCCGGAGCTGGTCAAGCACGACGACAATCTACAACGCTCGTTCGATCACCAAAGTGCTTTGCGGCGCTATAACACCGTAAGACAGTTGCAAACTCTAATCATTTCATTTATGAAATACATACTAGTCATTACGGAACCTGTTTCATATATCACTTTAGTTTGCGCATCTGAAACTGCCATCTCCACCCCAGACACACCACTGGCCCTGCAGAAAACTTTGAATTACACTCTATCACAAGCTAAAAAAATAATAAACAACTTGAGCTACGACCGTTCGATGGATCACGTCATGCGCATCGGGCACCCAGTGGGGGCACTATGCTCACCCGCTAGGTCATCATGACAAAGTGAGTACAGCTGGCCATCATGACCTACCGAGTCCAGCCGTCGTCATAGTACTACCCGTCAATCATCCATGGGCCAGATCGACGAGGAGGTAACTTATGCACAAACATACATTTTATTTTCTTGTTATACCTTACGGTCAGCAAATATCATGGCGTTCTCCCGCAGTAGGCCCGTCATCGGGATGCATCACTTTTAATCTTCGCACACCCTACATAGACTACCACTCCCCATTGATAATCTTCGCTGTACATTTAGGAGGTATGAGATTCGTATTCAACATTTGGAATATTTATTGTGACTAACATCGTTCTATCTTGCAACCTTTTATTCGACGTGGGGGCAACGACTAGTCCACCGATGACGATATGAGCCTCCCGGCTGCTTCTAGGGAGCGATACACGGTGCCAGGGTTTGCAACTTACGATGCGTAGTGTTTGGAGCGCACGCACAGTTTGGAGACTTGGATGGGCAGAGCTCCTGTGGTTTTGCCGGCATATCATATGGTGAAGGCCAGAGCTTATCCGCACAATAGGGATTTCTAAAGTCCTTCGTTCAGGACTTAATCTCTGGCGGCCCCTAGTTTAGTATGTCTCAGCAGGAGCACATCGACACTTACCAAACCCAGGCTGCTCTAACTCAGCCTATTGGTGCATCGTCGGGCACTCCATAGAGTGAACGGTCTCCGTACCTTCTCAGACCCGACATGCACGCTCTAGACTTGCTGTCCTATCCCACGAGACACGCTCAACGAAAGACAAGGCCACGCCCGCAAAGGCAGACGCGGTGAGGAGATAGTAGTAGCTCAGATGAGTGAGCCATATCATATTCCGTGCAATGCGCTTTTTGTACTGCTATACATTGTTGTCACGACGGAGTCGACGACCATAGCGAGCGAGGAGCACCTGGACGCCTAAGCGACGCGCCGTGCGTAACCAAGCAGCCAGGAGTGAGTTTGCAGGAATGAGCCAAGGAGCGAGCAGCGACTGAGCAAGCCAATCAGCAAGTCTACGACCGGATTTAATTCCCGCCGACTCTCCCGCAGGCCGCGGCATCTCCAGACTCCCGTAGGGCCGCAACATCTCTATCCCCCCGCCGCCGACTCTTCCACAACATCTCCTCCGGCCCTACTCCCGCTGCCTCCTCCGGCCCTTCCCCCGCCACCTCGCCTCCCCCCGTCGCCTCCTCTCCCAGGTGCATCCCCCTCCCCGCTGCCTCCTCCCCCTGCCACCTCCTCCCCTCTCCACCACCTCCTCCCCCCAAGTCGCGGCCTCCTCCCTCCCTGCCGCCTCGTCCCCCGGCCACTTCCTCTCCCCGCCGCCTCCTTTCCCGCAAGTCGCGGCCTCCTCCCTTCAAGTCGAGGCGAGCGTGTATGGCGTCCCTTCCGTGCCGCCTAGGCGACGACGCCTTGATAACCATGCTGCTATATCCCGTGCCATGTACTTCTTGCGTAATTGAATAAAAATTACACCATCACGTCCACTGTGTAAGGATCCTTAAAATATATATATAATTTTTTGAGCTCATTTTGTATATTAAAAAGTCATACAAATAGTTTACGTAAATGAATATTCGAGTAAAATTCAGAACAAAAAATTATGAGCAAAGTACATAATGAAGTACGCTACGTTGGAAAGCTCCACAAAAAAAATTTGTAACTGTTTGTGCTCAATTGATATATCTAAAAAAATTCTATGAGCAGTCCATGTAAATAAATTTTCTAATCATGTAATTAAACTAATTAATTGAACCGTTAATGGCCTGCCACCCTATGGCCACGCGGCAGGCCACCACAGGGCTCTTTCGGCCACATGTTAGCTTCAAGGTATTGCCATCCAGTCTTCGACGGTAAAACAGATATTTTTACTAATTTTGTGTATGTATTGCTATTTTCGTAAATATAACCTCAAAATATATTATAAATACCAAAAAGTCACATCACGCATACAATTATACGTGTACTTCCACTTGACAAGTTCTGTCCTCAAAAGACACCAACCCATCCGTCCATCCATCATCTGCTCCGCTCGTCCTTCCCACCCCCACCAACCAAACCCCCAACCGCCGAGGTCGTTGCGCTGCGCTCCCCCGGCGCCGGAGAACCGATGGCGTTCCACTACCCCGACCACGGGCTCGCGATGGACGCGGCGGCCTCGTCGCCGAACTCTAGCTTCTCCCCCGGCGGCGGCGGCGGGGAGAGGGAGAAGATGGCCATCGCGGCCCACCCGCTGTACGAGCGGCTGCTGGAGGCACACATCGCCTGCCTCCGCGTCGCCACCCCCGTCGACCAGCTCCCCCGCATCGACGCGCAGATCGCCGCCCGCCCGCCTCCCCTCGCCGCCGCCGCTGCAGCCGCTGGCGGGCCCTCCGGTGGCGAGGAGCTCGACCTCTTCATGGTATGTATCGCTCTTTTGAGTCTGGCACTCACGCCTCTACCTGTTTCTGTGTGCTTCGCGAGCGACTGGGTGCTGCAGCTGATTTGCTACGGGGTCGCGAATTGGGATCGGAGGAAACCGGAGTGAAATTGGATAGGTTTGCATTATGTGCAGTACTGGATTTGTGACGTGCATAGAGAGTTTAGGGGTCGTGTGATGCTGCGCATGCGCGCGTCTCTGTTCTATATGCGCTTCTCTGTTCCATTCTGCTTATGTCATAGTAACTTTCCGCCTTTGCTCTGCATAGCTGATTGGATGTCAAAACTGAAACCATATATAATATCTCAGGCTAAGGTTCACACAGTCGCAGTATGCTTCGTAAAGAGGTAGAAGAGTGGACCTTTTTATTCTTATTGCATTAGAAAGCCGGTTTGCACCAAGGTTATTGATGTAGTCTTTTGGAACTTCTATCACGACAGGGATAGTGTTGTATATGCACTTAATCTTTGTGTTCATTGTTAGAAGACCTGTTTGCTTGAAATAATTGTATTATCTATTCATCTCAGGATTAGCGATAACTTTTTGCTAGCTATATTGTTGGTTCAGTGGCCTGCAATGGAAAAATATGCAAACGGGAAGGTGTCTAAATTTTGACCAAAACTATTAATGATGGAAACATAATTGCGGTCCATTGATCTAGTTTTGACTTTTGAGGTGATAAAAAAAATCAAGATGTTGTTGCATGAAATCGCTCTTTTCTGCCAAGGTTGATGATTCACTATTATATGATTTGTGCTGTGTTAATCTCATGTAATGATAGTACCTTTTGTCATCGTGCTGTTTACTGGACAAAATAAGCCCATGCATTGATGATGTTATTGTTTTTATTCAACCTTTGTTGTAGTGCCCTTATGAAGCCACAACCCCTCTGATTATTTTACAATGACTTTATGTTTCCTGATTACAAGTTACTCTTTATCTTGGTATTCTTATTTTTCATGGGTGCAGTCCTGCTTTTCGATTCTAATACACTTCACTTAATTGCAGACACATTACGTGTTGCTCCTTTGCTCATTCAAGGAACAACTTCAACAGCATGTACGTGTTCATGCAATGGAAGCAGTGATGGGTTGCTGGGAGCTTGAACAATCTTTACAAAGTCTGACAGGTAGATCAAAGCTTTTATCTGCTCGTATCAATTCGGCAAGTTGGCAGAAAATTTCAAACATGCACTGCTTACTTTTTGTTATTTCATTACTTGTATTCAGGCAGGCCGATGGCTATAAGTAGTTTCAGTATTAATACCAGTACATCTATAAATGAAAACACCATACAAACTGAAAAAATGGAAAGAACATTTTGAAAAAGTATTTATTTCAGAATTCAGACCAAGAGTATGTTATATGCCTTTTCAATCATCACTTTGTCAAGAATTACTCTGATTAAAATATGCGTTCAAAAAAATTTATGATGTGTGCTATTATAAGATTAGGATTAAGTAAACTCCACCATAGGAGTAATGATGCCTAGCTTACGAGCAGCCATAAGCTATCGGTTCTTACTTAACAATTAACACCCTAGGTATATTTTCATTGTTGTTTGGTTTGGGCTCTACACATGTCAATTTTGATCAGAATCTAAGGCATGTGTGAGGCCTTGTATTCTGCTTGGGCTATCACAGGGCAAACAAGTTCAAGGGCAATTGGTTAAGAGACATGGAGTCATGGATGCCCAGGCATGCACCGGAAAGAAGGGAGGAGTGGTGTTTGGTGACATGAGCAAGAGAGGTGGCTGCACATAGACCTGTTCAAACCTCGGCTGGGTTGGGTTTCGGGCTGGGCTTTCAAAAGCCAAGCCTAATCCTGGCCCGAAGCCCGATTTGTGTGCATCCTATAAACCCGAAGTCTGGCCTGGCCAGAAAAATGTGGCCCGAAGCCCGAATATACAGGCTTTCAGAGTTGCATCGGTGAATTTAACAGAAACATCACCAGAAGAACATTAAAATCAACAACTTAAAAGACTACAGATTACATATGCAAAGGGGTAGCATTCAAGGCTCCAAGCACTTGCACACACGAAAAAGGATAAAAAAAGAAAGAGATGGATCGAGAGAGTTCTGAGTAGAAGAGAGAGCCAGCACATCTTGATGCCTCGGCGCCGTTCGTCTCACCGCCGTGGAAAGGACACTCTCCGCCCACGCTCGCGGATTGCCATCAAACTGGTGCTGCGCAGCTGCTTCCCCATGCAAGGAGGTGGTGGCACACGACCAGGAGGGAGGCGGAGGCAAGTTTGTGGGGAGCGCGGGGAGGAGGATTAGGAGGGAGGTTGACACACACGGGAGGGAGGGGAGGAGACCGAGCGACTGCGACCGAGAGGAGACTAGGGTTGGGGGAATGGGATGGGTTGGGATCTGGTGCCCTCGAGATCTAATCTGTGTATATATAGGGCGGCAGGCTATTGGGCGTCACACTTGTTGGGCCATATGAATCAGAATGACACCACTATACACATATATGTCGGGTCGGACTGGACTTTTTTGGTTGTTCAAAGCAAAGCTCGAGCCCCACCCGAAAAGCACTTCAGGCTGCATATCGAGGCCCGACCCTGATCCGGCCCAGCACGAAAAATCGGGCGGGCTTGGGTCGGGCCACCGGGCTGGGCTGCCCATGAACAGGTTTAGTTGCCCAAATGCACCAAGAGCCTATCTAACTTTATTTGATTCAGGCTTAGAGATTATCACTGGGAAATGATGATAGGAGTTCGAGTTGGAGTGGGATAAGCTGGTGATTCACCAATTTATATGGAGTTTTAGGCAATGGTTTGACTTCACATTTTGCTTGGAATTATATCTTACGTCGAGTATTTACAGAAAAGACTTGTTCCAAAGGTCCGCTAAGATGGTTTGAGTCTTCATGTGCTACATAACTGAATTTCTGGGATCATCTATATTGCTAGTAGAATAGTATGGTGGTAATCGTCAGTGTAAGGGAAAACTGAGTTTTTCTTGTATGGATTGGTCCTGCAGGGGCATCTCCTGGTGAAGGCACTGGAGCAACTATGTCTGATGATGAAGATAACCAGGTGGATAGTGAGACCAACATGTTTGATGGAAATGATGGGTCAGATGGTATGGGCTTTGGTCCCCTGATACTGACCGAGGGTGAACGATCCTTGGTTGAACGTGTACGGCATGAACTGAAGAGTGAGCTTAAGCAGGTAACTTTGCATCCTTTGAAATGCTTCATTCATCATTCAGGTTGCGTCGTTGACTAACCAAAATTCCCTTCCTCTAGGGGTACAAAGAAAAGCTTGTGGACATCAGGGAAGAGATTCTCCGTAAGCGGAGAGCTGGTAAACTTCCTGGAGATACTGCGTCCATATTGAAAGCTTGGTGGCAAGCTCATTCCAAGTGGCCATACCCAACTGTACGTGACACCATGCCAATACTGTTTGCAAGCTTAATTTTGATATTAATTGTGGTTCATGACGAACATTTCTTTCCTAACTCATTCAGGAAGACGACAAGGCTCGCCTGGTGCAGGAAACGGGTTTACAACTGAAGCAGATCAATAATTGGTTCATTAACCAACGCAAGCGGAACTGGCACAGCAACTCAGCATCCTCTGGTGAAAAGACCAAGAAGAAAAGGTATCGTAGAGGAAAACTATATGCATTACCGTTTCCTGACAAGCTCGTGACATTTATGTTTATCGACTCCTCTCTGTTCATGCATGTAAAAAAGAAACGTTACGGGTGATGGCGGCGCGGAGCAATCGTGGTAGATTGCGGTTCAAGATGAAACTAGATGTAAACAATACGTTTCTTGTGAAGAGTGCAGTATACTCTCTCTCTGTCTCTCGCTCTAGAGCAACAAGATCTGAAGACCAACCCATTCACAAGGAAATTTCTGAAACGGTATATTCTTTGGGCGAACAAGTCATCTAAATTTGTAGTTCAATCGTACCAAAGTAAAAGGTGGTAGTGACTTTTGCAGTACAGTACGAGTGTTTGCTAATGTAATTTGTGAATTATGTGTTTGCATAACCGCGGAACCGAAGGAAGCATTATGTGTGCTGTTCGTAATTGTGTACTTTATTTATCATGTAACAATATGTTAGGAAGAGTTTTAAGATTCAGATTGGGTGTACGTTCTCTGGTGTGATGTATGTGTCAGTGTTGCCAGTGCAAGATGTCTTTGGGAAATCATTCTGTTCAAAATGCACTGGAAGGCTAAATAATGCAGTATTGTCCATTCTTTTCAGTTTATTTATAGTTTTCTTCAAACAAATAAACAGACGATTTCTTTGCCGTCGCTTTTTGGAAATGACACTAGACAATCTTTTCGTAGCAGTTTATTGGTATATGATTTGTTCGCACAAGTACTGTGCTTCTGATATACGCTATCAGCTGCAGCCGGTAGGAGTATTGCGTTGGCATGAGTTGGGTGCTGCGTATTACCAATAGGGTACGTACTAATCAGTTTAAACTAAGAAAGGTGTGTTCCAAATCTGCAAATGGTGGCGTGAAGCTGGTATGGCCAGACAGGCTAGTACTGCAATAGCCAACACTGCAACTTGTGCTGCAGAGGTAAGACAAATGATTAAACGAAGGAGGCTTATAGACTGGGTCAAGTAGTGAGCACGTAAAGTCCAACCATGTGGCCTCACCTCAGAATAATCCATCACCAAGTTTCCTTCCATCTTCGCCCCGTTTGTTTGGGTATCGACTTTTGGATTCTAATTTTTAATTTTTTGGCTTTTCTTTCCCCCCATATTTCTCCGTATTATTTGTGATGGGCTAATATATTTTTTATTTTTTTAATTTTTATTATATTAAAAAGCTATCAATAGTTCAATATAAAATAACTTAATTATAATGTAAAATAAATCATAAGATAAAAAAACCCAAATAAACAGCTCCACACGTGACCTCTTGATTTTTCCCCACACGTGGTTTCGCCGAGAAGACTCGAAGCAAACAAAATTTCTTGCTAACTTTCCACGGCCTCTCGGTCACCTCGAAAGCTTTGCCGCGCCCGAATCTAAAGCCCAAGCTGACTAGAATTTAATCGCCAAATCCAACACTCCCATCCCCGTCAAACCAAACAAAGTGATGTTCCTTTTTTCTTTTTAATGAGGTTAACCAAGGAAGCACACATGTATAATGACTGTACTGCCACTAAATCATATCCAAATTTTTGATGCATACATACACCTAAAAAAATCGATTTGTGAAAAACCATGAAAAAGTAATTGATCTCTCGAGCTCAAAGCCTCAAAATCCGATATTAATCACACACATAATCGACATTTTGACATGGATCCGTACGTGCTACACACTAGAAATTTGGACACATATGGCTTGTTTATTCCCCGAAATTCCAAAAATAGCCCCTAGATCACCGGAATTCCAAAACTAGCCCCTTTCCCGACCGCGGAACAGCGGGCGAGCGACACGTGGGCCGGTGGTGCGCCGGGGCCGCACCACCCATCAGTAGCTTGAAGCGGTGGTGCGCCCCCCGGCCGCACCACCCACTGTTCATGCGCGGTGGTGCGGCCCCCGGGCGCACCACCCACCTTTTCCTCCGATAATTGGTGCGCGTCTGCTGCTCTTTCTCCCGCGCGTCGGAGTGATAATTGGTGCTGCTCCTCTCCCGCGCGTTTGCTCCCACCCGTGAGATTCCATGCATGCATACAACATGTGGAACAGTGGTGCACTGTACATCTTTACATCATATCATATCACTTTATGTCATGAGAGAATACGGGAGGCATGCGATAAAATCATCGCTCTCATTCCTCCGTTGCTCTGTTGCTCATTTCCTTCTTCTTCGCTGCGTCTGAGAGAGTGCGTTGCGTCTGAGAGAGTGAGAAAGAGTGAAGAAACTGAAGGTTGAATCGCGGCGCACAGTTAATTACGTGTGCAATTAGGAGTTTGTGCAACTGAGAAAGTTATAGATCGTCTCGTGGGCTTCAAGAGGAGGTATTTTTTTTATGCCACTGTAATTAAAATTTGTTTTGTGTGATTATTAAGTAATTAGGCAAACTCTCAGTTTGTTCGTTTGCAATTAGGAGTTTTTGCAGTTGCGAGAGGTGTAAATCGTCGCGTGGGTTTCAAGACGAGGTAATTTTTTTGTCAAAATATAACTAAAATTTTTTCCATGTGTTTATTACGTAATTAGGCAAACTGACAGTTTTTTCGTTTCACTTAGGAGTTTTTGTAGTTGCGAAAGTTGTAAATCGTCTCGTGGACTTCTAAAAGAGGTATATTATTTTCCCCCGTGTAACTATAAATTTTTTGGACATGTCATTTTAGTTTTAGCAATGTGTTTATTTTGTAGTTAGTGAATGATGTCTTCTTAGTGTAGAAATATAGTATTAGCCTTGTGTAGTTGGTCTGTGCCCATAGTTAACTTAGAAGAGCAAGTGTTATTATTATCATTAATTAGTTAGTAGTCACTATGACTTAAATTTAGGTAAATGACTTTGCATGCAGACCAAGTAGTTGTATTTGGTATTTAGATTGTTATGCAATATTTAGAATGTTATTTTGTACATAGGACTTAAAAGTCGAAAACTAAAAATGTGAAACATAATTAGCTGAAAATACACCAGGCTATTAGATGAAAAATTTTACCAGAAATTTTAGTAATTTCAAACATTATTACAAATAAATAATTTTTATGTTACATGATAAATAATATGCAATGTGTACTGTGTAAAATTTATTTCAAGTATATATGTTGAAAGGTATGCATATCATTATGATAGGTTATTGATGGATTTATATTGTAAAACTGATATTAATAATCACGGTGCCCTGAAAACATGGTGGCCCTGTTGGAAGGGTTCACATAACCTATTATAATTTTTGGAAATCAGTTGTTATATGTAACAACTTATATCATGTTTATATCGGATAAATTTGTGCAAAAGTTACAAAATTATGTACGTTGTATCGGAGTACTGCAGTTAAATTTTTGTAGATTGTGTACTATATTTAAAACTCAAAACAAATAATACACATAAAATGTGCAGTGTTTAATTGTTAAATTCTTTGGTGTGAAGTTATTTTGTACACATATGATGCATAGAGAATTAGTAGTGCAGCGAGAGAATTTTGTGGGCTTTTGTTTTGTTAAATTTCGTTGTGTACTAAGGTATTTTGTGCGGAATAATCATAGGTACCCATGGCTAACATTCAAGACTTACTCGTGTTCTTTGGGAGTGGGCTCAGACGCGATGGGCGTGCGGGCGGGCGTGTCAAATTGTGAACGGTGTGATCCATGCACCGGTTTGAACACCATGACCTGGATGATCTTGGAGGTGTGTCCGTTATGCGTTCGATCGGAGACCGGTCGGAAGAAGTTGCGGATCGAGGCGTTGTATGCTACTCCGGAGATGGGTGGAGAGATTGTGTGGCAACTTATAAAGGTGACCGGTGATGTTGCATGGGCCCGTACATGGAGGTCGTATGCAACCCGTCGCATCGATATCTGGGAGCCAATGGTGTACATTCACTTCGTGGACGGGACGGAGTCATCCGTCGTTGGTGGTTCTAGTGGTTGTGGTGGTGGTGGCGGAGATGAAGCGCCGAGGCTCACCGGGCGGTCATGAAGATGCCAATGCGGAAGAAGATCTCGCGAGCAAGTGGGAGATGGAGGCTGCAGAGGCGTGTGGAGGATTTCCAGCGATCAAGGTGTTGGGAGGTGGTGGGCCGCCCGTGTTGATTGTCACGAGTACCTCGCGGACCATTTGGAAGAAGTTGAAAGTGAGGAGGACGAGGAGGATATGGAAACAGCCAGTTCTGGGGAGGAGGAAGATGACGAGGCTTCAATGGGAGGTGTTGTAGGTGGTGTTGTGACCACGGACGTTTCATACGTCTCCTCCAGACTTGACGACATCGCAGCGGCAAGCCTAGTCCTACCACAGGCAGAGGGTGCGGAGTGGGGGTTCAATGAGGGCGCACTCATTTTAGGGGAGTGCTTTCGCGACAAGAGTGCCGCCCAGCAGGCTATTGCTAGACATGCCGTCGGCATTAGCCGGAACTATCGGGTGTATAGGTCCAACCCGGACACCTACATTGTGAAATGTGTTGACGACTCATGTCCTGGCAAGGTCCGTGCGCAGCGGTTCAAGGGCACAACCTCGGAGTTCCGGATTACGGTGCTGGAAGATCACAGTTGCGAGCTTGCGGCGCCGCTACGTAGGCACCGCAACATGACATCGGCGTATGTTGCGGAGCTTATAAGCCACCTCGTGGTGGCAGATGTGTGTATTTCTCCCAAGTTACTGTTGGCTGAAGTGGCTAACATGGTAGGGTTCGAAGTCAGCTACAAAAAGGTGTGGCGGGCGAAACGGAAGGTGCTAGAGCGTATGTTTGGAACGTACGAGGAGGCGTATGACCTGGTCCCAAGAATGCTTCATCAGATTGCAGAAGCAAACCCAGGAACATACATCAACAAGAAGGAGCGGGTTCATCCCAACCAGGGCCCGAATTGTTATGTCCTTGATAGAGTGTTCTGGTCATTCCGACAGGCGATCGA
The DNA here is from genome assembly GCA_036346265.1 of Melocanna baccifera. NCBI lineage: Eukaryota > Viridiplantae > Streptophyta > Magnoliopsida > Poales > Poaceae > Melocanna > Melocanna baccifera. Next base: position 33,119,880 of record CM070679.1, on the reverse strand, counting down.
AGGGTTCAGGTGGTGCCGTCCAGTGCTAACAATGGATGGGACATTTCTAGCTGACAAGTACAAGGGTACGATCCTCACTGCGGTTGTAGCTGATGCAAACGACCAGTTACTCCCTGTGGCCTTCGCAATTATGGAGAATGAGAACACTGATAGCTGGCTTTGGTTCCTGGTCAATGTGAAGCAGGCCGTGGTGCAAGATCGACCGGATGTGTGTATCATCTCGGACCGCAATGCAGGCTTGTTCTCCGCGTTGCGCGCAATGCAGACCGGTACACAACCCCCGTTCCAGTGGAATGATATGAAGAACCGTTGGTGCATGAGGCATCTCGCGGCGAACTTTCACACAAGGTTCCGTAGCAAAGAACTAATGAAGATATTCAAGAAGCTTTGCATGCAGAACGAAAAGCGGAAGTTTGACTCATTGTGGAGGCTGCTTGATCAGGAGACCAGCAAGCATGGACAACAACCCGCCTGTGGTGAAGCGGCCTTGTGGAGGGGGGTTCTACAAGAGTCAGGGAGTTTACACGGTGGGTTCAGTCGAACGCGTCTGACTTGGCGATGTGGTCCCTGTTACATGACACCGGCGGAGCAAGGTACGAAATCATGACAACAAACCTGTCCGAGGTGTACAACGGTGTGTTGAAAGGTGTTAGATCCCTACCCATCACAGCGGTCGTGGAGGAGACTTGGAACCGTACTGTGGGGTATTTTGTGAACAGAGCCATGATGGCGAGAAAACATCTAGACGAGGGCAAACAATTCTCTGAGGTTTTCCAAGCACATATGGACAAAAAGATAGAGAAGGCTCGTTGCCATAATGCTCGTACCATGGATGGCATTAGAAGAAAATTCGAGATACGCCTTAGACGAGAACTACATGAGGGGTCACACAAGAGGATCGCAAGGTGTCCGCACGATTGATGACAACGCATGTTGCACTGTAAAGCCGCAACTTCTACATAAGCCGTGCTCCCATGTATACGCGGCATGCGCGGTATGGCGCCAGGCACCGACTCCTTACATCTCCAGGTACTTCGATATTCAGCACCTGTATCAAACCTCGAGTACGGAGTTCCATTCGTGACGGGTGGACATGCACTACGAGGAGCTATGGCTAGGTCAAGTGAAGTGGGTGCCCAACGAGGCATTGAAGCATGTCGGCCGAGGAAGACGGCAAAGCCGTCGCATCCACAACGACATGGACGACGATCGGCGTGGGGATCGGCGTCGACGTCCGAGGTGCGATCAGTGCAAGACGATTGGGCACTCGTTGAGGCAGTGCCCAAACAGGCCGACGTCAAGCAATGCTCCGCCGTAGTGAGCTCATAGTTATGCAGTGTTTTTTGCTAGTTGTTTTTATGTGTGTGTTGTACTATAGTCAAGTGATATGTTCTACAATTTTGTATGGGGCTACACTTGTTACAATTCGCTATCGTGCCGTTATGGTGCTATGTTTGTATTTTATGGTGCTATCGCTACACAGGTCATGTTACAATTTTGTATTTTATTTACTTCATCGCATGGGTATGTTGGTACGTATATTTATTTTATATCTTGCTATGTTTGGTACATGTCACTGTCGTTACGTTTGTTCCACATTGTGTTATCGTTTTGGACTAACATTCTTTGCTTCAATGGCAGGACATGGCTTATGAGATGGTAGACCCCCGTTGGGATGAGCACCACCGATGTCAGGCGTGGATATCGGGTGAGGTCCCCCCAGCCTTCATCCTTAGGGGCCCCCGCGAGTACTGGCCTCTGGACGAACGGTACATCCCACTTCTGCGGAACACTGGTCTGCTGCCCATTGCCCTCATGGTAAATGTACCACATGCATTCCAGTTCGATGCGGCGTTGTTGTCCGCACTTGTTGATCGCTGGAGACCGGAGACTCACACCTTCCACTTCCGGTGGGGTGAGATGACGATCACTCTTCAGGATGTGTGCATGATAACTGGACTACCTCTACGTGGTGCTGCAATAGTGCCACCCCGACATCCAGGTGACTGGAAGGAGCTTCTGGGTCAGCGGTTCCCTATCGCGATCCCGCGTAGTGCAGCACGTGTCCCTCTTTCTTGGCTTCGACGGTACATGACCTGCCCCGAGGATGCGCCTGAGGACGTGGTGCGGACTCACTTCTTCGTGTACCTGCTATTCCTCTTTGGGTGGGTCCTATTTCCTACCACCACTGGGGACTCCGTTCACCCTAGCTACATACACCTTGCGGAGTCCTTGGCGTATGCCTTGCCACACCAGGTGCCCGAGTACAGTTGGGGGTCTGCAGTGCTTAGCTCCACATACCGAGGCCTGTGTGATGCCTCGCAGCGTACTGTGGCCGCCGAGCCGGTCCTTGCCGTGTGTTACATTCTACTTCAGTTGTGGTCGTGGGAGCACTTTCCGGTTGGTAGGCCAGACTTTCGCAGTGCCGTACACCCTTATGCCCTCAGTCCACATTTCTATGCCGAGGACCACGACCCCATTCATGGGCCCACAATGGGTAGTCGTTGGACACACACGCAGCTTCGATGGGCTAAGGACAGACCTCGGCGAGTGTACACAGAGTTCCACAACCAGTTGGAGAGTCTCCACGAGAGTGAGATAGTCTTGTTGCCATGGACTATAGAGTTCATTGCGAGGGTGGCCCCGCACGGCCTATCATCTCAGTGCCACCAGGACCAGTCGTACTGGCTGACGACTTGCCACCTCGTCTCTCGCGACCGTCGAGCCGTACAACCCACAACGCGTCATGAGGCAGTTTGGGCTGCACCAGCTGGTTCCACCCCCGTCAGGACGGCCACTTGCCGCAGACTCCCATCGGTATGTATCTTCAAGGTAATTGTGATTACTTTATGTATGCATAGTAATACTAACCGTGTTATGTGTCACCCAAATTGTAGGCAAACGGGGAGAGGACGACAGGAGAATGACTGGACAGCCACACAGCAGCTATGGACAGACTTGTGGCGTGACTACGGGGACACGGAGGTTGTGTACGAGCCACGGGCCTCGACCTCGCGGCGTACGAGTACCTTAAGTGGTATGTTGAAAACACCCGCAGCGAGACTTCGGTCGATGCCACATCGCCGATGGAGGTCGTGCACGAGGTGCGATCAGACAGTCCGCATCGCCACCGAGCTGCACGGAACGACGAAGTGGTAATTGTGTTTACTTTAATAATACATCTCAATACTCGTATGTCGTCGCCATATCTCTTTACGCGTTGTGCACTAAATACTTATTTCACTGCAGTCCGACCGCCTCCATCGTATACATGACGACGCTGCTGACCTTCTGCACGTTGGGCTTCGACGAAATACGGCTCATCGTTGGATGTCTTCAGTCCGCAACATTTTCAACGAGGCGAAGGCTGCGATCAAGACCATCAGCTGCAGCCGGCACAGAGATGAAATCGTCGCACGACACGGTGGGAGGGGACCACATCCAGCTCCACCACCCTCGTCTGGACGTCCGTCGCAATCTAGTGCCCGTCCCAGCTACGCTCGCTCATCATCGGTGCGACTTGGCCACACGGTACGATAATTGCCAACTGTTGTTCATTCACTCTTTTGCCACTTATTTATCGTAGTTCCACCTGTCCTTGCAGCCATCACGACGGGACACCGATTTGCTAGAGCCATCGTCGTCAAGGAGGTACACGCAAGGCGCAACGTCCTCTTCCGGGAGATTGGCCAGGACGGAGAGCGACGCTGACTCGGCCCGGAGATCGGGGGAGCAGTCCCGGCGGCCAAGCTTTGCTCGCTCGTCCTCCACGCGCTTAGGCCCAGCGGTGTGATATTTGCCAACTTTTCGTTTATATACTGCTCACTGCGATAAGTCTCATGCTTCACTTTGTTGCAGCGCTTGGCACAGGATAGCAGTTTCATGCAGCCGTCGGGGTCCCGGAGGGCGACACCACAACCAATGCTCCATTCGGGCCTACAAGAGCTCCCTATTGAAAGTGACACCGACTCGGCACAGCAGCAGGCCGAGACACCGCCTCCATGCGATTATGGCCGTCAGACAAGCGTGCATGGAAGTTTTGGTCATATGTATGAGACGACGTCGAAGGGTACACCGCACAGAGTACATGCACGACTTACTGCCGTATACTTGATGCGATATAATGTCCAACACATAATATATATGTACGCCCGGACGCACTAACACATACTGTAAATGAATGCAGGGTCACGCGGAACAACTCGGACACGAAGGCCAGGGTCCTTCGTCTTCATTGCCGAATACGCAGGTACATGACTTACTACAGTACTCAGCACTATAAATGTCGCGGTGTTTGTACTAATCAACCTTTGATATGTGCACAGGACATAGACCCGACTGCGACCGAATGGCTAAGCGCCGTTTTCGGCAATACATCGCAGCCCTCCACGGAGTTCTTGGCAACACCGCAGGCCTCACAGTACGACCTTCGAGACGTACGAAATGCGCCAGACAGGCTCACATACTCTCATGACCACTTACGTCGGCAAAGGAAGTGGCCACCACCTCCAACATAATTTTTTTGCATTGTATTGAAACTAAAACGGGATGTAGTACATGGAAATAGACTTGCACCGCAGATGGAATTCACATAGCGCACAAAGTTTATTTAGCATGCATTACACATACATATAATAACTCTCCAGCAGGAGAAGACTCGCTAACAACAAACACAAGATACAACATAGCATGAAACATTACGAACATAGACGATAATAACCTCCAGCTCGACATATTCACACTAAAAATGAACACAACACAATAAAGAAAATACCACACAATATTACGTTTATCTTCCACTCCAGTGTATCGAAACGACGCCCCATCTCCTGGAAACGACGTCGCATCTCCACGAGGTCGCTATCCCCCACGACGACTCTCTCACGACGAACATTATCTGTACTAGTGCCCATTTCATCCTCTCACACCCAGAAGCGACAACCGCCCGGGCCGTCCTGCACTTCATGAGAAGAAGATTATGAAATGTACCTACACGATTTGAACGAATACGAAACAATCGTCCTCACCGAGTGAAAGGGGCACTTGTAGTAATGCCGCCCAGGATTCGCAGCCGTGTGTGAGGTCTTACGTCTCACTACCGCGTTGCATTGTGGGCAAATTACGGAGGGTGCCGATGAAGAGGTGCTGAGATGACTCATTTTGTCGTCCGGGGGAGTGAGCACGAAAGAAAGCTACAACTAACTCAGGAGGTGAGGGAGAGCAATGCAGGGGACTAGGTGAGGAATGCCTCCCTCTTATAGGCTCGGTGGGGGGCCTTCACTCAGAAAAGACGAAAGACGACAGCTTTGTAAAAGATCACTTTGCGTGATGAAATGGAAAAAGCAAACGACTTTGCGCGATGACATGATAAAAGTGGTCGATTCTGCAGACATACATGACAAGAGCGGTCAGCTTTGGGCACTGACATGACAAAAGAGGGCAGCTGTACGCAGTGACAAGATGCAAGAGGACATCTTTATGCAGCGATAAGACGAGACAACCTGGCTTTGCATGGTGACATGAACACATTGGCAGTTTTGTGCATCGACAGGATACGAACACACCAAATAAAATAAAATAAAACACGCCGAATACAAGGTACACCCACACCTCGTTGCCTACATGCCAAACGAGCCTCGTGGCACCCACGTGGAGTATTGCTGAGGTGGACGCCTCGGACGTGGCTGGGCATCGTTGTAGTGGCACGCACATATACAGCTAGGGTTCGCACAGCAACATCCGGGATCGTACGAGCTTCCTATGTTCACGACCTCCTCGTTGCCCCGCTCGCGTTGCATCTGCTGGCGGAGGTCGTTGTTCTCCTCGTTGAGAGTCTCGATTCGCTCCTCCAACTCAAATATTCTCTCCCATAATGTATTCACGTACACGGCAAGATACCGTTCATGAGGCGGGTCGATCCAGCGTGAGAAGACGCATTTCGCCATCTGCGGGAAAGAACGGTTCACAAGGAGGTTCCATATGTAGTAATGAAAATTGTACTATTAGCAATTTCTACCCCTGAGTGTGGGCATCGGAAGAAACGTCGCCCGCCATCGACTGGGCCATCCAAGACCTGCACGACCGCATCCTCGTTGTGTCTGCATTTTCGCCATGCGGGTTGAGCACGCCGGCTTGGTATCAGGCGGTAGTTTGAATCGAAGTTGTCCCTCCTTTCCAAGGGAAGTTCTTCCTTTGGTGACCCATAATCAACTGGACCCTCGACTTCCGACATGGTATATTTCTGCACGACGGAGAAGGAGCTGGGGCTTCGTTCGGTTTAAATAGGTCTCCACGTAGGGGCCGGGGGAGGTGTCATCTTGTCATTTCATGGCTTGTTTATTTTTTCTGCGCGTGCCCACCCAACCGAGTGAGGGCTACCCACTGCAAAGGTTGGACTAGGCCACCTTTGTGCATCGACATGACCACAGACTGCAAAGATAGGACAGCGCACCTTTTTTGCAGTAAGGGGAAGCGCTGTCAGCTTTACGCAGCGAGTAGACATGGAGTACGGCAGACTTGGCGGCTTTATGCAGTGAGCGATATGGGTTGCCTGCTTTAAGCAGCGACAAGACTGGACGGTCCGGCTTTGGGCGATGTGATAAAGACATGAGTAGATAGCTTTTCGCAGTCAGCGAAAGATTAGCCTGCTTTTCGCAGCGACAAGACAATACGAGCCAGCTTTGCACAGTGACAACCCAAGCCGCGCAGCCTTCTGCAGTGACAGGCCAAGACATGACGCGACGGGACGAGGGTGGCCAGCTCTGCACAGTTTCATTAATTCCCGGACCATCTTTTTGCAGCGTGAAGTAACCTCTCCATACCATCCCCTAATCATACATAAGGAGGTGTAGGGGATTGGGAAGAAAGCACTACAAAGATCCAAACCCTCACTTTCAAGATGGACAAGAAGCAGAAGGCCCAGTGGGAGAAGATGCAGAAGCAATGGAAGGATACTCGCGACATAGCAAGAGCTGCGGCGGCCCGCGACGAACGGGTGAGGGCAGCTGCGGCGCGGGCCCAAGCAGCGGTGCGTGCAAGGACGACAGCTCCCCGAGAAGATATCCCGCGTTGCACCGACCCCATCCCGGCGGTTCCAACAGAGCGTTCGCCGCAAGACCCGCCAGAGGGGGAGATGCCACCCCTCTGTTGGTGTCAAGACCTATGTAAGTTCTTCAAGTCGAAGCACCCGCTCAGCTTGGGTATGCGCTACTGGGGTTGCGCAAACTACTCAAGCGACTATCCCGACCGACGTTGGGACACAAGAACCTATCGACAGCCGGTAACAACCACTTACAGTGTGTTTCTCCCCACTACTTCTCTCTTCATGTACGCACTAACATTTCTTGTGTACTCGAAGTCCCCGGAACCGCTGTGCGGGTATCGCAAGTGGATCGATCTAGAGATCCACCCATACGACCAGTGGACTCTCGACTTCCAGCAGTGGGCTGACAGAAGGGCATCAGAGACTCGCGAGGCGGAGCGCCGGATCGACGAGCAGCCGACCGATATCGCCGGAGACGCAAGCTCATTCCGAGGCGTGCACGCGTAGACAGCGCGAAGCTCGCGAAAGGGAGCGCGAAAGGAAGAGGGAACTAGCGGCCAAGGCAAAAGAGGCAGCCGAGGAGTTCGACGCAGAGGTCGTTAGGAAGGGAAAATGGCCCCGGTCCACGCAGTAGGTGGGGCTATTCCGCGCTGGTCTGGTGAATGGCCCCGGTTATTAGGTGTGTGTGTGTTTGGGTTTGTTTTCGTCCGCATAACAACGCGCACATGTATCGTAGGAGTATGTCGGTTTATTTTCTATCGTGCTACGCATGTAACCAAACTTTGTGTGCTATGTTATTTCCATGTTTATCACTTAGCATCCCATTCAATTCCATATGTTCAATATTTTTTTATGACGACATTAAGATGAATGATTTAGTATCAATCTCCATATGTTCAATATGTTTCAAATATCTTTTTACGTTTCAGTTATAATACAACGTAGTAGTACCAAATTCGAAAACACAAATTCACATCAAATCAATATTTGGTCCGTTATGTATTTGTAGGCAATCTTTACATGCACATACGCATTATAAGCCAATGTGTCATACAGTGCGTATGTGTACATACAAATCCACATATGATGCATGCTTCATTGTAGTGTACATAATGTCGTGGTACGAGGCATGTGTAGGTACGAGGCAGCTTTGCCCAGTGACTCGACAAAACGGGCCAGCTTTCCGCAGTGACATTACAAAAGAGTCCAGCTTTCCGCAGTGACATGACAAAAGAGTAAAATTTGCAGGCTCTGACAAGCCTTCATAGGGACATTTATTGCTACACTGCTATCCTGAGTATCCTCAAAAGCTTCCCATGTCGTCCTCTCCATGGACTATGCCCACTGCACCAGATAACCTGCCTACATAAAGGCCTCCTATGTCTTCCATACCACATCTCCTCCTCAAGCCATCACAAAATCCTACTACACAACAATGTCTTCCTGGAGGTCCGACTCATTTGGAGTGCCGGAGTGGCATGACCGGCCGAAGTGCCATTGCGGATTTAGGACGATGTTGCAAGTCTGGACGGATCGAGTACAACGAGCCAAATACGGCCGTAGGTTCTTCAAGTGTCCAGACCTCGATGACGACTTCGTGGTAACAACGACAACTGAATCATTTGTTTCTCGTTATCGTTTTTCAACTTGATCCATGACATCTACCACGCCACACATAGGCTTGCACATTCATCGAATGGGTGGATCGGTGTCGCCGGCATGGCCAAATAACCGGGCGATGCGGTGGAAAACAAAGGACAATACTTTGTCAAGATGACTCGAGCTCGCGAGGTGGAACAGCGGATGCGGCTTGAGCAAGAGCGCCGCGTGAGAGTGGACCAAATCCGTCTGAAGGGCAAGGAGGATGAGCTGCAAAGGAGGCGGGAGCAGTTAAGTCTGCGTGAGGCAGCCATCAAGCGTCAGGAGGAAGAGCTTCAAGCTCGTGAGGCAGCTCTCAAGACCAAGAGTGACAGGAAGAAGGATGCAGCGGAGCCATCTTCAAGGCGCGACAAAAAGGGAAAACATCCACGCTACACCCAGTAGACGAAATGTAATAGACCCAGCAAGTTATTTTCCCTAAGGCATGCATGTTAGGACTAGTGGTGGAGAGTTCCACACATGCCACATGCCAATGGTCACATCACTTACCACTTTATGTATCGAATCGTTCCTAAAAAAATTTACCCAATTTTTTTATGCATCTACAACTTACATTGAACATAAACTTCTATTACACCTTTATCTTATTTTCCCGCAGTTTATAATTACAAAATTGACAAAACATACAAACATCACGCGGATTGCAAACCCTTAAAACAAACCAAACCTAAAAGTCACTTACCACTTTATATATCGATCGTTCTACGCACAATCGTTCCTAAAAAAAATTACCATCATTTTTTATGCATCTACAATGAGCCAATCAACATAAACTTGTTTTACAATTTTAACAGATTTTTTTCTGTTTCACAACTACAAAATTATCAAAACTTATAATCATTACAGTTCCTGCACTCATTCCCACGTGTTCAATATCACTTTCATTCATTTCGTCCAATTGTTCATATCACATTTGTGCTCAAAAAAATTTTCATTAAATTGCTTCTAATAAAACAACATACCATGATTGAAATTTGTTATTGCCACTTCAACACATTTTTCACGGTTGGCAATATATGAAAATCACAAATACACTAATCGTTACTTCACACAAATTTCGTTCATACTCTACCAAACAATATTTTAAATTTTCAAAATTGCACAAAAATTAACACAACTATTACAGTGGACTCCACTTCAAATTTATATTTTTCCACTCATTTTATATATGCACATAATTTTTTTTAAATAATTACTTTATATATATATAAGTAAATATATATTTTGGGTGGAGAATGCATTTCAGGAGAGAGGAATAGCAAAAACTGGATGATAATGGGGTGGTGCGCCCGGGGGCCGCACCATCGCGCATGAACAGTGGGTGGTGCGGCGGGGCGCACCACCGGTCAGCGCTTCTGATGGGTGGTGCGGCCCGGCGCACCACCGGCCCACGTGTCGCTCGCCCGTTGTTCCGCGGTCGGGAAGGGGGCTAGTTTTGGAATTCCGGTGATCTAGGGGCTATTTTTGGAATTTCGGGGAATAAACAAGCCATATGTGTCCAAATTTCTACACACTAGAGAAAACCATTGATTCTTGATCCGTACATGCTGCTGCTGCTATCAGTAACACACGACGAACTGGGGGGGGATGCACGAGCGCATGCAGTTGCACACGCACATTACGACGTCCGAGCAACTAATCAAGGCTACGCGACCGCAACGGGCCGTCGGCGTAGTCGCAGCTCGCGCCTGCGTCCGCGGTGGCGGGGAGGGCGGCAGCCACGACCAGAAGTTCTGGTAGACGAGGCCGTCGGCGTGGTCCCCCGCGTCGCCGTCTTCCCCTTGTCGGGTTAAGCGCGCGGTGAGGGGTCGTCACGAGGTCCGAGCTCCCGACGCCGCGTGCCGCCGCCATCGCACCGTGCGCCGGTCGCCGCCCCGCCGAGCCGGCAAAGAAGCAGGCCGTGGCCCTCGATGCGTGCGCCGCAGCGAGGTCGACGTCGACGAGGAATCCATCTCCATGGGAAGCAGATTTACACGGCGAGATTAAGGCCGCGCTCCACACGGCTGTAGCGATGAGCGTTGGCGATGGCTCGGCTTACAGAGTCCTGTAGCAGTTTGGTTTTTTTGGTTATTTTATGTTTTATTATCTTTTCGTATTTTTTTACATTGTCTGTGATAGATTAACATGTTATTTTTATTTTTATATATTTTTAAATTTAATTATACCTAATAAACTAACTCAGTTACAGTAAAAAAATCAGCCAACTACAGTAAAATTTCAGCTAAAAACTATCGCTATTCCGAACGCCCTTTAAGATAGTGCTCGCTAGAGCTTTTGGTTCTTTTCCTGCAACTACTGTTAGCTTTTTTTAATATATTAAAAAATTAAAAAATCAGCTGCCGCTAATGAGCAGGGCGTAAGAGCGGATGTGGGGGTGATTAAGGGGGTGATCGGAATAGCGATGGCTTTTGGCTTTTAGCTGAAAAAATACTGTAGCTGGCTGAAAAAACACTGTAGCTGAGTTAGTGGATAGTGTAGTGAATAGTGAAAAAAAAGCTGAAGCTAGAAACTGAAGATTTTAGAAGCCGAAACGATCACCCCCTAAGTTGTAGGAGGTGTGGGGAAAAGACGGACAAGGACATGGCGGGAGGCGACAGCGTGGAGGGGAAGTCGATGCAGGGGCAGTCTGGGGATTCCGTGGGCAGATTTTTGTTTTTGGATGGTGACCGGGTGGCCGCATTTGGCGGGGCAAATGTATAGATTTTAAGCTGCAGTGAAACAGTGGTAAATACCTATCGCAATTGGCAGCAAAATCTTTATCCGATGTACCCTCACCCACCCTGGTTTACTGTTGGCTACACCATTAGCGTAGGGAGTTTGAAAATGAGTGCACTCGCCGATTGTCCTAAAAACGATAAAGGTCGCAATGGTTTCACAAAGTCTGTTTATATTAGTTTATCTTTCTATTTTCTATTTAGAGAAGTCAAAAAATAATATAATACTTGACTTTTTAAAATAGTTTTTTTTCACTTCTTTCGCTCCCATCTGCTTTAGAATAAAACAGAGGATCACAAATACACCATACACTGTATTCCTCTTGCTCCTATCTCACTCACACATTTCTCTTTCACTTTTTCAACTACCGATCTCCTTCTTTTAGAAACCACTACTATTTATTTTTGACCGAAAATCATCTGTCGTAGCTAAAAGTCACCAGACCTTTAGTAGCTAACTTTATTTGAGAAGCCTTGCAAACCGCAACGCATGTCATCCCGCTCCAAACAACCTCAGTTTTTGGCTTATGGTTTTTGTTTTTTATGATTTTTAGGCTTTTTTACCTTTTCTTTTTTCTCCTTATTGCTTTGCATTGTTTGTGCTAATATAATTTTTTTACTTTTATTTAATTACACAGAATAAACCACAACAATTACAATGCAAAATAAAATATAAGCTCTTGTTATAAGCCACTAGAAGCGCCCTAAGCAATTTCGACATCTGCCTCTGACCAAGGAGCCTGCAATGAGCTATACTAAACATCGTGAGAGTTAGGGGTGAAAACCGATCGAATAGTGCTTAAGCCACATTCGTATTCGTATTTGTAAATGAATACGAATATGAATTCAAATATTCTCGAATACGAATCGATTATTGTAACGAATACAAATTAAATATCTACTCAATCCGATCGGATCTAGATATCCTCATAATTTACGTAGTATGAAAACATTAATGATATTTTATCGTTATACAATGATACTTAGGGCCTATTCTTTTTGGCTGCGGCTTATGATTTTTTGCTGAAATTTTTGAATTTTAGCTGTTTGCGACAGAGATTACGGAGAGAGAGATACTCGCTTGCGATTTTGGATGATACAGATGTTGAGCTTTTAACGTGTACTATAATTAACTTGTAGACTCTATCTTAAAAAAATACTCCGTTTGAAAGTTAGGTACTGTAGCAAAAACCAAAAACCATTTTAAGAAGCTGAAAAGAACAAGCCATTAATTATTCTAATTCATTTACTTTACTTAAAGGAACATAAATTCGTATTTAATTAAAAAATTTGTCTAACTAATTAGTCGAATTGTAATAAAATATATATATTGCTACATCAAATATAAATACAAATAGTATAAACAAAATAATATTTTAAATAGTAAATATCTATACTATATTCGTATCCATAAAATAACTAATCAGACGCGCGAGGTCCAAGCCTAGGTAGAGCGGCCTAACAGGGATGAATGCGGCCGAGCTGTGCGGAGCACATATATACATGGCACAGGCCGTCTCGAGTACATCGGACGGCCTAGCCGCTTACGGGTGGGCCGAAGCAGCGGCCATCGCTGCGCGTCCGCACCTCGCAGTCCAACTGAGACAGGTGCGGCCCAGGGCCCGCCGGCTTGCGCGTTCGATGGAGAGAGAGCCCAGCAAACGCGGATTTTCGCGTGCGCGGGCGTGGACTAACAAGTGGAGTCGCGAGCGGCGAGACGAATGGCGCGCGGCCGAGGCAAACGGGTGGCGGAAGGCGGAGACGGCCGGCCGGCCGACGCGGCCCGGATCAGGTCAAGCAGAATCGGTGAATGACAGGGGCAACATTCTGTCATGAACATGATGGACCATTTTCTCTCCTGCGATTTAGGAGTATAATACTAAAATGTAGCTTAAGGAAGCATCACGGCAGAGAACTATCGCAGAACAGTGTAGCAAAGTCAATGCATGTAACGTGAACGCACATGGATCGCCGCTATTATTCTGAGTCTGACGCATCAACCGTTACGCGTCGTAACGACTCTGAATCGGTGCTTAATATGTAATTGTATACATATATACATGGCTACGTACATACGTAATTGGCTGTTGATGTGGGAGAGCAGAAAGTCAGCAACTAATCTTCTTTGATAAAAGGTTCATGGTAATCTGCGATTGTTTAGTGCAGTTTGACGCGAAACGTAACATACAGTATTCTAATTGCTCCGATGTTAACCGACCACGCGAAATTAGGCGCAACCAGAGGGTGTGGATCGTCCGCGCTGGCTCTTCGCGCACGTACTTTATGTGAGATACTCTTCGTATCGTACAATTCTCTCCACAGATACAACTTTACGCTTTAAACTTGTTTTTTCCAAAGAACTTTGTATTTTTTTTAGGGGGAAGTTATTGTGTTAGTACTTAGGGTCTTCTTATTTGGGCTATTTTATAACTTATTTTGTATAGTAACTGATTTATTTTGCATTGTTACTGTTAGTATTTTTTGACGTAATTAAATTTAAAAATTTAAAAATAGAAAAAATAGAAACCAAAAAAATGTAAAGGAATATAAGGGAACAAAGAAAAGGCAAAACAGCCCAAAAAAAATTCAAAAAAACGAAATTAAGGAATAGTGAACAAGAAACCAAAAGTTAGAAGCTGCATTCGAAACAAGCGAGGCCTTTAAGAGCATGTGTATTTCTAGGTGCTAAAGCAATACTAGATATGAGAGAAATTTCTTTGCACCAAGTCAATGGAGGAAGAAGTAGGCACTAAGCCTAGATTGTATATATGGAAGTATTGGAAGCTGGTGCGAAGGTCAGAAAAGTTGAACCTTTTTTAGCTAAACATTTGACTTTAGCATATATAAATAATGCTAAGAGTTAGAGTAAAAATAGTTAACAGATCTTTGTGGAGAGAGGTGACATATCCACTTTAACGTTTACTTTTGATGTTAAGGGATTTACATGGTCTAATAATAGGTTGTTAAATAACAGCAACACCTCCTTCGTCAAAGGAAAAAAGAACCATCGCCAGGTTCGGAATAGCACATTTTACCGGTAGCTTAACTCAGCACTGAAGACTGCATCATGCACTAACACGGGCTACTTTCAAGGAGGAAAGGATGGGTGGATTTGAAACCACTTTATGGACGGTGCTACAGTAATTGGATCTATTTTTAATTTTGACTTATAGTTTGTAGCTGCGATTTATAGCTTTTGAGTTATTTGTTAGAGAGAGTATGGCGTAACAGAAATTTGTATACGATTTTAGCCGATAAATATGAAGTCGCTATAGTACATACTACCATCAATTTGTAGACCTTATCTTAAAAAAATACTTCATTTGAAACTTAGTTATTGTAAAAAAGTTGAAAAACAATTTTTAGATGCTAAAAAGAAGAGGTCTACTAACTTTCAAACGGTGCGTTTTTTCGAGATGGAGTCTACTGGTCAATTGCAGTATACAATGTACCGATTTCAGCTATACCGTCTACAATCGTATACAACTATTTGCCTTTTCGTAATATCTCTTATGGACAATCAGAATTTAAAAATCATAAATCAAAAAATATAAAACACATCCCAAAAGAACCACTCCATATCTTTCCCACCTGAATCACACGCTACAACAAAGAAACAAACAAATAAGCCATGCATGCATCACAAATTCCGGAAGGCAATCGCCGCAAGGCATGGATTTTAGCACTTTTCGTGGCCTTACAACTTTCAGATGGCAATCTCGACCGTTCAAATGGCGCCGCACACGAAGATCCATTCCACGCGGACGTGCACTGCATTTTGTGTCAGTCTTGAATTTCCAGCTGGTTGACTGAATTTCACAGCAGAGCAAACGATATCATGTTTGTTTGTGTCCAAATCTCCAAGCAAACGAACCAACAAAAAACCCTCAGGATTTCATGCCCAACAGTTCCGGCACATCCTCCGTTCTCGTCGTTTAAACTTGTAGCTAGATTGACGCCGTATTGACCAACCGCTTCGCCCATGCCGTGATCATGGCGGCGTCTCGTGCAACTCCTCTCGTCCTAATCTTCTTCGTCTTCGCGTCCTTGTTCGCCGACAATGCATCAGGTAATGAATGATCTTATGCTTTCCTTTGTTCCATCGATCGCACGTACCGGATCTTTCGATGCGTCGGAAGGTGTGTGTAAATTTAATGAGATCATCTGCAGCGGCGGCGGCGGCGGCGGCCGGCGCGAACTCGTCCTTCGTGCTCGCGGCGGCGCAGATGCAGCGGAAGGATCCTCTCAGAGGGTTGAGGTACTACACCGGCGGCTGGAACATCAGCAACGAGCACTACTGGGCCGTGAGTTCTTCTTGATCCATTCTTGCCCTTCTTTGCCTCTCCACTCTCCCTGTAATCGGTTATCACCATTCCTTGATTTTGTTGTTGTTTATGTGGTACAATCTGCAGTCGGTCGGCTTCAGCGCGGCGTCGATCTTCGCCGCGGCCGGAATCTGGTTCGCCGTGTTCGGCATTGCCCTGTTCCTCGCCGGCTGCTGCTACTGCTGCTGCCCCGGCCGCAGCGGCTCCTACTCCTGCGCGGCCTTGGTCATCTCGCTTGTGCTCCTCCTCGTCTTCACGGCCGCCGCCGCGTAAATTTCCCGATCACCTCGCCGCTACCGTTTCCTCCCACTGCCGTTCCCAAGTAATTAACCGGTCTCTCGCCGCGTGCGCTCTGCAGCGTCGGATGCGCCGTTCTGTACGACGGGCAGGGGCGTTTCCACGGCAGCACGACGGCGACGGTGGACTACGTGGTGAGGCAGTCCGGCGACACGGTGGCCAACCTGAGGAGCTTCTCCAGCTTCCTGGAGACGGCGAAGGCGGCCGGCGTGGGGCCGGTCTCGTTGCCCGCCGGCGTCAAGGGGAGGATCGACGAGGTCGTGCGCAAGGTGAGCTCGGCCTCCGACGAGCTCGCGGCCCGCACGTCGAGCAACTCCACCAAGATCCGAGCCGCCTTGGAGACAATGTACGTTTGCTTCTTGGCTAAATGAAAGTTACAAGGAACTAATTACTCCTAATTAATTTGTTATCACATTTGCAGAAGGAAGATTCTGATTG
Organism: Melocanna baccifera; assembly: GCA_036346265.1. NCBI lineage: Eukaryota > Viridiplantae > Streptophyta > Magnoliopsida > Poales > Poaceae > Melocanna > Melocanna baccifera. Next base: position 33,103,405 of record CM070679.1, on the reverse strand, counting down.
TTCTTGCAGCTGTGATGCTAATCCTTGCTTTTGCTGGTCTTGGTGAGCACTGATCACTAAACCTCAACTTTTTATAGTCTACTCCATGGAAATGCTACTATGAAACTACACTGTATGTGTTGCACCCAAATCTCCTTTGCTTACAATTACAATGATTTTGCATTGCCTTCTTGCAGTGTTTTCGTTGTGTGGATTGGAGTCGCTTGTCTACGTGTAAGCACAGACACATAAGCTGAATCAGAGTTGATCTAATATAATCCAGCTGTAGTTTGAGACTTCGGTGCTAAGCCAAGATGTACATGCATGCAGGTTGGTGTTTCTTGGGTGGATTCTGGTTGCAGCAACATTTGTACTGTGCGGTACTTTTCTTCTCCTGCACAAGTAAGTGCATCACTGCTGGTACATGTTGCTTACAAGCTATAATACTAGTTTGGTTGCAGAGGAGAGCAGAAAGCACTATAGACCTCACTTATATTGGTTTAAAGTCAGTTTCTACTTCTGACTTCTACTATTTTTTACTATTCAGTAATTTTATCTTTTTTTGGGTTTTTTAGATTTTTTGACCCGTGATGGGTTAACATATTTTTTCTATTTTTAAATTTTTTAAATTTAATTATACTAAATAAGTCAACTTAGGTACAGTAATAAATAAATTAACTATAGTAAAAAAAATTATAAACTATCGTTATTCTGAACTCTCACTAAACTTGGTCACCAAGCTAGTTTGGTTGCAGTGCAGAGCCGAGAGCAAGCTTGGTCACCTACCTGCACTCTATGCTCTGAAATATCTAACTGTGCTTCACACATGGTCACATTATTTTTCCTGGGAGAACAAGGACGACGCACGCACACGTGTATCGCACTCATATCACACACGTTTATGTTTACTATACATGTTTGCTTTATTGAATTAGAATATATACATATCCGTTTTGTGAGAAAGCGTGTGTTCACTCTCCCTGTGATCTTAGATCTTGGTGACACGTGGCCACATAACTCATGCCAGTCTACTACTGTAATAAAACCTGTTCCATGTTGCAGCGTGGTCGGGGACACCTGCGTGGCCATGGGCGAGTGGGTGCGGCACCCTGAGGAGCACACGGCGTTGGACGACATCCTCCCGTGCGTCGACACCGCGGCCGCGACGGAGGCGCTGGACCGGAGCAAGGAGGTGAACTACCAGCTCGTGGCCGTGCTCAACGGCGTGATCTCGAACGTGTCCAACCGCGACTTCCCGCCCCAGGCCGCCCCGCTCTACTTCAACCAGTCCGGCCCGCCGGTTCCACTGCTCTGCAACCCCTACACGCCGGACCTCCGCAGCCGCACCTGCGCCCCCGGGGAGGTCGGCCTCGATAGCGCGGAGAAGGCATGGCTGGGGTACGTGTGCCGCACCAGCGTCGTGTCGGGGGGGTCGGAGGTGTGCGCGACCGCCGGCCGCGTCACGCCGTCGATGTACGCGCAGCTGGCCGGCGCGGCGAACGTGAGCTACGGGCTGTACCACTACGGGCCGATCCTCGCCGACCTGGCCGACTGCGCGTTCGTCCGCCGGACGTTCCAGTCCATCAGCGAGGACCACTGCCCCGGGCTCTGCAGGTACAGCAGTCAGGTGTACCGAGGCTTGCTCGCCGTCGCGGTCGGCGTGTTGCTGTCGGTGGTGCTGTGGGTCGTGCACTCGAGGGAGAGGCGGAAGAGGAGCGACGCCATGGAGCTCATGGCTTCGTCGCCGCCGCCATACAAGTTTCCTGTGGAGGAGAAGGCGCTCTTGAAAAGCCCGAGAAGGCCGTACATGTGAATGTACCCCAGCTTGGGAAGGTGTTAGCATCCAACAGAGGAGGCTATACTTGTAGCCTGCATGACTGCATTGGTGTTTATATGTAAGCAAAGCACTAATTAAGCATTTAGCAAATTGAAATGTTTCGACGCCACTTGGATAACTCTGTCTCTATAGCTCCAAATGCATGTAATGGGGTGGTTTGATGAGCATACATATCATCACCCCATGTACTGGAACCCCAAGGAAATTCTCTACAGATGTTTCATGGAATGGGAAAACAAGAGAAGCATTTTCATCTCTTGAAAAATTGATCTTGACACGGAAGCTGGTAATGCAAATCACACAATCTTCTCTGAGACTGAGGCTATGTGCACATGATTCATACGTCTAAGTTCTGCGTACTTTACACGGCCGTCTGTCCTCCTCGAATTTTGATTTCTTCTTATCCTTTCATTTGGATAAACAAGACAAGACACCATTTTTTTTTGTAGGATCTCTCCCTTTCTGTTTACCCTCTTTATCCTTTTGCGTCTCCAAACGAGTAGGCAGTTAACACGCAACCACAAGAACATTTCTGACCAAATTGCCCCGAGCGCATGCATGAGATGCATTCTTAACCTACAGTGACATGAAGTCACACTATGCACAAGCGATAGATAGCCACACTACCACCTTCTTACCAAACCTCTCGCTGGTTACCCCAACCAACATCTCACCCATGGCCACCGTGAACTCTTCTTCTCCTTGTTCCGAGACCGGTGCGCCGGCCGAGTACTGCCTGTGCGCGTCGACGACACACCCGGGCTCGTTCGGGTGCAGGTTGCATCGGCCGATGGCAGCGAAGGCGACACCGTCGGAGTCAGAGGAGGAGACGAAGGAAGCTGTGGCAGTGGAGGCAACGGCGGCCGCGCGTGCATTCCTCGCACGCGTGACGCAAAAGTCGAGGCAGGATGTTGATAGGGGCACGAGTTTTCAGCCCAGGCCTTCAAGACTGGCCTGGGAATCATGTAAGTAGACTGTAGACCCGGCAGAGCATGTTTGTGTTGGAAGCGATCCAATCGTCGTGCCAGAAGAGCTGCCGTCGCCGAGTGAGTCGGATGGAAGTCCAACATGCCTCGTAAGCATTTTTCATCTGTCCGCTGCAACCACATCCGTCCAAGTCGTAGCGCACACCCCAGCAGCTTGAGGCCAAGAATGCCGAGGAGGCCTCCGTATTCAACTGGGTGGCACGCCGTGAGTCTCCGAATTATCGATCGCCCGCGCTTGTCTATGGCCTTGATTACGCAATCCGGCAGGTCCAGAGCTATAGCATGGTAGATTGAAATGGAAGGTAAGGGCCTTTTCTTTTCGCTTTCTAAAAGTTGCTTTTAGACAGTAACTAGCTTTTAAACGAAGTATTTTTTTTAAAGCAGGGTACAAATTGATTGTAGTTTATACTACAACGACTTCATTTATATCGGCTAAAATCGTACACGAGTCTCTATCTCTCTATACTCTTTCTCGCGAATAGCCATAAGTCACAGCCAAAAGCCACAGTTCAAATGAACATGCCCAAGACCGTCTTAACCAAGACAAGCCGTCCGCCCGGTGAGAGAAGGTTGGAGTTCCAAGTGGGCAAGAGCTTGACCACCTTGTTGACTATAGGCTGGAGATGTGCCTTAGGAAGTTTACAGATAGACAATCGAAGCCCCAGATATTTCTACGGGACATTACTTAGCTCACAAGTAAAGAGCTCTCGTGTGACGGCTAAAGATTGCTTGCCACAACGGATTGGTACAATGATGTAGCACTGAGAATAGCGACTGGATGGGGTAAATAGTAGCCAACATAATCAAACATTTTTTTCAAAATTATTTCCTCAAAAGAGAAATCAATTCTTTACTCTAATAGCTATATAAAGTTATAGATATCAAAGACTAAGCTTCCATAAGGAAAGCTTCAAGAAAAACCAAGTTAAATGAATCTTTTCACCCATAGGAGGTCAAACCTCCAACTTAGACCGATTTGACCTCTCTCGGACGGACTGACCGCTCCCATAAGAGCAGTCTAACCTCTCCAGGGATAGTCTGATCTCTCCCTAGGGTCAGAGCTAAAATTCAATTTTAAATCCGAGAATTAATAAAACTTTTGATACACAGCTACAAATGATCTGAAACTTTACGCGTCTTCCCTAGGATATTATGAACTTATTCTAATCAAAGATCACAAAGATCATTGCCAGAGTTTTGACCCTTTTTTATTTAAAGAAAGATTGCACTAAAATCAGGCAAAATACATGAACCTGAATTAAGACTTGCTTGTGGGCAAAAGATGGTCAAGATAACCTTGGATCTACTCCCACATATCCTAACAAGTCTAATCATGGCAATAAACCAAGCCAAAGTCCTCAAAATCAAAATCCCCAAAACCACCATTTCTTGAATCAAAACCAAACAATCATAAGAACTTGCTATGGAATGTGTCTAAATGGTTGTAATATGGTCTCCAAAAGATATCTTCATCAATTAAGCATAAAGAAAGGTCAAGAGAAGAGAAGAAAACACCAAAAACCAACCTAAATCGATTTCAATACTTAAACGAAGATGATAAATACTCGGACAATTATGATATCTATTAATACTTAGAGATAAATATTTAAAACCACTTTAAAAGTCTAAGGATGAAAACAAGCTTAAGACAAAAGTCACAACGCATTTCTCAAATGTACTCTAAAAACCCTAACTCCTCAAAGACAAAAAAAGGGCACAACTAATCTTATCTTCCATGACAAGGGTCCTCCTCATAAGATGGAAATGTAGAAGAGTACTTAGGGCTAAGATAGAGGACTCTCTGTCAAGACTTGAATATACAAATCTGAACTCTCTATGTATACCGCACTAGTCCAGTATCACGCTAGTGCACACAGAGTAACATAGATGAAATATCGATCATATGCATGATAAAATAAAAAAAGACTCCAATATTAATAATTATCAGAGTACGACCTTATTGTCAAGCTTACAATTAATAGTCTGAAGGGTTTAAAAAACTAGCAGTGGAATACAGAAATAAGTATGGTAACCATTCGACATACCCATAGGCAATCGACTGGAAAGTGAAGTTCTAATCCGCGAAATCGTCGAAGTATCCTTTTTCTGCTACATCCTATTAATATGGTTCCTCCTCTTTAACTGAGCAACAGTAGGCATAAAGCCATGAGTACATTGGTACTCAACAAGTCGTTTGTTACAAAAGTGTAATATAATATGTAAGACTTACCAACAGATGATGAAAGGTTATTTTGTAGAAAGCAATAATTTAAAGTAAATACAATAAATAGATTGAAAGTAAACTTTAAAGAAAAAAATAATAATAAATAATCAAAATAATTAAATAAATCATAAGTGAACTAAGCATACACTTAATAAACCACTAGTGAATTACCTGTCCACTTTTCAAAGTTATCCAAGCTAATTTTATAAAATAACAACCCCTCGTGTGAAATCATCAAGCATTGTCCATAACCAGGGATACAACTATTTGAATAGTTTTGCACTCTGCAGAGGTTACACAGCTGTACCCATACGATGTGATCATCCCTGCGCTAAAGAAAATCACAACAAGACCTTTGCAATGTTTAACTTCAACCCAATTTCGTCTGCTAAGGTTTTGCCGACAAGTAGGTTAACCACTTAGTTGATAATACCCCCCTCTTGCACCTAATAAAAATCAGCAACCATGTTCAACTCAATGGTAAAATTAGAATTGAAATATCATAAATTAATCAGACATGTCTATCCCATACTAAACATATGATTTGCACGATAAAACTCAGATCAATAGCGCGCAAAGTTAATTCCTTAAATATTAACCAAGCAAGGCTTTTACATCCCTCGAAGTACTAACCACATTTCCCCCTTTACTACACAATCATTCGCCTAAGTGAAAACTAATTTTGTATAACCAACACCAATGACACATCAATATCATGACACATAAATTTTATAACTATGGCACTAACCACGATTCCATATCTCATTAAGTCAAAATTTATTAATTGATTACATGTGATAATGAACTCACGAGATTATAAGCATGGCTAAGAAAATTAATCGTACAACCCATGTGACAACTAGTATTGCATCACTAAATAAATTTCTCATTCTAAGGTGACAATGGTATCATGATATTCAAATTATCAAAGGAGTGAGTAATCAATTGAGATAGTAATTACCAAGTATAATGGTTTATAATAAATTAGCAATACATGATAATTTAAAACAAAAATAAATAATTAATAGATTTAAAACTAGATTCAATATGATCAACGGACATGACTTATCTTGGCCTTACTCAGTTATGAATTCTTGATCTTTTGGTTGTACTTTCGCTCCTTCGAAGACACGATGTAACAAGAGAAAAACAAACGAAGTATAAAAATAAAATCAGATAAAATTTAAATAAACTCTAAAAACTTTAAAATTAGAACCAAAAGATAGAGCTCAATTTAGATGAATTTAGAAAAAAGAACATGATCAATTGGAATTAGGACGAAGAAGAACGGGCTCTTGAAAAATTAACCCTAAAGAAAAATACTAAAAATTCAGAAATTCTACTATGCTGCGGGTGCACGGAAAGATTGGTCTACGGTAGACTTGGCTCAGGGAATGAATAGTGTGACTCGGCTGCTGACGTGGCAGATTAGGGCTAACATGCCGGACACGTGGCGGACATGTGACAGGTAAGGCTGATGTGGCACTTGGGACGGCTCGAGAGTTTACATGGCACTGATATGGCTGACACGTAGCGACCACATAGGATTAGGACTGAGGTGGCAACTGGCGTGGACGGCTGACTTGGCTAGGCAATTCAGACCGGGCGAACGGCGCGGCGATCGAACGGTCCAAAAATGATCGGATGGTCTGGATGGTTGAGGATGTTTTACTGTCTGATAGTCACCCTCATTCGGACTGTCTGAATGAGGGTGACGATCGAACGGTCCATCGTTGATCGAACGACTAAGGAGGGATCATACTGACAGAAGATGTTCAGACAGGGCGAAGAGGGTGACGATGATCTAATGGTCCGACAATGATTAGACGGTCTGGAGGCGTGGAGAGGTTCGAACTATTCGAAGATCGACGACATGCGTCACTTGGTGGTTGGCTGCGGGAGGCGAAGGGATGCGTCTCTTCGGTGGCCGAAGGGTCGTGGGTGTGCGACAGGCGAGGCAGCGGTGCCCGGGGATCGAGAAGCAGCGAAGCGATGGCCGGAGCGGAGCGAGATAGTGAGGCAGCGACGGGGTCACTGGCGAATGGTGGTCATTGGCGAGGATGAACTGGTCAAGCGGTGGGCGTTCGGCGAAGATGATCACAACAGCCGTTGGCCAAAGATGAAGATAACGACGATGGTTGCGAAGGAGGCGGTGCACGGGTGATCTCAACTGTGGGGTGCAAAGGACGAGGGTGGTGGCGCAGCTTTATACCTGGACACCGAGGATGGTTGGGTCGCGTACGGCACGAAGGCTGAGTCGGAGACGGCGGGGAGTTCGTCCCTAGGGAGAGCGTACGGCCGGTTTCAGCGCCATCAGATCATACCAAACCACGGTCGATCACCAGGGAGAGCGTGCGGCTGGCCGGCTTCAGCGCCATCGGTTGATACCCAATCTTGGCTTGGTGCAACTGGGTGGATCTACGAACAACCTCTCTCTCTCCCTCTTTCTCCCTCTTTCCCCCACAACCACCCCTTCTTCGCTGCCGCCACTACACAAGCCTCGTCTCCCCCTCCCCCTTGTGCGGGGTGGTGGGTTCTTTTGAGCTGTAATTTATAGATTATGGTTTAAATATTTGAATTTTGATTATTTGTAAGATAGAGTATGAAGAGAGGGACATTCATGTGTGATTTTGGTTGATATAGATGAATTTGGTATAATGTTTACTATAATCGACTTGTAGACTTTACAAAAAGATATAATATTTAAAAGTTAGTTATTATAATATAAATCAAAAGCTATAAACCCAAAAGAACCCGATTATTAATACGCGCAGCACGGGTTCGGCCGCTCGAACCTACCTCGGGTCAGGTTTAGGGTAGTTCAAGAGTTTGCTTTTATCACCCAAACGCAAGGGCCACGCGTAGATTCTTCTTTTGTTGTACCCTTAACTACATTTTATTATATTTCGTTCATCCTAACTTGCGTGCAACTTGCAAGCAAATGAAGTACTTGAAAAACGAGAAGAACTGAAAGGAGTTTGCAAATAAATCTGGAAGAGTCCAATTCAATTAATTCACGATTCACAATTTCTATTGGAAGTAGTGATCACATCACATAGCATGTTCAGCTAAAACACTCGACACAATTCATTGCTCAAGTCACCCAGCAATCGATGTTAGAACTTAGAGCACAGTTGGGGAAAAAAAAGTGATTGCAGATCACATCATCACATCACGTGTTCATTAAAGCATTGGAAACTTGCCGTTTCTCAAGTTACGTTAACAAGTGGTAATTGAGCCGATAGTTTCAAGTCCCACAAAACCTCTCTTATGTCGCTCAAGAGAGCAACACTAAAAACGAAAAAAAAAACAGGGAAAATCATGTGCATTAGGTTGCTATATAAATTTAACAGTACTTCCAATGTACAGCTATTTCAAAACGGGGTAGCATCTGAACTAGCAACCCTCATGTACAAACAAAATGTCGAAGACAATGTACACTGGTGCATTTTACACAAAAATGTTGCTACGCCTTGACAGAAGTTATCTGGTGTTTCGCATATGAGGGTGAAGGATGCTCATGAAGCCTGCATACAATTTCCATCTCCTTTACACTCGCCACTTCAGTACTCAGTAGATTTGGGGTTCACATCTAGCATCATGACAATGCCAATACAACCACGCCGAAGCGGCAAAACACAAAACACAGATGAAGAAATAGCCCAAAGAAAGCTGTGGTTGTGCAATACACGTGTACAACTAAAACAAGAACGCACTTGCATCCCCCAAATTAATCACAAGGGAATATGAGACCATTCTCCAAATGAATCACAAGGGAAGAAGAGACCGTGCATAACGGCTGGAAGGATTGTTACGTCCAAGGCCCAGCCCTAGGCCCAAAGGGGTCTTGTCAGTTTTCTTACTGTGATTGCAACACTTAGATGAACTAAGTTGACGATGGGATTTTGAGTTCGCTTGTGAATCAGCACAACCATGGTCAGTGCCATTAACATGAAGTGACATGCTCTCACCATTCTGTGAGACTGCACTTCTTGTCATTTGGATCATTCCCATTTCCTCATCAGGTTGCAACGTCTGTTCTACCCTCTCAATATCCTCATTGTACCCCTTCAGCAAGAAGTCAGAACAGTTCTTACGTGCCCCATGGTCAAACGGATTTCTGAATCGGCCACCTGGGCCTCTGAGATAACTGTACCTCATGGCATTTGCCATCTCATTTGTTGTTATATTCCTCGATATCTGAAAGGTAGGAAGCAAGAAATTATCGATGTGGAGAAAAGTGGGCTAAAGGCAGCCCAAATACAAGCAGGAAAAGATAGTTGCAAGGCCTGAGAAATAGTATTTGCAGTGCATCTCAACAAACAGAAACAGAAGCCCAATAATTTTTAGTATGAACAGAACACAGAACCGATGACAATACGAAGAATCATGTCATGTACAGCAAGAACAATCTCTACAATTATATGTAAACATGAGCAGATGCACAAAACAGAATTGATTCATATTGATGACAATACTAGACCTGCACACAAAATACGGCTGGCACTTGCACCAAAGGGATAATAGAAGCATAATGGCATAGGAATGGGTAAAACAAACAGGAATGTAATGGCATTTAAATGTTCATCAAAGAATACTGTCTAGAAACTACATCCACAGTGTGCTGGTGCCAAGTGGATATGAAAAGGTACTGTTAGATACTTCAATAAAATCCAGATGATCAAATAGTGGTTACACATGGCAGGAGATAAGTCATTACTCAATGGGCACTGTTTCATTATTCACAACCTCAAACTAAAAGCAAAAGAAACGTGTTAGGTTATAATCTAAGGCTTCTGCTAACATGGATTCAATCTGGGTCACAGTCTCACAGACCTCAAATGCCGTAATGACAGATAAAGAAGAGGTAAATACCAACTTGGTTCATACCTGTGATGCTTGAACTACTGTTAGAGCTATAACACCAAAGAAAAGGAAGAGATCCATTATAACAAACGACACCACCCAAGGATGGTTAGTAGCTGAGTAGTTAAGCCATCCACCAAATGACCCTGGAGAACCTGGGTCTCCTACAATTCCTGCAACAAAAAAGTGATGAAGATTAGGAAATCTTCCATACAACAAATTGTACAACTAAAAGAAAAGATGTAAACATACTTATGATGGCCGTTACACCAGTAATGACCATTGCAGAAACTTCTAGGATAAGGAACATGAAGAATTCCCATTTGTTCTTCTGCACTCGCAAACAATTGTTGCTTAGACCAAATAATACTGCAATTTCCCATATGTAATCAAAAGGGAATAACAAAAAATTGTAATTCATCAACTTGTTGCTTAGACCGAATAAGACACCAATTTTAGTTTTCAGTATGTTTGGCTGAAACGTGCAACTTTCTAATCCTGAATTACTAATATATTTGATTACAAATAAGGAAGTTCAACATACAAAAGGACAAAATGAGTACCTTTCCAATGCAATTTGATACCCAAGGGCAGTGATGGTCGAATTGCTCAACACAGCGATCGCATGTAGAGCAGTGTTTTGAGCGTACAGGCCTAACAATCTATTAATAATAAAGAAATCAGGTTATTTTGAGGTGAAAAGGTAAAAGAAAATAGTAAATTGCTGAATGAAAAGGAGAAGAAAAAACTTACTTTGCAAGTTATACATAGTTGAGACCAATTGCCAGCTAAAAGTTCAGGGTTGTCTAGACCCCACTTCAACAAAGGTTCCTAGAGGCGCAGCACATGAGATTAACATTGCACATTTTGGACTATGACAAATTATTTCAATTTTCTAAGTGTGAGTGTGTGACAATCTAATAATCAAATAGGGGATAAACATATGCACAGGAAGCCACATTGGCTCTCTAAATATTTCAAGCTTACATCATCTCTTTGATTTTGTGAGTCTCTTATATTCTTGTTGATGTAACCTGGATCCTTCCTGCATAACAAAAAGTATGGTCATTCCAAACAAATTTTTGAATGATCAGTATCCCATATCTGAGACACGAAATGAAAGTAGTAGGGTGTGTGCATATAATAATTTTATATAGATGTGCAAGGGAAATAGAACATAATGCAGTAAATAAAGTGGAATTTAGAATGTGTGCAGATAACAAACTCTATATAGATGTGCAAAGAAAAATAACACAATGCATTAAATAAATTGGGATTGCCACACAGCCCTGACACTTCACAAAACATACAGCAATCTGGTATTAACTGATACATAAGCTGGAACCCAAGCTAATAATTTCCAGCAAAGATATCAATATTTACTTTTCCACACTACATGACACGACAAAAAATTAGTTTATGTAATACGTGAGAAGCCCAGTTTCTTTTAAAAATTGTGTTATAAGTCACAATTGGCAAGGATCTGTCTATATTCTGCTTATATTTTTATGCCTTCAAAATTTTTTTGCTATTGATACTATGACAAATGTCTACCTGCTACATTTATAAAACATAACCAGTCCAGCTGTTGCAAAGAAAACTCCCAACCATGGAAACAACCCAAATAGTACTGTCATATTTGTGTTATATTGTCCTGCATAGAAGGAAATAAAATCAGTACCACGTTATGGAAGATCAGAGCATCTGAAAGACTTAAAATGGTAATATACCATAGATAACTGAATGTATATATGTAACAATTAAGCCAATAATAATACACCAAAGAAGAGGGGCGAGTCCTAATTTTGACAGTTTCCCAAAATAACTGTTTCCACCACATCCTCTTTCATATACTCTTCTAGCATTCCCCTGCATATAACCAAGCAAACCTCAAGTCAATCTTTACCAATTCCCTGCTGTACTGGAAGTACTTTTACATTGAGGCCAATGATGACCACTGTAAGTCTGTAATCAAGATAATCTAAGACTGAGGAATAGACAAAAGTATATTCAAACAAGTACAAGAGCATTCACATCCACAAAAGCTATAGATGAGCACTTTGAGCATTGGTGGCCACAATTTCCCTATTTGGTTACCTTCATGTCAGTGTCACTAAGTGTTATTCTACAAACACAATTTTAACCATTTTTTTATGGTAAAATAATGCCAAGTGGCAGGAACTTATACAAAATTTGTTGAAAACTGCATAGGGTATCAGGGATAAAATTCACAATGCTAACTCCACTAACCCGGCTATCAGGGCTAAAAATAATTGTCAACAACAAAGACATGCCATGTCTGCAGCAGCTCAAATAAAAAGCAGCCCAGCATTAATATGTAACATGCAATTTAATAAACAAAGTTATTACTCCCCATCAGATAGCAACACTACGGCTTATGAACTCTTCATATGATAAAAAATTATTCAAGTATGTCAACAAAAACATATTAATCAATTCATAATACTCACAAGGAAAAATGCAACTTGCCGATGATTCTTATCAGCGGCAAGTTGAGCCGGAGTTAAGCCATTAATGTCTTGCACCATAAGGTCCTCCTTTTTACCAGCCTGAACTAGCACAGTGCATGACTCCAAATTCCCCCGAATAGCAGCCCAATGTAAAGGAGTACAACCTAGGGAAAGCATATGCACTGGAAATAAATACCAAGCTCCCAAAGAAACCAATAGTAGAGGAAAATCATGCTTTTTTCATACACTAAGTTGTCGTGATCTACAAAAAGGTAGGACCTAGGAACTTAGGAAGAGCTGTAAATTAATTCAATACATGCCTTCTTTATCTTGCCGCCCCCTATAAGCGCCCAAAAACAAAAGGAGACGTATGGAATCTGCAAATCCCTTATAAGCAGCCCTATAAATGTTAAGAACATTGATGCATCAATAGGGACACCATATAGCCATGCTACACAACATATTAAGAAGGGCACAAATATAGAATACCACCAGACTCATATGTAAAAAATAGAAGGAAAAAGGTACAAACCAGTGAAGAGGGCTTCTTCCATCGTTATCAGGGACATCAGGATCAGCATTCCATTTTGCAACAATGTGATAAAGAAAAGCTGTCTGACCATACTGTGCTGCAACATGTGTGGTCTGGGACATAACAGTATATTGATTGAGGAATAATGAAAAAGCTAATTTCGCTGACTCTTGACTTTTTCTTCAGCAGAGGGATGAGGCTTATAAGATCAAACCAGGATTTCATTTACTTCAAACACCTTAGTATATTGTTGAACTAATCTACATAAGTAGCGTTAGTACACATATTACAGGTTGACATTTGGAGAAAAAGCACAATCCAAAATTAAGCTAAATCAGCCATCTCTCTTTGAAAACTGCCCTTGTATTGATGAAGCTGTTATGTCTATAAACCCCCTCACTTAATACCTCATTGAACACCTCAAAGGCTAGCTTGGGGCAGTAATAAAGCTGTAAAGTTTGCATGCTAGAAGAATAAAAAAACGTGGTACAAAGAAGATTAAAAAATATATAAACTGATTTCAGAACAAAAAAGGTTGGTATTTGTACATCTTAACTATCCCACCAAAATCGTTGTTACAGTAGAGACAGAAGTTATTAGGTCAATTCATTGAGAGTAAAGTGGTCAGGTTACATCCTTTCTTAATTTATGTGCCACTTACTAAAACTTCATTCATTTTGTACTAGAGGAAGCAATTATCTTCCTCAAGAAAGAGAGAGGAAATAATAATCTTGCGGGAAGCTATATGATCTACTAGGAAATAAATTGTAACCTATATAAATGAAGCTTCTTCAGTGACTGACATAGCAAAGCATTATGCAACATTGCAGCATAACTCGATCAATAAACAGTTGACCATCAGGTGAACTAACCAAAATATATTGGATAACCAAAAGAGAACATTAAGTTGTAAAGGCGACGTGGGTCCAATAGAAAAGTTAAAACACAAACCTGATATCCATATAAATCGGCAGCATCCACCTTAGCTCCTTCTTTCAGAAGTAGTTCTGCAACTTGAATATGACCACGCACTGAACTCCAGTGAAGAGCTGTTTGCCCTGTATGGTCTGTAGCATTTACATCTGCTCCGTGCTGTCCAGATAACAAGAGCAGAACCATCATCGCACCAAAGCAAACCCAAAAGTAGAAATTCGCACATGCTATAGGCCAGCAAACAAAAACATACCACTCAAGAAGTACATAACTACATTGTACAACATAAAACACATATAATCAGAAGAATGATTTCAAAAGAGGCAATCCTTAACATAGTGATAAATTAGGTAGGTATCAGCGTAGACGTACTATGAGTAACCATCCTGAAGCTGCCCCTTACATTAACCCTAGCAGACATACAGGAGGTCAAAGTTGAGAAAACTGATGTTAAAGGCATTGGTTGCATTGTCTTAACAGCTGGACATTCGACTGAAATGAACCAACCTCGTACGATCCGGTTTGGTCCAGCGGGATTGGCTCAGAAAAGCTTGTTCACCCGGTAAGATACAGAAAATGGCAAGTTCACAGGGGTTCCTAAGCCCTAACCAAGCTAGGTACAAAAGGCATTGGATTGGCCCTGCCCAGACCTACCCACCAACCAACATCCACCGGACAGATAACCAAAACAGCATAAAAACAAGCCCAAAACCTACACCAGGTGCCCCTTGATGGCTTGATCCCATGCCTGCATCACCAACCCCCCAGAACCCCAAAGCAAAAGGATATACTTTCCTGTCATTACAAGCCAGACAAACCAAAATCGCACATCGATCCAACAAAAACACACCGCAATTACAATAACAAGCGAACAACGGTGCCGACATTAGAAAGCATTCAGCAGGAGCTACACTGCACCTCAGCTGCGCAATTCGCAGCTGGTCAAGAGGCCAACAATTGAATTTGAATTGAATTGCCAAACAATAAGCATGCAGCTCGCAGCATATAACCATTCCTCTATCGTGTATCGTCACAGCCTACAAGTTACACCCTGCAGTAATTGGAAGCTACGTATTGGGAGGCTCGTGGATCGGCAGGCATACCTCGAGGATGTACTGGGCGGCGGCGACGCGGTTGTTGAGGGCGGCCCACTGGAGCGCGTGGTAGCCGAGGCCGTCGGGCTCGGTCACCGACCGGCCCTCCCGCTCGACGAGGCGGTGCAGCTTCTCTAGGTCCCCGTACGCGGCGCCCGTATACACGTCGTCCTTGAGCGACTCCTCCCCCGCCTCCCCCGCGGCGGCCACTCCGCCCCCGCTGGAGGTGACGGCGGTGGCGGTGGTGTCCTCGAGGACCTCGATCTCCGACGCCATGGGGGGATCGGGTTCTCGGGATTGGGTCGGGAGGGGGTGAAGGACGCGGAGGTGGCGAGGGACCTTGTCACGAGGGCGTTTTGACTGGGTATTTTTGGTGTTTTCTTTTGGCCGGAGGAAGAAGGCGGGGGGCGGCCGCGGGGGGCGACCGAACGAGGAGACCAGAGGATCTTCGTAGGCCGATTATGATATTTTTTTTTTTTTGCTTGTAGTTGATTTATTTTTTATTATAGTTGAGCTGATTTATTTAGTATAATTAAATTTAAAAATTTTAACAATAGAAAAATATGTTAGCCTATCACGGACAATACAAAAGAATACAAAAAAATTTAAAATAAAATAAAATAATCAGAAAAAGACAAAATAATGAACAGTAAAAAACCGAATGCCACCGCTGACGCTGAGTTGAGTGCGGCCCAAGTTTTGTCTGATTTACATAGGGGTGTTCATATTGGCGGTCAGCTTTTGGTCTTTTGCTAAAAATAAATAGTAGTATTCGAAAGAAGTAATTTTAAAAAAGGTGGATAAGAAGTGTGTGTTACGGGAGCGATGTTTTATCTCTGGAGCGAGATGATAGTAAGAGAAGTAAAGAGATTGCTTTAAGAAATCGGGTGTTCGTATTGTTTTTATCTTTTTTTTCAAGTAGAAGCTAGAAACAAAAGCAAATATAAACAAGATTGATGTGTACCTTCGTAGTTGTTAGATCTATTCAGGCTCAACGACTCCATTGTCATCTAGCCTAACAACGGAAGTCAGAAGTTGGTGTTCACCTTGATATTAGAAGTTCCGCTCGTTCAGTCTAACCAACGAAAAAGTTGAGCCTGTTGTTTGCGGCTTTTAAAAGTGACTTTTGGTTTTTGCTACAGTATCTAATTTTTAAATAAAATATTTTTTAAACAGGGTTTACAAGTTAATTATAGTACACGTTAGAAACTCAACATTTGTACTAGCTAAAATTGCAAGCGAGTATCTCTCTTGTGAACAGGCCAAAATTAAAAAATTTCAGCCATAAAACATCAGACACAGTCGTAAGCCAAAAAAGAACATGCCCGTTATTTCTTCATGGTAAAATTGGAAGTTATCATTCAAAATTTATGCTCAGGGTGATATGTGGTTTAAGACACTACATGTATTGTTCAAACCTCCATATTGTGGGACCATATTTCCTACATTGTTGGTAATTGATTATCCATTCTTTCTAGGGTTTTGTAAACATCATTAAGATGTTTTCTTTCAAAAAATCATTCAGATTTCTAACATTTGAATATACGTGGAGATTCATGCGCCACTATCTCCACCTTCTTCTCCGGCAGCCCCTTTCTTCTCCTTGTCAACGCGCCCGAGGGGAGAATCCCGCCCTTGCCCCTAGGGTTTACCGTTCTCCCCCCTGGGCATAGAGGGAGGATGGGGGTGGCGGACGGTGGTGGGGGTGACAAACAGGGTAGGAGGGCGGTGAGCGGTGTTGAAGGGCGAAGGCGGAAGGTACTAGCATTTGGTTGCGCAAGGGGTAGCACAGCAGGGGGGTAGGGGCAGCGCGACGAGGGCACCGCCGGCCCTAGGTGGGCATGGGTGGTAGTGGGAGACGCGCGGAGCTACTTTGGCGAGAAAGGAGGATGATACGGATACGCATGTGTCTTGTACTTTTCAGTTAAACATATTATTCAACTGGAAAGAATTATTGAGTTGCATGAAATATGGTCAGGTAAACTCATTCTAAACTAAATTTAATGTTGTTATTCATAAGGATGAAATACTACGTCATGTTATCATATGGTGCATTCTCAGATTTGTCAAATGGAAGATATTGAAACTGAGAGAGGGGAGCTGGAGGCTAGAGCCAACGCAATAGAGAACCACAAGGAAGAGGACAACTACATTTGGTGCCAGAGACATGAAGAAACAAAGCCCACGTAGATGGAGCCAACAAGAACAAAGCATATGTGGCTAGTTGGAGCACACAAGAGAAATGCTCATGTGGATGGGGGAAAAAAGCCCATGCAGTGGGAAAGCAAAAGGGAGGAACTTAATGACTTAAACTACAAGGTTTGGATAAGATTTTAAAGCCCAATTCGTACCTTCCCCAAGCTCAACTGGATTCAACTCAGAATTCAATTCGGATTCGGTTCGGGACAGCCTGACAAGTAGTTACTAAAAAGGTCATAACTTTCACAAATGGAGTCCGATTCAAGTGTTCTTCTACTTGTTGGAAAGCTTATTTCAAGATCTACGCAATGAATTTGATCCCACCTTCAAATTCATCACGAATCACAAGTTATGGCCAAAATGATACGACGGCTGTAAAGTCTAGTTTCTTTTTTGTGAGAGTTTGAGTCTAAAATAGCATGGGGTTGAGTTATACTCGATTTGGGGACCATATGAACGTCCCAAGTGGCTATATAAGACTTGTATGCATAAACTTAGGGCTCAGACCACCTTTGAGAATAATCAATCTACTAAAGTTTGTTCGAGTTTGCTGCCGAAATTCGTTAGAAAATTAGGAGTGTTCTTCAATCAAGATCATTCAGACTTCCCGCTGAAAATTGGGTGCACGATAGATCTTTGCTTAATGGTCAACGAAATCAACGCGAGCGTGTTTTGGAGTGTTCGTCTCTTGCATTGGCATTGGAGGATCATTACAATTCATCAAGACTCCTGCAAGTATCCATCCTACGTTAAGAAGATCAGACGACCCCGTATCATCTTTGTATCAGAGCGCGGTTTACTCGGTAGGATCTTATCTCTTTACTTTTTAGTTCATTACTTCCTGTCCTATAGTCCATGTAGCCAAAAAAATTGCCTCACAAAAAAAATTCAAACCATAGTTTCGCATCGGTTATTTAAGTGAGTTTTATTAAGTCTTGATCCATTAAAAATTTTGTTTACGTGCTGATCATAGTGTCCTTTGTGTAACTTAATCGTTGCATCTTTAATCCTTGAAAATCTGCTAGTTGATCTTTTAATTAGCATCCAAAAAAAGTAGATTCAATTTACCATTTGAGTATTTGACCTGGCTATCCATGTAAGAACTTTACGTATCTTGGAAAATTATCATATCTGAAATATTTGGGTTTTCTTTTCTTGTTTGAATCAGCCGCAAGAAATCCTAGCCACCACCAAGAATCCTAGTCGGACACGTTCAGACCGTTCGAATTTTGTTGTGGTTTAAATTCCAAGCGTCTTTTGAGGTTTTCACTTAAATTCTTTGATCCTTAAGACTAGTCTTTGATAATTGCATATAGGGCTGCGCTTAAATTAATTACTTTGATTGAATATTACCAATTGTCCGTGCATCACTCATTCGGCTGACACAAAAAAAATTCAGAGTTTATACCCCTGCATTTTTTCTTAAAAAAAGTTTGTGATTCATATACCTCATGAGACTTAGAATGAGAATTTGAATCTTTTGAGTCATTAGCAAGGTAGCAAAAAAAGAGAAAAAAAATAGAGAGCAAAAAAAGTGAAAAAAGGGCCAAACTTGGGTGAGTGATTTATAATATAAATTCAGTTGGAGTATTTAATTTCTTGAGCAATCTTGTGCCCTTATTTTTGTAATATTGCAATTGGCTAGTGTCTCTCTTCGTACTTGATGCAAAGCGAGTTAATATTTTCCGATTGTTTCTTTTAGCTCATTCCTTTGTTTGCATTAAGTCACATCGATCATTGCGTATGCGTTCATACACTTCACTTATATCTTTTGAATCTGCACATAGGCAAGTGTTTTACTATAAGTTTTTTCTTTTTTTTCTGTATTCCTTTATATTGTTCGTGATGGGTTAACATGTTTTTTCTTTATTTTTAAATTTAATTATGCCAAATAAGCCAACTCAGTTATAATAAAAAACTAGTAAGGTGCTCGTGCGTTGCAACGGAAAACCAAATAAAAGTGATGCATACTATCAAATATGATCTTAAACTGAATACAAGGAACTTAAGTAAGCTAAAATTGCCTAACCAATTTTCCCTCCTAAAGTCAAAGAAAACAAAATTTTGAGAAAATAATTACTGATACAATTCACCTTGATTATTTTAGTCTGTTACCCCTAAACACTAAAACTCTGAATTATTTTAGTCTGTTACCCCCAACAGATACAATTCACCTTGATGTTTTCACAAAGGTAAAGAAAAAGAAGATCCTAGGCAACACAAGATTTGTAAACATTATTTCACAATGCAAAAGTGGACACATTTGACCTGCATCGACCCTTGTACCTTAGGTTCATTTAATACAAACAATATATTCATCCTTGATACTACTATCCATCATGCGGTGGAAAACATCGCCTCGAGACGCACATGCATGAGCAGAATCGCAGATGTGCTTGAGCAAACACACAAAAACAAAAGAAAAACACATGAAAGTTCCAGACATCAAGAGCTAACTTGGTTTTTGAGTTCGCATGATGAGATTCCTCACCAAATCCTTCGCACTCTGCTAACACTACAACAATCAAGAAAGTACTACTGATGAAATGAGTAGAAAAAGATTGCAGACAGACTACAACTCAAATATGAAATTAACTACACAAAAATAAGCCTATCTGGTAGCTATGTAACTTGAAAGTACATCGTTACGATCAGATAGCAGGACAAATTTTCAGAAACCTATTTAGCAAGCTATGGAGTATTGCTAAAGGCAAGAAAATGGCATAGGATCCAATCAACCTGGAATCTTAACAGTTCAAGAAAGCTGAAGAAGAAAAGAAATGGCGACATATCACATATCTATTTGCTCTTTACATCCCATTTAAAAATGTGTTGTGAAACACCCTGTAGCCTCAGGTAGACGTAATAGTGGAATAAATGGTTGCATATAGTAGTAAGAATGCCTCCAGGATCTTGATCAAGTCGTTCTATTCAAAAACAGAAAAAAAACAATGCACGGAGGGGAAGAGGCGGAGGAGGACACAGTTAGGGTTTCAGGAGGTTGCATGCAGATCCGCGATGGTTAGCATGCGCGTCTCTGGGCGAGAAGGCGGCGAGGACAAAGCGGCGGCGGAGCGGAGGTTGGGGAGGAGGAGGAGGCGCTGGGTGGGGAGGAGGAGGAGGCGGCGGTGCGGGGGGGAGGAGGAGGAGGGCGGGGGCGGGGGGGGAGGCGGCGGCGATGCGGGGTGAGGAGGAGGCGGGGGGAGAGCGAGGAGGAGGCGGTGGGAGAGAGAGGCGAGGGAGGAGGAGGCGGCGAGGCGGCGAGGGGAGGAGGGAGGAGGGAGAGAGAGGACAGGGAGTGAGAGGAGGAGGCGGGCGCGGCGTGGCAGAGGCAAGGGAGAGGAGGAGGGCGGGAGCCGGGAGGCGGCGGCGGAGGCGTGCGGAGGTAGGGAGAGGAGGGAGGACGGGAGAGCGAGGGGGCGCGGCGCCATGGGGGGGTGCGCCCGTGTGGAGGTAGGGGAGAGGGAGGACAGAGGGAGCGAGGGGGAGGCGGCAGGGGGTTGGGGGCGCTATGTGGGAGAGCGATGGAGGCGGGGGGAGAGAGGGGGAGGAGCGGGGCCACGGGGGTGGGGGACAGTCCAGATTTTATTTCATAATCAGATCGAATGGCTAAAAAATGATAGGTGTGACATCAACCACCAACTTCTTCTTTTTAAATAGTAAAGAAATAAACTATCTACAGTAAAAAAAGCCTAAGCCATCGCCATTCTGAACACCCTACCCAGCAATTATTATTTAATTTTCCATTTATTTTTTATTTTCCCCTAGTTCTGGAGAGTACAAGCACCCGAAACCCTAGTACTCTACCGATCTGCCCGAGACCCACCCGAGTGGCCGCCTCCTCTTCCTCCTCGAATTGCTGGTAATTCTCCTTCAAATCTCTCGCTAATCACCTAGGCTTCTACCGTAGATCTCGCCTTAGTTCGAAAGAGCCCAAAATTTTGCCATTTTCCCCTCTCTTCTCCAATTTGTTTGGTGAAAGTTTCTCTGCTTTGGTGTGGAAATTTCAACTATATGGAGGAGCTGCTTGGGAGCAAGAGCAATGGAGGAGGTAAGGCCGTCGAATTGGCACGACTGCTCATCGCGGAGGCCGTCATGGAGGTGCAAAGGTCGCTGCTTGGGCTCGTTGTCGTGGTAACAATCTTACCCTTATCTCATAAAAAAATTTTGAGTTAGATTTTGTGTTCTTTTTTTTAAATAAAAATTGTGCTATACGTGGGTTAAATTTGAGATATTGCGATGCAATTGGATGGTTAGTATTGGTATTTTTGGTACTCCCACTGTTGATAGATAGATTTAGCTCACTCAAGAAATTGTTGATAGTTGTTCGTGGGGATTTGGTTAACTCTTTTTATATTTTCTTATGTTGCATTTTGTTATCTCTAGGATTTGGGAGCATGGTTGTATACTTGTATCCTGAGGTTAGGATAATATGATGTGTGAGGAGGAATTTTGGTAGTTTCTACAATTGCTACTCCATGGCTATGATGATTCCCTTGGCGGTGCCTGGGAATCTGATAGTTGTTGTGCCTTTGTTGAATTTATCTTATCTGTGCCCATGCCACCACGCAATAAGTTGATAAAAGCCACGGTCCAGAAATTTCTTGCTCAACGAAGACCTTGATGTTTACCAAGTGATGTCCCTAGTGAGGCCTAGAAAATGATGTGATGTCTTTACATACTATGTTATGCACCAATGATAGCTTTGCAAGGCATCTATCATTTTTCTCCTTAGGGGGTGTTCCGAATAGCAGTGGCTTATGACTTATTTTACTGTAGCTAAGTTAGTTTATTTGGTATAATTAAATTTAAAAAATTTTAAAAAACATATTAGCCCATCACGAACAATACAAAGGAATATAGGGGAAAAAACAAAAAACCTAAAATAAAAAAAATAAAAAAAACCAACAATGAAAAAAACGCAAACACAACTTTGAGCGCTGCTAATCATGTCCCAAGTGTTAGGCGGTCGAATCTTGCTCTTGGTATTAGCAAGATCCTTACTCTCATCGAGAGTATGACACTCTTGGAGATGAGGCAATTTTCTTGTTGTTATTTCCCACACAATGCCATGCCAACCTGAGGGGTTGGGGATACAAATTTATAGGCCAAGATGGGCCAAACATATGCTAAGAGCATCCTCTAAGATGCTGTCCTAGATGCTAGTCAAGATGCTAAAGCAAAAGCAAAAAGCAGATACTGTCAGTCAAGATGCTAAAGCAAAAGCAAAAAGCAGATGCTGTCCTAAAGAGATGCTAAAGCAAAAGCAAAAGAGATGCTAAAGGAAAAGGAAAAAAAACAACAATAAAGACTTATCCATCACCAAGTCTCGACAAAGCGCTAGTGAAGGACAAGTGAGCTGGTCTACAGGATCAAGGACAAGTGAGCTAGTCTATAGGATTACCAACTAAGGTATTTAACTTTATTTGAGTTAATGTACTGTTGATGGTAACTGCATCATTCCATTTAGTAGCTGCTGTTCAAGGATAAGTCTCAGCTCTCGACAAAGCGCTACTATTGAAGGACAAGTGGGCTGCAATATTCCATTTAGTATTAATACTTGGCCAAGCTATTGACAATCAATTAATTTATACCGTCTATACTTCAGTCGCTGGATACTGGAATTGTTTTCGTGTTTCTAATGAGTGCACTGCTAATTATTGCAATCCTTATTTGAAGAAGGATATTTGAATGCATGATTGAAGTTCAATTTTGTTGAGATAATAAGTAAAAGATTTAATGGTTGGTTTGCTGTAGAGGCGACTAAAAGATTTAATGGTTGGTTTGTTGTAGAGTTTTGAACTCCCAGCTGTTTCAGATGTTTCGATCCAGTCTTTGCGTCCGAACTCCCGCTGCGACTGCGGACGGGTATTAGAATTATTAGATAGCTTTTCTTGTATGCGCTTACCTTGTATGCGCCTTCTTTGTATATGCTTTTCATGTATGCCATCACCAGGCCATATATATATAAAGCCACCCCAGCCTTTTAGCTGTGTGGTGTCTATGTCAATCCTTATATACTCTTCTATATGGTATCAGAGCATTCTTCCTGAGCCTCTCCACTGCTCCTCCTAGGCCGAAGCCCTCCCCCACCCTCTAACCGAAGCCTTCTCCTCAAGAACCACTTCCCTCCTTCCCCAGGACACGCCGCCGCCGTCCTCCTCAGGTCGCCGCCTCCCCCGGGTCGCCGCCGCCGCCGTCCTCCTCAGGCCGCCACCCCCGGACGTCGCCTCCACCTGGCCGCCGCTGCACCCAGCCGCCTCCCCCGAGGCCAGGCCGCCGCCAACCCGGACGTCGTCGCCTCCCCGACATCTAGCTCCGGCCCTCGGCCATGTTGGCCCCTCTCACCGATCTAGCTGCTGCCACCGCTGGCGCAATCGCGCCTGTCGCCCCTCCGATCATCCTCAACCCCTACTGCACGGTCGTCGTCAAGTCCCATGTGCCGACCACCCTCGATCTGAAGACACCGAACTACTCCCGATGGTCCAAATTCTTTCAGACCATGTGCGCGAAGATCGGTCTCCTCTCCCACATTGATGGCACCGACTCGACGCATCATGACGAGGCTAACTGGGCCCTCGCCGACTCCGCCGTACTCAGCTGGTTGTATGGCTCTGTCTCCGACGACATCCTTGACTCAGCGATGACTGATCAAGAGAACGCACGTGACCTTTGGGTCGCGATTGAGGCGTTGTTTCGCGACAACAAGGAGTCACACGCGATCTTCCTCAACAACCAATTTCACTCGCTTGTCCAAAGCGATTTGTCCATCGCCGACTACAGCCAGCAGGTGAAGGTCCTCGCCGACGAGCTACGTGACATCGGCTACTCCGTCAATGATACGCAGCTTGTCCTCAACCTGCTACGTGGCCTCAACCTGCGCTTCTACACCACCGTCGACGGCATCGCCAACTCCGTACCGTTCCCTTCCTTCGTCAGGGCGCCATCTATGCTCGCTCTCAAGGAGACTCGCCTCAGCAACGAGGCAAAGATTGCCACCACCACGGCCCTACTTGCCTCCAGCGGCTACTCCGGCTACACATCATCGACCACCACTCAGACCACCATTGCTTGTGATGGGCGTCGCGGCAGACGCAACCGCCGCGGCAAACAGGGCGGGTCCGGCCGTGGCGCCAGTGCCGGTTTCTAGGGTGGCTGCGTACCACCATCTCCAACAACCGGTCTCTGGTTTTGCTTCAACCCGTGGACTACCCCTACTGGTCATCAGTGGCGCCCCTCGCTCGCTCCCGGCCTCCTTAGTGCTCCACCTCAGGCTCATACCGCCTTCACGCCATCCTAGCCTTCCACCCCGCAGACCTGGGATCAACAAGGTCTCATCACCGCGTTGAACCAACTGGCTGTCCAAGGACACGGCGACTGGGTCATGGATAGCGGTGCCACCTCCCACATGATGACAGACGGCGGTACACTCCTCTCTTCCCACCCCCACCTCATTTGGTCGTCACTGTTGGCAACGGTTCCCGCCACCCTGTCGTTTCTCGTGGTCACACGTTCCTTCACACACTATCCACTCGTTTTCTTCTTTACAACACTCTAGTTGTTCCTAACCTAGTTCATAACCTTCTTTCTGTCAGACAGTTTACTCGTGACAACCATTGTTCCATCGAGTTTGACGCTTTTGATTTTTCTATTATGGATTCCCGGATGCAGCGTGTGATGCTTCGCTGCGATAGTACGGACGATCTCTACACTACCCTCCAGTCGCCACCTTAGCCCCACCCAGCACCCACCTCGCCAACTCCTCCTAGTTATGGCATCAGCGTCTTGGTCATCCCGACGTCGCCTGTCTCGACACTCTCAATAAAAACTCGCTCATCTCATGTAATAAAGTAGACTACTCTCTTTGCCAGTCCTGTCAACTTGGCAAACCTACGCGCCTCTCTTTTGTTACTTTTTCTTCGCGCTTTTCTACTCCACTTGAGCGAGTTCATTGTGATGTGTGAACATCTCCAGTTCCTAGCATATCTGATTTTCTCTACTATTTAGTGTTACTTGACAATTTCTCTCATTATTGTTGGACATTTTCTCTTAGAAAGAAATCAAAAGTTTCTCAGCAGATAACAGATTTTAACGCCTATGCTAGCACACAATTCAGTCTCCCTCTAAAATCTATACAGGCTGACAACGGTACCAAATTTGTGAACCACATCAACATATTCTTTCTTGCTTCCCGCGGTATTACCCTATGCCTCTCTTGCCCATATACCTCCTTATAGAATGGTAAACCCGAGCGCATCATTCGCACCCTCAACAATACGGTTCGCACGCTCCTGCTCCACGCCACTATGCCTCCCAAGTATTGGGCCGAGGCACTAGCAACTGCCACCTATCTCATCAACCGTTGCCCATCCTCTTCTGTCGGTGGTGACATTCCCTATGCCCTCCTTCATCGCTCCCCATCGTAGTACAGTTATCTCAGGGTTTTCGGTTATCTATGTTTTCTGAACCTTTCTGCCACTTCTGCTCATAAACTTGCTCCACGTTCTACGGCCTGTATCTTCCTCGGTTATCCTTCTCACTATAAGGGGTATCGCTGTCTCGATCATGCCACCAAACATGTCATCATCTTCCACCACGTTGTCTTTGATGAGAGCATCTTTCCGTTTGCCAGTAGTGACCGATCTTCACCCCCTTCCTCTCGCACCGACTTCGATTTCCTCGACGTTGACACTGCCATGCCGGTGCCTCGCATTGTTGCAATGGCACCCCTGCAAGTACCTCAGATGACTGCTCCATCACTACATGGTGTCGAACAATCATCTCCTTCGTTCACGACGCCATTCGTCGCTCCGGCACCACGTCCGCCCGTGCATCCGTTTACTCGGGCACGCCACATGCGCTTCTTTCGACCAATCGCACAAAGACCGCGTTGCGTGCCAACTCCAGCTACCCTGACTTCTTCAGCGCTCGCACCTCTTCGATCCCTCTGTGGAGTTTGGTCTGGCGCTGATCCCTCTGTGGAGTTTTTCTCCCTAGCGGCTGAATACTCCCCAGCCGGCCGTTTTGGCGAATTATCGTAGCGCCCTCGTCGATCCCAATTGACGCACCGCGATGGCCGAGGAGTACAAGGCCCTCATGGACAATGACACCTAGCGACTTGTACCGCGCCCGTCAGGTGCTAACGTCATCTCCAGGAAGTGGATTTTCAAGCACAAGTTCCACTTTGATGGTAGTCTGGCCTGCTATAAAGTGCGCTAGGTTGTTCGCGGCTTCTCTCAACAGCACGATGTCGACTACGACGAGACGTTCAGTCCGGTGGTCAAACCGGCCACCATCCGGATTGTCCTTTCCATCGCTGCATCCCGCTCCTGGCCGATTCATCAGCTTGATGTCAAGAATGCATTTCTCCATGTCACTCTCAATGAGACTGTCTACTGCCAGCAGCCTTCCAGTTTCGTGGACCCTACTCGTTCCACCCATATATGCCTTCTCCAGAAGTCCCTCTATGGCTTGAAGCAGACTCCCCGAGCATGGTACCAACGGTTCACCTTCTACATCTACGACATCGGTTTCGTCACCTCCTTTTTCGACATGTCCCTATTTGTTCTCCATCGGGGGACTGACATGGCCTATTTACTGCTCTACGTCGACGACATCGTCCTCATAGCTTCCACCCAAGATCTCCTATAGCACCTCATAGGCTTGCTCCACTCGGAGTTTGCCATGACGGACTTCGGTGACCTGCACTTCTTTCTCGGCATCTCTGTCGCACGCTCCTTTGATGACCTCTTCCTGTCTCAACGACAATATGCCGTTGATCTTCTGCGACGCACTGGCATGGATGAGTGTCACCCTACAGCCACACCAGCGGATCCAGCCACGACGGAGCTCCAATGGCTGATCCGCCCGA
Source organism: Melocanna baccifera (assembly GCA_036346265.1). NCBI lineage: Eukaryota > Viridiplantae > Streptophyta > Magnoliopsida > Poales > Poaceae > Melocanna > Melocanna baccifera. The sequence continues at coordinate 33,076,413 of CM070679.1, read as the reverse complement.
GTATCGTAGCCTTGCGGGGGCTCTACAGTACCTAACACTCACACGTCCTGACTTGGCGTACCTTGTCCAGCAAGTATGCCTTTTCATGCATGATCCATTAGAGCCCCACCTTGCGTTGATCAAATATATACTACGGTACGTCAAGGGTACTCTCGACGCTGGTCTCCACATCGGTCTCTCCTCGGTGACCTCTATAACCGCTTACTCAGACGCCGACTGGGCCGGTTGCCCAGACTCACGGCGCTCCACCTCCGGTTACTGCATTTATCTCGGTGACAATCTTGTCTCTTGGTCCTCTAAGCATCAGACAACCGTGTCTCGATCAAGTGTAGAAGCCAAATATCATGTTGTTGCCTATGCTGTAGCAGAGTGCTACCGGCTGTGGCAACTTCTCCAAGAGCTTCACGCCCCAGTTGCTTCGACGACCGTTGTCTACTACGACAATGTCAGCGCTATCTACATGTCGACTAATCCAGTCCAGCACCGACGCACGAAGCACATCGAGATTAACATTCACTTCGTCCGCAAGAAGGTTTCGCTTGGTGAGATTCGTGTTTTGCACGTGCCATCCTCTCATCAGTTCGCGAACATTATGACAAAAGGTCTCCCGACCCAGCTGTTCTAGGAGTTTCGATCCAGTCTCTGCGTCCGAACTCCCGCTGCGACCGCGGGCGGGTATTAGAATTATTAGATAGCTTTCCTTGTATACGCTTATCTTGTATGCGTCTTCCTTGTATGCGTCTTCGTTGTATATGCTTTCCTTGTATGCCTACACGGGCCATATATATACAAAGTCACCCCAACCCTTTAGCTGTGTGGTGTCTGTGTCAATTCTTCTCTACTCTTCTACAATAGGGGATATACGTTTAAGTAGCTGCATATAACTGGTTTGATTATTTATGATGCAGTTGTGACCAACTCTGCTTTTGTCCAGTCCTCCATCATCAGCTTTAATGTTCTGTCTGCCCTTCCATTTTGTTTTCCAGATGTTAACATTGCAAAATGAAATCTTTACATCTGGTGGGGAGCAGGATTTGATTAATAGGTATGCCATATGCCCCTTTTGCAACTTCACTTCTGCTTTTATTTTGATAAAACAAACTGTAAGCATTCATCAGTGTTGAAAATATGTGTCACGTTATCACTATAGTCATCTTTATTTTCTTTATCTCTCAAAGCTGAGGTTTGCTTACATCCCCTTTTCCAAAGGATTCTTGGCAAAAACAAAATTGAAACTACAAGGATGATGGGGAGTCTGATAATGATAATGATGAGGAGGGAGACGGTGAGGATGCTGATCAAGACGATGATGATGATGATGGCAATGATGAAGATGCCTCAGAGGAGGAAGGGAACATGAGGAGGATGACCCTAAAGCCAGTGGGGAAGGAGGGAGTAATGAGGAGGATGAGGATGACGACGACGGAGAGGATGATGATGAGGAAGAAGAAGAGGATGAGGACGACGTCCCGCAACCACCTGCCAAGAAGAGGAAATGATCGGTGACTAATAGTGATACCTTACAGGCAGGGAATGTGGCTTTGGTTACCTATGTGTAGCGGTTTACTGGTTAGTGGTTACTGGTTCGCTGGTAGAGGTTGTGATGGGCCATTCATAGCCTAGTTTTTTTTTTTATAAAAAAAGAACACTTAGTTGTGCATGTACTGTTAAAAGATTCTTTTTATCCTGTCTCGCTTCAGATTTGCTATCAACCCCTGTTACACGGAATGGTCATAATTTATGCTTGCTTCGCCGTGTTTTGTTAGATTGTTCTTGTATTCTTAAGACATGTATGGTTGTATGAAATAATGCAAGTAAGATGTCCTGGGCATTTTGTTCTCTATGCTTGAGTGGATGAAATCATGAAGCAAGGTGCCATGAAAAATAGATTTTGGGACTGCATTCCCGCTGTTGTCACTGACATAACAGTGGCTACACTGACGTTCACAGGTCTGCAGTTGCCCAAGCGTTACAGCAGAACGCAAAGCGACCAATAGCCTTTGTAACAGGATAATATAATGATACTATGAATGGAGGCTTCAAGAATCTTCTGATCATGATTCATGGCTCACTTGTTGGCAAGGAACTGGGCAAGTTGTGACTGTAGTTGACCTGAGCAGTTGTAAGATTGGATGGCTTACATTGCAACGAAATTAATAACACATATTCATCATTGTTAAGAGAGGGAAACCATCGCGATTAATCATCATCGCTTTAGAAAATGGAAATTTTCCAATGCTCCCTTGTCCCATAGGGGCCGATGACTTATGCAGCTGGACTCAAAACTCAAAAGCTAAAGATGAGAAACTGGGATCAAAACATATGGTTGGAACCTGGAACTAGAAGACTCGAACAAAGAAAAGGACACCAAGTACACGAGGGGGGTCATCAACTCAGTGGAGCAAAGCATATGTCATATTGCTGATATAACGCTCTTCCCCAGCAAAACTACGGCCTTTGTTCCGTCCATCTCGTCGCCTCAGAACAATTTGAAGAGGATGCCGCCGTGGGTGGCGAAAAAGGGGGCGAACACGAGGGATTCGACCGCCATGAGCTTGATAAGGATGTTAAGGGAGGGGCCTGAGGTGTCCTTGAGAGGATCTCCGATGGTGTCACCAATGACGGCTGCCTTGTGGGGGTCAGAGCCTTTCGGACCAAGCGTCCTGGCGTGCTCTGAAGCTCCAGCCTGAGCAGATAGAAGATCAAAAGGCTTAGTATAGTTTTATGCATGTTTATAAAAAAAAATGGTGTTTGTTGGAAAAGATATGCTGCATGTAACATTACCTCAATGTACTTCTTGGCATTGTCCCAGGCACCGCCAGTGTTGGATGCAGATATGGCAATCTGAAAACAGTGAAGCCAAATAATGAGTGGAAAAAACTTGGGTTGAATGGTGATCCTAGATAGCGAAAGCAGGGCCAGTCCTGGGATTTTAGGGGCCCGGGGCGAAACTATAAATAGAGGCCCTAGTATAAATATCTAAATATAAATCTACATACACACACACACACATATATATATATATATATATATATATATATATATATATATATATATATATATATATATATATATATATATATATCTAGTTTTACCAACAAACACTTAAAATGCGTTATGTATTAAAGAAAAATTCATATCAAAGAGTTTATAGATATTACCTTAAAATTTTCATCCTGCATTTATTTGTGTTAGCCGTTAAGGTACGTACCAGATGTCATCCTGCACTCCAATCAGCAGGCCCATCTCCTCCCTTGTGGCTGACGAGGCAGTGCCCAGCGTGCCGTGCACCAGCGTCGTCGTCATGCCCAGCGTGGTCTAAACATACGTATTAGCATTTGCTAGCACACTCGGATAAAGCAAGCGACCTAAACATGTTGATTCATATTGACATTACGCCCTAGCTACCAGAATTGTTTAATACTAACATTAAGTGCAGTAGCATTTCTGAAACTACGAGAATGATTTTTAAGCGAGAGGAATGAAAGGAGGATTTCTGAAACACAAGCAGAAACATAAGGTTACTTCTTACCTGAAGGAGTAGATGCAAATTTTTCCACATTGATGACAAGCATATTGGGCTGGAAGAAGACAAGATATTTCAGCAATTAAAAATATACAGTGGACAATCTTCAAAATGTTATCAAAAAATAAAACCAAGATTTATAAATTGAGAAAATATAAGTAAAATAGTTGTGATCTAAGTAATTCTAGAGTAATCATCTGATGCAGATTTGGAGGGTCAGCAGAAAGGAGACGTCAAACAAAATAAATTATCACCTTCACCGCTTGACATTTTCACATCTTCTTGCAACGCACCATGTTTTCTTTCCATTAACCATTTCCCAGACTCCAAATCGCATAGCACTCACATGACTGGTGAATGGACACCCTTGTATTATTCGCTAAGATATGAACAAAACTGCCAAAAATTTCACACTGGATGGGTACCAAATCCCATGGTTACGACTCGCCATCCTCACGAATCAAATCCCCTTGTAAATCACATCGGAGGTGTATGATTCCACCCATCTCGTCCCCCTAAATCGCACACCAACCTGAATCTCAAGCCCTAGAGGTCCTAAACAATCCCGCTAAAATGGATCAACCACGCGAGCTTGATCCACCCGCACCAAGAAACCAGATCCAGACGGTTCTTGAACAAATTAGATGAACTCGATCGGGGGGGGGGGGGGAGAGGATCTGACCTTGCCGGAGTCGGAGGAGGAGGGGACAGACACCTGCGCTGCCACCACAAGACGAGAGGGATACCAGGCGGTTAGGGGCAGACGTGGTGAATCCAGGCGGCTGGAGGCGGACGTGGTGGATCCAGGCGGCTGGGGGCAGACGAGGTGGCTCCTGATGGGGGCGGTGGAACCATAGCTCCTGGCGGCAGTGGCAGAACCCTAGGCGACATGCGGACACGAGGGCAAGGTCGCGATTCACGAGCTCATCAGGCCGAGGGAGAGGAGGGACTCGAGGAGGTTGCAGGAGGAGAGGGACGGCAACGGCGCGCGGGCATCGGCCAGGAGGGAGAGCAGCCGGAGCCGCGCGGAGGCCTCGTCGCAGAGGAAGGAATGGGGCTGTGGGTCGCCCGGGGAGGCGGAGGCGGCGAGGGCGTGGTAGAGGTCAAGGACGGAAGAAACTATGGGGGGGCCCCTGGATTTTGGGGGCCCGGGGCGGCCGCCCCGCTCGCCCCCCCCTAGGGCCGGCCCTAAGCGAAAGAACTACACCAACCTGAACACCAAAGACGAGAGCACCAGCAAGGACTCCAGAGAGGGTCTCCACGCCAAACAAAATCCCAACAACGAGAGGAGTCAGCATAACAAGAGCACCAGGGGGGATCATCTCCTTGATGGATGCATCAGTGGAGATCTTGACACAAGTTGCGTAGTCGGGCCTAGTGGTTCCCTCCATGAGTCCAGGGATGGTGTTGAACTGCCGGCGGACTTCTTCCACCATCTTGAGTGCTGCACTGCCTACACTCTTCATAGTCATTGCTGAGAACCAGTATGGGAGCATAGCACCGACAATATGTCCGATGAACACTTTAGGTGTCAGCACATCAACAGTAGAGATAGCAGCACGGCTCACGAAGGCACCGAAAAGTGCAAGTGACACCAAGGCTGCAGAGCCAATGGCAAAACCCTGCAAATACAAGATCATGAGATATTTTTATTGACTCTTGAGGACATCATACTGAAGGTGGTACAAAAAGATCTAATTAGAAAAGACTGCACTTTCTAGGAGTGTTTGAGCTCTTAACCAAAGAACATGTGGTATAGTTTGAGCCATGGAAGGTAACATGGAAAACCTGGACTCCTCCTCGATGCAAATTATTTGTGTGGTTGGCCTCTTCAAACCGTTGCTGGACAGCTGATCGTTTGGCCTGTCGCGGTCTAGATCACCCAGAGCAGTGCCCATTATGTAGCAGTGCCCATTATGTGATCAGGAGGAGACTGTGCAACATTTGCTCACTACGTGTGTGTTTACAAGAAGTGTGTGGGTTTCAGTGTTATCTCTGATTGGTCTGCAGCACTTAGCTCCCGGTTTAGATGACTACATTTTTACAGAATGGTGGCGTCAAGCGTTGCAAGGGGTTCCCAAAGTTATTCGTAAGGGTTTCAACTCTCTGGTTATCTTGATGGTTTGGTGGATTTGGAAACATAAAAACAGTTGTATTTTCGAGGGAGACTCACCTAACCATAATACTATCATGCGGGACATTAGAGAGGAGGCCAGTGTGTGGTGTATGGCAGGAGCCAAAGAGCTCCGTAGGATTTGGCATTGATACCTTTTACCTTTTTATCTGTATCCCCTTCCCTTAGGGGTTGTTGAGTCCTCTAGACTCATTTTGTAATCATTTTCTTCTTCTTAATATAATGATGCGCAATTCTCCTACGGGTTCGAGAAAAAAAAAGAACATGTGGTATAAAATTCAACTACACACGGACGCTAAACTGCATTTACCCATGAAAACACCAGGAAGAATCACAACTTGTTAGGTGCAACACCATGAAATTGCAACAGGAATCAGTAGGCAGATGTGTACCTTTCCGATTGCAGCAGTTGTGTTTCCTGCAGCATCCAAAGCATCAGTTCTCTCACGAATTCTATGGCTCATGCCAGCCATTTCAGCAATTCCTCCAGCATTGTCACTGATGGGACCATAGGCATCAATAGCAAGACCCGTGGCGATAGTGCTCAGCATTCCAAGAGCAGCCACAGCAACACCATACATGGCGGCAAGGCTGAAGCTGAGGAAAATACTAACAGCAATAGCAAAAATAGGAATGATGACCGATTTGTAACCCAAAGCAAGCCCAAAAATGACATTAGTGGCAGCTCCAGTTCTGCAGGAATCAGCAACATCTTGTACAGGGCTGAAAGGATAAACAGCAAAGATGTCAAAGGTTGGAAGCAAACATAAAGGGTACCACCACCATCACTTACAAGAAATAAACACCTGTATGCATTGCTTGTGTAGTACTCAGTAACAAAGCCAATGATCAGGCCAGCCCAAAGACCAACCGCCACACATAAGAACAGTTGCCTGATAAGTTTACAGCGGAATGAGACTGTGATATAAAGTTCATTATCAACGAAAGTTTAATGGTCAATCCAAAAATGGCATACCAGCTTTGCACTGTCTTCTGGGCACCAAAGTTAAAGATGGTGAAGCTATATGGAAGGCCTAACCAACTGACGAGTGCAATGCCAACAGTCATAACAGCAGTGGAAATTATAGGTTGTTTCTTGAGAGCGGGCTCTATTTCACTCACAGCCTTGATCTCAAAGAAATCAGTTGCAAACAAGGTGGTTATGAGACATGCTATAATACCCACAGAGCTAACAAGAAGGGGGTACACCATAGGAGTAAACTGATGGTTAATTCAAAAAGAAGAGATCGATGCCACAACAAGAGCAGCGCATGAAGATTCGGCGTATGAGCCAAAGAAATCTGATCCCATTCCAGCAATATCTCCAACATTGTCACCAACATTGTCACCAACATTGTCCGCAATGACCTGCAAGTAGAACAAAAGGTCATTCTTATAACCTGGTTTAGGCACCAATTTATTATCACCTCTTGCGGAATGTAATTCCACATGCTAAGGTCGAAGACAAATTTAACCACTAAGCAATTCCAGTATAGTGACAGTTTTCTAATAGTACTTAAGAATTGGGAGTCTTCATAATTCAAGGAAAGATTTCTTACAGCTGGGTTTCTTGGGTCATCCTCAGGGATGTTCCTTTCCACCTTCCCCACAAGGTCAGCACCAACATCAGCAGCCTTAGTATAAATACCACCACCTACATGGCCGAAAAGAGCCATAGAAGAACCGCCAAGGCCATATCCGGTAATAGCCTCAAAAAGACCTTCCCAGTCATCGCCATAATAGATTCCAAACAAGTTGATAGCAATGTAAAGAACCAAAAGACCGCTGGCAGCAAGCAGGAAACCCATAACAGCACCAGATCGGAAAGCAGTAATAAATGCCTTTCCAACACCCTTCCTGGCCTCTAGAGTTGTCCGAGCATTTGCATAAGTTGCAATCTTCATTCCAAGAAAGCCAGACACCAGAGAGGTGACTGCACCAAGCACAAACGTTATAGTGCTGAAGATGGCATTCGCAGGGGCAGGCTTGCAGGTCTTGCCCTTGCTGTAGTGGCAAGGCTGGCTCTTTGTGCTGAAGCCCTCAACAGACCCGAGGAAGAGGAATATAAGGATTGCAAAAATGCCCATGAATAATCCAACATACTTGTACTCAGTGAAAAGGAAAGATGTCGCTCCTGTTCATAACAACACAAGAAAAAAGATGGCAGGTGAATTTAGTTGCAGATTATGTATTCATGCTTGCGATGTAAAAGCTTGAAATGAACAAAGTATGTCATAGAACAATAATATCAACACTGAAATGTAACAAGAAAAAATCGGGGGTGATGACCGAATGACCTACAAAACACTTCTCAAATGAAAGAGCACTTCCATGAAGCACGGGTGCCTTACATGAAGCACCAAGGGTCACAGTACTTTCCAAATTCCAACGCATGTGCATCATACCAAGATTACAATGAATTCCATGAAATTACTAAAGCAGCGCAAACGTGGTTCCCAGGAGGTGGGTTCATGTCCGCCTACAGTAATGCAAGCTCTAGAAATTTGGTTATCAGAGTCGGCAGCAGTGAAGAATGAGGACCACGTGCTGCAAGAACTTATCTATTTATTTGTTACCCCACTTCTGGGCTTTCTCAGACTGCAAAGAACTTATCCCTTTATCTGTTACCCCACAGGCAGCTCCTGATCTATTACCACCAGTTTGACCAAGAACCCCACAATCCCAAAAGGTACTCGAAGACATCTAGGTAGTCATGAATCAGCTGGGTTTACAATGGATTAGGATAATTAACAATACTTACAGCACAGTAAACGGAAACTTATTATAATCTCTGCTGCATAAAGCAGCAACACCAGATAGTTTTATGCCTTGTCTAGATCCAACTAGTGTGGAATAGTAATGTAATACTGATCACCCAAAGGTCCCAGACATGAAGGCAAAATCCATAAATAACTTCAGAAAAGGACTGTAAAAACGAGATAATTGGAAATTTGCCATCGCTAACAGTGGGTTTTGCAAATCTGCCATTTTTATCGTAGACTTCGCAAAATTGCCATTCAGTACATGTGTTTCTTGTATTCCCTACCATTCTATTAATTTTTATCTTTTTCTTTATTTTCTCTCCAAATTAGCCACCTAAAATACCATTTTTGCCCCTGGGCTAATTAACCTGTACGTGACTCATTTTGCCGCTGGAGTCCGAATGCAGAGCAAAGAGAATGCTTTCTTCATCTTATGAAAAATTTTCAGAAAAAGTTCAGAGGGTTCGGCAAGATGTATCCTGCAGCGAGGCGACGTTCAGAAAAAGTGGTCAGGCAGCGTCAAAATGAGTCACGTACAGGTTACCCAGGGGCAAAAATGGTATTTCAGGTGGCTAATTTGGAGAGAGAATAAAGAAAAAGATAAAAAATGATAGAATGACAGGGAATACAAGAAACACATATACTGAATGGCAATTTTGCGAAGTCTACGATAAAAATGGTAAATTTACGAAACCCACTGTTAGCGATGGCAAATTTTCAATTATCTCCTGTAAAAACAGTGACGCCTTTAATTGTCACGTACAAACCGAGAAATCTGCTGCTACATCAAACTTAGTTCGATTATAACAAGCTCCTGATTAACCCAAATTAGCTTACAAACTCATAAAGATCTTACTATATATTATCGGATAAAACCAAAACATGCATTAGCGCTATTTTTCGCCTTAAAGCATCGCATATCAAGCAAACACATATCAAGCAAACAAAAATTAATTACAGCGTAGATAACGAACAACCTGAAAAAAAAATCAGTTCGATTAAAAGAAAGGAATTCCCATATTTCTCTCCACGAAACATCACCCTGTAAGCAAACGGAAACCACTCGACAAAGAACAGCAATTCGCGCCAAAACCATTAAGCAAACCACGTAAAAATCCGATCATTTCTCAACAAAATCAACCAAAAAGGATAGGATCTACAACTGAAGCACCTCGCAATCCCTCAACCCCCCTCACCCGCGTGCGCGCGCGCATGTAAGACCCACACAGCTCTGAGCCTCTTACCTTCCGAGATGGCGCTCTGGATCTCGGCGCACTTGACGACGACGTTGTGGTCGTTGAGCCCCTCCTCCTCCTCGATGAGGTAGTCGCTCGCGCCGCTCTTCCCGGCGCCGGCGCCTCCCTCAGCGCGCCGCTCCGTCGAGAGCTTCACCTTCGATACGAGCACCCACTGCAGCACCGCGAAAGCGATGCCCACGGCCGCCGCGAAAGGGATGACCACCTGCGTCGCCAACTCCGGCAGGACCGCCACCGCAGCCATCACCGGAGACTCACTCCTACGTCACCTAGGGTTTCGTTTCTCGAAACTTTTTCTCTCGCTCGAATTGTACTATGATTTTTCGCACCTCGAACCAGAGAGAAACGAGATGGCTAGGGAGGGAGGAGAGGAGAGTCGCGGCCTTATAAAATGGGGGTTTAGATCAGAAATTAACGATTTACTCTCCTTACTTAATAATATATAGGGTTATCATAAATCACTGATACGTGAGTTAAGAGAATAAAATTTTAATATCCATCTGTAGGATCAATACACACTAAGATAGGCAATCAGAGGGGGTGAATGATTGCGGAAGCTAAAAATAAATTTTAAAACTCACCCCTAGAAACAAAACCTATTTAAGCCGCGTTTAAACAAACCGGACAGAACACTGCGACCTCACTAAAAATGATCTCAATAAAAATCCGTAACTCCGATTGACCTCAAACTTTGTCAGAATAAACTAGAGAAAGTTATTGAACTAACCCAACTGGAAGTATATCAATCGGAGGCCTAGAACTCGAGATATAAAATAAACAAGATCGCTAATGAGAAAGTGATGAGAATTAATTAATTCCTAACTATGCGATTAAGCAAAACCGTAAAGAATTAATTATTCATAAGCAACCAATCAGCAACTATTTTATCTAATCAAGAGAACTTTGCATGCATTCACGTAGGCACAAGGAAAAACAAACGGCTGCATGCTTGCATGCATGAACCGTAAACCCAGAATTTAATTAGCCTTTATTAATCACTTGCACTAATTTAATTAAACACTAGAAAAGCTCACGTATGCATGCATGGGCTAATTGTTAATCAATGAGTAGCATACTTACCTGTTCATGGAGATTTGAAGCCTTGTCACGTAGCCTTCCAGTTTTTATCTAGTTGAACACAAAACATCCGTCGATCCTTTTTTTTCCGCTCAAAAATCACAGCTGCCGTGCTCTTCGTTTCTTCCCAAAAAAAATCACCGCAGCGTGATCTTCCTTTTTTTTTCTACACAGATCACGGCGCTGCTTGCTTCTTCCTTTTCTTCTTGGCGTCGCTCTGTATTTTTTTTTCGCACGAATCAAGGCCTTCCGTTCCTCTTTTTTTCGTGAAGCACAGCCACGACGCAAAGTAATAGCCGCAGCAGCTACCTTTTTTGTTCTCTCGAAAGATCACGACGCTGCCTTCAAGCGAAAAAGCTACGGCCGAGCCGCAAGCACAATGTTTTCTCAAAAAGCCACAACAAAGCAGCCACCACCCAATCTATTAGTTTATCTTCCTTCCGTTCGTTGCCAGTCTTACATTGGCTGATAGCCAGGTACTTATAGCAATCCCGAAACCAACGAACCTGTTCACGTTCAGACTCCTACGCCAAGTCGTATACGTACGACAGGCATGCAAACAACTGCCATGCAAAAAAGCTACTCCTTTTATCAACTCAAAGCACGCTAATTTTAACTAACCATATCTCCTACCAGTACTCGGCCATCACACCGAATACAACTCCAATCCGTATACAACTTGTATACGTCCCGTCCGAGCACATGCAGCCTTGCCGCATGCCTCCGTCTTGACGCATCTCCGCGCCTCCAACGCCACGTCATCTTCATGTGCATTGTTCTCTAGCCTGAACATCCCGTATGACATCCTTGACCGATAGGACCTCAGTTCCTCCCTGAACTTAGTCCCGAAACCTCAGTTCCATCCGAACCTAGTTTCAGTCCCATCATCGACCATGTTCCGCCTCAAGCAACACCTGCACATGAATAAACACGCAACCTCGTACGAGCACAAGTCCACGATTTGACTCAAGTCAATCCGCACAATACCTCACACGAGCGTATCATGCAACATACAACAATCCGTACACGCGAACGTTAATCCGCACACGCAACACACCATAAGTAAAATCATAACCAACGTTATCAATTATTCATCACCTAAAATATCCGAGATCTGATCACATGGTCTAACACCATCTAAATCTAAGTAAAAGATATATGATCAGTAAATCCTATAAAATGAGGGGGAGACGAGCAGAGCAGCGATGTGTTGACTGTTGAGTGACTGCGTCTGGCAGGGGAGAAGGGTATGTTTGGAATTTGCAGAGCTATTTTTTCTTAGGAATTAAAATTGCAATTCTGGACGGCAGCATCCGACGTCCGATCCCACCCCGTGCGCCTTGTGGCCGTTCGATCTGCAATTTGTTGTTTACAGTGAAGGAATTAATAAACATTTTTTAGGAGAACGTGGAAAATCCGCATTCCACTTTACTATGGTTGAAGTTTACAAACACCAAAATTAAGACCCATTTGACATTTGTGCTTCATCTTTAGATTATACCGATTTATCATGTCAAGCTTAGATATCAAGAAAGTTACAGTGCCGTCGCTTATTTCTTCGAGAAATTAGCATCTCTACCATTTTTAACTCACCAGTTATTTGTGGCCCAGAACACTTCACATTTCTCATGAAGGATTTGTCCCATTTTCGAAGTATATTCCGGTGATATTCCCGACTAGGTAGCTGGACTCTAGGATCCCAATTTATCTTCCTTTTTATCATCTGTTTTATTTCACTTTATTTCTTTTTTTTTTTGGTACCATATATGTGTTCCAATGAAAGGAGTCTTAAATTTGGACGATGCCCGTTTCTGTTTGATATGATTGATCAGAGCCGCACCACTCAATGCAAAGCACACATGAAAGGCCAAATTAGGGGCGTTGTTTTAGTGTTGGCTTCTAACTTTTGGTTGAAATTTTACTGTAGTTGATTTCTTTTACTGTAACTGATTTGGCTTTTTGAGCATAATTAAATTTTAAAAAATGTAAAAATAGAAAAAAAATATATGTTAGCCCATCACAGACAATGCAAAGGAACACGGGAAAAAAAGAAAAATACAAAAAAACCCAAAAAATCTAAAAAAATTCAGAAAAAGACGAATTACTGAATATTGAAAAAAAAGTTGAAGCTAGAAGCTGAAGCTGAAAAAAAGCTGAAACGAGCAGGGCCTTATCCTTTTCTCTCTGTTCAGTTTTAGATAGCGCTGAGTTTAACATTGATTTATGATTTTTTTATTGTAGTTAGCTTATTTTTTTACTTAGCTGAGTTGACTTATTTAGCATAATTAAATTTTAAAAAAATAAAAAAAATAGAAAAATATGTTAACCTATCACGGACAATGCAAAGGAATACGAGGAAAAAAAGAAAAAGGCAAAAAGGCCAAAAAATCTTTAAAAATAAAAAATAAAATTATTGAATAGTAAAAAAGTAGAAGCCAGAAGCAGAAACTGACTTTAAGCCAACTTGAGCACTACCTTAGACTTGTTCTCGATCAAAAGAGACCACCGTGACATGAAGTGGGAAAATAAACTAGTGCTCATAAGTTCAGTTGCAAATAGCTTCTGATTTTTTATTTTTAGAAATTAACTTTTAAATAAAGTGATTTCTCAAAGTGATTTTATAAGTTGTTTGTAAGAGTTATTGTATGAGCTATTTTGAACAGAGTGATTTTTAACATAAAGTGAGATCAGAGAAGGAGGTCTCAACTAAATTACAAGCAATGTACTTGATCAGAAGAAAAAGTATATCAATATAATTTCGTAATTTATGCAGCGGTTGAAATGCGTACACCCATAGAGGCGTAGAAGTTTGGGTCTTGGTGATCCATCCGTCATTTTCAGCTGCCGTTTGAGAAAAGGAGGATCATTTCCAGCAGCCGGAAAAGGGGTGCACGATTCAACGAAGCTGGTGGCAACCAGCCAAGCTTCTCTGTTCTTTGCATTTTCGCCAACACCTTTGTACTTAACTTTTCTTCGATGAGCGTGATTCATGAGACTCTTTTAAATGTACAAAAAAAAAAAACGCTTAACGGAATTCAGATCAACACTCCTGCCTTGACCATCTACGCTAATTTGGTATTTTAAGTGCCACGCCAGCTAGACTAACCAATTGTCGTTGTCAAATGCGATATTTAGATTTTAGATCATGAGCTGAATAAAACAATTCGAGTCGTAAACTCTAGTATTCACAAAAATATTAATTTAGTCAGTAGAGTTGTGCCCTTCAACTACGGTGCCATGATAGAATTTGTGCTCACCGCATCGGTGTCACTGTCGATGAAATATGCTTCCCTTTGTTAGATTTCGATGGTTGTTTGGTTAAGCAGAAATGCTACGACGAGTCATCGCTGATGAGGAGGAACAGCACTAAGGAATACTCTGTGATATACCACTTGAAAGAATGGCATAGTCTAAAATACTATTCTAAAAAAATGAATTCAATCACATACCACTTCAAAGAAGCTTAGATTTAGTACATACCATTTTTCTCTTTTTTTTCAAATTAAATCCTTTTCACCCCCTTTTAGCTATGAGAAAGGACCATTTTATCCATATATGTCATGATTTTATGATTCTAGGGATTACTACTCAAGCCGTTTCGATCTTGGTGTGACCGATTTCAAGATTAAGCCATTTTTGTCGGTCTATAGTTCACGTGTAGCCGCATTTGTCTGAACGATACCGACTAGCCTCACTTCAGGTCCATAAAGACCATGTTGAGGGATCGAACTAAAGGCACATCAGAGTTTTGCCTTTTTGAGCATGACAAGAGATCTGTGTCACTCACCAAATCAAAGTTTTGCTTTTTTGAAACAAAAAGATGCCATTCTCAGTGAATGAATTAGCAGCTCTCTCATTTTTTGTTAAAAAAATATAAAATATGTTGTTCCTCATTGCAAAATATAATTATGTGTACATATTTGGACCCAGGTGTTGCATTAGAATGCTCTGTCCACAAAAAAACTAATAGAGTTGGCACTAGTTGGGCATGAAGGGATTCAAGCGCACCACAACAGAAAGGCCCATTCGGTCGCATGGCTTGTGTGGCATTTCATGGAATCTTGAAAATGTGGCATACATAGGCCAAATAGTCATTTTCCATGCCCAAAAATAATGTGAAAATGATTTAATTTACAGTAAAACAGAGGAAATTGTATATGTTGAATCTAAACTTCTTTGGACTGATATGCAATAGAAGTTATTCTTCGGAGTGGCATTCTGAGCTACCTCATTCTTTCGAGTGATATATCATAAATTGTCCCTTGAATTAATTGTCCAAAGTGATCCTGAAACACCTAATTTTATCATACCTAGAATTCCTTTGTTCAAGATAACAGAAGATTGATAAGGTCACACACGATGGCTAGATTCTTCACCTTTATTTGGCATGCATTCCCTAATGATAAAGATGCATGCTTTTCCCTGAATTATCATTGTTTCATTGTTTTATCATACTAGTGATATAGAACCCATATCTTCCCCTTAAACTCATCAAGAAATCACCAACTTTTAGATAGAAGAATCCGGGTGAGATTTGGCAGGTGCCTGTTAGATGCGTCTATTTGCTTTTAAGATGGGCACTTTTTCAGTAGTTGGCATTTGGCAATAGTGTCAACGAATGAGGAGTAGACAGCCATTTGGTTCAACGACAAATAATAGATGTTCTTTTTGGCTTTTACTTTTTATTTTTTTATATTACCTAACTTTTAAACGAAATATCTTTTTAAGATAAAATCTATAAGTTGATCGTAATAGATACTGTAGCGACATCATCTATATCGACCAAAACTGCATGCGAGTTTCTCTTACTCCGTATTATTTCTCATAAACAGCCAAAAGCTACTAACGGTAGCTCAAAAAAACAGGCCAATATAAGGTTTATGAAGCCCAGCTAGAGGATAATCCAACGAAACAAACAAACAAACACATGTCAACTTGTCATGATCAGTACACAAAAGGACCTCAATTTTAGGTACACATCGACAAAATACAAACAAAATTTAGATAGCAAAAATAATGTTTGCCCCAAAATTATCTCAAACTTGCTTGTTGATGCTAGGATTGGCCCAAATTGTCCTGTTACACGTAATGGGCTCAAAGGATAAGTGGTAGAATTCGGCCTGGGCTAAGTTTCTCTTTAAAAAGAAGCAGCCCATTATCATGCAGCATTTCACAAACTTTTTTTTATTTTAAAAAAGCCATGCTTCAGGAGCTGTCCGAATGGAATATGGTTATCCTTGAAAAAAAGATTGACAGGGTTGTTTGTTTGGTAGCATCCTCTAAGGATTTTCAAGAATGTTTCAGTAATTCTATGAGATTACCTTGTTTGATAAAACAATCATTAATCTGAATCTATAATAAAAGATTATCTTAGAAACCAGATTACCATAGATTACATAAATCACTTTTTGGCAGAAAAAGTGTCTATCTTGGATTACCAAGGGAAAGTAATCTTTACTATTATATTTTTATCATTTGTTTTAACTTTTCATAGTCAAAATCTGAACTTTTACAATTCAAAATCCAAATTAAAAAAATATTTTTTTTCAAAACATGAATTTTGAAACCAAAATATCCAAATTTGAATCCTAAATTTTAGAATATTAAATTTAGGCAATTTAAATTTCAAAATTTCAAGTTTGGATTTTGAAGTTCCATTTTTTGATAATTTAAATCTTAAAATCTAAAATTTTGAATCCTAGTCAAAAATTCAAGTTCCTAAATTTTAAATTTTATAAATTCAAATATTTTAAAGTTACAAACTCAACTTTTAAAATTAAAAATTTCAAAAATAAAAAATTTGAACTTTCGAATCATAATAATTAAATTTTTTAATGTTGCAATTTTCAATTGTAAAATTCAAATTTTAGTTTTCAATATAAACTTTATAAATATTAACCTTCAAGGTTTGAAATTTTAAATGTATAATTTAAATTTATGGACTTGTTGATTTGAGTTATGAAATATTTAAACTATTATAAATACCATTTTGTAGTTTCTTTCAAATCAACCAAACACTGAAATATTATATTATTGGTAATGTATTATCGGTAATTAGATTAGGAAGACTATTAGATTATAGAGGAATGTGAAAATATGCATACCTAACGTACCCCCAAATACAGCACAAAATTATGAGGCCACCTTTTTCTTTCGTTTTTTATTTCCCTTTTTTGTAATAAAAGTATTTATCTCATAATCAAACTAGTCACTACTAGTCCGTTATGTAGTATTATATATATTACTACTTTACTCAAAAGTCTCACTCCATTACGAGGCTACCTTTTTCTTTCATTTTTTTATTTTCCTTTTTGTAATAAAAATCCTATTTGTTTTACTTCGCTAGTTCTCCCGAGCTCCTCCCCTCCTTTTCCTCCTCCCCTTCGGCTTCGCCTCTACTCTTTCCATTCCCCGATCTCGCCTGGATCTCATCGCCGGCGTGCTGCGGCGGTGGTGGCGGCGATGGCGGGCAACGACAACTGGATCAACAGCTACCTCGACGCCATCCTCGACGCCGGCAAGGCTGCCATCGGCGGCGACCGCCCTTCCCTCCTCCTCCGCGAGCGCGGCCACTTCTCCCCGGCCCGCTACTTCGTCGAGGAGGTCATCACCGGCTACGACGAGACTGACCTCTACAAGACATGGCTCCGCGTACGTGCTCGACGCGAGCGCCGAAATTCCACCCTCCTTCTCCATTC
The DNA here is from genome assembly GCA_036346265.1 of Melocanna baccifera. Taxonomy (NCBI): domain Eukaryota; kingdom Viridiplantae; phylum Streptophyta; class Magnoliopsida; order Poales; family Poaceae; genus Melocanna; species Melocanna baccifera. Next base: position 33,058,960 of record CM070679.1, on the reverse strand, counting down.
TTCTTGGGATTTCTTGATCGATCTGTGCGCGTGTGTCCGCAGGCGAACGCGATGCGGAGCCCGCAGGAGAGGAACACGCGGCTGGAGAACATGACATGGAGGATCTGGAACCTCGCGAGGAAGAAGAAGGAGGTGGGCTCTTTCCCCGTTTGCTTCTCTCTTTGGATTGTAGCTCTAAATGTCATGTGACGTTGGATGGAGTTGTTGGGACAATTCTGCTTAGAGGTTGGAAAGCTCTAGCGAGTTAGATCAGTGTAGTTTTTCCTAGGAAGAGCTAGAGGTTGCATAGATGCTGTCGCGCGTAGGTGATATTTAGAGGGTGCCAGATCTGTTCAGAGGAGATAAGCCAGCGGTATTCTCGATTGATTTATGGAGGATGCTTGGCATTCTTTTACAGCAGTAGACGTTTAGTCAATCACTCAATCTTGATAAAGTTGCTTAGAAATTGAGTTGGGTACTGTAGAAGTGTGGGCAGCATGCAAAGATTGCTGGGTAGGTTTGTTGCGTCTTTTGCTTGAGTAGCACAGGCCTCTTGCTGCAGCCATGACATTGCACTACAATTTGATAATTCTTAACTTCTTTTTCTTCACCCCTACCTTTCTAGTTTGATATGTGAACAGTGTCACTTGATAATCCATGCATTATGAAATGAAAGCAGCTAGCGGAATTGTCATAGATGCTGGAAACAAATGGAATTCCATGAATAGCCACTAGTTGACCCGATGGGACATGCCGACACAACACATCCCATTTCAACATCCATATTGTCTATTTCTGAAGCTCTCCCTGGCGGTTATTTTGTCCTCATGACACAACATATCTTGGCTAGTTCCTCCATATTCTGAAGTACTTTTGCACAGAATGCTTAGTTAACCACCGATGTCACAGTTCAATTCAGGTTTCAGATTTTTTACCTCCTCAATAACCACCCATTTTACTTGTGTTATTTTTATACCAAAGAGCACATAGGCTGTTTCTTGAAAGACCAACATGTCAACATCAGAGTTGTATCTATTCTTTGTCATTCTATTTTTGTCCTCTGTTTGTCATATACATGTTCTGATATGCAGTTTGAGAAAGAAGAAGCCTGCCGTATGTTGAAACGCAATCCAGAAATCGAGAAAACACGAACTGATGCTAATGCAGATATGTCTGAAGATCTCTTTGAAGGCGAAAAGGGAGAAGATGCTGGTGATCCATCTGTTGCCTATGGTGACAGCACCTCAGGGAGCTCACCTAAGACAAGTTCAGTTGACAAGTTATACATAGTATTGATCAGGTATAGAGAACATCATTTGAAAATGATGTATTTTTCGTGATTAGTTCAGCATAACACCAGGAACAAATAACACATTAATCCCCGCATAAGCTGCATGTAGTTAATTGCTTATGTTGCTGAGCAGCTATGCATGTCAGATTGAAGATACTCAACCAGTTGGTAGAAAGAACTTTCTTCTTTCATAGCTTCAGATTTCAGAGTAACCTGCACCAAGAAGTTCTTCATTTTGTAGCAAAAGAATAATCTAAAGGCTGTATCGTAATAAGTAATAACAGTCTAAAGGAATTTCTGATACATGAATCCATAACTTCTAATCATGGTGATACTTCTTTAGTTCTCTATTATGACATTCAATTGACCATGATGGTGCTAAATCCCTCCTGTCCCTAAGCATCACCACATGAAAAGAAAACAAGGTGCGAAAGGTTATCTTGTGTTGATACCCTGATTCTGTATATTGCTTTCTAAGCCGAGATGTAATATTTTGTGCAATTTTCATTCCTGTGTCTATTCAAGTATCCACTATCTGCAAACTTAAGTAGTGTATTATGAATATTCTCGTCTCTAAGGAGGACACTTTCGAGTACTGCATGCACTCTGCACACCATTTTTTAGGAAAGAGCGAATTAACGCTGTTTTTGAGCTTGTATTTTGTTTCCACATCTGATTCTGTTTTAGAATTTTATATGATGTATGCATTTCTGCTAGCTTTTAGGCTATAAATCTGGCTCTACTGTTTTAAGCAATAGAGCTAGGTTTTACACAAACTAATGATTTATCAATGCATCACATGTTTAACGAACATCCTTTGAATAACTTCACACTGAACAGCAGAATCTAGCGTTGCCACTTTGTGATCCATCCTTTAGATTCAGAATTGGTGGTATGGCTGCTTGGCAGCAGTACAACTGTCAAATGAAGTGGCATACTTGCCTATATTTTGTGTCAAATCATGATGTTCGTTAATCAATCCATACTTTGTACTGCAGTCTACATGGTTTGGTCCGTGGTGAGAACATGGAGCTAGGCCGAGATTCAGATACCGGTGGCCAGGTAATGTTGTTACACCTAGCTAATAAGTATGACTAGGTTGATTGGCTTGCGCGATCGCACAATGTGATCCAGTATACTACATGGACTCCTAATCTCTCACATCTCAAATTTGACTTTATGTCATAACACAGTCTCCTAATCTTTCACAGCTCAAATTTTAAGAGTATTATCTTAAGGCACAGCTCAAATTTTAAGAGTATTATCTTAAGGAGAGTTGTTTTTATGGTTCATTCTTTTCTTTTGAGTTTAATTGGGTTCCAAATAACATCCAGTGGTTGTGGTTTAATTCTAATTAAGGTCCACTTGATTGAGGACGGGATGTTTTTCCTTTTCTTTTCCGAGAATTTCTAGTATTTTGTGCTTTTCTCTGAGAACATTTAGACCTTAAATTATTGTCTTTTAGTATATAATAGATAGATTGCACACCTTTTCTCCATTACAAATAACCTCGTCCTATTTTTAAATAGGGGAGCTATATCATATTCTCATTTTTATCTTCTGAGATTTTCCACCAATCAAAGGGTCAGATAAGTGCATAATTTTATTTCATATACCAATTGTAGGTCAAATATGTGGTTGAACTTGCTAAAGCATTGAGTTCATCTCCTGGAGTTTACCGGGTTGATTTGCTGACAAGACAAATCTTAGCACCAAATTTTGATCGTAGTTATGGTGAACATGCAGAAATGTTGGTTTCGACAACCTTTAAAAATTCTAAACAGGAAAGGGGAGAGAACAGTGGTGCATACATCATTCGGATACCATTTGGACCAAAAGACAAGTATCTAGCTAAAGAACATCTATGGCCTTTCATTCAAGAATTTGTTGATGGTGCACTCAGCCATATTGTGCGAATGTCGAAAACCATTGGTGAAGAAATTGGCTGTGGACATCCAGTATGGCCTGCTGTGATTCATGGGCATTATGCCAGTGCAGGAATAGCTGCTGCTCTACTATCTGGAGCACTTAACCTTCCTATGGCATTTACAGGACATTTTCTTGGGAAAGATAAATTGGAAGGGCTTCTCAAGCAAGGGCGACAATCAAGGGAACAAATAAATATGACATACAAAATAATGCGCCGAATCGAGGCAGAAGAATTATCTCTTGATGCATCTGAAATTGTTATTGCCAGCACTAGGCAAGAGATAGAAGAGCAGTGGAACTTATATGATGGTTTTGAGGTCATACTTGCAAGGAAGCTTCGAGCAAGAGTCAAGCGTGGTGCTAACTGCTATGGTCGTTATATGCCTCGTATGGTTGTGAGTATACACACTTTCCTCCCCTCTTCTTACAGTTTCTAATTATGGCAAGTATATTTGATAGTTCAGGCAATCACACGGGCTGTAGTTGCACACATCACCTATTATAGCTCTTTAATATCCATTACTTTCCTATTCCTGGCTCTGCAGATAATTCCTCCTGGTGTTGAATTTGGTCATATCATTCATGATTTTGATATGGATGGCGAAGAAGAAAATCCATCCCCAGCCTCTGAGGATCCACCCATCTGGTCTCAGGTCACTGCATTTTCTTCAGAATCCTACACACAAGATCTCATTTACTAATGTAATCTTTATTCAGTAATTTTTTTGAGATCATTTATTCAGTAATTAATGAAGATGGTTTGTTTGTGCCTGTTAATCCTGTATTTCTAAGTTCAAATACTGGTAATCCATACATGATTCATGTACATCTGATGGCAGATAATGCGCTTCTTTACAAATCCTAGGAAGCCTATGATTCTGGCTGTTGCTCGTCCATATCCTGAAAAGAATATTACAACGCTTGTAAAGGCATTTGGTGAATGTCGCCCACTAAGGGAGCTTGCAAATCTCGTAAGATTGGACTTAATCATATTGATGTTTTGTAGTTTATTTTGTTATAATGTCTTAAGCATATTACTTATTGTTTGGCATGATCCTAGCCTTTGTTGTTCTAACTTTTGATTTTGCATTGCAGACATTGATAATGGGTAACCGTGAGGCTATTTCAAAGATGCACAACATGAGTGCTGCTGTCTTGACATCAGTGCTTACGCTGATAGATGAATATGACTTGTATGGTCAAGTGGCATACCCCAAGCATCATAAGCACTCTGAAGTTCCTGACATTTATCGCTTGGCTGCAAGAACGAAGGTACGCTGTTCCTGAAATGACAAGAATAAACTTTGGTCTGTCCTAGTTTCTTAATGCCGCCTTTATGTTCCCTTGGTTTGAAACCTACCATTTGACGTACTTATATTTTACTTTTATCTTCTTTCATCCGTTTGCATAAAAATCCATAATAATGGGACGTACATAAATAGAAAATAATTGTTTATTTAAGAGGAAGATAGGATTCCTGATTTTGTGTACTGGAAGTGATAGTGTTGTTATGGTATGATAGGCAGAGTTCATCAGTACTTCTGTTCTTGTACTACTTACATGGATGCTGATCATCTGTTGATCTTCTGCAGGGTGCTTTTGTAAATGTGGCTTATTTTGAACAATTTGGAGTTACCTTGATAGAGGTCAGAACTATTGAGATTACAATTTACTATTGCAGCTATTACCTTTTCAACATCCTAATTATGACCAGTTTGTTTTATCCATGAACAGGCTGCTATGAATGGGTTGCCTATTATTGCAACAAAAAATGGAGCTCCTGTTGAAATTAATCAGGTGTGTGTCCTTACATTATGCCATGTTAAATGTAAAGATACATCAACTCATTGCAAGAGTAAATCACTGTGTTTGCTTTCTGGTGGATGTTAATGCAGGTGCTCAACAATGGTCTCCTTGTTGATCCGCATGATCAGAATGCCATTGCAGATGCACTGTATAAACTTCTTTCTGACAAGCAACTGTGGTCAAGATGCAGAGAGAATGGGCTAAAGAATATTCACCAATTTTCGTGGCCTGAACATTGTAAGAATTACTTGTCAAGGATATTAACTCTTGGTCTGAGATCTCCTGCTATTGGTAGTAAAGAGGAACAGAGTAATGCACCTATATCAGGAAGGAAGCATATCATTGTTATTTCTGTAGACTCTGTTAACAAGGAAGATCTAGTCCGGATCATAAAAAATGCTATTGAGGCCACACGTACAGAAGAAATGTTGGGTTCAACTGGTTTCGTGCTGTCAACTTCACTAACAATATCAGAGATACGTTCGCTGCTAGTATCCTCAGGCATGCTTCCTACTGATTTTGATGCTCTCATCTGCAATAGTGGGAGTAACATTTATTATCCTTCAAATTGCGGTGGCATCCCAAGCAATTCCCAGGTTACACCCACAATAGATCAAAATCACCAATCACATATTGAGTATCGTTGGGGAGGAGAAGGTCTAAGAAAGTATCTAGTGAAATGGGCTACTTCAGTGGTAGAAAGAAAGGGAAGAATTGAAAGGCAAATTATTTTTGAAGATCCAGAACACTCTTCTACCTATTGTCTTGCATTTAAAGTGGTCAATCCAAATCATGTAAGCCTTTTATTTTACATAACCTTCTCTTACCCGTGCATATATGTCCTGTTCAGGATTAATATTTTGGTAAAAGCTCCTTTCGCAGTTTTTAATGTGACATTTTTTCCCCTTATTGTAGCTACCTCCTTTAAAGGAATTGAGGAAGTTGATGAGAATTCAATCACTCCGTTGTAGTCCGCTGTATAATCACAGCGCTACCAGACTATCTGTGATTCCTATTCATGCATCACGTTCTCAGGCACTAAGGTTTGGCATCTTTCTTTTGCTCATTCCTTCATTTCATTTATCAGTTTATCTCGTCACCATGTAAGTGCTCCAGCATTTTAGATTTCCTAGTATTTGATTCAGAATATTGAAAACATTTATTCATGCAAGGAGAACATTAAATGGTGAATCTTTCCTGAAAAACGTGGGAAGGGTTGGGCGTGCTTAGTGCCCATTGTTCAACACCTCAACTGAGCCCAGTAGATCCCTTGTGGTTGTAATTTTACCTAGTTTGTGTAAAACGTTGTATATATTTCATACTAATTTGCTTCAAACAGAGGCAAGGGCAAATATTCAAGCGGATTCCTTTTGCCTAGAATTGACATAAGGTTTTGTATTCTATCTGGAACTAATGATGTGCCGAACCTTACCATCATTGCTTACGGTAAAATGATAATTTGAATAGAGGGTTAGTTTCTGTTTATACATCTTGTTCCCATGAGCACTTAAGCCACCTTCACATGCATGTAAATTAAGTTATATCGTTCGTCCTTCTGACCAAACTTATTCTTCCTATAGGTACTTGTGTATACGCTGGGGAATAGAGTTGCCAAATGTTGTCGTCTTTGTCGGTGAAAGTGGCGATTCAGATTACGAAGAACTGCTAGGGGGTCTCCACAGGACCGTCATCCTGAAGGGCGAGTTCAACATTCCTGCAAATAGAATCCATACTGTCAGGAGATATCCCTTACAGGACGTCGTCGCACTTGACAGCTCAAATATCATTGAAATTGAGGGTTGCACTACAGATGACATGAAGTCTGCTCTGCGGCAGATTGGCATACCGACACAATAACACCTTCTGTTTGCATACCACACAGAGAACAAAAAGGAAGAAAGGAGCCAAACCAAGTAACCACTATTTCCATACTTGATGGAAATGCCGATTTTGTTTGTAGGTTGTGTGGGTGCGGTCCATTCTTGAGCTGTGAATAACTTCCCCACTTTTGTGTGTACTATTCGCAAATTTTGAATTGAATAATATGAGTGCATTAAAAGAAGACAAAAAGGGGTTCAAATATTGATAATGGGAAAACAAAAGAAAAGGAAAATGTTATTCAGAAACGAGAATGCCCGACAATGCAAGAAGGCTGAGCCTAAATGGATGAACTCTGTTCTCGTTCAGTGATTGGATGAGCCCTCGACTCTGGTGTATGTTCCTAAAAAAGTATTCAATACGATTTTGTGTTCAATACAAATTTATGTTCAAGTACAATACGACCATACCTTACATTGCTCCCTGAAATCATATTGATCTCGAGATGTGCTGTATTTAGACACCACTCAAAACAATTTAAAGTTAATTTCTACTTCTGACTTCTATTTTTTTTCACTATTCAGTAATTTCGTCTTTTTCTAGATATTTTTAGTTTTTTTGGATTTTTTACCTTTTCTTTTCTATATTCCTTTGCATTGTCTGTAATGGACTAACATATTTTTTTTATTTTTATTTTTTTAAATTTAATTATACCAAATAAGTTAACTCAGTTATACTAAAAAATAAATCAGCTATAATAAAAAACTATAAATTAATACCAAACTAAGCGCTTACCTTAATCATGCATGTCGGTTGCACTTTCGGATGTGCTGTATTTATTTCCTGTTGATCTCGAGAGTCCAGCAGCCACTGTGCTTCGGGCTTGTTTCTCCCAACGGGCTGTTTTGTGACTATGGCAACATGCAGTGTTTTCTTGCCCTTCTCCAGTGATAGCAGTTAGCAATCAACAAGTATGCTGTAATACCTCGTTTTTCATTGTTCGTGTTCGGCGTGATTCCTCGAGACGGACTGAAAGTCCTGGAAAAACTCTCGTCTGCCGGCATCGGCAGCCGAACCCGGCGGCTACTCATGCTCTCCGGCTTTGCTTTTTTTTTTCCACCCTCTTTTGTGACCGTGTGAGTTGTGCTGTAGTAGCATACCTTAAGGGTCTCCGCAGTTGATAAATTTTAACTACAACTGATATTTTGTGATTGAAAATAAATAGTAGTGATTGGAAAAAATATTTTTAGAAAGAGTGTGCTAACAGTAGGAAAATGGAAGAAATATATGTGTTTAACTGAAGCGACGATGGGAGTGAGATACGTGATGCACACATAATTCTTTGTTTTATCTCTAGAATGGGACGAAAATGAGAGAAGTAACAAAGATTTCTTGCTTCTTCAAACAAAACCAAATATAAAGAGCCCCTATACATCCGTAGTACATAACCGCTGCCGCCTTATGTTGTCGCGCGGTGTGGTGAATTCTATGGCCATGGTGCTCCTGTTGGATATATAGATAATATTTTAATTTTAAATTTTACTAGAAGATAAATACATTAAATTAGTAATGCAAAACACATAACTAACAGCAGACTACTTATTGTACTTCAGAAAATACAGTATCAAAGTCGATTGAATGCACGAACTACTTATTATTGGGTTTGATAAATAAATGGAAACAGTGCATGCTCGATGCAGTGTAGGACGTAGATGAAACATGGTAGGAGCGGTCGTGCAAATGCGATGTCCAGAAACCTTATTGCCGCCCCATATAGGTGCTCTCTGCGGCAATGGCTTGGAGATAGCCGCTCTTCTTTCTTCCAGGTGTACGTCGAGAAGAAAAGTCGACGAGATTTAGTCGCTCAACACTCAATACAAACTCTCCAAAGAGGAAGAAGATAATGGAAGAAGATGGAGGAGTTCAGTCACTTTAGCGTGGACGTCTCTAGCTCTTTTTATTGGTATGCTAATTACCCTCTAGTAATTAACGCCATTAAACTGAAATAATACTCTCGAATAACTTACTCAATTATTCACTGGTAACTACTATATTTAAACCAAATAATGATAATTAAGCAGTCTTATAACTAGTCAAAAAGAGAGATGATGCATGATTCAGCAAAAATAAAATGAATTTAGTTTGCCAAGTGGCATGCTTTTCACGTCACATGATTTTTATGCGAAAATACGTAAATACACGCGGCGGGGGGCAGCGGAAGGGAGGCGGCGAGCGAGGGAGAGCGGAACGACGCGGGCGGGAGAGCGGGGCGTCGGCGGTGCAGGGCGCGGCTTCGGCCAAAGTGCGAATCGGGAGATAGGCGAGAAGGCGATGCTGTTGGTGGATGGAGAAGCCAAGAGTAGCGCTGGTGAGAAGTGAAGAGAAGAAGCCGAGATTTGTTCGGTGTGCAGTTGGGCGGCTTTCGGCTTCTTTCGTACAAAAGCCGAAACTGGAAGCCGGTCAAAAAGCTCTGTCCGAACAGGCCCAAATTCCGAAGCGACGCAGCGTGTCCGCCACGACCGCCACTAAAAGGCGGCTAACCGCGCACGCCTCCTTGTCCCAAGCCCAAACCGGAGCCCATCCCGCCGCGGGTCGCCAGAGGAGTGGGGCACCGGACCACCGGTGGGATCCCGAGGGCCCAGCTGGTGGGCGGCACTGGCGGCGGGGCGAGTAGCCCGGGTGTAGAAAAGAGCCTTCCTATATATATACCTGGGTGTAATTACACCCTATGTCATATATCACAATGTAGGAAGTATCTCGCGTAACAGAGGGTATGTACGTGTAGTATACGAGTATTTAAGACCATCTAGATAGTATGAACAATTTTTCAGAGGTGGTATGTACATTTTTTTCGATATACTCATTTTTATGTGCGTATATAAAGGTATTTACAAATACGCTAAAAATTATGAACTCCTTTGCAATTTTATCATATGGTTTACATTGGAGTATCTTATAAATAGTATACGAATATATCCAAGGTGATAAAGGAGTATTTCAAATTCGTGTAGGTGGTACCCGGGAGTAAAGGATATTTTTCCTATATCACACACACACACACACATGAAGCATACTGTAATTCTGTAATATATACGTGTGCGAAACATGCAGGTATGAACTATGGTGGTGCATGGAGCGGCACACGGACGATGGCATGCAGGTATAGGTCGTTCTTCCTCCGAACGGTCATGCCCATCTCCTCCGTCATGTCCAGCTCACTTGGCTTCACCCCGTCCGGGAGTTCCCAGTCGAAGTGGTAGAGGAGGGCCGCGAGAGCGAGCTCCATGTTCGATTGCGCAAACGCCATGCCAGGGCAAATCCTCCGTCCCGCCCCGAACGGTGTGTACTCGAAGTCCATGCCTCTGAAGTCGATCGTGCTGGCCTCGAACCGCTCTGGCTTGAACTCCTCGGGATCATCCCAGTGCTTGGGGTCTCTGCCGATCGCCCACGCGTTGACGTACACAGTGGTGCCCTTTGGCACGTCGTACCCGAGGATTTTGCATGGCTCCCTGGACTCCCTCGGCAGAAGCAATGGCGCCGGTGGGTGCAGCCTCAGTGTCTCCTTGATGACGAGCTTCAAGTACGACGTCAGGTCGGCTAAGTCATCCTCGGTCACATTCAGCTTTCCATGGAGGTTGTTCCGCAGTTCGGCTTGTGCTTTCTGCATCACTTTTGGGTACCTCATGAGCTCCGACATGGCCCATTGGAGCGTTGTCGCCGACGTCTCACTCCCGGCAACGAATAGGTCCTATCGAATGCCGAATTGGCCAATTTAGGGGGGGAAATTGTGGAGAAACAAAGAGACGGTTGCAAATCGCAACCTAGCAGGAAGCTGTTGTACTTACGAAGATAACCGCTTTGATGATTCCCATGGTGAGAGGCACGTCGAGGCCACCTTCCTTCTGTATCCTCAAGAGCACGTCCACCAGGTCGTCGTCCTCATCCACGGCGCCGTTCGCCACGGAGGCGGCCCTCCGCTCCTCGTGCTGCTTGATGGCGTAGTCCATGAGCTCGAAGCTCTTGCGGTGGTTCTCCCTCGCCTGCCGCGCCGTGCCGCTGACGAAGCTCGCAAGCCACGACGACGGGAATAGGTCGCCGAGGCTGAACCCAGTGACGAGCTTGAGTCCCTCCTCGAGGTTCTCCAAGAACTCCTCCCGCCTCTTGAACCTGTCCCCGATCATGGCTCGCACCGCCGAGTCCGTGATGAGCACGGCGATCCTCTGGCTCACGTTCACGGGCTCGCCGCGCGGGGCCGTCTCGATGGCGGCGACGAGGCGGCCGACCTCGTCCTCCCGGACGTGGCGGAACGACTGGACGCGGCGGGCGCTGAGCAGCTCCAGGATGCTGATCTTGCGGAGCTGCCGCCACAGGGGGCCATAGGGCGCGAACGCCAGCCCCTGCCCATCGGCCATCATGATCTTGATGGTGGGGCTCCACGGCCGCGTCGCGAAGGTGACGTCGTGCGTCCTCATGACCTCACAGGCGGCGTCGCGGGACGTGGCCACAACCACCGGCACCTCGCCGAGCTTGAGGTACATGAGGGGCGTGTCCAGCCGGTGCGCGAGGTCAGCCAAGGCGCGGTGGACGAGCGGCTTACCGACGAGGTGGTGCAGGCTGCCGATGACCGGCAGCCTCCACGGGCCGGGCGGCAGCCTCATGCCGCAATTGCCGTCGCGCTTCTTTAGCCTGAGGAGCAGGACAGGTAGGATGAGGACCAAGAAGAGGTAGAGGTAGTAGTACATTGGTTGCTCCATGGCAGCGTTCGTTTAGCTAGCTAGACATACAGTGGAGACTGAACTGGTACATACATATACACGGACGGACGTGATGGATTAGTCGAGTGACTAAGGTACGTTGGCCAAGTCTTATAAAGAAGTTAATTTTGAACGGAGCACACAAGTAGCTGGTACTGCACGTACAAACAAACAAAGAGAGGAGTACAGCTAGCTAGGCATTTTCCGTTGTAAGCTAGTGGTCGGCATATTGCCGTCGTCCGCTTATGCATGGTAACATCGTGCGTACACAAGCGTCATGCTGGTCGACTCGACGAATACGATGTTGCCCGAGAGTGAGATCGATCTCGGTCGAATTAAGGCGCCGTGAAGCAACGGATCACCTATATATGATCATCCGGTACACGTCCATCTCTCCATCTAGGTAGCTGGCAGCTGGCTACCTGCTCGATCGGTTCATCTTTCCAGAGCTGGCAGCTCGAGCTCGACGTCGGAGGATCCGCTTCAGGCATATCTCCATACGGAGACATGCAATGACACGTACGTGCCACCTGATCGGTTCATCTTCTCGGATCACCTATATATGATCATCCACACATCCATTTCTCCACGGACGACTGCATCATTGCATGCATCATCGTTATCTAGCTTCTCGAACGTACGTACTCCATATATACACACGATACATAGGTGTGTTCTCAGGAGATCAGACGTTACGACTGCTTCTTTCTTCCCATAAACAAACTAATGGCTATGACTAATAACTTTTAATCCTAACATAAGTATTTATACAAACGAATTAAGCAGGGGCGGAGCCCAATAAACCCACCTGGTGTCACAGGACACCGGGTCCAAAAATAATTTCAACACTAAACAATCCATATGCACCATATGTGCACCCCTGGCAAAAAAAACTGTGCACTCGGCAGCCCACCAAACTGAGAGCAACAACCCACTAAACTGAGCGCACAAATACAAAACCCCTAGGCACAGATGGAAGTCAATCAGTCATAGAACCAAAAAGTGAAGACTAACTAGTTGCTACACATTCCAGGGAATTCATTATGCATCGCTCGCTAGTAGTACTCAACTAGTCTCCACGCCACACACTCGTCGGCCGTCACCTCGCGTGGTCTACAACTAGAATCGTGTGAAGTTGTGCTACTGCGACGGTGGCTCCTCCTCTGGTGATTCCGAGTTTAGAAGTGGTGTATGCATCCTTGTTTCCCTTAGTAAAATCACGTCCCAAGTCAGCAAGTGTATATAAGTTGCTCACTGATTCGTGTTTGCCACTTTGCAGTCTTCACTCTTCAGTCATATACTTCACAGGTCAAAGGATATGAGATGCTATTATCAGTGATCTCCTCCCAAAGACCCAAAGGGCCTTGCAAAAGCCGAAAAGGTTCCTCAAATCTCCTCTAAACCTGTGGTGTCATGTTGGTACTTTCTGCATATTAGTAAGGGTCCCTTAGTAAACATCTAGCAGTTGATCTTTAGACACGAGCACATCTAGAAGTGCTTTTCAGCTGTGAAAATTGTGAAAACTTATTAGCGCAATCGCATCGGTGATAATTTTATGAGTGATAGTCTAATTTGTTATGTGGAGAAAGAAGAAATAAAGAAAGTTACCAATGATGTTGTAGTTCATCAATTCATGAACTTAAATGAACGTAATACTAAGAGGTAATATATTTACTTTCATTTGATTGTTCTACTATTTTTTCGTAAAAAACTTAATTCAATTTATTCTCTTTTTTGTAGTCCATTGAGGTCGGATGACGTATTTTGTATGTCGACCATTTTTTGTCCGCGATTTCACACTTAGTTCCTTAACTTTGTTACAATTAGCCAATAATATTAATGGATTTCTTTATTTTGGTAAGATTTTGATCGCTACTTCTTTATAATTGTACATTGTTATCGGTTATGCTAACTTATTGATGCTAAAAATTATCGAAAACATAACTATTTAGTGTAACGTTGTTTCAAAATTATATATGATGTTATATATATGATGAAATGGTGAACCCCGGTCACTTTCGTTCTAGTTCCGCCGCTGGAATTAAGTGTTGATAAACCGATAAACTATTTGAAAAAATTTATCTTGATAAGCTACTTTGAAGTTATCTTATTTATTGATTCGGAAAAAATCATAAACCAGAAAAAGGACGTATTTGCAGACTCAGTACCCTGCAGTGACCACAGATGAATACATTGGCCGGCTCACGACGTATGGACGCAGCCATGCATGCGGATGCTAGCGTAACTACAGCCTACAGGCAAGTTCGACATACGTGGCGATGACGTGCGCCATATATTACTCGGTGACTTGGTCCAGACAGGCAACTGAACCACGTACATACGTCGACGCCGCTTTCCCAAGGACGGCAGATGCTGCTTGCGTGCCGCGCGGCCGGCCGGCCGGGGTCCCATCCGACGTACGGCGACCCGGCCCTTCAATGCGCCAGGCGCGAAATCCAAAACTTGTTGCAACGGCATACAGGAGTCCGTATTAATTTTTACTAATAATTTTTAGCTATAACTTATTTATTTTAGTTGAAAATAAGTAATAATGATTAAAATAAGTGAATTTTAGAAGAAGGGGGCAAGCGGTGGAAAAACTACAAGAGATGCGTGCACGTGCAAGAGCGAGAAGAGTAGGGTACGTGATGCAGGGTTCATAATTTCATCGAAATTTCGGGGAAATTTTATCTATTTCGTTACTCCTCGAAAGGAGAACAGTTCGGTCAAATTTTGGCTAAATTTATCTCTATTTGAATTTTATTCAAATTTTATCTAAATTTTGGTTAAATTTTATCAAAAATTTGAAATTTTTGTCCGAAATTTTGAACAAAATGAACAAAATTTCGTTCATTCATTTGTCTCACCGCCCTCCGAGTTATTTTTTAAAACAAAACTTTTAACCCTGACGTGATGCACCTGTGATCTCTGTCTTATTCTCGGAGCAAGACGGTAGCGAAAAAAGTGAAAAAAGCTTTTCGAGAAGTTAGGTATTTGTATTGGCTTTTGACTTTTCTAAATAGAAATCAGAAACAGAAACCGATACAAACAATCTATATTACAGGGCAGTACCATCTGATTAATTCCCTAATTAATCTGTACAGCAACATCCATTGATCCAGCCGCATAATGACGATCCAGGCATATTCCGGAACAGACAGATTAGAATGGTTGATCCGATCGGCACTAGCTTACCAGGGAATCTGAGACATATCGAAGGACAACGAAACATATATACCGTCTTGTCATTCATGTTTCATAGTTGACGTAAACTAATATATATATTGTTTGTAGACAGTTAACACTGAGTACTGATCGGCACTAGCTCACACCTGGGAATCTGAGACATACCGAAGGACAACGAAACATATATACCGTCTTGTACATTCATCTTTCATAGTTGACGTTGACTAATCTATATATTATTTGTAGATAGTTAACACTGAGTAATCTATTTGTGGGATAGTGCTTTCGAAATTTTTCTCTAAGTATTCATTAATTCTTCACTCCAGTAACTCTAGGGACACTCACAAGTGAAAAAACTCCTCTAATATTTCGCAAAGCACATATCCTCTCTTTTCTCTCGCAAATCACATATCCTCTCTTTTATCTCAAGCTTGACTTTATAAAAGCAGAATTCAATAATATAGTCATTCTTCTTGTAGAAGGTAAAATGATATTTCATCTTTTGAAGGGACTAACTTGTTGAAGTAGAAGCAACTATCTTGCTAGGAGTTTGGACAAAACCAGCTGACCTAAATACAATCTTAGGAGGTTCAGGGGGTTTGATTTCAAACTTGCCACTCTCAACTACCCTTACAATCTTATGCAGGTGATTTTTGAAATACTCTAGGAAATTAAATTCTAAATTTCTCTTCTTCACACTCACCTTATATTGCTCAAAGATCATATTGAGATTCTTCTTCCTACTAGAAAAATCTCCCAAGCATCTTTTTAGGTAGTCATTCTCTTAGCTTAGGTTTTCACATGTGGCACACTTAGTGGTTTTAGTTGCCCTATATATCTCTCTTTATGGATATAGCTATCTTAAGGGGGTGTTTAGAATAACGTTGACTTATGGCTTTTTATTTACTATAGCTGGCTTATTTTTTTAACTGTAGTTGAGTTAACTTATTTAGTATAATTAAATTTTAAAAAATAAAAATAGAAAAAATATGTTAGCCCATCACATATATACAGTTAGTTAAAATATGCTTCATGGTAGTTAAAATATGCTTCACAACTTGACCCAGTTAGTTAAAATATGCTTCATGAAACACATATATACAGACCTTGGTCAAAACAAATCAAGCCAAAACCAGAATTCCAAATATCACAAAATTCAATTGAAGCAAAATCACTTGGCCGGTCAAACTGCCAGCTCTAGTCGGTCTGATCGCTAGCTACTACCAGTCAAACCGCTGGCTGGTCAGACCGCTAGGTCCGAAGCAAAACTTGAAAAACTGTAAATTTGCAAAATCCAAATTTTAGCTCCCCTAATTTAGCAATAGTTCATCACAACAAAAGTCTAGACCTTCTCACATGGTCTTTCATTATTTCCATTGACATTCTCATATAGTCCTTCACTATTGCTAACACAGCTGGCTTGAATTAACCTTTTGAATTTCTCAAAGCAAGAAACTTTCTGAATCTTGTTAGATTGAACTCGGACCGGATGCCTAAGTCTGACCGTATTTACTTTCTGGGCTCCAGGTCTAAATGGGTTGAACACAACTATGTCTGTGGGTTGCCACATGCAAGTCCTGAAGCAACAGCCTTATAAGTGGCCTCACATTTATAAGTTGTGCTGTTTTTGTCTCACAACTATTCCCATAATTCTCTCTCTCATATATCGGCTGTGTACTTTCACAACCATGAAGTCAAAGTAGATGTTAGGTATCTGGGCTCTGATACCAATTGTTAGATCAGATTCTGGCTGCATACCTAGGTACGACCGAGTTTACTCCTCGGACTCTAGGTCCAAATGGGCTGAATACAACTAAGCTTATGGGTTGTTGTATGCAAGCTCTAAAGTAACAGCTTTATAAGTGGTATTGGATCTTCTCCCTTAAAAAACTAGTCTAATGGATGAGATCTCCCTCACACTTATAAATTGTATTTTTTTCATCCACAACCAATATATAAGACTATTTCCAACAAATCTTAGTTTATGTCCGATGCCATAGTTTAGTTCATCGCTGCTAACACAGCTCTTTGGCTGCTTTGCGTTTGTTGCTTTGGAGTGTACGAGATGGATAACCGCAACGCATGGCGCCAAACGAGCTGCTTACGATGGAAATTTGCCTTGTTACGTGTTCTCACTATTTATGCTTCGTCCAGACTTATTCATACAGCATTCCTAGCACCTGGCCGTGGAGTGCTAGCTGCTCCTACGTACGCAGCTGGCCTAAACGCCATGTTCATGGAGCAACTCACGTACTACGTGTGCCTCTTCTTGGCTCTCATCTTCCTCCCTCTCCTGCTCCTCAAGCTGTGGAAGCGTGACAGCAATGGCGGAGTGAGGTTGCCGCCCGGCCCGTGGCGGCTGCCGGTCATCGGCAGCCTCCACCACCTCCTGCGCAGCCCGCTTGCCCACCGCGCCATGGCCGACCTCGCGCGCCGGCTCGACGCGCCCCTCATGTACCTCAGGCTCGGTGAGGTCCCCGTCGTCGTGGCGTCGTCCCCCGATGCCGCCCGCGAGTTCATGAAGACGCACGACGTCAACTTCGCCACACGGCCGTGGAGCCCCACCATCCGGATCATGATGGCGGACGGGGAGGGGCTGGTGTTCGCGCGCTACGGCCCCCTGTGGCGGCAGTTCCGCAAGATCAGCATCACGGAGCTGCTCAGCGCCCGGCGCGTCCAGTCGTTCCGCCGCATCCGCGAGGACGAGGTCGGCCGCTTCGGCGCGGCCATCGCGGCGACCCCGCCGGGTGAGGTCGTGAACGTCAGCCAGCGGATCGCCGTGCTCATCTCGGACTCGGCGTTGCGCACCATGATGGGTGACCGGTTCGAGAGGCGGGAGGAGTTCCTGGAAGAGCTAGCCGTGGGGGTAAAGATCACCTCCGGGTTTAGCCTCGGTGACCTGTTCCCGTCGTCGAAGCTTGCGCGCTTCTTCAGCCGCACGGCGCGCCGGGCGGAGGCGAACCACCGCAAGTGCTTCGAGCTCATAGACTGTGCCATTAGGCAGCACGAGGAACGAAGGGCGGCCAAAGCAGCCACGGCGGACGGCGCGGAGGACCTTGTGGACGTGCTCCTGAGGATACAGAAGGAAGGTTGCCTCGAGATACCACTCACCATGGGAATCATCAAGGCCGTCATCCTTGTAAGTAACTGCTATTTTTGTTTTGGAAGATGCAGGAAAATCCGTAGTGTATAATTGTATATCACATCTTGACATTCAATAGGACCTTTTCGCTGCGGGGAGTGAGACATCGGCTAATACACTCCAATGGGCCATGTCGGAGCTCATGAGGAATCCCAGAGTGATGCAGAAAGCACAGGCTGAGCTGCGCGACAGCCTCCAAGGAAAGCCGACGGTGACGGAAAATGACCTGGCCAACTTGACGTACCTGAAGCTCGTCATCAAGGAGACTCTGAGGCTGCATCCTGTGGTGCCATTGCTTCTGCCAAGGGAATGCGGAGAGACGTGCAAGGTCATGGGGTACGACGTGCCCAAGGGCACCACTGTGCTGGTGAACGTGTGGGCGATAGGCAGGGACCCCAAGTACTGGGACGACGCCGAGACGTTCAAACCAGAGAGGTTTGAGGGTGGCATGGTCGACTTCAAGGGCACGGACTTCGAATTCATACCGTTCGGGTCAGGGCGAAGGATGTGCCCCGGCATTGCATTCGCGCAGGCCAGCATGGAGATCGCGCTCGCCACGCTACTCTACCACTTCGACTGGGAGCTCCCCGGCGGAGATCCGAGGAGCGATCTGGACATGACCGAGGAGATGGGCAGCGCCGTCCGAAGGAAGAACGATCTTTACCTGCGCCCGATCGTTCGTGTGCCCCTGCAGGCTACCCCATAACTGCTTTACACGCTACCTGTCTTTGCAGACTCTGCAGTACCTACATAAGGTCTCACGCACTACTAGCTGCACGCGTGAGCCAACTAGTTGAAGCAGCACTCCGTCTGTTCGTCTAAAAAAAAAAGGGGGAACCACTCCGTCTGTTTTCCTTTGCCAACGTTAAGGCGCTCTGCGTAAGAGGCGAACAACGTCGCTTAAGCTTGCACAAGATGACTAGAAAGTAGTTTAAGGTCCGGTTTGGTTGTTATTGGCTTTTACTTTTGACTTCTATTTAGAAAAATCAAAAGTCAATATGAATACAGAATACCCGACTTATCGAAGTAGTTTCTCTACTCCTCTCGCTACTATCTCGCTCTAGGGATAAGACAGGGGATCACAGGTGTATTACACACCCCACTCCTCTCGCTCTCGTCACGTGCATCTTCTCTTCCTTACTTTCCCTACTGTTCACGCCCTCCTTCTTAAAAGTGACTTCTTTTAGCTACTACTATTTATTTTCAGCCAAAATTCATAAATCACAGCCAAAAACCATCAGCAAAAGCCAATAGAGTGTCCCCTAAAGCTGGCTTTTGCTTCCAAAAAGTAGGCTTTTGCTTCCAAACAGACTAGTTTTCAATCAGCTTGAGGGTTCAAATCAGCTTAAGAGACAAGCCAAAAGCTGGCTTTTGGGAGAATCAACTGAAAATTGAAAAACTAGGGGAGGGGTGCTTCATTGTCTTTTGGTGGGTTGAAGGGGGCGCTCAAGTTGGCGTCGCGTCCATCGCTAGTGTTCGGCGACCGCGACCATTTCACTGTAGCGACACTATAGCACTACAGTAAAAAAAATTGTGTTTTTTTGTTTTGTTTTTTTTCCGTATTCTTTTGCATCGGCCGCTCTAGATCAGCGTGTCGTTTTTATTTTTATATTTTTTAAAATTTAATTATACCTAATAAACCAACTCAGCTACAGTAAAAAAATAAGCCAACTACTACAAAATTTCAGCAAAAACCAAAAGTTATCGCTATTCCGAACGCCCCCGAAGTTGTTACATAGCTCATGAAAGTTGGTGGTTATTACCCACCAAATGTCATCCAATAAAAGTGCCCCCAACCCACACAGTCTTTCATATCTCCTGGACATTTGTGTCTCCATCTCATTCTCCTAGGCCCTGCCATCCCCCCAAGCTCTAGTCCGGTTTGGTTGTTATTAGCTTCTACTTTTGACTTCTATTTAGAAAAATTAAAAGTTAATATAAACATCCGATTTCTCGAAGCGGCTTCTCTACTCCTCTTGTTACTATCTCGCTCTAGGAATAAGTAGAGGATCACGGGTGCATTACGCACCCCACTCCTCTCGCTCCCGTCACATGCATGCTTCTCTTCCTCACTTTTCCTACTGTTCACGCCCTCCTTCTTAAAGTGACTTCTTTTAGCTACTACTATTTATTTTCAGCCAAAACCCATAAATCACAGTCAAAAGCCATTAACAAAAACCAATAAAATCCCCCTAAAGCAGGCTTTTGCTTCCAAAAAGTCAGAAACCTTCCAAACGGACTAGTTTCCAATCAGCTTAAGGGTTCAAGTTAGCTTAAGAGGGAAGCCAAAAGCTGGCTTTTGGGTGAATGAACTGAAAACCGAAAAGCTAGGGGAGGGGTGCTTCCCTGTCTTTTGATGGGTTGAAGTTTGTGACATTGCTCGTGCAAGTTGGTGGTTATTACCCACCAAATGCCATCCAATAAAACTGCCCCCAACCCACACAGTCTTTCACATCTCCTGGACATTTGTGTCTCTATCTTATTCTCCTAGGCCTTGCCGTCACCCCAAGCTCTGGTCCCCGCCATCACCACCACTCCCTCTGTTAGACCCAAAATATTAATCCTGAATCCTATATGTATAATGTGCTAGTCT
Organism: Melocanna baccifera; assembly: GCA_036346265.1. NCBI lineage: Eukaryota > Viridiplantae > Streptophyta > Magnoliopsida > Poales > Poaceae > Melocanna > Melocanna baccifera. The sequence goes on along the minus strand of CM070679.1, from coordinate 33,038,462 downwards.
CATGATCAATAACTAGCACATACATATCACATCGTTGCATCACATCTATACACGATTAAATAAAATAGTGTAGCACATAATATTAAGTAGTTATACATAGATCTATATGACTAATTTACACAAAAATCATCAGCAAAAGCCAATAGAGTGTCCCCTAAAGCTGGCTTTTGCTTCCAAAAAGTAGGCTTTTGCTTCCAAACAGACTAGTTTCCAATCAGCTTGAGGGTTCAAATCAGCTTAAGAGAGAAGCCAAAAGCTGGCTTTTGGGAGAATCAACTGAAAACTGAAAAACTAGGGGAGGGGTGCTTCATTGTCTTTTCGTGGGTTGAAGGGGGCGCTCAAGTTGGCGTCGCGTCCATCGCTAGCGTTCGGCGAACGCGACCATTTCACTGTAGCGACACTATAGCACTACAGTAAAAAAAATTGTGCTTTTTTGTTTTGTTTTTTTCCCGTATTCTTTTGCATCAGCCGCTCTAGATCAGCGTGTCATTTTTATTTTTATATTTTCTAAATTTAATTATACCCAATAAACCAACTCAGCTACAGTAAAAAATAAACCAGCTACTGTAAAATTTCAGCAAAAGCTAAAAGCCATCGCTATTCCGAACGCCCCCGAAGTTGTTTCATAGCTCATGAAAGTTGGTGGTTGTTACCCACCAAATGTCATCCAATAAAAGTGCCTCCAACCCACACAGTCTTTCATATCTCCTGGACATTTGTGTCTCCATCTCATTCTCCTAGGCCCTGCCATCCCCCCAAGCTCTGGTCCGGTTTGGTTGTTATTAGCATCTACTTTTGACTTCTATTTAGAAAAATCAAAAGTTAATATAAACATCCGATTTCTCAAAGCGGCTTCTCTACTCCTCTTGTTACTATCTCGCTCTAGGAATAAGTAGAGGATCACGGGTGCATTACGCACCCCACTCCTCTCGCTCCCGTCGCATGCATGCTTCTCTTCCTCACTTTCCCTACTGTTCACGCCCTCCTACTTAAAGTGACTTCTTTTAGCTACTACTATTTATTTTTAGCCAAAACCCATAAATCACAATCAAAAGTCATTAACAAAAACCAATAAAATCCCCCTAAAGCTGGCATTTGCTTCCAAAAAGTTAGAAACCTTCCAAACGGACTAGTTTCCAATAAGCTTAAGGGTTCAAGTCAGCTTAAGAGGGAAGCCAAAAGCTGGCTTTTGGGTGAATGAACTGAAAACCGAAAAGCTAGGGGAGGTGTGCTTCCTTGTCTTTTGATGGGTTGAAGTTTGTGACATTGCTCATGCAAGTTGGTGGTTATTACCCACCAAATGCCATCCAATAAATCCGCCCCCAACCCACACAGTCTTTCACATCTCCTGGACATTTGTGTCTCTATCTCATTCTCCTAGGCCTTGCCGTCACCCCAAGCTCTGGTCCCCGCCATCACCACCACTCCCTCTGTTAGACCCAAAATATTAATCCTGAATCCTATATGTATAATGTGCTAGTCTCATGATCAATAGCTCGCACATACATATCACATCGTTGCATCACATCTGTACACGATTAAATAAAATAGTGTAGCACATAATATTAAGTAGTTATACGTAGATCTATATGACTAATTTACACAAAAACCATCGGCAAAAGCCAATAGAGTGTCCCCTAAAGCTGGCTTTTGCTTCCAAAAAGTAGGTTTTTGCTTCCAAACAGACTAGTTTCTAATCAACTTGAGGGTTCAAATCAGCTTAAGAGAGAAGCCAAAAGCTGGCTTTTGGGAGAATGAACTGAAAACTAAAAAACTAGGGGAGGGGTGCTTCATTGTCTTTTGGTGGGTTGAAGGGGGCGCTCAAGTTGGCGTCGCGCCCATCGCTAGCGTTCGGAGACCATGACCGTTTCACTGTAGCGACACTATAGCACTACAGTAAAAAAAATTGTGTTTTTTTTGTTTTGTTTTTTTCCGTATTCTTTTGCATCGGCCGCTCTAAATCAGCGTGATATTTTTATTTTTATATTTTTTTAAATTTAATTATACCCCGATAAACCAACTCAGCTACAGTAAAAAATAAGTCAGCTACTGTAAAATTTCAGCAAAAACAAAAAACCATCGCTATTCCGAACGCCCCCGAAGTTGTTACGTAGCTCATGAAAGTTGGTGGTTATTACCCACCAAATGTCATCCAATAAAAGTGCCCCCAACCCACACAGTCTTTCACATCTCCTGGACATTTGTGTCTCCATCTCATTCTCCTAGGCCCTGCCATCGCCCCTAGCTCTGGTCCAGTTTGGTTGTTATTAGCTTCTACTTTTGACTTCTATTTAGAAAAATCAAAAGTTAATATAAACAACCGATTTCTCGAAGCGGCTTCTCTACTCCTCTTATTACTATCTCGCTCTTGGAATAAGTAGAGGATCATGGGTGCATTACGCACCCTACTCCTCTCGCTCCCGTCACATGCATGCTTCTCTTCCTCACTTTCCCTACTGTTTATGCCCGCCTTCTTAAAGTGACTTTTTTAGCTACTACTATTTATTTTCAGCCAAAACCCATAAATCACAGTCAAAAACCATTAACAAAAACCAATAAAATCCCCCTAAAGCTGGCATTTGCTTCCAAAAAGTCAGAAACCTTCCAAACGGACTAGTTTCCAATCAGCTTAAGGGTTCAAGTCAGCTTAAGAGGGAAGCCAAAAGCTGGCTTTTGGGTGAATGAACTGAAAACCGAAAAGCTAGGGGAAGGGTGCTTCCCTGTCTTTTGATGGGTTGACGTTTGTGACATTGCTCATGCAAGTTGGTGGTTATTACCCACCAAATGCCATCCAATAAAACCGCCCCCAACCCACACAGTCTTTCACATCTCCTGGACATTTGTGTCTCCATCTCATTCTCCTAGGCCATGCTGTCACCCCAAGCTCTGGTCTCCGCCATCACCACCACTCCCTCTGTTAGACCCAAAATATTAATCCTGAATCCTATATGTATAATGTGCTAGTCTCATGATCAATAGCTAGCATATACATATCACATCGTTGCATCGCATCTATACACGATTAAATAAAATAGTGTAGCACATAATATTTAGTAGTTATACATAGATCTATATGACTAATTTACAGAAAAGGAGCTGACTGGCCAAATATTCACATGGAGAGTACTTGTAGCAAAAATAAACGGTAAGTAAAGGATTTGGAGTTTGTATGAGAGAGAACGAGCTAAACAAAGTGTTCCCATGAGATAAAATCTAGAAAAAGAAAAAAAAGAAATCATCATGCCCGAGGGGGTGATGTCGAAGGTGCATTTGATGAAATATGTTACCCTACTGAGAAAGCATATTCTTGCTAACCCGAAGGTGTTTTCATAAATTGCTGGATTTTTAAAAGATTAAAAGGAGTTGGACCCACATGTCAAAGACTAACTAATAATAATTAGTCTTCATTAGCATTAACTTAACCTTAATGGCATAGGGCTCACTGGTCAGAGAGAGAACAGAGGAGAGAGCTGGGCATGGCAAGACCAAGCTTGCTGGCGAGCTCGCCGACAATGAGGGAGGGACAGAAGGGCCAAGACAAGGCTAAGAATGGGAAGAGGGTGTCACAGCCATCCTGCAAGTGACCGTGATGGTTAGAGAGGTCGGCGTGCTGACGTTGAGCGGGGAGGTAGCTTAGGCTGGAGATGGCTCAGCTCAAGAGCTATAGGCAGTAGGTATTGGAACTTGGAATAGAATTAGGAGGTCTCTACGAAGCTAAAGAAGATGGCACAGAGACCTACAGTCAACAGAGGTGAGCCGACGGCGGTGGAAAGCAGGGCAGTAGCGGTGATGGCATAAATGGTGATTGGACGCTAAGGCAAGGAGCACATAAGGACTAGGAGCTCACCATGATCTCGTTGGTGAGGTTGGCGTCATGGTGTAGCTCGATGTGTCTAGGCGGTGATGAGCAACAACAGTGGTGATGGCACTCACAGTGGTGGAGCTCCTTGGAAGGAAAGAACTACAACAAAGCATACGGAAAGGTTGAGAAGAATGCGTGGATGGTGAAAAGAGCATGGCCAAGTTTGGGGCTTACTAGATGGCGAGTATTGATGAGAATGGCGACGGTGGCTAGAAGTGAAAGCAACAGCTTGAACCAGAGAACCAACTACATCAAACATGCAATAGGTTAAGGGGTTTGCACAAGTGGATGGTGGAACACAAAGTGATTGGAAAGGAGGGAAAAGCTCACCGGAATAGGGAAGACGCAGCGGCTAGAATGAGCGTGCCCGCTGGAGGCGAAGAAGATGTAAATGACCCAACTCCACACCATTCCAACTATGAAATTGAGCATGGGAATGGAGTCATTGACGCTATAGACAAAGAGTGACATGCCTAGTGAGCAAGGAAGCTCACCAGAGCGGCTGCGGGCATGATGGCGTGCTCACCGGTGTTGACAACGATGCTCATGTTACCGACGAACCAAGGAGCTCTTGTTTTCGTATGAAAGGAACGAGTGGCAAACGGGGAGGACTGACGTGGTTAGAGGGCATAAGTACCAATGAGAAAGGCACTAAAATACAATGAGAAAATGAGTGTGCGGCGGGATTTTGTTGTTAGCACTCTCCACCCAATCGAACAATGGGAGGCGACAAAATGACATAAAGGGCACTGCAGCAATGGGATGGGGCAAGGCGGAGGCTATGGCTCGCCAGGCATCCAAAACCGTGGGCAGACGCGGTTGGAAATGGTGGTCGAATAGTGACCGATGATGGCTACACATGGCGAACAACGAACAAGCACGGGTGGTCGAGCCACAAGCGGTGAGGTGAATGATTGGCGCTTGCAGCGTAGGCCCTGACCCTACCAGTCAGGTGAAGAAAGAGGGGCCAAGCCGGCGTCGAGCTCTCTCTTTGTGCATGTGGCCACCATGGCAAGCTGGCGTGGCGTCACGCAGAGGAAGATGACTGATGGGTGGACCCGGCAAGTTAGCGAGAGTGGGAGAAGAGAGGAAAGAAGGTGGGTTCAGCGAAGATGCCTTCGCATGGGAGAGATGAAATGTGAAAGGCGGCAAGGCTGAGGATAGAGCGTGGGGCGATTTTGTGCCGAAACAAGAGTGGGCTGGGCCAAAGGCAGGGAAACCGACCTGAGAACAGGGTATTAGATTTTAATTATTTTGTAATTTAATTAAGTATTGGAAATAAGTTTAGCAAACCAACTCTAAAAATTATGAATTTTTTTTGGGAAGGCTCCTTGGATTACTTGAAACTCAAATAAATATCTACAAGTTAAGGTCATGTTTTTAATTATTTTTAGAAAATCATTTTTAGTAGCTAGAAAATAAGAAAAACCATTTTCTTTAATGTAGAAAAATTTAAAATGCAGATATGCTAATTTTGAAAATATTTAAATAGCTTTTAGAAGTTTTGGGATGTTACACCCTCCTATCCATGCCACTGCCACCCCCTACTATCCCCGTCATCGCCCCCCTCTTGTCCCTACCGCTACCCCATCCTGTCCCTACTACATCCCCAAACACCACCTCGACCTCCTCCCTACCCCTTCCGACCTTGTCACCGTCGGCCCCAACCTCCTTGCTGCTTCCGCCCCACCTCCTTGGCTCAACTTCGAACAACTGCCATTGCGCTCGACCTCATCCCCACCCCCTCTAACCTCGTCACCCCTTTGAGCTTGCCACCGTCGACTCTGACCTCCTCGCCGCCCCAAGATCTAGATCTAGAAGCGTCACCACCTATGAAGGTTGAGGGTAGCACATCTACACGGCTAGGCGACCGCCTCCCTCCCTGATCTAGATCTTGAAGGATGCACGCCACTGCTATCCCAGTTCTGGCTTCCTTGCTAGACTACTATGCAAATCTAGTTTTTCATTTTCCTTTTATTTTCCATTTTCGCTGATTTTGTTCTATTACTTGTGTAACCAAGGGGTTGATTAGTTGTGTAATCATATTTGTAAATAAACTAGTTGTGTAATCATGTTGGATTGGTAAATAATCTTGTTCATTTACTATTGCAGTTTTTCTCCCTGTTGTTATTACAAAAATTCTAATTAGCAAAACAATACTATAGATAATCTATTAATCTGGTTAAGCAAATTAGCAAAACTCATCATTTATATTATGAGTATTTCAGACATTTCACAACTTAGAACAAGTAGCTAACCCAACAAAAAGCTAGACTACCAAATGGCCTCTTTGGAAAAAGCTATAGCTATCAGCTATAGGTGCTTTTCAGCAAAAAAAAAAAAAAAGAAGCTTATGGCTGAAAAAACAATAAGCTATAGCTCCCCTAAACAAGGCTAAAGAAGGAAGGAAACAGAGTTAAAAACTTCACAGTCGTGGGAGGTTCCGAAATCAATTCCACCCATGCTGATACTATGGAGAGCCCAATTTAACCGGCGAGACAATAAGACTATCTCTCAATCCATTGGTAGGCCCACGCACATTGGCAGCAGGTCTAGCATTGGGAAATCTGATCCATGATGGGAAATCTGAGAAACGTTAGTGCTGATCTTTTTTCTCTTTGAAGGAAACGAAAGGATTGATCTTGCTTTTAAATTTCTCTCTGCGTCTTGGTTGGTGCTTGTTCTGTTGGTTCTTGAATGGGCTGATGTTGTCTCACCACCTTAGCTATTCACATACACTTTATTCAAAATGTATATGCCACTCGTAAATGTCCCTTGACATAGTTATAGGCTAATTCCTATACATTTGTTTATGTTCTGTTAACCATTTTTTGTATATGAGTATAATGTAGTTTAGATTGGTACCTCAGAAAAATTAAGAGATGATGGGAAGATAAAATTACAGTCAACAAAATTTTGAATCGATGGTGCTGGAATGAACTTGCTTCTGATGGCAAAATTTTGTTTTGTGCCACTTGCTAGGTGCTATTGGGTTTATTTTTGCATGCTCACTACTGATTAAAAATCTGGGTGTGTATGTGTTGTAAGAAAGGAAAGCGGGGTTTACTCTGCTTTAGTAAGAATGTAAATGTTTATTGTTGCAAGTAACTGAGAATAGATAAATCTTATTGGTTATTTATTATGTTTATTGGCTGGGCATTTTTATTAGGAAATGGTGGTTTAGCACATTATTAATAATTTTTATCTTTTCATTACTTTAGCATAACTACTATGATGGATAAGAGTTGGATGAGCAAACCAAGAAATACAACAAAATACAAAAATGGTGTGGAACAATTCCTTTCTTTCGCATTTTGTATTGTTCAACAGGGTGGTAAGATTCCCTATTCGTGTCTACATTGCAAAAATAAGTCAAGAAGAAATAAAGATGATGTTAGAGCCCATTTAAGATGCAATGATATTATGGAAGGTCATACTACATGGAATAGCCATAGAGAGGAATACCATTCATCATCATTTGCCTTTGCTCATACCTCATCTAGATGGACACAAGAGAAATGATGACATGGAAGGGCTCCAACATGCTGCATTTTCTATGCCCCATAATTATGATACATTGTCTAGTTCATCAAATGAAGAATTGGATGATATTGCCTTCCAATTTCCTGATATAGATGATATTCAAACTTAAGATAATATTGTTTCAGAGGAGGATGGTGATCAAATTAAAGAAGAAGAAATGTTTTCAAGTTTCTTGAAGGATGCTAACACAAAGCTATACCTAGGATGTTAAGCGTTTTCAAAGCTTTCCTTTCTACTCATCCTTTTTCACTTGAAGTGCTTACATAGGTGGACTCAAGAATCATTTACACATTACTTTCCATTTTGTCTGATGCATTCCCTCAAGTGGCAAACCTACCAAGGAAGTACCATGAAGCAAAAAAAAAGCATTCATGTATGCCTGAAATATTGCATGCTTTTCTGGGGTGACAGGGCCAACCAAGAAATTTGCCATATGTGTAATAGCTCATGTTGGGCAGGTGACAAGAAGGGTGAGTCAACGGAATCAAAAGAGTGAAAGAAAAAGCCAGCAAAGGTGTTGCGCTATTTTCCATTCATACCTAGGCTGAAAAGGTTTTATGCCATTGAAAAACATCAGATAACATGCGTTGGCATGATGAGCGTCATATGAAGGATGGATTGCTGCGGCATCAGGCTGATGGACAAGCTTGGAAAGATTTTGATTCACGGTATCCTAATTTTTTTGCTGATTCCCATCAGTGGCAGACCAAGAAATTTCAGGATGGGTATTCGAAGTTACAAAAGTATTGCTCAATAGAAAATATAAAGATCCACAATAGCTAAAATTAAAATACAATTGTTACCTTCTACGTCTTTCCAGCTCTCTCCTATAAATATTTCAAATATGCAGACTTCTTTTTTTTAAAGCTCAAAGATCTACAAAATCAAACATATATCAAAGATAAGATTAGACTAACTCTGACAAGAGAAATACATATAACAACCATTTAAAATGGCATCTCTATATCTCTATACTCGATTAATTTAGAACAAGCAATCTACGAGCTCACTTATAGAGATTAGAGAAAGATCTGGTTCATTTGCTCTTTGAAGATGTACACGACATTTATAAAATCTAAATAACTCTGAAAGCCCATTGTAAGGTCATATAACACTTTCATTTTTTTAACTTGGAACAACATTAATTCAGATGCAGCATGCTATGCATAAAAATAAATGACAATAGGCCAAATGTTGAACTTATAATCATAGGGAAAGGGAATTTCGAGAAAACAAAAAAGGCACTGTTTAAAACATAGGAATTTTAGAGCAATTTGAAGGGAATTCTGAGAAAACAAAAAAGGCTCTGTTTAAATCGTAGGAATTTTAGAGCAATTTCTCCATTATCTCTCACTAAATGTTTGATTATCTACAGGGTTCTCTTGGAGTTCCTATGTTCTAAAAAGTGCATATATATAGTACCAAATGGTAGAATGGAAATCCATGCTGAAGAACTGCTACAACCATCAAGGGGTTATCATCTGACTAGTTAAATTTTAGTGGCAGCTCAATAAGCATTACCTGAAGTTGAGGCAGGCACTGCCGTGTGCCCTTAGAACATCTATAGCCTAAAATTGGAAGCTTCGGTTCGTACCGAGGAAACTATTAAAGAACATAGTTGTTGGCTGTTTGCTCCATCTACTATTAAATGTTGGAGCATTGGAGTGACCGACATATAACAACCGTTCAAAATGGCATCCCTATATCTCTATACTCATTAATTTAGAACAACCAATCTACTAGCTTACTTATAGAGAATAGAGAAAGATCTAGTTCATTTGTTAATTGAAGATGTACATGATATTTCTAAAATCTAACATGACAAAGCAACTAATGTTAAAACTAATTTTGTTTTAAATCAATAGGATGAAGAACGATGGATGCATAAAGACATAATCTTTTATTGAAGCAACTGAAACCAACCCCAAGAGATGTTGCGTACAGAGAACATTTAGTCATTTACTTCAGGAACACATGTAACATTCAGAAAGCTCCATATCAAGATCCTCTAATAGTATGTTTGTGTTCACAGTAGCAAAAATAGCTTGTTGAATTCTGAACAAATGTATCTATAGGTTCGCTGTCCCGAAACCCAAATCTGCAATGATCTCATTATCCTTCTGAATCTGATGAATATCCTTTGTCACCTTGCTATCTTGAAACTAAAAATGAGGTCTTATGACACTAGAGCAATACACACATGCATACCCCAATCAACGAAATTGTCAATAATTATGCACGCAGATTGGAAAGACCAACCAATCTGTTGGCTAAAATCTTGGTTGTGTGCCTGCTCGAATTTCTATCAGATTGATCAAACTTCCACAAAAAGGCCACCCTCACCTTGAATCCATAAATCAAAAGAGATCAAGAAACTAACAAGATTATTAATGGAATTTCACCTCTAAGGGAAAGACATCACAAAACTAACAAGATTACCAAGGTGATTAGAACAGATCTTGGATTCTTGGGTGTTCCTGTGTACACAGTTTAGTTTAGAACCCCCACAAATCAGATCAAAGCCAAATGATTCTGAATCGGAGGAATCCTTGTAACTTGTAAGCGGCAGCTGTACTACAACATCTTATATGCGCAGTCATAGGGCTTCTTCATTCAGCTTTCCCACTTTTGGCGCTTGGCCAAGCACCTTCCCAACCCGAGCTCCCATCATCGGTGAGATACGCCGTACGAACCTTCCTTCTTCAATCGCCGAGGATGTCTGCCATCTCCGCCACTGGCCCATCGCCACAATCATCGCCACGAAGCTACCTCTAGTCTAGGGTTTCCACAGGGGAAAGGGAGTCGAGAAGAGTCATTGAGAGAGTTGAATACCCATTCCGCAAATGAGCTTGCAGGTGTAGGACATTCCGCAAATGGGCCAACCTAGGGGATGGGGGGCATGGGCCAATTAAAATGTGTAGAATTTTGGGCTTATTGGGTATGAAAATAGTAAATTTGGCCCAACTAAGTGTATATATGTATTATACCTTGTATATAGTGGGGGTTTTTTGCCAAAAAATTTGAGTATTCAGTTGAACACTCTTTAATCACTATAGGTCCGCCCCTAATTCCCATAATGTGTGGCTTGGTCATTCTAGCGATGGATTTAACCCTTTTCAGAAACATGAATAGCAAGTATAGTACATGGCTGGTAGTGCTTATTCCTTACAACCTACCCCTTTGGATTTGTATGAAGAAAATATCTTTTATATTGTCCATGATCATTCCTGGACTAGATAGCCCAAGTAACTATAAAGATATCTACCTGCAGCCACTCATTGATGAACTATTATAGCTATGGAAGGCAGTGGAAACTTTTGATGCCTCTGCAAAGAATTTTTTTCACTCCGTCAAATCATACAAGGGTGATACAGACCCCCAGGAGTTCGTACGCATCTATGAGATAGCCATCGAAGCAGCGTAGGAGGGGTGATGACTCAACAAAGGTGAAGGGATTGCTGCTCGTCTTTTAAGGGATAGCGCTCTCTTGGTTCTTCACCATCGTGCCGAACTCTATATATATGCATGGGAGCAAATCCGAGACCGCATGTACAACAACACCTAGGGAAATTACGTGGAGCAGGTGGATGCGGACCAGCTTTTCGCCATGAAGCAGAAGCCTTCCGAGAAGCTCTAGGAATATTTCAAGCGCTTTGCCAAAGTCCGCTGCTAAGTCAAGGACATAAATGACACCACCATCATCAACACAATAATACGAGGTCTTCATCTGGGGTCGTTGGATAAGTATAACATGGGCAAGACCATAAAAATGGTCACAAAACTTTTCGACAAGATAGATGAGTATGCAAGGGTGAAAGAAGATGTGTAGCGATGTTAGGGATATGCTTCCGAGGCAAAGCAAACAGGATGGCTCCGACACAAGTAGTGGAAGGGCCAACAGCCTAGGTATGTCCTTGACATTGAGGGTGGTGAAGACGACAACACTTCGGCCAGCCGGGAACATGGCTACAGAGGCCGCGATCATAGAAGAGGATGGGCCCACGATGATGGAGGATGGGCCTGTGATGACAGAGGATGAGGGCATGACGACAGACAGCAACAAGGGCTTTAATGCTAGGTACACAGCTGGGGTGAACATACCTTAATCTCTGTCACCTCAAGAGCACTCTCCAAGAGCTCCGACCTGCAAGAAGAAAGCATGCATTGATCTAGAGCAACGTCCGCACAGTCCGTAGCTCCCTAGAACAGACTCAGTGCCTTCGGGCAAGGGACGAAGTCCACCACGGAGAGCCATCGGGACTCTGAACCAGTGGCTTCAGAGATGATCAGGCCTGAGACACATCCATGGCAGCAGCACTAGCCAGGTTGTGCCCAGCTTCGTTACTAGAGACACGTCCTCGATGTGTGCTGTCATAGCCAGTCATAAGCCTACGCTGTGATCACCGTGGGAGAAAATACTCGGGCGTGCTTCAATGCTCAGGCTACCGGAGACGCCTCGTGGACCGACGAGGACGGAAGCACACCCTTTGGGGCAGCCACAAACTCATTTTCCAAAGCGATCTTGGGGCCTCTAGCCTCACCCACCCCGTCACCCAAGGCCTCCATAGGGCCCACGCCGCTGGGGGCGCCAGCGCTACCCATCTGATGATCCTCCTCGCATTCAAGGTTAGAGGTTGCATAATCTACAGACTCGGACTCACTAACCATGGTGATCTCCTCGTCATGCCCACCCGATCATTTTGGCAGAGGAGGCGCCGAGCACAGCGGCTAGGCCCCAATCGGAGATTGACCATCTTGATGTGAGGGGAACGTCTCCACTCCATCACCCTCCTCGCATGCACGTGGCTGACTACTACTGGGCATAGGACGGTCTGGCACGGGGATGCCAAGGGCTTTGCACACTCGGTTCACCCGGCTGAGGTATGATGTCATCGATACTCGCAGACTGTGCTCCTTCGTGATGTATGGGCCGAGGAAGATGGCCACAACTCGCTGTGCCTCTTCGAGAGAGAGCACTACCATAACCAGCCATGTTGATTATCGATGACCTACTGCACAACATCAACCTTAACAGTAGTACCATTTAACGCAAAAGTCTTACCCGGCTTGGTTGGCCTTAGTAGCGAGGCAATGGTGGGATGGAAGCCATCGTCGTGGGTGAGGCCGGGTTGGATGTGCCATAAACAGGCTAGTGGAGACACACTGAGCATGTAGTACTCCTTCGCAAGGTCCCGTATTTTGGACTGGATAGCGACCCCAAACAACCTTCAGGCTCGATACTGGTCCTCATGGTCAAGGGTCACGGACAGGGATATGTTGAAGTCTATCAGGCGGGCTGTCCACTGAAGACTGCAGTCAGCCTCCGTCGGTAGTAAAACCTCCCCAGTTTGGGTCCCACTTTGTACTCATCGAATTTGCCAGGAATAGCTCTAGGCACCCAAACCGGAGCACAAAGTTGAAACTCCCTAAGTTGGAGTACTGGCCCTTGTGGAGCTTCTTCGGCTGGCATCGGACATCATGGAGAAAGACGAAGAGGGCCGGGCTTGGCCACACTATCTCTGCCTGTGAAGCTGTAAGTTCAAACTCTATTAAGTTGATTTTGGTGATAATGACAAATACAATGGTAAGACTAATATACTTATTAGTTATGATATTGCTAGTCTTATTTAGATATATTAAATGACAAGTATTATTGTGAGACTAACGTGTTTAATTAATTATGATATTACTTATCTCATTTGGATGAAGAGGTAAAATCATATATATATATATATATATATATATATATATATATATATATATATATATATAGGAAAAATATCTTTTACACCCGGGTGTAATTACACCCACTCCTAATATACCACATAAACAAATTCGAAATACTCCTTTATCATCTTGGATATACTCATGTACTAATTATAAGATACTCTAATGTGAATCACATGAAAAATTGCAAAAGAGTCTATAGTTTTTAGCGTATTTTGTAAATACCTTTATACACGCACATAAAAAGGAGTATGTCGAAAAAATGTACATACTACATCTGAAAAAATATTCATACCACCTAGATGGTCTTAAATACTCGTATACTACACGTACATACTCTCCATTACGCGAGATACTCTCTATATTGTGAGATAGGATATAAGGTGTAATTACACCTGTGTAGAAAAGAGGCTTCATATATATATATATATATATATATATATATATATATATATATATATATATATATATATATATATATATATATATATATATATATATATATATATGTATTCTACATCACATTCTTATATCTTGTTACATTTCTCGAATCTAAAATATAGATTAAACTCCACTAAAAGTCTAAAATGAATGTGCATATGTTTTCATTACACATTCTAGTATACACACATTTAGGGGGAGTTCACTCTATGTTTTGTGGTTTCATTATCCATATTTTCTTTTTCACATATATTGGGGATCTCTACTTTGAAACATATTCTTTGAGTACATAAACCTTGTGTAATTTATATGTACTCATATTGACTTTATATTGCTTTATACTCAATTATTTGTGTATAAGACTAACATGATTATCAAGTATTTGAAAAGTTTAGTCTCGGATTTTACTTGACGACTTGGAGATGCATGCTAAGATTGGTAAGAACATCAACAGGACTCGAGACAAAGGTCATGTATGTATTTGAATTTAAATTCTAAAACCAACTGTGTATTGATAGAAAAATCGGTAGTACCAGTGTGTATGTAGTGGTACTACTGCAGTGCGGTATGACCAGGATAGTAGTGTGGAACTACCGAAATCCAAAAATACGTACGTGTAGTTAGCGGAATATTTTTTCAAACAGCACCCCTTGAAACACTTAATCTATCTGAAAACGGTAGTACCATAGTTTGAACGGTAGAACTACCGCAGAGTGGTATGATCGCAACTCTTGAGCGGTACTACTAGACCTCGAAAGTTTTAACTTTATAGCGGTACATTTTTTCTAGAAAGGAACTAGTTTTGGTCCTCAAGACAAATAGAAGTACCGCACATGAAATCGGAAATACCAGAGAGTAGAACTACTGTTCCTTAGATGACGTTAGTACCACACTTTAAGTTTGATAGCTTTATATTCAATTATTTGTAATTATGGTGGTTGTATGGTGGTTGTCATTAATTACTAAAAAGGAAAGATTGAAGAATGTAGACTCGTTATTATGAGTTAATGATATATTTTAGTAATTAATGATAATCATATTATGGGACTAATATTTTTTATGAGTTGGATGAAATTATATCTCAGGACGATGAAGACTTTATATGGCTTCATGAGTTAAAGGCCATCAAGAAGAGAATGCATCATATATTAATGCATATCAAAGAGAAAATGCATTATGTGTTGATGCACATTAAGATCTTGAAAAGGATATGATAATGAGTTGATCATCAAGTCAAGAGAAGACAATGAATCAAACTTGAAGTGAAGATGGTCGTCATCAATCTTCAAGGGAATGCTCAAGGCAAATGTATAACTAGTTAAGGCTAAGGATATGTTAATAGTCTTTTACCGGTCATGGTGTTTGGTTGAAAGACCGGATTGCTAGTATAGATTTGATCTCCGTGGTATGATGCCATTATTTGCGAATATGTTTTGTGAATAGTTAAAGCTCATGCATCTAATCCTTGTAACATGAGACTATATTTTATAAATGCATTTTGTAAATGGTTAAAGTCCATCTACCTGCTCCTTGTAGCATGATCTAAGTTTACAAATATATTTTATAAAAGTTGGAGATTATGCATTATCCCTCGGTATGGTCTAAGATTATTTGTTGCTATTTCCTTGAACTTAGATTGTGGTAGTGACTCCTTGGATCTCTTCTAATTTTTGCATTGATCTAATATGGTTAAGATCATACAAATAGATGAATTGTGTAGCCCTCTGAATAAGTTTTTCATAGAGTCCAAGATCACTCAATTCCAACATCTAAGTTAAAAGTTATGACCATTTTTTCGAGTGTCATCTATACTTAAAAAACGAAAATGGAAGTACCACCCTTATAACTGCGATAGTTCTGAAAAATGATAGTATCGCTTTTATAATTACAGTAGTACCGCAAATGCTGAATAAAGATTATTTTTTTAGCCGTTATGATGAAAATGGTAGTACTGCTTCTACAACGGCAGTAGTACCACAAATGATGATTTTTTAGGGATTTTACTTTCAACGACTAGTTTTTGTAGTGTAGGCTATAAATAACCCATTGGCTAGTTAAAAGATAATTTTTGGTACCTCATTTCACTCTCTTAAGCTAGTGTAAATTTCTTTACTCAATTAAGCATATGTTGCACTTTGTGAGGAAAAAGAGAGGTCTTTAGTTGCATGTGTTGCATCTAGAGGTGGATTTAGTATCCACTTGAGCTTGTGCATTCGTTGCACGTGGTGAGAGTCAAGCAAGGGGCTTAACTTGTTACTCTTGAAGTTTGCTGACTCCTAAACGGCATTGGAGACGTCATACGCGGTGATCTTCTAAAAGAAACTTATGAGAAGACCCGGCGAAGTGTGAAGATTGGAGCTCACCTATCCGGAACGAGAAAGAGCTACCACTAGTGGATTTGAGGTGGAAGGCTTAATTCGTAGAGCCAGTCTAATTCGTTTGGGCTTAACTCAACGTGGATTTGAGATACCAACATGTCTTCGAACCCTATGGTAAAAAGGAATTGTGTCATTGTGGTTTATTTTCTTATGCTCAATTTACATTTAAACAATTAGTATTCATAGAATTAAATTGATTACTTGTCACCTTAGGATTGTAAATCTTTGACATAGACTTAGCTTGTTGGTGCACTTAGGTGAATCTAGTTGATTTAGACCTTATTTGTGCTAAACCAAATTGATTTACACTTCTGCATTATAAACTTAGTTTTATCCAAAGAATTTTGAAACTGTCTATTCACCTTCCCTCTATCGCCCTCCTTGATCCTACAGAAGCCCAGTTATAGACGGCCAACTGGACGAGGGCATTAGGAGTTAGCTGCGCAAACTCCAACCCGCATAGCGGAAGGACTTCGCCGATGAAGGCTACGATAGGGATTCGGAGCCCGGTGTTGAAGTACGCGGTGAAGACGATGGTCTTCGATTCCATCAGTTGGGGCTGTCTCATTGGCAGTAGGCAATCCAACCGCCTCGTGCCCAGAGATCTTCCCATCACGCACTAATGAGCGAATCAACTCTTCGGCCACCATAGTCGGCCCTAATGTGTTTGTGCTAATGGCGTTCACCTTCTCCGCCGTGCTCCACCACTTATTCGCCTTCGACGCGACGCTTGGGAAGGCGGTTTAGGTTATGAAGAAGCTGGTTTGATCAAGATGGATCAAGATTAAGGATTTAACAGATTTGGATTTATACGCTTTGAAAAGCATGCATAAGTGTAGTGAATGAATTAAAATTTATGCGTGAAAGGTTATCGGATTTTTCCCATTGTGCTAAGTGGATAGTATCTACTAAGAGTTAGATGTGGTTGGCAAGCCCATCTATTTAAGAGGTTGAGATGAAGACTTGTAGTTAATGATCCAACCTACCTCTTTTGTGTTCTCTTGTTAAGATTAATGTTTGAGAGTTGAGCGCTTGGTGTGCTCTCTATCCTCCAAAGTGAAGTGATTGTAAAACTTTCCTCCTCAAGCAGTAATAGAATCAATATTTGATCTACTCTATGGCTATCTCTTGTCATGATTGATTTGCTCTTTATTTAGTTGGTTTTTCCTCTTCTCTAATCTATTCTTGATTTTGCTGTGCTAAGGAAGTATAAGGGCCTGTTTGTTTCAGCTCTGATTCGAGAAGCGGTGGTCCGAGTATCTAGCCGAGATTCGAGTAGTGGTGGTCCGAGTAGCGGTTGTCCGAGTAGCTAGGTGTTTGGCATCTTGGATTCTAGTCATGCATTTGGTATCCTGATAGATGTATTGTCTGAAATACCCTTGGGTGAGTTGATGTCCTGATTATATATTGATAGAAGAGACATCCATCTGTAAATTTGTTGTACGTAGTTCAAACATTGAAAAACTAATATTAAAATTTCATGACAATAAATTTGACTCCAAATCATAATTTTAAATATTAATATGGATAACTACCATATCTCCATACAAAATGAACGTATAAAAAGGTGTTCATAGGCATATAAGGCGCACATATCACCATCAAAATGAACTGCTATAGTACTATCTATATTCTTGAAGCCATCAATCCGATTGCTATGGAATCACGAAAGGCACACATATCACCATCATCTTGTGCCGTGCCAATGTAATCACCTCCTGTGCTTGAATCAACATATGGCATGTACTCTTCATCATCATCACATCTCTCAAAGAGATGGTCACTCAAAGCACTGTCTCAAATGAAATTATGAAGCGCCATACAAGCACTGTCTCGACACATGGATGTTCTGGAACATAACTTCAATCTCATCTAGGTTCTCCATTGGTGTGCAACGGAACTTGGCATACTCTTTGTTGGCCTACAAAAAATATATATAGAATTATTTACACAATGGTGCCACAAAGCATTGAATGGAAAATAATTTTACAAATGTCAACGGCATACCGCTATTTTTTCTGACCACCATTCGTCATCTGCAACAATTGTTCCATTTTGGACATCCCAACCAAGACCGGTTGCATTCTTTTTTAGCTCAATCCATAAGTTGTATTCTCTCTTCAAAGCATCCCAACGATTCTTTAATTTGGTCCGGTCATAGTTTCTATTTGTCTTTGCATTGAATTTTTCTAGTAGATTTTTGTAACCAGTGGCATTCAAGGATGCAGTTGGTCTATTTCCAGCTAGTACTTCATCCCTACATATTTCACAAAATATTTTGGTTGCCCAGGCATCCCAACTTGCTTTTGATGTCTTCCCTTTCTCCATCTAGTTTCATGCAACATGCAACAAAACACACAACTTGATTTTGCAATATACTGAGGCAGTGAAGATAGTGGTGTAAAACTAGAGTAAAAATTGAAGTCCTAATTGAAAAACATATTGCCTAAACATGCTCCAATTTAGCTTCCCTGAAAGCCTGAACAAAATACTCCAATGCTTGTACACCAATTCAGCACAAAGAGCAATCTATTACACTAATCCATTCCCATAGTAACAAACTAACATCGCTTAACCAATGAACATCGCTTAACCAAGAGAAACCAATGAACATCCATTACCTTCAGTAGTGCTTCGACAGGGAGGCGGGTTGGGTGGAGGACGGAGGCGCTGGGGAGGAGTAGGAGGGGGGCGACGGAGGGGGATCTGGGGAGGAGGAGAGAGGCGGCGGGAGAGGAGGAGTAGGAGGGGCGGCGGCGCGGGAGAAATGGCACCCGGGGGGAGAGAGGTCGCCGGGGAGGAGGGGCACGAGGGGGGCGGCGGTGGATCTCAAGAGGGGTGCCGGGGTGGGGCGACGGAGGGGCGACGAGAGATCTGGGTCGGAGGAGAGAGGGGCGGCGGGAGAGGAGGAGTTGGAGGGGCGGTGGCGACGGGAGAAATGGCACCGGGAGGAGGGGCACGAGGGGCGGCGGTGGATCTCAAGAGGGGCGCGGGGTGGGGCGACGGGGATCTGGGTTGGAGGAGAGAGGCGGGGGAGAGGAGTAGGAGGGGCGGCGGCGGGGAGAAATGGCACCGGGAAGAGAGGTCGCCGGGGGGGCGGGGGGAGGAGGGGCACGAGGGGCGCGGCGCGGAGGGGCGCCGGGGGGGAGGGGCCGGGAGGGGAGGGCGCGAGGGGGCGCGCGGGAGGAGGCGACGGGGAGGGGGCGGATCGCGCGGGGCGACGGGGTTTTCTGAGGAAAGGGGGGCGACGGGGGGTTCTGAGGAAAGGGGGTGACGGGGGGCGTCGGGAGAGGGTTTTTATTCGGTGGCATTTGCGGGTAATTAACATGAAATCTAAGTGGTATTATCCCAGAGAATCTGTGAGAAGCTGGGTTGTTGCAGCTTCTGGCTACTAGTTCATTTTGTGGATTCTGTAGCTTCTGGCTACTCAGAATCTGGATGACAATCTGAACTGTTTGGGGGAGTTACAGATTCTGGGAGTAGTTGTAGCTGCCAGAAGCTGAAACAAACAGGCCCTAAGAGATGGAGATAACATCTGAAAATTATTCTTTACCCATCTAGATACTTTGGTAGCAAGTTTATCAAGAAACTCGATTTTTACACGTTTTTTATTTTCCAAGTGGTTTCCTTATCTGAGGATTTTTGGAGTAATTTATTTGGTGTTCTTGCTTACTGTGACATATGAAAACATATTCAGAGTCATCTAGACTATTCTCTGCTCATGAACAAGTCTTGATCATCGATTTCAATTTTTGCTCATTTTTAGTGTAATTTTGCTTAAATCTTAAAAATGTCTGAAATTTGATGTGGGTCCTTATAATTCATGGATAGAATATGTTTCAGAAACCTTGAGGAAGGTGTGTACAAAGTTTCATGGTTTTTGAATCATCAGATTAAAAGTTATATAAATTTAAAGTTTTACAACGGTGTTAAAATCACTATTCACTTGCCTACAATGATCAGACCGCTTGGAGAGAGATCAGACCGCTTCATGGTTGAAGGTTAGACATCTAGGCTTTGGTTTTTCTTTGAGGATAATTTCTTGGTAGATTCATTCTCAGTATGTCTGTTACTATAGAAAAATAAGATCAAGAATACTTAGAAATTTTTTTTAATAAGCACTATTCATCCTCTGTTGCCTTTCGGTCCTACGAAGCAAGTCTTAAGTCTCCGGGAGGCGGTGAAGACCAAGCCGTCTACGTCAACTTGTTTGGTTCGTGGGGTGCTATACATTTTCATTGAATAGTCGACTTTTTGGTGGCGATTCTAGTCTTCTTGTTCTTTTGTATTATCAAACCAAACTTCCAAGGGAGAATATGTAAGTCTTAACAAAATAGCAGTGACAAAATATCATCACTGTCAGAAAACTTTTTCTTCTGTACTACTCTCTTTGCCGCCCACAGTATGTTCCATGGAACAATCAGCTGATAAGAAGACTTTTGAGGTGACGAACTTCTTACCGAAATCATCTCTTCAAGATTTGCAGCAACTGCAACACATAATGTAAACATAAAGAGGTCTATAAACATCATTGCCTCCCTTTATCCCCATGGACCTGAGCAATCTGCGAAACTTTTTCTGACTACATATCTCGGTTCTGAAGCTATGGTTCCTTAGCATCATTTATTCCAGCATCAGTGACGAGCTGTTGTGTCAATGAAAAAAGCCCAACGATTTCTTTTTCAGCTTCAACAATCACACTCATTTTCTTATTTACTGCCATTCTAGAATCACCTTCACCAATGTTTGCGCTTCGAGATGCAAGCAAATTAGTACCAGAATAAGTTTTGCCACTTCTCAAGAATGCCTTAGTCATATCTGCGAGCTTCTTCAATGCAGTAGTAGCAGCCAGTGCCTCCACATCCGCAGCTTCTATTTTAAGCTTTTGGAGCTCCATCTCTCCCGCAATGTTGCCCCCCGTTGCCTCATCGGAAAGGCCAGAGAGTCTCTTGATGTCAGTCGGAACTTCCAATAATTCTTCCAGCTTGTCTAGTTCCTTCTCCCTCACATCCCACCTTCTATGTACTGCCTTCAGCTCTTGATCTTTGGCATCAAGTGATTTGTGAGCATCTCTTAAGTCCTTGTCCTTCTGGTGTAAGGATTCTTTTAACATCTCTATGTCAGCCTCCAGTTGATTATGCTTATGTAAATTGGACTCGAGGGCTGTACCTGTGCTTGAGATTTCATCATCCAGCAATGCATAAATATCCATTTCTTCAGCTTCTACCGAACTAGCAAGATTGCCAGTGAGCTCGGCTATTTTTTGCACCACAGATTCAGCTTGCGAGCATTTGAATACCATACTATCCAATTCATTCTGCAGTGTCTGAATGTGTTGTTCTTTATCCTGTAATTCAGTTCTAACCTGAACTAGTTGATCCTCCTTGCTATTTAGCAGCTGCTGGAGTCCAACAACTTCACTTTTGACTTCAGCTAGTCTGCGCTGTGTCTCCACAAGCTCTGAATCCTTCTCCCGGACAGCTAATTGAATAGACTCCACCTTTGATTTCATATCTTGGACTTCATGTCTGGCTTCTAGCAGCTCAGACTCTTTTATTTGAACAAGTTTTTGTGAATTACCGTACTCATTTTCCTTCTGAACAAGCTCCTTTTGAAGCAAGTCTACTTCTTCGGTTTTCTGTTCCAAGCTCTTGCTTTCTTTGGTTAACTCAGCTTCTAGACACTCAACCTTCTCCATTTCCTGAAGTAACTGCGATTCAAGTTCATGACAGTGAGACTGCGCAGCATTGAGCTCCTTTGTCTTTTGTTGAATCTCCAATTGAGCAGCTTCCAAATTCTGGGTGTAAGACATCAGCAATACCTTTTGGTCCGTGAGTTCTTGCTCTTGCTTCTGCAATTGCACCACTTGATCTTCTATTTGTCTGCGAGAGGAGGTGAAAGCCTCTTTTGAAGCGATTAGTTCAGACCGTACAGAATCCAGCAGATACCTCACACGTTTGAAGTCACTGGTAGTATCCTTAACATCATCAATATCCTTGGATGCCAGTTGCACCACTTCCTTCAACTCTTGCTCTGCTGCTAACCATCCTAAATTCTGCTCCTCAAGTTCCTGTTCAGCAATTTTCAGTTTCTCTTCATTAGCTTTCCTCAATTCATTTGATCTGGCAATATCAAGTTCCTTTCTTTTAATTTCACTCCGGAGCTCCCTAATTGTTGCTTCTTGCTGCGCAGAGGTATGATTAGCTTCAAGAAGCAGTTGTTCCTTGGACTTGATCTCTGAACGCATCAAGGCTGCTTCCTCATTCTTCTTTAACATATCTTGTTTAAGCTTTTTCACTTCAATTACTTTCTGAGAAAGCAAAGCTTGTGGACTAGCAATTTTCTTGTCTTGCTCCTCGATCAGAAGCTTCAGATTGTTGATCTGCCTCACTTGCAAAGCCAGATCTCTACTCGCCTTCGCCAGTGCTTTCTCCATTTCTTGTTGCCTTGCATATGATTTGCTGATCTCTTCCTCTCTCTGGTCGAGGTCCTGCTTTGTCTGGTTCAACCTTATCCGATCAACAGAAGCCCTATTCTCCGCGTCTCGAAGGTCCCTCTCTTTCTTCCTCAGGATCGACAAGGCAGCCTCGAATTCAGACTTCAGGACCTGAATGCTCATGCTCAGTTCACTATCCTGAGAAGCACTAGTATCTAGACTTTGTGTCTTTGCAACGAGCCGCTCCAATAGCTCCCTAGCTGGCTCGGTCGTTCCACTGTCACCATTAGTGATATTTGATCTAATACTTTTTACAACTGATTTGATCAAATGAGGAGCACATTTCACATGTTGAGCCTGAAAAGCCACCAGGAAGCTCAGCTTCTGCCTGAACATAACCTGCAAGGGTTGCAGCAAACAATGCACCAGTAGACTGTCAGGATAAGGAAAGCGACATACCGTAATTAACTCAGAACCAAAAAAATGCACAACTGAGCATGTTCTTTTTTTTTGCTTCGGTTTATGTCTTTTAGCTGTGGCCTCTAGACTATTCATGAGAGAGTATGGAGTAATAGAAATTCACGTACGATTTTAATGAATATAAACTTAGTCGTTTTTATAGTATTTATTATAATTAACTTATAGACCATCTTAAAAAGATACTCTCTGTGAAAAACTACTTAATATAAAAAAACTGAAAAGTAATTTTTAGAAGCTAAAAGTAGAAAAGCAAAAAAACAACTTTTAGAAGCTAATACTTACCACAAACGTCATAACTGATGAATTTTGATCTCATATCTACCTCTGAATAAATTTCTTTTGCTCTGTGGCGCTTTTGAGTTCATAACACATTAGGCCTTTCTGTAATCAAGATTGGCTTAACCAGACGTAGTTATACTGAATTTTATCACCATCAAATCAATTCCAGCGAAAAAAGTACTGACAGAACATATCACGCATTAGCAATCCAAAATTTGGTCTTTTTTCCGTTCAAACACAAGTAGACGAGCTCGGAACGGGGAAACCAGAACGCTTCGACGAACACAAATCGCCACCGAATAGCTGATACCAAGGAACAGCATGATGAGAAAGGTGAAAGATCAGCAACGGTTGCTCACATGAGTGGCGGGGCGGCACGACGAGGAGGCGCTGCCGAGGGCGGCGGCGGCCGGCGAGGGGTAGGGGCAGCCGGAGGAGAGGGACATGGCCGCGGACCAAGGGGGAGGCGGGGGAGGGGATCACGGCCGCCCCAGTGCGATCGGACGGCTGGCTTCGCGCCCGCGGGCTCTGTGGGTGAGATGTGGCGGTCGAGAGATGAGGTAGAAGTGGAACCGAGGGCGACCAGTCGCGTGTGGACTGCAAGTCTAGATGACGCGAGAAGCGTGAGAGCTGTGATTGTTGTTTTCTACTCGGCTGGTAGGTTGAACGGATCGGATTTTGTTTAAATTATATTTATAAATAAATTTAAACATTTTTAAATATAAATACAAATTAAATATTATAATAAATATGAATTCAAATTGAATATCTACTTAATTCGGTAGAATTCGGATATTTTTATGACTGATGTAGTATGAACATATTAATAATATTTTATCCTCGTACAATCACGCTGAATCATTCTAATTTATTTACTTTACCTAAAGAAATAATAATTCACGTTCAATTAAAAAACTTATCCAACTAATTAGTCATATTGTAATAAAATATACATATTATTTTGTCGAATACGGATGCTGGAATGCTGGAATAAGGGCCAAGGCGTTGAGCCCTTGCCACCACTCCCAGTAATGTTGGTACCTCCTGTAACACCCCGGCCCAACCCTTGAGCCCAGAATGTTACCACAACCCTAAAATGGTACTATTCACATCCTTTGCTGCTGGAATCCAGCAGCAACTCCTCTGTTCCACATAATAACCCGACAAGCATACACGCTTATCGGTGAGCGTTGAGGCAACAATTCCCAATTGCCAACTACCAAAAGAGGGATATTCTATACTATTCGAGATATCTCCAACAAGACACAATTTTGATGCTAGCTACCTGAGCATACTATTGAAGTTGGAGCATAACAATTAGAGGTGATTTGTGAATTACTGTTGCACGTGGGGATATATGTGTGCTACTCATGTCCATACATGTTGCCTTCAGTAAACACCTAAAAATATCAACAAAGTAAAGGTGAATCCCAAAGACTCAGCAAGTATATAATCGAATAATGACGACAACATAGCAATTTAACAAACCCCCATATCTGGGAGATAAGACGGTCCCTGTAACCGTCAGTAAACCACATATCTGCAAAACTGTAACCAGAACTATGCAACTATTTCAATGCCCCTTGTCTCTTTCATGCAGTGCAATACAATGTAATGTCGTGTATCTCCAAATGTATCTTATACCGGTATAGTGGAGTGATTTCACCCACAGTGAACCCATCTGCCTCCATCTCTAAACGTGCCTACCGAAGTAGGTCTTGATCTTCCCATCGTCGTAGGATGCCTACCATCGTAGGTTCTTTCATATGAGTGCAATGCATGATGTGTCTCCAGATGTATCTTATATTGGTATAGTGGAGTGGCTTCACCCGTTGATGAAACCCCTCTACTTCCATCCCTGGAGGTGTCTTGCTGAAGGAAACTTCTTGTAGAAGTTATGGTTCACCCTTTCGGTAGGACTTTCTCTATGTGATACCTCGCCGAAGGGAGTTTCTTGTGGAAGCTATAGTTAACCCTTTCGTAGGACTTTCTCTATGCACATGCTTCTCGTCTACCTCTGTAGAACTTTCATGATGCTTAATGCAATTGCAATATTCTTCAAATGTTGATATTCAATCATAAGCATCATTTCATAATATACTGTAAAATATGATATAAGAGAATAAGCATCGATCTTGCATCACAAACCACTATCCCATCATGCACTTGCCTGTTAGTCTGACAGATGATGTGTGGATGACCACATTCGAACCGTCACCTATACAAATATCAATCCATCTCAACACATTATAGCAGTACAGGCACACATTCTAATGGCAGCATTCTTACGCACAAACCAATATGTGCTACACTTTTCACTAGATATCGTTCCACTGTTCCAGGTGCTTAAATGATCATGTCTTTCGAACCTAAGATATAACATAGCAAATATTCTGGGTTCGGTAATCTGCATAATTCTACTCACATATTTCTGGTTACCATGTTTTAAATATTACGCCATCTAAAACTCCGATCTCAACCCGAAGGCTGTGCCATCCCATACTGGACTACGACCATCCCAAAGGCATAATATCCAAATCATACTACCGAACTTGGCATTCCAGCTTCTATAGAGCTATAACAAGAGCCTATGTTAATTAGCCCACACTAATTAACCCAAACTAATCATTCGCACTCCTCGAAGAACACTTAAACTAAGTAGACATATACTAATTAGCCTCCACATAATCACCTGCACTAAACACTCACTAATCAATTAGTCGGTCACGCATGCACCGACACATCAACACACGGCCATTGCACCTCACTAGCTCTACACATGGATTTCAGCCGTTAGCCATGTTTTAACCACCATACACATTTATCTCGCTACTCAACAAATTGGCCCCTTCATGGCCCAATCTCAAGAATCGATATTTTAGCTTCCTTTCATCTCTCTTTCTTTCCTTTTCTTTCTTCCCTTCTCCCCTCTATTCTTTTTCTCACGCCACTGGCTGGCTCTCTCCTCTTCTCTTTCTTCTTAGTCTCTCCTGGCCGCCTCCTCTTCTTTCCTTCGGCTGGTCGGCCTCCCAATCGCCCCCACCTTCTCTCCTCCCTCCCTCTTATGTCCGGTGGGAGGTTCATTCCGACGGGATGCCAACAACCAGGCATCGGCGGTGGCGGCACAAGGTGCACGGCTGGCGCGGCAGCAACGGCGACCAGCGGCCAGGCGGAGGAAGGAGCGACGGTGAGTTGGTCGGAGAACGTAGGCAACGACACCGGCGGCTAGGGCGTAGGTGAGGCGCGGCGTGGCCAGAAGGCGGCATCAGCAGCTAGAGCAATAGGGGAGGCACGACAACAGGCGCCGTGCACACAGGCGACGACGGCGGTGGCACGCGGCCGGGGAAAGCAAGGGCGACGGCGAGCAGCAGCAGTAGGGGAAAATGGGGATGGGCAGCCACCGGTAGGAGTCGAGCGGCGGCGCTAGAAGATAGGCAATGGTGAGGGCTTGCATGGAGTAGCGCCATTCGGGCGAGCATAGGGGCGACGTCACAGAGGGGAAGAAGCAAAAACGAGTTTTGCCTTCTCCCCACTCCTGCCTCTCTTTTTATAGGGTTGTAGCATGGGCTGGGTTGGGCTAGGCTTCGGCCCAGGTATTACACCTCCAGCTCCACTGTTGCGCCAGCGATCGGTGGAGTAGTTGCCGTTGTCGTTCCCCTGAATTGAGGAGTTGTTCCCGCCACTACCATACCCATTACTGTGGTTTGAGAAGGTGTTGTAACTGGAGTTGCTACCGTTCCTAGTTTTGTGGCCACCACCAACACTGGAGGAGGTGTTAGTGATGAAGGCTGAGGCTTGTGTAACCTTGGAAGCTTTCTAGAACTGCTTGAGCGTGAGCGTAGAGCGAGTCTTGAGAAAGGTGGGGAATGGTTTCTGCATTGGCAACAAGGTGTGCAAGAAACCATACTGTTCGTTCAACCCGCGAAGAGTATTGAGGACAAGAGTCTTGTCACTGATTGGCTGGTCAACGGCGGCGGGAGCATCAGCCAGAGTTTTTTTCTTGCAGTAGTAATCCGTGATGGACATGGCGCCCTGAAGGAAGCTCTGGAATTCTGTTTCCAGATAGATAGTGTGGGTCTCAGCGTTGTCACGGGAAAGTCCCTTGAAATTTTTCCAAACGATATGGGCAGTGCTGTCAGTGGACATCACCATGGCCAAGATTTCAGCAGCGATCGAACCGTAAATCCAAAATAAGACGAGGGTGCCATGGTGCTTCCACTGTGCACTGGTGGACGAGAGGGTGGGCTTCCTTGACATGATCGTCGAGTGCATATTTGCACAGAGCGATCTCGAATAAGCCGCACCATTGGGAGTAACTTGCTGCCTCGAGATCAAGAGTGAGTGGAAACAGGGTCTTGATGTTGGTCACGGCGATGGCTTGTGCCCAGAGAGCAGCTTTGGCCACAGCGTCACCTGTGTAGTCCATGGCGGGGGCTAAGGGTGGAAACGGATCGGATACGATCGAATAGTCTCAAATACGAATGCGAATCCATATTTTTAAAACGAATATGGATACGAATTCGAACATTCTCGAATACGAATACGAATTGAATATCGTAATGAATTCGAATCGAATATGTACTTAATTTGATTGAATACGAATATCCTCCTACGAATGTCGTAACTGGTCGGTTTTTTTGGTTACCGGTTTCACATTCAAATTTTGACACTTGAAATTTGGTTTTTTCTCAGTTTTTCCGGTTACCGGTCCCCAGTCGGTATTTAGGCCGGTATCGATATAACCTCTAATATAAGGGCTGCTCGGCCGACCGACCGATAGGCATAGAAAATGGATCAAATACGAATTAAATAGTCTCGAATTCGAATACGAATTCGAATTCGAATATGAACATTCTCACAAATACGAATATTGTCAAATACGAATACAAATATTTTCGAATACGGATTTTATTTACCACATTCGCGTTTTTCGGATACGAATATCGGATAAAACGGATTATTCGTTACCGTTTCCCACCCCTAGCCGGGGCAGTCTTGGCCACAGCGTCGCCTGTGTCGCCCATGCCCAGGAGGGATGAAGAAAGGGGTGATGGGTGGGAGGAAAAAACTCAGGAGTGGTGCCCTGATACCATGATGGCGCTGGAATTGACGCGCATGAAGATATGTTTCTTTTGCTGGATTATGAATAGTACATGAGCGACAAGCGCTGGAGGCAATCGAATCGGTTGAGAACCAAATCCCGGATTAGTTGAGATACATGCCAAGAATAGCACTAATTAGTTAGGGAAGTATATCTCCTGGATAATTATAGTCAACATATTATTGCTGAACTGTGCGCCGATCTTAATCTTGCAGTCTGAGGAAGCTCGTGAATCCACTGGCAGCCTCAATCTCAAGTTCTGGCAGGAGACCAGTCCTATAGAGTGCGTTCAGTCGAACCTCAAGACGAGGGTTTTCTGCAAGTTCCATTGGGATAAAAGTGAGTTTACCTTCCTAGTGTTCATCGCCGAGAGTGCACAGGTGCTGGAGAAGATGTTGATTGTGATGAAAGATGTCTTCTCTTACACTGGGTCTGCGAGGGAAGAGGTGGTTGCCAAGATGAAAGCTCTACGTTATGCAAATTGGGCCAGTGAAGACAACAAACTGGGTACTCGATTAGTAGACTTCTGGAGAAGTTAGCACTTGGAGCCTCAAAAAAGGATCTGAATTTTCATTTCTCTGCCTCTGAACATCTGCCAGTTAATGTTTTGTTGCAGTATCTATATGCGAGGCACTGTCTTAGATTGTTGGAATGTGTTTTGGGAAGATTGGACAGGGTTACTTCGACTAACATTACTAGCTTCATTTGCTGAAGTAATATGTACCATTCCTTTCGGAGCATACTTGCACTTGTTGTTTTCTAAATGACAAAGACTGATATCTGCATTTCATGCGTCTTCCTTAGCTAGATGTGGCCTGGTTTTGGTTTACATTACACAATTTCTGCAAAGTATGTGAGTTGGTGCTGGTGGGAGTAACAGAGAATTAGATATTCTGAGCTAATATTTTGATTCCTGCATTACCAATTTGCTCTGTAATGTTCCTTGTTCCATCTGGCAGCACATTTTGTTGTTGTAACATAAGAGTCAGACCAGTGGTGGGTCTGGAGTCTGGACATAGCTATAATCTGGTGGGTTGCATGTTTATCCGCTTTTGCAATTACAATTCATAAGGACATTTTGTAACGTTACAACTTACAAGGTCATTGAGCTGATTTGTACCGCTTTTTTTGCCTTGCATGTTCAGATTTTCTTCTTGACGAAGTTGAACTGTTCCTTTTTTATGCTGTTTTTACTAGCTGTATCTAAAACCCTTGTGCATGTCGTGTCTCAACTCTCAAGTCATGTTGCCACGGTTCACTCAAACTTGTTTCTTCAGCATTAGCATGTCTTCCAACTTCTGAATCCGGTCTGAAAAATGTCAAATGTGGATGCACTAACATTGAACTCTTACAAAGAGGGAAGAGATGATCAGTTAAGCATTTCAAGGGCTGGTTAGAAAATGAGCTTGTCTGGCTGCACATTTTTCTGCACACTCCGTAAATCTTTCTGGAACAAGCATACCAAGTTAAGATTTGCAACAATAGCCGGGATCTGCGAGATGCGGCAAGGATTTTGTGGGCATGATGATTACTCGTCTGCTGCTTGAAAGGTTTGGTCATCAGGTCATGTCTACTCCATGGTGTCAATCCCAAATCTCCAGAAACTTCACTGGTGTACTGGTGTTCCTATGCAATGTTCACCAAATCTCACGTGCTATTGATCAGTGCAACAACTTGATCGGCCATCGGTTGGTTCATCTTATGAGGACGCTGAACAAAATCTTAGGTCAGGAAAGTTGCGGCATCGTCTGTTTCTATTGTTCGACCATTTCCCATATCTGCCTTGCATGCAGGTTCTCATGATCTACATGTTTTGCACACAAATAATTGATGAATTACAATAGTTAGAAGGTTATCACAGGAATGGGTTTTTTACGGTACCCAAAACGAATATGAGCTGGCCATTCTTTTTTATCCAATAGACCAGATTAATTAAAATTTAATTATACTATAGACCAGATTAATTAAAACGTATAGTGTACGAGTAATTTGTACAAACACTGCAGTAGTGCAACAGTGACAGCGCACAACGGAATAGGTGAGAGGTGGAGACGATAACGACGGAAATGATTAATAATAAATTTAGAGTCTTTTATACCCTCATGAAAAATTAAATTTATAAAGAAAAGTCTATTATACCATCATAAATCAATAATCAAATTTAACTTGCACTACTATCCACTACCAGTAGAATGTACTGTAAAATTTTTCACAGGAATACATGGAACAACTTGTCACTCTTGGAATCAACCCAGGATATGCAGGAATTTACAAGCCACAGCACAACCATACCGAAACAAATTAACCATACACAGATAAGTATATCGGTGGATTGGAAGGCAAGCAACCTGCAAATAACAAGAAATAGCCACAAACACAGATAGACACACACACTTCTCCCAGGAAGGGATATCAGAAGGCCTGTTGACAAATGGTTACATCATTTTATGCATCAAATTACCTAGCTGAGGGTACTGTCTCACTTGAATCAACTGCCTCCTCTATCGTAGCTGCTTTTGAGTTCTTCTCTTCAGGGATGCAATCTGAGCTATCAAGACCAGATGAGACCTCGCCAGAGCTGGTTTGTTCAGGCATGAACAGCTCATCATTCTCCAAGTAGGATAACTTCTCATCAGATTCTCCCTTGAGCAGCTTAACAACTTCAGACATTATCGGTCTCCGTTCTGGCTTGTTCTGAGTACAGGCAAGCCCAATAAGCGCCATTCGCTTCACCTCAGACTCAACAAAGCCATCCTTGAGCTTTGGATCAACAATTTCCTTGAACTTCTTATCATGAGCGAGTGGAAGTGCCCACTCTGTGATGGTCACCTTTGTAGTGGGGTTTAGCTTCTCAACTGCCTTCTTTCCACTGGCAAGTTCTAGCAGCAGTACTCCGAAGCTGAAGACATCACAGCTTTCAGAGGCCTTCCCAAGCATGGCATACTCCGGTGCAAGATATCCAAGGGTACCTTTCACCTTTGTGGTGACATGGGTTGCACCATCTGGAATTAGCTTTGCAAACCCAAAGTCAGCAACCCGTGCTTGGAAATTCGAGTCCAAGAGAACATTGCTCGCCTTGATGTCTCTATGAATGATATGTGGCATCGCGTGGTGATGAAGATAACTACAAGGTTGAGAATTTTCACTGTAAGAGTACTTCACTACTACAAATATTGTTGAAAAATTGTCAAGAGGCTTACGCAATCCCTTCTGCTGAATCAATGGCGATCTTCATTCTTCGTTCCCAATCAAGATGACATTCAGCTGCGTGCTGTCCATGAAGGTGAGAATGCAAGCTCAGGTTTGGCATATAATGAAAGACTATCAGGCGTTCCTGGCCTTCAGCACAATATCCACGTAAGCTCAAGAGGCTCTTGTGTCTCACTCGTGCCAAAATCTCCACCTCGACTGCAAATTCATTTTCAGCTTTGTTGCTCCAACTCTTGAGCCTTTTCACAGCAATCTGTTATATGTAATTAACAGTTGAAGTTTTAGGTTGCAGAGCAAATGACATGTTATTTCTTCACTTCGAATGGACTAATTTGAAGGGACATAGTCTGATAGTCACTATTGGAATAATTAGATACCTATCCATATATGCGCTTACCATGTATGCGCCTTCTATGTATATGCTTTCTATATATGCGCTTATCATGTATGCGCCTTCCATGTATATGCTTTCCTTGTATGCCTACTCCAGGCCAATATATATATAAGCCACCCCAGCCCTTTAGCTGTGTGGTATTTGCCCTCAATCTCTCTACTATTCTACATGGTATGAGAGCATACCTCCTGAACCCTCCGCTGCTCCTCTTTCCTGGCCGCACCACCAAGCCGACGTCGCCTCCCCTCCTCAGGCCGCCGCACGCCGACCTCCTCCTGACCCGAGCTGTCTCCCCCGGTCGCCACCTTCTCCGGCCGCCACCTCGGGTCGCCAACTCCAGCCGCCGTCGCAACCAGGCTGTCGCCGCTCCCCACTCCAGCGCCGCCGGTCGCCGACTCCAGGCACCGCTGCCCCTTGACTGTCTCCTCGGGGTCCTCGGGCCGCCGCCGCCTCCAGGCCGCCGCTCCGCGCAGCTCCAGGCGACGTCGACTGGGCCGGGCGCCGCCGCCAAACCCCTCGGATCCGGGCGCCACCACTGTGCCCCCCTTCGGCTCCTCCAGCCCGCCTCCGCGCAGCTCTCCGGCAGCCGCCTCCGCGCAGCTCCACGCGACGCCAACTGGGCCGGGCGCCGCCTCCAACCCCCATCGGATCCGGACGCCACCACCGCACCCCCCCATTCGGCTCCTCCAGCCCGTCGGCCGACCGTGCTAGCCAGGACTCGCCACCGGTCGCCCACCGCCGGCCACCCTCCGCCGGCCGGCCGATCACCCGCCGTTTCGCCGGCCCTCCATGCGGTCTCCCAAGAGAGCCTCAGATCTGCATCTGAGTTCCAGATCTGAGTTGCTATATATAGAGAGGTAAAAAAAAGAAAAAAAGTCAAGTAAAGATCCTCGACCATGTCGGCCCTAGTTGCTGCCACTGCCCCGACCCTGCTCATCTTCGGCGGCTCCTCCGGCTACCCGTCATCAACCACTACCCCGGCCGCCAATACTCGTGACGAGCATCGCGGCGGCCGCAACCGTCGCGGCAAGCAGGGCAGGTCCGGCCGTGGCACCAATGCCGGTTTCCATGGTGGCCACGTATCACCATACTCACTGACTGGTCCCTGGTTCTGCTTCAACCCATGGGCTGCCCCTACTGGCCGTCAGTGGCATCCCTCGCCTGCTCCCGGCCTTGGCGCTCCACCTCAGGCTCATACCGCCTTCACGCCGTCCCAACCTCCCTCCCCGCAGACTTGGGATCAGCAGGGCCTCCTCACCGCGTTGAATCAACTAGCTATCCAAGGACGCGGCGGCTGGGTCATGGACAGCGGCGCCACCTCCCACATGACGACAGACGACGGTACCTTCCTCTCTTCCCACCCCCCACCTCATTCGGTCGTCACTGTTGGCAACGGTTCCCACCTCCCTGTTATTTCTCGTGGTCACACGTTTCTTCACACACCATCCACTCGTTTTCTTCTTCCCAACATCCTAGTTGTCCCTAACCTACTTCACAACCTTCTTTCTGTTAGACAGTTCACTCGTGACAATCACTGTTCCATCGAGTTTGACGCTTTTGGGTTTTCTATTAAGGATCCCCGGACACAGCGTGTGCTGCTTCGCTGCAATAGTGCAGGCGACCTCTCCACTATCTCTCTAGTCGCCACCACAGCTCCACCTAGCACCCACCTCGCCATCTCCTCCCAGCTATGGCATCAGCGTCTTGGTCATCTCGGCGTCACTTGTCTCGACACCCTCCATAAAAACTCGCTTATCTCATGCAATAAAGTAGACCGCTCCCTTTGCCAGTCATGTCAACTTGGCAAACATACGCACCTCCCCTTTGCTACTTCTTCTTCGCGCTCTTCTGCGCCATTTGAGCGAGTTCATTGTGATGTGTGGACATCTCCAGTTCCTAGCATATCTGGTTTTCTCTACTATTTAGTTCTACTTGATAATTTCTCTCATTATTGTTGAACTTTTCCTCTCAGAAAGAAATCAGAAGTTTCTCAACACTTAGCAAATTTTGCCGCCTATGCTAGCACACAATTCGGTCTCCCTCTAAAATCCATACAGGCCGACAACGACACCGAATTTGTGAACCACACCAACACATCCTTCCTTGCTTCCTGCGGCATTACCCTACGCCTCTCTTGCCCATACACTTCCCCGCAGAATAGCAAGGTCGAGCGCATCATTCGCACCTTCAACAATGCGGTTCGCACGCTCCTACTCCACGCCACTATGCCTCCTAAGTATTGGGCCGAGGCGCTCGCAACTGCCACCTATCTCATTAACCGTTGCCCCTCCTCTTCTGTTGGTGGTGACATTCCCTATGCACTCCATCGCTCCCCACCACAGTACAGTCATCTTCGGGTTTTCGGTTGCCTTTGTTTCCCGAACCTCTCTGCTACTTCTGCTCATAAACTTGCTCCACGTTCCACGGTCTGTGTTTTCCTCGGTTACCCTTCTCAACATAAGGGGTACCGCTGTCTCGATCTCACCACCAAACGTGTCATCATCTCCCGCCATGTTGTCTTTGATGAGAGCATATTCCCGTTTGCCAGCAGTGACCGCTCTTCACCCCCTCCCTCTCGCTTCGACTTCGATTTCCTCGCCGACGACACTGCCATGCCGGTGCCTCGCGATCGCTTTGCAATGGCACCTCGCAGTACCCGGATGATCGCTCCACCACTGCATGGTGTTGAGCAATCATCTCCTTCGTCCACGGCGCCATCCGTCGCTCCGCCACCACGACCGCCCGTGCATCTGGTTTACTCCAGACGGCCACGTGTGGCTCCTACCGACCCACCGCATCAAGACGTTACCGCGCGGCTCCAATCGCCCCGACTTCATCAAGACTCGCGACGGCCGCTGCTCCTCGGGTCATCCGATGGTGACACGGGCTCAGTCTGCCGCTGATCCCTCTGTGGAGTTTTTCTCCCTGGTGACCAACCACTCCCCAGCTTCGCCCGTCCCGGCGAACTACCGTAGCGCCCTCGCCGATCCCAACTGGCGTGTCGCGATGGCCGAGGAGTACAAGGCCCTCATGGATAACGACACCTGGCGACTGGTACCGCACCCGCCAGGTGCCAACGTCGTCTCCGGAAAGTGGATCTTCAAGCACAAGTTCCACTCTGATGGCAGTCTGGCCCGCTATAAAGCGTGCTGGGTTGTTCGTGGCTTCTCTCAGCAGCACGGTGTCGACTACGACGAGACGTTCAGCCCGGTGGTCAAACCGGCCACCATCCGGACCGTCCTCTCCATCGCTGCATCCCGCTCCTGGCCGATCCATCAGCTTGATGTCAAGAATGCCTTTCTTCATGGCACTCTTAATGAGACTGTCTACTGCCAGCAGCCTTCCGGATTCGTGGACCCTGCTCATTCCGACCATGTGTGTGTTCTCCAGAAGTCTCTCTATGGCTTGAAGCAGGCTCCCCGAGCATGGTACCAACGGTTCGCCTTCTACATCCGCGGCATCGGTTTCGTCGCCTCCTCCGACATGTCCCTATTTGTCCTCCGTCAGGGGACTGACATGGCCTACCTACTGCTCTACGTCGACGACATCGTCCTCACGGCTTCCACCCAAGGTCTTCTCCAGCATCTCACAGGCCTGCTTCACTCAAAGTTTGCCATGACGAACCTCGGTGACCTGCACTTCTTCCTCGGCATCTCCATCGCACGCTCCTCCAACGGCCTCTTCTGTCTCTCGATGCGATGTCGTTGATCTCTCGCGACGCTACCGGCATGGCTGAGTGTCACCCTACGGCCACACCAGTGGACACTCACGCCAAGCTATCCGGCCACGACGGAGCTCCTGTGGCTGATCCGTCTGAGTATCGCAGCCTTGCGGGGGCTCTTCAGTACCTGACACTCACACGTCCGACTTGGCGTACCCCGTCCAGCAAGTATACCTTTTCATGCATGATCCGCGGGAGCCCCATCTCGCATTGATCAAACGCATCCTGCAGTACGTCAAGGGTACTCTCGACGCCGGTCTTCACATCGACCTCTCCCCAGCGACATCCATCACCGCCTACTCCGACGCCGACTGGGCCAGCTGCCCCGACTCGCGACGCTCCACCTCCGGCTACTGCATTTATCTCGGGGATAATCTTGTCTCTTGGTCCTCCAAGCGTCAGACAACCGTGTCTCGATAAGTGCAGAAGCCAAGTACCGTGTTGTTGCCCATGTTGTAGCCGAGTGTTGCTGGTTGCGGCAACTTCTCCAAGAACTTCACGCCCCAGTTGCTTCAGCGACTGTTGTCTACTGCGACAATGTCAGCGCCATCTACATGTCAACTAATCCAGTCCAGCATCGGCGCACGAAGTACATCGAGATTGACATTCACTTCATTCGCGAGAAGGTTTCACTTGGTGAGGTCCGTGATTTGCACGTACCATCCTCCCATCAGTTCGCGGACATCATGACAAAAGGTCTCCCGACGTAGCTGTTTCAAAATTTTCGATCCAGTCTTTGCGTCCGGACTGCCGCTACGACTGCGGGCGGGTATTGGAATAATTAGATACCTATCCATATATGCGCTTACCATGTATGCGCCTTCCATGTATATGCTTTCCATATATGCGCTTACCATGTATGCGTCTTCCATGTATATGCTTTCCTTGTATGCCTACTCCAGGCCAATATATATACAAACCACCCCAGCCCTTTAGCTGTGTAGTGTTTGCCCTCAATCTCTCTACTATTCTACAGTCACTATATGATAATTCTAATGAAATGAAGTCACTCAAAACTGTACTTTGACTTCACAAACTTAATAAGGTTGATAACTACCATATCAAAGGGTGGGTTCTTTTAGGCTGTGACTTATGACTTAAATTTTTGAATTCTGACTGTTTACGAAAGGCAGTACGTAACAGAAAAATAGTTGCATGTGATTTTTGCCGGTACAGTTAAACTCAGTACACTTTTTACTATAATTGACTTTGAGACCCAGCCTCAAAAAACACACCGTTTTTTTAAAAATCTATTGTAGCTACAGTAGATAAGCATAAGCAATAAGCTGGTTCGAACCCAACCAAAGAGCTAGTTCACAATCCCAGGAAAAAACTAGGGCCTGTTCTTTGCGGCTTCTAAAAGCCGCTTTTAGCTTTTGTTACAGTAACTAACTTTTAAACCGAGTATTTTTTTAAGATAGGGTCTACAAGTTAATTGTAGTACACATTAAAAAACTAATATCTGTATCATCAAAAATCGCAAACGAGTATCTCTCTTTCCGCAATCTCTGTCGCAAATAGCCAAAAAGCCATCAGCCGCAGCCAAAAGCCATCAGCCACAACCAGAAAGAACAGGCCCCTAGTTTTTTGTTACAGCATCCAACGTAAGTAAATTGTCTGCAAAGGAGATTGACTTGAGTAGTTCGAACTTTTATCTGTAAACAACTTCTGAAAATAAACAAGGAATCAAGAAGCATCAATGTAGGAACTTTGTTTCAATTTAGAGTACTAAATACTTGCAATAAAATGTTAAATAGACAGTTCGTTGCAATATGAACATGCCCACAAGTTAGGATCCTCATTTGTGATCTAGCCATGCCCACACTGGGAATACCCTTGACAAGTATAGAAAGAACACTACAAACTTTTAGAACCACTAGGTGCTTGTCTATAGACAATTAGGTGAGTTGCTCAATATGTGAATGGAACTGCCAGATCTAGGCAGCCCCAAGTGCAATAAAAGTTTAGTTGACTGCAATCTGGCAATGGAATGTATAATTGACTAAAATAACGAAAGTAGACCCAAACTCCCTTTAATATGCTCATTTTAAAAAAAAAAAACACAGGTCACTAAGTTATAGCAGTTTCTGGTTAATCCACTATGCCACAAACCAGCAAGTAGCAATATAGCCCAACTCCATCCTCTTCATTATAAACATGGAATTACTCTCATAGCTAGAATTTTTTTTCATGTGTTTAACCCTGTAATTAAGATAAATTGTTCAGAAGCCTTTAGTTCTCAACTCCTTCCCAAGTCCCCATCTTTCATCCAAATATCATTATCAACATGTTCTTTATTTTCTGCTCCTGGTACATTAGGTGGAAAGGATAAACAAATACACAGAAGAAAGTACAGTAAGTAGTTGTCTGTCTTTGTCAAGACAGATTGATTGTCAAATGGCCTTCTATTTAGGCTGTGTTTACATCCTCAATTGTGTTCACACCTCACAATTATGATTCTGTGTAGTTTGTGATCATGCAATCTATGACAAGGCTATGGCTATATCCTAGTACAAGTGATTACTTAGAAAAAATAAATAAATAGCTGGAGTTAAGAAAAAGTCAGTGCTCTACTCCCAGGCCAAAAAGCTCGTTCTTGACATGGTCTCAAAGTGCAGGTCCAGTGTGAATTGCCATTATCCTCAAAAGAATATTCACAAGATGGCTTTGAAAACTACAACCACTTTAAATGTGAAATAAAACTAGAACCAGAACGACAGTAGAAGGTGAAACTAAATAAGCTAAACTACAATCATCAACATCAGCAGGTCCCTCCATTACATTGTCCTGTTCCTACCAAGTACCGACAATACCAAAAATGCAAGATTTTTGTATTTCATTTTCTTTTTCAAGAGAAAGACTATACCTGTGATCCATCCCAGAGCTGGCCCCAGTAGACACTGCCGAACCCACCCTCACCAAGCTTGTTATCATAATTGAAATTGTTCGTCGCTGACTGTAGCTCATTCAGTTAGAAGATGCGCCATGTTGTGTCCTTCTTCTTCTTCTTGCAGGGCTGAGCCCTAAGAGCACAACAAATGGGTAATTTTTTTAGTAAACTTAAGTGCTTAGCAGATTGTATAAGAACGGAAAAGGCACTAATGGAGCCCCCAATGTTATCAGTTATCCAGCTCTGACCCACAAGAAAATATCGCATTTTGAACAAATTACTAGATCTAACATTCTGTTACTTCATTATATCTCAGCTAGCCAACCTGTAGGATCGATTCACATTATGATAGGCAATCAGAGGGGGGGTGAATGATTGCGGAAGCTAAAAAAAACAAATTTTAAGATTCCCCCGAAAAACAAAACCTATTTAAGCCGCGTTTAGAAAACCGGACAGAACACTGTAACCTCAATAAAACTGATCTCAATAAAAAACCGTAACTCCGATTTACCTCAAACTTTGTCGGAATAAACTAGAGAAGGTTATTGAACTAACCCAACTGGAATCACGTCAAACGAATGTCTAGAACTCGAGATATAAAATAAACAAACTTGCTGATGTAGGTAATAACGAGAATTGATTAAATCCTAATTAAGCGATTAAATAAAATCTGTAACAATTTGTATGTATGCAGTAGCAGCAAACACCCTTTTTCTAGTGGCCTCCACGTGAACTGCTACTACTCGCTAAAAGCTTGTTTTATGGTTCATGTCCAGATGCTAGTACTACTAAAAGGCAAAACATATGGCCATGCATACTAGCGTAGCAAAGCTTAGAAAGCAACTAT
Organism: Melocanna baccifera; assembly: GCA_036346265.1. Taxonomy (NCBI): domain Eukaryota; kingdom Viridiplantae; phylum Streptophyta; class Magnoliopsida; order Poales; family Poaceae; genus Melocanna; species Melocanna baccifera. Next base: position 32,999,153 of record CM070679.1, on the reverse strand, counting down.
TTTCAATCTTCCCAAAAAGTAAATTTTGCATGCATGCAACACTCAACGTGATTAGCCTCAAGCCTAATCACCTTTCCCTTAATTAGAAGTCATGTATGCCATGCATGTAAGATCTCCTAACATATGTATGTAACGGCCACCCAAACTAGCAAAAGACAAACTTAATTAGCATTCATTTAATCTCACACCTAATCACCTCTATCCATCCCTCGGTCAAAGCACATGAACTATATGAAACTTTCGGTCACAGCAATATATATCAATCTCCAACTACTTCATCTAGTAGCAGCCAAGCCCAAACACATGGACAAGAAAATGACAGGTAGCTATCAAACGAAACAAATAAAACTGACCTCTGTTGACCAATTCAAGTCTCTGACAAAACGTCTGCCAGATGCAAAAAAAGTCACGTCTTGCTCTGGATGAAGAAACAAAAAAACGCCACGCATGCGAGAGACCTCCAGATCCACGTCGCACCGCTCCTTTTCTCCTTCGTGAATGTCCGCCGCGCCTACGAAACCACCGCTGCTCCTCTTTGTGATAAAAGGTGCCGCCTGCTTCTTTTTGTTCCGCTCGAAAAACCACAGCCGCCACAGCCCTTTATTAATCTCAAAAATCTCTTCGCTATCTGTTTCGTTTCCAAAGTACGCCTGCAAATCTCGATCTTTTGCGATAGATCACGGCAAGCCGAGAGAAACAAATCGCCGCAAAGATAGAACAAGCCGCGGCTCTTTCTTTTTATTTCCAAAAAGGCACGACCAAAGCGACAAAGCCGCGCGGTTCTCTTACATTATATAGACGCCCTCCGCTTTCGTATACTATCCCTCCGCTTCGTATACAAAACAAACTTATCTATCGACCAACCGCTTACGGATAATGCACACAAAACAAACTCCAACACGGAAGCATACACGCCACGGCCAGATACACTTCATATACGTGCCGTCCGCATCTGCAGCCTTGCCGTATGCCTCTGCCACGACGCATCTCCGTGCCTCCAACGCCACATCATCCCCATGCACATTGTTCTCTAGCCTGAACATCTCGCATGACATTCTTGACCGATAGGACCTCAGTTTCTCCTTGAACTTAGTCCCGAAACCTCAGTTCCACCCAAACCTAGTTTCAGTCCCGCCATCGACGATGTTCCGCCTCAAGCAACACCTGCACATGAATAAACAACCAACCACGTACGAGTACAAGTCCACGACTTGACTCAAGTCAATCCGCATAATACCTCACACGAGCGTATCATGCAACATACGACAAACCGTACACCCAACACATCATAATTAAAACCATAACCAACGTTGTCAATTATTCATCATCTCGCCTAGACCTGGCTACATGGTCTAACACAACCAACACTTACAGATTAATAGCAACATTCCCAATAAAATCAGCAAAATTTAAAGTACAAGCACACCAATTCCAATATCCAGTCGCGCGTCATATCATTAATCCACTGCAAAGAGGCGATATGTAGCTACTAAACCAATCAATGGGCAAATCATACATCAAGCTCACAATTTGACCCATACCTCAGCATTTTCTCCCCAATCAAAATCGTATGTTGTTTAAGACATTTCGCAAAAAAAAAGGACGAGTTTTTTTGGCTAATCAACCATCACAGTCAGATAAGAGGCCACTCCTTAAGCCAATCACTCCATCCAGTCTCCGACACAAATCAACAATGAGAAATTTGAGGATTTGCCCCATCTTTGTTTGCAAACAACTCATTTGCCCCACAGTTGATTTCAATTAATCATTTGCTCCATCCTTGAATTTTTATTTGATGATTTGCCCTCTTCTGATTTTCAGCTCATTTTGTATTTGTGCAAGGCTAAATACTCAGATGAAATGACCATATTGCCCCTGAGGGAAATACCAAGCTACAAAAGGGCCTTCGTTACAGAACGCAAGTAATAATCTAATCCCAAGGTCAATCCAGATGCCAACATGCCCAGGATCGCCTCTTGACAATAGACAAATACCGAGCTACCAAAGGGCCTTCGTTACAGAACGCCAGTACTCATCTAATCCCAAGGTCAATCCAGATGCCAACATGCCCAAGATCGCCTCTTGACAATAGGAGTTGCCCATTAAAAGGATCCATCCGCAATCCAAATTGTACTCCAAGATTACGAGTAAGCAAAAAATCCATCAAGAACCAATTTTCGTTCTCAAAGGAAATAGGCAAGGAACAAGGACACTCCATGAGCAAATCCATTCAAAGCGAAGATTGGTAAAGATAGTCCACAGGCAAATCGAACCACATCCAAAAATAAATGCTTTCAATCAAAATCCGGAAGGCAGCATCGTACGCCAAGAATCCATTCAAGAACCGACGCAGAGATGAACAAATCTGTAAAGGAAAAAAAATCCATTCAAGAACTAGCACAGAAAAAATATGGTCATTTCAGGAGGCAATAGGGTTATTTCACCTGAGTATTTAGCCTTGCATAAATACAAAATAAGCTAAAATCAGAAAAGAGCAAATCATCAAATAAAAATTTAAAGATAGAGCAAATAATCAATTAAAATCAACTGTGGACTGTTCGCAAACAAGATGGAGCAAATCCTCAAATTTCTCAACAAAAAAAAACACCTTTATACCCAACCGACGACCCAAGCTTCCCCCCAAAAACCAAAACCCGCGCCAGGATCGCAAGCTCAGGACCTAAATCGCCGGTAGCCACTCACCCGTCCGACCGCTTGCAGCAGGAAGCCCACCCCATCGTGCGAGGCCGCGGTGGCTCCTCAAAACTCCCAAATCAGCACGAGGCCACGCGATTCCTAGCTCGCCGGAGAGACCGCGACGAGGCGGTCAACGCTGGAACAACCCCCTCCGCCACCCCTCGAAGTCGGTGGCCGCGGGACAGCGGCGGCAGCCCAGGAGACTCTCCTGAGAGGGAGGGAGAGAGGCTTCTCGGGGTGGTGTCGGCTCCTCTTCCCCATTCCCACCGCTACTCCCCCAGCGGCCAGGCGCGGTCCGCTCACCAGCGGGGCGCTGAGCCGCCAGGCGCGTGGCGCACACGCGGCAGAAAACCATTGGTGGGTTTTGAACCACTGTGATAACGGTCGGTTTAACATTGGTGCGGTAACGTCACGCGGGGAGTGACGGGTCGGGGTCAGCGTCGTCGGCGGCGGGCGATGACTGCCGTGTGGGCCACGGGTGATGGATGACCTGGCACTGGAGACTGGAGACTGCTGGTTGTGGACCTTGTGGTTGGGACCTGGCTGTTGGATGTTTAGGTTTGACCAAAGGTTTAGAAGAAGATTCTTGGGGGAGACTTTGATGAGAAAAGTACAAAACTATAAATTATGGGGTGTGTACTATTATATATGCACAAATTTTTTTGTAAGTTTTGAATATGTATTACCAGTAGTGAACAGCTTGAACTTTTTGACCATTTCAATAAGAGGTTTTCTCTTTTTGAAATCTTCATTTGCTTTCGTATACCCACAGTGGCGGACCCAGAGTCAAATTTTAGGGGGGGCTAACGGGAACTCAGGCCAAATCGCCGCCATAAAAGCTGGAACCGATAGTAGACAAGTTGCTGTATAGAAATGATAACGAGCAAATCATGCCTGTGAGTCTTCCTTTTCTCCCTGTAGCGTTGCATCGCGTTATCCCTGTTCATCGCGAGCGTCTGGCTATCTATCTTCATGGCAGCCCTATCTGCTCCGGTTGCAGGTATAGGCCCTGTTCTTTTTAGCTTTTAGCTTTTGACTTCTGCTACAGTATCTAACTTTCAAACGTGGTATTTTTTTAAAATAGGTTCTACAAGTTAATTATAGTATACGTTAAAAACCTAATATCTGTATTTTAAAAAATCGCAAGCGATTATCTCTCTTTCTGGTTGCAGGTATAACAAATAGAAGATTAACTCGTGCTCCTCGACAACCAACAGGCCGTTAACTTCAAATAATTATGCATCTGCAGATAGGCATTTGAACTCTTCTCTTGAAGAGGCAGCTGTTGCCAGGGAAAGTTTCACTTTTCTTGATTTTTGTGCAGCAGAAGCAATTTAAGAGAAGATTATTAGTGAGGTTCTGCAATTTAAATGCTACTAACAGAAATTACTGGATATTTAAAAAGCTTTCTGGACGGCATTACGCAAATACTAATTTATGCGCTTAACGTATCTCCTAAATTCACTATTTGGCCAGGCCTTCAGCCATCCCCCCTACCTTCTCTCTGTTGGAATTGCCTATCGTATTTCACTCTCAGAACCTCTCCGAACAATCATGCACTCAGGTGGTTTCTTCAAACTCGACCAAAACTCTGACGAAAATCCGACAATAGGAAAACAACATACACAGACAGAAACTTTTGTGAGGCAACGCCACAAATCCTCAACTAATCTGAGGTTTACTTAAATACTATTATTCAGTTTAACTCAGCGTTAGTTACATGCAAAGATGGTCAAACGAAAATGCAGGATCTCCTGCTAAACCTCCTCCTGACTCGGACAGAACGAAAAGCAGAAAACCTGTGCTCAAGATTATTTTCTAGCTGCATTCCGGTCATTCCGGATTTATTCCAGCAGACTCAGCTGAAACTAAACATAACAAAAAAACATAAACCTGTGCTCAAGATTATTTTCTAGCACTCTCTTCCACTGCTTCTCTCTCCCCTCCTTTTCCTCATTGCCTTCTCTGGTTTCTTGCTGTGCCGAATGCCTTCTGGCTTCTTCTCTCTCCCTTCCTTGTCCTCATTTTCTTGTCTAGTTTATTGCTCCTGCCGAATGCTTTCTGGTGTTCTCGTTCTCTCGCCGCTACTCTCTCGTCTCGCCTTCTCCGCGCTCTACGCGCGCTGCGCTACACCTCCGGCCGACCATTGCCCCGATCAGGCCTCCTAGTCCGCCCCCCACCCACCACCGGCCTCTCTCCCGATTCTGCGGCTCGGAGGTCGGCCGCCGCGCTTGCTCGCTCTTGGCTCTGCTCGGCGTTTGTGGCGGCGGCGCGCTCGGCCGCACTCACCTGATCAGGCTAGGCGCGGTGGCGGTGGCGCCCACCGAGGTAGGGGCTAGGGGATATCCATGCTCCGGCCGGTGGTAGGGTGGACGCCAGCCCCTCTTGACCCACCGGTCGGTCCGCCACTGTATACCCATGTGGCACTGTCTTATTTTGTAAAAATATTTATAGGTTTCTCAGAAAAAAATTTGTACAAGTTTTAAGTCTACCGTGGGGAGGATTGTTAATTTTGATCGCATTGTTTGACAATTGCGTTTTGATATTAGCGTAATTATGTACGTGGATAGCATAATTGCTTGTGTAAATTTCAGTGTGCCTCACGTAATGTAAGTTCACATAGAGATGTTGTATTTGACAGGTCACTATTATAATCGGAACAACACATGTGACAAGGAGTAGGCCCTGTTTGGTTGCGGACTTTTCTACAAGATAGTTTAAGGGGTATTTAGAGTAGCAGTGGTTTATAATATTTTTTACTGTAGTTGATTTATTTTTTATTATAGCTAAATTAACTTATTTAAAATAATTAAATTTAAAAAATTAAAAATAAAAAATGTTAGCCCATCACAAACAATGCAAAGAAATATAATAAAATAAGAGAAAAAATAGAAAAAAAACAAAAAGCAAACAGTAAAAAAAGCCGTCACAGAAGCCGAACGCCACCGCATAAGCGCTTCTGAGCGTGGCCTAAAATTAGTCTGAAATTTTGGTAATTTTTATCTGATCAAACAAACCTAAAATATTGTTGGTTTGGTTGGAGGCCTGTCTACGAGAGAAGCATAACCGTAGAAATTGCGCCTTCTGCATTAGAAATCGTAAATATAGTGAGGTTAATAACTGAAAACAATCTACCCTCATGATTCCTGGGAATTTTCTATTCTAATCCTTATCTGTTCCCTTCGCCGTTGTTTTTCTCCATCCAACCGAGACAACACATCCAAATATCCAATCGAACACAAAATCCAATCCATTACCTGATTGAGCACCCAGTCGAAAACCAATCAAACACCACATCTCGGTTGGTTGCTGTTGCCTGGAGCTCCAGCCCACGAATTTGGCACCCCTGGCTCAGCTGACAAGCTGCCGGGAGAGGATCAGGGTCCGTTTATTTCTATTTAAACTTCTAACTTATTTATTATTATTATTTTTGTTTTTTTTATCGACTCTTTTATCTCGTACTCATTTACATTATACGTGATAGAATAATTTATTTTTTCTATTTTTCTATTTTTAAATTTTAATTATACCAAATAAGATATTATCAGTTACAGTACAAAATAAATTAGCTACAGTGTTAATTCTATCATAAGTCACTAATTTTCAATCCAAATAAGCGCTCCCCAGGACTGACAGGGGTTGCAAGCTTCAGACATCCAACCAAACACAGCCTACGACAGCTTCCTAGAGGTGGCAACCAAAGCATTGCTTTGCTTGATCGCGGGTTTTGCCTACAAACAAAGAAAGAAGAAGAAAGAAAAGAAATAAGTCGTGCTTAAGGGTACAAATAAAAGTGGATAATTTTTATCAGACCAATGAACTGAAGACTTATAGAGCGAAGATGGAAGGAGTAAATAAGTATCCAGCACTACTCTGACTCTAAGGAAAAAATGGAATAGCACTATTTATACTCTTAGCTATCCCATCGGCCCAACAGGCTAGGCAATCTCGACTCGTCCGCACGCCCAAACGGTAAAACCCTCCTTCCCCTCCGCCTCCACGGCGGCGGCGGCGGCTACCACTAACACAAGGAGAAGCTCCCCGACGGCGAGATCCCAACTGGCAGATGGACAGCGGAAGCGACTCCGACGGCGCGCCGGAGGAGCTCACCGCCGTCCAGGTACGTCCACGGTTTTTGCCCTAAGAGAATGATCCCGCGCGAGCAGCTCCTGTAACCTATGGGATTTCGTATGATGTTGCTGCACGCGCGTATCCTGCACTAGCAATCGGTATGTAAGCTGCGTAGATAGGATCATAGGAGTAGTGTTCTACGGTGTGCCGGCGATTTTTCGTTTACTATGTGTTGGAGAGCTTAGAAGCATGTATTTCTGGTGGCTTAGGGTTGTTAGTTTACCCCCGTTGTTTATCTTATATCACATTTGCAGTTCTTTATGTTGAAATCGTCGGCTTGATGTTGACCACCGTTTCATGTTAATGTCCTCTAGGGTGTTGAGAAGCACGAGGAGATCACTAAAGTTGAGGACAGTGCCATCAGGTGTGTTCCTTATGTGTACGCGATAAGCTGGCTGGATGGAATGGACACACTGCTGCTTGTGCTGCAATTATTTGTGCCTCTTTGTATAAGCTATTACTAGTGATTAGTTGATACTTGCTATGGGGATGGCTTCTGGTTGATTTTGCGAAATATGCAATACCCTTGTTTGTTTTGTTAGTCCCACCTAGATGCAATTACCATTGAAGATTTTGTTAGGTCCGTAACAAATGACGAAAACCATATTATGTCATTTACGATGCTAGAGAAGTCTCAAAAATGGGATCTTTCTCCATACTGGTTTGTGCTGCTTATGCCTAAATGTAAAGCCTTCATATATGCTACCTCTTGGTCTTTAATGTATATAGTTCTGTGTATAATACAGTGTTTTCTGCAGCTATCTTACCATGTGATCGTTATGGTTGGCGTTATTTTCTTTTCTTTTTTCAAAACATCCATGGGAACTACCTATTTGTACACTGTTGGTTTTGTGAGCATCAGCATGCTGTCATTGTTTCTGCTGACTAGCCTCTCTGGCATAACAATATTGCAGAGTAACAAGGGAGGGAAAAGAGCGGAGGAGACGGTGGGCCCAACGAAGAACATCCTCAAAACCAGATGAGCAGGATCCTCTGGAAGTAGAAGATAAAGATACCAAACAGAATGAAGAGAACGAGGAGATACATACTATGCCTGGTATGCTCCCCAATAGTGTAATCGAAATGCTTGCAGCACGCGAGAAGTACGTTGACTTCCTTTGCACTGTCAGTTGTGCAAATTCTTGTTTTTGGCTTTTGTAGACTTCATTGGTTACTCTGCCTTCATTTTCCCTTCAGGCAAACATTCTCATCAGACTCTGAGGAAGAAAACATAAACCAGAAGGTTCAAAAAAGGAAGAAGCGATCGAAAACTTCTGGGTATTTTTTATGTTCCCACCATCTCATATGTATTTTCTGAAACTGTTACTTATGCTGGTGAATGCTAATGTTTATCAGGCCTGAAACAATTCTTCTGAAAGATGTCCGGTCAATGCAACATGTGAGGAATGCCCTAGATTTCTTGCAGCGCAGGAAAAACCAGGTGCCAAGATCCAACGCAGTTTTGAAGAATGCTAACAAGGCTTTGCGTCTCCTTTCATCCAAAGGAAATTTTCTGAGTTGATTGCGGCAGAATGGCGCATTTTCTAAATTTGTGTCTTGACTCTCATCTGAAAGACTATTGTTGAGAGATTAATCTTTTGATGCGTTTGAATGGAGTTGATCTGTGATCTGAGTTGCAACACAGCTTATCCTTGAGTGTGAAGATGTATAATGCGCATATTCCTGTTAAGAAACCCTTATGCTCTGTACGACCCGCCTGTGTTTGAGCTCTACTTATGTGCGGATCATGTATTATCTGTGAGCTAAATGAACATGTTGTGCAACTCGATTCCATTGGCAAACACTTCTGGCTGGTAGTGCATGTTTTATGTGTTTACCAATCTATTCCTTTGGAAATGTTTTTCTTTAAGTGTTAGATTTGTTGTTGTATGCTTTGCTATGATTGTACGTAATTTTGTACTCGTTTATATGCTTGTGCTGTACTGTATGCACGAGTTCAAGCCGGGGCAGTACAGCAGCCGCTCAGCTTCAAACCAACAAAAAAAAAGAAAGAAATTTCAATGATGTGATTCAGATCCGGCAGAGTTTACATGTGCTTGGATGCCAATGTTACCGTGCTATCACTGAACCTCTGCAAGTTGAACTTAACACGAAAATAACCATATGTTTCTGAAATATCATATTTCCGGCCCCAGTTGAAAAATCCATTTCAAACGAAAATATAAGGACTCAGAGCATATTCGAGGGCGGTGAGTACCTAACCAAAAAACAAAAAAAGAGTTTATTGTGTTTCTGCGCATGCGGTTCCGCACTGACGACAAATCTGTGCACTAGCTGGAACCTACACCAGCAAGACATGTGAACAAGGACAGCTTGACAAAGACGTGCAAAAATGATTATTTTTGTGTGTAGACGTAGGGTGCAGAAAGGATGGATAATTTTTATAGGATTAACCAATGGAAGACTTTTCGAACGGATATGAAAGATAAATTAGATATCTAGTGCTATCTGTAAAAATATAAAATAGAATTTAGAATAAATGATATCTATCTGTATCCGCTTAGATTGCATCTCTAGATAGATTGCACCCCTAGGCAGATGCAATAGTTACATAAACTGAGCGATGACGTACCAAGGGAGGACGATGGACTATTTGGAAATCAGAATTTATTGATGGACTATTTGGAAATCAGAATTTATTTTTTGCTGATAGATTGGATAATACCTTGTTTTCGAAAAAATATAAAGAATACAATGTGCAAACCCATTTCTTGGACACGTCACCCTTATCGGATTATCACATGCCTCATGAACAAACAAATTCAGCTCTAGGATTATACTGACATCGATAGCGGCGTAGTCAAGCCACACCACCACGTACCACTAGCAATACTAATCACTAACCACCTGATGGTGGTCAGTGAATAGTAGCACCAATGCATAACAAGACCAACACCACATCACTTGTCGGGTCTTTCATATAAATTTTTATTTTGGCTTATAAAATAGTAACGCTCGTGTATAATTTAAGTCGATATAAATAAAGTTGCTGTAGAATATATTACAATCGACTAGTAGATTTCGTCTTGAAAAGACACTCCGTTTAAAAGCTAGGTACTGTAAAAAAATTATTTAATATAGAAACACAGCTTTTAGAAGCCAATATGAACATGGCCATCATTTTATCAACCTCAACATGGAAGCCTGCAAGAAATCACCGTGAAAACTCGACGTACGACACAATGGAGACAAGTCAATCACCACCACTAATGAGATTAGATAATCCATTAACGATCCATTTTAATACATAATTAAAACCCTGATATCAATGTTATAATGACTTATACTACAACACTTCTTTAGCACCATCTGGTTTGATAACTATTGTTTATCTACCCGACTGATCTCTACTCAGAAGTATTGTAACCCGACATATGGGCCTCCCTTTGAATGATGTTTTGTGTGGTTAAGTCATAGAACATGTGCGCTTCTATTCCCTTCGACCACATCATATTCGGCCCTGTGTCTCTGACAACAACTACCTTATGGTTATTTACTAAAGTTCTCCCTCACTAGCAATAACCGATCGATGATTATTGATCAGGTCTTTCTCGCTGACAACAATGGATTGCTCAAGTGGACGGATGGAATCGACACGGCACCAGTTCACAAAGGCAACTGATACTCCTTCAACACTACTTAAGCCTTGCTCGCGGGAAAAGGAGAGAGAGAAAACAAAGAAGAACGACAATAGCAAGATCATTCTGCATTAGTGCAAGTAGTATCTCCCATTTGTAAGTTCAAACTCTATTAAGTTAGTTTTGATGATAATAACAAATACAATTACGAGACTAATATACTTATTAATTATAATATTACCAAGTCTCTTTTGGATGTGATAATGACAAATACAATTGTGAGATTAATTTGTTTATTGGTTATAATATTGTCTAGTCTTATTTGGATGTAATAAATGATAAATGCAATTGTGAGACTAACATGATTGAATAATTATGATATGACTTAGTCACATTTGGATGAAAAGGTAAAATCATACAGGTATGCATTTGACACTCACATTCATTTATTTCTTAGTGTATTCTTTGGATCCAAAATATAGATTAAACTCTACCAAAAGTCTAAAATGAATATGTGCATATGTTTTTCACTATACATTCTTGTATGCACACATTTAGGGGGAGTTTAATATATTAATATATGCTTTGTGGTTTCATTAGTATTAATCTATATTCCTCTTTTCATATATTAAGGATCTTTCTTTTGAAATGTATTCTTTGAGTATATATAACTTATGTAGTTCATATATACTCATAATCGGGTTGTTATCTAGTTCCTCTATTATGTGTTAATGGTTGGATGATTAATGATAACTAGATAAGTAAGCTTTGTTAGCAATTAATCTAAAAAATAAATACATACATTCAAATGAGTTAATTGATTAAGAAAACTTATTCTAAAGTACAATTGTGGTGTACATTGTGTATACTCACAAATCTATTTTTATCTCATTATTTGTTGAAATTGTCATGAATTACCAAAAAAGAAAGATTATAAAATCTAGTCCCTCTATTATATGTTAATTATGAAGTTTTGGTAATTGATGATAATTAGTTTATGGACTAACAATTTTCATGAGTTGGTTGAATATGTTAGGTTTCACAAGTGAAGATGACTTAGGATGACTTCATGTGTTGAAGATTATCAAGTCAAGATGATGAAAGATGGCTTCATGTGTTAAAGGCTATCAAGAAAAGAAAATAATCATGAGTTGATCATCGAGTCAAGTCAAGATCCATCATGTATTGATTGCGCTCAAGAAGAAGATGTATCATAAATTGATGCATGTCCAAAAGAAGATGATCATGTGTTGATCATCAAGTCAAGTAAAGATCCATCATGTGTTGATGGAGGTCAAGTGAAGGATGCACATGAGTTGATGCATATCAAGACAAGGATCCAAAATTGGAGTGGTGATGTGTGTCATCAAGTTTTAAGAAAATGCTTAAGGCAAATATATGACTAGTTAGGGCTAAAAATGTGTTTTTAGTCTATTATCGGTCTTAGAGTTTTGAAAAACCGGATTGCTAGTATAGATTACCGTACTATTAAGAGGAGTCATGTCTAGTAGTTTGAGTCTCATTATATGTTGATAGCTCAATCTCACTTGCTCTATCTCTCTATGGCATGATGCTTATATTTGCGAATGCGTTTTGTAAATTGTTAAAACTCATATGCTGAATCCTTATAACATAGGACTTTATATTGCAAACTTGTTTTACAAGTGCTTAAAGTCTATGTTTCCTATTACTTATCGTATGAGGCTTATATTTGTAAATAGTTGAAACCCATATATAATCCTTGTAGCATGCGACTTAGGTTTACGAATGTGTTTTGCAAATGTGTTAAGTCCATATACCAATTCCTTGTGTCATGATTTCAAAAGTGTGTAAATGTATTTTGCAACTTGTTGGGAATCATTATTGATCTTTATGTGCATGATACTATAATTTATAAATGTGTTTTGTAAGATTTGTTGAAATATATGCACTTGTTAGAAAAATCAAAATTACCGGGGTGTATTGCGCGGTACTACCAAAAATTGAAAGTATCAGCATGTGTTGCACGGTACTACTGAAGATTGAAATTACTGGCATGTGTTGTGCAGTGGGTTCCCTTCTCTTCGACTCAACCAGGTAGGTTCCCTATCGTAGTAGAGTCTACTATTAATAATTGTAAGGTTAATCAAATTTTGATTGATGGGAGCAGTTCTCTCAGTGTTTTATTTACGGGAACCAATGAACAAATGCAAGCTCCCAACGATCTGGTAAAAAAGTACTCCTCGATAAGGATAGACCTCCAGGAACTGTCAAAATCAAGGCAGGAATCGATCCTAAATAGGAATAGGTGCTCATCTCCTTCCTTCAGGCCAACTCAGATGTATTCACATGGCAAATATCCGATATGTTCGGTGTCCCAAGGAAGGTAATCGAGCATAGGTTAGCACTTCAGCCTGATAAAAAACCGATCAAGTAGAAGCTTCTGCGTTTTGCACCTAATGAAAAGGAGGCAATAAAGTCGGAGATCGGCAAGCTTCTTAAGATTGAATTTATTCACGAAGTCGACCATGCCAAGTGGCTCACCAATTCTATAATGGTTAGAAAAAGTAATAGGAAGTAGCGAATGTATGTAGAGTTTATATATCTAAATAAATCTTATCCAAGGATGACTTCCTCTTTCTCTCATTGATCAACTTGTTGACTCTATTTCTGGTAGTGAATTATTAAGTTTTTTAGATACATATTCTTGGTATCACCATATCAGCATGAGTAAAAAAGATGAAGAGAAAACTTCACCACACCGTTTGGAACTTTCTGTTATGTTAAATGCCATTTGGACTCAAAAACACTGGTGCTACTGTCCTTTGTATATGCTCGAGCTCCTGCAGTCCTGCCTCTGGAATCATTGGTCAGAACCTCTCGACTGGTCTGCCATGAACGAACGAACTTTTTGCATGACAACTCGAGCCCTAACTCAAAACCATGTTTTTCATCTTTTCTTTAGGATACAAAATTTCATAAACCTCTTTAAAAGTAAGAGTGTCCCAACTATAGAGAATTGTGTTTCTAAACGTAGAGAACGAACTGGGCAATGAACAGGGCAAAAGAAGATAAAAATTTTTGTCATTGTTTTTGACATCTTTAAACTCTGTTAGAAGATTTTGCACCGATCCGTCCTCTACAAACTTGAGTGAGAAAAGTTTCTGCTTCATATGTATCTTGTTGGTCTGATTCTTGGACATGTAGATCTATTTCAACTTTAGCCATGATGCAGCAGTGGTGGTCTCCTTCATAACATCCTCGAGGATATTATTAGAATAATGAAGTTGAATTTGAGAGAGATCCTTACGATCTCTTCTTTGCTTCTCCTCAACAGACCATGCAGCGGGCATCTTGTCGATTTTCAATAATGCATCATCCAAATTGATCTGTGCAAGAACAACTTACATCTTGATTTGCTAAAGAGAAAATCATGTGTCACGATCAAGTATCAGAAGATCATTCTTCATTAATGCCATGTCAAGTATACCCTAAATTGAGCGGTTAAGAACCAAGTTTTCATACCACTTTTTAAGGAATCTTGGGCTCTAATACTATTTGTTGCAAAATCCACTAGGCAAGATCTGAAATAATAGAGAATAATCATGAAGTCGAGACAAAGATTTAATGTGGAAAAATCTTGTGGAATGATAAAGATTTAATGTGAAAAAATCTTGCAGAAAAACTATGGATATACAATTGGCGAAATCGCTATATGGAGAACTTATAGAATACTCTTGGTGTATTACATGTGCATTGGCATTGCATGAGTCTCTCTCTTATCCTATTGAGAGGCTTACGTGCATGGGTATAAATAGTCTTAGGAACAAGAGTCCAGACGATGAAACAATAAGTCCTAATCGGTGATAGGAACAAAGCCTTACTCGAAGATGAAGCAGTCTCAGTCAGAGACGATGATGAGTGGTAGTCAGAAGTACCTTATGTAGTCACATCTGACTCCAGTTGGTAGTCAGAAGTACCATGTCTGATGCAGGTCAGTGTGGAGTCCATCGAATCATAACTCCAACCAATTCACATTGCTTACGACCAATCATATTGATCGGAACATATTCGATCACAACCAGTCCGAAACCTCAACAATTTAGAATCGTATAGTCAGGTAATGAGTTTTGGCAGAATTGGCCCTGCTCCAACGAGCTTCTGTTTTTGTCTTTTTAATTTCATCTTTTTTGGCCCTTTTTGGATTTTTTTTTTGCCTTGTCTTTTTTCTCTTTGTATTGTCTATGATGATATAACTTTTTATTTTTTAAATTTAATTACGCTAAAAGAGCTAACAATAGTTACAATACATTTTTAGTCTTTATAGTAAAAAAACAAAAACCCAGATTACTTCGCGCTCGGAATGGCAATGGCTTATGGCTTTTTTTACTGTAGCTGAGTTGGCTTATTTGACATAATTAAATTTAAAAATAGAAAAAACATGTTAGCCCATCACGGACAATACAAAAATACTAAAAAAATCAAAAACAAAAAACAAAAAATGAAGAAAAAACTGAAACAGTAAAAAGAGTGTAAAAAGTTGTCGCGGAATGCCGCTTTTATGAAAGCTGAGTAGATACCTTATCGATCTGATTACTTTTGCGCTCAGGTTGGCTTCCAAAAGCTGCGATCGGCGATAGATTCTCTGTAGCAGCGACCAAAGTTATTGTAGCACTTTTGTCCTTGTTCAATTTTTTTTTGTTTTTTTAGTATTTTCGTGTTTTGTTTTTTCTGTATTCTTTTGTATCGTCCGCTCTAGATTAGTGTGCCGCTTTTATTTTTTACTTTTTTTAGATTTAATTATGTCCAATAAGCCAACTCATTCTGACAAGAAAAATCATCGATTCTGATAAAATTTTAGCAAAAATTAAAAATCATGGCTATTCCAAGCGCCTGGAACTTGGACCAAACCACGTTCGGATTACAAATACAATACATTGCATTACATAACTCTGGCTGAGTGTGACTCCTGACCATTGAATTTGGCTGGAGAAATCCGAGCACAACAACCCGAGCAAGTTCGAAGCAGCCATGGCCGCCGACCTACCGCTCTACTTGCTTCTCGTTCTTCTCCTTGCCATCCCGGTCCTCTTCTTCAGGTCCAGACGGTCGGCGCCTCATGGCCCCGGCGCCGCGCGGCTCCCGCCGGGACCGTGGGCACTGCCGGTCATCGGTCACCTGCACCACCTCGCCGGCGACCTCCCGCACCGTGCCCTGCACGACCTCGCGCGGCGCCACGGCCCGCTTATGATGCTCCGCCTCGGCGAGCTCGATGCCGTGGTCGCCTCGTCCCCGGACGCCGCGCGCGAGATCATGAAGACCCACGACGCCGCGTTTGCGTCGAGGCCGCTAAGCTCCATGCAGCAGCTGGCGTACCAGGGCGGCGAGGGCGTCATCTTCGCTCCCTACGGTGACGGGTGGCGGCAGCTCCGCAAGATCTGCACCCTGGAGCTCCTCAGCTCCCGCCGCGTCCAGTCCTTCCGCCCCGTCCGCGAGGACGAGCTTAGCAACCTCGTCCGCTCCGTCGCGGAGGCCTCGTCGTCTTCCTCGCCTGTGAACCTGACCGAGAGGATATCGGTGTACGTCGCTGACTCCACGGTGCGAGCCATCATCGGTAGCCGGTTCAAGCAACGGGACACGTACCTGCGGAATCTGCAGGAGGGGCTCAAGCTCGTGCCCGGGATGACCCTTCCTGACCTCTTCCCCTCCTCGCGCCTCGTGTTGCTCATCAGCCGCGTCCCCGGCCGGATCCAGCGCCATAGCCGAGGCATGAAACAGTTCATGGACACCATCATCCAGGAGCACCAGGAGAGCAGAGCCGCCGGCGAAGACAAAGATGAAGACTTGCTCGATGTGCTCTTGAGACTCCAAAAGGAAGTGGACTCCCAATATCCACTCACCACAGACAACATCAAAACCGTCATGTTGGTAAGTTCTCCATATGATACATCTGCGAAACCTCGTTTTACAAAATCCTTAATTAGCTACCTTTTCTGTTTCTTAATTTCGTTCTTAATTAGGACATGTTTGGCGCGGGCAGCGAGACGTCGGCGACGACGCTGCAGTGGGTGATGGCCGAGCTGATGCGGAATCCGAGAGTTATGCGGAAGGCGCAAGACGAGGTCCGGCAAGCGCTCGCAGGCCACGACAAGGTGACGGAGGCCAGCCTAGCAAATCTACACTACCTGCGGTTAGTCATCAAGGAGACGCTCCGGCTGCACCCGCCGGCGCCATTGCTACTGCCACGCAGATGCGGGAGCCCATGCCAGGTTCTCGGCTTCGACTTACCAGAGGGGGCCACGGTGATCGTGAACGCGTGGGCGATAGGCAGGGACCCAGCGCACTGGGACGAGCCCGACGAGTTCAAGCCGGAGAGGTTCGAGAACAACGGGAGAGACTTCAAGGGGATGGACTTCGAGTTCATACCATTCGGTGCCGGGCGGAGGATATGTCCCGGCATGGCGTTTGGGCTGGCGCACGTCGAGCTTGCTCTCGCGGCGTTGCTGTACCACTTCGATTGGCTGTTGCCCGGCGGGATGCCGGCCGTGGAGTTGGACATGACGGAGGCGTTCGGGGTCACAACGCAGCGGCGTTCTGACCTTTTGCTCCTCGCAGTCCCTCGTGTCCCGGTGCCTACAGAGTAGTCATTATGCAAGTCATTGGCAGATCGAGACGCAAAGGTTTTAGTGTTAGGTGCGTGGTCAAAATCAGATCGAGCTGTGAGCTACAGTGTGGCAGACTCTGGGTTGTGGTTCAAAATAAATGTCAGTAATTGACAGACCAAATCGTGCCATGTGTGCTTCAAAACTCCCCGTTTACAAGACTAGTCGTTGCTTATGCCGTGTGCGCCAAATTGCTTATGCCGTTGACAGACCAAATTGTGCCGTGTGCGCCATCACGGTCTCGGCAGCAGGGCGACTCAGCAGGATGATAAGCACAACTGATTGGGCCGCGCGCGTAATGCTTCCTCGACCTCGGCCGAGCGGCACAGGCAATATGGTGGCCTACGGCTAAATTGTTGGTCCGACGCTGTGCAGAAATGCAGGTTCTAGCCCATGCACAAGCATAGCGGAATCCACAGTAAACGTACGGGAATTGTTATGTGGTTTGCATCTGGCTGCCGTCAGCGTGTAGATTTGCAGGGACACCGCTAGTCACTGCCTGGGCTGAGTTAGCATTGTATATTTGTATGTTCCTTGCAACCCGACCACAAGAAATCACAGTAAAAAAAACTCCAAACAATCAATCTATCTTCTATATGTCTATCTCATTAAAGCAAATGGAAAGAAGCCACCATGTTCAAGGACTAGAAACTACTATCTTATTAAAGCAAAGACGGTGTTTGGTTTGGGATTTTTTGGGTGCAATCCGATTACTGGGGTAACTGGTACCATTACTTTTTGTTGGTTTCAGTTCGGCTGTAATCGATTCCCAGCGTAATTGGATACCGGGCTATGGAAAGCCCATTCCCCTCCCGCGCGAGCGTAATGGGTATAGTGATTCCGCTCGGCGCGTCCTCCCCTCCACTCGATCTGTCCTACGAGAGCAGCGGTGCCGCCCCGCCGGTGACTGCCTGCTTTTAGCGTGCCACATCCTCGCCAATGAGGATCCCCTATAGACCGCAGTCGCCTCGTCTCTCTCCCATCCTTCTTCATGCAATGACGTTGAGGTGGATTTCGCCGAGGGGCTTACGGGGAGGTGGTGGTCTTCAGAGTTCAAGGACAAGGAGGTGGAGGGGTAGGAGAGCCGGTGGAAGGAGTCCTCGCTGATGACCTTGATGCCCCACCCGGTTTTGCGCGAGACAAGCCACCTCCGCTACTGTCACCCCTCATGCGCACGCCCGCCAGCCGCTCTCCCCCTACAGCATCTCAGAATGTCACTCACAACTACTACCACTATCAAATTTAACCAATAATTATATATTAGCAACAACTAGGCTTTAATAATAATCAAACAACGTAATCATAAACGAAAATTTTAGCAACACGGTAATCAACAAATTGAACTTAAGATGAACCAAGCAATTACTAAGATAAATAAATTATAAAACTAAACCAATGAACACATCAAGTAGCAATATTATCAACCATACAGAGTTAAGGAAAACCATTTATCAATTAATATTTGTATGGATAGTACTAAATTACTTATGATAATAAATGATTGATCGCTAGGTAAAGTGAAGAGCTACAAAAGTGCAATATCATATATTCTACTTTCACCCATGTATATCACTTTCAACGTTTACCTAAAAACAATAATAAAGTAAAGGTAAATCCATGACTCAGTAAGTACACAATAGAATAATAAACAAGAAAACAACATAATTAACTTTTTGTGTCCATTCACCATTAGCTCAATTTCATATCTCCCATTATCATCGATTTTTCTTCTCATGTCTCAAATCTTATCTATCTTTTTCATGAATGCAATGCATATGTCTCAACTCAACTTTTGTTTATACTGGTATAGCGAAGTGTAATACCCGTCGGTGTCCACTCAAACCTACTTTTTTCATGCAAGGACCTCAAGCCCATCTATTTTTATACAGGCGCCACAAGCCCATCCTTTACATAGGGGACGTCATCCCACTCCTGTGGGTGGCATCTTTCCGTCATGGATGCTCAATATGCAATGCGAATATTATATCTTTCATCAGTTCATTTTCAACATTAAACAATTGGAATAATCATCATTCTAAAAGGCAGAAGAAGAATCTCGATAGGATCCGACCACTGCCGAGACTCAAGTGGTTGAAGAGAAGGGAGCATGTATGCTTCCTCCTTTCTTTGAAGGTCCTAAGGAGAGGAGTTCTTCCTTAGTTAGGAAGTCTCCTCACCCAAAGGACATCCTTAGTCGATTATGAATCTTCAACAATAGCATACTCAAAGAGGTCTGGTGAAGGAAAATCTCAAACTGTCAATCAAAGACAAGTCCTGAGATGATTTACTCCGCCTATGCTGACAAAGTAGTCAAGGTAAATTCCCACGACCACTTTATGATGTATTTTTGGAGTTTTTTCGAAACTTAGAAAAGTTTCCTTTTTGCTTTTTGTAGCATATGGTGGAGGGCATCGATGTAGTTGGAGAACTGGCCAAGCGAGTATCTTCCTTCAAAAAGGAGAACCTCCAATTGAAAAATAAGAAACCTTTTAAAACTTCTTATGCTGCTTTTTAATCTTTGCTTTTTGTCAACTCTTTCCTTATCATGAGTCTCGAAGGATTACAGTTAGCAGAAGATGTGTGATGACTTGAGTTTCCCTTTGAGGCCCTTGCTTGTCCCATTTGACCTGTCACACATGGTGGGGTAGAAAGAGGTGAATTAGCCGATTGACGTCCACTAGTTCCGTTGCCTCCACCATCTCAGGGTGATGCATAAGTGTTTGCACCATTTTCACCAATGGGTCCTAGCGGGTTCTATTGTGAAGGATCATGTACGACATCTCGATAGGTATCACCGATTACATTAACGTCATGCCTCCAGCACGAATCTCCTAATGAGCTCCCATCGTAACTAAGTGAGAGCCTTCCACCGCTTCGGCACGGAGCCTCCATGATGGGAAATAGTTGGAGATTACAACCTCTGTTGGGCTTTGTGGTGTACTCAGCCTGATCCGACGGATTGCCGATCAGATGCTGAGTATTATCATCTTCACTTGGCTTTCTGCCAGTGGTAATTTCATTAATACCGTGACCAGATGTCGGTCGGCTCCTGGAATACCAAGGAGCCATCAGCGAATATTGGTCACCCATGATCGTATCGAGAGTACATTGATCCTTGGATTGCGGTGTTGTGCTTTTGTCGTCATTTTTGTGGTCAGTATTCTGAACTAGTCGAAACAACCAATTCCTCTGGAAGTGCCGCTAATGGGTGCGATGAATTTTCTTCCATCTGATTGATCTCACCAGTTTCAGCATGCGACAGACCTGGGATGGAAGAGGATGCTGACAACGCATCGTGTTTTATGGCGTGAATGCTTGCATCCATGTCGAGGTCAACATAGTCTATCAAGTTAAACCAGTTCTCCTCATCTCATGTTCCTGCTATGATCACATGAGTGATAATAATAGGGATCAGAGAAGAATAAGGATTGCTGAATGAAGAAGAACTTCAAGGATTTAGCGCCTTCTTCCCCACGAACGATGTCAGCTGTCGACGATTGAGTCACCAATCTTACAAAATAATATGAGAAAAATGGTTACAAACCCTTGGGAGAGAATAGTGATGCTCTTTATTGCTTATAAACTATTTACAGGGGTGCCTTTAACAAGGCAGGAGACTAGCTCTATTACACCGAATTGGAAGAAATTGAATCTGTTATTGAATGTTGTTGTCGTCCAACCTTAAATACCAACAAAGGGACGCTAATTATCTATCAAGGAAGATGTCTTATAGTAGCAGCACATTTGGTCGGGGAAGCAATTATTGTCAGAGAGAGAACACCTGATCATTGGTTGTTGTCAGCAGGAGACGAACATAGGTAATAACCGCATGGCAGTTGTTGTCACTGATGTAGGGCCGAAAACGTCGTATTGTTTGGAGTGGAAAAGATATGTGTTTATCCACCGCACGGAAGAAATATACTTGAAATCAGGTTCAGATACCAGTTCAAAGAATCTACAAGCAATTATCTAGTCGAGCAATACACAAAGTGTTTCTCCGACCAGAATACTCAGAGAGAAACATCTAGAGATTTACAACCACAAGAGCTACATGGTTTTAATTAAATATTAAAGTCATATTTAGAGATTTATTTAATCCTCATCACTTTGCATTGTCTATGAAGATATAATGGTTTTTTTTTTCATTTCACCTCGTTTTTCCTTCATTTTTCTTTAATCAGAAGCCATCTAATCAAAACTTAAGAAATTTTCACATCCATTTTAAGTGGCGTTTTTGACGTGAGCTGCACGAATCACGGATGCATACAAAATGTGTGATGCGCCAGACCTACCCTACCCGCGCTAATCAACTAGCTAACGAAACACCGAAATAAACCCAACACAACAGATCGTACAAAATGTGTGGCTACGTGCTAGCTTGTATCTTTCAAACTTCCTACTACTCTCACGTTCCTACCATCCGACTGCAAGCTGCCATGGCCGCCGACCTCCCACTCTTCTTGCTGCTCATACCTCTGCTTGCCATCCCCCTCTTCTTCTTCTCCTCCAAACGCTCGGCCCCACGTGACCCCTGCGCAGTGCGGCTCCCGCCGGGGCCGTCGGCGCTGCCTATCATCGGCCATCTGCACCACTTCGCGGGCGGGATCCCGCACCGCGCCATGCGCGACCTGGCGCGGCGTCACGGCCCTCTCATGCTGCTCCGGTTCGGCGAGGTCACGGCCGTCGTGGCTTCGTCCCCGGACGCTGCGCGCGAGATCATGAAGACCCACGACGTCGCCTTCGCGTCGCGGCCCATAGGGCCCATGTCGCGGCTCTGGTTCCAGGGCTCCGAGGGCCTCGTCTTCGCGCCCTACGGCGACGGCTGGAGGCAGCTTCGCAAGATCTGCACTCAGGAGCTCCTCAGCTCCCGCCGCGTCCAGTCCTTCCGCCCCGTTCGCGAGGACGAGCTCGGCCACCTCCTCCGCTCCGTCGCGTCGTCGTCGGCGACAGGGCCGGTGAACCTGACCGAGAAAATATCGACGTACATCGCGGACTCCACCGTGCGCGCCATCATCGGCAGCCGCAGATTAAAGGACCGCGACGAGTACCTGCGGATGCTTAAGGACCTGTTCAGTATCATGCCCGGCATGAGCCTGCCGGACCTCTTCCCATCGTCGCGCCTCGCCATGCTAGTCAGCCGCGCTCCCGGCAGGATCGAGGGCTATCGCCGCCGCATGCGACGGATCATGGACAGCATCATCCAGGAGCACCAGGAGAGAAGAGCCGCCGGCGAAGACGACGACGACGACGAAGACTTGGTTGACGTGCTTCTGAGACTTCAGAAGGAAGTGGGCTCACAGTATCCACTCACCACGGAGAACATCAAAACCGTCATGTTGGTAAGCTCTCCGAGTGATCCATTGCCAAACCCTTGGCAACGTAGCAGAATCTGTAGCTATTTTGTTGCTTTCCATAGGATATATTCGGCGCAGGCAGCGAGACGTCAGCGACGACACTGCATTGGGTGATGGCCGTGCTGTTGCGGAATCCGAGAGTCATGCAGAAGGCGCAAGACGAGGTTCGGCAAGCGCTCGCAGGCCACGACAAGGTGACGGAGGCCAGCCTAGCAAATCTACACTACCTGCGGTTAGTCATCAAGGAGACGCTCCGGCTGCACCCGCCGGCACCATTGCTACTGCCACGCAGATGCGGGAGCCCATGCCAAGTTCTCGGCTTCGACTTACCAGAGGGGGCCACGGTGATCGTGAACGCGTGGGCGATAGGCAGGGACCCAGCGCACTGGGACGAGCCCGACGAGTTCAAGCCGGAGAGGTTCGAGAACAACGGGAGAGACTTCAAGGGGATGGACTTCGAGTTCATACCATTCGGTGCCGGGCGGAGGATATGTCCCGGCATGGCGTTTGGGCTGGCGCACGTCGAGCTTGCTCTCGCGGCGTTGCTGTACCACTTCGATTGGCTGTTGCCCGGCGGGATGCCGGCCGTGGAGTTGGACATGACGGAGGCGTTTGGGATCACAACGCAGCGGCGGTCTGACCTTTTGCTCCTCGCAGTCCCTCGTGTCCCGGTGCCTACAGAGTAAAGGCTTTCTGCAAGTCATTGGCAGATCGAGACGCAAAGGTTTCAGTGTTTGGTGTGAGGGCAAAATCTGATCGAGCTGTGTGCTACAGTGTGGCAAACTCTGGGTTGTGGTTCAAAATAAATGTCAGGGATTGATAGACCAAATTGTGCAGCATGCGCTTCAAAACTCCCCGTTTACAAGACTTGTTGATTATGCCGCTCCTGCCGTGCGTTCTGCCGGCCCTGGCGCCCGAAACGCGCCAGGCACAGGGGCGGATGCACATTCTCAGATGACGGGGCATAGGCTTTCACCTCAATTTTATTTTTTATTATTTAAAGTCCAAACTTACACGGTGTATGTCTTCACATACTAAAAACTAGTGCCCCCACATATCAATAACTACATTTATCTAAAAAAATGCTTAAACACGTTGACAAATAGGGAGAAAAAAAAGAAAAACATGCAGAACGTTAACAAAAAGGCGTTCAAAAAATACGTGTAAGTTGAAGTTGGCACGACATAAAAACACGCAAGACGTTGATAAAACAAGACACTAAAAAATACGTGTAAGTTGAAGTTGACACAACACAAAATATCAACTGACAGTGAAAAAAACAAAATAACATAGGCTACTTGAACCAATCAAGCATGGTCCACTAGCCGATCCGGTCCCAAGCCAACGCCTGCCTAAAGCCCAAGCATCCAAGCCAACACCAGTCCCAAACCAACTAAGTAGGCAACATCAAGTTCAAACGACACCTTACCTATCTTCTCCTATTCCCCACGCTACACACGTAACCTTTGGCAAGTTGGTCCTTTCGTCTGTAGGGTCGATGGTCCCGACACCGAAGCTACTGTCCTCTGGGAGCACACCGGCCGCTTCTCGCCTATGCCTACATGCGTCGGACTCAGATGGTATAGTTAGATTTCTCGCAGTGTTAATCTCACTACGTGCATATACAAATGGAGTAAATATCAGTATATGCATCAATGTATGCAATATGGCTGATGGTCATGGCAATATGGGAGGTTGTCCACTGACCACTCATTGTCTCATTCAGGCTGACTAGGTCGTTGCTTCAAAGTTTAATGATCTTCATAGCTAACGAAGTAACGATCAGCCGACTAAAATAGGTACTAAATTTTGTGATTTAGATTTTATAGTTCAATTTATGATCTTTAAAATATTGGTGGGTTAGGGCTTTAATATTAGAATGCCTTGTTTTAATTTTAGCAACAATTGAATTATGGAATTTTTCAATTTGTTTCAATATCTAATTTAATGTGTTTCAATAGCTAACCATCTTTTGTTCTCAGCTTCATCCTAGATATTCACTAATAGTAGATTTCTTGATTTTGGTATATTGTCTGATAAATAGTTATTTATCTATTAGACTTTGTCATGAAGTTAATTAATATTACAAAATTTAGAATACATTATTATCTACTACATTATTGATAAATATATTAATAAATATATATAGAGAGAGAGAGCATGAGATCCCACGTTATTTATGTTCAGTCCGCCACTGAACTGCACGGTTGGACAGCCTCAGGCAACCCGCGGCGTCGGCCGCGCGCGCAAAATAGGCAGCAGTGCATCCTCGCTGCGCACATCACCGTGGCCGGCGCCATCACGGTCTCGGCAGCAGGGCGACTCAGCAGGATGATAAGCACAACTGATTGGGCCGGGCACCTAGGTCGGGCCATCTCCACTCCTGCTGCTCGGTCGCTTTCGTGTCACCCAGTCTATTGGGCGGACTAACCAACCTACATTACCTTAGACTCGTCGCCAAGGAGGCGCTTCGGCTGCACCCGCCGGCAACGATGTTGGTTCCACGCGAATGCCATGCCGAGTGCTCGGGTTCGACGTGCCGGTGGGCGCCACGGTGATCGTGAATGCATGGGCGATCGGAAGGGATCCGGCCGGCTCACTGGGACGCGCCCGACGAGTTCACGCCGGAATGGTTCGAGCGTGGTGGGAGGGACTTCAAGGGGACGGACTTCGAGTTCATACCGTTTGGTGCCGGGCGGCGGATCTGCCCCGGCATGACGTTTGGGCTGGCGCACATCGAGCTCGCGCTCGCGGCGCTGCTGTTCCACTTCGAGTGGGTCCTGCCGGGTGGGGCAGCACCCGAGGAGCTAGGCATGACAGAGGCGCCTGGGCTTGCAACACGGCGACGGTTTGACCTTTTGGTGGTTGCAGTCCCTCGTGTGCCCGTGCCCATGGAGTAAATATCTATGTATATGTTCATTGTACGATATATAACTGTAACAAATCCAGTATTGAGTATTTGTCTAATCGGTATATTGTTATAGGTCATGTTCTTTTTGGTCTTTTAGTTTTTAACTTTTGGTTTCTCTAAAAATCAAAGTAAATAGGATGATTTTTTGAACCGGATTCTTCAAACGGCTATTTGGACTTAAAACCATGTGCATCGTTCGAGTCAGCGTCTCTGTTATCTATTGTCATCTCAAAAAACACAGATAAAAGTCATCAATCACAGTCAAAACCATCAACTACAGCCTAAAAAACAGACTCAATCTAGACTACCAAATACATGGTGTACATCTGATTACCAAATACATGATGTAGATCTAGTGGCAGAATTTACTAGGGTACAGAGGCTGCAATGACAATAAAAAATCATCGTTCATGGACCGACACTGTAAACACCTCAAAATTCACAATCCTTTGGCCACGTCGCCCAAAGGAGGTCAT
The DNA here is from genome assembly GCA_036346265.1 of Melocanna baccifera. Taxonomy (NCBI): domain Eukaryota; kingdom Viridiplantae; phylum Streptophyta; class Magnoliopsida; order Poales; family Poaceae; genus Melocanna; species Melocanna baccifera. The sequence continues at coordinate 32,973,344 of CM070679.1, read as the reverse complement.
CGTCTACCTCCAGACGAGCGTGACAGCGGGAAAACAGGGGCAAAGCCCCTGCCATGATTTGGCTCCGGCGGTGGACCTCCACGACAAAGAGCGGCACTAGGAGGCTCCTGGAAGTACAAGGGTTCCATTTTGGGGCTTGAGGAACATGAGCATAAGCGACGGCGGTGGGAGAGAAGGCGGCGGCGTTTGAGGTGGTGTGGGGTTTCTTCGGTGATGCTCTGGCGAGATCGGCTAACCATCTATGGGGAATAGGTTTCATAGAGGTAAAGCCGGTTTGGGTTGAGGAGGCCTTAGGTGAGCTGTCTACGGTGCGGTGCTCCGGCCGAAGGAGGGTTCACGACGCCAGGCCTGAGGAGAGATGCTCATGAGGAATTGGCTTCAGCTATTCGAATGCGGTGCTCTGAGGATGCTCTGGCTAGAAGCAATTAGATTTTAATCGGGCGAAGAAGAAGATTGGGTTTAGAGCTCACCGGGCTCAGAGGACGGCGGTGGAGGAGCTGGAGTGAACGGGAGCTCAATTGGATGGTTCTAAGGTGAGTGTGGGAGTAGCGTGAAGCTCTCAGCGACGGCAATTGGGCTATAAAGGCGAAATAAGGCGGTGGGAGTAGTAGAGCCGATCGGGGATCGCCAGCGCGTGGAGGAGGGAGGAGACAAGGGTTCTGCCAAGGGCGTGGGTGTGCAGGTGAGGTGGCATATGGTCCCTGTGAAGTTCGGCAGGAGCTGATGGCACCGGGTATGGCCGGGGAGGTGCGTGCGGTCGAACGGGCGCGAAGCAGCGACCGGAGGAGGAACTCTGATCAACCGACGCGCGGAGCGAGGGAGGGAGTGGCAGGGCTTGCAGGGGCGAGTGACTGAGAGGTGGGGACCACTGTGACAGGAGTAAGTAGCGGGTGTGAACACCGGGCGAACGGTGGAGTTGTAATTTCGCGCGGGCGCGCGCGGACGTGTGGGCGGGGCGCGGAGGCAGCGTTCCAGGTAGGGGTGAAAATAGATCGGATAGTTTCCGACCGATCCGGACGAATACGGATACGGATTGTGTCGGATCGGATTTTTTCGGATAATTCTCGGATCGGATACGGATTTTTTTTATCGGATACGGATACGAATACGGTAAGCCTAGTATCCGTCGAATACAGATACGGATAATCCGGATAAAACGAAACCGGATATCCGGATTTTCTAGAATCTCTCCATTTTCTTATTTCCAAAAGGCTCTAGAAAATAGCAATTAAATCCAAAAAATTCATCAAAAATACCAGAAAAATCCATGAGACCTGAGGAACACAAATAAAATATTTTTAGCTCATGTTAAAGTTTAATTTAATCATATTAAATTATTTTAAATACTAAAAAATTATTTTAAGCTTGATTTAATTCCAAAAAATTTATTTTTATAAACAGAGCTTTATAAACTCCAGAAAATCAAGATGTTACAAACTATTTACATATTTTCGTTAATTTTAGATGTATAGTTTAAGGGGTTTTCATGTTCCGATAAATATTCGTAACCGTATTCGTTTCGATTCGTATTTGATCCGTATCTGTATTCGATATTATTCGTATTTGTATTCGTATTCGAGTTATCCGTATTCGTTTCCGTATCCGAAAAAAATATGAAAATAAATATGGTAGAGATATTATCCGTCCGTATCCGATCCGTTTTCACCCCTACTTCCAGGGATGTGCCAGCGCGGGGAGGAGACAAGAAACCAAGGGGAGGGTTTAACACAAGGATTAAGGCCTAATTAAGAGGGATTAGGGAGGGATTTGAGAGCTCAATCAAGAGTTTAAAGAGAAATAAAAAAATTGTTTGAAATTTGGAGGTGTTTCAGTGATCACTCTGTTCCGTGCATGAACTTGAATCTGTTGTTCGTATGAACATCTCTCTCTCTCTCTCTCTCTCTGAAGAATTATGAGCATGTCTTTTCATCGCCACCATGGATGTAGCAACCATGCTACAATTTAATCGCTTCGCAATTGTTGCATGTTTACTAGCCATCAATCAGTCTCCAGTCCAGGGCTCCAGGCTTCGGAGCTATGCGTGCGAAATCTTGCATTTCGAGTGGCTATGAAATTTGAGCAGACGCCGAGGACTCAACTGATGGATCGCGCCAGGAGTACGCACCAGTGAGAGGGAAATGAACTAGGCTTTGGCCCGTCGCAGCCTTACCAATCCTCGCTTTGGCTCAGCCCAGCCAAAGAACTCGTCAGACAGCACAGCTGATGAATGAACGTGGAAACCCTTACTAATTTAGCCGCACCCACCGATCTGCCAAACGCAGCATCCTCCAAAAAAAAAAACTTAATCATCAGCCTCCTATAAAAAAATCTAATTAGCAGCCTCCTCTCGTAAACAAAAAGAACTTAATTAGCAGCCGCAGAGCCACTTCGTGCATGGGATGGTTTCTTGGCACGGACTGCTGACTTGTTCCGTTGACTTCCTCAATGTTTTGAGAATAATGAACACATTATTTTAGGAGCGTCTCTTTGGTCTATACTTTTGTGAATGGAATGTGCAGCAAGTCACAGGGCTCACAGCTACCCATTTGTCTGGCTCGGTTTGTCCATGCTCAGAACTTAGTGAGCCCAAAACGATCTGGCCCTAGCCCACTAAAACACTATCAATCTTCAGATTGGAGGCCTAAACTACGACATTCTGGGCCTGGCGGTGTATGCACTATGGGCCGCATCATTCTTTGAGGCATGTCCATGAGCACGTCACCACCCTGGTTGAAGGCACTCGTTGGTGAATCTGGATGGCTGCCATACTTTGGTAAGCGCGCGTAGCAAACCAAATGGCGGTAAAAAAAACAGGCGACAAAGTTGCCTACTTTTAGGGGTAATCGGAATAGCGATGGATTTTGATTTTTACTAAAAAAATACTGTAGCTAACTGAAAAAATACTGTAACTGAATTGATTTATTGAGTATAATTAAATGTAAAAAAACCGAAAATAAAAAACGAAAAAAGCATAAGTAAATTTTAAAAAAAACAAAATTTTTTTTATTGTAACACATACTGTACACGTTTCAATGAAATAATGGCCCGTCGCTGAGAGCAGAAGCTCTCCTGAGCGCCCTTACTCGAATACCAACGCTGTTGTTCTTTTTTCGTCGGCGTTGTGTTGCCTTGGTCTTCGCAGTTATTCTCATTCCTTCTGGAACATTGTGCCGTGCTTCCCCAAATAAATAGTTGTACTGACATGTCGTACTGATACCTCACTCCTTACATCAGCACCACGGTTGGTATGATTTAAAATGTTTGGTTTAGGGGAGGCGGAGGCGACAGGGCACTTGCACCTTTTTATCAAATAAACACGTTGCATTATTAAATAAACACGTTTGTAGACAAGAACTCATACTAGTTTGAACGTTGTAATTTTTTTCTTCTTGAAGGTTGTTTTGCGAGCTGTACTGACGTGCTGATACCTCTTACCTCACATCCGCATCATGATATGGTTCCATATAAGGACATAAATGTTTTTCCACTGATCGCTAAATCATCTCTTTGGATCTATATTCTTTTAGATCAAAATTCCACTGCCATTTCAATGGGGGCCACAATCTTCGATATGCCTAATTCATCTATAATGAGAATTGTTGTGCGTATTTTGTGAAGCCTCATGTAATTATTCTAAGGATAATTATATTTAATCAATGAATTATTATTTGTCTAATCAGTAAAACAGTATTCTGATAAATAATAAGTCTTTACGAAAGTCGCGCAGCAGAACAATAATATAAAAACTGTACTATATTACAACACTTGCCACGATAGCTATGGTCTTTAATACAAATAGATAGGGGGCAAAAGATACAAGTTGATACTCTATGGCTCTCCTGCTCGGCTCGATATGACGTCTACTCATCCCAACCACCGTATGAGGGATCCATCTCTCCTGGCTCCTCGCAACCTTCATCCTCCTCCCCAGTGAGCTTGGATGTGCCTACTACCCCTTCATCCGGTTCAAAGTATTCTCTGATAGGAGTATGGTCTAATAAAGGAAATAATAGTAAGGGTGAGTACTAACGTACTCAACAAGCTTCAAAATAGCAAAATGCATTGCATGCCTCTCTTCTTGGTTTATTTAAGTTTCTATATTTTAATTCTCAAAACTAGTGTTATCAAACTAAATGGCAACATTTTAACTTATAAAGATTCTACTATTCACTCAGGTGAAGAAAGATCCCTAGCGATCACTTTAGTCCTCAATCCAAGAGATTAGCATGAATTCATGATTTTACTTAGCAATGTGCAGGCTTGTACCACTGTACACATAGCTACTCTGAACCATCATAACTAGGTTTTTCACACTTTCTTTGGTGTGGGGTTAAGTTCAAAGTACATAACGTTTTTTTAAGTTATGTTGCTCAATTCTCCAACCTACCTATTTTTCATTGGTGTACCGGGTCGCTCACCTAGACTTCACCGACTTTCAATAATGTTTGGTTGGACCAACTCTCAGCCTAACACTCCACCTACACATATAGCGCCTTGGGACTTACTTCCAGACTGGTGTTACTGGTCTTGAATTTCATCCATCTCTACTTACACATATTTACTTATCCAATGTGGAGAGATAAATAACAAAACAGGGTAATAATTTCTATCTGTTCAAGACAGAATAATGGTTGTCACTTTACTTACAATCCCCGATCCAAGTGAGAGTTTAGTAAAGTCCTTATATTCAAGCCATATGAAAAGGGTCCTGCCTGCCCTCTCTCTGCATTTTCAAGGTCCCATTTACCCTCCTATTTACATACCTCTGTAGTCCTGCTGTTCCTGCTCCTCCCAGCCAAACCACAGACTCTAACTCATGCTCTTCTTTTCTTTCTCTTTCTTTTTCTCCTCTTTTATTTTCTCATTCTTAACTATTTCTTCTTCCTAATCTATTTAGTTTTTCAAAAACATTTTCTAATGCAAGTATATCGTAAAGATACAAGAAGTAATTTATACATTTAACAGAACTACGTTTGTGATTAAGAATTAGCTTGTCTGAGTAGTAGTAAGTGCTAGAATCAACGGCTACCTGCTCTGCTACCTCGGCTTGAGCTTGCTCGACTTCTGCATTATAGGCAGACACTCTCCTATAAGAAATTATTTATTTAAGGTACTCATAGATTAGAAAAATTTTCCCTTCCCCGCCTTGGTGAATTTCTAATCTATCTACCATGCCAAAGTTTACTTACTAGCCTACCATTCTAAGTGCTACAACGACCTTGAAGGCCCATGCCTTTTTGGCTCAACCCAACTCTCGGCTACTCAACCAATTCTCAGCCCACGACAGCTTGGCTCCTAGCCTTGGCCAAGGTGCTCTCCCCCTCCGTTCGGCCAACACCTTGGCTTCTAGCCGCTACTCTCTCCTTCTTCCACTCTTCCTTCTCGGTGCCGATGTTGGCTTCTCCCTCCCTTCCTTTTTGAGGCCTGCGGCTCTCTTTCTTGCCTAACTACTCGGCGTACTTCCCTCCCCCAGCTTAGATCTGAGTGGATCTGCCTATCCTCGATTGCTCACTACCGGATCTGGGGTTTCTCCACTGGATCTGCAGTTACTTTGTCGGATCTGTGGCTACTCCGCCTATGACTACTCGGCTACTCCCTCGACCTCCTATTCACCCTCAAGGGGGATGTCACCGGCTGGGGTGGATGCTACCATGGGCTTGGATCTTGGCCGGTGGTTATGGCTGATGGGCTCAGTTTCACCTACTCTCCGGTTCTACCATCTTCTCTACTCTTATCCGAGTTTACTTGCTTTGATTTTGTGTTGATGTTTTTATTATACCTGCACTTATTTTGCCACACCCGATTCTTGGGGAGGTCCTAGTGGTTGTGATGACGGGACTCGGTGCTTGGGGTTCTCGCGTCCGGGAGTGGTTCCCCAAGTCCGAGCGCACTCACGGTGCTAGGATGACCCGCTGGTTGCTGTGGTAGCCACTGATTGAGCTAGGTGGTTTCTCCCTCCTTCTCAACTGTCTGGCTCAACCGGCCGAGCCGAGGAGGAGTAGTGCCAAGTGTTTATGTGCAAAGACGAGATGAACCAAAAAGAGAAGGAAAAAAGGTGGGAGGAAAATGTGGGCCTACTTGTGTCGGGCTAAGAAGAGAAAATGCCGGTTGGTGGGGTTATGGTGTGGCCCTCACGCGGCTGTAGACGTGGATGAAGGTGTGGCCAAGGTACTTATCGCGGTCGTGAACATCATCTTGTGGTGGTTATCACCTTGTGGTGGTCCACCCGGTTGGCCTCCTTGTCCCGTGGTCCTTGCTCTTCTTTGTCTTCCTCTACTTTCTGCTTCCCCTTCTCCAACACTCCTCTCTTCTGACTCGATGGGCTGTGGGCTTCGGTGGAGGTTGGCTCTCTGGCCTTTGGCTGAGCGCAATGATGGATGGAAATGGTTTTCAGTTTGGCTTGGGTGCTCGAATGTTCTTGGCTGTTCATGGCTTTGAGAGGGCCCTGGGTGTTCTCTGTTGGCTTTGTGGGTGCTTGGCTAGCTTGTGTTTTCGGTGGTTTGGCAATGCGGTGGGTAATACTAGCGAAGCTGGGATTGAAGCACATATGTGGGAGGTTTCGGTCTCCCTCCCTCTCTGGCTCGGCTAGGCAAAGCTGGAGATGCCCAAGCTTATCTCCTTGTGTGTCTTGCTACCTTGTGGCTTTGGAGGACCGAAGGTCCTTAGAGTGGGTTGTCCACTATTTTGGAATTCTTTGGAGGCTAAGGTAAGTTGAAAAAAATATGGGTTTTGGACTTTTGAATGCTAGATGATGAGACCCACCTATAGTGAGAAGCACCGACCGGTCCGAGATAGTTTGAGAATCTTAATGAATGCCACTCTAATTGGCTCTAGGAGCCCGAGGGTACTGATGACAGTTCTACTTCTCTCTTCTATTTTTATTCTCCTTTTGATTATTATTTGATTTGCTCTCCAACTACAAAAGAAAAGGAAAGGGGGCTGGCTTGGGGATTCTAACGAATGGCTAAATGCGGAGATAATGCAATTGCAATTTAGAAATTAGTTTTCTTATGCACCATTTTTGTAATTAAAAAGGGTTATAATAATTAGCTTTAATTCATTTCTTTGAGATTTTGAAGCTGAAAGTTGCAATTCATTCTTGTAATTAATGTGTTGTAATAATTCTTAATTATTTTTAAATTATTGCTAATTGTACTTCTTTGAGTTAATTAAAGTTAAGGTTCTTTTGGTATTTCAACATTTGAGGTTAATTCTATGGGCCAACGATCCTAGTACATACATTAGAACTCTGCATATCACCTCCTACTCTTTTATGAAAAATGTTTGGTTAAGGGAAGGGAAGGGAAGGGGTGGAGCGGGGCACCTGCCCCCTTTTATCAAAAAACACACACTCCATTAGTCAAAAATAAAAAAAAACCATAATTCAGTACATATATTTTGTAGAAAATAAATTTTGCTAGCTTGAATTTGTAAACTTTTGTTCTGGCATGTTGTTTTGGGAGTCATCAATTCCTTTGCCGATCCTTGGCAGTTAACTACATCTTGATGCGAATAGTAGGTAAGCCAAAGCTTTATTTTTCTGTCTAGTTTAGATGAAGCCTTAGAATTTAATAATTTCTATAGTTTTGTTATTTCTATAACCAAACTAATGTATTTGCTTATATTAGCTTTAGTTGGTTATTCACGTAGCTTGCAAAAATAAACTCGAAGGAATATCTCATGGTTGGACTTCGTAGTTTCTTTACATCTTGGTCCCTCGGTACGTCCATCAATGAATATTACGCTTACCAAATGCAGGACTGGTATGTCATAATCCTTTTACAATTTTATTATTACTAACAATGCTTAGTTTTCTATTGTCAAAATGACTATTGCACTCTAGCAATTGTGTCTTTACATTTGTATGAGTTGTATCTAACTTTGTGGTTGAATGGCATGGTAAAAATAATATTTGCGTGTGACCCAACAGTGTGGTTGATTGTTGCATCTATTCTAGAGATCATGACAATGGGAATGAGGCATGAATCTAACCATGGAATATTGAAATCCTCTAGTCCACACTTTTAGTACAACCCATGCATCCAAGAAATAAGGTGTTCTACATCATCCCATTCAATATAAATCATTTTATGCCTAGCCAATTTGGGTAGAAACAAAGGGCTTGTCGGGATGGAAGGGGTTAGTTCCAATCACTACAGATTGGAAGGGATTTTAGCATAATTTGCCACGTCCATTGTTTTAAATAGCCTGGTATAGCCCCGTTGTAGCTCCGATATAGCGGTCAGGAAGAAGTGGCTACTACGCAGCCACTATCTGCAGCATTTTGTATAGTTACAGCGCTGCAACGGCCCGCTATGACCGCTATAAGTATATGATGTGTAGCAGCAATTCAGTATAAAAACATTTCAGGGTTTCATATGATTTATTTATTGCATACTCTTGCTATTTACCATTTTAAATCATTACTTCAAACTTGAGATATGCACAAACAAATAATCCGAATACAAGATGAGTATTTTACTTCAAAACTGATTTATTTAACTTTGTATTTCTACAAATATAGGTGAGCATGTTACACCCTGCTATATCGTCAATATCTGCTATAAAAACATTTAGCCGCTACGCTTCTCCTACACGCTATTTAAAACAATGGCCACGCCAATTCAAAGTGATTGGGTCTAGCACTTTCCTATCCGAGCAAGCACTACAAATCGCAGTGTTTGCACATCGTGTCTGTATAGGAAGTGATTGGACCTCACCTATACCGCCAATTTTAGGGTTTTCTCGGAGTTTCCGGCTGCATCGCACGTCCATGGCATATTTTGCACGATATTTCGTATCCAGCGTCGCGCCTAGCAGGGCGGCATAATTTCAAGTGCGTGACTGCGCCCACGCGAAGACGTCCATAGAGCCGCTTGTTCAACTTTACTCGAGCGTTCTACTGCGGATGAGGTCGGCTGAATTGTATACACGAACAACGTACCGGTTCTTTGGACCTCACACCTCCACAATAATATTTTGAGTCTGAGGATAAGTTACTCGATTATTTTTTTTTCTGGAGACCTGTTAAGTTACTCAATGATGTGCAGACCAAAAGTTCCTCCGCTAGACACGTACACGATGTTGACATGTTATTTTTGGCTGCGGTTGATGATTTTTTGTTATGGTTGATAGTTTTTTGGCTATTTACGATAGAGATTGCGGAAAGAGATATACTAGCTTGCGATTTTTGATGGTACAGATATTAGTTTTTTAATGTGTACTACAATTAACTTGTAGAATACATCTTAAAAAAATATTCCGTTTAAAAGTTAGTTACTGTAGTAAAAGCCAAAAGCAACTTTTAGAAACCACAAAGAACAGGACCTTTGATGAACCATGACACAGTCAGCAGACGAGATTAACATTGGGCTAGTAGCTATCTGTCAGCGACTGTTTGGACATACGGGAGATGTTGTTACATGCACTCTCTTTTTACTACGGTTGATTGCTTATAGTTGCTATTGATAATTTTTAATTAGCATAAATGTTTATATAAAAGAACCGAATATCGATAAATTATTTTGAAAGACTATCTCGATAAGCTGTTGCAAAAAAAATAAAGAAAAATTTGTCTTATTTATTTTCTTAGAAAAAACATAAACTATAAATTACGAGATATAAGTTGAAAAGAACGGAAGATTGTTACATCTCAACCTCGTATAATGTTACAGAGATGTTTCTTTAGTGATGCTCTAAAGGGCTTACAAGTACGGACTTCTGGTTTTTTTGGTATTATAGTAGTTGAAAATATACTATAGTTGCTGCTATTTTTTCTACATAATTAAATTTAGAAAAAAAATTAAATCATTATATATAATACAAAAAGAATAAAAAATTAAAAACCAAAAGCTAGAAGCAAGCTATTTGGAGCGGTCCAACCGTCCAAGCCGAAAGAAACATCTCAACCACGCATGATATATACGGCAACTTGGTGCTTAGTTGCTGGGAACCTCTCCCAAGTCCCGTTCAGTATTTGACTGTTGAGACACGAAACCAAGAAATAGCCATCACTCTCTCCAGTCCAGACTGAGCGCTCGGCACGGCACCATGGCCGCCGCTGCTCTTATCCTCCTCCTCCTCTTCGCCGCGCGCCCCGCGGCGGCCAGCGACGCACACCCGGGCTACGCGGACGCCGACACCTGCGGGCCCGGTTCCGGCGCCGCGGCCCCGCTGCCGCTGCGGCGGCTGGAGGAGTACGGCGGCGGCGGGCGCATACTGGATATCACGCACGCGTACAGGCCGGAGCTGCCGGCGTTCGCGCCGGGCGCGGCGGTGGGCCCCGTGGTGCGGCTGAGGGATTCGATGGAGAACGGGTCGCTGTACAACCTGTCGGAGCTCCGGATGGACTGCCACACGGGCACACACGTCGACGCGCCGGGGCACATGAACCAGCGCCACTTCGCCGGCGGCCTCGACGTCGACACCCTCGACCTCGAAGTCCTTAACGGTATCCTGTTCTCTTCGACCAGAAAAAAAAGCTTTGATTTGTTAGTTGTTTTGGCATTAGGGTGTGTTTGGACCGGAACCCACCTAGGCTTGTGATATGTCATATTTTGATTGTGCCTTAAGTCCCATCTATTTGGCCATTGTTTGGTTAGCTTCTGAATTTTGTTTGCTCCATGGAATTTGGTCGTGCCGCAGGAAAATTTGCTTAAATTTTGGCCAAATATTTCAAAAGCAAAGCCTTAACCGTGTTTTCGCCACCAAATCTTAATTCTCAAGAGTGCCACTCGGATCGATTCGGTATGCCAACCAGCGATTCTTAATGATATGGCAATGGGTCATATTGGTCAAAATGGTCACCTCGACGTCCTCAACAGTAGCCTGCAAAGACTGATTTTCTTCATCGCAAAGGTTTAGTTTTGGTTACCAAACGTTCACTAGAGATGGTCTAATCGAAAAAACAACGGTCTGGACTGAACCATGAGTTCGTTTTCTTGTAGCTGATGTTGTCTGATTCAGAAATCCATTAAATTGTTTCAAGTGCAGCGTTCTGTAACTTTGACCAAAAGATTTGCATGCGAGACTTCATTAAAATTTACATGGTACTACTAATGAATGATTTGACATTGATTAGTTGTTGTTGCTGGACAGGTCCTGCATTGCTGGTTGATGTTCCGAGAGACACAAATATAACAGGTAGCATGCGTTCTTTTTCCAGGGAGCTCCAGCTCCTCTTTTCGCATTATCAATGAATCAACTTGCTCACCACTCCTCATATCATGTCACGGCATGAGAAATACATGTATTCCACTGTCATGGTGTTGTATACAGATATCGGTTTCTCTATCAATTCATGACTTCTGCAGTGGCTTGATATCAAGGCATTATGCATAGACCACATTTGCTTTTTAAGTGTTGACATTCTTCTTACTATTTGGTTGTATGATACCCCCACTTAATCTACACAGCTGAAGCTATGGAATCCCTAAGTATATCAAAAGGTGTTCGTCGAGTTCTTTTCAGGACATTGAACACAGACAGGTATGAGCTTTTTTCAGGACAGATATTCAAGTAGATCATACATTTTTCATCACTCAGATATCATTGGTCAATCTTTTTATAGGTTGTATTGAACATGTAAGCAAATGATTTGTAGGAAGCTCATGTGGAAGAAGGCAGGTGATCTGAGTTACGTTGGATTTACAGAGGATGGTGCGCAATGGTTAGTTGACAACACTGACATCAAGCTGGTTGGTAAGTAATTCTGAGTTATGTTGGATTTACAGAGAATGGTGTGCAGTGGTATTTATAAGTTTTTTTTCTTGATCTGGATTCATGGAATTTACACATATTTGCTAAAACCTTGTAACTGTGAACTAGCTAGCATTCAGTCACTTCTATGACCTTTTTTTCTTGGTGGATCAACGCATGCCTGATCTTATTTGATGTAAAATTAACATAGTGGTATTGGCAAATCTGCAGGGGTTGACTATCTATCAGTTGCGGCATTTGATCACTTGGTTTCTGCCCATGTTGTCTTTTTCAAAAGTCCGGTAAGATGGTACCCTATCCTGAGCACCCCCCCCCCCCAAAAAAAAAAAAAAACCCAAACAATCCACCAGTTAACCTTGTTTCCCCTTAGTATATCTGTAATCTCATGCTGCTTATTCCCCTAATCTACTGCAAAAAAATCCTTGTCAAGCGTTACTGACTAAAGAACAAACTCTGAAAATACGTTATTACAGTATTACATGTTGACAAGTTGAGTAAAGTTTTGGTTCTGCAATTTCCTTGCTAACAGACCTCTGTTTTTTGGGTGGGTGGGGACGGGTGGTGAGACAATTCGTGCTTACTCTATTTTATTGCTCCTCCAAAGAACATTACACTTCGCGTTTCAGTGATCCAGAACAGAATGAACCTACCAAGAGATTTCATTATTGATTGAAATTATCGGTTGATTTTCTTACTTTGTTCTGTCAGGATATCATCCCAGTCGAAGGTTTGAAACTAGATGACATCAAGCCTGGAATATACATGCTGCACTGCTTACCTCTGAGGCTGGTTGGAGCCGAGGGTTCACCAATCAGGTGCATCCTTATCAAGTGATCACTTCGTCGCTGCTCTTGTTGAAGGCTGAGAATGTATCATGCCAGCTGATGCTTCCATTCTGGTTGTTGTCTTGGTGCAAGTCCACCTCTGTATAAAGAAAATGCTGCATGTCATGTAGATATGTTTATACTGTCAATAAAGCAGCAGCAATATTTCGGTATTGCCATCGACAATGAAAATTTGGCAGTACCAAAGGTAAATCAGTGGTGTAAAACAAACTTACGGTAACTCATGTATGGGAAGAAATTGCAATGTGCTTGTTCGGCCGCTCTTACGATTTAATCGCATGCATTCAGCAAGTTTCAAATACTTTCTGCTTTCATTGGATTTCTGCAACAATTCAACTCCTGCCAGCAAAAATAATTCAACTCCTGTCAACCTGCTATATGTGCATCAAGGGCTATGTCTGCATATATGTCCATCAAGTTTCAATAACATGTTGTGAGCAGAAAATGAGTTGCATGTTGGCGAAGATGTGTACGAATCTTTGAATGAGCTTATTTTTGGCAACATTGTGACAGAACGAGGTTGACGTTTTGAGCTATCGTCTTTCTTGGGTGTATATGGACGATAGAAAAGGTACATGGATACCGTGGTGCACAGCCACATTAATCCCTGAATGATCACAACTCACAACGATCATCTATCAGATGGAGTTCAGTTCTATTGTCTTATCAATAATGTCGTCCATTACTTTACAAGAGTAAGTACAAAATTTGCATGAAAAAGCATATGCAGTCACTCAGGTAGATCCATGAAAACTTTGCGTGTCAAAGCAAACTAGAAAAGAAAGCTAGAGAAAAGGACTGCAATATGGGGGATAACCAACTATTCTTGAAAGAATGAACTAATCAGTCTATTGACTAGAACTCCGGTTTGATGATGTATGATCGATGATGGCCTACTTCTTCGGTGCAGATGCTCTCCATTGCACCGTACATACTCCCTGTATTCGATGGTCCATCTGGCTGCGGATTCTGAGAGCAAAGAACAAAAGACCGTATTCAGTATAGCACAAAGCAGGTTGTCTTGGCGACATCTTGCCGATTGATCGAGCATTTATGTCGGTAACAACTGCATAGCCTTGGATTTAGTATTTGATCACATGATGCCGCAGCCACAGTTCATACATAACCATGTGGAATGCATCATAGGGAACAGGAGGTGAATGCCACACAAAAGTGTTTCTGAACCTGCAATCCCAACTTTAACACTGAACCTGCAATCCCAACTTTAACATATTAGTATAGTACAACACTAGAATTTAATTAGGCATCTAGTTTTGAGTGCACCACAATTGCCAAATCAAATGATTCACTTCTTAGTTCTTACGCACATAAACTTCAGAGCAGCTAATGTTCAAATGATAAGTGACACATTAGAATTTCAACCAACGAATGCACCTCTTGCTCTAGTGACTTGCTATCCTGTGATCTAGTAGATTATTTTTTGTAACAGCAGAATTTAATATTCAATTGCATGCTTCCGATTGTAAATAACTCTACTATCTTGCAGAAAAAGGAAGGTGAATGAGGTGAATGCATAAATTGCAATTTTTGTAATGACAAAAATCCACTACTTGCTTCTTACCCAAGATCTACATACCTGAACTAGAGATTTGTGCAATGCAACAAACTCTTCCTGTGATATAAATTTCAGAATACTCTTTACTTGATATACATCACTCTCCTTAAGTACAACCACGAACTTTCTCCAGTCAAGGACATCATTGAAAGGTAAGTTGTAGTAGTCCAACAAAATAACTAAAAGGATGGAACAAAATGGATTATAACATAATAATCAGGACAGGTCTGAAAAACTGAATTCCTGTGAAAGGTGGATACAAAGAACAATGAGTGATGACATGTAATTTGCATGTCAAAATACTAACCAGGAACACAACCATAGTGTATTGAATAAGATATACGGGCGCTGTTAACTTGAGAGCCACCAGGACAGATACAGAAACTTAGTTCGGTAGAACTGCTTCTGATAAACCAGTTCTCCAATAGCTCTACTTATCCGATTGTTGCTGATAGCAAGCTCTGTATCACTCTCCCAGACTCGTGCTAAAATAACTATTATTTTGGAATTGCGATGGCCAGCCCAAAATCCAATAATTGTCCTGTTTCCATTGCAAAATCAACAAGATAAGATATGAGATTTGTAAGAGTGCAAATAGATATTTAAGCTGTAGTTTAGACCACTGTATGGTTATGAGCAATTTTCAATTTGCTACACCTAAGTGCTTCTTTTCACTAGAACGATGCATTGAGCCATGTACACTTCTGAACTAATCAGATTCACAGAGGCATGAATAGGGAGACAACTGGTTAAATAAGTGTGTATATTTCACAAAACTTCTCACATGAATCAGATTGTCACTTAGCAAGGGCTATAGGTACTAGAATCAAACATGAAGGCATCAACACAATCTAGCAAAAATCAGTCAAAATTTTCAAATGGATAAATACTCAGTATTTCTATGAATAAAAAGTTGTTAGTTTTTAATAAAAACTAACATATAGAAGCCTTTATAAGCACATAGTATAGCACAACAAATAGGAGGTGCAATTTCAACCTGTTTCAACATCATTTCCTCCTTCAGGTAGAGCAAATGGATGCCATACTTGAGGAAGAGCAACATCCTTATGCGGTATAAAGTCAACATTGTAGCATGGTGAACAGACAACTCTAAGAGTTCTTCACCATGAATGGAAGTTCTTCAGATGCCTTCACACCTACATCATGGCAGGTGACAAAGAAGAGGTCTGCTCCTAGTGTCCTGTTCCAGTACGGGTACTTGTTTATCAAGCCTTCAACATAATCCTTACCTATTATTGTCATATTCTCATATGAAGTACCCTGCAAGGCTAAAAAACGATGCATGTAAATAATTATAATAACAATTCAATCATAAGGTCAAAACAATACATGTAAATAACTAGCACATCCCTCGCTGGCGAACTTGCTCGTAATCTTCCGCGCAGGGGCGGAATTGGGCCCCTGGCAAGGTGGGCTCTAGCCCGGGGCGTGAAAAAATACGCAGTGTATAGCCCAGGTATTTTTAGCTCAGCCTGGGTAGTATTATTAGCATTCAGCCCAGGTACCTGCCAGGCCGTCAGCCCGTCACGCGCTCGCGCGGCCCACCCTCCTCCGTCCGCCCCCCTCACACTCCCTGACTCCCCTCCGCAGATCCGTCCCCCGCCGCCCCCCTCCCCTCCTGACCTCCCCCCGCCGCCCCCTCCTCCCCCTCCCCCCGCCGCCCTCCTCAGTCCTCCCCCTCCTCCCCTCCGCCGCCCCCTCCCCCTCCTGGCCTTCCCCCGCCGCCCCTCCTCCCCCTCCCGGCCTCTCCTCCTCCTCCCAGCCTCACCCCGCCGCCTCCCCTCCCCGCCGCCTCCTTCCCCTCCCCCGCCACCCCCTCCTCCCCTTCCTCGCCGCCCCGCCCCCCTCCTCCTCTCCCGGCCGGATCCGCCGCCGGGCCTCCCTAGGCCAAATCCTAATTATGACAAACTTGTACAGATGGTTGAGGCAAAGACAAGCAATGGTTTGTGTTGGTTTTTTTCTCTTCTGCACATTTTATCATATGATACTGATCAGAGTTAGCTTATCCTGCGGGAGTTTGATGCAGCGATAGGTGATATCGCGATTACAATGAACCGTACTCTAACTATCGATTTCACCCACCCTTCATTGAATCGGGCTGGTTATCTTGTCTCGATTAAAAGCATATAACAAATTCTTGGGCATTCTTGCAGCCATTTACTGTGGAGATGTGGTGCGTTACTGGGTTGTTCTTTCTTATTGTGGGTGTGGTTGTTTGGGTTCTTGAACATTGAATCAATGATGAATTCCGCGGCTCACCGCGAGAACAGATAATAACTATTTTCTGGTAAGGAGCTGACTTGCACCTTTTGTGTCGGCTATAAGCCTATAACAGTTCACGTAACTTACAAATATGGAGATTTATAAAAGTCCTGTGTAATATATTGAACATTGCCAGCACCTTGTTCAACATTGCCAAGTTCTCCAATTAGCGTGTCCAAATGGAAATCTTCTGATGAACAATGAAATGAAATCTTGTGCTTTTAGATTGGTTGGAGACATACTCTCTGCATATGCAGAGTCTATTTCATTTTAATATGATACTGTGATGTGTTATTCTCTATTTCTCTTAGTGTTGTTTTTCAAGTACTTCTCTACATGTATCACCAAATGCTCTTCTGATAGCGTAATTATTTGCTCTCAAATGTGTAACTATAATCTCAAATTTGATTGTCTGCAGGTTCAGCTTTTCGACTTTGTTTTTTGCACACAGTGAGTAAACCAACCTTTTATATTCTACCTATTTTGGTAGTAGTAACATTTTGTTGCAAATTGGCGTTAGTTTTAGATTGTTAGAGTTTAAGTTTGTTTAGTAACCAAGCTTTTCGACTTTGTTTAGTATTGAACTCAACTTTCATATCAGTAATGCAGTTAGCCAATTATGATATACTTTTGTTATATCGTGGCATGGGTACAAATTAGCGTTAGTTTTAGATTGTTAGAGTTCAACCCGGGACGTAACCAAATCCTGGTTCCGCCACTGCTTCCGCGGCGTCTGGTAGAAGGTCTTGGGGTCGCCGTCCGGGTAGATGTACACCTTGAAGCTCCACTCCATCTCCGCGAATGCCTCGGCGGAGTGATACACCGATGGGCGAGGCGCCGACGAGGAGGACGGGAGGGAGCGGGACTTGTTGTCGGAGGGCGAGGGAGGGGGTGGAGCGAGCGGAGGGAGAGGAAGGAGAGCGAGAAGAGGGCGACTGCTGCGAGGAGAAGGATCATGCGGGGAAGGGGCGAGGAGGTGCTGGCGCCGGCGAGACGGCCAGCCATCGCCGGAGGTGGGGTGGGGTGGGGAGGGGAGTGGAGTGAGGGAGTGATGCGGGGTGCGGATTGGAAGGGAACGGGGAATTGAGGGTGTTCTCTGCAAAATAGGCGGCTTACTGTGATCTTGTCCTGCCATTCAAAATAACAGCTTTTCACCTTTCATCGAGATTGGTCCCGCTCTTTTGGTCTTCGGTCTTTTAGTCATTGTCTTTTGTTCATCTGAGAGTTGAAATAAATAAGACAATTTTATATATTAAATTTTTAAATAGTTTTTTAAGCCTAAAATTTTATACATTATCTATGTCACCTTCATTCAGTGCTATCTTAAAAAACACCGACAAATACCATCAACCACGACATAAAAGAACAGGGCAATAGGCGAGATTGAGAAGTATTACCAGCCTATTTTAAGGGAACCAAGTGCCCTAATCTTCTTTCTATCCGAAGCTCAAGCATTGATTTCTGAATAAACGGCTCTCGGCTTTTGTAAAGTTGACCCCATGATTATGAACAGGGAGTCGAAAGATAATTATTCACCGATATTCTTGGTACACCGTGGGATTAGGTATCACTGAAACTAGAAGCAGAA
The DNA here is from genome assembly GCA_036346265.1 of Melocanna baccifera. Classification (NCBI taxonomy): domain Eukaryota; kingdom Viridiplantae; phylum Streptophyta; class Magnoliopsida; order Poales; family Poaceae; genus Melocanna; species Melocanna baccifera. The sequence continues at coordinate 32,955,334 of CM070679.1, read as the reverse complement.
ATATGATACAAAACTTTGTAAACGTATGCTTTGCTTAAGGCTGGAACACTAGAGATGCTGCCCTGTATAAAGGGATGCTTTACACTAGTATTTTTATTTTGGGAGAACCGCAGAATACCGTGCAAATTTACTTTATACTCTAGTAGTAAATACATGCTACTGCACTACTACGCTTCCTCAAGAATGAGTTAACAAGAGATTGCCAAGTTCCATCCAAACAAAGGGTTCATGCTAAAGAAATCCCAACCTACATCATGAAGAAGTTATTATGCTTCTCAACAATCTCAAAATCCAGTTGATCGCTATAAATAGAAGTGGAGAAATTTTAATAACAATCCAATATATTGAAAATAGTTTTGACAAAAAATATTTACAGAAGTGGAGAAACATATATATAACAGAATTAATATGCAGACATATTTCACGGAAATACATTTTTGAAACCATATTTCATGGAAATATAACTGGCCACATATATATAGTTGTTCGTAGAACCTAAACCTCCGATTTTCACGGAAATACATTTACAGAAGTGGAGAAACATATATATAACAGAATTAATATGCAGACATATTTCACGGAAATACATTTTTGAAACCATATTTCATGTAAATATAACTGGCCACATATATATAGTTGTTCGTAGAACCTAAACCTCCGATTTTCAAGCTTCACTTATTGTTGCACATTATACATATTTCCATAGATAAACTTGGGATTGTTTGTAGAAATCCTACAGTATTTTGCAGTGATAAATGATAGGTTCTTGAAACCTTTCAAAGCGAGAAAGGGAAAAATGAAGCTAAGTTGTTTTAAGGATGGACCTGAGCTCAATATAGGGAAAGATACTTGGAAGTTAGAAGATCATTCCAAAAGCAACTACAGCTCTGTATTGCTGCATTGCATGTTGGGTTAAATCAGAATCTAGTATATGAACCAGGGTTACGGATGACAGTTCATGGAGAAATGGAGTCTGACGTGTCACAATGGTTAACCAGGAGGGTGTCAACAATGTCATCTATGCGTCCTTAAAAAAATGTCATCTATACATTTTTAGAGCAACGGCAGTATAGCAGTAGAACAATATTTACCATAAGTGAAACAGAAATTGTTAGAAGTAATCTTGCTTCCGTTGCATAGTCATATCCGAGTCCATATACATATACATGTTCTTGCAGCGTATACGTATGCAAGTATTGTTTCCGAGTCGAGTTGCTAGTGAGTATTGCCGAGTCAATTTCTGTTTCCGTGTACGAGTCCACGTACGAGTCCGTGTCTTAGTCAGTTGTAGCCAAGTCTTTAAAAGGCCATGTAGAGTCTTGTAACCAAAAGCAAGAAATGATCGGATATGATCAAGTTGAGAAGAAGAGAAGCAAGGAAGCAGCAAAAGAAATAAGAAGGAAGAAGCAGACATCTGCATGTTTGCATATGCATGTTTTGTGAGTTCTGAGCACGTTGAGCTCTTGTGAGTGCCTCTGTTGTTGTGTCTCGGCGAGAGCACATCATGTGAAGGCGTGGCGTGGGCAAGTGTTGCCTGGAAAAAATTCTAACAAGTGGTATCAGAACTTGTTGATTTTGGTGGTAGCTGAAGAATATGAGCAAGAAGGCGAAAGCCTAGGGTGGGCTAATCTCCCTGCAGTACCCTCTCCTGACGACCGACAATTACTCGGTGTGGGTAATGAAGATGAAGGCAAATATCCATGCCCAGGGAATCTGGGGTGCAGTCGATCCGAATAGGAAGGACAAGGAGGTGAACGATAAGGTGGATCAAACGGCTTTGTCTATCATCTATCTAGCGATGTCAGACTCGATGATACTTCAGCTCATCAGGAATGAGACGGCATGGGAAGCGTGGGAGACACTTCAGAAGATGCACGAGAGAGTTGATCGTGTGAAGGAAGTGCGGCTCCAGAATTTGCAAAGTGAGTTCGAGAGTCTCCAGATGGGAAAGGCCTAGTCGGTGGACGAGTTCGTCGGCAAGTTGACTTCGCTATACAATCAGATGATCTCTCTTGGTAACAAGATAGAGGGATATGTGGCAGTGAAGAAGTATCTGCGTGTGCTACCAGAAAAGTACGTGTCTGTCGTCACCACACTCATGTACTCCCCCGACTTGGAGAAAAAGAAAATCAAGGAGATCACCGGCTCTCTCAAGGTGCACGAGGAACTACTGAAGGGGTTTCAGTCCTGTACTAAGCAGGGGTTCTAATCTCATAATCAGTAGGCGTTGCTGATAAAGGGAGATACAAGGAGCGATGGCTCATCAAGTAGTCACGGGCAATGGTGCGGGCGAGGCAGCCAAAGTGGTTGAGGCAGCAGAGGTGGCCGTGGAGATAAGGCTAGGCAAGGCAGAGGTGGCCGTGGAGATAAGGCTAGGCAAGGCGGAGGTGACAGATCCCATGACAATTCACATATCAAGTGCTTTAAATGTGACGAATACGGACACTACACGTCGGAGTGCCGCAGCCACATAAAATATTTCAACTGCAACGAGTATAGGCACTATGCTTCGGATTGCCGAAGCAAGAAAAAGAACAGGGAGGCAAACCTCGCCCAAGACAAAAAAGAAGATAACCAACTGGTACTACTTTTCTCATCATATGTTGAAAAGGCGTCGGCCATGGTGATGCTGAACGAAGAGAATATAATTCCAAAACTACGCACGAAGGAAGACAACCACGATCACTCGGATCAGTAGTACTTGGACAATAGAGCAAGCAATCATATAACGGGAGATCGCTCCATGTTTCATGAGCTCGACGAGAAGATTTGGGGCAAGGTCAAGTTTGGCGACGGTTCCACGGTAGAGATAAGAGGTAAAGGGACGATGCACTTGCGATGCAAGAATGGATATAAGAAGTTATTGACAGGGATTTACTATATACCAAATCAGTGCAACAACATACTTAGTCTCGGACGGATGACAGAAAAAAGATGCAGGTTGGTGCTGCAGGATGAGTTCTTGCGTGTCTATACCAAGAATGGTGATCTGTTGATGAAGGTGAAAAGATCTCTGAACCGGTTGTACAAAATTTCCTTAAAAACTTGTAAACAGATTTGTCTAAAGAGCAGCTTGGATGAGTCAGAAGATGGTGGGACCCAAGGGCGAGACTCACTGAGCATAACTGGAGGCAGCCAATCAAGACATGTAGAAGGCTAAGATGGTGGGACCCAGGTGCGGCACGTGCACGTTCAGGGGGTGCGCATGGAGAGCGGTTCGGGCGCACAAGGTAGCGGCTCCAAGGCTAGAGGAGGTGCGTGCGCAATTGAAGGTGGCACGCACACAGTTGCGGACAGTGGATTTCGTGTGGGCGGTGGGCTCCTAGGAGGAAAAAGTGCACAAGTTCCAAGAGGAAGACTTGGAGTACAGGTTTGTGCATTTTTCTATGATTTTGTGGAGACGTCGTCAACAGTGAAGACAGGATGCACGAGCACAGAAATTAGAGGTGGTTTAATCTCAAGTAAGATGTACGTGAGAAAACGAGCAAGCTTGGTCCAAGAGAGAGAAGTGGGAGGCTCAGATAATGGCGAAGCCTAGGTGAGCAGGCAAGAGATAATGAGTTCAATCCAAGTGCGAGGCGCGGCAAACGTCGAATTGTGTGAGGCTCATGATGGAGTAAGTGCAAACGGTAGGATGGTGATGGCTCAGGAAGGGATGGTGCACAAGATGGAGAAACAAGATTAAAGAGGTGATTGTTAGAAATAATCTTGTTTCCGTTGCTTAGTCATATCTGAGTCCGTGTCTTAGTCAGTTGTAGCCAAGTCTTTAAAAGGCCACGTAGAGTCTTGTAACCAAAATCAAGAAGTGATCGGATCGGATGTGATCAAGTTGAGAAGAAGAGAAGCAAGGAAGCAGCAAAAGAAACAAGAAGGAAGAAGCAGACATCTGCATGTTTGCATATGCATGTCTTGTGAGTTCTGTGCACGTTGAGTTCTTGTGAGTGTGTGTGTTGTTGTGTCTCAGCGAGAGCACATCACGTGAAGGCGAGGCATGGGCAGGTGTTGCCTGGAAAAAAAATGCTAGCAGAAATTAAAAAAACAAAACAAAAATGGTCAAATGCACATACCCTGAAGTATATTCCAGGATTATAACTTTCTTCCTGAATAGAGTGAATGCATATCCGATAGTTGCTGCTGCTGCGTCCAACTGCGCCGAAGCATCAATAATTTGAGGCAAACTGAAAGACGGACCCGACCAAGGCTGGTTCATGAAAAGCGAAATCACGGTAGCCGTCGCTGCGACACCGAGAGCAACTGCCACCTTTGCAAGGAAAGAAACACCAAGACTGCTAGATTCCACTTCCATTGCCTCGATCATCTCAGTTACATCGTCCCCACCAGCAAAAGGTTCTGTCCTGGACACTGACGCCTTTGCAGTCCGGGAATCCAAACAGGAGAACTTGCGCAAACTGTTTATTGAAAGAAGTATCAGATATCTAATGTAACAAATTACTACATTGCAGCAAGTAACAACTTTCCCCAAAGCACCATTCTTTAAGCAAATCAAGCCCTAAATCTATACAAGGTGATTAGAAACATTCCACAAATTGTTAAAGTTTACAAGAAATGCAAGCAATCCTAGGATCAATTACACTACAAGCCACAGCTATGAGCTAGGGATTAGCCACAAATTGAGGAGTAAAAGCGCCACTCTTTTAGGCACAAACACTTACCGAGAAACACACCACGCACTTCTCTCAAACCCTGATCCTATCAGAAGAGGCTCCAAGAAAAGAAAACCCCAACCTCGAAATGCGACTGCGTGCGGCGGAGGGCCGGCGGGCTCCGGCGGAGAAGGTGGCGCGGGCGGCAGAGTCGAGGAGGCAGTGGCGGAGGGGAGCCGAAGTGCGTGGCGACCGTCACCCTGCGAGGAGGCGGCGGGTGTATCGGACTATCAGGAACAGCAATTATGTCTGTGTGGCGGCAAAGCAGGTTGCTCCAGGGGCAGGAGAGGAGGATGTGCTGCAAACGGAAAATGGCATGATAGGGTGCGGTCTCTTTTTTCTTAAGAATGGAATATCGATAAGCTAAAAAATTACTTCAAAAAAATATTTCGATAAGTTGTTTCGAAATAAAGACAAAAAACCATCTTATATATTTTATGGGTGTCAAATTATTATCTAGATATTTTCTTTTTAAATAATCAACTAAATTTATAACATTTAAATTAAAATCCAAATATCACTGTCCTCTCCTCATTTCCTATATAACTCATTTACCCCCTAACTATATCCCTTGACCCCGCCATCCCGTGCCCCCGACCACACCGCTCCCTCATTGACGCCCACTCCTTGCCCCCTCCCACGGCCTCCTCTTTTCTCACTGCAGCTACTCTATGCGTCTCCCACCGCCACCCCCGCCTCCTCCACCACCAGTGCCCGATGGTGCCCCCGCTGCCTCGCCACCACGCTCTCTACCCCTCCTCGCCATGCCACCCCCGCCTAACCTAATGCTAGTACTTTTCGCCGCCGTCGCCCTTTGGCACCGTCCATTACCTTCCTACCTTGCTCATCACAACCCACCATCGGGCCACCGCCCCTCTTTCCTCCCTCTATGTCTGGAGGAACAGTGAACCTTAGGTATAGGGAGCGGGATTCTCCCCTCGGGGTTGCCAACGAGAAGGAAGAAAGAGTCGTTAGAGAGGAGGAAGAAAGGGATCATCAGAGAAAAGGAAGAAGGGGTCGACGGAAAAGGTGGAGGTGACGGCGCACAAATCTTCGCGCATATCCAAAGGTTAAAAATTTGGATAATTTTTTGAAAGAAAATATCTATGTGATGTCTATCAAAACCCTTATTTTATTTTAGAAAAGTCATAAGATAAAAAAAAACATGACTATACTCTACTTCGCTCCAATTATAGAAGCTTTTGAAACTTTTTTATTTTTTTCTCATTAGAGACCTTGGAAAATTTAAGTGATTATTTAATTCAGTTCTTTTTATCCTTTTACTTGCTAATTCTTATTTTATCACTTCCAAATCTCAGATGGTAAATTATACTCTCTCAAAGAAAATAGTAAAAATACAGTTTTAGGTATAATTTCTGAATGTGTAAATGGTGAATGGTGAATTTTAAAGTACAAGTGGATATGTAGAAAAACTACAAAGTAGAGTTGAATCCACACAGCTTCCTGAGCAGTTGAACAGTTTAGCATAGAAACATGAAAGGGAGCAGGGTTAAATTTTCTGATCTGTATTTATGTGCAGGTTCATGAGAATGTATCTATTTAAAGAGCATTATGTTACAGTACATTTCAGGATGTGAAGAGGAGAAAACATAAAGAAAAACATGTGGTAGTACAATGCCAGTCACCAAGAAAGGATCAATGGAAATTCAAGGACAAGAGGGCAGCAATGCCAGCCACCAGAAGGTAATTGCCGGTATTGGATCTGGCTGTCGAGGTGCTGTTGTCAGCAGCATTCGTCGGCGTTGCCTCTGGAGGGCTGCTCACAGAGACAGGTGGCAGCGGTGGGTCCAGAACATCGGCAGGCTCGAGCACCGGTGCTGGCGGGAGCGCTGGAGGCAGTGCACCAAGGGCGGCCAGGTTGACCAAAGCACCGGGATTTGCAGGCAGGATTGAGTAGCTCAGGTTCAGGTTCAGATCACTGCATGGGCTCTCTGCAATTCATTCAGAGAAGAGATCAAAACTGTTAGCCTGACGCTTGTAGAAGCTATCTTGCAAACAAGTTTTCGCAAACATTTCTTAGTTCTTGAGCTGACAAACTCTTTAATATAGCTGCAATCTGAAACGCTTTCAATGTAAATAGTGTCAGGCAGATACTTACTGAAGTATGCAATTGCAGTGGCAGGAAACTCGGTTATAAGCCCATCGGCCATCACTGACGAAGTGTATGTAGCAATCTCAATCGTTGGGTCAGCCCAGTAGTCAAACCCAAGGTTCATGAACTCATTCTTGAGCACGCCGACGTACACGGTGAAGTTTGCAGCATGCAGCCTATCGACCACATCCGTGAACCGTGTCAGGAAGAAGCCATTGATCTGAGCGATCGAGCCACGCCTGACCGTCACTGCATTAGCAAACTCCTTGATCTCATCCAGTGAAGCTTTGGAAGCATCGCTGATTGCGGAGTTGATGACAAGGACCCGCTTGAACGTTTGAAACTTCTTGAACGCTGAAAGCACCGAGGTGTCGTCTGACTGGATGAGCACCTGCTGCTTGGTCTCCTTGTCGTAGCTAGCATTGATCAGTGCACTGGAGACTGCATCCACCACACCGAGGCCTCTGGTTGCAAGGTATGGAGCATGCTGCACTCAGCACAAGAATGTTCAGTTCAACAGACTGACAGAGACAACAGGAGCAAATGATAACTTCAGGGGATGGTACCTCTATCTCTATCAGTATACCGGAGACATTGATGGTCTTTGTGAAGTCAAGGAATTCGGCCAAAGTCACGAGTTTGCCAGCGTTCTTCGCCGCAGGATTTCTTTTCAGGCCTGCCTGAGTGTACGGACCAACAAGGTCGGCTGATCAGATGGGCCAAAACAAGATGTTAGTGCATGCATATATATAACATTTCGAAATAAAGAATATGTGAAGAAGCAATTGAGGTGTTCCATACGTTTTAAGGTTTGGATCTCGCTCCATGAGAGATCAAACGAGAAAATGCCAGATTGATTCTGTATTTCATTGACGGTAGCAACTTTGGACATGAAAGTGGTGGCCGCTGTCGTGCTGCCGGTGAGATCTGCAGAGCCCAGGCAGAAGGCCACACCATCTTTCGACATCCGAACTGAGCAATCGATTATGTCAGCACCATCTTTCACCGCTTGTTGGTAGGCAAGGTCCGTGCTGCCTGGGAAAACACCACTTGCACCATTGTGTGTTATGATCAGTGGTCTGCCTCCATCTAATTGAGTAGAGAAATTAGTGCGTTGTAGGATGATGATAAGTTAGCAACAGAAAAAAAATGACAGCTTACTTCCAGGAGGAGGAAGAGCATTGCCCTTAGTATGTGCCAAACACGCTGCAAAGATCCTCAAGGTGTTATTAAGGAATAAAATACGGTAAATCACTCGGTCAATACATCCATTTTCAAAAGGGTTATTTAGGTACATGACACTCTAGAGTTGTAGGTTTTGAAATCTGCCACCGCAAAGTTCATCCTTAGATATATGCCACTCTAGACTTACATAATTTTGAAATATGCCATTATGAACTTTTCTGAACCAAACTGCCCCTCCCTCCTCCTCCCTCCTGCTCCTGTCCACCTAATCTTGTTCTTCCTCTTGCTCGTGGAGGTGAAGACCATGGCCGCCGCTGACCGCTCCTCGCCTGCAGCGCCCCCGCCCCCATTGACGATGCCACCTACTCCCTCACTGTTCCCCCGACCACCACCACCACCGCCTCCTCCGCCTCCACTTCCCCCCAGAGCCAGGAGAAAAGATACAAACAACTTACCAGGAATTTAACAAAGAAAGGGCCAATAGGATCTGGAAAAGCAGAGACAAATTGCTCTCAAACAACAGAACAACATAAATCAGAGAACGATGGCCCAGTTGATGCTGCTCCCATCGAATCCTTGCATTCTACCACTCCGGAGCAACGGGCCAACATGATTTGGGGCACCAGCCATCGAAGGTCATAACACCATCGCTGCCTCTAATCCTCTATCCTCATGGCATCACAGATTGGCATCCAAAGTGTAGGAGCTTCTCTGATTTGGGGCTAGAGGGTGTCAGTGAGTGGATCCAGATCTCCAGATGCGAAAATGTGGGTGGGTGGGGGCAGTAGGGGCAATTTGGTCCAGAAAAAATTCATAATTGCATATCTCAAAATTACGTAGCTATAGAGTGTCATACATCTAAGGATGAACTTTGCAGTGGCAGATTTTAAATTTCAAAAAAAGAACTCAGTCAATACATAGCGCGTATGTTCCTATTATGCGTAAAGCAACATTTAACTTTTTAGCTTCCCCCAACATGGAATAGTTCTTACCAACAGCTCCTGATGCAGTGGGCGGGAAGTCCGTTATCACACCGTCTACAGAGAAGTCTGAATTGTCTATGAACTGCAAGTATTCGGCGCTGGGATCATAGCTGTAGTTGTAACTTAAAGAGACATCATTGGCAAATCCAGATGCATACACTTCCAGCCCTAGGGCATGTGCATCTTTGACCAAACTAGTTGATGGCTCCAAGTACTGATCCTTGTTCAGTGGCCAAATGTAATGCTTGGGGACAAGAATCCCTGATGCAAAAGCCTTGATGGATTTCAGGTCTTTCAGAATTTCTCCATATGTTTTCTTGGTGGAAGGCTCGGCAACTTCTTCACTGAGAAACCGGAAAATTAGCTTAGTCTTGCTTTTCTTGAGCTTTCCACCAAGGCTTTGCAAGAATGCAATTTCTGGTGAGGAGATGTAAGTGACACTAAATTGTTTTGGTAGTGCTAATATGTAATCTTCAACACTTAATTTGTGCTCCTGAAAAAATAAACCGTACTGCAAAAAGAAAATACGAACTTGTATTAGATAGAGAACATGGTGCGATAAGAGAAAGCCTCAGTGAATTTGTAAATGTTAGTGAAATCACATTTACCTCTACATTAACCCAAAGCTGAGGGGGCCGGAGTCCGACAACATCATCAAGCATGTACATTCCTAAGGAGCCGTCGAATGTGCTTGGGCGAGAAAAGATGTTCTGAATCACTGAGGGATGATCAAAGAACATGACAAGTCAGTACTTTGCAACAACGGAAGTTTCAGAATCTAAATGGCAAACTACCTCCAACGCTGCATTCCAACAATTCAACCTTATCTATTCCAAGTATGGAAGAAAATTATGAATGTTTATTGCTTTTGATACTTTGCAGTTGCTAACTTCATCATGGAGCACAAATGAAGTGCGTAATTTTTCACTTTCGAGTTTCAAAGTACTCAGTTTTTTTCCTGCTTACATGTGACATTCTGATACAGCTCCTCTGAGGTGAAATCCAGAGAAAACCATCCATGGACATCTTCTCCATTCACCTTGTATGTCTTATCCCTCTTAGGGAAGACTTCCGCAATAAGCGTGGAGTTCTCGAGTGTCAAGCCAGTTTTGCAGAATCCCATACCATCACTGGACAATTGCAAATCACAGTACAGAACGACATCAGGCAAGCTACTTGACATCGCAAACTGGTATGAAAAGTGGCTTGAGTCGGGAAATAAGCCAGAGAATCCTCCACGAGCAATGACTACAGGAGGGCGACCTGTAGGACAACAATACAAAGATTACAGCATGGCAGTGCAGTGGCAAATCAATCACAGAGAACAAACCCTAAAACATTTCCAATAGAATATTCAACAATAGAACGAAAAAGAAAGATGTTTACCACCCAGAGTCTGCCATTTCTGTACTGGAGGATCCGAAGCAGCATTGGCTCCATGAAGAAGTAAGAGGATCAAAAGCATGTGAGGATATCTAACTCCCATTTGGTCAGGAGGAGCACCCTGCATCACATACAAACACATGTAAGAATCATGCTTAACAACAAAAACAACATAGATAAATCTCTGATACTTCAATGATGCAGACAATAACTAAAGAAGAAAAAATAAACATGAAAAAGGGTGAGGAAAATTACGCAAAGAATTAAGAAAACGAGCAGCAGAGAATAATTAAAGAAAGAATGGAGGAAAAAGTTTGCTGTAACAAAGGAACAAACAAATCACTGAAGGATCATAGTTGCAAAATCGAGGGGAAAGATAACCTCTCACCGATATTTTAAAATTCAGACCGATCACTTCAAATTTAAGCTGAAGTTAAAATCTAAAGGCACACGTTTGAGGAAAGATATGTACCTCACATGAAACTACAAGAACTAAAATTGAGAGAAGGTGTTCTCCGGCCCCACCAAGCCAAGGTCTCCAAGTCTCTATATCAAATTGTGGAGAGGAGACAAAAGAGGAGGTTTCCAGACAAGGAAAAAAACCTTCTAAAATTAGGGGTCTCCTAAACGATGGCCACCTTTTAACAGCCTTAATTTAGTTACAGGGGCGGATCAAACATGGGGCCTAAAATTTTGGACAATAAACTGCTATTAGTAGAGACTCCACCATTTCAGAAAATCAGTATATGGTATACTCCATAGCAACAGGGGTTACGCGCGTAATCGATTTAACGGACGCAGAAAAGAATGGCAAGGAGGACGCCGAAGCTAGGCAATGAAAAGGACGAGGAGATGGCAAGGAGGTCGCCGAAGCTATCGACGAGGCTGGACGGACGACGTCCTTGTGGTGGTGGAAGGGCCAGCAGCCGGTCGGGCCCCAATGGCGCGCGGACGGCGCCGTCCTTGTGGGCTTTGGTGCCGGGTGGCCGGTGCCGGACCCGCCTAATCCCTAAGGGACGGCACCCCATGGCGGGAGCGGGAGGACGGGCCCCATGACGGACGGACGGCGTCTTCCTTGCCTGGCTCTGACGCTGGATGGATGGAGTCCTGCTCCTGAAAGTAGCAGTCCAGCTTGTGTTGGACTTAACCAAGTTCCACCTGGATTTGTCGTTATATACTTATATGTATTCATAGTTGTACGGAGTTAGTATGTATGTTACAAAAATTTATAAATGCTCGGACATACGATGGTACATTGTAAAGAGTTAGACATAAAGTGTATGAGTTAAGTGTATTCATGAATAGCTTGGACATGAAATGACACGTCGTAAAGAGTTGGACGTGGCGTGTAAATCAGGTCAGTTACTTTGTTTCACAGTATAAATATCAACGACGAAAATGCTGCAAACAGAGAAAAAAGCAGCACCAAAATAAATGTGTGCTGTTCATTATTCTCCAACAAGTCCAAGGTTTTTCCTGTGTGTATCCAGGCATTCCCGAGTGTTCGCTACCTTATTAGTCGTAGCTCACTCCAAGTACGTTCCTTCGTGGTCGTACTCCAAGTACGTTCTTCCGTGGTCGTACTTCGAATACGTTCCTTCGTGGTCGTAGCTCATTTCAATTATGTTCCTTCGTGGTCATACTTCGAGTATATTCCTTCATGGTCGTAGCTCATTTCGAGTACGTTCCTTCATGGTTGTAGCTTACTCCGAGTACGTTCCTTCATGGTCGTAGCTCACTCTGAGTACGTTCATTCGTGGTCGTAACTTAACTCGACTACATTCTTTCATGGATGTAAGTGTGCTCGAGTTCAATCCTTCGCGATCATAACTATGCTCGAATACAATCCTTCATGGTTGAAAACGAGTACAAGTATTCATGGTCGTAAGAGAGTTTAAGTACTCATGGTCGTGCATGAGTTCGACTACGTTTCTTCGTGGTCGTAGCTGAGTTCGACCACATTCATTCGTGGTTGTAAATGATATCGACTACGTTCCTATGTGGTCGTAGTCAAGTTCACATGGTCGTGCGTGTGCAAATTCTCCTCCTTACTTCAATAATTGATATCAGAGCAAGGTTGTTTTTGATCTTGCCACAATGCCAGCGCAAGAGCATGGAGTTCGCAAAGAAGGCAACAGCAGTGGCAACAACAGCGGCAGAAGCAAAGGAGGCTGCGAGATCGTGGTGGTAGCCTGTTGTGAAGGAGACAGGTGGTACGGTGGTCTACCCCATATTAACACGTACAAACTATAGCAACTAGTCACTCTTTTATGAGGGTGAACCTGTAAGCACAAGGGCTCTGGGAGGCGATCAAGCCAGGAAATGTTATTGACTACCACGATGACTGACTAACACTGTCAACCATTCCCTGCGCTGTGCCGTCCGAAATGTTGGCGACCCTCATTGTCAAGGACACGGCAAAACAAGTGTGGGACGCTGTAAAGGTGATGCGCATGGGCGTCGAGAGCATGCACGAAGCCAAAGAGCAAACATTGCGCTTGGAGTTCAAGTTCATGAAGTTTAAGGTTGGAGAGACCGTCGATGACTTCGCGATGCGGCTCACAGGGTTTGTCAACAACCTTAACCTTTTCAATGACAAGATCGAAGACAGAGTGGTGAGGAAGTTTCTTCGTATTGTTCCCTCACGATACTCGTAGGTCGTAATTTTCATCGAGACACTTGTCGATCTCAAGACAATCTCCATCAAAGAGCTGATGGGACGGCTCAGGGTCATAGAAGAATGCTACGACCTAGAGGGTGATGCCGGTGTCTAAGGTGGGCAATTACTTCTCACGGAGGAGTGGCTCGCACGCTAGAAGAAGAAGGAGCACGATGAAGGCTCTTTTGATGGCGAGAAGAACAATGACGGCAGTAGTGATTGGCTCCGCGGCAAGCAACGTAGTCGTGGGGGGCTGGCGTCCCACCTGACCCCCTGGTGGATCTTCTCTTGGGAAAAGAAACTAGGGAAGTAGGGAACACATATGTCAGGGCACAACCAAACATTGATGATTTAATATGTGCTGACATGTCATCAGATCCTGAAATTAGAATTGAACTACTATGATCAGATCGTAAAGAGGCTTATTGCTAAAGGAGAGTGGGAGAGGAGAGTTGCAGTGGTGGCAAGTCTGATGAACGGTGGTGGCAACGGTAACCTTGATAGGAGTAACTCACAATGGTGGGGTGGGAAGCGAGTGGTGGCGATGCACACTTGTAGCACGAGGGACTGAGAGGTGTGAGAGTTGTTAGATTTGGACTCTGGTTTTTTTATCTTTTAGTGATTTTTGGTCTTTTATAATAATTACTATTTATTATACTAATAAGTTGTGATCAAAAATCATATATTGTAGTCCAAATGAACAGACACTTGATATAATGAATAACTCAAAGTAATCGTGTTGAGAATGAGATGGACGAGATACTATTTGGCAGTTACTCTCAAAGAATGGAATTTATAAAGACCACAATAATAAACCCCCTAACCCCGTTTGTGGGGCTAAAGTTCTCAGAAGCAGGTGATTCTGAACTTCCGTGTGAAAGAAGTGGAAATTAGATTTGTACGGACAAATAAGGTGCACTATGTATGTTTTTTTTTGCCGGTTAGGGTTTGACCCCATGATATAGCCCTATTTTAAATAATTTTTGATTTTCAAATACCGGCTTTTGAACGAAATAACTTTTTAGAGTAGTTTATATAAATTATTTGTAGAAATTACTAGGAGCCATTTTTAAATAGAGTAGCTTTTTAATACGAGTATTTCTTATCTCCTTAATCTCTCTCATAATCAACAAAAAAACTAAAAACCACAGCACTTTCGAATCCATAAACAACTCTACGTCTCTGGCACATTCCATTAATTTTTGTCCAGTTGGGCTTAATTGCCTAATGAATGAATGATCCGGCCGGGCAAGGCCTAATTGTGCTCAAACCTGGGATATGTGGTGCCTGTTCAAAAAATAAATAAATTAGAGGGGCTTTATGCGAGAAATATTTGATTATTTGTATCATCTTTTATGTGCATTGATAAAATGTTCTATAATATCTTATTTATATGTAAAATTTAATATATATATATATATATAAGTGATATATCAGGATATTTTATTGTAATAAAAGATGGAGGTTTAGATCATATACCCTCCCTATAGTTGGGAAATTGAGGATTTACCCTCTCTACTCAATGATATGTGAGGTCATCGAAGGTTACTGACACATAAGACAGGAGAATAAATCCTCAATTTCTATGTAAAGGTATATGATCAATAATTCCATAAAAGATAGAATCTCTCTTTGCAACTCCCGAAAGAAAAGACATCGGCGAGCACAGCAGCGCATCATTCACAATCACAAATGCAGGCGCTCTTACTCCCAGCGCGGCCTGCGCCGCCGCCGATGCTCCGGCGGCGGTCGCTTTCCGCGGCTGCGTCTCCCGTCCGCCCTCCCCTCCACGGCGCTGCCCTCCCTACCGGGCGCCTCTGCTGCGGGGGCGGCGAAGGCGCTCTGCGGCGCCTCACCGCGGCGGCGGCGTCCTCGTCCTCGTCGGGTCCTCTCTACCCTACGCCTCCTCCCACCGAGCAGTCAGTGGAGCGCGCCAAGCTCGACCAGGTGCTTCACTAATTCCATCATCCCCTTTGATCTATCAACGACCGGTACTGTTGGTCCGTGCGTGAAGCAGGGCTCTTGTCCTGGTTTTCTCGAGAAAATTTATGTCTTCGAAATCTATACGAGCATTGGAGGTTTAAATAATTAACAAATGCACGAGAAACGTATGTAGTGTTGGACTATGTGATGGATGGTTGCTTGTTTTAGGAAATGCACTTGAGCATGATGATGTTTAGGGTTTAGGGCATTGAGTGATTGGTATCTGATATGTCTTTAAGACAGGGGAATTGTTAGAATTTGATGAGAAAGGAATGCTAACGAATTTGTAGAGAGTTGTTGCTGTTTTGGATCCTGTCAAGAAAATCACTCTCCTCAGCATCTCATGGAGTGCCAAGTTTCAGTTTGTTGTGTTAGAGTTGATTGGCATAAAATTGTTTGTTGTTATTTTGCTAGCGTCCTTAATTGTTGGGTAAATTTTTGCGGCGACACCCTAAGAAAAATGTCCTACGAGCTCATAGGAATCAAGAAACCAATGTATTATTCAAAGAGTTGCGGCGGCTCAAGGAGTGTTGTAGTTGTTGTAGTAGCAGTAATGGAGGACATGTGAGGCCACCGTCGGCGCTGGCACCACCTCCTTCGCCGGCGTCGATGCCGGGTAGCCCTTCAGCCGGTGGAGGTCGACGCTAGCGAACGGCGGAATGGTCTATCGTCCGGGATCCTGCATGCACGGTGCCGTGGGAGCAGGATGCGCTTGTGTACGTAGTAATAAGCTCTTGGCGGTGCAGGGCAGCCCGGATCTGGCAGCTCCAGCGGCGGGGAGCTCGTATCCGGCGAGCGAGGAGATCAGATCCGGCGGTGAGGAGCCCGAATCCAGCTTGGGCGGTGCTGGCGGTGAGGCTCGGGCTGCGTGGGTGCGTGGACGGCCAGATCTGGGGCAGCACCAAGGAGGTGCGTCCGGATTCGAGATGGCGGTGGCCGGATCTGGGCGGGAGGTGGAGTGCCGTAGCGCGGTCGGCCGGGAGGCGCAGGGCTGGATCCAAGGGCGGGGCGTGGCGAAGCTTGGTTGACGGTGCCTGGATCCGGGCGGGGCGACGAGGATCTGGCCGGAAAATGAGGAGCTGTGCTCGGCGACTAGGAGGCCGGCGCTGAGGCGAGCTGGAGGTGGCTGCCCCCAGGAGTGGAGATTACTCCTCCCGGGGGCAACGGTAGCGGCCCGGCGGCAGTAAACCCTAACCTTGCTTTGATACTATGTTAGATGGAGAGGAGGAATGCATAAAGGTTAATTGTATTGCACAACTCAAAGGGGGTAGGTAATATATAGAGCACATGAGACACACACAACCCTAAACCCTAGAACAATAGGAAAAGGCACTAATACCCTTAACAACCATGACTGAAATTGGCCTTTCTTTATTTCTTTTTCTATGGACTAAATGGACAGGTTATCAAGAGACTAGAGAAAACAGCAAGGTATTTCAAGAATTTGGGTACTTTAGGGTTCTGGTCCCAGTTGGTGTGCACAGTTGTTTCTGCTGGAATTTTGTCGTTCTCTACGGTTGTTATTGGGACTGTGACAGCGCCCTTTACATTCTACGCAACTGCTGCTGGTATTGCTGCAGCTTTTATTTCAGTCTTCTGGTCATTTGGCTACATCCGTCTTTCTGAAAGGCTTAGAAAAACAGCAAGTGAACCCACAAAGGTACTTTCTTTCTCAACCACACCCTCCATTTTACATTGTTATCAGCAAAAGAAATGAGCTATTTTTGCATTAAAGAATGGCAATTCTCCTCCTTGCCCGCTGCCTTTGACTCATCTTGTTTACTTGTCTCTGTCTGTGTACCATCTGACAATTGAACTGGTTTTTCACGTCATGGTACTGTGGCAAAGATAAGTCGTGTTGCTTTTGAACTTGATTTTAGGTTGTTGTTTTGCATGGCAAGCTTGATATACTTCTTCAGATATGCTTTCAAGTTAGAAAATAAAATTGTGGATTACTTTCCAGGCTCCTCCGCGTGCTGATGTGATTAAAAGTCTAAAAAATGGCATTACGCTTAATATGCTTGGGATGGGCGCCACTATTCTCGGCATGCAGGCAACTGTTGGTGCTTTGGTAGCAAAAGCTCTTACAACATCTGCAGTACCCTACTATCAGGCATCTTTCCCTGGCCAGAGCCCTGTTTTGGCTCTAGATGTTTTCCTAGTTCAGGTATTTGATTGCTTATTTACTTTTTCCATGGAACCATTGGCCTGTCAAACTTGCAATTAAAATCAGACTTATGGTGCAATCTTATTGCTTTTACATGAACCTCGGCAGTCTATGATCTTGATTGTAATTTAATGCGCCTAACTTCATATTACCTGCACATAATGCATTTCCAGAATTTAGAAATATGCACATTCATGAAACCTGAGTAGTGAAAAAAATCACGTTTACATGATTCTCTGCATTATCATCTGCTTTGGATCATTTGTCTAGGCACTTTTTTTGGTAGTAACCCCTCGGCTGTCTGAAAATTTTCATTGTAAAGGTATCCTCTCATCTAGGAATAACACAAAAAATTCAGCCTCATACCACACAATCTGAATAATACTAGAATTTCAAATCCGCTAAGTTCTGCCTGCAAATCACGTAATGTTTCTTTCTGTGAGGTACAAAGTTATATATTCTGTAGGTGTTATTTTCTATAGTGGAATATCTATTGCCGAGCTGTTATTTCCTGCAGTTTGTCGTTACAAAGCCACTGACCGTCGTTAACCCTCGACTCCTCGTCGTGCGCAGGCTTCAGCAAACACCATCCTGTCGCATTTCCTTGGGCTGGCGAGCTCGCTGGAGCTGCTGCGCTCTGTGTCAATCCCTCCGGCCGAAGCTGCCTCGGCGTGAGCTATTGCACATGCCAGGCAAGACCTGCGTTCCTCTGCTCTACACCTGTTGTTTCGGATTGTGTAGCATGCCATGCGTGCCCGTATGTTTTTAATCTTTAGCTTAAATCAACACTTGCAAGTTGGCGGTGGCGTACGCCACGTGTACTGTAGCAGTGCCGGACGATGTCGCCATGCACACAGGCTTAGACTTACAAGCGTACAATGCAGGCCCGAGTTGGCAATCAAGCTTGGGCCGAATTGGTGATCGGCGACGAGAGGCATATTTGGGCCCCGAGACTGAGAGCGCGACTCTACGCGGTTTACACACACTGCTGCCGTCCGTCCGTCCGTGCCAGTGCCATACTGCCAATGCCACCCAGTTCAGCACGAGCGGCTGTTACGATCACGCCCGAACAAGCCAAGCAAGAGATCAATGAAACGTACACCGGACTACTACTCCATTTCTCGTACAGGGCTGCTCGTTTTTACTCCCAGGCTCTCGCACGCACCCGCTTGTCCGCTTGCGGGGCGCTGGAATCTGCGCAGGGTCACACATTGATTGGTCCGAGCCTGCCCGGCTCACTCTCCCCACCCACTCACCGTTGGCCCGACCGTGCCAAACGTGTTCGCCCGCGGTCGCAGGCGCGGAGGGTTCAGAGATGCACGCGCGCAAGCAGAGGCAAACCCGCCCGGCCGCGCGCCTTGGCTCCCCCCCCGGCCGGGCCAAAAAATATCCCGAATCCGGCACGGCGGGGGCACCGGTTGGTTTAGACCGCGGAAAACATAAACAACGCCCCCGAGAAGTTGCAAGGAAGCTGCGCTCGTAACTGAAACGAGTGGGGGGGTGGGGTTGTTGGTATCCGTGGATCTCTCTGCTAGCGATCTCGCTGCTCTCTCTCTCTCTCTCTATTGGAATGGGGGGATACTATGGATCTGTCTCTATCTCGGCAGTACAATACAGTACCGGGCGGTGTCGGTAGGGTGGGAGGTCGTTAAAGCTTCGCCAGCCTGGCCTGGCTCTGTTCCCAGATCCACGTGCCCTTTCGCCGATCGATGACACCCTCCTCTGACTTTCACGCTCCCAACCAAACCTTTTTCCCATACACGCTCTCTCTCCTCCTTTCATTGGGCCTCGTCGTTTTCCGCCACCCCTACGCTGCTACGTGGACGCGGCCCCGGTACGCGCCACTCAGTGCCGGTTCGCTTCTCCCGCTCCCTCCCTCCCTCGCTTGCTTTTTTTTTTATATTTCTCGACCATACTTCGTAACCCGCCCAGGGAAGCTGGCGGCGAGTCACCGTCGCGTTTGTTTGTGCTCTGCAATCTTGCTTCGCTCCCGGTGGTGGCGGTTGTTGCGGATAGGGTAAGGTCGCCGATGCAAGCTGATCGTTTTCCTGGCGAAAAAAAAAAGCTTGTTCGTGGGTTCTCCAAGTCCAAACGGTTGTCCTCGTGCGGTACTAGCAGTACTCGCACAGTTACTACTCCACTAACGTCATGGCATCTTGACGGGACATGACATGTCTTCTCAAGTGGTACAGTAGCAACCCAGCAAGGGTTAGAGCTGTGCCGGTGGCATCGTGCGTGGTGAGTTGGTGACTGGTTTACTACACTTCCAGAGGAGAGGGGCGGTCGGTTTTTACCGGTGCCAGCGAGCCGGGCCCGGGCCGTACGAGCCACGTAATAATGCCAGAGAGGAGAGGCAGCGGAGGCAGCAGCAGCGAGACAGTGTACACGGGCACCTGGGCCGCGCGAGCTGAGCTGTGCCCATAACTGCCATGCCTCCCCCCCCCCCCCCCCACGAAATCGCGCCGGGTTTTATTACCCGCCCCGCCCGGAGAGATTGCGCTCCAGCCTGGCCTCCCCGCACCCCCTACCCAACCCAAGCGCGCCCCTGTCGCTTTCCCCCAAAATCCCCCACGCCGCCCTCCGCTCCTTCTCCCCCTCTCGCTTCCACGCGGGCCCCACCCGCGCGTCCCCGCGTGTCGGTGGAACAGGGCCTCGCGTCGGCCCGGTGGGGGGCGGGCGATAAGGCGATGCTCTCAAACCGTCGCGCACAGCGGTCGTACCGTCCGGCCTGTACCGTGTACGGGCGGGGCCCGCGCCGGGCTGGACTCTTGCAGCTCAACTCGGCGGGATGGGCTCCCGGCTCCGGGTCGGGTACGCACAGCGCTGTGCTCCCCCGTCCGTCGCCGTCGCGATCCCAAGGGGGGATGCATGCGTGGCTGGATGGATCATCATCGCGGATAAGCCCCCTCGCCCCGCCGTGTCGGTTTCCTCCGCCTCTTGCTCGCCCGACCTTGCGCCATGCAAAGGTTTTAGTGCGCGGTACACAAAATAACTAGGAAAACCGCCTGTAGAAGCTGAAAGGAGGAGGGTCATAATAGTCCCGACCTAAAGCACACTGGCTGGCGCTCCTGCACAGTGCAGCAACATATGAACACTGTACGAAATGGATGGTTTTTTTAACCTGTTTTGCGAGATGTTAACTGCTCTTACTATTTTTCAGTTTTTAACGGCCTTTATGTGCATGTTTAACGGAACGGAAACAAATTAACAATTCAAAATTCAAACCAACCGGACCCCAACCCCCCCCCCCCCCGCGTTCAATGTTGTTTTTTTAGTAGCTTCTAACTATTATATATCTAAAATTAAGAAAGCTTTTAAAAGACCAAAATAAGAGAAAAGAAAACAAAAAACAGAAAAAACTAAAATTAAGAAATCAATACATTTATCCTGACTTATGGCTTTTAAAAGACCAAAGCTTAAGCTGGATTGAACCGGGCCTTAACAACCAAACAACGGCCTCGATCGCTCGCCGCTCATCAACCGCGCGGAGCTCACTGCCACGTGAGCCCATCACTGGGGACCCCACATGCCATCCAGGTAGCGAAAACGACGCCCCCAGCATGAGGTGGCAACTCGCCAGCTGTACCCCGGCGACCAGCCACCGGCCGCTCCCGGTCACCGTCCCGCCTTTATAAGCTCCCGCCTCTTCGTCCCCTTCCTCTCGCCATCGACACGTCCTAATCAGTAACCACACACAACGCCGTTAGAGCGCCTATCCTAATCACTAATCACACACAACGCCATTAGAGCGGCTATCTACCTGCACGAAGAGAAGGTTTTGGTTTGTGCGGCGGCGATGGGAGCGGAGACGGAGTGCGACAGGATAAGGGGGCCGTGGAGTCCCGAGGAGGACGAGGCGCTGCGGCGGCTGGTGGAGCGGCACGGGGCGCGGAACTGGACGGCGGTCGGGAGGGGGATCCCCGGGAGGTCGGGGAAGTCGTGCCGGCTGCGGTGGTGCAACCAACTCTCGCCGCAGGTGGAGCGCCGCCCGTTCACGGCGGAGGAGGACACCGCCATCGTGCGGGCGCACGCGCGGCTCGGCAACCGCTGGGCCGCCATCGCGCGGTTGCTGCCCGGGCGCACCGACAACGCCGTCAAGAACCACTGGAACTCGTCGCTCAAGCGCAAGATCGCCACCGCCACCGTGGTGGCCGCGGCGGAGGCTGTTGACGGCGGCGAGCCCGACCGCCTGTGCAAACGCGCGAGCCCCGGCCCGGGGAGCCCGACGGGATCGGAGCGCAGCGAGCTCAGCCACGGCGGCGGGCAGGTCTTTCGGCCGGTCCCGCGCGCCGGCGGCTTCGACGCCATCAGCGCGGACGTGAGGCCGCCCCCGCCGCGGCGAGACGAGGACCCGCTCACCTCCCTCTCCCTCTCGCTCCCAGGGCTCGACCAGGGGTTCCACCACGACAGCGCCCGGAGCCACTTCCAACAGCTCCCCCCCTTCCCGCCCTCGCCCCCGCCGCCTCCGTCCTCCTACCCTTTCAGCGGCGAGCTAGTCGCGGCGATGCAGGAGATGATCCGCGCGGAGGTGCGCAAGTACATGTCCGGAGTGGGGCTCCGCGCCGGGTGCGGCCCCGGCGCCGTGGGTGAGGCGTGCATGCCGCAGCTGGTCGAGGGCGTCATGCGCGCCGCCGCCGAGAGCGTCGGCGTCGTGACCCGTCAGTAAACCCTAAAACAAACGGGAGGAAACAAATCAGCCGATGGAAAGCTACGGCAGACGCGCACTAGGACTGTGGCTACTCCCATGTGTTTACGATCTTCTAGCAGGAGTACTTACTTAGTCGCTTTCTGGTTTCTCTTCGCGTTCTACCTGCAGAGTTGGAGTCTGTTTGTTCTTCGGCTGCTCTGAAAGCAGAGCAGCGGTGAAGTCGTGAAGGGGGAAAAAATGAGAAGGGAAATGTTACTACCCAAGGCCACGCAATACGCTAGCACAATCATTTTGGGCACGAAAAATTTTCCCGGATTCCTTTGGGGATTGATCTGTTCCTCGTGTAATTCGCATTGTACATTTCTCTTTGGGTCCTACCTTAATAGTCCTTAAGAGCACATTGCATCAAGCAAATTTAGCACGTATGAACCTCACCTTAGGATCTCTTTGGGTCCTAGATGCCCTCCACACAGTTATCTCCGTAAATTGGTCGCACAAAACCGGTGGGTTTGGGTACCAAGGTACCCGTAACAAACCGTTCGAATCGAGCGCTGTGGCAGTACAAGCAGTAGTGGTAGCACCAGTTATGGACTGGTTTGTAGCCAAGCGACGGCAGGACTAGGAGGGCAACAGGGCTTATTCCCTGCGGGAAATATGCTGCTATTCTCGCTCCCTATTTGGCCACAGGGGTTATTTTTCTCTTTGTCTCTACCTCTATCGAGGTTTTGGCGGAGAACAGTCCTCATTAAAAATCTAAATTTCAATGTCATTAAGGATAATTTTATATATTTATTGTATGATTATGTAGAAATAAATATATTTATTAATATATGATATGGTAAAATAGCAGACCTCTTTTTTGCAGCTTCTAAAAGTTGTTATTTGGTTTTTCTAGTAACTAACTTTTAAACGAAGTATCTTTTAAAATGAAGTCTACAAGTTAATTATAGTACGCAATATAACGACTTAATTTATATTGGTTAAAACCGTATATGAATTTCTATTATTTTATACTCTCTTTCACAAATAACCTAAAAACTATAAGACATAAGTCAAATACAAAAGGAACATGCCTAACACCAGATGAGTTGTATACCTATACTATACTAAATACATTAGGTTTGAGATAAAGGGGGTGTTGGAAATGACGTTGGTTTAAGATTTTTACTATAGCTGGTTTATTTTTTATTATAACTGATTTAATTTATTTGGCATAAAAAATTTAAAAATAGAAAAAATATGTTAACACATCACGAACAATACAAAGAAATACGAGAAAAAAAAGAAAAGGTAAAAAAGTCCAAATATTCTAAAAATCAGAAGTAGAAGTTGACTTTAAATCAAAATAAATAGACCAAAATACATATATTTAGGTATATAGAAGTATCAATATATATATATATATGAATATATATTAAGATTTAACGGGATGGAAAAGATATTTCTGTCCTATCTCTACGTAATCTAGCGAGGACAAAATCCTGCATACCTATTCCCTGGTATGGGAATTCTTCACGGATTACCGGGTGCCAAGGGCATTACCATCCTTATGCAGGACTGGCAGTAGTAGTGACTAGTCTGACAGTTCACAGTTGGCAGTAGTAGTGACTAGTCTGACAGTTCACAACAGCAGGGAGGAAAGCTTGCAGCTAGCTAGCTACTACAATAACTTGCTGTTCCCCTTACATCCTTGTGCAGAACAGTAATGTATGCCTGCGTCTGCAACCGCTCGTAGGCGCGTAATACTCGGTTGCTGCGAGCACGTCTTTTAATTGCCAGCCTGTTTTGCCGAGGACGACCGGTTGTGCGTGCCCACGGAAGAACGCCTGCGAAATTCGCCAAGCTCTGTGCTTGCTTTGTCTCTCTTCTGGGGGCAGCACCGTGCTCGATGAAGTATGGGCCTGATTTTTCACCCACCGACAATTCAGGGCCGTGCTGGCCCTGCTTTGCACCACTGCAAGGCCTAGTAATCTTCGGCCCAGTTCATCCGGAGTGCTACACTCGTGAATCGTCACAGATTGCGTGAGAGGTGGCAGTTTTAACGACACATCACTTTTTAAGTTGTCTCCCCTTAGAACATAGGAATTTCTGTGGGAATTGAAATATCTCAATTGAAGTTATTGCAAAACTGGCAGATTTACTCATGTAATTACACGGTTAGTACTATTATACAATTGTCGTTGTTATACAACTATAATGTCTATAATTAAAATATAATTGTGTTTACTATATAACTCTAATATAGATATATGATTAATCTGCACCGTTATAATCTAGTTCCACCAAAATAAGTGGAGGATAAGCTTCTTTTCTTTCTTGATTAATATGCGAATTTATAGGATTTTTTCTTTTTAGAATTATTGTAAGATTTTCTCGCTCTCAAAACGAATGAGGTGCATCGGATCTTACTAGTTTTTATTTATATATATTTCATGAGTTCCAACTAGGATTAGATAGTTCATAACGCCAAACAGTAATCAATATATATCATTATTAAGGCCGGATTATATTTATACCAAACATCCATCTGCAAGGAAACAACAACGAACACTGATAGACGACAACGTCGACAAGTCACAGCTCACAAGCATGTACCGTATCAAGTTCAGGAACATGCCATGGATGGGGCATTATGCATGGCAGCTGAAGCTAAGCCAGATCGCTCGCCGCCGCCCGGTCAGGCGGCGTCCACGATGTTGCTGCCGCCGACGTCAACGACGAAGCGGTAGCGCACGTCGTTGCGCTCGAGCCTCTCGAGCGCCTGGTTGACGTAATCCATCTTGACTACCTCGATCTGCGAGGTGAGCCCCTTGTCGACGCAGAACTGCAGCACCTCCTCCGTCTCGTCAATGCTGCCGATGAAGCTCCCCGTGATGGTCTTCCTCCCCAGCATCACCATGGGGGTGACGAAGCTCAGCGGCTGCCCGATGACGCCCATCAGGATGTGCTTGCCGTCCATCTTCAGCAGCGCCAGGTACGGCTCCAGAGGGTGGTGCACAGGGATGGTGTCGATGATGTAGTCCAGCGAGTCGGCGGCGGCGGCCATCTGGTCGGCGTCGGAGCTGACCAGGTACGCGTCGGCGCCCAGGTGCTCCAAGGCCTCCTCGCGCTTCTTCCCCGACGAGCTGATCACCGTCACGTGGTGGCCCATGGACTTGGCCACCTTCACGCCCATGTGGCCCACGCCGCCGAGGCCGAGGATGGCGCCGCGCAGGCCAGGGGACATCAGCCCGAAGTGCTTCAGCGGGCTGTACACCGTCACGCCGGCGCACAGCAGCGGCGCCGCCTGCTCCGGCGCCAGCCCTGCTGGGACCTTCACCACGAACCTATACGCAAATGCACCATCAAGTTATTTTTCTCATCATCAACCTTATGAACCCTAATGCCAATTCGATCAACTGACGACACTGACAAGTTGGTCCTACAAACGGGCGCGGTTTGGTAAGGGGCTTGTCAACGACAAGTAATTAATGACTTCACGAGATGACGACGCGGTAAGAACAAAACTCATCATTTTACATGACATGGGGTTATGGGGCAACAGAAAGCGACGCTAGAATTACAGCAACAAACCAAACATTTTTGTAAGAAACATTTTTGCAAGAAAGCGTGACGTGTTAATGATTAAGCAGCGAACCAAAGTCCCCGAATCAGATTGAACATCAAACTTTTCGCTATCTCGGTGAGGTTTGGAAGGTAGGGTGGTTTACCAGCAAACTAAAGCGACAGGTCCAAACAACCAGCGGAGTAGGTGACGATTTTTGGGACTCATGGGTTGGTGAGGATTTGTCACTTCTCACCACGCGCACCACACCTTTCTTTCAGTTTCAGTTTCAGATAGCATCTTCCCATACTTTTCTCTGCGTTTAATTTCTAGAATCCCGTTTTCTCTAGAACATTGACAAGATAGTCTGATAATGATGAGCGCATTCTCTTCTTCTTTTTTTTTTCTTTCGAGATTTCTCGGTACTCACTTCTGGTCGACGACCATGGTGGAGGAGAAGCCGCCCTGCGTCGGCCTGCCGTCGGTGTAGACGTCGTTGTACGACCAGATCCTCTTGTTGCAATACTGCTCGACGTTGGCCTTGCACGGGCGGCACTCGCGGCAGCACCCCACGATCACACCCACGCCGACCACGTCGCCGGCGCGGTACTTGGTCACCTCGGGCCCGACCTCCACCACCTCACCGACTACCTCATGCCTGGAAATTCCCGGTGATCACCAACAAACCAGCCAATGATTATTACAAGATATATTAAACCATTATCGGCTCACTGTAGTGGAGTTGTTGAGATTCTGTAATCTTATCCGAAAAGTCTTGGTGAAGTTGTTTTTACTCATTGTCTTTCAAAAATCAAAATGATTGTAGCTCTCTACCTATCATAAAAGGAGAAGGGGGGAAAAAATGCTGAAAGTGATACACTATCTCGTGTTCCAGAAAATGCGGTGGATGAGAATTGACAATAGCTCACTAAGGAGTGCGATTGTGCTCCTACGCCTTTGGAAACCTGGCAACAGCACTGAAAACGAGGCCATGGTTATGCATCACGTAGTTTTGCATCAATTTGCCAGTGCCAGTTGCTTTCTGTTATTCTTCTCAGATAAACTCTGGTGTTGCAGTTAAGTAGTTTACCTTCAGCTCGCGACACTACTCTTCCATACACTCAACTGCTAAAAGATTTCCATTGGCATGACCATGGTTATGCATGCTTACCCAGGGACCATGGGGTACTTGGAAGCACCGAGTTCGTTCTTGGCCTGGTGGATGTCAGTGTGGCAGATCCCACAGTACAGAACCTTCACCACCACATCTTCAGGGCCTGTCTTCCTGTCGTCGCACCACGGAGAAGAAGAGAGAAAACTATTAGAAGCTTATCCAGTTGTTCCATGGTACATGTTAACATGGCAAAATTGACAGATTTTGTTGGTCACAACTGCTCGATTCAGCCCCAGACAATCCAGCCGTGTGTCTCTGGATAATAGGACGGAACGATTTGTGGAGAGCGCCCCGGAGCCATCCGATCCGAACGCCGCGGTTCATATCGGACGGCTCCTGAGCACTGTTGTAGGCACGGGATTTGGGCCTTACTTGACAGTGACTCATTGGGTATATTTTTTTAGGTCTCGTTCGTTTTTGTTTTTTTTGCTTCTTTCTAGCTTCTGTTTTTTTTTTTCACTATTCAGTATTTTGTCTTTTTCTGAATTTTTTAGATATTTAAGGCTTTTTTGTATTTTCTTTTTTTTCCCGTGTTCCTTTATATTATTCCTAATGGGTTAACATATTTTTTCTATTTTTCTATTTTTTTAAATTAATTATGCCCAAAAAATCAAATCTGCTACAGTAAAAAAAGACAGCTACAGTAAAATTTCAGCTAAAAACCAGAAACCATCGCTAAAACAAACGCCCCTTAAAAAAACAGTATGAGAGGTTCCAGTGGTATATATCAATAAAATATAAGAAATGTAGATTTACGAAGGAAAAAAACACGGAGCATTTCAACGGATGGTATCAGTTACCAGAATTTTTGTCTTTAACTTCTTTTAGTCTATAATATCTACCGGGTAAGCTAAGAGCCATAGTCGCATGCATACATACCTACAAACAACACTGAGCAATAAAGTAGTATCAGTTATCAGAATCAGATTCTTAAAGCGTAGGCGTCAGTACACTTTGCCACAGAACCGTGCATTTCCTGCAGTTCGTTGGATTGGAAAGCAACTTTGCGACCGATCTTTTCGGGTACTCCCTACTTATCATATTTTTCGACAGGATGGTAGTAAACTGCAGATACAATCACACGATACGAAAACTACTGATCTCTTGCATGCTGCAAGAGGAAGAAGAGAGCAGGAACGGATGGAAGGAAGACGAAGAAGAACTGAAGAAGAAGAAGAAGAAGAAGGTGCAGAGTGATCGTTCGTACCTCAGGGTGTATTTGTAGGGGGAGAGGTGGCCGCTGGCGTCTCTCGCGGCCCATCCGACGACCGTCCTCTCCGAAACGAGGCTGCCCATTTTCCTTGGAACCGAGGGATGAAGAGGAGGTAGTGGGAAGGAGACAGCTACAGGAGCAAGGAAGGAAGGAGAATGGATTTGGGAGAGGAAAGCAGAGGAAACAGCGCTCCCTTGATGCCGCTGAATGGATGGGCAATGGCAGCGCTATATAAGGAGAGCAGGCCCAAATTGGCAGTCGCAGGTGGGCCTATACTGCACCAGGATCTTCTGTGGCCAAAGCCTAGAGTTAGAGAAAAAAAATAGAAAACCCTGTGTTGTGTTATAGTACTAACTCCTAAAACACGATTACCAGATTGGGATTTTTCTTTTCTTTTTCTGCGAGTAGGCCACACCGAGATTTGAACATTAGGTTTTGCCAAGAAAGTTGTATAATGGATGCTTCGCCGATCGACCACTAATGGTAGGCAAAACTGACTCCACACATCGATTTGCTGAATTAAGTGGCATTTTGGTTACGTACTCAAAAAAGAATCTAGATACATGGCGTTCACTTGAACATTTTTAACAAGAAATGAATGGTCTTGAATCTTGATGCTTGAACACTTTAGAGCCCCCACAAAACATTACTCCCCCGTCACAAATAAGTGATGTTTGTTGGAAATATATGCAATTTTTTAATTCCAAATTTTATTAAAAGGTAAATACCATAAATAACTAATGATATATAAAACAGTACTAACAACAGACAACTTATTGTACTTCAAAAATATATAGAAACATAATTTAAACAAGTCGATCGGACGAGCGAACGACTTACTATTTAGCTTAATGCAGAATAGGAAGCAACGTAGAACGTAGATGACGCAATGCAGTGAGCGGTCGCGCAGATGTGCGCTACACAAAAATCTTAATTGCCACCCCCGTGCAGGTCTTCACGGTAGCAATGGTTTGGAGATACCGCTCCCCTTCTTCATGGTGCACGCCGGGAAGAAAAGTCGACGAGGCTCAGACGGCGCAACATAACAGCACAAGTTCGTAGGAGGAAGAGAATGGAAGTAGTGAGATTTTTAGCTATATACTCTGAACGTCTCCAGGCATATATATAGACAGACTGATAACTGATATGATTAAAACAATTATTTATCCACTGGTAACTGACATATTTAACCAACTATTTACCTACTAGTAACTGTCTGTCATTAAACCCAATAAAACCCTAAATTCAAACATTTGAATCTCATTCAAACAGAGATAGAGAGAGTGATACACGGTTGAACAAAAAAAATGTGGACTTGGTTTGCCAAGTGGTGCACCACGTCACGACACGGTTGCGACATCACAAGTCACACAATTTTCACGCGAAAATACGAGAATACGTCAAGGCGTGTGATTAGCCAAAACTTTCCTCATGTTATCTCCATTCATAATTCAGTGGTATGGACTTTACCTTATAAATTGGTCCTACACCTTGCTTTAGTAATGTGGTACTAAATATTGTATGCTTTGAAATTAAGAAAATGAGTCTCACTCTATGGGCCTATTTCTAACAATATTTTGGTACCACTCATTTCTATTATAATACATTTATAAAACCTAATAAATTATTATTATTATGAAAATAATGTTTGAGAAAATTATATACATATTATTTTCATGTGAAAAACCTGAATATTTACAAATATATTGATAACTTAAATTTAGAAAGTGTGATAGCACGTATCTGAAAATGCTAACTTTTTTTGTGTTGGGAGGGAGTACTAATAAACATGCCTTTATTGCTAGAATTGCATTTTTCTAACATAGTATTGTTAAGGATGTAATCCTTGGATAACTTAGATGCCCTTTGCATCGATATTTTTACTTGGAATTCTTGTCAGGAAGACACAACATGAGAAGTAAATAATGGCCCTGTTCTTTACGGCTTCTAAAAGCCGCTTTTGACTTTTACTATAGTAACTAACTTTTAAACGGAGTATTTTTTTAGATAGGGTCTACAAGTTAATTGTAGTACACGTTAAAAAACTAATATCTGTACCATAAAAAATCGTAAGCGGGTATATCTCTTTCCGCAATCTCTGTCGCAAACAGCCAAAAAGCCATCAGCCGCAGTAAAAAAGAACATGCCTAATATATCTTTTGCACCCTGTGATTGAGAGGCTCAAAGCAATGCTATACATGGAGGCATGACGAAACCAAGTAGTTGAGTTTCTTAGCCACTTTTCAAGAATGCAAAATTCAGCTCAGGTCACATTGGTGGAAGATCCGTGTGTTGGGGAAAGCGAAGGTTGGTGACAAGGAAGCACGACGGGGAAGAAAGAGTGTTCATGGGAAAGTGAGGTGGCACGGGGAAGTGGATTTGCCGGGAGGAAGAAAAGCAGTCGAAAAGGATGTGGGGGTTGGTGGTGGTTGCACGGTAGGTAGGTGGGGTCTGGTAGGATGTCTCTCGGCGTCACGATTACGGCACCGAAACCACTCTTAAAACAATTAAAAACTAAAACAAACATTCTATTTTTAAATAATTCTTGTACTTTTTTGCTATCATTTTATTCGGAGATAAGACAAAGGATTGCAGGCGCATTACTTAATTCACTCATCTCGCTCCTATCACACGCACGTATCTCTCTCACTTTTTTTACACTGCTCGCTCTCTTGTAAAAACCATTTATTTCAGCAACTATTATTCATTTTCAGCCAAAAGCTAAAAGACACAACTAAAAACCATCAGTAAAGCTAATACGAACACCCCTTAGAATAGTAGCGGTTAGAAATATAAGCGGTTACAAGTAGGAGCAGCTTTTGCCTAAGCTGATCTGGTAAATATCTAAATTACCCTAAAGCAAATGATGACTTATTTGCTGCTAAAATTATACTAGTAAATCTTACCAACAATCATCACATCACATGATTACAAAACCAATCAATTTTATTATTACACTAGTAATTAGTTTATATTAGAAAAAAGAAAATAGCATAAAACTAGATTTATACGGGCTAAAATGCAGTGCTCCTCGTGGGAAAATAAATAGGATTTTTGAAATTATATTCAAGACATTGCAGGAAGTTGCATTTTTTTTTGATTTCATGACGGTGGGGGAGGAGGACGCTTAGGTCGTGACGGGGCTTTTGGTTTTTGGTTGGGCCAAGTTGATAAATATTTGAAATACCTCTTGCCTATCTCTCTCTTCTGTCACTCCCTCCCTTGATTTTCTCACTCCTCTATCTCCTCGACAACTAGCGTCAAGCGGCGGCACATCGGTGATGGGGGAGTCCTCCGTAGCCATCCACGAGGCCTTTCACCTCCTCCTCACCCTTATGTCCAAGCCCCATTCCTACGTAAGTAAGCCCTCCTCTTGCTCCTTAAATCTCCTATGCTAATCCCCAATTCCTCCAAACCCTAGCCCGCTAATATCCTCTTCCTCTTCACCGACGACTCAACGGAACTCCTGTCCAGTTCCTTGGTCTCTATGTCGCCGTTGATATGTTCGATCCAGCTGAAGCCGCTTCTGGCAGGCGTTTGATTCGGCTTTCGAAGCCGTTTTCAAATGGCCCATAACATTCACCAACTAAATTGGACGTTGGCACAAGAAACTCGAGAATAATAAAGAAAATAAATTTTGAGTTGAACATAGGGATCGGATCTCCCAAGTTGGCTAAACATGCTAGAAATCCACGGCAAGTTGGGCACTTGAAATTTTCAGTTCCAGGTCTTGGTTGGAACGCAAAATTGTACTTGGGTTTTGCTCAGTTTGATGCTGCGGGCGAGGTAAAAATTCAATTTCTTTTCGGTTTGACCTGTATGCAATGAAAAAGATATATTATTTTCCAGTTACCTAGAAATCCGTAGAGGGAAACATCAGCATCGAATTCATGTTTGCGACGGTGATCTGCCATAACAATCAGCAGGGCATCGGCGAATCGACACGAGCAGGTCAACTAGAGAGATCATGCGTGCATTGCCCTTGCACGTTGCGACCACACCGAAAATACAAGTAAGCATTTGTACCGGAAACTGATAGCTACTCGTGTACTAACCAATTGTCTATGCTTTGGCTATTGTTAACTCTGTTCCGGTGAGATGTCAATCGCAAGTTGAAACAAAACCAACACATCTTTTCTCGCTGCAAGTTTCAGGAATCATTATCTTCTGGTGCACACATATCCTCTTGGCAACTGTCCAGGTAATAAGACATACTCCATGTCACTGAATAAGACATACTTGCACTATTTACCATCGAATAAGGCTACATTCTCTCTCTACGCCACCGGGTTTCTTTTTTTTTTTTCCCTCTATGCCATCACCGTTCATCTCCTGCCCTTAGGGGCCGCTCAGCGTCAGCTTTTCTCAACGTTCGGCGTCCGGCTTCGACTTTTTTTTACTGTGTATTATTTTGTTTTTTTCCTGTTTTTCTTTTTTGGTTTTTTTGTGTTTTGTTTTTTTCGTATTCCTTTACATTGTCTGTGATGAGCTAACATATTTTTCTATTTTTAAATTTTTTAAAATTTAATTATACTAAATAAGTCAACTCAGGTACAGTAAAAAATCAGCCGACTACAATAAAAAAGTCATAAACCATCGCTATTCTGAATGCTACCTTAGACTGTTGCATTTTGTAACAGCCCAAAAAACCTACTGACTGAAAATGTGTAAAGTTTATAAGCTTTTGATTTGCATCTTGCTTGTAATTGAATTTCCTTGGATTGTTATTCATTATGATTGAGGTTGCTAAGAAATAGGAATTTGGGAAAATCAAATTGAGTAGAAAAGAAGCAAATGAAATCATGAGTTTAAATTCAATAAAACAAAAACGTGGTTGAAGATACTTGTAATAACCAACCCATTGCATCGTTGCTGAGAAAAACGTTAAAAGCTTAGGTCACAGGACTATAGTAGAGCTTTTGCTAGGCTAGTAAACAACGGGCCGGTCCGTGCCGGAAGTGTAGCTAGGGCCAGAACGTGTCTTGATGGGCCGACCGAGATGGCCCTGTTCCTGTTCATCTCTGAGTGGAGACAAGCATCCTGGGCTTTTGGAATATGAATAACTGTATGTTATTAGGTCTGTGTTTTGTTCCAAAATTGTCTGGTCTGAGGTGTGTCTAATTGGTTGTTTCGAAAGCCAAAAGTGTTTAAAACGTGTTGATTTTTTAACCTGTTTTTCCTTTTTTTTCTTTGCATATAATGGTTTTTTCTTTTTTTATTAATTTTTCTTTAATCGAATCCATTAAAAAAAAGACAATATCCGTTATAATATCATTTCAACCAAAAGCATCATAAAAACCGAATTGAATTAGGCGTAAGACTTGACTGGCTTTTCTCACGCACTATTTGGAGTTGTGACTTGTGATAGATCATGATAATCTTAGTTAGTAAAAACGCTTTCAGATATTTTTTTTTCTAAACCACGTTGCAAACGGAAATGCTACTGCTATGTGTTACATAACCGCTTTCAGAGTAGTTAGCTAAGGAAATAGGAAATCTAATTTACCAAACGGCGCGCTAGTTTGGGAAATACGCAGATAAAAATAGCAACCGCAGACTTGTCACGGTCCTCAGATGGCAACTTGAGCACATATCGGTTTGATCCACCCTAGGGCAAACATTTGACTTGTAAGGTCTTCAAAATTAAATTATCAACGACTACAAAAGTCATGTGTAAAATTATTTTCACATATGAATCTACGCCAACAACCTCACCTCTCCGTCACTAAAAACACAAGTGCCTACCCATCGGTCCTGTCCTCTAGAACACCGCAGTTTCAAGCGAGAAAACGACATGTGAGAGAGAAAAAATGACAAGGAAACAAAGCATGCACCATAATCGATCTAACGTGTCTTAAGACGTGTGCACCAAACCAAACTCATCGTACCTAGCGACTACCTTGGAAGCTACTCAATCTTGATCTAGATTCGATTTAAACTCAATTCAAGCTTCTAAACGAGTCGAGCTTAGATTTAACCTCAAACTTGCGAGCCTGGATAAGCCAAGCTTGAATGGTTCATTTGGGCTCGCTACTTTTATAGCTCACCCTTAATTTCGGCTTTCGGTACCCCTCCAAATCCCCCTCGGTCCAAATTGAAAATCAGTCCACCCTAGTGGCCCAACCAACCAAGTCTCTCTCAACCTTATATTTTCATTCCACGCAATCCATTCCCCGATCCCCTTCCCTACCCTAACCCCGCCTAACACTGACACCATGTCACCTACCCTGTCATCTCTCGAATCTCCTCCCGGCTCCCAGCCTTCCACTCTATCGGTCGCCAAGCAATAAATCATGGCGGACCCTGAGCCGATCCCTCCTTCTCTGCTTCCAAGGTCAAAGCGACAATGAATGGCGGACACGCAGGACACGGTGGCGCACCGAGCATTTGAAGCCGACCCCTCCTCCTCCTTTGCAAGCACCGAAGGCCCGACGCCCCTCTCTTTCTCGCGTCGGCGCCTTGCTCCTCCCACGCCAAGCATTGACACCCCTCTCCTATGTTGTGAACCGCCAACGGGATATAAAGCATATCTGATGTCCCTTTGCTATCACAACTTCCAAGTAGGTACAGGATGATGTTTCGATAGTACAGTTTGATGTGTTTATGTTAAATCTAGATTTTTGTTTGAAGAAAGTGTTTATGATGTGAACTTGTGACGAGTTTTTCTGTTTTCGTTTGTTAAAAATTGATGCATATGAAAGGCTTAAAAGCTGCACATTTTAATACTTAACGAGCTTACGTGAGCCGAGTTCTAGCCCACGCGTTCAAGCTCAAAAGCAATGCTCGAACATGTACCGAGCTCGAGCCTCTTTACGGGCCTACCTAGGGGCTATGGCTAATTAGACGAAGCTCGTGCAGACTCCAAGATTAGTACTACAGTACGATAGCACTAGTAGATAGTAGTAGAGTACAAGTTGAACACTACTACCAATGCGGTGATGCCGGAGAGGGGCGAAATTTCACCGCAGAATACAAAGGCCAATGTCGTTCTCGCCACTCGCCAAGGTGTGTACGCCAAGGGGTCATCCCTGACCTGTCCGGCTAACACATCATGCATACGCTGTCATCTGACGAGCATGAGCAGCACTAGCTTCGCAGTTCAGTTCGGCATTGAGCTCCATTTGTCCTGCTTAAAGTTAGAGATTCCTTTTTTCTCCCTCCAGCTAGCCGGCGTTTTCAGTTCAAATCCTGATAGTCGCCCAAAACTTTTTTTTTCTCTGAAGCTAGATGGATGTTGAAGACGATCTAGCTCTGGCATCGATGCCACAAATTATTTCCCAACAAACGTCTTCTGAGTAGAGAAGGAAACATCATGAATGAGATAAATCCACAAAAGTGTCCCTCGATCGATGCATTCTTTCGAATCAGATCAATCCAAATATCATTCAGCGTCTCAAGTTAGGAGTTATCAAGTTAGATTCAGAGATAGGTGTGAAGTGCGGTCACTTCCCTAACTAAAAATACTTTTAGCTACGAGAACTCATGTACACGGGCACGTTAAGGACTCAAGGTACTGGCCGGGAACAGGCAGACAGGCTGGTACCCTTCTTTTCAGGCTTAAAAACTGTTTTTCTATAATAACTTACTTTTAAACAAAATATTTTTTAAAAATAGAATATACAAATTGATTGTAGTACACATGCAACGAGTGGCTTCATTTATATCGGCTAAAATTACACATGAGTCTATATCTCTCTATACTCTCTTTCTCACACGCACGAACAGCCAAAATCCATAAACTACAGATAAAAACTATAAACTACAGTCAAAATCCATAAACTACAGACAAAAACTATAAACCGCAGTCTAAAAGAATATGCCAGAATATGCCATTGTCATGTGATTTGTTTGTAGTTTTGTACGACTGGTAAGAGTAGCCTGATGAAATGTCTCCTCCTATCGAGCTGGTCCATCTACGATCTGAAAAAGGTACACCCAAACACCGGGAAAAGAACATGGGTTACATACGACGGGGAGATTTCCATGGATCGGAATTTGGAAAAGGCTGAAAGGGAAAGAAGAAACGGTGTGCGCGAGTCACATCTCTCATGGGACGAAGCAATCGTCTGGTTAGCACCACGCCGTGTTGACGGAGTGTTGTTTTAGCCATAACTTTTAGTTTTTGATTAAAATTTTACTGTAATTGATTTTTTTACTATAGTTGATTTAGCTTTTTGAACATAATTAATTTTACAAAAATATAAAAATAGAAAAAATATGTTAACCCATTAAGGATAATACAAAGGAACATGATAAAAAAAATACAAAAAAGTTTAAAATATCTAAAAAAATTCAGAAAAAATAAAATACTGAATAGTGAAAAAAACATAAGCTAGAAGTTAAAACCGAAAAAATCGAAACGAGCACCACGGGATGAGATGATCTGTTTTTGCGTGGCTGGCGATGCACTCAACTTGTAATTACCCCCCGATTAGGCTTCAGGCAACAATAAACTACTACTTATCTAACCATTTAAAAACCCATGCATTTTCCTGCTCTGTAACTGTGGTCCATACGTTTCTGCAATGGCAGTCAATGCAGTACTCACGTGGGAGGAGAGGTGCGACGAATTCCAACACAAAACCACACATTATTTTCCAGACTCGGAGAGTTGACATTTGTATGGCCACAGTGACATGCAGCCAACAACGGAAACGTAACATGGAGGATTAAACGAAATTTTGTACTACTACGAAAAGGAGAGCTAGCCCCTAGTAATTATTTCTTCTTAACCACCATGCCTTAATACTTAAGAAAACTGTAATTGCTAACACATTGTTTAGCCGCCTGATAAGCCTTGCTTTTACGCGGAGTTGAGTTAATCAATTGAAACCTTATCTGCCTGTGCGCCACAGGCTCGCGCCAACACCTCGTCCACGAACGCCTGCACGTGGCGGTCCGACGACCCGCCGGGCGCCACGGCGGTCCGCGCAGCCGCGCTCCACGCCCTGGCGTTGGCGAGCATGGCGTCGGCCTCCGGCCCGGCCAAGGCGGCGTCCACGGCGTCGCGCACGGCGTCCCGTCGCAGCGGCGGGCGGATGCGCACGCCCATCTTGAACTCCTCGACCAGGTACTTGGCGTCCGTGCACTGGTCGCCCCACTGCGGGAAGGCCACCACGGGCACGCCGGCGGCGAGCGTCTCGAGCGTGGAGTTCCACCCGCAGTGCGTGAGGAAACACGCGGTGGACGGGTGCGCGAGCACGCGGTCCTGCGGGCTCCACGGTACCACCATGCCACGGCCGGCGACGGCGTCCAGGTACCCCTCCGGAAGCAGCGCGCTGCTGTCCGCCCGCACGACCCACAGGAATGGCCGGCCGGTGGACGCGAGCCCGCGCGCCATCTCGGCCACCTCCTCGGCGGACAGCACCACGACGCTCCCGAGCGACGCGTACACGACGGAGCGCGGCGCCTGCGAGTCCAGCCACCTCACGCAGTCGTCCGCCGCCTTGATCATGTCGCCGCGCACCGCGGCGTCCGGCTCCTGCCCCTCGATCTCGACGAGCGGACCCACGGGTATAAGCGGCGGCGGCGGGGGCGTGACCCCCGGGAGCGCGGCGACCACGTCGCGCTCGAGCTCGGAGAAGGAGTTGACGAACACCCACGACGCCTTGTCGATGGTGCGGAGCTGTTTCAGTATCGGCTCGGTGAGCATCTTGTACGGGGTGGACGGAAGCAGGAACGACGGGACGTCGGCGACGGACATCGCTGGGAGCCCCGGGAGCGTGACCCGCGCGTCGACGTCGTCCTCGGGCGGGAACCGCACGAGCCCGTGCACGTAGTGGTAGTAGAGCGAGAATACCGCGCACGACTGCACCCACAGCAACGCCGAAGGGATGCCGGCGTCGGCGGTGACGTCGATCGCCCACGGGATAAACGGGTTCCCGACGACGCACGCCACCGGCCTCCCCGCCTCCTCCTGGCGCCTAAGCAACTCCGCGAACGCCGACGGCCCGGTCGTCTCGAGGTGCCTCATCAGGTCGTCGAGCTCCGTCCCGTCGAAATGGTCCTCCAAGAACTCGAACCTGATCCGGCCGCGGCCGAAGGGCACGCCGTCGCCGCCAGCTGCCACCCCCGAGGAGGCAGTGAGCTTCGCTCCGACGGCGGAGGTGGAGGAGACGGTGACGATGAGTCCCTTGGCCGCGATGCGCTTGGCGAGTCGGAGCATGGGATTAACGTGGCCCTGGCCGGGGAAGCCGATGAGGAGGACGTGGGGCGGGGTCGCGTTCGCCGTCTCCGCCGCGGTGGTCGTGGCCGCCGACTCCTCGCCCATGACCGCGAACTTGCAAGGAGCTTTCTTTTTTCTGAGCTGGCTAAAGTGCACTGGTGCAACCGTGCAAGCACTCGGACAATAACTCCAGCTAGGTCTTGCAGACATGGAGTCTAGCGACCAAATTTATACGAAATAATTTTGGCGATGAGATGCATGACGTCTGACGTGCCGTAATGCACAAATATTGTTGGTCGTCTCGCGAAGCAGGAGGCGCGAGTCAAGTTCCCCTCTCCATAGTTTTTTCCCGTAATTACAAAATGCTAAAGGCACGAGTATATAATACAGCGAGCTACGAACCAAGCTAATTTAGTGGGAAGACAGCTTATTGTTACATGATAAATTATGGTGTAATGGTTATGTCAAGTTGTATCTGTTAAATGTATAGTTATAAATGGCGGAGCTTCATATAAAATTAAGAGGGGACCAAGCTGGAGGTTTGTGTATTAGTCCTTTGTTAGGAAAGGCAAATATGTGTCCATGTATTTTAGGGCCATTCATGTTGTCTTTTGGTTTTGACTTATAAATAGTAAAAACTTATAGAGAAGTTTATAAAGAGGGGCACTTATATGCAATTTTGGCTGATATGGATGAAGTTGTTGCAGTGTGTATTACAATCGACTAGTAGACACTGTCTTGAAAAGACACTTCATTTGAAAGCTAGGTATTTGTAGAAAAGCTATTTACTATAGAAAAGTAACTTTTAGAAGTCAATACGAACAGAGCCTAAAACATCTGGCATCATCAAGGATTTTTCATGGAAAAGAGTGTATAGTTGTACAATAATTTTTGGAGATTACTAATGAGTACTCGGGTACTTTCTCACCTTGAGAGTAC
Source organism: Melocanna baccifera (assembly GCA_036346265.1). Lineage (NCBI taxonomy): Eukaryota > Viridiplantae > Streptophyta > Magnoliopsida > Poales > Poaceae > Melocanna > Melocanna baccifera. The sequence goes on along the minus strand of CM070679.1, from coordinate 32,916,514 downwards.
TCGGTTTTTGATCCATCCAATTTTGCCTCACGATTCATGCTCCATGTGGCTCCGATAACTGGTGACGCTCCGCTGAGTTTAGGATTAGGGCTCACTTGGGGTTAGGGTTGTTAGTGATATGTCACAGAAGTAATCATAGAGATGATTGTATTACTTCTATATTTATGATCTTTTGAATAATATGTTATTTTATCTTTTGAATAAATATCTTTCATATTAATCAACAAGAATATGACTTATTCGTAGAACTATATATTCATATGTTAATGCTATTCTAAATTATCACTGATCTTATATCATTATACGGAATAATTATGATTTATAGACCAACATATATATATTGATTGATGATCATATTTCACGAATCATAAATATAGGGATATCAAATCAATAATGTTGACATATGTTAGAGAATATGGTATTGGATTGACATACAATAAGACAGTGCAAAAATTGTTATATTCTTATGTGTAATCAGCTGGTCTCATATATAGTATATGTAAGATCTTTAGACCTGAGATCGTCATAGTTTTTTTACATACATAATAGTTTAATTATGGGTTACTAGACACTACTCCGTAATTGGATGATCATAAAGTTAGATTGCAGGTTTACTATAAAACATATAGAGGAATGTGAACAATCAAGATAAAATTTGCCTCTCGCATATAACAGAAGAGATATCTCTGAGCCTCTTGATGTAATTGGATTAAGAAAATATATATCCATGCTGAATATGGTTGGAGAGTCAATCACAAACTAAATAATCCACTACAAGTTCAAGTGAAGAATCGAGCTATCAGAGAATGGCATGCTTCTCGTCTTGAGTTCAATCTGGTATCATGAGTCAAAGGGATCGATAAGTAAGCACTATATAGGTTCGTCTGATATGATCTTTATGTAGAGACGAAAACAGATCAAATACGAATTAAATAGTCTTAAATACGAATATGAATCCATAATTTTGAAAAAATATGCATCATATTTTTAAAACAAATACGAATACGAATTTGAACATTTTCAAATATGAATCAAATGTTATAACGAATATGAATTTGAATCGAATATGTACTTAATTCGATCAAATGCTAATATCCTAAAACTTTTATAACAAATCTCAGCAGAACAAATTTATGTAATATAACTATACATCTATATGAGCTAGCAGTGTAGCACATAGAGTTAAAAATTATACAATGTAATTTTTATTTCTTACTTGAGAATCTTGGTTCATCAGAAAATCACGTCTTACAATCATCCCTAGGGAGGTCACCAAGAATGCAAACGAATCGAATTCGAATAAAATAATCTTGAACACGAATGCAAGCATTCTTGAATACGAATATGAATATGAATATTCTTAAATACGGATACGAACATTCTTGAATACAGATTTTGCTTACCACATTCGCGTTTTCTCGGATACGAATATCGGATAAAACATATTATCCTTTACCATTTTTCATCCCTATCTTTATGCATATTTGGGAGTCGTTATGTCCTGCTAGGGATTGCTACCGACTTATGGACCATAAATGAGTTTTTGGGGTATGACCGAATATACATGAACCTATATGGTCACACACTTAATGGGATGGAATGATAAGGGTATGTATGATAGGCTCCAAGTGGGATACGATTTTTACTCATATTGGATAAGGATTTGGTTGAAGGCTCTTTGAGTGAGATATAATATCTACTCGTATTGGATAAAGATCTGGTCAGAGGCTCTTCGAGTTGGATACGATCTCTAATCCTATTGGATAAGAATCTGATTAGATGCTATATATTAATAGAAGCATAAGGGTTGAGGAAGGGACCCCGAGACACACCCATCGAAACTCTAGCTGCCACCTCTCAGAACTCTTGCCTTACACGCTGGTGCTAGCATACTGAAGCACGGCGTTCTATCTCTGAACATGTGGACTTCGGTAGAGCCGCTGCTACGACTGCTGCGCTAACCGGGACAATCGTGAGGAGGAGATAGTTGACTCGTAAAGATGGACTACTGCTCGTAGACGATCGATAACTTCCACTACACTGACATGTGCTACGTTAAACCGGCTATTTTAACTCTACTTTCTCTACACTGTGAGTCTATTAGTAACGATCTATGATCTTTTACTTGCATAGCTTCTGGTTTACATAGTAGAAAATTTTAATCTGCGCTAGTGTAGTCTATTCTTATTCCAACATGGGTAGGGCTCACCGGAGCCTTGGGTATAGAGGGAGACCAGAGGAGGCGGCCGATCGGTGGTGGCAGTGCCACCAACGCCACAAGTTAGAGGAGTGTGGTGGGCAATGGAGATTAGTGGGGGTGACGAGAAGCGAGAGGTTAGGAGGCAACAAGAGGAGGTGGCTGGGCCTCTCGCCAAAGAGGAGGAAGAGGGGCGGTTTGCTGGAGAGAAGAAAGAAGGGCGAAAGGAGGGAGGCAGGAGTGGCGGTGGCTTGCCGGCTAGCAGCGCCGACGAGGGGGACACTGATGATGGCTAGGGACCTAGGGTGGGTGGTGGCTTTTGGGGAAAGAGAGGGAGGGGGAATATATATGGTTTTGAGGAGGTATAAGATACTTTGAATCTAGATGCAATTGCTCAAAATTCGAATACCCCTCTAACAAAACAACACTCAGGTACCCTTAGACACCTCCGTAATTTTTTTTTGAGGTGATACAATAAATTTGGAAGATTGCAAACTAGATAGCGGATATGTAATGCGACATAGGTTGATCATTTGCCTGATTTTCATGTGCTTCAGCTAGCTACCTATATATACCTAGCTACTTCCCCTAAAATGCAAGAATTATATACGCATGTGGTGCATCATGGCCAGCCAGAATAAATGTTGAGAGCGCAATAAGCCAATATGATCGCTCCGTTCGGTTTCTAGAATCTGGAGTCCGGTCAGGCTGGATCAGTAGTAGTTAAATTGGTATTGGAATTCATCTCAAAAAAGAAAGAAAAAACGCTATTGGAGTTGGAAGCCTTTGCTGGAGAAGCGCTAGCTGATGCATGAGACAAGACCGCTTGCCTTGTTGCGTACACAAAATCACCATCAAATGTTAGAGACGTCACAGGTGGTGGTGTTCTAACTAGTTTATAACTTAAATTTATGATTGTAACTTTTCTTTTATGATTAAAATTGTATTATAGCAATGATTAATTTTTTTAAGAAAAAAATAAAAAATAGAAAAAAAACCGATATATCATTACGGATAATACAAAGAAATTAGAGAAAAAACAAAAAAATCAAAAAAAATAAATTAAAATTAAAAATCAATGCGTTTTAAGTGATTTTTTTTGAAAGTGCGTTATAAGTAACTTCTGATTTAAATAAGCTAAAAGTAAAAAAAAAATGAAACCATTTAGGGTGGGACGGACAGTCACTAATAATTTTTTTATTTTCTTTCTGAAGCTAAGTTAACGTCGGTATTCGTTTGGCCTGATTTACAACGCAATATGCTACATTGGCACCCTGATAACAACACCAAAAGATTTCATCTTATCCTCGAACCCAGATTTCATCTTATCCTCGAACCTTCTTCCTAAAATCTGTCTCCGCCGTTGAAACGTACGTACGCCAAAGCGCCATCTTCTCGGAGACGCGAGCGCTAGGCTTTGCGGCCGACGATAGGGCCATGCCGGCCCGCGCGTGCAGGTGCCGCCGCGCGCGCGCCCTGGGTCCCATCTCGTGGTGAGGCCAGCACTGACGTACGCATTCCACGGTTTGGCCGCTAGCCGAGAGATCCCTTTGCCCCGTTCAACTCCTCCTCGGTTCTCGCCTCACCCCGCCGTGGCGGCCTGGCCCTTCCTTCCTCCTCGTCTCGTTTCCACGCGTCGCGACAGGCATGTTGTCCGTTTCGGCAGCGACGATGGCTACAACTTAAGTTTCTTGTTCCTAGGGTACATTATTATATGTTGTGCTTAGTCTTACGTATCGCTGGATCAGTTCGTCAATGGCGACCTTCTGGCTTCTGGATCTCAGTAGGATATTCGGCTGGATCGCGACGGCGGCGTTGTCTGCTTGCGATATACATATATTGCTCTGTCTAGGTAGAGCAGAAAAAAAATAGGGTTTTGATAAATATCATTACGATGTTTTTTTTTAAATTTATTATCTAAATCTTTCACCTTTGAATATATATGAATAAGGTTCGTGCGCCGTCATCTTCACCTTCTTCTCCAACGACCGCTTCTTCCTCCTCTCCAGTGATCCGAGGGGACAATCCCCTTGTTATATAGTAAAGAGACATGATAAGAGCTATTGAATCTTAATCTAAATATTATAAATTTATATAATTATTTAAAAGAGAATATTCAGGTGTTTACTAGACTTTGCACTAGCACAGCTTGCTTATTCCTAACCAGACAATTAGTAAGGGAGGTACTCCAATTGAATTGGGTGCCCGTTGTATTTCGACTAGTAGGCTGGGCCATTTTTTACTGCCAGGGCCCCTAAACTCGGGCTTTATTGGGTAGCTAGGTTCAGATTGGGACCAAAAGTTGCCTAGGTGTGGTATTTTCTGGCGCCTCTGTAGATATCCCACACTGTGATGCCCTTAGATAGCATACACAGATAGTTTGTACTTGTTGAATGTAAGGGCGCTCATTTTATCGATAGTTTTTAATTTTTGGTTAAAATTTTACTGTAGCTGATTTGTTTTTACTGTAGCTAATTTGACTTTTTGGGCATAATTAATTTAAAAAAAATGTAAAAATAGAAAAAACATGTTAACCCATTAGAGACAATACAAAGGAACACGAGAAAAAAAAGGAAATACAAAAAAACCTAAAATATCTAAAAAAATTTAGAAAAAGACGAAATACTAAATAGTGAAAAAAAACAAAAGCTAGAAACAGAAGCCGAAAAAAAACCGAAACGAGCGGAGCCGAGCTTGTAAGTTTTACCGTCTGATAAAGTATCAATGGTATAATGAGGGCTTTTTAAAAAAAAAAGGAATCAACTTCTAATTAATCCTATCAATGGTTGAATTTGTTGATCTAGTAGTCCGCAGTCTACACCAGAGTGTACACCGTTTGTGGTCGAAAATTATGAGCTCCATATTCATTTACGGACTACAGTATTCCATGGTCAACATAATTGCCTTATCCTTGCATGCATATGGATTGCCCACTTGGCGAGGAATGCTGGAACTCACTCATCAAGCTTATAATTCAATGGGACTCCACGGGCCATCTTCATCAAAGGTTTTTGGAGTAAAAGGTCCTGTCTCTATCACTCCCGTGTGTTGCCTATCACTCCCGTTTGCAATGTGATGGACACCACATCATCATCCGTGCATATCACTTCATTAATTAATTGGACCATATTTCCTGAAAGTGTAAAAATGATAGGAGTTCTTCAAAAAATGATGTTCAACGGTAGAACAATCGCGGCCCGCTTGAAAAGACATTTTGCTCGGGTTAGCCATCAATCAAAAACAAAATATAAAGACGCAATAGAATTATGGGTGTGATACTTACGATCGAAAGCTTTCTATGGTATGTTTTCCCCTATTGTTAGATCTAACTTAGATAGATTTCAGCCGTTCGATTTGGCACAACATTAATAGAGAAGCTCATTTTTGCTTAATCTCCGGCTGCCGCTACTCGCTAGAGCTCTAGCTTACCAGAGATGAGGATACCATGGCAGATGGTCTCTCTCGAGCACGAACAATGGCAACCTTAGACCAATAGCTGGCATTGGAAGTCGGGATACCAATGCTGGGGAATATGACGCTGATGGTCATTGTTTGCTTCCAAGGAGGAGGCGCTGAGAGGGAGAGGGCGATCTCCCGGCCACCGCCGGCTCATCGGAGCCATAGCTTACTACAGGAGCGGGAGGGACAGAGAAGGAGGAACCCAGTCGGTTGCAATAAATTTACAAAAAGAGATGCATGTAGAGAGAGCAAGAGAGAGGGGGGAAGCAGGTGGAGTATGGTTGCGACAATGGCGAGCTACCAGAGGGAGAGAAGTGCTAGGATGTAAGAATAGGGATTCGGAGGCATAGACTTGCGGGTGAATGGATGTGGATGAAACAATTAATTTGCTCCAATGTAACAAAAAAATTCAGAAGCACAACAATTAGTTCATAAGCTTACAGCAAAAACATTTGATTCGATTGTAACAAACACAAAATTAGTATACAAAAATATGCAATAAATTTGAACTATTAAAGCAACAAATACAAGAATATATTGCAACAAAAGTTAAATCTTGTTTAAACAACAAGCAAAACATCGAAACTTCTACAATATTTGATGTCTTGTGTTGCAATATTCCAAAATAACTACTGCAACAACTTGATTTACCCAGTGTTAACATTTGAGATAAGCATGAAGGACGATGGAGATGAGCCACTTCATTCACTAGCAGGCTTAGATCTAACAGAGTTATGCTAGCACTGCTCATCTTAACTTCTCTAGCCTCAGTCTCACCAAATTCGACGAGATTCAATCCTAGTGGTGACAGATCTGACCGTGGTGGCGATAGATTCCATGAGTTTTGGCCTTTCTACGGAAAGAGCATCTTTACGTGAGCTCCATGGCGCATAATTGTCCTTGAGTGCAAACTGCATGAAGAGAGGGAGGCTAGCGGTGGGAGTGGGAGCACCAAGCTTTTGATAGCTGATGAGACATGGTAGCTAGGATTATGGCAGCTAAAGAGAACTATCAGTGAAAGAGAATAAAGATGATATTTATACGATGGTGGCTATCTTTTTTTTTTAAACTTACGCATAATTAATAGCTTTTAGCTGAGAATGCTCATCCTTGGCTAAACAGGGGGGGGGTCTTTCTAACGTACGCTTGATCAAGTATGCCTTGGATCGCCCGCCGTCACATCGTCAGATCACTGCAAGGGATCAATCGGTATATATACAGTAGTGCTACGCAGCTAGGAATTAATTAGCGTATATTCCTCGGCACGCATGGGTCAGGTCCATGGATACATCGCAGCTGTGGTACGGCACAAATTAGTAAAATCCTAGGCTAACTTTGCTTTCACTCTCAGTTTTTTTTTCTTATCTACGAATGAATCATAACTAATTTAAAATTGGTATGTTTTTTAATATAAGATCTAAAGGTAAATTATAGTACATATTATGCTAATTTTATCTATAACAGTTAAAATCGTATGCGAATATTTTTTTTATAATCTCTTCTACGAACAACTAGAATTCATAAATTATAAGTCAAAAAGTATAAACTATAGTAAAAAAAATTCACTACTAATTTATACACAAGCTATTGGCCTGATCTTCACAGCTCGTCTCCCAAAAACCCAAATCAATGCTCTTGGTTCATGAAACAAAAGCAGCAGCAGTAGAAGGTTCTGTGCGGCTGTCCCTGTCCTCAACGTTGTGTCACTGAACAGTGGTAGCAATAGTTGACTGAAGGCTCTTTAATTGTCTGTCAACCTCAATCACATATGTATACAGCAGTAGAAGCACTGCTCTCCACGCGAAGAACGCAGCAGCAACTTCCCTTCTCTTGATTCAGGATCAAAAGCAGCGCAGCAGTTGCACAGCGGCAGAATAGCAATCAATCGATCTCCAGTAGCATGGATAGCGTCCTTCTCTATATAATTCACGGTAGCTGAGTTTAGGCAGCGATCAGAACGGAGTTTTTTTACTGTTTAGCGATTAAAACACTGTAGCAGCGACGGAAACACTGTAGCACTTTTGTTACGTAGTGGAATTTTTTTTATTTTTTTTGATTTTTTTGTGTTCCGTTTTTTTTCTCATATTCCTTTGCATTGTCCGCACTAGACTAGCGAGCCGTTTTTTATTTTTACATTTTTTTAAATTTAATTATACCTAACATACGACTCAGCTACAGTAAAAAATCAGCCAGCTACAGTGTTGTTTCAGCAAAAGCCAAAAGCCATCGCTATTCCAATCACCCCCTTAGTTATAGAGGCACAAACCACAACCTCAATAAGTAGACTCTTCATCCATGTAACACCTTGGTTCATAATAGTTTATATATATGTGTATATGAGAATGTAGATTAGTCCTACATTGCTAGCTTAATATGAGAAATACTAACATATAAACCCATAGCTACCATTGGTAATAACCCCCGGTTAACCGTTTTACGTGAAGCGAGAACGAAAGCGCAAACAGGTTGTTACGTGTGCATGACTTATCTATAACAGGGTTAGGTCTAAGCCGGTTTGGATTCTAGGGCGTTACAAATGGTATCAGGGCCAATCATCGCGATTCCACGAGTACGTACGGGTCAGGGGCGTGGGCATATAACACATGATGCGTGTGGGTCCGGAGTGAACACACGGCATGGTATATATACCAGCACTGGACGCACGGACGTATACCAAGAGGGTGAGATCTTGGTTATTTGCCCTAGTGTGGATATGTTGGACCGACGAGAACGTCGAGTTCTTTAAAGGGGGGCTGTATGTAACACTTTGGCCCCATAATGGCCTATGTGTGTGTACACATGAGTATGTAGATTAGTTCCACATGTTAGCTTAACATGAGAAGCATTAACATATAAATCCATAGGCATTATTGGTAATAATTTTCGGTTAACCGTTTTGCGTGAAGCGACGACGAAAGCGCAAGCAAATTGTTACGTGTGCGTGGCTAATGGGATTAGGTCTAAACCGGTTTAAATCCTAGAGTGTTACAACCCATGCGTTGGGTAGCACATGAACCAAAAAGAAGATCCCAAGGATCAGCTCGAGAACTCAAATCAACAAGATCAAGCTCGCGACACAAGTGTGAACTCTAGATCGGAATTCACAGGAACACGATCACCAACATGGTCGCCAAACAGATGGCTTTTTTCTGGATATATTTCAATGCAAAAGCTCTATGAGATAAAAGGGGAGCCATCCCCATGCTGACTAGGTATTGTGGACTTTTGAGAATTTGGTCCCATAAATTCTCGGTTGCTAAGCCATAAAATTAATTAAAAACACTTTATTGGTTCAATGTAGCAAGGGAGGGAGACGTTTTTCTAGGGTTACAAAGTGGACGTGTACACAATCTACACCCCACACATATATACGTTCTTTACACATACTAGAAAATTAAATAGAGGCTAAGAGGCGTTTGGAGCACGGAAACATATTATCCTACTGAACACATATATGTCCGTATACCCAGAAATTATTTGCTGAGGGCGCGCCGAGCGGAGCCAACTGAGCTAAGCTCAGTCCTAGAGGGAGTCAATTTTACTGTGCCATCCATGGTATAACTATTTTTTAAAAAGGTATTGTACTCCATCCACTCTTCTGTAAATGATAGTCCACAATCTGCGCTGCTGCGATCATGGCCCGCGAGAGAGTTTCCCATGTAACGGGCCGTGGGCCCGTGATGGCACAGTAAAATTGACTCCTTTTACTGTACTACTTTTTTTACCGCCAAGCGCTTCTCGTTTCTCACGTTTGCTGGGCCATCAAAACTAGGCCCGGATCAATTATTATTCTTCTTGTCCTTTTTTTTCCCATGTTTGCGTAAGCAGCCGCACAACCTCTCACGCTTTCTGCGCCGTAGCTAGGCCTGTAAGAAAGCTCCAGGCTTATGAGATACCCGAGTTTGATTTGCTCTATACTTGGTTCAAGCTCAGCTCAAACTCTAAATGAGTCGAGTTTGGTCTCAAGCTCATGAGCTTTAACAAACTTAGCTCGAATAGCTCACCAACCTTGAGTTTTTCGTACAGTCCTAGATACATACTAACTTTTATCAAATTTACTCGAGCCGAGCTTGAGCTTTTTTATTATTAAAAATTAGTGTATGTTGAATTATTTTTTACTGTTATTGAGCTTACTCGAATTAAGCTCGAGTTTGAGTTTTTCTTATTGTTAAAAATTAGTACATATTAAATTATTTTAACTATTATCGAGTTTATTCGAGCCAAGCTCGAGCTTGGGCCAAGTCGAGCTCCAGGCTCAGACCTTAAGTCAGGCTTACTCGAATTCAGCTCAAGCATCTATTGAGCTCGAACTTGGCTCGTTTACAGACATACTTGTAGCCATTTGTTTTTTTAAAAAAATTAACCCCAATATCTGTTTTTTTTTGTAAAAAAACAACCCCTTCTTCAAGCGCGGTAGGCGCTATAGGCGACACCTATCACCTGCCACGCCCCAAGCTCAACAGGGAGGGTGATAGCGGCAACGAGCACACACGCGACAGCAGCTGGGGCCCACGACTTGCTGAGCTATCTTGCCTTGGTCCTGCCAAGTACTTGTGGGAGGGGCTTGGTTGGCTTGGCTAGTGTAGCAGAGGGAGAATCTCACGCGGCTGACTTGACATATGATTTCTGTTTTATTCGCCCAAGGATTATGAGGTACTCTGCACCCACATGGGAATGTCATTGCAAACGCCTTCTTGCACGCATAAAATGGGAGGCCACACGGTCTGCCCTCTCATCCGAAATCATGCTCCATTTCTTTCCTACCGAGTGAGAAAGCAGCGAGGGAGAAGAAAGAAAGAGATTAAAAGGTATACTTCATGCACATGCGAGAAATGCAATTAATATTTCGTTAGTGTTTCATTAACATAACGGTGGTTTGGTATTGTGGAATACGTTTGGTAACCATGTTTAGTTAACAGATGTATTTTTTTGCAATTAGCTATATTTAGGATGTAATAGTGGCAAAAATATTTTTTTTGTAAATAGTTGAAATAATATGCACTAAAAATAGCTAAAATATGTATGCTAGTATGCACATATATATTTATTGCTCTTGTATGATTACAGAATGTTATCGAAAATGATCGTTTGATACGCGCTGTTAGTTGTGGTATTTATGTGCACATATGTATACATATACATATGTACCTATATGCATGTATTTAGGTATAATGATCATTTTTTGTAAATAGCTGAAGAAATAAGTGTTGTTATTTTTAGTATTCCTGGTGCGTTCGTAATTTAATAAATATATACGTAAGTATGCACATATATATTTATTGCTCTTGTGTTACTAAAAATTGTAAAAAAATGATACTAGGATTGTAGAAGTGTATACTGTTAGTTGTAGTATATATATGTACATATGTATGCATATACAGGGGCGGATCTGGGCCTCGGGCTAGGTGGTCTATAGCCCGAGGCCCAGAAAATAGCAATGAAACTATTTCCATGTAGGCCCAAGAAAAATAAGTTACAGTGGCCCAGCCCGAGGCGGCACAACCTACCCAGCCCGAGGCCGCCACCCTCCTCCCGCTCGCAGCCTCGCTCTCCCCCCGCCGCCCTCCTCCCTCTCCCTCCCCGCGCCGCCCCCTCCTCTCCCTCCGCAGATCCCCCCGCCGCCGCCCTCCTCCCCCTCGCAGCCTCGCTCTCCCCTCGCCGCCCTCCTCCCTCTCCTCCCGCGCCCCTCCTCTCCTCCGCAGATCCCCACCGCTGCCCTTTTCCCCTCGCTCTCCCCGCCGCCCCTCCTCCCTCTCCCCGCCCCCTCCCCTCCTGGCCTCCCCGCGCCCCTCCTCCCCTCCGCAGATCCCCCCGCCGCCCTCCTCCCCTCGCTCTCCCCCGCCCGGCCCCTCCCCCTCATAGCCTCCCCCCCCCCTCCTCCTCCCGGCCTCCTCCTCCTCCCCGCCGCCCCTCCTCCCCCCCCCACCCCCCGCCTAGCCGTCTCCACCTCCTCCTCCGCCCTTCGGCGCTCCGCCTCCTTCACCGGCGCTTCGCCTCCTCCTCGCGGGTCGCGCTCGTGGTTGACGTCGTGGTTGGAGGAGGAGGATGGCGAGCGAACGGCGAGCGCAGAGCCGAGGGGCGAGGGGCCGAGCCGCCGAGGGCTGAAGAAGAAATGGAAATGTGCATGAAAATGGCCAAAATCAAGAGTCCTTTGGTGGTCATCTACAACTTTAGTTCTGAAAGTTGTTCTGTGCAATATTATATAATAAGCATTGAAACAAATCTTATTTGTTGTATTCCATGTTTTATTTTCATATTGTTTTAGGAGATCAAAGCAGATGGGAATCTAGAATTGAGCCACAAAATTGGTTTGGAGTTGAGCAAGTGGAGTGCTACTGCTGGATTAAGGTATAAACTCTATTCAAGTTCCAAAGCACATGAACACAGAAATCATGTGTACTTCTGTTGCTTCAGTTATTTAATCCAAGAATGCTTCTTTTTTTCATAGACCAATTGGAGTGTTGGTCTTCTTGCAATGTGGTATCTCAAGATGCAGCAAGGACTATAGACAACACAACTAATATAGCAAAAATTGCCAAGGTATGTTGTCTATGTGAATGTTTCTATCAATATGAATTTTTAAGTTTTGTCATGTTTTCTTATTATATTTTATGTTTTAGCATTGAATTTAAGTTTCATATCAATGATGTATTTGTGATGTACCTTATGCCGTGGTGTAGGTGTAAATTGACGTTAGTTAGAGTCTAGAGTTTAGCCCGGGGCGCAGCCAAATCCTAGCTCCACCACTGTGCATATACGTGTGTAACTGTATGCATGCATATAAGCACATGACCGTAGGCATAATTGGTAGCTCGGCTATATACATGTGCATGATTACTCTTGGTTATGGTAGGATGTATTTCGCATTATTGGACACTGACACATTATTTTCTATAATGCAGAGAATGGTTGCTTGTGACGGTCACATGTGTGGTACGTTGTTAGACCCATCTTGGGATAGGTAGCATCATTATCAGGCGTGGTCAAGCGGTGATGAGCCGGCCCCCCTTTGTTCTCTGGGAAGCTCGAGAGGACTAGCCTCAGGTACATTCTAGTTCTGTAGTGGGTTGGGTTGCTGCCCATAGTGAGGATGATGCACATTGAGTGCTCGTTCACATTGGACTCGCCGCTTCTGTTGATGCTCATTGACCGGTGAAGGCCAAAGACCTATATGTTTCACTTTTGGTGGAGGGAGATAACCATCACTATGCAGAATGTTGTGTACCTTACTAGCCTACCACTACGGGGTTGTCCCGTGGTTGCACCCCCAAATCAACCTACTAGAAGGCACACTTACTACACTAGTTTGATCATCCTATTCTGAACAAGATCCATGGAGTACCAAATTCGTAGCTGCGGTGGCACAGGCAATGCTTAGTAGACGCACTTGTAGAGGTTGTGAGGTCCCACCTAGTTGCTTACTTGCTCTTCATATTTGGGTGGATCATGTTTCCATATCACTGAGTCCTCGATCAATGCCGAGCTTGATGAGGTCCCGCTGTACAGTTGGGGCTTGGATGTTCTGTGCCTAATCTATAGAGGTTTGTGTGATGGCTCGCAGCGTGCTACTGGCGAGCAAAACCTCACCGTCTGCTACATGTTGTTATAGTTGTGGTCGTGGGGAGCACTTCTCTTTGGTCGACTGTACTTTTGAGTGTAGGTGCACCAATACCAGTTGGAGACACGGTTCTACGATGACGTCAATTTTGACGAACCAGTGGACGAACACACCACGGGTGCTTGTTGGATAGCTAGCGAGCTATGATAGTCCAAGAAGAGACCATGATGAGTGTACCTGGATTTTTACAACGCATTTAAGACCTTGCACAAGGGTAGCGTCATGTGGATGGTGTGAACCACAGAGTTCACCTCTGAGATAGTGTTGTTTGGATAGTCAAAGCAATGTAAGCAAGATAGGGACTGCTGACTTATGACTTGCCACCTCATCTTCTCCCATATAGTGGAACCGTACGCCCCCTAACGAGTCAAGAGATAGTTTGGGCTTCACTAGTAGGTGCTATAAGCACCAGGTAGATCACTATTTAGCCATGTTCACCTGTAAGTAAATTTATTTGTCACATCATTAAGTAAAGTCCATTGCTTCAACTTCTAAGTCACGTACAAAATGTCTTCTTTATTTTCCTAGTAAAATAACAATTGTGTACCATTGCTTTTTTTTCCACAGAAAAACAAAGAAGGGACGGAAGAGCGATTACTGGAGGATGACACAGGCATAATGGACCATGGCCTAGGAGCAGTTAGTGAGGACAGAGGTACGTGGTATGTAGACCATGTACCCTGCGTACTTGCAGTGGTACGTGGCACGAACCCATTGTAGACTAATGTGGCTCCCTACGTAACCCTCAACATAGGCCACACATGACAACAAGCTAGCACTCGGCCTGGACCGACACAGGTGGCACGACACAATGAGACGGTAAAAGATTTAAAGTTCATATTTGTATCATGTTGTTCACATATACAACTAACCTGTTTCATTCATCGTTGCAATATGACTGGCTATGCTGCATCGTGTTCGAGGGTGGAGCCGCACTATGCCGCAGATGCTCGAGCATGATTGAATGCTGGCTGGGGTCCATCTGCAACATGTACGAGGGCATCAAGCACACACTAGAGGCCATCTATTGCAGTTGTCCTAGCAATATGTTTATCCTAGGGGCAACTAGTCGCACCATCGTTCATCTGTAGCTTCGTTTACATGTCCTTAATCATTAGCGTACTGCCCTAGCCTCACCTGTTCCCAGTCCATGCAGCGGACTGCTTAGTTTTAGGAATATCATATTTTGCTACAATTAGCATGATACCTTATTTTTGTTGTTCTTCATACTATTGTCTTCATGCAGGCCATTTGTGCCGACACTACTCTACTTCTGTCTTCATCGTGAAGTCAACCCGACCCTGGAGCTCCCTCTCTGGGGGCTCTCCAAGGGGAGGAGACAATGGAGCACAGAACATCCGTCCTCATCACAGAGACAACCTGACACACACAATATCCCAAACAACGATGTTGACTCATGTGTCTGAGTCCGCGATGTGCAATACGACACGTACAGACCCGCGGACCACCTGTGCCTCTGGCAGTGTGATGAGTAGTATGATCGAACATCCGATAGCTATAGGGTCCACCAGTAAGATGCGGACTACGTGGCATTGTGTTTTGTTGCAGCGGGCTACCATGGACTAGAGTACCCTAGTTGTTCATCATCCGCGTAACACATAACACTGGTGCCTACAATTATGGGCTTCATTTCTCTTCCATGATTCATCTTTCTTCAGCTAACCGAACATTACGAATATGCAAGTGTTGAGGCTGGAGTTCTGAGACCGAACT
The DNA here is from genome assembly GCA_036346265.1 of Melocanna baccifera. NCBI lineage: Eukaryota > Viridiplantae > Streptophyta > Magnoliopsida > Poales > Poaceae > Melocanna > Melocanna baccifera. Next base: position 32,901,506 of record CM070679.1, on the reverse strand, counting down.
GTTGGTGCATTCTCTACTAAGCACACGATGTAGGTTTGTCTATTCAAAATTGGAGTTCGCACTATAGTTTTACTTTTCGTCGGCATAACGAAACATGTTTCCCTCCATAGGACACTAGAAATTGCATAGAGGACTAGGTGCAGCAAATGTTCAGCGTTCAAAAGATTGGGCCCAATCAATTGTCTGATGCACCAATTCTCACTCGGCCACCACCGTAATATGACTTGTGCGATGTACGACACTCTTCAAATAGGCTAACCTTCCCTCAAGACCAGCTTCACCGCCAGAGAAAGTAGGTAGTAGAGAACCGTTGACTTTGTATTGCATCCAGTCTCAGCCCTTCATACCGAGCATGTCAGAAAGTTGTTCTAGTGACCTTGCGTTTGCACCCCAAGAGTCGAACCTAACTATGTACCCGTTAATGCTTTGTCCTGTTGTACTAGTATGATATAGAATTTGTCGATGTGTGCGGTAAAATTCTGCAACGACAAGGTTCTGTTTGTGATTTTACTACTGTGATCGCTTTTCTCAATGATTTGCCAACATGCACCAGCCTTTTCTAGTGATTTGATAATATGTACCGGTTTTCTCAGTGAGTTGATAACACATACTAGCTTTTTTGAGTGAATAGACAGTACATGATAACTTTTCTCATTGATTAGGCATCATGCACCAGTTGTCCGCAGTGAAATAACAACACATACCAGCTTTACTCCCAAACAGTGCACAACGACCGCCTATAAAGTCCGCCCAACCTCCATGACTAGATTCAAGACTCCATTCGAGTTCTCTAAATTAGGGGAAGAGGAGAGGGAGAAGTGAGCGCATATACATGACATCACTATGTTGCTGTTAGAGATGTCAAACTATGAAGAGATCCTTCACAAGCGAAAATGGGTGGCCAAGATAGGATGCACCCATGCCACCAAAGTTTTCATGGCCATAGTGCAACTAGGGCCATCCAACACATATTATTCAGTCTACACACCCAGCCACCGTTTCCCAGGCAAATTACATGTGCAGTGAAGTTCTTGTAAGCAAATATCACATATTGACAATTCACATTACATGTTTTATTTCACACATATCTAACCTACTCCATGCATGACGGTAGACCACATAGTGTTGCTACTTCTTTCAATGGATCAACGGCTTAGAGATGTATGATAGGGTATTCTCGAGCAAAAATACATGCTCAACAACCCGGTGGCATTAGAGAAATTTACACGCTGGAAACCTTATACCTAAATGACAATGGAAAGGCCAAGATGGCATAGGACAAGGGCACTGATGGTCTCCAATGCCTCTACTGAACGCCAGGTTATTTTCGATTAGGACAAACCTACACAAGTTATGGAAGCCGAGTACTAGGCGCAGGTCGCAACGGCTAAAGCCCGCAAAGAAGAGAAGGAAAATACATTGATAGACCCAAATGTATGCGATGAATGATTACAAGCATGACTTTCAAAAGGCGCACATGTATCTTAGCTGCAGTTGAGGTTAATAGTTCGCACATGTTACCAGTTGTATTGTATGAGAGGTAAGGCAAACATACGCATCTAATCAAACTCTACGTACCATGTAATTTGCACCTTCTTTATAAAGTGTTATGTCAGGCTACATTTGGTCCATTACAATAATTTTTTGTAATAACGTATCTTAACTATTTAACACAGGGAGTTGCTGATGATGGTTCATCCGCCGTCTGAACTCCCCCTTGCGCCTTCCTACAAAATTTCTACCCCGATTCACCAAAAAGGATTGTACCAAACAAACAAATTCGACCACCCTGCAAATTTTTTAACAAATAAAAAAAGTGTTACTAGGTGCACAGCAAACCGAGACCGCGGAGGCACGTCATGCGACCATGCATGCGGAGCTGACGGCATGGGTCGGGCAGCCAAATCTCGATAATGTCGAGCCGACTTGTTAGGATAATATAATTTTTTATGGATACACCACGCGTATTCACCTAATTAGAAACAAACTAAACGTACTGTATAAAACGAGAATCATACGTTGCGGTCGGCCACGATGGATTCTCCCTCCATTACTACAGAAAGCCTAATACTAGACGCCAAATCACAGAAGGTTTGACAAAACTGTCTGTGACCGACATTAACATAGACGGTTTTCATTTGGACACCATCTGTGTTGATGGCGTCGGAGAAAATGAGTATCACAAACCGTTCTTACCAATGAACCGTCTGTGATATTTCAGTATCACAGACGGTTTTTATTAAAAAACCGTTCTTACCAATAATCTGGAATTATCACAGACGATTTTTTATTTAAAACCATCTGTGATAAGCTGATTATCACAGACGGTTTGTATTATAAACTGTCTGTGATAATCTTAGAATTACCATAAACGGTTTGTAATACAAACCTGTCTGTGATGTTATCTGTTCGATGTTAATATATAACTACAGAACGGTTTGTATTACACATTGCTTCTAATAACTTATTATAACCTACAGAACTACTGAGACAAGAGATCATTAATTAAAGGCAAATTTATTACAAAAGTCGCACATAAAGAGATTTCTAGATTCTAATCTTCAAGGCTTCGTACGCTTCTTCTTCGACTTTGGGAGTTGGATCAGCCGCTGAGTTTTCGAACGCCGTTAAGATTGTCCTTGCCCTCAGCACTTCCTCCTCCAGCCTGGGCAAATGATCAGTAGCATAGCCCATAATCTTGTAGAGGATTGCATTGAAAGTTTCCTCAGAATCTGCCATTTCTGCTTGATCGGCAATGCTATCCATCAGTCTGTCCAATGCCACAAGAGCTTCTTCCGCTCTGTGCACATTGTTGAGAAGAACCAGGGTGAGGGTTGTTTCCCTTTCTTGAGCGGCAGCGAGACGCCTCCGTCGACGGTGGATGATCAGGTCGAGCTGACGGATACAAGAAAATTGAGAAAGGAGAGCAGGGCGTGTGCGGAGAAGCTGCTTCAGATGTAAATTGCTGGCCGCCTGTGTAAGGTTCCGGCCGAACAATTCTTGATGAACAAATGAGAGGAAGGAGATGATCATCACTGAAGCCATATTGCAAGTACTGCATTGAGAATTAGGCCGACGCGCATCTTTAACCTTTAGCAGAGACGGTTCGTATACTAAACAGTAATGATCGATGGTTCATGTGCTGAGACGCTTCGTATAACGATAGTCGCTACCGAGTCCCGATGGAGCTATCACAGACGGTTTTATTTTGGAGACCATCTGTGCTGAGTATCACAGACGGTTCTTACCAACAAACCGTCTGTGATAATCAACCATCACAGACGGTTCTTACCAATGAACCGTCTGTGATAATCGGGAATATCAGAGACGGTTTTTAACTAAAAATCGTCTGTGATGGTTATATCACAGATGATTTTTTAGTAAAAACCGTCTGTGATATCACAGACGGTTTTTAACTACAAACCGTCTGTGATAGTCAAGTATCACAGACGATTTTTTTAAAAAAACCGTCTGTGATAATGCTGCTATGTATTTATTACGCCGCTCAGACCGCATCTGTCTTCATTTCGATCCAGATCTAGTCGGTGCTGCAGCTGGAGGCGGCAAGGCTTTCAGACCATTTTTTTTGTGGAAGGAGGCTTATTTGGCAGGATATTCATTGAGTTCTTGATTGCCCTAGATATGATTAGTAATGAAATTTTTTTTGGTTGCAATATCAAAATAAGTTTGATCTAGCAAATTAATTTTCGATGAACTGTTATATATATACTTTGAAGATCTAGCTAATTTAGATATAGCTAGCCTCAATGCATGTGGTATATATGTAGTAATAATTAATTAAATTAATTTTAATAATAAGTTGTTATATATGTGCATAATATAGGACCAAAGCTGGATGTATACCGCAAACCGTGTGAGTGAAAAGTACATTAATGATGTGTCTATTTTTACAAGAGCTGCCGAGGAGGATATATTGAATAAGGGGGTGGAATATATATATTGTCCATGCACTGACTGCAAGAATTTAAAGATGTTTAAGAATCGAGAGCAGATTGAAGCACACTTGATTCGGAGGGCTTTCCTAAAGGGTTATACGTGTTGGACCAGTCATGGCGAAGTCAATGATATGCCGTCGGATGACATCGCCGGTGAAATCAATGATATGTTGCCGGATGATGATTGTGGTTTGGATTCGGATAGGCTGCACGATGACAATCTGTATGATGAGAGAGAGTATATTAAATTCTGAGGCTTGATGGAGGACTCAGAGAAACCTTTGTTCACGTGCTGCAGGTCAAATTACACGAAGTTGTCAGCTGTGCTTGAACTGTTGAAATTGAAGGCAAGCAACGGTTGGTCCGACAAGAGTTTCACGGCGCTGCTAGGTCTTTTAGCGGATATACTTTCGGAGGGAAATGAGTTGTCTAAAATCACGTATGAAGCCAAGAAGGTTCTTTGTCTATTGGGAATAGAAGTAGAAAGAATACATGCATATCCGAACGACTGTATCCTCTACCGTAAAGAGTACGCAAACATGCATGTCTGTCCGGTGTGCAACGCACCCCAATACAAACGTAACAATCAATCAGATGATGATGGCGAGGGAACAGAGGTGAACAGAGGACCTCCTGGAAAGGTGGTATGGTATCTTCCTATAATTCCCCGTTTGAAGCGGTTTTTTACGAATCCAAAGAAGGTAAAACTGCTGCGATGGCACTCGGAGGAGCGCAAGAAGGATGGAACGCTGAGACAACTTGCTGATTCCACCCAGTGGAGAAACATCGATAGGTGCTTTGCAGATTTCGGTGCAGAACCGAGGAATATAAAGTTTGGATTGAGTACAGATGGAATGAATCCTTTCAGTAGCATGAGCAGCCGACATAGCACTTGGCATGTGACTCTTTGCATCTATAACCTTCCTCCTTGGTTGTGTATGAAGCGAAAGTATATTTTGCTGTCGATACTTATCCAAGGGCCAAAACAACCTGGGAATGATATTGATGTGTACCTAACGCCGTTGGTGGAAAATCTAAAAGTACTGTGGGACGAAGGGGTACAGGTATGGGATGCATACAAATGAGAGAACTTCACTTTGCGCTCCTTATTGTTCTGCACTATAAAATGATTATCCTGTCCTTACTAATCTGTCGGGCCAGAGTACAAAAGGTGTCAAAGCTTGTATTCACTGCTTAGATGGTATCGAGTGTGTGTGGCTGAAACACTCACGCAAAACCATGTACATACGTCACCGCCGATTCCTTCGGAGGGCTCATCGCCGATACCGTAAGATGAAGAAACAATTTGACGGAGAGAAGGAGGACGGTTCAGCTCCAAGGCATTTAAGCGGAAAAGAGGCTTATAATATGGTTAAGGATTTAGATGTTGTCCTCGGAAAGGGACGTAAATTGAGGGGTCGTGAGAAGAACATCTGGAAGAAAAGATCAATATTTTGGGACTTACCTTATTGGGAGTACCTAGATGTTTGACACTGTATCGATGTCATGCACATAGAAAAGAATGTATGAGACAGATTGATTGGTCTCTTACTAAATATTCGTGATAAAACAAAGGACGACGTCAATGCATGGCTTGACTTGGCTGATATGGAAATCAGGCGTGAGTTAGCACCGAGAACAACAGATAATAGACGAACGTACCTTCCCCCTACGTGTTACACTCTGTCCAAGGCCGAGAAAATAGAACTGTGACTGTGCTTGCATGGTGTCAAAATTCCGTCTGGTTACTCCGGTAATGTGAAGAAACTTGTTTCGATGCAAAATTTGAAGTTAAATGGAATGAAGTCTCATGATTGTCATGCGTTGATGACACAGATGCTCCCTATTGTAATTCAGAATATTTTGCCGATCAAAATCCGAGAGACAATCATGAGGCTATGTTATTTCTTTAACACAATTGCTCCAAAGGTCATCGATCCTGAAGGACTAGATGCTCTTCAGGACGAGGCGGTGATGACTCTACGTCATCTTGAAATGTATTTTCGTCCTTCATTTTTTGATATCATGGTCCATCTCATTGTTCACGTTGTGTGAGAGAAAAAAATGTACGGACTCGTATTCCTATGTAGCATGTACTCGTTTGAGAGGATTATGGGAATTCTCAAGTCCTATATACGAAATCGATCTCAGCCGAAGGGCAGCATCGTCGAAGGTTATGCAAGCGAAGAGGTCATTGAGTTTTGTGTCGATTATATGGCTCAGATTCAACCAATAGGTGTGCCTCAATCTCATCATGAGGGGAGGCTCAAGGGTATCAGAACTATAGGAAGGAAAGCAGTCACTCCAAATATGGACGCGTATGCGCAAGCCCATTTCACGATCTTGCAACACATGACTGAAGTGGCCTCTTATGTCGACCAGCACAAGGATGTGATTCGACAACAGAATCTGGAGCGGCCAGATGTTTGGATCATGAGACAACACAACAGTCGGTTCAACCAATGGTTTAAGGAGCAAATCGCTAAGAGCTCGTCAAGTGAGATGCTGACATGGTTGGCAAAATGGCCAACATTTACAGTTGTGACATGGCAAGGATATGACATAAATGGGTACACATTCTACACACACGCTCAGGATGTAAAGAGCACTAACCAGAATAGCGGTGTCCGTATAGATGCGTTCAGTACTGATGGGGTGAGAAACTCGTACTATGTGTTCATAAAAGAGATTTGGGAGCTCGACTATGTAGTTTTCAAGATCCCCTTATTTCGCTGTCGTTGGGTGCATCTCTCACAGGTGAAGGTTGACAAGTATGGTGTTATTACCGTGGACCTCCAACGTGTCGGGTACAAAGACGAACCATTCGTACTCGCCAACCTAGTTATTCAAGTTTTCTATGTAACCGACCCGGCAAATAAGAAGCGCTATGTAGTTCTTCATGGAAAAAGGAGAATTGTCGGAGTAGAGAATGTAGTGGACGAGAAAAAATACAATCAATTTGACGAGTTATCTCCTTTTGGAAATGACATAAGGGTCGAAAACGAACAACGTGACGAAACTAGTTACGTACGCATTGATCATCATGAAGGGTTAATTTTTTAAAAAAATAAGCAAATGGAATGAGAATGACGACATATATGTGGGCATTTGCATTAATGTATATAACAATGCATGTTTGGGATGTACTTATGTGAATTGGCATTTATGTATAAGTGAAAATGTGTGATATATGTGTGAATTTTGAGAATATATGAGTCATATAAATATATCTCTATGTTCATTGGGCTGTTGTAAAGAAATATACTGGGATGTTGTAAAGAAATAACTACAGCTGGGCAAAGGCTTATTGAATGCTGGTTGGTGCAGTTATATTAATGTTTAACTACAGCCGGGCAAAGACTTATTACAGACCGTTGTAAGTTTAAAATCGTTTATGATTATTATCACATACGGTTCTAAGCTTAGAACTGTCTATGATAGTTAGTATCACAGACGGTTCTAAACTCAGAACTGTCTGTGATATCATAGATATTACGGACGGTTCTGATCTTAGAACCGTCTGTGATATTATAGATATCACGGACGATTCTTATCTCATAACCGTCTGTGATATTTATTATCACAGACGGTTCTAAACTTAGAACCGTCTGTAATAAGGTTTTATTTAAAGCCCCTAGCTAGGGTTTTGCACGTACACTGCCAGTTATTAGCAATACGAACCAATTGACTTAGTCGCTCTCCCGATCCCCGAGCCTGTCGCCGCCGTCGTCCCCCGAGCCCGTCGCCGGCCACCTCGGGTCCCTAAGCCCGTCACCGGCCGCCTCCGTCCCCCCGAGGTCGTGGCCGTGCTCGAGCCCGTCGCCAGCCGCCTCCGTCGAGTTAAGCCCGTCGCCGTCCCCCGAGCCGGTCGCCCTCCTCCTCATTCGAGCCCGTCGCCATCCGCCTCCGTCGACGGTCGAGCCCGTTGGCCGCCTCCGTCCACGCTCGAGCTCCTCTCACATCGCCAGAATCCCCTCGGTGAGTCCATCTTCAATTCTACGTATTGATCTTTTCTGTTATAATCAATATTGTTCATATCAAATGAATGTTAGATTGATTATGGTGATCTTTTCTGTTGTCCAGTAAGTTATATTCATGATCTGTTAGTTTCTTTTAATAGAAAATTTTGATTTAACCTCAAGATCTAATATATAGTTGTCATATAACTGTTGCATAGTATTATGCTGATTTTAGATACATGATATTTATGTTGGGCATAAATTTCTACTTGAATAACTTAAAATGATTATATATGTATATGTTGATTAAGTCATTTTTATGCATCTGGTATCATGTATGTTGTATATCTAGGAAAGAATAGGCACTTGAATATATATTCTTGTTATTTCATAAATCTGATTGTTGTTAAATCTTACTGTTATGCATATGCATATGTATATGTATATATATATTGCTAATGAACTTAGATATCTATATGTATACTTGAATATATATATATTGGAATTAAATTTAAGTATGTGCTTATACCGCACTATTTACATATATATGATAGGGCCAACATGTCATTCGCGCATTCTTCAACATCATCGCCAGAAGCGTCCGCTCCAAAATCAACACGCAAAGCAAGAGGACTATCGAAAAAGCCTTAAGGCCGATTTACCATCACAGATGTCGATAGATCTGGGACCCCTCTCCTTCCTCACAAAGCAGCAAGGGCATTTCGAAGAACGATCGGAATAGTTGCACGAGAACAAATTGAGATCACATTCGATTCGTAGAAGAGCATGAGTGAGACTCGGAAACGTGAGCTGCTGACAGAGATTTTTGCATCGTTCAAGATCCCAGAAGAACACCACGACTCCGTGCAACGACATGCGTTGGCAGCGGCGTGCAAAGCATGAAAAAACTTCAAGAGCGTGCTTGTCAAGGACTATGTGCAGAAGGATCTAACGCCCTTTGACAGGTATCCATTCCTGAAACCACAATAGAACGAGTTTAAGGCGATGAAGACGACCGAAACTTTCAGAAGTGCAAGCGCGGCACACAAGGCCCTCCAGGCAAAAAACACACATCCCCACAGACTCAGCACAGCTGGGTATACGGGTAAAATCCCACAGTGGAGGCAGGATAACAAACAGGCAATCCTGCGGAACACCGCCCCGTCATTTGCCATGATCCCAGATGAGCGCGCTCGAAATTGGATTAGAGCGAGGTTATCTACCACGTCGTCAGGGGACATCTCCTAATAGAACCCTGCAGACCAGGAAGTGTTCCACCGCCTGTTATGATATCGAACTACGTAGCTTGTAATTACTCCACTACTTCCCTGAAAACTAAATGACATGTCGGGCTCTTGCAGGATGCACTGAGTGTCGAATCTTCCTAGGGATCATTCCAGTCAATTAGGGTGAAAGATATACTCTCCGCAGCACTGGGAAACAAGGAGCACCCGGGTCAAACGAGAGGCCTTGGGTTTTATGTTTCTTGGAATCAAGGTTTCTCAGATAACCCCGAATTGTATCGAAGTAGGAAGAGAAACAAAACCGAGCGTGACGCACGGCTACAAGAGGAGATCAAGGCATATCTAAGAGATGAGCTTGTTGATTACGTCAGAGATGAGGTGCGAAGACAAACAAAAGAAAATCAGCAGGCCGCCGACGCTCCTGTGCTCGCCAGCCCACCCAACCGTCGGAGTAGCTGCGCGTCCAATCCTACGACGGAAAGCGAGGGCAGATTTCCTGTGGATGATATCTTGAAAGCTACGAAGTGCAAGCTCCAAGTGAGATATGCCTCTGTTGACTTGTGCGCTGCTTGGGGCCTGGCATATCCGTCCGGTGAAGGGGCCATGGTGCACCGTGCACCTTTAGCTCCAGGCTCCGGAAAAGTGTCTGTGGATGGTGTGCATGCCAATTTCGATGTCGTCCCGCTACCGAAGCCCCCCAACGACGAGATCGTGACTCTAGGGCAAGCCATTGGAACCTTCATCCAGTGGCCCAAAAAAGACATCTGTCTGGAGGCTTCTTCACCGATGGCAGGTAAACAAGGGCAATACGAACCAGAGCAACTTGCACTGGTGCCATCTCCACAAGGTCTATCTCCACCACCGCTACCTGCACCGGTGCTGAGTCCACGGGAGCTATTCCCAGTGCAACAACTTCCACCGGTGCTACCTTTACAGTCGACCTACAGCTGAGGTAGCAAGGACAACCGAGGCAGCAAGGACAAAGCAAAGAAGACCAATGATGATATCCCGTACCTGCCATTGGCCCGCAAATTCGTGCTTGGCGAGCCGATGATCGACCTGGTGAAGCGCCTCCCACTCCTACCAATGAGTTGCATCAAATTACACACTTGGTATATGGAATAATCCAATAAGCCAGAGAGAGAACGGTGCACAGGTACCACTGTCAAATTCAGGCATCATCATTTCCAGCACAAATTTCAAGATGGTATCTTTGTGGTGACCTTTAACGATTTATTTGATCTTTTCACGCTCAACGCTCTCGACGCCTTACTCGTTCGATACTGGACGCTGTAAGTGTGTACAATCATAGTTTCTGTTCATGTCATACCGATAAATGTCATTTATAATTTGTTGCTTTCGTGTGTATATATATAGTTACATGGTGACTGAAGCCAGATCATCCAAATCATCGGTTGGTTTCTTGGACCCACACATGGTCTCCAGTTATACCATCAACGAGGATGCTGGCGTCGTCAAGAGGTACATTGCAGCATCACTGCTGGCTTACCGCAATAAGGAATATGTACTGATGCCCTACAATCAGGAGTTTCATTGGATTTTAATAGTAATTGTACCAAAGTGGAACAGGACAATATACCTTGATTCCCTAAGTAAGAATAAAGTCGACTACACAGTTGTCGGCCAAGTCATCGATAGGTAAGTATATTTTCTCCATACATACCTATATTGTACTCTTTCTTTTCTTCCGAATGATTAAGGCCAACTTTTTCGAATCGCGAAGGGCGTTCACGACGTACGTTAAAATGGCACAGCTCTCGACGCAACGGGCTAAACCCCTGACACATGATCGAAACTTTAAGGTATTCGCTAGTACATATTAATTAATCCTATGCAACAGTTGGTAGTATTAATGCCTCTTGAATTAACACATTCTATTTTTGCGGTGCCACGGCGAAGGTTTGAGCAACACGTGTGGATTCTACGTTTGCCACCATATGAGACTACTCCTCGATTCCTCGAAGATCACCAATCCCAATTCTAAGGTTTGTCAATATTCCCATAATTAATTTATACTTATCAAGTTATATATATACGCACATTGATATTCCTATCGACAGACCGCGTCCATCCCGAAAACTGCATTGTCACAGGCCAACCTTGAAGGAATTCTAGGAGAGTCTGTGTACTTTTTGGTGGCTCAAGTCCTAAATCCAAAGGGAGAGTTCCACAACCCACAATGATTTTTTTATTGCTCTTATCACAATGCAATGTATACATGTACATGTTGATCTACGAATGCAATGTAGATCTTTTGTAATTGTGTATTTGTTAATGGATATTTTATTTCATTTCAATTAATTGATTTACGAAATGGATGTTTTATGTTTGTCAAATGAATTGAGATGTGAATTGGATGTTATATATTTCTGAAATGAATTGAGATGTCAATTGTTTGTATACATGTATATGTTGATCTGCTTATTTCAGAGGGCATGGCTAGCATTTCCTGAGGTTAGCCAATTAACAGAAATAGATTTAGGGGCAGGAAAGAATATCACAGATGGTTTGTAACTAAAAACCGTCTGTGATAGCTATCATCGTAGACGGTTTGTATGAAAAAATCGTCTGTGATATAGGCGTATCACAGACGATTTTTTTATCAATATCGCAGAGATGGATTTGATGATTAACATAAGTTTTCATCCCAATCTTTTTATATAGGTAGCTAACCAGCCACACCTAGTTTTTAATGGATACTATCCAATTAGTATAGTGAAAAAACCTGATAACCTCACACATACAGGTTTTACTCACGCATATTCACTTATGTGCACCCTTTTCAAAGCGTATAAATCTGAATCCGCTAAATCCTTTACCTTTAATTTATCTTTATCAAATCAGTTTCTCTTTGATCTAAACCGCTCGCCAAGCACCACTCATACGCTGCGGTTTTGATCCAAGGCAGATTCTAGTATTTTGGTCAAACTACCAAAATATCATCTCTTGACTAGGTCTTTATCTTCTATTGCAATTAATCGCTATGCTTGTCACGTGTAGGATCACTATTGGTTTACCATGCATTGGTAAGTCTCTCCTGCTCCAGTTTCACGGGGCACACCTCACTTGAACAGACCAAACCCTATGGTGCAAACCCGTCGTTCGATCTCATCTTCAACATTTTCTGTCTTTCTCGTGCCATGCTTGAGCTCATCATCTCACCCGATATTTTTGATCATTCTAGGCCTCGGCTTCTCTCTGAGCGTAGTCTTGATCCTTGTCATCGACCATGGTGACTCCAAGCATCCCTGTATATCCAAAGACAAAGAAATCGTTTCTAGGTATAAGTTCCTCATAATTTGACTCACGTTAGCCAAAATATATATCATACAATCTTAATGCAATGACTCAAGTCACTCCAACTCAATTTATGACTCAAAACTCAAAATCCTCACTTTATGCCCAAAACGTTACTACCACTCCAAAACCTATGGAACTACCACTTCTACTGAAAATTCTAGAAAACAACCCAAAAAATGCAATCTTTTGCAAAATCAAATAAATACTATAGAAACATTGTAATGGTTAATCATAACATGAAACTGGACCTTTTCACATGACCCTTCACTGTCATGTTTAGTTTTTTTATCCGGTTGTCTTGAGTTCTTTTTACATGTAAAAGGATACTAAGTTGTAAGTTGTAACAGTAATAAGATTTAAGAAATTTCAACTAAGATTGTATAATTTTTACCATACTATTTTGACTGATCATGCCTCCTCTTTGTATACGTTATTCAGAAGAACACAAAATGTTCTGTGAGATTTTGTCAGAAATCAATTGTAGTCTCTTATGCAACACACAGTTCCATACAAAGGAGAAATATCTCATTGAGCCGCACAATAAGACTGTCAATTTTTTTAATGAAACAATAAGTAGAACACATATATATGATGTTTACAATAAACTTTGAGATCACCAAGACTAAAGCCTATTCTAAGTCATGCAAGGCATCACTTGTCATCTGCTGCTTTTTAAGTGTGCAGGAAGAAGCGTGCACATAGACCGAAGAAAGAATCCATTTCAGAACTTCATTTCAGCAAAATAAATTGACAAATGTCAAATAGATTGTGCAGTTCGCCTTCATTTATTCTGCACCTTCGATTTTTTAGAAGACAGCCATTTCCCCAGCTTCGGTCGAGTACCTTTCTTTTCACTAGAGGATTGCACGACGTCTTCTGCGTGTGTCCTGTTGCTTCTCAATCTAGAATAGGAGAGCCAACCACGGAAGAAACTTCCCTTCTTGCGACCTTCTTCCATGCACTCCTCACTGTACTGATAAACACAGAGACCTTCTTCCAAAACGCTAGTAGAACGCCTAGTATCAGTAAACTTTTCCTCACCCTCATCTTCGATGAGATCGTCTAACAAAGCGCTTGACCTGACACTGAAATCATCCAATGAAGTCCTTGACCTACCATGAGAAATTATTTGCAATGTTATCAATTGTGATCATACAAATTTTTGTGCTTCTACGAAATGGAAGATGTGGATCAAGTATACAAAAGGCCTTCCAGCGCCATTACAATCTTAGATACCTTCTGTGAGATGCTGCCTTGTGATTTTTCGAAAGACACTTGCATGGGCTGTAGTTAAGAGACAGATGCTGGGCAAAATGAAGCTGCATGATAGGGGGAAATATAAGAAAAGACATTCATAGGCATGTCAATAGAATCGAAAAGTGTCACATTACAATGTGAAGTATTAAATTTTCAAACTTACTACAGCAAATAGCACAAACACTAAACTCAACTACAAATGCCCTGAGCTGAAAAAATGAACAGTAGTAGAAATACATGCCTACATTTAATTATGAAAGCAGACTGAGTCATCTCTTGTCAAAGAATGGTTGTCTGCTTTTATTGGGGCATTTTCGATATTGCAAGCACACAAAAGCAAGACCATGGTGACAGCCTAAATTTCCTTTGATATCAAAAGCAGCACAAGGTAGTGCTGGACTATAGTAGTGCTGAACATCTATAACGAGCATCTGATGCAAAAGGATCGCAATCGGGCAATCAGCATCATTAGAAGTTAAACCAAACCAAGGGAACTATATTGAGTTACTATGCAGGAGATTGTGTGGTTGGCAAACCAAATATGCAAATATCGTTTCTGTAAATGCCCCATTAGTGCCATATCTTGTGTACAGGCAACAAAGTTATAATGAATTTTGTAGATGGAACAAGTAATCGTGCATAAACATGCCACAATTTCATCAACAAGATATCTAATTAATGATCCCACTGATCTCATGAGACAGCAGAATTAGTCGGTACCAAAGATGCATCCAAGAACCAATCGCAGAGCAGGAAAGTGCATAGACCTCATCACCATCTCTTATACCAAATGCACGCAATGCTGCCTTGTCATCCGTCAGTTTCTCGTCCCTGAAGCATAAGCAGAAGTGACTCCACACGTGCTGCCTACAACAAGCAAAGCAAAAGCCTTAAATGTTAAGTCCCAATATCAAAGTTGCATTTAACCCATCATGGACAAGAAACCTCACTCTAAATTGAATTAACAAGCCCATTATTTGTCATAACAAATTCTAGATCCAATTATGTGCAGTTATCAGATTGGGGCATCACGATACAATACAAAAAGCAAACTTTTTTTTTTTGAAGAATAAGCGAACAACTTGTGAATTCGACATCCTATCGTCACATCCTAAACAAGATTAGTGTGTATGTGCCATACCAAGAGATGGCCTTCTCCATGTCATCGTACAGAGCGATAAACACGCCTTCGATGGCCGCCTTGAGCTCCCACACCACGGCCGATCTCGCGATTTGCACATCTAAACATAGGATCAAGAAACCACACCTTATCAGAAATTCGCAGTCCCACGTCGCATAAAGAATCTAAGGCAACAGGCAATTCAGGAACAAGAAAATCGGCGATGGGATTTGATAATACCGAAGCAGGAGGCATCGAGCTTGCGGATGGTTAGGCGGAGGCGCGGCTCCGGGAGGCGGTGGTAGGAGAAGCTGCTGCGGCCGCAGGTGAGCGCGCCGATGCAGTCCGCGTCGGCACGGGCGATATCCTCGAGGGCAAGCTCAATGCCGCCTGCGCCGGGGGACGCCGAGCGGATCATGCTGGTCGGCATCGCGCAGCATGGAGGGAAGGGAACCCAAGAATTGTTGGCCGCGCGCACAAACCAAACCACTCTTTCAAGGACCCTCGGCTATCACGTCAGCAGCCAAATTCCCGCAAGAATCTTGGAAACAGCAACCTCCTCCTCCAACCCCTACCTGTCGATCGACCAAGAACCGCTCCGGGGATCCACAGAACCGCTCTAAAGGCGCGTTCTTGGCCTGCTAGCTCCAAGAACAGATCGGGGGACGCAGCTCGAAGGATCCCCTCGGTTTGTACCATCCAGCGACAGAACAAGATCGAAATGCTCCCAGGATTGGTGCGGGGACAGCGTGGGCCGGGGTTGGTTTGTTGGTTCGCTCGCGAGGTTCCTTTGGTGGATTTTCTGGCGTGCTCGCTTTCTCTCGGCGAGGCGGTTGTCGTCTTGTTGATGGAGGCTGCGTGCGCCGGCGCCGCTGCCCGCATTGCCAGCAGCGAACGGTAGCCGTTGGAGGCGAGGGGAGCGCGCCGTTTCGCAGCGGCCGTGAGTTGGCCCGAAGAAGCGACGGTTTCGGCCCTTGCTGGCTACGGTTGCTGATGGCCATCCCGCCCAACTCCGATGTGTGCTCCTGCCGGAACACTTTCGAAACAACCACTGTACGGCCCACTAATGCAGCTCGTGTTGTATGTCTTCCCCCTTTCGAAAAAAGCTGAGCACGTACTTGCATGTGCGTGCTTGATGGTGCGTGTGTGTAGGTGTGGAAAAAGCTTGTTAGTGAGGCAGTTGATACGGTTTAAAATTATTTTAATTATATTTATTAATTGATTAAATATTGAATGACTCCATTTTGGATAGAATTAAATTTTGGTTTGGCTCGGTTCGACTCGTTAACTCAATTCTAAGGCTCTGATCGTTTCGGTTTTTTTCGGTTTCATCTTCTAGCTTCAGTTTTTTTTCACTATTTACTACACTATCCACTAATTTAGCTACAGTAAAATTTCAACCAGCTACAGTGAAATTTCAGTCAAAAATCAGAAACCATCGCTAAAACGATCACCACTTAAAAAAATTCTAAACTATCAATAAAATAATATTGAATTAAACTATATCAATTTTAAAAAAATCTTGATGAGATAAAGACCTGACTCAATATCCACCCCTATGTGTGTATTTACCTTATAATCTCATAGAAAACTTTTTGCTTTTGACAAGTGATGCGTGCGCATTTTGTGACAGTTTTCTTTCCCTCTTATTAAAAGACGAGCAGTTCTTCGCAAAAAAAAAAAAAACCCAGCAAGAACAAAGGGAATAGGTAACAAAGAAAACAGTACAGCCATTTCGTGGGAATTCGCTCCGATGCTCTCCTAAAACACAAACTGAGATTTTACAAGTAACTAGCTGATGCCCGTAAGTTGCTATGGATAAAAAACATACTATCTTCGTTCTTTTTACTTATCATTCTAGAACGAGTGCAGTCAATTTTTCTAAAATTTAACTGCCAATATATTTAAAATTATTTAGATTGGCTATATAAAATTGTATCATTATATTTAGTATTAAAAAAAATTTCATAACATTATAATTTTTTATATACATCTTAATGTAAAGCTATAAAAAAAATAATAATTAAAATTGCATCTTGAAAACTGTAAAATATCAAGTAAAAAAGAACGGAGGGCTTGGAGTCAAAGTGCCCGATTGAGCTCCGCTTCGGCCTTGCCATGCTGTCATGGTCGGCCTACATAACACCCATGGCTCTATCGTCATGCATGACCGAGCTTCGCTAAAGTTTGCTTCGCTTCCCTACTGCCGTACTTGTCCTATACCACACCCCCTACACCATGGCTTTGCCACTATGCCTGGCTGAGCTCCGCTAAAGCCTACAATTGGCGCCGCTCCATCGTGCTTGTCACATGCCTCGCCCTCTGCTCCGCTGCTGCGCCTAGCCGAGCTCTCGCTACAACTGGCATCACACCTTTGCTCTGCCATGCTTGTCATGTGCCTCACCCTCAGCTCCGCCGTCACACCAGGCCAACCTTTGCTACGACCCTCATCGTGCCTTCTCCCTTGTGCTTGGTGTGCAGAGCCTTTTGGCTCTACCACCATGCCATATATCTGACTTATCAAACGCACATAAACAAAAATACACCGTTATATTCATATATTACTCAATTCACACCAAAAACACAAGAAAAAAATATTAAAATTACTAACTCGTCCCCCCTTTTTTTAGAGGGAAAGCCTTCCGATTTCTGTTATGATTAGAAACCACAGATTACAAAGTTGTTCAGAAAGAGAAGACAAAGGAAAAGGAGAGCAAAAGCGAGATCGACCAGAGTGCAGACTGTTGAAACGTATCCTCTACCGTTAAGTGACAATGGCATGGTGCCATTATCACTGTGGGTCGTTGGATCGCAAAAGAACACATGAGATTCACCTTAACACTTTAGCATTCGCTATAAATATTGACCCGGTGCGTCGAGCTAATGGCAAGGCATTGCAGCTCTTTGCCATTGCAGGAAGCGCATCCACAGATCTCCTACCAAACTGTGTGTTTCTCAAAGAAAACACACTAGCAAAAACACAACAATATTTTTTTGGAACTACACAACTACAGAAAGCAGTAACACAGAAGTCGCCGTCCAGGCTCCATGTGTTCCAGACATTAAAATGCACTTCCAAGTTTTATTCCCATCCAACATCCTATTGCTACGAACTCTAGCAGCTTCATCCGTAGAGTACCAAAGTTGATTAGTAAACTTAGAGGGGTACCATAAAAACATGTTTGTACATGAATCACCAACATAGTAACATCTGCATAGCCAAACAAATAAATGCATTAATGAATCTCATCCAATGAAGCTAGCTTGGACCATAAAAACCACAGTAAGAGGCACTCACCTGGCTCCTCCTTTTCTTTGCTAATTCAGATCAAATTTGCTAATTCAGATAAAATGCTGCAATCAGAAAAGTTCCTTGTGAATTTAATAAATACTCTAGTTCAAAAATAACCCTTGTGAATTGAAAAAATATTCCAGATCAAAGAGAACCACCTGGGCGGCAACAACGTTGGTGCCTAGAGCAGTGATGACAGCAGCTTTACGATGGACCTGAGAGGAGAGCAAGGAGGAGGGCCACCGGGCGTGGAGGAGAAAAGGAGAAGGATCAGATCAAGGAGAACGGGTGTGAGTTGACATTCGCATCCATAAGTAGCCTACGTTTGCATTGGGACTCAGCAGCAGTAGATGGGTTTGGTTGACGGACTACAATATATGATGACAGATGTCTTCGGCGGCCACAGGCCCGAGAACTTGTATGACTGCCTGGATAACACGAAGAATTTTCTTCGTATCCATTCTAGGAAATCTTAAAAATGCAAGAACTCATATTATTGAAAAGGACTAAAGTAACAGCTCATATAAAAAACTGCAAACAGAAAGCAGTGTATGCAATAATATAAACATGATCAGTGATACAATTCAAATAAAGACCGTATTAATACTATTGTGCAGCACAAAATGGCCAATTTAAAAAGTATATACCAAAGAAAATAACAATGAGATGGGAAGTATATGTACCCGTTTTGGGCTTATAGCTATTGTGATTGTGGAGAACTATTTGAAGCAACATATCCAAATAAAAAGTTGAAGTAGGACTACTGCGAAGCACAACATGACCGACTAAAAAAATATGTAGCTTAGAAAATATCAATGAGATGTGAAGTATATGCATATGTACCAGATTTGGGCTTCCCTATTGCGATTTTGGCAAATGGTTTTGCAGCAACTGGAAGCAGGAACAACATCAACGGTTTGACCAACAGAAGCAACTGGTGTCAGAATCAGCCGACTCCCTCACAGAATCCTGACGTCGAACCGACTGGCGCAAGATGTGCTAATGTCAACCATCGGCATCCCAATCTCACCAAGGATGCGGGGATGGAGAGCAGTGGGGAATGAAGGACCTCATGACGTGCGTAGTCGATTAAAGTCATACCCGACACGCAGCTCATCCAGGTCATCATCCATGACGCTCTGGCCCTGCCACCACTCCCATGCCTCGTCCCGCTCGATGTTGGGCGACCACAAGTTCTGGAGGACAACTCTGATCGAAGATGGTGGCGATGACCAGATCAATCGAATATGGATGGCCCTGATTAGATCCGACAAGGGAACAGCGATGGGGTAGCGGCGGATGAACGGGAGAGAAATAGGGAAAATTTCTGTGAGAGAGAGAGTGGTGGTGGGTGCGGGTTGGAGGTGGGTGCCGGCGCAGGAGGTGGTGGTGTGAAAAGGGGACGGAGAGCGGTGCGGGGTAGAGGTTGGGGCAATCGGAGAGCACGGGGTGATATGCGTGAGGGTGGGGTAAAGAGGAGTCGGAGGGATGGGCCCATAGTCGAATCTTTTTTAGAGAGAAAGGGGAGGTGAAAGAGAGAACGTACGAGTCACCAATTCATCTTTTAAGTAGTAGAGATTTTTATAATTACTCATGCCCACAAACATACCATGTACACGCACGAAGCCATGAATGCATCTGCACATCTGTGTTATCCTTGTAACCTATGGAATATGAATTTTTAAGGGCACTCTCAATAGAGTGATGTAAGCAATATCTATAGCATGTCAAATAAGCAAAATGATGATGTAGAAGAGTAATTTAGGAAGAGAGCGATGGTAGTAGTGTCTTATGCAAGACATTACATATTTGATGGTAGTAGTGTCTTATGCAAGACATTACATATTTGAGAGGACCAAGAAAGCTAGAGGATGGGGGTTGGTAAAAAGGAGAGAGAGGAGGTGAGATAAGAGGGAA
Organism: Melocanna baccifera; assembly: GCA_036346265.1. NCBI lineage: Eukaryota > Viridiplantae > Streptophyta > Magnoliopsida > Poales > Poaceae > Melocanna > Melocanna baccifera. The sequence continues at coordinate 32,881,440 of CM070679.1, read as the reverse complement.
GAAATTAATTGAGTGGGGTGGTTGTTAGATAGCATGCATTGGAAATATTATTTCTAGTCTTATGTCTATATGAAATGACAAGCTATAGATATTGCTATGTAGTTTCTGTATTGGGAGTGCCCTAAGGAGCTACTCCAAAAAAATATCTAGGCACGTTTGGCACACAAAAAATTCATAGGACCTACACACACTATGTAAGATTAATTAGCACACAACTGAATCGATCATTTACAGATCAAGAACAATTAATATTGTGCAAAACATGCATATGTAACTAGATTAATTCTCTTAATATTTTTTGCAAGTACAAACCTAAATGTCCCAGTAGCCAGGAAACCCTTTTTGTTTGCACAAAGGGTACTGTATTTATCTGCCTGCTGATTCTGTTAGTGATGGCATCAGTCTCAAGTACTATTTTTTTCCTTTTGAAAGAAATCGAGTACTAAATCTTGAATTTGAGCTTGACAAACTTCAAGAAGAAAACAAGTACTGAATCAAGAAGAAAACGAACAAAATTACATCTACTAATCCTATGCATACATGTCATCGGTATACATGTCATAGATATGATAAATATAATTTGACATCTACAACAAGATCATCTCAACATGTAAATTAACTGTCAGTAAAAAGACTAGCACAAAAATATATCACTTGCATGGCCATCGTTAGAACTATATATATATATATATATATATATATATATATATATATATATATATATATATATATATATATATATATATATATATATATATATATATATATATATATATATATATATATATAGGAAAAATCCTTTCTACACCCGGGTGTAATTACACCCATCTTTATTACCATTCGATTGCATTTAGATTAGTGCAGGCTTTAACGGGTCACGGATTCAAACAATTGCTCGTAACACACCCGACAATACCATACTCCCTATTATTCATCGCTCCTCTACGCGGTCCGTTACTTTCCCCACAATTATCGCTTCAACAGTGCTTTCTTTTTGCATCCCGATCTGATTCAGTCCGGATTTGTTGCCCAGAGCGATTATGCGAGAGCGCCAGATTTTCCGGCGACCACCTCAATCCTTAGCTCCGACGGCTTCCATCCCTATTAGCCTCCCACCCGACTTCTCGCGCGAAGAACACGGCACAAGAAAAGATCCCCATTTTTCCGCATCTTGTTCCGCCGCGCAGCCACCTTGGGCCCTCTCTCCTGCCGCTCGACACCACCGTGGGTCTCTTCCCTTATCCTCACTGGCGATTCCAACAGATCGCCTTTTCCCGCATCTTGTTCCGCTGCGCCGCCGCCCTGGGCCCTCTCTCCTGCCGGTCGGCACCACCGCGGGTCTCTTCCCCTATCCTCACTGGCGATTTCAACAGGTCGACTTTTCCCGCATCTTGTTCCGCCGCGCCGCCGCCCTGGGCCCTCTCTCTTTCCGGTCGGCACCACATCGGGTATCTTCCCCTATCCTCACTGTCGATTTCAACAGATCGCCGCCGGCCTGGAAACTATCGGCTTGACTGCGTGTCTTCGATACTCGGAGGTATTCAGGAGTGAGGTGATTTTTTCTCTGAATTTACGCGGTAAGTTCTTCACAACAACTGAGCATTCCTCTCTTCTTCAATGCCTTTCGGACGGCTTTTTAATCAACATCCGAGCCAATATGCATAGTATCCGATTATAACTTTAAACCCGATGTTAGTTGCATGTTCATACCACCGCTTGCTAGTATGCGATGTTTCTGATGATTGGAAAATACTACATGTCAAGCGAGAGAATACTATCCTGCAAGTATATAGGTATAATATGCATTAGTATCCCACTCTTCTGGCACATCTGTTTGATCATTCCATCTAGCAACTCTGTTTGAACATATCTCTAGTTTAACATACTCCGAGCTAGTTGTTCACATCATTTATTTGCTTGTAGGGGTTAAATTGCCATAACCATTCCACTCATTACTAACATTACAAGCTACCATTGTAGGCCATGGCTGAATCAAATAATCTGAACAATCCATCGAGTGGCAGATGCTCCAAATCTGCCTTTACAAGGGCTCTGTCTCTGGTCCGCTCCAAAAAAAAGTATGCACAGCAGAATAGCAGAGGTACCAACGGTTCCCAATCAATGGAAAGGAGTGCTACGAAATCGAGGAAGGCTTGGCAGAACAAGATATACTCCAGGTGTTCTCCATCTTTCATTGTTGATTTGATTGAAGATCTAGACCAACATAAGTTGGAATTAGTTAATCAGATGGGATTTCAGGGGTTACTGAATTTAAAAATGAGTAAGTTGAACCGACAATTTGGGGCTTGGCTTCTAAGCAGATTAGACCCAGTATCTGGAGTATTATGTGCTGGTACAAGATTGGAACTCATGATGGATTGCGATGATATCAACCGTGTAATCGGTATCCCTTGCAAAGGCAAGAAAATAATGCCTGCAACCCATAGTGAGGTCTCAGAGCTAAAAGACTACTTGTGTTTTATTTTTGGTAAGTCAACATGGGATGAATTAACTATCCCCTTTCTTGAGCGATTACTGACAAGAAGATTTGATACTCCCATGAATGGCCATGAAGCGATCAAATTCAAGATGGCATTCATAATTTACATTGTCACAAAATTCTTGGCACCTCAGTCATATAACAATTACATATCAACACGTTATCTCAAGGCTGTAGTTGATATTGAAAATGTTCATACTTACAATTGGGCCCAATTCATTGCTGAAGAATTGAAGAATGCAGCAGCCACGTTGCGAAGCAAAATTAACGACCGAAAAAGTCCAGGATATATCAATGGCTGCATCATCTTACTTGTGGATGTGTATGTGTGTATGTGTGTGGGGTGGGGTGGGGGGGGGAGCAATGAACAAGTACAAGAAATTAAGGACTGATCTAACCTTGCACAGTTATGTAGAGCTGTCTGCGTGTATATATGGTGGAAGGAAGTGATATTGGCGCGGCTCAATCAGATACCGGATTTACGGTCGCGTAAAACCCCATCATCGGATTGAACCTCACCAATATCGCTTACTCCTTCCGCCATGCAGTCCATCACGTCGTAGGCCAGCCGGCCAACCGTTGCAAGTAGCCAGGCTTCTTCTTCCTCTCTCTCATCACAAGCTCTATCTTATAACATCAGCAAACATGGCACCTAGGAAGCTAGATATCCCAAGCTAATCAAGACATGAATGGACCGACTAGCGATCGATCTTCACATCGTGCCGTCGCGTTGCTATCCATATGCAAGACAATCAGATCGATGGCGAGATCTGCTCGGAGAGCTTCTTATCATGATAGGATTGAAGCAAATAGCGAGTGGGCGAGCAAAATAAAGCAGCTTTTGCCTGTCTAGCCGTGCTTGTGTATTGGGGCCTGCAGGAGGAGTCATGTAGCACTAGGGCTCGTGTGTTGATCCCACAATGTTGGCGCAAGCTGGCGCGATCCCCATCTACTGGCCTGTCAAACCCTAGCTATGAGCTTATAATAAGCTAGCTAAGATGGATGTGCTTACATGGTTAGCATTAAGCAGCATGCATGCAGGCCATGGACACAGCACAATGCAATGGCTTTCTTTTAGGGCAAGAAGGGGGAGAGGAGAGGGGGCATAATATAGGAGGGGAAGCACGCATTGGGAGAGAAGGTAGTGAGGAGAATGATGTGGGAAGTCTCTCTCTCTCTCTCCAATTTTAGTGTAGAAGGTGAGGCTCGTTACCCTCCAAGCTGAGATAAAGAAAAAAAAGCCCACAAGTTGTACCACCTGCCAACAATTTTTCGAGCTAGCCATCTGCTTTACAACGGAATCATTATAGGCAAACAATCCGATAGGGCTCAGTTACTCAGTTCTCTACACCAAATCAGTTACAGATTTGATCTTACATGTCACAACTCACGAGCAGGTTACTGGACGATCTATACTCGATTGTGCATACTGCACTATATACAAATGCAAACAATTTGGCACCAATATATATATATATATATATATATATATATATATATATATATATATATATATATATATATATATATTGTACATGTGTGAGTCGTAAACCCATATATGCACATGCATGACACGCACCTAGAACACGGTGCACGCGCGGTCAAACATATAACACACGATCGAATAGAATAGGGAGTGACCGGCCACCGATGCGGTTCGGTTAGGAATTAGAGGATCTGAGAATCTTTTCTTCTCCGATCGAAGACCACCCGCCACCATCGGGAGCAGGAGCGCCGAATACGTGGAGCCTGGAAAGAAACCTCGAAGGTACGTACAATCCATTCCCCAAATTTCTTTCAGTAATCCAAATATATCTTAATCAAGTTTTATAGGATCTATCTATACAATATTTGTATATTTTTAAGAGTAAAATTAGTCAGATTTTAGAACGTTGGATGGAAGATCCAACACCCCAGATTCGGACCACTTATTATTATTATTTTTTTGGAGAGGGTACGGAAGGATCCGTTAGATGGAATCCAAAACCTCAGATTCAAAGCACCTTTTTTTTTGAGGGAGTATGGTGTGATCCGTTGGATGAAATCCAACATCATAAAATTTGACTAATTTAATCGAAAAACATGCGAATATGCAAATACTATATAGCACTTCCCAATTTTCTAATGGTGTAGTTCTCCCTCCATTTTGTTTGTAAGACGTGTCTTGACCAAACAGGAGGCGGGAGATTGGTTATTAAACCAATGATAGTAGAGTAGAATGGCTATGATATGTATGCCTGCTAGTATTGTATTGGGAATAAAACAGGAAATAGTTAGTGTAATCGTTTACTCATAAATACTACAGAGGGGGACAAATGAGAAAATATCGTCGACTTGCATGCACGCCTTGTATTCTGAAAGAAGACTGAAAAAAAAATATTTCATAGGAAATCATATCCTATACATAGCGACTACCGTTGAAGGACTTGCTACGAAAAACACGAATTATTTCAATGGAAACAATACAATTCTACCGTCTACTCGTGAGAATCCTCCGCTCTAAATCCATGGGCCCAAGTTATGCATGTTAGCATCTTATATTATGCGTGCACGAATTTTGGCGCGCGCTCGGAGAGGGTCTGCTGTGCAATGATCGAGCTAGCACCCAACCAGAAAGCGGGGACAGCGGCGTCGAAGTGGCTCTGCCGTGACACCGCGGCCGGCGACAAAGGCCTCGCGCTGCTGCCGCTTCGATCGCTTTTAGTCTGCCCGTTTCGTGCCGCGTCTTCTCTTTTTCTATTCACCGCCATCATCGCTGCTGATGTTTTCCCTGGCATGACTCCTAGCCTACTTCTTCTTCTTCTTCTTCTTCTTCTTCTTGCCTTTTGCATCTGAAAAGGCCTGTAACGGGGTCTGAGGAAGGGAATGTTTGTCCCGGGAAGCAGCTGGTGAGCTCCAGTTTTCTGTGGGAACCACCGGAACTCTAGCGCGCGCGCGCGCTCTCTCGCTGTGTCAGTTAGTTCCAGCCGGTGTGTCACCAAGCATGCATATGTTTGGTTTGGACTCTGGAATTTTTGAATTCTGGCCGCAAAACGACATTTTCCTATAATTGAAAAGGTAGAAAACAGAAAAAGGCAAGAAAATAGTGGAAATGGCAATGTGCAGATCAAAACTTCTTTGGAGTGGGATATCATGAAGGGAAATATCTGGAGTGGTATTCCAAGCTATGCCAAGTGGTATAGTATGAATTTTCCCATATAGTTTCTACATTACAGAGTGAATCTTGTATATGTACCACATGGACCTATCTCCGAAAACTGCACCGCATATTGGCTGCTGACGTTTCTCGGTGATACAGGCATGATTTAAGAGTGAATGAAACACCTTGACAATCGGAGATGTAGTTTCGGATGATCTATCAGTAGATAATTTATTTAGCTCGTGTAAGAAAAGGTTTAATTTATGTGCTGGTCAAATTCTTTACAGCTTCCTTTCTCTCCTCCCCTTGATCTACACTTTGAGAGCATTACCCTGCACGTTCTGAATAAAACTAACAATCAAATGCAGGTAGGTAAATCTACTGGACAGGCAGATGCATGGGTCCCTGAGCAGCAACAGGGTGAAATTAAAAGTTCGTCGCAAGCCAGTGAAGTGGAAGGAAAGGAGGTTGGTTGCTTGACCTCATGATCAGATGGGCTCAGGTGGCGTGCCGGCTTCGTCAAAAGGAGAAATGTTCAGACTGTTTGCCAATTGTAAATCTGGAGTTGTGTGTATATATACCTATGAGAGAGGGGTTTTAATTTATAAACCAATCTATTTTATTCTCAGATTCAGTCAGATGCTAGCCCCTCCGTCGCGGAATATAAAGCGCCATTTGACATGGCATGCAGTGTCTCTAAATTGACCATTAGTTTCTCTTTACGGAATATTATTACAAAATTATAATATAAGAAAGTACTTCTAAATAAGGGTACCGCTTCTGTATGTACCGTTGAACTCCATTGGTTAAAACTAGTAGAATAAGTTTTACTCTAAAAATGCGTAGGCAGAAGGGGGCAGATGCAATCTCCAATTGAAGTTTGAAAAAAAAAAGCTTTGGTTTGTATTCCCTAAGTCTTGTAATACAAGTCCTTGTTCTTGAAAAACATTGTCCCACGGTATAAATCTATTACTAAGATTAAATACGTAGTTACTATAATATTTACATTATATATCTTTACTTTAATACTAAAAAATCAATAAATAGTTATAGTATACCGTTTAATAGATGATGTATCTTATGCACACATCCACCCTCGTGCACTCATGCTCTCAGGGGATTTCGGCCATCCAACCATCTGAATTCGGGAGTGGATATTTTGCAGAAAACCGCCTGCTTCCGCCCTGCTAATTTTGCAAATAGACCCCCATCGACCTCCTCATCTCATTCCCCTCCATCCGTCGCACCAATCGTGGCTTCCAAATCCCCAATCCCAATCTCTGTGCGGCAGCCGATGGCGACACTAGCGACGGCGGTGACCCACGCCCTCAAACTCCCTTCCCCGTCGCCCCTTCCCACTCCTGTATAGGCGTGTTCCTCTACGAGGCGACGCTGCGCCACGTCGTGTGCCGCCCACGCGCCTTCCCCTCCGGTTGCTGCTCCTGCAGCCCCGCCGATGCCGCAGCTGGACCCTGCGGACTGCTTCAGGTCCCGCCGTGGCACCGCCGGTGTGAAGGTGCACCCCTTGTTTAGAAGCCTCGATTTCACCTCTGGTCATCGCGGCCACCCATCGTCCACGGCGTGTGCCGCACCTGTCACAGACCTGCAAGGAATCGACGCCCAAGCCAGAGGCTCGCTTCGATCTCTTCTGACCATTTCCGCATTGAGTGCTCTTGTGCCTATTCTAAATTGTGGTCAGACGATGGATCTAAAGAAAAAGAACTCTAGTGTTCGTATTAATGTATGCCTGTATGTATCTGAAGTGAACCTGTAAATTGTTGCCACATGCTTTTTGCTGCACTGAAGACTTCTCAGTCAACAACTGAGAGATTGTTCACGTATCAATGATTTGTTTCTTACCTGATACTGAGAGATTGTTCACGTATCAATGATTTGTTTCTTACCCCGAAGTTCAGAACGGTCTGGTACACTCAACAAGCAGCAAGAAGTTTATAAGCTTCACTCGACAAACTTGTATGCTATCAACCGAGAGAAACTGACATGTGAATAGTATCATGCGCATCCTTGGCTCTCAGAATTAAACCAGTTGCCAATACAAACTGAATGGCTATTGTGAATAAAACAAGCAGAATATCATTTAAAACATCTGAAACAATCAGACATAACTTGAACATTGGATGAACTTCAAAAATCTGAAACATGATGACAATACAGTCAAACATGAGTGCTCTCGTGCCTATTCTAAATCGGCAGCATGTTCTCTGAACTTGGAAATCTCACATCAGACTGGGCCTTCATCAGATCCTAGATGGACGGCTGCGTCTTGTCCCTCCCTTCAACGGCGAGAGAACAAACGTAAAACCGGCGTGGAGGACAGACACACCCGTGTCCTGCTCTCGGCCAGCATCTTTTCTACGCCCGCGCACGTCAAACTGCAATTTTACTCCCCCGCTCTTCCTTTTTTTTTTCCGCCGGACCTCGGAGGTGCCACCCCTGTTTCCTCGCTCTCACGCACGCACGGGGACTACGATCGAGTAGTATTCCTACCCGTCTCGCTGAGACTTCAAAAGGGGTATAGCTTTCCCCATCCGCAAAGATACGGAATTATTCCTTGTGCCTGCCTACACTTTGCATGCACAAGCACAACGGCGCCCTTCCAGCCGCGACACTAGCATGGTTCTTTTCATAAGCTCCCCATGCTGCCTGCAAAGTGCTGGCTTTCAGATGGAGGGTATCATGTATATGCATGCCTTTTTGTCGTAGTTTATTTTAGTCTTTAGCAGGTACACTTATCTTTTGGGAGTATCAGGGCATACCCCTTCTGATTGAGATGATGTCGCATTATATACTCACAGCTACTAATTTGTCATATGCCGTACACAATACCATTGCCAGCAGTAAAGATTGAGCTTTGCTTTCTAATTAATAAAGCTAGACCAAGGCTTGCAGAATTTTTGGTGTATATGATACTGTTTGTACCTGTAATTACGAAAATGATGGTATACATCGTGTATTGGCAAAAATGACGTTTTTACCGTCGGTGACCGAGCGACGACGTTGGAGAGGTGACATGTGCTCCTTGCCGCCTCGACACCAGGCAACAGGCTGCCTGCCGCCCCGTCATCGGACAGCAGGCAGCCTGCCGTCCCATGGGCAGACGATAGGTAGCCTGGCGCCCCATGAGCAGACGGCAGGTAATTTAGCAGGTTAATTAGCCAACTTAATTACCCGTCTTAATTTTTTTTGCATACAGTCTGTTTGAATTTTTAAATATAGCAAATAAGATCAAAAAATTACGAAATTTTATATACAGCCTCTTGACACAATGTACTTGACTATGTAATTTTTTGGTAATTTTAACCATCGTGAACATTGCTCAAAAATTCATATGATTACGATTTTTATAGGAGATGTTACATATAGCAAACGAGATGCAAAAATTATAAAATTTTATGTGTAGCCTCCCAACATAGTCATAGTATTTGTCTTTTTTTTTTGAGAATTTTATACACTATGAATATTTATAGAAATACATATAATAGTACAAAAACGCATCGCATAAGATGCGATATGTCTCATTTATTTGAGCCACTGCTATCTCCTGGCTGTGTCTGCCTCTCCGTGTGTGATCTTGTCTTCTTTTGAGCATGAGCATGTCCTATGGAGTACGTCAGCCGGTCGGGGAGCTTGCGTTTAGGTTCGGAGGAGGTATGGAGACTGTTCCATTTGTTGAGTGATCGACGATGGTCCGGTAGTCTGAGGTACAACAGGCTGGATCTAGTAAGCGTCGATATCATCCTGCTGAGACATGCCAAACTGCGGACCACCAGTAATAATGTCATAAACGAAGGACTCTAGAAACTACATTAATTATGACTAACTAAATAACACTAATTAACTATGATTACAGGAATAATATTAAAAGCATGCGATAAAAATTTATCTGCCTTTCGGAAGAAGCAATCAGCACTGTCGCGTTCTCCTGCCACGTCATTAATGAGTTATGCACTGACTTCTCAAAATCATGAGTTATACACTCTTAATTTTGAGTGACGATCACGAGAATGAGTTTATGCGATGAGCGACTAAGATGAGCGATGATGAACTGTGAGAGGTTCGTATTTATGGCCAAGCAAAAAGGGAATCCGGTGTACTTACCCCGCAAATTAAGAACTCCTTGTTGACGCGTAGTACTTCAGGTGAGGGGGACGGCATGATAACACTGATAAATATGCAAACGAGAGAGCAAGCGAGGGAGGATGGCATAGTAATAGTAACAAATATGCAGACGAGAAAGCGAGTGAGGGGGGACGGCACGAACATAACAACATTAGTGCGGACGAGGGAGCGCGCGAGAGGGGACGACAAGAACAGAGTAACAATTGTGCGAAGAACGCAGTGAAAAATAAAAGATAACACCAATGGACTGACATATGTGCGAAGAACAGATGTCAGGTACTACAAAAGATGCCTAAGCATCGCTAATTTTATAATTAAATTAATATAAATTAACATGATAAATTTAAAGCATATAAAATTCTCAAAAAGTTATACAATTACTATGACTGTGTCCGAAGGCTTCATATAAAATTTTATAATTTTTGGAGCTCGTTTGTTATATGTAACAACTCCTACAAGTATCAAAATCGCATGAATGTTTGAGTAACATTTATAGCAAATAAAATTACCAAAAAAATTACATAGTTAAATATGTTTGTGTCGAGAGACTACTCATAAATTTTTATAATTTTTCAAGCTTATTTAATATATTTAAAAATCCAAACAGATAGTATACAAAAAAAATAGAACAAGTAATTAAGTAAATTTAATCATCTATCTTCTGACCATGGAACGGCAGGTAGCTGCCATCCACTTGCGGGATAGCATGGATATCAGCTTTCTAACTTGCTATCCGGTCACTAGGTGATAAGAACACTACTTTTATCTTATACATCAGATATACAATTATTTTTATAACAATGACTATAAACAGTACTAAATGTACCCTTTGTTCTGAAAACGGTCTCACAGGACTCGGGATGGTACGTGCGTAAAGCTTCACAGCGAACTCCGAGGAACAAGATGGAAACAGTAAATAAGTACCAAGGTCGTTAAAGCTGCGACGTGACACGGGTGACAGCAAGCAACACACACACATAGAGACAGAGAGAGAGATCGAAGTGATGTGAAACGAAGTGGAAGGACATAAGAACGCCAGCACGGCAACGCCACGAGCGTGTGGTGTACGTGTTACAAAGACTTTTGCAGGTGTGCCGTACGGGCGGCGGGGCGGCCTGCGGCTCCGCCACGTCTAGCGTGCGCGACGGCAGACGCGACGGCGTTTTTGATGGAAGCGCGCGCGGAAGGGGTGCCGAGCGAGCGGGGGCCGGGCGCGCGCACCGAGAGTTTTTTGGTCCAAAGGTGCCGGCGGAGCGGAGCGCACGCGTGCTCGAGTCGGCAGCGTGGCTTGCGCGCTTCGGCGCTTGCGTCCAGTCCACCACCACCAAATCAACCCCTTTCTCTCTCTCTCTAAAACAAAGCGGTACGTAAAACTTGTCTAACAGAAAGGAAGAATGTTGGGCATATGATGCTTTTTTTATATATACTAGTCCGTCCGGTACCCATATGTTGCAAAGAAAAATCAAAATTTATAGTAAAAATATTTTGTTGCAAAAAATTATAAGTGGGATAGAGGAGGCACCTGTATTGATCTAGACCACACAGATCGGATTGGATAACCCTGATCACGTATGTCTATATGTCCACCAACTGCTCAAGTGCACCAGATATGTTGTCCACGAGGATACCAGTGTTACCATAGGGATAGAGCCAAGTACTAAGGACGGAGCCGAGTAAGGAAAGGCTCCGTTCTTTTCAACTTATGGTTTATAGTTTATCTAAACAAAAAAAGGCAGATTCTCTATCGTCTTTTCGAAGCGGTTTATCAAGACAATCTTTTCAAAACGACTTATCAACATTCAGTTCGTTCGTACAAACGCTCGCTCTAGAGATAAAAACATCAGCCATAGTCGAAAAGAACATGCCCAAAATTATCTCTCTTTTCTTGGTTCCTAGACTTTTTCTAGAATGGGCCAAGTCTAGGGTTTGGGCTATCAAATATCCTGGGCTTTTCAGATTTGTTTGATAGGCCCTATGTTTGATTTAGCCCCCAGTCAGGTGGACCAAGTTGGGCTGAGCATTGTTTATTTTCCTATCTATAGCACTTTGGAAGTTTCTATGTGTAAACTCAGTTAGACATGTCATTCAATTTTATTTTTCATATGTGTACCTTTTTATTTTATGTACCCATGATAAAAAAAAAGAGCACTAAATTAAAATAAACAAGATGGAAAAACAACCATGAATTCTGCATCTAAATCAAGTTTCACCATTCCCCATTGGCTTTGTAGAGTGCTGTTCCAGAAGCTTTTACATGCGGCTCATGCAATTTAAATATACTATTTTGGTTATCTCTTTAAACTTGCACATATTTGTGCGTAATATCAATTAGTATAGCCTTTCAGAAAAACATTAGTAAGAATAGAGTTTTTGCAAAAACTTGTGTGGATCAATTGACCTTGCACGTTATATGTTCCAGGCCGGATGGTGCACTTCGCTGTGTCCCAGCCGAGGATGACAGGTGATGTCCTGCTTGATGTGTTGTGAACGAAGAAATGTGTGTATATACTATACCGTATATTGATGATTTTGCAGCAAATGGTCAGGCATAAGTAGGTGCATAAGGAGATGATCATTCGAGCAACACCTTGGCATAGAGATAGCTACGTAGGCACATAAAGAAACCCCCAAGGTCACTTTTGTTTCAGAAAACACTGCAGGGTGACATAGGTTTGCACATGGATGTTTCATCAGCATCGATATGATAATCTATTCCAAAGAAATCAGCATCCATGCATACAACAAAGAATGCCCCGATCCAATAGGAAGACGTCGACCATAGATCCGGAAGATCGAAAGATAACGACAGCAGCAATCCGAACGGGTGACCTGGATTGTCGGCGACGGTAGGCGGTCGGTGGAGATCAGCCATGGATTGATGCCAATGGAGAAGACGAGCAGTGGCAGCAAGCAGCAGATGGCGGTGGCTGAGAGAAGAACAGCGGTGACCATGAGCAAAATTAGACACGGTAGGTGGACAAAAATCCTAGATAATGCTCTAATACCATGTTATGAATAGCATTTGTATTCATCATAAGGCTAATGGGCCAGTATATATACATGTACAGGTATAGTATGTATGCAGGTAACCCTTATACAACAGAAAAAATACACAGGTATAATACACATCTAACAGTTAGCACCTCGGTGCATTGGACCTTTTCAGATATTAGCAAAAGAGAAGTAGCGAATCAATTGGAGCTTCCACCTAAACTTTTAGTTGTGCATGACATATTCCATGTCTCACAATTGTACAAGTGTCTCTGAGTTCCAACTGAGTAAACACCAATAGGGAGCATCAATTTGTAGCAAGATTTCACATACCGGGAGCATCCAATTTGTGTTTTGAAGGAAGTTGAGCGTGAGAACAGAAGTCGGACAATCAAGTTCTGTAAAGTTCAGTGGAGCAACCACACCAAAGATGAAGCAACTTGGAAACATGAAGACCTCTTGAGAGCTGAGTTTTCCTTTTTTTTTCTGAGCTATCCGTATCTCAAGGACGAGATTCTCTTTAAGGGGTAGGTCTATAACATCCCAAATTTCCTAGAAGCTATTTAACTATTTCTAAAATTTGCTTTTCTGCATTTTCATGCATTTTAAAAAATTCTGCGTTGAAGAAAATGTTTTTTCTTATTTTCTAGCTGCTAATATGATTTTTATAAAAATAATTAAAACCTAACATAAACCTGTAGATAATTTATTTGAGTTGTAAATAATATAAGGTGCCTCTCCAAAAAGGTTTTGTTTGCTAATTTTAAAAATTCAAACCTAATTCATGTGTTTAAACTAGTTAGCAAAGAATTGAAATTTGACTTCCCCTCTCGAGCCTATTTCCTTCTTGTTGGCCCAGCCCAGCTCTATTATCCCAATTCTGGCCTGCTCACTAGGCCAACCTGAGCTGCCTCCTTCCCATTTTCCTCGCATGAAAGTGCCTTCGAACTGGTGCGCCACCTCTCTTCTTCTCCCTTTCACCACTGACAAGTTGGGCCAGCTGGCAAATCTCATCTTCCAACTCTCACTACGCCATTAGAGCTAGATCTCGAGCCAATGGAGCTCTATAGTGCGCTTGCCAAAAGGAGACACCCTTGACTCCAAGAGCATGTTCGCATGAAGCGGCGCTGCCCCCTTCTCCAAGCTAATCTCGGCGTCAAGCGCAAGCCATCGCTGCTTGATGTACTCATGAGAAACCGTGCCCAGCCACAATTTCTTGAGAAGAATGCCCACATCTTGCCATAAAAGGCCCTTCTAACCATGTCACCTTGCTCAGCACTCCATGCCATCTCTATTTTGCCCTCTCCTCCTTACTTTCCTCCATTAAATAGCCCGAAATGTCATCGTCCTCTTCGGCTCCTCTATGTGTGCATGTTGCCTCTCTCCGTTGTGGCCTGTGTCATTTTTGGTGAGTTTTCCCTCGACGCGCACATCACTATGAACCATTTTGTTTGATCTATCAACCCCAACCAATTTCTTGGTTCATGCAGTGTAGCGTCGGATCTTGGCCTTCTTCCCTAACTCCAGTAGCCGCCATCGCCATTGAAATCCCTCCACTCTGGTGAGCCCTAGACCATGTCATGGCCCTTTTCACCATCTCTGCATGCTCTTGAACCTCTTGGCATGCTTTTTTGGCCCATTCCCTCTATGGAGCTCCACCACCGCCACTGTCATTCTCCCTTCTACAGTAAGCCTCGATCGTGAGCTAGGTCATTTGCAGCATCTCTATGAACCCCTAAACCTCATCGCATGCTTGATTATAGCTCTCTCCTTCCCTACTTGGTTGCCACTGTGATGTCCCTGCCGCTGCCCTGCTCACCTTTGTTCGACCACCGGAAGCCTTCTCTGTCACCACTGACCTCTCCATCGAGATCAATGTGAGGTACTAGAGCTAGCACACCCCTCAATTTGACTAGAACTAGTAGTTTTTGCCGCCTTCACTATGGACATCCATGACCCTGTCAGACTTGCATGTCGCCAATGCACTTTCGACAACCATTGGTCTCTGAGCCACTTCCCCTCGCAACATGAAAACCCCAAAAACCCTTTCCCCCTCTCAATCTCCACACCTTTACCCTCCTTCACCGATGTTGCCGCACGGTAGAGGACCCTCGCCGTTTTCCTCCACCGTGCCGCCAACTCCGTCCACCTCACCGACCACTGTCACATCCCAGAGCATCACTGTGACCTCCTCAATGACCTCCATGTTCTATTCTCGAGCTCACTTGTGCTTCTCCACCACCACATCACCACCGGTGAGCTCAGTAAGAGCTCGACTATGGCACCTGAGCCAGTCTCCTCTGTTTTTGGTGTATGATAGGCGAGCCTGGTGTAATTAAAGTCGAGTTAGTACTGATGACATTGATTAGTACTAATGAGTCATTGACATGTGGGTCTAAGTAGGTTAATTAATTAGATTTATATTTAAACCGGTTTTTAAGTATTATTTCACTGACACGTGAACCACCTATTAGTCCTTTGTGCAAAATAATAAAATCCTAACTGGTATGCCCCACTTATCAGCCTCACCAAGCGATAAAATATGATTTTCCAATAGAAATAAAAATAGAAAATAAATTCAGAAATTTGAAACCCTAGCTATAACAGCAACCCATTTTGTTTTTTAGGATTTTCTCTCCTAGCAAAACTTCGAACACTTTTAGCTTTTGTATATGAACTCTGGCTTGAGTGAACCTTGTTTATAATTTTTCTAAAATCATGAACTTTCATAATCTATAAAAAAATATTTGATTTTGCTCTCTATTTGAATTTATTTGGTATTTATTTGTGTTTCATGACTTTTCTTCTTAGATATTGATGTGCCGAAAACTTTTGAAGTTGGTCTAAAAGAAGAGACAAGTGTTTAATAGCAAGGCAAGCAAACCCTCTTGATCATATTGTTCCTATGTTTTAAATGTTATGTTTTCATTATAATTATATTTGCATACTTACTTTGAGTAAATTGTTGTATTTATGCTTAGGTAATTATTTATGTCCTATACCACAATGAAATATCCTTTGGACTTGAATGTTACTAGCCATTGTCACCCTAGTAATATTTACCCACTAGTTTAGGATATATTTTAGTGGGATTTAGTGATTTTGTTAGCAAATGCTTAGCCATGCTCATTGCAAATATTGTACAAATTGATAAGAAAATGTCTGGAACAATAATGTAAACTCTTGAAAAATTTTGTGGTACAATTAGGATAGGGGAGTACCTAAGAATAAATTTGATAAAAACTAAAAATGAAAGATGATTTAGAATTGGGTGAGTATTTTGTGGAGATCAAGATCCGGGTTCGTGATTAGGGATGGCAATCGGACGTGATGGGTACGGGTAGTACTCGCCCATACCCATACCCGCGACCTTGATTTACGCCCACAGGTATACCCGTGAAAGACAACGGGCGAAGAATGTCGCCCATACCCGTCGCCTGCGGGTATACCCGTTTGCCCGCGAACTAAGAGTCACCATGTACTTTAATATGAAATCTTTCAACACTAAAGTATTGCAACATATTAAAATATTGCAATTTTATTTGTAACATATTATCTTTCTACACCAAAGTATTGTAACATGTTATCTTTCTACACCAAAGTATTGTAATATATTATTTTTCTACACCAAAGTATTGAATATTTGTAACATATTCATAGATCGTGGACTCGCGGGTAAACGTGCGAGACGGGTATGGGTGGAGCTTACACATACCTGTACCCGTTTACCTGGTGGACGAAAAATTTCCTCCATTTTCATACCCATGGGTAAAGAATGCATCCCATACTTGGCTCTATTAGGGTATTTACTCGCGGGTACGCAGGTAAATGGGTACAATTGCCATCCCTATTCGTGATAGTCTCGCCCGAGTCAATTAAAAACCAAACTTTAGTGTCGTTGACCCAAGCATTTAGTACAACCACATGTTCCATGATGAGCTGGACTTGGCTAAATAATCTGTAATGTCTGAAGCTTTGTTTCGCCATTGAGATGAATGTGGGTGTCGACAATGACAATTTATTCCCACACGACGCAAGAGAGGGCTTTTGAATGGACAGTGATGTCCTCTAGCGTTGAAACCTTAGTGGGCAGATTCGGGTTGGAACGATGCATTATAAAGGCCTTGTGATAATATCTTAGTCACACTCCCATGGAAGCTTGCAATCATCAACATTATAAGTTAATTATCTCTTATGGGTAAAGTTGTGCATCCTCTGTAGAGTAAGATCTTAATCTATTCGAATAATTGTGTCCCCGGTCATGGACATTGCTTGATGATACCACACTTGGTTAGATTTTCTAGTTTTCAAAAATAGTTTGAGAAATGTATGGATGGTGGGTATCCATACTAGAGAAAGTTGGACACGTGAAAGCCATTTATGCTAGTACTTGAAGTTTATGATGAAATTTTGGTGGCATGTGCCACTGCTACAGACAGGCCTATCACAGACGATTCGGAACCGTCATCACAGACGGTTTTCGAACCATCTGTTTTTATGTGTCAGTGACAATATGTGGTTATCACAGACGGCTCCCAAGCCGTCTGTGATAACTTACATTATAGACGATTTTTGCAAAAATAACCGTCTGTGATATTATGTGTATCACAGACGGTCGTTGTTTTTAACCATTTGTGAAAGTCGACTATCACAGACGGTTTTCAACAACGAACCGTCTATGATAGCAATTGCAACAGCAGTTTTATTTGCCGTTTTTGGCTAGCCTCAGGATATGCTAGCCGTACCCTCTTAAAGCAAGTAAGAAGATTACAACATATATAGAATCACATACATTGCAGATTACACTGATCTGACAAATGAATCACATACATTGTAACTCAAAGTTACCCAGATAAGTTATTTGCAACTCAAAGTGAATTATGAATGTAACAAACGGCCAACAGATCACATACATATATAGAATGAAAATCGTTACACTGTTCTGACAAATGAATTATTTGATTAAGCACAACTGAGTGATTTGTACAATTGCATCTAATGTTTCAACATCTAATTATCACCATTGCCGGGGTAGAACTCTCCATCCTTGTTTATACACTATCCTAGTAAGAACCCAGAGAGTGTTGCACGAATTTCGACGAGTTGGTCAAGATCATATGTACTTACGTCGAAGTTCACCCGCTGTCGCTAGGAGCAATAAGTCATTAATTAGCATGTGTGTGTGTGTATACATATATAATCAGAAAATAATATTTATTGCAAGGACATGACAAACCTCTGGATCATTGATCTTACTATCCATGATTTCCTTCATATGGCGGCAAACGTAGAATCCACATACGTTGCTCTGTAGTTGCTGGTGGCACTTCAAAAATAGAATTACGTACATAGGTATTGTCAATTCTAGATGTATTATAACAAAGTGTGATGTAGGATTGTTGTGTTGTAGCGGGTACCAGAAATCACGTGTTGTGTCGCAGCGTGTCACTAGATTTGTCATGTCTTCCTCCGTGGGCAACATAAGCGGTAAACAACCTACGTGATTCAAAAAAGTTAGCTTCAGCCGTTGCAAACGAAGAAAATATTACAATAGAATTATGTATGGAGAAAATGAGTTTACTTGTTAACTATTTCTTGCACACGACTAAAGTCGTGGTTGCTCCTAAGTAGGGAATCAAAGTATATTACCTTGCTACACTTTGGTACAATCACAATCAAAATCCAGTGTTGCCTAGTCATGTGTGTCACCATAGTGATTAATTCTAAATTCATGCTACATGTAAAGTACAAATAAAATATGTGTGGCAACTAGTGAAGCACTTACCCTTGGTTGAAAGGAAACATGACATACTCCTTGTCGATGTGAGCAAGCAATCCCCTCGTTATGTAATCTTACACGAAGGATTCATTATCATTGATAACTTGCTTGGAGACCAAGTGAGGGTCGAGGAAACCCACCGGTTGTCGCGATCACCGGACTTGTTGGATCATGGATCTATACATAAGGAAATAGTAATGATATTTATCGATATAACGTGAATGTAGAATTTCATTGTACAGTACACTTACAGTGTCCAGCATCATAGAAGCGAGGCGTCGACTTCGTCGATATTGAATAGTAAAAATAAGTCTTCGAATGTCACGACGATGTAGCCTGTGTCGTGGAGAAAATGCTGCTCCGTATATTTCATGTTGGACTTCTGCATGTACCAGGCATGCAATGTATTGCAAATCAGGCCATGCCTGGGTATTTGTCACTCAGTGACCAACGACACTCCTAGAATGAAATTCCATAGCACAAGAGCCTTATTTTTCTTCCTTTAAGTCTTAGAGCCTCGCTTACGAGACGTTCTCGGTGGCGCCTCGGCGGGAGCCGATGCAACAGGCTGCTGAACTGGAGTTGGAGGTGGAGCCACCGGAGCCGATGTGACAGGTCCAGGGCAATGTCTCTCTTGGGACACTGGATGTGGAGATCGTGGCATGGACAAGTTGAGGGCAATGTCCCTCTTGGGCCACTAAACGAATGTGTGGACAGTATCCCCTAATGTCTTAATCTCTTCATTTGGGGGCTTCTCAAGAGGGACGGTCTTAAAAATATCATTAATCATGTCCACCTGGACCTTTATGAAACCGGTCTCTACTTGTACACAGTGCACCGGCGTACTTGACAGCAATGGATACGCCATCCCCCGCCCAGCGTCAACGGGAATAGAGCCAACAAGCCTGACTCTGATGATGCAAGGCATAGGCCCCTACATAATGACACATGATAAGTTAAGGCGTCCACCAGAAAGATCTATGCAGCATTCTAAAGATGTGCATTACCTGAATGTCATCGATAGGTAAGTGGGCGTCGCTATGTTCAGTAATTGGTGTGGACGCGCAGCTACTATGACATTGAGGGGGACTGGGTACCGCAGTTGTAGGGGTCGGTTGCGATTGGTTGCGGACTTGTCTCAGTTCTTCCCTTAATGAATCTATCTCTCCTCGAAGTGAGGTAGTCTGCTCTTGAAGTGAGGCAAATAGTTGTTCCTGAAGTTGAGCACGAAGCTCCTGTTTTATTTGGTCGTTGCGGTACGCCTTGGATATCTTCCTACTCCTATATGTCTCGGAGTAATCTGGAAATCCGTGCTTCCAAGATACGTAAACCCCCAAGCCTCGTGTGCGATCTGGGTGCTCCTTGTTTCCCAAGGCCTGTGATAGTAAATCTGTCTCCATGTATTCTTGAAAGGATCCACGAGAAGATTCGGTAGTCAATGATTGCTGCAAGAGGCAATTATTCATGTTATTTTTGAACCCATGAAGTTCAAGAGGTGTAAACTATGTAGTTTAATATATCTTACCAGGCGTTGCGACACTTCCTCATCTGCGGGGTTTTTGAAAGAGACACCCGAAGATGTGGTTGATGACCTCGCTCTTAACTAGTTTCGAGCGCGCTCGTTTGCGATCCCGGCAAATGGCGGGGAGGCCTCCGATCGAAGTGCGACCTTGTCCTGCATCCTCCACTGCGAGATTTTACCCGCGTACCCAGCGGTGCCGAGTCTGTGAGGGTGAGTGTTTTGTGATTGGATAGCCTTGTGCGCCGCACTTTGTTGTTCAAATTCGCTCGTTGTCTTCATCTGCACAAAGGCCTCCCATGTTTCCGGCGATACGAAAGGATACTTCGTGAAGGGCGTCTGATCCTTGGCTATGTACCGCGTCACAAGAGTGCTATTAAAATTCTTCCATGTTTTTCCCATTGTGAAGAGCGCGTGCCGTCGCACAAGTCCCTGTACTTCTGTTGGGATCTTGAACGAATTTATAACTTCCTCCTATAGTTGATTTTTGTGATCCTTTGACAACTCTCTCCAGCTTGCTATGGTGATGACGACATGTTCCCTTTCAATTATCCCGTAGGTACTTTGAAATGATGCCACTGTTTTCTTCGGTTGCAGAGGGACCCCATCCGGAGAGACCACCGTGATAGTCATTTGGCCATCTGACCTTTTCGATACTCCTCGGCCACGCTTAGTTTTTCCAATCTTGGGAGCGTGAGACCCAGAAGACGATGACAAAAACTATGAGGATGCCATCACTCTTCTAAGAAAAAAATTAACTGCAGTGAGCTATGGCCTTCCAAATAGACCTTGTAGCTAACAAGTGCAACATATACTAAAAAATTTTTAACGACTGTGTGGACGCAGTGAGGTGTGGGCCTAAACAAAGTTCTATGAAGCAAATGACACAAACTAGTATATCAAGTTCATTGAACCCGATACACTAGAGTGTGTCACTAGCTTCATGCCCTTTGAAGGTCTATGTGGCATGTACTAAAAATTTTTGGACGACTGTGTGGACGCAGTGAGGTGTGGGCCTAAACAAAGTTCTATGAAGCAAATGACACAAACTAGTGTATCAAGTTCATTGAAACCAATACACTAGAGTGTGTCACTAGCTTCATGCCCTTTGAAGGTTTGTGTGGCATGTACTAAAAATTTTTGGACGACTGTGTGGACGCAGTGATGTGTGGGCCTAAACAAAGTTCTATGAAGCAAATGACACAAACTAGTGTATCCAGTTCATTGAAACGGATACACTAGAGTGTGTCACTATCTTCATGCCCTTTGAAGGTCTATGTGGCATGTACTAAAAATTTTTGGACGACTGTGTGGACGCAGTGAGGTGTGAGTCTAAACAAAGTTCTATGAAGCAAATGACACAAACTAGTGTATCAAGTTCATTGAAACCGATACACTAGAGTGTGTCACTAGTTTCATGCCCTTTGAAGGTCTATGTGGTATGTACTAAAAATTTTTGGACAACTGTGTGGACGCAGTGAGGTGTGGGCCTAAACAAAGTTGTATTAAGCAAATGACACAAACTAGTGTATCCAGTTCATTGAAACAGATACACTAGAGTGTGTCACTACCTTCATGCCCTTTGAAAGTCTATGTGGCATATATTTTTGGATGACTATGTGGACGCAGTGAGGTGTGGTATATCTCTAGCTATAGCTGCTAATAATTCATATATAACAATATAATTCTAGTATGATTATGTGAGCACAAAGATGACATCAATCGAAATACAAATATCATAACATGTATGTAATCATATGAATTGAACATACCATTTGAAATATAACACATATCCAAATACAAATGACAACTGAATTTAACATATTCATCAATTCAGCATGTGTAAATTCGGCCAGCATATATATCAATATTACAATGTAGCATATATATATACACACACATATCAATATATATATATATACATATCAATATGACAATGTAGCATATATATCAATATATGAAACATGAATAACGTATCTTCATTATTCTATATGAAACATGAAACAACTACATGAAACAAATCTAAAACCTAGTTAGAGTCGGGGAAGAAGGGCACCGGAGTCAGGGGAGGAGGGCGCCGGGCTCGCGGGGGAGGAGGGAGCTAGAGTCGGGGGGCGTCGGGCTTGGGGGAGGGAGCGGCGTCGGGGAAGGAGGGCACCGGGCTCGGGGGAGGCAGCGGTGTCGGGGGAGGAGGGCACCGGAGTCGGGGGAAGGAGCGTCGGCGGGAGGGAGCGGCGTCGGAAGGGAGCGTCGGCGGGAGGGAGCTGCGTCGGGAGCGACAAGCGGCGGCGGGAGGGAAGGGCGGCGCGAGAGAGCAATAATATACCAGGGGCGCTGGAGATCTAGAGTGCGTGAGTGCGGAATCTGTGCCCTAGCTGGGGGTATTTATAAGGAAAACTATCACAGACGGTTCCATAAAGGAACTGTCTGTGATAGTTCTATCACAGACGGTTCTATAACTAACCCGTCTGTGATATTATATTATCACAGATGGTTATAAGTTAAGAACCATCTGTGATAGTAACTAAGAACCGTCTGTGATAGTATTACTATCACAGACGGTTCTTAACTTATAACCGTCTATGATAATATAATATCACAGACGATTATAAGTTTAGAACCGTCTGTGATAACTATCACAAACGGTTCTAAGTTTATAACCATCTGTAATAAGCCTTTGCCCACTGGCTATCTGTAATAAACCTTTGTCGGCTGGCTATTGTAACTACACTACCAGCATTCAATAAGACCTCTCACAGAGTGTAATTTATATAACTACACCTACCAGCATTCAATTCACCTATATATATAAATGCAAATTCACAAATACATCACAGTTCCTGAGTCATTTTACAATTACAATAAAACATATATAGTTACATTTATTACATATAGCTATTTCATTTTAAATAAAGCCCTTCACGATGATCGACACGCATATAGCTTGTTTCATCGTTTTGTTCTTCCTCGAGCCTGATGCCGTCTCCGAATTGATTGTACTCTTCCTCATCCACAACATTCTCAATTCCAACAATCCTTCTTTTTCCCTGAAGAACTACATGGCGCTTCTTATTTGCCGAGTCGGTTATATAAAATACTTGAACGACTTGCCTCGCGAGCACGAATGGTTCATCTTTGTATCCTACACATTCGATGTCCACGGTAATGACACCGTACTTGTCGACCTTTACTCCCCGTGGGAGATGAACCCAACGGCACCGAAATAGAGGAATCTTGAAAATTACGTAGTCAAACTCCCAAATCTCCTCTATAAACTTGTAGTACGAGCTTGGGCCAGCGGTACTGACGTGCGCATTATAGGCATCCCGAGAACAAAGGTTTCTCCGAGTCCTCCATCAAGCCCTCGAATTTACCAAACTCTCTCTCACTGTAGTTCCCTTCTGCATCACGTAACATCTGATCTATATTGTCATCCTGCGATCCATCCTCATGATCAAAAGCACAGTCCACAACTGGCATATCATTGTCCCCCTCGACTATGTCATAACTACCAGCTTCTTGTGTACACTTCTCTTCACTGTGACTGGTCCAACATTTGTACCCTTTTCTGAAACCCCTTCGAATCAAGTGAGTTTCGATCTACGCTGAGTTGCTAAACATCTTGAGATTATCACAATCAATACATGGACATTACATATATTTTATCCCCTTCTTTAACATATCCAGCTCGGTCGCTCTTCTAAAAACAGACACGTCAA
This sequence comes from Melocanna baccifera, assembly GCA_036346265.1. Taxonomy (NCBI): domain Eukaryota; kingdom Viridiplantae; phylum Streptophyta; class Magnoliopsida; order Poales; family Poaceae; genus Melocanna; species Melocanna baccifera. The sequence goes on along the minus strand of CM070679.1, from coordinate 32,857,653 downwards.
TAATGTACTCGTCACTCACACGGTTTTCAATGTACATCCAGTTTCGATCCATCTACACTAGCTACACAAGTAACAAATGGTTGCCAAAAATGATTATTACTGCTACTACATAGCATATAAGTTATCATCTCTGGATTTCCATTATAAAAATATGTATATAAGCATAATTAAAAGTAATTAAATACTAACCTCTGATTAGATCACTAAGAAGACGATGATATATTTTCACCCCCGAACTCCCTAAAGCCGGCTGCCTTGCTCCACCGATGCAGCGCAATTAATGAAGACAGATCTGTGTCGACATTGACCAAGTATTAATAGTGCAATTTATCACAGACGGTTATTAACACGAACCGTCTGTGATGATTAATATCAAAGACGGTTTGTTATACCAACCGTCTATGATAATCGAGAAATCACAGACGGTTCGTGTTAATAACCGTCTGTGAACTTTCACAGACGGTTATTAACATGACCCGTCTGTGATGTCTCGATTATCACAGACGGGTCGTGTTAATAACCGTCTGTGACAGTATCACAGCCGGGTGGTAGTATGAACCGTCTGTGATAGTTTAAGCACAGACGGTTCTATATGACCCATCTGTGATTTATCCGTCCAGTATAGCCTGTTTTGTAGTAGTGTGCCATCTTTGTTGCTGTAGGTGATGGAGACCTATACTATGCAATTTATGATCATTTATAATTACCTTCAGCTATTACAATTTTGTATTTACTTATTGCTTTACAATGTCTTTTACAATCTACTATCGTATTGTAAATGAAATTTTTTGCTTTGAGCAACAACCAAGATAAAATAGCGTTCGCTTGACAAAGCCAAATATATAGCTAATAACATTTGATATAAGTCTTGCGGAGGGCATTTTGTACTGATAGTTGCTTATTGAACACTATTAGATCAAGAGAAAGAAGATCCCTCGGTTGGCTACTTTTAGGCCACAGGATTTGGTGATGTCGACACTGATTACTAGGTGTTAACCCTAGTTAGTTGTTTGTAGGAATGAGGCAAATCACTTGGATCATTATCCTTTATTTACCGTTTATTTTCATTGCAAGTACTCTCTATGTGAACTTTTGGCTGGTCGGTCCCTTTTGTGTAAAATTCAGTTGTTGTGGGGATGGCCTCCACCTTAGGCCCATTCGGCCTGATTGTTGTAGTAAGTATTGTAATGCTTAAATAGGTCAGGCCCAAGAAGCCCATCTGAGTATGTAAAAAGATAATAATGTCCTAAGACAGTACATATTACCTAGGGGTAATATTGTAACAAGAAAATGACACTAATATAAATAGTCCTCTTTGGGCGACCCTAGAGGCTAAGGCTACCTTCGATCAGTATTTCTCCCCAATCTTTCTATTCTCTACTGTTTGGTCTTGTAGCCACAACATCAGTCTTATAGACTTACGTGTGATAACTTAATATTATGTGCTACTCTGTTTTATTCAATTGTATATAGATATGATACAAAGATGTATATGTATGTGCTAGCTACTGATCATGGAACAAACACGACAACCGCATAGGATTTGGGATCAATTTTTTTAGGTCCGACAATGTTGATATCAGAGCCATACTGATTGTAGGTTAAATCTTAGTTAGAATAGCCATTAATTTAAGGATTTGTGGACTTCCAAAACTTATTTCAAACTTAATCAAGGATTGTGAAAATGTAGTGTATTATTGCTATTTTCTCCTCATCTCATTTTTAGTATCTTTCTCTTATCTCATTCTCATTCGATTTACCAAAATTACATGATACTTCTTCTCTTCTCCTTCAAAATTTTGTATAGGAGATGTTTATGCCAATCCCCTATGGTAAGGATCATGAAGGCTTGGACCATAATTCTAATGACTAGGCTTATAGGATAAGTTGCTAGAGCTCATTTTGGTTTAGTAAGCTATATGTATTCCCTCTAATTATGTATTCTAAGTATAGGCGCTATAATGTAGTATGATTTTTTTGTTTAAAAAGTTTGTCTTGTTGTCCTTTCGCTATAATTTTGGTTCTTTGATTTTTTTTTGTTTAAAAAGTATGATTCGTAGTTTTTGTTCTTATCTTGTGATATTTCCCTCTTACCTTTGAGGGAGTGGCTAATGATTGTGTTGTCAATAGAATGACTACTGGACCAAAGACCCGATCCTTGACTCGGCTTTTGGGAAGTTTGGGAGCTTCTGGTTCGCATCCATTGGGCGCTTAAGTGCCTAATCTGTCACAGCTCAACCTATTGCACCCCACTCCAAATGAGGAGGAACACCACCAAAATCAGAATGAGGTTGAATGTGAAGAGAATCTACCGCCACCACCCTCTATGGCTCAAGTGATTGCTGAAATTGAGCGGAATCAGCAAGCACAAACTGTCATCCTTCAACAAATTGCTCAAAACACAGCTGACATGCAAGCTGCACTTATGGCAGTGGGAGGAGCAATGCCAAATGCAAACCAACCGCAATCCAAGCCTGCTGAATATTTTCCAACTCGGTCATCCATTTACTCTGACTCGGCATAGCCACTTGATGTGAATGATTGGCTGCATGGTATTTATTCGAAATTAAATATAGCTAAATGCAATGACAATGATAAGGTCCTTTATGTATCATATCAACTTCAAGGGGGCGGCAAGTTCGTGGTGGGACAACTATTATGCCATGCAACCCGAAGGACAAGCCATCCTATGGACCACTTTTAAGAATGCTTTCTGTAAGGCTCATTGAAACTAGCCTTATGGGAAACAAGGAGTTTCGTGCCTTAAAACAAGGGAATCGGATCGTCACCGAGGTTAGATGCTTTCTTGGTTGGGCGGGATACTACCGTCGGTTTATCAAACACTTTTCCAAGATTGCAAGATCACTAACTCAACTACTCAAGAAGGAAAAGAGTTTTGAATGGACAGTGGAGTGTGAAAAATGTTTTCAGAAATTGAAGAAGAGATTGATCACTAACTCAACTACTCAACTCAACTACTCAACTACTCAATTACTCTTTAGATTTGACGACATTACTTAATTGGCAGTGTGAGATATATACAGACTATAAGAGTTTGAAATATATCTTTATTTAAGTTGATCTCAACCTAAGACAACAAAGATGGCTAAAATTGATAAGGACTACAATTCTAAAAGACTAGGATATATATCACCATGCTCAACAAAGAAGAAGAAAATCGCGTCCAATCGATTAGAATTTAGAACCTCGTTCCTGAACAATGACGACATATTAACGAGAATCGCAACACTTCATCATGACACACTTCTTCTTTCCGCGACAACAAGCAATGCAAATGCAAGAACACGGCCTGTTTAGACCGCCGAGAAGATACAACCACTTAGTTAGGCTTCGTCCTTCGTTTCCTTCAGTGGCCAAGAATGGTCCGGTGGGTCTCGAACGACGGCAGCTCGTCGTCGCCGCCGCCGCCGATTGCGCCACCGATGCCCGGCATGGACGGCATCCTCACGCCGAATCCCCCCTCCTCCTGGTTCTCCGGCGCGCGGGGGTCTCCCGGCCGGCACGTCTTGTCCGTCAGCGGGTTGCACCCGAAGACGCCGGCGCCACCGGCCGGGCCGGCCGCACCGTCGGCCGACCTGACGAGCAGCATGCACGCGAGCACCGCGGCCAGCAGCCACAAGCGCGTGGACGCCATGACCATATATACCCCAGCTGTGCACACGTCGATCGGCACGTGTGCGTACGTACGTTTCTCTTGGTTGGAGTTCGGCGAGGCAGGAGGACGAGGGCGGAGATCGAGGTGGTGGAGCTTTAAAAGGCGGCAATGGAGCGCCGGATTTAGCCAGGTAGGTTAGTTGCGGCCGTTGTGCCGTTGCGCCGTGTGTTTGGCTGTGCTCCGTCTCCACGGTTACATTGGGACCGGGTGTCAAAGGAGCGAATCCAAGAACATGCATGCTAGGACGTCAAGACTCAAAACAATATATCTAATCCTTGAATTGATATGCTTGGATCAACTCAGAAATCTTTTGTTAAAAATACTAGGGAATATATCGATACAATAGAAGTTTCTCTGTACAAACCTGCTGTGTGCGATGCATCAAGATTGGGCCTGCAATTTATAATCTACATCTGCAGAAACCTGCACAGTTTTCACTTTCCAGTGGGAGGATGCATGAGTTGCATATTTACTCATCAGCTTGAAACATTTGCAAAATGTGACGCAAACTTGAAAAGTAAGTAAAATACGGTACACAAGTAAATGAAAGGGGTGTTGCATTAGCTAACATTTAGTACATCGAAATCGTACAATTGAAGCGAAAGGAAGACTGATAACTCATAGTTTGTGCCTTGCGGGCAAAAAAAAGAACTGGAATTGTCGAAACTGTGTATCTGAATGGTTATGAATACCATTGTTTCATTCACAGAATACCGTCAATCTCCCAGTTGTCATTGTCCTCATCAGGAGCCCTTCTCGCAGCCTCTGCGTCTGCATCTTCTGGGAACCTAGGCTCCTCCATCATACGCCTGCAACATTGTTGGCACATAGAATTCAAGTTAAACAGAGTTGCATATCCTTTTTAAATTTGCTTATCACAACGAAATAATTGGGAATGGAAATGGACAGTCCGAAAGCTGAAAAATCCCACGATTCACACGCACCATTCGGACTGAATTTTCATAGATGGTAAAGCTTAAGGGTACATACACTCAAGCCCAATCAGCAACCATGATCCAACACCAACAAAACTAACATCAATGCATTGCAATGAAGAAGAAAAAAAGAGTTTTTGAGAAGATCGAAGGTGACGAGCAACAGGTGGTTTCGGTGATTCTTCAAGATCTAGTTCAGTTTCAGGAAGCTTAGGAGATGGATTTTTTTGGGTGATTAGGTCTTCTGTATTAGTTAATTTCTTTCTGTTGTAGGGAGTCGTCCCTGTTCAGTTTCTGTTCTGGGTCGCCATAACGGCCAGCTCTGTATTTATTTCCTTTATACCAAACTGAAAAGGCAGAAGTCCTTCTCAGTTCCTCCAAAAAAAAAGCATTGCAATGAAATAATCCAATACAACAGTTCTGCATCAGTGCCAGACTACCACCAAGGTAGGCAACCAATTCAATCAATGTATGAGCTTCTTTGTGCAAATTTCAATTACAAATGAGGCCTATTTTGGAACGCACGAAGATTCCCACGGGAACTGAACTTTTTCCTACGAAACAAACAGTGCCTGCACCCAGCATCATATCCATTATCAGTGGATATATTCACTAAGATGTTCGAGTCCTTCGTAATCGTATCGAATTGGTGCTCCACCACCACCACCACCAAGGAATGGCACAGTTGAAGCACGACTAAGCTCAAATAAGTTTCCAACAAGACCACTCTACGTGTGTCCACTACTCTACTTTTGTCTCTCAGGATAATCACATAACCTCGAACATCTCCTACCATCAACAAAAAAGCAAGTGCAGTTCATGGCCTCAAGCGTGGATCTATATGTATACCTTGTTTCACCAATGTCACTACCCCTGGAGTCAAGAACGCACATCCGCAGATTGACAAGGAGCCTAGGGCCAAGGATTTGCGTGATCCAAACAGATGACCATGACGCAAAGACTGTCGCAATTGGTTTGAACAATCGCTAAGAGAACACAAACGCAAAATCCTCGAACGAACCACACAAGCATGTCCGCATCCGTGTGCCTATCCTATCCATGGACTATATCTCAATTTAGTTCTAGCCATGTAGCGTCGAGAGGAGCAGCTCAGGTGCTGCTATGCGATGTTTACCTGCGGCGGTTGCGGCGGCCGGCCTCGCGGGCCTTGCGCTTGCGCTCGTCCTTCTTGCTCTCGTACCGCCGGCGGCGCTTGATCTCCTGTAGCACGCCGGCCTTCATCACCTCCCGCCGGAACCGCCGGAAGATGGACTCCTCCCCCTCGTTCTCGTCCACCAGGATCTGCACATTGTACCCCTTCGCAGCCACCACCGCCGTCGGCGCCCGGCGGGCCACGTGGACCACCGACGGCGGGGAGCTCTTCCCCGAGAACGGGGCCATCGGAAGCTGGAGCAGGGTGCTCAGAAGAGAAGTACCAGTAGGGGCAGCCATGGCACTGGCCTTCGATTAGAGAATTACGCACCTGTGGGTTTGGAATTTTTGGGTTCTTGGTTTTGGTTTGCGAGGATGAGAGGCTGAAGGAAGGGGAGGCTGGGCTTATCCTCTTATTTATTTGCGGATTTTGGAGGGAAGTGTCAAATTTTTTTTGTTCTTGGCATAACTTTTTTTAAAACCCAAATTTACAATTTTTTTATAAATGTTGCAACACTTAGTTTGTCTTTTGATTTATTTTACCTTGTTTTGGCTAATTTCTTTAGAGAAGAGATGGATCGAAAATTTTGTAATAAAAAACAAATTTATTACATTATTTGCGGAAGAGTAAACCACAACCGTCGCCATCCTTTCATTCTCGTTGCTAGTGAAGAGTAAACCGCGATACATTATTTGCGGAAGTGTGTACCTGATGTCAAAACAACAGCAAAAATAATTTAATTTCCCCATAAATTAGGGAAAATTTCAGCGTCCCAAAACAAAGGCCTAAATAGCCATGCAATGATAAAGTATAAGGCCCCGCTCAGCTTCGCTGACGTCTACGATGGAGGGCAGACGCTAGCAATTTTTTTCACTGTTATTTTTTTCTTTTTTGATTTTTTAAAAGTTTTTTTCCGTATTTCTTTACATTATCTATGATATGTTAACATGTTTTTTTTTCTATTTTTAAATTTAATTATACCCAATAAACCAACTCAGCTAAAGTAAAAAAATCAGTCAATTACAATAAAAAAATCATAAATCATCGCTATTCTGAACGATACCTAAATGTACTGAAGTGATTACATGCAATGATAAAGTATAAGTGTACAACCTCCTAGCCCGAGGTCAATGCACTAAATCGAACATAAATTACACTTTCAGGGTTGAACAAAGCTTTGCGCATTTGCAAGCTAATAAAAACTCCATCAACAATTAAACATTCCTTATATAAACCGCTCAGTCATATCTGTGCTGCTGCTAACCCTGAAAGAAATCCACACAGCATGTGTAAACTTACGAAAGACACCTCTTCTCAGTTATTCAAGGATGAGTAGCAAAAAAACGATTCTTGGAAATATGATAAACATAAAAAATATTTACTCTTTTGCACCTAGGAAAACAAACAAGAAGTTGATCTCCACAGACAAATGATTACAAGGCATAGACATTCCGATATATGTGTGAATAAAAATAAACATATTACTCTATTAGGTATATATTGTCATTTCAGTCTCTAGCCGGTAACTCTGTCCTAAGACTCCTAACTCCTATATAGTATCTAAATCATGACTAAATCTCTAAGATAGAAGAACATCTACACCAAAGCTCAAAGATACTCGACCCATTTAGAGCATTCACATATGGACGCAAAGGATTCCACCAAACAGTGTTGGAAAGCAAAGAAAAAGGGCATCCACCAACACATCGTATATTACAATGGATTGGAAGTCATGTAGATGTAGAGTTGGACACCGTGCTAGCTGAATTTGCAAGTACATAAAGCTCTTAGAACTACTCTGCCATTACTAGGATGCCAGCACTATAGAAAAACTTTAAACCCAGCTAAGTGGAAACACAGTTGGAAAGGTCTGAAATAACCTAATATTCTGATATGTACGAAAAAATGGCATGTGCAGAACTAGTACCACCATACTAGCAACATATCTCCTAAACATCGCAATTTATACTCCTTCACATCACATTAATTAAACCCAAGTAAACAACAGAGCACACGCTGTAGCTATAGTAAGAAAATATAACGAATTCGAGTGGGGAAGCCACATAATGCTTTGGTGCTCACTAGTAGGTAGCTAGCTAGTTTGTTAAGCTTCATTAGTGCTTTGCTCAATGTTCTGTTGCATGGCATCCAGCTTCTCAATTAAGTACTCCCAACTTTTTGCAACAAATTTCGTTAGCAATCCTTGCGCTGTAGTCACACTTCTCAAATGGACGATATTCGCAAGCACTTTTTATCTCCTCACGCAACGTTGCTTGAAATTCCTGCTCCAACCACAACATCAATGAATTTACCATGCATGATTCATGGCACATATATTGCAATTTAATGATAACTCAATACCAAGAAAGACACAGGAATATATATATATATATATATATATATATATATATATATATATATATATATATATATATATATATATATATATATGCGCTTAACGATGTACACACACGCTACTTCTGTGTGGTCGTTACTGAATCCCTGGTGTAGTTGGTGCATAACTCAATTGATACGTAACTTCATAAATTATAGATGCTAACTTTTGTATGAGATAGTAATTTTACAATGTAACTACTTGATGAATTACTGATGATAACTTTATATTCAGGAGATAGTAACTTTCTGTAACATTGCAATGTAAGTTATCACATGAGAACTATAAGTAACTTCGCGAATTATAGATGATAACTTTTTATGTATGAGATAGTAACTACGCACAGGCCTCTTGCGCCGGATGATTACGGTCTGACAAATGCATGCATGCAGCAGGAGAGAGAAAGGAATAAGTGCACTTGACTTATGATTTTTTTATCTTGTTTACAAACTAAAAAATAAAATAACTCTTTCACCAAAAATTTGATATGCGATCCGTTTACACCATTGTGTTCGGAATTACGAGCTTAACAAAATAAAATCCATATTGAATATATTTTGACGCTGCGAAATTCATGTCATATATAGTTACTATTGTGCATTAGTGAAGTTACTGTCAAATACATATAGAGTTATTGTCAGTTTTATAGTATTAGAACAGACAGTAACTCTAAATGTATTTGGCAGCAACTTCACTCATATACAGTAGTAACTTTTCGAATGAGTTATTTACTATTGCCATGCATGTTTCTCTCTCTTCTCAATGCATGTATATTGACAGTAACTTCACTCACACATGGTAGTAACTTCATAAATTACATGATAATAATTATAAGCAACTTTATGAATTACAGATGATAACTTGATGTGCATACGATAGCAACTTTACTATAATTAACAAACGCTAGTAAGTGTCTATGGGATAGGATGGTGTGGCGGTTGACTAGTTGGATCGGTCAAGGGCGTGCGCTTATTCTACATGTAGCTACTAAATAGTGTGTGTGTGTAGGAAACTCTTGGGAATACGTACTTCCACTTCAAATATACTCTTTTAATGGTGTTGTTATATCTTTTTATCTATTTAAACATACTCTAATAATGATTATAAGATACTCCAAAATGAATTCTATTAAAAATTTCATCAAATCTCACTTTTATAGTATAATTTATGTATATACTCCTTTTATACATAAAAAAAGTATATATAACAACAATAAAGTGCTCCGATGAAAATTGTTCAAGTAAGTCACATTGGAGTATCTTAAAATTAGTATTTAAATATACTAAAAATAATAAAGAGGTATAAAATAGTCGTTTAAGTGAAACATTGAAAGTGGGAGTGTATACTCCTGAGAGTACAAAAAAGGCTTCCTATATGTGTGTGTATTTATATGTATGTATTTATATATGTATATATATGTATGTATGTGTGTGTGTATTATAAAATAGTCGTTTAAGTGAAACATTGAAAGTGGGAGTGTATACTCCTGAGAGTACAAAAAAGGCTTCCTATATGTGTGTGTATTTATATGTATGTATTTATATATGTATATATATGTATGTATGTGTGTGTATATATATATATATATATATATATATATATATATATATATATATATATATATATATATATATATAGTGTAATTACTCCACCTCTAATATATCACCTAAACAAACTTGAAATACTTCTTTATCACTTTAGGTATATTCATATATTAATTATAAGATACTCTAATGTGAACCACACAAAAACATTGCAAGAGAGTCCATAGTTTTTAACGTATTTTTGTAAATACCTTCATATACGCATATAAAAAAGAGAATGTCTAAAAATATGTACATACCACCACTTAAAATTTTTATATACCACTTAAATGATCTTAAATACTCGTATACTACATGTATATACCCTCCGTTACACGAGATATTTTTTACGTTGTGAGATACGACATAGAGAGTAATTACACCCAGGAGTAGAAAAGAATCTTCCTACACACACTCACTACTCAGTAGCTATGCGTAGAATAATCACGCGACCTGACCGATCCAATCAGCCAAACGCACCACCAACACACCACACGGACGGTTACTAGCGAAGTTGTTAATTATAGAAAAAGTCACTATCTGTTTGCACATAAAGTTATTATCTATAATTCATGAAATTACTATCGGCTACACATAATGTTATCATCTATAATTCATGAAGTTATTATCGCTGCACATAAAGTTATCATCTATAATGCACGAAGTTACTATTACCTGTACGTGTAGTAATTTCGCAGTGTCGAAATATATTCAACGTGGATCTTGTTTTGTTAAGCTCGTGATTTTGAACACAACAGTGCAAATATGTCGCAAATCGGATTTTTGGTGAAAGAGTTATTTTATTTTTTTAGTTTGTAAACAAAGTAAAAATTCATAAGTCTAGTGCACGTATTCTCTTCTCTCTTCTGCTGTATGTATGCATGTTGTTAGTTATGAAAAAAATTACTATCTGCTGAATATAAAGTTATCATCTATAATTCATTAAGTTACTTACATTTGTAAAGTTACTGTCTCATGTATAAAAAGTTATCATTTATAATTCATAAAATTACTATCCAATTGAGTTAACACGAACTGCACCAGTTGGCCAGGTCGCACGCGCGGCCAGCGACCTGCGTGTAGGCACACGCTCGTTAGCACGTCGGTGTATGTATATCATTTCACATATTTGGCTAGTAATTTGGTGGAACGAATGTAACATGAGACAGAGCAAAATTGTACATGACACCCTTACAAACCAACTCAGTTGCCAAGAAATCCTGATTCCTGATTTCACGGCAGTGGCCCACCAAATGAACAGTACACACAATCAGCAAACATTAAAACCAAGAATATTGCTAAGGACCGTCTTGTCAGAGGAATATGCAATTGTTTCGGTTAGTGCAGGTTCCAAATTTCAGTACAATATAGGAAGGCAGGGGAAACAATGGTCGAGCATCTAAAAGCATATGGAGTGGTGCTTAACGGAAACTAAAGGTTGAACCAGCGAAAGGAACTTGCAGATAAAAAACACTAGCACTTTAGCAATCACAAGGCAAAAGGATCATATCAAAACAGAGAAGAGGGAACACGCGACAGTAACAAGGTAAACAGTACAGTACGAAACATTTTAGCATGCATTCCACATTGCGAGGCAAGATAACACATAGAGCATGTCATTCCTCCATAAGTAAGGGAGGATAATCCATGAGCAAGCAAATGACAGCAAACTCCTAACACGTATGCTTCACCAACAGTGGACAATGGGGAAGCTTCTAGCAAGCAATGAGCCTAGACAGCTACACTAAAACGCAATCTCTAGTTAACAATCAGTGTATTCTCGTCTGTTGACTCTTACATCTGATTTCTATCTGCCGTGTATTCCAAAAGCCCCTCTCTTTTTTTCCGTTTCTTTTTCCAGCCAAGGGCAAGGGGCACACAGATCTGAGGGCGGTGAGGGTGGGATGGAGAGGTTCACCTTGACGGCGAGCATGAACTCGCGGCAGTGGGCGGCGACGGCGTCGGCACGGGGGCCCTGCGAGTTGCCTAGCTCCTCCATGACCGCCCCCGCCAGCTCCACCACCCGCACTATCCGCTGCACACACAAACACACAGGCACCTCGCCGAGTCAAGATTCAAGAACCGAATCAGCAACGCAAAGGTGAGGAGCCGGGGGGGGGCAAAGGGGAGCGGGCTAGGCGCTGCAGGGAGCTGCTCTGGCTCTGCGGAACCATCGCCGCCGGCGAGGAGGAGGAGGAGCGTGCAAGGGCCAAAGGGTCGGGCTGTCGGGTCCGATGAGTCGGAGGCTCGGGGCGGCGGCTCGGAGGAGCTTCGCTGCGGCCTTGGCGTTGTTGTGGGAAGTGGGCTGGGCCTTTATTTATTTAAGCCCCTATCGATTCAATGGTCGACTTGATGGCTGTTTTTAAATTCAGGCCCATACCTGAAGCCTCTCAAAACACAAGAATTCCACACAAATCCTTCAGAAATTATGCCGTGTCTTCAAAAAATTTCCACGGAATTCATATGAAACTCCTACGTTCTATAAACTTTCCCTTTAGAGGTAAGTTGGCACACTTGGTGACACTCCTATTTACGGAAAATAGTGACCTCACGCAATCGGCCGTGTGACAAAATTTTCTACTTTCAACCCAGCAAAAGTAGAAGCAGCGGAAAGTAGAGCAGCAAATGGAAGCTTCCATGCACTAGCAAGCAGTCTAGCTTGTCTCCATCAGTTGTTGGCCTGAACCTGATCAGCACCTCTAAGTTAATGCCCTGCTACTCCTCTCGGTCTCCAGTAGCTCGCCCAACTCTCCAAAAGACACAAATGACGAACAATGAAAACGGCACAAGACGCAACGCCCCGCGCGGCCAAGAGTTGAGAATTAAATTCGTGCGCTCTACAAAGATCACACCTCAGGAAGAAAAGGAAGATCTGCCAGCAAAGCATTGATTAAGTTTACGCAAACATGTCTTCGCGGCATCTTGTACTGATCGTCTTCGTGCAGCTGTCCGTCGTCCTCTACGGCGAGCCGGCGGCGGCGGGCAAGGTCCCGGCGCTCATCGTGTTCGGCGACTCCACGGTTGACACGGGCAACAACAACTACATCTCCACGGTCGTCAAGAGCGACTTCGCGCCCTACGGCCGCGACCTCCGGCTGGGCAGCGGCCAGCCCACGGGCCGGTTCTCCAACGGCCGCCTCGCCGTCGACTTCATCTCCGAGGCGTTCGGGCTGCCGCCGCTCGTCCCACCGTACCTCGACCCGACCGCCAACATGAGCAGCCTCGCCGCCGGCGCCTGCTTCGCCTCGGCGGGCGCCGGTTACGACAATGCCACGTCTGATCTTTTCGTAAGCGATCACACACGAATTCTTACGTGTAAATTCAGCTTACGTTCACTCAGTGTTGTTTATGCCAGTGAAATATACATGTGAAACGATAAGCGGTATAGCTATAGCAATGGAGATCGGAGAAGTAGGTAGTTACAAGTGTGGTGAAAAGCGGAATTCTTTTTTATTCCTATAAAAATTGAATTATTTCATGTGAAACTATTGCACACCTGCATGGGCATCATTCTTATAGTATATTTAATTAGTTTAGTAGTACATATGTGATGGATAATAATGGAACTGTACGTAGAAAATAAAGTGTTGCAGATCATATGAAAGAGTTCAAATATGAGAATTTTTAGAACATTATCAATTTGATTTAATTTCTATGTTTGTAGAATTGGTTCCATTTGTGATATTAATATATAGCAGTATATATTAAAACAAAGAATATATATTATATCTTTGAGAGGAAATAGTTGTCAATCATTTTATAGTTATATGTTGTTTGTAGTCAAGCCATCCTTGTCATCTTTTATAAGCCATCCTTATTAAATATATTAATTTCCTAAATATGTATGACTTGTTCTTTATAATTTTTAACTGGCATCTCCAATAACAATGACAACAGTTGTATCCATATTAATAAAATTAAAAGAATGCAAATTATAATAGATATTGTAAGCAAGTTCGTGTCTGTGCGTGGATTGCTTGAGATCAATTTTATCTCTAATATCTCGCGTCTTAATTTCATAACCCCAACTATACGTGCATACATATCACAGTGCAAATCAACTTCTTGCGCATTTCCATAGATCAAGAAAAATCAATGGATATGATTTGTTAACTGTAAGAAGGGTCCACCTAATTAAAAGCTAGATATATTTTTGTGTGAGAATTTCTAGCAATTATTCTCATTTATCAGGTAACATCCATTGGTTATTGATTGCTAAATATAATTAGGATCCACCAAATTAAGGGTAGATATTTTTTATTCTATATGAGAATTTGTATGATATTTCTCTTTTTATTAGTTGATGTAATCAACTATCCTAAACTTTTATTGTACAACAAAAAACACCCAATGATTGATATAGTTTAACTTTAATTAGAATCCACTATATCGATGGCAATTCTAGCAAAAAATAATAATTAAAGTTGTAAAACATACATTTGTTAGAAAGTGTAAAAGTACCACTTTTTTTCTCTTACCGAGTGCCACTTTTTTTTCTCATGCATGACTTTTACTCATTTATTTTGCATGTGTACATCCTTGTGTTTCCTCTTGAACATGGCTTTTAGTGCAGGTCATCTATGATTCTTTTTATTTATTCGGTTCATCTAGAATCTATAATAGGTAGCCTTGTCTTATAAAATTCTTTGTTTTATGTAAGACATCGAGTGATAATCGTTTACTGAACATAATAAGGGCCCACTGACTCGAGGGATGGATGTGTTTTTTTTAGAATTTCTAGCTTATTTATCTTTTTCTTAGCAGCTGTAAAATTCATGCCATCGACTTTTAGTATATAATAGATAGATTTTATTTTCCAGGGATTTACCTTGGAATTCATATAGGATATCAAATTGTAAAAAAAATTCTCAAATTTTAGTTAATTTGAATTATACTTGACATAGATTCTTTTTTAATTTGTTAGTTTTTATTTAATTATTATTCTGAATTTTACTTATTTATGGATGTTATTTTAGATGTCGTATGGAAATAAATTGCTAAATTTTGTCTCAAATTTCAGTTAATTTGGATTGTACTTAACATAAACTCTTCTTTTAATATTAGATATTATAACTTGGATCCGTGAAATAGATGGCTAAATCTTTCAGGTTAATACGGGAGCTTCCTCCGAATATCTAATTAGAATAGTTTTACTAATATTAATATTTTTTAAATTTAGGTTTCAAGTTCGTTTACAAATCAAATGTCAAGCGATCCGTTAATTTTTATACCGAATTTGTTTTTTATCATACTTACCGTGGATTTTGTTTTAGTTTTAGGCTATAATTTATATAAAAACTAATTTATTTTAATAATTATTGCAAATTAAGTTTTTTAGAGGTGTACTTTGAAATTTATATGGAAATTAAATTGTTTATATTATTTTTTATGCCAAAATTTATTAAATTTGGATTTGTGCTTGACATGTGAACTCTTTCTTTTAATTTGCTAATTTTTATTTAATTATTATTTTAAATTTTAATTAATTTTTAATGTTACTTTGTAAGTCATGCGGAATCAAATTGCTAAAAAAATTATTTTTAATTTTGAATTTATTTTCAATTGGATTGTACTTGATATATACTCTTTCTTTTAATCTAGACCGTTATAACTCGGGTCTGACGAATTGATGACTAGATCTTTCTCTAAGTGTATAATTAGTATAGATGTAGATTGATTCTTATATCTCTAAATTAACTATCAAATCTAAGTCTTTAAAATTAGAACCAACCAAATTAAGAACTGTGCATTTTGCTTTCTTGTAAGGTTTTTTATTATATTTCTCTTTTTTTCTTAGTAACTCTAAAAGTTTCATCATTGACTTTTAATATATAGTATAATAGAATATATTTATGTGTTTCAATCGGAGTCGTAGTCTGGTGAGACCACAAAACATGTACTTACATGCATGCATGTAGGTGCCTTCAATTTGTTGCGTGTGAACGAGTGAGGAGCACATTGAGAAGCACATTGCGTGTGAACGAGTGAGGAGCACACAACTCCAATAGAATAGATAGCTGTGCCTGTATGTATGCTCTTTTGCTGACATGAAGTTGTAAGTTTAATTGCAGTCCGTGCTCCCACTATGGAAAGAACTTGATAACTTCGAAGAGTACACGGCCAAGCTGAGGAGTTTCCAGGGAGACGACAAGGCCCAGGAGACGCTCTCGGAGGCGCTCTACATCGTCAGCATGGGCACCAACGACTTCCTCGAGAACTACTACGCCATGCCGCGCGGCCGCGCGGCGGAGTACCGCACGGCGTCGGCGTACGGCAAATACCTGCTCGGCGTCGCGGAGTCGTTCGTGCGCGCGCTGCACGCGCTCGGCGCGCGCAAGATCGACCTGAACGGGATCCCGCCCATGGGCTGCCTCCCGCTGGAGCGCACCGCGGGCGCGTGCACCGAGGAGTACAACGCCGTCGCTGAGGAGTTCAACAGCGGCCTCCGCGCCATGATCGCCCGGCTCAACGGAGAGCTCGGCGGCGGCGCGAGGATCGTCTACGGTGACGTGTACGGCGCCGTGAGCGACGTGCTGAGGAACCCCGCGGCGTACGGGTTCGAGAACGTGAGGGCCGGGTGCTGCGGCGTGACGGGGCTGTTCGAGATGGGCTACCTGTGCGGCGCGCGCAGCCCGCTGACGTGCGCGGACGCGAGCAAGTTCGCCTTCTGGGACGCCATCCACCCCACGGAGCGCCTCCACCGCGCCATCGCCGACGCCAAGATGAACACCACGCTCTACGTATTCCTATGAAAATTGTCCACTGCTGTTGCATGGATGCGCGCGGCAAACCTAATCAGATTTGCTCGTTTCTAATTGAACTGTAGTGCGCATGTCAAATTGTCGACAGTAATGGTGAGTACGGCGGTTCATATCCTAAACTAACGGGACTTGAAGATGAATCCTACTTTTCTTTAGAATGGCGAATTGGCGATCATGGCGATGGATGCATGGACATGGCTAGCTTTTTCGGAGGATCGTTCGGGAAAATTAATTGTCGTTGTTGCGGTGAGCGGTGACGGATGCAGCGAGAAAGATACAAAGGGGGCTTCAAGGATGTCTCGTGATGAAGCTAGCTGATCGATCATGAAAGTTAAGTCCAGCCATTGCCTTCAACTAATCAACCTGCTGCTAGCTCTTTTTTTTCTCCTCCTTGGTAAGGATATTCATAGGTTAAACATTCGGTTAGAGGAAGAAAGAAGGTAGGTGAAATGCAAGATTTTAAAAGGAATTTAACAAGAAACATAGCAATTCCTAGATAAATTCTATGAAAAATACATGAGCTTTTCACACACCTTGGCACGCTACATTTAATGGTTTGGAGCAATTGATGGAGCATCAAATGATGACACAACGCTGCAGGAATTTTCTCATATTCGTATGAGAATTGAATTATGTCCTGTAAAATTCCAATGTTCCCAAGAAGCAAGGCTTTGACCAGGAGTAATACCTTGTTTGGTCACAAAAAAGAAAGTGCTGTTCCGAACTCACATGGTCTTAAAAAAAATGCAGCTTCAATTAGCCGCCAATTTTCATTTGTAAAACCAAACAAAATTATAACACCGTAAAAATATTTTGTAAGACAAATTTGCTCACAAATTTTCATACGGCTAGTCCTTTTTGCCTTGCAACAAATTCATATGGCTAATTAGACATTTTCAAAGATGTTGTACTGTTTTATATTTTCAGGTGGATACTGATCCGACAGGCACTGTTCATATTACCTCACCAAATACGTCGTTTTATGTAGCTGATGTGCTACATACTTGGGACTCCTCTGCTTTTTCTTATTTTTGTGAGAAGCCTCTGAGTGCCTTTTGACCTGGCCTATAATGTGTGGATTTTTTTTTTACGGAACATGTTGGTCCAATTGGTATGCATAATGTGTGAGAAGCCGAGCTAAAAGCCCATTTTTAGTTTACATTGCACCAATTGGTGTTTGTCTTTCAGATGGGCTGTATTTTGTTGACATGCTTGAATGGGCCCATTTCCATCTAATACTAGGCCTAATAATGCAATTAAGGAAAAGTAGGAGAAGTGGGCCCGCCTGTTATTGAAGTTTAGCAGTGCGTCAAAGTTTTGACTCGTGGTCCTCTACGGAAAAGTCTTCGACTGGATTTGTTTGGAACGGCCACGTGAATTTCAAAACAATTTTGTTCTTTCAGAAATATAAAAAAAAATTATGTTCCATAGTGCAGCTCCCTTACCGATCGACGGTGCAAGCTCGCAAAGGAGAATGCATGCGACACCGGGTCTCGAATCAAGCTCGTAAATTTTGACACGGTATACACAAGAATATGTACGTAAAATATGTATACGCCAATTGTTTAAGTGATATTACTTTTGACTAAAATGATATTGTACCGATTATCAATTTTTTTAAAGATATTTAATTAAAAATATATAAAAAATAAAAAACATTACTATATACTTATGGATAATATAAATAAAAACAAAAAAAGAGAAAAATTGTGCTAAAAATCAACACGTTCTAAACGGTTTTTGACTTCTAAAGTCAAAAACTGTTTAGGACTTGACCTTAATCTTGCCGTGATTGATTAATGCCGGGAGTATATAATGGACAAAGAACGAACAAATTATATACCAATACAGTTCCTGTCGAAAAATATGTATATGATCAAGTAGTAGTACTCCAATTAAGGTCGGATTAATAAAATATTATAAATTCAGCTGCTGCGTCACTCCCTGACCACTGGGAACAGGCACCTGTACATCTGCACAAACACAAAGCACGCAGAAAAATTAACTCAAAGATGCGTCAAATACTTTTGCAGTAATTGGTGTAATTTGTAGTAACTTAATTAAAATACTCCATTAAGTATACGCTTCTAAAAAAGTATTGAGTATACGTACCTTCGATAGGAAGGATTTCTTGGCCTTTCTGCGGGGGCGCCGCGCCGGCGTCACCCGCTCCGGGGACAGCTCGGGCGGCACGTCCGGCACGGCGGCCCTCGCCACCTCCCGGTGCCGGTTCACCTTGTCGAACTGCACCGTGAATCCCTGCGCTGCCGCCGCCGCGTTCTGCTCGTCCCACACGCCGAACTTAGGCACGGCCGGCGCCTTGGTACGCTCCTGCACGCAAAGCGGAAACACGTCAGAGCTCACGTCGCGAAAGGTGGTCGCGGGCGTCGGCTCGGCTCGGTCGCTTACCGGCGGGGGTACGTAGCGCGGCGGAGAGGTGGCCACCCTCGGCGCGGCGTGATGGTGCCTCGGGGCCGGGGCGGCGTAGGCGCCGGCGCCGGCGCCAGCGCCTTGTTGGGCCGGGTAGTTGTTGCCGTACCGCGGCTGGTACGGCTTGGGCGGGGAGAACTTGCTGCCGCGGCTGCTGGCCTCGGACGCCGTGCTGCTGCCGTTGCTCCCGTTCCTCCGGTGGTACCCGTTGCCGCGCTGCGCCTGCGTGGGGTGGTGCTGCGGGCGGTGGTGCGCCGGCGCCGGGGCGTGCCCGTCCCGGTGGCCGTGCGAGCTCGCCGGCCTCGAGGGCACGTTCCTGCTCAGGTTCTCGTAGTGCTCGTAGGGGTCGAAATTGTAGTCATCGAACGCCTTGGGCGCCGCCGCCGGCACGGGCGCGCCCTTGTTCTCGCGCACCTTCTCGAAGAAGACGGTGTAGCCGACGTTCTCGGCGTCCCACGACCCGAACTTGGGAACTACGGCGTGTGATCCCTGCACGTACGTAAGCACACCAATCTGTGACCCACTAATCCACTATTGCTAACGCGGTAAAAAAGAAACTTTGGTAATTATAAAATGCGATGTGATTTCACCATTAGTATTACTATTTACGCGATGTAATTTATTTAATCTTTATTTACATAGACATTTTTGTCAGTAGTTAAAAGTTTAAGTTTACAGTACGCGGACTTGTAACAAATTGTAACCACCAGTCCTTCAATACCAAGACAGATAAACATGACAACCAACTGTAGCATAGTCTAGTACTGTGCCACTTTGTCTCTCGGTCTAATAAACAGAATTCGATTCTCATCAATTACGATCGGATGGATTTTGTATGGATTTTTCACTTTGATTGTACAAATTGAGTAGATTATTTATGTGAATTTTTCACCTTAATTGTGTAGGAGTTGTGTTGCCTACCATCTCGTTTTCACTGTGACGTCTCGGTTCAAGATGATACTACATGTATATATTCACATTAGCATCACTATTGTGTGTATATATATACCTGTATACCATGAATCAATTAAGTGCTTCATTTCTATGAACCTTCATGATATCAGAGTATTAGATTTTCTAACTTTCAAATCCTAGCGCCGTTCGTCTTCTGCTACGTTTTCTCCAGGAGGAGCGTCTCCACTCTCAGGGGCGTCCATCTCCTCACCACCTTGACGTTGAATGGCATGGTTCTCTTGCATCGTTGTCTCAGCATCCGGCCGTTACAAGTGCTGCTTTAAGGAGACTGATCAATAGTGGCTGCGTCAGAGCAGTACCGGCGAGCGCTCAAGGCGGTGTAGAAGCACGTTGACGCAGGCGCCTCCTAGCAACACTTTTGCTAACTCCCGCGCCGCTGACTCCTGCACTGGGCCACTCGGCCGTTGCACCTCCCTCGCCGTGTTGAGGTGGACGGCACCACCGCTCCACTAACTCCCGTGTCGCCGACTCCTGCGCTGTGCCAGCCAACTGTCGTGCCTCCCATGCCGCCCTGGCGTGGACGGCGCCACCAACCACCTCTCCTTCCTCTCCCTTTTTCGTTCTTTCTTTTCTATACCACCCCGGTACCACCTCCTGACCCATTGTTATCAGCGGCTTCCCTCACAGTCGATAGCCAACTCAGCTCCCCCTCTTCTTCCTCTATCCTGTTGCTACTTCCTTCCCCTTTCTTCTCACTCTCTCGTGCTCTCTCTCTCTCTTTTGGTCTCGGTCCTCTATCGTTCTAGATCCACTGCCCCTAGTGGTTTCCTCGCCACCGACGTACCTACCTCAGGCTACCTTTCCTCTTTTTCTTCCACCTTGAAGGTATGTATGCTGTTCTAGATGAAAACTTAATTGTGCATCATGTTGCTTTTGCTGAAACTTAAAGGTTAATTAACTAAAGCAACGCAAATATCCACTTGCTAGATGCACTCAACCAACCATGACAAGTGCACCATCGCAAGTCGTTTTCATCTGCAGCATGATTCGCCTTGACGCCTAACAATCGTCCATAGCAAGCAAAGCTCGGTTTTTTCTCTCTCGAAGCATTCTTTTGCTCATTCATGCCAAGCATTAAAGAGGAGCGCACAGCCTGGCTTTCACGTGAGCTGGAGTGAGACCGGCGAATCCGAGCACGTACGGATGATGCCATGTGCCGCCGGCGACGCCGGTCCCCGTCCGTCGCCTTCAGTTTCCGGTTCGGCGCGGCGCTGCATGTTCGGATCCGTGAGCCTAACTCCTGCCTAACCATCACCCAATGCATCCATGTTGCCAACTTGCTGCTTGCACATGGGGAGTCGGAGTAGCCATGATCCTAATGTGATCATGGGGAATTGTATACCACACACCACCACAGGGTGTAAAAAAAAAAGGGATCATGCACGCAAACGCAGCAATCATGGGCACACATTGTAATGAAGAAGAAAAATCGCATGGTCAGGCAGTAACATGCCGCACTAGATAACCACAAGCTAACTCAACTCCCAGGCAATGCGTCGAATTAGGTCCAGAGAGAGAGAGAGAGAGAGAGAGAAGTAGATGCAGATGCAGATGTGCTACTCACAGCCATGTTACGGTGCCTGCTGGTGAAGAATTGATCAGGGGATGACGAGGACCTGCTCCTCGGCTGATTGCTCCTCCCTTCTCCTCCTTGCTCTTCTCTCTCCCTTTCCTCTCGATTGATCTCAAGAGGAAAGGAAAGAGAGAGAGGGAACGATGGATGGGCACAGGGCTGGGGGAGGACAGAGAAACCCCAGGAACGGATTTATGATTGCTGACTAAGAAGCTTGGAACTGACAGCCTCCTAATTAAAGGGGAGCTTGCACAGCACAGCGCACACAGCTGTGCTGAACGAGACGAAACAAGGTGGCAGTTGGAATGTGCCGTGCTTTTATGTAACGTAGGTATGTATGTATGCGTAGGGAACAGAGTTGCAGCCTTGCAGGGGGAGGAAACAGGAAAGTCGTAGGTATGTATGTATGTATGTATGCATGCATGCATGCATGCATGTATGTATGTATGTATGTATGCGTACAGGTATATATATACTTGTTACTTACGGACCTGTGATCTACATTGCACGGTTGCATTGTGAGTTTATCTGCAGCGTAGGCAAATCTAAACTGAACTTGATCTGGTTTCCCTGTCTTATGATACCTACTGAGTTGTAGATAGCATCAAAGCCGTTCTGTTAGATGGAATTGCTCATTTAAACTGAAAACCTCAGCCGCAGATACACGCTGTATAACTCTTATTAACAGTTGGTATTGATAAGAATTCGATAGTTCAAAACTTCTCACGAGATCGCTGATCCTGGTACATTTTTTTTAGAACACACACCGCGCAATATTTGCATATATTTCTTAGTTAGTACTGTACTACATTTCTTTGTACTTTCACTATGGTCATGTTTAAAAGTGATATGGCTTTTTTGTTGTAACCGCTGTTAGCTTATTATGAGGTATTCAATTAAGGAAAAAAATAAAAATAGGAAAAAAAATAAAGTTAAGAAGTGAACACATTCTAAACAGCTTTGACTTAAAAGCCATTGTCCTTTGGAATGGAGCCTCCGCTCAATATGTCTTATAAGGCATGGCTTCTTGCTTTTTTTTTTTTTTGCATTGTAGCGACTAAAAATACGTTGTAACAGCTGTTAGCTTTTACTAAGTAATTAAATTTAAAAAAAATAAAAAATTTATATCATCACAAAAAAATGCAAAGGAATAAAAAAAGAAAAACAACAAAAGACGAAATTAAAAAATCGAAAACTGAAGCTGATTGGAGTGGAGCCTATACCGCTTTGATAACTTAGGGCACAAAAAAGTCATTAAATTGGAGCAATACTAGAGCTCGGTTCCTTTGAGCTTATGCTTAGACTTTTGTTTCTATTTATACAGTAAATTATCGTTAAATGTGCGTTTTTTAAGATAGAGTCTATAGGTAAATTGTAATATAAATTGTACCAAGTTCAACTGTACTGATCAAAATTACATATAACTATTTTTTCTCTGTATATTACCTCTCATAAATATATTAGAATATAAAAATCACAATAAAAAAACCTTAGCACAAACAAATCCATCCAGTACTAGCAAGAAGTACATAACATGAATACTATTCAAAAGCAAGCAACAACTCGACCCCTTTGGGGCACACCAAACTAGTAGTCTAGTACTAATAGTACAGTGTACAGCCCCCTATTAGCTGGATCACATTTCATCGACAGCTGATGCATTAATGGTACATAATTAACAGCTGATGCATTAATGGTATCACAGTTGGAAAGGACAGCTCCGTTCTTTTTTCTTTCCAGCCAGTTTTTATGAATTAACTTCTTTTAGCAATTTTTATTTATTAAATCAATAGATCATAATAAAAAATCATAAACTACAACCTACAATATTAAAAACCATACACAACAGACCCAAAAAAAAAACAATCGGGAGGAGCAAGCGGACGCACCGCCGGTCACCCGACGACGACGCAAAAGCATCTTGAGGCCCTCGAAATGGCCCCATGAACAAGCTTTTTCGCGCCGGCGAGATGTCCAGCTGCGTGCAGTCCATAATCGCCGTTGTTGTTATCCGAATGGCATTTTGATTCGCAGACACGAACGCGCAAGACCTGCAGCCGCTGAGACAGAGGAGCAGAGCAATGGTTTAGTCAAGAAGATAATTCTAATAACCGATTCATCATAAATTAATCGCGGCAGTCAGTGTGGGGGCAAGACGCCACGATAAGATGCCAGCAGATGCTCGCCATTGGCACAGGTAATTCTGCGCAAGCGTCCACGTTATCAGGGGAAGTGAGCGGCTGTGCGTGCAAAATTTGCGGCAACTTTGGTGGCTAGCTGCATAACTTTAGGTTTCTAATAAGAATAGGTCATGTTTTCTGAGATTACGTGGTGGGACACCATTCATCAACCATGGTATGGACATCTCACATTTTTTTTTTGCTCTTACAATGAGACAATAAGCAAAAAGACAAATGCACAACAGTACTGGACATGAGAAACAAACGAAAAACAGAAACAAACATTGGCACAGACGCGTTTCAAGGGCCAGTTCAAAGCTCATCATGTCTCTAAATATTCTTCTCTAAAAAATAGAGTTATGACAAACATGATAAACCCAGCAGAAAGACGGAGGGGAGGGGAGGAAGGTGGCCGACGGAGGGGAGGAAGGCTGGCGGAGGAGGGGGGAGACAAGGTTGGGGGTGCCAGGGTGGGGGGAGGAGGGGCCGAGGTGGGGGAGGGAGGGGGAGTAGGGAGGCCAAGGGGAGGGGGGAAGCTAGGGGAGGAGGGGCGCTAGGGTGGGGGGAAGGGAGGGCGGCCGAGGGAGGGAAAGGAGGCGGTTGGGGAGGAGGGAGGTTGGGGGGAGGTGGCCGGGGGAGGGGAGGGAGGCCGGGGGAAGCGACCGAGGGAGGAGAGAACGAGAGGAAGAATGGTGGATGTCGGGTGGGGATAAAGCTGAAAGGCCAAAGCTCGGCCGAAGAAAAAAGAAAAGGGGAAAGAAATTAAGCACATGTTTAATAAAAATTATTCTTCGCAGTTATTTAACAATAAGCATTCCGTTGCAAGTTAAATTATTTAGTAAAACCTTGTTAGTTGTATTAAATTGTAAACCCCTATTAACAAATATTTATGATTATTAAAAATAAATTTAGTGTCATCAATAGATTAAAATTTAACACATATTGATTAAATTGGTGAATAGTTATTTAAATAATTCTAATGCTACTTTAATTAATTAATTAATTTAGTAGTCGCATGTAAATGGTAGAAACCGATGGTGGTGGCACTTCCAAACCCAAATAAGTTTTAGCCATCCGCAAGTGTAGAGCAGTTGTCGAATAGAAATTGTCAGAGACACAAGAAAATGATATGCGGTTATGTCAATGAGATAAGGACATATTGTTTCTTTATTTACCGCATATAATCAGTTACCGTAGACTTGCTCTTCGATCAGCGGTTTAGGCCCATGTACCTGATCGTAGATTTCTCCGACCGGAGGAGTGGTCGATGCCCAATATGATCGAAGCATATTCTCCCCGACCAGGGGTATATATAGCGGCTATTTAACTAAGTTATGTTTTGACTGTTACTGTAGGCAGTAAACTATTTATTATGAATTATTTAATCTCGTCATTTGTAATTATGCGTAGATGCAATTGTTTAAATATAATATGTGTGTGAAAGTATGTAGTGTTTTGGAGAAATCATACAACGAATTGATTAATGAATCAAGAGTTACATATATAGGTATCTTCCTTCTATATCTGAATAACCGGTTTATAAAAACAAAACTCGGGAGATAATAAAATTCTACTTTTCTCCGAAATATTTACGTCATTGTGCCCATATTTTTATGCAACTAATTCAATTTTAGCTAGTTTTTAACGAGATAAGTACAAAAAAAAGGAAGATGGCAGCCCCCGACATCATCGTTGCCACCGCCTTCGTTGTGTATAGTTACTTCGGGTTGGGTTTGGGTTGGCACGACACGAACGCCGGTATGGCGGACTTTGGGTCATACTTGGGCTTGACCAGAGGCGAAACGAGCTAGCACGGCACGGCACAACAGATTGATTGGGCTAAGCCGATGCGGCCTGAAGCACAATAGACCCAAGCCGTACCAGCACAATATGGCCCAATGTCTACCTCTAACCATAACTCCATAAGCACTCCAATAATTCACAACACAATAAACCAAAACACACGAAAATAGGTACTAACAGTGCTAAATCATGTCCCACTCCCAGGTTATGCTTTAGTACCAGATAAACAAGTGGATAGTGGTCGGGTCTGGTGGAACAAGTGCCATCAATAATAGTACATAAAATGATAAAGAATCAGATTGCATGTGAAACTAATAATCATTGAGTGCCCCAAGAGAAATAGAATGGAAAAAAGAGATGTCCACAAGAGAGATAAGAGTAGGCATGTCAAACTGATGCACCAAATATATTTGCATGTCCAGAGCCACCGAGCAAAAGCAAAATCACTGTCAATGGAGGGATAGAAATGAAATAAGCTGATGGAGTGATAAATGAACATCATGAGCAGCATGGGTGAAAAAATGAGCATAGCAGAAAACAGTCATCCTCCAATTAGTCAATAACATGCCAAAGAAACAAATGAACCCAATAACAATTTCTACAGAGAGTGAAAATGTGAAACCATGCCATGGCCATCTGAATACAACTATGTTCACGCTCTCATATAATCACTGAAGTAAGCACACCTGGATAGATCAATTGTAGGAGGAAAAAACCAGAGGCATGACCACAAGAAAGGTGGTACGAAACTGACAAGACTGAAACGAGTCGGACTCAAGACATTAACTCAAGAGAACAAAATCTTCTTCAGCCCAATAATGGTAACATGTACATTTTGTTTGTAGATATCACCAACCATACATAACTGGTACAGTGGTACTAGAATAATATTAACTGCATAGTTCATTGGATCAATCCTCATTGGATGGGTGCTTTTGCTAAACGAGTTTCCAAGTTATCCTCACATCTACACTCCTTCCGAGAGAGATGGTTCTAGGAAAATATGCTGCAAGTTACGCAACCAATTGTCCCAAGGTATTAGCCATAAATTGTTAAGATATGGGTAAGTTATATTAACGTAAATTAAGATTTTTTACTGTGTAAATTAGAAAATCATACGAATAAGAGATCATAGATCATTACCACTAGATACACAGTGCAACGAAAATAGAGTTAAAACAACCGATTTAACAAAGAGCGTGTCGATGTAGTGGAAGTAGTCGATCGTCCTTCAGTCAACCGACTCGTCCTTGTGGTTGTCTTGATCAGTGCCGTAGTCGTAGCAGCACCTCTACCGAGATCCACTTGTCCAGTGATAGAACACCGTGCATCGGCGTGCTAGCACCAGAGCGCACGACAGGGATTATGAGGGGTGGCGACTAGGGTTTTGATGAGTGTGTTTTGGGATACCTTTCGTAGCCCCTGTACCTCTCCTTATATAGCCTCCAATCAGATTCTTATCCGATATGAGTAGAGATCGAATTCCACTCGGAAACTATTATACAGACCCTTATTGTTCCAGCCCATTAAGTGTGTGACTCTGTAGGTTCATGTATATTTGGCCATGGACTAAAAACTCTTTTCTGATCCATAAGT
This sequence comes from Melocanna baccifera, assembly GCA_036346265.1. Taxonomy (NCBI): domain Eukaryota; kingdom Viridiplantae; phylum Streptophyta; class Magnoliopsida; order Poales; family Poaceae; genus Melocanna; species Melocanna baccifera. The sequence goes on along the minus strand of CM070679.1, from coordinate 32,830,593 downwards.
TGGTAGCGGTCCCTAACAGGACATAACGACTCCCAAACATATATAAAAATTATATCGGACGAATCTATATATTACTTATGTACTGATCTCTTTGCCTCATGATACTAAATCGAACTTAAGGCGAGAAATGTGCCATCCTATGATAGCTTGATTCTTCACTTAAACCTGTAGTGGGTTACATAGTCATGATTAACTTCTTAATCACATTTGGCATAGCCATACATTTCCTTAATTAAACCATATCAAACGGCTAAGAGATATCTCTCTTTTATATAGGAGGGGCAAATCCCATCTTAATTGCACATATTCTTCCACATATTTCATAGTAAACCCGAAAGATACTTTTATGACTACCCAATTACATAGTAGTGTTTGGTAACTTCTAAATAAACTATTACCTTGTAAGAATCTTCAAGTAGGACGGGTCAACTGCAACAACACGCTGCAAACTGCAAAAGAATGCAAGGAATATAAATGTGCCAGACGCAGATGCAGTGCAACCCTGACAGCTCGGTACGTACTTGGGAATACAACCCGGAGGTAGCCTAGGAATCCTTTTGTAGATTAATTGCTTCTCAAGATTTACCTTTAAATTCTGGTAAGTCTGATGCTTTTCAAAAATATATTAGAACTACTTATAACCCTAGATTTAGTGTTGTATCTAAGCAAACAATAACTAGAGATTTAATTAAATATTATAACAACTGTCGTGAAAAATTGAAAGAAATACTTCATACTTGTACATTCTTTTTGCTTTGACGTCAAACATATGAAGTGGTCGGGCTAGGGAGGATTATATTAGTGTTGCTACTCATTATGTTAAAGGTGACTGGATAATGAAAAAAAGAATTATATGATTTAAATTAATTAATGTTGCACATACTGTTGAAAATATCATAGAATGCATTATTAAAGTTGTAAAAGATTTTGGCCTCACGAATAAATTTTTTTATAACTTTAGATAATGTAGCTACAAATACTAAGGTTATAAAAATTCTCACTCCTTTATTTAATACTTATACATAATCTTTCTTACTGCATCAATGTTGTATTTACCATATTATTAATCTTATTGTTAAATCTGGTTTAAAAAGATTAAATACTTGTCCTGATTCTTGTAAAGATGCAATTTCATATATTAATCATTCTAACCAATGAATAGTCACATATAGGAGCTTTTGCATAGTAATGAACGTCTGTCCTAGAAATTTTGGCTTAGACATGACTGTTAAATAGAACACTACTTACATTTTGCTTAAACATATATTACCATATAAAAACACCTTATCTGTCTTCCTTCACACTCAAGTTCATCAATCTCTAGTTCCTCCAATAGAACTGAAGTTAGAGACCCTGAACTTACTGAGAGTGATTGGATTGTTAGTGAAAAAATATTTTCTTTTTTAGAACTTTTTCATAAAGCTACACTTTGTCTTTTTGAAGTATTCTGCCCTACCTCTCCTGTAACTGTTCATAATATTCTTGAAATTTTCACTCATTTTTTAAAGATGTTTTGAAAATGATCCTATACTATGGGATGTTGTAGTTGCCATAAAAACTCAGTTTTAAAAATATTGGAGGGAAATTTCTATTTTATATGCATTCACCTTTATTTTGGATCCTAGGGCCAAGTTCCAAGAATTTACAAATGTATTACAACTTTTAAGTGATATTACTGGTTTAAATTATTGTATATACTATAAAATAATTAAGGATAAATTATATAAGGAATATAGGAAATATGAAAATAAATTTGGGTTCGTGTGTTTGGAAAGACCCCCGGTAACCCCTAGCACCTCTATGGGGACTATGCAATGGGGCATGATTTTTTATTCTTTCTCTAGATATTTTTGAGGTTCTCATACAGGTACACATCAGTCAGGAGGAGGAAAGCGGCAAAGCACCGAAGACCTATCAAGCTATCTCAACAATGATAGCGTCAGTTTCAAACAAGTGTTGAATATCCTCTTATAGTGGTAAACCCAGAAAGTAACATATCTAATACTATCTATATTAGTATGGGATGTGTTAACTGTTCTTGTCTCTACGGTCTCCTCGGAGTTAGTTTTTAGTCTATCTGGAAGAATAATTGAAGAGCGATGAACAAGTCTCTCAAACGAGATGGTCAAAATATTTCTGATCGTCAAAGACTGAAAACAAGCTGATTCAAGATTTCAACATATTGTAGAGAATAGAGATTTAGAAGAATTTTTTTGTGAATTTGTATCATGATAGTAATGAATAGGATTTCCAATATTTTTTCTTTAGATGTAGTCACTAGTGAGCTTTATAGGATATACTCCTTTTTCTTTACCAAGGTTTTATTAAATTGAGTTTTTACTTGATAAAGTTTTTAATAAAGCAACCATACCATATAATTTAACATGTTAACAAAGCTTATTCTATCATTAATAATAATTATCTTGATAATTAATAATTTTTTATAATTTTTCTTTATTTTTTCTTTAATTTTTTCTCTTTTTCTCGACTTAACGGGCCGTGCTAGATGTAACTGTGCCTGTACTAGTACCACGGTCATAAATCATGCGTGGACTCAAACCTTAGCCCATGAGCCAGTACAATATGATCATTTTATTTACCGTGTCTAACGGGCTATGGCGTGCCTGGCACAGCACTGCATCATCCTCCCTCCCCTCGCATAGCACTGCCGCCGCCGCTCCTCCCCCTAATCTACCGTCGAGAAAATTGATGATTTGCCATCTTCAAGAATGGACTTCGCACTTTTGCCACTCTCAACGTTGGCTTCACAAAAATACCATGTAGTACATTAATCCCTTGATTAGTATGCCATTTCATCCCTTTAATTCATTTTCTTTTTCTTTTTCTAATTTTAGGGACTGGAAAAGACCCTTCTACCCTTGGCTAATTTCTCACATAGATGCATGGAGGGATTTCGATCAGAAAAATTTATGATACAGGTACACGCAGGGACACCGAAGAGACTTGAGGGGAAAATGACGTGATACCCTTACCCAATGCTAAATGTTTCTTGTTTCTCAGACCATTGGAGCTCCAAACACTTTGACCTGCCATGTTCTTGTGCCATTTCGGTATTGCATTCACAAGATCTGGTGCCATTTCGGTATTGCATACTCTCTGAACCAGAGCTAACTAGATTGAGCAAAAGCTGTATAGTTTCATCTCACAAATATAAAGTCGAGAATAAAAGGAGTTCATCTCATATCCATAGTATGAGAATAAAAAGGAGTACAACAGTGATTTCAGCTGAGAACCGAATAGCAGTGAGGAAGGCAAAATACAGAAGATTTTCACAAGCTAAAGAGAAGGAACTTCAAACTAAATTAAACACTGCTGCAGCACTGCTCCACTTCTTTGCTGCACCTGAACAGTAAATGAACAGCAGACCAAAAAGGGGGACCGAAAACAACACTGTTGGCCGAACAGAATTTTCAGGTTGGAAGAAAATAGCCAACTGCAGTTCAGCCGAAGGAAAGAGCTTCTGCTGCTCCTAGCCGAATAAAGCAGTCCAAAAAGACAGTAGTAAGAACTGCAGAACCAAACAGGAGCTCCCTGAAACTGCCGTGCAGAAGATACTGCACCAAACTGAAAAACTTGAGAAATTGACAAATGATTCCTTGAAGATTTTGGGTCAAACGATTTGGGCTAAACTTCTTGTGGGTTCACAAAATATCATTCATCCACTTTGTAACTTTCTCTTTGGAGTCACCTTCTTTGGTGCAGCTATAGTAGGCATCCTCTTAGGAGTAGTGGTTGAGGTTTGTGAAGAACTACCCTCTCCAAGCAAGAAAGCAAGACGCACACATATGTGTTATGACAATTAATTAATTTTTTTTTCAGATTTGAACATTTATGTACATAGATATGTTTCATTGTTTCTCACCTTCTAGTTACCCTGCCTGGACTATCCTATAGTATTTGCTCTCTAGTTGGCCTTTGTGGGGTGCTAGGTTCACCTTGCCTAGCTTTTGTAATGTTCTTTCTAGGGTTCCTCTTCCTACAAGAAAACAAAAAAAATAGTTCATTGAAATGACGTGGTAATTCAAGGCATGAATGAAAAAAACAACGCTGACCTCTTTTTTGTCCCGTTGAATGGGCACTTGTAACTGGCTTGTCTGTGACCTTTTTCACCACATCTCTTACAAGTCACTGGACCTCTAATCATTTTCTTCCCCTTAGCATTGGTTGGAACACCACCATCGCCACCTTCACCATCAATGCCACCTTCATTGCCGCCATTATTAGCACTTGTCTTTTTCTGACCACCTTCAAGACATCCTTTAATCCTCAGTTTCCTTTGTCTTCCAATATTTCTTTTAGCCAGTGGTGCACCAACAACAAATGGTAGCTGCACTTGTGGCCACTGCGATTTGTCTGTCATTGGCTCAATCTCTCTCCCATAAGCAACCTTGAATCTATCCACCGAGTAGAACTCATGCACAAATTGTTCAATGTCTACTCCCTTTTGTGAAGTTACAAAGGCCAATACATGTTGACATGGCTTACCAGTGTGCTGCCATTCTGTCAGACCCGGATTTTCAATCCGGAATCCTCTGTGATTCCACCGCACTATTCCCTGGATCAGTAGATAGTGCTCACAGATACATTACTGAATATCAAAATACATATCAAGCGGAAGCGTAATTATAATAGGATACTTACACACGGGCGATTAGGCGGCGATAAACGGCGAAAGCGGAAAGCGAAGCGCGCGGTGAGACCCACGGTGCATGCCCACGAGCGACCAGCTGGAGGCTCGCGACCTAGTCCTTGACTTTTCATCTTCTTCTCCATCGACTTGGCGCCTTGTGAAGTGTAGCGATTCGACTCGATTCGGATTTTTGTTATGCAGTATGAGCACTCCAACCCCGTGCTCGTGAGCCAACACGCAGAATGCAAGTGTATAACATGTATGGCGGACAAAAGATAGGCTCGAGTTTCATTTTATTTTGTTGGAAGTTGCATTTTAAAAGACTTAATACATATATAAGAAATTCCTAGACTTAGCCTTTGGACAAGAATTTATAATACCTTTGAATAAAAGATTTTATAGAATATGTACAGATCTCATCCAATACCCAAGTCACTTGTTCCACATAGCCAATTTTCAGCATCATAGCCGCTTAATTTACCCCTGGGACGACACCCAGGATAACTCAAACCAGGACAGTCCGTCGTCCTTCATTTTCCCATTCCAGATCCCAGCCCTTTTTAGAAATCATTTTAAAATAGAACTATATCGAAGTTAAGTTCCCATGTCCGCCCTTGACCGTAGGCACGGCTGTTCGAACAGTTTTGACTCTGCAGAGTTTGTACAACTTTACCCACAAGAGATAACCCTGTTGGTATATTCCACACGTTTCCTTAGACATATAGATCAAAAGGATTATCACATGACCGTTACAATGCATCTAGTAAAGGATTGCACTCGCTGAGGTTTCGTCTCCCCGACCCCCTCTTGCGCCACACGGCGGCTTAACCAGCGACACGACCCATGTCCACGACGGCTTACCCAGCACCACGACTCGTGGGTCATTCCGAAGTGCTTCCTTTACTGGCGATGCAGATTAGTTAGTCATGCCTACATTTTGCCAGCTTGTGGTTGTACTGTTTTACAATGGGATGTCATGACCCGATTCGGTCCTTGATCATCTGGACGGTTCTACCACAAACCCCACTCTCGTGCACACCGATGCACCATACCCTCGAACCATCCGCCCAGATGTATCAGCAATTTTGGAGATTTTTGGGGGCATAAAGTAATGGTCATCTTAAACATACCCAGCCATTTCCAACTACCACTTCTTCCAAAATTTCACTTTGCCTTTTCGTAGGATGTTGGGATATTCCCGACTTTCATGACAATTAAGCATTTCTAAGCCATATGATATAACCATGCTATCCAGATTTTGGAAACAGTTATGAATATAATCATTACTAGGGTTACAAGGCTCACAACATAAAATACCGGAAAGATATAATAGTGGCATTCATTAAATGGGACAGCTAACTAAGGTTGCAAAACAAACTTATAGCAGTACATAAAATAACAGCATGCACTTTGATAATTTAAATCTAAATAACTTGCAAAATGGGTATTCAATATGATCAAAGTATTGACTCGCCTGGTGCGGTTTACCGCGGTCTTGAGCTCACTCAAGACTTTCGCGTTTATTGATCTCGAGCTCCTGGTTTTCTTCGACTTCTGGTTCTTTGTATCGTCGGATCCGTTGATTCTCCAAGATTCCAGTCTCTAATTACGCACTAAACAGTGAAATGCAAATAATTCAAGAAGATCCAAGAGAATCCAAATAAAAATCAATTTGACTTTATTTTAAGATAAAGGATGACTTTTGGGTAGTATTGATCGGACACGGAGAATTGACGGAATCAAAGGGATTGGAACGGAGGAATAAATAGCGAAAGGAAGAAGAAGTATCATGACGGAAGGAATATTTGCTGGAACAAAAGATTGGCTAGGTATAGCCGACCGCAGAATATCACGGCTCGACCCGCTTTATTTAATAGACTTCTTTTTATAATTTTATATTTATCAAGAAAGTTCCATGAGTTAGGATAGACGTATGAATATGGCTACACATTATTTTGTCGGGGTTAGCATCCGCGAATTAAGGCATGTGTTACATGTACAATGTATGCGACTCTTGGTTTATCAAATTTAGTCTTATAGTGTATATTTTTAGTAATTGAAAATGTATTATTTTAGTTCACTCTAACATTAACTTGATTATTACGGTGTCGGTTAGTAGGATTATTTTTAACTATTAACGACCCATGGGTCCTTTTAACAAGCATATGAAGTTACACTTTAATACGATGACAGTTTACAATGCCTAGAAGGCGAGAGTCATTGAGGCTTATATACATATATTTGCACTTATTATCTTTCACGATCTTTAACTTTAATTAGGATCTTTTCTTATGGACCCACTATATAATTTAATTATCATTTTCATTCGCAAAACTACATTGTAATACCATTTTCTTTTGGACCTACACTTAAATGCATAGCCTTATTAACTATTTGCCAACGATAAATCATGTGCTCTTTGATACAATCTTGTGACATTTGAGTGTTTACTAATAGCTACCTTTTATAATGCTTTTATTTAACTTTTAGGTTACAAAACAATTATCTATAATACATCTTTACTTTCTAGATCACTTACCAAGCTTTATGAACATACAACTATGTTTGATTAGTTCTTTCAACATTATCACTTTATTAGAACCTTATCTGGTTTCCACAATTTTAGTCCTATTACTTGTCACATGTATACATATATATATATACCCATAATTATTTTGTCATGCCGATATGCTCCTATTTGAGTTTATGCTAACAATTTATAATAGCTACTCTAAAACAAAGGTTTGTCATGATACCTAAATTTTAATTACATGATTTACATAACATGTAAATACTGACCTACCTTTTAGGTTTAAATCTTAAATAGTTATATGCGAGATGATCTCTATTTATAAGTTTTTGCTATCTAGGTTTATACAATGTACACATAAAGCATGCTTCAACTTAGAGAATAAATTAACTTGCCACCACTTTTACTTATGTTCAAATGTCTAAGGATAATAGTTACAAACTAAACTTATGTTAAGCATCTACATCCTTTGCTAATACGAAAAGGGATGTGATTTATTCTTTACAAAGTGATCAATTTGTTAATCACGATTAACATGTAAAGCTTTATCAGTATCAAACATCTAACCTATTCCTTTCTTCATAGATTTGCAACACCACTACTATTTCAGTCCAACTTGGCACGCTATTGAGCTATTGAAGTATTCCTTTAGGCAGTGAACTCCTAAACTTGTGATAAAAATCTTACATAGCCAATAACAGATTTTAGCGAAGTTCTATTGAGCACTAGACAGTGAATTCAAAATTTGATTACATGTGAATTACTAACAACAGCATGCTATCCATATCCAATTTGCTACTGAGTTGAGCCCACAAGTCATACAAATAATAGCAATAAGAAAAATGCACAGAGGGGAGAATGTCTGCCGTCACCGAATGGCGAGAGGCGGCGCATTGTTGGCGCCGGCAATGAAGGCGAGGCCGAGCCGAGGGTCGTTGGCGGCGAGCAAGCGGGCTCTGGGAAGGCAAGGAAACCACAGTGCGGCGCCTTGGCGGGCAACACAGATGCCAGGCGGCCCAAGTTACCCGACGGCGGAGCCAGTTGGGGAGCTGCGGCGCCAGCGGAGGAAGAGAGGGATGAGGGGGAGCACGAGCGGAAGGAGGATACCAGGAGGCTTACCAAGCATTTGGCCAAGTCGGAGAGGCTCCGGGGCGGTCCGGCGGCGTGAGCCCGGGTAGCGGCGGGGCGGCTCGCGTGGAGGAGGAAGGCCGGGCGACAAGGGGGCAAGGCGGTGGTTGGGGAAGCTTGATGGCGTCGTGGTGGAGCTCCAGCCGCAAGGAATCGGAGCGGGGAAGGCCGAGGAGGGATCGGCAGCGGAGATTGTGGTGGCCGGCAGGAATTGGGGAAGTGGCCGTGCGGCGAGTTTTTCTTCGGGAAAAACAAATCAGCCGGTGGAGGGTGTTCCTAGGAGGGAGAGGCGCTCGGTGACGCGATGGATTGGGGAAGGACTCGTCGGAGCGGTCGGAAACGGTGGCGGCGGCGCGGTAGCGCATGTGGGGAGGCCGAGCGGAAGAGAAAGGAGAGAAGAGAGGGCTTCGGGCAGTGGAGGCTTCGGGCCTCTTATAGCCACGGAGAAGGGGACTGTGTGGTCGCTGTGGCTGACGTCACCGGAGCAGGAGTCGGCTTAGGCGGCGGCGCATAGACCGGCGTAGGGGCGGCGCGCACAGGAGCGAGGAGAGCGACGGGAGGGAGCAGCAGGACAAGGGGGAGCGCGGGAATCCGGGGAAGAGAGGAGGACAAGATCCCAGGGGCGGCGGCGGAGGAACCGGGCGGAGGAGGAGCGAAACCGGAGGTGAGGTGGAGAAAAACCAGAGGCGGTAGGCGCGTGCAGGAAGAAAGAAAGAGAGCAGCGCGGCCGCGAGGAGAGAAAAGAGAGGGGAGAAAGGAGACTGTCAGACTGCGGGTGGGGCGCTCGGCCTGAGGAGTGGGCGCAGGGCCCGCAGGCAGTGAGAGGAAAGGAGAGGAATGGAGGGGGGAAAGAATAAGAGATTAGAGAGGCTGCTCAATTGCAAAGTTTGAGTTTTTGATTTATCTAGTAAATTCCTAAAGCATATATATTCACAGAATTTCAGATAATGTTCTTCTCAAGTATTTACGCTTCTTGGTCAAATGTACAATTTTATTTTTAGATGTTATTTGCACTTTTTAAGATTCATATATGCGTATACTTTGCTATTTGTATTTTTAAAGCTTGTGTGTGGATATGTTACTATAATTTATAAAATTTTAAGACACCCGGCTTTGTTTTTCTCATATAGTTGTATTTCTATTTATTTTGCGTCAGCTGTGTTTTATTTATTATATGACTTTATTATTACTACTACTTTATCTTTACAGAGTTATGCCTTGATATTATTTTGTATAACATAATTTTGGAGAACTTAATTAAAATGGCAAAGAAATTTGGAACACCAGCGAGAGGCAAATAAAAAGTTTTAAATTTTTGGCAATTTTGCTCAATCGAAATGTCAGGATGTTACACATTCAAGACAAGTACAAGTCTTCTGATTTAGCTTCACAATATGCCTCTCACAGTTCTTGCTATTGTCCCAAACCTCTGCACTCCAATTAGCAGATTCCACAACTTTCAAGTGGCCCAACCCTCTAGTATTTGCCTTCAGCTGAACCATAATTCCTGGAAGTATCCTTCCAACTGGTAGTCTATCTCCAATCCTTCTTCTCTTCCTCCACAAACACATGATCCTCTCTCTAACCTTATCAGCAAGTTTAGCAACAGGTAAGTCCTTGATGTCTCGGATCCAATTATTGAAAACCTCTGCTATATTATTAGTGATGTAGTCACACTTGATTTCTTGATTAAAGGTACACCTATACCACTTGAGTTTATGGTGCTCACTTAACCAGATCCATACAACTTCTGATTCTTCAATAATTTCTGACATATGCTCTATAAATACCTCTTCCCTGTAAGCCCTTGCCGCAGGATACATGTTTCCAAACCCTTGGAACCTTTTTTGAAAATTCTTCATAAGATGGAGAAAACATTCTCTTTGCTCTGCATTTGGAAACACATTCTTCACTGCATTCTCTAAACCTTTGCAGGCATCTGTGCACACTGCAAGGAGTGGAGGATCTCCTATTGCCTTCTTTAGTTGATTCATAAACCAAGTCCAATTGTCTTCTGTCTCGGAAGCTATGAAGCCATAAGCAAGTGGATACATCCAATTGTGACCATCAACTGCTGTAGCTGAGGCTAAATGGCCATTCCACCTTCCATTAAGTGCTGTGGAATCTATACCCAGATAAGGCCTACATCCTTCCAAAAAACCATCAATGCATGGTTTAAGTGCACAGATCGATGGAAATAAACATTACCATCTACTTCCAATACTTCAATCTCCACAACACTTCCAGGTGATCTCTTGAGACCTCACCTTCCATCTATATAGCAGCTCAAAACTCTCTTCCCATTTATCAGTAAACCTCTGAGAGCTTTTTCTCTACCCCTCCAAACCGTGTCATATAAAATTGTGACAGAGTGTTCTTTCTGCAACTTCTCCTGCAATTCTTTAGCACCCATATTGGGAGAATCCTAAGGATATGCACACCTTGCTAGCAACCCAACTTTGAGATGGTGTTATAGTCTTGACCTCTTGCTAGAAGTACATTCATGTCGATCAACTAAAATTGTCACATGCACATTAAAATAAATATGACAACGAGAATTAAAAAACACCTAGGATTAAAAAATTGAATCGATTCAGATAGTTAGCTATATTTACCTTTACAGTGCTTTTATCATCTTGTAGACTACCAAGAATCCTCCAAGGATAATCTTCACTGGACTTGCAGAACCCTCTAAATCTCGTCTTATCTGACTTCTCTGTGCCTAGATCGAACTCCTCATTGATAGCAAATTGTCGCACTGCCATTCTGAACTCTTTCATTGATGGATACATAGTGCCAAGGTCCATTTTTGGGTGGTCCTTATCATATGTAATCACCATCTCATCTGGTATGGCGTCACTAACATGAAGGGCAGCACCATCATTATCACCACCATGGTCATCCATCCTACGGCCATTTGGTGCAGCCATCTTTGTTGTCTCCTCATCTCTCAAGCCCAAAAGCACGTATACCTGATCTTTAGTCATAAGTTCAATTCTCCCTTCGTCATCATGTGTCTCTACTATCTGTATATTATCCCAATCGACTTCTGGGAGAGGTTCAGAAAAGCTCCCCTCCACATCATGCCTACATGAAACATGCCGAAAGTCATATGTGAAACAAGCATGCAATTTTTAAGCTCTGCTACCGAATAAAGAAGATGCAAAGAGAGAGATACCTATCGGCATCCATGTCGGCTGGCGTCGCGCCTATCATGTGCGTGAATTTGTTGCTATGTGCGTGAATGAAATTCTTGCTAAAACTGAAAGAAAAATGGATCCAGACCATAGCTATATCAAATAAAAATACGAAGGAAGCAAATAAAACGAAAAAGAATCAAGGGATTTGTACCTGTTGCCAAGGGAGTGGTGGAGGCGGACGATGAGGTCTTCCTCGGCGGCGGTGAAGCTGCCCCGCTTGATGTCCGGCTTGAGGTAGTTGATCCACCGCAGCCTGGAGGGCAAGCCGGCCGCGCAGGGGGAAGGGCGGCGCGTGTGCGCAGGGGAAGGGCGGCGGACTGGACGGAAGGCGCGCGACGCTTCAGCTCTCGATCGGAAGGAGAGGGTGTGAGAAATTAGCTAGGGGTAGAAGGGTCTTTTCCAGTCCCTAAAATTAGAAAAAGAAAAAGAAAAAAAATTAAAAGGATGAAATAGCATACTAATCAAGAGATTAATATACTACATGGTATTTTTGCGAAGCCAACATTGAGAGTGGTAAAAGTGCGAATTCCATTCTTGACAAATCAATTTTCTCATCTACCGTCGCCACCTCCCTTCCGTTGTCCTCCCATCGCGCAACACCGCCGTCACCGCTCCTCCCATCGCGCAACGTCGCCGCTCCTCCCCTTTGTCTCCGCCGCCGCCACTGCTCTTCCCCTCCCCCGCGCCGACATGGGGCCAGGTGGTCAGCGTCAGGTCGTTCTCGCCCATTTGCTCCGAGCCCTATCTCGCGCTCGCTCGCATTTGCAGGTCACAATCCCCTCTCCCTCTGCTCACTACCTCCCCCTCCCCATCATCCTCCCAACTCCCCAAAAGGCCAGGAACGTAGCGCCACCACCATCCTCCCCCACCACTCCCCAGCTACGGCAGTCTCCCTCCTCCTTCTCCGTGCTGCCCACATCACACGCTGCCATCGATGCCTACACACCACCGCCCCACTCTCCGCACCATCAATTCCCTTCAAACAACATCTGCGATGCTGTGGATTAAGGAGGAAGGGACCCACCAATCTAGCCTCGACGGCGGAGCAGACGTGATTGGTCCCGGATGGCCGTCTTTAGTCGCCTCCAGCACATCATGCACCGCCAGTGAGTCCTTCAACATTGCATCCTTGGGGAGATGGGTTGCGGCACATTTCCTCGGCGAGGTCTCAGCTAGCTCGACTAATCTGCCCCTGGTGTATGTGTCGCTGTAGGTCTCCCCACGCGACACCTTACACATGTTTGACAAAATGGCAGACTAAAATGGCGCAGTGGTGATGAATGTAAAGGTTTCTTGGTAATAATCTCCCCGCTTGACGCCTTACTAATGTGTTCTTCTTTTTTCTATTGCTGCTCTTGAAAATAAATGGAAATATTTCTTGGTGCCTCTTGGGTACGAATGATTCGGGGGGCTGCATGATGCTTCTAGTATCTTTGCAAGAATTTAGTTGTGTAGTAGATAAATTGGAGCTCAACTTGCTGCTTGATCAAATAGATTGTCTTTCATTGCTCGGATAATTGAGCGTGTCGTAGTTACTTGCTCGGATAGCATAAGCTCTCTTCGAGATTTGGTGTTGATTGCCAACCGATCGTGTTCGAACTGGTATCTTACCTTTATGCCTCATGGTTTGGGTCGTGTATCTACAATTCCACCAAGGTTAGTATATGGTTAACAATTCCTGTCCATTGTATCAAATCTGTCGCATAGTGGTGAGCATGTCATCTCTTTACACCAGCAGAGGGGTGAAGAGTGGTGCCGCCATCGATTTCATCAAGTTTCCAACTGATTAAGTGAATCCACCAGCCATTCCCTTGTTCTAGATCCGCCCCAGCCCTAAATCATATCGAGAACCAGGATGAGATGGGCACCCCATTCAGCAGTTGGGACAAGTAGACGACTTTTAGTGCCTCGTCTCCAAGAGTTATGCTATATAAATAATCCATATCTCTCTATGTATCTGATACTTGTATAATTAGAGCCTGCAATAGAACTTTTGTAATAGTTATGTAGGATTATTGCTAATCAGGAAGTAGTGTATTAAAGATTTTAGCTCTACATGACAATGGTATTGTATTAAGATTGTACCGTCTCTAGCTATTTTTCTATCGCAACACTCTTATATAACTTATTATTTGATAAGATGATGTTCTTATGAAATAATAATTTGTTGCCTAGTTTTGATGATAATGACATGGGCGTCACATATTCCCTCATGCCACATAGCCGCAGCATGAGTTGGTGTCGCTTGTAGGTAAAGAATGTGTAAGAGTGTGAACCAACTCTATCCTATATATATATATATATATATATATATATATATATATATATAGGAAGCCTCTTTTCTACACCCGGGTGTAATTACACCCTATGTCGTATCTCATACCGTAGGGAGTATCTCGTGTAACGGAGGGTATGTACGTGCAATATACGAGTATTTAAGACCATTTAGGTGGTATGAACAATTTTTAGAGGTAATATGTAGATTTTTTTGACATACTCCTTTTTATGTGCATATATAAAGGTATTTATAAAATACGCTAAAAACTATGAACTTAATTGCAATTTTTTCGTGTGATTCACATTGAAGTATCTTATAATTAGTACATGAGTATATCCAAGGTGATAAAGGAGTATTTCAAGTTCGTTTAGGTGGTATATTAGAGGTGGGTGTAATTACACCCGGGTGTAGAAAGTATTTTTCCTATATATATATATATATATATATATATATATATATATATATATATATATATAAAGAAAATTTGGCAAAGTAGCACTGTAGGACTTGTCATGTACACAAACCTTTTCCCTTTCTTGGTTGTTTGGAATAATTCGATAGCATTAAGGAGCAGCCGTGTTTTGTTGGTTTTGAGCAAATAACAGTTGAGGTGAATTTGAAGTGCATGGATTTCATGTTAAACAAAGTAAAATTTCCTACAATTGTTAAGAAAACATCTAATGTACCTAATGCCACGCCCAGTGAACTCTCCCCCTCTCCGGCACGCATGTTAGGCCGTGAGTTTTATCAGAATGGGGAATCAATTGAAGCGCTATGCTCTGGATGGCTGAGATGCAAAGTTGAAGCGTTATGAAGATCGGGCGACCCAGATGAATAAAAGGAACGTTCGGACCATCCGAAGAGATACACTTTACTGATTGTTCAATCCAGATCCAACGGCCGAAAGGTTATGGCGATGTTTGGACCATCCAAAGAGTTATCTCCTAGTGTCGTCCAATGTACGTCCAATAGCTGTCATTGAGTTTAGTTCGGACGAGACGTTCGAACTGAACGTCCGGATCGTTCGAAAGAAGATCTGAAGCATTGAGTGGGATCGGACAGTGGTCTAAGGTATGGAAGCCGTCGCCGACGTCACTTAAGCAGTGAAGGGCTACCGCGTGAGCGTTTGATCTTCATCCAACGACCTCTGTCTATTTGAGTAGTATTACCTTTTCTAAACTGTGCATTTTTATTATAAACATTGTTCACTATCTTTGTCTTAATTGAGCTTAAGCTCTCAGTCAATATAAAAGGCTTGTAACCCACTGTTGGAGAAAACTCCAAGAAAATAAAATTCTAGTTTTACATTCTCTTACTTTACCTTGCTCTTGTTCTTACTTTAATTTGTACTTGTTCTTACTTTCCTCAATTTCTATCCACAAATTAGCCCCCAAATCCTACTCTGGTTTCAAAATTTAGACCCAATCCCCTTGGGTCCTGACAATTAGTATCAGAGCCAGTCGATTCTTGACCAGGATTTTGCCGATCTAGTGTTTTCTTGAGTGGTGATGGTTTGAGAGCTAGTCTCTCTGTAAAATTCCAAAGCTAGCTCAGAAATACATAGATCAGGTGGAAGGAGTCCCAGATCTGTCCTCGGAGTTGAGGATTTGTGTGTTTTGGTGAGGATTGGTGGTTTGTCCACTGGTAAAATTTCTAAGCCAGACACTCGGATCAGGGAGGTGGAGTAAAATCGATGGATTACTTTGGTGATTTTCAATCCCCAGCGAGCTAGCACATAAGAAATGACAGTGGTTATGGTGGTGGTGCAACTGGAGATGGATATGGATATGAATATAGACATGTTAACCCTGGAACATCATATGGAAATTATGGGGCTGGAGGATATGGAGGTGTTACTGCCACGTATGGTGGACCTTACGGCAATCCCAATGCAGCTGCTAGCTTCGGTTATGGCACTGAGAGTTATGGTGCAGCCGTAAGCTATGGTGGATATGGAGACATCAGGTACAATACTAACCATGTGTTTGATGAAATGTCTAGTATTGATGGTAGAGTCCTCGTAGTTTTGATTCACTGGATAAGCTATCCGCTGACCACTGAGGTACTCGCTCAAGTATTTTCTCCTTATGGATTGGTAGAAGTGACAGCTCCAATTTCAAGTATATCTGGTGGTTCTCTTGTGCTAATTCAATACCAGTCAAGACACATGGCAACACAAGCTATTAGTGCTTTTCATGGGAAGTATCTTTATGAATTTGGCTGCCAACTTGATGGGCAGTATGCAAGGCCAGATATGATACGATTTGTGAATTCTTCATATCAGGTTTAGAGTTTCATAATTACTAGGAAAGTATGTAAGGGTTCTTATGCAGCTGTGATAAAACAAGAAGAGAAGGAAAAACCCAAATATGCTCCTAAGTTGGCTAACACAGTGTTGAATTTAGAGGTAACTGAGGCAAAGACTAATGTTCAGCAAGTTTAATCTTCTATTCGAGCAACGAGAAAGCAAGAGCTTCTTAATCAAATTAGAACACAATTAGATGCCATGATTCAGCGTAACAAGAAATAGACTCAAGACATATAGCGAAAGCGTGAGCAAGAAGAGATCCAAAGGGAGCTCAAGCACTTCTTTCATCATGTTTTTGACATATTTGACGAAATGCCAGAGTTTACTGTCGAGTTGAGGAAAGACATTGGCAGTGTAACATCCAACCTTGACCAACCTCTTAAGGACTCTTCTGAATACTTGAATGATGACCATGGTGATATTATATCTACACCGGAGCATGATGAGGTCATGAACAGTGATATTGGTAATGCACTTGACCCCTTTTTCTATGATGATTTCAATCTATTTGATGAGGTTACTTGGGTAAACATGGAGGAAAATGCTCACAAGGAACAACAAGAATCTCATGGAGGGGTATTATTTTGTTTTGATCCTCTTGATAAGTACCTGAAATAGGCTCAACTGTCAATGAATGATCAAATTGATAGAAAGAACGTTGTAGATTCTATTGTGCTTGAGTTTACAGAAAACAAACAAGCATTGTTCTATGTTGTTAGTTTACACTCCCATCATAAAACAACAGTAGTTGAGAAGGTTTTCTAGATGTATCCAAAAGAAGCACAAAGTTGCACATTAATGGGCAGTTCAATGAAATTGCTTCAGGAATCTATTGGTCAAAGCTTAGATGGGTTGAGTTGCTTTCTGGTTGTATTAGCAAACCATACCCAATCATGGGGCTTATCACCCCCACCACAAGAGTGTTCTGTGGGTATAGAACTCAGGTTGCCATGGGATCTTGGTGTGCTCAAATTCCTGACAAAGATAAAGAGAGTTTGCTATTTGTTTATAAAAGTGCCACCATGGAGATGAGGGGGCTTCAGTCCAGGGGCTTATGAACAGCAAACCATTGAGTATCACCTGACACCCAACAGAAAACAAGTACCAAAGTGGCAACAACTTAATGATTATGATGAACTTTACATGGAGTGTCACCTGGGGCACCTGAGCTTAAATTAGTAGGAGTGTACTGTGCTACTCCTTCATGCCAAAATTTATTTGAGGTGCTATGGCTACTATTACCATGGCCTCCGCCCTATAGACCAATGGTTATGCATGGGTTGGTATTAAGGTTTGTCCAGAAGTCACGAGAGTTACTATTGCTTATTCTGCAAATTATCTCATTTGCTAACCTAAATCTACATAGGGTTCAATTTCTATTGATGTATAATTTATGGTGTGTTTCTTATCTTGGTTTGGTCATGATGCAAGGGACTATTGAGCATATAAACATTTTGAAAACTGGTGCTTAGTATATTTGGGTTCATCTTAGTTTGTATGCTTACATTACAGAAATGGCTCAGCCTATGCATTGTTATGTTACTCTTGTGTGCCGCTGCTTGGCTTATGCTCTCTTGCAGCATACTAGTCAGCTCACAACTTAGAGAAAAAGAAAATTTTCTTGCCATTATTCTCTGGAGAATACACTAGGGCTATGTAAATCAGAAAACCCTTGTTTAGTTTGCCCAAGTTCGGTTGAGTGTTTTGCTGATGCTAGTGAATTGGAGCAAGCTCATTTATTGATAATTCATATCCATCAAATTAAGCATGAAAAAAGTGGTTTCTGCACTGAAGAGAAGGAAACTTATCCAAGTTCTATAACAATGGCCACTTTCTGCTCAATCATTCACTAGGCTAGAGTTACAGAAAGTCATGGCAAAACAAGTTGAACCAATTCTTCACTTATACTCATTATTGGATTGTAAGAAAGCTCCTCACATCTAAGTCTGGGCAGCAAATTGGTTACTTTCAGAAACATATGTGCTTGTTGAGATATATGCAAGTTACTTGATATGTATTAGCAACCAATTTTGTCCTGAACAATATGCCATGACAAGGCTCTTCTTGGGAATTGTTATTTCTATGGAAATCATGGAGCCAATTAGTGACATGTATATGAGGACTATTGGAACATTCATTGAGGTCATAGTGGTTGATTTCTTCCTTTTAAGTGCGGCATGGCTGAAAACAATTTGCTATATTCAGAATGGAAGAGTTTAGAGGAAGGGAGGCAAAATATCCATCTCAAAATCTCTAACTAAACCACTTAAGCATAAACTCTAGTACCAACTTCTTTTTCGGCTAATGTTCGGGTTTAAGGTGGAACAATCACTGAACAAGCTACTAAAAATGTGTATAGTCTTAAAGCTAAGAAGATGCTCTTTTGTCATGCAAAACCACAATCTAAAGGCATGATCTGGATTACCTTTGTTATGCATTTCTAGGAATCTGACTTGATGGAAATATTTATGGTTGTCAGGGGTTCTCACTTTCAAATTTCTGGGCATACTCTTTATAGCCATGGCAATACTAGGCTTACCTAGAAATTATTACTTGCTTTTGGAGAATACAAAATGATCAGAAATTATAATATGCTGCTACTAGTTACATTGGTCGAAGAAACAAGCATGGCAAGGAGTAAAAGGCTTAGAAATTAGGCTGGGAGCATAAACATTACTATTACTCTCAGCCTTGCAAGATCAGTCTGGTGCATTTTAGTATATCTATTCAGGCTATCTCCTACCTTGCTAGGAACTGTATTTGGAAATTGTGGATAGAAACAGTGAGATCATGGTATTGAGAAGCTTTTCATAAAATAACGATGAAAACAAATTGGATATCTGAAGGCCAATGCGGCGATTTAGGATTATAAGAAGTGGCTAAGGGTTGTGCATCAAGAAATGGGTCTAAATCAAGGATCGATCCAAACTACCCTTGAGGACAACATCTTCAAAGGAGGGAGTATTGTTAGGCCGTGAGTTTTATCAGAATGGGGAATCAATTGAAGCGATATGCTTTAAACAACTGAGATGCGAAGTTGAATCGTTATGAAGATCGAACGGCTCAGATGAATAGAAGGAACATTCGGACCATCCGAAGAGATACGCTTTACTGATTGTCCGATCTAGATCCAACGACTGAAAGGTTATGGTGATGTTCGAACCGTCCAAAAAGTTATCTCCTAATGTCGTCTGATGTACGTCCAATAGCTGTCATTGAGTTTAGTTCGGACGAGACGATCAAACTGAATGTCCGGATTGTCCGAAAGAAGATCTGAAGCATTGAGTGGGATCGGACGGTGGTCTAAGGTATGGAAGCCGTCGCCGACTTCACTTAAGCAGTGAAGGGCTTCCGCGTGAGCGTTTGATCTTCATCCAACGGTCTCTGTCTGTTTGAGTAGTATTACTTTTACTAAATTATGCATTTTTATCATAAACATTGTTCATTATCTTTATTTTAATTGAGATTAAACTCTCAGCCTATATAAAACGCTTGTAACTCACTGTTGGAGAAGAATCCAAGAAAATGAAACCCTAGTTTTACATGCTCTTACTTTACCTTGTTCTTGTTCTTACTTTATTTTGTACTTATTCTTACTTTTCTCAATTTCTATCCACAAATTAGCCCCCAAATCCTACTCTGGTTTCAAAATTCAGACCCAATACCCTCGGATCTTGACAGCGCACCACCACGATGCCGACTCCTCTCGCTTCCACAGGTGATGAACTGATACTACTGCCGACTCACCAAGTCTACATTGGCATGCGCCATACGTACAGATCTTTCCCTACGAGTAAACTCAAACCTGTATCATACTTCAGCAATCTTCTAGGTAGTGTTTCGCTAGGAAGATTGCTGAATAATATCCGAACCACTAGTGTGTTTTCTAAATTATTGCAGGATGTGGGGGTTTGTGGACATCATATGATGAAATTGGTATATCAAATGTTCATCAAAGGGTTAAGGTTTTCAATTCTGAGAAATGCCACTAATTAAAACTTACTTGAGTAGGCATGATGATTTCTCACTTTTTAGTTGCAAGTGTTGATATCTTCTTGTCCATTGACAGAAAAATGGGATGGTCTTACCTGTTCAATCGCCTAGTTTTCTTCATAAGCTTCTGGAATGATGACAAGAGAGTTTTTATGCTTTGTTCATGCTTCGTTAGGCAGCTTAGCAAAGAAGTGTTAACTGTAAGCTTAGAAGTTGCATAATTAAACACATATTTCATACATATCCAGATATCCTGCTCAACCAAGCATTGCGGAACTTTGCACATTATGGTACTTGCCTAAGAATTACAAGCCATGTAAGAAAGAACCTCATTGTGAATCTTAACTGTTCCTTACATTCTTGAAAAATCCACAACTTTGTCGAGATATAATGCGTTTGTTAATCTCAGTTGTGCTACCTGTGATGCACAGCTCATGGTGTTACTAATCTATTGTGGTCAATAAGTTTTAACAGTTTAAAATAAATAGGGCACAGAAGAATGAAATGAAATACAACCTAATATACAGCATATCTCAGATTTCTTGGCCTTTGCATCATTACAATACATATCCAGCAGCTATATCAATAAACTACAAGCCACTTTGATACACTGATACAGCAATGGGAGGAAAAATAGCCCATTGTTGCAGAAAGTTTAAATGATCTGGTGAGCATCCTTGCTTGCAATTCTAATTCAAATACGGAAATGAGTGCTGTATTATCATGCAAAAACTCAGTGCTGGTTGCCTCCTTGCTGCAAACTAACCAAGCTAAAATATGTTCCGGAGGGACCCTTGGCCATGAGGGATGCGTGTGTGCCCTTCTCCACAACAATTCCTTTTTCAAGCACAGTGATTAGGTCACAGTTTTGTATAGTGCTGAGCCTGTGTGCCACCACCACACTTGTCCTGCTGACCATCATACGGTCAAGTGCCTCTTGTACCACCTTTTCTGACTGGCTATCTAGCGCACTTGTAGCCTCATCCAGTAGCAAGATAGCTGGGTTCTTCAAGATGGCACGGGCAATTGCAATGCGCTGCTTCTGCCCTCCTGACAGCTGAACACCTCGCTCACCACACCATGTGTCATATCCATCCTTGAGGTTGCTGATGAAATCATGCGCATTACCAGACCTTGCTGCATTCTCAATTTCTGCCTCACTCGCTGTCTCTGAGCCATAGACAATGTTCTCTCTGATTGTACCTGCCAATAACGTTGGCTCCTGGCTGACCAGCCCAATGTGCCGTCGCAGGGCTCGAAGATTGTATGTTTTGATGTCCCTGCCATCAATCTTCACTGACCCCCTAAGTGGTTCGTAGAAATGCTCTATAAGCCCAATGATGGTCGACTTGCCAGAGCCACTTTGTCCAACCAGGGCTGTTGACTTGCCTGGTTGGATGCTCAAGGAGAATCCTTTGAAGATAATCACATCTGGCCTTGATGGGTATGCAAAGTCGACTCCTCTAATGTCCACCTCGCCTTTGAGCTTCTCTGGTTTGTATCCCTCAGGGTTGTCAGGGTCAATTTCTGTTTCCCGGTCAAGAACAGCAAACACTGAAGCGACTGCATCAGCACCCTTAGCTAGGTCTGTTGTCATGCTACCTGCTTCAGCAATCACACGTCCTGTGCTCACTAGAATCATGAAGGTTTGGAAGAGCTCCTTGGCAGTAATGTGGTGTTCAGCCATGAGCCTGCCGCCATACCAAAAGTCAAGGGCCCATGTGCATGTCATAAGGCTCATGGAGGTGCCGAGGCCGAGTCCTGCAAACCACGACTGCCGGATGCTTTCCTTGCGTGGCCTGTCCTGTGCTTGGCTGAACAGGTGTAAGATGCGATCCTGGGATGAGAAGGCTGTGATGGTGCGAAGGTTGGAGACGGCCTCAGCCGCTAGCTTGCTACTTTCAGCTTGTGCGTGTATTGATTTTTTGGACATGCTCATGAGTAAGACACGACGAGCATAAAAGCAGACAATGATGAGAGGCTGCACCGCTATCATGACAAGGGCCAAACGCCAGGCAATGACCAAACCCATGGTGCAGGCAATAAGCACTGCAGAAACTGTCTGGATCACCAGCGCCATTCGGTCACCCACAAGAGACCTCACCTACAACAAAAGCATTACGCGAGGTCAGGTAAGTTCCCTTTTTTAAGCATCCACATGCTTATTTTTGTCTGTATACTTACAACGTTGGCGTCCTCGGCAAGCTGTGAGCATATGGCACCACTGGAGTTCTCCTCACGGTCGAACCACCCAATCTCAAAGGTGAGGATCTTCGCGAGCATCTGTTCCCTGATCCTCTTGGTGAGGTATTCCCCCATGGCACCAAAGTTGTAATGCTGTCCAATATTGATCAAGAATGAGAGCACTGCAAGGCCTACAAAGATGAGCGCGTAGGTCCTTGTTTTGTCCTCGATCTCTGCATGATCTGTCAAGAAGTAGATTGAGGTCATGCTTCCCATGGTGTATGCATATGCAGGTTGGATGCCTCCAAACACAATTGCACTAAAGCTTCCCATCAGCGCTTGCTTCCACTCTGGTGCATTAAGCATGAGTATCCTTCTGAAGGATGGCACTGGAAGCTTCGGCTTCTCAGTGTTACCAGCATCTCCCGCATCACCTAATGACCGTGCTGAGCTTGACCTGCTAGCCGCAGAGAATCTCCTGCTCATGCTGTGGCTGCTGGACTGCCCCACAGCAGAAGTACTACCAGTTCCACTGGCCTCATCAGCCTCATTTGAATCTCTGGTCTGCTGGAGGCGCACAAGAGATGAGTAGAGGCCATTCTCATTGGC
This sequence comes from Melocanna baccifera, assembly GCA_036346265.1. Classification (NCBI taxonomy): domain Eukaryota; kingdom Viridiplantae; phylum Streptophyta; class Magnoliopsida; order Poales; family Poaceae; genus Melocanna; species Melocanna baccifera. The sequence goes on along the minus strand of CM070679.1, from coordinate 32,807,712 downwards.
AATGAGCTCATCATGGGAGCCCAACTCCTTGACCTCACCAGATTGCATGACAGCAATAATGTCAGCATTGCGGATGGTGGAGAGACGATGCGCAATGACAATAGTCGTCCGTCCCATGGAGGCCAGGTCAAGTGCCTCCTGTACAACACGCTCTGACTCAGTGTCCAATGCACTGGTGGCTTCATCAAGGAGGAGGATCTTGGGTGACTTCAGGATTGCTCTGGCAATAGCAATCCTCTGCTTCTGCCCTCCAGATATTTGGACACCACGCTCACCCACCTGTTTTTATTCCGGACATGGTTAGTATCAGAGTAGGAACACCAACTTATTTCATAGAAGAAGGGTTCTAGTTCTGTGAACGTTGATTTGGACATGATCAACAGCTTAAAATGAGCTAGTTTCTTGAAGAGCTAACAGTTGTAACCCTCTATAATTTCTTGTGGCAAATACATAATATCCAAGTTTGTGTAGTCAAGAAGATGGAGAATTTGAGCATAAATTACTTCTGCAAACTTTTGTATGTATAACTCTCTTTTTCTGTTTCAAAACTTGCTTAAGCTGTGCTCATTGTTACACCAAGTGCAATTGCAAGTGGGGGTAAGAGATGTCACGCTTTGGCGTTGGACAGCAGATGGAAAATACTCTCCCAAATCAACTTATGCCGCCCTGTGTCAGGGTTTGACCCTTTTCCCGTGTGCTAAAGAATTGTGGAAAAGTGGAACGCCTTTGAAAGCAAAGCTGTTCACTTGGTTGGCCCTCAAATGTCGAGTTTGGACCTTCTCACGGTTGAGAAAGCATAATATTCTAGCCCCTGCCCATTGCATTCTTTGTGATCAGCAAGAAGAGACGATTGGCCACCTGCTTGTCAGCTGTCCAGTCGCTAAGCAACTTTGGTACAACATCTTCTCGTGGTTGTCACTCCGCAACCCCTACTCCTTCACTCGGCAAACGCTCCAGGACCAATGGATAGCCATAAGGGAAATGGCACCCAACTCCAAGCACAAAGGAGTAGACTCCCTAGTGATTCTGTTGGTATGGATGCTTGGAAGGAACAGAACAGGATCTGGCACAATCAAGGAAGGTTAGACTTTGAGGAGCTTTCAAATCACACCAAACAGGAAGTCTTCTCTTGGTCGGCTCTACGCAAATCCAAGTTGGCCTATCTGCTTTCGGGCCTTGGGCAAGGCTCTCCTCTAGTCGCTTAGAGTTTTACTCACTTGTAGTTGTTGTTCCGGTCGCTTCTGTTTTTCCTGTAATTTCTACTTTCAATTTTTTTCCACCCTTAAGGTCTTCTTAACCTCTTTCCCTGGTCCGAAAACTGGACTGTGAACAGTGCTATCTTCCTATTATTGAATGAAACGCATACCTTTTGCGTTTTCGTGAAAAAAACTTGCTTAACAGTTAATGTGTGCATTACATAACTGATGGCTGTTTAAAACTGATCAGGACATCCTCTCATTAGAAGAATATTTCAGAAATGTCTGTGTGATACTTGTGCAAAATTGACATGTATGTCCATTGTGTCAGATAACATACAGCTAGACTGGCATCCTTCCAATGATATAGACATCTAGTGTTGCCATTTCAAAGTTGAAGCTAGCTTCTCGTATACATCTAGCCCAATATCCTATTGCTTTAAAGGGTTATCCCTATTCTTTCATGTATGCAAATTTACCTTCCCTACTTAGGTTGCATAGAAAACTAAGCACAGAAGCTGTCAATGGTAGGCACAGGCTTTGTTGCTGGGGATAAAACAACAATCTTTGAAATGCTTCCCAAATATCTGCGCACTATTGACATGAATTCTCAGTTGTCAAGACCTTGATACACCTTGAAGCATCATCATCCTTAGTATATAATCATGTCGCTCAGGGATGGAATCATGTTCATTTTTCCATCAATGTTTCAGGTCATGATTTGATTGTTTGAAGTCTAATCACCAACAAAGATAGTCATTGATAGATAATATTCACCACTGTGGGAGACGAGGAAATCAGGCCATGGGTTAATGGTGATTTCTGAGTACATTTCTGCAGTGCTTATTGTTATGAATAGCACTTGTATTGAACATGAGGCCAAAGGGCCAGTATATATACACGTACAGGTATGTCACATATGCAGAGAACCCCTTATACAACAGGGTAATTACACATATACATGAGATATATCTAACATCTTTCCTCAAACTTATGGTTGATCAATAATATTAAGTTTGAAGAGGTGAAAACTATGCTGAGTTTTGGTCTGTGCCTTTGTGAAGAAATCTGCTAACTGAAGCTCGGAAGGCATATACTGAAGAGCAACATCCTGATTCTGCACCTGTGTCCGCATGTATGAAGCATCAACACCAATATGCTTTGTAAGCTCATGCTTTATCGGATCTTTAGCAATGCTAAGAGCACCTGTACTGTCTAACAAAAGAGGAGTCGATACAGCAACAGAAACTAAAATCCTCAAGTAACCACTGTAGCCAAGTAACCTCCGCAGTCAACAACACCATCGCTCGCAACTCAACCTCAGTACTCGAACGAGAAACTGCTATCTGCTTCTTAGTCTTCCAAGCAATGAGCGAACCACTAAGAAAAACATAGTAAGTAGAGAGACCGACGATCAGAGAGATCATTAGCCCATGTGACATCAGAATATGCCTGGAGCTGTAAAGAGCTGGAGCGAGGGAAAAAGAGACGACGAGAGATAGTTCCACGAAGGTATTGTAGAACACGAAGAAGATGATTGTAGTGGAGCTGTGTGGGAGCAGAAACAAACTGACTCAAGATATGCACAGGATACGAAATGTCAGGACGAGTAACACCAAGATAAACAAGACTCCCAACAAGGTGACGATAGCGAGTAGGATCAGGAAGAGGCTCACCATCGGTAAGACAAATATGAACATTAAGTTCCATATGAGTCTCAGCTGTGCGCTGGTCAGTAAGAGATGCATGTTCAAGAAGATCCTGAGTATACTTTTCTTGGGATAAATAGAAACCCTTAGGGGTAGAGATAACCTCAATCCCAAGAAAGTAACAAAGAGGACTCAGATCAGACATAAGAAACTGCTCATGAAGACACTCCTTAATAAAAGTGATGTACTGAGAATCTTCTCCAGTAATAATCATATCATCAACATATAACAGAAGAAGCGTCCGACCACGAGGCGAAGTGTGAATAAAAAGAGCAGGGTCGTGAGCACTGGCAGAGAAACCAGCTGCAGTGACAACAGAAGAGAAACGGTTAAACTAAGCGTGAGGAGCTTGCTTGAGACCCTAGAGAGAGCGGCGAAGACGACAAACCATACCCTCAGGAACACAATACCCAGGGGCGGCCGCATGTAGACCTCCTCACGCAACTCACCATTGAGAAAGGCATTCTTGACGTCCAACTGGGAGATTGACTACTAGCAAACAGAGGCCACAGTAAGAAGAGTGCGAACAGTGGTCATGTGAGCAACCGGAGTAAAAGTCTTATCATAATCACGACCATGCTCTTGCTGAAAACCGTGCACCATAAGACGAGCCTTGTAGCGCTCAAGAGAATCATTAGAGTGGGTTTTAACCTTATAGACCCACTTGTATGTGATAGGAGTGATACGTGCAGGAAGAGGAACAAGATCCCACGTGCCAGTACGCTCAAGTGAAGCAATCTCTTTTGCCATCGCATGCTGTCACTTCTGATGAATAATAGCATCATGATAAGAAGTCGGTTCAGTAAGAGCAGTGGCAGCAAAACCAAAATGCGTAGGAGGCCGAATAGACCGGTGATCGCGAAGAGCATAACGAGGAGATGCTGAAGAGGATGGCCCATCAGAAGAGGGCACATCAGAAGAGTCCTGAACCCGCGGACGACGGGTATAGTGGAGAGGATAAGAAGAAACAAGATCAGGACTAACCTCAGGAGAGAATGCTGGTGGTGAAGAGGGTGCCGACTGGGAAGGAGGCACCAGAGATACCAAAGGCATTGGTGATGTAGGAGAGGATGCTGGTGGTGAAGAGGGTGCTGACTGGGAAGGAGGCACCGGAGAGACCAAAGGCTGTAGTGATGGAGTGCAAGGAAAAGTTAGGAAAGAAAGTGGCTCGACAATAGATGCTGAAGTGGAGGAAGAAGGGTGTGGATAGAAAGGACGAGACTCATCAAAAGTTACGTCCCGAGAAATCCACATCCGTCGGCCAACAGGGTCCCAACAGCGATATCCCTTGTGCTCAGCACTGTAACCCAGAAAAACGCACTCAACAGACTGAGCGGTCAGCTTGGTGCGCTCATGAGATGCAAGAAGAATATAGCACACACCCAAAGAGGCGAAGACTGGAATAATCAGCAGTCTTGCTATATAGGCGCTCGACGGGAATCCCTCCTTTAAGAGCAGAGGAGGGCTGACTATTGATAAAAAAAAGTGGCGATGGAAACACCCTCAGCCCAGAAGTGTGGTGGAACATTAGAAGCAAGCATAAGAGCACGAGCTGTCCATTCTGAGCATGAGCACTGGTACAAGAAAGCTAAGGGAGAGTACCCTGCTCAGCGAGAAAAGCACAAAGAGCTCCAGATAAGTACTCCCCAGCAGAGTCAGCACGAAAAACACGAATGGATGAGTCAAACTGAGTATGGACCATGGTGGCAAAGGTCTTATAAATGGATAAAACATCACTACGAGATGACATAAAATATATCCATATATACCTAGAAAAATCATCAATAAAAATGATATAATATCGATGACCTCATTTTGAGACAAAAGGAGCTGCTCTCCATACATCAGAATGAACAAGATCAAAGGACGCTGAGATACTGACTCGCTAGAAGGATAGAGGAGTTGAAGCTGTTTGACAAGTTTACAACCCTTACAATGGAAAGAGACATCACCACACACAGATCCTAAAAGACCACGACGAAGTAAAGAAGATATACGTGACCCACAAAGATGTCCCAAACGATGATGTCACTGAGCAAAAGAGGCGGTGGAAGCGGCAGCAGATGCGGAGGCAGTGGTGGAGGCGACCAGACTGGCAAGGGCAGCGGAAGGAATTCGAAGCCAGTCCAGCTCCCAGAGCCATTGGGAATCACAGCGGCGAGGGCTAGTACCAACCAGAGTCCCCGTGCGGCGATCCTGAACACGACAAGAATCAGAATCGAGAATAATACGACAACCATGATTAGTGAGCTGGCCGGCAGATATGAGCTGTTTGGTTAGTTTTGGGACATGGGAAACAACGAGAACAAAAAAAGATGAACTGCTGAGTGTCAGAGGTACCAGGACTCTGTTGAGAAGAGGAACCTCCAGTGCCCCTCAGCAGACGAGCACCACGATGAAAATCCTTCTTCTTGTAGCAAAACTGCTCCACATGTCCGTCCTTATTGCAATAAGTGCACTAGAGTCCCCTACCAACAGCAACTGTCACTGGTGAAAGAGCAATCGGTGAAGAAGTAACTGGCGACACAGCAGTAGAAGCTGAAGAAGCTGCCAAAACTGAAGGAGACGACGAAGACAGGAGACCCGCACCACGAAGACGGATCTCAGTACGAACAGCTGTAAAGGCCTCCAATAGTCACACGAGAGTGACGTGCCAGTAACTGAGCACGAGTTTGCTCAAACTCTGACCGGAGACGTGTCAAGAAGTCGTAGATGCGACGAAGCTTCAGATGAGACTGCTAACGCTGACAGCACTGACAGGTGCGACAAACATCTGGCCCCAAAGAGTCAATCTGACGCCATATCGCGGACAGCTGAGCGTAGAACTCGTCCACAGTGGCATCTCCTTGCTGCAACAATTGCTCCCAACGCATAACAGCAAGGTATAAGGAATCACCAGATAGCTCGTATCGGGTGTGCAGATGTGCCCACATCGCCTGGGCGGAAGTCAGACCAATAATATCTCCAGTGAGATGCACATCCATGCTGGCAACTAGAATAGCAGAAGCACATGCATCCTCATCAATCCATGTCTTGTGAGCAGCAAACTCAGACTGAAAGGTTTCTATGGCAACCTCAAAAGCCTCAGTCGTCTTTGTACGAGTGTCTTCGGAAGCATCTTTCGGAAGTACAGGCTCAGCAGGTGGAGTAGGGCAAGGCGGACAGGGCAACTCGCCGGTAGGAAACTCCCAAAGACGCTGACCACACATGTGGAGACGCATATGCTGAAATCAATCCCGATAGTTGAGACCATCGAAAATCACCGAACATCGAGGAACAGAGACTGAGCTTGCAGAAGAAGACATTTCTCTCTCTATTTTTTTTCTCTCTGTTTTTTTCTTTTTTTCCTTTTTTTTTTGAAAAAGGGACCTCTGTTAAAAAGGCCAAACTGCCGAACAAATGTTAAAAAGGGCCGATCGGCCGAACACTCAAAGCTCACCTATCAAATAGGCTTGGCCCAGGAGAAAAAAGAGGCGCACGCAAACCCGAGCAGTCGACGGGAGGCTTGACGGCGGCGGAAACCGAGTGGATCGTCTCCCTCGGCGGCAGCGTGGGCGCCTCGTCTCTCTCGGCGGCAACGCGGTTGATCTGCACTCCAGGCGGCGAGAGGCTCGGCGGCGGGGGAACTCGAGCAGGCGACGGGAGGCTCGCGGAGGCGGAACCCGAGTGGATTGGCGACAGAGATCCGATCGAGCACCTCAGATCCGGTCGGTGCGCAGCCAATCGATTGGGGGAGGACACAACAGGCGGCGGCGGAACCCGAGTGGAGCGGCGTCGGCATAGATCCAGGCGGGTGTGTACGGAACCAAGGCGACCCGCAGGAAATAGCGGCGACAGATCCAGAGACGACGGATCCAGAGGAGAGGCCGACACCTGCTTGGATCCAACGAAGAACGACGCGTTGGATCCTAACAGATCTGACATAGGGAAGAGAAGCCAGCGGCAGGAGACAAGTACGAGTTGGCGACGGCGACGAGACAAGTGTGGATCGGAATCCTAGGTATAACAAAACCCTAGTTTTGGCTCTGATACCATATTATGAATAGCACTTGTATTGAACATGAGGTCAAAGGACCAGTATATATACACGTACAGGTATGTTACATATACAGAAAACCCCTTATACAATAGGGTAATTACACATATACATGAGATATATCTAACACTTATACTTTGTATAGTATTTCTAGTACACTCCAGTTGTCATTTTGCAGTGGTGACATGAAATGGCTTACTCTTTTCTGGACTTGTTTCCTTAGAAACTGGGTCTTTCCCCCAGTGGATCAGAAGGAAGTCAAGTGGCAAGACAAATATACAAGTATTATCCTTGCAAGAATAAAAGGTAATGTTTATCCACATCGGATGTTTGACTCAATTTGCATATACAATATTTCATTCATTTTTTTATTCTTAGAACTAACTCATCCTATCCTTTCATGTTATTACATATTCCCCCAATAAGGTCACACTTGCAATTCAGAAGCTATTCATGGCCGACAATAGTTGTAGATGAGTGCAAAGAATTGTCAGTTCGAAGCAAACTGATGTGATAAGGTAAGAGTTCTGAAGGCCACTACTCTTCTTGGATTTGTTTTTAATGTTTATCATATATCCACAATCGACATGGATATTTAGTTATCTGACAAGCTATGTTAACACCATCATTCTGACCATACAACTTTGTCTTTTCAGATTTGAAATCTTGCTTGTTTGTCTTCCAAACATGCAGCGAACCATTGTATTGTTTGAGTTGACCATCCTATCTTTTCACACTCTACATTTATTCCCACAATCACACCAAGGTAAATCTGACAGCTGAAAGCAGCCATTAACAAAATAAAGCCATTTTCTAACACAAGAATATGCTACCTGTGCATTAGTTATACGTACTCTGGAAAAACATGTTGACTTGTTCGGTTAATAATTCCACAGTGTTTATCAGTGCGGATTGTACTTACAGTGGCAAAATTAAACTGTCTAATCATTTTCTGGGACTTTTTTTTTTGATCTTTTCATGAGTGCTTGGACAATGGAAATGAAAGTTCAGTTACAAAGTGGCCCTTCCTTATTGTCAAACTCACAATAATACAGATATGAAGTGGTAGATATTCAACAGGAATGATATTTTGAGTGGCTATCAGGTCATCTTGTTAGCAGGTTTGCCCACATAAAAATCTAGTGAGCCCTAAATTTAAGTGCCCCACAGCAGGTTTGCACACAGTAGAAATTGCTAGTGGTGGGGGGTCTGGCCATGAATGAACCTTTCAGATTTGCATGCGTGCCACTTAGGGTCGGTATCATTAGAGGGATTTTCCATTGTTAGCTGGGGGGCTGCATGTTGCAACAACAAGGCAGCCAAAAAAGAGGCACATCTTTTTTTTTTCCCTTTTTACGATTAGTGACTTTCGAACGTAACAGCTTGCAGTGGCGGCAAGGCAACGGACCAGATTAAAGCTGCCTTTTCTGAATCGTTTCAATTTTTCACAGATTAAAGCTGCCTTATGGAAGCACTTGTGCCACCACACATACACACGCACGCGAGCACTTTCTTCTGTCAGTCTCTGCCTAACATATTGCTGTCAGAATTATCAGCGCATGACAGGACCTGGGTGAAACCCTGTTTGCTGGGAAAGTTGGAACACCATAACTTGGTTATGGCGTCCACCGACCATGGAGGCACACACCCTGGGTGGCGGGCCAGCTGTTCTCCCTTTCCCACTTGGGCTCACCACCCCTCTATGATTCCTAGGTCCCACCACCAGCAATTTTCCAAAGCATCACTGGAAACCAATCACGTTGAAGTGCCTTAGAAGTAATAGCATCTGCTGCATTCTTAAGGGTTCTGATTTTTAACCAGTGCTGATAAGCTGATTCCACTACTGCTATTTAGAGTTAAAAAATGGTGCTCCGTGTTGTGCAGATTGGTGCTCCTTGGTTTTTATCACCTTATGTTGTTTGTAGGTTGTAACTCATGTGATTTAGAAGGCGTCTAATAGAGGATACTTCCAATATTGAAAAAGTTTTGAAGATATTAATGTCAGTTCTAGGCCAGTTGTGGGTGAATATTGTGCTGGCAGGTCCAATGTAGACGATCTGACGATGCAACTTTGCACCTAGGTTATGCCTTTTGCGCGCTTTGTTTGTTGTCACTTGTCAGGATTGTCGTGGTTTCCAGTGCCTGATTGAGTGGCATCTCCGAGTCTCCACTCGTCAGGTGTCTGTGTGTTTAACCGCTTTACTTTAACCTCTTGTAATGAACAATTCGTTTCAGGATCTTGTCATACCTTCCAATGCCTGATTGGGTGGTTTCATACTATCATTTGCCTACACAGACTTGGGATCCTTAGAGCGCTCCAAAATACACTTGGAACTTCATTGTAAGCCCTATCCCCATCTGTTCCATCCAGGCATAGTACTACTAGAACTTAAATTAGATGGTGGATCCAGTGCTGTGCTATTTCAATCATGTGCAATTTGTTTAATTGAGGCACCATTTGGAGCACGGGAAATTTAAAGGAATTTCCTACGGAAATCCCCCGTTACAAAGGGGGCTGGTTGTCTTTTCCACGATGATATAATTAACATAATTGTGGTTTTGTTGTGACTTTTAGGGCAATTTTTTCCTTTTCAGCAGGGATAACATAATTGAGGTGTGACATTCCTTGGGAACACAAGGCAGACAGCTCTCTGAATCTCAGATTGCTTCAGGGTTTTTTTTTTTTGAGCGCACAGGCAGGCACGACCCATGTCCTCCGCCAGTGACCCGTCGCCTAGCGGATGGGGTAGAGTACTAGTGTTGCTTCCAGATAAAGGTGGCTGCTACTACACTAAGGGTATTTTCAATGATCCTAACTAGCAACTAACTAGAAAACTTTCACATCATTTATATAGTACACACTAAAAGCCAGCATTCCAAAGGACTATCTATAAGGATAGCTATTTGATACTTACATGTACACACAGTCATTTATAGAGACTGTTTCGTTTTGCGTTATAGACTAGAGATGAAATAGTAGCTAGCTGTTTGTGTTTTGCATACTCGCTTTCCTCCACATAGAATATATACTGATGTGTATATGTAAATAGCTAGCTGACTCAGTATCATTGGAGATGCCCTAAAAACGAAGGGTGCTGCTTCCAAAAACAAACTTTACTTCTAGCCAATCTTTTGAACTCTTCTTTTCAGTAATCAAAAGTGCCTTTGAATCCCCGCAAAAGGAGGCGCAATATAAGTCGCCAAATCCTGTTCGATAAGTAAGAGTTCAATTTTCTTTGGAACATGCTGATTTCGGTTTAATTCCTGCAAGAGTGGCGTTTTTCTTACAAGAACTATACCGAAATGTTTTTCTAAAAAAGTTAAATAAGAGTGTCTATGTTCAAAATATCACTCTTTTATGACTGGATATCCTTTCTTGTCTTGTTGTCTTATTAGACCCTTATTCTACGATGTTTGTATTCTCCTAAATAAATGAAGCCTCTTCTAAATCTGTCCTTCCCACATATTTAAGAGAAAAAAAAAATGAAGTTTGGGAATAAATGAAGGACACTAAAGCCGTTGTTAGTACTGTACTTAGTATTTTCTGTGTCCAAAGCTAAAACAATTTATATTTGCAACTGAAAGTAGCATATCAGTAGTATAATTGATTTCTTTTCTCATTTTTGAGTTGTTACCCATGATAGATGATACCTTTATCCAACCCTCCAAATTAATCCAGAAAATAAAAAATAAAAAGGAAAAAATCATGGGCATCATCCTTTTTACCACATTTTGTAAGACTCCGTACTAAACTACTGGATCCATGACCCTTCTGCAAAATTTGAAGGAAAAAAGAACATTTCGATGCATCACATGCATTATGCAAGAAGAACAGGAGTCAATGAAAATAAACTTGACAGTGACTTGCAAAGGAATAGAAAAGCGTACTGAAAATCTGGAACGACTGCATGCATTGCATAGTTAGAAGAAAGAATAACTGAACAAGGTGATCAGAATTACCTGCGTCTCGTACCCCTGCGGCAGCTGCGAGATGAAGTTGTGGGCGTTGGCCGCCTTCGCCGCTGCGGTGACCTCCTCCGCCGTGGCGTCCTCCTTGCCGAACAGTATGTTCTCCCTGATGGACGTCGCGAACAGCGCCGGCTCCTGGCTAACGAGCCCCATCTGCGCGCGCAGCCACTTGAGCCGCAGCCGCCGGATGTCCACGCCGTCCAGCGCCACCTCCCCGGCCGACGGGTCGTAGAACCGCTCGAGCAGCGCGATCACCGTCGACTTCCCGGACCCGCTGCCGCCGACGAGAGCCACCGTGCGCCCCGCAGGCACGCGCAGGTTGAAGCTCACGAAGATGGGGCTCTCCGGCCTTGACGGGTAGCAGAACTCGACGTTCTTGAACTCCACCTCGCCGGCGACGTTGGCCAGCTCCTCGCCGGTGTCGCTCTCGGAGTCGATCTTGGGCACCCGCCGGATCACCTCGAGGATCCTCTCCCCCGCCGAGCTCGCCTCCGAGAAGTACTTGACGTTCGACAGCCCCGACCCCAGCGCTCTGCATGCATGGCGGCATCGTCATCGTCGTTATCTAGCTAGCAGCAGCAGCTGTCACAAACTAGAAATGGAGAGGGGGTTGTGGCGTTACGCACAGGCCGCCGACGACAATGGAGGCGGAGACGGTGAAGACGGTGCCGCCCTGGTAGCCGTGGTACATGACGAGGCGGCTGCCGTACCAGACGTTGAACGCCCAGATGGCGAAGGTCATGCCGTTGCTGCCGACGGCGACGCCCTTGGCGAGGCCCTGCTTGAGCCCGAGCCGCGCCGACTCCTCGAGCGCCGCCGAGAACTGCGCCATGGTGCTCCGCTCCGCCACGAACGAGTACACGGTGCGCACCGACGAGACGGCCTGCTCGGCGACGGCGCCCGGGCGCGTGTACTGCTCCCGTATCCGGCGCGCGAGGCCGATGAGGATGCGGCCGTACATGAAGCCCGGGATGATGAGCAGCAGCACGGACGGCAGCGCCACCAGCGTGAGCCGCCACAGCAGCACGAAGCCGACGGCGTAGCTGCTGACGAACAAGGTGGCGTTCATGACGAAGTTGGGCACCTTCTCGCTGAGCACGTCCTGCACGACGAGGCTGTCGTTGGAGACGCTGGTGATCACCTCCGCCGTCGAGCCCACCTTGAGGTCGAAGTACTCCACGTCCTGCCGGAGCACCGCCCGCAGGTACCGCGCCCGCATCCGCGACGCCTGCCGCTCCGCCGTCCGAGCCCAGCAATACCCCTCTGCACATGCAAAATCGTACGTGTCAGACGCGTACACACATGCCGCAACGGCGCACAGCGTTGGCATGCATATGCTCACCTAGGAACGCCATGACCCAGGAGCCGCACGCCAAGAAGACGAGGTTCCTCGCGTTCTGAGTGGACCAATTTGGCGCAGGAAATTGTGACTTTCTCGTCAGTGCGTGGCGTTACGAGCAATGGGTAGAAATGTTGTGGAGTTGTTGAGGTTCTTGAGAGGTGATGGAATGGTGCGTACCACATTGATCTTGGAGCTGAACTCCTGGAGGAGGTCGGGGCCGCTGCCGAGGTCGTTGAAGATGCGGCTGGTGATGAGCAGCATCACCGGCGTCGACATGCCGTCGCCCATGGCGCCCACCATGCCCAGCACCATCAGCGCCACGTCCGCCGCGTCCGCGTGCATGAACACCGACATGAACGACCCGAACACCGGCGCCGCTTTCGCCTTCGTCGGCTGCCCCGCCGGACCGTCCTTCCTGCCGTTTGCTTCTCCGCCACCAATGTCCGGCGATCGAGCGCACGTCGACGCGCCGGCACCTACTAGTGCAGCTTGCTTGAACTTGTGACAGTTGTAATTGACTTGGTTCAGGAGACTCTTGTAATATGGCCTCTTTTTTCAGGCCGTTTAGGTGGCAGCCTCTTACTCTCTAAGCCCGGAGGAATCGAGGATGAGAGAAGATGATATGGGCTTTATATATAAGTGTGCATGCGCAGGCAAGCAAGCAATCGCTAGGCATTAGTCGAGAAAATGATATGCCTGCCTGCCTGCTTGTTGCAAGGTGGTGGCCTCGTGTCATTCTTTTCCCCTTCAAAAATGATGATTCTTTGATGAAGATAATGTTTCGGTATTGGAGGTACCAGTTAAGACCCCGTTTAATTTGATTTTTTTTCTTTGGGGGGAGGGGGTAGTATTCCGCGGAGCTGTATTCAGCGAAAGCAAATGGCTATATGGCCCGTTCAAAACGATTTTTTTCTAATGCTTTTAGCTGAAATGAACAATATAGTATTGTTACTTTTTGGTTCAGACATTTAATTAAAGAAAAATAAATAAAAAGAGAAAAAATAAAAAAATCATTATATTTCCATAACAATACAAAAGGCAAAAACATATTAAAAAATCAATGTATTTAAAATAGTTTTTGACTTCTAAAAATTAGAAGTCAAAAACTGTTCCGAACGGGCCATAAACTAACGAAGAATATAGTAGTTCGTACTCCATTTCTAGGCAGGTGTAGACACTAGGATCAAGCAATAGCACAAGACTTGGTCTGTTCTCTATAGCTTTTAGCTTTCCATTTTTGATTTTTCTACAGATAAAAGAAGTGTTTTTTTCAATACAAGGTCTACTAATTAATTGTAGTATATACTGTAGCGACTTTATTTATATCAGCAAAAACCATATATGAGTTTCTGTTACTCTATAATCTCTCTTATAAACAACCCAAAAACCATAAATCGTAGTTCAAAACTAAAAGCTATAGCAAAAAAGAACAAACCTAACGTAAAAGTAGAAGCTAGGCAACACTTTTGAGCACACACGACACACCAATGCTTAAGAAACAACAATATATAGGTCAGATGCTACATGTAGGAGTTGATTATGCACCTCACCAAAAGAGAGGCACCAGAGCATTGAAGTGCATAAAGCGGTGATATATAGACAAAGGTGAACTCAAGAACAGATCCTACCTAACGCACAGAAGTGCATGTTCTGTGCAGATTCTTCCTATCCCCAACTTGGGCGATTTTTTTGAAATGCAGATTGCAAAAGTGAAAGATTGGAACCTTACTGCTATCAGAACAGCACATGCACATTGGCTTATCCTCCTGTGTACTGGCTTATCCTCCTGTGTAGTGGGATCACTGCTCTTCAGATGTAAATTAGTCCAATTGGGAGGCTTAGGACTGGTTCCATATTATTTGCAGTACACTCAGGTACTGACTGAAACAAAAAGGAATGGCATGCAGTGCCTCAATCTCTTGCAATCTCTGGTGACTAAGGTGATGTTTATTTAGGCTTAAAAGCATTAACATATGGTTTATTTTACCTTGTAGCAACTGAAAATGCATTATAACTGCTGGTAGCTTTTTCAATGTAATTAAATTTTAAAATAAAAAAGTTATATCATCCTTGACAATGAGAAACAATAAGGAAAAAAAGACAAAAAAAAAAACAAAAAAGCCATATCATTAGAAAAATATGAAACTAAGAATTCAGTCTAGGGGTTTGAGGTATTTCAAGCAAGCCAGCCCTCCATTACGAGGAGGAAGACCATTCGCCATGGAATGCTCTCTCATGTACAGTGCATGCACATACGTGTCACACTCAGAAAAATTCGATCACCACCATTAGTTAGTCTGCAATTTCGTGTCCGATTTTTCTGCTCCTTCTTTCCGTGAAGTGGGAGAACGGAGAGCTCGTATCAACGGCTCCCAGCTAAAAGGAATCGAAAGTGGCCACGAAATGAGATGGTTCGACGATTGATGTAACCTGCCGCCTGTAAGCTAAGCTAGCTTACTTTGGCCGTTTCATTCTCACATCACATATGCTGGTCAACAAGCTAGCTAGGCAATAAGAACTTATGATCGATCGATAGACCGAAATTTCAGAAATGTTGGAGCGCAGTTGAAGAGATGTATAAAACATTAACTGATTGGCAGGAGAAAATTGTGTCATGAGAATTAATTAGCTGTTAAGACCATTTGTTGTTATGTATTGTATATATGGCATATATACGTACGAGGTTATATGTAAGCCTGATTTCCCGCAAATTTAGGTGTGTTAAGGAAATCTCCGAAAGGTAGTAGCTCCAACGTCCTAGATTGGAATTACAATAAAAAAAAAGAAACAGGTTATACATGACAGAAGTTTCATGTATATTGTACAAAAAGGGCTCCTTTGATCATCCATCCCTTTTAGGATGGAGAAAAGTTGAACATGAACATATAATTAACCCACTTTAATTTCTTACCTTTTTTCTTTGCCTACTACTTTGATGATATCTAAGTGTAAATCGAGACCTTTGAAGTGGCAAAAGCAAAAGGAGAGCGGCTCAATTTTCTTCTCGGACCATATACCTATTTCCACTTCTCGTTTACTTTGCAAGAAAGCCTTGCCTAGCGGCGTTCTTGGCCGTTCGCTCTTCACACGCTTGGCCTTGCAACATGCCCATAAAGGGAAAATGGATGTGCTACTAGCTAGAGAGGTTTTCCTTTTCTAGCTAGTGCTGATCATGAGACTAAATGCTTCTGCTAATGTCTTAATTAATTTGTGTGTAGTTTCCTTTGTGTGACGAACTAATCAAGTGCATGTGCATGTTATCCCGCTTTATATGAGAGAAATTAACTAATTAAGTACATGTGCATGTTGTCCTCCATTTCTCCAACTATATAAAATAAGTCGCCATCATGCACCAACATATATACATGTCATATTTTAACATCTAGGGTTTCATACTTGTGCATCATATGGTATCGATCTCTACATATGGTTTTAATTTGTCCTATGAAACGTTTCCAAAGAAGATTGATATCTCTCTTCTTGGTGGTATCAGTTTTCTTTTCGTATCTTTCTTTAGAAGAATCAATATATTCTTGTTGTAACGACTAATGTCATCGCGATTCATTTCACATTATGATTGCTTATATGCGTTGCGTTGCGATACCGGTAGCTATCTGATTAATTCAGAGCATCGGCATATGATGCATTAGGATGAGGTTATTCTCATGGAAAAGGGCTCAGAATCCATTCTTGATGTCAAAAATGATCTTAAATTTACTGTACCATGAGACGATAGAGGGGCCGGATTGACGAGAATACATCTTTTTCGATGAAAATGTAAGACGAATTAAAACTTTACTGATGATGCAATCGGCGTCCCATAATTAGCTAGTGGCAATGAGGCAATATATTCCATGGAATGTTCTAGAAGAAACGTTAATATCTGTTACTCTAGAAAAAAGAATTAAGAATGATCGAATAAATAGGGCGAGCATACATGTTTATAAAAGTAGGTCCAAGTTATCTTCTTGTGAAAGTTCCTAGGTAAATGAGTCGGGGACCAAGTTTCTATTGCATCCAGAATGCAGTTTGAACACTAGCCAACATTAGGTGCTAATTGCAATACTGCTTGAATTCTTGATTTTTATGATCTTGAAAGCTTTGATGGAAGTATTTTGGAGGCGTTTAGAATGGCGTTGGTTTATAATTTTTTTACTGTAGTTGATTTATTTTTTACTGTAGCTAAGTTGACTTATTTGACATAATTAAATTTAAAAATAGAAAAAAAAACATGTTAGACCATCACAGCAAATGCAAAGAAATACAAGAAAAAAAGAAAAAAAATCTAAAAAAGATAAAATTACTGAATAATAAAAAAACAGAAATCAAGAGTAAAAACTAGTTAAACTGAAATAAGCGCAACATTTGTAACTGCTCCTTTGCAAAACATGATTCACAACCACGAAACTCATCACTCACACTCACTTTCTAGCTCGTGTCATCCCTAAATTAAAACTAATCAAGGGATTACGAGGGGCAAGCACGTGCCAACATCTTACTGGTGTTGTTTATTTAATCAGAAATGCACTACACTACTAATCAAACCTTAGTCACAATAACACTTTACAAAATTAACATGATGACGTCATTCCCGTTATTCTGGACGTGCCCAAAGTAAAGTATGAGTCAGCTTCTAGAAGCCGACTTTATTTTTTGTTAAAAATAAAATAAAATCATCCCTGCCACCTGTAAGACAGTTCTGGCATCTTTCTAGGGCACGGATTTGCTGCGGCCGCGCAGAGCAGCACGCTTGTGCGAGCTATCGGATCAAGCATTGACAGTGCATGTCAAGAAGCTCATCTTAAAAGACGGCTACGTTTTAGACTTCGATCCATGCATCCTAATTTGAACTGTTTATTGCGCAACAAGGGAGGGTCAACACGTGCAGCCTCTTGCAACAATCGCGTAGCAGCTGCTGCAATCAACCGATAGCTAGTCCAACGCTATGGTACCACCTTGTTGGTAGCATGTTGTGCCCCTAATTGTCTCGATTTGAGTCCAGCTAACTTGATGTTATGTGAGATCGAGGGATCATGTTAGAAGGTTTAGAAATATTTGTGTAAATTATTATTAATGTATGTTGAGTTAAAATTTAAATTTATAAAATATTTAGATTTTCAGTTTAATGGTTTTGGTCTTAGACGGTCAGACTGGCCTTGTTAAGCGGTCTGATTACTCATAGGGGTGGTTAGATCGGTCTCTCGGGTTTTTGGACATTGAGCGGTCAGAACAGCCATATGATGGCAATCAAATCGGCTAAGTTCTAAATTTCAACTGAAAGTTCTGAATTTTAGGAATCTAATCATGGGTCAAGTTGTTTCGTCCTAGGTTGTTGCATTTATAGTGCATAAAGCATGTTTGGACTAATGTGGGTCAAGTTGTGAAGAATTTATGTTCAAAAATGATTTCTTGATATTTGAATATACAAAAAAGATTAGAGTCAACTATGATCAATATTGAGGACGGGAACTATATTCATGAGGAGTCGAGGTCCGGAACGATCGAGAATGCTAGATGAGATAGTTGAGTTCAAACATGGCATAAGGAAGGCAGGGAAGGTTCAAGTGATATGTTACACCAAGTGGTTAGGACGGTTCAAGTGAGACGTGGTCCGATAGGAACCAGAGCGTGAAAGACTTGCCGATACATGGCAAGCCATTAGTACGCCTACACGTGGCAAACAATGCGATTGCTTACAAGGGAAGGAGAAGACCGGGTCAAGTAAGGGTATTTTGGTGGTTAGCTAAATACCGAAAACTGCATTGGATCAAAACTGTGGCGCTTGAAAAAACGGTTTAGGTCAAGGAGATGTTGAGAAGATCAAGTAGATCAAAAGCTAATAACTTAGCAAGTTTGGGCTCATGTACTTTGAAAAGTGTGCATAAGTTAAGTGTAAGTGTAAAACCTGTGTTGTGTGAGGTTAACAGATTTTTCTCAATTGTTCTAGTGGATAGTATCCATTAGGGTAGATGTGGGCAAGTTGCCCTATCTATTTAATGGGTTGAGAATGAAAGCATACAAACCAACCATCTCAACTATTTCAATCTTGAGTTCTAGGATTAACATTAGACAGAAAAGAGTGAGTGTTGTGGTGTGCTCTCTTGTCCTTCTTATGGAATGGCTATGAAAACTTCATCCTCAAAAAGTAATACATCAATTTTGTTATTCTCTTATAGAGTTTTCTTGTATTGGTTGATTTGCTCTTATTCTTATTGTTTTTTATCTCTTCTATTCTATTCTTGATCTTGTTGTGTACCAAGAATGCGTAAATGATGGAGATATCTTATATAGGTCAAATCTCATCTATCTAGGCACTGTAGTTTGCAAGATTTCAAAGTTGCCCAATTCTTGCTTGGTTGGAGGTTTTCTTAAGAAATCTTGATCAAAGAGTTTTGATTTCGAATCTTTAAGTGGTCTTGTTTACTATGACATAGGATTTCATCTACAGTCATTTTGGTTGTTCTTAACCTACAAGTGAGTTGTATCTCAAGTTTTTTAATATTAGTCTGATTTTGGTGCAATATTACATGTTTTGAAGAAATATTAGAACTTTGACCATAATCCATACGATCCTTGGATAGATTTATAAGACTCTCAGTAAGGTGTGTATAAAGTTTCAAATAATTTGGATGTGGATTTCAGACTTTGCACCAAATCTAATCTTGGCTCGGGTTGATTTTCTATTCTATAATAGGGGAGCGGTTAGACTGCTTCTAGGTCTGGTCAAACCGGTCGCCAGTTAGATCGGCATGTTGTGGCCAGTCAGCCTGACCACCAGTCAGACCGGTTAAACGCTGAATGTGTGAGACCTTGCTATTTTAGGTTGTTGTTTAGCTACTAGAGTGAAAGCTAGATTTCTAAATGTTTAGGGGAAAAAATTTAAAAGAAGGTACCATCCACTCTCTCTATTATCATTGTCGATCCTATAGAGTTTATTATGGATTTTCTAAGATTTGATACCGTGATCTCTTGATTACTCAAGCTTTAAGAGACTATGAGAACCAACTACATCCTTCGCAAAAAAAAAAAAAAGTGCTATAGCTGAGTGCTATAGCTGCGGTGGATCCAGGTCCTCTCCATGTTTGGAATACATCTCCCCGAGTAAACATCTTACCTGTGATCTTATTTTAAGATGGCGTCTGCTGGTTGATACTGTAAAAAAGAGTTAATCTTTTAGAGGGAGGACCTATTCCCAAACCTGTGGGAATGAATGCATGATACCCTGTTGAGATTTTTAACTATATGCAAGCTACCGAATATAATACCACTGATTATAATTAATACGAGTGTTACCGTCTATGTACATTGCATGGACTCTGGCCTTGATATCATGCGTGGCATAATTAGCCACGTAGCTTCCCATCCATCCATTGCTCGGTACGTAGACCACGAGCTCAATAAGACAATAACTAACTAATTGATAAATTAACTTATACCAATGCCATATCGACATGCCTCGTGAATAATACTTAAAACTTATTGGAATGGATGATACAGGTCCTCGTATTGTGGTAAGAATTAACAAAACAAAAAGTGGCACATATTTGACGATTGTGTCCTTGTCCAAAACGGGTCATATCTGCGATCAAAGGGAGTAACCAATTATTTGATTAGAAACTAAAGATATTCTCAAAGGCTACTGCCATTAGTACTGCATCCAAGGTGTAGGACTGTTATGATAATAGAGAAGGATGAATAGTGTTCTCAAATTTTTTCTAAGTATTTTGACGATTCTTCAGTCCAATAATTACTAAGTTATAAAGATCATGATTGAAAGCAAACATAAAAAGCACACAACTCAAGAAACTAAAATCCAAATAATTTGGAGCTCAGGCGGTTAGACCGGCTATCAAGGGCAGTCTGATGGAGGGGGGGGGGAGGGTTTCTAATCGTTCCCTTGTTCCAGAATTGAAATTTTCAGTCCGAACCGATGCAGCTTTTGGTGCAACTCCAAAAAATCAAGTCTAAATGATATATAATTTTGCACACACTTTGATTAAGATCTCAGGAACATATTTCATCTAAGGATCGCAAGAATCTATGTCAAAACTCAGACCTTTTTTAAGAACAAGGAAGATTACATTAAAATCGAGCAAAAATCTAAAACGTGAAATATGACTTGCTCGTAGGTAAATAATGGCAAATATAGCTTTAGATGTATTAGTACATATCACAGCAAGCAAAAATTCCCAAAGTATTGAGGCAAAAACATTTGGATCAAAAAAACTCCATTACTTGTCAAACTTAATGCTTAGATGGATGGGAATTGATTTTCATGAGTTATCTCCATTACTTACTCATCCTTGACATCCAACAAGATCATAAAGTGGCGAGAAAGAGAAAATCAAAACCAACAAGAACAAGAGCAAATCAACTAAAACACGATAGATCCATAATAGATGAACAAAGTTGATACATTGCTAATTGAGGATGAAGATTTTACAACCACTCCAACTGGAGAACAAGAGAGCATACTATAACACTCATACTTCTGAAATCCTAACTCTAAAATACTAGGCTTCCTTGAAGAAAGTTAGGATGATCGGATGACTATGTAGTATGTTTCCATTCTAACCCATTAAATAGATGGACAACTAACATCTATCTAATTCTAATAGATACTATCAACTTAGCACATACGGGAGGAATACGTTAACCCCGCACAACATGGTTTGACTCACACAATACATTTATGTACGTTTTTCAAAGCATATAAGTTTAAATCCGCTAAGTCTTTAGCATTTGATCTAATTTAATTTTTTTAGTTTCTTCTTGATCTAAACCGCTTTCTAAATGCTGCGATCTTAATCTAAGATAGTTTTTGATATTTTTGTCAACTTACCAAAATATCCTTTTTTGACCTGATTTTCATCTTTTCTTGCAAGTAATCAACATGCTTACCATGTGTGGATACACTACTGGCTTTTCATGTATTGGCAAGTCTCTCCCGTTTTAGTTCTACTGTCCACGCCTCATTTGGATCGACCAAGCGACGTGGCGCAACTCGTCACTTGAACTTTTTATTCAATATTTCCTGTTTTTCTCGTATCATGCTTGAGCTCAGCTATCTCACCTGGTATCTTTGATCATTTTGGGTCTCAACTCATTTATGAGTATAGCTCCAATCTTCGTCGTTGACTATGATTGACTCCAAGCTTCCCTACACATCTAAGACGAAGAAATTATTTTTGGACACAAATTCTTTATAACTCGACCTACATTAGCTGAAATATGCATCATATAATATATATGCACTAACCTAGGTCAAACCAAATCACCATATGATCAAATTTTTTAAATTTTGATTTTCAGCCGAAGCACCCTACTCTGCCGGTCATACCGTCAACCCTGATCGCTACTGGGTACTGCCCTGGTGGCGCTGGTCAATCTAACCACCAGGTCTGCAACCTATCTAGAAAAATTACAAATTTATAAAATTTAAATTTTTACTACTATAAAATAACAATAGTTCATCACAATAAAACACCGAACCTTCTCACCTGGTTTTTCCCAAGGAAAAAAAGGCTAGTAGTTCTGTCCGACGGGGAGCTGTTAGACGTTGATATGAGGTCGACACTTCAGGGGCATACACATACACAACACTCGGTACTATAACGTCTTTAATCTTTTGCAATTGCAGATGTCCACCACTAAAACAAAAGGGTTGGGGGAGACTGCTCCACACGACCGGAAAGCAGTGGCACGCACCCAGACTACCTTATCATTGCAGCCCAACAATATATCGATCATATCATGGACTCATATTTACATCTCCGAATTATTCGCAGTAGATTGGTGTATGGGTCGATCTGTCGATGAATTGGACGTAGATTGCGAATGTTTATATGGTTAATTTGATGGAAGAAACATGGATGGAGACATGCAGAAAGAATGTGCAAACCTTGTCCTCCCACGATTGACCTAATGCCAAAATGCAAGCAAGTCCCTTAATTAGTCCCAAAAAAACCCTAGCTCTAGAAGTCGTGGTACCGAATTTAGTTATTCTTTTTTTTTTGAAGAAAAGAAAGACGGTAGTACAAAAGTTTTTAGATGCAGTAGCATCCGAAGCCCATGGCAGAGATCATCAGGCCCATTTAGGCTATGTTGAAGTGTTGGTTTTTTTGGCCGAAATATCACTGTAACAGTTGTTAGTTTTTTATGAAATATTCAATTATAGAAAAATAGAAAATAAAAAACACCCCTATATCTCTACGGATAATGCAAGTGAAAGAGAAAAAAAGAGGAAAAAATCATTTTAAAAAGTTAATATATTTTAAACGGCTTTTGGTTTTTAAAAGTCAGAAGTAATTGACTTCTAGGAGTAATCGCTATTTGGAACGGCTATCAGACATGTCTCACGTACGTTTGGTTTGTGATTAACGTGATGACTTGTTTCGGGCTCAGCTGGGCTGAATTTATTGGTTGGGCCAATTATACACTAGTAAAAATGGACATATTTTTTTCTTTTCTTTTTTCCTCAATCTCACTCTGCTAGAGTAACTATCCGCGATCATTGTCCGATCAACAAATCAACACTCTAGATTGACTCACATACTTGTTGATATCACTTTTACAATATATTTGTCTAATACATTATCAGTATCAGTCCCGTGAAACTTTTTTCCCTCTTTTTTGGTGGCATCTCCTTGATTAGTAAGTGCAAACAGTAGTGGGGTACAAAGGGTACAGTACATTGCCCTTCTGTTCTTAGTAGCGTAATGTAATGTCGATCACCAGCTCACCATGCTGTGCGTCACAGACAGCAACTGGATACAACTTTGAAAAGTTCGAGCCAGACAAGGTGATTCCCTGCTTATTAACAGTGCTGTTTCTGGGTCAGTTTTAACCTTTTAATTTGTTCAGGCAAATGCCATTTTACAGAAATTGTAAAAGGCCTAGTTCTTGCCGCTTATCACCATTGCGAGTAGTGGCTGCGACAAATGTTGGCAAGAAGGAGAAACACATAAATTGCAGCATAAACATTCATTTTTTCTAATCTTGGATCTGGTGTGTCAGATCCTCTTGGAGAGATTGGCATGCATTTCTGCAGAAATTGACCAAAGGCCAAGGCACTGAATAGGTGAACACTGAACAGTGTATAATGAGCACACAATGGATCAGAAGTCAGAACAATCCATGATGGTACAGACAAGTTGCCAGGGTTTGATCATTGGATCAGGTTATTGTAAGCTAGGGACCAGGACAGCATTTGCATCCTAGCTAGTTGCATGCATGTTGCTGCCAGATGACTGGATCCACTCACCCCAATTTCCATCTGGTCTCATCATGCATTGGCTTTTTAATTTTTTCCAATTGGAATGAACAGGAATTCAGAACAATTACCTGAACGAACCTGCTGATCCAACCGCAGGTAGGTGAAGGTGAATAGCTGCAAGAAGCCATAAACCAATTACCAATGAGCCATCTTGTAATCGTGCCTTTAAAATGCCAATGATTTTGGGTTCAAGGTTTGTAGCTGAGTAAGTTGGATGCATGGAGCCATGGAAGATCATATGAGGCCAGGCCCCATCCAGCATGAATCATGCATGGTCCAAACAGTGCAGAATAATAGTAATCATGGAGGCTGCAACGGCAGAGGCTAGTTAGCCTCTCTCTCCAGTCTGGACTGGGAGTACACGAGCTGAAAAGTATGGGAGCTCTATTAGGGATTCCGGGTAGACTATGATAACATAAATTAAAATTTTTATCGTTTAAATTAAAAAGCTATGTACGTAAAAGATTATGAATCATTATCACTAGACGAGCAGTACAACAGAAGAAGAGTTGAAGTAGCCTGCTTCAATATAGCGTGCATCGATATAATGGAAGTAACCAATCGTTCAACATATTTAAAAAGCGATCATTGGAAGCCGATCATCCTTTAGTCGTAATCGATCTCCACAAGTTGATTATCTTCTCATCAGATCATCCCAATTAGCGTTGCAGTCATAGCAACACCTCTAACGAAAGGCTACACATCTAAGCATGGAACGCCATGTACCGGTATACTGACATCAGAGTGCACAACAGGGTCTTCACGAGTAGAGATCGTATCCCACTCGAGAGCCTCCAACCAGATCCTTATCCAATACGAGTAGAGGTCATATACTACTTTGAGTCTATCATCCAAACGCTTATTCCAACCCGTTAAGCGTGTGACCATATAGATTCATATATATATTTGATTGTAACTCGGAAACATCTTTTCAATCACTGGTCAGTAGCGGTCCCTAGCTGGACATATCGACTCCCAAATATACACAAATATCAAACTGGACGAATCTTATGCAATATTATCTGCAACCAGATCTTAGTCATTCATGATCAGTTCATAGCTCTTTACGACTAGTTTGTATCTAATTACGACCAATCCATATCTCCATACAACTAGTTCGTAAATTAATTTATGATATGTCTGACCAACTCACGGTCAGTCCATATACCTATACGACCAGTTCGTATCTAGTCGGACTAAACGATATATTTGCGTATTCTCCTTTTGTCTCATGATACCTGATCAAACTAGGTAAGACACATATCATCTATAGATTGTTCAATCTTTTCTCGGTCTAGTGATGGATAACTTCATTTGGTCAACTCTTTGACCACTCCTGATATGGCCATGTACTTTCTTTATTCGACCACATCGAAGGACCTAGAGATATCTCTCCTGTTATGTAGCAGGAGCAAATTCTATATCCGACCAGTCATATTCCTCCGTATATTTTATAGCATACCTAAAAACTAGCTTTATAATTACCCAGTTACAAAATAGTGTCTTGAAACCTTTAATTGCACTATTACACATGTAAATAACTATGTTGATATTAGGTACAAGGATTATACATCATCATTACTTAAGACCAACTGATGATACATTAAAACATAACAATCTCAATAGTGTTTCATGGTGGGTCAATCTAATATCATGTTCTCTAACACGCATCCACAATATTGATTTGATATTCTATATTTATGATCCGTAAAATATGATCATCAATCAATATGTATGCTGATCTATAAATTATAATTATCCCACATAATGATATAAAATCAGGGATAGTTTAGAATAACATCAAAATATGAATATAGAGTTCTATGAACAAGTCATGTACTTGTTAATCAATATGAAAAATATTTATTCAAATGATAAAATAGTATATTATTCAAAAGATTATGGACATAGAAATAATATAATCATCTTCATGATTTACTATCGAAAGTACTGCAGGCAAAACACTGGTACTTTCACTCCCCTTCCCAGCGGTCAGAAAGCTAACCGTTACTCAGCAAAATCGGAAGTTCCACCATTCATTTTCCTGTACTCGATCGAAAGTACCACACCACACATGAAGAATTACCTCTCTCGCGGGGAGGAGAAGACCACCACACAGGTGTCTCTCTAAAAAAATGTAATGCAAGATTTCCCCAAACTTCCAAAGTCTGGTAGTACCGCTCACACAGAGCTGGTAGTACCAACATCCAGTAGTACCACACAACACATACCGGTACTTCCGATCTTCGGTAGTACCATATAATACACATAAGTAGTTCTGATTATTCTGATAAATACATAAACTTTAACAAATCTAGTAAAACACATTTGTAAGTTATAGTATCATACACACAATGATCAAACATGATTTTCAATAAGTTACAAAACACATTTGCACACTTTTAAAATTATAACACAAGGTATTAGAACATGGACTTTTCACGTTTGCAAAACACATTCGCAAACTTAAGTCATCTACTACAAAGATTATATATGAGCTTTAACCATTTGCAAATATAAGCCTCATATCACAAAGAGAAGGAAACATGGACTTCAAACACTTGCAAAACACATTTGCAATACATAGTCCTATGTTATAAGGATCCAACACATGAGCTACAATTATTTATAAAACATATTCGCAAATATAAACATCATGCCATAGAGAGTTAGAGCAAAAGGTTGAGCTATCAACATATGGTGAGACTCAAGTTACTAGACATGACCCCTCTTAATAGTACAACAACCTATACTAGTAATCTGATCTTTTAACCAAACATCAAGACTGGTAAAAGAGTAGGAACACATCCTTAGCCCTAACTAGTCATACTTTTGCCTTGAGTAATCTCTTAAAACTTGATGGCACACATATTTACTTCAAGTCCGGGTCATTATCGTGATATGTAAACTCATGATGCATTCTTCACTTGATATTCATTAACACATAACAAGTCTTCACTTGACTTTGATGATCAACTCATGAGATTATCTTTTCTTGGACATGCATCAACTCATTATGCATCCTTCACTTGATGGTCTTCAACTGATGAAGCTATTTTTCTATCCCGCATCTTAACTTGATGAACTTCAATACATGATATCCTTCCAAGTCATCCTTATTTGTAGAACCTAACCTATTCATCCAATTTATAAAAAATGTTAGTTCATAAATCAATTATCATTAATTACTAAAACTTTACCATTAACTCATAATAGAGGGATCAGATTCTACAATCTTTCTTTTTTGGTAATTCATAACAATCTCAACAAATAATGAGGTAGAAATTAATTTACGAGTATACACCATGTACATAACACTTGTATACTCTAGGATAAGTTTTTTACGCAATTAACTCATCTAAATGTGAGTGTTTGTCTTTGAAATTAATTGCTGGCTAAGCTTATACATCCGGTTGTAATTAATCATCCAATCATTAACACATAATAGAGGACTTAGATGACAACCTAATTATATATATATTACACACGTTATATATACTCAAAAGATATGTTTCAAGTAAAGATCCTTAATTGTGAAAAGAGGAACATGGATCAATATTAAGGAAACCACAAGGTATTAGATTGAACTTTCATTAAATATGTGTATATCCACATATTCATTTTAGATTTTTGGTGGAGTTTAATCTATATTTTGGATTCAAGGAATGCACTAAGTTATAAAAATGAGATATCGAATGCATACTTTTGTGATTTCACATTTTCATCCAAGTGAAACTTAACAGATCATAATCAATCAAACACGTTAATATCACAATAGCATTTGTCATTCGTTACATCCAAATGAGACTAGATGATATCATAACTAACAAACATATTAGTCTCATAATTGTATTTGTCATTATCACTAAAATTAATTTAATGGAGCTTGAACTTACACCGAGCTCAGGCTTGGGTCAGCCCAGGAGCTTGCGAGGGCACCCTCTGACCGACCACCCCACACAGTGCAAGGTGCGGGCCTTTCCATCACTCGAACCTTCGTTTCTATGTTGCTTCACCTTGTTGGTAGACATCATTGTGGATGGTTAGCCGCCGATTATGCTCAGCTTCCGTGTTTGGTCCCGCATGTGTACCTCCCTTTGTTGCGCATCTGTTCATCGGCCTACCAAATGCTTGCGCCGCCATGTCTGCAGATGGCCTCGACTACCTAGAGCGATGACACTACTCACATTTACCTGGAAATATGTGCTGAGCAAATCGGCCTCGGCTACAGTAAATGGAAGGAATTGAAGATGCATGCGACGGGCCTCGGCGTGGACCTTGAGACCGGTTCCATCGCCGTCGCCGACGCGTGGTGGGCGGCTGTCAATGCGGTAAGTGCATTGCTCTTTCAACTACTCTTGCCTCGCACAAGGCCACAACGTGGGACTGATGTTTTCTCATGGCATTGTAGGGAAGTCAAGGATGTCTAAGTTCAAGAACAAACCTCTTGCACACGAGGACCTGATGTAACTCATGTTCGACAATGCCACCAGCACAAACTCGTATGCATACGTGCCGGGTGTTGACCCTTTGGAGTTAGATAGCGAGGACGTCCCCATAAGCCCACTAGGAGATACCGGAAACACAGATACCCCAATGCAAACCACGGGTAGCGGTGGAACGTCGGGCTCCTCTCATGACAAGAGGCCACGGTGAAAGCATGTAGGCCTCTAAAAATGGTTTTGATAATTAATGGCATTATGTGAATATAGAACTAACAAGTTTATTGAGTGTTTATAAGGTTTAGTCCCCGTGAGGGTCAACATGAGGATTAATATGGTTCTAGACAAAGGTACAAGTAAACTAGGATTCCTTTTTGATTTTATCGGTCTTAGAAAAAATGATAAAAAACCGAATTATAGATTAAGTGCCGTACTATTAAGAGGGATAATAAATAGTAACTTGACAGCATATTCTTATGCCATTTGAATCAATTCACAATTATGCATGCACTTAGAATTAAAATTGAAAGCCAATTGTGCATTGTCAGGAAAATCGGTAGTACCAGAGTTTACTCGGTGGTACTACCACTGTGCGGTATTACCGGGATGGTAGTGCGATACTACCAGAACCCGGAAGTATCGATGTTTAGTTGGTGTTATATTTTTCCAAAGAGTTCCTTTGAAGATCTTTTGTTTCTCTAAAAAGGATAGTACTGGAATTTCAACGGTAGAACTACTGTAGAGCGGTATGACCGTAACTCTAGAGTGGTACTACCATAATCCAGAAGTTTTAAAAAATTATGCAGTATATTTTATCCAAAGAGGACCCAGTTTTGGTCCTCAGGGCAAATGGAAGTACTGCTCTAGAAATCGGAACTAATGGAAAACAAAACTATTACGATTATAACAGCGGTAGTACTACGTTGACTTTCAACGGCTAGTTCAGAGGCTCTGATATAGTCGTTACTATTGCGTCAGAGCAAGTGTGGTAGTACCGAAGATTGCACTATGGTATGTAACATCCTGATTTTCAGAGAGTTTCAAAACACTGAATTTAAAAATTAATTTTTAGAATTTTTCTGAATTTTAAACAAGCTTGAAATGAATTTTAAAAATATGGAATGATTGAATCTAATTAAATTAAACTTCAACATAATCTAAAACTATTTTATTTGAGTTCCTCAGGTCTCAAGGAATTTTCTGGTATTTTTGGTGAATTTTTGGATTTATTTGCTATTTTCTAGAACTTTTGGCATTTTATTTGAACTTTCTAGAATAAAAGAAATCGGGGAAATCCCCTCAGTCGTCCGATCCTCCCACCTCCCAAGCGTCGCTCATCCGATCTCTCCCGCGTCATCTTGGCCGTCCAAACCGCGTCCGCGTTCACACCGCGCCGTATCCGATCGGATCACCTCGGTTCACGTGTTTTTATATGCGCGGCCACCCCGGTTCGTGTGCCATCTCCCACGCCGCTGTTGCCTCCGCCTCCTCGCCTCGCGCCGCCATCGCCGAAGTTCCTCCCCGTCGTCGCCGCGGTCCCCGCCTTCGGTTGCCGTCGTCGCCGGTGAGAACCACCGCCCCGCCGAACCCTCTCGCCCCGCCTCCCGCATCGCCTCCCACGTCGCCCCGTTCCCCGCCTCCCCCGAAGCGCCGCTGCCTCTCTCGGAGCCCGCCGTCGCCGTCCGCACTGACGACGGAACCCCCGCCGCCGGTAAGCCCCCGTGTCCGCCGTCCCCTTCATCACCAACACCGGTCCCCACGCTTGCCCGCACCGCGCCCGCATCCGCGACGCTTCGTGTGGCGTGCCGCCACGCGTCGCCCATCCAACGGCTGCCGCGCCCGATCTGAGCCGCTCGCCCAGATCTGGACCAACGCACCAGATCGTGCCACGCGTCTCCCTCCAAGCCGTCGTATCAACCCGTCGCTGCCGCGCCCCGAACCATCCACGTCAGCCCTAGGCCACGTCAGCCCTACCGCCACGTGGCGTTTGATGTGTCGTGCCACGTCAGTGCCACGTCAGCCAAACCCGACCCCGTGTGCCACGTGGCAGCCACGTTATCGGCCACGTCAGCCGCCACGTCAGCCGGTGACACGTGGCAGCACCAGCAGCTGCCATGTCAGCCCTAGCCTCGCCGCATCAGCACCCTCTCCCCCACGCGTACTGTTCCATGCACCGGGTCCACCATGGACTAGTTCTCCTGTGGACCGAGTTCACAGCACAGAGGATTTCTGAATTTCAGTAATTTCCTTTAGGGTTATTTTTCCGAGAGCCCGTTCTTCTCCGTCCTAGCTTCGATTGACCCCGTTCTTTTTTCTAAATTCATCTAAAATCGAGCTCTAGCTTTTGGTTCTAGTTTCATGATTTTTGGAGTTCATTTGCTTATCAGTTTATGTGTTTTTCTTGTTTTGATCGTTTTCTCTCTCGTTAGATTCGGATTCTGGAGGAGCAGGATCTACGCCCGAAGACCAAGAGTACCTCGCTGAGCATAACCAAGGCAAGTCGTATCCTTTGAATATATTGAACTCAGTTTGCAATCTATTATTTAATTATTTTATTTTAAATTACATTGCATCGCTATTTTTGTTCAAACACTTGTATTGGTAGTTATTATCCCAATTGAATTCATCTCTCCTTGATAATTTGGAATGCCATGATACCATTGTCACCGTAGGTTGGGAAACATACTAGTGATGCTAGGTTATTTGTCACATGGGTTGGTACGATAGAATGCTTAGCTTTGTTTATAGTTACGATTGGGTTTATCATCACATGTGAGCTATCAATTTGACTTAATGAGATATGGAACTATGATTGGTGCCATGTTTATTAAAATTTGTGCCATGAC
The DNA here is from genome assembly GCA_036346265.1 of Melocanna baccifera. Lineage (NCBI taxonomy): Eukaryota > Viridiplantae > Streptophyta > Magnoliopsida > Poales > Poaceae > Melocanna > Melocanna baccifera. The sequence goes on along the minus strand of CM070679.1, from coordinate 32,776,897 downwards.
ATTGGTGTGTCACTGACGTGATTATACAAACCTGGTTTTGTACTTGGGCGAGTGATCGTGCAGTAAAGGGGGAAGTGTTGGAACACTTCGAGGGATGTAGTAGTCTCGTCCGGGTAGACTTGAGGACTTAACTTTGTGCACCGTTGATCTGAGCCTTACCGTGCAAACCATATGTCTAGTATGGGATGGACCTAGTTGATTAATTTGGGATGTTTTAATTTCAATCCCGCCATTGTGATGAATATGGTTGCTGATTTCCATGAGGCGCAAGGGGGGTGTGATGCGAAACCCTAGCAGGCGGGATTGGGTTGGAACTGAACTTTGTAAAGGCCTTGTTGTGATTTTCTTTGATGTGAGGATTATCACATCGTGTGGGTACAGTTGTGCAACCTCTGCAGAGTATAAAACTATTCGAATAGCCGCGTCCTCGGTCATGGACAATGCTCGGTGATTTCACATGAGGTATAGTTATTTCTGAAAACTTGTGAATTGTGGTTGGACAGTGAATGGTTAATTCACTGTTGGTTTAGCTTGTGGATGGGAGGTCTATAAGCGGTTGGTTTAGCTTGTGGATGGGAGGTCTGCAAGTGGTTATGTCAATTCTTTTGATTATTTATTATTGTTTTACTTAAAGTTCGCTTTCAATCCATTTACTGTATTTACCTTCAAATGTCATTTTATACAAATTAACCTTTCGGCCTTCCATTGGTAAGCACACTATATTGCATTCATTTGTTACAAACGACTTGCTGAGTACCAATGTACTCACGGCTTTATGCCCAATGTTGCTCAGTTGAGGAAGAGGAGTATCACCAGCAAGAGGTTCCATTAGGAGAGTACTTCGACGACTTCATGGATTAGGTTTTGTTCTCCACTCGATAGCCTATGGGCTTGTCGATTGGTCGCTACGCTTTATTTTGGATTTTCGCTGCTAGTTTTGTTAAGCCTTTCGGGATAGTTTATTGTAAGCTTGACCATAAAGTCGTACCTTTTGAGTTTTATTGATAATTGAGTTTTTCCTTTATTTTATCGTGTTTATGGTTGTGATTACATCTATGTTTGACTATGTGCACTAGCGTGATCCTAGGACTAGTGCAGTATACACAGGGAGTCCGGATTTGCATATTCGGGTCTCGACACGGTACTACTGCTCGCCTTGAATTTTTTAGGGATCTTCTTGCAACGACTATATTTCATTGGTAGTGGTATAAATACTCCTTCACCAGCTCAAGGACAGGGCTAGAGACTTCATTTAACATCCTTGAGTAATAGAGTACTCTCTCCACTCCTCATTTACTCAGTTTGCATTTATTTGAGGTAGTTAAGCCAAAATCAAGTGTATTTCATTCTAGATTGATTCTTGACACTTGATTGCTGTCAAGTAAAGTTTTGGTCTATTACTCTTGATACTTGCTAGCACCTAAATAGCATGGCGAAAGATTGTGAGGTGACTTCTTTAAGAAGATTGTGAAGAGGTCCGACATCGACTTGTGAGTGGTTCGGTGTTCACCATCTCCAGAGTAGAGGAAGAATAACCACTAGTGGAATCGAGGAGCGAGGCTTAATTCGTGGAGCCAATCCAAGTCGCTTAGGTTTTTCTCAACGTGGTCTAGGGAAGACCGGCAAGTCTTGACACCACAGGAAAACATCCCTTGTCATTTGGTTATTTATTTGCCTCTACTTTCTGCACTTATATTTCTAACATATTGTGATTGTTGAGATTGTAGAATTTAGTTGAGTTAGAAATATATTTGTAGAGACTTGTCTTGTGGTACTTTAGGTATACTAGAATTGTGTAGATTGAATTGTATTACAAATCTTTCTTAGCTCTAAAATTATGTTAATTAGTTTCAAAAAATAATAATTTTTAGAACCTCCTATTCACCTCTAGTTGGTTATCCTTGATCCTACACATGGCCACCACCGGCCTACCTGAGCAGCTGCAGGCCAGAGAAGCGCATCGACCGTGATGCCCAGCTCAAGCATCGGGTCGACATCTATGAGAGGACGCACACGCCCTCCAGTCAGCTCTCCAGCCAGAGTGCGACATCCCCTAACAAGGAGTCAATGAGGGATGAGTTCATGATACTCATGAAGATGGTGAACGATGCAAGGGCTGTAGAAGGAACCAATGAGTACTACTAGGCTTCATAGCTATTCATGATGCTAGAGTGCCGCACCAGCTTCCTCTCGATGGCAACAAGCGAGGGTTGTCTTGACTGGATCAGGCAGACATGGGAGAGGCTCAAGGATATGCCCTGAGAGTTGTTATCTGACTTGCTTCATGGACCATCCCTGGAGAGTTGTTCTATCTATCGGTTTGTTACTTGTTGGTCACAGTATCTCTGTTTCGACATAGCATGCTTGGTTGAGTTCATTTTCAGTGAGATGATTGTCCGTTTACTTGTGCTATCTTTGTTATTGTCTAGACATCATGGTTAGTTTAGTGTGTCATAGACCTTATTTGTGCACTTTGGTCAGTTATGCTTCTTGTGTTATTGCTGTTAGTTGTATTGCCACTTGCATTTCACTCATTTACTATTGTGTTGGTAGTGCTGCTTTCTGTATTGCTTGTGCTAGTATTGTCAGCTAGATGAGTGATAGTATTGCTCATCTTCATGGACATAAATACTAGTTGTGCATTGCTCTGGGAATGGTTATGCATTGCTCTGGGACTGCTTGTGCATTACTCTAAGAATGTGTGCATTGCTCTAGGATTGGTGGTGCTTTGCTCTTTGATTGGAAACATGGCTTTATTTTGTCTACTAGTTGTGCTACTGTGAATCTCTAGTACATTCTTGTCGGTCTGTGATACATATTAGCTACTGCTTGTGGTTGTGTCATGCTCAATATTGCTAGATTGCTATATGTGTAGTGCGTCCAGTTCTGTGGTTGTATAGTGCATCTAGTTTTGTGATATATGTGTTGTGCAATGCGGTTGCATGACACATAGTTCTCACTCCGTGCAGTTATGGATGGCAGTCCTAGTGCATCGTGGGGTGGGTCAGGTCTCTCCATCCCATGCTTGGCCATTGCTGCGTTTGACTGTGAAGATGAGGAACTCACCTTGGAACCTCTCCTAAGAGTCCCGATAGTCACTGGATGGCAATGGGTCTTGTTGCAACTTGCCAATAAGCAATGTTGCTGCAACATGTTCAGAATGAGTCCTTGTGTTTTCGAGGTGCTACATGACAGGCTAGTCACCAATTATGGCTTGCGGTTATCTCGAGAAGATGAGAAGTATGTTCAAATGAAGCACTGGCCCTGTTTTTGCGGACCTGTGGGGCACTGCAGTCGCAAATGTAAGTCATGAACCGATTTGAGCACTCCGCGAGTACAATTTGCAGGAGGTTCAATGATGCAATCAAGATTCTACCTACACTTCAACTACATAGGGGCTATTGATGGCACGCACATCAGAGTCAGTCTTGAACGAGAAGAGGGCACGACATTGCAACAGGCATAGCTACACTAGTCAGAACGTGCTTGCTATATGTAACTTCGATTGTAGGTTTACTTTTGTATGTGCAGGATGACTTGACTCGATGCACGATACTCGTATCCTACGCGAGACAATGGCTAACTACGACGATCATTTTCCGCATCCACCGCTAGGCAGTACGTCATATGAAATTTGTACTACACCATGCATTGCACGACCAATATTAATTGAGAATTATGATTGCATGCAAGTATTACCTCATTGACTTCGGGTATCTCAACAGGTTAGGGTACCTAGCCCCGTACTGCAATCACTGGTACCATCCTTCGGAGTTCGACAATGGTATGCAGTCGACAGAGATGGAGGAGCTTTTCAACTTTCGGCACTTCTCTCTACGAAATGTCATCGAGCGTGAGTTTGGTATGTGTAAAAGCAACTGGGGTATACTCAATAAGATCCTAAGCTACAAGGGTCGCAGATAACAGATAATCATTATAGCAACAATGTTATTGCATAACTTTATCGTTGATGTGGAGTTGGCTGCGAGAGTGACCCCCCCAACTTGCCAGCGTAGCACGCGGGATCGTCGTCAGTGCCTGCGTCCATGCCGCCCCCTTCCGCAGGCCACTGACATCGCACTGTCATTGCTAGCGTCGAGCTAGGTTGGCCATTCGCACTGTACCTATGTAACTTATTAGTGTGTACTCCATGTTACCTACTAGACGTGCAGGGGCGGAGCCACCGGGTGGGCTTCGTCAGGCTTCAGCCCACCCTCGGCCCGCCCTGTAATCCCCCCAAAGACGGTCGACCCAACACTAGCAGGCAGGTGTTCATCCACCGAGACACCAAGCTGAGGCGGCCACAAGAACATAGCACGGGACGCACACACATCGCACAGAAGACGAGAGGGAGACAAAGGGGACCTATAGCCCGATGGCGCGACGGTCCTGATGGCGCGACGGTCGGCGGCCAAGCAGATCCAGGCGACATTGCGTCGATTGAGCACATCCGGGCGCCACCACGTCGACAGAGCACATCTGGGCGACAGGCAAGCAAATCTGGGCGGTGGCCAACGGGCTAAGGCGCCGATGTTGAGCAAATCTCGGCAGCATGGCGGCGGCGCCCTGGCACTGGCGACTGAGGCACTAAGCCCTGAGGCGAGGCAGGCGTGTGCATCTGAGGCTTTGGGCTGTGCGTCACGGGGGGAGCCGCCAACCGGGGTCGACTAGTGTCTGGGAGCAAGAGAAGTTAGAAAAGTAGAGCCCACGCCACCAGATGTGCCACTTCAATGGGACACACAATGGGGATAGCCGGACAGGGAGATCCGGTCCTGAGAGCGTGCAGTGTCAGCCACACCGGACGAGTGGAAGGTGTTTGACGAAATGCCTCAGAGCAAGAGTGCTTTCTTTGATCGAGCTTGACAACGTGTTGTTTAGCTGGCGTCAAGAAAGTAGTAGGTAATGTGATTCCTTCACGTCAATTACACAACGATTGCTCTTTTTTTATTTGGTGTCTCATTTGTTCACAATTTTCCAGGATGATTAGGACCTACCATTAGGTACTGGGTAATAGAATTGGCTTATCTGTGCTAGCAATTCTTGACTTGACCAGCAAAGTAGCAAGTAAATGCTAGTCATTCTTGACACGCAGAGTGAAACCTCTTGGTTTGTATTCTCCTTTTTGGTTGAGAGACAGGGTAGTTCTCAATAGCTAGCAAGAAATCTCTCTTCTCAAATGGAGAAGGTATGTAACTGTAGGTCTTTGGTTCTATATGCCACCAAATATGCATTTTGCATAACTTGCAGCATAATTTCAGTTAACCTTTATGTGAATTATTCAGTTCAAAGGATAATGAGAGTTAAAAGTCCTAACTATTCCAGGCTGATCTAAAATCTTCCTAATTTTGATTATTTTCAACTAATGACATCAATGTGATAGTTTGTATGTTAACCACTTGTATTTTTGTGATAGTCTGTATGTTAACCACTTGTATTTTTGTTGTAAAGTGCCATGTAGATTAGAAGAACTTGTGTAGAGTCTCTCAATTTTTCAAGAGTATAAAGTTACCAAATCATATACTCCAAATTTTTTAAAAGCAAATTATGGAATTTATAGTTCTATAGTTTAGTTATTTCATTCATAGCTATTGGTTGCAATCTGAGCACATTTTATTAACTGAAATACTGAATTGCACTTTTCTTTCAATCATTCAACTAGAAAAACCTCAGTGGTTCATCCTCGGTTCCTCGTCATCAAGCTAAAAAGGTAAGCAACACCACAATCTAAGTGTATTTCTTAAAAACCCTACTACTCTCTGCACTATTATGTTAGATCTTTATGCTCTCTTTGAGTGATCTGTATTTCTGCATGATGCAATTGTTTGTTATGCTTACTATTTGTAGCTTATGGTTTTGTCTAAACTTTAGCTTAGTCTTCGAGCCCACCCTCGATTTTTCTTCTGGCTACGCCACTGTAGACGTGGGACATCTTTTGTTTACATGTGCAGCGAGCTTCACAGTCAACGAATTAAAAAATGAAGAAATTGGAAGTCATCGTTACGCCTTCACGAATAGTGCGAACAAACAACGGCAATTAACTAAAATTACAAATCCAACAAATGAAAAAACACGCTCATGGTTATTACTGTGTACCCGTATGTCGCTGGGAACCCAGTTTCAGCTTGTTTCAGCTTACTTTAGTTTCCATAAGCTACTAAAGTACCTCTTCAATCGCTACGGTGCAAAAAAATAAAGAAGCTAAAGTTGGAAACTTTAAACCCAACCGAGAAGGGTCAATCCAAGAACTCTCCCCTACGCAAAATCTTAGTTGTTCATGGCATGATCTGACGGTTGAAAAGATAGGTAAATACTAACAACAAGATGCACGGATTGTTTCCTCAATGTCATATGCTTTGTTGCAATAATTATTTGAAAACATTGTAATAAATTTTTTTACATTATAATAAATTATACAACAACAGTTGTGTATAACCAATATTATATATATTGTAATAATCTCTATTAATATAAAAAAGAATTTGTTCATTCACTCCCTTTTATTAGTAGAGAGTAGAGACAAGACACCCAGTCCTCGTTTCCAGATTGCAACCAATCGAAAACATTTCCTTTGCCACACTCGAGCGCCTGACAGGTGGGCCTTTTAGCGGGCCCCACAAGGCAGTCAAACAAAGAGGAGCAACTAACTCCTGGTTAAGTCCCACGCCCTCCTCTAGGTCTCGGGCGCTCGGCGTCGTGAACCGCCTTCCCCTTAAATCCCTTCGCCCTGATTCGATTCCCGCAAGTTTCGCTGATTTGTCCTCCCCGCCTCCGATCACCGGGTCGGACAATGTCCGCCAGGGCATCGATCGTGCATCCTCGACGATTCGAACGAGGTAACTCTGTTCAAATTTGGTGCTCTCTGGTGCGTTCTTGGGTCAGTTCTTGGTTCAAATGGAATGCTGTCGTTAAATGTTCTTTTGGATGGAAAGGTTGAAATTAGTGGCAAAATTTGGTGTTATCCGTTCGGTACGTGGTGGAAAGGCGGTGGCTTTGAGCAGATTTCGCTTAGATGGGGCTTTGGAATTGGTCGCTTAGGCAGTTGGAGAGGAGTTCTTAGCAATCATGGGCTCGATTAGGATTATGCATTCCGCAGATGGTGCTCAACTTGGTTGTACTAATTGCTTCATTGTTTCTGTAATTAGTTTTTAGTGTCATTGTTTATGGTGATGCTTGTGTGATGACATTGTCCTGTTCCTGTCATGATAAATCCTGTTCTTTTAACCTTTTGCCCTTGGATAAGTAGTTAAGCTTTCAGTTTTGTTTTGTTTTTTTTTACTTGAAGCGACGACTTCACATCCTTTATTTAGGCTACGAAAGCATTCTTATTAACATCTTTGAGTTTTATCCATCAGCTTCTTGCACATTGTTATCTTGTCATTTGTTTAGGCAAATGTTATGTTATTCTTGTTGTAGAAAATTTGTTTTCTTATCTAGGTGTTATTCTCAACCCTCATATGTACTTAGCCGCAATTTCATTTGCCATCTTGATTCTTGTAAGCTAGCAGCGCCAGTGAGAATTAACCACAACTACTGCGAATTGCTTGGTCCATTCTTTGTTCTGACTTACGACTCACAAGCCATTCTGCAGAAGATAGTAGCCAAGTTTACTGATGAAGATTAATTTGATTATATTGTAGTGGAGCTAAGCTATCGTGATCTGACCTGGTTTGTTGGTGAGCTAAGCATAGCAGATATCTGACAACAAATACTTGACTCACATGTTTGCTGACAATATGGATATTATTGACTTGTGTTCAGATAGTGAAGATAGTATTGGTTTGTGCTCAGATAGAGAAGATGGTGAAGAAGAGAGAGGCGGAGTAGTACTCAGTGATGAAAGAGGAGCACACTGGTGTGAATGATGAGGCATTGGTGTGCACCACTGAAGATGACGACAGAATAGAAGTGTACACCACCGAGATCGACGACTGGGACGTGAAGTACACTAGCACAAACGACAAACAAGGAGGGGGGAGTACATTGGCTCGGACAAGATATACACCGCCGGAGGTGAAAAAGAACCGTGAAGCCGATAAGATCAGGGAGGGCAAATCCGGAGCGGCGGTCTCAGTAAAGGTAGATCCGGCCACGCCGACCTCACTCTTGAAGACAAGATGCCTTTCCCTTTTTGATGTTTATTGTATGATTTGGATCACGTTTGATGATATATATATATATATATATATATATATATATATATATATATATATATATATATATATATATATATATATATATCACCTTCTTTTAGAACTGTTGCAACGCACGAGCATTTTACTAGTTATTTGAAAAAAGTGTAATATTTTTTTACATTACAATAAATTATACAACAACATTTGTGTATAACTGATGAGACATGTTTTATGAGCAATTGTAACAAAGGTCCCCACCTACTAATTGCATCCAAAAATAAGGTAAGGAATGGAGCTAGAGAAAGAGGGTTGGAACTTGGAACTAAACAAAGCTGAGAACCCTGAAGGGAAGGGAAGAGGAGAGGGGGGAATCAGAGGCCTGTTTGGTAGGGCTAAAATCTGGTTTTTTGCTTTAAAGAATCGAAAGCACCCAAACAAGTTGGTTTTAAATCAGCTTTGGACATAAACCAAAAGCCAGCTTTTAGAAGAATGAATTAGAAGTAAAAAAGAGGAGCATGCTTTCGTGACTTTTGGTGGGTTGAAGTTAGAACATTACCACTGAAGTTGGTAGTAATTACCCACCAAATATCACAAGATAAAAGGAGTCTCCCATTCGATTTGCCGTCAAGGATACTTCAGACATTTCAACGTTTATCCACAGACAAAATAGTTAGCCAGCCCAACGAAAACCCAGATTACCAAACGACTTTTCAAGAAAATCAATAACCATTAACTACAGCTACTTTTTAGCTAAAAAGATAAATTTATTTTTAGTTTATGGCTTATGACTTTCCTCAAACAAACAACGGGATAGTTTCTCCGTCGCCATTTCGAAACGATTTATCAGGATAACTTTTTTAAGCGGCTTATCGATATTTGGTTTGTTCACATAAGAACTCGTGTTAGGGCTAAACACCATAATCCATGGTCGAAAAGAACCTAGAGAAAAAAAATAAGTTTATGATGAAAAAACAAAAAAAAGACTATAGCTCCAAAACAGGTCATAATCACTTGTTAGAGCCCTCCTCGGTCAAACACAAGCACAAAATCTTTGTACTACAAAATTTTATCGAATTTTTTTTAATAATCTATTTTTTATTCTAAAATACGAAAATATACCTACGATTATATTATTTGCAAAATTAGCCTCCTGTCGCCCAACCGTTAGGTACTATTAATACAGTCGTTGAACGGTTGGGTGACAGATTATAGTTGTCCAACCATTGGACGACAGGTTCCAGTCGCCCAACCGTTGGGTGACTGCAGTTTCTAGTCGCCAAATGGTTGGACGACTGGATGGCTTATATAATTGACACGTTGTAGTCGCCCCCTCTTCCCCCGGGGCAGAGCGAGAGAGGAAAGAGTAAGGAAGGAAGTGGAGGAGATGAGAGGAAAGAAAGGCGGAGAGGAGAGGAGAGGAGAGGAAAGAAAGGGAAATGAGAGGGAAAAGAAGAGGAGAGGGAAGGGAGAAGAAGAGGAGGGAAGATTCATCTGTGAGGTATATTTTTATCTTTTATTGTATTTCTTTTTAGTAATTATATAGTTTGTTTAGTGTAGATAATGGTATAAGTAGCATCCGTAGAAAATTGTAATTAGAGAAAAAGTAATAAATCAGAATCTTATTAATTTGTATGTAAGTAGCACCCACAGAAAAATTTAGTTACAGAAATAAGTAGCAAACTAGAAACTTGTTAATTTATAATAGTATAAATAACATCCATATAAAATTTTAGTTAGAGAAGAAAGTAGTCCGTGAGGGAGAAGTTGTGTTGTTTGTGAGAAATAGCGGTATTGTATTGGTGCATGTGTGACCAACTATTATTTGGTAAATAACTAGAAATCGGTTAGTTGTATTAGGTACTCTGGCCGAGTGCATGAAGAGGACGAATGGTTTGTGTGGACTAATTAGTTCAAGTTAGCGTCATAGTCGAATAATGCCCGGTATGGAATACCTCAGCCTTCGGGTTGAATTAGAATAGTGTAGTGCATGTTCATTGTAGTCTGTACCTTAGGGATTGAATGATACCTTATCCATGCGGTAGTGCAGTTGGTCAAGATAGGCGAACGTACGAATGTAAATTATAGTACAGTAGTAGTTGCATATCATGTGATGCAATCTGATTAGTTGTGTTATTGAAAATATTTACAGACAGACTTCAGTTATGCCGACACCCACTACATTGAAAAAGCATTACGGTGTTGGCATCGTTCATGAAGGTTCATACGGTGTTGACTTGAGCAGTTTTTTGCAAGCCACTTTGGTACACCTAGATGGCAAGAATGCTCAAATCGTAGAGGTGATGCACTGACTGATTTGCAGCTTCTCCTTGGACCCTGAGATGTGTAGCGGCGTCATACAAGAGCTTTGGAGCCAGTCTCCCACACAGATTAGATGGGAATTGAGAAGACTGATACACACGACTGTGTGGAAAGGCTTTTTAGAAGGCTGCCGACGCTGTGGATATGAATGTGTGCTGCTTGTGCAAGGATGCCCAAAAGAAGCTGTATTGGGCCCTATCGATAGGTATCATCTCACTGGCTCAAAGACCGAAGTATGAGACTTACTGGCTCATCTCGAAGGTGGAACTGCACTCTTACATGCTCAATAGTATTTTGCCAAAGCATCGTAACCTAACCTCGACCTTCATAGCCAATTTTATGTATAAAAAGATAGTGGAGAAGAAAGACATTGAGGCGAAGCACATCGTGGTGGCTATCAAGAAGAAATTCAAGTACAAAATTAGCTACGCGAAGGCGTAGCATACGAAGCATTCGAGGCGGCGTACGACAACCTTCCTCATATACTTCAGGTGCTAAAGGACAAAAACCCGAACACGTATACTACTTTGAAGGACAAGCCATCTACAACATCGCCAGGTTTTGCGGTATTGCAGCGGACCTTCATAGCATTCGGTGCCTACATCAAGGCTTTCAGGCATATGCTGCCCGTGATCTCAATTGACGGGACCTTTTTGACCAAGAAATACAAGGCGCAGATCCTTACGGCCATTGGCATTGATGGTAACAATCAGATTTTGTTGTTAGCTATCGCATTTGTCAAGAGTGAGAATTACGACAGCTGGTTGTGGTTTCTTTGATATGTGAGGGTGGGAGTTTGTTGGATCTTGTCCTGGTGTGTGCATAATCCATGATCGCCACGTCGGGATACTAAAGGCCATAAAAACACTGTAGCAAAACCGGAGGAGCCGTTCCCTTGGCCAGATATAAGGAGCAGATGATGCATTCGCCATCTGGAAGCTAATTTCTTCAGGTAGTTCTCGAAACAACCATTGGTGAAGCTATTCCAGAGGTTGGCTATGCAGAACCAGCAGCGCAAATTCGATGCTTTATGGACGCTATTGGATGAGCACAACAGGAAGCACGTGGGCAAGAGGAATAAGGGACCGGCCATTGCTGGGGTGGCACAACCAAAACGCCTCACACCACTGCCAGAGTCTGAACCTGCTGGTCCGAGGAGGAGGACCTCAAGGAACATGAAGTGCTTCTCCCACTAGATCAACGTTGAGCCATTGGAGAAGTGGTCCTTCTTGCACGACATGGACGACGTAAGGTACAACGTAATGACCACTAACCTTGTAAAGGTCTCCAACTGGATTCTTAAGAGCCTTCGTTCTATGCCCTTCATCGCCATCGTCGAAGGTTTTTTGCACAATACAATTGATTATTTCAGATATAGGCATGCAGATGTAGTACTTCATGTCGCCAACCCACAAACACCCTACTGTGTGAAGAATACAACGTACATGTAGGCAAAGATAGAGAAGCGCCAGTTGCACACAGTGTACGTGATGGGCAATACAGAGTATCGTTTTGACGTGCTCCTTAGGTATAGAGCCAGATTTGGGATGGGTCATTCTCTTGTCACCCACGAGGTATGCCTTGGAGATCATGTGTACCAACCTAACTATATGTGCAACAAGCCGAAGCTGTTACACAAGCCATGCTCTCATATTCTCGCCGCATGCGGGATTGTGCATATGGACCCTTCGAACTTTATGTCCGAATTTTTCTTAAAGGAAAGGGTGGTGCAGGCATGGTTTGGCAAGCTTAGGAGGTTCAGAGTTGTTGGTAACTTTGCATCATTGGATATTGCAAACAAGAACTTAATTTCGGACGGTGCCGCGCTTAAGGGTGGGAAGGGTCGTCGACAGAGTCGTCGGATTACCCATGATATGGACAAAGCGCAAACTGTGGTATTGAGTAGGCATTGTGGGCGCTGTGGCCAAGAGGGCCACACAGCTAGATAATGCAAGGCACCTGCTAAGGATTAGGCACACTTGTGATCTCCACTTGTAATGTTCCTTGTAATGTTTATTTAACTGTTGTGGTTCTATTCTATTTTCATTTCATGTACATAGTACAATAGCACATGTATCGTGCGTTGCGCGTGCTATTTATGTAACTGTTGTGGTACTGTCCCTTTTTTGTTTCTTTTCAAAGTAGTGATGTTGGAGTGTACAACTGTTTTGTTTATTTCTTCAGAAGTTAAATTTACTTGTGCTTTACATTCGTTGTTTTATTTGCGCGTATGTGCTAACTTGAAGTTGTTTTACAGGTATAGCTCGTGACCCTCACAAATCAGAGCGGTCTTTCGGCCTCCTGCAGCAGCGTACCAACTGGCTACACGCACCTCGCGTTGTGTGCCACATCCTACGGGCGCAAGTGACCCTACTGAGTTGGGGGTGATCCGCTTGCGGACACCTCAGGTGGTCTGGAGGCTAGACCCACGCTGAACACACAAGTTCACATCTCGACACTATCTTCTTGCCATGCGTACATTTCTTACTGAACATTTTTTGGCTTCGTAGGCTTCGCACTGCCGGTCTACTACCTCTTGCCCAAATGGTGCAGGCCACGGATGAGGATGAGCCGGCACCACCTGCGGTCAGCAACGACAGAGACGTCCATGAGCAGTCATGACGCTTCCCGTTGACTGCTTCCTGCTGACAGCGCTCGTGGACCGGTGGCGACCAGAGACTAACACTTTCCATCTTCCATTCTGGGAGATGGCCCCTACTCTGCAGGATGTCTCCCTACTGTTTGGCCTCCTTATCGTGGGAGGTGCAACCTTCCCGCAAGAGGCCCCGACCAACTGGCGCGGCGACCTTCTGACCACCAGGTTTACTGGAGTCCTTCTGCCTATGACCATGGACAGATACTACATCTTCCCGAAGGGACAGAGGCATGGCCCACCCTTGCGGTGGCTGTCATAGTTTCGAGTACATTCTTGACGCCCTCCCCATTGGGCGTGCTGCGCTCTTGTTTCTATGGTACGGTCTTACTAATTTTTTGTTTGTACCCAGGTCGAGCGGATGGACCCTGCTGCTGATGAGGAGCAGGTGTCATGTCACCTCGAAGCGTACTTGTTGTGATTGTTTGGTTGGGTGTTGTTCACCAGCAACCATAGGGACACCGTTGACGTGCGGGTCATCGCGTATGCTAGGGCCATTGCCGACGGGGAGGGCCCCCAGATCGGCTGGGGTTTGTCCGCACTTGCTGCCACATATCGTCGCTTGTGCAATGCGAGCTGCAGGTCGAGGTTGAACTCCATCCTTACAGGGTATCTGCTCCTACTACAGCTGTGGTTGTTCGAGCGTGTCAGCCTCGAACGGCCCCTATTGGATGACAGTTCTCCCTACGGGCAGGAGATGTACCATGGGGACGATGTGGACCGGCTGACTATGGGGTCGCTGTGGTGTCGGCAACGGGTACGTACTACGTCTTGTGAATAACTCATGTTCCTTGCAGGTATAATTTGCGCACGTGTAGGCGACACGGGCGTACAAGTTGTTTGTCAAGCAGTTCAACCGCCTCATGGCGGGCGACGTGCGTCAGAAGCCATACTCCTATCAGGAGTTACAGGTTCGCACTCCTCATGGCTTGTCCTCATTGTGCTTGTGCAACCGAGACTGCTGGCTTACCCGTAGGGTGCTTTTGTTCGACATCTTTGTCGAGGACTACACGGTGCATCGAGTCATGTGCCAATTCAGCCTATGCCAGGTGGTTCCAGTACTAGTCGGGCGGCCTGTGCTCGACAACATGCATGGGTTAGTAATCAACATTGATGTACCTTTTTTTGGCATCTCATATGCATGTCTTCTAACTACATGTTACATCTTGCAAGCACAATAGGAAGGGAGTCCATCGCGGCATGAACTAGGGGAGGAGGATGCACACGTGGGTACAGCAGTGGGAGGGTGCGCTATAGGACTGTGTGCATGAGGACACCCCCTACGACCACAACGCGTACGAGGAGTACCTTCGCTGGTACACTTCTAAGACACATACCAAGCTGGTACTTGCTACCGGCCCACCCGCACCACGCATCCTAGCACCGACCGACATATATCCTATGCACTTCGCGCAAAACGTGCACTGTGCGGTACATTACATCATTTTTTTAAAACTTCGCTTCTTCGGACCCTACTTACAAGCCTCACCCTGCCATGTTTTCGTTGCAGATGGACATCCTTACTGAGATTGAGAGGGATTCCCGCTCCATGTTTCAGAGGATGACCAACAGTGCAGAGGTCACACGCAAGGAGGCAGCCCAGGCTTTCCATCGCATCGCAGCTCGAGTCGCACATCTTCTTGGCCTATTGTCGTATAGCAAGCTCCTAGAGATTGACCCACCAACGCCTGCTACATAGTCAGTACATTCACCGATGGTGTCCTGTCTGGGAACACAGCTGGTGGGAGGGTCGGTGTGGCCATGTGCGGTATAGCCCGACAAGTTGGAGGGTCTGGTTAGGCACATGCTCATACCACACCAGCGTCGTAGCACATGATTCCTCTAGACTCTTTCGCCTTCCACACGCAGGGTGCGCACGACCTATCGTACTTCTAGCAGGACAGCTTTTCTCGCGCCATGGCGCTAGCCTAGGGTACATCACGTCAATGTTTGTTTGTTGGCATCCCCTTCTTTGATTAATTGACAATCTTTGCACTACAGGTCTTAGTCCATCCATCTTATTTGGGCGTCCCCAGGTGACCAGGACACGCACAACTACCTTGTGGACCAGGACCCGACACCTCAGCCCATACCCCCGAGGTTCTCTCTAGGACACAGCTCGCCGGTGCGCCAATACCCACACAGGCGGCAGTGCTGTCCACCCCTTCGGACCTCGTGAGATCAGGTCGCTTGATTGTCTTTCCTTGTCAGGGCCGAGGCACCGACACCCAGCGTAGAGGAAGACCAAGCGATGTCGTACAGGAGGACGCAGAGCCGGAGTGGGGGCGAGGTGGCGACGGAGGGGGTGCTGGTGGTGCTACTAGGGTGGTTTAGTATGAACCTTTCGTCTGCGTTATCTATACTTTTGTTGTTCCTGTAGTTCTTACCCAGCGCAGAGGAAGACGGCAAAGTGGGGCCGTACGGGAGGACACGGATGAAGATGCGGCGTCAGAGGGGGCTAGGGTGGCGATGGAGGGGCTGTTGGGGGTGTTGTTGGGGGTCTAGTACTAGCTGTACTTTTGTTGTTCATATAATACTTACATTTTTTACTTACTATGTAATGTTTGCAATATTATTGTGTTCTTATTTGTACTCTTTTTTATGGTGTTTGTTTGTTCGTTTCATGTTGACGCCTCTAGTTCAATGCACGCCGCGCAACACTAGAACAGTCCACTCAGTAAAAGGCAACTGCAACGACGCATCAATCATTCAATTACATGCTTTATGATATTACACAAAACCATGGATAATAAAGGACAATACTATGGTACAACCAGCTCCATGCGTGTCTACTGGTAGAATGTGCCTCACGTTACCCACATGGAGTATTGCAGAGGGGGATGCCTCGGATGTCGCTGGCTATCGTTGCAGTGGTACGCACATATACAACTAGGATTCGCGTAGCATCATGTCAGATCATACGACCGTCCTATGTTAACGACCTCCTTGTTGCCCCTCTCATGTTGTATCTGCTGAAGAAGATCATTATTCTCCTCTTTAAGACTTTCAATTCATGCATCCAAGTCAAAAATTCGCTCCCACAACGTATCCACGTACTTCACAACGTAGCGTTCATGAGGAGGATTGATCCAACGGATGAAGTCGTATTTCCCCACATGCTGGAAAGGGGTATTAACATCGAAACTCTATTAGCAGTAATAGAAAATAAACAATTGTCTAAATGTACCCCCGGAGTGTGGGTATCAGAAGGAAATCGCCCACCATCAAAATGGCCTTCCGCGACCTGCACGACCATGTCCTCCATGTATCCGCATTTCGTTCACACCGGTTGAGCATGTTTGTTTGGCATCAAGCAATAGTTAGGGCCGAAATCCTCCCTCCTTTCCAGCAAAAGGTCTTCCTTTAGTGACCCATGTTCGACTGGCCTCTTGGCGTCTGTCAAAGTATATTAGTCTAGGATGGACAAAGTAGTTCTTCCTACGATTCACTGCATGGAGTGCTCATACCATCAAGTAGGTGGGGGCATGCATTTTATAGCCCGTGGGGGAGATAGGATGTTTTATGACAAACCGGGTAATATTGCGCAGTGACTAGACCTGACGGGACAGGTTTGCACAGTGACTACACCAGACGGGGCAGCTTTGCACAACGATAAGACTAGATGGGGCAGCTTTGCGTAGTGACAACACCAAATGGGTCAGCTTTCCGTAGTAACAAGACCAAAGAGTGCAACTTTGCGCACTGACTAGACCTCACGGGGCAGCTTTTCGCCATCAACTTTTCTGAAAGATAAGGCATTACTCTCCCTCGCAGATTATTCACACAAAATTAACCACACCATACTCACCCTTTGGCTTATAAAAGATGGTGGAAAAGATCTAGGAAATAACACTACACAACTAAACTCACCACTACATGAGAGCTTGCTTCACTACGTCGGGATGGATAAGAGGCAGAAAAAGCAATGGGATAAGATGATGAAACAATAGGAGGAGACCCGTGACCTAGCAAGATCTGCTGCGGCCTGTAACGAACAAGCAAGGGTTGCTGTGGTTCAGGCCGAACAAGCTGAGCGTGTCAAGAGGTCAGCTCCCCGCAATAACGGCCCCCGTAGCAGCAACTCCATCTCGAACGTTCCAATTGAGCGTTCGCCGCAACACCGGTGTAGTGACCCATGCAAGTTCTTTAAGTCTAAGCAGTGGCTTGGCCTGGGCATGCGTTACTGGGTTGAGCAAACTACTCTTGTGATTATCCCGACTACTGATAGGACATGAGTAGCTATCGGCAGCTGGTAAGAACCAGTTACAATGTGTTTTCCCACTACTATTTCTCTTTCAAAATACGCACTAACAAACTCTCCCGTCTACCCACAGTCCCCGAAACCGTTGTGTGGCTACTGCAAGTGGATCAACCTAGAGATCCACTAACATAACCAGTAGACTCTTAACTTTGAGGAGTAGAATGTCAAAAGGGCCCACGAGATCCGGGAGGAGGAGCGGCGCAACAGTGAGCAAATCGAGCATATACGTCGGGAGACGAAAGCTCATCTCAAGGCATGCACGTGTAGGGAGCGTAAGGCTTACGAGAGGGAGTGTGAGAAAAAGACGAAAATAGCGGCCAAGACCAAAGAGGCTGCCAAGGAGTTCAACGCCGAGCTCGTAAGAAAGAGAAAATGGCCACGGTCCATGCAGTAAGTCGGACCATTCTGCACTGGTCCCCCAAGCTCAAATTTATTTTTATTCCAAAAAGGCGTATATGTATCGTAGGAATAATTCGGTTTGTTGCATCGTGCATAATGCTCTTTCTTATGCATGTAACCAAACCCTACGCGTCATGTTATTCTCAGTTTTATTATAAAGTCTATTCTATTTCACAAAATGTATCGTATGAGTAGTTCGGTTTATTGCATCGTGCATAATGTTCTTTCTTATGCATGTAACCAAACCCTGCGCGCCATGTTATTCCTAGCTTTATTATGAAATCTATTTTATTTCGCAAAAGCACATCTCCTCGTCTTTTCGCATTCAATTCTTCATGTAGTAAGGCATCCAACAACATGAAAAAAAAAGTTCTTCATGTCCCCTCCATGTATGAATTTCTGGTTACATCACAATATCACTTATCGTCGTACTTACCAATCGTTACTATCTTAATCGTCCTCAAAATAAATTTCACAAAATTTCTTGCACTATAACAATATACGACGATCACAAAAGGTTATTACGAATCTAACAAATTTTGTATCATTCATACTCTACCAAAATCACAAATAGATCAACTGATATTGTCTCATATTATTTCTTTTCCAAAAAAATATAACTCATACATAAAATTTAATCAATGTTACTTACCTACAACAATTGCCATTTACCCCTACGCGCAGATCGGGAACCACTTGTGCAAAATTGGGCTGAAATTGCAATCGCTGAACACAAGTCTAAGTTGTCCAATGGTGGGACGACTACAACCTATCACCTAACCGCTCACGGACTGGCTGCGTGTTGCGCGGCTATTGGACGATACGTTCTAGTCGCCTAACGGTTAGATGACTGAAGATTATTCCTATAAAAAAAATGTGTGCGAGTATATTTCTGTAATTTAAAAAAAAAATAGATTATTTAAAAAATTCAAAATTTGTCTATACCATCAGCAAAAGCATCAGATTTGCTTCTTTCTTCCTCCCATGTGCAGCTCCTCACCTCAGCTTTCACCTGCTCCCATTGCTCCCCATTTATTAATCAAAGCATTTCAAGACTCAAGAGGAGGAGGAGAGAAGCCTAGAACTACCCAAAACCCAACAAAAATTGGGAAACTTCGTCATATTCCACAAAAATTTGAGACACAACGGAGAGGAGAGAAAATTAAAATCTTTACCGACACCACGGAACCACGCCGCATCCAAATCTCCTGCCGGAAGCAAGCATGGCATCCGGCTTTTTCTCTCTTCTTTTTAGCTGTTTGCGCTGCGCTCATTAGCTGGCCTTGGTAGATTGAGTGAGTGGGAGGAGGAGGAGAGAGAAGAAGCATAGCCATTGGCCACGCCCATGGTGATCCCCGTGGCCGTGTCCTAGGGGAGATGCAACCAAGAAGCCCTACAAACTTGTGTTTTTGTTGGGGGAGCGAGGAAAGAAACAAGAACGAGAGTAGAAACCGGTGTTAGGGAGCGAGTTGGGGGGGGGGGGGGGGAGCAAGAATGGCTGCACTGGCCGCCGCATTGGCTGCCCTTCTTGTTACCCTCGTGGCGGCGCCGGCGGGAGCCACCACGGACTCCGCCGACGGTAGGCCGGCTTCGCACTCGCCATTCCGGGTTCTTGGTTTCGAGGTTTTTTTTTCTTGTGTGTGATTAATGCTTCGGTTCTTGCAGCTGCGGCTCTGGGGAATCTCTATACCTCCTGGAACAGCCCGTCACAGCTGGCTGGCTGGTCGGCCGGCGGCTGCGACCCCTGCGGCGCGGCGTGGCAGGGCGTCTCCTGCTCCGGCTCAGGCGTCACCGGAATGTAAGGATCCTGCGATGCCACATCAATGTTTTGGTTTTCCGAGAATACGATGCCACAGCAAAGTAATCTTGCATGGCTGTGGCAATTGCTTGTTTGTTTAGTGGATGCATCATGTTAGGTTTTTGATGGAGACGACGCATGCCTTGTTGACTAGTGTTTGATTTTTACTGCATTCTAAGTTTGTAGTGTTTGATTTTTACTGCATTCTAAGTTTGTAGTGTTTGATTTTACTGCATTCTAAGTTTGTGGAAGTTGATAAAAGGTGTAATATTTGGGAAGCACCTGCTGTGATGCCACAATCTTGGTTGATGTCTGAGATGGTTGTAGGATTACCCAAAATCCTCTGCCAGTATTAAAATAAAAGAAAAAAACTTGTTTGGATGCATGCTGTGGAAAGTGATTGCTGTTTTTCATGCTAGTAACTATTTCGCTCACTCTTCATGGCAGTTTTCTTCATTGGCGTCTCAACTTCTGATATCAATATTATTGGAAATACAGTTGAAAAGTTCACTTTTGAGCATACATTATCCTTAATTCTGCGTGTCCTTTATTTAGTTGTGTGACTGTGTAAATTTCTGAAATGAAACTAAACTCTCATTCTTCGTCTCATATTCTTCAGTAAACTTGATGGGACAGGGCTGGATGGTACTCTGGGATACCAACTCTCCAATCTATTCTCACTGAAAACATTGTGAGAGCTTACAATTTGGCTACACTTCTCGCATTTTATGTGTTATTTTGATCTCCTATTTCATTACTTGCAGGGATTTAAGTAACAACAACTTGCATGGTTCAATTCCTTACCAGCTGCCACCGAATCTCACATATTTGTATGTGTCCCACATAGTATAATTTGTTCTGTGGTTACTGTTGTTTGTAGTTTCACTCTAAACGGTGATGCAGGAATCTGGCAACCAACAATTTTTCTGGCAATCTTCCATACTCTATATCCAACATGGCTTCACTTGAGTACCTGTAAGCTTCTGTCTATCACAACTTTTCTGCATTTTGTATGCACAAGTGTTAAATGTATTAGCGTGAAGTTTTGCTGGCAAAATGTGATTGCAGTTAACCTTTCTATGCAGCAATCTCAGCCACAATTCACTGTCTCAACAAATGGGTGATCAATTTGGAAGTCTCAAATCACTTTCAGAGTTGTAAGACATCTTGAAACTTTGCTCTTTATTTGCAAACCTTAATTTCAGATGTTATGTGATCAGGCAGTTTTGCTATTCACACACTTGGGATAGCTTTTCCACAACATGACATCTATGACATTTTGGAAACCACGTAGTCCAAATTTTCTTCTTGAAAAGCCTAATGTAAAATTCCATAAAATGCTTGCTTGCCTCACAGTTCATATGGTGAAGTAAGATGTAGAAATTCATTATTAGTTCTGTTTCTAGTGACTAATCCAAATTCTGTCACCTCCATCATATGGTGAGGTAATATGTAGAATTCATTATTAGTTCTGTTTCCAATGACTTATCCAAATGCTGTCATCTCCATCAGACATGGAAAGGAAAGGACCAACCAGCATGATATTTGGAATTGAATTTTTGGGTTGTTTCATACTTTTAGTATGCTATAAAATCTACACCCATACATTAAATGCTTCGAATATTTGCCCCCAAATTAGTAAACACTGTTTCATAATCTTGATTAATTTTTAGAGGAGTACCTGAGAACTACTAGCCCCCTGAAGTATGATACTTCCAGTGCAAGCTAAGCATCTCTTCCCACAGCTAAGTTTAGAAAGAATGGTGTCAAAACTTGTTATATATTTTGAGTTTTGACATGCAGTTGAACCTTTTAAATGTGTTTTGGTCATAAAGGGTTGCCTTTTAATTGATACTAACATATATACTCCTCCCATGGTTTCAATATGGATCCATCTTATGCTATTTATACTCCTTGACAGAGATGTATCTTTCAACAAATTGACAGGGGATCTTCCCAATTCTCTTGGCTCTCTGTCAAATCTTTCTAGGCTGTAAGTATTCAGTAATATTATGTAAGTATTCAGTAACTTCCCAGCTCTGGTTGCTGCGTTCTAAGTTTCTAACCCATTTTGCAGTTATATGCAAAACAATCAATTAACAGGTTCTGTCAATGTTCTCAGTGGTCTAAGCCTTACTACACTGTAAGTGACTTTTCAGGCAACAATTTTACTACTGTTGCTGCTTGCTTGATAAATGATAACTAAGAATTTTTAAAACAGAAACATTGCAAACAACAATTTCAGTGGCTGGATACCACAGGAATTCAACTCAATCCCAGATCTGACGTATGTGCCAAAATGTTTTACTGCCCTTTCTCTATGGAAATCGTCATTCAAACATTCTAATGACTTGTTGCAATTACAACCATAGACTTGGAGGAAACTCATTCGCCAACGGACCTGCTCCCCCACCACCACCTTTTATGCCACCACCCCCCAGAAGGCCGCGTAATCGTCCTAACCATCCTCAGGGAAGTGGAGATGCTCCAAAAGGCTCTGAGAGCCCCACCGATCAAGGTGACAAGAAGAAAGGTCTGCAGACAGGTCTGCTTGTGGGGATAGTAGCTGGCTCAATACTTGCTGCCTTGTGTGTACTTCTTTTGGTATTATGCATTCGCAATGTCCGGAAAAGAAAGGATGATACCAGCAGCGAATCAAAAGATTTTGTAGGTCCGCTATCAGTAAACATAGAGAGAGGTACTACTCTTGTTCTTATGCTGGCATGTTTTCTTGTTTCGGTATTTTTCTTGCGTAATCTTATATTATTTTCCGTTAGCTGAGATACGTTAGTTTATAACGTAACCTTGAACTTGAGTACTGTTCGATTGGTCTGGAAACCACACAGTGTAGGTGTCAGTAATGATAAAGTATGTAAGACCATTGAGATGTATGTGACCATTAGTAGAGCTTAAATAAGTGGCATTTGCTGCCTTTGCATGCATAGACTCAGCTTACAAGGCATTGTGATTCAAGATGCAGCGTCCAATACAGGGCACATTTAGTAGCATTTGCTGCCTTTGCGTGCGTGGCCTTGACCTCAAGATCAGTATAGTTTCACACTCTAGTTTTTAAGATAGGACAGACTAAATCTAGTAGCGGAAAACTTGAAATCTTGGATAGCATGCACTCAATATACCTAATGACCTGTTTGAGCTAAATGAATGGCGATTCACGTTTGTTGTTCTGAAAATATAACCAAAAGAGCGAACAATTGCTAAATCCCCCAATCCCTCTCCTTTGATAATCTTTAGCAACTCTGTAACTGAATTGTTGCACACTCGTCAGTCGTCAGTCATATTTCAGATTTTCACTCTTTTGTATATTTTGGTTTTGTAGCTTCTAACAGGGAAATCCCAGAGCAGAGTCTTGAAAATAGCTCTGTAGCAACTATGAAACTCCCACCTGCTGAGAAAATGACTCCTGAGAGGGTCTATGGTAAAAATGGTTCTATAAAAAAGACAAAGTTCCCCATAACTGCAACACATTATACCGTTGCTTCCCTCCAAGTTGCTACTAACAGCTTCTGTCAAGATTCCCTTCTAGGCGAGGGTTCACTTGGTCGTGTTTACAAGGCTGATTTCCCCAATGGAAAGGTAAAATTTGCTTTTCTTAAATGAGATCTATACATTGAGTGGATTGTAACAATACCTTTCTTGTTAATACTCATAAGCCATAGCCTTCAAGTTAGTCGGTGGCTGGATCAGCTTTATTTCCATTTTTGCCAATTTGGAGTAAAAAATTATTTTATGCATTATGAATTGAGGATTACCAAGATAGCAGATTATTTGCTTTTACCATTGTTCATGGAACAACACTGGTTACAAAGCCTAGGTGGCTAGGTCCCATTTTTTAGCTTGTTCACTATTAAAGGCAGCAAATGTAAGAATATATGAGATTTTTATATCCCCTTCCCCATCTATTTTTTCTTTGTAGTGCTGTGCACTGCAGCTGAGTTGTGTGTCATGTTTGCAGGTTCTTGCAGTTAAGAAGATAGACAGTGCTGCCCTTTCCTTGCAGGAAGAAGACAATTTCCTTGAGGCTGTATCAAGCATGTCTCGACTTAGGCATCCAAATATTGTGCCACTTACGGGGTATTGTATTGAGCATGGGCAAAGACTTCTTGTTTATGAGTACATTGGAAATGGAACGCTGCATGATATGCTACACTTCTCTGATGAGTTGAGCAGGAAGCTTACATGGAACATCCGTGTAAGGATAGCACTAGGCGCTGCTCGGGCATTAGAGTAAGTTATTTGAATCATACAGCAGTTTTACTCTTTCTGAAGGTTATGGCAGTAGAGACACATATGACGTCTTTCAAACCTTCTCATAGGTACCTGCATGAGGTGTGCTTGCCATCTGTTGTCCATAGAAACTTTAAGTCTTCAAACATCCTACTTGATGAGGAGCATAATCCACATTTATCTGACTGTGGGCTTGCTGCCTTGACACCCAATACCGAGAGACAGGTGAGTAACACACCACCACATTTCACAAGTACTGAAGTTTTTGGATAGCCTTGTTTGTTTGGCTCCTGTAGATGTTACTTTGTAAATGGATAACTATATTTGGCTTGTTATTCCAGGTTTCGACTGAATTGGTCGGTTCATTTGGATATAGTGCCCCAGAGTTTGCCATGTCAGGAATTTATACTGTAAAGAGTGATGTGTACAGTTTTGGAGTAGTGATGTTAGAGTTATTGACAGGGCGGAAACCACTGGATAGGTATGTCATCTAGCTTCTATTTTGATACTGGTGCATTTCATCTTATAATAAGCTGAAATGACCTTTGGATGGATATTACAGTTCTAGAGAGCGGTCAGAACAGTCTCTTGTTAGATGGGCTACCCCTCAGCTTCACGATATCGATGCACTTGCTAAGATGGTTGATGCAGCATTAAATGGAATGTACCCAGCTAAATCACTCTCCCGTTTCGCGGACATAATTGCGCTCTGTGTTCAGGTACGTTTAGTGCTTTGCAATAGATTTTCAGTTATTCGTGCATAGTGAGCAGGGAGCACACATGGTAACCTTCAAGAAATCCAAAAAATCTTGTGGAATTATCTGTCCTGCAGAGTTTGCTAGGATTCTTGTGTTCCGACAGTGCCTAAGTTGGTCAATATTTCAAGTGCTAACTCTACTGCTTTGATGTTGGGTTGCTTTATTTAACAAACACATTCATGTATTAGAAACTTGTATTGGCTCGTGTGTTTCCTTTCAGGTGCATGTCCTAAGAATGCTTATGTGATTTGTTTGCGCAGCCGGAGCCAGAGTTTCGTCCTCCAATGTCTGAGGTTGTCCAGCAACTTGTGCGCCTGATGCAGAGGGCTAGCGTAGTTAGGCGGCAATCAGGAGAAGAACTAGGGTTTTCATATAGAGCCACAGAACGTGAAGGAGACACGAGAGACATTTCCTTCTGAGCACATGAGAGACATTTCTTTCTGAGCAATGCCTTCTATGACACAAGCGCAAAGAAGTAGAGTTTCATTTTGTAAAGACAAGAACTGGACAAGGCGTATGAACTTGGAGACCATGGGATGATCAGAACAATTCAGGATCGAACGAATTTGAGAAGATAAGTTTGGTACTTGATTGTTCAATTTTGTTCATTCTTCTCCATTTTATGTTTTTCTGGGCAGGTGTACTTACAGTTAAACTGGGGCTGAAATCGATGGTATGTATGGCATGTTGGTCACTGGTACAGAAAAGGAAAAAAAATGTAACATGAGTTCATGGTCCGCTCTGTTGAATGTTAATACTGCAAGGCTCTTGCACCTCACTACAGGCTACAGCCATTGACCTACTGTAGGTCACTTACAGGATAACTTTCTTTGATCTCAATCGAGTATGTAAATTTACCTTGGCTGGTCACTCCATCCTACCTCTTGTTCGTTGCTATGCAGGTGATAATTCATGTTTGCGGGAAATTTTGGCCTGTGTGACTGTTTGGACATCATTACATATAACACATTGGATGTTGCAGCAGTAGCTGCTACGTCGCCCTAAACTGCTATTGCTAATGGTGTTTTGCAAATTCCATCTTGGATACGTTGGACAGAAGCAATGCCAAAATCATAGATCCCATGAAGATATTGAGGATGAGAAATGGAGGTACATACCCTCCTAAGTCCTCACCCCTCTGTCCTGTATCAAGTTGCCGATCATCTTGGCGAGAGGCACGGTGCCCTTGGCCATGATCTCCAGCCTCGACGGGTTGGATGCGTGCGCGAACAGCGAGAGCCCGAACATCACGAGCTCCGGCAGGAACAGCCTCGACGACAGGAAGCCGTGCCAGTAGTGCGGCTCGAGGTCGAAGAAGGCGTCGAAGAACCGCCGCGTCCCGTCGAGGTCCAGCTTGAGCAGGATGTCCATGCCGAAGCAGAAGAACTCCCTCTGCCGCCGCCTGTCCGCCGGCCACAGCTCCTTCCACACTTCGGCCGAGAGTGCGTCCCCGGCGATGCTGTCAATGCCATTATTGCCGGAATTAAGAAACCGCACGATGGACTCCGCCACGATGGGCGCGGTCGCCAGCGTGCGCGCCACCATGTACCCCGTGGATGGGTGCACCATTCCGGCCGTGCCGCCGATGCCGACCACCCTCTGCGGCAGCACGGGCAGTGGCCCGCCCATGGGTATCACGCAGCGCTCGTCCTCCTCCACGCTCCGGACGCGTATCCCCAGGTGCCTCAGCCGCGCGGCCATGCGCTCCTGGATGTCGTCCATGGCGAGCCCCGGGCGCGCGACCAGCGAGGTCTCCTCGAGGAAGATCCTCGTCGGCGAGAAGGGCATGGCGTAGAGGAAGGTGGGCACGCAGCGGTTCCGCTCCTTGATCTCGGATCCCTCGGGGAGGTGTGAGTCGCGCCAGTCCATGAAGAGCATCTTGTCGAGTTCGAACGGGTGCTGGTCGACCTCGGCTAGGATGCCGTAGGCGACCTGGTAGCCCGGGTTGTAGGGCTTGTCGTACTGCACGAGGCATCGGGAGAAGCCGGTGGCGTCGAGGACGACGGTGGCCGGAACGGCGACGCCGTCGTCGCAGATGAGGAGGGAGGAGGCCTCGTTGTGCACGGCCTTGACGACCTTGGCCTGGTGGAAGCGGACACCGTGGGCGACGCAGCGGTCCATCATGAAGGACTTGAGCTTGCGGCGCGCGACGCGGGCGTAGGGGCGGTCGAGCGACTTGACGCGGCGGTCGTCGATGAAGACGGAGGCGGAGGGCCAGACGGCGTCGAGGCAGTGGGAGAGGCCCATGGCGTCGAACTCGTCGACCCAGACGCCGTAGTTGTTGGGCCAGACGAGCGCCGGGGAGGGGTCGATGGCGCAGACGGAGAGGCCCGCCTCGGCGACGTGCTGCGCCACGGCGAGCCCCGCGGGCCCGCCGCCCACGACGGCGAGGTCGACGGGCCTGGAGCGCGCCGGTTCGTAGCGGGGCAGGTCGAGGGAGAGCAGCTCGGGCCGCGCCGGCGGGGCCAGCGAGCGCAGCGCCTCGGCCGCCGACGTCGCCGCAGCCGTGGCGCGGCAGATGACGGCCGCGCGCGCCGGCGGAGGAGGCTTGCCGGGCGCGGCGGGGTGGTGGGTACGGAGGAGGGCGGTGGCCATGGGAGGTGGGGATTTGTTGCGCAGTGGTGTCGTGCAATCCTGAGGTGATAAGCTTCTTATGAGGTGGGTTGGGTGGGGGCAGCACTGCTCCGCACTGCCGATTTGTGGTGGTCGTTTGCAGCCAAGTACCTGAACTCTTGCCTATTTGCAAAGGAGGGCTTCTATGCACACAATTTCTTCCCGACCCAATGTGTCAGTGACGTATCAGTTCAACATGTTCATATTTCAATCTCAGTCTTGCTTGACAGGTAGTTTTGTACGAGGTAATGTGACAGCAGGGGACACGGCACGAACAATGAAAGGTATAGATCAGTCACTCCTACCTACTTAAAAGGACATGTAGGCTAGCTCCCTCTCAATGTAGTAGTTTGTTTGGTAGAGAATTTCGAAAAAAGACTTCCGTGAAGGCACGAGTGACTTGGTTGGTAGATTTATCACGCGATATCAACTATTGTAGAATGAACTTGAAGAAACGGTACACGTGCATATCCTCAAACAGTATCTTGGAAAGCCGCAGCTTGAGTTGATCGGAGCTTCGGTTTTTTGACCGTTGGATTATTTAAGTCAGAACCTACTTAGGGAGTGATCAGAACGGCTTTTGTGAACACGGCAATGGGGCGACAAAAACATCATGAGCAGTGCATCAGAGTTACGATGACTGCCACAAGAAATTTATTTTTTTGATTTTTTTAAAATTACTTATACTTTTTTCGTTTTTTATTTTCGGTTTTTTAAATATTTTTTAATATTTAATTATACTCAATAAACCAACTCAGCTACAGTGTTTTTTCAGCCAGCTACAACGTTTTTTCAGCAAAAATCAAAAGCCATCGCTATTCCGATCACCCCCTTAAAACATATCAGTTTCTAATTTTACTTTATTTTGGTTTTTTTGCTTTTTATCTCTTTTTATATTTCTTTATTCTTTTACATTGTCTATGATGATATAGGAGTTTTTTTTATTTTTTTTCTTTATTTTTTCTTAGAAAAGTAAAAATCATTACAATGCAATTTTAATAAAAATTTAAAAACCATATTTTGAAATCTAAACCAAAAACTGCAGCACCACCCATGTCTGCACAACGCTAACTGACCTAATGCTTAAAACAACGGAAGCTGAAGGGGAAGTTTGCGAAAACGTTGTTGCGGATTCCACCGGCAGATCCTGTGAAGCTCTTCGTAGGAAGGGACAACAGGCGGAGGGAGAAGGAGCGTGGGTTCCACAGACACTCCTAGCCCTAGGCCTAGCCGCCCAGCTACTTGTCGCTTTTCAAACCGTCCAAATTCGCGGCAAAATGCTCTCGAGCCCTTCATGAGAACTTGAACAGTAAACGAGTTATTTGTGGGCTTATCTCCGGATTAAACGATATACTACTGTTCAGTCCATGTCACCAGAAGAAACAGAGCAGGACGGCAGCACGAAATCAATTTAAGAACTGAGGCGACGAAATCAATTTAAGAACTGAGGCGAAAGAAGGAGAGCTTCACACGCGTCTGGACTATGGGCTCGCAACATATCTGTGTCGGCGACTTCTTTTGGTTCATAGTTTTATCCGAACAAACAATCTGAACAATTTTTTCATTATTTTTTAAAAGCAATTTAGTATGATAATTTTTTTGAAATAGTTTATCGATATTCAATTTATTCTCATAAACATTCGTACTAGAATCAATAGCTATCAATCATAGTTATAAACCATCGGCCAGTCAAAGTCAAAAAGACCCACTGGTCACTCGTCCCCTGTGATTGCAAGCGGCTTGTGCATAGCGCGGCAGTGAAGGCATGCGTCCATCAAAATGGATTTTGACATCCGTAGGAAGCTTTCTGGTTCTGAATGCAGTTCATCCTCTCATCATCCTTCCTCCTGATCAACCCCTCCTCTGAATCCTTCACCGCCATTTCTGGTTTCGTTTTGCTTCCACCGACACGAATTGCTTGATCCCACATTGTTATAAATTTGTTCTTTCCTTCTCTTTATTTCTCTGCTCCTTTGCTCTTACATTGCTTGCTTCTCGTTCTTCCTTACGTGTCTTGCATGGCCTTATAAAAGGCTATACATACTGACGCTATTTCTAATACGGAGTCGTACACGAAAACGACACGGCAACTGCATAAGGACTCAGACTCTATACGTATTTGCATACGTCTTGACTTAGATACGAACTAGCAAAAAAAGGAAACAAGATTAAACTCTAACATACAACAGGAAACTTCAGTCAGTTGTGGCTCTCTAGGGTATATACAGGGGTAGCGCATTGCATAAGGTGTTTACGACTCTTACCAGCTTGGGTTGATCAGCTCCTTTCTCGCCGTTGGTCGCCATTAGCAGCTCTCAGAAGGGAGTGTAACCATGCATGAATGTTATGCGTCCCATTTCCAGCAAGAAGCAGATTAGATTGAAATGAACAAACAAATTTGGCATCTGTATATGTACCTCTGTGAGCAGTGGCAGGGAAGGGACTCGCAGCCAGTAGGATGCCCAGCAGCAGCAACATGCTCACACAGTCGGACAGTCCAACTGCTGCATGACTACGAAACTCTGAAGTCTGCTTATTTTGGTTTAAAGTCACTTTCTACTTCTGGTTTATATTTTTTTCACTATTCAATAATTTTATTTTTTTAATTTTTTAGATTTTTTGAGCTTGTTTTCCTTTTCTTTTTTTTGTATTCCTTTGCATTGTCTGTGATGGGCTAACATGTTTTTTCTATTTTAAAATTTTTTAAAATTTAATTATGCTAAATAAGTCAACTCAGCTACAACAAAAAATAAACCAACTATAGTAAAAAATCATAAGTCAACGCCATTCCGAACACCCTCTGACTTTAGGGAGTATAATACTGTGCAGGGGAGTCCATTCTAAACGGCCTTGCTTTCTGGTTTTTGTTGGCTTTCGATTTTTTTTAAGTTAAAAGTCACTAAGAACACATCGACTTTTAATTTTGATTTTTTGCTTTGCATTATTTGAGGAAATATAACGGTATTTTATTTTTTTTCTTATTTTTCTTTACTAAAATAATTTTAAAAAAATTAATAATTATTACAATGTAATTTCAACCAACATTAGAAGCCGTAGTGGAAAACTGGTTGGAGCGGCCCACGGTTAACGCCAAGCTGGTTTATACGGGCTTGAGAGGCACACGATTGGTCAAAGTTGATTGTGTGTGTCCATGCCTCCATGGTGTACTGCACCTGTACTTCTAATCCTTATACTAGCAATCCTAGGCCTTACCACTTGGTTATTGATTATTATACTGGGCTTGAGCATAGGTCTGTCGTCCCTTGTCAAAGCTGCGTTCTCCGAGGATGTCGTGAATTGCAAACGCTCTCCAAGGGGGGCTGCCATTGCTTGGGGTTGAAGATTTTGATGCCGTCGGCCTCTGTACCCTGTCTGTGATTCCGTCGTGATTCACGCACGCACCGAGTGGTGGAGAAGAAGGCAAGAGGAGAGTTTTTTTAAAAAAAAAAAATTAAGAGATGTTTTTCAGGATTCAGATTTCAGCAGCCAAGGGATGCAGATCGCAGAACCCCATGCTTTCGATGATTCGGAGCCCCAAAATGCGTAGCTTGAATCATGGTTTGATTAATCTGTGGTGATGCATTGATCGATTGGATGAAGTGAATCCAACGTCATCAGCACGCTAGGCAAGACCTCGCGGCGTCCTAGTAGTAGTACTAGTACGTTGTTGTTGTCGTCGTCGTCGGTGGCACGAACAAATGGTATCCGCTCTTGAGAGGCTGATAGATTTCTATCCTTTGGCTTGTTCATGTACAAGTTGTCGCGGTTGACATGAGTTTAGGATTGTTGGTGAAAGAGTCTTCATGTGTAACTTGTAGGTATGCTTCCTTGTAAACAGGATCTGTAAAATGTCCTAACGCATTGTCTATATAATAGAAATAGAAAGAATTCCGCGAGGATCAGGTGTGTTCTGCAGTTCTAAATTTTCACAAAACTTAATATAGCATTACAGCCAAGAAGTTTTGGGTTCAAGACTTGGCTAGCACAAGTAAATAGCATTACAGCCAAGAAGTTTTGGGTTCAAGACTTGACTAGCACAATTAAAAAAAATAATTATAGCTCACTTCTATTACACATCTTAGCATAAGAGAGCCTACACATTACATATAAGAGGAGTGTTGAATTATAAGTAAATTGTCTATTTTTCCTCATCTGCTTAAGTTTTTAGTGAACTAATTGGTACATGCAACTTAATATGATATCAGAGCCACTCTGATCCAATCTACTCTGATTCTCCACAATGTCTACCAACTCCAACTCAAACCTCTGTTGTCACTAGTGCAAGTAACCAGGCCAGCATCATGCCCACACCGGCTTTCAATCGTATGATCAATGTGAAGCTCTCTCGGAAAACTACTTGCTGTGGAAAGCATAGTTCCTATCATACCTTCGAAGTCAACAGTTGCTCAGGTACATCGACAACAACATTGCATGTGCTTCACCGACCATCGGCCAGACATTGGACAGAGGGGCTACCATAGTTCCTAATCCAGCCTTCACTACTTAGTTTAAACAAGACCAACTTCTGTTGAGTGCTCTCCTCTCAGTGAGGAGGTGCTCTCACATGTCATCTTCCTATCATCGTCACAAGAAGTTTGGCTGGTGCTGGAGACGATGTTCTCCTCCAGCTCGCGGGCACACACAATGGTGGACCTAGGATTTTCGGAATGGATGTTCATAGTTAATAAGGTATTGTTGTTGCAAGGAATAAGTCGGATGTTTAGAGTTAATAAGGTATTGTTTTAAGGAATAAGTCTATTTTACCTCTGAACTTTTAAGGTTGTATAACTTTTAATCTAGAAATGCAAAACCAGATTTTTTTTACCCGCTAAACTATCAAAACCGTCTAATTTCCATCCCTAAAGCAGTTTTAAACCGTAGTTTTACCAAATAGACACCACATCATTGATTTTCAACGGATATGACAGTCCACCCATCCACCATGCCATCTACCTTATCCACATGACCACGATCTCTCTTTTAGTCCGTGCGTGCACACGTCGTGGCGGCGCGCGTCGTGCGACACAACTCCACGTACGAGGCGGCATCGGCCCGACCAAGTTGGTGGAGTCGGGCACCGCCCCCATACCACGCCGAGAAGGGAGGCGGGCGGTGCCGCGAGTCGGGCACCGGGACCGCCACAAAACGTCCTTGCCGAGGCGCAGCCGACCGCACGCACGGTTTCCTTTCGCGTTCATCGATCGTTCGACGGTTTCGGGGGGCGTGCGCGGCGACCCTGACCCAAGCTCCGTCCGTTTTCCACCCCCACGGTGGGCGCCTCGCCGCCTGTGGCGTGGCGGCAGCCGGCAGGCCGTGTCCTCCGACTTGGGGCCTTGCTGCCACAGGACTCGCGGGTTTGGTAGGTGGGTGCGGTCTAGCTGCCCGTGGCGGAACGCTTCAAGTGAAAAAAAGTGCTGCCTGCTGGTGCTAACCCCACCTTGGTCACGAAAACCGTAGACGTCGCGCGTAGCAACAACACATGACTCTCGACTGTGAAACCATTGCTCCAATGGGCTTGTCCCCACTTCCGACCAATGAGTCTTCAGGTTTCAAACTTGGCCTGTGCTGCTGGTAACTATCCGGTAAACTCGACAGATAAGTCAAATTTTAGCAAATCCGCCCCAATTCATAAGTTTCATAAGCAGGCTACAAGCACAAAGTGCCACTGGAGTTAAACAAGTTGGAACCTCACTTGCCACCAGTGAGGCAGAACTCAAGTTTGGCTTCACCACACAGAAGTTCTGTGGAGAACCGTAATTAATAGTCTCCCAGCTGTGCGTCAAGCACCTAATAGGATCAAGGATTTCACGCAAGTCAAAACATAAAATGTTAAAACGCCGTTTTACAAAAGCTGTCTCTGTTGGAATCGCTATTGTGTCCGAGCTAAGTATTGGAGAGCCCAAATTGCAAAAACATTTGAACGTCGCCAGAGATTGAGGGGCACCTCAACTACAACCAGCTAAAAAATGGTCTGAAGTCATAATATCACATGCTAAATAGCAACCAAAAGAGTTAAAAACTTGTCACCGATGGCTTATGTTTCTGCAGGGACATCTCTTATCAAATCAATCACTAATCACTTGAAGAAAAAAAAAAGGAACTGGTTATGAACAAATTATTATTTCATCTCAAAAAAAGAAAATTCAAGGTAAACAATACAAGCCCCCATTGTATGAAATACAGCTCCTACAACCGAACCAATCACCCAAACGAATTAAGTTATACAAATGGAATACATACAGACGAGCTCCAATGCTAACCTTTTGGTATTTTCAGCTCCCAGAAGCTGTTGTTACTTTGAAACAGTCAATATTGCACAACTTGACGGACTTCATCATCCCTCCAAAGCTGTTGCACCATTTGATCATATTAGTCAAGAAAACTGAAAAAACAGGTTTTTCTTGTAACAGAAATCACGCAACTGTAGAAATAGTTAAACACATACACATTATGCTATGAATAGGAAATATATGGTAGGCTATTAAGGTCAACCATACCGGTCAATGCTTTTCCTTGGCCTATCAGATTGATCAACACTAGCCCGTGGTTTCTCAGGATGGTCTACACTCTTTCTGCTTTTGTCCCTCTTATCTGTACTTCCCCTTGGTTTCTCCCGACGATCTGTGCTATGCCTATGATCTATGCTCGGCCTTGTTTTCTCCCTGCAATCTGTGCTTTTCCTTGAGTCCTCTGTACCTTCAGGTTCTGTTTGAGTACAATCTGATGGACCTGAGCTCTCTGGAGATTCATCATTTGGGGGTGGAGATTTCTCTATGGCTCCAACAAACTTTTTTACATGCTTAATGTATTCTGGGTAGAGTTCCAAATTACAGTGATTTCCTCCTTTGACCCATAAAGGCTCATACTTTACTTTAGCGAGTTCCCACAATGCCCTCCCATGGGAACAGTCAACAACTTCATCAGCTGTACCCTGAGAGGAGATTATATTAGTACCATGAACTTGTGCAAAAAGGTATTACAATTATTCAGTATCAACTTTCTTCTCTACATCTTGACTAGATCACTAGAATGAATAGGTTGTATGACCTCATAAGGAAAATTGCGACCAACTTATCAAAGCAAGGATCACACGAGTACAAAGTTACAATCAAGATGAAGCTGTGCCTGCTAACGGATTACTTGTCCCATGTTACCAGGGTATGCTATTCGTATGTTCCATACTTCTTTTTTTTATCTCAGTGAACATAGAAACTTTTGCTAACATTACCATTATTTAGCCTTTGTACCAGAAACAATAGCATTGATAGCCCCATGCTTTATGTTCACATAATAATTTTAGCAAGTATCTCAAACTCTACCTATAGTGTGAATGGTAAGTAGGCATATGTAATATATTTATGGGTGTCAAAACCAAAATAATCATGAGAGGCCACAATGTCATAAGATTGTTCCTCTTGGCAAAGGCTCAGTTGAATGAATTGTAAGTTGTAAGGTAAGACAATTATAGAGGATAATGTAATTAATGTCATGTTTTTGGAAATTATAAGTAACAGATGGCAAGATATCCACTCCTGAATACAAGTACAATAAAATAAAGGCTTAAATTAATGGATCACCTAATATGTCCTATGTAAACAGTATGTAGGTCCATAAACCAGTGTGCCACAAAATTAACCACTGTAGACATTCACATGATAACACTTGCTTGACCTTCTCTCCACTAAATAGCCCAATCACTATAACACTTGTGTAAGTTCACTGATGCAACATTATTAAATCAGATGTGCATGTATGCTTGCCCAGAAAAGGACACAAAAGCGTGTGCATGCATGCTAAAGAAAAACTCTATAATAGGATTAACTGTAAGAATGAAAAGATACTCACATGTATTACTAGCACAGGACACCTGACCAATGGAATTTTGTCTATGTTCTGCAGATATAAGACGAAATTAGACGCAGGTAAATGCTAATAAGATTGACACAAAATGTAAATTTACCTTATATATGTCAAACCAGTATGTATGTTTTACAGGATACATCACTCTTAAGCCAGACAAAATTGGGCTATGTAGAACAACTGCTCTCAAACGAGGCAAACGGGAGGCCAAATCCAATGTAGGACCACTGCCCACTGATTGACCATAAAGAATGATATTTTCCTCTGAAGCCCCATAGTTTTCTATGAGACATCTGTAAGCAGCCTCTATATCAGCATAAGTGTTTTGCTCACTGGGCTGCATTAGATAAAAAAGGGGTGTTATGCATGTTGAGGAGATTTTAAAGACAAAAAAAGGAAAAGAATAAGGAAATAGTTTTGTACCTTCCCAGAAGATTGCCCATAACCAGAATAGTCATAGCTGCATAAGAAAGGTAGAAAAGCTATTAATGTTCCACCAAAATAGGCCCAAAAGACGCAAAAAAGAAGTTCATCAAGTGGTTTCCATTATGTGAGGAGGTGACTTTATTTGATGTGTACTCTTAATTGTGATTATGAAACCTTCAGATTGCAAGGCACTAATATCACATGACGAATAAAGTGCGGCCGCAACACTCAACAATGTAAACTGGCAAGGAACAGACTGATCACTTGAAAGTTCAAACAGCATCACCTCATTGTATCATAAGACCACAACTGTTTAGGATAGTCATTTATTGGTTTATATCTAGCTAGCCATCATTTTCAGAAGAGGAAGACTAAAATGGGCATTGAAGGGTTTCCCTATAAGGAAATTTGACATCTTAATGCAGTTATTCATGGATCTAAATTCTATAACAATAGCAATTAGCATTTTTATGATAAAATTTCATGAAGGGTTTACCCTTTGTGTTCAAGGTACTTCTTAGAGCCACCTTCCGTTTTTAGTCACCTTAATCTCAGCAGATAACATGTCCAAATAAGGTCATGCAAATACATTTCAGTTTGCTAAGTTACATTTAAGACGGCATTGTATCCTTATTAGCAAGGGCGGCTGAGGCCTAGATTATGTATGATACAGAACAATCACACAGTAAATGATCACTATATCCAATCTGGGCAAAAAAAACCTATGGATCATGTCAGAAGGAGTCCTCTATGACGTTGAAGTAACATTACTCAGTCAAATACTAGTACCTAATAATAATGTAATCATTCAACATTACAACGTCTTGTCCCAAAATCAATGACCACAGAAGGACAAAAGCAGGTTCAAAGGACAGAATTATAACACAAAGATAAACAACAATGATTATATTGGTTACCAAGCTAGGAAACATACAAAAATCTTTGAGTTAAAAAAGGGGAGAAGGACAATCCAATTACTCGTAACCACAATTTAAAATTAGCAAGAGCTTCTAGCGAAATGCCTCATTAAGTATTGGTTCTCCCCACCGCACTTGATTGGTGTGGAAGGGATACAATTTCACGTACGTAGTAATTCAGCCAAAGCTTCATTACAAACATCTATTTTTATTCCCCACACTTCATTGGTGAACAGTTATACAGAAGCTAGTAAAAAATAAGGGGAATATCTAATAACTAATTGAACAAAACTATCCAAACTTTGACCAAAGATAGTAACACACTAACAACACCAGGCTCTCCACCACCTCCCATAGAATCAATTGAATCATGAAATATACAACTGCAACCAGATACTGAAATCTAAATATCCTTGTTGCTACCCAAAATCGAACAAATTCCAGATATTGCTAACGGTCACCTAGAGCAAGCATGCCCAGGCATCTACAGTACCCAGAAAATAGTTCAAAGACCAGCAGTTTATTCCAATCAATCATAAATAAAAACAGCTTTGAGTAAAAGCAAAATTAGCCACGCCACCCACTAGCAAACTAAACAGTGCCAAACATAATACTTACATGCCAAGATGCAATGAATCCAACCAGCAGCCTACACCAGCTCAAGAATAAACATTTGCATCAAATCCGACATGCTCAGCACAGCAAAGTCGAATCTTCTACCGAGACTACAGCTAGCAAATCCAACAGCACCGAGTACTGTTCCAAGATTAGCACATCTTCATACTCATACCAAATCCACAACCCAATCAGAGAAGCCCTGAACATAAGATCGCATCTTTCATCGAAACTACGAGGCAGCCATCCTACTGATCGGTACCCA
This sequence comes from Melocanna baccifera, assembly GCA_036346265.1. Taxonomy (NCBI): domain Eukaryota; kingdom Viridiplantae; phylum Streptophyta; class Magnoliopsida; order Poales; family Poaceae; genus Melocanna; species Melocanna baccifera. The sequence goes on along the minus strand of CM070679.1, from coordinate 32,739,636 downwards.
AAAATCCCAACACTTCGTACCAACCCAGACGAGTTCCATTTATGAACCGGCCCCGCAAAAAAAAAGTTCAACTTTGATCTGGAGAAACACGCCCTGGAAGATCCAAGATTATACTCGAATCCAGCATTCGAACAGCGTCGTATCCCAATCTAAAAATCCGAACCCAATCCAGGAGTGCATGCATGCGTACCCCATGAGGTTGACGTTGAGGTGGGCGCTGAGCTCGACGAAGAGTTCGTACATCTGGCCCAGGTCGGCCGCGTTGCCGTGGGAGTAGAGCAGCGTGAGCCGCGCGCCGGTCTGCCGCACATACATCGCGACCACCTCCGTGCCACGCTTCGTCCGCAGCCGCCGCGCCTCCACGTTTCCCCTCCGCGGCACGCCCGTGAGCTCCACCACCCCGTCCTCCCTCTCCTCCCCCGGGGCCGGGGGCTCGATGCCGTACGACGGCGGGCTGGGCGGGAAGAAGGCGAAGCGGGCCGCCACCGTCGAGGTGACGGCACCCATCCGGGCGGAGGTCTAGGGTTAGGGTTTGAGTCGCGGGGGATGAGAAGGCGGCGGCGGGGGAGGAAGACGATACGACGACGAGGAGCCCCTCGGGTCGGGCGTTTCCGTTTCGTCTGGTTTCGTTGGAAGGGAAGGGCAAGGAGACTGAGGTCAGGTGAGGAGGGTGTCGTTGGAATTGTGGTTTGGGTCGTTAAGCTCTCGTGGTTTTGCAGAACAGGGCCTTAGTAGCTTGTTGAAAACAAAACAGCTGTTTTTTTTTTCTTAGACTCCTATCAAACTCTAAAACAACGATCCTGTTCTTTTGTGATTTCTTCGAAAGTCAAAATAAATAAAACAACTTTTTAAAGTAAAATTTTTAAATAGCTTTCTGAGTCAAAACCATATGCACTATTTGCATCAGCGTTTTTGTCATCTCAAAAAACGTAGACAAAAAACATTAGCCGCAGTTAAAAAGTATCAGTCACAATACAAAAAAAACAGTGCCAATAACAGTTTAGAAAATAGAATAGTTACCATAAATGGCTTCACAAAATTTTAGCGCCTAACGTAGGCATGTTTACGAGACATGTTTGCATGCTATAAAATTGTGTTACTTTTATAAAACTATTCGACATAGGGTGTGATTACTATTTTCCTTCTCCAAAACCTAAAGGTTTAAGAGGTATTTTTAGGATTTAGAATAGTCTATTTATTTATGTTAGAATTCGTATCTGTTATTTTTTTGTTGGTTGGTGGGTGTTGGAGGCGGGAGGGGGGGGGGGGGATATATTACTGTATTTCCGAGTTACATTGACTTCTATAAGACTACCATGTTACAATTTGGAGAACCAATCTAATGCAAGAACATATTTATAATAGTTACGGTATCCACAAAGAATCTCAAATTTTCTGCATAGTTTATTATTCTAATTCACTGCAACGCAAAAAAAGAAGTTAGATTAATTTTCTCTCATGTATGCTTTTTGACTATGATGGGAAAGTGGATCGAGTAAACGTATCAAGAAGCTCAAATAAAGATGGCTTTATTTTTTCTACCTTTTTGTAGTTTATGCGAAAGAAATGTTGGTGTTTTGTTCTGTTTTGATCGTGCAAGATATATACTAAAAGTCTTCTAACTCAAACTTGCATTCAAAATTTTACCTAGTACTAAAAATTTAAGATTTATCTTAGGTTAGTGTTGCTAGGGGATTATACCACAACTAGCACATAATAGCCCCCATTTTTTTAGATTATGGCTTATGTCTTTCTCCAAACAAATAATTAGTACAACTTTTCCGTCGTCTTTTCGAAGCAGTTTGTCAAAATAGTTTTTTTGAAACGACTTATCGATATTTGGTTTGTTCACGCAAAAGCTTGCTCTAGGGGCAAAAATCATTTGCTGCACCCATAAGCCATCATTCACATTCGAAAAAAACATGACCAATTTCTTTTTTTGGGTCCAAAGGCCCATGCTCCCCATGTTTTTTAAATACTACATTGAGTATAACTTTGTGTTCGTAAGCAACTAAAGGCCGACACTAGGGGCGAATTCACACCCCGAACAGTCTAGGTTTCAGTCCGGGGTGTGCGATATTTATAATGTGAAGACTATATAAGTCTAAGTAAATCAAATGCGTAACCTTTTCTTTTAGCTCAGGTAATAGGAGCATTGACTCTCCTTAGCTTAGAGCCTGGGGCGTGACAAAATCTTAGATCTACCCCTGGGCGACACCATCATGCAATATCACAAAATGTTGAGGGCCAATCCTTCAACAACCTTGAGGAGATGTGCTGGATAAGATGGAAGGCGGCCTAGTACCATGGCCTGTGGGGACATCATTATTTTCGACAAAGAGGTGCTTTTCTTTGATTATTGTTAATCTGCTTAACTGGATTCCCTGCTGTCTGACAAGCGGGCCGCACTTATGCTTGGTGAGTTGTGGACCAACCTGGCTTCATGCGGCTAAATAATCCCAATTATATTCCCTACAAATAGCAATACCCATTTAGGCCCCTGGTGCGCTCGGGGGCCGCGCCAGCAACCTTGCGTAGCCGGGGAGCACGCAAGGTGACCTGGTGCATTTGGGGACCATGCTAGGTACAGTTGCTACAGTGCTTATGCAATGTAGTAAATTTCCAAGAAAAATCATTTAAATAGACACATTGTAGGAATTTTTAAATATAGCAACTTAGCTTGAAAAATAATAAATTATTTTTTTGGAGACTCCCAACACAATTTAATGTCTCATGTAATTTTTCCATAATTTTTACCACTCTGAATTTGTCTCAGAATTTATATTTACTATAGTAGTAAGTGTAATTTTTGTGAAAACAACATAGTGGTAAAAATTATGAACAAATTACACAAGCAAGTAAATTATGTCAGCAGGTTACACAAAATAATTTATTATTTTTCAAGCTTATTTGTCATATTTAAAATTTGTACAATGTGTCTATTTAAATAGTTTTTCCTAAAAGTTTGCTACAATGCATAAACATTGTAGCAACTATACCTGGCACATCCCCGGATACACCAGGCCACCTCGTACGCTCTTCGACTAGACGAGGTTGCTTGCGCGGTCCCTGGGCGCGTCAGGGGGCTACAATGGGAATTGCTACGTGTAGAAGGCTATAATTGGGATTATTTGGCTGCATGAGGTCAGATTGGTCTATGATTCGTTGTTGGCCACACTCTCAATGTGAGTAAAACACCAGAGTGCGAAGCATGGATGGAGTTGTCAGTACATTGTATGGTCGGGTTCAGCTTACAACCCGTTCAGCTGCAGCCATTACATTTGGTTGCGGTCGATAGCTTTTTGTTGAAAATAAATAGTAGTAACTGAAAAGGTGATTTTTAGAATGAGAGCATGAGCGGTGGAGAAAGCGATAGAGAGATGCATACGCGAGACAGGAGCAAGATTAGTAGGGTGTGTGATGTGTTTGTGAACCCTTATCTTATCTTTAGAGTAAAATAGGAGTAAGAGGAGTAAAAAAATTACTTCAAAAAGTTAGATGTTCATATTAGCTTCTAAGCCAAAAGTCAATATAAACATATTTAAAGGCCCGTTTATATACTCTTTAGCTTATAAATAGTAGCAAGTTTATAGATAGACATTCACGTGCGATTTTAATCGATATAAATGAAGTCGTTGTAGTGTGTACTATAATCGACTAGTAGATCCTGACTTGTAAAAATAATTTATTTAAAAGTTAGACACTATAAAAAAGTTATTTGCAGTAGAAAAATAGTTTTTAAAAATTAATATAAATAGGTGTAAACCAAAGGCTTTTCTCTTTTTATTTTGTGAACTTCTCGAACGGGGTAGTGTCGCTTTAGAAGGACGGTCTCACCTGTTTACAAGAAACCTGCTTAGTTTTTAATCTTCCGTTTTGACATTTGGGCAGAAGACACGAGGTCAAATCGACGGGTTTCCCGGGCTAGGCTAGTGAAATGGACGTCAAATTAGCCTGTGCCCGCGGATATCGCCACAGCAACTCACTAGGCTCACATGATCGGCTCTAGTCTTCAGTCCAATCTCTCTCTCTCTCTCTCTCTCTCTCTCTCTCTCTCTCTCTTCTCTTCTCTTCTTAGTGGGATGGCACGGAACTCTCTTGCGTGTTCTTGAAAGAAAAAAAACCTCCAGCTCGGTTAAGCTGTACATATGTTTTTTAATCAAACGATTGATAGTTTAGATCATCTGTCCAGTGGAAAATATTATATCTCGTTGTCGATGTTGCGCATAGACAAGAAAGATAAAAAAAATGCAGAAAAATAAATGGAGTAGGTGCCTTTCTTGAGGGAACTGCTTGTTATTCTGTGTTGTAAATATTGTGGTATAAGCATATATTTATATTTAATTCTAATATATTCTACAAAGACAAAAACATGATATAACAAGCATTTAAATGACTTAACTAACATATAACCATATGAACTTTTTAAGTCATTAATAAAGAAACATATGCTTCGAACATATATCATGCAATACTCGAAGATCAGCATATACCATTGAAAATAATTGCATCTAAAAGCTGACAGAATTAAATTAACATTGTATTGCATATTGTTAATTGCTCTCAGAGGGCTAGTTGCACAAGATTCATTCTTGGCCATCTCTGTCACAACAAGTATCAATCTTTATTATATATATATGTGTGTGTGTGTGTGTATGATAGTTGTAGGTAAGATCTTGAGCTCTAAATCAAACTTTACTATTAAAGAAAACTATTTGATCAATATGCAACGATACTGAACAGTATATAGGAATGATATAATCAATTCTAACGTTCAACTCACATGAGCATAATTGATCATAACAAAGTTCGGGCACAACTGAAACTTAGCCACTAACTGAGATAGCATCAAACATAATATAGTAAATGCAATGATCAGAATATACACAATAATAATAAAGCTAGCTGAAAACCCAAGATCTATCCACCCTCACATTCATATACATACATACATACATACATACATATATATATATATATATATATATATATATATATATATATATATATATATATATAATCTTAGATGTTTTGTTTCATCACAAAGCAATGTCATAGGATCACCTTTGCAATTTTCAGATCACAAATCACAGCAATATATCAAGAAATTGCAAAGACCAACAGCCGGTATACTCACAGTAGCGGTGATATTCGAAATCACCGTAAAGAAACCGAAAGTGACAAGGCACGCACAAGCGTTGACCCAGAAAACCAATCACCTGGCTAGACTGAGCTAGGAGGTGCTGGCAATCGGAGATATAATGCCACACTTCACTGTTGAGGTTGAAACCGATGAACAGGGGAATGCCACACAAGATGCTCAGGTGTCCCGGCCAAACAACCCCAAGAGAACAAGCCTTAGATTCCCACCTCTACTCGGCAAAGACCGGTTGAGAGCTCCCAAGATCTGCATCTTCACAAACCCTAATGCCAACCTCAAACAGAAATGGCACTGGGCCTCAAAGGAAGGAGAGAATCGGAGCACACAATCACCGACACCGTGGAAGAATTCGGAGGAGCTTCTTCTACTACCGCCGAATCATAGATCCACCGAGAGGAGTGGGAGATCAAGGAGGAGACTTACTACTGCCGATGCAAAAGAGGAGAAGGAGCCGCCTTCTTATAGGAGAGCGGGGAGAAGATGGGTTGCGGCAACGGTCGGCACCAAACCGGCCGGGCTGTTGTGCCTCCGGCGTCGCCGCCCCCCAGATACGGTCGCCCAGCCTCCCATCGCTTCGGCCGCCGCAAGAGTCGCTCGGGCAAGACCACGAGAGACACGCTCAGGGAGGAGATAGCGTCTCCTCCCCCTTATCTCTTCGACCGGCTCACTGACAGGTGGGCCCGACTTTCTTTTTTTCTCTTTTTCAATTGAAAAATTATAAGAATGCCCTTGCAGTATAACATTATCTGTTGAGTGACGATTTTGTTTTTGTTAATGGCTGGAATATGCTGTTCTAAGCTAAGTCCAACCAAATCCTTGCTATCAGTTGCGAGTAGCAAACTTGTCCCAGTAGAGCGTAAATTCATCCCGCCAGCTACACGACCAGGTTACTCCTTTGAGTGGCTCAAGGCGTTGACCACTCGAATTTACGGCATCAGTACATGATTGGAAAAATTGCAATCCACTCTAGTTTCTTCTTGTTCTTCGTGGTACAATCCAAGCTAGCTAGCTTTCAAAAGAATAGAAGATTAAATTAAGTTCCCTTCCTAATGGTTTGTTAATGATGCATCTCAAAACTATCTATTGAAAAGGTTAAACCAGAAGAGAAATTTGGAGTTAAGATGTGTGCAAGTATAGGCTCAGGACAAAGGACAAACTTGCAACTGAAAGTCCATTACGATTGCAGTGATAAGAAGCTTTGGATACCAAGATGCATGTCAAAACGTCTAAAGAAGTTTCATGCCAGAGGCTTGAATTCCACTGCCTCCACGTCATTGACCTGCAGACCATACGATCGATTCCATGGATTGAAAAATTGCAGGAATCTTGGTAGAGTGTGCACAGGAGAATGCCAGTCCAACCATTGCTTCGAAGCTACTACACAACAGAGGCAGGTTTCTGGCAAAACAATTGAGGCAAACTGCATGATTAGGGTCCGTAGATCTGGTCCCATACATCAGTTTCCTAACACTAACACTCATAGTGATCAATGGAAGGATAAATGGGAACAAAAACTTACACTGCTGGTTCCAGCTCTGGTTCAGTGTTGGGTGCGTGTGCATGGAGGTGGAAGGCACTTGACCACCCCCATTCCAACTGTATTGGTAAAACATAGGTACTGCAGTACCACCTTGACCGAACACGCCAACTCCACTAGGATCAAGATTTGGGATATGCAAATGGGAGTTCGTAACCCTAATTCCATAATTTGTACCCATATCGATCTGAGGACTAAACCTTGTTGCCGATGTGTACACAGGTCCATAGCTGGGCACTACCGTATTGGGTTCAATGGATAGCTGAGCCAGTAGTGCTCCTGCTCTACTCCTCGGTTCTTGCTTGAGAGCCTGATTCTGTATGATAGAATTCGCCAGTCAGGATCTGACAGAAGCATGATCGTACGGTTGGGCCTGTGCAGGATTGTAGGTCGAGTGATTTCGTAGCAGACAACCTTTATCAGATTAACCAAGATAGTACTGTTAAGCATTAGCTGCGTAATTTGATTCTCGATGGGTGATTAGGTTTCTTTTTGTAGCCATGGCCACACAAGGGTGCTCATTTTCCCTGGGAAGAAACTGGGCTCATGATGTTAACTACTAACATTATTTTTATGTTTTCTAGACCAATTGGATAGCTGGGTTTAGTGAACCATAAATCAGGCAACATATTCAGATGTGATTTCCCCCCCTCTCTTCTCTATCACCGCTTCCCTCTCTATTCGAGTTCAGCTAGATAGTACTTGTGAAGGGGGCCGGGGAGCTGACTCCTTACCATTGTCTCAGTAACGTGTAGTTGTTCATTGTTAAAAGCAAACAGCAATTATGTTAAACAGATCAACTATGCACACTGAGCAATTGATGCAACGTTGGAAATAATCTTTATCTGACAGGTGGGCCCAACCAGCTCCTATAGGAGACTTTTACAGGGCGCTAAGTTGGGCTTTTATAAGCCGGCTAATGGTTTTTTTAACTGTAACTGGCTTATTTTACATTATAACTGCTGGTGGTTTTTTGGTGTAATTAAATTTAACAAAATTTAAAAATAAAAAAATATGTTGGCCCATCACGGATAATACAAAGAAATATAGAAAAAAAGAAGAGGAAAAAAAGCTAAAAAAAGTCAAAAGGTTAGAAAAAAATGAAATTAAAAAGATAGAAGTCAGAAGTATAAGCCGGCTTATATAAGCCGAAATGAGCAAGTAGTACTAATTTTGTAACAGATGTCGTTAACAAATAGCAGTGCTTACTGTATGGAGAAAGTACCAGCCCATAATGCCCAGAAAAAGTATTGTTTAGGACTTCCTTCACAGTTGACATGCTATGAATGAAATGGTCTGACGAAAAGCATGCATGTTGTGTTTCCACTAGAGCTCTATAGTACCCATTCGTATTAAGGGGTGATCGTTTTAGCGATGGCTTCTGGTTTTTGGCTGAAATTTCACTGTAGCTGATTTTTTTACTGTAGTTGATTTAGCTTTTTCGATATAATTAAATTTTAAAAAAATATAAAAATAAAAAAATTTGTTAGCTCATCACGGACAATGCAAAGGAACACGAGAAAAAAAGAAAAATATAAAAAAGCCTAAAAAATCTAAAAAAATTCAGAAAAAAACGAGTTATTGAATAGTGAAAAAAAAGTTAAAACTGAAAAAAAATTGAAATGAGCAGGACCTTAGTTGAAGAAAAGATTCCAGGAAAGAACACAAATAGAACAAGTAATCTCCTGCGTACATATGCTCCCTTTGCACAATGGAAGAAAAATAATAACCAAATCAGTACCAATATTCTAATATCTATACAAGCCATGATGTTATGGTTTCCACTTCCATCTCATCGAGCCTTTTCTGCAGGACAGAAGCTTCTTCTCTGAGCTTGGCATTCTCATGGACTACGCGAGCATGCTTACTGATCACGTGGTTGAGCTCAACAAGGAGCCTCTGATTCGTACCTCGAAGCTGCGCAACCCGTGATGACAGTTCGTCCAGGCGCCTCTGCTTCCTCACGCGCGACCTCCTTGCGGACTCACGGTTCGATGCCAACCTCCTCTTCTTCCTCTCGTCATTGTTAAGCGCTTGATTGTTCGCTGCCACCGCAGGCACTGAACCGATGGTGGTGTTGCCATTGCAGTTGTATGGACCTGCCATGTCCGACGAACTGAAATCATGCATGCGAGGATCGTTTTGTGACAGGAAAAAACTGGTGAAGTCCATGCTAGAGTGGTATGCAATGAGTTGCATGTTGAAAGGGGAGAAGCTTGGAGGTTTGCAATGCGGAGGAGGAAAGAAGCAGTGAATTTATCTTGAAGGAGTTCCTCGAACGGATGGAGCGGAAGATCGAGCAGAGATGTGCTTCTTTTAAATTGTAAGAAAGCAGCCTCTAAAGTTGAAGACACTAGCCCACTAGTGCAGTAAGCAAATTTTCCTTTTCAACTTTGTGGCTACTTGAGATTATCATCTTGATTTGCGAGATATAGCATTGGCATTTTGTTGTAAATATGTCAGCGTCAGCGTCATAGGGAAAGGTAAGACTTTCTCAAAAATGCTTTTCTGTGTGGAAATTCTGTCGAAAGTAACTACTATTTGCTCTATTCCAGGTACAACCTGCAAAGCACACAACAGCAATTTTCCTATGGAATGGCATTGCAGTGCATGTTCATGAGAGACTATTCGAAAAAATCACAGCAAGCAAGGAAGAATTTCGAAATCTTCAGCCAGAAACTCCACCATTTGTTTAGACCCTGTAAGTATCCATCTAAAAGTAATTTGCCAGATCAGGCTACACCATTACAATGAATAATGGTATGTACAATCATAGAGTTATGTATACTAGTTGCTTTGGCCAAACTATTTTTTGTGACCAAGTAAAGCCATAGCCTTTCAAGCCTTTTTTTGTCAAGATGTAACAACAATATCTATGGTGAGGCTGCAGAGGTTAAACGAGGGCTAATGCCAGACTGCCAGCACTCCAATTGTTTGGACTAATGCCAGACTGCCAGCACTCCAATTGTTTGTACCACTTTGGTGCATATTGTGTATGGCTTGGAAACTGTTTGGTCAATCCATTGGTGACTTCTTCACCTTATATCTTTTATATATCTAGATTCATAGACTCATGCACTGCTAGTTTTACCTAAAGCTGTAAGGTAAATGTGCTGTAATTTCTGAAATCATGAATGGTGATATGCTTTAACTCAGCAGTCCTTTGTGTTCCTGGTTTTATGTTGTACTCTTGAGTGGAATTACAAAGCAGTTTAGTTTTGTCAGACACAATCATTGACATGTGATTATCCTTATTTTACACATGGTATGGATCTACTAGGCTAGGCTTGGCATGTTATTGAAAGCTTTTATTTACTTACCTATCAATAGTGGCAATGATTGTTTTATCAGGAAGTATCAAATTTACAAGAAAATTGGCTTGTGTATATAGCAGAACTAATTATTGTTATTGTGAGTAATTAGCAATCAGCTTATGTTGCTGTCAATAAAAAGGCAATGATTGTTTACGGTGATTGGTGACTCTTGTTGACCATCCACTTTTTGAGCATCAGCCTTTTCTTGTCATATAGTTAGGGGTGCAATCAGAGTGGATACAGACGGATATCACTCATTTTGTATCTTATAACATATTTTTTTCTCAAAGTCGGAGTCAAACACAGATAATACCGGATATTTATTTTTCCATTCCGTATTCATTCTATAAGGCTTTGGATGGTCAGTTGGACGGAAATTATCCGTTTCTTTACACATGACATTAGATAATAGGATGCAAGTAGAACAAACATAGAGAGATTAATCGCCGAGATGTCGAAAGAAAAGCACTCAGTATTCTCGGCATGTTTAGATGTGATAATCCTCCTATATGTTGTCTTGTTCTTAAGTGAAATTACAATAGACTTCCTCATATTGAAAGCTTTTATTTACTTACTTATCAATAGTGGCAATGATTGTTTTATCAGGAAGTATCAAATTTACAAGGAAATTGGCTTGTGTATATAGCAGAACTAATTATTGTTATTGTGAGTAATTAGCAATCAGCTTATGTTGCTGTCAGTAAAAAAGGAATGATTGTTTACGGTGATTGGTGACTCTTGTTGACCATCCACTTTTTGAGCATCAGTCTTTTATTGTCATATAGTTAGGGGTGCAATTAGAGTGGATACAGACGAATATCGCTCATCTTGTATTTTATACCATATTTTTTTTCAAAGTCGAAGTCAGATATGGATAATACCGGATATCCATTTTTCCATTCCGTATTCGTTCTATAAGGCTTTGGACGATCGGTTGGACAGAAATTATCCACTTCTTTATACATAACATTAGACAGTAGGATGCAAGTAGAACAAACACGGAGAGATTAATAGCTGAGATGTCGAAGGAAGAGCACTTAATATTCTTTGCATGTTTAGATTTGATAATCCGCCTATATGTTGTATTGTTCTTAAGTGAAGTTACAATAGACTTCTTCATATTTTTTCCTCGGAGTCGGACACAGATAGTGGTGAATACCCATTTATCTTTTCCGTATTCGCTCCGCGAGTTTTCGGTCAGTCGGTTGGACGGAAATTATCCGCTCCGTTTGCATCTCTACGTATAGTTATCAAGAACGTGAATCGTTTTGATATTCTAATATCTTTAGGATGTTCTCCTAGAAATGAAAGTAACTTTCACTGGCATTGCTAAACTTATCTGCTAGAATAGGGCCTTTGATTGGTCAGGTCCCAGTCGGCAAGTTCACATCTCCTACAAGGCTAGGTATCTTGCGTGAGGAAACTAGAGACCATTAGCATGCGCAAGGCCTGCTTTAGTTTGCAATTTTTGAATACCTCACCCCAAAAAGGGCTGATGAAAAGTGCTTTTCTGATGACGACACTGGCTAGGCCTTTGAGCTATTAGAACAATCATTTAACTATATAATTGATATTAGAGGATAGGGATGTGATTTGTGGGCTAAGCGCCTTTATCACCATAATAGTTAGTGGTTTGGACTTTAGATGCACCTATGTCTTTGCTACAATTAATTGCAAATTAAGTATTTAACACGTATGAGCAACATCAAGTTAGTTGTCTGGCACCAAGCAAGAACTGCAATCCGAATAAGCCTTGTGTTGCAGGAGCGTGAGAATAGCTCTTGCAAAACTCATGGTTTTATGGATTCTAGTCTTCTAGAAAAGGACTGGAATGTACGATCACTAATAGGATCACGACACGCGCGCAATCCTGTAATTATTATGGTTAGTGTAGCTAAAGCAGAAATTTAGCAAAGAGATGTAACGGCCTATCATGAAGGCAATGAACCTTGGATATACTCTGAAGCAGTACACATAACCTTTGGTTGCCGGTTTCCTTTTCTAAATTTTCAAGGGGTGCTTGTACCCAATTATGGTTCAAAAAGAGCTTTTTTTTCCAACCTAAGGGCCTGTTTGGAAGAGCGGGGTTGCTCTAGGAATTTTTAGGATTTAGTTCAAGATTTGGATCCAAATCCCCCTTTCCAAACATGCCCTAAAAGAAAAAAAAAAGCCAAGTGTTGACTCTAGTTAGTTTGTTCCTTACTTAAGGAAGAATTCTTTAATTGGGACCTGTATCAACTCCAGGTGATGCCTAATTGGTTTCATATCCTTTTGTCATAGAGGAGAAATGCCAAGCCTGTGCTTATTGTTTATCAAACTTTGGGTATTCAGGATATAACTCTTTCGAGAAATTCAGTTTATTGTGCAAGAAATTGTGACCCACAATTTTTTTGCTGTCTCCATAGCTTGTGCCTCCACCTCATCTCTCAACTGCAAAACAATCAAGGCCTTCAGAAGAACAAAACTGAACTCTCACATCATAGAATCAAAGGCCTTTGGAATTTTTGAACGTGCAGAAACAACAGAACTGACTCATTTTCAAACGCTGAAGCAGAACCACCGGAGAAGCGTTCGATTGTTCTTGTCAATCAAAACAGATTGCAGAGCTTGGTGCATATTAGGTGCTAAAACTCCTTGCTGAGATTATTCCTCAGTCATTCTCTTCATTTTATTAGCTTTTGCAGTTAGTTAGGCTCATTCTCCTATCTGCAGCATGGATTATATTGCTTCTTTCCACCATTGCAGGAAAGATGATTGAATATCAATTGCTTCTTTTCCCTTTTATTTTGCTTCGAAAGATGGCCAGGAGCATAGCACAGGATACTCTTTCTTTCTGTGCCTTTCTCTCCTGCTGGCCCCAGATGTTCATTCGAGGAGGCAACCATTGGTGAAGCAACAAAAGCAAAGCCATGATCTTAGCAGGTAGCTCAGCAGCTCAGCCACTCAAGCCAGTGCTTTAATCTCCTGTCTTTCTCCCTCAAAATGCACCGATGTAAATATCTCTACATACAGATTGACTGGTCTAACAAAAACTTTACTTAAGTTAATACAGATTGACTGGTCTAACAAAAGCGTTACTTAAGTTAATAATTTATTAAAGCAAAAAAGAAGGTGTTAGTTAAGTAGCTTTGATGCAAATTTCTGGTTCTGCAAAAAACTGGTCAAAATGCGAGTTGCTTTTTCTACTGCTAGGTGACGTTGCTTTTGCCTAGACCATAAAAAACCAGTTTTGCTTCATGGCTGTTCCCATCTTTGTACACAAACTTGCTGAATGCTCGTGCATTTCTATGAATTTTTAAAATTTATCATACTACATATTTTGAAACTCTCAGGTGATAAAAATTTTTACAACATGCATACAAACATATTTTAAAATTTTTTAAAATCCATAGCAACATATGGGCATTCAGCTATTACTACCTTGACTTTGACTGTGCTATCGCATCTTGATAGTTATTTATTCCACCAGGCATCAGTATTATCGACACCAGAGTGGAATTTAGTTGCTTGCCTTGTTAGGTTTCCCCCATTTTTGGGTTTTCCATGATTCGTGGTTCAATCCTTAGTTGTAAATAATCCTTAGAACATTCACGAACACAATGATAAACTTTAGTGCGGAATCATACCCGAACTTAGGGAGGTCATGTTGCGGTCGGATCTGTTGATGTAGAGGTGTCAACGGCGTCGGTGATGCTGGTGGTTGCCGTGGACAAGAACGGAGGAAGGGCTTCGGTCTTCGTCCACCTAAGCGCACGCGTTAGATCGGGTTTGTGAGGGATTTCGTGGACTTGAACTAGACGTGTGCGCCAGCCTGCCAAAAACCCCTGTCTATTTATATAGCGCTAGGTGACTGGGATCAAAACCAAGTAGAGTCGGTTACGCCTCCGATCAAGGCGCGAGTGGAGACTTGGTCTCCCTGAAATCTCGGGATTCGATTAGCCAAGATGATCAACCCAACATTCTCCCATTTGATCGTAAATCTAACATCATAAGCCCATTCTTAATGAAAACAGCACACCAAGACAATGTGTTGCATGGCCAATGAATTGCCTTACAACCCCAGTACCTATAGTGTACTATTCCATCTTGAAATAGATATTCATTATACTTAATGGGAGTTGGTTTGCTTTAAGGTCCTTTTATCCAGAATCAGAGGCTTTCCAATAAACCCATACCGGCAACATGATCACGAAAAATATTAGGTGGTAAGCCTTTAGTAATCGGATCCGTAAGCATTAACTTAGTGCTAATATGCTTGATACTAATAGTTTGATCCTGGATTCTATCTTTCACAACATGGTACTTAATGTCAATGTATTTGGCAGCACCACTTGACTTGTTGTTATTTGCGTAAAAGACTGTGGGTTCGTTATTGCAGTATAAGGTGAGTGGTTTAGAGATACTGTCTACCATTATAAGTCCTGGAATAAAGTTCTTAAGCCATACAGCTTGCCCGGTAGCCTCATAACATGCCACAAACTCAGCTTGCATCGTTGAAGATGCCGTAAAAGTTTGTTTGGAGTTTTTCCATGAAATAGCCCTTCCAGCGAGTGTGAAGATATAACCTGACGTGGATTTCTTAGTATCAACACATCCCGCAAAATTTGAATCTGAATAACCAACAACTTCAAGGTTATCAAAAAACTTATATGTGAGCATGAAATGCTTAGTAGCTTGCATATAGTGCAAAACGACCTTCCAGTGATCCGATCCTGGATTTGACTGATATTTGCCAAGCATCCCAGTTACAAAAGCTAAATCAGGGCCCGTGCATACTTGAGCATATATAATGCTTCCGACAGCTGAAGCATAAGGAACCGACTTCATCTGACCAGTTTCATATTGGTTCCTTGGATATTGAAATATCCCAAACTTATCGCCCTTAACAATAGGAGCAGGCGAGCCAGAGCACTTATGCATATTATATCTCTTCAGTACTCTGTCAATGTATGCCTTCTGAGATAAACCTAATATTTTTTTGGACCTATCTCGATGAATCTCAATGCCAAGAATATAAGAGGCATCACCAAGATCCTTCATATTCTATATAAAGTACTAAGATGGTGAATTTACTCCCCTTGAACTTAGCATATATGCAGTTATCAACTTCATTTTCCTTAAAACCAAAACTCCTTCTAATTTTATTGAATTTGAGGTACCACTGCCTCGATGCTTGTTTTAAACCATAAATGGATTTTTTAAGTCGACATCTCATATGCTTCTTGCCTTCCACGACAAAACCTTCTGGTTGAGCCATGTAAACTTTCTCTTGTAAGTCGCCATTAAGAAATACCGTCTTAACATCCATCTGATGCAGCCCTAGATCATAATGAGCTACAAGTGATATAACAATTCTACAAATGATATAACAATCATATTTTCCTTTATTGCAATCAACGTAGTGGTCTGAGTTAGAGAAAACTAATGAGTGGAGAATTTCTTCTTTAATGAGACGTTCCATTCTTCCCTTTGAAATGTGGCCTAAATGACAATGCCACAGTTTCGAAGAAGTCTCATCATTATTTTTACACTTAGCATCACAAACATTCAAAGATACAGGTGATTCATTAAGGGAAAGCATATAGAGCTTGTCTTGTCTAAAGGCAAGACCAATATTATTTGAATTAAATGTAATAATGCATTTATTGTCACCAAAAAATACATTTAAAACCATCATCGTCCAATAAAGAAACTGAAATCAAATTCCTTCTAATGGAAGGAACATAGACTATATTATTAAGACGAAGCATGAAGCCGCTATCTAAAACTAATGAAACAGATCCAACTGATTCAACTTCAGCTTCTTTTCCATTCGCGACTCTAAGACTTCGCTCCCCCTTTCTTAGTGTTTTCGCGATATGGAATGCCCCTTTTGGCGAGCCACTTTAGAAAACCAACACAATCCTTCTGAAAATGCCCTGGCTGCTTGCAGAAGTGACACTCTCCCCCTTTAGGTGCTCCAGCGGGAGCAATGTGGGTCTCAGGTGCATCGTGCACTTTAGACCCCGACTTGTCTGAATTAGGAGAGAACTGTAGCTTTTTTCTTAGATTTGAAGTTCCCTTGGAACTTCCTTTTGTTAGAGCCACCAACTTGAAGCGCAAAATCCCTATTTTTCGTTCTTATTCTTTCTTCCTCTTGGACACACATGGCGATTAAATCGCTCATGCTCCATTTTTCTTTCTGAGTATTGTAATTGATCTTAAATGCTGTGTACTCAGAAGGAAGAGAAATCATGATAAAATGGACTAGAAAACCATCAGATATCGCCATGTCCATGCCTTTGAGCTTTTCTGCCATATCAGTCATCATCATGAAATGTTCTCTTATGCTGTCGGACCCATTATACTTAGTGGTTAAGAGCCTCTGAATCAAAGTACTGGCATAAACTTTAGTGGAGCCTTTTAATTTCTCCTCTATTGAAGCCAAATACGCTTTAGCATTTTCGGAATCAGGGATTGCTCCCCTAATCCCAACTGAGATAGAGGTCTTCATAATCATTAGTGATAGACGGTTGGACCGCTCCCACTTTTCAGCATTAATTTCATTAGTTTTCTTTTTCTCATCATAATTTTTCTCACCTTCAGTGGGAGGAACGAGAGCGGTTACCCTTAAAGTATAATCAAGGTCCAAAACTCCAAGGACAACATGGATTCTCTCTTTCCATGTGGAAAAATTGCTCCCCGTGAGCTGCTCAATACTGTCAATTATGGCGGCAACGTTTGAAGCATTTATTGCTAAATATCAAAATATAGGGCAAAATTAGAAATAACATAAAAATATATATGTATATTGCATGCAATTAACCCTACGTTGGTCTGATTAATAACATGCAAAATATAGTTCTAATTCATATCACCGTTGGGCAGAAAAATGAAAAAGAACTTGTCATTTTATGTGGCAACATATGATTACAGTCAACGTTGGTTAGAAAGTAATCATATGCATACATAATGCCAAAATAAACACAAAATCTCCGATTAAAATATCTCGTTGGTTTAATTTTAATCAGAGATAAGACATAATAATATGTAATGATACATCTCATCCGAGAGAATAATTAAATTGTGCGCAAAGGGTAAAATAATGATACATTGTAATTAATCATCTGAAAAGCAATTAAAATAGTTTAGGATAGACTAAATAAAGAAAAATGTATACACCATAATTAATCACTAATGAACTTGGCACATAGTAATTAGCCATATGGAAAAATAACTAAATGATGCCCCAAGAGAAATAGACTAAACAAAAGACATTGAAAAGACAAGGAAAAAAATATTACTTTAGTTGGCCCAAACAAAATGCGTGCGCGGGGCCCAAAAAGTATCTCGAGCGCGGCCCAAAAATCAGGCGTGGGGGCGTAGCCCAAACATCATACGCATGCGCTGTTAGATTTGATCGAACGGTCAAGATTTCGTGCGCAGCTGATATAAAAGGAGTCCTCAACCCTAACCCTAACGCATTTGCCCCTCCATCACGCGAAAAACATGGCGGTAGCTCACTACTACAAAACAGGCTATACTGGACGGGTAAATCACAGACGGTTCATACGGAACCGTCTGTGCTTAACTATCACAGACGGTTCATACTGCCAACCGGCTGTGATACTATCACAGACGGTTATTAACACGACCCGTCTGTGATAATAGATAAATCAAAGACGGTTCATGTTAATAACCGTCTGTGATAGTTCACAGACGGTTTGTTATACGAACCGTCTGTGATAATAGAGGTCACATTCACAAAAAATGCAGGTGAAAGCCACCCCACCACTCATTCACAAAAAATGCAGGTGAAAGCATCTAGACCCCTAAATTTGTGTTTTGATAATTAATGACAATTTATGAATATGGGACTAATATGTGTGCTAAGATTGTATAGATATAGTCTCATGTATGTAAAGGTAAAGAACAAGCTGCATGAAAAATGGACTTGGAAAGAAGCTAGACGAAGGTACATGAAATAATAGGACCCTTTTTTATTTTACCGGTCTTAGACGAAAAGATGGAAGACCGGATTAGAGGTTAGATGCCATACTATTAAGAGAGATTATTGAAAATAGCTTGATAGTATGTTTTAGTGCACATTGGATCAACTCAGGATCATGCATGCATTTGAAAATAAACTTTAAAATTCACTGTGCTTTCTCAGTAAAAAAGGTAGTACCGCAGGCCACAGCGGAACTACCGGAGTGCGGTAGTTCTGGCACATACATAGCGGAACTATCGAATTGCGATACTTCCGATTCTAAAGCGGTACGTTTTTTTTTCCAGAAAGCACCCTCCCGGGGACTTAGACTCAAAAGAAATCGGTAGTACCGGATTTTCAATGGCGGAACTACCGCAGGGTGGTAATACCGCACGGTACTACGGAACTACCGATTTTTGATATATTTTTCCAGAAAGTACCCCGAGAAAAACTTAACTGGCCAGAAATCGAAAGTACTGGACTCAGCACGGCGGAACAACGGCAGTGCGGTAGTACCGCATTGACCAACGAAACTACCGCAGTGCGATAGTACCGCACTTATAACGACGATAGTACCGCGCCAAATTTCAAACGGCTAGTTCTGACCGTCTGATATAGCCGTTACTGTGTGCTACAGTAAAGTGCGGTAGTTCCGATTTCCTTGATTTTTCAGGATTAATTTTTTGCAACGGCTAGTTTTGGTTGGTGAGGGTATAAATACCCCCACCTGCCCTTGGACAGGTGGCTGAACTTGCATTGATCATATTTGAGCCTAGAACATTCACTTCACTCTCTTTCTCTCTCTTGAGCATTCATTTTGAGTTGTGGAGAGATTTTCAAGTGCATTCAATTCTAGTTGATCTATTTGCACTTGAGCGTCGTCAAGCGTACTTTATGATCTATTCTCTTGATGCTTGCTGGCACCTAGACGGCGAGGAGGTTGATTGCGCGGTGACTTCTTCAAAGAAGAGTGTGAAGAAGTCCGAGCCATTTGTGAGTGGTTTGGAGCTCGCCATCTCCGGAGAGAAGGAAGAGCTACCCTAGTGATCGAGGAGCAAGACTTAATTTGTGGAGCCGGTCCAAGAGTGTTTGGGCTCTTCTCAACGTGGACTAGTGAAGATCGGCAAATCTTCGACACCACGGGAAAACATCGCTTGTGTCTTTGTGATCACTTCTCTTCCCTACTTTAGCTTTATATTATTAGTTGAGCTTTTTGATATTTGCAATATCTACTTGTGCTTGAAATTGAATTATCATATCAATTGCTTAGAATTGCTTGAATTGTGTAGAAGTTGTTCTTCAAGCAATTTTATTTTGTGTTAAATTGATATTATTTGTTTCATTAAGCAAGAATTTTGAAAACCTCATATTCATCCCCTTCTAGTCAGTTATCCTTGATCCTACAGCAAGGTGGATCGGCGAGCCGAACGCGCAGGGGCGACGTGGGCTGAATGTGTAGGGGCGGCGCGGCGGAGCGAATGCACAAGGGCGGCGGGGGCCGAACGCATAGAGGCGGCGCTCGGGCCCGGGGCCGAACTAGCGACGGCTGGGCGCGCAGAGGCGCATGAGGTGGCTGAGGTGCCGGGCGATGACAGCCGGGTGAACGCGCAGGGCAGGAAGCCGAGGCGCGTAGGCGGAGCGGCGCCCCGATGCGAGCAAATGCAGAGCGCCGGTGGGGAGGCTCGCAGGCGGCGCTCGGCGGCAAGCGAGCGGGCGCAGAGCGCCAACAGGGAGCCTCGACCGGAGCACCAACAAAAGGTAAAAATCCGCCTCTGATTTTAGTCTTGATTCGGGTTTTAGAGCTTGGATTTGGGATTTCAACAGGGTTTTGCAACAGAAATTCATAAATCCCCTCCTTCTAAATTTCTAAACCAAGCTTCTAATCCTTAGATCCGAATCATTAGATCTGAGTCCGATTGGGGCTTAATGGGTTCAAGAAGATCTAGGGGTGCTCCGATACCAAATGTTAATTAGGAACTGAGTCTTAAGCATGAACAAAAGCCTTAATCCCTAGAACATTCATGAACACAATAATAAACTTTAGTGCAGAATCATACCCGAACTCGGGGAGGCCATGTTGCAGTCGGATCTGTTGATGTAGAGGTGTCGACGGCGTCGGTGATGCAGGTAGTTGCCGTGGACAAGAACGGAGGAAGGGCTTCAGTATTCGTCCACCTAAGTGCACGCGTTAGATCGGGTTTGTGAGGGATTTCCTGGACTTGAACTAGACTTGTGTGCCAGCCTGCCAAAAAACCCTGTCTATTTATATAGCGCTAGGTGACCGGGATCAAAACCAAGTAGAGTCGGTTATGCCTCTGATCAAGTCGCGAGTGGAGACTTGGTGTAACAGCCCAGGTGTTTATTTTAAAATATTTAATTTAATTTAAAATAAAATATTTGCTTTTGGTTTCTTAAGTTTTTTTTCAAAAAAAATTTAATTGCCTGATTTTCGGCTTAAAAAAAGGTTATGCAAAGGTGATTTAAGAAAAAAATAAAAATAAATAAATAAATAAATAAGGTATTAAATAAGTTAGTTTAAAATAAAAATCAAAGTTATTTGGTTTCTTCAAATTTTAAAATTTTTAGCTAACTTAATTTTCTGCAAAAAAAAGAGAAGAAAAAAGCCTTTCTGTTAAACAAAAAAATATTTTAGAGAGAAAAAATATCAAAATTTCAGTTGCAAATATTTTTATAAGTTCAAAATAGCTTTAGAAACTTCTATGAATTTTTCTAAGATTTTTAAGCTTTATTTGTAATTTATTATATTATTTTAAAGCTAAAAAAAGGAAAACATTTTTAAAAATTAAAATAAACGTCAAAAAATTCCGAAAGTATTTTTTTAATTCTTTTCAGGTTCCAAGGATTCTAAAAATATTTTTTTTGGAATTTTCCCAAATTGTTTTCTTTTTCTTTTTTTTCTTTTTCTCTCTCCTCCCTAATCTTTCTTCTGCATCTAGACCCGTGCATGCACATACAGGGAGCCGCCATGGCCATTTTTGTGAGCTTTTTCAAACTTTTGTATGTCTTGATTTCCTCCACGGTTTTCAGTGAAATCAACTGCATTCAACTCTCTTCATCAAGCTCTTTCATTCCACTACCGTTTCTCCTCCTATTGATGAGCATTTTCACGCGATTTAACTCATACCATTGATGGACATGGTTGGTTGATCTCCCTCCTCGGACCTCCTCAACCCCTATAAAAGGGAGCCCCGTGAGCCCTTCTCATCCTCACTCAACCCCGAAAATCTCAAGTCCCCTCTCCCATTCATTTGGCCGCAATCGAAGTTTTATTTTCGTGTACCAAGCGGCATTCTTCGGCCTTTTGTGCCTCATCCGGTGGAGCGCCGCCACGTTTGACCACACCGTTGGCTTCGCCTCGTCGCGTTCTACGCGGTGCTCACCTCGCCTTCGCCGGAACTTCGTCGGAGCATCGTCGGCACCGTGGGCCAAAACGGGTCGCCGTTCTTCGCATCGCCACCGGCCGACCGGGCATGCTCGACCAAAACCAAGGTGAGCATCATGATCCCCATGCTCTACTCTTCGTTTTGCCGCAAGTCTCGCATGTTAATTCCTCTCCGTTTGCCCGGAACGTCGATGTCAGCCTGTAGGTTGCATAAAGTCTTGTACACCGCGTTTCGCTAGTCCGTTGGTTAAGCCGTCTGCGGCGTTGAGTTCATCTCAGCGCGTTCTACGCCGTGCTCCCCTCCGTTAGTCCAAAAACTATCCACAACTATTTTTTTCTAGACTCGCCTTACCGCGTTCTACGTCATGGTTACCTTACTTCATCATATTCTTTATCCGAAAATTATTCTTCGCTACACACCCTATGTCATTTTCGTCGTACACGTCGTCACCGTGCTCCGTTTGACGTGCCGTCACTTCCTACATGTGCCTCGGGTCATTAGCAACCCATTGGTTTCACCTTCCGTGCCTTTCCTCGCCGACGACACGGCCAAAAGCAATGAAAAAGGCTGCTGTCCGTTACTGTTCACGGAGGAATATTCCGAAGGAATATTCCTGATTTTTCCTTTTTTCAGCATTTTCTGATCCGCCAATCTTCCAATCGCTCGTTCTCCTTCGTCCGAACTCCGAATCAAGTGATTCAAGTTTGTAAATTTATCTAACTTCATAATCTATTTTTCAGTATATATTTCATAATTTTTGAATTTTCTCGACCGGCCATTGGTTGAATCTCCTCATCGCGAACACCGTCGGCACCGCCGCCCGAGTTGCGCCACTGCTTCACCTCGCCGCCGACCACCTTCCAACCAACTTCTAGTATTGCACAAGAGCACCAATACACTCCTCGCAATCCCCTCTCTCTTTTCTTCACCTCGCCACCCCTCTGCCAAGCAATCCCCCCGCCGGAGTGTCTCTTTCGCCGACACTGACGCCACCACCACCAAATCTTCGACAAGACCGCACACACCTCCTTCACCCTTTTCCCAAACCAGAGCATGACCGGAGTACCCCGCCGCCGGTAACCTTCCTCAGGCCCGCGCGAACCTTCGATGCCCCTTCTCCGAGCAAGCCGTCGTCGGAGAGTCTCCGCCGTCGATAATCATGTCCCGCCTCCACTACACCCTCACCGCCAGCCAACTCTGTGCAGCCCAAACCTTGCGCCAAGGGAATACCGGATTCTTACTCTTCTCCCTCTTTTGTACATCTCACCGGTCTTCGCCGCCGTTGGATCGCTCGGATCTTATCACGCGAAGCCGTCCGACTCCTCCCAACCATCCGATTCTAAGACTCCGCTACCCGGAGGCTCTTTAGACTCCGCCATCTAGAGGCACTTTAGACTCCGCTGTTCGGAGGCTTCTTAGACTCCGACTGCTCGGAGCCTTCGACTTCGACCTTCGGAGACTCCAATTTTGGCTTTGACCTTCGGAGATTTCGACTCTAGCCTTTGACCTTCGACCTCGAAGACTTCAACTTCAGCCTTCAATCTCGGAGCCTTCGACTTCGACCTTCGTCTTCGAACCGACCATAGCTGTTGGACCATTTTAACCTCCGCGCCCTTCGACCTCTCTGAACCCTCCAATCTCTCCGACCACTCGAAGTCGTTCGACCTCTCCAACCCGTCCGATTCTTTCGATCACTCTGCATAAACTCCAATCCTTTCGACCACAATTGTTTTTCCGACTATAGTCACTCTTGACCACAGTCGCTCCCGACCACTACCGTCTCCATCTACCTCCGACCGTAGTCGCTTTCGACCACTGTCACTCTTCGCTCTAAGTCTCCGAGTGCCTTCGCTTTTTCAGCGAGGAGTAGTTGGAAGAATACTCTATAGTCAAAGTCGTAGCTAAGTCTGAGTACCTTCGCTTTCCACCACCGGCATTCATTGTCGTCCCGACCACTCAACTCCGATTACCATTTGTTCTCAACTGCTATAGTGTTCTTCGACCACTATACAGTTTCGACTGGGTCTACAACTGAATCTTCGACTACACCTTCGATTATGGTTTCGACCATACATAAATATTGTAGTTTCTAACCACTTTTCTCTCATAAAGAAAAGAATTCCAAGAATTCCTTTTATTCATTTCTTTGGAATCCAAGCTACCAGAAGTTCTTCTTCTTCGCTCTAACTCCGATTGGACCCATCCAAATTTCTAAATTCATATTCTATCTCCCAGCATATATTTATGATTTTTGGATTTTATTTAGATTTTGTTTGAGTTTGGTTTGTTCTGGTTTTTCACGTGTAGACTACGACTATTTCGGAGAGTATAACTTCAACGAATCTCAGCAAACTTCAAAGCAAGGCAAGTTACACCTTTGATCATGTTGCTCCTAGTAATTTAAATTATTTATGTTGATTTTAAATTATTATGCATGCGTACTTTTATTCAAACCTAGTTTAAATTTGATTTAAATTCTAGTTATACCCAAATCTTTTGTGTATGGACAAATTTGATATTGAACTTCCTTATGCCTTGTCACCTTAGATGAAAATCTAGTTGGTACAATAGTATTGACTAGAAGTTTTATAGAATTGCTTAGCCATACTTAAAATGATTTAAGTGGGAATCCTTGTTTTACTTGAAAACAATGATTTTGTAAACTCTATTCTTGACTTCGGTGAGTCAAGAAGGTATACGAATGTTTCAAACGAAAAATATAAAACTTGGTTTTGACCTAGGTTAATGGTTAGGTGGTGGGTGCTGGCATGCATTGTTGTTCGATGACACAATGTTGATTGTCAGGCACAAGGGGATATGTGGTTTGAGCCTAAGTCAAGTTAAGGACCGGTCTGTGAGCTACTGTTGCAAAGCCATATCGTACTACCACAAGACTGGTATAGGACAGTCCTGGCTGACTAATTTGTGAGATCCCAACTTTGGTCTCATTATAGGTTGAATGTGAGCGTGGCGTAGGCCATGAGAAGTCTCACACGGCACAAGAGGGGGCTCCAACTTGTGGATTCAAGTTGTGGTGAAACTTTAGTGGCGGCGTGACCAGATTGAAGGCTTAGCATTGTAAAGGCCTTGTTATGATTTTCTCAGTCGCACGCCTACGGAAGCGTGTAATGACCGACAATATGAGATAATCATATCTTATGGGTAAAACTGTACAACCTCTGCAAAGTGTATAACCTATCCTGGATAGCCGTGCCCACGGTTATGGGCAAGCTGGGTAAAGTTTTTTATGGATTAGATTTTGGTTTTTAAAATGGTTTCTGAAAAAGGCTTATAGATGGATGGATGGAATCCATGACCAGGTGGGATACCTGTGAATAAGTTGGTGTTTGGTCGGAGCCTGCACTAACAAAATGAATCCATAAGAGATTTTGAAAAGCATATGGATAGATGGAATCCATGTGAAACCTTTTGAAAAGATGGACCAGGTGGGATACCTGTGACTAAGTTAGTGTTTGGTCGTAGCCTGCACTAACGATATTATTTTGTTAAGTTATTATTTCTATCTACTGTGTAAAATTCAGCTTTTGCACTTATGTTATTGTATTTAAATTCAGTATTGTTTTTCGCACAAATAAACTTAATAAGCCTTCCTTTGTTATCCCTATGCTTGCATTCACTTTGTTAAAACTCCTGGTGTAACTTGCGTAAGTATTTTATGTGCTTACCTTGGGAGTACTTTATGTGCTCACCTTGCTAAAATCTGTTACCAGATGATGACGTCAACAACTTCGGTGAGGATGGTGACGACTAGGCCGCGTTTTACAGTCATTCGCCTGTGGGTAGGCACGATGGGCTGCTGCTTTATGGTTCTCTTTCCGCTGCTTATATTTATTTTTGGTTTATGAACCATTGATGTAACCTTTGGCCATGAGGCCCATATTTAGTTAATAAATAAATGTCATTGTGCATGATATGAATCTTTGTTATCCACTGTGTGCACTAGCTTGATCCTGAACTAATGCGATTTACACAGAGGACCCAGGAGTCGTTGCTCCGGGGTCCGACACTTGGTCTCCCTGAAATCTCGGGATTCGGTTAGCCGAGATGATCAACCCAACAGCTAAAACTCCCTGCTGAGATTATTCCTCAGTCATTCTCTTCATTTTATTAACTTTTGCAGTTAGTTAGGCTCATTCTCCTATCTGCAGCATGGATTATATTGCTTCTTTCCACCATTGCAGGAAAGATGATTGAATATCAATTGCTTCTTTTCCCTTTTATTTTGCTTCGAAAGATGGCCAGGAGCATAGCACAGGATACTCTTTCTTTCTGTGCCTTTCTCTCCTGCTGGCCCCAGATGTTCATTCGAGGAGGCAACCATTGGTGAAGCAACAAAAGCAAAGGCATGATCTTAGCAGGTAGCTCAGCAGCTCAGCCACTCAAGCCAGTGCTTTAATCTCCTGTCTTTCTCCCTCAAAATGCACCGATGTAAATATCTCTACATACAGATTGACTGGTCTAACAAAAACTTTACTTAAGTTAATACAGATTGACTGGTCTAACAAAAGCGTTACTTAAGTTAATAATTTATTAAAGCAAAAAAGAAGGTGTTAGTTAAGTAGCTTTGATGCAAATTTCTGGTTCTGCAAAAAACTGGTCAAAATGCGAGTTGCTTTTTCTACTGCTAGGTGACGTTGCTTTTGCCTAGACCATAAAAAACCAGTTTTGCTTCATGGCTGTTCCCATCTTTCTACACAAACTAGCTGAATGCTCGTGCATTTCTATAAATTTTTAAAATTTATCATACTACATATTCTGAAACTCTCGGGTGATAAATTTTTTTACAACATGCATATAAACATGTTCTAAATTTTTTTAAAATCTATAGCAACACATGGGCATTCAGCTATTACTACCTTGACTTTGACTGTGCTATCGCATCTTGATAGTTATTTATTCCACCAGGCATTAGTATTATCGACACCAGAGTGGAATTTAGTTGCTTGCCCTGTTAGGTTTCCCCCATTTTTGGGTTTTCCATGATTTGTGGTTCAATCCTTAGTTGTAAATAATCTATCATGTGCTGTTTTTTCCTCCCTGCTCTTGGAGCTGTGCGTTGTTTAGTTGTGAGCATCCTAGGTTGTTTTGTTTTATACCGTGGCCACGATGTGTCCTGCGAAATTGAACCAATTCATAAGCTCCAATAGAAGGTAGCCCTTCTCACTGCCTTCAAAAATCTTGGAAATGCTTCTCATGCAGCATATCGCTCTGGTACCACATATGGAATTTTACTAATCAACTGCTACACATAAAAGTGAGAGTAGCATTTTGTTGTTACTTTTGCATTTGTTACTTGAATTTTCGTTAGTCACACACTTTTCCTCGCACCCGCTTGATAAAACTATCATTCTGTTCTTTTCTAGCTTGGCTTGTTTCACACAAAGAAGCTGATCAAAAAGTAGTTTATGCATGTTTATTCTTCTAATATTATTTATGCACGGGTTTCAAGTATATATCTAGTAGAGCCATCCCCATCAAGTTACTAAAGTAGCCTATGTATTCAAGACAACCAATAGTGGTACAACAGAGGAGAACTTGAACCCAAAAGAATAGCAAGAGAAAGTAAGAAAGTAGGATTGTAGATCTCCACTTGATTCTATAAAAGTACTTAATCTTAAGGCCCTTTGATGTGCTATTTAATGAGCAGATAAATGAATTACGCAAGGAGCTTAGCGAACACTCATCAGTAGCAATACAAGATTTCCTTTCAGAAGCCTCAATATCGAGATTTCTTCGAGCAAGAAGCCAGAATGTGCAGAAAGCAAGTAAAATACTAAAAGCAGCTGTAAAAGTGGCGGGTAGCATACAAGCCAGAAATGATCCGCTGGGTATGTTTGGTTCAACCAATCTTTGTGTTTATGCTCAATTCAAGTAGATGTGTTTATGGGTAATACAAAGAGCAGTGTAATTAAAACATTGGTGAGAACCACATGTATTATTTAAGAATGATGTAAAGTAAGATTAGTACAAAAGGGATAAGCATTATTGATGTCAGTTAGGCACCAACAGATTGTACTCATATTTAAGAAGTATTTCACATTTCCAGATTTACAATGTAATGTAACCTTTTCATCCTTTCAACCTTCAGGAAGACATTGCACATGAAGTAGAGACTGGAAAGATTTATGGGGTTGACTACAAGGGCAAACTTGGAAGAACTGTTCTTGTACTAAGGCCAGGCTTTAGAGGTTAGCCCGTGCGCCGAAGATGAAATTTCTGGAAAGAATTGGTGCTTCCATAAAGAAGTGTTTTGTGTAATTCTGTATTAGATGTACATATACCCATCATCTAATATGCTTTAAAATCACATTGGAATCAACGTGACCATAACTTGCTCTTCGAAGTTCAAACACCTTAGGATTACCACATGTCGTCCTAAATTACACAAAGCTTTACAGTTGAGATATGTAGAGTGAAGTTACCTTTTCTCTGGGGGAAGAGCAGGGGGCTGCCCATGCGCTGCACTAAGAACCTGTACTGGTTCTGTATCGCGTCCTCCTTGTTAACAAGCTTGGTATCTCCGGATTTCTCTCCCACGTAGGATCGCACTTTCCTTGCATGGCGCTGCATGCCAGTCTTCATACGTGTGCGTTAATCACGCCCAGCCTATCTTTTGTTTCTCTTGGCTTAGGCTATATATTGTATTGTTTACCTTGAGTAATATAACACAACAATTATGCGTGAATCCTCTCTCTATCATGGTATCAGAAGATTCCTTTTCCTGTGATCTACCGCTTCCGCTACACAAACCCTAACAGCAGCCGATGCTCCCATCCATGGCCGATCCCGCCACCCCTGCTGCTGCTGTCTTTGATGGTGAGCGCACCACTGCCCTTGCACACGAACGCGCCAACTAGCAGCGTGAGGCTGCCACTGCCAAGGAATGCGAAGTCGCCGTTGCCAGAGATCGCGATCGGGAGACTGTCGCTGATAAAGATCATGAACGCACAATCCTCACCAGCGCCGCCGCCGCCACCGCCGCCAAGGCGGCCTCTGACGCCCAGGCCTGTGTGCGTGCCGCCGCCGCCTCTCTTGAACACGAGTGTGAGGCCACTGCGCCCTGGAGCGCGAGGCCACTGGAGTGCGCCATCGTGCCGAAGACATACCGCAGCGCCCTTGCCGATGTTAATTGGCGCGTTGCGATGACCGAGGAGTTCGACGCCCTTCAGGTGAACCGCACCTGGGATCTTGTCCCTTGACCTCCTGGCGTCAACATTGTGACCGACAAATGGATCTTTAGACACAAGTTCAATGCCAATGGCACGTTGGACCGCTACAAGGCTCGTTGGGTTCTCCGCGGCTTCATACAGCGCCCAGGCGCCGACTATGATGAGACTTTCAATCCAGTTGTGAAGCCCGTGACAGTTCGTACTGTGCTCTCCCTCGCTTTGTCTCCCGACTGGCCTATCCATCAGCTTGATGTCAAGAACGCCTTCTTGCACGACACTCTGTCCGAGACATTTACTGCTCCTAGCCGACTGGTTTCACTAATTCCTCCCATCCTGACTGGGTCTGCCGTCTCAACAAGTCCCTGTATGGTCTCAAGCAGGCCTCGCGTGCATGGTACATCCGCTTTGCCACCTACTTGATCTGCCTGGGTTTTGTGGAGACCAAGTCGGACATCTCCCTGTTTATTTTCCGGCGAGGCGATGACACAGTATATTTGCTGCTCTACGTGGATGACATAGCCTTAACTGCATCCTCCCTAGCTTTGCTATGACAGACTATCACCGCCCTTCAGCACGAGTTTGCCATGAAGGATCTTGGTGAATTGCACCATTTCTTGGGAGTTTCTATTCAGTGGTGCTTGGCTGGGTTGTTCCTCTCACAACGGCAATATGCACAGGAAATTTTGGAGCGCGCAGGCATGGCTGATTGCAAGCCCTGCAACACGCCCGTTGACACTCAGCCCAAGATGTTTCGTTCCATCGATTCCTTCGTCAGTGATCCTACTTACTACCGCAGCCTAGCTGGTGCATTACAGTATCTGACCTTCACTTGACCTGACATTTTCTATGTCGTTCAGCAGGTGTGCCTTTATATGCATGGCCCACGCGAACATCATCTCATTGCTGTGAAGCGCATCCTACGCTACATTTGGGGGACTCTTGACCATGGCGCACTTCTACGCCGCTCTGCGCCATCGGAGCTTGTTGTCTACTCGGATGCCGACTGGGCTGGGTGCCCCGATACACGCAAATCCACTTTGGGCTATGTTGTCTTTTTGGGCGCCAACCTGGTTTCCTGGTCCTCAAAGCGGCAGCAGACTGTCTCCCGCTCAAGTGCAGAGGCCGAGTATCGTGCTGTGGCCAATGGTGTTGCCGAGGCCGCCTGGCTATGGCAACTTCTTCAAGAGCTCCACAATCCCCTACCTCGGGCTACACTCGTCTACTGCGACAACGTCAGTGTCGTATATCTTTCGACGAACCCCGTCCAGCACCAATGCACCAAGCACGTGGAGATTGATCTTCATTTTGTCTGCGAGAGGGTTGCTGTCGGTGACGTCCGGGTTCTACATGTGCTGACCACATCCCAGTTCACCGACATCTTCACCAAAGGGCTACCGACGCCTGTCTTCACCGAGTTCCAGTCTAGTCTGAACATCTGCCGTGCTGACGTACCAACTGCGGGGTGTTAGGAAGCTTGGTATCTCCGGATTTCTCTCCCACGCAGGATCGCACTTCCTTGCATGGCGCTGCATGCCGGTCTTCACGCGTGTGTGTTAATCACGCCCAGCCTATCTTTTGTTTCTTATGGCTTGGGCTATATATTATATTGTTTACCTTGAGTAATATAACACAACAATTATGCGTGAATCCTCTCTCTATCACTCCTTCCTCGACCCCATGAATATATCCCAAAACCACTCCTCATCCTCATAAACCCTATTTCATTTAATTCAACTGTGGCCATAGAATCAGAAAAAGAAATTGAGGAAGGAAGGAAGAAAACTTAGATCAGAGCTGACGGGATGGGAGAAACCAAGGAGCAGGCCTAGTGTAAAAGTTGGTGGAGAGGTCGATGAAGGGCTGTGGGGTGCTATCGAGTGCCTTGAAGAGGTTTCCATCATTGATGGCGAAGGCTTCACTGGCCGCCACACCGCTCCACTCCAACAACTTGTCCTATAGGGACTGCATCGTGACCTAGGCTGGGATGCAGCTACGCCAAGAACCGCCCATCTTAGTAACCAAGGTGGAGACTTCGGAGAGGGAGGGAGAGGCATGGCAACAACCAGAACTGGTCAGGGAATGACAACAAGGTGGCTCACTCAGGGTGGTGGCGGTTGGAGGCGAAGGGGAAGGGAGAGGTTTCGGTGGGGTGGCACTGGGAGATAACAGGCGGGATGGCGGCCACCTTGATATTCTAGAACTGTGAGTAGATGGGGTCGGCGTGCACGATAGCGGCGAGCTCGAAGCATTCGGCGACCGACGCCTCCAGGTTGAGTGGCACCACGTATAGGTTGGCCAAGTGGTAGAGCACCCTAAGCGTCCGATGCAACGTGGCGCTATCACCGATGGATCCGAAGATGAGGTAGGCTATCCTGGGCATGGCCCGCTATGGGCGGGCGCGATTGGGTCGCGCTCGATTCGTTATTTGGAGTGGATCTCCATGCTGCCGGAGGGTGGAAAGGTGGTAGTGACAAGGAGCACGAGGAGGAGGGCAGTGGTAGTAGGAGCGGGTTGAGGAGGAACCATTAGTTGTGGTTGTTGCGGCAGTGCGGAGATGGGCGTGGAACGGGCGGACACATCGCATGGATGGCTAGCGGAGCAAAGGAGTGGGGGGATGAGGAGGAGGTTGTGGTGTGGAGTGGGGATGAGGTGGCGACCGATCGACAGAACAGAGCGGAGGAGTGTTGGGGGAGGGGAGGCGGGAAGCGGCGGCGTAGGGTAGGGAGGGAAGGAGGACAGGAGACGTGCGAAGAGAACGGACAGGAGAGATGATTTGATTTAAAGGATCTCGAAACATTTTTATAAGTAAGGAGGGGAGGTGGGAGCATCTGTCTAGATCTGAACGTCTGATCTTTGATTGGATAGTTGAGAGGAAGAGGTAGATGAATCACGGTGGTGAACCACCACCACCACCCCTTCTTTGTAAGTAATAGAGATACACATCCATTCAGCACAAAAATGGTTCAAATTCTTCCAAAATCATAAATCTACTCTCAAGATCATTATCCGACTTCAGCATTTGTACAAGATCGATCTATTTGAACCCTTAATAATTTATATATTAGAAAAATAACGATAAATCCTGTGTAATTACAACTCATTGTTCATGTGGCTAAAACTAAACATAGATACAAATTACACAAGTAAATGATCTTCTCAATGACATTATTGAAAAAAAAAAGACAGAACGAGTGTCCAACCAACACCATAAGAAAAAGTAAGTTGTGGTGCCAGCCAATTCACAATCGAACATGCAATGGTTGTACCCTCTATCAGAACCCGTGCACCTTCTTATTGTCACCTGACTATGGATAGGGGCTTCAGAATAATCACGAGTGCCCGCTTGTCGCCGCCATGAATAAAATCGAGCAAAGTGTAGCAGCAATACCAGACCAAATCCATCGAATCATGAATGCAATTGCCATTGAAACTCACTCTCATCAAGAACCAAAATTGGCATTCTGCAACAAACAACAAACTAGATGGAAGTATTTGTCTCTAGAATTGGATTGGCACTCTTGTCAAAAAAAAAAAAACTATGTCAAAATTTAGATGATGCCAACAAGTGGACAGTTGCCTCAACCGTAGCTTCTTTAGAGATATGATATCAAAATCTGTTCAATATTTCACCATCAACACAGTTTCATTTTGAGATTATTAGGGCTGTATATGAATATTCCGATGTGTCTTGCCAAATTCCTCAACGCCTTCAATTTAGAAAGGTGATTCAAGTGACTCGTCCCAAACATCTCCACTTGCGTTGGAGGCATCTTCACCATCTTCTTCGGTTCTTCCGAGCAAAACGATCCCAGTCTGTCAAATATGGCTCTTCACGCATCTGCACTCACATTGGGAAAGCATATGTTGTGGATATGTACGTACCTGCGGTATGACCTCCTTGACGGCGAGGGCAGTGGCCAACCGGAGTGGGGATGCGCAGCGGTTGAGCTGGCCGGCGCCCACCCCGCTGGGCCTCCTCATGGGGCGCGACGACCTCGGCGAGAGCGACGGCACGGAGGCGCCCCTCTGCAGCAGCATCGACGTGTTGGAGAGGGAGAGCCAGTGCGCGAAAAGGCGGTCGAGGACGCCGTGGAGCGTGGGCGCCCCAGGCGCGGGGATCTCCAGCGGCAGCTACAGGAGGTCCACTTGCAGTGCCACCGTTGCCGCTACAGGAGGTCCACTTGCAGTGCCACCGTAGCCGCCGCCTCCATCCCTCGCTCGCTCCCCGCCGCCGATCCGATCCGAGCAGCGCAATGTTCTCTCGTGCGAACTCGTCAAGGGGACGAAATTCGTGTCGCCCGCTAGAAGTCAGGCGCGTGGCGCGACGTGGACAGCGGCGGGGGAAGAAGACAAGTTAACAGGTTGCCTCACCAATCTTGGCGCCATCACTGTCCTCCATCCGATCAATCGGCTGCGGCACAGAGCACATTGTGCTGGTCAACTCAACGCTTTTTTTGTGTAATGGATGCCGGCTGCCCTAAAGGGTCAGTTCCTTTGAGTTATAGCTTATAGTTCAGTGTTTTTAGATTTATATTTAGCCTTTAGCTTTTATTTCTATAGTAATATACCGTTAAATGATGCGTTTTTTTAAAACGGAGTCTACAGGTAAATTATAGTACAAACTATACTGAATTCAGCTGTATTGGCCAAACTCGCATGTAACTATTTTCCTCTGTATACTATATTTCACGAACATACAAGAATTCAAAAATCACAACCATAAACTGTAAATCTTAGTTAAAAAACCCACCCTATACTTTTTGGCCTTAAACCATAATTATCTCACAAGCTCGAAAGGCGCGTAGGTGACACATGTCACCTACTATGCCACCCTAGCTCGGTAGGAGGTGAGTTGTGCGGTAGAGTGAGCTGGCACGTGAGGCAGCGACGCGGTGCAACAAGCCAGGCACTGCCGAGCCGGTGCATGCAGAGATGCCCATGCTCGACAGGAGCCTGCCGAACTGCGCTGGCTCGGTAGGTGGCTTGGCTAGCGGGCAGGGCAAGGGTGGCCCAAAAACTCATTGACTCGACTCAAAATTATTTTTTATTATACTCGTTAATTTGGATTTTGCTCTAACTCGACTCATTAGCTCGCTTTTAAAATTGTGCCAATTTCAGAAAAATCTCGATAAGACGATGACTTGGCTCGATATCCACCCTAGCCGGGGGGAGCTCGGAATCCGAGGCGCTCGGTTGCAGCACTGGCTCGGAAGTATCACACACTAAATTTAGTATTTTTTATAACTAGGTGAATCCCCATACAAACTGATTGAAAATATGTGCTTTGATACGTATTAAGAAATCTTATTATGTTTTGTTCGTGTGTGTATAGAAATTTTTAGGAAGGTGCAAGGGGTTTGGAGGGGATGATGAACCACCACCATAAATTCAATGTGTTAAGTATTAAAGATATGTTGTTACAAACAGTTATCGTAATTGAAGGCTAACAAAACAGTTCGCAATGAATGTGTGGATTAGGGGTTTGGTTAAATGATGCTTTTTTAAGATAGAGTCTATAGGTAAATTATAGTACAAACTATATCGAGATCAGCTGTACTGGTCAAAGTCGCATGTGACTATTTTTTCTGCATACTGCCTCTCACGAACAGACTAGAATTCAAAAACTATAACCATAAATCATAAGCCTCAGCCCAAAAACCCATCCTATACTTTTTGGCTTATAGTTTATGAATTCTTGTTGTTTGTGAGAGAGAGTACAAAAAGAGACACTCGTGTGCGATTTTAGCTGATATAGAGATGAAATTGGTACAATATATACTACAATTAACTTTTAAATCTCGTCTTGAAAAAACACACCGTTTAAGTACAAGTTACTATAGTTACAATAAAATAGCAAAAAGCGATGGTGGAATCGAACCCACCCAAATGTGCATGCTACAAGTAGTGAAGATATGGTTCTTAGACTCCGCTTCAAACGGCTTCTGTTTTTTATTTGTTGTTTTGCTTTTGGTTTATTTAAGTTAGAAGCTACTTGGAATATATTGGTTTCTAATTTTGGTTTATTTTGATTTTTTGCCCTTTTTACCTTATTCCCTTGCATTATCCATAACGATATAACGTTTTTTTAAAAAAAATTCTCATTTTTTCTCAGAAAAAACTAATAGCTGCTACAGTGTAATTTCAGCCAAAATCTAAAACTATAAGTTAGTTGGAGAACCACATTAGATCTCTGATTTTTAGATTCTACTTTGCAGTCACCACTTAAGGAGATGGACACCCTCCGCACCTCCACCTCCAACCCGCTGGCGTCCACCCCGGACCCGGTGGCCACCTCCAACGCGCCGACGGCCACCCCGGTCCCGGCGGCCACCTTCCCGGCGGCGCCGCCTCAAGCGCCGGTCGGCCGTTCCAAGTCGGAGCGCTGGAGCGAAGACTCCCCTCCCGCCTCCCCTGTCTTTCCCCGACCCGCACCGCGACCTTCCTTCCACAACGTGGTGAGGGGCTCTCCCAGGACGGCCGGCGAGGCCTTGGCGGCGCCTGCGCTGGTGTAGCGCGCAGGCTCATCCCGGGCCCTTGCGGACTGCGCCGATCTTTCTCTCGACCGGGTGCTGCCTCAAGGACCGACGGAAGAAGGATGGGTTAAGGTGGTTGATCGCCGTCGGCTCCGGAAAAGGCATCGTCACCCACCTCGCAACTCTCGACGTCCGGTTCCGGCTGATCTCCGCGGCAAGTGCTTTAACTGTCTTGCTACTTCGCACCGCACAGCGGAGTGCCGGCGCCAGCCCCGGTGCTTCTGTTGCAAGAACCTTGGGCACCTCTCAGCTGCCTGCCCCGGTGCTCCCTCGTCGCGGGGACATACCTCGGTCTGGAGGCGTCTCTCGCCGATTCCGGGGGATCCTGCGTCTTCTTCCGCGACGGGGGCTTCCTCTTCTTCACCTCCGGCAGTGGGGCCTTCTGCTGCGACTGGGCCGGCTGATGGCGGTCGACTTCGGAGGCGCCGAAAGCGGAGACGTCGCTTCTTTGGGCGGAGGGGCTGCGCCTCTGAGCTGGAGGTCTCCAAAGCGGAGGAGTCCCTCCGTCGCGCGCTCTCCGTCGCCTCCATCTACCAGGCGGCGACCATCATCGGCACTGTGGCAGCCATCATCGCCCAGGCGGCGGCCAGACTCCGCCTTCTGCAGCCTTCTTCTCCGTCGCATGCCCGAAGCAGCTCGCCGGCAAGGAGGTGCGCCGGGGCTCAACCGAAGGGCTGTATCCCAGTCAAAGATCGCCTCGGACCCACCGGGTCGCATGCAGGACACGTGACGTCCTTCGTCGGCCACATGGAGTCACCTCAACCGTGCGATGCATCCCCGAGCTCCTCCCTCCCCTCGGCATTTATTGCCGCCAACGGCTCCACCTCGCCTCTTCCCAAGAAAAGGGCGGCAGCGGGAGAGGGCTCCTTCTCGCCTGTTCCCGAGTTGAGGGCGGCAGCGGGAGAGGTTTCCTTTTCGCACCTTCCCGAGGCAAGGCCGACAGCAGGAGATGTCGCCAATTTCGAAGGGGTTTGTGGGAGTCTCGACGTGCTATCCCACGTCTCCCCGACCCCCTCCACCGACCCAGCTGCGGCGGCCGGCGAGCTCCCTGAACCTCTGGAGCAGGCGGCGGCTGGCAAGCTCTCTTCCTCCCAGGCGGCGGCCGGCGAGCTCCCTGAACCTCTGGAGCAGGCGGTGGCTGGCGAGCTCTCTTCCTCCCCCCTCCTCTTGACGAGCTGGGGGATGATGCAGCTCGGCAATCGGAGCTAGGAGACGATGCAGCTCGGCACTCGGATGCTCCCGTTGGTGCCTTGCAGGCAGCAGCGCCGGCACCTACCTTGTCTACGGGTCTGGGGGGCAGCACGTCGCGGATCATCTCCAAGTTCTACGCTCGGCGCCGTCCACGCTTGAGGACGAAGAACCTTCCAGCTGGGGCTGCCCTGTCAGACCGTGTTTCACCGCCACCTCGACAACGATCCCCCTCCCAGTGGGCGGGAGTGCGTTTCATCTCCAACCTCACAAAAAAGACGGAGAGGATCCTCCCCATTCCGCGTGCTCCGAAGCCCAAGTCTCACCCTCGGCCCCCTGAAGCACCTCCTTGGCGCAATCGTCGCATTGCCGGAGCTGGAGTTGAGCCTCCGGCCGTGATGTCTGCCAGCTGTGCTAGAAAGCACGTGATGCGGGCCCTGAACATTGTCGTCGAACGGGAAGAACTCCGTCCACAGGCACTAGAAGACTACAGCAGGCTCTTTACGCAGCCTCTTTCAGCTTCGAACATTCAAGCTTTAGCTGCCCTCTTCGGTTGGACGCCACCGGTAGAGGAGGTCAGTTCGATTTGACAGCCTCTATGGTTGTTTCTTGGTCGTTTCTCTCCTGCCATTGATATGAATCCATCCAACATTTTGTGCTGGAATGTTCGGGGGCTTAATTCTAAGCCAAGGCAAGATGTTGTTCGCACTCTGGTAGCTTCAGCTCGAGTAGATGTGGTCTGTCTACAGGAAACAAAAAGGGCTTTCACCTCCCAGGGGTCGGTCCTCTCCCTGCTAGGTTCCGATTTTTGACAATTTCATCTCCTTACCTTCGGTGGGTTCTTCTGGTGGAATTCTCGTGGCTTGGAGGCATGATCTTGGACCTGCCGGAGCTCACAGACTAGATTCCTACAGTGCCTCGGTGCAATTTGCCCAATCGGCGGGCAATCTTGGTGGTTGACCTGCGTCTATGGACCGCAATCCAACGAGGCAAAAATTAACTTCCTTCAAGAGTTAAGAGACATCCGTGAGACATGTCAAGGTCCTTAGATAATTTTGGGAGATTACAACATTATTTATAAAGAGGAGGATAAGAACAACAGTCTGCTGAATCGGGCAATGATGGGACGATTCCGGCGGCTTATCAATGATCTGGCCTTGAATGATATCCCTCTTCTTGGACGAAAATTCACATGGTCCAATGGCCAAGAATCCCCAACTCTTGTCAGGCTTGATCGAGTACTCTACTCCCTTGATTGGGAGTTCCTCTTCCCTAATGCTCTGCTTCAAAGCGCTTCAACGGACGGCTCTGATCACTGCCCCCTTCTTTTGGGTCTGCATGACAACAGGCGAGGCAAAATGAGATTTCACTTTGAATCCTTCTGGCCCAAAGTGGCAGGCTTTCATGAAACCATCGCAAATGCTTGGTCCTCTGTAGCCGTGACCTGCTACCCCTTCTCTTCTTTAGACAACAAATTTAAAGCAACTGCTAGAGCACTTCAAAGATGGAGTCAGAAAAAAGTTGATCTTGTTAAATTGCAGCTTAGTCTTGCCAGGGAAGTGCTTCATCAGATGGAGATCGCTCAGGACTTTCGGACCTTGTTAGAGGAGGAGGAATGGCTGCGCTGCAGCCTCGCGAAGCACTCCCTAGCTTTATCCTCTATCTCACGCACTATTGCTAGAAGTCGTTCGAGAATTGGTTGGCTGCACGAGGGGGATGCAAATTCTCGCCTCTTTCATGCGTTTGCAAGACACCGTAAGCAGAAAAACTTCATATCCAGGCTTGTCATTGGGGAGCAGATGCTTACCAGTCAGGTCGAAAAGGAGCGAGCTATATTTGATTTTTACAGTGGGCTCCTTGTTTTAGGTCTAGACAGATAGCACACTATTCATCTAGAGGAGCTGAACATTGAGTCTCATGATCTTACAACACTTGAGATCCCTTTCTCTGAGGAGGAGGTCTGGAAAACCATCTGTCAGCTACCTATGGATAAAGCGTCTGGACCTGATGGTTTCACAGGTCGTTTTTATAAAGCTTGCTGGCCAATTATGAAATCTGATCTTATGGCAGCCATTTCAGCTGTCTGGCATAGACAGTTTGGTAATTTCGGTTTGCTTAATTGAGCCTACATCACTTTAATTCCAAAGAAAGTTGAGGCTTTGCAGGTCAAGGATTTCCGGCCCATTAGCTTGGTGCACAGTTTTGCTAAATAAGTTACCAAACTTCTCGCCAATAGACTTGCTGTGCGCCTCCACCAAATGGTATCTCCAAATCAGAGCGCCTTCATTAAAGGACGGTTTATTCAGGATAATTTCATGTGGGTGCAACAGCTGGCAAGGTATCTGCATCAACAAAGGAAGCCTCGTATTCTCCTCAAGCTAGACATCACAAAAGTCTTTGATTCAGTTTCTTGGTTGTTCATCCTTGAGGTGATGCGGAACCTCGATTTCGGCTCCATTTGGTGTGACATGGTTTGTGGACTGCTGGGCACTTCTTTTTCGCAAGTCCTTCTCAATGGGATTCCCGGGGAGGTCATTCCTCAAAAGCGTGGATTGAGACAAGGAGATCCCCTCTCCCCAATGCTTTTCATTCTTGTTATGGATATTTTAAGCCATCTGTTCTCTAAGGCCTCAAGAGAAGGTTTCTTACAGCCCCTCTCTGCTCGTGCCTTGCAACATCGGATCTCACTTTATGCCGATGATGTGGTCATCTTTCTTAGGCCAAACAGCATGGATTTGGAGGTCACTATGGGCATTCTTCTTTTGTTTGGCGAAGCTTCCGGCCTCAAAACCAATATGCAAAAGAGTAACATATTCCCTATCCATTGTTCTGAGACAGAGATTGCTTTAGTCCATGAGCACCTACCCTGCGAGGTGACGAATTTTCCTTGCAAATATCTTGGTGTGCCCCTCTCCCTTCGGAAGCTCACAAGGACTGAAGTTCAGCCTATTATTGATAAGATTGCTGATCGTCTTCCGGGTTGGAAAGCAGATTTGCTAACAAGGGCGGGCAGGAAAACATTAGTACAATTTGTGTTAACCTCTATGGTGGTCTACTTGGCCATGGCAGTTGACCTTCCCCACTGGGCTGTTAAAGAAATAAACAAAATTCGTAGAAGTTTTTACGTGAGAGAGCGAGAAAAGAAACCAAGGGAGGCCACTGTCTCGTGGCATGGGACAAAACCTGCCGACCTTTCCAATTCGGTGGTCTTGGTATCTCTGATCTCCAGCTGATGGGATGGGCCCTCAGAATGAGATGGCTTTGGCTTCAAAAGGCCCAACCTAATAGGTCTTGGGCCCCCTTTCCACTCCAGGTTCACCACTGTGTTCGGTCTTTCTTCTCTATAGCAACACGCACTGAGGTCGGTAATGGGGTCCGCACCCTCTTCTGGACAGATAGATGGATCCATAGGAAAAGGATCGCTGACCTAGCACCCCGTCTTTTTGCATTGGTTCCCAAGAGGCTTGCCAACAAGCGCACGGTGAGGGAGGCACTCACGGATCACAACTGGATCGGGGATTTGATAGGAGCAACAACGGTTGGGGCCATTACTGACTTTATGGATCTCTGGGATATCCTCTCACAAGTGGTGCTGCAACCTGATTTAGAAGATAAAATCATTTGGCGCTTCACTACTAATAAAAATTATTCAGCAAAATCAGCATATGAAGGTTTCTTTCAGGGAGGCATCGAGTTTAGCCCTTGGGAGCGAATCTGGAAAACTTGGGCCCCAAACAAATGTCGGTTCTTTATGTGGCTGGCTGCACATGATAAATGCTGGACTGCGGATCGTATGGCACGCCGAGGGTTGCAACACCCTCCCCGCTGCTTACTTTGTGACCAAGAGGAGGAAACCATTAACCACCTCTTGATCTCATGTGTGTTTGCTCGCCAATTTTGGTTTGACTTGCTTCAAAAGGTCAGACTACACAACCTTTCTCCTCAACCGGCCGAGCTCTCCTTTGAAGACTGGTGGTCCAGGTCACACAAGGCGGTTTATGGCCAGGTCCGACAAGGCCTTAACTCCATCATCATTTTGGGGACTTGGTCTCTTTGAAATCTTCGCAATCGCTGCGTCTTTGATAGGGCTACGTCAGACGTTAGAGCTCTCTTGTCTTGTGTCAGTGAGGAGATGAGGATATGGGGTCTGACTGGAGCAAAGGGTATTTCATACCTAACTGCCCCGCCACAGGTTTTGGTCTAGACTCCCTCTGGTCGAGGTCGATCTTGTTTTTTGAGTCATAGACTAGTTTCCTAGAGCAGGCGTGATGTGTGTGTGGTTTTTTCTTTTTGGGTCTGTAAGTGTTTTTCCTCTTCTTAATATAATGATGCGCAGTTCTCCTGCGTGTTGGAGAAAAAAAAAAGATTCTACTTTGCACGGTACATCGCATTGAGCTACAAGCGACAACAACAGCGGCTAAAAATTGTGACGATAAACCAAACAGGCTCTTGCTCTCTCGCGTCTCTGATTTCCCAGCGACACACCAAAAAAAAAGGTCCATTCATGGAGCTCACAAAGCACACAAGTGAAACAAATAAAGATGCAATCACATACCGTCTCTGTCTGGATCCAGATGCGGTGACTCACTAGTGGAATGAAAGATGCAGTGAACCAGAATGGGACTTTTTTTTAATGATCACCTGGCTTTCTTCATACGGGTGGCGAGAGAAAGGAGAAGTGAAGAATGGCAGATGCCCAACCACTGATGGAGCAAACGCGAGGGAGAGAAGGATGGAAATGAAATGGAATTAATAATGGATGGAAGGGACACACTGACTGAGCTCCCGTCATGGTCCATGCATGTCCAATCCTGGAGTACTGTCAATCACACGTGTACCAAAACGGTTAAGATTGTATACTTGTGTATAGGGGTGCAAACGGTATGGGTTAATCCTGACCAATCCGGTACTGAATTCGGTTGGTACCAGATATGGGAATGTAATTTAGCATCCGGTACTGAATCCGATCCGTACCGGATAATTGTTGCCGGATATGGTAACGAAAACGGTAATG
This sequence comes from Melocanna baccifera, assembly GCA_036346265.1. NCBI lineage: Eukaryota > Viridiplantae > Streptophyta > Magnoliopsida > Poales > Poaceae > Melocanna > Melocanna baccifera. The sequence continues at coordinate 32,698,326 of CM070679.1, read as the reverse complement.
CTAAAATCCGACCGAATAGCATCGGTAAATGGTAAATCGAATAATATCCGACCGAATATCCAAACAAGCAAGTTAGTCCTTAACTGGCTCAGCCTATCAACTATCATTAACACCAACCAGCCTAGATTTTATCAAAGTCGTAACATAATTCTAGAGTCCAACTACTCTAACCAGTCACCACCAATGCTCCCCGCTTATGTTGAACTTGCGTATGAATTTATGTATGTATTTATCGCTTATGTTGAACTTGTGTTGTATTGGCTATTATACTTAAGTAATCTAAATAAATTTATTGCTAGTTGAAGGCTTGAAGTGATGTTAGTATGGTTCAGTGTATATTCCTTTATGTATACACATATATACTATCTGTCTATATTATCCATTTTCGATTCAAAACCGTTACGTATCTATCCCGATGACATCATATTCGAAACTCCGAATAATCCGAATTCGTATTTGTATCCGGTCTTACTGTATCCGACTTCGAATCCGGAAAAAAAATATGGATTAAGATACGGTATAAATAATATCCGTCCGAATCTGATCTAATTACACCCCTACTTGTGTAAGTGGAGGTTGTGACTTGTGAGTTTGATTCTCAAGACCTCTCTAATTTACTGTTTGGTGCCAGGTGAAGGGTTTTGTGTTGGCATGTATATGTTAGATGGTGTGTGTTGCCAACAGAACAGATGCTAGCCACTTGCAGTTACTGGTTTAGAGCCAACCATTTTTCAGAGTTTAGAGCCAACTTGAGATCAAAATGGAGTACTTCTTTCGGATGTAGGGAAATGGCTGCTCGATTTTTCTAGAGAAATTCTCTAATTTATATTAATAACACAGTGATAAAGTACATGAGTTCCTAACTTTTACATTGAAGATATCCGATGAAGTACTTGTTATCATCAAGACATTGAATCGATGAACGTGTGAACTTCTTTATCTTGCTCGGCGAAAACGTCGGATCTTGCAACGTCAACATGATTGTCGACGATCACAAAAACAGGAAATACATTGTCATGGATCTCCATAGATGTGTAGGGTATGCATCTCGGTAGCGATATTGTTTGCTGAAAGAAAACCAAAGAAGGTTTATTTAAAACCAACTCGGCCTGGTGTATTTTTTTTTTTTTTGTGTAAGCGTCGTTGTCGTCCAGACATGTTATAGCAAAACCCATTATAGGTAAAAGAAATTCCAGAGACCTCACCGAAGAACAAAACTAGAATAACTTGATCTAGATAAAAACATAGGAGGAACTAAAAAAATCTAAAATTACTCTTGAAAGTTCACTGAACTCTTGCCCACTGGACAGTGGCAATAATGTCGGAGAGGAGTGGAGAGAGGCCGGCGACGGAGGACTACGCAAGGGCCCTGGCGGGAAAGCCCGTAAGCTAGTACAAGGGTACGAGATTATTTTGGCCCGGCCCGGTGCCACTTAGTCTTGCGAAGCCGGGAGGGAATACTTTTGGCAGGACGGTCTACTTAAATTAGGCCGATTACGTCTTGAGCAAGGGATGGGCTTGCACGCGGGACGGCCCGCAAACGTTCGCAGAATAGCAAATTCTCACGGCCTGTGTAGCAACCGGTCCACCAGCTCGGCAGCGCCGGAACCGTACGTGCGTGTCGCGCGGCCACATCAAAAGGCGCGCGGTTACACCACGAAAGGCTTACCGGCGCCGGCGCGCGTCTGGACTCTGCATCTGCTTTGCTCGCAGGCTAGCGCGGGAATTAATTGCGACCGGATGAATATTTCGTGCCGTGCGTTCACCTCGTATTCAGGATTTCCGAGATAGATATTTAAAATTAATAAAATATTACTTAAAAGAAAAAAGATCATCGTGAAAAAATCCAAGTCCAAATTATCCCAACCAAAAATATCTTAAAATAATATAGAAAAATTATAAAATAATTAAACAAAATACAATTTTAACTCAACGACACTTCAATTTTAGGGGCATCCATTTTATTGTTCCATGGAACCACTTTGCTAAATTGTTCACATTTTTATGCTACCTAACTAACACCATCTGAAAAGATTTCAAACCTGCAAACTTCTTCATTTTTGAAGATTCTACTATCTACATTTCACAAAGGTACAGTCATTCAATGAACTATTTAGGATTTATTGATTTCAAAATTAGAAGGGAGAGTGGGAGCAATCCATCTGGGAATAAGACCTCATCGCAACGCCGTGCGTTTTATACCTCCCTACTCGCCACATCACCATCCAACTCACAACGTCACTTTCCAGATTATCTGCACCGCTCGTGCCCTCACTTCACTCCTAGAACGCATTTGTGGCCTTGATTTAGGAATTGGTTTGCTTCCTTGCCGGCTCATTTTCGTCAGCCGTCACTGCATGCCACGCGCTCCCTCTCTCTTTCCTTGGCCGTCGCTGCATGCAGTCATTGTAGGCTTATGCCACTATGGCACTACCTCATGCCTCCGTCAGGTTTGCTCCCTAACCCTCCACGTGCAGGCTGTCGCCGCATTGAGATAAAAAGATGAGCTAGTTAGGGTTAAGGATTTGGGTGGCCAGTTGAGGCCTTAGCGAATTTAAGCTGTGGTGGGTCTGGTGGGTGTAGAGAGAGCAATAGTGCACTGAGAGAGGGAGGAGTGGGTTGGATTGGGCTGATTTATATTTTTGGATACAAATATATAGTATTTTGACTCAATTAAAAGTATACATGTGTAATATACCTAGTAAATAATGTATTTTTTGCAAAACAAAAAATGGATGTTTAACTAAACACCGTGAACTCAAGAAAGTTTGCCCCTGCACCTACCAACGGAATATGGAACTTTTCACGTATATAGCACCATTACAATATTGTTTTCAATTTTTACCACCTAATACCCGTTTTTTCAAAAATGACCCCTCCACAAGCTCGGAAGGCGTGTAGGTGACATGTGTCACCTACTATACCACCCTAGCTCGGCAGGAGGTGAGCTAGCACGGGAGGCAGCGGCGCGGGGCGACAGGCCAGGCGCTGCTGAGCCGACACCTACAGAGATGCCCTTGCTCGATAGGAGCCTGCCGAGCTGTGCTGGCTCAGTAGGCGGCTTGGCTAGTAGGCAGGGCAAGGGTGGCCTAAAAACTCGTTGACTCGATTCAAATTATTTTTACTATACTCGTTAATTTGGATTTTGCTCTAGCTCAACTCATTAACTCGCTTTTAAAATTGTGCCAATTTTGGAAAAATCTTGATAAGACGATGACTTGGCTCGATATCCACCCTAGTCGGGGGGAGCTCGGATCCGGGGCACTCGATTGCAGCGCTGGCTCGGAAGCATTACATGGTAAATTTAGTATTTTTTTGTAACTAGGTGAATCCCCATGCAAACTAGATGAAAATACATGCTTTGATACGTATTAAGAAATCTTATTATGTTTTGTTCATGTGTGTATAGAAATGTTTAGGAAGGTGCAACGGGTTTGGAGGGGATGATGAACCACCACCATAAATTCAATGTGTTAAGTATTAAAGATACGTTGTTACAAAAAGTTATCGTAAAGGACCATATGTAGGTCGACAAAACAGTTCACAATGAATGTGTGGATTAGGGGTTTGGTTAGATGCGTATATTTGCCCCACTACTCATACGATACAAGTGGCAACATGCATGAATCATCAACCCTAACTACAACTAAGATATATGTGTATTTTTTGAAAGCCATGGTTCTAGTTAGTCGTTGTGCACATTTGCGTCCATCGGTGCCTTTTCCTTTTCTCCCATGCAAGCTTTAGCCCTCACAACCTAGACCCAGTACTTGGTGTTTAGCGGGGGCTTCAGGGACCACCAGCGTTTTACCCTTGTCCTTTTTATTGTCGTCCGGAGTATAAGGTTTTCAGCGTGTTAATCTCTCAGGCGCCACTGGGTAGTTAAGCATATATTTGTTCATGATGATTGCTCTGTCGTATATATCCGTGCCACCTATCCATTGGAAGAAGTAACAATGCTTTGTGGTCCACTGGCATGGATGTAGTGGGTTAGAGATGTGTGAAATGGAACATGCAATGTGAAATAGCATATATATGCTTGCAGGAACTTCAAAACACGGGTAGTGCGCCAGGGTGGCAGTTTTCAGGTATGTGGACTGAATGATTGTGCTGGATTACCACAATTACACTACAACCATGGAAACTCTGGTGGCACGGATGCATCCTTGCAAAAATTATCAGGGTATGATCTTTTCTTCTTGGCCACCCACTTCCGCTTGTGAAGCTTCTCTCCGTAGTTCGATATCCCCACCACCAGTGTAGTGACATTATGTATCTCTCCTCTCCTCTCTTCTCCCTCTCCTCTTCCCTTAGTCTTGAGGTCAGCTCGATCGAAGTCTTGGGTCTGGTTGTAGGGGCTGGCCAGATTTTATAGGCGGTCGATGGGCACTGTTTGAGAGTAAAGCTTGAACACATTGTCATTTCACTAGGAAAAATGGTACATGTACTCAAATCATTAGAAAAGTTGGTACGTAATGTCCACTTGTTGTGAAAAGCTGGTACATACTGTCAAATCACTGGAAAGCCAGTGCGTGTTATTCACTTACTGTGGAAAGCTAGTACTTTCTATTAAATCACTAGAAAAGCTAGCATGTGCTGTCCACAAGCTGTGGGAAGTTAGTACGTGTTGTTAAATCACTGAGAAAGTCGATGTGTGCCATCCACTCGCTGCAAAAAGCTGATATGTGGTGTCAAATCACTGAAAAATCCGATGTGTGCCATCCATTCGCTATGGAAAGTTGGTACGTATTACCAAATCACCGAGAAAGCTAGTGCGCATTGTCCACTCATTGCAAAAAGCTGGTGCGTGTTGTCTGCTGGCAGCAAAAAGTTGATACGAATTGTCAAATCACTGGGAATGCCAGTGCGTGATGTCTACTCGCTGAAATATCAAGAAAGAATTCCAAGAACCAAGTGAATAAGAAAAAAAACTACAAGGCTTAAGATAGCTACATAATATTTATAATATTTTGGTCAAGATGCAAATGGCACTTAGGACGTACTCTGTTATGTGAATACAATACATTATACATTATACGTCTAGTTTTTAGTACATGAGTGAATTGGAGCAAAAGCGGGAGTGACTGTAGTTGGCTGAGCTGAAGTAGGAGCAGGAGTGATTGCAGCCTCGCCTGGTTTCTCCAATGTTGAGAACAATTGATGGGCTAGGGCACCACACGCTCTTACATGCACTTCTCCTCAGGTGTAGTCTCTCCGTGAGTACCTGAGTTAGAGCGGGGGTTGGTGGGGATGGTGGGGGTCTGGGGGAGCTAGAGCGTGGGCCGCTGTTGCTACTGCAGTCTGCTTGAGCTCGACGATTACGTTATCTCTCTTACGCTCCACTGCAACTAGGGCCTTTTCACACTTGGTGAGCTGAGCATGAAGAGTTTCGGCCTGGTTGTAGCTAACAGTGACGAGCTAGCAGAGGTCCGAGATCTCCTCTAGAGCCTCAGTATAGGTGGCTCCTATAACTCAGTGAGTTGGACCTGGTGGGTTAGGAACGGGTCATCCTTGGAGCTAGGGAGGAACATCTCGCTGTAGCGTGCTCCATCCCGGAGGGATGGATAATAGCAAAATGGGGAGATGAGCATGGTAGCCTCATGGATCTTGCATAGGTGAGCACAAACCAAGCAGGTGACGTCCTGAAGGGCGTCGGTGGAAGTGCTCCTTAGGTGCTTTGTGTGGAAGGTGCAGGAGGTGTACCCACCTTCTCTTGCATACAGGAAGACCTCCATCATCATATGGGATGGTGCTAGTAACACAAGTATTGCATTATTTTATGCAGTGTGTTAGCAAACTCTCATTCATCCTTTCCATGGGTGAAGTAATCCCATGGCCCAATGTCATTTGATCTGACCATCTACAGTTAAACAGAAGGGTATTGGTAACAGTTTAACGATATAACAAAGGGGGGTGAGATAACAACTAAGAGTGGTTGGTAAAGGCAGTAATACGCTATATTTTTTTTGGTGAAACTTCTGCTTTTTAGTTTAGGAAAATAAGTCTAGGTCCTTGGATAATGGTCATTCTGTAATCGCACGAAAGCGATAAATATATATGTACGGTTATATATAAAAATATTTTAACTATTTTTGGCCCGTATATCTGCAACTATTTGCAATAAGTAAACATGGCTAGTTATAGAAATACATCCGTTAACTAAATATAGCTACCTAGCGTATTCCATATTACAAAACCATATTTACGCTAATGAAACACTGACGATATACTAAGTGTGTTGCTCGCATGCAAATGAAGCACACCTTTTTTTTAAAGTATTCACAGCTCCACAATGCTTTCAACTACAAAGGATGGTAAATCATAGCCGCGCTGCCTCCCTGCGCTCTCGCTCGGCAAGAAATCTCTCTTTTCCTTTTTCTTTTCTCTCCCTGCCTGCATTCTCTCTCACTCGGTAGCAATGTGACCATGAGTCATGTTTTATACGCACATGAGAAGCCAACGCAATTAATGGGTGAATAAAATGAAAATCTAACATCGCATCGTGTCATGTCATTAACGCGATTCCCTTGCATGCGCTGCCCTGCGAGGAATCTGCCCCCCTGGGCTCCCACACGCTGTGTACACACGTGATTGCTTGCTAGTCTGCCTACCTGCCAAGCCGGGGACACTCGGTAGGCTAGGGTGGTATGACAGGTGACACATGTCATTTGCCGTATCTTTCGTGTTCGGGAAGAGGGTTATTTTTGCAATAACAGGTGCTAAAAGACCAAAATTAGGGGAAAACGTTACAACAGTACTAGATATATATGAACAGTTCTGGAATACGTGACTACACTAGTATTTCCTAGTTGTGTATGGAATGCATGACCTTTGCCAAAAGCGGACTGGATTTGATTAGTGACTCGGAAGTCAGAATACATATGGGCGACAAAGGGGATGTACTGCTTAAGGCCTTTTGGTTTGGCTCAAATCCTGACCTATCCACCCGGCGGATCGGAATTTTAGCTTAAATTCTTAGGGTATGTTTTTTGTGGCTTCTAAAAACTGTTTTTGACTTTTGCTACAGTAACTAACTTTTAAACGGAGTATTTTTTTTAAGATGAGGTCTACAAGTTAATTGTAGTACACGTTAAAAAATTAATATCTGTACCATCAAAAATCACAAGTGAGTATATCTCTTTCCGCAATCTCTGTCGCAAACAGCCAAAAAGCCATCAGCCGCAGCCAAAAAGAACAGGTCCAGTCTTTCATATGAATTCGGCCCCGCTCATTGCGGCTTTTTTTCAGCTTCAGCTTTTTTTCACTATTCAGTAAATCATCTTTTTCTGAATGTTTTTAGATTTTTTGGGCTTTTTTGCATTTTTCTTTTTTTCCGTGTTCCTTTGTATTGTTCGTGATGGGCTAACATATTTTTTTTATTTTTACATTTTTTTAAATTTAATTATGCCTAAAAAATCAAATCAGCTACAGTAAAAAAAGTCAGCTATAGTAAAATTTAAACAAAAAATCAGAAGCCATCGCTAAAACAAACGCCCCGACTCCAGTTGAGAATAGGCCTTTAAAACAAGTCCTAATTGTGTGCAGAATCTGTTCGCGCCCCACATTGGTTTTGAAGTGCATGCAGTTCTTGTAGTAGGCTGAGTACCTGAAGCAAAGTGGGCGATTCCCTTCGCAACTGGACATAGGTTGGGTTTTTTTAACTAATTTTTAAACAGTATATTTTTAAGATAAGATTAATAGAAACATTATAGTAAAAAATATACTGAGTTCAGCTGTATTGGTCAAAATTACATACAACTATTTTTCTATATATATTATCTGTTACGAACAGTCAGAATTTAAATATTGAAACCATAACCTATAAGCCATTAGCTCAAAACAATCCTCCTATAGTTTTGATCGTAGCACATCTGTACGTCGCCTTTGAGTTTTGCATGCACCAACAACCAGTTCCTTCCACTCAAAACAACAACAACAACCAGTTCCTTAGAAACAACCCAGGTTTGCATGGTTATGTTCTTCAAATGGACAAAAATATGGGACTGCTAGTACGTGTTGTTTCTGTTGTTTTCATTGAAAAGAACTTTTTAACTAGAATTAGTTGTATTTATGTGAATTCAGCAGCTTGACATGTGGAAGATCTTTCGGATATGACAACTTTGACAAGTAGTATATATACAACTGCAGGACATGAAGAGTACATATAGTACGTACAAGTGAACAAGTGTGTATATATAAGAGGTTGTTGATTATGTGATTTGAATTCTGTTTGATGATGATGTTAACGACGCTGAAAGGATGATTTGTGGTAACAGAGGGCCCATTATGTGATCTTTTCGGATTTGTTTTCGTATTTGACTTCAAGTCGTTTTGCACCCTCTTATTTATTCCCTTAGTTGCACAGGATTGAGTTAATGACTCGCTATAAAATCCCATGCTTTGTAACTCTTCTCATACAGTAATCATCATCGGTTGTGCACCCATAATTTTTTCTACAATAGTTTTCTACGTTAAATTTGTGTCTTACAGTCTTTGATCATCTTTTTTTATTTGCCGTGTCTTTTCTAATGGTGGTAGTACTGGAAACTGACAGGAACTACAGTACGCTCTAGTTTCCATTTCCTGCTGGTATTACTACATGCAATGTAGGCATAGCCAAATTCAGAAAGTGCGTTTCTACCGTATGGCAAACTTAGTGGGCTTAGCTAGCTAACTTTGACACTAGTCACAAGGGTGTATTTTTTTTTTGCTACGACTAATAACTTTTTATTCTAATATGAATGTTTGTATGGATGAATTGAATATCGATAAGTCGTTTTGAAAAGACTATCCTTATAAGTTACTTCGAAACAATGACAAAGAAACCATCTTATTTATTTGTTCAGAAAAAATCACAAACCATAAACTGAAAAGTACATGCCATATTAGTCACCGGTGCACGCATATCATATCTGTAGTTTTATAGTAGTTTCTTTGGATTCGGAATTTCGGATGGGAACGGATGCAATAGTGCTTAGTGACTCGGTAGGCAGACGCAGAGACAGAGACAGAGTGCTTTCATTCTCTTTAAAAAGCAAAGGAAAAAGAGAGGAAAGCGACTAGATGATGTGACCACTTGCTAATTGATGATAAGCTCGCCCTCACTTACAAAGCTTCCAAATTAAAGCATACGTTCGTCGCAAAGCTTTCGTCTCAATTTAGGCGCGATCAATTAATTAATCTACGTATAATACAGATAGAGAGTTTTCCTTCTCTTTAAGAAGGAAATAAAGCGACTGAGAGTCCGAGATAATGTGATCACTTACTAATTGATGTTAAGCTTGAAGTTAATTACAGAGCTTCCAAATTAATGTTAAAGCTAGTTAAAGATATCAAAATTCTTAAGTTTTCGTCTCGATTCTTATTTTGCTACGAGAAATCTATGTTTTTCGATCTTGTATATTTGGAGCACAGAAATTTGACAAAAAAACAGTAGAAGAAAATTCTCACGTTTCAAGCAGGACCATCTCATATCCTTGCAAGCGTCCTTATAAAACCGGAAATTATGTGACCAAATTAGCATATTTGCACTTGCAGCAACTGCATACACAAGGACATCGTGGCATCATATCATCGCACGTCACAAAACTAGAAAAAGAGAAAAGAAAGATAAATCTCTGACAAAATTGTTCCTCCCGTTTAATTCGACACATGCACGCATGTCGGCGCGAGCTAGCTAAGCGGCGTCGGCGTCCTTGCCACCGGCGTACGGGTACGTCTGCGGCACCTTGGCCACCTCGGCGAAGGCGAGCGGCGTGGCGCTGGCGAGGAAAGACGGCGCGTCGTCGCCGGCCATCACGACCACCACCCTGGGCGCCTCCCTGTCCAGCGGCGCCAGCACCCGCACGGACATCACCCCCGGGCCCATCTCCTCCCCCTCGCCGCCAGGGGCCTCCTTGCGGCGGGAGCACAGGAGCACGACCAGCGCCACCGCGATGAGCCCCATCACCACCGCGAACCCGATGAACAGGTACGGCGTCGGCGTCGACCAGAACGGCGGCGGCTGGACGCGGCTTCCGTAAGCCGGCAGCATTGACGACGAAACGCTGCCCTGCACGCCGCCGCCGCCGCCGTCCATTGGCATGTCAGTTCCTGCAGGTCTCATAGTTTGTGTGCTCGTGTATCAACAAAGGGTGGTGGTGGTGTGGGCAAGGTTGGGGTGGAAGGCGGTGGATTTGTATAGGAGGGAGAGAATGCATGGGAGTGGGGCCCACTGGCTAAACTGTGTGCCCCCAGGTTTATTCGCTTGGCTCATGGATCTGGGTGCTTTGGAAGGTGCTTGTGGTTTTGCTTTTTCAAATAGTGGGGAGGTTTATAAATTTGCAAGTTGCAAAAGTAGAAAGAGAATAGAGTTGATGTGAGATTGTGTAGGGTTTGTTTGTGGTAGATAGGGTAGGAGTATGCTATATATAGATGGAAATGATGTTGTGATATTACAATTTGGAGCTTGCTTTTGCATGTTTAACCATATATCAATGGAACTGGCCAGATTCAGTGGCTCTTGGTTTCGTGAAAACCATTTTGATCGCACGAGGTTTCTTTAATTAGTGCTGCCTCGCATGATAACGGTGGTTTGTGAAGCTTTTTTAATAGTTAAATACATATAGAGTTTTGGGGCGGTAATGCACAAAATCAGCTGAAAGATTTTTTTTTAATTCAAAAAATACTTCTTTGCTTGCTCAACAACTAGACATCACCCGCTGAAGTACGAGGAGGGGTTGATGCCTACACCTTTTTTTTTAAATTTCCTATACTTTTCTCGTGAAACATCTAAACACTCTTTCGAGACCGGGTGTTTTCATTTTACTGCATTGCACTAGCCATGATATCCAATTCATTTATTTTTCCTGCAGACAATTGGGGGTAAGCTAAGCCTATTTTAGTTCTAGCAAATTCTCGCACGGTGGAATACGTACAGAAATAATGTTGGGTGCAGATCTCTCCTTGTTCATCTGTGTACAAAAGGGAAAGATGCTGTATATCGGTTTTCTCCGCAATTGCCTATGATGTTCAATGGTAGAGTTTTGAATATAAGTGTGTATCATAACTGCTCATGCTTTAAACTTAAAAACCAATTTTATTACAGGATATTACGACATATCAGCTGAGTTTTACAGCGAAAAGGGGCATTCAAGCCTAAAGTTTACATTACAATAAAAAACTTCCAAGAAAAAACACAGGCATGCCTAAGCAAAGATAAGACCTAAAACCAGTAATCATCTCCAATCAGTGGATCTTCACAAGTTTCTTCGAACGGTTCTTCATTATCTTCCTAGATTTCTTCTGTTGATATTTTAGCAAGCTTGAGTACAATTATATCTAACAAGTCACATGGGAAATGTCTAATTATCTACTTACAAGAATTTCAATGGAGTGGAATGTATTGGTATTGTCATTGCAATTGTGGATGCAAGTTTATTTGTAAATAATGCTTAAACATGAAAAGTAAAATGTTATCTTCTTAAGTGAAATGGGTTTTAACCAACTTAATTACCAGCTCGAAAATCATACCAAAACTACTTATGCCTTGTTATTGAATTCATCCATTAAACACATTTTTATTTACCAAAAGCACGGCGTATTCAAATACTATATATCTTACTCTACAGAGTTGCCTAGCTTTACTCACAAAAATTTTCAAACTCACAATATCATGCAATATACACACAACTTTTTTAGCGTGCAATTGAGTTGAGATAACAAGGTCATTGACTGCTCTTTCCGTTCTAGCTTCTACCCGATAGGCTTAGGGCCATTCAATCAATATCGGGAATCCACAAACCAATACGAAAATTATGACTCGATATTGAGTGGATCTACCGTTGTGAAGAATGACAAGTGACTTTACTAATCCCACTTCTGTTTCACCCCTTGTTCACGGCTATCCTGAAACACTAGAATAGTTAACTTTTTCGTAGACATTTGATCGAATTGAGCAGTGTATTAGACCATATTTGGCAAGTTAAACTTATGGTTAGGCAATTCATATGTCTTTTACTTAACGTAAGGGTCCAGTTCTTTTTTTTTCAAATAAGGCCAACATCCACATTCCATGTGCACCACAGTACAAAACTCCACCAAACCAAACCATAGTCTCCACCCTAGGATGAGGTCATAGGCTCCAATCATCTAGTGGCTTCTCACCAACTAGTCTCAATCCTAGTATCATTTTGAAATCTAATGGTATAAAGCAAAAATGATCTTATTGGTGTAAGTAAAACATTGGATTGACCAACTCTACTATTAATAAATTATACATTGGTTAATATCCAAATTTGTCAAGGTGAATATAGTCTACAAAATTAAGGCATTGCATTCTATTTGGTGGTAAGATTTAACTAGACGTCGTATTATTCTAAACTATTATTTTATATAAATAAAAGTTCATAAATAACATAAATGAAATTAAAGCTTAATTAAATAATATGGGCTTAACATGATTAAAGACATGTGACTTACCTTCCTGACTCTTCAACTGGACCTAGATCTCATGTGTCTTGATCTGCTCCTATGACAGACTGCTTTGTGAATTCGAATGTTAACACAAAAGAAATAAACAAATAAGTCCATGCTCAAAAGAATATGAGCTAGGATATAATAAAATAAAAAGAAGTAAAATATAGAAAAAAAGCTAAACATGGGTGGATTTGGATGGTCATGATTCAAATAGAGTATGGATGGGTTGAACGGAGCTAAAATGGGGTTTAAACAGGCTCGAAACGATCGAAATGGGTATACATATGCTAAATGAGTTTTGGATGAACAGTAACGGGTTAGGTGAACAGTAACAGTTGACACTATTCCTATTGGGTCGGGGTAAATGAACAATAATGGGTTTGGGCTGGTTTTAGTGTATGTACATTAATGGGTCGGTCTTTGAATAGTGTCGGGCTTTGGCCTGACTTAGCTAGCCCAACTATGTGGCCTGCCAGGCGCGAGACCTGCTCGATTTGAGCTTGCGCTCATGGCTATCTGAGTAGAGGTGAGCGACGACGAGGGAAATTGAGCACCTGCGGTAGCGATTGGCGGCGAGTGGTGGTGCAGTGAGGGCTAATGGGACAAGGGTGATTTGGCTAGTTTTGGCACGTATGTGGTTGTCCATGGTGGTCGTGCATGGCACCGAGGACAAGGGGCGATGAGGTGGGTTAGCGTGGTCAGGGTTGGCTTCGTGGCATCCAGTAGGTACTATGACTGTGAGAAATTGGTTTGGAACCTAGGCTATTGGAAGAATCGTGTTTTGGAGCTCACCGGCGAGGGCTCGGTGGTGGTTCTTGGTTGGAGTTGGGAGGGAAAGGTCAGAATTAGTTGTGAATGGTGGCTAAGGAGTGGCTTGGCTCAGCTTTATAGTGCTTTGAAGGCGGTGGTGATAGTGGGATGGCCTTGGCGTCTCCGGTGCGCAGATGATGGCGCTGATGATTGAGCTACTTCGGCGAGGTGACAACGGTGCTGGCAGGTGCGGTGGTGTCTCGGGAAGTGCAGCATCCCTCTAGCGCAGGCACATATGCTGGCAAGGCGAGTTAAGATGCCACCGCACGTCGAGCGATTGGCGGCTGAGGTGGCAACGGCAAGGTCGGCAACAACCAGCATGGAGCGAGCCCGTAGCCAAGAGATGGCGTGACAGCCATTCATGGCCCACTTAGCAAGGTGGCGCTATTCTGTGCTGGGTTTGACTGCTTGCAGCGGCGAGTGGCGAGGCGAGCTGGCGGGCGGCGCACGAATAACGTGTGATCGCGTGGCAAGGGAAATAGGGGTGAAGGCACTCGAGCAGAAGGGCGCCAGTGCCAGGTGTAGGCAGAAATTTCCTGGAAGGAAAGCGTAAACGCTTGAAGGGTTTCCAAATGAGAAATTTGAGTATTTGCCCCATCTTTGTTTGGTAATAACTCATTTGCCTCATACCTAACTGTAATAGATGATTTGGCCCATCTTTCAATTTTTATTTGATGATTTGTCCTCTTTAAAATTTCAACTTATTTTCTATTTGTGCAGGGCTAAATACCCATGTGAAATGAGCTGCAATGGTCGGTGGTGGCGAGCTGGTGCCGCTGCAGCTGTAGGCGGATCTCTTCGCCCTAAGCCCTGATGCACCGCTACAGTTTGACGCGGCGCAGTTCGGCACTAGCGGGGGCCTTTGAACCGGGCAAGTTCGGCGTGACCTCCGCGCGGGTCAAGAAGTGCAGCAAGTTCGACAGTGGAGCTCTGTTTGGTGCAAGCTAGCACAATGCTAACATCTCAGGCGCAAGCCAGTACAATGTCTTGTAGGTGGTGGGGCCATACTGGCCTGAAGGACGCTGTCGGGAGGGAGGAGACTACGGAAGCTATGATGACTAGTGTTAGGCACGCTTAATTGAGCTTTAGATTTCTATTTTTTTACTATTTATTAATTTTGTTTTTTCTTTTTTTAAATTTTTTTATATTCCTTTGTATTGTCTGTGATGGACTAATATATTTTTTTTTATTTTTATTTTTTAATTTAATTATATCAAATAATCTAACTTAGCTACAGTAAAAAATAAGTTAGCTACAGTAAAAAAGGTATAAGTCAACAGTATTCTGAATACCCCCTTAAAATGAGCTGCACCCTCAGGGTCACTATAGTCATTTCACATGGGTATTTAGCCCTGCACAGATATAAAATGAGCTGAAAATTCAAAGAGGGTAAATCATCAAATAAAATTGAAAGATAAGGCGAATAATCAATTACAGTCAGGTATGGGGCAAATGAGCTGTTGCCAAACAAAGATGGAGCAAATTATCAAATTTTGCTTTCCAAATCGGGCAAGTTCACCAATTCAAGCAAAATTCAAAAAAATTTCAAAATTTTGAAAATTTTGGGGCATTTCAGATGCACCGAGCCACCGATGAATATAATCTCTAGCAAACTGCGGGCGGATTTTTCTTTCCTCCTGAGGTACACATGTTGCACGTTAGTACGTAATTCGTAAGTACGTCTGTCGCAGTGGATTCGTTTGATGCCAATGCGATTCACATCTGGATCGATCGGTGTCGTGAAATGCATGACCCTACTTGTTGCGATGTTTTAACGCAAGTCAAAGTCGCGAAAACCATTCCTTCCACACGTAGACGTCAAGACTTACTAGGAGCACTGCAATGGCTTCTCCATCACATCATCCCCCAACACGCAGCTGCGTCGATGCATGCCATGTGAGCGCGCACTAGCTACCTAGGGTGCCGTCGGGCTGGCCCAGACGAAAGCACTGTGAAAGGGATAAGAACTCTTCGTTAAAGCTACATTAACACGATACCATACTTAACCCTAACGACATGTCGTCCAAGAAGAATATTAGGTCTATATGTGCAAGTCCCAAAGTTATTCGGCTCTACGCGTACCCGATCTGGGACTTCCTTTCGGAAGCAGTAATTAAATTAAACCTCAAACTTCATGTGTGCGAACTACCGGCCAATTAACGATCGACCCACAAGGCCGCAATTCATCTGTATAATATTGATAGGTAATAAGACTATTGAGTTATATGCACCGATCAGTTTACCTAAAAATTTAAGCTAATAAGGAAAGACAAACAATTCACTTATATTTCAACAAAGACCTTTTACAACTAAATATATAACAGCTAACCTGTTTATCATCATCGTAATAATGTCCTTAAAAATGGGAGTCCAAACGCTTAGGCCCCCTTAAATGTAGGAAATTTACAGGAAATAGTTAAATTCCTGCAAGATTTAGGGAAAACTTCAGCGTTCGAAACAGAGTATTAGCTTGGGTTCAAATCCTGGGATAAGTAGGTAAAAGAACTTGATATATAAATTTGATCCGGATAGTTCTAAAAAATGTAGACATCGACATGGTTCATACGATTGAGTAGGAACGTCATTGGTTCCGATGATCACGACATCGCGAGAAATCTATAATTTAGGAAAGGACCCCCTCACCCATAGGTCCCATGGATAATGCTTCATGCGTATATGGAAGACTCAACTATTCAAGCCAGTGGTTGGCAGCATCGATCATTCTCACGCTGATCGTTGACATAGACATGTACATTTGCAAACAACAAACCACATCTTGGTGCATAACATAATGCAGGTTGCTTGGTAGTGGGCGGCAATAATTCCTCTTCCTTTCTTCTTCTCCTTTTGCAGTTTTTGGCGCAACAACTTCTAGTGCACCTGCTACGGTTCATGACGAATCCGACAACCGTAGCTCTCCGGCCCCGGTGATTCGTCGGCCCTCGCGTATGCGGCGGCCCGGCATGCATTAGCTGTGGAAGGAGGCCGGTCAAACCCACAGCAACATGCAGGGACTGCAAATAACTTTATCCATAGCATTGAAAGATTTTTTTTCTCGAAAATGCAGGAGGTTTGCATTTCTCTCGATAAGAAGGATACAATACTGTTCATCGTCCAGTTTTCAGTCCAAAGACTGAAATCCGGAAGACCTTAAGAGGGAAACCAGAAACGGAAAATTACGGGAAAGAAAGTGACTAGAAAAAAGACCAGTGCGGCCAACTAAACCCCTAAACTTGAAGAGGCCACTGCCCAGAACCTAGAAGGGGGCAAAGCTCGGCCAATTTGGACTTGAATAGCGCCGACCAAGTGCAGACTTCCCGCTTTGTGCCGAGGGTGAGCTCCTCAAGATCTAATCTTCTTTGGTTATGCCAAATTCTGTTTCTCTCCTTCCAGATCATCCAAACCAAAAGAATTACTATGGAGTCTACACCTTTACGCTTGGAGGTGGACGCCAGGGCTCTCATGGCCATCCACTGATCCTGCAGCATTTGTTTAGTGAAGGAATAGGCGCTGCATAGCGACGGCCATGAGAAGATGCGATGCCAAAGTTGCTTGGCGACTAAACGAATGACGAGAAGGTGGACGATCATCTTGTCCTGCTGCTCACAGAGAATGCAAAGTGATGGCGCTGGAATGTTACGTTTTTGCATCTGCGAAAAAGGTCCAAACTCGGCTTTTGGGAGCCAACCAAGTGAACAACTTGGCTTTCAAAGGCGATGCACTTTTCCATAGCTCCTTGGCACACGGGAAGCGGATGGAACCCTGACACAAAGCAGCGTAGGCTGATTTGGAAGAGTATTTACCGTCCACTGTCTAGCCACACAGGATGACATCTCTAGCCCCCTCTTGAAGTTGCACTTGACTTAACATTGAGCAGAATTTGAGGAAGTCAGAGATGGTCTGAATCGAGAAAGGGCCGTGCAGATCATAGATCCATCTACAGTTTGCAATGCTTCCCTTACCCAGGTTCATTTCGTGCGAGAATTCTTCACTTTTGCCTAGATGGCCGGAACTTAGTCACACAAGCTTTTTCCTTGCAGCCACTTGTCATTCCAGAAGAGGGTGGAAGAGCCGTCCCCTATTTGGGTCGACGTTGAAGCATGGAACAAGTTTTCGGCTATGATATCTTCCACGACTCGAACGTTGTGCCTTGGCTCAACGCGGGCAAGCCATTCCCCAACAAGTTCGGAATGCTATGCCGGTCAACCTGAGATCTGCAATGGCTAACCTCCAAACTCGTAAGGACGACAAGTCTGGTGCCAGCTTACTGGGCATTGAAAGATTTAACACATAAAATATTCTAGCTTGTTCAGGTCGAAGGGTACTATTGCTATCTTGTCGGTTGCAGCTCAACAAGACTTCAGACCAGAAATCCAGTCCCACAGGCCACATATTTAATTAGTACATGTAACAATTGTTGTACGCACTAAGGTGAGTGATCTGCCTAACTCCTCTTCAAAAAATTCTGAAAGTGCTTGCTTAATTTCTGACATTTCAATTAGTTGGTTTCGCTATGATTAGCCTTTTTTTTCTGCTGCGGAGAACCTGCGGCGAGGCAATAATGCGCTAGCTAGCTAGCTAGCTAACCTCGAGTTACACGATTATTGTGGAGCTGGCGGAATGATGGCAGCTTTTGACGACTTGCGGTCTGACGTGATATGCATCTTGTTCGCCACCTTCACTTGCTTTCTTTCCGCAAATGGGAGCGAATGGAAAGAGGCAGTTGTTGCTTCTGGATAACGATGGAGCTCCAAAATTTTCTTGTCCGTTCCATCCGCCGATTAATCGTCCTGAATTGGTGATTGAAGATCTATTCTTTTCAGTTTCAGTTTATGATATATAGCTTTTTCTAAACAAGCAAGCAAATAATATGACTTCTTTATCGTTTTTTCGAAATAGCTTGTCGAAATGACCTTTTCTTATAAGCTTACAGCTTATAGTCATTAGATTCGTTTGTACAAACCTCGTGTTAAAGCTAAAAGATATCAACTGTAGCCGAAAAGAATTCACCCCAATTTGCATGATTTCCATAACGAAGTGGGCCGTCAGTTTCAGACATGTCGCGCGCGCGGCAATAGTTGCACGAGCACGAGGTGTTCCTTGCCGCCTCATTTGACAAGATTTCTTCGTACGTACGTAGCCAATCAAGGGATTTGGATTCATCGAACACAGGTTGGTGGGTGGTCGCCACGACCGTCGTGGGCAACGAATCCCATTCTGCGATTGGCATTCCCGGCTTGACGTTCGTCGACATCGGCGGTACGTCTTGGCGATGACCCCGTGATTCCACGTTCACGCTAGCGGAAGGAGGATGATTTCTTCTTCTTCTTCTTCTTCTTCTTTCATTTGAGACGAGGATGACGTTTTCTTATGGTTGCATGCTCCACGCGACAATGTTCTCCGCGTATGGCCGTGTCTCTGCGGTCGGGATTCGGATCACGGACCCGCGCGTGAAGCCACTGCATGCGAACCCGAGCAGCTCGGAAGCTGCTCAGCGAGGTGCGGCGCCCATCAGAATTCCTTGTGCCGAGGCTGTTCAGAAAGAAGCAGCAGGGCAAGTTCAGAGTCCAGACACGATAAGAGACCTACGAGCTAGCTAGCTACGACACTTTGGCAACTTAAAATTTCGCTTTCTTTAAAAGTTATTTTTAAATTAATTATTTCAAAGTTTAGATTTTATTTGGATTTTTTGTGAGCTTTCAAAATCTAAAATCCAAATTCAATCGAACCTTTCCAAGTCAAATTCCAAATTCAAATCTCAAATTGAATTTCCTTGCAATCATTCTTTGGGTCAAGCCCAACTTCTTTCTTTCCTGGGCCAAAGCCTATTTTCTCCCTTTTTCTGGGATGAGCCCATCTAAACCTAACCAACTCTACCTCTCCCCTATGCTCTGCCCCTGCCTTCTGCTCACCCAATCCGCACTAGCGCCATGCGCTCTCTCTCCTATGCCCACACTCGAGCCGAGTTGTGCCGACTACGTTGCCTATGCCCATTTGAAGCACTGAGTGCGCGTCCGTTTGGAAATGCTCGCCATCAAGCCGTCTTTTCTACGCTCATTCAATCCCTTGCAATTTCGTCCGTTTTCATTTGTCAAGCCAAAATTCAAAATTTCAATTCAATCCCTATTTTGCTTTCGAGCCGAATCTCTCTCCTTCTCTACAGCCTATTTTCTTTCTTCGACTGAAGCCAGTTCATCTCTTTCTTCCTTTCTTTCCCTCTCTTTGCTTTGCCTGAGCCAGCCGCCTGTGTCGCTCCTGTTGCCTGAGCTGCATCTGTGCCAAATTTCCCATGCCAACTTCACGTCCAAAAATGGCCCTCATCACTGCATCGTTACTCTTTCACTCCGTCCATTACTCTCATTAAAATGCGCAATCAATTCTTTCGTTTAAATTCTGGCTGAAACCGCTGACTTGATCACCGATCATCTTGTGTTCGCTCCACTCCTTCGCCGAGCCTATAAATTAGACTCCCTAAACCACATTCAATTCCTTCGTGCAACCCTCAAACCCCACCATTTCTTGTGCCTTTGTCATCGTCGCAAGCGCCGTCTTCCCCTCGCCCAGTCATTGCTCCGTCACCCCGATTTATCTCTATAGTGAAGCTCTTGCAATTCTTTTCGCATCATCTTGTGTTCCTGAACACCTTTAGTCTCCCCCTCAAGTTAATTAAATTATCTCGCAGCTATTTGTTGGAAATTGAGCTTCTTCTATGCTGCCAGCTGAAGCCGCCTCTCGTTGTCAATTTGTCATCCTTGGTGAGTAGTTTCTCAAATTCCTTGTACCTATAGCATCACCTCCATCCTCTTTACATTTCCCCACCTCAATTCGGTCGTTGCGCCACCATGGAGTACCGCCACCATTGCCACCTCCTTCCCCGTCACTGGCCACTGCCACCAGCCCATCTCTGGTCACCCCTGAGCCCATCGACCGCACCGAAGGACTCCCTTTGTAGTCTCTATGCTTATGCGCACACTACCTTCCATGGATCATTACCGTAGCACGACCGCTATCGTGCCCCTCCGCCTTGGCCACCGCCCACCGCCACCAGCACCACCACCATGTTTCTCCACCCACGATGCCTCCTCCCATCGCTTCCTCGAGGTCAGGCCAACCCATTTTGGTCCATGGTTGCACCTCTCATACCACTGTTCACTGTTGCTATTGTCATCCAGTAGCGTCGCCACCTTTCCCCTGTTTTGCCGTTGTTTTAGCTCTCTCTATCTCTTTATGTGTCAATGATAGTGGGGCTATTCATCAGTTTTAGTTTTAGTTTCAGCCGAAGGAATATTCTAGATAATATACTTCTTTCCTTCTCATTTTCAATATTTTCACTTTCCAACAATTATTCCAAGAGCATGTTCTCCATCTTCCAAACTCCGAATTGAGTTATTCAAGTTCCTAAATTCATATAAATTTATAATCTATCTCTTAGAACCTATTTTGTAATTTTATGAAATTATTTGATTTATTTGTTATTTATTTTGTTTTCATTTTGTGCGTTTAGCCACTGGCACCGTTGAAGAGCACTCAAACCAGTAAGAAGAATTACCAATTCACACCAACAAATGCAAGTCTTCCTTGGCCATATTGATCCTATGTGGATATCCCTAAAAAACTAAGTAATCCTAATCACATAATTAAGATGTAATTAATACATTAATGAGAAAAATAACATTCAATCCTCCAACGCAAGAATTAAATGAAGTATCATTATACAAAAAGTTCAATTACATAAAAACTCATTACAATAATGAATATCTCATGCATTTAATAAATAATGCCACATTGTCCAATATAAAAAAGTTACAAAAGAATAAAGTCCCAAAATAGAATGTTACAAAATTACAATTTCATCTAATTACAAGAATAATATTATGCAAATGCGTTACATCAAAATATATCTAATGAGTCAAAGTCTTCACGGCAGACCCAAATTGAAAGCTAAAGTAAGAATAATAATAAATTGTTGCCAGAACCTGGTTTTAATAATATTGCACGAAGGCAATCGCTCAACGAGATACCAGATTGTCCAGGGCCAATCAACACCTCTCGTGTAATGGGTTTTCATCATCTGACGGTAAATTCCTCTAGTTTACCTTTACTTTTTTACCCTTCCTGGTGAGTCACCCAATTCATCACCATGCACAAGACACGTTACAAGCCACTGGTCATCACCAAAGCCAACTAAGGCCATGAAATAGAGCCAATAGAGAACCAGCAGGAAGAAAAGCACAACACCACTACCCATAGCCACCAGTGAAGCAAACTCACTGCCAAATCTCTCTGCCAAGGTTCACTGCCATAACAAGTAGATAGGAAACTGCCATCACCCATCACTACTCACAAGAGCCATCACAGGCAGTCATTGCCATAGTCTTGCATCACCATACCATAGCACAGAGCACTCACAAGTCACCACTGGCAAACAAACAATCAAAGAGAGGTAGCACTACTAATTGAAACCCCACACACAACTGATAGAGGGAAACCAAGGGAAGAAGCCAAGACCAAAGGACACTATGAAGAGTACCACAAGTAGAGGATGACATCCACAAGCCTCCACAGAAGCACTAACCACATCAGGAAAGCACAACCACGTGAGAGCAAGTACCTCCCTAAAACCCACCTAAATCAAGCCTGACAACGCCAGTAAGGTAACATCCTGAACCGTAACATTCCATTTTGCTAACACTAGAACCCAGCCAATAGAGCCACAGTGAAGCACCACCTCCAGCTCACAGCACTAGAAAAGATGGGGCCAATGGCCATCCATGGGCTCCTAGGGCGTTATCAATGGTCCCCGGTGCATGCCAACACCCAAGCACCCACATGGTTGCTCACCACAAACCCAAACCCCTAATCCCCACTACAGATAATCACTGAACAATGCACCACATTTCCACCACTAACCATAGATGAACTGAGCAACAACAAAGTAAAACAAGAAGGGAATGCAGTAATGTAGGAGTAGGGAAGAAGATAAAACCGGGGGAAGAAGATAAAACCAGGAGCTAGGACCATGGGTCGGCAGCATGTAGCCACTGAGATGCAAAGCACCGAGGGGGAGTAGCTGAACGATGAGCTAGCGGTGTACTGGAGCACAGAGCCAGCAGAGTGTAGCCGGCAAGGCAACATACGTCAGCGGTGAACTGCCACCCTAACATGTAACTCGACAAAGGAAGGACCGGCGGGGCAGAATGTAACATCCTGATTTTCAGAGATTTTTAAAACCTTGAATTTAAAAAATCAATTGTTGGAATTTTTCTGAATTTAAAGCAAGCTTAAAAGAATTTTTAGAAATTTAAAAGAATTTAATATGATTAAATTATACTTCAACAGTAGCTAAAATATTTTAATTAAGTTCCTCAAGTCACAAGAAATTTTCTAGAATTTTTTGGAATTAAATTAAGCTTTAAATGAATTTTAGAATTTTAAAATGACTTAATATGAGTAAAATAAACATCAACATAAGTTAAAAATATTTTATTTGGGTTCCTCAGGTCTCAAGAAATTTTCTGGTATTCTTGGTGAATTTTTGGGATTTATTTGCTATTTTCTAGAGCTCCTGGAATTTTGGTTGAATTTCTGAGAATCTTTTAATTCGGGAAATACCTCAGCCGCCCGATCCAACCTCTCCCCACGTGTCACCCATCCGCCCCTCTTCCCGCCATGCCCCCCTCCCGGCTGCCCGATTGGCGCCACCCCCACGTGGCAACCATTGCGCGCCTCCTCTCGCCCGCGCGCGTCCGCCACGCCCGCTTCGCCGCCGATTCGCGCGCCGCGCGTCGCGCATCCCGGCCCGACACGCGGCGGCACCAGCTGCGCCCGCGCACCGCGCCTCGCCACCTCCCTCAGCCGCCCGATCCCGCGTCGTGGCTTGATCCCGACCGTCCGCCTCGCGCCGCGCCCGCGAACCCTAACCCTAATCGCGCCAGCGTCCCTCGCGTCCTCGCCGTCGGATGCAGCCACGCGTCCCTATCCTAGCCGTCCAAACTTTGCCCGTTTCGCGCCCGCGCCGTCCCTGATCCGGATGCCTCGGTTCGCGTGATAAAACCCGCGTTCATCCCTCGGTTCGCGTGCCGACCCCGAACTTCGCCGCCGCCGCTCATCGCCCGTTCACGCACCACGCGCCACCGCCGGAATCGCTCCGCCGCCGCCCGTGCCGCGTCTCCGCCGTCGCCCGAGGTCGCCGGAGCACCAGCCATCACGGGAGACCCTGCCTTCCTCGCCGGTGAGCCCCCTCCGCCGTCTCCCTTCTCCGTCGCCCGTGTCGCCTCCGCGTCGCCGCTCGCCTTGCCCCGCGCCTCGCCTCGGTCCGTGCGCCCAAAACCGCGTCGCCCCCGCGCCCGCGCGCGACGCTTCGCGCGGCGTGCCGGACACGCGTCGCCGATCCGGTCCCGCGCCCGACCACGCGTCGGCCGCCCCGCTCCGCCGCGCCGCGCGGCGCCGCCGCGGCGCTGCGTGCCCACGTCGGCAATCCCCGCCGCCCCGCTTCCACGCCGCCGCATCTCCGCCGTCCGCTCAGATCTGAACCGATGGCTCAGATTTCGCCGCGTGTCGCCTCTGCCGCCGTTCGATCGAGCCGTCGCCGCCGCTCCCAACCCGCCAGCTCAGCCTAGCCATGTGACAGCACCAGCGCGTGCCACGTCAGCCCTAGCTGACGTGGAAAGACACGTGTCATGCCACGTCAGCTGCCACGTCAGCCGAAAACCCGCCCAGTGCCACGTGGCATGCTGCCACATGGCACCAGCGCGTGCCACGTCAGCCTAGCCATGTGGCAGCACCAGCGCGTGCCACGTCAGCCCTAGCTGACGTGGCAAGACACGTGTCATGCCACGTCAGCTGCCACGTCAGCCGAAAACCCGCCCAGTGCCACGTGGCATGCCACGTCAGCATGCCACGTCAGCACGTGCCACGTGGCGGCACGAGCGGCTGCCACGTCATCCCTAGCCCCGCCGCGTCAGCGCCGCCGCCCCCCGCGTTTACTGTTTGGTGCTCCGGATTCACCGTAGACTCGCCTTTACGTGCGCCCGGTCCACGGAACAGTAGATTTTTTCGATTTTTCTGATTTAATTCTAGGGTTTATTTTCCGAGAGCCCGTTGTCCTCCCTCCTAGCTCCGATTGACCCCGTTCTTTTTTCTAAATTCATCTAAAATCGAGCTCTAGCTTTTGGTTCTGGTTTCATGAATTTTGGAGTTCATTTGATTGTCATTTTATGTGTTTCTTTGGTTTTGGTCGTTTTCTCTCTCGCTAGATTCGGATTCCGGAGGAGCAGGTTTCGCGCCCGAAGACCAGGAGTACCTCGCTGAGCATAACTAAGGCAAGTCGTGTCCTTTGATCATGTTGAACCCAGTTTGCAATCTATTATTTAATTAATTTATTTTAAATTACATTGCATCGTTATTTTTATTCAAACACTTGTACTGGTAGTTATCGTCCCAATTGAGTTTATCTCTCCTTGACATTTTGGAATACCATGATACCATTGTCACCATAGGTTGGGAAATTTACTAGTGACGTTATGATATTTCTCACACGGGTTGGTACGAATAGATGCTTAGCCTTGCTTATATTTTACGATCGGGTTTATCATCACATGTGAATTATGAATTTGACTTAATGAGATATGGAACTGTGGTTGGTGCCACGTATATTAAAATTTGTGCCATGACGTTGGTGCGTCATCAGCGGTGGTTAAACAAACTGGTTTTACACTTGAGCGAGTGATCGTGCAGTAAAGGGGGGAAGTGTTGGAGCACTTCGAGGGATGTGGTAGTCTCGCCCGGGTATTGTTAGGACTTAACTTTGTGCGCCATTGATCTGAGCTTTACCGTGCAAACCACATGTCTGGTATGGGATGGACCTGGCTGACTAATTTGGGAGGTTCCAACTTTAATCTTGCCATTGAGATGAACATGGTTGCTGATTTTCATATGGCGCAAGGGGGGTGTGATGCGAAACTCTAGCGGGCGGATTAAGTTATAACTGAACTTTGTAAAGGCCTTGTTGTGATTACCTTAGGCCTAGGCTAATCACATCGTGTGGGTACAGTTGTGCAACCTCTGCAGAGTGTAAAACTATTCGAATAGCCGCGTCCTCGGTTATAGACAATACTCGATGATTTCATACGAGGGGTAGTTATTTCTGAAAACTTGTGGATTGTAGTTGGACAGTGGATGGTTAATCCGCTGTTGGTTTAGCTTGTGGATGGGAGGTCCATAAGCGGTTGTCTTAGCTTGTAGATGGGAGGTCTGCAAGTGGTTATGTTAATCCCTTTTGATTATTTATTTAACTATTGTTTTACTTAAAGTTCGCTTTCAATCTATTTACTGTATTTTCTTTTAAATGTCGTTTATGCAAATTAACCTTTTAGACATCCTTTAGTAAGCCTTGCATACTATATTGCATTCATTTGTTACAAACGACTTGCTGAGTACCAATGTACTCACGGCTTTATGCCCAATGTTGCTCAGTTGAGGAAGAGGAGTATCACCAGCAGGAGGTTCCAGAAGGAGAGAACTTCGACGACTTCACGGATTAGGCTTCGTTCTCCACTCGATAGCCTGTGGGCTTGTCGATTGACCACTACGCTTTATTTTGGATTTCCGCTACTACTCTTGTTAAGCCTTCGGGTCAGTTTATTGTAAGATTGACCATAAGATCGTACCTTTTGAGATTTATCGATATTTGAGTTTTCCTTTATTTTATCGTGTATATGGTTGTGATGACATCTATGTTTAACTGTGTGCACTAGCATGATCCTGGGACTAGTGCAGAATACGCAGGGAGCCCGGATTTGCATATTCGGGTCTCGACAGAGATGGTATCTGGTTGTGATGACATCTATGTTTAACTGTGTGCACTAGCATGATCCTGGGACTAGTGCAGAATACACAGGGAGCCCGGATTTGCATATTCGGGTCTCGACACAGAAGGGGCACCAGCAGAGCTGTAGCTCTGCCGAGGTGCAAGGTGGTGGGATGGAGGCATTGGCAACGACGGTTAGGCGTGTGGTGTTAGCTAGGTACGCATCACGGACATCGGTAGAGGCATAGAAGGTCGACGGCGAATCCAGTGGGAAGGACACTAGATTAACTCACCTTAGGCTGGATCCGTTGAGCTGAGCCCCCAAAACACCATAGGGGTGGCCGATTTCGAGATCGGCGACGAAAGGGAGGAGGCAAGAAAAATGGGCAAGATCAAGCACACCGGGGATGCTAGAAAGGGGGAAAACTAGGATAGGAGAGGTGAGCTCGGGGGAGGCATGAGGAGGCACCAAAAGCGGTGTTGGGCCGACGAAGCTGAGATTAATAGAGGAACTGAGAGAGTAGAGGAAGGATGCGAGGAAGAAAGGCATGCGGTGCAACTCCAATCAGGAGGAGACGAGGGGATAAGAAAGAAAGAGAGAGAGTGTGTGGTGTGGTGGTAGGCTAGTGGGCCGATTCATGTGCCATGCGCCAAGTAAAAAAGGAAAATGAATGGGCTAATGGGCCACTTCATGTGCTCATGAATCAAGTGAAAAGAAAATGGCCTAGTAGGCCGAATAGTAAATAAAAGAAAATCTTAAGAAGAAAGTATAAATAAATAAATAACTGCATTTGCATAACAAACCAAATACCAGAGGCCTAACTAAAAGAACCCTGATAAATTTTACTAAAGAAAAGCAGTACAACATATTTTCCCAAAAAAAACAAAGGATTCTAAAGATAAGTGTAAAATATTCAGCAAGGGTTGTTGCTTCATCTAAAATATAATCGAAAGTCCTAAATAGTTATTTTGACCTCAAATAATGCAAGGGATGAACTTGTCCAAGGGGAAGAGACCAATTAGACCACCACTGAGCCAGCTACCCTACAATCAGGCAAGTAAAGTAGGCTTGTTAAGCATGATGGGGTACATGAATTATTTTGATATGGTTATTTTTTGTGATCACCTTGCATGAAATTAATTTTTAAAAGAAAAGAGAAATGATTTAAAGAAAGGAAACATGATAAGAAAGAAGAGAGAGCGGAACCATTGAAGGAGCAGTGGCCTGTAAAGGCAAATGGTAAAGAAGGGTAGAGAGTGCTCCAGTAGGAATACAGGGGCAGGTAAGACTCTCTACATATGAATATAATATAAGGACTACAAACAATCTTCATTCTTGAAGGAACCATAAAACAATATCAACCATATTTCCCATCTCAAACGGGTAGAATACATTATTCTCTTCTGTTGCTATTATCTCCATAATGGGTAAGTAGTCTAAGACTAGGGGAGGAACTCAGAACCGGTATAAAGCTAGGAAGTGAGGAATCCAAGGCACACATATTAGCTTGGTGGAGTGTCAAGTATTCAGACTCGCTCGACCAACGACTGCTTTATAGTCAAATGGAGATATAATGATGAAAGTTAAGAAAACATTATGTATTCTAAATTTGGGATCACATCAAAGAAAATGCAAATGACCCAATATCCATAAGAATTCAGAATAGCTATGGGTAAAGTGATACAAGTCTGTGCAATACTTGATGGCCCTCCTCCACCTCTCAAGACCTTATTGTTTGCAGATGTAGCTGGTGTTGGGGTTCCCTCCCCTGTAGATGAGCCAATTGCTTCTCTCTTCTTTCCTGAATGATTCTCTCTTTGTCTCCTTTCTTGGGCTCATATCCTAGCCCGAATCTCTCAAATCATGAATTATGCCAGTCTCTTGGATAAGAGTCTATGGCAATCAACTGGTGGCTTTCTCTTCTCTAGAATGATTGTTAGAATAATTTCAGATATTAAAAATTTGTAAACTCTTCAAAAAGATTAACATGGGTTTCTAACGAAAGACCAGGTAAGAGCGTGAGAAAAAATGAGAATAAAAGTGCATCATTACTTAAAAACTTGCTGAGTACTTTGTACTTACTCTTGCTATTAAATTTCCCCTTTTAGAGCCATATTCAGTTGGATAATGAAGGCACTCAGGGGTATGAGATTGAGACTGATTGGGAGTACGATGAAGTGGATGCCTTATACGGCAGCTGGGAGTAGTATACAACCTACAGTTTGTCATATAGGGTTGGACGGGTACTATGTTATATACTTTTGTTTTATTTAGAGTACCCTATATAATTAATGGTGAAGAATAGTTAATATTGTAATATCACCAGGTTACTATGTGTCGAAGACCTTAAGCCCTACGTCACTTGTAATAATGAAGTACATAGTCTCTGATTATTATTCTATTGTAACTACTCTAATGGGCTTATTATTCATTGGAGCAGTGTTCTACTGAACAAAAGAATAATAATCCATTGACTAGTGTCAGTAATGACATGGGTCGCCATAGGTAGTATCAAAGCAATGATTTGATGACCACCCCTATAATTAGAGACTATTAGAAATTTAAGTGACTTTTTACCTACTTGCTATATTGCACTAAGTATTACTTGTAACTCTCTACCTGATGTCACTTATATAGTTTAAGTCTCAAATTTTATCTTTCTAAAAACCTATTTCTACTATAAGTCAGACCTCCACAACTAACAAAAAAAATTCAATGACAGGATTGTTCGACTTTCGATCCATATGAGTGAGATCCACGGTGGTGCAAACATTAGGAGGAACCTTCCCCTGAGTATATGGAGGAGCTAGTAGTCAGGAGATGACCTTGACAAGTAGCAGTAGTAGTCATAGGCATTCCACTAGCTCTGGATTATCAGATAGAGTATTTTGAGAACCGCTACTCACCTTCTTACTATATCACCCCACAGACAATAGCCAGGTAGGCCCTTACCACATTGAGGGCACACTTTCAAGATTTCCTTCAGACTACTCAGTTCGGGCACCGATAGTCCCAGGTAGCCTGGGAGCGAAGTATGGCCCACCCCAGGGTAGAGTCAATTCGACCTTTGAGGCCACTCCTTCTATCTCAAGGACCCTCATGATGGCCAATACACTGTTGTAGTATTCCATTGCTAGAGCTCTCAACAGGGCAAAGGAGTCTACTTCCCACTGGAGGGAGCAGTATCTAGAGGTTGACCTAGACCGCATGGTCCTTATCTCTACTTTTCAGTAGAATTCCTCAATGAGTCTAGCACCCTAGGTATTTCCTTCTGGAAACATCAGGGTTAGCGCACCCAGAGTCTATCCTCTTGTTATGTTCTTAGACATCCCCACTAATTTCTCTCTACCCCACTCACCCTACGTCTCACCCACACCCTTCGATTTCTTCTCTAGTTTCCCCACTACCAGCTAGACTAAGTATCCTACCACTCAGTTCTCCAGCCACCACCATAGCCAAATCTAGGGACTTATGGGCACATATCTTCATGCATCCAGTGGCAGTACAGGTTGCCATCACTTCTGGCAACCTCTACCACACCTACTTTAGTTACCTTACTGGCGAGCAGCCGGTAGTGTCTGAGGTAGGAGGTGGCTCCGACACAGGAGGGGAGACTCAGCCTAAGGGAAAGGGACATGAGGAGTAGTGATTTCCAGCGGTTGTATCAATTTATGGTTTTATTTATTTATTTCATGAAGTTATTGTAATTCCATTGTAAAACTACTTTAGTTTCCCATGTGTCATGGAACATGTACCTTGTTATCTATGCAGTTCACTCTGTTATCTATTGATGATGCTATCCTTTTAAGATTATGTACTTTCAGTTCTCGTATTTAAAATTTTGTATGATGTTATGATTAAATGCCATGTTCACATGATTATCAGTGCTGCTTGTTACCATTTCATAAAATAGCCTACTTACTCCTGTTCATATATAGCATATTATTATCATCCTCTCTTTTATATTGGTATTGTAGTTTACTTCTCAACATGATTAAGTGTGCAAGTAACATTTCATGCTATATATGAGTAAAATAGATATTATCCTGTAAGGCATATGATTACATCTTAACTTGGGTCCAAAATAGCTAGAAATAGGGCCAATTCTATAGGTCTCCTTTACTTATCTTCTCTAAACACAAAGAAACGAATATGTCAATCTCATAAGATAAATGAATAATAAAACAATCTAGTAAATAATATTCTATACAAAGATTTTCTGGACGAGTGGTCCATGGCGTACTCAGACGCGGTGCTCGATCGCACTCAGGAGGCGAATCTCTAAGCAATCCCAAACACGTAGTTTGGGCGACCTTGAGAGTGGGTTCTTGAGCATTCCTAGTACGAGAATCCAAGGTTAGTTGTTTTTACAAGTATCTTCCTCTTTGGTGTTATTGCTAAATGGAAATCTAGTTAACAAAAATAATGTTCAAAGAGGGTAAAGTAGCATTCTAAAAGTGGAAATTTTAATCAGACCTTCTCTCAGAAAGTGTTGAATCATTCACAACAAAGCCTAAAATTCCTGGCTCACTATTAAATGCATCATAGGAGTTAAAAAATTCATACTCAGGATGAAGCAACCCGCAAACATTTAAGCATTTTATTAAGAACCAATGTACACATTCATGCAAACTAATACCAAGAATTATTTGAAACACCTATAGGATGGGTGACCATAACCAAGTGGTCGTAAGCAGGGCATCGAATTTAGGGTTAGTTGGCCAGGAACCAATAGAGGAAACTAGGACGGTGGAGAACCAAGGTATTCCACCCGCTCCATCACCACCCCCGTGAATGCCAAACCCCATGCATATAGATGAGGAAAATCCCATGAGCCCCAGTAACTTCAATAACCTCTTCTAATTCCTAGAGACATCTAGAAGAGAATCCCAGGAGTCTTAGAACAAATTCATGGAGGCCTTACTCACCCGATTTGCCCCAGCAAAACCCACACCCACGCAACAATGGGGTAAGTTTAGGAGAATTCCTCCAAACTCACTCACCCACATTCCCCAGAGCTATAGATCCCCTGGAGGCTAAGTACTGGTTATGAGAAGTAGAAAAGAAGTTAGACACCGTAGGATGTTTAGATTAGGAGAAGGTGTGATATGCCTCACACCAACTCACAGGGCTAGCCGCAACCTAGTGGCTGAACTTTCAGCAAAACAGAAGCCAAAACCATCCCATTTCCTAGGAAGAATTCAAACAAAGCTTCTCAGATATCCATGTGCCCCTTGGGAAAATGTAGTTCAAAAAGAAGGAATTCAGAGCCTTAATCTAGAGGGATAGCAAGTTAAATGAGTACTTGAGCCAATTTAATGAGCTATCCCATTATGCCCCTAATGACATAAACACCGAGGCAAAGAAAACAGAAAAAATTCTAGAGGGCATGAACCCCCTACATGAAGCTCCACCTGAAACTCCATTGTATCACTGAGTTCCAAGACTTAGTGAACCAAGCCATCATATTCGAGAATGAGCATGCCAACATATAGGAGGAGAGAAGGAGGAGAGTCAGAATAGACTCTTGTCCTATCAGGTTCAATCAGCCTAGACCCCAGATGCCTTCCTCTAGATTCCCAACACCACAACCTCGACCCTCTAATGTTCCTCCAAAAAAGGCCAATATTCCCACCTCCACCTACTATAAGGCCCCTTGTGTGTGTAAGATGCAATGATCATCAACTCACCAAGGATTGTCTCTGCTGGTCAGGAGCATTGGCAATGCTAGCTAAATTCATGGGTATTCAGTTGAATACCTAAAGTTTTTAGCAGAATATCTCCTATATATAAGGTATAATACATATATATACTAGTAGTTGAGTCAAATTTGTCATGTTCATACCTAGTCAGTCTAAATGGTGTTGGATCATTTTGGCCTATTTCTCTCTCTTAGGCCCAAATTGGCATCAAACACTGGTCCAGGGCCACTATCATGATTTACACGACACGTGGTAGAAACTCTAAGTCTCACTCAGTCTCTCCTCTTACTTAAGTATCTCATCTCTGGCTCTCTTCGTCTGGTGGCGTAGGAGATTTCTAGTCTAGAGGCAAGACTCAGGAGGTTGCGTAGGAGCACTGGAGCAGCCATCTCGCAAGTCACAAGTCTCACCGTTGTCGTTTGTCAGCGCGGTACAGCCATGCAGGTTCATCCTTCCTGACTCAACGACCTCCATGGCGGCATGGTCCTATATTCCTAATTCAGTAATCCTTCCATCTTCTCTCCTGGTGATCTTCGATTTGAAGTAAAATTATGTGTCTAAATAAAGACGTGGGTTGTATTTGCTTAAATAAGTGAGGCATCTATAATGATTCTAAAGTTTTTACATAGTAGTTGATTATATTGTGATGACTAATATATCAATTATTTAGAAATTATGTAACTATTGTAAGTCTTTCTTGTAGCTTGATGTGTTGGTCACTTGAATAATTTGATCCCTTTTGATGTTTGGTCGTTCGATTCATATTTTGTTTAGCTGTTTAGGTCATACTTCTTAAGTTGTTTAGTTATAAACTGTTCAACAAAGTATGCTCATGATAAAAGTAATTTTGAACTTCTGCTTACAGAACACAAAAAATCTGACAAAGAGAATTACATTTTCACTTGATTAAAGTATCTTGTTGTGATTGTACAACTCTATTGTGTAATTATTTAGATTTGAACTTTGACTCAGGTTAGTAGTTCTAAGGAAAGAATTTATTTATAATTCCAGCCATTATGGTTAAAACTATTAGACTTTCAATTATGTTCTTCACTCATTGCTAAAGTTGCTTCCTTTCGTGTACTTGTCTGCATAACATTATATCTCGCTTCCAAGGCATGAAGCATCAATGCGTTAATTTTTAATTATTTTTAATTTCTTTATATTATTTGAGATGTTGTCTCTAGTATAAATAATTATACTTTAATTTCCGCTATTGTGAATCTTTACGTTTTATATTGAACAATATTTTTGTAACTTCGAATACCCATCTTAAAATTTCTAGATCCGCCACTGGTCAGGAGCCTATTTTAATTATGGGAAGCCAGGGCACCGTAAGTTTGAATGTCCACTTACCATAAGGTCTATGGGACAAGTTGCTCCACAAAACCCCGTACCTAGATTGCTAGCACCACCACCTCTGCACCTTCAGGCCATAGCCAGGGATCAACCGTGGCAGCTGTACCGAGATGGGCAGGTAGAGGAGGGCTAGCTAAACTCAGCCATGTGGCCATAAGCAAGTAGTGGAAGAAACAGATGTGCTATCTGGTAAACTACTTCTTTATCTTAGTGCCACCGATTCCTTCATCTCACAACACTTCATTTATACCAATGAATTAGAGTGTATTCCTTTGGAAAGACCCATGGGAGTGAACACCCGAGCTGAAACTATCACTATATCCTCACTCCAAAAGGATCGAGTGATAATCATCCAAAACACCAACTTCACCGCTGACCTCCATGTCATAGCATTATCAGATCGAGAGAGTAGTGGAAGGGGTGAGGAAGAAAGGTAGGCGGTGCGACTCCAATTGGGAGGAGATGAGGGGATAAGGAAGAGAGAGAGAGAGAGAGAGAGTGGCATGGCAATGCTCTAGTAGGCTATTCATGTGTCGTGCACCAAATAAAAAGGAAAACAAATGGGCCGATGGGCCACTTCATGTGCTCATGAGTCAAGTGAAAAGGAAATGGGCCAGTAGGCCGAACAGTAAATAAAAGAAAATCTTAAGAAAAAAGTATAAATAAATAAATAACCTCAGTTGTTTTTCTCCCGTTGTATTAGGCCAGTACTCTTTATTATTGTAATAAAGTGTTACTTGGTTATGTATTCAGCGTTGTTCAATTGTGTGCACGAGATTTGATCTAAGACTAGTGCGATGATACACAGATGGTTCAAACCCAGATAATCTAGTCCCGACACACACGGACTTCTCTTTTGTAGTCGAGTGGCAATTAGCAAAGCATTAATGCATCGATGCCCTTGGCCACCTTGTCCCTCTTGTGAGGCTTGCATTGCATGTCTGACTTCAAACAAGGGAAAATGCTACCAGTTTTAAAATTTATCACCCCTCACTAATATAGCTGGTAACTGACTGTTACCAGAAATTTTGGAAATTTTCAACCGAAAAAATTTGAATTTTGTGAAATTTTTTTGACTTTTTGAGAAAAACTATGGATACTTGCGGAGATAAACTAGATATTTATATATACACGAAATAGAGATTAAAATGAAGTTAAAATATGATGTATTTTGTATTTAAATGAATTTTATTTGAAATGTGGGCCCCATAACCGAAAACCACCTAAACATTGTCCTTACTGTCCCTCCCCGGTATGGCCGGTTTTTGCCAGTAATCACTGAAATTTCACCGGTAGCGTTTTCCCTGCTTCAGCAGTCTAAGTTTGTCAGTGTAGAATGCAATGACACTCGCTCTATCTAGTCCGACGCTTTGACATATCAAGTGAAAAGTGAAGGCTCGTCTCTTTTGATCTCCTCCTGCCTTCTTTTTTCTAGATTCTGTGGAAAACCGCTTGAGATCACTGCAAATCTAGGTTACTGGATGGTTGCACTGAAGTTTCCTCTCAGGTAATGGTGTAATGGTCTTTGGTAGGGGTGCAAACGGTATGGATTAATCCCGACCGATCCAGTACCAAATTTGGTTGGTACCAAATATGGGAAGATAATTTAGAATCCGGTACCGAATTTGGTCTATATCGGATAATTGTTGCCGGATATGGTAACAAAAACGGTAGAGCTAAAATCCGACCGAATAGCATTGGTAAATGGTAAATCGGATACTATCCGACCGAATATCCGAACAAGCAAGTTAGTACTCCAACTAGCCCAACCCATCAACTATCATTGACACCAACCGGCCAAGATTTTATCAAAATTGTAACCTAACTCTAGAGTCCAGCTACTCTAACCAGTCGCCACCAATGCTCTCGCTTATATTGAACTTGCATATAAATTTATTGGTTTTTGAACTAATGTATGAATTTATTGGTTTTTGAACTAATGTATTTATTGGTTTTTGAACTAATGTATAAATTTATTGGTTTTTGAACTAATGTATGAATTTATTGATTTTCGAGCTAATGTATGAATTTATCGGTTTTTAAACTTATGTATGAATTTATCACTTATGTTAAACTTGTGTTGTATCGGCTATTATACTTAAGTAATCTAGATAAATTTATTGCTAGTTGAAGACTTGAAGTGATGGTGGTATGGTTCAGTGTATATTCCTTTATGTATACACATACTATCCGTCTATATTATCCATTTCCGATCTAAAACCATTTTGTATCTGTCCCGATGACACCATATTCAAAACTTCAAATAATCCGAATTCGTATTTGTATCCGGTTTTACCGTATCTGACTTTGAATCCGAGAAAAAAAAATATGGGTTAAGATACGGTATAAACAATATCCGGTCAAATCTGATCCGATTGCACCCCTAATCTTTTGGTAAATATCTTCCCTCTGAAGATGTTCCAAAATTAGATGGGAATTATGCTCTCAGGCTAGGTTTAGTGAGATAGTGAGCAGTACTGCTTACTAACAATGACAAATCACGAGACAGAATTTGTTATGCTCCAAAGGTCCATTGCGCTACTACTTCTTTCAGAACCGAGAAAGCTGTATTCCTTTCTCTTCTCCGTATAGTCCGTCGGATTCTCTCGCTTAGTAGCTTCTAAAAATTCTTTTGGGTGAACCGTGATCGTTAAGAAACCAAGATTAGTTTTACTGCCTGAATCACCAGGTTGGTAATCAAACATGTTGAACTGACACGGTGATTCCTCCAAAAGAACGGTGAGCTTTTTCAGAAAAAAAAACAGCTAGTACTTTCGAAGTACAGAAAATGGCCCTTCTCTTGAGGGAGCCAGAGATGTTCAGTCCTTCACAGCTATGCAACAGTTTGCAGACGGCTCTCCTCCGTCCAGTGTTGTCTAAAGTGTCAACATAATTCTCTCCTCCCGGCTTGTTCCCGCTCCACTCCGGAAAAGAACCGGGAAAGAACGTCGCAACGGCTGTTGGAAACTGAGGCCTGGAAAATGTATCGCATAGATGGGGCCCCCGCGAAGTGTGTATGATTCTGAAGTCAGGAGCACCTTGCCATCTTGCATTTTGTGACTAACTAGTAAGGTGCCTGTGCGTTGCAACGGAAAACCAAATAAAAGTGATGCATACTATCGAATATGCATACATAATACAAAATCTGGTAGCAACATCTATATTACCCCATTCTAAATGCATACATAATACAAAATTATTAGCAACTCATAATGTGGATTGTGAAAGCTACCTCAAACAAATTATTAGCAACTCCTGATATATATAATTTGGCTATTACAAGAACACATTTAACTTTTACATGCTCTAAACAAGAAGGAACATGAACAATGAAACAAAGCACACCATGCATAAATGTTTATAACTAACACCTAATAATAGATTAATTTTTCAACTATCATGCATGCTAAACAGAATTTTGAAACACTTACAGCAAATCATCTACCCAAATGAAGTGATCAAAAAACAGGTGCACTACTTTTTTGAAACACCGAGTAATGTTCCGGTAACTAACAGCAAATCATCTACCCATTATAGTGGCTTCTGAATGAATTTATGGAACATTACTTTTTCAGTCAGTGGCTTCTGAATGAATTTATGGAACATTACAGTGGCTTCTGAATACATTACTGTTGTATTATGCATGTTAAACAGAATTTTAAAACACTTACAACAAATCATCTACCCATTACTCAATAAGGTTATATATATCTAGCCAAAATACAACACAAGAATAATATATTAAGATACAGCATACCATCTTTCTCAGATATCAGAACACTTTAGATAATATGAGCATTGCATGATCAGGACTGCTGCTAACACTTCAGACACATGCGAATCGAATATGACACAGGCACATAGCACATAAGCATGTCATTATATCAACAACTATATTAAACAATAAATCTAATGCAAACTAACAATTTCAGCAAACAGTTTTGCAACCTTGTAGAGCATAACAATTTCAACAATTTCAGCTGGGTCTTGACGGAGCTCAGCTGGTTCACCTTCACGGCGAGCAGATCCTTCTGCAAATCACCACGACACAACAACACAAACGCACGATTCATTTGTAATTTTAGCGCGTGAAGACTTGCCCGGATCAAGAACCAACCCAACCCAGAAGGAAGTGCGCGAGAGACGGGGGGAGAGCAGGAGGAGAAGAAAAGGGCGGGACCTTGTGGAAGTCAGCGGGAGCGACGCCGGGGAGGTAGAACCCGCGAGCGGCGCCGACGGAGTAGGCGAGTACGAGGAGGAGCACCAGTTGGGCCGCCATGGGTGGGGTGGAGGATCACCACTTGGAGGACGAAGGCGCGGCCCATGGCGGCGTCGGCGAGTCGGTCCTCCAGGTGCCGCACCTCCCCGGCGAACACCACCAACGGGAAGGTCTCGATCGTCTTGAGCACCGCTTCCAGCTCCTCTTGGCTCGGGTACTCGGGGAGTTGCAGCGCCTTCTTCATCTTCCAGCTGTCCATCGTTCACCTCCGCGCCGCCGCCGGCTTCTTATCCGGCGCCACCGTCGGGAACGAAGTCTTCGAAGCCGCGGAGGGATAGGAGGATGCGGCGACGGAGGAGGGAGAGGGATGGGGGGTAGGAGGCGGCGGTGCGGGGGACGGAGAGGGGGAGGCGGCGGCGCTTGGGAGGGAGGAGGGGGAGGAGGCGGCGCGCGGGTGGGAGGGAGGGGAGGAGGCGGCGGCGCGGGGTGGGGAGGGAGAGGAGGCGGGGGGCGGCGGGGGGAGAGCGAGGCGGCGGGGGGAGAGCGAGGGGGAGGCGGGGGGCAGGCAGCGGCGCGGGGTGGAGAGGGGGAGGAGGCCGCGGGCCGCGGGGGGAGAGCGAGGGGGAGGCATGGGGGCGGCGGGAGGAAGAGCGAGGAGGAGGCGTGGGGGCGGCGGGGGGAAGAGCGAGGGGTAGGCGTGGGGGCGGAGGGGTGATGTTGGGATTTTAGGGTTTAATCAGATCGTGTGGCCGAGAAGAGAGGAAAAAGATCAAATGGTTAAGAAGTGAGGGAGGGTGGACGTGACGGCAACCACCAACTCCTTCTTTTTAAATAGTAAAGATTAGTGTAGGATCGGTAATAACAATAGAGAGCGGTGAATTGTGTCTTCTTAATTTTTTTCTTTAAGTACTAGAAATCCTTTACTCTAAAGTTAGAGAGCTAAGAATATCAGATTTCACAACATACAACCAAGCAACAACTCGAAACACCGAAAATGCACAGCACAACACTACACCAGACCGGTCTGACCGGCCTTAAGCTAGCGGTCTAACTGGTCACCACCCGGTAGTTTGAACGGCAGCAAGCCGACGGTCTGACCGCTCCCTTGTTCCTAGAACAGAAAATTAGCCCGATTCAAATCACTTTTGGTGCAAACTTGAAAATCTACGATCAAATGAGATCAAACTTTGCACACATCTTACTGAAAGTTTCAAAAACCCATTCCATCTAAGGATCAGAATGATCCTGACCAAAATCTGAATATTTTCTCAAAACATGCAAGTTTGCACCAAAACCGGACAAATCAGCAACTTGAGATACACCTTGCTTGTGGATTAAGATTAGCAAAGATACCTCTAGATGTGTGTCCACATGTCACAACAAGCAAAACCTACAGAAGAATCGAAACCAAAACCCTAAGATCAAGAATTCTCAAGGAGGGCTCCAAATCATGCAAAACCGAGCAACTTTATGAACTTGCAAACTACAGTGCCAAAATGGATAGGATTTGATCTACATGAGTTGTTTCTATCTCTTACACATCCTTAGCACTAACAAGATTAATAAGGAAAGAGAAGAGGCAATGAACCAATAAGAACAAGAGCACATCAACTAAGACAAGAAGGATTCATGAGAGATAAACAAATTTAATTATATTACTACTTATGGATAAAGGTTTTACAGCCACTCCACGAGGAGGAAAAAAAAGGGCACCACAACACTCACTCTTTTCTCTTAAATTCTAACCCTAAAATAGTTGGAATGGTTGCCATGTAAGCCTCCACCCTATCCACTAAATAGATGAGGCAGTCAGCCCACATCTAACCGTAATATATACTATCTACTAGCACAATTAGAAAAAATTCATTAACCCCACATAACACAGGTTTTACATTTACACTTGACTCATGCACATTTTTTAAAGCATAAGAGCTCGAACCCACTAAATTTTTAGTTTTTAATTTATTTGATATTCTCAGTATCCCTTTGATCTAAGCTATTTTCCCAAGAGCCGCTTAAGCTTCGCGGTTTTGATCCAACGAAGTTTTGGTATTTGGCAAACTACCAAAATACCCACGCCTTGACCTGGTTTTCATCTTTTCTTGCAAGCAATCACTATACGTGCCACTTGTAGGTACACCAATAGTTTGCCACGTGTTGACAAGTCTCTCTCATTTCAGTTCTACTAGACTACATCTCAGTTGAATTGATCAAACCACTTGGTGCAACCTACCGCTCAAATCTTTTCTTCAACATTCATTGCCTTCCATATGTCATGTTTGAGCTCAACTATCTCATCTAGTATCCTTGACCGTTCTGGACCTTGGCTCCTCCATAAGTGTAATCTCGGACCATGTCAATGATCATAGTTGACTTGAAGTCTCCCTACACATCTAAAAATAAAGATACCATTTTCGGTCATAAATTCTGCATAATGTGATCTACATTAACTCAACATGATTCATACAATATGAATGCATTGACCTAGGTCCAATATACCCAAACCACAACCAAATTCCCAAATCTCAAAACTACTGCCGAAAACCACAACTAACCCAGCCTGACCACTGTGCCCAGCCGATCTAATCGCTGAGCATGGCCGGTCAGACCGGCAAGACCGAAACCTAATAGAAAATTCTAAATCTTTTGTAAATATGAAATTCAACTCCACAAATATTGACAATGGTTCATTGTAAATAATCCTAAACCTTCTCACATGGTCCCTCAATTAGCTTGTCAAATTCCTTAAGCAAAGCACTAATTGATGAAGTTACTGGGAACTCAGGAGCGATGGGAGTTGTAAAAATATATTTAGCATGTAAAAATAATTCCATGTGCAGGATGCCGTTGCAAATTGAAAGCTTAGGAGATAAGATGGCATTATTATTTGAAGTAGCCTGAAGCGAGTTTCTTTCTGCAAGTAAGATATTGAATTCGATCGTCGAGCATTTGCCACTTTGGCCAGTGGCCACCATTTGGATTGAGGGAATCATCACATGATCTGCAAAATCCTGACATAGTTGCATCCTGTACGTGCTACTGTTCTTCAGACGTATACAGAGGCTTGCAATTGCAATCAAAATATCTTGCAATTGCAATCAAAATATCTATCTCTTGCATGCGCAGCAGAAGATTAATGGGACTAGCATGTGCCAGTGGAACCTCGCTTTCTTTCTGGAACGGCATTTCGGCCATTTCTCGGAGAACATTCAGATTCACCAGCCTTCACTGCTTGGGTAAAATCTGTGGATTGGACAGTAAAAACACACACACAAATCAGCCTAAACACATCACATATATGCTGCCACTAGTGAGTGCTATGAAGCTATGGCATGCATTACTAGCTCAAGAATCTCAGCAGTGTAAAGGGACAGATGATTCCGAGCAACTGGCTCAAAGCGACGATCATTTTCCGAACACCAGGTCCTATGAATTCAGACATCATTGGCTTGTTCTTATCTATCGAAAGTGACATTTGCCATGAAGGAAAAGGAATGAAAGGGAAGGCTCATTTGCCGGGAGAATTTGATGCCCTGCCGCCAGCCCCCATAGGGAAAGGAAGGATGAGAGTTTAGAGACTAGTTCATGTGATCCTTATAGTTTGTCGGGAAA
This sequence comes from Melocanna baccifera, assembly GCA_036346265.1. Lineage (NCBI taxonomy): Eukaryota > Viridiplantae > Streptophyta > Magnoliopsida > Poales > Poaceae > Melocanna > Melocanna baccifera. The sequence continues at coordinate 32,657,359 of CM070679.1, read as the reverse complement.
ATGTGAATCCTATAGGTCACCTTTGGTTCTAGGGAGGCAAGATTTTAAATGATCGTTTCTCAGACATGTTTCTTACCGCGAAAAGGACATGACAAGCAGGGAATGCCACACCATTTTTAGGCAGAAATTGCTAAGTTAGTTGAAACATCAAAATATGAACTATCATGGTAAAAGTAAAACAAAAAGGACCATCGTTCTAGTAAATTGCAGAGTATTATATCATGTGTATATGAGCTGTCATCTACTCATCTTACTCAGTGGATGTTTGATGTTAGATACCAGGTGATTAGAGATCAAGAGGTGACAAACCACATATGAAATGGTGAGCTCTCATTCTGATTTTTTTAATTAGAAAATTGTTTTCACTCACTATGATTAAATCACAGTAGTTTTGACTTATCATAAGTCTCCTAAATGTCAAAATTATACAAAAAAATTAAGTTGATCTCTGGCCTCTAGGTAGCCTACTATCGCAAGTGAATCATGATCTTCCACTCTAGCAACTTAGTGACATAGCATATAGTTAGCTTGAGAACAGGAAAAGACCAATAAAAAAAACAAAATGACCTTTTGGCTTGTGCATAAAGCTGAAACTTGAAATGGCTCTGATAGATGGATAAGGTTGAGACTTGAAATAGCTGTGTCTAAATCTACACTGCCAGAGTTCCTAGGAATGAGAGCTTTGTGAGAGGATTGCAGCTCTTGCATATTGTGGGACGACTTTGGCTGCATTTGAATGCAAATTTCCAAGGTAGATGCCTGATGCACTTTGATCAGGTCGAACAAATCGTGCTTCGCATGGAAATTAATTAGGCGTTTGATAGGAAGGCTCAAACCTAGGTCACATATTTTTATTAGATAACGGAATAACAATGTTCCAGCTTTAATCATTCCACGAGAATGACTACAGTCGTTCAGAAACAAACCTAGTAACCAAACCACACACCACCAAACGGAGCTACAAAGACTCATATGAACTGAATCTTCTTCAGTAAACGAAAGGGGCAACACGGTTCCTCCTGGGTCGCTCAGGAGTAAACTTATCACTGTTCTAGTCTTTCTTCCCATAAGTTCTCCGATTACTGAAGAGCGTTTATCTTCAGAGTCACGGTTGATAACTAAACTGGAAGATATTTTCACTTGGTGAGTGAAATCACGGTGACCATGCTCCGTTGAAACTTTGTCACGGTGGGCGATGAGCAAGCAGTTCTTTGGATGGAAGATATGGCATGCGCGCATCATGTACTACTTTCGATGTAGGAGTGGCTACGCAACCAGCTGTCTGCCTGAATGTGTCTGAATCAGCAAGCTATCAATGCATCGGTCACTTGACCTGAATGAGGATAGTAGATGGCTAGTTTCACTGTTGGTCAACAGAAACTATACCATGCATGCAATTTACACATGACATTCGAACTACCATAATGTGAGTTTCTTGCTTATTTCTATTGGGACACGAGTAGGCTATACTAGCATAAATTAAAAATTTTTATCACATAAACTATAAAGCTATGTGAGTAAGAGATCATATATCATTATCACTAGACGCGCAAAGCAGCGAAAAAAGAGTTGAAGCAACCTAGTTCAACAAAATACGCGTCGATGTAGTGGAAGTAGTCGACCATCCAATGTCTCTAGAAAGCGATCCTCGGAAGCTGATCATCTTCCAGCGATAGTCAATCTCCATGAACTGATTGCCTTCTCTCCGGATCGTCCTGATTAGCACTGCACTCATAGCAGTGCCTCTACCAAAGTCTATATGTTCACGGATGGAACACTATGAGTTGTTGTGCTAGTATCAGCGCGCACAATGGAGCCTTTGGAAGGAGGTGGCTAGAGTTTCAGTGGTTGGTGCAATGTCTCTGTGTCTAGCCCCCTAACCCATAGCCCAAGGCACCCCTTTATATAGAGTTTCTAATCGGATTCTTATCCAACATGAGTAGAAATTGTATCTCACTCGGAGAGCCTCTGACCAAAACATCATTCAATATAAGTAGACATCATATCCCACTCAAAGAGCCTCCGACCGAATCCTCATCCAATACAAGTAGAGATCGTCTTGCACTTGGAGAGCCTCCGCCTGGATCCTAACTGTTCTAACATGTTAAGTATGTAACCCTATATGTTTATGTATGCTTGGTTGCAATTTGAAAACATGTTTCCAATCACAAGTCAGTAATGGTCCCTACCAGAATATATCAACCCCCAAATATACATAAAGATAAATATGGATGAACAATATGTAATATGATCTGCAACTAAATCCTATTCGCTCATGATCAGTTCACAACCCCTTATGACTAAATCATATCTGGTTATGACCAGTCCGTATCCCCATACGACCAGTTCGCAGACTAGTTTATGATATGTCCGACCAGCTTATGACTAGTCAGTATACCCATACTACCAGTTCATATCCGATTGAACTAAATGACCTGATGCGTATTCTCCTTTTACCTCACGATATCCGATCAAACTCTAGGTGAGAAATATGTCATCCATGGACCGTTCAATCTTTTTTCGATCTAGTTCACTCTCCTTTTGCCTCACGGTATTCCTCTGAACATGGATGAACCTCCATGCCCGCACTAGCCCAAAATCACCTATAATCTACCACTTACAGTGAAGTTACTAGAACCCAATAATTTATTATGCGAAGTCCTTCCCATAAAGGCGCGTATGATTATACATTGCATCTTGGGTCTAACTACACCATAGGTTCGGTCCTTAGTGGCCTGGACGAGAGATCCATAAATCGAAGTCTCATGCTCATCGCACTGGTCTCCACAACCACTTGTCCAAATCTAAAATATGTTTTCTATTTTAATTGTTAACCAAAGTAACAGAGGTATCTCCTCTAGACCAATTCTTAAGTATATTTCATTTTTGAAAATTTTGACCAATTTTCAACCTAGCACATCTAGTACCGATATGACCACGGCTAAGCATCAGCTACTTGTTTTAATCTACAAGTTTCATATTTTACCAACAATGGATATTAATATTAAGGTGACAACAACAAGGGTAACAATTTATTAAGGTGAGATCAATGCAACAATTTGGTATAACTATCAGCTTTACCAATGTAGCAATTTTTACCAAAATTACATACATGCATAATAGTTTTGAACACAACATACATAACAATGAAATATGGGATGAACATGGTCAAATGAGGTTCTTGCCTGGTCAATCCGGATATCAAATACATCATCTTAGTTCTAGACCTCTCCCACAACTCCACAATTCGTGCCTTACACTCTATAATTAACACGACATGCAAGCAATCAATTCCAAAGTCACTATCTTTAGGTATAAAGAACATTTATACAAGTATTACACAATGAGTCATGCGTATAAGAATGATCCATAAGAGAACTATGCATATGAGAAGGATGCAAGAGCAAACTCCCAACTTTGACTCCATTCACCAATCATAATCCCCTAGAATAACAATTGAAAAGAACATATGCACTCTATTTAAATCATATCTTTTTTATCACACGTGGCAATCTACAAGGGTTCCTCCAAATTGACATTTATGCCCTACTACTCAGTTACCAACCAAGGTTGTCCATTATGCACAATCTCATAAATTTAGTCCCCTCGTAATAATATTAATTCATTTGGCTAGTTCACGAGTTCTTAATGTGAGCACGTGCGTAAGTATATTCTCAAATCACATACTCCTACTTTGAACTCTACACAATAATCTACTATAGCATGATAAAGGTAGATAATCCGACAAATTTGCCACGGTTTACAAGGGGTCCACATGGCCCTTGCACAAGGGACTATCATCGTAATATGACGTGTATCCACACATCTCATAAATGCTTTGAACCACCAATTTGAGTTCTCAAGCTTTGTCATCTCAAAATGATAAGATTATGTTACCACCTAATTAATCCATTCTTACATTGACCAGGCTGACAATCATTCACCTATACAATCCATCAAATGGCTATATAAGGTTCACTAAATTAATTGCATGTGACCGTGATCCATTCCAACAATCATACCTTACTAGACTATTTACGCTAATACTATTGATCTAGCTATACTAGTCCCACATCGACAGTCCATAATCATATAGACTAAAATTATTCCAATCTAGACTCATATGCCCAACCAACACCTAATGATATTTCTAATTTGATTGTATAATCATAATTTAACAACCCACTGATCGACTTTACATGTATCCATTTCACCGAATTAGTCATATATGCTAACAACCAAACTAGTCACATGTGTACCACCATGGACAACTCATAATCATACACTTACTAATCCAAATTGAGGGTGCAAGTACACTAATTAGGTACACAAGATTCATCCACCAATTATAGGGTACTCCTGATTAATTAGGTGTGACCAAATAATTAGTTCCTAGGTTCTCACAGTTTTAGCAGATATGACTCGTCTAGCTATTATTTGAGATGCCCAATCTAATTGCATTGGATTAAATAATTCTCCAATTTAACCTCCATGTAACACCAAATAATATCATGAGAGCTAACAACCGAGTCACATTTGTAATATCAGTATCAATCCACAATCATACAACTGCCAAACCAACTTGAGGGGAAACTCTGACGAATTCAACATATAATACTTGTTAAACAAACTCCATGCAATTCCCTAAGTATTATCATGTGTCCAAGTAACCCATTAAATTGAATAACTTGATATTCGCTGATCGACAAAATATGTATTTGCTCCACCACTCGAGCATATGAATGGACCACCGAAAGTAGCACTTACCAACATAACCCTAAAGACTTTACATGAATTGTCCCATTAGGTGCAGGCTATAAAATGAACTCTACCATATACATGCATGAACATGCAATGATCATGAATTTGATGCATCATGCACAACTAATTATCATTTATGTGAAAATGCAAAACACAACAAAAATTTTACCATGAACGTTCGACACGTATTAATCTACCATAGAAAATTTCCTCGACCACATGATCATGAAGCCAGATTTCCTACCAAAAAAATCCAACTGTTCATACTCAAGATGGCAACGGGTAGATACCTGCTGGGTATTGCCAACCCATACCCGTACCCGATACCCGCACATGCTATAATACCCGTACCCGCACTCGGGTATAAAAACCTACCCGTACCCGCACCCGCGCGGATATTTATACCCGACGGGTAACCCATACCCGAATTGATAAGGATATAAACGAGGCACAGGTATATACGGGCGCGGGTATTTCCATCGGCTTCATTTCAAATATATATATACGGGCCACAAGTATATGTACCCGTTACTATCTCTAGTATACACCGGGCCGGGTATATTTTACCCGCGGGTATGCGGGTACGGGTAGTATATACCCGCACCCGCATACCCGATGGATAGAGTTTTTTGCCCATTAGCATACTCGTGGGTGAAGATATCTTTCCATACCCGCCTTCTTATCGGGTAAAATCCATCAGGTACTCGGGTTTCAGGTACCCGTTGCCATCCCTAGTTCATACTCTCCATTTCCTGCCCTTTATTCTTTTCCTTTTTCTCCTCTCTTCTTTCCTTTTCCTTTTCCCTTTCCCCTTCTTTTCATCATTTTTCTCTACCACTGCATGCTCGTGCTTCTCTCTCTCCTCTTCTTCTTTCCTTCTTTCTTCCCTTCTCCACCGACTCTACATCCTACTTATCTCTGTGTTCTTCTTTCCTTCTTTCTTTCCTCTCACCTCTACTCTTCTTCTTTCAGCCAAGCTGGGCCAAATCCGGCCATTGGTCACCTGATCCCGCCACCAAACATCGCCACCTAGCCTCACTCCACACATGCACGGTGGCATTGGGCTACCACCTCTACTGGTCATCGCTCGATCGAGCTGCACCACAGCAAGTCACTGACGTGCCTCACACTCCTTCCCATTGGCTCTAGCATGCCACTGCGTCGGCCATGGTGTCGCCCGACCACTGTCGCCTTAGAGCCACTGGCCTCACCCACCGCGAGGCGGACTACCACCATCATTGCTTGTGCTCGTCGTCCCACCGTGGCCTACGGCATGGTCACACAGTGCATGCTCCCATTGCCAAAGCTGCTCCAATGCAGGCCATAGACGTCATCACAACTGCTCTTATGCTACCGGCGTGCATCATCAACCTCACCATTGATCGTGTCTCACTGCGTGTTGGCCATGCCACGCATCCACGACCCCTCACCAAGCCACCTCGACCTCGCCCCACTAGCTTCGCCCAGGCTGGCTGCACCTTGCCGCACCCTGCGGCACCACGCCATTGGACACTCGCCAGCCCGATGCCTAGTATCACCGCCATTTCTCTCCCTATTCCCGAACTTGCTCAAACATCCATGCATGTGAAAATTTTTTGGATGAATGGATTGCTTGGATGATGAGGAATGCAATGGCATAACAAGTAGGGCTTGATTCTCCATTTTGGGTTGAGATTGGCAGGAGAGAAGGACGCAAGGAGCTTAATCTTGGTTTGGAAGAAATGGCAGTGGGGAGTGAATAGGCAAGGAGGCAACAAGGGTGCTTTTATCTCTTGTCTCTTTATTTTATTATATTTTATTTTGGGATTACAAAAATCAGTGATCGGAGGAGAGAGATAGTGGCGTTGGTGGGGGTTAAGGTGTAATATGTTTTTAGTTGCTAGGATCCTAAATGCAAAACTTTGAGGTGGGTTGCAAATATGGCAACTGTTTGGATAATTACACAAGAAAAAATGGATGCAATTGCAGTGAAGTTCCTATTGGACTATTGCCTTAGACTCAGCTACACACCAAATTTATTCTAAAATCAATGCCATTACAAACTAGGTTGTCCAAGTATCCCACTGTATGTAGTTTTGAAATCTACTATATCAAATGAGATCCTTCTTGTTTCAAAGTTGTTAGGACTTTTGAACATAACTAGTAGGGATATTGGCCCAATTGGTTTGGTCGAAGATGCTGAAACTATGCCATGGATGGCATACGTCACAGGTTTTCTTTTAGACTTGGGAACTTACATTTCTTCAATAACTCCTACAAACAAAATGCTAAGAGAAATACCCCCATCAACTAGAATTTAATTAACCTTGCAGTTATTGATAGTAGATTCCACTATGATAGAGAATCTATCTGGTCAAGTCGAAGGGATGGAGTAGTCTTCTCTGTCGAAGGAGATGGTTGTTTCCAACCATCTGGAGGGCTTGACGGCAACTGGAGTATCAATGAGATTCACCTCATGTTCTATGGTCTTCAGTTGTCTTATTGACTCATAGGAGAATGATCCACCAAAGGTTACATCAATGGTGTGTTATGGCTCTTGATACTCTATTTCTTCATCTTCGTCCTTGTCCTTTTTAGTGCTCGGTTCTCCGACCTCCTGAATGGAAGGGCGAGGACCCTTACCTAAGTAGTAATCCTCAAGCTTCTTACATGCACAACAGTTGCGGAGATCATGCCCTGCTATTTGGTGGAGTGGACACTATCTTTTGCCTTTGATAGATTTGACGGTTAGAGCTTTTTCTTTGTTTTGACTAGAATAATCCTTTTTACCTTTAGAGTGTTAGGCTTGTAGTTCTTTTGTGGTTTCATGACCTTCTTTTTTTTATCTCCAAGCCTAGCTTAGGAATCTTTTCTATTCAATCAATGGCCTTATTCCACTCGACCACTTCATAGTGGCTGCGTACTTATCAAACATATCAAATAGCTCGACGATTGTTCGTGGAGGATTCATAGCGATGTCCTCCGTAAACCATCTATTCTTTAGTCCAATCCTAAATGCCTAGATAATAGAAGAATTAGCCACTTCTAAAATAGAGTTAAGAACCTAAATGAACCTTTTGAAGTATGGCCGTAGGATTTCATTGGGTTCTTGTCGGATCCGGTGAAGGTTATCATCCTTGTCGGGTCGATTGTATGTACCCTGGAAGTTGGCGGTTAGTAAATCATACAGTTATTCCCAAGTATAGATTGTTCTAGCTTGTTGGTTAAGTAACCATGATCAGGCAGAATCCTCGAGAATAGTTGGCAAGTAATTTGCCATCATATTATCGTCATCTCGCGCAGCCCTAATTGTAGTTGTGTAAATTTGCAAAACTTTAAATAGATTCTGTTTCCCATCGAAATTCTCAAGGTTAGCTGGTCAAAACCTTTCTGGGCTAGCGTACTACCTAAAGGCCTACTAAGAAAGCTTAATAACCTAAGATTAGGTCATGGCACCTTCTCTTAAAAGGGGACCAAATTGTAATCTATCAAAGATCTGTTCCCCCCGATAGTCGTAGTGGGGAGCTGGTGTTTAAATCCAATCATGGACACTCAAATGGTGTCTCCAACTAGATATTTGGTTCAGATGATGTTGCAAATCACCTAGATCGTGTCCCTGATTTCGTTCCACGTGACAAGAGGGAGGGGTTGCTTCATCATCAAAGAGTCTTCTTCCCTCATAGCTTTCTTGTCAAAAATTTTGAGTGGGTCTTGTGCTTGCTGACAAATTGTTATCAGTCTGACCCCATTGGCTTCTACCATGTGAGGAATGCACAGATATTTGCTCTACGACCACCTCTGCTCTCGATACATCTCCGTGTGTTGCATGATTTGCTAGAGGATCTTCAATACTTGACCTACAACTTGAGCATATTTCGGGGGTTTTGCCAGAGCAGGGTCTAGGTTGCTAAGAATATCATGGACATGTTGTAAATTTTAAATAGTTACCGAAGGTCTTGAAGCGTTCCAATTGATGGAAGGAGTTCAATGACTCGAGTTTCGCCCTGAGTTCTCTGCTCGCTCCACGGGACTTAACAAGTGCAGAGGGGTAGGAACAGGTGGATTAGGTGGTCGATGTCCACTAGTTCCATTATTTTCAAGTCCTCCAGGTGATGCAGGAGAGTTCATACCATTCCAACCAATGGATCATGAGGGAACCTATTGTGGAGAGTCATGCATGACATCTGTAGTAGCATCACTAATTGCATTAACCTTGTGCATCCAGTAGGAATCTCCTAATGAACTCCCATCAAAACTGAGGGAGAGTCTTTCTAATGATTATGCAAGGAGTTCCATGAAGGAGAATGATTGAAGACTACCATTTATAGGGGATTGTGTGGTGGAGTCAACTTGATTCGGTGACTTGCCGATCGAATAGTGAGTGTTATTGTCTACAACCGGATTTTTGCCAGGGGTAATTTCATTGACATTGTGACTAGGTGTCAACCAGCTCTTGTAATGTGTAAGCTATTGATGAATAGCAGTCATCCATGACTGAATTGAGAGTACTCTGATCCTTGGATCGTGGCATCGTGATCTTGTTGTCGTGTTTGCTATTCAAATGTATTGGACTTGCCATAGTGCCTGGGCACTCCGATAAGGTTGGGACACATGACTCCTCAGGAAGCATTGATAACTGGGGCGGCGTGTCTTCTTCCATCCAATCAACCTCACTGGTCTCAAGGACTGGTGACCCTAGGATAGAGGATGATGACGAGGATGCATCGTGCTTCATGATGTGGATATATGCATCCATGTCGAGGTTGGTGTAGTCTGCCAAATCGAACTAATTACTCTCATCTCAGGTTCCTGTCATAATCACATAGGCGATGTCAATAGAAATAGGGGAATATGATGTTGATGAGAATCTTTATGAACTCAACGCCTTCTCCCTACAGACGGCGCCAACTGATGATGATCAAATCATTAATCTTACAAATTATGGAAAAAAACTAAGTCTCACATAAGGATTTTAAAGAAGAATAGGGATTATATTCATTGCCATGAACTGGTCATAAGATGCTATCGATAAGAGATTGCAAAGGGAATGCTAGTATCCCTAGGATCGCAGCATCTGGCCTCTGTAATCTACTATCCAGTCGACAGATCTTCTCTGATTCTCCAGACTATGTCTGTCTATGTCTATCTTCTCTCATCAGACTTAAATAGCACCAAAGAGGCATCACTTGTCCATGTGAGCAACCACCTTCTCGATTCCTCATGTCTAGTAGAGCAAATAATTGCTATCAATGAGAGAAACCTGACAATAACTATTTTTTTTGTTATTCTTATTGGGAGAGAATCATGGGGTTAACTGCAAGACGGTTGTCGTCAGCAAATTATTCCTACACCCTTTACCTATACCACGTATATTTGAGTATATTGATCAACGCAATATGATTCAATATTACTAACTACTGAGAAGGACTAGTCAAAAAGGGAATTATGTCATGTAAATTATTCCAATCACCAAAAGATCTCACCTAGTTTATTGCACAGTGCAAGTTGTGCTGCCTACAACTCTCAATCTCCTACTACTGCCTTCGACAGCTGGGTTTCCCTAGTTCAGGTGAGCAGGGAAGCTGCAAAATACAAGATCTATTCACTTTTAGCCCTTTGGCTCATTACTTAATTTAGTCCCCACTGTACATGTAATACGCACTTGTTGTAAGCAAAGTGTCTCATTGATCATAATAAAAGAGAGAGACTGCATGTGCACTACGCATTTAGATATATAGGGCATGTTCTTTTTGGCTACGGCTGATGGTTTTTGGCTGCGGCTCATGGCTTTTTGGCTGTTTACGACAGAGATTACGAAAAGAGAGATACTCGCTTGCGATTTTTGATGGTACAGATATTAGTTTTTTAACGTGTACTACAATTAACTTGTAGACCCCATCTTAAAAAAATACTCCGTTTAAAAGTTAGTTACTGTAGCAAAAGTCAAAAGCAGCTTTTAGAAGCCGCAAAAGAACAGGCCCACAGATACCTATTCATGTCCTAAGCTCTTTTAGATTAATTGGATTCTCCACGCAGTAAAGATCATAGTTGTAAATACCGACCATGGTATTTACAACTACGGATGAACCATGTGTGTGTCTTTGTGTCAAGTTGGCATTGGAAGGGGTAGCTATAGATGAATCTTGGCACAGGATAATTCATGGCTTCCAAAGAAAGATTGAAATCATAGAATTACAACTAAGATTTTTTATAAGGCAAAGTATTTACCCCTATTGATCAAGCTAGTACTAATTTATCACCTCCTTTCCTTTTGTGGATAGTATATATTATGGTTAGATATGGCCTGGTTGCTCTATCTATTTAATGGATTGATGATAGAGGCTTGTTGGTTAACAATCCAATCAATTCATTCTTGAGTTCTAATGTTAGGATTTGAAAGAGAAGAGTGAGTGTCATGGTGTGCTCTCTTGTCCTTCTTATGGAGTGGCTGTAAAATATTCATCTTTAAGTAGCAATATAATCATCCTTGTTCATCTCTCATGAAGTATTCTTGTCTTAGTTGATTGGCACTTGTCCGTGTTGGTTTTTTTGCATCTTCTCTTCCATTTTTGATCTTTTTACGTGCCAAGAACTTGTAAATGATGGAGATAACTCATGTGGATTAGATCATATCTAACTAGATACTGTGGTTTGCAAGATTTCAAAGTTGTCTAATTCTTGCCTGATTTGGAGCCCTTCTTGAGGAATCTTGAACTGATAGTTTTTGCTTCTATTCTTTGGGTGATCTTGCTTGCTGTGACATTTGGAAACTCGTCTAGAGCCATCTTCTCTGTTCTTAACCAACGAGCAAGTTGGTTCTCAAGGTTTTAAGTTTTATCTGATTTTGATGCAACCTTGCATGTTTTAGAAAAGGTTGGAACTTTAGTCAAGATCTATGCGATTCTTAGATGAAATAGGTTTTTGAGACCTTTAGTAAGGTGTGTGCAAAATTTCATATTATTTCAACATGGATTTTGAAGTTTGCACCAAAATGGTTTTACCTTGGACTAATTTTCTGTTCTGGGAACAGGCAAGCAGTCAGACTGGCCGTTCATGGCTAGTCAGACCGCCAATCGGTCATACCATACCTCCAGTGGTGGACAGACCGGTTAGGTGTTGATTTGGTGAGTCTTTGTTGTTTTAAGTTGTTGCTTAAATTTAGGTTATTAAATCTGATCTTCGTAGCTCTATATCTACTGGAGTGAAAGATTTCTGCATACCTAGGAGAAGAATTTGAGAAGGTACTATCCACCTCTCGTCTGTTGCCATTATGAGTCCTACAATTAGAGATTGAGAGGTGACAAATCACATATGAGATGGTGTGCCATCATTCTGATTTTTTTAAAAGAAAATTATTTTCACTCGCTATGATTAAATCACAATAGTTTTGACTTATCATAAGTCTCCTAAATTACAAAATTGTTTTAAAAAAATTACAGAGTACTAAGAAAGCCCGGTCGATCTCTAGCCTCTAGGTAGCCTACCATCACTAGCGAATCATGATCTTCCACTCTAGCAACTTAGTGGCAATGCATATAGCTAGCTTGAGAACAGAAAAAGACCGATTGAAAAACATGAAATGACCCTTTGGCTTTTGCATAAGGATGAAATTTGAAATAGCTCTAATAGATGGATAAGGTTGAGACTTGAAGTAGCTTTGTCTAAATCTACACTATTAGAGTTTCTAGGAATGAGAGATTTGTGAGAGGATTTAAGCTCTTGTGTGTCATGGGATGACTCTGGCTGCATTTGATGAAAAATTTCCAAGACAAATGCATGATGCAGCTGACGATCAGGACCACTGGGTTTCTTCCCTTTTCGTTTCCTTTTTGTGCAAGTGTTGTGCACTTGAGCAAGAAGACGATCTACAGCTTGAGGTGTTGAACTAGCAACAATGATATCATCAACATATATCAACATGTAAATGGTCACACCAGTGGAGTTGAAGATGAAAACTGATGTATCAGTTTTAGAAGCAACAAAGCCAAGATTAATAAGCTTGTGACTAAGTTGGGAATACCATGTTTGAGGCACTTATTATAGGTCATTTATTGCCTACTTGAGCTTGCGGATCATATCTAAATGCTTGACATGTTCAAAAACAAGTGGTTGTCTCATATAAACCTCCTCCTCAAGCACACCATGTAAAAAGGCATTTTGGACATCTATTTGACGAAGACTCCAGCCGCGAGACACCGCAAGAGCCAAAATGAGGCGCATTGTAGCTAGCTTGATCACTGGACTAAAAGTGTCTTCATAATCAATGCCAAAACGCTGCTTAAAACCCTTTGCAACCAGGCGAGCTTTGAACCTCTCAATGCTGCCATCTTGTTTGCGCTTCATTTTATACACCCATTTGTTGTCAATGAGATTCACACCATGCTTGGCAAGTACTAGTTGCCAAGTCTCATTCTTGAGCAGGGCCATGTACTCATCTTGCATTGCTTGATGCCATTTTGCATGCATAAAGACTTCAACATGATTAGGCGGCTAACTATCCACGGAGGTAGCAATAGTGAAAGCACTACAGCTATGTGGATTGTACCACACTGTCCCATCTATGAAGGTCCTTGGCTTCTGAATGTTATCATGAAGATGGGTGCACATTGGATTACGAACTTGTACATCTACATCAGTGTCAGCCGACGCATCGGTTAAAGGAACAAGACCATTCACGATTGTTTCTTCAAACCCATGTACAGTCGTGGCGACATTAGAAGCAGCTCCAGCGGAGTCAGCAACACCTGCATCCATGTTGGTAGCAGAGATAGGTATAGTATGAGTAGAATTAGTGCAATTGCCTTTCCACACCCCGGTCACTCATAGAACATGATGATGTGTTTAGAATAGGAAGAAGGATGGACAAGTCAAGGGGAGCTACTGACACAATTGGTGCACTGCCACTATCATCTTGTTGCATGGAATTGTAACCTAGGAATACACATGGCAGTGAACGATACTAGAGAATGTGTGTGTTTTATGGCCATAAGTTGGGCCAGCATGCACACTCGAAAACTCTAAGTATGGTGTAGTCAAGTTTGTTCCTAGGAGACGCTCAAGAGGGGTGGAGAACACTATGACTCGACTAGGTGTTTGAATAATGAGGAAGCATGCAGTAGTAAAAACATCATCCCAAAACTTGAGAGGGACAAAAGACTGTGCGAGAAGAGATAATCCTACCTCAACGATGTGACGGTGCTTCCTCTCGGCTGCACCGTTCTATTGATGGGTGTGTGGGTAGGACACTAAGTGTTTGACACTAGTTTCTTGGAAGAACTTGTTTAGCTTGTGGTATCCCCCCCCCCCCCCAATCCGATTGAAAAGCAACAAGTTTGGTGTTTGACAAATGTTTAGCATGATGCAAAAAAGTGAAGAAAAACAAGTAGAACATCGTATTTTTGTTTCGAGGGATAGATTCATGAAAATTTATTGAAATAATCTATAAAACTGACATAGTATTTGTTGCCCAAACCTGAGGTTACAGCAGGTCCCCAAACATCCGAGAAAATGAGCTGTAACGGAGAAATTAAAACACTAGTAGATAAAGTAAATGGCAACTGATGAGATTTCGCTTGCTGATGAGCATTATGTATAGTGGCATCATTATGATTTGCTACAGAAGGGAGATTGTGTTCACAAAGGACACGCTGAACAATTTTTGGAGATGGATGGCCAAGCCTGCAGTGCCACAAATCTGGGGACACCTTGACACCGGTGAAGGCATGATATTTATTCAGAGCAGTAGTCACTCGCGGCATTGGATACAATCTACGTACCTTCACATCTGCCTCAAAGAAGAAGTTTCTTTGTGACCTGATGTCCTGATCTTTGACAAGGAAGTAAGAAGGGTGAAACTTCAGAAACATATTGTTGTCAGCAGTAAAATGGTGAACAGAGACAAGACTCTTAGATGACTTAGGTACATGTAAGATGTTGCGAAGATTCAGATCATAAATAGGAGTTCAAATTAATAGCAGAGTGACCGATGTTATGGATGGACAAACGTACACTGTTTGCTACGTGGACTTGTTCCTTGCTGTGATACTTGTCATGGACAAAGAGATGCTCGATGTCGTTTGTGATGTGGTCTGTAGCCCCCAAATTGGTGTACCAGTTGGTGTCAACCAAATAGGAAGGAGTATGCGCCAGATTTGCTATGTACTCATCACCCTTGTAGGCATGGTTGAAGCGGAAGTAGCGCTTGAGGGCATTGTGGCCATACTTAGAGTTTTGGGTTCTGGACACGGGAAGTGTGTTGTCGGTGCCTTCGGCAGGCAACGTGATCATCCTTGGTGGACATGGATGGACCCGTCCACATAGCTGATCAGATTGTTTGGCCGGAGGTAAGGAAGGAACTGTGACTTCCATAGTAAGTAGTTCTCCTCCATGAGCTAGATCTTGATGAGGTGGCCGAACGCGGGAGTGGGTAGAATCCGGCTGAACTGATCATGCTGGATTGCTGGAGGCGACGTTGGAGATGGCGCCAGAGAGTGGCCCAATGGTGCCACTGCCTCCAGTGCCAGTGGTCGACATTGTCTTGCGTGGTTTAGCAGTTTGGCTCTGATACCACAAAAGAATTGAAGATAGTTGATATTTGGAGATTAGAACCACATACCCAACTCACGAACTGGTTCTCTCTTTATATTGTAGTACGTGCAACAGTCAGATCCGGCAATACCAGATCTCAACAGAACGTGTACAAGGTGGGCACTAATACTGCTAACACAAGTGCTAATACTGCTACCACAACACACACACACATTTAGGACCCGGTTCATCAGATATTTCAACACAAATGGCACTTTGATCAGATCGAACAAATCGAGTTTCGCATGGAAATTAATTAGGCGTTTGATACGAAGGATCACACGTAGGTCACGTATGAACTGATTCTTCTTCAGTAAACGAAAGGGGCAGCACGGTTTCTCCTGGGTCACTTGGAGTTAGCTTATCACTGTTCTAGTTTTTCTTCCCATAAGTTCGGCGGCTACTGAAGAGCGTTTATCTTCAGAGTCACCATTGATTACTGAACTGGAAGATATTTTAACTTGGTGAGTGAAATCACCGGTGACCATGCTCCGTTGAAACTTTGTCACGGTGGGCGATGAGCGAGCAGTTCTTTCGATGGAAGATATCGCATGCATCATGTACTACTTTTGATACAAAGTGGCTTACGGGCAAGCTGCCTACCTGAATGTCTGAATCACCAAGCTAGGAATGCATACTTGACCAGAATGAGGATACCAGATGGCTAGTTTCACTTCTGGTCACCAGAGAGTATACCATGCATGCAATTTACACATGAAATTCCAACTACCATAATATGAGTTTCTTGTTTATTTCTCCTCTCCGGTCGATCCGTATATGTTGGAACTTGGAAGTACGGCTTACGCATTCAGGTAAAAGAAACAGAACTGCATGTGTACTACACTATACTAACAATTCAGGGTAATATTTTGAACAGATATTGCATTCCAAAACCATAGTCTATCTTGAACAAATTTACATATATATACTACGTACATACATTAATATTACACCGTTCTCTTATTCATTAGTAGCTCACCCTTAGATTTAGCCGTGGCCTAAACAAAGGAAGCGAAAGAACTCAACGCGATAATTACCAAAACCAAACCGTTCTCGATCATCTCGCCTGCAGCTCCGGATCACCCGACCCATGCACAGCCAAATTCATGCAGGCCCGATCAAGCCGCGGCCGGGGCCGGTGTCGGCGGCATCTCGGTGCTGCCAGCCTGGTTCCGGTGGAAGTTGGCGATGTAGATCTCCGCCTCCGTGTCCACGTTCCGCTCGCCGACGCACGGCCACTTGCCGTCCTCGTCGCTTGGCCGCACCCTCGGCGGCCGGCACCCGGCCTCCTCGTAAGATCCGGAAGAGAAGCACCCTCCCATTGCACGAGTATTTGTGTGTCCTCTCCTGGTATTCTTCTCTTCCTAGCTAGGTTATGGCGAATCTTGACACGCTTGTGAGCGCAGGAGCTAGCTAGGAAGTTGTTGTTGCTTAATTAGGTTCCAATGGCAGGCAAGGGAGCGCAATTTATAGCGGAGTTGGCGAGGGAAGGGAGCCCTGAAGCTTAGCAAGCTAGCTAGGTGAGAGTCTAGTCAATCTACACGATTATTCCCTGCAAAGTGCAGCGCGGTTTCTACGGTCCACTGGAAACGTGCAATTAGACTGTAGCGCACGTGCAACGCACGCACGGTGTGCAAGCCTTCGGTTACCAGAAGATTCTTCAGGACGACGATCCAGTTGTTTACTGAACAATCTTGGCTGAGCTGAGCAGTGTTGTTGTGTCGGAGCTAATCTTGACTTATGCTAGTTGTGTTGAGCGCGGTCGAAACAGTCATAGCGTATTGTAGCAGTCAAAAGTACTGTAGCACTCTTAAGTACTATAGCAGTTTGAAATCACTGCAACACTCATAAGTACTGTAGCAGTATAAAATCACTGTAGCACTCGTAAAAGTACTGTAGCAACATAAAAATCATTGTAGCAGTCTTAAGGTACTGTAGCAGGGAACAGTCATAAGTCGTAGGAGTCTGGACGTGGTCTCAGCAAGAATAGGCCTTCCGGGTAGTGTGCGATGTGCGCGAGTCATGGAGACGTGGTGTGAGGTGTGCGCGAGTCGTGGAGTCATGGCCGGTAGAACCGGATCACAGAATGTCTATTTATATTCTTTGTAATCAGCCTGTTAAGGTAAGAGAAGTGAATAACAGAGAAAAGAAAAAATGGCGTAAGTTGTGTTACGCGTCGGTAATTTCTTATATTCTTTGTTATTCATTGTCTTTCCCGTGAAAGTGTATGTCCACGGGTAAACCGCATGTTTGATCCTGGTGTTGTCTTTCAACAATTGATATCAGAGTGAGGTGCAAGAAGAAACTGCCTAGCAATGACTCACTGATCGGTGTAATGGGGTGTGTAGCGACATGCGTCGGGTGGAGGTGCACAAGTGGACTATAAGGCATGAGCGGCGTCGACGGCGAATGAAGTTCTTTCACCATCAGCAATGTCCTAGTGCAAAGTGTCGTGAACACAGCGATGTCTAAAGCAACGGCGGTATCGTCTAAGTGTTGTATTGCATGTAGTTGAGTCTATGTACGAGTATAAGTGCACGATTGTATTTTTGAGTTGTTTGTGTATATGGCATAGTAGGAGTGTTATATGTGTCATTTATTTGATCGTGTATGTAGGAGATGTGTTATATATGTGTACATAGTCATGTCATGGTCATGCACGTATATGTGTCTATGCATGATGCATGTGTGTGTGAGTCCTTATAGTTGTGTCCAAGTTCTTATATGTGTATGCTCTGATGAGAGTTTTCATCACTATCAAGTTGTGTCATCAGCGAAAGAATATTGGAGCTAAGGATGAGGTCAAAGTCGTCGGTAAGGTGTGTCACCGACGGTGAAGAAATGAAAGATGTCGGAGAGGTATGTCACTGGCGGCATGTTCAGCAAAAAGAAGGCAAAACTCCTTGGAGATGTGTTAGAAAATCGAACTTTGTCTTGTGAAGTTTACAACTCAAAATTATGGGAAGATTGTTGAAACTAATCTTGATTCATGCTAGTTATGTTAAGCATGGTCAAAGCAGTCGAGAGTACTGAGCAGTCTGAAATCACTGTAGCACACGTAAGTACTGTAGCAGTCTGAAATCAATGTAGTACTCATAAGTACTGTAGCAGTCTTAAGGTAATGTAGAAGGGAACAGTCGTAGGAGCCTGGATGTGGTCTCAGCGAGACCGGGTCTTCCGGGTAGTACGCGATGTGAGCGAGTCGTGGAGACGTGGTGCGAGGTGTGCGCAAGTTGTGGAGTCGTGACCAGTAGAACCGGATTACAGAGTATCTATTTATATTCTTTGTAATCAGTCTGTTAAGATAAGAGGAGTGAATAACAGAGAAAAGAAAAAAGGCGTAAGTTATGTTACACTCGGCAAATTCTTGTATTCTTTGTTGTTCACTATCTTTCCTATGAAAATATGTGTCCACGGGTAAACCGGGTGTGTGATCCTAGTTTTATGTTCCAACATGTTGCGGCCATTCTCTTTCATCATGGACCTGCAAATTTGCAATGCTATTAATTTATTATTACTCGCTAGTGTGTGTGTGGATCGAGTATATTGGGTTATAAGACTAATTGAGTTTTTAAGTAGCAAATTCAGGTAATGGAGGGGCTGTTCAAATGAGACTTTCTGAATTATGCTAAAATGAAATGAGATTTTCGAGTACTTATTGTTATAACGAATCCTAACAAATCCCTAGCACTCAAATTCTTTTTCCTCTAAGCCTCACACATGGAAAGCACCTCGCCTGGCATGCTATCAGGCATAACTGTTACCTCTAGCCAATGGCAACCACTGCCTCTTTCTTTGACTGGCCAATCGGGGATCCTTTTAATCTTCTGTGAGGAAAAAATTATTTCTTATATTAATGTGAAACTGAAGTGTGATACACATATTACACTGTAAAATCTCAATTGAGAAAAGGATTCTTCAGACTTCCACTACGGCACTACAGTTGTTTCCTGAACAAATCTAGCTGTGCAACAATGCATTCTTCCTGTTCTAAAAAAACAATGTATTCTTCCACAGAACTTCAATTCATGAATATATAACTGCTAATCATAGGAACAAAATCCCAGTTGAGATCCGACAGTAGTGACCTCTGCATCATCTGGTAGAACATTGCTGAAAGTAAATTCAGATAAGGCATGCAGGGGGCGGTTGTTCAGATAAGGAAGTTTATGACGATAAGCCAGCATCTTAGGGTTACTGATACGTCTAGTCACTTCAGGGCCGTTTTTATAATGAGACTTGGCCAAGATTTGGTCCTCTTTACCCCAGAACCGACCGTACACCTTCCTGTTTAGAAGAACCTCAGAGCAACAAATCTTGTTTAGCACGCAATTCCGTCATCTCGCACATACAATCAAATTCCAAAAAATACTGAAAAAGAAGGTAGCATCATAGCATTCACATTACTCCAATTCTCTGCTATGTTCGGTGCCTAACATGTAGACACAGGCAGAAGTTTCAGCAAATTATTCCTACTCCCTTTACCTATACCACGTGTATTTGTGTATATCGATCTGTACAGTGTGATTCAATATTACTGACTACTGAGAATGACCAGTCAAAAAGGGAATTATGCCATGTAAATTATTCCAATCACTGAAAGATCTCATCTAGTTCATTGCACAGTGCAAGCTGTGCTGCCTACAACTCCCAGTCTCCTACTACTGCCTTCCACAGCTGGGTTCAGGTGAGCATGGAGGCTGCAGAATGAAAGATCTCTTCACTTTTAGCCCTTTGGCTCATTACTTAATTTAGCCCACGCCGTACATGTAATGCGCACTTGCTGTATGTGTCGCATCGATCATAATAACGAATTTTAGGCAGAATCCTAATGATGGGCAGAGGCCCAGATTTGTTAGGCGTAGGCTACGCATTTAGATATATAGATATGTTCATGTCCTAAGCTCTGTTAGATTAATTGGATTCTCCACGCAGTAAGCTGAACCATCCGTGTGTCTTTGTGTCCAGTTGGCATTGGAAGGGCTAGCTGAGATGAATATTGGCACAGGAGAGTTCATGGCTGAAACAACCCCAATTTTCCAAATGAATTTGATTTGCTGTTAATTCTGTTTGCTTTCCCTAACCCTCTCCTAATCTTTTCCCCCTTGGTTCCCGCCTTCCCTCTCTCCCTAGCGCCTGGCCGAAGCCGCCTCCTCCCTCCCCTCGCGTGTTGTCGCGCCGCCCGCATCTCTCGACCTCGCCCATGCCCTCCCGTGCCCACTTGCCTCCCCATCACTCCCTCTCTCGCGTCAGCACTGCTCGGTGGCCCCCGCACCTCCACATCAGCGCCCCATCCCGCCCTCGCCTCCCCCATGCGTCCAGCGGTTGCAAGCGCGCCCCCGTGCGGCAACCACCCCTCCGACCGGCCGTGCGACACCACCATCCCCCGCGCCACTCCGCCTCACCAACTCCTGCAGACGGCATGCACCTACCCGGCATGGCCGCCTCGCCTCGGGAAGGAGCCCCCTCGCCCTCTCCCGTCGAGCATCGTCAGCTCCGCACCCCCCCCCCTCCCCCGAGCTCCCTCTGTCTCCCTCGGGCATAAGAACCCAATTACTTCCACAGGCGAGCTCCTGCTACTCTCCTCTCCCTCCCCAAGCAAGCAATCGAGTTCTCTCCCTCCCTAGCTCAGCCGCCACCTCTCCCTGAGCTGGTGAGCCCCGAGCTTGATCTCCCTCTTCCGCCAACCAAATTCCAATTACTCCCGACTTGAGCAC
Source organism: Melocanna baccifera (assembly GCA_036346265.1). NCBI lineage: Eukaryota > Viridiplantae > Streptophyta > Magnoliopsida > Poales > Poaceae > Melocanna > Melocanna baccifera. Next base: position 32,636,315 of record CM070679.1, on the reverse strand, counting down.
CACCATAGCACCCCAATTCCACCACCCAAACCAATTGCTCGGAAACATTGCCCCATCGGCCTCGCGCCGTGAGCTCCCCTTCGGCCACCACCCTCCTCCGTGGCCAGCTCGCCAGTGCCCTCCCCGAGCTAATCCCTCACCTCCCTCGTGTTCCCCTCCCTCCCTAGATGGTTAAACCGCCGCCATTTCTAATGAAGCACCACTGTCGCCTCCCCGAGCCGTCACCTCCCTCACCAACCTCTTTCCGGCCGGCAACCTCCACCGTAGATGCTCATGCCGATTTGAGCTCAAAAATGAGATCACCTCCCCTCCCTGAACCTGTCAGTACCAGCCATGGCCCTTGAAACCCCCCCCCCCCCAGGCCAAGTCGCAGCGGGGGGCAAAACCCTGTTCTCCCTCGCCAGGTCGAGCCGAGGGAGGAAGAAGACGACCTCGATCGGGAGGCGTGGCATCATCCGAACCGTCAACGCTCGATCCAGCGCTCGTCGGCCGCGACCACTTCACCCCAGGCCGTTTCGGCCACGCGCGCCCGTGAGTGGGCCGCTTGCGCTGGCCCACCGAAGCTCTCGCCTGCCCGCACGCACGCACTCGGGAGCTGGGCCGACCCACCAACCGGTTTAAACCGCGCCGCGCACAGCACGCGTTTTCCCGTGCGAGCTTTGGGCTGGGCCGGTTACTGTTGCAACGAACAATGCGCTTTTCTTTTTCAAGTGGCTGAAAAATGCAAAATTATACTCATTTGATTCGTTTCGTCGCCCCGATTTCAATTCCATTGTCCATTTCCCCAAACTCCAATGCCAAAAATTCTAATCCAAGCCATTTTACTTATGTTTGCATTATTTCTTTTCCTTTTCCTCGTGTATTTATTTTTTGATTTTCTTTCTAGCTTGTTTAGAGGCAAGCTCGGAATTTGATTTATTTCTTGTGCTGATTTTCGCTAGTCCGCGAGGACTCCGAGACGACGAAGCAAGGTTCCGAGCAAACTTCTGAGGTTTACAAGGTCGTCAAGGTTTCGGATTAGCGAGGCAAGTTACAAGTTTTTGAACATTTTGATGCTACCGATTTTCGATTAAGTATTTACCTATGCTATTTACATTATGATTAGTTGCTCAAATGATTTAATTAAAATGAATGTTAGAATGACATATCCATTGTAGTTATGTACTACTACCTAAAATTGCCCTGTCTAACTTTGCGGCCATATTCACCTTGACATCTTTAGGACTATTAAATTAAACTATGCATAATCATCACATCTTCTCACATAAAATAACGAGCAATCAAGGACTTGATGTTCGCCGGAAAAATTATTTTTAAAATATTCTAGGGTAGGGCGGAAGCCGTGGAGTGCCCTGTAGTGGATGAGTCCACAACCCTACCCTAGGGTGAAGAGTGCAGCAGATGGGTGTCGATACAGGAATGTATCGGTTACCGGTTGTAGTTGGCAGTCTCAGTAGAAAAATATAAGGACTAGACCCTTATGCTGAGTATAGAGCACAGTAACCGCTCAACCACAAGTATTAAACTGTCAATCCTGGTCCGGTAACTGCTCACTTTAATTGAACCCCTACAAGAGTACGGGGTGTGGTATGGGCGAGTTATCGAGGTAATACGTAACTCGTCGTACACACACAACGGTAGGTCTTCACGAAACTTGGGCGGTCGACCGCAGCTTGTGCGGTCGTACGCGTTCCGAATTGGCCCGTGGATACCCAGTGTAGTGAAGGTCAAAACCTATCGGATAGAGTCTATACATTAAATTGGGCAGCGAAAGATCTGGTTTTCTCAATTCAGTCGCACGCCAGCTGAGCGTGTCTATTGCATGACATTAGCAATTGAGAAATCTTGTGGGTAAAGCTGAGCAACTCTGCAGAGTGAATTTTAATTGTATTCGAATACGCCGTGCTTCCGGTTATCGCAGTTGTGTTTGATGGGTGAATCCAGTAGCAAGGCATAAGTAGTTTTCTGGTATTTTAATCTGTGCAAAGTAAACAAGAAATGTTTTGAGACCCTCAATTCTTTAAATAGTATTATTATATTACTAATTTGAAGACTGTTTGCAAATAAAATTGCATCCACACAAAATGATAAAACCAGCATACCCCCCTCCCTTGCAAATTCTATGCATGTATTAATTTAGGGTTTACCATTGTAACTGCTGAGTACAGTTGGTTGTACTCAAACTTGCTATAATCCCACCACTTCAGATGCCAGAAGAAGAAAGAACAAGGCAAGAGTTCGTGTTAGGGTTACGACCGCACCCAGGTGTTCCTGTGGGAGCTTTTCTTCGGATCTTCTAATTGTAAGGTATAATTTGGGCTTGGACGCCCATAAAACTAATAATTGACCGCTATGTCTTATTTCTATCAAATTAATCTTTTTTAAACGTTCGTAAGCAGGCTAGATACTACCTCTATCCGCAACAAAACTCCTGGAATATTGCGTGGTGTACGGCGCCCTTGTTCCCAAATACGCGGGCATTACAATGGCTTCCAAAGAAAGATTGCAATCATAGAATTTCAGTTGAGATTTTTTATATGGCAAAGTATTTACCCCTTTTAATCAAACTAGTATTAATTTATCACCTACTTTTCTTTTGTTGATAGTGTATATTCATTAGAGTTAGATATGAGCTGGTTGTTCTATCTATTTAATGGATTGGATGAAGACTTGCTAGCTAACCAACTCAATCATTTCATTCTTGAGTTCTAGGGTTAGGATTTGAGATAAAAGAGTAAGTGATGTGGTGTGCTCTTTCGTCTTTCTTATGGAGTAGCTGTGAAATATTCATCTTCAACTAATAATATAATCATCCTTGTTCATCTCTCATTAAGTATTCTTATATTAGTCGATTACTCTTGTTCGTGTTGGTTTTTTGTGTGAGACCATGTAGAGGTCACTCTATGGTTGTGGTGAGTAATTGGCTTTTGGGTTAGAGTTTTTGTGGACGTTGAGTTTGATTTTTGAGGAGTTTGCAAAAGATTGCTTTTTCTCTACTGACTTCGTTGCTTTGAGTTTGTCTAGTCGTAGCGATCTGTGTTGTGGTCGTAGAGTTTTTTGGTGCTGATCGTAGGCTGCTGGTCGGTACTCGTTGGCTTCGAGTACTTGGTTCAGACTCTTGGAGTTTGGTCATGGGATTGACCTTGGTGTTGTTGTTTATGTGCTCTTGGATTTATTGTTTGGTCCTAAGTTTAGGATCAGTATTTGGGTGCATACATTTTGCATTGTGCATTGTTTGGATTAAATTGTGCAAATTGATGATCTTTGTGTATCGTGCGGTGCTACGTGACGGTTTATTTGTTGATGTTGGTTGTAGGACTCTGGAGCTACGTCATGGTGAGGTGGACGGGATCGGGACTAAGCTAGGAGAGTTTAGGTCTAAAGCGGTCAAGGGATTTGGACTACTCTCAAGAGGAGCTGAGGTCCAGATGATCATGGAACCGCCAAAGATGATCGAGACTTGCGGGGTGGATACAAGCTGAGACAATGAGAAACCGAAGCGGAAGCTATCCGTGGTGGACGTGACGGACAATGCCAAGATGGACCGAGATTAGGCTCAGGGAGGAGTTGAGGTCCAGATAGTCAAGGAAGCCGTGTGTCGTCATGTGTGAGGAAAAGCATGTGGTGCGCCAAGTGACTTGGGTCATTTGCAAGCGAGGACGGTTCGGTGGGATCCGGACGTGTGAGAGGCTTGGCAGCAAGTCATTGGGGCCACATGGATGATGGTGAAGCATGGGCGTTGCTTCGTGGCAAAGGAAACGGGAAACTTCGAGGAAGGCGGTAGAGGGGTATTTTGGTAAATTGCCCAATACCGGAAAAGTGACGGTGTGCAAAACCGTAGCGTTGGCCTAAGTAGTTTAAGTCATGTATGTGCTGAAAATGTTAAGTGGATTAGGTGTGATTCACTAATGGGTTAATGGATGTAAGCTGCTTTGAGAAGCGTGCGTGAGAGTAAAACCCGGTGTTAGGTGGGATTAACGGGTTATCCCCAGATTGGCCTAATGGATGAATCAATTAGATTTTGGTTCAGATTGTGAGACTATATAAGGGTAGGAGAGACAAGAGTTAGAGTTTGAGAAGGTTGGCTAGGCCTTTTGGTGGCTAGCTCCTCCTCCCTCCCATGGGAGATAGTTAGAGAGTGTGTGTGGGTGCTCTAGGCTTAGAGTTTTGTCCTTCAAGATGGAGTAGCTGTAAAACTTATCTTTTCAAGTGGTAATACATCAATCTTTGATGATCTCTTTATCTATTTTACGTTTTGATTGATTTGCTCTTGATTTGATTGGTTTTGATCTTTTCTTTCTCCCCTTGTGATCTTGCTGTACCAAGGACGTTTAAGAGGTAGAGATAATCCTCTGGAATTTATCTCTATTCATCTAGACACTTTGATAACAAGATTCATAAAAAAACTCGATTTTGCTTGATTTTGGTCTTATCAAGTGACCTCTTGTTTTAAGGGTTTTTGGGTAGTGTTCCTTAGTGTTCTACCTTACTGTGATATGTGAAAATATATCTAGAAATATCTCAACCATCTTCTATCCACGAGCAAGTTGTTTTCACAAATTAGGGTTGTGGCTCGGTTTTGGTGCAACCTTTCAACAAACTGAAAAAAGTCTCATCTTTGACCATGTTTTTCATGATCGTCTATTGGAATAGGTTCACAATAACCTAGAGAACATCCATACAAAATTTCATATCATTTAGATCTACGGATCAAAAGTTCTCTTGGTTTTTGGATTTGAAATCAGGCTGAAAACACTATTCATCATCAGATTTTATTGTAACAGCGGTCAAACCGCAGTTATAAGCCTGGTCAGACCTCCCAGAGTGGTCAGACCACTTTTTGAACGCTGGTCAGACCGCCGGGAAGGATTTGCTTCCAAGTTTTGTTGATTTAGGCCGATTGGATTCATTTTTAACTAGAGATTCTATGTTCTACACCTCTGTAGGTGTTTGAGAATGGAATCTTGAATACAAGGGGGAAAATCAGAGTTGGCACCATTCGCTCCCCCTCTGTTGCCATATTCGGTCCTATACTTTGCCTCTTCTCTCCACTTTTTTATCTTGCTATATGCTAAGGACATATAAGTGATAGAGATGACTTATGTGGATCAAATCATATACACCTAGGCACTATGGTTTACAAGATTTTGAAGTCGTTCGGTTCTTGGTTGATTTGGAGTCTTTCTTAAGGAATCTTGATATGAGGGTTTTGGTTTTGATTCTTTGAATGGTCTTGCTTGCTATGATATGTTGGAACTCATCTAGAGTTATCTTAGCTATTTTTAACTCACGAACAAGTTTTTTTGTTAAGTTTTTTAGTTTTACCTGATTTTGGTGCAACCTTGCATGTTTTAAGAAAATGTTGGAAGCTTAGCTAAGATCCATGCAATTCTTAGATGGAATAGGTTCCAAAGACAGTCAACAAGATGTGTGCAAAGTTTCACATCATTTCAACATGGATTTTGATGTTTGCACCAAAAGTAGTTTTGGTTCAGGCAGATTTTTTATTCTGGTAACAGGGAAGCGGTCAAACCACTCCTGGGCATGGTCAGACCAGCAGTTTGTGGCCGGTCAGACCGCCCATTGATCATACTACACCTCTAGTAGCGGTCAGACTAGTTAAATGCTAATTTTGTAAGTTTTTGTTGTTTTAGGTTGTTGTTTAGATGTAGGTTATTAAATCTGATCTTCGTAGCCCTGTAGTTATTAAAGTAAAAGATTTTTAGATAATTCTGGGAAGATTTTGAGAAGGCATCATTCACTCTATCTGCTGTCATCGTGTGTCCTACAATTAGAGATTCTATTACCATTGCGAGCCCTACAATTAGGGATTGAGACGTGACAAATCATATATGAGATGGTGTGCCCTCATTCTGTTTTTTTAAGAAAATTATTTTCCACTCACTATGATTAAATCACAGTAGTTTTGACTTATCATGAGTCTCCTAAATGGCAAAATTGTTTTAAAAAATTTACATAGTACCAAGAAACTCCGGCTGATCTCTGGCTTCCAGGTATCCTACCATCACTAGCGAATCATGATCTTCCACTCTAGCAACTTAGTGGCATAGCATATAGCTAGCTTGAGAACAGGAAAAGACCGATCGAAAAACACGAAATGACCCTTTGGCTTTTGCGTAAGGCTGAAACCTGAAATGGGTCTGATAGATGGATAAGGTTTAGACTTGAAATAGCTCTGTCTAAATCTACGCTGTCAGAGTTTCAAGGAATGAGAGATTTGTGAGAGGATTTCATCTCTTGCATATTGTCGGACGACTTTGGCTGCATTTGACGGCAAATTTCCAAGGCAGATGAATAATGCAGCTGACGATCAGGGGGTTTCATTCCTTTTCGTTTCCTTTTTGTGCAAGTGCCGTGCAACTGGCACTTTGATTAGCAAATCGTGCTTCGCATGGTAGGAAGGCTCAAACGTAGGTCACGTATGAACTGAATCTTCTTCAGTAAACGAAAGGGGCAACACGGTTTCTCCTGGGTCACTCTGGAGTTAGCTTATCACTGTTCTAGTCTTTCTTCCCATAAGTTCTCCGGCTACTGAAGAGCGTTTATCTTCAGAGTCACAGTTGATAACTGAACTGGAAGATACTTTAACTTGGTGAGTGTAATCACCAGTGACCATGCTCCGTTGAAACTTTGTCACGGCGGGCGATGAGCGAGCAGTTTTTTCGATGGAAGATATCGCATGCATAATGTACCTGGATGTCTGAATCAGCAAGCTAGAAATGCATCGGTCACTTGACCTGAATGAGGATACTAGATGGCTAGTTTCACTGCTGGTTACCAGAGAGTATACCATGCATGCAATTTACACATGAAATTCCAACTACCATACTGTGAGTTTCTTGCTTATTTCTCCTCTGCGGTCGATCCGTATATGCTGGAAGTACGGCTTACGCATTCAGGTAAAATAAAGAGAACTGCATGTGAACTACACTATACTAACAATTCAGAGTAATATTTTGAACAGATATTGCATTCCAAAAACATAGTCTATCTTGAACAAATTTACATATATATACTACGTACATACACTAATATTACACCGTTCTCTTATTCATTAGTAGCTCACACTTAGATTTAGCCGTGGCCTAAACAAAGGAAGCGAAAGAACTCAACGCGATAATTACCAAAACCAAACCAATCTTGATCATCTCGCCTGCTGCTCCGGATCACCCGACCCATGCACAGCCATATGCATGCATGCTCGATCAAGCCGGGGCCGGGGCCGGGGCCGGCGTCGGCGGCACCTCGGTGCAGCCGGACTGGTACCGGTGGAAGTTGGCGATGTAGATCCCCGCCTCCGTGTCCACGTTCCGCTCGCCGACGCACGGCCACTTGCCGTCCTCGTCGCTCGGCCGCACCCTCGGCGGCCGGCACCCGGCCTCCTCGTACGATCCGGAAGAGAAGCACCCTCCCATTGCACGAGTATTTGTGTGTCCTCTCCTGGTATTCTTCTCTTCCTAGCTAGGTTATTGAGAATCTTGACACGCTTGTGAGCGCAGGAGCTAGCTAGGAAGTTGTTGTTGCTTAATTAGGTTCCAATGGCAGGCAAGGGAGCGCAATTTATAGCGGAGTTGGCGAGGGAAGGGAGCCCTGAAGCTTAGCAAGCTAGCTAGTCAATCTACACGGTTATTCCCTGCAAATTGCAGCGCGGCTTCTACGGTCCACAGGAAACGTGCAATTAGACTGTAGCGCACATGCGACGCACGCACGGTGTGTAAGCCTTCGGTTACCAGAAGATTCTTCAGGACCCAGCTGTTTACTGAACAATATTGGCTGAGCTGAGCAGTGTTGTTGCGGCCATTCTTTTTCATCGTGGACCTGCAAATTTGCAATGCTATTAGTTTATTATTACTCTCTAGTGTGTGTGTGTGTGTGGATCGAGTATATTGGGTTATAACTTATAAGATTAATTGAGTTTTTAAGTAGCAAATTCAGGTGATGGAGGGGCTGTTCAAATGATACTTTCTGAATTATGCTAAAATGAAATGAGACTTTCAAGTACTTATTATTATAACGAATCCTAACAAATCCCTAGCACTCAAATTCTTTTTCCTCTAAGCCTCATATATGGAAAGCACCTAGCCTGGCATGCTACCCAGGCATAACTTTTACCTCCAGCCAACGGCAACCACTGCCTCTTTCTTTGACTGGCCAATCGGGGATCCTTTTAATCTTCTGTGAGGAAAAAGTTACTTCTTGTATTAATGTGAAGCTGAAGTGTGATACACATATTACACTGTAAAATCTCAATTGAGAAAAGGATTCTTCAGACTTCTACTACAGTTGTTTCCTGAACAAATCTAGCTGTGCAACAATGCATTCTTCCTGGTCTAAAAAACAATGCATTCTTCCACAGAACTTAAATCCATGAATATATAACTGCAAATCATAGGAGCAAAATCCCAGTTGAGATCCGACAGTAGTGACCTCTGCCTCATCTGGTAGAACATTGCTGAAAGTAAATTCAGATAAGGCATGGAGGGAGCGGTTGTTCAGATAAGGAAGTTTATGACGATAAGCCAGCATCTTAGGGTTACTACTACGTTTAGTCACTTCAGGGCCGTTTTTATAACCAGACTTGGCCAAGATTTGGTCCTCTTTACCCCAGAACCGACCGTACACCTTCCTGTTTAGAAGAACCTCAGAGGAACAAATCTTGATTAGCACGCAATTCCGTCATCTCGCACCTACAATCAAATTCCAAAAAATACTGAAAAAGAAGGTAGCATAATAGCATTCAAATTACTCCAATTCTCTGCTATGTTCGGTGCCTAACATGTAGACAGGCAGGGAAGGAGCCCTGAAGCTTAGCAAGTTAGCTAGCTGTGCGATTCAAGCAGAATCTAGTCAATCTACACGGTTATTCCCTGCAAATTGCAGCGCGGTTTCTACGGCCAGGATTGGTCCACAGGAAACGTGCGATTAGCTGTAGCGCACGTATAACGCACGCACGGTGTGTAAGACTTCGGTTCAGTGGTGGAGAGAAGCGGCGACCGGGGGCGTGGCCCTCTCCAAGAAATTTATAGACATATAACTAAGGTGCAGAAATTAGTTTCTCTTAATTAATTTAATTGATAAATAAGTATCAAAGCCTAAACCCCTTTACGCTTAACTAATAGGTGGCATCTACTCTTGATGGACGACTGTGCAATATGGTTTTTTTTGTTATGTCATCTATCTTCTGTATCTCATAGATCTTGCTTTATTGGTAATTAGCCATAAACTAGTAAGTCATAACATCTTTCCAATTTTTGGATCGCTGTATCGACGTCTCGATTTCCCAGCGATGGTGACGAGGAAGCAAGCAGCAGGACTTATTAGTAATCTTGATGATCGATAAATCATTGAAAATTAATGATATTTCAATATTTCTTGTTCTTAGCTTTACTTTTTAGTAAGCACATTATACCATATATAATATTCAAAAACTATGTGAAGATGGCGTTCTAGTTTCTTATGATTTCCCCCTTTCAGAAGCATGCATCAATCTTTTGTATTTGACAAACAAGAAAATGCAATACCTAGTTTGCTTAGTCTCACCAGTCATGTTGGAGCATGGAGATATTGTTATGTGAATTTTATTGTTTTTATTATCTCTGTTTGGTCCTCATATTTAGTTCTTGATTCCGCCACTGCTTCGGTTACAAGAAGTTTCCTTAGGACGACGATCCAGCTGTCTACTGAACAATCTTGGCTGAGCTGAGCAGTGTTGTTGCGGCCATTCTTTTTCTTCATGGACCTGAAAATTTGAAATGCTATTAGTTTATTTTACTCGCCAGTGTGTGTGTGTGTGTTGGGTTATAACTTATCAGACTAATTAAGTTTTTAGGTAGCAAATTCAGGTAATGGAGGGGCTGTTCAAATGAGACTTTCTGAATTATGCTAAAATGAAATGAGAGTTTCGAGTACTTACTGTACTTATAACGAATCTTAACAAATCCCTAGCACTCAAATTCTTTTTCCTCTAAGCCTCATACAGGGAACGCACATAGCCTGGCGTGCTGCCCAGCCATAATTTTTACCTCTAGCCAATGGCAACCACTGCCTCTTTCTTTGACTGGCCAATCGGGGATCCTTTTAATCTTCTGTGAGGAAAAAAATTATTTCTTGTATAAATGTGAAGCTGAAGTGTGATGCACATATTACACTGTAAAATCTCAATTGAGAAAAGGATTCTTCAGACTTGTACTACAATTGTTTCCTGAACAAATCTAGCTGTGCAATAATGCATTCTTCCTGTTCTAAAAAACAATGCATTCTTCCTCAGATTTGAAATTTCATGAATATATATATAACTGCTAATCATAAGAGCAAAAGCCCAGTTGAGCTCCCACAGTAGTGACCTGTGCATCATCTGGTAGAACTGAAAGTAAATTCAGATGAGGGAGGGAGGGAGCGGCTGTTCAGATTGTTAAGGATAGAATAGATTAGGGCTTTTATTTGTTTCCTAATATGCTGTTTCCTATTATGCTGTGTTGTATTCCTTTTGTACATCCCCTTGTACCTCTATATATATTGCCCCTTGGGCCTCATGAATAGATACAAGCACTATTCATAACATGGTATCAGAGCCTAGGGTTTGTCATACCTAGGACCGTGCTCGTCTCCATCTGCAGCCGGCGCCGCCGGCCGCTCCCTCCGCGCCGCCGCTCTTCCACGCGCGGGACGCCCGCCCCGCCGCTCGCCGCGGCGACACCGTCCGACCGCTCCTCGCGCCGCCGCTCCACGCGCGGACGCGCCGCCGCCGCCTCGCCTCGCTCGCGCTCCTCCGACGCCGCCGCCGCTCCTTCCGCGCGCGCTCGCGTCTCCATCGCCGGCCGGCGCGCTGCCGCGCTCGCTCGCTCCTCCGACGCCGCGGCGCTCCTTCCGCGCCGCGCCCACGCGTCGCCGCTTGCCTCGCGCGCGGCCGCGCTGCCGCCGGCGCTTACGCCTGCCGCGCGCCGCGCCGCGCCGCGCGCGCGCTGCCGCCGCCGCGCCTGCGCGCCGCTCGCGCCGCCGGCCGCGCCGCGCCGCCGCGCCGCCGCCCGCCGCGCGCGCCGCCGCCGCGCCGCGGTGCCGCCGCCGCCTCCTCCGCCTCCTGTGTGCGTGCGTGCGTGTGTGTGCCACTAACGGGCTTCGGCCCATTAATAGTTAGGTTCGTTTCAAAAACGCCGATCTAACCGCCGCGCGTTCAGCGCCGCTGTAGAGACCGTTGTATTGTCGCCGCCGCGCCGTCGGCGCCACCTACCAATGGGCACGCTTCCCTCCTCCGCCGGTGGTCTTTGATGGTGTTAATTACACCGACCGTGTCTCACATGCGCATTCACATGCGTGGTTTACGTCTCGGGCGTCCTCTCGCGATGTCACCGCCCGCCTTGCCCTATTCCTCCGACGGAGCCCACGCTGTTGCATTACCCCGATACCGACAAGATTGCTCACGAGGCCGCCAGATTGTTGATGATGAAGCGCCTCGCCTACCAGAGGCTCGGATTTCTACAAGGATCGTCGACCACCTACACTCGGTGGTGCGATGACGACGCCGAGCCGCCTTTGTCTTCATCGCCGATATCCGGCCTCGTTCTCTTCGAGGTTGTGGGACTCCTTCGGCTTTCGGATGTGGACTCATCTTCGCCGCCACGAGCCCTCCGGTGATGCCCTGCACTGTCCGTGGTTCGCCAAGAGCACTCTCTTCAGCAGGTGATGCTATCGTTGATGCCTTTACGCCGAGCTCGCATGCGGCGCCGCTTGGACTCTCTCCGACCGGCGGGCCGCTGCTCGTTCTGTCCGTGCCGCTGGATATACGTCCGACTTGGAGTTTCAGTGGGTCTCACGAGTTCCTTACTCGCCGCCCCGAAGTTCGAGCAAAGGCGTGCTCGGCTTCTTGCACGCCACCTCGTGTCACTCTCGAGGCTCTCACCGAGATACGCGCAGAGGAGACTCGTTTGAGTGGTGCTGGTCTGATGCCACTCCCCTCTGTGCTCGCCGCTCGTCTACCTGCTACACTGCCTTCTTCAGCGGCTGCCACAGGTGGTGGTGGCCGCCCTTCGTCTGGAGGTGGCCGTCCTCACTGTTCCTACTGCGACAAGGCGGCCACCTTGAGTCCCAGTGCTATAAGAAGAAGCGGCATCTATCACGCCGTTCTTCTTCTAGCACTAGTGCTTTACGCCGCCGTCTGCATCGACCTCTTGGTGATTTCTCTCACCGAGCAAGAGATAGCCCGACTTCGACGCCTGCTTGCCGCCTGTGTTCTCCTCGATGTGTTCTCGCAGGTTCGCTCATCGACTCTTCAGCACCGAGAAACCACCCCTACACGATCGGTACCTCCCGTGGATTCTTGATTCGGAGCATCTTTTCACATGACCCCGATTCTTCCACTCTGTCTTTTATTACACCTCTTGATTCTCCGTCGGTGTTCTTACTGCGATGGTACATCTCTTTCGTCTCAGTCGAGGATCTCTTAGCAACTCATCCTTTCATGTTCCTTCGTTGCTCATATTCCTCGCCTCACTATGCGACTTCTTTCTGTGGGATGACATCGACCTTGGTTATCGAGTCAATCTCGACTCGACTCTTGTTGTGTTCAGACCGCCACACGGAGCTCGGTTGGTTCGGCCTCGGCGCCGTGACTCACAGCGTCTCGGGAGCTTGACCGCTTCACCTTCCTTCCGCCGCCACCATCGCCGCGCCGTCTCTCGCTTCGCCACTTCGCTTCACGGCTCTTTTCAGCGATGGCATCACCGTCTTGGTCATCTCGTGTGGATCTCGTCTGTCATCCTTAGTTCGCCGTGGTCTTTCGGGGGTGCATCTCAGAGACGTGTCTTTAGACCGCCGTGTACGTAAGTTAGGTAAACAACTTCACTTCCTTATCCTCATAGTGAGTCCGTGTCTCGGCGTCCTTTGATCTTGTTCATTCGGATGTTTGGGGTCCGCTCCTTCGTTTGAAAGGGGTCATCGATATTATATCATATTTATAGATGATTTCTCTCGCCACACTTGGATATATTTCATGTCTTCCGTAGTGAGGTCTTGTCTATCTATAAACAATTTGCCACTATGATCCACACACGTTCTCCACTCCTATTCGTGTATTTCGTGGTCGATTCTGCTGGCGAGTACCTCTCTCGTTACTGCGCGATTTCCTTGCCGCGAGGACTCTCGCTTCGATTCTCTTGTCCTGGTGCTCATGCTCAGAATGGTGTCGCTGAGCGCAAGCATCGTCACCTCCTTGAAACGGCTCGTACTCTGATGATCGCCGCCTCTACTCCACCTCACTTTTGGGCCGAGGTCGTTTCCATCGCCACCTATCTCATCAACATCCAGCCTCTTCTCGCTCTTGTGGTGCGATCCCCGTTGAGCGCCTCTCGTGGTCTTCTTCACGACTACTCGCCTTCATATGTTTGGTTGCGTTTGCTACGTTCTCCTCGCCTCGCGAACGCACCAAACCGACCGCCACCGTTGAGTGTGTCTTTTGGGATCTGATCTTGAGCACAAGGGCTATCGGTCTTTGGGATCCGGTTGGTCGAAGGATCCGGGTTTCTCGGGATGTGACTTTCGATGAGTCTCGTCCTTTCTACCCACGTCCTGCCTCTCCTCCGACTTCCTCTGTGGAGTCTTTGTCTTTCTTGACCTTTCCAGATACACCTATATCTGTTTTGCCCTTATCCACCTGTTCCACTGAGCCTCCACATATTCCCCCTGTGGCATCTCCGCCGTTGTCACCGCCTGCGCTGTCTCCTACGACTCCCCAGGCTCCTACCGCTACAGTACCTCCCCTTCTCTTTTACACTCGTCGACCCCGTATTGAGGATCCTCCTGATGAGCCATCTTCTCCTGATGTTCCGTCTTCTTCTGATGGTCCATCGTCCCCTGATGGGTCATCTTCTCCTCGCTACGCTCTCCGCGATCGCCGGTCGATTCGGCCTCCTGCCCGCTTTGCCTTTGCTGGCGCAGCTACTCGTGAGCCTGTCTCCTACCGGGATGCTGTTACTCACCCTGAGTGGCAGCTTGCCATGGCCGAGGAGATTGCTGCCCTCGAGCGTACTGGTACTTGGGATCTTGTTCCTTTACCATCTCATTCTCGTCCCATCATGTGTAAGTGGGTCTATAAAATTAAGACTCGCTCTGATGGCTCTCTTGAGCGCTACAAGGCGCGTCTTGTTGCTCGTGGCTTCCAGCAGGAGTATGGCGTTGACTACGCCGAGACTTTTGCTCCTGTGGCCCACATGACCACTGTTCGCACTCTTCTGTCGGTGGCGTCTGTTCGCCACTGGTCTGTTTCTCAGCTTGATGTCAAGAATGCCTTTCTTAATGGTGAGCTGCGTGAGGAGGTCTACATGCATCCGCCACCCGGTATTCATTCTCGAGGGCATGGTGCTGCCGCCTTCGCTCTCTCTATGGCCTTAAGCAAGCCCCTCGTGCTTGGTTTGAGCGCTTCTCCTCTGTGGTCACTGCTGCTGGCTTTTCAGCTAGTGATCATGATCCTGCGCTCTTTGTCCACACTTCGTCTCGTGGTCGGACTCTTCTTCTTCTGTATGTTGATAATATGATCATTACGGGAGATGATTCTGAGTACATTGCCTTTGTCAAGGCTCGTCTTAGTGAGCAATTCCTTATGTCGGATCTTGGTCCTCTCAGTTATTTTCTTGGAATTGAGGTTACTTGCACTCCAGATGGTTTCTTTATGTCCCAAGAGAAATATATTCAGGATCTTCTTGATCGCGCCTCTCTCATCGATCAACAGATCGTTGAGACTCCCATGGAGCTCAATGTCCACCTCCGACCCTCGGATGGCGAGCCTCTTTTCGATCCGACTCGCTATCGCCACCTTGTTGGGAGTCTTGTTTATCTTGTCGTTACTCGTCCGGATATCACTTATCCTGCTCATATTCGAGTCGCAGTTTGTTTCAGCTCCCACTCAGTCCACTACACCACCTTCTTGAGTTCTGCGATACCTTCGTGGGACTATCTCTCGCCGTCTCTTCTTTTCACGCCCATTCATTCTGACTTCAGCCTATTCGGATGCTACTTGGGCGGCGATCCCTCCGATCGCCGGTCTCTCTCGCCTCTTGTGTTTTTCTTGGTGGTTCTCTTATTGCCCGGAAGACGAAGAAGCAGATCGCAGATGTCCCGTTCGAGTCAGAGAGGTGAGTTGCGAGCTATGGCTCTCTTGACAAAGCAGAGATTACTTGGCTACGGTGGTTACTTGAGGATTTTGGTGTTTCTGTCACTACACCGACTCCTCTCTTGTCAGACAGTACAGGTGCTATCAGTATTGCTCGTGATCCTGTGAAGCATGAGCTCACCAAGCATATTGGTGTTGATGTTTCTTTCATGAGGTCTTGTGTGCAAGATCAGGTGATTACTCTTCAGTATGTGCCTTCGGAGCTTCAGATAGCGGATTTCTTCACGAAGGCCCAGACTCGAGCACAACATGCTTTACCTCTCCAAACTCAGTGTTGTTGATCCACCATGAGTTTGAGGGGGGGTGTTAAGGATAGAATAGATTAGGGCTTTTATTTGTTTCCTAATATGCTGTTTCCTATTATGCTGTGTTGTATTCCTTTTGTACATCCCCTTGTACCTCTATATATATTGCCCCTTGGGCCTCATGAATAGATACAAGCACTATTCATAACACAGATAAGGAAGTTTATGACGATTTGCCAGCATCTTAGGGCCACTAATACGTTTGGTCACTTCAGGGCCGTTTTTATAATACTGTACAGACGGTACAGCTTCCTGTTTAGAAGAACCTCAGAGGAACAAATATTAATTAGCACGCAATTCCGTGATCTCGCACCTACAATCAAATTCCAAATAATACTGTAAAAGAAGGTAGCATTCACATTACTCTAATTCTCTACCATGCACGGTGCCTAACAGGTAGAGAGGCAGAAATTTCAGCAAATTATTCCTACTCCCTTTACTTATACCACGTATATTTGTGTATATCGATCTGTACAGTATGATTCAATATTACTGACTACTGAGAAGGGCCAGTTCAGGTGAGCAGGGAAGCTGAAAAATGCAAGATCTCTTCACTTTTAGCCCTTTGTCTCATTACTTAATTTAGTCCCCACCGTATGCGTTCTTGCTGTAATCATAGCGTGGCATCGATCATAATAACGAATTTTAGGCAGAATCCTAATGATGGGCAGAGGTCCAGAGTAGTTAGGCGTAAGCTACGCATTTAGATATATTAGATATGTTCATGTCCTAAGCTGTGTTAGATTAATTGAATTCTCCACGCAGTAAAGCTGAACCATCCGTGCGTCCGTGTCCAGTTGGCATTGGAAGGGGTAGCTGCAGTTGAATCTTGGCACAGGAGAGTTCATGGCTTCCAAAGAAAGAATGCAATCATAGAAAAAGAGAGGAGATTAAAAGATGTCTCATCTTTACAGCTGATATTTCTTACAAAGCAAAGTATTTACCCCTTTTAATTAAACTAGTACTAATTTATCACCTACTTTTCTTTTGTGGACAGTATGCATTTTGGTTAGATGTGGACTATCTACTCCATCTATTTAATGGGTTAAGAATAAAGCCTTGCTAGCTAACCATCTCTACTATTTTATTCTTAAGTTAGTGTTAGAGTTTGAGAGAGGAGTGAGTATTGTGATGTGCTCTTTAGTGAAGTGACTGTGAAACTTTCATTTTCTAGTAGAATCTTACAAATGGCAGTAGCTACTTAGAGAACCTAGAAAGCAAGTGATATCTCTATTTAGAGGACATAGAAAGCAAGAAATATCTCGGTGTGTACAGTTGGAACCATTTCAGTCTTTTCTGCTTTGCTTTCTGAAAAGGTTGTATGAATTGATTCTGCTGAAGTCGGGTTAGAGGCTTAGAGCCATCGATAAACTAGTGCGCACCAAGAACTTTTGCCGGAATTTGACGTCTTGGCCCGGAAAATTTTCTGTGCGTGCATGACCACTGAAATGCAGGTTCGCGAGACGTCGCGATGGATTTTTCCTGTGCTTGTCCCCTGATACACTGCACTGAACTGGATCCATGGTGTAGTGTCAGCAAATGGGGATGTAAAATGTTCTGTTATGTTAAGGATGTAAGAGTATATATGGTTTTTTCTTAGTTTTGCGTGTCATATGTACTCTATATATATAACTCTTTGAACTGAGATTAATACAACTAAACTTTATACATTCATTCTTCCACACATCTAACGTGGTATTAGAGATATACCTAGGGTTTTCGTTCAAGCCCTAGTTTCTATCGTCTTCCGCTGTCGCTACCCTGGGAGGAGCGATCTCTACTCCCAGGGGCAGCAACCTCTTTGACTACATCGGCCCACCCTTGCCATCAGTCATCGTCATTGTTGACTCGTGTTCGCCGGGATCTGGGCGCCACCGGCCGCCACCTTTACCGCATCATCGTCGCCTCCCCTGGTCAGTGGTGGAGAGAGAGGGGTAGAGGTGACGAGAGGGAGAGAGAAGAGAGGGAGTGAGTAGAGTCTCCTCTAGTGCGTGTTCATCCACTCCGTTATATATATCAGGCTTTGCAGCTTAGAGAAGATGCAAACTCACCTTTTGGATTTTTTAACCGTCAAAGATCCTAGATGTGTCTCCGGTTTGATAGTTTGCTGAAGAATGTTACTGCTAGTTTCTGATGCCTTTCAATCCTATTCTTTTGAGTCTTTCGTTGTGTCTATTCAAGTGTATAGTATCTATTTTTTAGTTCATCAAAATCGTGCGAGTCCATAAATTTCTTTGTCAGTCAGACAATTATTTTGCTAACAATGGCCCATCCTCTTGGATCATGTAGTTTCTTTCTTTTCGCATGGCAGCAGTCGCCGCATTTCTCTCTGAGCCGTCATAGATCATAGAAGTTTTAAGACCGTAGTTTCTCTCTGAGCCACCGCCCCGAATTTTAAGACCGCCGTGCTTTCTTTCCACGTTGTTGGTGTCTCGAACTTTGATCTGTGCCACCATACTTTAAAGAGTACTGCACGATCCCAAATGAAAATATTTTGGTACTCGACAATTTTTTTAAGAGCTGCACACTACGACAATGTTATCAAAGCTCGGATTTATGGTATTTTAGTGTTAACCCTTTTAAATGCAAAGCTATTACATACGACTTGTATTTAAGAGAGGGTGTTAAGCGTATAAGAGTATTTATAATATTTTCTAGTTTTTAAAATTTAGTCTTATATACTCTATATATAACTTTTTAGACGGAATCAATACAACTAATATTTATGCGTTCATCCTTCTAGGCATATAACATGTTCAATCTGTCATTCTGCTGTAACTGGTGAATGAGTGGCTATTGTGCGTGTTCACGGTCTGTCCTACACCAGTGAGAGAAGCTTCAGGACAGGCAGGCATCTCTTCATATCTTGCTAGCTTCTGTTCCCCAAATATGGTGCTGGCTAGAAAGTTAGCTGCACGGAACATGAAGCGAATGTCTTTGCATAAAAGTAACCTAATACTGATGTGTCTTCCACATTGAATCGTCATGTATGTGAGCCTTGCTTCAAAATTTTGTGATCTCAGTTTCAAAATGAACTTGGGACGATGGTTGCACAACAGGAGGCTGCAACCATATTCAAAAAAAGCGACCTGTAGTTCTTCAGACTTTTGATGATTGCTGCACAACAGGAAGCTGTAACCCAGTTCAGAAAAGCAAAATTTCATCCAAATGCAAATCTAAACGTCTGGCATTCCTACCATGCCATTGAAGCTGTCATCAAACATCCAAGATAGCTACACAATTACTGGTTAAGATAAACAGACAGGGCACGGTAGGAGGCTACAGCAACAGCCAAATATTTAGCCCCAGTATTAGCACTGTGCATCTCATATCATATATTCAACAACTCAACCGACAATCAATGAATATCGCTTGATAACTCAAGAGTGCCAACAACAATACAGCACTGGTCAAAATTTACACTACTGTTACTCGCCAACCCTTGAGGCATCACCATTTCATAGAAAATGCTTTAAAAGCATCACAACCAATGTTTAAAGAACCACCACCATCTCACAAAATGAATGTTTGCACAGATTATCACTTACAGATTTTAAGGAAGATTCTTCTCAGATCAAATAAACAACAACAGCTTGGTACTTTTGTAGCTGCAGAAAGGAAATTGAACTCTGGTGGACAAAGCAGCTCCTTGTCTCTTTTGCCAATAAGAACCCATCAGTAGACACTTGTCGCCAATTTATTTAAGTCCATGAGGAGTTTGATAAGCACTGCCAGCATTAGTTGCGGCTTGCCCAGATCCATAGGACGGAGGCTGTGCAGCCAACCCATAAGGTGACACACCCTGTGCTGAGGCAAAGGGAGATGGTGCCTGTGCTAGACCACAGGATGGTGTTAGCTGTGTGTGTCCATATGAAGATGGCGCTTGTGTTTGTCCATATGATGGTAGTGCCTGAGCTGAGCCATAGGTGGATGCTGTTGTTGCGCCGTATGATGAAGACAAGACTGGGCCAGATGCATATGATGGTGGCACCTGTACAGATCCATAGGTGGATGCAGCTGGTGTCCATGCATATGAAGGCGGTGTGGCATGACTTGATCCATAGTAACCAGCACTACTCCCATGAGCAGCTGCAGCTGCTGCCTGTGCTCCAAGTGCAGGTGCTTTAGAAGCATCATATCCAGCTCCTTTTGAGAGGTCATAGCCAGTGACACCCCTTGATGCATCATGGCCTCCAGCTTTCGAAGAACTGAAGCTAGCAAGACGAAAAGCAGTGTCAGCTGGGCTTCCGCTTAAAGGGTCTGCCAGACCAATAGGGGGCGTCCTTGCCTGAATTAACAATCAAAATTCTATTGTTATTAATATACAAAGATTAGTCCAGCACCTAGTTAAAAAGCTGAAGACAAAATTCACATTATCATTGCTATGGGAAAAAAGTAGAATAATTGTTTTATGATCCATTTTGCACAGCAAGATAAGCATGCATTAACTTCAAGCCAGGAAAAGAAAGAAAGAGCAAAAGGCATCAAGGAAAAACTAAAGTAGCCAACTAGATAGTCATTTACATTATTCTGTAGTTGTTGTAAGATTGAATTGTTCTTGTGTATTGCAATAGCCCATGGGGCATATAAATAGTACAAGAAGACACAAGGCCCAAACCTTAAATGTATGGGAAAAGACAGTAATACTCTTAACACCCCCCTCAAATGTAAAACGTATACAATAGCATTACATTTGAAAAATGGTTGACACTAAAAAGAAAATGACCTAAATATCATTAATACCAAAGTCCGTATCTTGAAGATGTTGTCGTAACATGCGGCTCTTGAAAAATTGTGTCAGAAAGATCGCCTCCCATCCGAAATCATGCGACAGCCCAGAAAGCACAAAGTGCAGGGGCCGAGAAGGTAGAGGTAAGCGGGAGCAAAGTCGACCGTGGTAACACAACGAAGAGAATGTGGAGGGTGAAACAAGTAGAGAGAGTTGTCAAATCAAGTCAGAGAGGGAGATAGAAGCATAGCGGCACAGATCGAAGCCCAAGACGGCGGCAGTACTGTGCACAAGAAGCGCAACGGAGGCACGGTGCAAAAGAAGCGCGGCGGTCTTAAAAGCTCGGGGTGGTGGCTCATAGAGAAGCGGCGGCATCATAAAGACTTCTACGATTTGCAGCGGCTCAAGGAGAAGAGCAGCGGCAGCGGCTATGCAAAAGGAAGAAAAAGACCACACTCATCCGAGAGGATAAACTGTGACTAGGAAAGCAGTCGGCTGATTGACAATGATTTTGTGGACTCGCACGGCTCAAACTAGAAGAGATAAGACAACGGATTTAGATCGACGCAATGGAAGACACAAAAGAAAAAGGACTCAAGGACATATACTACCAGCAGTAATAGTAATATGTCTTCAAATTCTCCACCTTTGCTCTCTTTCCCTTCACCCCTTCAAATTCCCCTTCAGAGAGAGGGAGATGGCGACGGAGGTGCATTTCCATCGGTCCCCCGAGCTCCCCGGGTTTGCCTACTGCTTCGGCCACCCCCAGGATCCAACTCCCCCAACCGCCTCTCCACCTCTGCTCTCTTTCCCTTCACCCCTTCAAATTCCCCTTCAGAGAAAGGGAGATGGCAACGGAGGTGCATTTCCACCGGTCCCCCGAGCTCCCCGAGTTTGCCTACTGCTTTGACCACCCCTAGGATCCAACTCCCCCAACCGCCCCCAGGGAGTCCCGACTTTGCCACGCCCGATGGCGGCTTGGACCCCAGGTGGCACAGGGAACCGAGGGGCGAAGGGACCTCCTGCACGACGGAGAAGAAGCCTGGGGGGCGCGGAGGGCCGAGGGGAGGTGTAACTTCGCGCAGCAGAGAGGGATCCCAGAGGCGCAGGGGGCGATGGAAAGCAGAGGAGCGGCGGATGGCGGCGAGGCGAGGCCGGATCTGAGCGGAGAAGGGCCGGCCCAAGTAGGGGGGTGGCAAGCTCCAACGGCCCGAGCAGGGGACGGTGGGATCCGGTGGCCCAATATCCGCCCGGCGGCGGCGAGGTGTCGCGAGGCAGAGCGAATGACGATACGGAGGCGCGGCCGGCAGCGGCAGCGCTGGCACACGTCGATGGCGGCGACGGCCGAGGCGAGGCGGTCGGATCTGGATCGACGGCGACCAGATCCGAGCTCGGCGGCGATGAAGACGACAGATCCGGCCTGGATCCGGCGCGGATCTGGCGCGGGTCAGCGACGGCGCGAAGGAGGCACGGGTGGGGCTGGATGGCGCGCTGACGAACGGGGTGGAGCAGGCGCTGTCTACGCCGGATAGTGGGTCGTCGCGGGGGGCAGTAGCGTCGGCGGCGGTGGCGGCCATTGCGCGGTGGTTGGTGCAGCGGGCGCAGTGGTTGGCCACCCCCGGGATTAGCTCCTTCCGGGGGCAGCAGCATAACCCTAAACCAATTGTGAGCTAAATCTACCTTGCTCTGATACCATGTAAGATTGAATTGTTCTTGTGTATTACAATAGCCCATGGGGCATATAAATAATACAAGGAGACACAAGACTCAAACCTTAGACATATGGGAAAAGACAGTAATACCCTTAACAGTTACTATGAGAAACTCTACCTTGAATGCCCAAAGGAAGGACGGGTTGAACCAGATCCTTGATCAACAGTATCTACGTTATGAAAATATTATATGGTGGGTGTGTGGCTTCTTTGAATTAACTGGAATAGTTTGTAGAACTCAGTGCCATACTTCAGGGCTCAAATTTTCAAACCAAATAAAACCAATTTAGTAAGAAATGGAGACCCCAAGTGCACAAATAATGCAATGTAATTATGAAATAAAATATAATTGTATGAACTGTGAAAAAATATAATTGCATGAATAAAATAATACCTGCAAAAAGGTAGCAAAAGGAGAAAAATGCTTGAACATTGAAAGTTATGACTAGCATATGATGGAATTGGAACTAATGGGACAAAGCCTTCTGTTCTTGCTATTTGGTGGGGTATTGGCCTGCACATTGTAACTTACTCCGCAAATATGCATAAACATAAATGCTGCATTTTTTTAATTCCTTTCTCCTAAAATATACTAGGCACAACTTCTACCAAGCCTTTCATTGTTATTAGTGAGACCCAGCCCATATGTTCTTAAATCTAGTCTCTACAGACATGAATAGTTTGATAGTTAGATCCGTAGCCTCACAAAACCCACCTCATTGTGCCTTTTGATAGCTAAGGTGATGTTTAGTTGGTGTTCCATCATTTGGTCTCTACAAATTAAGCCCCAAATAAGTCCTATGTGAGACAAAATTCTAAACTTCATGTTAAGCGTGTTCATGTACAAAATTCTAAACTTCATGTTAAGCGTGTTCATGAGACTAACCCATGAAGATATAAACAACAAAAAAGCTCAACTGCCATTTGAAAAATAGAATCTCAAGTTGAGGCAAGATTGAAGCAAGGGTTGCCTTGTGGTGGCGGCTATGTGACCCACACAATCATCTAGATAAAACATACTTCAGAAAATAATGAATGACACAATTTGTGAGGTGTCCATTTAGCAAGAAGTAAATAATGAGGACATCCCAGTTACTTCCACATCTAGTACATATAAGAATGTTCACGAAACCGAACCTACGATACAAGGATCAATGACTCGAGCGCGAGCACGTCAACTTAACTATCAGGTGAATGCATTCCTAACTTTGTATATAAATATTTCAAATAATGGAATATTATTTAATCCCTATGATGATTTAATTGTCCTTACGAACCATGGAGAAATATCACGTGAGCCCAAGTATACAAGTGAAACCGTCAAGCGCAAACCAAGTCCTGTTCGCGAGTTCGACTCAGATTCGGCCCTCCTGATAGCGTTTACTTCAAACGGCCATAACTTTTTATCCAGAAGGAATCTCGGGGCCCATGAGTACTTGTTGGAAAGCTTTTGAGATCTACTTTCAGATGGATTTGATCCCACCTCCAAATTCCCTCTGTGCGCATCAGAATCATCAAAATAATCTGACGCTTACTTAGCCTGATAGGATCGACTTTAAATGCTCATGGATTTCACATCAAGAGTTCATTTGGAATGTGTGAGTACAGTATGGAAAGCTTATCTCGCCCTCTTTCCAACGGATCTAGTCTCATCCCAAAATTCCTTCTGTGCGCATCGGAATTATCAAAGTAATATTTCAGTTTTGAAAACAGAGATAGAATCAGATCTGATTTGATTACTTTCTATGTGTTGAAAACTTTCCATAAATAAGGACCTGCGTGCCCCTATAAATAGAGGCTCCATGGCCATATAACACAGACCACCTTTGAGAATAAATTACTATTGTTCGTGCTTGAGTTTCGTGAGGAATTAGAAAGTTTATTCAATCAAGATTGTTCAGCCTTTCCGCTGGGAATTGGGTGCACAATAGATCTTCACTTGGTGGTCAGCGAAATCGACGTGAGTGTGATTTGGTGGATTAAAGAGTCTTCGTCCCTTACATTGGCATTAGAGAATCACTACGATTCATCAAGACTCCTGCGAGTATCCAATCCTACGTCGAGAAGATCGGGCGACCCCATCTCAGTAAAACTGCTCACCTGTGCACCCCCATAGCCACCATCATAAGCAATTTGTCCAACAGAAGGACGGCTAGATGTGCCATCATCCTTTTGAGCAATATTAGGATTGTACAGATTTCCTACATATAAAAAATGTCTCATGGTTTAAAAAACTGCAACCGCAGACATAGGTTTCTACATATGTCAATCTACAGTAATAAAATGAAATAACAGATAACGACATACCACTTTTGTCAAGATTAGCTGTGTATGTCAACTCAGCACGAAGCTTTTCTAGTTCCGTAACCATGGAGTCATAATTTCTCTTCATTACCTGCAGCGACTCGGAGTGGTCCACCCTGAGTTTCCTTTCATACTCATATGTAGCCCTGAAATATAAATAGGGCATGCAAAGTTGAGACTTAAGATCAGCCACATATTGAAGAGAAGGCATGCTAGAGAACAATTGCAGTGCACGGCAACACACCTGAGGTGCTGATATTCCTGTCTAGCAGCATCACGCTCATGACTGAGCGTCGGAAGCTGGTGTGCCTCACCGATGTTCCTCTGCAGGTCCTTGCTCAGCTTCTGTGCGTCCACCGCCAGCTGCTGCCGCACCACCACCAGGTTCTGTGCCTCCCCGTGCGCTTGCTGAAGGTCCGCCTTCACGGACTCACAAGACTTCAGATCGGCCTCCATATTCGCAACCTTATCGAGGAGCCCCCTCATCTCCTGCCCCTGGGCGGCCCTCGCCGCATCCCCCTGTGCCTGCAGCCTCTGCAGCTCCTGCTGCGCGGCGGCCAGCTCCTTCCTCGGCGACACGTGGCTCGCGGCGAGCCGGTCATTCTCCACCGCCAGCTTCTGCATCTCCCCGCGCTGCGCCGCGAGCTTCTGCTCCAGGATCTCCGGCGGGGGCAGCATGTCGTAGGGGAATGGCCCCGGTCCCGGAGGCCGGTGCATGCCCGGGCAGTAAGGGTCCCAGTGCATCACGCCGTGCGCCGGGCCAGGGCCGGGGCCGGGGAGCGGCCGGTGGTGGTAAGGAGGCATGCGCCCCTTGCTCCCCATGGCGAATCACAACTACAGCAACCGCCGCTTCGCGATTAGCTTCCAGCACATACGAACGAGTTCTTGATTTCGCTAAGTAAAGCCTAAGAGGATCGGGACATGGAACGGATTGGCTAAGCACAAGTAAAGCAGCGAAATTGAGGCGCGTGGGAGCGACGAGGAGGAGAAGGAGGCGTACCTCGCGTGGCCGGCGGAGGCGCGTCGAGAGGAGGCGGCCTGGTGACGGTGGGGGAGGGGTTGGCCTTTTTTTCTTTTCCGAGGGGAGAGTTTCTGCACGTTGGCCTCTCGGGTGTTTCTGCGTTTATTTTTAAGAAACAAGAATTTTTGTGTTCTATGAAAAATGCAAAAATGAAGGAGTAAATTAAAAAAAACTACAGGTAAATTATCAAAACTATCAGGAAACTACTTGCTTATTATAGCAAGTATTTTTAGGATAGGGTATTCGGAATTAATATAAAATATTATTTAATGGAAAGTGTAAAGTCTATAATAGCAAAAATCAAAGTATAAATTATTTGTAGTAGAGACAATAGCTCAAATAATTAATAAAATTACAAAATAATTAAGAAAATTTTGTTGAATTGAGAATATGGCATTTGGAACCTAGAAATAGGGATGCACTTGTGATGTTTTGTCGACATGTGTGACTTACCTTGTTGGCCCTAGTGGCCCAATTGCCGCTGTGCGCTCCCTCTTGGGACCCAGGCTATAGGCGATTTGGCTAAGTCACGCTTAGCGCTAGTCACCATCCGCTCACTACTTTGAAGTTAAATTCTATATAAAACTCAATTTCAGTAAAAAAAATTGTCTATTCATTCGTCCCATCTAGTTAGTCTTTTTGAACCTTTAGTTAGGTTGTATTTTTGAGACGAATTGGAGAGGGGGAGATGTAGGAGTTGGCTAAAACCTATTAGACATATAAATAGAAAGTATTTAGATCAATTATTAATATATATGCTAAATATACCTACTAAATACAAGACATTTGTCAAAAAAATTGGGTGTACAGTTGAACGCCCATAAACCTCATTGACGCATATAGTTTTATGCAATTTATTTATTTTTATGATAGTACTGAGGAGCTATGGAATTTATTTATTTATATTGAGAGTACTGTGAGGAGCTGGGAACGTGGGCCGCATAGCCGCATCCTCGGGTGGGCTAGTTGGGTCACAAGGAAGCCGAGGGCTGCACCACCACAGTTCGCAGGGACAGACAACCGGGCCTCAGCCTCTCCGAAATAACCCTCCCTTCGCCTCTCCCCTAGGGCGGCCGGGGGGCGACTCCACGAGACAACGACTGGACCGGCGGCGAGCGGCGGGCCGTTTGCATTGGCGGGGGCTGGACGCGGGTGTGCGGCAGCGGCACTACGGCACTGCGCGTCTGCGCGCAGGCGTACTGCGGCCGGGCGGTAGGGCAGCGGCAAGGGCGCAGGCTGGCTGGCTGCTGGCAGGCGCACAGCATGGCAGCACCCGGCACGATCAGCAGCGCAGCAGCTTGTTACTTTACTAGTTGACCTTGAGCAGGTAATTTGGGAATTCGGGTAAATTTTGGGATTTCACTTATGGTCGTACTCGATACTCTTGTGGGTGAATGCTACAATCGATAATTTGGGAGGTTTAACTGAACCCCCCATGCCCCGCGCTAAGTACGTCCCTGGATGCATTTGTGGTCGGTCTGTTGGTTATCTATGTTGCAGCTGTAAGACGATTCGATTTAGACCTAGGTGTCCAATGGTGTCTGAGAGACCTGAAAGATTTGAGTAGAACATAGTAGGTTCGGCACTGAAGGTTATCAGGAACTTGTAAGCAGAGAAGCATGTCCTGTCCCACCCAGTGAAGCGTGTTTGCGCCTTGCGCGATTACGCCCGTGTTTACAGTGAGCATGGTTGATCTTAGATGCCACCATCTACTTGCAAAGCGGACTCTTTTGTTCCCAAAATGATCATGTACTTGAACTGATTTTATTAAGGCAAGGGCAAGCTACACCTAGGGTAAAAAGCAGTGGCAGTTCCAGGAATTTTAGATCAGGGTTCACCATTGATTTTTAGCATGGGTGTGAGTATTTACCTGGCCTATTTACAATTTTACATCATTTGGGTTTTAAACTTGTGCATGATGCATAGGAATGTTTCTTAAAATATTGTTAATAATGGCCTTAGACCATTGTACCCACTTTTGATGGTTGCAAAGGTGCAAACTGATGATGAATCATACACTAGGTAATTCCGTAATGACCAAAAGAAATTTGGCCGAAGTATAAGCGGCCACGTAGCAAGGTAGAGAGAGAAAGCAAGGGTATACCTTTGTCCTTCAAGCATTATCAATTTGGAACAAAGTCCAAATTCATCGAAACTAGCTAGCAAGGGTATATCTACAAAATTTAGATTTGTATGGGGATCTTGTGCATCCCCAGCACCAACAATACCGTCATATAGTTGGTAAACTGCTGTAGCGTACACGTGAAACACTCAATCATTAAATTTACACTAAATTAACCAACTGAACTGACCTGAACAGAAAGTATTACAGTTAATTAGGATTAGCTGTCTAAAGATTATTTGCTTATTTGCTTTTATTATTTACACAAATTGAAATATTGGAAAACTCAGTCAAACCAAATGCTCTATTTTCTGTAGCGTGCTTTTTATTACGAACTCTATTTAGTCCAGACAGCTATTTGCTATTATTTTTAGTTGGATCTTTTGTTTATTAGATGGTATAGAGCTCTAATGAAGTGTAGATAAGCCATGTATAGACTGCAGCTTTGTGTGTATTGATGGCCTGTTGTTTCTATCTCTTAACAATATCTGGCTTAAGTTTGAGGAACAAGTCTATCACTGGGCAATATAGCAGCATAATAATTTTTTGAACTATCTTTAACTGGTCAAATAAGTACTGACCGGACATTATGTGCTTTTCTGTGTAGACTAACTTGTTAAGCATAAATCCTTGAATTTCTGCAGATCATCTTAAATACAGGGGGATCTTTGGATTGGCTATATCTTCTTTGGAAGGAGTAAGTCATGGGGAGCAGACAAATTGTGGCTGTTCTTCAAGTAGGTGGAGAATTCACAACTGATGATGGGTGGATGTCCTATTCTGGTGGAGAGGCACACGCGATGCATGTGAAAAGTGGTTGGACTTTTAAAGCGTTTAAACATGAGATATCTTCAACACTCAATAATCTCAAACTTGATTCCTATGTGTTCAAGTACTTTCTTCCTAGAAATAACAAAACTTTGATTTCAATTTCCAATGACAAAGACCTTAGGCGCATGGTTGAATTCCATGCAGAGTCAGAGACAACATACATCTATGTCATGAAGAAGGTTGACAACAGGTACCCTCCCTTCTGGCATAAACATCCTTTTAAGTGGATTTCCAAAATTGACATGAGACATTTTTGCAGGGTAAAGAGCTCCGTAGCAGACGCCGGCGCTCCTGCAGATTCTGCTATAATAGCGACTACTCCAGACGGATCTAAGCGACAAAAGATTTGTGCAAGTTGGGAGAAAGCGATCACTGGAGCTGGCCAAGTGTTTGAAGGTTCAAAGGAATTCCGTGATGCATTACACAAGTATGCCATTGCACATAGGTTTCATTACAGATTTGTCAAGAATGACTCTTCTCGTGTCACTGTGGAATGTTCTGATGAAGGATGTCCATGGCGTATACATGCATCCAAGTCTCCTGCAAAGGAGTTCGTGATCAAGAAAGTTTTTGGAAGTCATACTTGTGAATCGGAGACAGCCAAAAGTCATTGTCTAGCGTCTCAAAAATGGGTTGCCAGTGTTATTAAGGAAAAATTACGTGATAGTCCAACCTACAGGCCAAGAGATATTGCAAATGATCTCCAGCGTGAATATGGACTATGCCTGAACTACTCCCAAGCTTGGCGAGGCAAATTAATAGCCCAAAAAGAACTTTACAGCTCACATGAAGAGGCATGCGATCAGCTACCTTGGTTTTGCCAAAGGATTGTTGAGACAAACTCTGGGAGTGTGGCAACAGTAGTGGCCTTGGAAGATTCAAAATTCCGCTTCTTTGTTGCATTCCATGCCTCCCTTCATGGTTTTGAGCATGGCTGCAGGCCTCTCCTCTTTCTTGATGTGATATCTGTGAAACCAAATAAGCATTGGAAGTTATTGGCTGCTACTTCAGTTGATGGTGAAGGTGATATGTTCCCAGTTGCATTGTCTGTAGTGGATGATGAGAGTCAAGTAAATTGGCATTGGTTTCTCGAACAGCTGAAAGCTTCATTGCCTGCATCCGGAGAAATAACATTCATATCAAATGGCAAAAGTAGTCTTTGGGATGAGGTTTCTCTAATATTTCCGGATAGTTATCATGGATACCATGTCAACTATTTTATTGAAGAATTCAAGACACGATTGGATGACAGTTGGACTGAAGAAGTAAAAGATACACTGGTTGAGCATCTTAAGAAAGCCATATATTCGTGCAAAGTTGATGAATTCAATCAGTATATTGAACTCATCAAAGTTGAATCTGATAAGCTTGCTGAATGGCTTTTGGAAAGTAAACCTGAGCGGTGGTCAGACGCCTTTTTCAGGGGGGCACGACTTGGCCAGTACACATGCAATATTTCTGAGATAATTGTTGAGTGGATCCCCAACAGATATGAGCTCTCAGTAGTGCAGTTGGTTGATACAATCAGATGCAACCTGATGGAGATGATGTATACGCGAAGGGAATCTTCCAATGCATGGACAGAAGTATTAACACCATCAGCCAACCAGAAAATTCAGGAAGAGATGAACAAAGCACTTACACTCAATGTTGTTTGCTCGACTGGAAATGATGCAAACAGTAATGTGTTTGAGGTGTGTGATGGCTCGGTTAATGTTGTCAACATTGATACATGGGAGTGCACCTGCAGAAAGTGGCATGTGTCTGGGATTCCTTGCTCGCATGCAATTGCGGTATTTGAGCGCACTGAACAGAGTCCACTTGACTACTGCGTCAAGTATTTCACAACAGAATGCTACCGCTTGACTTACGCCATGTCAATCAATCCGATACCTGATACTGTTGTACCTACTGCATCAACTGATCCATCGCAGAGCATGGCATTACACCCATGCACGATTCTAACCCGACGGCAAGTTGGCCGACCAAAGGAAAAGCCAGCTGATCCCCGTATTGCAATTAAAAGGGCAGTACGCTGCAGCAGGTGCAAGGGTTATGGGCACAACAAAGCAACTTGTAAAGTCCCTATCACAGCATAAATTGCCTTTGTTATGAGTTCTCAAATGTAAATTATGCAGATAGTTGCTTTTGTGGTCCTTTATGAACTCTAGTCGAACCTTTATGTGAAATTTCAGCGTTTATTTGATAATGTTCGGAACATAATTGTGTTTGTTAAGTATAGTCGAAGTAGTGTTGTACTGCTGCTGCTGCTGCAGAACTACATGTTCCCCAACGGCTAGCGTAGTCGATAGATCTCACCCTTTCCTTGGTGTCTCAACAAGTCAAAATATATTATGCACTTGTACTACCCCACTTCTCCACCAATAAGATGACTTTCATCTGGTAAGTTTACTAAGTTAAGTTGTATTTTACAGACTTGCAGATGCACTTATTTTGCATAGGAGGTTATAACAAGATTCAATCCATAGGTTTATCTAGGTAGTTCAATCCCTAAACCACATGTTTTCATGCATCTACTGCATCGGCCCCTCTTACCATTCGCCCAAATAAATAAGCATGTTGGGAATTTTAAGAATATAAAATACCATATCAAAATATACTAGTCATTTTTCTAAAATTATTTTCATGAGTAAAAATGATGCTTAGGGTATTTAGGAGCCTCCGAGTATCTAAGTAGTACTAATAGCGAGTAAATATATATTTATTTTCCAAAAAGGCTACCATTATAAATTTTCTAGGGTGACATGGCTCACATGATCAGAATGTCCTAAAGAAATGTAATACTAACAAGTTAAATAATAGGCACCGTGGTCTTGAGCTCACTCGAAGCTTTTTTGGGTATGTTCTTTGCGGCTTCTAAAAGCCGCTTTTGGTTTTTGCTACAGTAACTAACTTTTAAACGGAGTATTTTTTTAAAATGGGGTCTACAAGTTAATTGTAATACACTTTAAAAAAACTAATATCTATACCATCAAAAATCGCAAGCAAGTATCTCTCTTTCCGCAATCTCTATCGCAAACAGCCAAAAAGCCATCAGCCGCAGCCAAAATCCATCAGCCGCAGCCAAAAAGAACAGGCCCAAATATTTGATGGTCTTGAGTTTCTGGTCTTCATCCTCATCTGGATCTTGGACTTATTTGATCCATTGTTTCTTCAAGGCTCCATTTCCAGCTACACGCTAAACAACTGAATCCAAATAAATGCAAATAACTCAAAAGACCCAAATAAATCCAAATGAATTAATTTGGTTTTTTATGATTACACGGGTGAGCTGGGATAAAGTTTATTAAGTGTGGGTTATTTTTGGAGTCAAATGAGGTTTGAAAAATGTGAGAAATGACAGAGAGAAATCCGCCGAGACGAATGTCAAGGAATGGTTCATGATGAAAGAGTATTCACGAGAATATTCTGCTCTGAGTTCAAGAATGGTTAGGTATAGCCAACTGTAAAATATCATGCCTCAATCTTTTTATTAATAACTTATTCTGTTTATTTTTATATTTATTAAGAAAGTTCCATGCGTCGAATTAGACCTATGAACAGATGTATGAGTCTAGCCAGGGTATTATTTTTAGTAATTCGAGATGTATTATTTTCGGTGGTCCTAATATTACTGTTAGGTGTCCTTTTATTATAATCTATCTTTTCATACATTTATACGCTAATATCACCTTTACTTTAGTCATCTCATTACCTGACTACCTTAATCTTAACTTGACTATTGTTTTACACAAGGTTCTTAAATAATTGGGTATTTACACAAATTTACTCATCACTGGTGCTTTTTATCAGCATTCGGGTTTGAGAGTTATATTGACACTACACTAACCATTTTTTGAGAGTTATTTAACTATATACAAGGTAGCCTTTAGTACAAGACTCGGCATTTACTGTTAAATACTAACAATATAATATTCAAACTTAATTTTCTTAGTTTTGTCTTAACTGAGATTTTAGTTATGACTTCGTAACATTTACCCGCAGCTATCTTTCAACAATATCTTCATTTAGCATTTATATTTCAAAATAAATATTATAACATATTTAATTATTCTGGATCATTTACAAAACCTTAAAGATATGAAACATTCAATATTAGCTCCTTCGATATTTTTAGTTTATTAGAACATTATTTGATTTGTATACATTTTTATTATGTACATATATATTTATCCATAACTAAAATATATGCCACTAACGTTTATTTGAGTTTATGCTAATCATTTATATTAGCAACTATTCAAAAGATCTTTCTTGACATTCAAAATTTAATTATCTACAATTTACACAAAAATTCAAATGAGCTCCAAAATTCCTGGTTTTAGTTCCTTTGGACAGATCTTGAATTTATATGAATTTAGAAATTGATTTCATTAAATTTGAAGCTAAGATGACTAAGTTATACCTTTTTAAAGTTCTCTATTTGAATTTAATCCCAAAATGAGAAGGGAGAGAGAGATATCTTGCTGACAGGTGGGGCCTACGGTGGTTAAGTTCGGATCGATATGACTCAAGGAGTGTGTTCGGGCTGTCCCGATTGGTTGATGAAGGTTCAGACCACCCGATCAGCCATCCGATCATCTGAACGGCTTTTAAACCGTCTGATCAGTCTATGAAGGTTCATACTATCCGAAAAGATAGGACGTGCGAGCCATCCGATCAGTGAGGGACCGCTCACATCGTTTGGGAGGGCTTGGACCGTCCGAACGGCTAGGACGCGTGAGCTGCCCAATCAGCGAAGGATCGCTTGGATCGTCCGAGAGAGTTCGGACCATCTAAACGGCCACCTTTGTTAGGGGCCTAATTAGAAATGCTAAGGACAGAAGCTCCAGCCAAAATAGAGGATTCCCACGTCGGCCGGGGCGGTGGTTGCCGCCAGCGATGGGTGGCTGAAGAGATCAAGGTGTCGGCCAAAATGGGTTCCCTCGAGGGTGGTGAAGACATTGAAGGCGTCGAAATGGGACGAGGTGACGATGGGAGCGGCCAACGGCTGTGTGAGCGGTTGGCGGTGAGGGTGGAACGGCATGTCGGTGGCCAGGAGCAGTAAGGGAATAAATAGGGTGCGCATGAGTAGGGGGATTAAGAGGAGTCTTATCGAGCTATTCGTGGAGGTGGGGGAGTGGCGAGGAGCTCCGGCGACAGAGACCGGGGACAACGAGGAATAGAGCACGTTGCCGATGATCCACAGTGCCTCGTGCTTCAATTAAATGGTCGAGGAAGTATTAGTGCAGGCTAGTGATGCTCTAGGCTAGAGGAATCGAATTGTAGCTCACCGAGGCGACGGATCGGCCGTGGTCGGAGTTGGAAATGAAAGCTCTCTCCGACGAGTTGTGAGGCTCTAGGAGCCAATTCCTCTGAGGTGGGAGTGAGAGGGGGATAAGGTGAGGTTGATGAGAGCACGCATACACCTTTATAAGTGTTGGGCCAGTCGATGACGTGGGGGCTTTGAACGGAGCATGGTGGCAAGGCATGGGCGGTAGAATGGCCGATGCAGAGCATGGCTACAAGGCCTGATGATTTGAGCTTGGTGTCACGACGGCGACACGTTATAGGATGTGGCTATCGCACGGCGGTGCGGGCGTGCCCTGTGGCTGACCCGAGCAAGTACGGTGCGGCGGTCCAAGCAGCGCCTCTTGACGGGGTGCCCGATCTTTCGATGAGATTGATAACTATCGATTTTGGTGGAGGTGACTCGCAATCCGATTACAACCGCACAACGTCGCTTGCGCCTTAGCAATCGCTGAACCAACTCCGAGATGTTATTGATCTTGCTGGAGGCACGATCAACCTGAACACAAAGTTCAATCCCTGCAAGCAATCGAAGAACTAGCAATAATAAGATGTAGGCAACTGATATTGCGAATAAGATTGATGGTATTGAAAAACAAAGGTGAGATCCCGAAGGTAGTCTTGGCAAGTGGTCGTCTGACACAACTGAAGAACAAAAGTTTACGCAATGGCTAAACCTAAACTCAACGAAATCCCAGTACTAGCAGGGGGCGGCGGCTCCTATATATGAAGGACGACCAGGGGCGGCGCCCTAGGGTTACAAGGCCCATGGGCCCAAGTGGAGGTGACGCAACACCTTTTTTGACTCGGACTTAGAAACTAATGTGGATTGTTTTGATGATTGCGGCCGGCTCGGACGGAATTTGAAGATGAGGTCAGATCCGTTGGAAAGTAGACTTTATAAGCTTTCCATGAAGTATAAGAACGCCTCAAACGGAGTCCGTATGAGGAAGTTATGCCCATTTGAATTTGATACCATTGCAGCAGTCCGACTCCGATTCCAAAACGTGTCCAACTCGAATTCTTACTTGACTTGATCCCAAAGTGACGTGGTGAATGCCAACAAAATAAAGTTTCAGAAGAAATTTGAATGCCAACAAAATGCAAAAAAAAGTTTTAAATTCTTTGAGATTTCAAACATCCGAAAGTTTGGATGTTACATACATCCTACCAACAAAAGCGTCCATAACACACTACTGCTCTGACACTGAAATTCACTCGTTCTGATTCTCTCCATTGGTTATCTACTTTCTTGTTGTGAGCCCGAAGATGCATCCAAACTAAACCTGATACAGACAACTGCGCTATATATTCCTAAGAAACTGACGATGCATCGAAAATTCCAAACTAAACCTGATAACAGACAGCTATCTGTTCCTAAGAAACTAACTCCTTGGCTTGCACTGTGACTATTATGAAATCTGGATGTAAAGCTCGCAGTTTCTGAAGAGTGTACTAGTTGGAAGTGCCAAGTAAGGAATAGCTCGCTATATGAGCTTCAGTTGGTAGTCATCATGGAGTTTAGAGTTCAGACGCTGATTAGTGTCACAGTGAGTGGTAGTTATCCAACAGACTCTAAAATGAACATCATAGCTCATCAGGAGATTAGCTTGCACACCACTGCAAAATACCAAAGACCATCATGTATCTCATAGACATGCGGGTTTGGGGCATAAATAATTGTCACTGTCACCGGTAATGAGATATATTTGGAAAAAAAAATCATAGCTTTTGTAGTGGTATGGGCTGCATGACTATAATCTTCGCCAACTAATAACATTATAATTCATATTATTTTTGCAACACCTACATTAGTTGAATGACTTTTTCTATTGTTCCCTCTTCCTTAGTAGCTATGCTTCATTAGACTTATTAACAATGACTCACTAATTCAGATAAAATTAAATTTGTTTCTTGGTTGACCATATCCTATGATAATATGGTCGATTAAACATAAGTTCATTAAGTCTCTACAATTACAAGAAAATTTTCAAGTGGATCTTCACATAAATATCTTTTATTTGAATTTTCAAACAAACTACATGTGTATTTAGATTGACTAAATCTATGATCCTACAAACATTATTCAATCAGATCTCAACATTTTACAAGAAAAATCTTGGAAGTGTATATTTACACAAATACCTTCTAGTGTGTATCTAGGTTGGCCATATGTACAATATAATGAATGTGACCCATCAAAAATATATATAGAAGAAACATTTGAATGTGTATCATCATATAAATAGCTTCCCTACGAAATTCTCATCAAATTAGGTGTATATATATCTAGATTGCCCATATCGCTAATGGATTGAACATAATCAAAGCAAATATCTATATTAAAAAGAGAGAAAAAACCTTTAAAATATGTCATCATATAAATATCTTCCATATGAAATTTTCTTCAAATTAAGTGTGTTTATAGATTGACCATATCTCAAAGGCATAGAACTTAAGTGTTACACTTTGATACCATTCTTATACACAGCAACCCTTGGATCGGATCAAAATTTATTAGGTACGACACAAACATGAATGGTATTAAGAGCGAAGAAGATGAATCTCGTAGAGAACCAAAATAATAGCATTGAAGCAACCACAATAAGAGAGAAAAGATTTGGTAAAACCGACCGTAAATTTTTTATGTACAACCTCAAAAGAGTATAAAGAATTATCGCTCTTTCACAACACTCTCGAATCTTTTAGGCTCCTTGGATTCTTACTCTATACAATAATCTAGTGATAAATAATAACGTAGCATCTAATTCTCTTGTATACCTCTACCTTTAGATGAGCGACTTCTTTTTTTTATTGCTTGAGTTCTCCATGACCACCTTTATGGTTTTATACAGTCCACCTAGCTCTTCTCCAAAGTGGAGTAGGAATTTTACTCCAAAATAAAGTAGGAATCCTAATCCTATTAGAATTCATCTAAGACTCCTTATAGTACACATTTTTAAATCCTAAAAGACCAGGATATAAGTCATTATACTCAATAATTTCTACCTTGATTCTTATCCATTGAGGTCACTATATTCCTCTAAGAACTCACACCAAGTCGGTTCCGTTTTTTTCCTCTCACCCTAGGAGTGCCCTCACTACAGGAGCTCATGCACATTATTGCAATGTGCGTGTTACTGCCAAAACCTTGCATTTGAGAACACCTTTATTTTGTAGTTTGATTAACCACAACTCATATTCCTACAATCTTTCAAGTCATAGGTTTCTACCTCCTCTGAGCTCCACCTGCTTGCTAGTATCACGCGCTTGGTCCCACCACATCTTTTTTCTTCCAATAGCTTGCACCTTCACCTTTGCATCTGCTAGATTTTGCACTGTCTTTGCACTGTAAACGATATATGAATACCTACTGTTGACGACATGATTTCCTTCTCTTGACCAGGATTTTTATCAAATCTCTTCATAAATCAGATTAATCTGACCTTGGCTCTTATATCACTTATTACACTTTGATACTCCTTATGTGTAGTAGTCCTCGAATCAGATCAGAGTTTATGAGATACGGTATGAGTGTACACTGTATCAAGAGAGAAGAAGAAGAACCTCATAAAGGGAAATACTTTTTTAGTTTAATTAATTCTGTTGTCAACTGTCAAAAACCGAAATACTTTTTTACCAAATAAACCAAACCCAATAAACCGAATGCCCACCCCTAGAAGTAACCATGACAAGAGAGAAAACATTTGGCAAAGTTGATCATAAATTTCTTAAGCATAATCTCAAAAGAGTATAATAGATTTTCGCTTTTTTACAACTAATTTAAATCTTTTAGGACCCTTGCCCTGTATAAGAATCAATGCTAAAGAATAACATAGCCTCTAGTTATCTCATGCACCTCTACCTTTGGATGAGTGACTTCTTTGTTTTGTTGCTTAGTTGCTTGGGTTCTCCACAACCACTCCAAGTTAGAGGACGAATTAATTAATATGTATGGATAGAAAGATGTGGATAATGTTTTGTAGATCCTAAAAGTGGTGTCATTTACTATGTTTCGTGATGTAGAAAAATAGCTAAGAAAAAGTTAAGTTGTATATACTGATTTGCAACTGAGCAGTCTTCAGGGCTGAAAATGAGTGTTTAGGTGGCCTAAAATATGTTATGATAGCTAGAGAAAAGTTGAAAATTTTATCTAATTTCCATAAAATATGTTGTTTAATATGTTTGGGGTTCTTGGGTTGTGAGTTATGCTTGTTTAAATGTTAGGACATCAATATCAGTAAGTCAAGGAGAAGGTAAGAGATGTGTGTTTAAGTATAGAAGCATGTGATCTTATTTGCATGTTATGGATGTGTATTGAGGCATTGTAACATGATTGTTATTAGGTTTTTATGTTTCATTTCGTTGGTTGATCGTCGATCCTGACATCTTTCTTCATGGTTAAGATAGGTGCATGGTAGAGCAATAAACATGTTGTTTGCTTTTATTACTTGTTATTTGTTATTCCTACAATATTTACCATGATTTTATTTCTATGTTTACTCCTGTTTTCCTGGATGAATAAATGATAATGATGGTGGTAAGATGGTGATGAATAGAGTTACATTTTTAATGGAAACATTGCATTATATGCATTTATATCATGAAAGGAGTGCATTTGAGTCAGGTCGATGAGAAAATCATATCTAGTTTAGAGTGCATGAGCTAGGTCAGTGAGAAAGTTATATGACTTGCCTGGAGCCCTCTTGAGAAAGATCTACTCCAGTAGGCACTCCTATGAGATGGAGGTAGAGGGTGTACATCGATGCATGTTCCCTCAGTTATATTGGTATGAGCTTGAAAAGTGCATATAGATATAGCATTGCATTGCATTAGTAAAAAAGAAGATATGAGCAAGAGATGTATAACTAATGTGTGTATGTGTTTGCTATTTTATTATGTACTTACTGAGTCTTAGACTCATATTTACTTTACTGCTGTTGTTAGGTGATCGTTGACAATAACATGCATGGGATAGAAGTAGTACATACACATCACGTGCGAGCATCCATTACTTTATTACATTTAGTTGCCTCATTTACAACTTAGTGATTTAGCTCAGCTATTTAGAACTTAGTTAATGAGACTTTTGATACTTTATGCTAGCTGTGTGATTCATGAGTAGTACTAGTGCATGTGGTAATGATGAGTGAATACATTTATCGTACTACTTTATTTAGTAGTATTGTTGCTAGTCAATGCTCCTTGGGTGCATGGTTCCAGGCATTCTCGAGTGCGTGATCCCGAGCATTCTTGGGCATGAGGCTCTAGGTTATGTGTGAATGTATATCCCTATTTATATTATCTCGAGATATTTGTTATAGGATAACTTGTTGTAGAGTTTTATTTAGGGATAAGTTGTTATGATTGTAAATAATCATGATTTAAATTTAGAGTGATAAGTGTAGTGGTGACATTTCGGGCTCTTGTTGTGCTAGTGTGTTACACATATGAAACAA
Source organism: Melocanna baccifera (assembly GCA_036346265.1). NCBI lineage: Eukaryota > Viridiplantae > Streptophyta > Magnoliopsida > Poales > Poaceae > Melocanna > Melocanna baccifera. The sequence goes on along the minus strand of CM070679.1, from coordinate 32,597,341 downwards.
ATATTTTTCATCTTTTGATTTTTATTAATTAGTTACTACTAAGATAATCTCATTGAAGTCACTAACAATCGGTTACAACTATACCAATCTCATCTTGAGAAATCCACTGAACCTGCATAATTTTTTTTCACATTAACACATGAACATTTATAACAAAATCTTCATAGCACATCTAAAATAAATATTTTTCATATTTTATTTCTTATTAACTAGTTATTACTAAGATATTCTCATTAAAGCCATTAATAATTTGTTGCATGTACAACAATCATCATCCTAAGAAGTTCACTAAATTTGCATCGAAGATATAATCGCATTAAATTCAAACATTTATTGGAAATCCTCATAGCACATCATAAATAAAATTTTCTCATCTTTTTTCTTATTAACTAGTTACTACTAAGACATTCTCATTGAAGCCATTAACAATCGTTTACAGCTACAACAATTCTCATATTGAGAAATCCGTCGAATGTGCAACGAAAACATTATCACATTAAACGCAAACATTTATAAGAAAAATATTCATAGCACATCTGAAATATTTTTTTTCCATATTTTGTTTCTCATTAACTAGCTACTACTAAGACTTTCTTATTAAAGCCATTAACAGCTGGTTACAGCTACAATAATACTCATCATGATGAGTTCACCCAATCTTCATTGAAAACATAGTCACATTAAATACAACACATTTATTAGAAATCTTTATAAGACATCTGAAATAAATATTTGTCATCTTATTTTCTTATTAATTACTAACAACTAAGATATTCTCATTAAAGCAATGGAAAATCGATTACAATTATAACAATCATGCATCAAAACCTTCAAAGCTGTGTACACTAGCCAGTAAACCCAGCGAATACCAGCCTGTACAGAGCCAGGGACAAGACAAGCACGCGGACGGGACACAGCCCCGGGCTAAGCCGCGTACCCTGCCCCGCGCCACCGCATCATATCCCCTAAAAGGCTAAAACACCGCAACTTGCACTGACAGCCGGGCCCCAGCCCCCACCGCATCAGCTACACTCTCCCGAACATACCCCACCACCGCTTGCCCACTCCCCTCCGCCACGTGTCCCGTCCCTTCCCTTCCTTCTGTGCGCCCCTCCGAATCGGCCCTTAGCCCCAGCCTCGCCTTGCTCGTGCGAGCTCTCACCTCTCTTGCTCGCTCCTAACCCCCGCTCCCCTCCTGCTCCCCACCCAACACCTCCTCCTCCTCGCCATGCCCGAAACCCTAGTCCTAGCCTGAGCTTTAGCCCGAGCCCGATCCCCCATTCCCCATGGATCGCCCGCCGCATCTCGACATCGACCTCAACGAGGCGCCCTCGCCGTGCGAGACCCCGCTGGCGGTTCCCCCGTCGCCGCAGCGCGAGGTCGCTCCGCCCATTTCGGCTCCTCCTCCGCCTCGGCCGCCACCATCCTCGCCCCCGCCGCCTCCCGCCAACCCCAATCTGCTGCTCCCGCACGAGGCCCGCGACTTGGCGCTGAGGTTCCACCAGGCGCAGTTGCTGAGGGATACCGCTGCTAGGGCCATCGCGTCTGTGGCCGCCGGGGTGCCGCCGGGGGCGCCGCCGCCACACCCGGGGGAGGCGGGCTGGGGGCATCCACCGCTCCCGTGCGCGTCCTGCGGTCGCCCAGAGATTCTGGGGGGCACCATTGTTTGCGACGCCTGCGAACGCGGGTTCCACCTCGCTTGCGTCCGCGTCTGGCCGCCGCTCATGCCGCCGCCCGCCCCCCCTGGCGCGCGGCGGCCTCGTTCTGCCGCCAACGAGGACTGGATGTGCCCGGAGTGTGAGATGCATGGCGCCCGTACGAACCGGTGGAGGCTCGGACCCGTGCCGCTCGACATCAACACCGCCCCACGGGAGGACCCCATCGCAGTCGCCGTCAGAGACGTTAGCAGGCAGTTATCTCAGCCCCCTTTTAATCATTTTCTTATGATCGCAGCTTACTTGATTCAATGACTTCATAGCTCTCAGAATAGCTCTAAGAAGTAGGTTTCCGTTTATGAAATGCTGGTACTCTGCAAACGGTAAAGGTGAGACACACCGAGGGCTTGGGATGGTGCTTTGAACCTTGTTATTATGGTTTATATTTGGTTCGTTGCTTTCTATGGTTACAGACTTACATTTCGGTCGTTTTGCTACATACCATACTTGATGTAATGTTATCTTTGGATTTTCTGCTCTATTAGACTGTTGTTGCCTTGAATCTTATTGCATGATTGATGTTGAATGACCAACTTTAAATGCTATATTTAGCACTTGGTGGCAGTGGCCTTTTAGGGCGTTACGGGCGTTAGTAAGAGTGCAACATAGCGTTTCATCCTTTTTTAGCTTCTTGTTATAGTGATTACTAAATTTAGGTGTTACACCGAGTAATTTGTGATTGTTGCATGTTTCTCCCTAATATGTTACGAAGAACAGGATAGATGAGAATGAGATACCGCAACTCACTTGATGCTTTAACCCTTGATTGGCATGATCGATGGTATTTTATTTTGTTGTAGTCTTAGCACCATTCATTGGTCATTTGTGATTTGCGTTGTCAGTTAATTCAAGTAGGACATCTGCATGCCTGGTTCATGACAGGTACATGCATTTGGGACCTTAAGAAATTTCAGATCACCTTGATGTGCAATATGTAGGAGAGATGTTTATAAATGTTTTTATTTACTTTCATTTGAAGTTATGTTATTGGATTGTATTGCATTCGAATTCTGCAGCCTGACCTTTCTTCTGTTATTCTAGTATGGAAATCTTGGAATAATTCTTTTTCAAATGATTATCTTGTTTTTTTTTCATTTGTGAGAAGTTGAAGTGTCTAGTTCAGGTATAGACTGAGATATACTTATTATCTATTTATATCTTTCTGCTTGCGGAAGGAAAAAGGACATTACTGGCTAAGGTTTCATCCAAAACCGTATCCATGTTTATACCGGCCTTTTTATAGTTAATTGATGCCCTATCAATACAATTTTCAAACTTTGACTGCAGTGGTTTGGTTTGGGGCACTATTAATATAGACTGAGGCATACTTATTATCTATTTTATCTTTATGCTTGTGGAAGGAAAAGGGACATTACTGGCTAAGGTTTCATCCAAAACCATATCCATGTTTATACTGGCCTTTTTTATAGTTAGTTGATGCCCTATCAATACAATTTTTAAACTTTGACTGGAATGTTTTGGTTTTGGGCACTATTAAGTTTTTCATTAATATAGATGCTATCCTTGTTTTAACTAAACGCACAATTTTGGTCCTTCAACTTCGGGCCAATTTAGTTTTGACTTGTGAATTATGAACTCTTATGTGGGTTCTAATTTGAGAAATGATAGACCTATTCCAAATAAGAAATCACAACACCTAGGAATGACAAAAAATGAAAGGTGACATATATGGACTGTGGTATGTCACATTTAGTCTATACATTCCATATAAAAGGTGCAACTAGTGTGGAAATTATGAAAATTTTCTGTTCCCCAGTAGTTGGCTGTTACCTTGCCACCTGCCCCTCTATTGAGTTCTGCATCTTCTTCTTTGCCATGTGTTAGTAAGATCCACCTTACATATTTGTTTGTGTGTGTCTTTTTTAATTTACAATTTGTGATTCCTGTCTTAGCAGAATATGCTCTCTAGTGCCATTGAACAAAAGATCACTTTATTCTTGGCTGTTATTTTTGGTACATGCATAAAGACTGTACATCTCTCCTACCTTATTTTGGCTTCTTTGATGCCAAAATCGTACCCTAATTTTCTTTGGTGAATTTTGCTCTTGATTTCCACGGACAAAGTTGCCTGACTGTTCCTTGCCTCGTTCCTCATATTTTAAATCTTCTTAAAGCCATAGAATTGTAGATCCCATCAGTAGCTCATCCACCGATGGTTGTGAAATCATTGTAGCTGAGTATGTGATTGCTGGATAACTTTGAAACCAAACATGATAACAAACTAAGCGCTCTTTGTATTTTTAGTTCACCATCACCTTGTGCGGATTTTAGTTATCTTGATAAATGGTGCTCTCAGCTCTGTTCCCTTAATGACTATGGAGTCAAATTTGCTTTATCATTTTCTTTTGCATATCAATGTGTTAAGAAGCCTGTAACCTTGACAGTTTAATAGGTCGGTAGGTCCTGCCCCAATAATTCTCAGTAGTTCTTCAAACTACAAAGTATAAACAATCCAATCAATATTGTTCTTTCATTGTTGTCGATTGCTTTTATCTGCTATACTGAAGAGAATAAGTTGTGAAAGCATGCTTGCATTCACTATAGCTGCTTCACTGTGTTACAGATCAGCCCTTTCATCTTCATGTATGATGCTTGCTGTTTTTCTTGTCAATTGGTTATTGTTTTGATCATCATTTACTTGAAATTCTGTTTGAAGGAAAACATTTCTGATTTCTTGAAACTCTGGTTTGTTGCAACTTGCAAAGCAAAATGATTAAATGAAACTACAAGTAACTTGTAGCTGCTATTCTAGCAATACCCATTGTAACCTGGAGTGTTTTTGGGTGCTCTGACAATAACAATGTGAAGTTATTGGAAGTTTTCTAATGACCTTTGTTACACAGACACTATTATCATAAGGTAGTTAATATGCTCTCTTGATTTCTGCAGGATAAATGTTGCCGATGGAGCTCATTTGACTGAATTTGCTACGCAGTTGCCACATTTTGAGGGGCTTCACTCGAAGAGTACCTCTCTTTATGGTAAGGAATAAGGATAACAGAGCAATCATATCTACTGTAAGAGGTGTGTGTAGGTGCTTTTGGTTGGAGGTTTGCTATGCCGTTTAAGCCCTGTAACTTTTTAGGCAGCAATTTGCTGTGCTAACCATCAAGGTCAAACACTGTCAGCCACTATACTCAGTGGATAGTCATTAGTTCATTACTCATTAGTCAGTCTGGAAAGTAGCAGTATGTCATTGTGTGCCCACTTAGGCCATAGTATGTGCTTATTAGTAAAGGGAAATTTAGATGCCAGTTCCCAAAAATTCTGCATCTTACTAACATTTGTAGTCGCCTGCATGTAGTTTGGTGCTTCATATATTATAGATGTGTGTTTTCAAAAGCGACTATTGAGCATCATTGGTGCAGCTTATATAATTCCACATCTGGCTATCATGTTGCAGATGGGAGTCAGTTTATGCCAGCATTTGGTCTTTCCCATTGTCTTAGCATGAGACAACAATTTACTTCCATGGACCAAGATATCATTGCTGATGGAAATGTAGCGCAAAGGTATTTACGCAGAAGGAGAAGAGATCTTCCGCAAAAACCAACATTACCCAACTTTGCTGAGAGCCATGAGTTTAGAAGTGCAAACATTTTTATGGATCCATCTTTTTTTACAAATGCAACAGAACCTAGTTCTACAGAAAACAGAAGTTCATTTAAGCCTCCAAAATTTCTTGCAGAAAATAGTAACTGTCGGCCACATCATCGTACTGTGAGTATCTTATTGTCCGTTTCTGATTCTGCTTTTGCATCCAGTGTCCATTATATATGTTATTGTTTTCCACCAGTACAAATTTTTAGTTTTCGGACAGTTGATTTTTTTTAATCTTCTGTTCACTTTGATACTGATATTGACAGTTTTGCTTTGTTGTGGTGTAACTCTAGGTTGGCCTACCTGTTCAATATAGAGATTTCTTTATTACCAGCTTGGGAGAAATTGATAAACGGGCAAGCTACCATAATTGCAACCAGATATGGCCGGTGGGTTTTACATCTTACTGGCATGATAGAGTTACTGGTTCACTGTTTGAGTGTGAGGTGTGTGATGGAGGGAATTTTGGGCCTTTATTTAAGGTGAGAAGGTTACCATGTTCAGTGTTCCCACTTCCGGATGCATCAACCATTCTCTCTCAAAATGGTGCAAGAAAGGCCGATACAATAGAAACAAAGGAAAGTAGCAGTTTGGTTGAAGATACTGCCAATGATACGGATGATAATATTTTAATGCTCCTATCAGGTCCCTCTGAGACCAATCAAGATTTCTTATCATGTCTTAGCAATGATATGGAGGGTAAAAGGATGTCTTTAGGTTGCAATGATGTCCAGAGTTCAAATATGATTGTACCAACACTACCATCACATTCTGGGACTGTTAGTTGGGTGCTAAGTCAAGAAGCCAATATTCATGACAAAATTGGTGAATTTACATTTGAGGGAACATCCCCTTCCTCAGTATGGAGGATGATTTCTTGTGCTATGATGGAAGCTTGTGAAAAAATGCACAATGAACATGGCCATTTGGTGTTCTTCTGTGCGCATAGTAGTGAAAAGCATTCATTTGACAATGGGGGTGGATGCCAGAACTTTGATGGTCCTTTCACTCCCTTGACTAGATTTTGCTCATCCAATGGGCCTAGTATACCACGAGTTATACAAAAGGAGAATGATGTGGAATCCACTTATACGTTACTTAAAGAATGGTTATATCAAGATAGAATTGGGTTTGATTTGGAATTTGTTCAAGAAATTGTGGAATCTCTTCCTAGATCCAGGACTTGTTTAAACTATCAGTTCTTGTGTAATAGGGCTGAATTTGTCTCTTCTTTGACAGTTGCTAGTGGTTCATTTATAGCCATGCATAAGAATGGCCAGAGTAATGGAGACGTCATGTCATATGGTAGACATGGATCTGTGGTAACTGGCCTACAGGATCATGCTCAGCCTAATGGTTCTAGCATCCGTGAGCTTCCTCCAGGACGTCCTATTAGCCGTAAGCTTCCACCAGAGTTGGCAGGAGATGTTTTCCAGGTAGCTCTATACATATTTCTGCCACTTGTTCTACTATTTGAAGAAACACATCTTTAAATATTTGTTCATTTCTTGTTCTAATTCTTGCTTCCGTGTTTTCCTTGCAATGTTCTTGTAGATATGGGAGTTTTTGGGGCGCTTTGCTGAAATCGTTGGCCTGAAAGAAATTCCTTCATATGAGCAACTAGAAGATGAACTTATTGACCCATGGCCAGTTTGTGCAAATCAGAAGGAAAAGTTATCAAAGGATATTCAATACTGTAGGGATCACACTTCACCAATGCATTCCCCTGCTAATGTTTCTACATCATATTCAAATGGTGAATCGGGTCTAACCACTACTGAAGAGATTGTGTCTGTGTTTATTCCTGTTGAAACTTCTGCCATGAAGGAAGCTCAAGATAAATTGGCAGCCCAGACACTTGGGAGATGTAGTGGTGTAGTATTGCCTGGGGTCCACCTTACACTCGTTAGGGTTCTTTTTGGTGAGCTATTATCGAAGGTTGCAATTTTTGTAGATCCGAACATTGATCCTAAAGAATCAAAACCCAGACGCGGAAGAAAGAGGGACACTGAGAGTCTCATTTCAACAAAAGAATTAAAGTTTGATATGCTAACTGCTAACAAGTTGACTTGGCCGGAGTTGGCTAGAAGGTATATTTTAGCCATTTCTTCCATAAGTGGGTGCATGGATTTGTCTGATATTTCCAGTCGAGAAGGAGTGAAGTTATTCCGTTGTCTACAAGGCGATGGTGGCATCTTGTGTGGAGCACTACCTGGGGTTGCTGGCATGGAGAAGGATGCGTTGGTAAGGAGTTGTTTCTTAGTTTAGCTGAACTTGCGATTTATTTGGCAAGGGAAATACATAATTTTCCCAATCGTGCCTATCTTTTCGTTCTTCAACCAGGCATAAGAGTATTGGCAATATTGGTTGACTAGCACTGTTGTAGTTTTTAGCTTGCTTTGGTCATATATGATGTTATGGTTATTTGATATCTTTTCTTGGATTTATCTTTAACTTCTTATTTCAATTTAACAATTATTAAGTTTGATTGCAACCCCTGTACAATTATTATATCCACATCTACTTTTTTTAATATTATGTTTCTACATTATTTCCTAGAGTGAAAAGAAAACATAAAGAAAAGAAAAGTTAACTGAGATTTTCTAGCCAAGCTAGCATACAGCATTGTTTTGTTTTTTCCTCACTGTTTATCATCAAGGAAAACTCCCAAGAAAAAAATTTCAGTGCCAGAAGGATAAACAGGTTTGGTATTAAGCAGTCTCTGTTATGAGCTTTCCAAAATGTCCCACACTGTTTACCATTTATGTAATTGTACCTATGTTGTATTTTTTTTGATACACCTATTGGGGAAAAAAATTCTTTCTGGAACATTCGTGGTTATCGGTCACATCAATTCTATTTTCCCTTTGGGAAAACAGTAGGGGAGGCCCTTGTTGTGTATGTATATGATCAATAGTAATAGAAAGAGGTATGTGCAAGCCTGACAAGGCGGGGATAACCAGTTAAGAGACTACCCAGTTGTTTTCTTATGGTTTTATAAAGAGCTACCTGTTGGCAGAAATTTTGCTGTTAAATCATGTCTATTTAGACATAGTTCTTGTTTTGCTTACTTGGTTAGAGGTTATTTTTCTAAAAAATGCTTGAAGTTGTTAGATATATTCTATATATATGTGTAATTGCCCTGTTGTATAAGGGGTTCTTTGTATATGTGACATACATGTACGTGAAGGAAGATAGAATTGGGTGGAATTGGATGTATTGCATTGAGCTTCTTGGGCGGTATATATAGAGGTATAAGATTTGGAGTTGTAATCCTAATGGACTCTAACCTACTAAATATATTGTACTCTAACATCCCCCGTAGTCACAACGGGAGCGTCGCAGACGCTGAGACTAGAGAAGAAGCCGAAGAGCCCCGCAGTCATAACTGTCGATGCATCGCGTATGCTGTGACTGGAGCAGTAACCGATGAGTAGCTCAAGCAAGGCGGTAGCCCTTTGTGCCGATATCGAGGTAGCCGAGCACGAGGGCGGAGTAGTCGTGGTCAAGGATGCTGTGCTGGAGATGGCCGTGGTCGACGTAGTCGTGGTTGGGTTACCGATGTCGAGACGGTCGCTCATGAAGCTGCGGGCGCAAAAGAGGCGCCATGGTGATGACGGAGACGCGTCAAGGCAGTCGTAGGGGGGGGGGGCGATGCCGAGGTCGACGCAGTCAGGGCCGTCGGGGATGTAGACGAAAAACGGCGATGCAATCGAGGCAGACGGGACAGGAACGGGAGGGTCGATGCCGAAGTCGATGCAGTCAAGCCGCCAGAACCGAGGCGTGTGCCGGATTTGCTAGACCCGGTAACGCGTCGAGGACGAAAGCACGCGTCGGTGTTGCCAGTACCGGACGTACAAGGGAGAGGGCCCCAACCAGGCGTGGTTGTCTTTGCCGACGGCGAAGCAGGCGCGGAGCGGACGCCCTACCCGGGCGAGCCCGGCGACGTTCTAGCTCGGCGAGCGCCCCGACGCAAGGTACGGCGGCGGCGATAGCGCTTGATGCCGGCGATGAAGGCCCGATCAGCATGACGAAGACCAGGTGTAGACGGATGGCGCACAAGAGGTTGCGCAGCACAGTCGTCGATGCACAGGGGACGGCGATGTAGATGCAACGGCGAGGGGACACGTGTGGCGGTGCTGCGGCCCGAGGAGGCGACACAGCAGCAGCCCTGTTGCTCGGAGAGGATGCACGTAGTACTTGATGATGGACGTCGCGGGAGCCGGGTGGATCGCGCACAATCGACTGATCAGACCAAGTACGCGCGAGGCGGGATGACGATGGAAGAAGTCGACGGAGGCGTCCCGATCTGTGGTGGCGATGACGAACCGGCGGAGAAGACGTGCGGATGGGATGACCGAGATGCGACGCGGGAAGGCGTCCCCTCGGCATCGCGTGCCCGGCCTGGCCGCACAGTCAAGAGGTAGAGGTCGGTGTAGTTGACGCAGATGTCGGAGTAGATACGTGCGAGGTCGACGAGCAGTGGGTGACTTAACCCCAATCAGTGATCGGGAAGAAAAGAAAAGATACAACAACAACAGACAAGAGGACACCTCCATGTGCAACTCAACTCCCACCGACCGGCCCCTTCTTAGACAAGCTGGTCCTTTCTTCAGTTGTGGGACCTGCCTGGTAGTCAAAGAAAGCAACGAGCAGAGACTCTTCTTGCTTCTTCACGTGATGAAGTACACGCAGCAGTGAAGGCAGCAAAAGGCACAAGGGTCCTCGCGGAACCCAAAGACTCTAGCAGTGCAAGCACCAGCAAATCCACCAAATCCTCCGCCCTCTACCCCTGAACCCGAGCGAAGAAACCAATGGAGACCAGCGACGACGCCATTCAAAGGAGTCCCCAGGCGGCAGATGGCGAAGGCGGAGAGGAGGCCGCCTGTGGCGACCGGAGTAGCGGCCTCGTCGGCGATGGAGATGGCAGATCCGGCGCAAAGAAGGCGGAGCGGCAGTCGGCAGAGCTGCGGGTGGGCGGATCTAGGCGCGGCGGATCTGGTGGCGCGGCGAGCCAGGATCCGGTCGGAGGCGGCGTCCGAAGGCGGCGACGCGGGCGCGGCGGCCGGGAGGCGACGGTGGCCCAAGGTGGCAGAGGCCGGATTTGAGGCGAAGCGGCGGCGGCTCGGATCCAGGCGGGACGAGGGCGGCGACGGCCAGATCCGGGCTTCAGGCGGCCTGACGCGTTGAGGCCAGCGGTGGAGACGACCGATCCGACCCGGAGGCGATCAGTCCGTGGTTGGCGGCGGCCGGGAGGAAGAGTGACGAGGACGATCGCGAGGAGGTAGGTCCAATCTGCTGCTTGACGACGACGATGTTGACGGCCGGATCAATAGGATCCGCTGCCTAAACGGTGGCGTTGCCCCCGGCGGAGATAGATCTCCCCGGGGGCGCGCGGTGGGAAGCGAGTGGCGGCTAGGGTTAGGATCTAAACCTAGACTTGCGATACCATGAAGGAAGATAGAATTGGGTGGAATTGGATGTATTGCATTGAGCCTCTTGGGCGGTATATATAGAGATACAAGACTTGGAGTTGTAATCACAATGGACTCTAACCTACCAAATATATTATACTTTAACATCCCCCCGCAGTCACAACGGGAGCATCGCAGACGGTGAGACTAGAGAAGAAGCCGAAGAGCTGACAGTACGTGTATATATACTGGCCTATTGGCCTCATGTTGAAGACAAACACTATTCATAACATGGTATCAGAGCCTAAGGTTTGTCATACCTATGGTTTCGTGCTTTTCGTGCTTCTCTCCGTCGGATCTTCCGGCCGTTCTATAGGCCTTCGTCGGATTCTCTCTCCGCCGGATCCTCTTCCTCCGGCCGCTTGGATCTCCGCTCATCCGGGGCCGATTCGCCCGGATTGAGGCCACTACCGCCTGTCCGTCACCGCTTCGCTCGGATCGAGGCCGCCACCGCCCGTTGCTGCTTCGCCTGGCGCCGACCGTCGCCGCTTCATCTCGCCGGGCCGCCGCTCGGAGCTGCCGCCTAGGTGACGCCTGTCCGTCGCCTCGTCAATTCACTCGGCGCTGCCCGTCGTTGCTTCATCTCGTCGGACCGCCGCTCGGAGCTGCCGCCTGGGAGTCGCTCGGAGCCGCCGCCGTCGGTCGTGCTAGATGCCCCCTTTTCACACCGCCACCTGGGAGCCGCTTGGAGCCGCCGTCGCCAGTCGTGCTAGGTGAGGTTCGGCCCCTTCGGTGAGTTTCGGCCTTTTGGGCCTTTTTAACAGAGTTTCTTTTGTTTGACCATTTGGCCTTTTTAACAGAGGCCCCCTTTCACACACACACACACACACAAAGAAAGATAGAAAGAAAGAAAGAAAGAAAGAAAAAGAAAAGAAAAAAAAAAGGAAAAAATGTCTTCTTCTGCAGGCTCAGTCTCTATTCTTCGTTGCTCAGTGATTTTCGATGGTCTCAAGTCTCAACTATCGGGATTGGTTTCAGCATATGCGTCTTCACATGCGTGGTCAGCGTCTTTGGGAGTTTCTTACCGGCGAGTTGCCTTGTCTGTCTCGCCCTACTCCACCTGCTGAGCCTGTACTCCCGAAGGATGCTTCCGAAGATACTCGTACAAAGGCAACTAAGGCTTTTGAGGCTGCCATGGAGACTTTTCAGTCTGATTTTGCTACTCACAAGACATGGATTGATGAGGATACTCGTGCTTCTGCTATCCTGGTTGACAGCATAGAGGTGCATCTCACTGGTGATATTATTGATCTGACTTCCGCCCAGGCGATGTGGGCACATCTACGCACTCGCTACGAGCCATCTGGTGATTCCTTGTACCTTACTGTTGTGCGTCAGGAGCAGTCGCTACAGCAGAGAGATGCCACTATGGGCGAGTTCTATGCTCAGCTGTTTGCGATATGACGTCAGATTGACTCTTTGGGGCCAGATGTTTGTCGCACCTATCGTCTTTGTCGCCGCGCAGATGTCATCCGAGCTTCGTCGCATCTACGACTTCTTGACACGTCTTCGGTCAGAGTTTGAGTAGACTCGTGCTCAGTTGCTGGCTCGTCACCCTCGTGTGACTATTGGAGGCCCTTACAGCTGTTCGTACTGAGGAGATCCGTCTTTGTGGTACGGGTCTCCTATCATCGCCGTCGTCTCCTTCAGTTTTGGCGGCTTCTTCAGCTTCTACTCCTGCTGCGTCACATCGCTTCACCGGTGCGCCTTCACCGTGGATACCGCTTGTTGGTAGGGGACTCCACTGCACTTATTGCTACAAGGACGGACATGTGGAGCAGTTTTGCTACAAGAAGGATTTTCGTCGTGGTGCTCGTCCGCCGAAGAGCACTGGAGGTTCTTTTTCTCAGTGTAGTCCTGGTACCTCTGATACTCAGCAGTTTCTACAGTTGCTAGGTCGCATGATTGCTTCTGCATCGTCCGGTACTGCTGGTTCTGCTACTCAGTCTTCGGGTGAGAGACCATCTTCTACTCCTTCCTCAGGTACATCACCTTGGATTCTTGATTCTGGAGCTTCTTTTCATATGACATCTCATTCCACCACTCTTACTTCCGTTAGCCCTCTAGTTGCTCCTATCACTGTTCGGACAGCAGATGGTACATCTCTTTCTGTCACAGGATAAGGCACTTTTTTCAATTCATCTTTTCTTGTTCCTGCTGTTTCCCATATCCCAAAACTAACCATGCAGCTCATATCTGCCGGCCAGCTCACTGACCATGGTTGTCGTGTTATTTTCGATTCTGATTCTTGTTGTGTTCAGGACCGCCGCACGGGGACTCTGGTTGGTACTAGCCCTCGCCACCGTGATTCCCAACGGCTCTGGGAGCTTGACTAGCTTGACTTCCTTCCGCTGCCCCTGCAAGTCTGGTCGCCTCCACCACTGCCTCCGCATCTGCTGCCGTCTCCACTGCCTCTTTTGCTCAGTGGCATCATCGTTTGGGACATCTTTGTGGTTCCCGTATGTCTTCTGTACTTCGTTGTGGCCTTTTAGGATCTGCGTCTGGTGATACCTCTCTCCATTGTAAGGGTTGTAAGCTTGACAAATAGCTTCAACTCCCCTATCCTTCTAGCGAGTCAGTATCTTAGCATCCTTTTGATCTTGTTCATTATGATGTATGGGGACAACTCTTTTTGTCTCAAAAGGAGGTCATCGATATTATATCATTTTTATTGATGATTTTTCTCGGTATACATGGATATATTTTATGTCCTCTCGTAGTAATGTTTTATCCATCTATAAGGCTTTTGCCACCATAGTCTGTACTCAGTTTGACTCTTCTATTCGCGTTTTTCGTGCTGACTCTGCTGGGGAGTACTTTTCTGGTGCTCTTCGTGCCTTTCTTGCTGAGCAGGGCACTCTCCCACAGTTTTCTTGTCTCGGTGCTCATGCTTAGAATGATGTGGCTGAACGCAAGCATCGCCATCTTCTTGAGACAGCTCGTGCTCTTATGCTTGCTTCTAATGTTCCACCACACTTCTGGGCTGAGGTTGTTTCTACTGCCACCTTTTTGATCAACATTCAGCCCTCGTCTGCTCTTCGAGGTGGGATTCCAGTCGAGCTCTTATGCGGCAAAACACCTGATTATTCCAGTTTTTGCCTCTTTGGGTGTGTGTGCTGTGTTCTTCTTGCACCTCGTGAGCGCACCAAGCTGACTGCTCAGTCTGTTGAGTGTGTTTTTCTGGGCTATAGTGCTGAGCACAAGGATTATCGCTGTTAGGACCTTGTTGGCCGACGGATGCGGACCTTCTTCCTCCACTTCAGCCTCTATTGTCGAGTCACTTTCTTTTTTGACTTTTCCTTCCACTCCCATAGTTTCCGCTCCTTCACCACATCCTTTGATCTCTCCGTTGCCTCCTTCCTACTTGGCACATTCCTCTCCACCACCAGCATCCTCTCCTGAAGTGAGTCCTGATCTTGTTCCTTCTTATCCTCTGTACTATACTCGTCGTCCGCGCGTTCAGGACTTCTGATGTGCTCTCTTCTTCTGATGGGCCATCCTCTTCGGCCTCCGCTCCATCACCACAGCCTTTGATCTCTCCAGTGCCTGCTTCCTAGTCGGCACCCTCCACCTGCGGTTAATCCTGATCTTGTTCCTTCTTATTCTCTCTACCCGTCGTCCGCGGGTTCAGGACTCTTCTGATGTGCCATCTTCTTCTGGTGGGCCATCCTCTTCGGCATCCCCTCACTATGCTCTTCGCGATTGCCAGTCCATTCGGTCTCCTACGCGGTTTGGTTTTGCTACCACTGCTCTTGCTGAACTGACTTCTTATTGTGATGCTGTTATTCATCAGGAGTGGCAGCATGCGATGGCAGAGGAGATTGCTGCCCTTGAGCGTACTGGCACGTGGGATCTTGTTCCTCTTCCTGCACGTGTTACTCCCATCACATGCAAGTAGGTCTATAATGTTAAGACCCGCTCTGATAGTTCTCTTGAGCGCTACAAGGCTCGTCTTGTGGCGCATGGTTTTCAGCAGGAACATGGTCGTAACTATGAGACTTTTGCTCCGGTTGCATACATGACCACTGTTCGCACTCTTCTTGCTGTAGCCTTTGTTCGCCAGTGGTCTATCTCCCAGTTGGATGTCAAGAATGTCTTTCTCAATGGTGAGTTGCGTGAGGTCTACATACGGCCGCCCCCTGGGTATTCTGTCCGAGGGTATGGTTTGTCGTCTTCGCCGCTCTCTATGGTCTCAAGCAAGCTCCTCGAGCTTGGTTTGATCGTTTCTCTTCTGTTGTCATTGTAGCTGGTTTCTCTGCCAGTCCTCATGATTCTGCTCTTTTTATTCACACTTCGCCTCGTGGTTGGACGCTTCTCCTTTTATATGTTGATGATATGATTATTACTGGAGATGATTCTCAGTACATTACTTTTATTAAGGAACGTCTTCATGAGCAGTTTCTTATGTCTGATCTGGGTCGACTTCGCTATTTTCTTGGGATTGAGGTTATCAATACTCCTGAGAGTTTTTATTTATCCCAAAAAAAGTATGTTCAGGGTCTTCTTGAGCGTGCAGCTTTTACTGATCAGCGCACTGCTGAGACTCCTATGGAGCTTAATGTTCATTTTTGCCTTACTGACGGCGAGTCTCTTTCTGATCCTACTCGCTATTGTCACCTTGTTGGGAGTCTTGTTTATTTTGGTGTTACTCGTCCTGACATTTCGTATCCTGTGCATATCTTGAGTCAGTTTGTTTCTGCTCCCACATAGCTCCCCTACAACCATCTCCTTCGAGTTCTACGGTATCTTCGTGGAACTCTCTCATCGTCTCTTTTTCCCTCGCTTCAGTTCTTTACAACTCCAGGCATATTCCGATGCCACTTGGGCTAGTAATCCCTCTGATCGCTGGTCTCTCTCTACCTACTGTGTTTTTCTTGGTGGCTTTCTCATTGCTTGGAAGATCAAGAAGCAGACATCAGTTTCTCGTTCGAGTGCTGAGACTGAGTTGCGAGTGATGGCGTTGTTGACTGCGGAGGTTACTTAGTTACGGTGGTTACTTGAGGATTTTGATGTTTCTGTATCTGCACTGACACCTCTTCTGTCAGACAGTACATGTGCTATTAGCGTTGCTAAAGATCCGGTGAAGCATGAACTTACAAAACATATTGGTGTTGATGCTTCATACATGCGGACACAGGTGCAGGATCAGATTGTTGCTCTTCAGTATGTGACTTTCGAGCTTCAGTTGGCAGACAGTACATGTGCTATTAGCGTTGCTAAAGATCCGGTGAAGCATGAACTTACAAAGCATATTGGTGTTGATGCTTCATACATGCGGAGACAGGTGCAGGATCAGGTTGTTGCTCTTCAGTATGTGACTTCCGAGCTTCAGTTGGCAGACTTATTCACAAAGGCACAAACCAGAGTTCAGCATAGTTTTCATCTCTCCAAACTTAATGTTGTTGATCTACCATAAGTTTGAGGGGAGGTGTTAGATATATTCCATATATATGTGTAATTGCCCTGTTGTATAAATGGTTCTTTGCATATGTGACATACCTGTACTTGTATATATACTGGTCTATTGGCCGCATGTTGAAGACAAACACTATTCATAACAGAAGTCACACCTGAAATCGAGAGATCTCTTAGCTACAACAATTCCATGTCCTGCTATGTGATATTTTTCTGAATATGAATATCACTTTTAAGGATGCTGTGTTACTGTTTGTCCCATAAGTTATATATAAATCTTTGTTTCTAATACATCTCCATCTGCAGTTACATAAAATAACTATGAATACAATCTCCATACTCGTAATTTTGTGCCCGCTTAGGAGACATTGTAAAATTTCTTGGGTTGTAGTTTTAGACACCATCAACAGTTATGCATATCTTGGCTGTTATGTAATAATCTTGCATTTTCAGCTGCTTTTGGAGGCTGAAAATTTGATATGCAATTCTTCAGCGAATGAAGGAAACAAGGTTTTTATGATGGATTACAAGGATTCTGATATGGTAGATTCTCCTGAGGTGCCTGCTACTGATAATAAAATATTGCCAGATTGGGCAAAACCACTGGAGCCTGTGAGAAAATTACCAACAAATGTTGGAACGAGAATTAGAAAGTGTGTTTATGAAGCTTTGGAGAGAGAACCTCCAGAATGGGCAAGGAAAATTTTGGAGCATTCAATCAGTAAAGAGGTCTACAAGGGTAATGCATCTGGACCAACCAAGGTTAGTAAACATTCCTGCCCGTGGTTCAGCCTTCCAAATAGAAGTAAATAATACAAGATTTTTGCCTATATCTGTGTTTTGTTACACCCAAGGATAAAAATATCGGTGGTTACGTGCTATACCGGTCCGACCAGTAAAAAATGGTCCGAAAAGTTTTAAATTTAACATTTCAATTGATGAATAGTTACTTCAGATGATCGTATAAGTTCCATAACATCGTCAACATCCTTCCTCAAAAATAGTGAACCTCACTACTGGTTTATGTTAAGAATATTTAGTGTGTGGTTTATGTTAAGAATATTTAGAGTGTGAGTTTGTATTAGTTTATGTTTAGTACTATATTGGTTTTGGTCTAGATTAGGACTTTAGGAGTCCTTGGCCTCCTGCATCAATATATCAGTTGAGTTCCCTATTTCCCTAACAGTGTATGCATGTACTATGTTATGATATGAACTATTGGATTCCCTAAAAATGTGACATGAACTGTTGGCAGAACAAAGAGGGATGTCAGTTTTTAAGGTCTATGACAACAACCTAGGTATCAGTGTCACATTTGATTTTGGTAGGAGGGTGGAACAGCCCAACGAGCTTGTGATGTTTATCTGATTGACTGGTCAATGTTTAATAGCTTATACTCTTGTAAGTCAAATGCACATTTTAATAGCTTACTGTTGACATCACAATTTTACCAAATTTTTAGTATATAGCTGCCACAAAAAGGAAAGTCACCGGCTCACCGCATGGTCAGGCTATTTTAAAACCGTTCTTACAAGAAATGGGTTCAGCATCAAATTAGCCTTTATCTTCACCTTAGTGTTTGTTGTGTATCTTTTCTTCTGAGGAAGTCCCTATGACTAGGAGATTATTTGGAAAATATACTAAAAGATATTGTTTGTGTTACAGAAAGCGGTTTTATCTGTGTTGACAGAAGCATGTCGAGTAAAAATGCGACAAAATCCAGAAAAACCACGAAAAGAAAGGAACACTATTTCCATCTCAGAGGCTATCTTGAAAAAGTGCCGTTTTGCCCTGCGCTGTGCAATTTCCTCAGATGAATCAAAGCTTTTTGGAAATTTGCTTGGAACTACTCTAATGAATTCCAACGAAAATGAGGATGAGGGCATCCTTGGATTTCCTGGTATGGTGTCGCGCCCTTTGGATTTTCGCACAATTGATATAAGGTTGGCTATGGGAGCTTACTGTGGATCTTGGGAGGCTTTTCTTGAGGATGTACAAGAAGTATGTTTCTCTTTAACTTTTTTATATTTTTCAATGATGATGGACATGAGATATTTTCTCAGATTTTTCATGGATGCATCATTATTTACGTACCCTCAAGGAATTCTCCTTGCACTCGTGTTAGCTTGTGATAATGCATTGCTTTGGTAATTTCTTCTTTGTACCTTTTCCATGAAAACTAATCAGTGATGTGATGGTACATGTGGCAGTACTTCTAGCACCGACTATCAGCTTGTTTTTTTTCTAGGTTTCAACCAACACTGGATCATGGTGTTGCTTTATCATTGTTATTTTTTTATGGGAAATTCTTTAGAGTCGTTGACTAAGCTACAATCCTTTTTGGACACTAGATAGTCTTGTGTATGGCCCTGTTCGTATTGACCTTTTGCTTAAAAAAGCCAATACGAACATCCGGCTTTTCGAAGCGATTTCTCCACTCTTTTTGCTACCGTTTCGTTTCGGGGATAAGGTAGAGGGTCACGGGTGCAACACGCACCCTACTCCTCTCGCTCCTATCACACACATGCATCTCTCCCTCACTTTTTCCACTGCTCGCCCTTTCTTCTAAAAGTTATTTTTTCAGCCACTACTATTCATTTTGTCTTAAGTCACAACTAAAAACCATCAACAAAAGCCAATACGAATACTTTGTTTACTCTAAGTAGGCTCTTGGTTATGATGTCATGCCAGTCTACTGTTATTGCAATATAGTATGGCTTACGCTACAGGTCTAGAGCTGCAATGAGTACCCGCTAATTGTTCGTTATGCTAGCTTAAGCCCATGGACCACATGTATTACGAATTTACAATAAACATAGGCCTAATTTTGAGCCTTAATTTAGTTATGATATCTATATATTCGTCAACCTTGTTATTCATTTTGACAATGCAGTGATACCCGATATCCATGAGCCGCTCTTATTTTGTTTTCTATTGACAGCTGGTGGCTTACAGCTGCCATTTCTTAGGACTGGTTCTTTTCTAGACAGTCTTCTTTTTCGAGAATCTGTTAGGACTTTAGAAGAATAGAGAAAGGTTGGAGGAAACACCATACAGCTAAAAGGCTGGGGTGGCTTGTATATATATTGGTCTGGTGTAGGTATACAAGGAAAGCATATACATAGAAGGTGTATACATGGAAAGCGCATGCAAGGAAAGTATATACATGGAAGGCGCAAATAAGGTAGGATATCTATTTATTCTAATACCCGCCCGTAGTCGTAGCGGCAGTCCGGACGTAAAGACTGGAACGAAACTCCTGAAATAGCTGCGTCGGGAGACCTTTTGTCATGATGTCCGCGAACTGATGAGAGGATGGTACGTGCAAAACATGAACCTCACCAAGTGAGACCTTTTCGCGGACGAAGTGAATGTCAATTTCGATGTGCTTCGTGCGCTGGTGCTAGACTGGATTCGTTGACATGTAGATGGCGCTGACATTGTCGCAGTAGACAACGGTCGCCGAAGCAACTGGGGCGTGAAGCTCTTGGAGAAGTTGCCGCGACCAAGCAAAGACTGCACAAAGATGGGCAACAAAGACGATACTCAGCTTCTACATTGGATCGAGACACGGTTGTCTGACGCTTGGAGGACCAAGAGACAAGGTTGTTACTGAGATAAATACAGTAGCCAGAGGTGGAGCGCCGAGAGTCAGGGCAGCCGGCCCAGTCGGCGTCGGAATAGGCGGTGATAGATGTCGCCGGGGAGAGGCCCATGTGAAGACCGACGTCGAGAGTACCTTTGACGTACCGCAGTATGCGTTTGATCAACGCGAGGTGGGGCTCCCGTGGATCATGCATGAAGAGGCACACTTGCTGGGCGAGGTACGCCGAGTCAGGGCGTGTAAGCGTCAAGTACTGCAGAGCCCCTGCAAGGCTACGATACTCGGACGGGTCAGCCACGCGAGCTCCGTCGTGGCCGGATAGCTTGGCGTGTGTTCACTGGTGTGGCTGTAGGGTGACACTCAACCATGCCAGTGTGTCGCAAGAGATCAATGGCATACTGTCGCTGGGACAGGAAGAGGCCGTCGGAGGAGCGTGCGACGGAGATGCCGAGGAAGAAGTGCAGGTCGCCGAGGTCCGTCATGGCAAACTCCGAGTGGAGCAAGCCTGTGAGGTGCTGGAGAAGACCTTCGGTGGAAGCCGTGAGGACGATGTCATCGACCTCACGCAGTAAATAGGCCATGTCAGTCCCTCGACGGAGAACAAACAGGGACATGTCGGAGGAGGCGACGAAGCCGATGCCACGGATGTAGGAGGCGAACCGTTGGTACCATGCGCGGGGAGCCTGCTTCAAGCCATAGAGGGACTTCTGGAGAAGGCACACGTGGGTGGAACGAGCAGGGTCCACGAAACCGGAAGGCTGCTGGCAAAAGACGGTCTCATTGAGAGTGCCATGGAGGAAGGAGCCGCACGTGGCCGTCTGGAGTAAACCAGATGCACGGGCGGACGTGGTGGCGGAGCGACAAATGGTGCTATGGACAAAGGAAATGATCGCTCGACACCATGCAGTGGTGGAGCAGTCATCTGGGGTACCTGGATGGGTGCCATTGCAGCAGTGCGAGACACCGGCATGGCAGTGTTATCGAGGAAATAGAAGTCGGAGCGGGAGGGAGGAGGTGAAAAGCGGTCACTACTGGCAAACGGGAATATGCTTTCATCAAAGACAACATGGCGGGAGATGATGACATGTTTGGTGGCGAGATCGAGACAGCGGTACCCCTTATGTTGAGAAGGGTAACCGAGGAAAACAGGCCGTAGAACGTGGAGCAATTTTATGAGCAGAAGTGGCAGATAGGTTCGGAAAACAAAGGCAACCGAAAACCTGGAGATGACTGTACTGCGGTGGGGAGCGATGAAGGAGGGCATAGGGAATGTCACCACCAACAGAAGAGGATGGGCAATGGTTAATGAGATAGGTGGCAGTTGCAAGCGCCTCGGCCCAATACTTGGGAGACAGTGGCGTGGAGCAGGAGCGTGCGAACTACATTGTTGAGGGTGCGAATGATGCGCTCGGCTTTGCCATTCTGCAGGGAAGTGTATGGGCAAGAGAGGCGTAGGGTAATGCCGCGGGAAGCATGGAAGGATGTGTTGGTGTGGTTCACAAATTCGGTGCCGTTGTCGGCCTGTATGGATTTTAGAGGAAGATCGAATTGTGTGCTAGCATAGGCGGCAAAATTTGCTAAGTGCTAGGAAACTTCTGATTTCTTTCTAAGAGGAAAAGTCCAGCAGTAATGAGAGAAATCATCAAGTAGCACTAAATAGTAGAGAACTAGATATGCTAGGAACTAGAAATGTTCACATATCACAATGAACTCGCTCAAATGGCGCAGAAGAGCGCGAAGAAGTAGCAAAGGGGAGGCGCGTATGTTTGCCAAGTTGGCAGGACTGGCAAATGGAGCGGTCTACTTTATTGCATGAGATGAGCGAGTTTTTATGGAGGGTGTCGAGACAAGTGACGTTGGGATGACTAAGACACTGATGCCATAGCTGGGAGGAGATGGCGAGGTGGGTGCTAGGCGGAGCTGTGGTGGCGACTGTGTTAAAGTACAAGTCTTGTATACTATATTTGGTAGGTTAGAGTCCATTGGGATTACAACTTCAACTCTTGTACCTATATATATACCGCCCGAGAGGATCAATGCAACACATCTAATTCCACCTATTCTATCTTCATGGTATCAGAGCGCCTAGGTTTAGATCCAAAACCCTAGCCGCAACTCGCTTCCGCACCGCGCGCCCCTGGGGAGATCTATCTCCGCCGGGGGCAACGCCAGCGTTTAGGCAGCGGATCCTATTGATCCGGCCGCCATCGTCGTCGTCATCAAGCGCCAGACGGGCCTCTCGTCGCGATCCGCGTGCATCGTCGCGCCCTCTCGTGCCGCCGCCTCTCCCGTGCCGCCTCGGACGCCATCTCCCCCGGTCGGCGTCCTCCTCCGGCCGCCGGTCACCAGCCGCCGCTTCCCCCGGGTCGCCGCCGCCTCCACTTGGCCACTTCTACCCTCGGGTCGCCGCTGCTTCTTCCCCAGGTCGGGTCGCCGCCGCTTCCTCCCTAGGTCGGGTTGCCACCGCCGACCGTGCCTTCCTCCAGGCCGGGCCGCCGCCGCCGACCGCGTCTTCCTCCAGGCCGGGCCGCCGCTGTTGACCGCGTCTCCATCCAGGCCGGGCCGCCGCCGCCTTCTCCACTCGGACACCGCCGTAGCCTTCCCCCCGGCCGTCGCCTCTCCGCCGGGCCAACCTTCCCCCCCGGTCGCCGCCTCTCCGTCGGGCCGCCGTCGCCCGCCTCAGGCCGCCATTCGAGTACTATGCGCATCTTCTCTGAGCAACAGGGCTGCTGCTGTGTCGCCTCCTCGGGCCGCAGCACCACCGCCCGTATGTCCTCTCGCCGTTGCATCTACATCGCCGTCCCATGTGCATCGACGACTGTGCTGCGCAACCTCTTGTGCGCCATCTGTCTGCACTGGTCTTCGTCATGCTGATCGGGCCTTCCTTGCCGACATCGAGCGATACCGCCGCCGCCGTACCTTGCATCAGGACTGCTCGCCTTTGAGCTAGAGTGTCCGCCCGGACTGCTCGCCTTCGGGTAGGAGCGTCCGCTCCCGCACTGCTTCTTCGTCCAACACAACCACGCCTGGTTGGGGCCCTCTCCCTTGTACGTCCGGTACTAGCAACACCGGTGTGTGTTTTCGTCCCCGACACGTTGCCGGGTCTGGCAAACCCGGCACACCCTCGGCTCTGGCGGCTTGACTGCATCGACTTCAGCATCGACCCTCTCGTTCCCGTCCCGTCTGCCTTGATTGCATCGTCGCTTTTCGTCTACATCCTCGATGGCCCTGACTGCGTCGACCTCGGCATCGCCCCCTTCCACAACGACTGCCTCGACGCGTCTCCGTCATCACCATGGCGCCTCTTTTGCGCCCGCAGCTTCATGTGCGACCGCCTTGACATCAGTAACCCTACCACGACTACGTCGATCACGGCCATCTCCAGCACGGCATCCTCGACCACGACTACTCCACCCTCGCGCTCGGCTACCTCGACATCGGCATAAAGGGCTACCGCCGTGCTTGAGCTACTCGTCGGTTCCTACTCCAGTCACAGCATACGCAACGCATCGACGGTTATGACTGCGGGGGGATGTTATTCGGCTTCTCTAGTCTCACTGTCTGCGACGCTCCCGTTGTGACTGCGGTGGGATGTTAGAGTACAAGTCTTGTATACTATATTTGGTAGGTTAGAGTCCATTGGGATTACAACTTCAACTCTTGTACCTCTATATATACCGCTCGAGAGGCTCAATGCAACACATCTAATTCCACCTATTCTATCTTCCTTTAGACTGGAGGGATAGTGTAGAGGTCGCCCGCACTATTGCAGCGAAGTAGCGCATGGTGCGTCCGGGGATCCTTAATAGAAAACCCAAAATCGTCAAACTCGATGGAACAATGATTGTCACGAGTGAACTGCCTAACGGAAAGGAGGTTGTGAAGAAGGTTAGGGACAGCTAGGGTGTTGGGAAGAACAAAACGAGTGGATGGTGTATGAAGAAACGTGTGACCACGAGAAATAACAGGGAGGCGGGAACCGTTGCCAACAGTGACGACCGAATGAGGTAGGGGTGGGAAGAGAGGAGGTACTGTCATCTGTAGTCGTGGGAGGTGGCGCCGCTGTCCATGACCCAGCCGCCGCGTCCTTGGACAGCCAGTTGATTCAATGCGGTGATGAGGCCCTGCTGATCCCAGGTCTGCGGGGTGGGAGGCTAGGACGGCGTGAAGGCGGTATGAGCCTGAGGTGGAGCGCCGAGGAGGCCGGGAGCAGGCAAGGGATGCCACTGACGGCCAGTAGGGGCAGCCCATGGGTTGAAGTAGAACCAGGGATCAGTCAGTGGAGATGGTGGTACGCGGCCACCCTGGAAACCGGCATTGGCGCCACGGCCGGACCCGCCCTGCTTACCGCGGCGGTTGCGGTCGCTGCGACGCCCGTCACAAGTATTGGCGGCTGGGGTAGTGGTTGATGACGTGTAGCCGGAGGAGTTTCCGGAGATGAGCAGGGCCGTGGCGGTGGCAGCAGCAGGGGTCGACATGGTCGAGGATTCTTTTTTTTTTGGGAGCACCTATATATGCCTCAGATCCAGATCTGGCCGGTCACTGGAGAGCTTCGATCGCGCGGGGAGCAGAGCGGCGACCGATGAGGCAGCGGCGGCGGCGGACGTCGGAGCCGGCGGCGGTGGGTGGCGATGGCGCCCGGAGGGAGGTAGCGGTCTTCCTGCGCGCGGAGGGAAGCCCAAAGCTGGAGCCGGGGGCTGGCGTCGGCGGAGAGGCGGCGGCGTCCGGGCACCTCCAGGGGCGGCGACCGGCGGTCAGCACCAGCGGGTGGAGGCCGGCGGCGGGAGGTGGCACCGAGTTGAACGGCAGTCGGAGGGGCTTGCGCCTGCGGGGGACAGCGACTGGAGGCGGCGACGGCCACAAGGGGAGGTACGGCCGGAAGATGGCGGCGCTCAGAGATTGGATCCGGGCAGATCCGGTGGTGGCAAGCCCGAAGGTCGTCGCTGGCGGCGTTGGCGTTGTCCGGGGGAGGCGGCGGTCGGCCGCGGGAGTCGAGGATCGGGTGGTGGTGGGGGTGAGGATCGGTTGGGAGGAAGTTTGGCAGCGAAGAACTCAGGAAAGCGGGCTGCTGTGCGCACGGGAGAAGGAGCGCATGGGAGGAGGTAGCGGAGCAACTCAGGAAAGCAAATCTGATACCATGTAGAAGAGTAGAGAAAAGTTAGAGCAAACACCATACAGCTAAAGGGTTGGGGTGGCTTGTATATATATTGGTCTGGTGTAGGCATACAAGAAAAGCATATACATAGAAGGCGTATACATGGAAAGCACATGCAAAGAAAGTATATACATGGAAGACGCAAATAAGGTAGGATATCTATTTGTTCTAATAAGGACTATTACATGGCTTGTGAAGTGACGAGTTTCTTGATTCTTAATCAGAAAATAGCATGTATGTTCACATATCTGTGTTATTTCCTTCGCACGCTTCGATATTTCTGTACACAGAATGAGCTTTTACTATGCTGATGAGATTCAGTTGGCTTAAGATAGAGCCAACCTACAAAGGACTAGCTCAAGCATGAACTGATCCAGGCGAGTTTGAGGACTAGGTTCTAAGTTCAGCGTAGTATTTCTGTTCATTCTACTAGTTCAGCTCAAGACATGTAGCAAAGTTGATGTTATATTTTGTGGACATACTAGAGTAACATTTGCTAATTTATTTGTCTAATTGAGTAGTGGAAAAGTACTGAAACACATGTATTTTAATGCTTATGCTGTTTTCAGCATCTTTACTCCTGTACTTTCTTAGAATTAAGGCCTCTGCAAGAAGTTCCCTGGTCAAATTATGATGGCATTACGTTTACATGCAGGTAATCTGTAATCTGCACACTGCATTTAGTGATCAACCTGATGTGGTGGAAATGGTTGCAGCATTGTCTCAGAGTTTTGAGTCATTATATAAGACAGAGGTTTGCTATCCCTATCTGTCTCTGTAGTATCTTGCTTTTCTGTTCATCCTTCAGGGATGCATAATTTTAGCTGCTATGTATCTGATGGTAACCTTCTATTACATTATACTCACTCAAAATGGATTAGATTATGCTGATGAATAATGTAATGGCTCCCTGTCACCGTTCCTTTGATTACTACTAACTACCAGTTAACTTCTCTATGTGGTTTGGATTTGGACCACCTACTTTTCAACTGGTTAAAGATCGTGTCTTGTAATTCTAAAACTTTAACCCATGCCTCCTATGTTGTTTGGAGTTTTTTGGACCATGATTAAGTACCAGCTTTCCACCAAGGAAAACACAGAAGTGTCTTTATGCTGCCATTTTCTGTTGGTGTGCCATATCGCGTGATATATTCAGAGTAGTTCTTTTCCCAGACCTTGTGCATCTCAGTTGCAGTAACTGTATTAAAATAGTTATGGGTTCAAATGTTCAATGCTACATATCTGCTCCCTCAAGGTAACCATGGATTTTTTTTAAAAAAAATAGAGGAGGTGGGAACCAATAATTTGCTATTCATGACTTATGGTACAGGTTCAGCACAAGTAGTATATGAAGTATATGGATAAATGAACAATACTATACTTTGACTATGATGCAAACTGCAATTTAGTTACCCATCTCATATGATTTCATAATTTCATTTTACATGAATTGATGATAAAAATGTTATTATCTAGAAAATAAATGGAGCCCTGAATTGGGTTTCAATCATCTTATAGGGATTACTGATGCTGACTTAAGTATATATAAGCTTACTACTAATTTTTCTGTTTGTTAAATATAATATGGCCAGGATTTTGTAGTAAACCT
The DNA here is from genome assembly GCA_036346265.1 of Melocanna baccifera. Classification (NCBI taxonomy): domain Eukaryota; kingdom Viridiplantae; phylum Streptophyta; class Magnoliopsida; order Poales; family Poaceae; genus Melocanna; species Melocanna baccifera. Next base: position 32,570,748 of record CM070679.1, on the reverse strand, counting down.
TTTTCCTTCCTTTTTTTTTACTTGGCTGGTGCAGGTGCTTGACCTTGTTCAGAAGTTTGATAGTTACCTCTCTAACGAGAATGCTGGTTCAGAAATCCATGAGGAGCTACGTGATATTCTGACTGCCACAAACAACTTACCCAAAGCTCCATGGGAGGATGGTGTTTGCAAAGTATGTGGCATTGATAGAGACGATGATAGTGTTCTGCTATGCGATAGATGTGACTCAGAATACCATACTTACTGCTTGAATCCACCACTAGCTCGTATACCAGAAGGAAACTGGTACTGCCCATCATGTATGTCGGGTCAAAAGAAAGCACATCTTCATCAGGGTGTTCAAGATTTGAGGCGACAACAAAAGAAGCATGTCGGAAAGGAAGCTCATGCCTTTCATGAGGCACTTAATAAGTTAGCTACAGCAATGGAAGAGGAGGAGTACTGGGAGCTTAGCATACCAGAGGTTTGTCTTTCCTCTTTATTTTGAAGTAAAGTAAACCTTTTTGTTGTTTAGTGTTTGAAAGTTTTAGTTCTATTTTGTGTATTATTTATATCTTTGTGTTCGCTCATCTTAGATGAAGAAAGTGTGACCAACAGACAAATCTACCCTATTAAAAATGGGGCAGGGAATTGTGAAGTTCTCTAACTTGTTTGAGAATTGATATTGGTGAAACCATATGTCGCACGCTACCCATACAGGGCTTGACATTATCAGACCTCACTCTGTAGCAAGGTTATTAAGTCAACACTACCCTCCTAAGGACCGACTTGTCGACTAGTCGGCCGACTAGTTGACAGGTACTATTTGTACTGTTTGTATAAACATGTATATACAGAGAAGGATTTTATTGCAATTTCAGAAAACAAGAGGGCTAAAATGCAAACTACCAGTCCTTATAACTGGCCCCCCATCGCCTCGCCGACTCCGCCCCCCGTCCTCTTCGCCTCCGCCCACCACTGCTTCGCCAACTCCGCCCCCCATCCTATCCGACTCAGCCCCCCCCCCCCCATCCTCTCCAACTCCGCCCTCCACTGCCTCGCCGACTCCGCCCCCCACTGTCTCTCTGACTCCGCCCCCCACTGCCTCGCCTGCTCTCTAACCTCCACCCCCACTGCCTCGCCTTCTCTTCCTCTGACCTCCGCCCCCCGATCTGGCGGAAGCAGTGGATCCGGCGGCGGCAGCGGCGGAGACGGCAGATCCGGCGGCAGCGACGGCAGATCTGGCGGCGGCGGTGACTCTTTCCTCACTTTTTCCGGCGCAAGTCGAGTCGCCAGCTCCAGTCGGCTCTAGGCCACTGACTTGTCTGACTAGTCGACGACTTAATAAGCATGCTGTAGCTAAACCAAAATTTTCTCATTGGCTTGATGTTATCAGACCTCACTCTAGCTAAACCAAAATTCTCATTGGCATGTCCAGCTATGGCGCTAGGGATGCACAGGCACCCCCAAAAAAATCCAGGTGTTTTAGATTTACTGCTACCAATTGTGGTTTTCGTGAATTTTTATACTTTATTGTAATTATATACACTCAGGGAGCTTAGATATTTAAAAAATATCTAATGTTACACTCTCCCTCCCATCCTCAGTGATCTCTCTCTGCTCTTTGACTGGTAGGGGAAATATTTAACTTTTTTAGCTCTGACAAACTTCTGCGCATGACTTATACACCGAGTGTTTGATAGTCCATCTGTTCTGTTGCAACCGTCAAAATGAGCTCAACTATTCAAGAGCGATATATATGCATTTGTAAAGGGCGCCATATGGCGCAAACAGACAAACTCAATATTTGTGTACTGCACCCCCATGGCCTCATCCTTAGATTCCTTGACCTGCCACTGACTCCCTGCCCCCACCTACCTCCCCCCCCCCCCCCTCCTCCCTCCCCTCTTCTCAGTTGTTCCCCTAGGCCATGTTAGCACTATAAGGCCACAATTCTTCTGTCACTTTATTGCCCAAAAAAATGGAACATGCTTTTCAGCATTTTTCAGCAGAAAAAGTTGACCCCTTCATTCTTGGGCATCAATCTTTTTTGTTCATACCTATGCCATGTAAAAAGACAATTTGGGGTGGCCAATGTACCTCAGTGGTAGAGTACTTGATTGTGGTGCAGTGGTCATGATTTCATATCCCCATGCTCCTTGAAAAACAAAGATGCACAGCTCTTCCTGCATATTCTAAAAAAAACGTAAACAGAGTAATTTCCTCTGATGCCTTCTATTGTCATGCTCTAGAGAAACTATATTGATATTTAATGTTTTAATTGAAGTCTGAATTTATATGTTGAGCTCTGTGCTGAATTCTTGTATGCTTTTCTTTAAGTATGTATGGAAGAAGAAGTAGGTTATTGCCATTTAATTATTATTTTCCCTGGGAAGTAGTAAATATCACCATTACATATAAGTTTGCCAGTTTAAGGGCCTATGTGGGAGGGCTTAAGCTAGAACTTGGAGCTGCTGTAAACTTAGGCCTCCCAGTTAAGGTCAGGCCAATAATGTGGCATTGATGTGGCTTCTCAGATAAGGCAAGCCCCAGTTATGTTGAGAAGGCAAAGCTCCTTGCCCGGATTTTTATAAGAAGCTCAGCTCATAAGGTTTCTAAAAACAGCTAAGGTCTTCTAAAACGGTCCATATATTGCTGTGTGTTGGACTTTGAACTTTTGTTGCTTTGGATTTTGAAGCTTTGCATTGTGGAAGGAATTGCTCTGTGTTGCTTATTTTCCCAGTGGTTAAATATATTGCTGCTGAACACATTTCTTATTGCCACTTTCAAGTATATGTATATCTCATTATGATTGTGGATGCATTTGTGGATATTGTGTACTCTTTTTGCCTGGTATGATTTTACTTAGCCAGAATGTTGCTCTATTATTGTACTGTACTATTACCTAAGATTTACTGTTATGATGATTTGCAAAATAGACAAAGTGACAACCTACATTTTTCTGATATTTCATTGTGATCTCCGAAATGCAGAGAATATATTTGCTGAAACTCCTATGCGACGAAATGCTCAACACAACTCTAATTAGAGAACATCTAGATCAATCTTCAGATAAGTCGGGTGATCTCCAGCAGAAGTTTCGTGCTTTGAATTTTGAATTGAAAGATTTGAAATATAAGGAAGAAATAAGGACTTCGAATGCTAGGCAAAGTAGGTGGAGCAAAAATGAACAGCATTCTGGACTTGCGGAAAATCAACAGCATTGCACGCCCACAGCATCTGACCATCTTGAAGAGGCTGAACAAGGTAATGTTGGAGTGAACCTCAACAACCCAGCTGAAGGGTCTCCTGCTGGGCAATTGAATGTAGGCAGACCTTACAAAAGTGACAATGACATATCCAATATATCTATGATTGAAGAGCATAAATCTTTGGGACTTTCTGAGCAACCATCAGGGATGGCTACGGACCGGATTGATGGGGACACTATTGATGAAGGGTCCCAGAGTTGTGAGAAGAAGTCATTAGGTGGTAAAAGCGGTACATGTGATAACTTGAATTCGAGGGAGACTCTTGCTGAAAGAACACCAGTCGCTGCAGTTATCAGCACGCCAGATGGAGAGTTGCCTGATGAAAATGCTAGCACATCATTCCAAGATAATCTTGAAGCATCAACAACTAGATTAATTGAGCATGAAACTGATACTAATGAAATGGATACTTTATCAGATGAAATTTCGAAGTTGCAGGATTCAATTAGCACAGTAGAGTCACAGCTTAATATGGCATCCTTGAGAAGAGTGTGTCTGGGAAAGGATTCCTTGGGTCGACTGTACTGGGTTATAGGAAGATCTGGTAAACGTCCTTGGTTGGTCGCTGATGGAACCATGCTGATACCCAAGGAGAGAGACATTAGTATGGTTAACAGCTATCCTCTGTCTACTTTTGATTGTAAAGGTTGGAATTCAGCATGTGTTGTCATTTATGAATCTGATGAAGAAATTAAATGTCTTGTTGACTGGCTAAGGGAATATGACCCAAGGGAGAAGGAACTGAAAGACTCTATCTTGCAGTGGCAAAGACATCTTTATCACCAAGGTAGTTTTCCTCTCAGTGATCCTCCAGTGTCCAAGTTTACAAAGAGTGAACAGCTTATGGATCTTCCAAATATCAAGGCTGCAGTAATTTTGGAGCAAAAGTATGGCCTGCAATTGGACAAGGACACAAGTGATCTCTCGAAAAAGCGAGGAAGGAAGATAAAGCTAGGTTCTGAAGAAAGAACATATCGCTGCGACTGTTTAGAACCTATATGGCCTTCTCGACACCACTGTTTAACATGTCATGAGACTTATCTCACATCAGCGGAGTATGAAGTGCATAATGGTGGAAAATGCAATAGAAGCAGTCATTCTCCTAATGAAAGCAAAGAAAATGATGAGCCAAAAGTGAAGGGTACCAAGTCTGATATCAAGGAAAAGGTTTCCATTGATCATAACTCTGCCATTGAGACATCTAGCAACCAAAAATTGAAGCCATGTCCATACGACTTTGGTGAAATTTGCAGAAAATTCATCACAAATGATTCAAACAAGGAGACGGTGAAGGACATTGGGCTTATTGGATCAAATGGAGTTCCATCTTTTGTGCCTTCACCTGCATTTTTTCTTGAACCTGCAATTGTACTAAATAAAAAACACGATCTCCAAAATGACTGGACTTCCTCTTTAGAGGAATGCCAGGCAATGTCAGCCCAAAAGTTGGGGCAAGAGGGGTCCAAGTCTGGTCAAAATTGTCGCAGCAATACGGGTGATGAAAAGGTGCCAAAAACTAGGAAGACCACCCCTGAGAGTACTTCTAGTGAGGCATCATCTTCTGCAACGGACAAGCCAACAAGATTGCTGTCTGTTAATGGAGGCTTGGTTCCGGAGTCATCATTGAGGCCTGTTATAGGAAGAAACTCTCATATCCTAAAGCAACAGAAGATAAATTTGCTTGATATAGATGCAGCATTGCCTGAGGAAGCACTGAGAGCCTCAAAGTCTCAGCAAATAAGAAGGCTTTTGTGGCGTGCTTTTGTCAAGGATGCAGAGTCAATATCCCAGGTGCCTTAATCTATTTAGTCACCTTTCTGTCACAAGAAAATTATACTCCCTCCTTTTTTTATTTGATGTAATGATGTCTTGGAATCTGTGTAGGCTAAACTTATTAGAATTTGACCATTAATATGTTTAAAGCTATGTAGATTGACCATATGAAAACTTATCAATAGATTTTTCGTTGAAAATACTTTCTATTGAGTTGCATGCACCAACTAGTTCACCTAAAAGCTTAAGCTGATGAGAAAAGGTGGACAATTCACTTATACTTCAACATTCCCCTCACGTATAGGCTCTCTCAGATCTAAGACGTGGAATAGAAGTGGGCTGCAATTATTTTTTTTAATTGCGCCAACCGGGTCTCGAACTCAAGACCTTTTGGCTCTGATACCATATTAAGTTGTATGCACTAACCAGTTCACTCAAAAGCTTAAACTGATAAGGAAAGATGGACAATTCACTTATATTTCAACACTTTCATAGTATTGGGTGGGTTCTTTTAGACTTTGTTACGTGCGTGGTACTGTAAAATGGCACTGTTCAACCGATGGTTGTTGTAGCACGGCACTGTTCATCCGTTGGTTGCTATAGTGCCGCACGCATTAGGCATGGTTTGTTATTTAGGGATCTATCTATTAGGTGTTTGGTATTATTTATTAGTTAGGCAAGTTATTATTAGATTGTATTGTTAGAAATAAGTTTTTTTATAGATTATTTCTTAAGCATCAAGTTGGATCGTTCCTATAAAAGAGATAGCATGTATCCATTATGAATCAAGTAATGAATAATGAAGAAGTATTCTTAAGTTCCTAATTCTTAGCTCTGGTCTCTCCTCTAGACCAGCTACTCTAGATTTATTTCTCCCTCAATTGGTGCCTTCTTTCGTCTAGCGTCATTCTACTTTAAGTCGTTGTCGTTCGACCTCCCTTCGACGGATGTTTATCCCATTATGAACTAAGGTTCATGACATACTTATGTCTTGGTTTTCTATATTAACTAGTTTTCAAACGGAGTGTCTTTTTAAGACGAAATCTATGAGTCGATTGTAGTAGATATTATCTCGACTTTATCTATATCAGCCAAAATCGCACACGAATATCTCTCTCCATATTATATCTCGCGAACAGTTAGAATTCAAAAAATTAAGCCATAAACCACAGTCTAAAAGAACTCACCCATTATCAGGGGTGGAGCTTTGTAGAGGCCAACATGGGCCATGGCCTCCCCTTCAATTTTGCGAATCTTTGAAGAAAAAAGAGTATATTAGGTCTAGCAAGTGCTTAGACTAGAAAATGACCACCCCTCGTGCAATTCATTCTCTATTAAGAGATGGCCCCTTTTCTATTAGTGCTCAAGCTCCACCACTGAATATTATAATCCTATTAATTAGCATTAATATAAAGTTATAGAAAGTAATGAATAGTCACATCTCACAGACCATGAAAAGTCAATAGCATCAAATAAAAAAGAACTGAAGGAGTATCTAGTTAGTATTTTTTTTTTGAGTTTATGCACCATTTTGAATAGTCTTGGAATACTGCAAGTTTTGATCGCAGATTCACAGTACAGTACACTAAGTTTTGTGTGGATAGTGCTGTCCACATTCTAAGGAAAATTTTGTTCAATTGATGACTTTATATTAGTTTACTCTCTGGCTTTATTTGTGGCTACCACACCTTATTTGACTCAAAACCACATATATAGGGTCCTTTGGTGACCAAATTGAGATCACATGGGCAATAACAATTTTTATAGGGACTATAATGGTTAATTAGGAAGTTTGCAGACACAAATGAATAGTCTCAGGAAGACCTGAGCTGTAATTTAGCCTTTTCTTCCTTTTAACTTAATTATGTGAAAATGCAGTATAAGTTATGCTTGAGAGCGCTTTAACATTATCCATTGTACTGATTAATCATATCCATGGCTCTTTTAGATGGTATTGGCGACCAACTTGTTGGAGAGTATGATAAAAGCTGAGTTCTTGAAGAATGATTGGTGGTACTGGTCCTCCTTCACGGCAGCTATGAAGACATCAACCGTATCTTCGCTCGCTCTCAGGATCTACACACTTGATGGCTGTATCATCTACGCCAAGGATCCTGTTCCAAACATTGAGCCGGCTGACAATACCAGGGCTGTAAACAAGGGGAGGAGGAGGAAAGAGCCAGAACCATCAGCGTCATAATGTAGGACGCTCCGTTGTAGGCTCCAAAATTAGAGGTTGCTCAGGCAGCACAAGAATGTAACGCTGCTGTCAAGTAGATCGATGATAGATGATACAAAATCGTTGGATATGTGGTCCCGTAAGGTAGCATGGTAGCTTTGATTCTGGTGTCCCTGCAAGGGTGCAACCTTGACCATCTCCTTTTCGTCCTTATTACCAGCCTACCATTTTGCGCCTTGTGGTGTTATTTAGGGCCAAGAAAGAAGAATGATGGTATCTGCTAGCATTAGCCCTTGGCGCTGCTGTGTAAATTGTTTGAAGGATGGCGCCAGCAAATGCTGAAGTTAAATCTTTTTCCGCCAGGAGCAGTGCACTTCGTCTACTGGGCTAATCTGTAGACGAGACACGTTAGGTCTGAGGCTTTGTTCCATTTCTATCCACCTTGATTTTATTAGCTGCAGTGGGTAGTGGGTGTTGGGCATTGCGTTGATGGATGCCCGTGCAACATCTTACTGGAATGGGGTCTTTACTCGTAACAGATGTAACTTTGGTTGTAACTAAACCGGAATTGATAATGACAAAATGAAAATGAATCTCTCTTTGTGCGCGCGCGCGTGGATGATGCATTGATGCCCCGCTTAGCAGATGTTTATGCTTCGAGTAGAACAAGTCCCAAATGTATTAAGCTGGCCAACTTAGGGGGTGATCGGAATAGCGATGGTTTTTGCTGAAAAAACACTGTAGCTGGTTGAAAAAACACTGTAGCAGGTTGAAAAAACAATGTAGCAGAGTTGGTTTATTGAGTATAAATAAATGTAGAAAAATGTAAAAAAAACCGAAAATAAAAAACGAAAAAAAAGTATAAGTAAATTTTTAAAAAAAATCAAATTTTTTTACTGTAGCAGGTACTGTAGCTACAGTACTTGCTATAGTGCAAAAATCGCTATCGCCAGCGATGGGAGAAGCCCATCTGATCGGGGCTAAGCACATGATAAACTTGTTTGGTGGAACCGTTTTTCAGAATAGAATGTCAAATCCTCAATTATCCCTTTTTCTAGACCATGTTGCAAAAGGGGGTGTTGTTGAACATACGGGGATGGTTACGAAAGAAACTACCCATGTGAAGAGAATGTAGAAAGAATCCACTATTGGATGACATAAATTTGTTAAACTATTGCTAAAATATCCATGTGAGTATTCGACAAATCTAATTTTATGTATATTTATAGTCAAAGTTTCAAAACTGAACTGTACACATTTTAGAACTTGACCAGGGAGCACGTTATTAGTGAGAACTTGGGAAGAACTGGGAGGAGGGATTGGGGAAGTGAAAACGAGATTAAGACCGAAGTGTCATGATGCTGCCACGTCCCGGAGTGGAGTCGACGATTAGCCTTCAAGTCTCGACACCCTCACGCTATGGTGCTTGTAACTCACCGTATATGTGATCGGCCTTGACCGTTCAGCTTCCCAAGAAGCCATCCACGTCCGTACGTCACCATCACCACCCACACCGTAAACCATGCATGCTTCTCCGCTGTCCCCCAGCTCACATGGCATCGACCAAGCAGGCAGCAGCCATTTGGAGACGAGCACCTCATCGCGGTGCCGCCGTCCAACATCGGCGAGCAGCTCCTGCGGCTGCTAGAGAGCAAGGAGGGGGCCGACGTCACCTTTCAGGTCGGCCACCGCGAGTTCACCGCGCACAAGCCCGTGCTCGCCGCGCGATTGCCGGTCTTCCGCGTGATGTTCTTCGGACTGTTGAAATACATTACACGCCTTTTTTATATTATATTATTATTATCCTTACACTTGAAGTAGATGACAAGCTTTTTTTTTTTTAGTTACTAAGAAAAAAAGATAAATATGCTAGAAATTCTAACAAAAAAACATCTAGCTCTGAATTTGATGAGTTCTAATTTTAAAGTTTTATATTTAATAGTTGACTTAAAGATATAATAATCTATCTACATTTATATTACTTATACACTTAGAGAAAGATCTAGCCATCAATCTAGTGGATCCAGTTATAACAGATTAGATTAAAAGAAAGAGTCTATTTTGGATTTTTTTAAAAAAATAATTTTTTTAATAATTTGATTTCCTTGTGGCTTCCAAAGTAACATCCATAAATGACTAAAATTCGTAATAATAATTAAACAAAATTTAGTAAATTAAAGAGAAAGAGTTCACATCAAGTACAATGTGAATTAAACAAAATTCAAAATAAAAAATAGCAATTTAATTTTTATATGAATTTCAAAGTAAACCTCTAAAAACTATATTCAAAATAATAATAAAAAGAAGATAGAAATTATTTTTTATATGAATTCCTGCCAAAAACTTAAAAGAAATCCACAGCAAATACGATCCAAAAACATATAAATTCAGAATAGAAATTAAAGGATGATTAGATGTTTGATCTGTAAATGAATTTGAAACCTAAATTTCAAAAATATTAAAATTTGTAAAACTTACCTACAATATCCATTATAATTAGCATTCTTTTGATTGTATAATATAGATAAAACTATTCTCTATTATTGGAGATGCTGATTAAAAATTATAAGCAAAAAGTATTTGCTCGCAAAGATATAATCTATATTCTTTGTTTTAACATATACCACTATACATTAATATCACATATAAAACCAATCCTACAAACTTGAAAATTAATCAAATTGACAACGTTCTAAAAATTCTAAAATCTGAATTCTTTCGTGTGATCTGTAGCATTTCATTTTCTGCGTGTAGTTCCTTTATTATCTATTACATATGTACCACTAAATTAAAAAAATATGCTTTAAGAATGATGCCCGCATTTTGCCCACATAAATTGGATTTGAACTTAAAATTCTAAATGGACCTTTGCTAAATAAACAATTAACTTCTTGTTTTAGGGGAGTTTTTCATGTTGATTGGTGCTCGAACCAAAATATTTTTTGAAGTTTCCCCAAAATGATGGTTTTCACTCCGTTTTTAAGTTTGAAAAACAACTTGTTTCTCTACCAAATCTTCTCAGGCCACCCAACCTATTGTATTTGTTCTAACTATTTTGCAGGTAATAAGATGTGGCCCCTGAATTATACTCCATACGTTGAAATTAAACGGCATTGTTGTACCCTAGAAGACGTGATATATGTGAGGCAGTTCTGTTGGGAAGGTATGACCACTAAAGGACGAATAGTCAATTCATCTCCTAGTAACGCAAAATCCAGTTCCCTGAACTTGAATTGGATACGAGCAGATGCTATAAATTTATGGGCCTAGAGTATAAGATCTATCAGCGTACTCCATTTAACTGCCATATCTTTCTAGCGTTTTAGAGTTGCTAGAAAAAAAATATAGTAGAAATTCTTAAAAAAAACTTGTTCCTCTATTCAGTGTATCCTTATTATGATCAATAAATAATTACCATTAGATATCTTAAATAAATATTCCGAATTTCAGTTATTTATGTTATGGGATGTTACTTTAGATGTGGTATGGAAATCAAATTGCTGTTTTTTATTTTAATTCTAAATTTCAGTTAATTTGGATTGTACTTAACATGTGATTCTTTTTTTTAGTCAGAGCTATTCTAACTTAGTCTGTGAGATAGATGATTAGATATTTCTGGTTAATATGGGAATTTCCTCGAAGTGATTATTTAGTATATGTCTATAAATTTTGATATTTTTGAAATTTTGGTTTCAAATTTGTTTACAAATCAAATATCTAATCATCCTTTAATTTGTATTCCAAATTTGTATGGTTTCCTATCGCATTTGCCGTGGATTTCTTTTTAGTTTTAGGTTAGAATTTGTATAAAAAACTAATTTATATTTTCTTTTATTTGTCATTCCGAATTTAGTTTTTTATGTGTTTACTTTGAAATTCATATGAAAATCAAATTGCTATTTTATTTTATTTTTATTTCAATTTTAGTTAATTTGGATTGTAATTGACATGGACCGTTTATTTTCACTTACTAATTTTTGTTTAATTATTATTGTGAATTTTAGTTATTTATAGATGTTAATTTGGAAGTTGTATGGAAAACAAATTGTTAATTTTTTTTCTTTATTTTTAATTCTAATTTTTTTTTAATTTGGATTATACTTGACATGAACTTTTTCTTTTAATATGAGCTATAATAATTAATGGTTGGATCTTTCTCTATATCTCTAAGTCAGTTATCAAATCTAAGCCTTTAAAATTAGGACCATCAAATTAAGAACTAGATGTTTTGTTTTTTGTAATAATTTCTAGCATATTTTTCTTTTTCCTTAGCAACTCTAAAAGATATGTCATTGACTTTTAAATATATAATAATAATAGATAGACATGAGAGGGAGTGTTAAAGTATATTAAATATATCTGAGGGGGAGTGTTGAAGTATATTAACACACATTTCCTTATCGGTGGGTCACATCTTAGATCTAGTGGAGCCTAAACACATTTCCTTATCAGTGGGTTCATGTCTTAAATTTGATGGAATCTAGACATGAGAGAGAGAGAGTGTGTGTGTGTGTGTGTATGTGTTGAATTATATTAGTTGGTTTACATGACTCAATACTACTACCAACAGTGTCAGAGAGCACCGGTGCCTACTAGGCGTTCCTCCACATAAGAAAATCCAATGGCGAAGGTGTATGATCAAGGACGCCGACTAGAGGGGTGAATAGGTGGTTTTAAAATTTTTGGCTAAAATCAAGTTTATAATGCGGAAGTCTAAATAAATTCGGTTTAGCACAAATAAAGCTTAAATCAACTAGGTTTATCTAAGTGCACAAACAACCTAAATCTATGCCAAAGGTTTGCAATTTTAGAGTTACAAGCAATCAATTGAATTCTATAAATGTAAATTATTTGAATGCAGATTGACCACAAGAGAACAAATTATAATTGACATACGATATTTTACCATGGTATTCGGACAATTGCCAGTCTCCTCTAGTCCACATGAGGTAAGCCCAAATGAATTAGACTGGCTTCACAAATTAAGCCAAACACCTCAATTCCCTAGTGGTAGCTCTTTTCTGCTTCGGGTAGGTGAGCTCCAATCTTCATAACACGTCGGGTCTTCTCATAACATTCTTTGAGAAGATCACCGGGCACGATGTCTCCAATGCCATCTAGAAGTAGGCAATGTCCAAGAGTAATAAATCAAGTCATTTGTTTGACTCTCACCGCATGCAACAAATGCACAAGCTCAAGTGGATTTAAAATCTACCTCTAGATGTAACACATACAACTAAAGACCCCTCTCCTTGCTCACAACGTGCAACACATGTATAATTGAGTAGAGAAGCTCACACTACCTCAAGAGAGTGAAATGAAGTGTCAAAGATTGTATTCCAACCAGCCAAGGGGGTATTTATAACCACACCATAAAAACTAGTTGTTGAAAGCAAAACTTCTGAAAAGTCAGCATTTGTGGTACTACCGCTATTGTAGGAGCAGTACTACTGCACGTGAGGTTCAACGGCTATCTTGGGGCTCAAAAACTAGCCATTGAAAGTTATTTGCGATACTATCGTAGGTATAAAAGCGGTACTACTGCACTTCGGTCATACCGTAGTTACAAGGGTGGTACTACCGTTTTTAGTTTTTTAGCACAGACAACACTCATAAAAACGGTCATAACTTTTGATTTCAATGTTAAAATTGAGTGATCTTAGACTCTATAGAAAGCTTATTTAGATGTCTATACAACTAATCTATTTGCATAATCTCAAACATATTAATCAGTACAGAAATTATAAGAGATCTAAAGAGTCACTACCACAGTCTAAGTGTAGAGAAATAGCAACAAACAATCTCAGACCATACCAATTGATAATGTATGACCTCTAATATTTTGCAAAATATATTTACAAACTTAGATCATGCCACAAGGAGTATGTATATGGACTTCAACTATTTGGAAAACACATTTATAAAGTATAGTAATATGTTACAAGAATTAGATACATGAGCCTCACCTATTTGCAAAACACATTCGCAAATAATAGCATCATACCACGGAGAGCTAGAGCAAGCGGGATTGAGCTATCAACATATTATGAGACTCAAACTATTAGACAAGACTCCTCTTAATAGTACGGTAAATCTATACTAGCAATCCAAACTTTCAACTAAACACCAGGACCGATAAAGAACTAGGAACATATCCTTAGCCTTAGTTAGTTATACCTTTACCTTGAGTATCCTCTTGAAGTTTGATGATGCACGTCTTCATTTCAAGTTTGGGTCATTGACTTCTCTTAACATGATGATCAACTCATGATTATCTTCTTTTTGAGATCTTAATGTGTATAAACATATAATGCATCTCCTCTTTGACATGTATCAACATATGATGTATTCTCTTCTTCATAGCCTTCAACTCATGAAGTCATTTTCCTTCCTGAACCTTGACTTGATAATCTTCAACATATGAAGCTATCCAAAGTCTTCATCATCATGGAACGTAATCTATTCATTCAACTCATGAAAAATATTAGTCCCACAATGTGATTATCATTAATTACCAAAATATGTCATTAACTCATAATGGTAAGTCTAGGTTCTTTATTCTTTCCTTTTCGGTAATTGATGACAACCATCACAATTGCAAATAATTGATTATGAAGCCATTAAAGTCAAAGTATGGTACTACCACTATTATAAGTCCAGTAGTTCCGCTCTCCAATAATTTCGATTTCACACACAGTACTTTCATTTGTCTTGAGGACCAAAACTTGGTCTTTTCTGAAAAAATGTACCTTCTATAAATCCAGAACTTCTGAGGTCCAATAGTACCACTTAGGAGTTGCGGTCATACCGCTCTGCGGTAGTTATGCCGTTCAAACTCTGGTACTACCGTTTTTCAAAGAAACTAAGTGTTTCAAAGGGAACTCCCTGGAAAAACATACCGCCAACTACACATCGGTACATTCAGGTTCCGGTAGTACCACACTACCATCCCAGTCATACCGTTCTGTGGTAGTACCATCGATTACACACCGATACTATCGATTTTCCTAACAATACACAATTGGCTTTAGAGTTTAAATCCGAATGCATGCATGACCTTTGTCTCGAGCCATGTTGATCTTTTTATCAATGTTAGCATGCATCTCCAGATCATCAAATTAATTTCAGGACTAAACCTTTCAATCACTTGACATATGTATTAGTCCATTTTTGCAAATACAAATAATTGAATATAAAGAAATATGTCTATATATGAACTACAAAACATATGTAGAAAAGGAAATATGGATCAATACTAATGAAACTACAAAACATAGAGTAAACTTCTCCTAAATATGTGCATACAAGAATGTGTAATAAAAACATATGCATATGTTCAAGTTATACTTTTTGTGGAGTTCAACCTATATTTTGGATATGAGAAATGCAACAACATATAAGAATATGACGTCGAATGCATACCTTCGTGATTTTCACTTTTTTATCCAAATGAGACTAAACAATATCATACTCAATAAACAAATTAGTCTCATATTTATATTTGTCATTAATGAGTTAGTCTCATATTTTAGATTTATCATTAATCACCCAAACCAATCTAATTGGAGCTTGAACTTATAGGAGGGCCTCACGTGAGGCTTTCCCATCCACCGTTGGATTGAGATGATCAATCTTAATTCAACGACTAATAGGGAGGAGACTCACGTGAGGCCCTCCCTAATAAAAGTCCTTTCCCTCTACTTAGCCTACGCCGACATGATGCCCTGGATTGCTGAGCTTCTCAGGGATGGCCACAAGAATGGCGCGCGAGTTGCTCATCGCTGTGGACAGGTACGGCCTGGAGAATAGGTACGGCCTAGAGAGGATGCAGCTACTGTGCGAGGCCGTCGTTGACGTGGGGACCGCTGCGGTCGCATTGGTGCTCACCGACTGGCACCGCTGCGCATAGCTAAAAGCCTTCTACGTCGAGTACATCGCCTCGCCGATAGTATTAAAAGCCTCCCATGGTTCTGATCGAGATCCTACAGAAAATTACCGTCGCGCTCAGCGTGGAGGATAATGCTAATTGTTTGTCATCACTTGCTCCTAGCCAATGTTTTGATCACAACGGCACGCTCACCGACATGTGAGATGCCGCCGCATTAGCTAGTGTGAAAACACGGTTGTTGTATCTACCTGCGGCACCGGTGAGTGGATTGATTGGCCAGAGGGGCACATTTTTGTTTGGAAGGAGGGATCCATGATTCTGTCAAAGAAACCATAGAAGTTGACAGACTGATCATAGATAACTGAAGCAAGTAAGGGTGTGTTTGTTGGGTGGATGGGATGGGATGAGATGATTCAGGATTTGGTGGGATGGGATGGGATAGGGTGATTCAAGAGCCTATTTGGTTAGGTGGATAGGATGGTACATGTTATTATTTGGTTGGTGGGATGAGAGTGGATAGATGAGCCAATTTTGTGTTTGATTGGGTGGATAAAGGTGGATGTGATGGGTTGAAATAACCCCTAGTGAGATTACCCTGGAGAAAGTTGTATATTTGAATATTTGAGTTGAGTTGCTATTGTAAGTTGTATGTTTGGATACGCTCAAACCTGCCAGCACTAGCAATCCAACAGGAAGTTAGGACTTAGGAATCCCATAATCAAAGTAATATGTATGTTCAGCTTTTTGAAATATGAGACATGTGCTCTGATGAAAGCTTTGATCGGTCCAGATGGAGTCTATGCCTTTCCATTTCGTATATGAGAACAATTTCATCATGACATGACTCATTCTTAGTTATGAATATGAAGCACTATGAGAAAGTTAGGTCCATAACTTCAAGAAAATCGCTAAGTCAGGTCTAGAACTTCAGAAAAATAGGGTAAATTCAGCGTGAAACAAGTGAACCCTGTTCATGTACCATTATATAGATTGCAGAGTCAAAACATCTTTTGTTCCTCTAAGGACCAAAGCTTGTAGTCATGGCAGGACCACTAATATTTCATTAAGAGAATATATCTATTTTGCTACTTCTATTTATCCATAGAACTTCAGAATAGAGAGGTAAACAAATGGAGTAATAGTGCCAAATTCTGCTACAATTCCTAAGTAGAAGTAATTCCTGCAGATTTTTTTAATGCAAGTGTTGTGGCTACAGACCAAACAGTAAGTGTGGGATTATTAGTGTGTGTGAGAAAAATAAGCAATCTTCTTTCCTTTGCTAACCCAAGGGAATATATATATATATATATATATATATATATATATATATATATATGTATGGCTATAAGGCCTTATTACAATAGCGCCCATAGTACAGTGTACTATTCTAAGGGTATACATATCTTTTATATACCTTACTGGGCCTTCTGGCCCAGCAGACTGAATATATGCTGGTGGGGGCCATCCCCACAAAAGCAAGTGATTCATAACTAGTTACATCCAATAGTACAAATTATCCAAAATGCCATCACAGGCTTGCTACACCTAGGAAAACCTCAACTCTAATTCCTTGTTACTGAAGGAAATCCATCTCTTCTCCACCCCTTCCAAACACCTAAAAAGAACATCAAAAGTATATTTAATGCCCATTAACGTGCTCCCTCCAAGGTAGGTGCATATCACATAACAAGAATTCTCTATTGGTGTAAAACCATATCTATGTTTGACAAAATCTGAAAATAAAACAATCACCCTAATGTTAGCAGTAACATCCTAGAATGAAAAATGTTGCCGGTAGCCCTATCTTCTTTTTGTTAGATTGTTATGCTACAATGTTGTTGTTTGGCACATTGGTTTTCTAGTACCTCTGAATGATTTAAGAATGGACATAGAAAATTAGAGACAATGCTTTGTCAGTTACTATCATATAGCTTTAGCACAAGAGAACATTCATTGTTCCTCTCAATTTTATGCTAGACTATTTCATGAAGAAGTATTGCCATCACTGAATAGCTTCAATCAGAACATCATGTTGAAAAACTTCAATCAGAACAGGGTTTGTTGTTTTGCATCAAAAAACTTGCATTTCCTAGAGAATTGCATGATCAAAAGTCTTATCAATGACATCAATATGTTAACCAGAGGATCACTGCCTTTGAACCGTAGCACATTGGCACTAGCCTCCGCAAAACTCAGGAGCAAGTCATGAATATCCTCCTACAGAGAAATACAAATTTAAGAAAAATGGGTTTTTTATTGAATATGTTCAAGTAAATATGATTTCATTGCAAATCTATGAGCATGCATACAACATACAAATTTAAGAGGCATTGCAAATCTGTGAGCTAAGCAAATCTGTTGAGCATGCATGCATACAACATACATGCATGATTTCATTGCAAATATGTGAGCATTGCAAATCTATGAGCATGCATGCATACAACATACAACTCTACACATCGACCATCTCTCAATGTGTTGTCACACATTAACACATTAATTTCTCTGAGCAAAACAATTTGAGCACCCTATAGCTTGAACATAACAATTGCTATGACATAAATTTAAGAGGCAAAATCATCACAATCTAGAGACAAAAATATTTCATGGGGATTGATCTGTACCTTCGATTTCGGATGGGAAGGAAGGGAGGCGGCAGTAGATCCGGTCGGGATGGGAAGGAGGGGGACAACAGCTCGGATCCGGTCCACACCGACGTCAGGATGGCAAAGAGGGGAGGCGACAGCTTGGACCTGGTCCACACCAGCATCGGGATGGCAAGGGGTAGAGGCGGCAGCTCGGATCCAAACATCGCCGATGTTTCCTGACTATATACACCTGGGGACTCTATCACAAAAATAGAAGAGGAAGGTGGGGAAAGGATCAAAGGGACAAGGACAGATGCACCTGTGGAGTGGTCGTGTGACAAGGCTATGCCCAGCAGGGGGAAGACGGGGGCCGAGTAGGCAGCAGCGCCAAGTCGACGCTGCCCAACAAACACACGAGGGAAATGGGCAGTGAGGGCACCCCTCCATGAGTGGACGACTGCGTGATGGACCGCGGTGTTCAGTAGATTTTGTCAAACCAAACTGTTTCGCATCTCGCATGAATATTCTAGGCATCGGTACCGCCTCATCCTAGAAGACCTGCTTCCATCCAACCACCCAAACATGGGTCACATACCATCTCCCGAACTATCCGGCTCCATTCCACCATGATTCATGCAACCAAACACTACCTAAAAGTTCAACCGGATGGCTTGTATACCTCAAAAGGCAAGTATGTGCCCAAAATTCATTGATAGAAGTAGTGAATACAACATCAACATAGAATGGGTAAAGATACCACTAGTAGGTGCCCAAATTTGTTCGTGAGAAGTCTGCGAGGCTGCAAGCTAGGCTAAATAGTGCTATTATGTGAGTTCTTGTTCTGCTTTGCTCTGTTTCTGTGGTAGTTGCTTGTTGTAGCCTTTGAACTTGTCTGTTTGGATGGGGTCTTTTGTTGCTACATTTTAGTCTAACCAAAATGCGTTGGTGTCGTTTGGCTAAGTTTTATAAAGGGAAATTCTCTGTATGCCACTAAGAATTAACCTAACCTCGGATTTACCACTAGAAAAATGTGGGTCTTTCTATGCCACTGAAAAACTTTTCGCATTTCTTCCATACATTGCCGTCCCTTTTCGATCAGTGCGTTGTTAAGTGGGCTACGAATTGACACATACCCTTATCTTCCTCTTCTTCCTTTCATACGCTTGTCTCCCTCTTCCATACATACCCTTATCTTCCTCTTCTTCCTTTCATACCCTTGTCTTCCTCTTCTCCCTTTCTTCTTCTCCCTCCCATCCTCTCTCTTCTCTCTCATGGCTCCTTGCCAACAGCCTTCCTCTCTTCTTCCCCTCTCCTCAGCTCGACAACACCCTTCACCTCCTCCTCCCTTGTCCCTGTGAGTTCTCCTCATCTCCCCCTCTCATATTCTCTCTCTTCAGAGGCAACGGCGGTCAACTCCAATGGCAGAGGGGACTTGAGGTGGGCGGTGACTCCCATGCACAGAAGGGTGGCAACAACGGGGACTCAAGGCCATGCAGTAAGGAGCAGCTCCACCCCTCCCTCGTTGCCCCATCCTCCTTACCACCGCTGAGGCTGCTGAGCGCTGCCGCACCTCCTGCTGATGCTGTGCTCAAATCCAGCCAGGTTTGATGGACACACTCAGCTCCAAGCCGAGCATCCCTCCACACTCAACTCCCAATCCCCTCCCTCCCATCCATGGCCATCACCCCACTCCCCCTCCCCCCTTCCCCCTACCCACCACCCCACCAACATCCATGCCTCCGCCTCAACCCCCACCTCCGCCACCATCTGCTCCCTAACCGCCGTCGGCCACCACGCCTCAGTCCTCCGTGTGCTCTCCTCCATGGCCACCACGGCGTCCTTCTTCGCCTCACTTGACCTCTTCACCCTCCCTCAAGTATGCCGCTGCCCTCCTTATTGCCTATGCCTGTTGCGTCGACCTCCCCCTCATGCTCACCCTCTTTGCCGTTGTGCCCCCGCTGATCCACAACGCCACCTCCTTCAACTCCCTTATCTCTGCGCTCTCCTCTTCCACCACTAGGACCCCGCCCTTGCCGCCCACCACGCCATGCTCGACATGGGCCACCAAGGTGGCCAGTGGTGGTGGCATGACCGCATGAGAGCGAAGAGGGAGGACACAGGAGGGAGAAGGGTACTAACACGTGGGCCCTTGATTTTGAGAGGGGTAAGATGGGTATTTCTAAAAAAGATATGACAAGTTTATAGGCACTAATGGTTTATTGTCCTAACAGAACTAAGGCAGTGGTATGGAAGGAATGCAGAAAGTTTTTCAGTGACATAGAAGACCCAGTATTTTCTATTGATAAATCCGGGATTGGATTAACTCTTAGTGGCATACAAGGAATTTCCCATTTTGTAAAATGGGTATCCCAGCATCCCTATAGACTGTAAGATTTTTTCCTTCGTAATAAAGCTAGATGAAAGTCTTTCTGTCTAAAAGTAGTAGAATGTGAGAGCATTTCACAGAAAAGGACTCTGCCTATGCGCGTTAGGAATTTTTTAACTTGAAAAAAACTCCCTACATTCTTTTATTACTTTTGACTTTGCATGGTCTGAGATATGACTTAAAAGTTACTTTTATAACTTTACATTGATATGCATTGATAAAATTATAATATTATGGAAGCATTCTTAACGATAAAGGGCTTGTTCTTTGCGGCTACGGCTGATGGCTTTTGGCTGCGGCTGATGGCTTTTTGGTTGTTTGCGACAGAGATTGTGGAAAGAGAGATACTCGCTTGCGATTTTTGATGATACAGATATTAGTTTTTTAACGTGTACTACAATTAACTTGTAGACCCCATCTTAAAAAAATACTTCGTTTAAAAGTTAGTTACTGTAGCAAAAACCAAAAGCCGCTTCTAGAAACCGCAAAGAACAGGATCAAAATCTAATGTTATAACCCCACCCCACCTATCGCAAGATTCCACTTTTCACCTTCAACTATCCTGGTCCACTTTTTTCCCTGATAGTTGACAGGGTAATATGGACTTTCGGTGCAAATTTCATTGTCCCTCGTCAGTTCCACCACTGGGACAGAGAAAGGGGACTTCGGCACATTTAGAACACGTCTGAAAAATTCATAATACGTCTGCGTCATGGGACTTTGTTCAAGACGTGTGAAAAATGTAGCGGCATGCAAGAGAAGGCCGAACACTTTGATTTTGTTCAACACATATCTGAACCTCCGTTTCTGTATGTTATTACATTGGAAGCAGTCATCCTGCTCCCCTTAAACAAAGCACGTACTTGCTACAAGCAAAAACACATCACAATATCCCTGCCCAGATAACACCAATTTCTAGGATTTCCTGCAGTGATCTTACACTGCACTTTTTTTTACAATAGCACATACAAGAGAAGGCTGCATGATCAGTCTCCCCAAAAAGAAAGAAAAACAGAGAGAGAGAAGACTGAAATTGTGCCATCATAGCACTACTAGATTATGCACTACCAGATTTGCTGAAGATTGCTGAAAATCTTTACTTCAAACTGGTTATGCACTACTAGATTTGCTGAAGATTGCCATTTTTTAAAACGGAGAAAGACGTTGCTGCGAATTGAAGGCGGATGATCTTGACATGTATGCTTCTGTTATGACTGAGGGACGATTGTGCCAACATAGCCAATGCCGACTATGAAGAACGCCACTGACTGGAAGAAGAGGTATATGAAGAAATGGTCCTTTCCAAACGCAATATCGTACCATCCACAGGAGAAGAGGAAGGCTCCCACACCGAGCTCCGTAACGTTTAACCTGAAATTCGTTACTGTGAATTAGTTATAAGAGTCGAGAAACAGTGCGAAGATTGCAGAATCATTTTTGTTCAGTACCTATCCCATATCCTCATGAATGATTTCTTGGCTGCTTTACCAGACGATTTCATCTTCAGAGCGTTGCCAAGCTTCTCTGTGACGACCCATTCGTTCGCCCTGCCCGCCTCTAACAAGCCGATCAATGTGGCCTTTGTTCTATGTAGCGACATGACGTTCTCAAACAGGATCCAGAAGAAAAGCAAGTGAAAAGACCTGCGAAAATTGACGCCTTATGGTTAAGTAAACATGAAGTTTGATCACCAAAGGAGCATTACTTTATCATATTTCATTGGCATCGTGAAGTTTTTACTAGATTTTCACCTGGGAGTTCCGACAGAATTGAGAAGGGTGATGATTGTGGGAATGTAGACACAGCCCCACTTTGGTATCTTCACCTCCGGGACAAAGATAGTTGCTGGGATAACTATGCAATAGAACGTAAAGGTCACAATGTGCGCCACAATCTTGCGCACCAAGAAGAAGTTGTAGATGACATGAATTTTCTTCCAGATTGTCACTTTCTGCACCAAGATCAATAGCATGTGAGTTAGCAACACTTGCTCCTTAGCTTAATTTTCTGAATTTGATCGACTGCACTATGTTTGGAGAGACCTTATTTCTCACAATCTCCATCAGCATTTTCCTGAAGAGGTTTGCCGGTCCACACGACCACCTGTGCTGCTGAAACCGAAAAGCTTTGAAAGTGCTCGGTAGTTCACTTTTAACCTGAAAACGACACACTCCTTGGTTAACTTCATTTTTATCTTGGGCAATATGATTGTACTATTGTCTCAAAAAAAGAATGTAATGTAAGAGTAATGCAAAAAGATGCCTTGGATGCTATCTGCAAAAGGATGCATTGGATGCTATCAGAAATTGACGGTGTGCATGATTGATATGTACCTGAACATCACCAAGGTAGACAAACTTCCATCCCTTGAGGCTAGCCCGGATAGCCAGATCCATGTCTTCCACTGTGGTCCTGTCCTTCCAGCCTCCTGCCTCGTTCACTGCAGAAATGCGCCACACACCGGCAGTTCCTGTTTGCACAATGAATCAGACGTTATGAATAAAATTCAAATGTCGAACGCGGTGTTATGCTAGAAGACGAAACAAGCAACCTTAGTAAAGAACAGTGAACTGGGGTGAAGCTTACCATTGAAGCCGAAGAATGCACAGACGGAGGAACTCACTTCTTGCTCCACTGTAAAGTGGTAATCCAAGGACATCTCCTGCATCCTTGTCATCAAGCATTCATCTGCATTCACTGATCACCACAAACAACAGCAAACACATCATCATCATCATCATAGTTACCACGAAAACATGTAACAACAAAACTGTCTATCATTAGGAATGTAGAACAGATATCAGGAAAGAAAAATCACGGATAGATCACATGGGTATGCTCTAATTCATGAAAAAAAGATCGCTAAAAATAGTTGCTAAAATTTCCTATACAGTTCTGTTCACCAGACTAGTATTTTACAGGTGCACTTTGACCTACATTGCAACTGTTGTGGAGGAAGTGTGCAACTGTGCATGTCTGTTTTTTTTTGTTCCTATTTCTTTTCTGTTTTTTAGAACACATTTTTAACAAGATTTGTTCTGTTACTTCTACTGTAAGACATAACAGTAGCTTGGGCAGTGACCAATAGGCAATTGGACCTAACAATGTGGGCACACTGGCGCTTGAAAAGTAAATCTCGAAGTTACAGAGAATGCAGACAGAGAAAGGGATATGCAGACAGACCACACTGGCACAATGAAGCACAGGCACGGGATGACAAGCTGAGGCAGAGTTGGAGCCACTTTGTGCTAATTTGGTTCCATTCCGGTTTTCCAAATTGATATGCTTGACCTTTACACATCTACTAATTTACCTAAAGTTTTAAGATAGAGACTGTTTATACAATATTCATATATTTTAGAACAAAATTAGTCAAATTTTAGGACATTCGATAGAAGATCCAACATCTCAAATTCGGATAATTCATTTTTTGAGAGAGGAGTATAGAGTGATCCGTTGGATGGATATCTAATATCTAACGCTCTAAATTTAGAGCACTTATTTTTTTAGGGAGATATGATAAGATCCGTTGAATGAAGATCTAACGTCTAAAAATCTAACTGATTTAAACCTAAAAACCATACAAATATTGAATAACACTTCCTTTTAAGATATTAGCGAAGAGGCGGGACGTCCGTTCAAATATCAACACTTCTCTTCATGTACAGACGTCCCATCAGACGTACGACGTGGACTCCACTTGACTTGAGCCAGAGCTTGCCCCACCCTTTGGATCTATCAGTCCACCATCCATCGAACCCTCCAACTACTTCCTTACAAATACGCCAAGGAGGTCACGGATGCATGGCAGCATAGCATATAAGCTCTGAGAATATTTTAGATACTGCACTGATAATTGCAACTCCATGACTATATTTTTTTTTTCAATTATTGTTTGAGAGGGTCAAGCTTGGAGCTTGAGGACACATCAAGGCAAGGAACGCCTGCATTGCAGCGGCCCACACCAACGTTTGTTGATCACCGACAATGGGCCCACACGTCATGTATCGGCGGACCACACCACGTGACTCGAAATTTTGGGCATGCTTTTTTTTTTGCTTCGCCTTTTCCAAAAATCAAAATAAAAAGGGTGGTTTCTCTAAATAATTTTTAAGTCTAAATCTATATGTATTATATGTATAAATAGCCTTGTTATCCACTACTATCTTCAAAAATACAGATAAAAACTATCAGTTATAGTTAAAAACTATTAACTATAATTTAAAAGGACAGACGACGGCTAGCAACTATGATGGCCCACGTTACCGTGCTAGCTAGATGGGTTAGCCTACCATTACCGGGGTCAGGACACAGCTTATGTAATTTAGGACAGAGAGATTGAGAAATGCACTTGTCTCTGTTCGGCCAAGAGAGATTGTGTATGTGTCTATGATTGGATTTGGACTATATTATGGAGGGGAGTTGGTAAGTGAAGCTTTTGCCATATTCCTCGTGTCTTTACTAGAGATATCTCATTAGTCCCGTTTCAACCGGCTTTTCGTGGTTAGCTTAGCTTTTAGTTAAAATTGTATTGTAACAGTGTTTGTTTTTTCTAAATTATTTAATTAAAAATAAAAAATATTGTTATATATCTATAAACAATGTAAAGGAAAAAACAAAAAGTATAAAAACCGAAAAAATAAAAAATAAAAAACTGACACTTCATTTCGATTTCTAGAAATCGAAAGTCCGAAGCCCAAGCCAGTTAAAATAGGGCCAATCAATCCAATGTAGCGTATGGACGAAACAGTAACGTAGGCCAACCGTTAGATCTATCTGCTGAAGTGGCGCCTCGGTGACTCTTATTACTAGTAGGTGGGCTAATTTTGCAGATTTTTCGGTACGAGTTTCTAGGATTTGATCACGTGACGGTACTACCCTTACTGTCATTCTGTAAGAAAACCGTAAATAATTCCCAATTCAAAAGAACAGAAGCCCCACACTGACACACATAGGTGAATTAAGATTAAAAGCTGGCTAAAAAACTGAGTAGAACGAGGCTAAAATGCAAGGACCACCGACGACGTCCAGGCCGATCCAGCCGGTGTCACCGACGACTGACGACGACAGCGGTGGGATCGCTCCTGCCGACGACGTCCGACACGCGCGTCCGTGCCGATGGTGGAGACATCAGCCGGCACTGCAGCACGTTCTCGCAGCCGGCCACGCCGACGGTGGAGACGGCGTTTCCGGCCGGCGCAGGCCGTGGAGCGTGCATATACCGGTTTCACGAGTAATGAAGACTGCGTACGCAGTCGGATGAATCTCGATCGGTGAGAGACCGAAATAAATTCCAGCCGACACTCGTCCCTCAGAAGATCTAGGTACTAGTACCGCGCACGCAGATGCCACACGCAGACAATCTCACGAGGAGCTTAGGACACGCTTATTTCGACTTAAAATTTTCGATTTTAACTTATTTTTACCATTTCTAAGTTTTATTTTTTGATTTTTTTAGCTTTTTTATCAGTTCTTTTTCTGTATTTATTTATATTACCTGTGATGAGTTAACTTATTTTTTTAAATTTAATTATATTAAATAAATCACTATTAACTATAATATAAATAATATAGATTCAACTAAAAACCGACTTAAAAGCCCAACGAGCGGCCTCGAGACGTTGCTGTCAGACGTGCAAGGACTTCAATTATGAACCTTTGCACATCCCAGCGGCAAGAACAGTTTACATCACTGTAAGATTCAATCCAGTGCTGATTTTCTTATACATTATCCTATCTTAGTATAGGGTGGATTCTTTTTATTTATAGCTTATGGTTTACAATTTATATTACAGTAACTAGTTTTTAAATAGTGTATTTTTTAAGATAAGATTAACAGAAATATTATAATAAAAAATATACTGAGTTCAACTGTATACCGGTATTTCTGGTTTTTCCGGTTTCCGACCGGTTACCGATCCCCTCCCGCTCCCTTCAAAAATTTTATTTGCCAAAATTTAACCGGATTTTCCGGTAACCGGCCGATTCCTGGTACCGCCCAGCGGCCGGGATTTGATCCGGTTCCGGTTTTTCGAACCTTGATTGTACCAATCAAAATTACATACATCTATTTTTCTATGCATAATTCAAAATTTTAAATTTTAAATTATAAATTATAGCTTAAAAGAAGACACTTATAGTTCTCCTACGATACAATTCCCCATATCCCAAAGGCAAATCCACACTTCAGGAGTTCAGGTGCCCAATTCCCAGTGTTTTGTTTGGGACAACAGATTGAGTTAGTTGGACTGTCGGACTAGGACAGCTGGACGCGTCCCAAGCTTTGCCTCCAACCAAGGAAACCAGCTAGGATCCTGATTCCTAGACTAAAATCCTCTCTTCCCAGAAGAAAACATGGAATTGCAATGTGGCGTGGCATATGCATGTAGATAGAAGATATGTACATGAGTACATATAGGGTGCATTCTTTTCAATTATAACTGCTGGTTTATGATTGTAGTCAATGGTTTTTAGCCACGACAGTACGAGCGTTTATTAGAACAAATCAAATACCGATAAGTTGTTTCGAAAAAGTTATCTCGATAAACTGTTTTAAAAAAAAACTATTCTATAAATCGCTTTCTAGGGATTCATAAGCTGAAAAGAACTGATACAGGTACTTACCGAACCTCCAGCGCGCCTGGACGAGGGCGATCTCCGGGTTGTGCATCAGGAACGGGATGGTGCGGCGGAGGAAGTCGGGGTCCGGCTGGAAGTCGGCGTCGAAGATGGCCATGTACTCGCACTCGCGCACGTAGCCGTGCTTCATGCCTTCCTTGAGCGCGCCAGCCTTGTACCCCTTGCGGTTCTCCCGGATCTGGTACGTGATGTTCACCCCCTTGTGCGCCCACCGCTCGCACTCCATCCGGACTAGCTCCTGCAGACATGCAACCGGATTCAGTGTTGTGGATAAGCAAACCATCTTTATTTGTAAATTCAGAATGACTAGTCGGCTGTAAAATGCGATTAATCTCTAGCTTCTCAAGTAGCCACTGATAAACATTTCATTGTTTCCAAGGAACGGTTAGGGTCTCTTTGGAACACAGCAATACGAGCCCGAGACTGGTTCCTGTAAAATCCCTGCAAAATTATTGTTAAGTTGCTGCGTAGCGACTGGCCTGTTCTTCGCGGCTTCTAAAAACCGTTTTTGAATTTTACTACAATAACTAACTTTTAAACAGAATATTTTTTTAAGATAGGATCTACCAGTTAATTTAGTACACGTTAAAAAATTAATATTTATACCATCAAAAATTACAATCGAGTATCTCTCTTTCCGCAATATCTATCGTAAACAGTCAAAAAGTCATCAACCGCAACCAAAAACCATCGATCACAGAAAAAAAACCCTGTTTTTTCCTTCGATTCAAAGAGACTCCACATGCTTTTATGCCTATTTTATATGCTTGCCTCGTTGATTACCGGACCCTTGCCCCCAAAAATGAACTAGACAAGTGGCCTAGCCCGGGCAGCCCAAATCAATGAAACCGAGTTCAACGTTGGCCTAGCCTAGCTCGACGACGACTTGTGTTCACGCCCAATTACCGGAATCTTTTTTTTATTGCGAGGATCACGTACAGAAGCCCATCCGGTGGTAGTAGCACTGTAGCGGTAACTTAAATAGTCATTTATGACGTTGGTTGCACGTCCCCCCCACATGCTCGTAGGGACAGCAAGAGAATGGGGCCGCGAGCCCGTCCTAGCTCCCACTAATCTCGCTGCTAGCTAACTCTGACATTTACCGTAACAGCTCCAGCTCTCATCGGTCCGTCCTTACAACCAAATAAACTTTCTGTTTCATATATGCCTGTATAGTATAAAAGGAGCAAAAGATTACCACTGCTACAGTTAGCGAGATGCTTGTACTGACAACATTACGACCAAACAACCGGTAAGATCTCACTGCTACAGTCACGAGATGCTTAGAGCATCTTCAATGATCCTAGTTAGCAACTAACTAAGAGACTTCCACATCATTCATATAGTACACATTAAAAGCTAGCATTTCAAAGAACTATCTATAAGGATAGCTATTTAATGTTTACATGCACACACAACCATTTATAGAGACTGCCTTGTTTTGCGTTATAGACTAGAGATGAAATAGTAGCTAGCTGTTTGTGTTTTGCATACTCTCTTTTCTCCACATAGAATATATGCTGATGTGTATATGTAAATAGTTAGCTGACTCAGCACTATTGAAGATGTCTTTATACTCAGTGGCGAAGAGAAGGGGGGCGATTGGACCTGGCCCTTCCAAAAAATTTGCAGACATGTAATTAGGAGGCAGTAATTAGTAGATACTGTGCCTGCTTAATTAAACTTAATTCACAAACAAATCCTAATGAGCAAGGCAAGGCTAGCTAGATGGAGTAGTAAGGCATGGGCTATCCACTTGTGGCTGGGGCGCCCGGCAGGAACCTACCCCTGGACGGCCGCACTGTAATGCGCTTGTAACGTGCCCAAAAGGCTTAAGCCTGGTCGGAGTCTAGAGTCTGGCACAGCAGAACGCCCCCGTGTCACGGCTTTTTTTTTTCAACCAAAAAAAAAACAGAGAGACGAACGTGAAGATGCTGTTCTTTTTGTTTTTTCTGGTGTCGACGTATCGGCGTTAACAAAAAAAAATACAAATAAGAAACATCGGCCGTAACTAAAAGATACTAACTACATACCGAAAGCGTATGGATACACCATTGTCACCGACAGGTTAAGGCTGGGTTCGAGCCAGTTATTAGTCGGTCTATGATTGTCCAAAAGAACACGTCCAAACTTTTTTTTTTTTTGAGAGAGAGACACCGGCAGATAATCATGGCGCTATATAATCACTAGCCGAGCTAGTACAGTACACCACTATAACTCCCCAGCAACCAACAGCATGATCGATCTTACCTTAATGACGGGGTCCGTGGAGTCGTCCAGCACCTGCACCACCAGCCGATCCGACGGCCACGACAACCCGCACACCGCCCCGATCGACAGCTGATACACCTACACGTGTACATGCCGCACACCCCAAAAAAATTAAAACCGCTCCCCCCTGCAAGAACCAAGAAGAGAGCCTAAGCTTGAGCCTGATAATGGAGTCCAAATGTACCTCCCGCTCGTTGAACATTGGGATCTGGACGAGAACGACGGGGAAGGCGGCGCTGCCGAGCTCGGGGTCGTCGTCGCCCACGGGGTCGCACCTGTACCGCCGCTCCGGGCGGCGGCCGAGCAGCTTCACCCCGGCGATGACCACCGCCATGTACAGCCGCTCCACGAACAGCAGCACCGACATGCCGAGGCACACCGCCACGGCCACCCGCAGCAGCGGCACGATCACCGGCGCCCGCACCTGCGACCACGCCTCCGGCAGCGCCGCATCCATCGAATCGACTCCCAGCCGGACGAGGCAATGCTAGCCACTGGTGAAGTAAGCAAGCTGGGAGCTAGCTAGCTTTGGGGGTGGAGTGAGTGAGCGTGTGAGTGTGTGCGGGGGTTTAAAAAAGGAGGCGAGGCACATGTAGGGTTTTGGATGCATTATGCAGTTAATCTCAGGTTAAAAAAAACTAAAACTATCCCTGTCAAAGTTGGATTGGTCCCTAGTACAGTGTACAGTTAAAAAGAAAGGAATTATTGGTGTAGGATGGATGCCATGGTAATTGCATGGAGGGATTGACAGTGCAAAGTTGTATGAGCCCGTCATTGTCCGGTGGGGCAAATGGGGCCGGCGAGAGCCGAGAGGTGTCGGTGGTGTTAGAAACGGACTTACGGTGGTTTTCTTGCGGTGAGGGGTTAAGTGGTTACAGGTGGTCAGTTGCGTGGTTTTGTTTGCGGGGATGGCAGTTTTCTTTCCGAGGATTGGCTTTAGCCAAAAGGGGAAAAAAAAGAAAAAATAGACGAGTTAAGTTCCAATATATGTATGACATGCCTTTTTTTTTAAATCTGTTGCCAACGGTGGAAGGGTCTAAATGGCGTCTGTATTTCATTTTACTGATAATTTTTGGTTAAAAATAGATAGTAGTGACTGAAAGAAGTGTTTAAAGATAGAGGACACGAGCAATAAGAAAAATAAGAGAGAGATGTGCTCACGTGATGAAAATGAGATAAGTGGGGTGCGTGATGTATCCGTAACATCTGCTTTATCTCTAGAGTAAAACGGTAACAAGATGAGTGGAGGAGCTATTTCGAGAAGCCGGATGTTCATATTACCTTTTGCTTTTCTGAACAAAAGCTAGAATCAAAAGCCAATATGAATATGACCTAAATCATACCTTTGTCCGTGTCTTGCGTTGTGATGTGCTTAGGTGACAGCTACCTAAACTTGTAAGGTTGTATCATTTAGTCCTTCATAAGGTGGTGCTTAAGTTACTTATGTTTTTGGTTTTTGAGCTTTTTTTGACACTGTTTGAGACTTATTTTTTATTGTAGTTGTTGTAAACTATTTCGGTGTAATTAAATTTAAAATAATTTCAAAAATAGAAAAACACATGCTCTCTCATCTTGGACAATTTAAAGGAATGCGAAAAAAAAGAAAAGTCAAAAAAACCCAAAACTGAAAAAAATGAAATTAAAAAGCTAGAAACTAAAAACATAAATCGAGCAGTACCCTAGATTTCTAAACAAGCGACCATTTACGTCTTAGCTCATTTTCCGCGAACCTGCTGACGTGGCATGTACACAATCAGCAAGGGGACCTTGAAGTTGCTGCGTAGGATCATGGACGAAAGAAGGATGAGTGAGGAGCCCTGGAGGGTGAACCGAGCGGAAAACGGGCGGAGCAGCGGACTGCAGCTACCCCAAGGGACGACAGTGGTGGAGCACCGGAGAATGGCAGGCATTAGGGGCTAACAAATGCAACTTTAGGAACCCGAGAATCGAGTTTGCAAGTTGGGACTTGGGAGAGGTAAGTGATGTAACCTTACAAGTTTAAGTCAACTACATTTTCAGAAATTAAATTTGCAAGTCGAGAGAATCGAACGGTACAAACTTACAAGTTAGGAGTATTAGCCTTGCAAACTGGGTTCGAGAGAGCGCTATAATGCAAATCTCACGGCCCATGCTCAGTGAAACAGGAGACTTTTTTTTTTAAGCACGCAGAGCGGACCACTTCATTGCTTTATGGCCGCATTATCCACGAGACAGGGCGTCAAGGAAGGAGGTGTTTCCTCCGGTCGGTCCGGCCACACGCGGCTTATAATTTCGCCATTAGCGCCCCCTGCCGCGCCACAACGTGCGGCGCAGCTTTATCAGCTTCTAGTGATAAGAGTACCATAACATATATTCAAAGGTGGCTTTGCTAAAGCACAGTGCTGTTCAACGAAGACTAATTGACCGCTAGCCCCCTCCATTCACGACGCCACGACGGCGCCGACTTGGTGATTGAAGCGACTCTCTCTCTCTCTCTCGTGCTCCCTGGTAGCGAAGAGACCGGACGTTCCGACGGTGAGCACGGCATGAGCCGCGGCACCGGCCTAGCTAGGAGACAGCCGTGCGGCGAGGCTGCGAGCTGCGTCGGCGTGGCACATCTCACAGCCCGGCCGGTCGATCTAGGCAGCCCAGGACGCTCGCTCCGTGGCGCGCCGCACGCGTTCGGCGGAGATGTTGTCGCACGCCGTGCTGCTGGGATGGGCCTGGTGCAGGCATGGCAGTTACTCGGATACGGATGGTGTGCGTCGATCCAGGATTGCAGTGCCCTGGGCAGAGGATCTGCGCCGACGCGGGGATCTCACGGCAGACGTGCAGCCCGGTACAGGTACCAGCAGTGTTGGGGTATTCGAGGTCAGGCTCGGCCGGCAGGCTACCATGTCCTGGCTAGAAAGCTTGTGTTTCTATCAGCTAAGAGAGTGATCAGCGCCTTATTTTCGATCAGCTCGCCCCTGTAGATTTGCAGCGCGTTGGTCAGGGTTACATGGACAGGACACGACCATAGAAAGCAAGAGGAGACACAGAGTTGCAGAAGTTGTTTGCACCACTTCGCTCTATCCGGCTGTTCAACTTCGGACAAAGATACCTTTATCAGCTTCTCTTTTCATATAAAGAAAGGCTTGCAACGAAAATGTTGCCAAGAATGAACAAACAAGGGCTTCTCTTTTTTTCCCTGTTTACATGAATGAATGAAAAAAAATATTTCTAAGTTTTTCTCAACAGTGATTTATATAGTTTTTAAAATACGATAAATAATAAATGGATAGTACTTACCTCTTTATGTGTTTTGATATTAATATTATTTTTTTTAGATAGAAAAGTATAGAAACACTTTTTTATAAAAAATCAAATAATTTGGTAGTTTTTTCCGCTATTACTACTTCACCGATGTAGAGGCTCCGAACTGCTTGGTTGATCGTCGCCAATTTCTTGCACAGCATACCACTTCCTAGCAGCCAAACTCACAATAATACCGCTGCTCATCAGATAGCTTCCCTTGCAATGATCTTATGCTGCACAAACAAGACAAGATTGCTTGATCTTAACTGACAAACTGGTTATGCACACTCTTAAACTGGACTGAGCTGAAGACACTGCGAATCTAAGGCGGATGCTCTTGGCATGCTTCTGTTACGAGTGAGGGACGAATGTGCCAACGTAGCCGCTACCGACTATGAAGAAAGCCATTGATCGGAGGAAAAGGTATATGAAGTAACGGTTGTTAAAGGACCATGTAAGAATATACAAAATAGTGTTGTAATGAACCATTGCTAAGTTTGTGAAGTAGATATTTGAATTTTGTAAAATTTGCATTTTATTGGTTTTGTTGTCATGCTCCCGGTCAAACCGTCGGTATGAGTTGCAATTTTTCAGAGAGACCCAGATGGAAAATTCTTGAAATTTTGAGAAATTGAGTCATTGATTGATTTAAGTTAACCTAGATCAAGTAATATGTGTTGCATGAAATATGTTTTGATTAACATATATCAAGTTGTGAAGAATTTATGTCCGAAAACCTTTAGATGTGTAGTAGCACTTGAAGTCAACTATGGTTAACGGCGATGACCAGGCCTAAGATCATGGAGGAGTTGAGGCCAAAATGATTAAGAATGTCGTGTGGGATGGCTAAGCTCAAGTATGGCACAAGAAGGACAGAAAATATTGAAAGAAAGTTTGAGCGATAAGTTGCACCATATGATTTGACCGATTCAAGCGAGGTGTGGTCTGGTGGAACCGCCAGGGGAGAGACTTGTCGACACATAGCAAGCCAATGGTGCACCTACACGTAGAAAGTATAACGATTGCTTATAAAGAAAGATGAAGACCATACCAAGAAATGATATTTCAGTAAGTTGACCAAAATACTGAAAACTATCTTGTATCAAAACTGCGATGCTTGAGAAGCGCTTAGAAAATGGTTTAAGTCAATGAGAAACTGAGAAGATCAAATTAGATCAAAAGCTATGGACTCAGCGAATTCGGATTTATGTGCTTTAAAAATGTGTATAAGTATAGTGTGTAAAAAAATTATGTTGTGTGGGGTTAAGAGGTTCTCTCCATTTGTGCTAAGTGGATAGCATCCATTAGGGTTAGATGGATCTACTTGCTTTGTCTATTTAATGAGTTGGGATGGAAATTTGCTAGTTAACCATCCAACCTTCTTAACTTTATTCATTAAAGTCAAGTGTTCTAGGGTTAGGATTTTAGAAGTGTGAGTGTTGTGGTATACTCTCTTATTCTCCAGGTAGAGTGGCTATAAACTATTCATCCTCAAGTAGTAATATATCAACTCTGTTCATCTCTTATGGATCTCTTTTGTTTTGGTTGATTTGTTCTTAATTTAATTGGTTTTGATCTTCTCTTTGCCCTTCTTGATCTTGTTGGATGCCAAAGACGAGTTAGTGACAGAGATATGTATCATAAAAATCAATGCCCATCCATCAAGACGTCAGTATTGGCAAATTCACGAAGATGCTCGATTTTGCTTGGATTTGACTCACTTGAGTGATTTCTGGATTCAGTTATTTTACCTCGATTTCTTAGGTGTTTTCGCTTGCTATAACATATGGGAATATATTTAGGATCATCTTGGCTATCATTCAACCACGAGTAAGTCATATTCACTGTTTTTACCCCGATTTTAGTGCAACCTTCTTACAAATAGAAAAATATATGAATTTTGATAATAATTATTTGATCGTTAATGGAATAGTTTCTACATTCTAGAGAAGGAATATGCCATGTTTCAAATTATTTGGATCTTCTATGTGAAAGTTGTGTGATTTTTGGCCTTGTTCGGGCTAAATTTCCTGTGCTAATTTGAAGGAAAGTTAGTATTGCCTTTTACATAGTGGTAGTACCGCTCTGAGGTGTCAAATCCCGTTTGACTTGGTTTTTCTTGGGAATTTCTTTGGGTTGCTTAGGTTCTAATCTTCATAACTTATTATAACTATTAGAGTTAAAGAATCTAACAATCTTGAGGCAAAAGATTTTAGAGAAGCCATTATTGGTGTGGCTCCTATTTACCTCCTCTAGTCGCTATCTTTGTTATTATAGTCGTTCCTATATGCAGTGTCATAGCATCCACAGAAGAAGAGGAAAAAACTTGGACGATGAGCTCCAGAACATGTAACCTAGGTTTTGTTCTTGAAGATTAGTTGCAAGTGTTGAGCAAGTACACTAGAGAGAAGTCAAAATTTTGATAATATAGCCTTCCCCTATCTTCATGCGCGCTTTCTTCACCACTTTACTAGCCACCTTCATCTTTAAAGCGTCTCTAAGCTTTTCTGTCACGACCCATTCATTCACCCTATTAGTGATATGTTCGAGAGATAATTATGGATATGATTGTATCACTTCTATTTTATAATAGTTTAAATAAATGTTATTATATTCCTTGAATGAATTATCATTTATAAATGTTAGCAACTATGCGACTTGTTGGTAAAACCCTCTGTTTGTTATATTATATCATTATAAAAGGATCACTGGTCGGATGTTACTGGTCAGAACACTAGTGGCTTATAGACCAATACATGTATTGATTGCTGATCAGGTTTCATCGACCATAGATATAGAGATATCAAATCAATAATGTGGATATATATTAGAGAACATGATGTTAGATTGACTCATCTAGAGACACTATTAAGATTGTTATATTTGATGTATCATTAGTTGGTCTCAAGTAATGATGATGTATAATTCTTGTATCTGAGATCAACATAGCTTTCACATGTGTAATAGTGCACTTAGGGGGTTACTAAACGCTACTTCGTAATTAGATAGTTATAAAGGTAGCTTTGGGGTATACTATGAAACATGCAGAGAAAAATGATTGATTGGATATGAGATTTGCCTCTCCTACATAATAGAACAGATATCTTTAGGCCCCTCCATGTGGTCGGATAATGAAGTACGTAGGAGTGGCAGTAGGAGTCAAGGTAGGGCAATATGAGTGGCAGGACGTCGGATTTGTGTGTTGGGGGGGGGGGGATCGGAGGTGGGAATTGTAGATCCGAACGGGATCGACTGGATTGGTAGGTGCCATGGCCAAGATCACTAGCGGTGGGCTAGGAGGTGCCGGTGTGGCCAAGGCTCGATCTGCCCCGGCGAGTGGGGGCCAAGCAGGACATAAGATAGCCCATCCTCTCATCCTAACAAGTAACAACATCCTCCGCCTGGCTCATCCTCTTAATTACTTGCCATCGAGTGAGGCTGACTCTTCCAGTCTCGACAGCCCAGATTTGGCCACGAGGCGACGCAAGGATGGCGATGCAAGCTGGGGTGGTAGTGGGGCAGAGGGTGCGACACAGGCCGAGTATGGCGGCGAAGGTGCGACGCAGGTCGCAACAGAGCTCGGCTAGGCGTGGTCATGGAGCCAATGGCATGGCGTGAGGCTGACCACGACGGTGGAGGTGCGGCGTAGACTCGACGTGCTAGGGCGATATAAATTTTTAATCCGTAGTAAAGCACAGGTATTTAACTAAATCTTGAAAAAAAATGAACATAACTCCATAAAAATCTGGACTCGTTTCATCGATCACATGGCCACATGGATAGCAATAGAATGAAATGTTCAACAAAAATTCCTCTCACGACGGCACTACACTCGCATGGAAGGAGACGCACGAGCTACACTCGTTCCTGCGATTATTATTATTATTATTTACCAGACAAACACTCACGAGCAGCAGCGACCATGAGAAGAAGAGCTCAACCAAGAAGAGCAGGCTCGCAGATCAGAGCACCTTGAGCATCTCCTCGGCGCTGCTGGTGGTGAAGGCGCCGCCCTCCTCGAGGTTGAGCACCTTGACGACGCCGTCCTCGGCGAGGAGCGCGTACCGCCGGGACCGCACGCCGAGCCCCATGGGCTTGTCGGAGAGGTCCATCTCCACGCCGAGCGCGCGGGTGAGCTCGAGGTTGCCGTCCGACAGCAGCTGCACGTCGTCGCCGAGGCCCAGGCTCTCCTTCCACGCGCGCATCACGAACGCGTCGTTCACCGACACGCACGCGATGGTGTCCACCCCCTTGGCGCGGAGCTCCCCGGCTTTGGCCACGAACCCCGGCAGGTGCTTCTGCGAGCACGTCGGCGTGAAGGCGCCCGGGACCGCGAAGAGGACAGCCTTCTTGCCCGCCGTGAGCTCCACGACGGTCACCGTCTTCAGCTCCCCGTCGGCCGGGTCGAAGTAGGAGAGCGTGGCGTCCGGGAGCTTGTCCCCGACCGCGATGGCGGCCACGATTGGGGACGCCGACGCCGACGCCGCTCTCCTAGTTCTTGGCGCCGCGACGAAGCGGGGGTGGGCGGGGGTGGCGAGGCGGCGGGAGGCGAAGGATAGCGACGGGGAGGAGAGTATGAAGCGCTTGCCAGTGGCGGCCGAGGGGAGGGTGGAGAGAGCTGCGGTGGCCATGGAGTCTATGTGTTCGAGGAAATGCTATCTGTAGTTGGCTTTGGGAGGGCCGCGTGGCGTGATAGGAAGTAGCGGGATTTGGTTGGGTTGGGTTCGTTAGTTGGAGTCGTTTGGGGAAGCGGAATGGGTGGACGACGTGAACTCGTGATGTTGCGCTGGATTAGGCAGGCAGCCCAACGGTGTGGGAGAGGTTGGTCTTGAGTTGAGATATTGGGCTTGCATCCTAGTTAAGTTGAGCCCAAGTCTGAGATATTTCCTCACGATCTGCCTCCAGCCCTTTAGGCTTAGATACGTTCTTTCTTCAAAATTTATTTTATTTTTGCTCTTCCCAGGTTCACGTCACTGCCCACCCAGACTAGCTCTGTAGTAACGGCAGAAACGGGAAGTTGGAAGTTTCTTTTTCGGTTGTAGTTTATGATTTTTGATTTTAGTACGAGTGTTTATATGAATAAATCAAATTCTGATAAATCGTTTTAAAAATACTATCCCGATATATCGCTTCAAAAAGACAACGAAGAAGTCGTCCCGTTTGTTTGTTCAAGAAAATCATAAGTCATAACTTGAAAAGAAGAGGCCAAATGAGCGTACAAACAGTGAAAAGACTGTCCCGATAGATCGCTTCGAAAAATCCTTAGCAAGGTATGTACAGAGTTTTTAATTATTTGGAGTCGTACATTTTGGAAATTACACCATTTTTTTATTTTGGCTTAGACTTATGTCCAGTTTTAGGATTAGGGGTGCAATCCGATCGCCGCCCAAACCTGCGGTCCGATTGGAGTCCAATTAGACCGGCCACTATCAGTGGTCAGACCGGTCAACCGGTCCAACCACTTCCTTACAGCGGTTCGATTGGCCCTGAAGAGTTGAACTCCATTTGCTTACACGTTTTTGGTGAATGCTTTGTTGATAGGCAAACATGATCTTTCCAACTTTTACTAGATACTGAAGTGTAAGTTTTGCAATATCTTTTAGACGGTTAAATTTAAAGGCATCATTCATCCTCCCATCTGATTGCCGTGTCGGGTGCAACTGGATGCATTTGCCTCGAGAGCTGGTTTTGTCCTCTCCATACATGTGTACCAGTTGTCTCGGCCTGACCGGGACGGAAGAGTCAATTTGGACTTTAATTAGAGATTGCTTAACGGAGACGAGCTAAGGTATTAGGCAGAAAACCACACGGTGTCGGACCAGATGAGACCTACTAGCTTCACCAGTGCGGCGCGCCGCTCTAGTTGAACCATCCATACGATATCCCACGCGACACGTCCTGTCGTCAACTGCAGAGCAAGCACGTCGACACTGGGAGCTGGCCGATCCGGGGAAGCAGCTAACCGCGTGCTGACCTGACGAGCGAGTGAAGTGAACGTGGCGCTTCTCATCGAGCTGTTCAGTGGTCTAGCTTGACTGCAAGACTGTAATGGTAGCTTCGTCTCTGCTTCTTGTGCTGCGTGCTCCCGGAGGATCTTCCAAGCTAAGGTTTCGCCGCAAATTTGGTCGCTTCGTTGCCTTGTTGCCAGTGCAAAATTGGACCTAGACTTGGCTGGAAATTGCCATGAAACTCCGATCTGTTGAACAATTTGGCCCACTTATCTGGATTAGTATCTTTTTGGCAAGCTACAGATGTGATGGTTAATGGATTGTGCCTGCGATATAATATGGAGGGGTTCAAGTGAGCTGCAAGCAATCTGAGTACGTTGCCTGCTTTTCCAAGAACAGCATAAGCTAGTTTGTGCATTAGACCCAATACAACATTAATTAGAGTAATTACGCCTATGCTTGTGTATCATCCCTTATGTTGATGTGGCCGTGCGATTGGCTCGCACTTGAATCCTGGGGGAATGTTGCAAATGCCTAAATGCGTACTCACATGCACATGCGTACAAGAGCCTAATGTCACGTATAATCCACGTCATAGGCTCGAAAGAGCCTAGCTAAATGCGTACAAGAGGGAATGTTGCAATATTTATAGGTTGCCTATTTTCTCCTTGACAGCCAGGATTGGTTTACCTGGGGACAAGTAGGGCAGCAACTCGGACTTGGTTGTCGGAGTTCCCTACGTATGCATCACCCACGGTTGCCACAGTTGTGGAAGCTAA
Organism: Melocanna baccifera; assembly: GCA_036346265.1. Lineage (NCBI taxonomy): Eukaryota > Viridiplantae > Streptophyta > Magnoliopsida > Poales > Poaceae > Melocanna > Melocanna baccifera. The sequence goes on along the minus strand of CM070679.1, from coordinate 32,531,770 downwards.
AAAGAATTTTAGCTGTGGTCGTTTCGATTTTTTTTAGTTTCAATTTTTTTTCACTATTCACTACACTATCCATTAACTTAGCTACAGTAAAAAAATCAATTACAGAAAAAAAAAAATCAAAAACTATCGTTAAAACGATCACCACCTAAACTTTTTATTGGAGTGGCTTCGCATGAACCGGTTAGTATACGAAATTTCGTAAGCTTTTTATTAGTTCAAACACTAGAACGGATACGCGCGCGTGGCTATCTAATCTGAGTGTATAAGACGAGAATAGATGGAAGGATGTGAATTCGTGATCCAATTAATCAGGATGAGCTGTACGGGCTGGAGTGGGAGATTGCGCGCTCATTAAAGCCAGGTTTGCTTACTAGTTGACTGATGAAGTTGGCATTTGATGTCTACGCTTCGTAGTTCGTACGAACAGTGCCCGGTGCTGGTTCCTTGATTGCGTAATTAATTGCTCGATGGGACAAATACTACTTATTACTACTCAATGTTACTTAATTGTTGCAACATTGTCGGATTAATATAAGGTGTACTGAATGTGATTGAGGAAAACGACATTGGCAGGCACTAGCTGATTTATTTCTTAGAAAGTGGTTCTATATTCTTCTCAATAATAATTTATATAATTTTTAAAATATAATAAATAATAAATAACTTATCTCTTTATGTGCTTTGAAATTTGTGCTATTCTTAGCCTTTTTCATCCACTTGTCAGCCCTAGGTTGCGTGACATATCTTCATACATGGTTTGTTAATTTGCTCTTTCTGACTTTCTGTGCGACCGTGAAAATCTAAATACTTAACTACAGCAGAATACAAAACTAGAGATCGCAAAAATATGCATCAGAAATAGACTACGAATCGCCTTTTTTATTTTGCATTCTTGTAGTTTTTCAACTACTGTATTATACACAGAGGGAGACCGGGAGTACATGCATCTCTTTTTTCCTCAGTATTATTTCCACCTTTTTCCCCAAAATCTACTAAACCATTTCAAGATTTAGGTTCAAGTATTGAAAAAATGGTTTCCAAAAAGAAAATGAAACCTAGCTATCGAAAAAATGGCTTCCAAAAAGAAAATGAAAAAATGGTTTCTCTCTTGCTTCGGTGCTATTTTTCACTCAGCATCCTCTTGAATGATGCTGAGCGCACGCTTCAGCCGCGACCGCGCTGCCGCCGCGGCGAGCTTCTCGTCGCTCTTCTTTGGGCTCAGCGACATGGCGAACTCCCCGAGCGTCTGCTCGTTAAGCTTCTCGTTGAACAAGACGTCCTCGCCGTCTTCACGCACCGGCATGACGCGCACCTTCTTCTTCCCGCCGTCGTGCCAGCGCCGCTGCGGCTTCTTGGCCGCCAGGGCCGCGCTCGCCCGCACGGCCAGCGCGGCCATGTCGGCGCACGACAGCGGCCTCCCGAGCATCGCCGCGGGGAGCACGAAGTATATCTGTCCTGGCCGGAGCACCTCGCCTGCGGCCAGCGCCGGCGGGTTCTCGTTGAAGTAGAGCCCGTCGGAGCTGCACATGAAGAACGAAGCAGCGTCACCGCCGAGTACGGCGGAAACGGCGACGCGTGGAGTGGCAGGGAGCTCCTTCAGCGAGCCGTCGGCGGCGATGACCCTGGCTGGCGCCGGCTGCTGCACCTGCTGCGGGATGCTGCTCCGTTGGATGCAAGAAAGCTTCGATCCCATGGAATCTCGTGTGTGTGTGACGTGTGTGAGGGGGAATGGAGCTAGGGAGTTTAGTGCTTTGGTATTTGGAGGCGAAGAGTAGTCGAGGAATGGACGGTGTATATATAGAGTGGCTAAGACCAAGAGGGCAGAACGTCAATAGGAGGGAAAAGGAAAAGTCCACATTTCAACCTGTTGCAAATAATATATAAAAAAATACAGATAAAAACATAAATTTTTACGTAGAGATCTTTTTATAAGCAGTCATACATGTGGTGTTATGTTCTTTTCTTAGAGCGCATTCTATATGTGCTATATATATGCTACAATGGCATTATCTGCACGGTGTACAAGTATGTATAAGAATCTTGTACATGACAAGTATACATATATAACGACACAGCGAATTTATCTCGTTGAGGAGTACAATTTATAGATTACGATATAAAAGAATACGAGTCCTATAGAGCACATCAGTTTAATGTGTAGTTTATTAATACTAGTTTAAAAATAACTGAACATTATCGTGTATATATACTTGCAGGGTGAGGGAGCTCCAAGAAAACCATTAGCCCCTTGTTCTTCCTCTTCCGCCTTTCCTTTCTTGCAAAATGCCACCTTGGTGGGTCTTGGAGTGGAAAGTAGAGCAGAAGCCAACAAAAAGGAACAAAAAAAAAATAGTAGTATGGTGTAATGTGAGCACTGACGTGGGAAGTCACCATAAAGCACGGAATATTTAGGTTGTGCATGGCTGATCACTAACTAACAACGGGTCTACCAGTCAGCCACTAATCACTATTAATTGTTGAGAAACTATCATTAACGAGTTCAGTCCGAGTGATTACCTCCTAGGCAGAAGAAAAATCAAATACAAAATAATGCAAAAACGAATAATAGATTGAACACAAAGAAATAGGGGGAAAACTCCTTTTTTATTACTTCCCTTCTCCAAAAGGTACAAAGTACAATCATTGGAACCCTCTATTTATAGACTACATGGTGACGTGTCTATCATGGGACAAGGCCTGCAGGTCTAGGTCCAGATTTCCTAATACTCCCTCTCAGACACTCATCTGACATATTCACTCCTCATCAAAACATCATAAAAACCCAATGGGAAAAATCTTGGAGAAAGAATGTATTATACATATTTGCACGAATTGTCTCATTAAAAACTTTGGCCGAGAAACTTCCGGAAAACTTGATAAGGGAAAATGGGTACAATCCACCCAATTTTATTTAATCTACAGGATTTATTTTTTAGATATTCAATCTTCGTGATCAAGTTTTAACAGTGAGCTCGAGAAGAATCTCACTCTGAATTCTACACTTCTTTAAGTCTTATCATTCTAATTCCATATGCACATATTTCAAAGTTAGATGCTGGAAGTGACTTAGTGAATAAATCTGTAAGGTTTTCATATGACTTAGTATGCAGTATCTTAATTTCATCCATATACAGTATCTTAATTTTATTCATCTTTTGCAATTCATGAGCATAAAATAATTTGGAGTTGATATGCTTTTTGAGATAACTCTCCACGTAACATGTCCGTACTTGCGCAACACAAGTTACATTATCTTCATAGATAATTGTGGGAGCTTACACAATATTCAATCCACATGACTGCTGGATGTGATGAATCATCTGTCGAAGTCAAGCACATTCCGTGCGGCTTCATATAATGCTATGATTTCTGAATGGTTCATCGAAATTAATACAAGACTTTGCTTAGATGATTTTTATGAAATTACAGTTTCACCACACAGGAATACATAACATATATGTGACCTGGATGTATGCGGATCTGACAGGTACCCGGCATCTGCATAGTCAGTCATATTTAGGTCTTGGTTCATTCTGTAGAATAGTTCGAGACCTTTGCTTCGTTGGAGGTATCGGAAGATATCCTTTATTTCCTGTCGATGCCTTTTGGTAGGTTTTGCATTATACCTTGCTAATAGGTTTATGGTAAAAATAATATCCGGTCTAGTATAGTTTGCTAAATACAAAAGTGCTACTACTGCACTTAAGTTTGGGAATTCTAGTCCCGGAACTTCCTCCCCTTCTTCTCTAGATTGGTATGGGTCCTTATCTTGCCGTAAAGATCTCCCGACTAGTGGTACTTTTGAAGGGTATGCATTTTCAAAATCAAACCTTTCTAACATCTTTTAAGTATAGGCTGACTGATACACTAATATCTCTCCAAGGACATACTCGAGCTGCAGGCCTAAGCAATATTTAGTTTTACCTAAATCTTTCATTTTGAACTCTGACACCAGGAAAAAGCTTGCTTCTTTTATATCTTCCAGGGTTAGTATGATATTCAGATCATCTACATACACTGAGATTATAAAAAATTCATTCTAGGATTGTCGTATAAATACACATGGACAATTCTTATTATTCATGTAGCCTTTCTTGCATAGAAAGTCACTTAAGTGATTATACCATATCCTGCCTAATTGCTTAAGTCCGTACAGTGATTTTCTAAGTTTCACATTGTACAGGTTTTTATTTGCTCTGTCTTGGCTCAGGACAGGGATACCTTTAGGTATCTTAATATAAATATCTGAATCCAAGTTTCCATATAGGTATGTCGTTACCATATCCATCAATTTTATTTCTAAATTTAGGTTTACTGTCATCGAGATTAAATATCTAAAGGCAATGCCACCTATGACAGCGGAATATGTTTTTCATAATTAACTCCTAGATATTAAGTGAAGTCTTGTGCAACGAGTCTTGTTTTATATCTTATAACTTCATTTCTCTTATTGCTTTTTTGAATAAATACTCATTTATGCCCCTACGTGATGCACTTGGGGAGGAGTGCGGCTTATAGGCCAAAACATCTCTATTTTATTTAGAGATAATAATTTAGTTTCTATTGCCTTTTTTCAATTCTCCCAATTTTATCTTTTCTTATATTCAGCGAGTGATGCATGCTCTGGATCACAATCGATGATTGTGGCAATTTTTTTTGCAAAATAAATGTCAACATTGGTTGTTGTCCTATTCATAGATTCTCCCGTGCGCATATAGTTTATAGTTATTTCATTATGGTTTGATTCTTCTAGTGCTTCTAATTGTGCACACATATCCATGCTGGTTCCACCCTATATGGGAATGTTCAAATCTGGTACGTCTTTTCTTGAAGGTGTCATATTGGAAAGTTTAGAACTTCTAAATATTGTTTTTAGGGGCAATATAAACCGCGAGTGCCTCAATATTAGTGTACTATAGTCCAAATTCGAGTAAAGGAAATCTTTCTAATACCCTTTTCCACTTGCTTCATACTTTGTAATGAGTAGGTATTCCTTACCATACTCTTTTTTAGTCTCAACGTGCAAACCATTAGCACGAATATTTTTGAAATTTAAGAAAGTTCTAGTCGATTCTGAGTACAACAACACTTCTATAATGACCAAACTTGTGCTCATTGGGAGTATAATTGTGGCTCTTCCTTAGCCTATTATACATGCATCGTTACTGGCGATTGTCGTAAAGCTACTAGCATTCTTGCTAATCGCTGGAAGAATTTTGTCTCTTTCAAGATGTAATTCATTGTGCCGCTGTTAGCTAAATACACTTCCTCCATGGGGCACCACACGCGTTTTAATATAAAATACTTTATTAATATGTAGTAGGGGATAATTAACATATAAACAAAATACTTCAAATATTATAACATATCATGCCTTTATTAACTGGATAAATGAATGAATTAATCATCCAACCATTACGAGAATTTTTTTTGAGCATTATTAATGCAAGTCTAACTTATTCCTTTCACACATGATATTAATGACAATTAAAGTCTAGATGTGTTCTGTGCATTAGACTGAAACTGCTAAGAAATCAGAGACTTCAGTTACTATCTTGTTAGAGGTGAGATGCTCTTTCTGGGAAATTATGGCAGCGGCGACTATAATATCAAGAGGGGTTGCTGCTGCGGGAGTAAAGTCAACCTCCATCGGTGCAGGTAGTTGCTGTGAATTCTCCTTCAACGAAGGTAAAGTGAGTTTCATGATGCCCTTTGCTGCCCTTCTTCTTTTTGTCCTGGAAGGCATCGATGACATGTTGTGGTTTTTACAGATCCGCGACCAGTACCTTCACTTGTCATACTTGTAGCAAGTTTGGACTTGTTGACTATAGGACTTGTCGTCCCACTTCGATTTGTTGGCCTTATTTTTATGTGGAGCAGGTGGCTTACCTTTCTGGGCTATGGGCTTGTCTTTCCTTCCTCTTTTCTTGATTATAGGCTTTCGCACCTTGAAACTCCCAATGTTGACCTCCCAGCCAACAGAGCTCCCTAGTGGCTGTGTAACAAAGTTCTTGTGGAGAACTTCATCCTGAGCCTCTGCAACTTACATAATATCAATCAATTTAGTATACTTCTTGTAGTCGTCTTGACAATAGTTGCACGTAGACCACACTACACTGGGGTGGAAGGTGGAAGGGTCTTCTCAATATTTTGCTCATCTGTGATCTACCGACCACAGAGTTAAAGATTGGTACAAATTCTATGCAGAACAGAATTGTACTCTCCAACCATCTTGAAATCAGCAAATCTCAGCTAGATCCATTTCTGCTCTGCCTGAGGAAGAATAGTATACTTTAGCTTCTCGAACCGTTTCTTTAGTGCAGTCCACAATGCTAGCATGCTTTTTTTTTGCTATGTACTCATTCTTGAGTGTGAGACAGAGGTGGTGTCTAAGGAAGTGAAGTGACAAATCAGTTTCCTCACGGATGGGTTGTGCACCAATCCCAGTGACGGCGCAGAACTTCTTGGCTCCAAGTATGATCTCGTCGTCGAAAGCCCAAGTCAAGTAATTTTGGACATGCTGGGCTAGCTTCTCGAACTCCCGGTTTGTGATGCCTGTCATCTACATGTGCGTGAAAGAAATATATAAATTTACTGCAGGTAAACATGCACGAAATAAATTGGATAATGGTACAAAAGGGTTTTTCGTAATGTTTTAGAATTTTCTATGTATTTTCTATAATTTTATTGTTAATTTCCGTGATTAAAGGTTATTTAAGCAATTATGATAAATCAAAAAAGTAAATAAATACAGAAAACATAGAGAGTAATAACAATAGTGCTAAACATGCTTCAAATGCTAAAACAATTCAAAATGTGAATTCTCGAGGCAATTTTTGAGGGGTTTATTTGCTAATTTTTAGTTCTGAGATAAGTTTTTTGCCCAATTTGCCAATTTGTTGATGGTTTATTCGCAAAATCAGGGGCGTCGGTCCCACCTCTCTTTTTTTTCTTTTCTCCCTCCCTCGACGGCGTATGCTGGTGGCTGTGGCCAGGCGAGTGGCGGCGTGCGGTCGTGAATTGGCTGCTCAGGCAACGTAGCTCCGGGCTGACAACAACGCGTAGGGGGGTGGAGCACCGCCGACGTGCAGTGGGGTCAAGTGGCGGCGGCGCAGCTCTGGGCCGAGGTGGGCTGTGGCGACGCAACATCGAGCCAAGGTGGGATGCGTGACACCACGGAGCGGCCATGCAGGGCCGGCTGCGATCCCTCTTTTTATCTTTTTTTCAATCTACTGTGCAATCAAGATATACTCTTTCATACAAAACTACTGATCGGCTTGGCCGGTAACTTCAAGTCAGCTCATGATAGATTAGAGCGGATTTCACCGTAGAAAATAATCTAGAAAGCAAAATTTATGAAAATTTAAAGTGATCTAAATAGACAATTCAATCTGTAAGTGTCATGGTTCGACGATTACTTTTTGATCCACCGAAGCAATTCGTGTTGATAACGTGTTGAGGAACCGTCACTGGCGAGTTCAGTCTGAACGATTACCTCCTATGCAGATTGAACACAGAGAGATTAGGGAAAACTCCTTTCTTTATTACTTTCCTTCTCCAAAAGATACAAGGTATAATTATTGGGACCCTCTATTTATAGACTACAGGGTGAGATGTCTACCATGAGCCAAGACCTACAGACCTAGGCCCAGGTTTCTAACATTAGTATTAGATCCTAGAAACTAATGAACATGTGTTACTTAATGGATACGTTTTTTGGCTACAGGTGATGATTTATGATTGTGACTGGTGGTTTTTTTTGTTCTGGTATGAGTGTTTATGTGAACGAATCGAATGTCGATAAGTCATTTAAAAAAAATCTTGATAAGCCGTTTTAATATAACTACAGAGAAACTGTTCCATTTATTTTTTTTTGAAGTGGGTACAACAAGGACTCACACACGTACACACACATGTGGGTGCGTCTAATGCACACGCTTTAAGGCGGGATGGAGATTCGAGTGTCTCTAGCAGTGCGGACATGTGTTTTGACTATTGTAAACACCCACATACGCGTGTACTCAGAAGGTACTATTCATATAAACAGTACCTAGAGGGCATTTTTCATATGAACAGTACCCGAAAATTGCAACGCACTGGGTTCGAGCCCAGGCAAGGGGTGGCACAACGGCGTGCCTCACCAACCGAGCAAACGTCAATTTAGAACTATTTTATTTATTTATTTAGAGAAAGTTATAAATTATAAGCTTTAATCTGAAAAGAATGCGATGCAGTGCACCAGGGCAAAACCGTGGGGCCATAGGCCTTAATTATGACCTCCTTTTCGGCTTGTGACGCCGTGCATCAGCCGATAGGCACCGGTCGTAGTCCATGAGTCCATCCATGAGACCATGATCCACTTGGAAGAAAATTTTTTTTTCTCACAGTTTCCTTTCTGCTCTACACTTGGAAGGTATGGTTCGATCAGTGGCTTCGAGCGTGCTTCCGCAGCAGAACGCTCCAAGCGAATGGAACGGCGCTTTTTGCCGGACTCCGTCATTAGCGTAGAACCGTACCTTTCAAGAATCAAAAGTAGCACGCTGCATGCTACTAGAACGAGAAAATTTTGCTTCTTGATGGATTCTGAGTACATACATGTGCGTGTGTGTATACTAGACTTGCTAAGCTACTAGCAAGAGCCAGGCAAATTAATTACTATATTGCTCGTCTATTTTTACTTGCCAGTGAACCTGACAGACTTGCAGACAGCACCAGCACTACTTCATGGCATGCATGCCCTGCCTGATCAGATGGGTGCTTGGGTGGTGAGCTTATGATCTGTCGTATACCCAAATTTTGGAACAGCTAGCGGCTTGCATGTACGTAGACTTGTACATACGCACTTTAGTTTCCTGAATGAGCTAGCTAGCTGCTGCAGACTTATCTAATGAACTGCTATACGATCGATATACTAATCAATAGTTCAGTGCATTTCAGTCTGACCGGTACACAATTAAGCCGTGGATTTTTCAGCCTTCTCCGCCGGAGCCGAGTCGTCGTCAGGCACACGCAATTCCTACGCCGAATGTTGGAGAGAGAAAAATGCAGCTGATTTCACTATCGACACAACCAACCCAACGACCAACCGGGCGCTCTCTTTCAGACTCATCTGCTACCTTAAACATCACCCTTAGGAGGAGAAAAGAAGAGAGATATTGTCATATTGAAACGAGGATTTCAGCAATGCAATTCAACTGTTTTAATTCTAGCTATAGCATCGATCCGCGTCGAGCTTGATGCACATTTCAAAGACAAATACTCTTTATCTATTCGGAGATTTCTTAACGACGACGACGATGCAGACGAGTTAGCTAGGTAACGACATGGCGTCGGGCCAGATGAAGCCTTCATCAGTAGCAATCTTAGCAGGAGTTGCGACATGGCGGGCCACTGCGCGCCGCTCTAATTGATCAGCGATCCGTCCTCGATCACGTACTGTCAAACAAGCATTACACCGAGAGACGATCTGGGGACGTAGTTAACTGCCAATGAGTCAATGACTGATCGCTGTCCTTGACCGTAACAGCTTCCTCTCTGCTTCTTACGTTGACGTTTCTGTCATCCGCATCGCCCATCGATCGGTGCTTCTTGGGCAGTGAAGAGCATGTCGTGTAGGGCAGTGACTTTACCTGCTGGTTGACATGAGACTATGCAAGCTGCTTTCAAGAATCCTTCCACCTAAGGATTCGCCGGAATTGCGACCGTTTCGTTGCCTTCCTTTCGGTACAATTGACGAACGAACTTGGAGTAAGACCCCGAGAGTCTGGAAATTGCTGTGTGTGGAGAATGAGATGCTGTAAACTGTGTATGTATTCAAGTCAAGGAACTGGTACATATACAACATAGTGAGCTTGTTATGCCTAGAAGCTAGGATCGAGACCTGAAGACTAGGAGAGCAACAACCGATCAAGACCAAGTCTCTAACACCCCCGCCCCCTTAGTTTGTGCATCGTGGAGGCGGATGCATAAGCTGTTCTTGAACTCGTTGAACAAGGTTGTGGGCAACCCCTTCGTCATGATGTCGGCGAGCTGGCACTCGGTTGGGATGTGGGTGACACGCAGCTGGCCGAGGGCCACGCGCTCATGGACGAAATGAATGTCGAGTTCGACATGTTTCGTGCGGCGCGGATGAACTGGGTTCGTAGTGAGGTAGACTACCGAGACGTTGTCGCAGTAGAGCAAGGTGGCCTTGTCGACGACGACGTGTAGCTCGCGGAGGAGATTGCGAACCCAACAACATTCAGCAGTGGCATGAGCAACGGCTCGATATTCCGCCTCTGCGCTCGATCGAGATACCGTAGTTTGCCGCTTGGACGACCAAGAGATGAGGCTATCGCCCAAGAACACACAGTAGCCCGACGTGGAGCGGCGCGTGTCCGGGCACCCCGCCCAGTCGGCGTCGGAGTACGCTGTGAGATCACACGAAGGAGACGCAGAGATATGCAAGCCGTGGTCGAGCGTGCCGTGAAGATACTGGAGTATGCACTTGACGAGATTCCAATGCAAAGCAGTAGGCGCATGCATGTGCAAGCACGCCTGATTCATCGCATATGCAACATTCGGCCTGGTGAGCGTCAGGTACTGGAGTGCTCCCGTGATACTCCTGTAGAATGTGGCATCTGTGACTGGCGTCCCTTGATGGGACGAGAGCTTGGACTTGGTGTCCGTCGGGGTGGACGCCGGTGTGCAGTTACTCATGCCCGCACGTTCAAGAATCTCCGCAGCATACTGGGCTTGATGCAAGAAGAAGCCATCGGCACGACGTTGAACTTGAACCCCAAGGAAGAAGTGAAGAGGCCCGAGGTCCTTGAGGGCAAACTCGGCACGCAGCTGGTCGATGATGCGTCGCAAGAGAGATGTTGAGGATGTGGTCAGCACAATGTCGTCGACATAGACAAGGAGATACACCAGCCCGGCCGGGGTCTTGAGAACAAACAACGATGAGTCGGAGCTAGTCGCAATGAAGCCAAGGTGACGCAGGTGACCACCAAAACGCTCGAACCAAGCGCGGGGGGCCTGCTTGAGTCCATACAATGACTTGGTGAGGAGGCAGACGTAGTCGGGACAAGTGTGGTTGATGAAGCCGGCCGGTTGATAGCAGTAGACGCGCTCGGCCAGGTTGCCATGTAGGAAGGCATTTTTAACGTCCAACTGATGGACAGGACACGAGCGAGACGCAGCAAGATGGAGTACCGTGCGAATGGAAGCAGGCTTGACCACTGGAGAGAATGTCTGGTTGAAGTCAACCCCGGCACGCTGTGAGAATCCGCGCACCACCTAGCGTGCCTTCCGGCGTTCGAGAGTACCGTCGGCGTTGAGTTTGTTCTTGAAGAGCCATTTGCCGGTGATGACATTTGCACCGGTCGGTCGGGGTACCAGCTGCCATGTGTGGTTGGCAATGAGTGCTTGAAATTCCTCTTGCATGGCGGCCAGCCAAGCCGGATCGCGCATGGCGGCGAGCACGCCGCTAGGCGGTGGCGATGGCGTCAAGGAGGCTGTGACATGGGCATATTTGGGATGGGGCTTGACGATGCCATCGCGTAGTCGAGTCACCATGGGGTGCTGAGAAGGAACAGGTGCATTCATCGGTGCCGCTAAAGCGCTCGGAGGACTCGGAACACGGTCACCACCGGGCATGTGAGGCGAGGGCAGCGGGGTGGGTGGCGAAGGCGTGGATGCAGGTGCTGGCGGAGAGGCGTCGACGTGTGGGGAGGCAGGGGATGCCCCCACGGTCACAGCGTGAGCAGCAGCCGGCTGGGGCGCTGAGGTGTGACGACTGGGCTGCCGTGTCGAGGAGCGTACTGGCAGGTGTACGACGTCGGGCTCTGGCGGAGAGGGAACAGGTGGGGAAGCCGACGGGTGAACCTGTGCAAATGGAAAACTCGTCTCGTCGAAAAAGACGTGACAGGATATTAGTACACGCCGAGTGTCCATGTCGTAGCATTTGTAGCCCTTCTGGTCAGCCGGATAGCCGAGGAACACACACGCCAACGAGCGCGACGCCAGCTTGTGGGGAGCCGTCGATGTCGTGTTCAGATAGCATAGACAGCCGAAGACCCGAAGATGGTCATAGGATGGGGTTGAGTTGAAGAGGAGTTCAAACAGCGTAGCGTGTTGGCGTGCACGACATGGCCTGCGGTTGAGCAAATATGTCGATGTAGCCAGCGCGTCGGGCTAGAAGGTAGTAGGGATGGAGGCATGGAACAAGAGTGTGCGGACGCTATCATTAAGAGTTCGAAGAACAAGCTTGGCATGGCCATTTTGCTGAGACGTATATGGGCAGGTGAGGCGTAGTACAATCCCATGCGCGGCAAAGAAGGCTCGAGAGGCGGCATTGGCAAACTCCTTGCCGTTCTCCGTCTGGAAGCCTAGAAGAGGGAGCTGGAATTGAGTGCGAACGAAGGCATAAAAGGAGATGAGAGTTGCGAGAACGTCCGACTTGTGGCGAAGGGGGAACGTCCAGGCATAGTGACTGTAATCATCCAACAAGACGAGATAAAATTTAAAACCAGAGTTGCTTAATATAGGAGACGTCCATACATCGCAGTGCACCAAATGAAAAGGGAAAGAAGCAACATGACTGGAGGCCGAGAAAGTCAATCGAACATGCTTCCCGAGTCTGCAGGCATGGCATGTATGAGGCTCAGACTTGGCACAAGAAAAATCAAACGACCGAAGAATGCGATGAAGAGTTGCAGCGCCGGGATGCCCAAGATGTTCGTGCCACAGGGTGGAGTTCGGTGTGGCATGAAGAGCGTGGTGGCGCTTGAGGATGTTGGAAGATGGCGTCCGAAGAGGGTAAAGATCGTCGGTGGAATCACAGCGGAGAAGCACCGTCTTGGTTCGGAGGTCCTTGATGGAGAAACCACAGGGATCAAACCCAACGGAAACAGAATTGTCACGAGTGAGGGCACGAACAGAAATAAGGTTGGTGATCAAATTGGGAGAAATCAAAATATTATGAAGTTGGAGAGGGGAAGAAGAAGTAGGAAGAGCAACATGACCAGTGTGAGAGATAGGGAGATGATTGCCATTACCGACGACAATGTGTTGTGGAACGGGCAAAGGAGAGAAGGAGGAGGTGATACCGGTGTTGGAGGCCATGTGTGACGTGGCGCCAGTGTCTAGGAGCCAGTCGCTACCACCGCCCTGTGGCACATTGGTCGGCATGCCATGTAGAGCCGAGAAGAGCGCCGGCGGAACCGAGGGGGACGAGGCATCGAAGGTGTTGCCGTTGTAGAAGCCGGACAGCGCATGAAGGGCCGTCATGGCGTCTAGTGGAGCGGCACCAGGACGGGGGCCTAGAATGTCGGGAACAGGTGAGCGCCATGTGTTGAGGGGCCAAGCCTGCACAACCTCGGTCCAGGGATTGTAGGCAGGCGTCCACGGGCCCGCTCCGGGAGCCGGCGCAGAGTGCGCCGATGGGCGGGAGTTGTTGGTGTTGGTGTCGGCGGGCACACAGTTGTGGGAGTCGGAGGCCTTCCGCTTCTTGCGGCGATCACCACCGCCGCCAGGACGAGGAGAGGAGGACGTCGAGGACGGTGGCCAGGGGGTGTGTGCAGTGCCGGATCCGGCTGCCATCAGGGCCGTGGCAGCTTCCATCGTGCGACTGTGCTCAAGGCGCTTTTCTTCTTGGAGCAGATAGGATCTGATGTAGAGAAAAGTTGGGGGTGGCGACTTGGTGGAGAGTGTCGTGATCACCGAACTGAACTTGTTGTTCAAGCCACGCATCGTGTTAATCACCAAGGCCTGATCAGTGACTGTGGTGCCAACATCGTAGAGGGTGTCGGCAAGGCGCTTGAGGCGGCCGCAGTACTCGGTGATCGTCATGTCGCCCTGGTAGAGGCTGTGGAACTCTTGTTGGGCAAAGACGGCATGCTGGAGGCAGTTGTCGAGGAAGAGGCTGAGGATCGCCGTCCAGGTGCTGTAGGCGTTGCCGCGCGACGTGAACACAGCGTCCATGATGTCTTTGGACACCGTGGAATAGAGCCAGGAGACAATGCACGAGTCGATTTGGCACCATTCGACATCGTCGCGCATCAGGACGACGTCGAGGGAGCCGTCGACGTGTCGTTGGAGACCGAACTTCTTGAAGGTGAGCTCAAAGAACGTGCACCATTGCCAGAAATTGGAGGCATCCATGTTGAGGGTAACCGAGACATGGGAGCGGATGTTAATCATGGCAATGGAGATAGCGGATAGCGGTTCACCAGGGGAGAGTGGAGCAAAGGGGTTGCCGCCATGGCCGGAGGAGCCGGACTGCTCGGAGAGGGTCATGGCGACGGAGAGCAGCGGAAGAGAGGAGACCGGAGGCGGTGGCGAGGGGCGGTGCCGGGGGAGGAGGAACGCGGGCGCGGCGTAGCAAGGGGCGGCACCGGGGGAGGAGAGACGCGGGCGCGACGGGGCGCGGCGTATCACGATTCCATCACACGATCCCTATCCTGTCAACACGAAAACAATCCTGCCTAAGATCGTAATCGTAACAAGCTTGTGTATGAATTGCTTAATGGATTCTTCTAGACACAGGAGTTCAAGCGAGCTATACATACAATTGCAATATGAGTACATTGCCTACTTAGATGCTTAGGCCATTTTTAGTTCGGGTTAAGAAGTGGGTTACCAAACCACCGGTGGTTGGCGGACATATACTTTCTCTTGCTGTTAATTAATTATTGCAATGTTATCGGACTCATATTTAATACATGGGGAAAATGACATTTGTCACTAGCTGATTTGTTTCTTAATTATGCTGTTAGTCAGTTCCGGGCTACATAACGTGAAAATCTTCAAATTTTTAGACCGTGAAGATCTTCATACTTGCACTACTACAACACAATACAAAATCGAGGACAGAAAAATATACATCAGGAAAAAAAACAATGAATCAGGTTTTTTTTAACATTCTTGCAGTTTTGCAACTACTGAATTATACACAGAGGGAGACCATATACATCTTCTTTCCCAGAATCTCCTTTCCCCCCTACTAAACCATTTTAAGCTTTAGGCTTAAGCCTCACAAAAATGGCTCCAAAAAGGAAAGAAAACAAGAAACCTATCTATCTCTTGGAGAAATGCTTCACTCAGCATCCTCTTGAATGATGCTCAGAGCCCGCTTCAGCCGAGACCGCGCCGCAAGCTTCTCATCACTCTTCGCCGGGCTCGGCGACAGCGACACCGCGAACTCCCCGAGAGTCCGCTCGTTAAGCTTCTCGTTGAACAAAACGTCCTCGCCGTCTTCCCGCTCCACGTGCACCGGCATGACGCGCACCTTCTTCTTGCCGCCGCCGCGGACCCCGCGGCGCTGCGGTTTCTTGGCCGCGAGAGCCACGCTCGCGCGCACGGCCAGCGCGGCCATCTCGGCGCTCGACAGCGGCCTCCCGAGCATTGCGGCCGGGAGCACGAAGTATATCTGCCCCGGCCGGAGCAGCTCGCCGGGGGCCAGCGCCTGCGGGGCCTCGTTGAAGTAAAGCGCGTCGGAGTTGCACACGAAGAAGGACGCGGAGTCGACGCCGAGCACGTCGGAGACGGCGACGCGGGGAGAGGCCGGGAGATCCTTCAGCGAACCATCGGCAGCGATGACCCTGGCCGGCGCCGGCGATGTCGGCTGGTACGCCTGCTGCGCGAGGCCGCCTCGGTGGTTGCAAGAAAACTTCGATCCCATGGAATCTTGCGTTTGTGTGTGGAAGTGTTGAGATTTTTTTTAGTTCTTTGGAATTTGGATGCGGAGATCAAAAGGATGGTTGATGTATATATAGAGTGGCCAATAGAAATTAGAGAAGAAGCCAACGAAAGGACAGCGTTGAGCTGTGGTGTGGGAGCTAAGGCAGGACATTGTCGCTATCACGGCACACGAAGCATCTCCGAATATGTCCTGTACGGGAGCTCTTCCCCGGTGAGTCGAGTCAACGCCGAAGACTCCTTTCGGGGCCCACCTGTCAACGACTCGCCAGGGCACTTCCTCCCTATCGTACCTTTCTCCTTGCGGCGTGTGAAGTGACGCCTTGCATCAGCGCATACGCACCGGAAGCCGTGCACCCCAAGTCGCAACGGACGTCAAGCGACTCGGTCTCCCGCCGCGCGCGGCTTCGCGAGTGTTTCGGCAACGCCGCAGCGGAAGAGTGTTCCGAGCGAGCCGTTCGTTTTGGTTATTTAACGGTTTTTAACGGATTGGATTGCCAACTGCTGCCAACCTATAAAACCGCACTTTGAGGAATACTGTTCAGGCAGAAAACATCTGCGCTTTTAGCGTTCAGACTAGGGATACAAACGGAAAGAATATTTCCTAATTGACCGTCCGTCCGAAGTAATTTAGGTACAATTCGAAGCCCATTCTCAGATATCTGGAGATATTTTTGGGATTCGAAAATTACAATTCGAAGTAATTTCCTAATTCGAAGCCAACCAGGGTCTCCCTCCCTCCTTCCCATCTTCCCTTCCACACCGCCGCTGACTATGAAAACCCGCTGCCGCCCTCCCGCGACGGCCGCCGAATCGCTATGGGTTGGCTGCCACCAAGGACTCCCTCCCGCATTCCCCAGTCTCCCCCGAGGCCCCGACTCAGTGACTCCAAAACACTGCCACCACCCTCCCATGATAGCCACCAAATCGTCGCCGGCCGGTCGCCGCAAGGGGCTCCCTCGCGCCTTCGGTCATCCCTCCCACGGCGCCGCCCGACAAGGATTCCCTCCTTCCCTCCTTTCCCGCCCACCTCTTGTGGTAAGTGCTACCACCTACTGCTACCAGCTATCTTGTATTTAAACTATTCTGTTGGACATTTTCTTTCTTATGATCAGACTTATTCTCACTTGCATCAAAGAAAACGTGACACTCAAAATCTTTGGTTTTGAGATGTTGCCATCTGAGGATTCAATTCCCTTTTCTGAATATTGCAGAGTTCACAACATCATGATTGAAGGCATCTTTATTCTTTAGTTGTGTGCCAATGATTGAAGAGGAAATGATTCCCAAAGTCTGGTACTAATGCTGTTAGTCTGACATCCAAGAAAACAAATTATCATTTTTGTTGACAGATTATTGATGTATATTTGTATATTTTGTTTGGTGATTATTGCATGATTATTGGTTGTAATGCACGACTGGATATCAAGTGGACCCTCGATTTGGTGTGTTGAAGTAGTGAACATTGTGTATTTGTGTACATGAAGCATTGCTGTTGTATATCCTCCAAAGTCCAAACCAATGTTCGGTTAAAGAGTTTACTGCCCGAGAAGCCATGTAAATTGGTTTAAAGCAGCACTCTAATATTCATGTGCATATCTATAGTCATTTTTTAAATTTGGTTCAATGTTGTGCCTAGTGTTGTTCAGATGAAAAGATATATTGCTGCACTGCTATCACTGATACATACTTAAACCAACGAAGGCCACACATGCCATACTTCTGCACATGCATATTAGAGAACAGATCAACAGACACCTCATGATCCCATCCTGATTATTCTTATTATGGGTCTATGTTGAGTGCAAGAATGCAAACCATAACTCAACCAAAAATCCATTCGGGCTAAAAGATCATATTGTTTTAAAAATTGTGATGGCAAATTATCTTGTGGATTTGTTAGATATGACACAGTTGGTCTTTAGTGACTGGATTACAATTGAAGTCTGAATTTGAATATTTGTCAGTTATTTTAGCCAGGCAGGGGCAATTATTGTAAGTAGAATACTGTCATAAATTTGAGTAATTTGCTTTCTGTACCTTTGGCCGAGCATTTTCCAAGTGTACATGCATACACTCGATGAAATGCAGCACCACTTCATTGAAGTTGGTAATAGGTCTGTAAATACACAAATTACAAAGCAGAAGCTTAATAGAATTAAAGTTAGATAAAAGTAAGTTTATCTACAGCCTTTAGATCAATAAACTTTTTTTGCATAAGAATATAAATGTATGTTTATTTAAACATTAGACATCATTTATTTAAGTTTCTATTATTCATTCAACAATTTTGGGTTTTAATTATTTTTTGTAGAATGAGATAATGACCGAGGCTGAGCTCCACTGAAGTATGACTACTGGTTAGAGATGGTTCGTTATTGGCTTTTACTAGAAAACATCTATATTGTCAACTTATCATGTGATGAAGTTAAATAACTAGTGATGTACTTGGCTATAGACAATTCTTACTTTTGGACTGTGTGTCACGTAGTTACTATTTGTGTAATATCGCAATAAAAAAAGAAAATGATTGAGGGGGCAGTTGGGCCAAGCCCAAAGTTTACCCCGCTCGGCCCATGCCGCCCCCATAAGAAGAAGTTTCCAGAGGAGAGGAGGCCGATCGAAGCCATTCTCCTCTTCCCCCAGTCTGCGCATCGTCACCTTCGTGCTCCCGTCGCCGCCGCCGCCTCCGTGGCGCGCGGCGCCGTTGGCCGCCACCGGCGCCGCCGCACCCCAGCCGCGCCTTGCCGCCTTCCCTTCCCCCTTCTGCTGCTCCCACCCCGCAGCTCGTCGTCGCCCTCCCGGCCGCTCGCCGCGCCCGACGGGAGTCTAGGGAGGACCGGGCGCCGACCAAGTGAAGAGAGGGGGGGTTAGCCGGCGGGAGGAAGGAGGAAGGAGGAGGGTTGCGCCGTGAGGGAAGCGAGGAGGAGGAGGGAGGAGCGGGACTGCTGGCCGGCGAGGGAGGGCGCCACCCGTGGAAAAAAAAGGAGAAGAGGGAGGAGCCGCCGGGCCAAGAGAGAGAGAGAGGAGTGGCTGCGCGTGAGAAAAAGGAAGAGAGGAGGCCAGCCAGTGAAGGAAAAAAAAGGACGCCGGCCGGGTGGGGAAAGGAAAATAAGGGAAAAAGAGAAGGAGGAAACACGATCCAAGCACAGATCCGCTCGATCCGCCTGCACTGCTCGATCCAGCGCCAGATCTGTCCGATCCAGCCAGGGACGACAGATCGTGGCCTGATCTAGTCGTCGAGTTTGGGTAACGGTTCGAGAACCCCTTTTCAGTTATTTGTCGATTCTCGCATAACGTACTCTGCCGATTAAAAACCAGGATAGCGGGTTTGTGTCCGGTGAGAGGGAGGTCGACGACACTAGGTTTATGCGTAGTAACGACGTTAATTGCTTGCGTGTGTTTGTACGCGTTAGCGATGTATTGAAATGGTTAATATTTGCACAGGTGGCAGTTCGAGTCTGGCGCAATCCACGCACCGTCCGCCAGGTTGACAGGCAAGTGCATGTTAAAACAATAAATGGTGTTGAACCTTGGCTATTTGTATTTCTAATCCATGATTTATAACATGCAAGAGATGATGAATATGATTCCGCATTAATCATATATGGAACCATGCAGTTTATGAGTAAACAGTTTCATTTGAAAAGCATCGCATCATGCAAAGTGCATAAGAGCCAGGTCGGTGAGAAAGTTGTATGACTAATCCGGAGTGCTCTTAAGTAAGTCCTACAGAGGTAGGCACCTCCACGGGATTGAGGAGAGGGTGACATCGACGGGTGTACCCTCCGCTATACCGGTATAAGCTTACAGATACATGTGCATTGCATTTCATTGCATTGCACAAACAGAGATACAGACAGTGATACAATTACAGAGATCTGATTTACAGTTGAAATTGTATTGCACTTTACGGCATTGTATAACAAGAGATACAGATAGTGATTTACCGTTATGATTCTGATGTTTCGGTTTCGCTTACGCGATTACTAAAGTTGACTTACTGGTTACAATTGCAAATGCAGAGTGATACAGACAGTGGCACAGTTATACGAGTTTAAATTGCAAATTACCGCTTACAGTGAATCGGTTTTACAGTTCACCGAAGATGAGATTTACAATTTATAGTAGTTCAATTTATAGTTCATAGTTTACAGTAGAGTGACTTTACAATAAATGTGATCTACGACATTCAGCCGTGGAACTGGATTACAGTTTACAGATAAGGATGAATGTGCGGTTTTATCGTGCATTTGCTAAGTCATCGGACTCACCCTTGCTTTGTTGTTTTTTTTAGAGTGATCCGGTGTGGCGGCATGCATGGAAAAGGGAGTAGTTCCTTTTGCACTACACATACGGAATATTGGCTTAGTTCTTCACTAAGCCTCCTCTGTAAATCTTATGTTTAGAGGATTTGTAGACTCTTCGGTTAAGGCCTGCTTTTGTTTGGACAATGTTTTCCCTTGTTAATATAATTCTAGTGCGTTATCGCTGGTTGTGGCGCGTTTTTGTGAGACAGTAACAGGTGGTGGTAACATCTTGGACCCTGTGGAGGGTCGGGGTGTTACAGTTGGTATCAGAGCGGGCGTTAGGTCCGTAGTGGAGATAAATTGTCAATTTGGTTTATTTATTTCAGAAAGACTTGGTTTAGGTCTAATATTTAACTTAATTTGACACACTGTGCTGCACAGTAGGATGGGGCCTGGGATTTGCATTGCATATGCATTTTCCCAAAATATGTTGTTGACTTGTTCTGTTAAAGTCAAAGCTTGCGAGTTAATCATGTGATTGTTTCTCTGTTGTTAATAGAGATGCCGAGAGGTAGAGGTCGTGGTCGCGGTGCCGGCCGAGGCCGTGGGGGCCGTGGGCGTGGCCGTGCCCAGTCGGAGCCACCGCTAGAGGTTCAGCAAGACGCACCTGACACAGAAGTTGGGTCTGCTGAGCAGTCTGTAGTTGGGAACCAGCCAAGGTCCTCTGCCTTATTGCAGGAATTCATAGATGAGGTTCGTGCCCTTCGCCAACAAGCGCTGCGGCAGAAGTGCCGCGTCGCACCGCGCCGCCCTCACCATTTGCATTCGATCGCGATCGAAGGCAAGGATGAGCCTTCGCGAGTGGATGGCTTTGCGGTTGGACACCTTTGATGGGTCGGGTACACCAGTTCAAGCTGCGGATTGGTTGCGCTATATGGGAAGGCAGTTTGAGGCTTTAGAGATGACTTCACAACCTAGGGCTCGAT
The DNA here is from genome assembly GCA_036346265.1 of Melocanna baccifera. Lineage (NCBI taxonomy): Eukaryota > Viridiplantae > Streptophyta > Magnoliopsida > Poales > Poaceae > Melocanna > Melocanna baccifera. The sequence continues at coordinate 32,510,856 of CM070679.1, read as the reverse complement.
TTGTGGCCTTTCAGTTGAAGGGCCAAGCAGACATCTGGTGGGAAGGAGTTCTTTCAGCCAGAACCCCTGCCCAAGGTGCAGCCACCTGGGAGAACTTCGTCGAGCAGTTCAAGGCGAAGTATTACCCAGAGTCTTTTGTGGAAAGTATGGAGGTCGCCCTGGAAATATGACCGTGGCTGAGTACGAGGCGCGGTTCAATGATTTGATCCGCCTGCACTGCCGTCGATGCAAGTAGTGACCTGGAGAAGGCCAAAAGGTTTCGCCGTGGGCTCAATTCTGAGTTCCGGCATGTTATAGGAGCTACTGCGCCACGTGACTTCAGGTCTGTGGTTGAGCAGGCTAGAGGGATGGAGATGGAGATGCAGCTCACCAAAGGGTCACAACCCTCTGGTGGCCTGAGTGCTTCTGGTGGTGACCAGAAGAGGAGCTTTAGTGAGAAGGGTGGGTCATCTCAGCGGCCTGCTCCTAAGAAATCCAAGTGGAGTCGACGTTCCTCACAGCCGTCCAAGCCTAAATCGTCGAAGTTGTCCTCCTCTGCACCACCAGCATTGCGTCCTGTCCCAGGGCATGGCATGATTTGTTTCAAGTGTGGTGGTGAACATCGTGCTGTCGAATGTTCTTGGACAGGGGAATGTCGGCACTGCGGCCGTCAGGGCCACATGGAGAAGGTCTGTCGTCAAAATCCCTCCAGCATTATCAAGTGGGAGACGACATCTGCTTCAGCGAATGCGTCATCTCGGGGGTCAGTCCAGGTGTTGGCGGCTGCTCCTTCGCCGCAGCCTCCTTCCTGGGCGCCACCCGTTGGGTACTATTGGCCTCCCCCACCAGTTATTCCCCTACAGTTTGCGGCATCACCTCCAGTTCAGATGCCGCCACAGCAGAGTGTTGGGGCTCTTGTTGCCCCAATGCCACCTGGAGTCTACTCGTTACCTGCCGCTGAATCTGCAAGTCGACCAGACGTGATGACAGGTACCCTGTTAGTGGATTCACACAATGCTCTAGTTCTTTTCGACTCCGGTGCCACATACTCCTTTGTTTCCTGTGAGTTTGCTAGAAAGTCACAGTTGAGTATGCAACAGATTTCACAGTCGATTATAGTTAATTCTCTGGGAGGTATTATTGCTAGTTCTATAGTTTGCCCTGGATGCATGATTTCCATAGATGGCGAGGATTTTGTGGCTAATCTTATGGTTATACCGATGGAGCATTTTGATGCCATCCTCGGTATGGATTGGTTGCATCGTTATCGAGCTGTGATTTCCTGTTTTTGGAGGACAGTCACTCTGCAAGCCCCTTCAGGAGAGGAGATAAAGTTTCAGGGGAGTGCACCTCCGTGTTCTCTTTTTGTGTTGGCCAGCTTATTCCCTGGCCGACGAATGTTCAAGTCTGGGTTACTGCTACCACTTGCGGAAAAGCCAAGTGCGCCTTTGCACATTGAGGGTATTCCAGTGGTATGTGAGTATCCCGATGTTTTTCCTGAAGAGCTTCCGGGTATGCCACCAAAAAGAGAGGTGGAATTTAGGATTGATCTTGTTCCGGGTACTCGACCTATTTCAATGTCCCTGTACCATTTAGCACGACCGCTCCAAGAAGAGTTGAAGAAACAGTTGGACGGGTTGCTGTCCAAGGGGTTGATTCGCCGCAGCGTGTCGTCTTGGGGAGCTCCTGTCCTATTTACAGAGAAAAAGATGGGAGTTAGCGTATGTGCATAGATTATCGTGCTCTTAATCGGGTGACCATCAAGAATAAATACCCGTTGCCTCGTATCGAGGACTTGTTTGATCAATTGAAGGGAGCTAAGGTGTTTTCCAAAATCGATCTGCAATCTGGGTATAATCATATTCGAGTTCGGGAGCAAGATATTGAAAAGACAGCTTTCTCCACGAGATACGGGCACTATGAGTATAAAGTTATGTCTTTTGGACTAACAAATGCCCCTGCTATCTTTATGGAGACGATGAACAGCATGCTACATAAGTTTTTGGATGACTTTGTAGTCGTGTTCATCGATGATATTTTGATTTATTCCAAGTCAAACAAGGAGCATGAGTGGCATTTGAGACTCGTGCTTGAGACTCTGAGGGAGAATCAATTCTTCGCCAAATTGAAGAAGTGCGAGTTTTGGATATTTGAAGTGGGCTTCCTGGGTCATGTGATTAACCAGGAGGGTATTTCAGTAGATCCAACCAAGATTTCCACAGTAGTAGACTGGAAGAGACCGACTAATGTTAAGGAGGTGAGGAGTTTTCTTGGCTTAGCAGGTTGTTACAGGCGTTTCGTGAAAGATTTCTCCATTATTGCTAAGCCAATGTCCTTACTCACACGGAAAGGCATGAAATTCTAGTGGACCGACGAAAGCGAGCGCAGTTTCAATACTTTGAAAGAAAAGTTAGTAACTGCCCCCTGTTCTCACTCTTCCTGAGCCAGGAAAGCGGTTCACGGTCTACTCGGATGCATCGCGAGTGGGTTTAGGTTGTGTGCTCATGCAGGATAGCAAAGTGGTCGCGTATGCCTCGCGACAATTGAAGAAGCATGAGCAGAATTATCCCACTCACGACTTAGAACTAGCCGTAGTGGTTTTTGCTCTAAAGATTTGGAGGTATCATTTGTATGGAGAGTCTTGTGATATTTTCATTGATCACAAGAGCCTCAAGTACATCTTCACTCAGAAGGAATTAAATTTGAGGCAAAGAAGGTGGTTGGAACTGATCAAGGACTATGATCTCACTCTCCAGTACCATCCAGGCAAAGCGAATGTGGTCGCTGATGCCCTTAGTCGCAAGACGACACCCTCCACTCTAGGTTGTCTCGTTGCTGACTTTGAACGGATGGGAATCTCGTATTGTTATGTGGGTACAGCACAGGCTGAGACACAGTTGTTGCTGGAATCAGCAATTCCAGAACGAGTGAGAGAAGCACAAAAAGATGATCGGTTGCTCCAACAGGTGAAGAAGCGTATCGATGGAGGGAAGACGGGGGATTTCACTCTTGATGAATCGAGCGCATTGCGGTTTAAGGGCCGCCTTTGCGTGCCACAGAAGGCTCAAGTCAAGGATGAAATTTTGAGAGAAGCTCATCGACTTCGCATACACGGTACATCCCGGGAGAACAAGATGTATCGAGATTTGAAACAGAACTTTTGGTGGAAAAGAATGAAGGTGGATGTGGCTCGCTATGTAGCGTCCTGCGGGGTTTGTCAGCAAGTGAAGGCTGAGCATAAACGACCCGCTGGACTATTGCAGCCTTTAGATGTCCCGCAGTGGCCATGGGATGATGTCACCATGGATTTTGTAGTCGGCTTACCTCGCACTCAGCGAGGTAAGGATACGATTTGGGTAGTGGTGGATCGATTCAGTAAGACCGCGCACTTTATCCCTATTCGCACAACGAACTTGGCAAGTGATTTGGCACCCATCTATGTGCGTGAGATAGTGAGATTGCATGGTGTGCCCAAAACGATAGTTTCAGACAGAGATGCCAAGTTTGTCTCTAAGTTCTAGGAGAGTTTGCAAAGTGCTCTAGGTACGAAACTTCAGTTTAGTACCGCTTTCCACCCACAAACTGATGAGCAGTCCGAACGCACAATTCAAACACTAGAGGACATGTCGAGGTCCTGTGTTTTGTCGTGGAAAGGTAGCTGGGAGGATCAGTTGGCACTCGCGGAATTCGCCTATAATAACAGCTACCACACTAGTGTTCGGGCCGCACCATTCGAGGTGCTGTATGGGCGGAAGTGTAGATCGCCACTCTGTTGGGATGCCGTAGGCGAAAAGGCAATTCTGGATCCATATTGGGTCCAGCAGACAGTGGAACGAGTGGCGGAGGTTAGACAGAATCTGCTAGCTGCTCAGAGTAGGCAGAAGAGCTATGCGGATATTAGAAGGCGAGATTTAGAGTTCGAAGTGGGTGATCATGTGCTTTTGAGAGTGTCGCCTACTAAAGGAATAATGTGATTTGGTACTAAAGGGAAGCTTAGCCCGCAGTACATTGGGCCATTTCCGATTCTGGCACGGATTGGAAAGTTGGCATATCGTTTGGAACTTCCTGAGTCTATGCGAGGGGTGCATAATGTGTTTCACGTATCCATGTTGATAAAGTACTTAAGAGACCCGGAGAATGCAATCGCTCTAGAGCCGTTGTCCCTTAAGCAAGACCTCACATTCGAGTCCCATCCAGTCCGGATTCTGGAGGAATCGAAAAAGGTGTTGAGGCATAGAATGTTGAGGTACGTTAAAGTACAGTGGTCGCAACAGTCTGAGCGAGAGGCGACGTGGGAATTGGAGTCCCGCATGCGCGAGAAGTACCCGGAGTTGTTCACTACGGGTATGAGTTATTTGTTGTTTAATATTGTTCGCTTTGTTTTGCGTAAAGAACCGAGTTTCAGAATTCGAGGTCGAATTCTGTTAAGGGGGGTAGAATGTAATATCGCAATAAAAAGAAAATGATTGAGGGGGCAGTTGGGCCAAGCCCAAAGTTTACCCCGCTCGGCCCATGCCGCCCCCATAAGAAGAAGTTTCCAGAGGAGAGGAGGCCGATCGAAGCCATTCTCCTCTTCCCCCAGTCTACGCGTCGTCACCTTCGTGCTCCCCGTCGCTGCTGCCTTCGCCTCCCGTGCGTGCGCCGCCATTGGCCGCCACCGACGCCGCCACACCCCAGCCGCGCCTTGCCGCCTTCCCTTCCCCCTTCTGCCGCTCCCACCCCGCAGCTCGTCGTCGCCCTCCCGGCCGCTCGCCACGCCCGACGGGAGTCTAGGGAGGACCGGGCGCCGACCAAGTGAAGAGAGGGGGGTTAGCCGGCGGGAGGAAGGAGGGAGGAGGAGGGTTGCGCCGTGAGGGAAGCGAGGAGGAGGAGGGAGGAGCGGGACTGCTGGCCGGCGAGGGAGGGCGCCACCCGTGGAAAAAAAAGGAGAAGAGGGAGGAGCCGTCGGGCCAAGAGAGAGAGAGGAGTGGCTGCGCGTGAGAAAAAGGAAGAGAGGAGGCCAGCTAGTGAAGGAAAAAAAAAGGACACCGGCCGGGTGGGGAAAGGAAAATAAGGGAAAAAAAGAGAAGGGAGGAAACTTGATCCAGCACCAGATCTGCTTGATCCGGCTCCAGACCTGTCTGATCCAGCGCCAGATCTGTCCGATCCAGCCAGGGACGACAGATCGTGGCCTGATCTAGTCGTCGAGTTTGGGTAACGGTTCGAGAACCCCTTTTCAGTTATTTGTCGATTCTCGCATAACGTACTCTGCCGATTAAAAACCAGGACAGCGGGTTTGTGTCCGGTGAGAGGGAGGTCGACGACACTAGGTTTATGCGTAGTAACGACGTTAATTGCTTGCGTGTGTTTGTACCGCGTTAGCGATGTATTGAAATGGTTAATATTTGCACAGGTGGCAGTTCGAGTCTGGCGCAATCCACGCACCGTCCGCCAGGTTGACAGGCAAGTGCATGTTAAAACAATAAATGGTGTTGAACCTTGGCTATTTGTATTTCTAATCCATGATTTATAACATGCAAGAGATGATGAATATGATTCCGCATTAATCATATATGGAACCATGCAGTTTATGAGTAAACAGTTTCATTTGAAAAGCATCGCATCATGCAAAGTGCATAAGAGCCAGGTCGGTGAGAAAGTTGTATGACTAATCCGGAGTGCTCTTAAGTAAGTCCTACAGAGGTAGGCACCTCCACGGGATTGAGGAGAGGGTGACATCGACGGGTGTACCCTCCGCTATACCGGTATAAGCTTACAGATACATGTGCATTGCATTTCATTGCATTGCACAAACAGAGATACAGACAGTGATACAATTACAGAGATCTGATTTACAGTTGAAATTGTATTGCACTTTACGGCATTGTATAACAAGAGATACAGATAGTGATTTACCGTTTACGATTCTGAGATTCGGCCATCTGTTTACGATTACGAAAGTTGACTTCATCGTTACAATTGCAAATGCAGAGTGATCTGCATAAATGGTACGATTATACGAGTTTAAATTGCAAATTACCGCTTACAGTGAATCGGTTTTACAGTTCACCGAAGATGAGATTTACAATTTATAGTAGTTCAATTTATAGTTCATAGTTTACAGTAGAGTGACTTTACAACAAACGTGATCTACGACATTCAGCCGTGGAACTGGATTACAGTTTACAGATAAGGATGAATGTGCGGTTTTATCGTGCGCTTGCTGAGTCATCGGACTTACCCTTGCTTTGTTGTTTTTTTTAGGGTGATCCGGAGTGGCGGCATGCATGGAAAAGGGAGTAGTTCCTTTTGCACTGCACATACGGAATATTGGCTTAGTTCTTCACTAAGCCTCCTATGTAAATCTTATGTTTAGAGGATTTGTAGACTCTTCGGTTAAGGCCTGCTTTTGTTTGGACAATGTTTTCCCTTGTTAATATAATTCTAGTGCGTTATCGCTGGTTGTGGCGCGTTTTTGTGAGACAGTAACAGGTGGTGGTAACATCTTGGACCCTGTGGAGGGTCGGGGTGTTACAGTTTGCTTAACTAGTCTCTTCACTACTTGCTTCTTTGCTAGCTAGATCTTACTATTTGCTTAACCAGTCCCTATCATTGTGTCATATAGTTAAATTTACTTGTTAAGCTACTAATATAGTTTCATTATAGACATATAGTATGGTTGATGGATCTTTATATGTGCGATATATATGGTTTTTGTTTTCACGCATTATCCCACTAAATATTCGAGACCGAGACTTACCGTATTTGGAGCGACATGTATTCGCTCCATATTTGTGACTGAGAATATCCGCATTCGTATTCATATCTGGCACTATCCGTATTCGACTTTGATTCTGACAAAAAAATATGGAAAAGAATACAAGATGAGCAATATCTGTCCATATCCGCTCCATTTGCACCCCTCATTCAGACTCAGTTGCTAAATGCTAATATAACTAACCCGTTAGTCAGTTGTTACATATAGAGAAGAAAGAAAGCTTTACACTAGAGTTAATGTTCTTATGTCTCATGTGTTTTTAGTTAAGAGTTCACTCCTTGCGCACTACGTTAGGCTTGTGCTTCTTTCTGCCTTTTCTCTATTGAGCTCACGATATGTAATACATTGTCATGTAAACTGGTGCTGCGATACGGTCTTACTATACACTTTCTCTTTTTCTCTTAATTGAATGGCAGAACCTGCCCTATTTTTTTTTCTAAAAAGTCAGTTAGCACTATCACTTCGTATGGTAAACTAGTTAATGTTGTATACCAAGGGCAGTTTGGTAATGTCTCAATTAAGGAAAAAGGAAAAAAAGAGAAAGGGGTTGGGCCCACCTGTCGACGGACCGAGCGAATAGATAAGGGAGAGGAGACTGCATCTCCTCCCCGCGCAGTTCATCCTCGCGTTCTCCGCAGGAGGCTTCTCTCGGGCGTCTCTTCGTGGTGGCTCAGTTTGAGCGCATCTCCCGTGCAACCGAGTCTTGCGGGCGGATAGCGACGGTGGAGGCGCCAACGGCTTGGCAGCTTCGGCCGCTGGCCGTTGGCCATAGCCCGTCTCCTCCTCCCCACTCTCCTATAAGAGGTGGCTCTCTCCCCTTTCTGTGGCATCCCGAATTGGTGAGTTTCCTTCCTCCTCCTCCCTCGGTAGACCTACGACTTGAGTCTTGAGAACTGCTGGCTGGATTATTCCCCATCGGTCGGACAGCCGAATCGCTATTCTAGGGGTTTCCCGTGCGGTCTTGTTGTCCCTTTTCCTTGGATCTGCCAGTGGGGAAAGTGTTGGGGATTAACCTCTAGAAAGTGATTTGGTTGGGCGCTTGTGCTGAGGTTTTGGAGGAGAGATCGTGACTTGTTCTTGGTGTTCCCAAGTGCTCTTGGCCGGAGGTGGGTGATGGCAGCACGGCTCCGAGCCGAGGTGGGCTGCGTGACACCACAGAGCGACCATAGAGGGCCGATTGTGATCCCCCTTTTTATCTTTTGTTTTTTCAATCTACTATGCAATCAAGATATACTCTTTCATACAAATCTACCAATCAACTTGGCCGATAACTTCAAGTTACCTCACGGTAGATTAAAGCGGATTTTACCATAGAAAATAATCTAGAAAGCAATGCGAAAATTTAAAGCGATCTAAATAGACAATTCAATTTATGAGTGTTGTGCTTCGATGATTACATTTTGATCTACTGAAGCAATTCATGCTGATAACGTGTTAAGGAACCGTCACTGATGAGTCCAGTCCAAGCAATTACCTCCTAGGCAGAAGAAGGATCAAACACAAAATAATGCAAGAAAATAATAGATTGAACACAGAGAAATTGGGAAAAACTCCTTCTTTCTTTATTACTTTTCTTCTCCAAAAGGTACAAGGTATAATCATTGGAACTCACTATTTATAGACTACAGGGTGAGGTGTCTACTATAGGTTAAGTCTTGCAAACCTAGGCCCAGGTTTTCTAACATTAGTATTAGATCCTGTAGGAAACTAATGAACATGTGTTACTTAATGGATACATTTTTTTCGGATACAAGTGATGGCTTATAGCTATGACTGATAGTTTTTTTGTTGTAGTATAAACATTTATATGAACGAACCGAATGTCGATAAGTCATTTTAAAAAACTCTTGACAAGCTGTTTCAAAACAATGATAGAGAAATTGTTCCATTTTTTTTTGAAGTGGGTACAACAAAAACGCACTCACACACGCGCACACACACGACACCACACACACCCATGTGGATACGTCCAATGCATATGCTTTAAGGCGAGATAGAGACTGAGTGTCTCCAGGAGCGCGAGCATGTGCTTTGACTACTGAAAGTACTCACATACATGTGTACTTAGAAGATACTGTTTATATGAATAGTGCCTTCCGTTCATATGAACAGTACCTAGAGAGCACTATTCATATGAATAGTACCCTCAAAAAATGTAGTGCATCGGGTTCGAGCCCGGGCGGAGGCGGCACGACAGCGTGCCTCACCAATCGAGCAAACGTCAGTCTGCAACTGTTCTATTTATTTATTTAGTGGGAATCGTAAATTATAAGTTTTAAGCTGAAAAGAATGCGATGCAGTGCGCCAGGGCAAAACCGTGGAGCCTTAGGCCTTAATTATGACCTCCTTTTCGGCTTGTGACGCCGTGCATCAGCCGATAGGCACCGGTCATAGTCCATCCATGAGACCATGATCCACTTGGAACGTATTTTTTTCTCTCTCACAGTTTCCTTTCCGCTCTACACTTGGAAGGTATGGTTCGATCAGTGGCTTCGAGCGAGCTTCCGCAGCAGAACGTTCCAGGCGAACGGAACGGCGCTTTGCCGGACTCGTCGTCGTCATTAGTGTAGAACCATACCTTTCAAGAATCAAAAGTAGCACGCTGAGTACATACATGTGCGTGTGTGTATACTAGACTTGCTAAGCTACTAGCAAGTCCCAGGCAAATTAATTACTATATTGCTCGTCTATTTTTACTTGCCAGTGAACCTGACAGACTTGCGGACAGCCACCAGCACTACTTAATCGCATGCATGGCGCCCTGCCTGATCAGATGGGTGCATGGGTGGTGAGCTTATGATCAGCCGTATACCGAAATTTTGGAACAGCTAGCGGCCGGCTTGCATGTACGTAGACTTGTACATACGCACTTCAGTTTCCTGAATAAGCTTGCTGCTGCAGACTTATCTAATGAACTGCTATACGATCGATATACTAATCAATAGTTCAGTGCATTTCAGTCTGACCGGTATACAATTTAGCCGTGGATTTTTCAGCCTTCTCCGCCCGAGCCGAGTCGTCGTCAGGCACACGCAATTCCTACACAGAATGCTGGCGAGAGAAAAATGCAGCTGATTTCGCTATCGACGCAACCAACCCAATGACCAACCGGGCGCTCTCTTTCAGACTCATCAGCAACCCCGCTCGTTTCATCTTTTTTTCAGTTTCAGTTTCAAGTTTTAGTTTTTTTTACTATTTAGTATTTCGTATTTTTCTGATTTTTAAAAGATATTTTTAGCTTTTTCTTCCTGTATTCCTTTCCCTTGTCCGTGATAGGCTAACATGTTTTTTTTTATTTTTATATTTTTTTTAAATTTAATTATGCCTACTAAGCCAACTCAGCTACTGGGAAAAAAAGTCAGCTACAGTAAAATTTCAGTTAAAAGTTAGAAGCTATCACTATTCCGAATTAGGGGGAGAAAAGAAGGGAGATATTGTCATATTGTAATGAGAATTTCAGCAGTGCATTTCAACTGTTTTAATTCTAGTTATAGCGTCGATCCGCGTCGAGCTTGATGCACATTTCAACGACAAATACCCTTATCTATTCGGAGATTTCTTAACGACGATGCAGACGAGGTAGGTAACTACGTGGCGTCGGGCCAGATGAGGCCTTCATCAGTAGCAATCTTAGCAGGAGTTGCGACATGGCGGGCCACTGCGCGCCGCTCTAATTGATCAGAGATCCGTCCTCGATCACGCACTGTCAAACAAGCATTACACCGAGAGACGATCTGGGGACGTAGTTAACTGCCAACGAGTCAATGACTGATCGCTGTCCTTGACCGTAACAGCTTCCTCTCTGCTTCTTAATCTTACGTTGACGTTTCTGTCATCCGCATCGCCCATCGATCGGTGCTTCTTGGGCAGTGAAGAGCATGTCGTGTAGGGCAGTGACTTTACCTGCTGGCTGACATGAGACCATGCAAGCTGCTTTCAAGAATCCTCCCAAGGATTCGCCGGAATTGCGACCGTTTCGTTGCCTTCCTTTCGGTACAACTGACGAACGAACTTGGAGTAAGACCCCGAGAGTCTGGAAATTGCTGTGAAACTTCCAACTGTTGAACAGTTCGATCGACTTGGCAAGCTATGCATGTATGATCTGTCAGAGATATTATATCACTTCTATATTTTTAATTTTTTTAATAATATATTATTTTATCTCTTTAATAAATATCTTTTGTATTGATCATTAAGTATGTGAGCGGAACTCTTTATTCATGTTTTAATGTTATTTTAAATTATTTTTAATTTTATATCATTATATGGAATAATTATGATTTATAGATCAACATATGTATTAATTGATAATTATATTTCATGAATCACGGATATGTCGATATCATATCAATAATATGGATGTATCTTAGAGAACATTATGTTGGATTGATATATTATGAGATAATATGGGAATTATTATATTTTAAAGTGTCATCAGTTGATATCATATATAGTATATATATAAGATCCTAAGACATGAGATCGCCATAGTTTTCTATATGGTAATAGTTTACTTAGAGGTTGAAAAATATTACTTTGTAATTGGTGACCATAAAGTTCACTTTCGGATTTACTATGAAACATGCAGAGAAATATACACAATTAAGATGAAATTTGCCTTCCCTATATATATATATATATATATATATATATATATATATATATATATATATATATATATATATATATATATATATATATATATAGGAAAAATACTTTCTACACCCGGTGTAATTACACCCACCTCTAATATACCACCTAAACAAATTTGAAATACTCCTTTACCACTTTAGGTATACTCATATACTAAATACAAGATATTCCAATGTGAACCACATGAAAAATTGCAAAGGAATCCATACTTTTAGCGTATTTTATAAATACCTTCATATACGTACATAAAAGGAGTATGTCTAAAAAATATACATACTACCTCTGAAAAATTGTTCATACCGCCTAGATGATCTTAAATACTCATATCTGCACGTACATACCCTCAAGCACGTGAGATACGACATAGCGTGTAATTACACCGGGTGTAGAAAAGAGGCTTCATATATATATATATATATATATATATATATATATATATATATATATATATATATATATATATATATATATAATCTGAGCCCTTCGATAGGGTATATATATAAAGTGTTATCAGTTGATCTCATATATAGTATATATATATTTCATCTTACTATGTCCTGTTATGGACCGTTTCCGATTTATGGACTGAAAAGGAGTTTTCGGACCATAACCAAATATATATGAATCTACAGGATTACACACTTAATATGTTAGAACACATTGGTTTAGATTGGATCCGTTACTAATAGGCCAAGTGGATTTTACACCTTGTTAGGCCCCTAACAAAAAGTTTCAACAAGAGGTTATACTAAGAGAAGGAAATTGATATGCCTCGGACGTTCGATCCGTATTAGACACTGGCCCACATATCTGCATGGCCCACTCAGCTCATTCTTTCCCGACAGTAACTCGCTCACGTATATGCAACATTCTCGCTCGCTCTCGTCTCACCACCACTCACTCTCTCCTCATTCTTTCCTCTCTCCCGACAATACCTGCTCTCTCCCAACCGTATCCAACCCCACGTATGGCGACGACCACAAGCCCAGCTACCCCATCTCCGCTGCCGGCGCCGCCATCGACTTGCTCTCTAGGCGCGGTGCTGCCAGATCCGGCCGTTGCTGTCGGCTTCCTCTTCGGCCGTCTTCAGGAGTGGCGGGGAGCCTCCGGTGAAGCGCAGCCACAAAGTGTGTGGTGATGATACCCTGAGCTCGTCGTGCCCGGCGTCTACTACAAACCAGGTCAGTTCCTCGTCGAGCCAGCGTCACGAGCACATGGCTAGTATGCAACATTTTTTGATTTTCATATATGTAACATTTTGATTTCATGTCTACAACAACCAACAACAATTAGTGCAATATTGAGATTTTTATTAAATATTTTTGTTGCTAACATAGCTGAGAAATGTTGCATTCGTGGGCACGAAATGTTACAAGCGACCGTACGGAGCTAGCGTCCGGATTGAACTCCGAACACTAGCATCTCCCTTAAAAGAGGCGTGAGGCTAAGGGATATATCCCATATACACCTATAAAACCCTAGCCACCGCCTCTTACAGGTCTTTCCATACGTGCTAGTGTTAGTATACTAACACACAACGTTCCTTCATGGATGTGTGAACTTCGGTAGAGATGTTACTGGGACTGTGGCACTAATTGAGACAATCGCGAGAAGAAAACAGTTGGCTTATGGAGATCTACTACTGCAATTATACTAACGTGTGCTACGTCTAACCAGGTTGCTCTAACTCTTCTTCTACTACACTGTATGTCTAATGGTAACGATTTATAATCTTTTACTCATGTGGCTTCTTGGTTACATGATAGATTTTTTTTAGTTTGTGCTAACGTAGCATACTCCGCGTATATCCTAACATGATCAAGGTCGTTAGGATAGTGATCCGTGTCGTTACGATCATACGATCCTGACCAACACTCTGAACCTGATCCTACGTACGTAGGAGCATGATAAGGTGGAACCATGCCAATTGGTGGATCAGACCTTAATTATAATATTTAGAATCACGATTTTAGAAATACGATATCCTCGTATGATATATCATGCGATTCCATCACACGATCCCTATCCTGTCAACACGAAAACAATCCTGCCTAAGATCGTAATCGTAACAAGCTTGTGTATGAATTGTTTAATGGATTCTACCAGACACAGAGGAGTTCAAGCGAGCTATACGTACAATTGCAATATGAGTGCATTGCCTACTTAGATGCTTAGGCCATTTTTAGTTCGGGTTAAGAAGTGGGTTAGAGGCTTAATATACCAAACCACCGGTGGTTGGCGGACGTATACTTTCTCTTGCTGTTAATTAATTATTGCAATGTTATCGGACTAATATTTAATACATGGGGAAAATGACATTTGGCACTAGCTGATTTGTTTCTTAATTATGCTGTTAGTCGGTTCCGGGCTACATAACGTGAAAATCTTCAAATTTTTAGACCGTGAAGATCTTCATACTTGCACTGCTACAACACAATACAAAATCGAGGACAGAAAAATATACATCAGGAAAAAAAACAATGAATCAGGTTTTTTTTTTAACATTCTTGCAGTTTTGCAACTACTGAATTATATACAGAGGGAGACCATATACATCTTCTTTCCCAGAATCTCCTTTCCCCCCTACTAAACCATTTTAAGCTTTAGGCTTAAGCCTCACAAAAATGGCTCCAAAAAGGAAAGAAAACAAGAAACCTATCTATCTCTTGGAGAAATGCTTCACTCAGCATCCTCTTGAATGATGCTCAGAGCCCGCTTCAGCCGAGACCGCGCCGCAAGCTTCTCATCACTCTTCGCCGGGCTCGGCGACAGCGACACCGCGAACTCCCCGAGAGTCCGCTCGTTAAGCTTCTCGTTGAACAAAACGTCCTCGCCGTCTTCCCGCTCCACGTGCACCGGCATGACGCGCACCTTCTTCTTGCCGCCGCCGCGGACCCCGCGCCGCTGCGGTTTCTTGGCCGCGAGCGCCACGCTCGCGCGCACGGCCAGCGCGGCCATCTCGGCGCTCGACAGCGGCCTCCCGAGCATCGCGGCCGGGAGCACGAAGTATATCTGCCCCGGCCGGAGCAGCTCGCCGGGGGCCAGCGCCTGCGGGGCCTCGTTGAAGTAAAGCGCGTCGGAGTTGCACACGAAGAAGGACGCGGAGTCGACGCCGAGCACGTCGGAGACGGCGACGCGGGGAGAGGCCGGGAGATCCTTCAGCGAACCATCGGCAGCGATGACCCTGGCCGGCGCCGGCGATGTCGGCTGGTACGCCTGCTGCGCGAGGCCGCCTCGGTGGTTGCAAGAAAACTTCGATCCCATGGAATTTTGAGTTTGTGCGTGGAAGTGTTGAGATTTTTTTTAGTTCTTTGGATTTGGATGCGGAGATCAAAAGGATGGTTGATGTATATATAGAGTGGCCAATAGAAATTAGAGAAGAAGCCAACGAAAGGACAGCGTTGAGCTGTGGTGTGGGAGCTAAGGCAGGACATTGTCGCTATCACGGCACACGAAGCATCTCCGAATATGTCCTGTACGGGAGCTCTTCCCCGGTGAGTCGAGTCAACGCCGAAGACTCCTTTCTGGGCCCACCTGTCAACGACTCGCCAGGGCACTTCCTCCCTATCGTACCTTTCTCCTTGCGGCGTGTGAAGTGACGCCTTGCATCAGCGCATACGCACCGGAAGCCGTGCACCCCAAGTCGCAACGGACTTCGGCCCGTCATTGCCGACGTCAAGCGTCCCGGTCTCCCGCCGCGCGCGGCTTCGCGCGTGTTTCGGCAACGCCGCAGCGGAAGAGTGTTCCGAGCGAGCCGTTCGTTTTGGTTATTTAACGGTTTTTAACGGATTGGACCGCCAACTGCTGCCAACCTATAAAACCGCACTTTGAGGAATACTGATCAGGCAGAAAAACATCTGCGCTTTTTAGCGTTCAGAGGTACAAACGGAAAGAATATTTCCTAATTGACTGTCCGTCCAAAGTAATTTGGGTACAATTCGAAGCCCATTCTCGGATATCTGGAGACATTTTTGGGATTCAGAAACGGAGTCAGATATTTTTCTTAGATATGGAAAAGGATTCGGAAAAAGCATTATCTGGCAGATACTGAGCTATCTGGAATTTTTTGGATAGTTACCAAAAAAACCGGATCTCCTAAGCCTGCTGGCCGTCCCATGCAAACAAGTGAAAACTGAAAAGTGCAAACTCTAACCCTAATCCGAAGCGCCGCCAACTCTCCCCCGTGACCAGTCTCCTGGTCTCCCCCACCCCAAGTCAGTCCACGAGTCTTCCCCCGGTTTCGGGGCCTGTTCTTTTTTGTTGCGGCTTATGGTTTTCGGTTGAAATTTTTTAATTTTAGCTGTTTGCGACAGAAATTACGGAGAGAGATACTCGCTTGCGATTTTAGATAGTACATATGTTGGGCTTTTAACGTGTAAAAAAATGCTCCGTTTGAAAGTTAGGTACTATAGCAAAAGCCAAAAGCCGTTTTGAGAAGCTGAAAAGAACATGCCCTCAGTCTCCCCCCGACCCTGAAACGCCGGCAACCGTCCACCGCCACCACCAGGGTCTCCCTCCCACGCCATCGCTAGGGTCTCCCTCCCTCCTTCCTATCTTCCATTCCACACCGCCGCTGACTATGAAAACCCGCCGCCGCCCTCCCGCGACGGCCTCCGAATCGCTATGGGTTGGCCGCCACCAGGACTCCCCCCCCCCCCCCCGCATTCCCCAGTCTCCCCCGAGGCCCCGACTCAGCGACTCCAAAACACTGCCACCACCCTCCCATGACAACCTCCAAATCGTCGCTGGCCGGTCGCCGCTAGGGGCTCGCTCCTTCGGTCTTCCCTCCCACGGCGCCGCCCGACAGGGATTCCCTCCTTCCCTCCTTTCCCACCCACCTCTTGTGGTAAGTGCTACCATCTACTGCTACCAGCTATCTTGTATTTAAACTATTCTGTTGGACATTTTCTTTCTTATGATCAGACTTATTCTCACTTGCATCAAAGAAAATGTGACACTCAAAATCTATCTGAGGATTCAATTCCCTTTTCTGAATATTGCAGAGTTCACAACATCATGATTGAAGGCGTCTTTATTCTTTAGTTGTGTGCCAATGATTGAAGAGGAAATGATTCCCAAAGTCTGGTACTAATGCTGTTAGTCTGACATCCAAGAAAACAAATTATCATTTTAGTTGACAGATTATTGATGTATATTTGTATCTTTTGTTTGGTGATTATTGCATGATTATTTGTTGTAATGCACGACTGGATATCAAGTGGACCCTCGATTTGGTGTGTTGAAGTAGTGAACATTGTGTATTTGTGTACATGAAGCATTGCCGTTGTATATCCTCCAAAGTCCAAACCAATGTTCGGTTAAAGAGTTTACTGCCCGAGAAGCCATGTAAATTGGTTTAAAGCAGCACTCTAATATTCATGTGCATATCTATAGTCATTTTTTAAATTTGGTTCAATGTTGTGCCTAGTGTGTTGTTCAGATGAAAAGATATATTGCTGCACTGCTCTCACTGATACATACTTAAACCAACGAAGGTCACACATGCCATACTTCTGCACATGCATATTAGAGAACAGATCAACAGACACCTCATGATCCCATCCTAATTATTCTTATTATGGGTCTATGTTGAGTGCAAGAATGCAAACCATAAACTCAACCAAAAATCCATTCAGGCTAAAAGATCATATTGTTTTAAAAATTGTGAAGGCAAATTATCTTGTGGATTCGTTAGATATGACACAGTTAGTCTTTAGTGACTAGATTACAATTGAAGTCTGAATTTGAATATTTGTCAGTTATTTTGGCCAGGCAGGGGCAATTATTGTAAGTAGAATACTGTCATAAATTTGAGTAATTTGCTTTCTGTACCTTTGGCCGAGCATTTTCCAAGTGTACATGCATACACAATGAAATGCAGCACCACTTCATTGAAGTTGGTAACAGGCCTGTAAATACACAAATTACAGAGCTGAAGCTTAATAGAATTAAAGTTAGATAAAAAGTAAGTTTATCTACAGCCTTTAGATCAATAAACTTTCTTGCATAAGAATATAAATTTATGTTTATTTAAACATTAGACATCATTTATTTAAGTTTCTATTATTCATTCAACAATTTTGGGTTTTAATTATTTTTTGTAGAATGAGATAATGACCGAGGCTGAGCTCCACTGAAATATGACTACTTGTTAGAGATGGTTCGCTATTGGCTTTTACTAGAAAAGATCTGTATTGTCAACTTATCATGTGATGAAGTTAAATAACTAGTGATGTACTTGGCTATAGAAAATTCTCACTTTTAGACTGTGTGTCATGTAGTTACTATTTGCTTAACTAGTCTCTTCACTACTTGCTACTTTGCTAGCTAGAACTTATTATTTGCTTAACCAGTCCCTATCATTGTGTCATATAGTTAAATTTATTTGTTAAGCTACTAATATAGTTTCATTATAGACATATAGTATAGTTGATTGATCTTTATACGTGCGATATATATGGTTTTTATTTTTGCGCATTATCCCACTAAATATTCGAGACCAAGATTTACCGTATTTGGAGCGATCTATATTCGCTCCATATTTGTGACTGAGAATATCCGCATTCGTATTTATATCCGGCACTATCTGTATTCGACTTTGATTCTGACAAAAAATATGGAAAAGAATACAAGATGAGCAATATCTGTCCATATCCTCTCCATTTGCACCCCTCATTCAGACTTAGTTGCTAAATGCTAATATAACTAACCCGTTAGTTAGTTGTTACATATAGAGAAGAAAGAAAGCTTTCCACTAGAGTTAATGTTCTTATGTCTCATGTGTTTTTAGTTAAGAGTTCACTCCTTGCGCACTACGTTAGGCTTGTGCTTCTTTCTACCTTTTCTCTATTGAGCTCACGATATGTAATACATTGTCATGTAAACTGGTGCCGCGATACGGTCTTACTATACACTTTCTCTTTTTCTCTTAATTGAACGGCAGAACCTGCCCTATTTTTTTTTAAAAAAAAGTCAATTAGCACTATCACTTCGTATGGTAAACTAGTTAATGTTGTATACCAAGGGCAGTTTGGTAATGTCTCAATTAAGGAAAAAGGAAAAAAAGAGAAAGGGGTTGGGCCCACCTATCGACGGGCCGAGCGAATAGATAAGGGAGAGGAGACTGCATCTCCTCCCCGCGCAGTTCATCCTCGCGTTCTCCGCAGGCGGCTTCTCTCGGGCGTCTCTTTGTGGTGGCTCCGTTTGAGCGCATCTCCCATGCAACCGAGTCTTGCGAGCGGATAGCGATGTTAGAGGCGCCAACGGCTTGGCAGCTTCAACCGCTAGCCGTTGGCCATAGCCTATCTCCTCCTCCCCGCTCTCCTATAAGAGGTGGCTCTCTCCCCTTTCTGTGGCATCCTGAATTGGTGAGTTCCCTTCCTCCTCCTCCCTCGGTAGACCTATGACTTGAGTCTTGAGAACTGCTGGCTGGATTATTCCCCATCAGTTGGACAGCCGAATCGCTATTCTAGGGTTTTCCCGTGCGGTCTTGTTGTCCCTTTTCCTTGGATCTGCCAGTGGGGAAAGGGTTGGGAATTAACCTCTAGAAAGTGATTTGGTTGGGCGCTTGTGCTGAGGTTTTGGAGGAGAGGCCGTGACTTGTTCTTGGTGTTCCCAAGTACTCTTGGCCGGAGCTCTCGTCGATCTTATGTGGCGTCCACCTGACCCTTGGCTTCTACCTTTTACTCAAGGTGTGAGTGTGGAACTGTATCTCCAATTGCCATCATCTTTTTGCTTGGCGTAGCAGGGTGCTTGGTTTTTTTGGGTCAGCACTTCGTGCGTGCATTGCCACTTTTGATCTTCACAATGATTTTGAATATCACCGCCACAATGAGTACACCGATTGTTAATCTTTGCAATTTTGTGATCTACTTCATTGATTTGTAAGTTGGCAATTGCAAAGAAGTCTCTATGGGTATTGCTTAATGATGAAATGACATTAAACTGAAATTGTATATGATCATTAGTATAGATTGGTCTTGAGCTTTCGGTTGACTTGCTATTTGGTATGCTCTGATCTTGAATGTTGTTATACACATCGCTTGCTGCTCACTGTGCTATCTCATTTGATCTGTGCTTAAGTTTCGATCACTTTAGTTGGTACCCGAACTCTGTTATCCTATCATAATCAATATTGCTCATGTTAATTGAATGTTAGATTGATTATTGGGAACATTTATGCAGTCCAGCAAGCCATATTCATGATCTGGTAGCTTCTTTTCATAGCAAAGTTTGATTTAAGTTCAAGATCTAGTCTATAAGCTATCATATATAATCAAGATTGCATTTTGTCATGGCGGAGACGGCCAATAATGAATCTTGTGCAACTAGCCTTCTGAGAGCAATTAAAACTATGCAATTCAATTTGTTTATGGTTAGATCAGCATTTAGAAGCAATTACTTTCAACTGTATATACTGATTTTTGAATATTGCATGATATATGTTGGAAGCATTTATTTCTTAATGGCTTAAAGAGTTCATAGGGTTATATGTTAGTTAAGCCATTTATATGCTTGTTATATCATGCTTTTGTCTGCATAGAATATGTTAAAATTAATTATAAATATATACTTATATTGTAATATTTACAACAGTTAAAGCCTAACAACTGCAGCATTAATACAGGTTAGTTACTTAGGATATGGTGTGGGCCATCGTGCGGTACAAGCTTATCTGGGGATGAATTGCTGAGCGACTGACAGGACAATTCTCACTCGCCCCTGTCCTCGACTGTATCAACTAATATCTTCACCGCGTACCCTGCCTCACCGATCGATTCTTCGCAATCCAATACAAAAACTTATCTGCATATCCTCCTGGCTGGACACGCAGTGACCACGCGTGCCGACGCTGACTGGTTGCTCTTGCAGGGAACTGCGCGTCTGCAGACCGCACCCGTCAAACTTCAGAATTTCTTCGTCCTCATGCCCCAGCGTTCCCTCTTTCTTGGGCACGAAGCGGAGATGACTTGCAGCTCAGGGATGTGGCTTATTGAGGCGCTTAGTTACTCTTCAGGCCATGCAAAACCAGCGGCTCCCAAGAAACTTCCGCAGCGACAGACGTCGCCAGGATCATTCATGGTTGCTTCGTTGCCTTCTTGGCTTCTTTCGAGTGGAATCAATCAGTCACTTCGGCAGCAAGAAATTTGACCGACTTCTCTGAATCCATTTCTTGCCAGCTTGAAATTTGAGGCCCAGAATTTGATATCATGTCTGGAGCTATATACATAACAGGCAGGCACTTCTATTAACATGCAAATGTGACAAAAAAAAAGTAGCACAAATCCCGACTTAACAAGTCAAAAAGTCGTGCTTGTAGCCTTGTAGGTGCATAAATATACGATAAAACTACGAGAAACAAGGGGTTGATCACTTGATCCACGCACATGCAGTCAAAGTACCAATCCTGGGTAAAGTTGTGCAAAATACCATGAATACTTCAAAACAATTTTTGAAAATTTAGTGAGCATGGTGCTTGATATGTTACACAACTTACCAAATTCAAGATGGCAAGTGTGCGTGTATATATGTTTTCTGGTTTTCGTTCTGCATCAGTGTTCTTTCTTCGGCGATACATATCAGAAACCCCCAAATTCTTTTAGGAAGTACAGTATTGAAAGTGATCTTTTAAAAAGAAAATGAATGTGCACTCTTGGAGTACATATTTTTCAGTAGGAGGCAAAAGTATTGTTTTGTGAAAATTTATAACTATAATTTATTTATAGAAGGTGTGTTCCCTCGATTCCCGCTAACTACTGAAACCGCACGGACCAATGGGCATAATTCCAGCAGAAAGAGCATTCCATGCAAACAAGGGAAAACATTTTTGAGCTTTTCAAAATAATTTCGGAAAACAGATTTTCAAAAGTGTCCAACTAGGCCACTTTACAAAAGAGCCTTGTCCTTTGGACATTTTTTAAAATAGTCATTTTCTTTTAGAAAAAAAAGTAAAAGGTCTCCATGACAAGATGTTTTCATATTCATAAAAATAGAAATTCAAGCATTATCATCATCAACAACAAATCTAGCCTCCAAGTTTGCGAAAACTTCCAAAATACCATGGATTTAATTTTACTAAAATGCCCATAGGTGACAAGTCCTTCTAGGTGGCAAGACTACCTTAAACCAGAATTTTCAATTCACAAAAGAAAATCAAATGCTCTTTTATGGTTCCTATGAACATCACCATCTATAAATAGAGCTCATAAAGCAACTTGCAATCGGTTGGCATTCGGTTCTGGGTGAGCAGATCCCTCTTTCTCCTATTTATCTTTTCTTTTCCCAAACCATGTGCTAATGCTCTTTCAGCTCCTGGCCAGGGAACAGAAGAATAAGGCATTCATCTCATCGATCATAGGTTGATTCTTCCCCTCCTGTAACTGTGTCTGACGCGATAACAGTTTTGTTCTTCTGTTGCGTGAAAATGTAACAGAAATTTTAACACAAGTCCTGACTTCAAACGTTGTGCTGGTAGGTATATAAATGGTTACGATAAAACTACATAGGGTCAATCTAAAGTCATATTCTTATATAATTTAGAAAGAGATGTCTAGCTAGTTTAATTAGTATTATGTTAGCACTTAAGTGATGCATACTTCTTCATCAAGTTTTCTCGTGGGAGGGGGCCCATGGCCCCCTTTGGCCCTAGAGAATCTCTACCCTTCGTTGACAAATCAAGTACTATTTAGAGCTCAATATTTTCTAAACTAAAACTAAAGCATTTTGTAGACATGTCAGTAGTAGTTGCTGACAGTTACAGGCATGCAAGTATTCAACGTTCGCATCGATCAGGCCCAGAATTACATGACAGACAGATATAGGGCTTGTTTGGTTGGAGATCTAGCCGACGTGCCTCAGAAAAAGGTGACCGAGATGAATCTGAAGTTTTGATTATTTTTGTCTAAGAATAAGTTAATTTTTGCCTGAGAATGTGTTGGCTGGTTGGAGTCGTGAGAATGAGAAAAACAAAATTTTCGCTTTGTGAATGAGAAAATGTACAGAATACTCTTTAGTTAGATACATCCAGTAAACCGTATCTTTTCCCTTCCAAATACTCCATTAGCTTAACTATCATATACAGATCTGGTTCATACTTCATGTTCCATCCTATTAGAGTATCTTTAATAGTATCATCTTAGCTGTCTTTAAAGTCTTTTACCTATAGTAAATAAGTAAAATCATATGGAGAGGAGAGAGGAGGTAATAAGAGATAATGTATTGTCACTTATGCAAGAGACGATTTGAGCAGACAAATCAACGTAAATAATTATAACACAGATGGGGCGCTCATTTTAGCGACGGCTTCTGGCTTTTGGCTGAAATTTCACTGTAGCTGGCTTTTTTTTTTACTGTAGCTGATTTGGCTTTTTGGGCATAATTAATTTTAAAAAATAGAAAATTAGAAAAAAAATATGTTAACCCATTAAGGACAATACAAAGGAATACGAGAAAAAAAGAAAATACAAAAAAGCCTAAAATATCTAAAAGAATTCAGAAACAGACGAAATACTGAATAGTGAAAAAAAAAACAGAAGCTAGAAGCTGAAACCGAAAAAAAGCCGAAACGAGCGGGGCCTAATAGAAAACCGTCTGTGATGATGTGTACATTATAATATTTTTTGTAGTAGTGACCACTCCTCCACGCTGTAGCCGCAGTCCATGTCCATCGGCTATGAGGAAATAAAGGGCATGGGGCTAAGTGGGAAGGCAAATTGCTAGGTGAGATAGGGGTGACATGAGTGTATTTGGTGGTGGTGGTGGAAATAGCATACGTCCACCTTTCAACCGTCCTATTGTGTTTGATATGGAGCACTAGTGGGTTACCGCATTTTTTATAGGGTGCCTTTGCAAGGCGGTGGGTGGGGCGAGTATGGCGGGTGGAGAGAGGGAGAGAGATCTTAGGGTTTGCACAAATCTAAATAGAATCTAATGGTGCAAAAGGTGTGTAATTTTTTAGGGAGAGGGTTCGATTGCCTATTGTGTTTGATATGAAGTAGTACTACTAGGTTACCATATATTTTTTTTATAGGAAGTACTTCAATACTCCACCTAAAGAAGAGTTCTTAAGGCAAAAAAACAAAGACACAAGGGAGTATCTCAAGTGGCGGCGGCGAGAGGTGGTGGTGGAGATACTAGGGTTTGCATGAATCTACGTATGATGATCCAGTAGTGCAAAAAGTAGGCAATATTGGGGGAGAACTTAATTAGCTTATGCCAAAACAGTCTCATACATATCGTAGTATAACCTACAGTGTCATATTACTTATCATATTCACGTGTAACAATCTCGCTTTGTAGTGATCAATCACCAAGTTGAATTCTGCGCAGTTGCCACGTAAAAATACCTGTATGATCGCGAAAAAAAAACCAAGTACTATCAACGGCAAGCACACTGCTTTTGTGTCGTTTCTCTACCAAAAAAATCACAAAATTGATCACAAGACCACTAGTACATTCTATTCCTCAACAAGGTCTCACTCCATGAGATAATTAACCGCTGACACTAGCCAGATTTCTGATGCCAACATTTCGAGATGCTGATTAGCAGCTTCGACACTGTGGCGAAAGGGTCGTCATTTTTATCAGAACCGCGCGTTCTTTTCGAACTGCGTCCGGCACAATTTGCAGCGCGAGCTTGCAGTACGTCCAGGCACAAAGTACATCGACTTCGGTAGCCATTTTCTTTCGGCAAATTTTCTGTCATGCAGAAAACGAGTTATGAATTGTGCTGCCGGGCTATCTCGACTTATGGCTTTCTTCCTAAGCAAATGAAGATTAGATAGGCGGCATAGACACCAGCACAGCTTTGGATTGAGGAGACTAATCCAAAAGCCATCTCAAAAAACACAGATAAAAACTATCCGTCATAGTCGAAAGTTATCAATTATAGCAAAAAGAACATGACCTTTAAAAGACAAGAAAAGGACCATTAAATTGATACAGAAAAATGGCCCAATTGTTATAAAAGGTAGGAAACTGGAGTGTCCAGCAGACCGGGCTCAGGCGAAAAGCGTGAATCTTAGTCGCCCGAATCTTAGGGCGGTCTTGCCCTGTTTGGGCCAATTAGGCCTTTGTCAATACGTTTTCAGGTATAGTAGGACCAGGCCCTTTTCGATAGCAACCGTAATTAAAGGGGGCGTTCGGAATAATGATGGTTTATGATTTTTTTATTGTAGTTGGCTTATTTTTTACTGTAGCTGAGTTGCCTTATTTGACATAATTAAATTTAAAAAATTTAAAAAAACATGTTAGCACATCACGATCAATGCAAAGGAATACGAGAGAAAAAAAAGAAAAAAGCAAAAAAAAAGTTCAAAAAATCTAAAAAAAAGACGAAATTACTGAATAGTGAAAAAAACAAACGTTAGAAGCAGGACTGGCTTTTAAGCCAAAATAAATGAGACCTTAAAAGACAGAGATCGGGTCCCTGTACGGTACGGTAGGTCAAGTGGCAATGCCATGAGCAACAGGTTGCAGCTTCCTCGTTTCTATTCTGCAGACACATCACACGTTCTGCTCCCAACATATTGGAGCATGGAAGAAGAGAGCACTTAATTTGTATGGTCAAGAAATGAGAAACTTTTTGTGTGTAATTTCCACTTCGCAGCTCATAAAATTGACACACACCGTAGTGTGCTGAAATTTGCTTTCCTCACAGTTCTTAGCCTCATCCAAGGAGGGTATACTACACATAGTTGTTTCATGTGGCTACGTGATCGTGTCACACCTGGACAATGCCAATGGTGCGCCTCTCGGACTCCCGGACAGCGCCGGCGAGGCGCCTCATGCTGTCGTCGTGATACCACGGCGTCTTGTCGGACCACGTGACGTTCCCGTCGGGCGGCACGGCGGGAACGAGCTCGCGGCACACCTCGCCGAGCACGTTGATGGTGTTGTGGTAGTGGTAGTACCGGATGAGGTGCTCCGTCTTGTGCGTCGTGTTCCCGATCACGTTCTCCGACATGTGCACCCCCGTCGCGTACGCGTTCCTCGCTTTCATCGCGTACTTCCGGTCGCGCCGCACGCCGGTGATCCAGTTCCGGAACACCAGCTTCTCGAACCCCCATTGCCTCCACAACATCTCTCGTCAATGTCAAAACGTTGAAGCAACGAGTAATCAATCATTTCTTCGTGTACGCTTACTTGGAGTAGTCGACGTTGGGGTCCTGCACGCACAGCTTGCTGGACATGGGGTTCTGCTCGATGGTGAACTGCGTGTACGAGCTGAGCTCGCCGAGGACGGCGTCGAGCGTGCGGCCGTCGGGGAGGAAGATGTACTCGTCGACGTCGAAGAAGAAGGTCCAGTTGGCGGCGTGCCGGTACCTGTGTAGGCAGTCGTTGACGACCAAGAATTGGTTGTAGTAGTAGCCGTCGTACTCGGCCTGCGCGCGGATGTCCTGGACCGTGGCGCGCCCGGCGCGCACCCAGGGCGCGAGCACCGCGCGCACGGCGGGGCTCACACCGCCGGCGTCGTGGAACACGAAGTGCGAGCTGGGGCCGAAGAACCACGCGTGGTACGCCATCCACTCCCGCACGCGCGCCGCGCTCAGGTTGCCGTACAGCGACGAGCCGCAGTAGAGGTACTCGTACTTGTACGGCGGCCGGAACCTGGCCTCGTCGTACGAGCCGGCGTCCTCCTTCAGCGCGACGATCTGCTCGTACCGGTCCGGCGACGGCGAGTAGTACGCGTACAGCACGAGCTCGCCGCCGGCGTTGTCGGCGTTGGGCGCGCGCGCGAAGGTGCAGTTCACGACGACGACGGTGTACACGCGGCCTAAGCCCCAGTCCGGGAGCATGTGGTACGTCTTGGCCGCGCGCAGAGGCCGCGTCGGCGCCGACGACGAGGAGGCGTTGGAGCAGGGCATCCACTCGCACCGGAACCACGGCTTCCCGTAAACGTGCGTCGGCTTGGACGCCAGCCCGATGACCGCGAACGTGTACGGCCCGCCGCGGTACGCGCCCATCTGCACGAACAGTGCCGTGGCGCTGCCCACCGCGCGGAACTCCCGTTTGTTCGGGTCGGCCGCGCGCTCCGCCCGCGGCAGCGTGAAGTTGGATGGGCTCTTGGCGTGGACGGCGGGGCGCGGAGCCGGCGTTTCTTGCGCGGGCTGCGCGCACACGGCGGTGGAGGAGAAGAGCGAGGGCCGGCGCGGCTGCAGGTGCCAGACGGCCATGACAAACGCCAGCGTGATCAGCGCCGCGAGGAACGGCTTCAGGTCGAATCTCGCAACCGGCGGCCACGCCTTCGCCGCAATGCCGGCGGCTGCGGGCTTGCAGCTGGCCGCGTCCTTCCTCATGGCTGACGCTGCGGCGCGGGAAGCTTTCGCGGAGTGTGTGAGTGGGCGCGCGGCTTGTAGCCTGACCGCTACGTCTGCATTCGATGGCCTTCCCTCACGTTTGGACCGGTGGCTCGTCTCGCACCGTACTCTCGCGTTTAGTCCATGAACGCCTTGCAATCCTACCACCTATTCTAGTAGCCAATAAAGCGAAACTCTAGCAAACATCCCGATGGGATATGTCTCCACCGTCATGGACATCACCACTAGTTTAGCCTGTTCTCCTAGTCACTCATCAACGTCTACCTTATCCAAACACTTAGAGCCAGACTCCATCTCTATCTAAGAACTAAACTCCATCTCTCTCCTCCTCTCTCTGCACTCGCACGGATGAGCTAAAGTAGTTGGGAAGAAGGTCATGGCGATGCTCCACGACCAGTGACAGGGCCGAGTGCATGGCCGTTAAGGGCCTCGGCCGGAGAGGGGCGAGTGGTGAGGGACCATGGCGATGTAGCCAGATCCGATGCCGCGACTAAAGAAGAGCAGGGTGGAGCGGCGACCAGATAAGGGTGTGGCCAAAGAGGGGTGGGCGACGAAGGTGAACACAGCGAAGCGGACGAAGAGGGGTGGTTGGAGCGACGACTAGAGAGGGGAGCGATGATGCGTGACACCTACACCATCTGCAGTAGCGATGGGTTGCCGTGCACCTCCAACATTGATGACTATCTCTATCACCCTCCTTTCCATGTCCTATCCCCGCGAGGTGCTGGCTAAGGCGGGCACAAGCACCGCTGCTATCGTAGCCACAGTGAGATCATCAAAATTCATCGAAAACTTTTTTGTACTTTTTGAAATTTTTTGGTTGAAACTTGTCGAAACTCATTAAGATTACTGAAATTTTTTGAAACTTTTGGATTCAAACTTGATAAAATATGTTGAAATTTACTGAAACTACTTAAACTTTTGAGTTAAAACTTGATAAATTTGTTGAAACTTTTGGATTAAAAATTGACAAAATCTGTTGAAATTTGCTGAAATTTAACTCTTTGGTTGAAATTTATTATAATTTGGCACTACTACAGAAAAAGTCATCATATATAGTTCAAAAACGTCATCACAGACAGTTTCGTGAGCCGTCTGAATTTATGGGTTAATAATGACATGAGGTCATCACAAACGGCTTTCGAACCGTCTGTGATGCAACTATCACTGACGGTTTCAACAACAAACCGTCTATGATAGTTGACTATCACAGATAATTTTCAGTAAAAATCATCTGTAAGTATCACAGACAGTTTCAACTACAATCTGCCTATGGTATTGAACTATTATAGACGATTTGTAGTTAAAACTGTCTGTGACATATTAATATCATAGATGATTTTAACTAAAAACCGTCTATAATAGATCAATATCACAATGGATTATAATTGAAACCGTCTGCGATATTCATTTCTATTTCTAAATCTATTTCTATTTGTTGGCTAACCTCAGGAAATGCTAGACATACCCTCTGAAATCGATTCTGTACCAAAGTCTGCAAACCTCCTATCGATGTTTCTCTACTAGTCGTAATCAGTAAGATGTCTTAGTATTTTATCCTTCTTGCACTTCTTCGAGTGCTAACATATCAGTTTTACCTTATTTGGATTCGTAAAAGCGCTTCAAATGGGGAATTACAGTAAGATACCACGCCACCATAGCAGGAGGTCCTTTCTCTGTTCAGTCGCCGTCATTTGATTGATTCTTACACTTGTATCAGAATGCGTTGCACACTAAATATACATGCATGTTACATACTCTTTACGGTAGAGGACACAGTTGTTCGGACATACATGTATTCTTTCTACTTCCATCCCTAATGGACAAAAAATCTTCTTAGCTTTTTAGGTGATTTTATGCAACTGGTTTACCTCCAGAAGCATGTCCACTAAAATATCTAGCAGCGCCGTGAAACTTTTGTCGGACCAACCGTTACTTGCCTTCAATTTCAGCAGTTCAAGCACGGCTGTAACCTCGTGTACTTTAACATGCAGCACGTGAACAATGGTTTCTCCAAGTCCTGTATCAAGCCTCGGAATTTAACATACTTTCTTTCTCATCATAGTTCCCTTCTGCATTGCGAAGCATCTAATTCAGATTGTTATCATGCAGTCTATCTGAATTGGAACAACAATCGATATCATCCGGTGGTATATCATTAACTTCATCGGCGATATCATTATTACTATCTTCCTGTGTAATCTACTCTTCATCATGACTGGTTCAACATGCATACTCTTTTTAAAACCCCTTCAAATCAAGTGTGCTTCAATCTGCACTCGATTCTTAAATATCTTTAGATTCTCGCAGTCAATGCATAGACAATACATATATTCCACCTCTTATTCAATATATCCTCATCGGTAGCTCTTATAAAAACAGATATGCCATTAATGTACTCTTCACTCACAGGGTTCCCAGCGCACATCTAGCTTCGGTCCTACGTTACATACATATATAGTAATTTAGTATTAAATATTAACTTAATTGATTAGTATACTATATATATACCATATGCATTGAGATTTTGCTTAAAACAAAAGCCATTTTCGCTAGAACCAATTATAATCAACTATTTTGACCAATTTGGCCCACATGACGGGCACTGATATACATGACCAAGTATAAATATGCTATAATTTGGCTAAATTCTAAACCCTAAACCATACTAGATGTAAGGAATCTTCTCTCCACATCAAGCTAGCTAGATCAAAACAATCTTCAATTTTTCTGTCACCAAAAGTTAGATCTAAATTATAATGCAACTAGAAATAAATTACTAACCATAGGTAGTCAAGAACTTGATGTATCTTCAATCAATCTTATCAAATAGTCTCTTTTCACTAAATGGCCTCAAAACCTCGCGTCGAGCTCAAAGCAATAGGCTAGATCTGGAATTTAAGACAGATGGTTGACGGGTCTGCGCACAATTAATATAGTGAAATTATCATATATGGTTTTTAATACAAACCGTCTGTGATGTCTTAATTATCACAGATGGATGGTTTAAAGAAAAACCGTCTGTAATATTTGATAATATCACAAATGGTTCATAGTAAAAAACGTCTATGATACTGTTTGTAATATTACATCTTCACAGACGATTTTTAGCGCTGGCAGCAATACAGACGGTCTCTAAACTAAAACCGTTTATGATAGTATTTAATACTGATTGTTTTAAGAAACCGTCTGTGATGTGACGTCTAGTATTAGATTTTTTTGTAGTAGTGTGGGTTCGAAAACCTAAAATTCGTTAAAACTTTTTTAAAATTTTTAGAAACACATAAAATTCACTGAAACCACCTAAAGACTCTTCAAATGTTTTAATACCATTGCAGAACAAAGTAATGGAAATGGAAGTGGGTTGGAAGTGAGTGAAGTTTTGTGCGTACACGACGACGAGGTGGATTTTGATTGCCCAACAACTAACTGACCTGATAGGTTAGCGCAGATCCTGCCAAATTTTGCATGATAGCAGTGTCGAAGTGTGTTGCAGCACAACTCAGAGCTCGACAGAGATGGGAAGTGAAACATGAGTAGATGAAAGATCAAGCCAAACTGCATGGCAGAAAATTTTCTAAGCATGTTTCTGATGATGCTTACCTAGGATATAGTTGAAAGGTTTTAGGGGGCGTTCGGAATAGCGATAGCTTTTGATTTTTGTTAAAATTTAACTGTAGCTTGCTTATTTTTTACTATAACTGAGTTGATTTATTGGATATAATTAAATTTAAAAAATATAAAAAAAACGGCACGCTAATCTAGAACGGACAATGCAAAAGAATACGAAAAAAAACAAAAACAAAAATTTTACTGTAGCATTACAGTGTCACTGCAATAAAACGGTCGCGGTCGCCGAACACTAACGATGGACGCAACGCCAACTTAAGCGCCCTCTTAAAGAGTAATATGCTATAGACAGCAGCTACAGAGAGGACATGACATTGAAGGACAATCAGAAGTAAAGGAAGAAAGCGCGTCGGACTTTGGAGGACAAATCAAGGGCAACCGATACAACAACGGGATCTTCTATCCTAACACGAATGATTAAAGGCATGGAGCACAACTTTGGCGAACCTGTAATGGCGGCAAATCATTTTGTTGTCTTGATGGAAACGTAGCACCTTGAGGACAAACTTGATTCAGAGAGAGAGAGAGAGATCATCAGTAAGGACAAACGTAAGATGCCAGTAAATTCAATAGTTCTGATCCTCACCGAGAGTTTGTTTTCGAAATAGGAAATTTACATGGCATAGCACAATTTCTAAGGAATATTTGCATAATTTTTTCCTGTGTTCCAAACATGTCTTGACAAGTGAAGACGTTTTTCATGGCTATTCAACGAGCGCACACACGTTACTGCATGTTTCTCTCTTTCCGCCACGTTAATACAGATCGCACCTTGAGAGCAAGAAGATGCCGATCATGTCCCTCCGTCTAGACGTTTCTTAGCCAAGAGCTTGGTCGGTAGCGGATCATGTCCCGGTTAATGTTTGCAGATTGCTCTCTCACTGTTGTTTTCGGCTGCGATTTATGTTTTTTAGCTATAGTTTATTAATCTAATAAAAATAATTACTGAAAAGTTGAAACAAAAAATTAGCTGAAAAACCACAAAAACAGGCCTCTGTCTTGCCGCTGGTGGAACGGTCAGGAGCTCATAGTAGATGATCTGCATATAAAGCTTGGCAGTTGGTAGTACACCACAACTCGGCTAGAGATGTGATCGCCGCTACGTCGGTGAAGAAGCGTCGCGAAACAACCAAGGCTCTGCCGTGAATAGAAGCGGTGTTGAAAGCTGGAAAGATTGTGGGAAAAATTGAGAGACGCGATAGCTGGATGGTAGAGCGGAGTCAGGGATCTTTCGTGCACAAGAGTAGACCACCACCAGTCCGCTCATGTCAGCAATCGGAGGGACCGGGCACGAACCGGGTGGTACGCGAACAGCCCGCAGGCGCGGACTGTTTCCTCCAGCACCGACGCGGCCTTTCTTCCGGCACAGCGCAGCGCGGCCTATTTCCCAGCGCTCTACGCGTCATTGTACGAGTTTCGGACAAATATAGCTTTTTTGATCATCAAAATACTAAAACTAACTTTTAAAATATCAAAATTCCATTTCTAACTCTCTCCGTGACCACGCATTTATCCCGTGATGACACGTATCCAATCGTACGGTCGGGGACCGGTATGACTACAATAAACAGTGTAGTCGTGCGGTTCCCGACCGCACGACTAGTGACACGTGTCGCCACCAGTGTAGTCGTGCGGTCGGAGACCGCACGTCTACGATAAACAGTGTAGTCGTGCGGTCTCCGACCGTATGATTGAACATGTGTCGTTAACGAATAAACACGTGGTCACAAAGAGAACTAAAAATAAAATTTCGATATTCTAAAAACTAATTTTAATATTTCAATAATCAAAAAACTACATATATCCAAAATTCTCGTTCCCCACCTCGGCACGAGGAGCCACTCACGCAACCGACGAACGGGGCGGGCTCCCATGATCCCACCGCGTGCGCTGCCCCCGGTTCCCCCTCCGCCGATCCGCGTTCAACTCCACTTGTTGCACGTTACGCACTCGCCCGGCCCACCACAAGTTCCCCCCTCCTTGCGGCCCGCCCCGTGCGGCGCACGCCTCGCCTCGCCTCCTCTCCTCCCCCACACCTCAACCAACAGCAACTCCTCTCCTTTCGGGTCTTCCACTCTTCCTCCCTTCCACTGCAACACAACGCGTGCGCCGGCTGAGTCGAGAGGCCAAATCGCCGAAACCGCCACCCCCGCCGCACCCCCTGCGTGTGCAACGCCCCCACCTGCTGTCCCGTCGGATTTCATCCGCCGCGCGCCGGAGCAACCGCAGCGAGCAGCCGGAACTAGGGCTTTCAGCCTCCGTGCCCTAGAAGAACGAGCACCACTAAGCAACCTTTTCCGTCTCCCCTTCCTTCTCATTCCCGATTTCCATAGATGTAGAGTTGAGGACGGCGGATTCGTGGTGTATTTCGATTTGGGCGGATTTTATCTTTGTATTTTGTATTGATGGATGTGGTACAAATCGTGAATGCCTTATGTTGCTGTGAAACCCTACGATTTGGGGCTGATGAAGCTACGAATTTGAATCATGGATGATTAGGCGAAACGTTAGCAAGATAGCAGATTTGGTACGTATTACTATCCGGTACCATGTTTGCACTTGCTCCCACCAATACCGTGTGTCTTAGCGTCCGGTTGAATAAGAACAAAGAGGTTATTAACGAAGCCCTTTACTTCTATTGAACAGGGATGATATTATGCAGTGCTCATGTTTTTGGAAGATTTAGTCTGTGTGTTTGGGCATACTTTGTCATGCTAATGATAGAATGTAACTAGAAGCAGAGTTGTTTGAGGGACACATGAAGTCCACACTGTGATGAATATTGATTAATCCTATAAAATCGCCTACTATATTGTTTAACAATCTATGTCACTGCTTTAGTAGAATGGCACACTTTTGTCTTCATAAGGTGAGGCGTGGCCTGAGAGAATGCAAGACCCTAGAGGTATGCCACGAGAGGAGTTCTCCACCGTGAGAGTGGAATGTTTGAAGCAATCACGCTATATAATTCATTGATTTAAGTTATAAAGGATTACAAATATATATAGTCTAGCATAGCTAATAGAAACACATGACTAATGTGAACATAATACAAGATTAATGTGAACTTAAGAGGTTGAGCACAAAGCACGAGGAGACGAAAGGGTCAGGCTAACACGTTCTCGTAGTCTGAGCGTCGACAATGCGGACGTTCCGATTGGATCTGGACTCCATGAAGACAGAGGTAGGCAACCCCTTGGTGAAGATGTCTGCGAACTGTGATGACGTTGGTACATGAAGAGCGCAGACAAGACCGAGGGCGATGCACTCCCGGTGGTGCGACGGCTCGTGCTCGCGGACGACGGGCCAGCAATAATGATCTGGCATGATGATGATGGTAGACGGGGTGCTCGGAAGGCTACAGATAGAGGGCCATGTCAACATGTGTGTCGCGTCATGCTACGATATCATCGGAGGAGAGGAGGCGTCATAGAGGTCAAAGCCAAGGCGGTGAAATCCGAAGTCGAGGAACATCGACGGGTCGGTAGAGCGATACAAACCGATCTATGATCAGAAAAAGTAGAGAAAATCTGATCTGAAAATGACTAGGGAAAACTCTACTTGGTAGCCGATCGGATAATCGGTGACACGACTTAAACTACGGGTTACGTAGCCCCTGAGAGAGATTATAGAGACGAGATTATCTCCCAAGGGCGACGCAGCGTATGCTGTGTAGGTGGTGACTCAGGAGCAGCACTGCTCTAAAACCATGAGAGCGTAGAATATTTAGAGCAATCACGCTATGTAATTCATTGATTCAAGTCACAAAAGGTTACACATATATATAGCCTAGCATGACTAATAGGAACACATGACTAATGTAAACACAAGACTATTGTGAACACAATACAAGATTAATGTGAACTCAAAAGATTAAACACAAAGCACGAGAAGGCGATGTGTTCGATAACCAAAGGGTCAAGCTAACATACCGCAAAGACACACAAGAGGAAGGCTGTGTATTGG
This sequence comes from Melocanna baccifera, assembly GCA_036346265.1. NCBI lineage: Eukaryota > Viridiplantae > Streptophyta > Magnoliopsida > Poales > Poaceae > Melocanna > Melocanna baccifera. The sequence goes on along the minus strand of CM070679.1, from coordinate 32,476,554 downwards.
CCTCTGCCTTCAGGCCAGTTAAAAGCTGAACCTGAACTGTTGCGAAAGGAGGCTCTGCATTCATTAGGAAAGATACAGAAGCCACCTAAAAGAAGCTATTGTACCATTACACAAACATGAACATTAAAATTTTTATATGATGCTATTGTACTACTACACGGGAATTGCTCTCATTTTATGTTAGAAAAAGTTCACTTTTAAATCCTAAACTCTAGCCGTGGTTTGATTTTCAACCTTAAATTGTCAAACCATCTGGAACACAACCTGGAACTATTAAAACTGCTCACTTCACCTCTCATGAACCACTCCATTCCGATTTTGGGCTAACTCAGATGCCATGTCGGATTCTTATTGTAGGACAATGGTAGAGATCAGAGGGGGTTGAATAATCATTGCCTCTTTTTAACTTCAATAGAGTCAACCCCATTCAAATACAAAAGCCTCTTTACTTCAATGGCTATAGAGAGCTAAGAGGATCATATGCACAATGAAAACAACCATAAAAATCCAAATAACCAAGGAAAGAACCGAAGGACAAAATGATCCAAGTCATCACTGGGCCAGTCTAACCGCAAGATCAAAATTGGTCTAATCGGTCTATCAGTCTGACCGTAGGTCTGAGGTTAGTCTGACTGGTCCCCTATTCCCAGACTAAAAAACATCTCGAGTCAAAACTCAAATATCAAGACATTAGAAATCTAAACCAATCAAGAATCATGAAGTTCTTGAATTCAGGATCACTAAATCTAAGAAGATCAAATCTATATATCAAGAACACCCAAAACCCTAAAATCCAAATTAGCTCTTGCTCGAGAAGTTTCAAATTATGATCCAGATCTACTCCTACATATCATAGCAAGCTAATCTAGGCATGGATTTGGGGTAAAACTATCTTGACCACTAAAACACAAATTTGGGCCATGAACAAGCCAAACCGAGTTTAATCTCGAATCTTGCTATATAAGTGATCTGAATGGGTGAAGATTGGTCAACTAGACTCATTTTCTACCTCTTACTTATCATGGATCACAACAAGATCAAAAGGAGAGAAAGAAACACCAAAACAAGCTAAGTTAAAATTTCAACACTTGAGCAAAGATGAGAAAGATTTGGATGAATTTTGGATATCTATTGATACTTGGAGATGGATGTTTACAGCCTAAGTGGAGAAGAGAGAAGGTGAGGACAAATAATATGTTGTTTTTTTTGTAAGAGACGATTTGAGCCCGTAAACCAACACAAATAGTAAGAGGGTGTGAGGTAGAAAATTATGGTAAAAATAATATAACATGGTTAGAGAAATAATTTACTGTTGGAGAGGTTGTCTCTAGTTCTATTTTTAGGTAAGGTGAAAGTCTTAAAGGCAACCTTAAAAGATAAACTATTGTATATGCCCTCAAACCCTCGCTACTAGCTGTTCTCCTCCACCTCTCCCTCTCCCCCTCTCTCTATACTTATGCCAAAATTGGAGCCGAAGATTAATCCATCCATCCACCACCTAGGTCGCCGCACCATCCACCACTTGAGCCCTTGACATCCACCATAGCTATGTTGCATTCATCAGATATATCCGCATCGCCACCCCAAATCTACCACCACACTACCACCGCTCCATTTATCCCCAACTCGAACACACCTTCCACACCGCATCTGGATCTCCGGACTTGAGCCACCATGATGGTTGTTGGGATCCTGGGGGGCAAGAAAGAGGAGTTCACGATATGCAACAAGGCTCCACCAGCTGTAGAGGTCTCCACAAGAGGTGGTGTGGTTGGAGCTAGTGTCCTACAGCATGGTGCTCTTCTCAGAACTCATCGTTGCCATGGTGCTCCACCTCCATTGGTAAGAGCACCGTGCCCTCGGACGCCATGCTACGTTCGCCGTCCACAACACAGCAAGTGTCGTCGTCACCACCTCCCGTAGCACCGACATTTCCTCCTCCAAATCTAGGTGCGGGACTGCCTCCTCTACTCACTTTGATTCCCGGCAGAGAGGCTGAGGTCGCCAGGCCATCTCCTCTACCCGCGGAGAGGCTAGGGGCCTTCATGCAGCAAGGTCGCTGGCGATTAGGGGTGGCAATTCCCCCTGTGGGGGCGGCGCCCCGCAGAGAATATCCCCATGGAGCGGGGGGTGGGGGTGATCTCTCCCCATGGGGGGAACGGGGCGGGGCCCCACTAGCTAGTGGGGTGGGGATGTGGGTTGCCCTCCCCCACGGGGTCCTACAGGGGCACGATAAATATAAAAGATACTTTTTAAATAATATATTATAGTTTTTTAATATGAAATATTATATTATATATTATAGTTTTTTAATATGAAATATTATATTATTTTCTTATATATTTGACTAAAACTTGAATATATATGTTAGAATATATTATAAAGTTATATTTTTTTAAAAAAATATGACCAATTAATTATAAATAATAAACAATTCACATTATTATTATTTTTAAAATATTTAACCTATTTTGTATCTCTTCGCATGGATCCCCACGAGGATCGGGTCCCTGTGGGGACCGGGGACGAGGGCATCTTCCCCCGATAGCCTTAGTAAGGCGGGACAGGGGCTCACATGTAGGACCCGTGAAATGAAGCTAACATGTGGGATCCACTGTTAGATTGGCACTGGCAATGATGACTTTGGATCCACCTGCAAAGACATGTCGGACAAACGTCTTGGGCTAAGTGGATGGTTTTGTTAGTCCGAGGTTCTGAATTGGATTGAAGGGGTAAAGTGGATGGTTTTATTAGTTCGAGGTTTTGAATTGAACGGTTTACAGTTCAAAATTGAAAATCAAACTGAGATCAAAATTCAGCGTTAAAGAGTAGACATTTTCGTTTTGACGTTTGGTAACACACATGTAGAGAGTTGCTCATTTCTCGTAACCACCTGCTACTTTTCCACTAGTCAAAAAATAAAATTGATCTGGGAGAGGTCATCTAAAATCTGTGAGATGTGCCCACAAACTAACTGGACCATAATTTTTTAGCCCAATCACGAAAAGCCCAATTCTTTTACAAACCCTCACCTATTTAAACCCAACCCAGCGTCCGCTCCTCAACGGTCCAATCCTTCGAATTGGAATTCGAATCCTCCCCCTCTCCCAACGGTCGGCTTCGGAGCGGCACCCAGACTCACCTCGCATGGCGGCGACGGCAACGGCGGCTGCGGCGCCGGAAGAGCTGGCAGTGCTTGATAAGGAGACACTTACTCTGATGGCGGGCGACGCCGTGGCAGCGCCGGTGGCGGTGGCAACCGAGTGGGAGACGTTCAAGGAGAACGTGCGGCCGCTGAAGCGCGGGCGCAAAGTCGGCCTCCTCAACCGCGCCCTCAAGGCGCACGCCGATCCCGCCCAGCGCGCCGCCCTCCTCGCCGAACGGAGGTACGGCAACCCCACTCCGGCAAGGCTTTTTCTTGGGTCTTAGGTTTGCTTCGGTCTGGGTTTCTTGATCTGGGGACCAGTCTTTGATGTTCTTGTTCGTTCATTGTTTGATGGATTGGCTGGTCCAGGAGGATGATCGAAGCAATCGACGAGTACCGAGGCGATGATCCGCTCCAACCGTGGCTTGAGTAAGCGTGCCTTGATCCCCTTCTCTTTCTTTGCGTGGTTTCTTGGCTCGTAGTACGAGTGGAAAGACTGGTCCTTTACTCCTTTTATCGAATTTTATAAGCTCGGTGCTCATAGCTGGTCTGTTAGAGCCGATCTTGGAGCTCGGCTTGGATCGCGACGTGCAGTCTCCAGCAAAACGTACATTACTCGGGCAACATCACCGAAAGAGAATACGAAACGGAGACTAACTCTGATCCGATACGCAACTAGATTAGAGCTAACATGGTCTTCTCTGCTTCATCTGCGCGCAGCTGCATCAAATGGGTTCAGGAGTCGTTCCCGACCGGCGGGGAGTGCTCGGGGCTGTTGGTTATCTACGAGCAGTGCGTGCGTGCCTTCTGGCACGACGAGCGGTACAAGGATGATCTCCGGTACCTCAAAGTGTGGCTAGAATATGTGAGTTGCTGAATTTCAGCTCGATCTATCTACATTCGTCATGCGGAGACATGTATGTTTGACTTACAAATTTTGGTTTGCAGGCTGGGAATTGTGCTGATGCTGAGGTGATATTCAGGTTCCTGGAGGCCAACCAGATTGGTCAGGGCCATGCTATTTACTACTTGTCTTATGCGTCGCTAATGGAGTCGAATAACAAGCTAAAGAAAGCTAGCGAGATTTTTAACCTTGGTATAGCTAGGTGAGATTCTTTTGAGAAACTGGCACTTTTCTATTCCAAAGGTTCTTGGATTTGAGATTTTTGGTAGACTTTGTCTTATTATAATCATGATAACGAAACCATTGAATTAAGTTGCACTGGACTGTGGACATCACTGTATGTAATGCACCATTATGGATCAACCACACCACATGGGAGAGATCAATAATCAAATATATGAAAGATCAAGATTTTCTGCAGTGCTCGATTCTTATTTAGAGTGAGGGGAAGGAAGAGTGTAAGAAAAATGTGAGGTTTAAGAGGGTTATTGAAGTATACTAAAACAATTTGCAGGCTTCTTTACAAAATTATTTCTTTGATCCTTTGCCCTATACAAAATTCAAACACTCGTGAAGTCATGAAAATGTAGCTTGCAGGATTTATTAGTTCACTATGATCGGCTGCTAATTTGCTAGAAGCCTGTGAGTGTCGATATAAATAATGGTTTTTTAGTTTCCAGTCAGAAAACCTACTATCGTAAATTTCTTGGAGTCCTATTTTCACTCTTCTTTAGGAATTGAAAATGCGTTCAATTAGTCGTGCTATGATCTTATGCACCAATAGACTTTATAATTAGAGAGTTGTTGATTTCTTTTTATTTTCATGGAGGAAAATGACTTCCTCGTATTGTCACTTCACCTTTCTTTGGCTTGTTATGCATTGGTCTAATACTTGATTAATGCATATAAGACCGTGAAATTTCTTATCTTCGGGTTGTTTTAATTTTTCCGTCAGGAAAGCAAAGCCTGTGGAGAAGTTGGAAACTACATACAGGGCATTTCTTCGGAGATCAACCAAAAAGAAGGAACACTTTGAGGTGTACTATTTAAATGATTGCAGCATTTTTTTCATTGAGTCTCCACTCTCCACTGAATGAATTTTATTCATCATTTGTAACAGGATGATACAGCAAATGATGATCAGCCAGTACGCACCTTCGGTACTGTCTTGAACCGTGGTGAAACCAGTAAGTTTCTTGTGTGATATTGTGATTCATGTATGATATTGTGATTCAAAATCAACTTCAAGTGTTTGGCTGGGTGCAAGCTTTTGATGTGGCAGGTCAGCATACAGAAAACTCCCACCTGGCGAAACCTAGGGTAAAGCTGCAAAGGTTTGTACCACTTCCATCATGTAATTACTGTAAAGTATCTAGCTGAACATGGAGGTTTTTGACTAGTATTGGTGCCTTTGCGCATTTGCAGAGTCGATGTCAACAGGCCACTTACAGTTTACAAAGATGAGAACTCGTTACCAAGTCAAGGCCTTGGCAGAACCAGGAGCAACGATAGGGCCTGGCACACCCTTGGAACACAAGCATGTAGAAACAAAGAAAATAACATGATGCCTGCTAAATGGACATCGCACAAGGTACTTTTCTCAAGCCACTAGAATTCTTCAAATGGACCCTTGCGATACTTGTCTCAAGGACTATCCTTTCAGTAATGAACTGGTGATAACATTGCTTTGAACAGATTCCACAGAAAGTAGGAGCGAGAGGGGTAGTTCATTCCACTCGTGTCAGCTCCATTGAGGTCTTCGTAGACGAAGAATGTGCCACGTATGCTATATGGCATCCTTAAGCTATTAAATTTGAAGATCTTTACAAAGAACTATACAAACATAAAGTTTTTGTAAAATTCCCTTTCAATTTATTTTAGGGAACCAGATCCTCAAGTGCCAAAGAGTCCAAAATCATCTGTTCTGAAGCTTAGGCAAGCCACAAGCGGAAACCTTAAGAAGTAAGAATAGCTAAATATTCTGTTTTCATAGGATCCGTTTTCTTTGTCAATGTTTAACCAGGCCTGTTTTCTTTGAACAGGGAAACTGAATTGCTTAAGGAGAATCCTCTGCACAACTTCCCTCTGGGCAGCCTTAGATAATCAACATTTATTTAGTTCAGTGCAGTATTTCTATTCTTGATTTGTTGTTTGAATACCGTGCCTTCATGCCCAAATAAGCTTTAGCCTCTAAAGCTTATACAAGAAACAGGGCTTGTTTGAGTGTTGTAATCGTGTACACTAATTTGGTTGATTAATCCTCACCGAGGATCGGATAAACCTTCAGCATTATCAAAATGATCCACTGCTTTGGTTGGATGTTCACGAATTACATACAAATCTAGTAGCTTAACTACGTAGTTTGATCTTGCAAATTTTTAATGGCACTATTAGTTTATTTAGGACTGAGAACGACGACTAGAGGGGAGGTGAATATCAAACCTTCGGCACTATCAGTTTATTAATGGCACTATAAACACGATTAAAAGCTTTTCAAATCTTTTCCTCAGTAGAGAAATCAAAGCTCTTCATTCTAATAGCTATGAAAAGCTATGAAGACCAGAGATCAAACACCCATGAAGAAAGATCCAAGAAAAATCGAGCCAAATCTTGCTCTGGCGATCTGATCGCAATGTATATGGTGGTCTGACCTCTCCTCCAGCCTACAGCGATCTGACTTCTCTCAAGGACGGTCAGACCTCTCTTCTCAGGACAGCGGAATTTCAGCACGATTTCAAATACAAGAAATGGTGTAGCTTTTGATCCACAACTCCAAATAACTTGAAATTTGAGCCAAGACTAGATTATAGCCTTAAAAACTTATCCCAACTAAAGATTTTAAAAGAACTTAAAAACTGGGCTACACCAAAACTTTTTAGCTCTTGAAGCACCGCTACACCAAAACTGGGCTAAAATCATAAATTGAGTTAACTCTCAAACTAAAGCTTTAAATCACTTGAAGTTTGATATATACCTTCTCTAGTATGTCAAAAAACTATTTCAATCAATGATTAAGAAAAATGTTTAAATAAATTTTGCATCAAAACCAGGCCAAAGAAAGAAATCACGATCTACTCTTGCTCGTGAGTTCTTGATAACCTAGAAGATCTTGGATGAGTTCTCTTGAATAAAACTAAGTAATCACAAGAACTTGCAAGTAACAAGTGTCTAGATAAATGAAATCTGGTCTCCAAGTGATATCATCATCGCTTACACACCTTTGACACAAAGAAAGCACAAGAGGGAAAGAGTTGGATGAATTTTAATGTATATTGATGCTTGAAGATATTCTTTACAGTCACCCCCTAGCCGCATATAAGGTCTACGGATAACAAAAAACTCAACCACAAGAGCCTCTCACATCTTCTACAAGTTCTCTCTAAGAAATCTAACTCTCCTCAAAGGCTAGGTCTAGACTCTCCTAAAAACTTAACCCTAGTACTTAACCCTAGTCACCCCTCTCCCTCCTTATATATGGAAGCTCACAAAGGAAACTCTAATCAACACATCTAATTAGGTTTCATCTACTCTTACATGGTTAACCCATTAACTCAACACAATACCAGGTTTTATACTTACACAAACATGCTTCTCAAAATGCACATACCCATTAACCCATTAATAATTAACACTTGATCTACTTCATATTTTCAATACATCCTTGACCTAAACTACTTAAGTCAACACCATGGTTTCACGTATTGCCACCCTTCCTATATTGTGCAATGTACCAAAATACTCTCTATCGTCTTCCACGAAGCTTCCCATTTCCTTCGACTTGAAGCAATCCATTGCTTCAACTTCACCATGGTGACATCCGGCTTCTTTAACCGTTTAGGACCTCAACTCCTCCCTGAGCCAAATTCGGACCTCAGCTCCTTCCTAGGCCCAGTCCTAGTCTACCTTGGCATTGTCTGTCATGTTCACCACCGATAGCTCCCACTCTGGTTCCTTATATTCTCAGCTTGTAACCACCTTACTAGCCTCAATCATCTTCAGTAGCACCTTGATCGCTCTGAACCTCACCTCCCCTAGCCTAGTCCCGATCTCCTCCGCCCCACCATGACCTAATTGACATAATTAATGAGCCACAAAACCTTACCTCACACCAAAGCATTTATGCATACTTTGACACGCAGCCCATAATGTTCAACGACTAACTGTCATGCCTTAATGCATTCAGTCTTTCCTGAACTGTCTCTATGTGCATCAGTCTCGCACTTGGCGCATCACATGCAACAACTCGTCTCACCACGATCCATATCTTCTCTGTTCTCCTGCTTGAGCCACATAGTTTCACCCGGACTTACATAACCGCAAGGTTCTAAAACCAGGTTTACTCGGCCGATTAATCGCCCGAATAATCGTACTAGGTCACCTCACCGGGTACGAGTAGGCCAAAACGAGTAGTTAACCGGTTTAATCGGTATAACCGGCCGAGCATTTGGTATAATCGTGTACCAGGCCGAGTAATCGCCGAGTAGCAACAGTGACTATTGCGTTTGCATATTTGCGGCCCACGGTCAAAACTCAAGACCTCTCGCGGTCGGCCCAGCAGCCCAGCGGCCAGTCCACTTCCTCCACTTCGCCCACACCCGAAGACACCGACACCACGAGTTGCGACTGCGAGGCGGAGGCGGAGAAAACCTAGATCGGCAGGCGGAGGCGGAAGCGGCGGCGGCTGCTGCGTCCCTCCTGTTGCATCTCCTTCCGGCGGCGTCCCCTACTGCATTTCGTCCGTCTGCGGCGGCGTCCCCTACTGCATCACCCTCCTGCGGTTCCTCCCTCCGACCGCGCCCGACCCTCCTGTGGTTCCTCCCTCCGGCGGCGGCTCCCCTACTGCGTCTCCTCCATCCGACGACAGCCTCCCTTGCTGCGGTTCGTCCCTCCGGCGACCACTACCTGCACCGGCACACATAGCGGTTAGCCCACCCTCCCTCCCTCCTTGGCTCCTTCCTTGCCATGATTCTACACCCTAGCGCTTCTTGCTACGCCACATGCTATTGAGGTTATTCATCGCGATCACACTTGCTTAGTTTGTCCAGTTAATTTTCTATGGACAAAGATTGTAAGTTTCTATGGTGGCTATGCATCCTATTCTGCAATTGTTGTATGCTATTGCTACTGCTTACTTATTCATCCTATTTTGCAATTGTTGTATGTACTGGAGACTCTAGAGTAGTGGCTAACTGGCTATGCATGATTGAATGATTGAATTCAATGGCAAATCAAACTCAAAGTGAAGCTCAAGAGCCTCAGCCACAGCCTCAGCTTGCGCCATATGCACCTAGTACAGAAGACCCTGGTTGGAAATATGGGTACCTCCCCAATAAGCATGAAGCAGGAAAAGTTAAGTGTAGGTTATGCCAAAAACTTGTATCTGGTGGGATAAACCGCTTCAAGAGGCATATTGCACATATTAGAGGTGATGTCGCCCCATGCCCCAATTCTGATGCGGAGGCAAAGAAGCTTTGCAAGGAGCACCTTGAGGGCATCAAAAAGAAGAAGGAAGATGCTGCAAAGGTGGTGGAGGAGGAGAGAGCTGATGTAGACATCTACGGTGAAAAGAAGATGATGAGATTGTAGAAATTGGATCCAAAAGAAAGCAAACAAGAGGGCCAATGGATAAGTATAAGCTTGTTAGACTTGACCCCAAGATAGCCAAGACACTTAAGGAGGGAGACTATACGCAGAAAGGCGTGAAGGAAGCTTTTGCCAAGAAAGAGAGAGAAAATGTGAATGATTATGTGGCATATTAGGCATACAAATGTGGTATCTCTTTTAATGCTCTAACTGATAAGTCATTCCACAAGGTTTGTGAGGCAATTGGTCAGTATGGCCGAGGCTACAAGCCCCCCAACTGCATATGAGTATTCGGAGCCACTGTTGAAGAGGCAAGTTGACCAAACTGAGAAGAACCTGCAAGCACATAAAGATATTTGGGAAGAACATGGCTGCACCATTATGACTGATGGTTGGACAGATCGGAGGGGGAGAAGCATTATGAACTTATGCGTGAATTGTGAGCTTGGAACATGTTTCCGTAAATGTATTGATGCATCTGCAGATACTCACACAGCTGAGTATATATGTTCTATAGTAGAAAGGTGCATAAAGGAGGTGGGAGAGGAGAAGGTCATTCAAGTAGTGACAGACAATGCAGCTGCCAACCTTGCTGCTGCGAAGTTGCTTAAGGTAAGACAGCCACACATATATTGGTCATCATGTGCTGCACACTGCATTGATTTAACGCTTGAGAAGATCTCCAAGAATAAGATTATCAAACAAACAATATCGAAGGCGAGGGAACTCACCACATTTATCTATGCCCATCACAAGACTTTGAGTATGATGCGGAAGTTCACCGACAACAAAGACATTGTGAGGCCAGGAGCAACCAGATTTGCCACTGCTTTTCTCACACTAAATAGCCTCCTAGAGAAGAAAGAGAAGCTACGTCTTATGTTAACATCGGAGGACTTTGTGGAACTCAAGATCTCCAAGCCAATGAAAGGCAAAAATGCTACCCACATTGTGATATCCAACAAGTTTTGGAGTGAAGTGTTCTTTACTGTGAAGATCTTTCAACCTTTAGTGAAGTTGCTTCGTGTTGTTGATGGAGAGAGAAGACCCACCATGGGTTTTGTCTATGGTGGGCTGCTAGATGCTAAGGAGTCAATTAAGACACTGTTTAAGCAAGCAACAGACAAATACAAGTTCTACGTTGAAGCCATTGATTTCTATATCAATGGGAAGCTTGATAACCCTCTTCATATGGCTGGTTACTACCTAAATCCCTACTATTTTTATAGGGATTGTGGTAAGATTGAGATGGATGAGGCAATCATGGGAGGAGTCCTAGATTGTATTGAATGTTTTTACCCTAAGACACACATTCATGATCACATATCAAAGGTAGAAATGAGAGTATATAGGACTGCAGCTGGAGCATTTGGAAGGCCTCAAGCAAAAAGGTTGAGAGAAGCTAATGATGCTGATTTTAATCCAGATAACTTTTAGTGAGGTCTCAAGCAAAAAGGTTTTGAGTTTTAATTCTACTTGTCCAGCTAATGATCCTTTTTCTGTTTAGCACATTGGTGGGCATTATTTGGATCAGCTGCTCCCAAGCTTCAAGCCATTGCATTGAGAGTTCTAAATTTGACATGTACTTCTTCTGGATGTGAAAGGAACTAGAGCGCATTCGAATGGGTACTTTCTTTCTATATATACTTATACTATTATTGACTTCCTTATTCCAATACTATTTCTAATTTTTTGCATGCTTCATTTCGTAGATTCATTCGAAGAGAAGAAACAGATTTGAGGTGGACAAAATGAATAAAATTGTCTTTGTCCAATTCAATGCAAAAATTCTTGATAGGAAGAAAGAGAAGGAGAAAGATCCTGCAGCTTCAAAGGAGATGAGCAAGGCGGCTGAGTGGATTGTTAGGGATGCTGATAGCTGTGATGAGTTGGTACCGGGGTCTGATTTGACATGGGGGTTAGTTGACCAAGCAATGGGCACTGAAGAGGCCTTGCAACCTAGGAGGAGTTCTAGAAACACACCAAATGTGGGATCATCTTCAGCAGCACTTGAGGCCTTAGATGAGCTAGAGTTTGGCATTGATGGTACCGAAAGTGAAGAAGTAGAAGATGATGATGACAACTTGATGGTTGATGACAATGATTGACCGTCTTTGTTAGTGATGCAGATGAGAGATTACTCGAAATCTATTTAGTCATATGATAGTTTTTGGTTTGGTAGCTTAGCTAATCTGCTATATAGAAGGCAGATAGACTACTAAACATTTAGTGAAAAATGCAAAGGCAGCTAGGCAGATAGGTTTTACTTTTGGTGAAGGGATTTAGTAACAATAGGTTTTACTTTTGGTAAAGAGATTTACTGACAAGGCATTGTTTTGCTGTATAGTGGAGTAGTGAACTTGCCATATGACTACATGGTTGGAACTAGGAGCAACATCATATAATATCAATGAACTATAAACTTTACTTTATTTCCAATTTGCTTTACACTTGCTGATTTTCAATGTGTGCCAATGCTTTAAACTTGATTTTGTTGAGTTTTGAACTTGATTCCCTAATGGAACTAGTGCAGCAAATTATTTCATTCCACATGAAGGTTGGTTCTGACTAGAGTTCATGGTTGAATATTTATCTTATTCTGTTACAACACTTTGATCAATGTAATGCATACTGTGTGTATGTTTAGTCTTTTAATGACCATTACCATGGTTAATCTGGAAGCATTTTGAGCTAGATGATGTTGACCAGAAGAGGTGAGTAACCTGCAGTCCTGCACCTTGTTTCTTTCAAGGTTAAAATCTATACAAACTGACTGCTAGTTGTTGTCTTTGTTTGCAGATATGGGGGACTGGCTGTGCATGATTGAATCCAATGGCAAATCAAAGTCAATCTCACATGCTGGAAACAAGCTTGTTATGCAGGCAATGCTCCAATCTGAAATTCCCCAGATCATATTTTTTGCTCAGTGATTTTCATAATCTGTAACTTATGCTCTAAATGCTTTTACAAGAATTCATGATCCTCCCTACTGGTGCTTCATCCTTCAAGGAGGCTATGAAGATGGGTGTTGAAGTGTACCACAACTTGAAGGTCATTCTTTAATCATCCTTTCTCTTTTCTGAATATTTTTTGCAAAATTGAACAGTGCTCATGTTTGCTATTGTTCTGTACAGTCTATTATCAAGAAGAAGTAAGGGCAGGATGCTACTAATGTCGGTGATGAAGGTGGTTTTGCTCCAAACATTCAGGTTTGTCCATCAATCTTTATGTCTTGCCTCTCCTTTTGTTGATCTGTTGCTTTTTAGTTTCTTTTGAGATGTCTTTTTTACCTTGCTTTTGTATTTTTTGCCTCAACCACCTATATACATCAAAACAATTGCATCAAATGTGGCTTTGATTTTATATGAATACACATATATAAATCCATTATTAAAAATATAAAACTGGTTACAAGGCTGAGTACTGGGCCGATTCCCGTATAATCGCTACAAGGTCAGGTGACCGAGCCAGTACCGAGTACCGAGTTTTAGAACCTTGCATAACCGCTCTGGTGTAACACCCCAACCCACCCACTAAACCCAGAATGCTACCACTACTCCAAACTGTACCATTTTACATCTACCATGGCTAGAATCCGACAGCATCTCTTATCTTCAACTGAACGACATGATACGCACATACGCTTACCAATGAGTATTGAAGCAACTGAACAAGTTTATGAACTAGTGAAAAAACTCATCAACCACCTATTACGAAGTATTTCCATTAAAATGCATTTTTCACACTAACTACCTAAGCATGCCAACAGGGTCAGAATATGACCACTAAAGGTGACTTGTGAATATATATTTGCACATGAAATAAATGTTCTACTCCCGTCCATGTATGTCGCATTTAACATTCATCTAAAAACAACAACAAAGCAAGCTTGAGTCCAAAAACTCAGTAAATAACAATTACTATTACTACAGAAAGGGTCATCACAGATGATTTCTGAACTATCTAAATTTATGTGTCAGTAATAATATGTGATTATCACAAGCGGCTCTCAAATCATCTGTGATAAGTTACAACACAGACAATTTTCAAAACAACCGTCTGTGATGTCTGCTATCACAGACGGATAATACCAAAAATCGTCTATGATAGCAGAATATCACAAACGGTTGTTTTTAAAAACCGTCTGTGATGGCAGAATATCACAGACAGTTATTTTTTATGTTACAAATCGTCTGTGATGGCTATTTGAAAAGATAAATTATTTTTTATTTTTTGGTTAGTCTCAGAAAATGCTAGCCATGCCTTCTAAAAACAAGCAAGCAGATCACACATATATAGCACATGACAATCATTACACAGATCTCACAAATGAATTAAACAATGCAAGCATATCATATATATATATATATATATATATATATATATATATATATATATATATATATATATATATATATAGTACATGACAATCATTACATAGTTCTCACAAATGAATTAAATAACTGAATGAAATACAATTGAATTAATTGTTTGATTAAGCACAACTGAGTGAATTACAATTGAATCAAATGTTTGAACAACTAAGTATCATCTACGCCGGGGTTGAACACTCCATTCGGTTGAATGACCTCCGCCATCAAGAATTCAGAGAGCTATCCTCGAACTTCGGTAAGGTTGTCAAGATCGTATACACTTGAGTCGAATACTATACTCTCTCGCTTGAAGTGTTAAAGTCATTAGTATATATATAGTATATATATACATATATAGAAATTGATAATTATGAAATAAATATTAGCTGGTTGACAAACCTCTGGATGTTTTGTCTTAGTGCTCATGATTTCTTGTATATGTCTACAAACATAGAATCCACATACGTTGCTCTGTAGCTGCTAGTGACAATGTAAAAATATAATTACATATATAGACTAGTAAAGTGCCCGTGCGTTGCAACGGAAAACCAAATAAAAGTGATGCATACTATCAAATATGATATCAAACTGAATAATAAATATCAACTTTTTCTTACGTCATCATGTATCAAACAAAACATACATATTCATACTCGTAAATAAATCAAGCATCATACTAATCTACTCTACTCCTAGCGCACGATTGTCGTGTATATACAGTTCTACGTTCTGGTGTATCACTATCCACACATTTGCTAATGGGTGTCATGCATCATCCTGGTGGCATAGCAGGGAGCTGAGCACCAAATTAAGATTGACAAACAAAGGTGAGGGGACAGGAACACAAGGTGAGCATAGCGAAGTGCAGTTTTCAAAATTTTAACCAAGCAAAAAACATTTTATTCGGGAAGGCTAGTTAAGTGCCCGTGCATTGCTACGAAACATCTTATATATGTATTTCTTTATCAATTGAAACATCAAACAAATGAAAATAATTATTAGAGACTTGCAAAATAATTAGTATATTAATGGTGTAGAGACTTATACCTTCCAACTCAGTGGCATATCTTGAATTCGGGAAGAATATGAATTTAATTGCTCTCACCGTGATTGACAACCCGCCTAAATATGAATTACAAGATAATTAGAATGGATATGTATAATAAACATCTGTACAAACAATGGTACGAACTCCTTACCAGCAATTATGTTGACCTTTAAAAGGATAGCGACTAAACAATGGAAGCCGACCTCCGTTGGGCAGTAACATGTGATGTGGCACGCAACATGGTGGTTAAACTGAACCTGGGTAACTTGTTTTCAGCAGATGCTTAATAAATGTCGTTTCCTCGTAGAATAATAACCCAAGAGCATGACCATTGGCTTTGCATCAAGTCACCGCTTGTCCGAAAAATTGTAGAATCAATGTAATGCCATGTAAGTAAGGACACAAGAAAACAACCCGCATGAAAGAACATGAGAAAATTGTCATCGAAACTTCTAGGTACCTAAACCATGAAGAAGTCTATACCAAGAAATGGGAGGCAAAATCGTTGAACTGGTATACAACTTCCAAAGGCTTCAATTTTTCGATGTATAGTCTTTTTAAGCCATCGATTATAGAAGTAACAGCAGTCAGAGGCATCTGCACCTGCAAAGAGCCAAATAAAGTTAAAAAACCGATTCAATTGTTGAACTGCAATGCTCTACTTGGCATTAAGAGAAAACTATGACAATTTCAATGACTCAACAACAAGCTACAAGAGTTCAGCTATTTAGCCAAAAGAGCAACAGGACATTTGCCCTGCTGATAGACATGGTGTAAATTAACCTCACAACATGTACAAGATCTTGAAACACCGCATAAGTCTAGTACCTTCTTTGCTGATTTTGAACTGAACCAGTGATTGGTAGAAGGTGCTTGAACCTGAGGGGAGCCTGTACGAAAGAAATGGTTAGCATCGCAGCCAACTCACCAATACATGATTCGGCAGGCAGGAGCATATTTCTTACCATTGTCTTCTGGGTGAACTCGCTTCACCATGGCCTTTGATCTCTGAAAATCAATGATCCATTGCAATATCATAGTGTGAGAAGTGAAAAATGCGGTCCAATGGCACATAAGCTGTAGACTATATACTTACAGCAAGCAGTTCATCGAGACCCTCCATCACAAAGTGTCCGAGCTACTCAGGTCTGCAAGAACAACCACAAACTATCTAGTTCATATACCCACACACAAACAAACTCACAGAACAAAAAGGGTAAACGGATGCATCTCAGTTTACCTTCACGCTCAGATCTGGGTGATCTCATTTCGCTTGCGCGAGAGACACGAGTGCGGTTTGCAATTTGGAAAAGACGCAATAATAAGTAACGCACAAGCGCATCCAAATCTTTCCTTACGGCAGCACGAGCTACGATTGATGCACAAACAAGAGGAGAGGAAAAGGAATGGAGCGGACACGCATAGCGGTGACGAACTCGGCGAAACCGAGGTACCCGCCGCTTGGAGTCCGCGATCGCCGCACCTTGGATCCACACGCATTTTTCAAACGCGAAGGGATTAGATAGGCTCTATCAACCAACCAGAATGACACTCGAGGACCCGAGGACTCGGGTAGTGGCGGGGTGGTCGCCTCACCGCTTGAGGTCGGCGCGAGAGGCCGAACATGGCGAAGAACTTGGTGGCGTCGAGAGCGTGATGCGGCCGCCCCATCTGCAGCGAGGCCACCGGAGAAGCAAGTAAGCATCGGGGCTTGGGGTTTTGGGGCGGATGCGGGAGCGAGGCGAGACGACCGACTGGTCGGCGAGGCGTAACCGGTCGGCGTAGATCTTCGGTGCTCCTTGGAGCAGCCCGCGGCGGCGCGGATCGCGCGATCTCCATCCTGGTCTCCTCGTCGCGCGCGAAGCGCTCGGCGGCGGCCGCAAGAAGCAAAGACGAGTGCTCAAGGCGCGCGGGGGGAGGAGGCGGCGGCACTTGGGAGGAGGAGGAGGAGGCGGCGCGGGCGGGGTGGGAGGGAGGAGGCGGGCGCGCAGGTGGGAGCGGAAGGAGGGCGGGGAGCGAGGGAGGCGGGGGAGAACGAGGCGGCGGGGAGAGCGAGGGGAGGCGGATCGAGGCGGCGGGGAGAGCGAGGCGGCGCTTGGGAGGAGGAGGAGGCGGCGCGACGCGGGGGGGGAGGAGGCGGCGGGAAGAGCGAGGGGAGGCGGGGAGAGCGATGGGGAGGCGGTCGGGGGGGAAGAGGAGCAGGCATGGGGAGGGGAGGTGGTGCGGCGAGAGAGATAAAGGGAGGGGAGGAGGCGGCGCGCGGGGTGGGAGGGAGGGGGCTACGAGATAGACGGCTCGGATTTTATCTCGTAATCAGATCGAAGGGCTGAGAGAAGAGGAGGGAGGACGGACCAACCACCAATTGCTTCTTTTATAATAGTAAAGATATGGTCAATTCTAGAGGCATTATTATGAAGTATGATATAAGATTATTGTGTTATAGCGGGTACCAAAAATTGCGTCCTATGTCGCAGTGTTGTGCAGAATTCCTTGTCCCCTTCCCTGGACAACGTAAGGCTGAATGACCTATGTGATTTCAAAAAATTAGCCTCAGCCATTGCAAACGAAAGGAAGAGTACAATAGAGTTATGTATGGAGAAAATGAGTTTACCTATCAATCGTTTTTTGTACAAGGGTAAAGTCGTGGTTGCCACTAAGTAAATAATCAAAGTATATTACCTTACTCCACTTTGATATAATCACGATCAGAATTCAGTGTACCCTAGTTATGTATGTCACCATAGTGATTAATCCAAATTTATGTTGCATATAAAGTATAAATAAAACTTGTATGGCAATTAGTAAAGCACTTACCCCTAGTTAAAGGGTATTATGATATAGTCCTTGTCACTCTAAGCAAACAATTCATTCGTTATGTAATCTTGAATGAAGGATGTGTTGTCATTGATATATTGCTCAGAGACCAAGTATGGGTCAAGGAAACTCACAAGTTGTCACCATCGTCGGACTTATTAAATCATAGATTTATACATAAGCAATGAGTTATGATATTTTATCCGTATTATGTGAATGTAGAAATTGATTGTATAGTACACTTATAGTATCCAGCATCTTAGAAGTGATACGTCGAGTTCGTCGAGATTGAATAGTAAGAATAAATCATTGAAAGTTATAACAAAGTAACTCGAGTCATGGAGAAAATGTGCCTCTATGTATTTCATAGTGAATCCACTTTGGCAGTTGTAACAGCATGATTTTCGGTGTTATTTAAAGCTTTTTAAAATAAAATTCAACATTTGAATTTTTCTAGAATTAATACAAGCTTAAAATAAAATTTATTAATCAAAATAATTTAATATAAATAAAATAAACATTAATATTTACTAAAAATATTTTATTTGGATTCTTTGTATCTCAAAGAATTTTCTAAAATTTTCTTGGATTTTTTCAGATTTATTTGCTATTTTCTAGAGCTTATTTTATTTTATTTAAATTTCTAAAATTAGAAAGCCCTAAAAATCCTTAAACATTATTGGGTTGGCCCGTTGCTGTTCATTTGGCCGAGTGAACCTCAACCGTTTGATCTCCTATTGACACATGTTAGCCATCCAGCCAAGTTCCGCTTCAGCCGCCAGATCCTTTCTAGTGCCATGTGTCAACCATCCGGGGGCTCGTCTATTGTTTATCTGTGTTTTCTCTTGTCACAGTCCGATCCAAAGCCTCGCCACGCGTTATCCATCCACAAGACCGATTACTATTAATCATCGTCTTCCTTCTGGTCTCTCGCCACCGCCATCCACGTTCATTTCGCACTTGAAATACTTCTTCATTATTCATTACTTTATGTTAATAAATACATAAAGTCCCTTTTACAGTGATAACTTGACTTAACCTTAAAAAACAATCCATATTTTTAAGAAAACCTATCTTTAATAGATAAAATATATCTATAAGATAGTAGACCCATATAATAAAAAAACTAACTATTTTATTTCTATCCTAATCAATCTGATCCTAGCAAATACGTTTGCTACAGTACCTCAGTTATTTGTTCATGCGCGTAAACAGTGCACACAAACAGCGGCGCGTGACACTTTCACTTTATTATTCATCCATTTCCAGTAAGAGTGAAAAAAATACATATTGACTGCAGCGTAGATACAGTGAATAATTCCACGAGAACCGAAAGAATTTGTTTTTTTTTGTGTTGGGGTGGGGGGGGGGGGGGCTCTTTACTTTAGTCTCGTTTCAGAACAAAATACTATACAAGACTAACTAACACAAGGGGAAAAAAAGGGTACATGCCAAAATCGCAGTCACTGGTTTTTGGAACCTCAAGTGGGGGTGAAGCAGGAGCTGGAAGTCAGAAAAGACTAGTTCCAATACTTAGCTGCCTTCAAAATGTCGACGATAACACCAATTGAAATGAATGTTACGAAAGAATGGCAAATGCCCCTCAAAAGGCCCCCTCAAGGCATCTGGGTCGATATTACATGCTTCTGCAAAATATGGCACAAGCAGATTAATCTCCCACACAAGTTGAAATTTGAACATGTAAGCTGCCAAGAACCAGAAAGAGATTTCACCTTCAACACCAGAACTCTGAAGGAACAAGCTTCAATCATTTACAGTAGTGCCAAGCTGTACCCTTTTCTTATCCCATGTAAATGTAACCACTACCGATAAGCTACCACATGAAATTGGAGTGACAAAATTGTACAACTGGTGAACAAATAATATATACTATACTGATATTATAGGGCCTATTGATGACTGGAAGATATCATACAGTGCAAGCTGAACTTCTCCAGAGTTATGCTCGCAGCGAATGAGATTAGCTAACAAGGGGAAAAAGAGGGGCAAGTTTCTCCTAAAGCAATCCCTCTCTAGGCTGCCCAACAACCGCATTACATGAAGGACCAATGAAGTTCTAGCAGACAGTTCCTCTTTCTTAGCAGTGCCCAAAGGCAGTACCCAGTGTAAAGCTGGATCTCCACGAGAAGCATCATTAGATGCTTCATTCCCTGCACAGTTCAGATACGTCCGTAGTATTTTCTCAGAAACAAGCATGATTTGTGACTCGATGTTCATATCTTCCGACAACAATGGGTTGTCATGAAGCAAAGCTTGCAGAAGTTTGAGGTAGCTCTGGTAAGACTCATTCTCAAAATGGATGACTTCTGGCTCAGATACCTCCAAAAGGGAACATGCTTTGTGGAATTTCATGTGCAAGGCAGATTCAGAGCTCACTTCACTTGCATGCGACGCAATGGCTGACAGCATCTCCAACATTATGCCCATATGCTCAGCACAAAAAGACCTCCTATGTGTCTCATACAATTTAATAATGCCCTGGAGAGAAGCCAGGAAATTGTGATGTGATCTTAGTATGATTGTTGGCATCTTGAACATGCAGTCAGAGTTCTTTTTATTTTATATCTGTTCTAATTCCTGTTTTAGTTGGGTGCGGAAAGCAAAGCATAGTGTCAAATTAAATCTACAAAGCAGGACATGTTAGACATGGGGATTACAAACAAAATTAACAAACAGAAAGATTAAATTACCTGAACAACTAAGAGTTGCAGAGCCACATAATTCTTCATTTTGACAATAGCATAAGATGCTGTTTCCATATTAGCTTCCTCTTCATCATCATTGTATATGTCATGATCTGAATATTGCTCAGCTTCAGAATAAGATTCATTTCTATCTGGAATTTCGATATCTTGCATCATCCTAACTATTTTGTCAAACAAAACAAACATATGTGTTGCTGATTCTTTAAAACACAACAAGATCTCTTTCCACTCCTGCTTGGAGAGTTTGCTTGCAAGTCCTTCTGTTAAACACTGAAAAACAGATATACCTGTGCTAGCAGATTGTTTGTAAGGGCTTCTGATAAAATTTGTAACAACAGAAGTAACTCTAGCAAGTTCTGGACGCATCACATCAAAAAAGGTAATATACAAATACACTAAACATTTCACTGCCACTGTTTTAGTTTCATAATTCCAAGAATCATCCTCAGTGCTATTAATCTGGCCATTGGGTGTAGAGCTTTCACTGCTAAATAGAGGATAAATAACAGATTCAAAGATATTGGTCCAGAAGGACTGCGAGAAGAGGTGCCCATGATCCTTTAAAATGTCAAAGAGTACTTCTACTGCACCTTTTCTGATAGTTGGTCTTGTGTCAGTTGTCAATCTAGCCAGACCTGAAAAAGAGAATTCAAACAAGAACTACGTTACAAAAGTGATGCATTTCCAGCAATTTTGTGAAAGAAAAAGTAACATACCAGCAAGCAAAGGAACCCAGAAGTAAACATGATCATCCTTGGGCACTGTGGCATTCCCATCTGAAGAATCTAAATTATCTGGTTGATAGTCAGTATCCTTGTCATGACAAACAAATCCTTCCTCGGCAAGTTTAACAGCACAGAACCGAAGAAATGCAATAGCATTGAGACTGGCATCACTGCTAAATTTACTACTTGTGAACGTAATAAGACATTTAACGCAATCCGTAAATGTTGTGGTTTCAGTCTCAGTTATGTATGGAAAATAATCCCGAACAATCTTTTCCATGGTCTCAAATGCCAACAGAACAATACTTTTTCGATCATCAGCGGCGGCGGCAGTAAAAACCTGTAAGAAATGTATAAATATTGAGTATTGATGTAGGAGTGTTCCTCTAGCTTGTTTCCCAAGAACTGCATCCTACATGAGGTTATGCTAAGATAATCAAGACAAATCAAAACTAACCATAGAACACTGTACGCACCTTAAAGACACTTTTCCACCCAGATTTTATATTGTTAACACGACTCAAAACCATTTGGGAGACGCATCGTACTATAAGTTCTCGTACTTCTGGAGCATTGCTCTTTTGCATAACAACAGCGAAAGGTCGCAGGAATTCATTCTGGAAATTATAATTTGCCAGTTCCTCTCTTTCCAGAAACTTCATGGCTAGCTGCCTCAAAGAGTCCATAACAAATATTGCAACAGAAAGATTTTCTGACAACCCAACAGACACAAAGAAGTCTGATAGAACTTTCCAAATACGAGACCACACCAAACGTATGCGGTTCATATTGTAATGCCTACACAAATGAATCTCCGAGTTAGATCACTTATAAAATTATTGACCATAGCAGCTTGCTATGGCAATTCATGTATCTGGACATAGTGCCTTAGACTAGATGTCGCAAAAGTCTTACGCAATCTCCACTATCTTTGTTAGACAGAAGATACGTGGATCTGTAGGTGACTGCAACTCTGTTATTGAGACCTTGCAAAGAGCTTTCACAAAAGCAACAATGGCATCACTATTTAACCTTTGGCTATGAGCAAATATATGATTTAACTCAAAAATGCCAATCTGGTCTAACAAATTTATATTTGATATGAAATTATTAATCTGTTCAGGAGTAACCAATGGCGAGGCATTATTTTTTGTTGTTGTGCTGTCATAAGAACTCCCTCTAACAGCAGCCATTACAGCTGGATTCTGAAGAGCATTAGTTCGCTTTGAAGCTGCAGTGGTACTTGACTTCTGTGCCTTTTCTTCTAACTCAACCAGAGGTACTATCAAAAATGAAGCATCAGTAGGTGCCCCCTCTCCGAGAAGATGTAAATGCTCAAACCGTGAAAGACATGTTAGTACATGCTCCCAAGCTTCCTGCAAATAATCACCATCTTCGATTGCAATGGATATTATAGCCTGTCGAAAAACAAGTAAAAAATACGACTTGTTGTAAAGTGGACAAATAGGTCTTTAACTGACAATATATTCAAATATTAATTCATATATATGGTGATGATAAATGATAGGATAAAGGACTATAATACAGTACAAGTGTACAACACTTTGGATAGTCCAAGCCCCTAAGTGCTGTTGAAGTCATCTAAGTCTCCTTGCGGTAGATAAATTAAGAGACTACACAGACATAAGGAATTTGCTCTAAAGAATTTCATATGAAAGTGCAAGATGTGAAAAAAGGACTAAAGATTGGAAAATTTAAGCCTCTGCAAGAAATAAGTTAGAATATTGATTATTAAAGTATTGTAGTATTTAAGATGCCTTGAATGATAAGGTCCTTCCAAACATGAGATGCATTAATTGGAACCTGCCAGAAAAAGGTATCCTGTTTGGTTCCTACCTTCACAGCATCCACATTCTTTTGTTTCATGTCAGCAGCACAATGGAGGTATGTGAATTTGGCTACAGATGTCACAAAGGCATCTCTCTGTGTCTGCATGCACATTACGGAGGTAACATGCACTGCGGATCTGAATCCCTGCAAACACTGCGACGTGGCAGCCTTATCATCACTTTGGTCAAGTGTCACACTGAATGCAGCCATCATAGGGGCCCAGCAAACCTCCATCATGAATCTTAAAATGGTTGTATCGGTAATAACATAAAATACAGACCTGCATAAGGCACAAGCTTGAATTCACTATAAAGTATTAGCGAATGCAAAATTATTGTATATGAATAGTTGTATTGGTCTTACTCTGATTTTGTGCTCTTTGCTTTGAATTTCTCTTGTATGTTCTTGATGAGCAAGTCATTTGCTCCAAGTGCCTTGTCTTCGGCCTGCTTCCAGTTGACAAGGTTGATAATATTGTCTAAGCCCAAAAGCTTAATTACACTACTAGGTTGCTTGTTTTGTGGAACTGATGAATCAGCACTCATTTTGATCTCATTTTTGACAATTTGGTCATACAATGTACTCAGATAAACTTCAGGCAAATCCTTCCCATCATCAATTCCTCGGTTATTGCGAATGAAGTCAGACTTAGACATCTGCACGAGGAAAATCCCATTAATAAACAAACCTTCTGTTATTGATAACACAGGCACATAATCATTTGGCTAACCTTATCCTTGACCATTGTATTATGAGCGTCAGTATTGAGCATGATTACAGAATAAGCAAGAACATACGCAGTATCTGCACTAGTAAAAGAATTTGGATTGCATTTGCAGAATCGTTCAGCAAACTTTTCCATGATCCGATCAATTTTCTGTGCTTCTCCGGGCAACCTGAAACCTCGCAAGTAATACCTAATGGCTTCACCAAAGTCCATACCTTCGAAGTTCAGTGCATCAACATAAGCATGCATAACTTTGATAGGAAATTCATCTCTTTCGCCCAAATAGTCCCCAATCATTGTTGCATTTAAGCCAGCAGTGTTTCTCAAGAAAGAAGCAACATCTTCTGGGGAATGACCTATCTTCTTGGTTTTAATGAGGAAATCAATACCCTTGGAAGGTTTTCTGTTAAACAGGGAAATTCCTTTCTGCAGATTCAGTAATCCAAATGTGAAACCCACCTAAAAACAGTTTAACGATTGAGAGAATTTAAACCAAACATGCAAATATTTACATACCTGAAGTTCTATTTTATAAGCACGACGCTGCTCAAGTGAGGAAGCACCAGATATGTCTGGGCTACCAGAGTCGGATTGCACTTCATAATCAATTCCACTCCCATCTTCTCCAATAAGGATGTTAGGATTGTCTATCGAATTTAAAGAAGCTTCAGAAAGTTTGGGCGAAAATTCACCAATTCTCAACTGTTGGTCCATCCATGAACCCATTGATTTGACTATGGTCGCAAGGCACTTGACTGACTCAATTCGAAATGTTTGGTCTTGGGCTGTGGTTAATGTCGTTGTAGATCCAGGAGGAACCCCTAGAGCAGTCTTTAAAAGTCCATTGACAATCCTGCAAAGATCTGCTGGAATTAAAAGTGCTTTAATATATGATATTATGATGAAAAGAGAGTGAACTATAATTTCCATAGGACTTTGCTCAGCTCAATGCATCAATACCTACAATGTACTTGACTTGCCTGCCTATATAGAATTAAAGACCAGCCACTATTGCTTTGCATTTTTTACAACAAAACTGAAGGTGACTATTCATAAAGAACAGAATTATGTACCTTTCAAAAATATTTGGTGCATCAACGTCACAGTCATAGTTTACAAAGATATCAACAATAACCTGAGATTCTTTACAGATCTTCTCCAGCAAGTTTAGAACTGTCATTTTCTGCAGAAAGCTAGGCTGATGGACATTCTCAAGAACCCTTAGGACAAGCATGGGAAAAAATATTCCAATTTCTTCTTTCAGCCCAGATCTAAACCTTGACAGCAAACCAACAAAAATGGAACACAACAGCTGGAAAATACTCATCGCTGACAAGGCACTGTTCTTCAACAAGGACAAACAAAGGTACTGCTTGATTGCTCCAAGGTACCTGCATCAAAAGAAAAACCTTCAGTATATGAGTTCCATTCTTTGTCAAGATCACACTAAATTGAATGCTCGTTTGTGGCATAACCTAAAGAAGGCCTCATACAGGCTAAAAGCTGTACATATAAACTTGCAAGAAGTTTGCAGAACAATGAGCATATTTTAACCATTACCATTTCTACCTTGTGGTGATTTTATTATAAATACAATAGCATTCATTCTGCCTCCTCTTCTGGCCATAATCATATGACTGCAGCTCACGTGATAATGCCTTTCAGTGTACTACTGACACGTTACTTATTTATTTTCCTTGGTCTTTTAGTGAAGAAACTGCCACAGGTTATGATAACCACATTCAAACACAGATTATCATTAGGACATCATATGGACCATTCCAAAAGGTTTGTCAGTAGCCAGTTGATGGCAATACAAATACACACACTGGTTTCTGACAAATATCTAATATCATCTATACCATTGCTATTGCTTTGCTTCGTTCTTTTCATTTCTATACTTCTCATTCATAAATCATAATATAGAATAAAATCTTGTTGAACCCCCAAAGTTGAAGCCTTTTACTTTGTCAGCTACGATATAGACTAAAATCTTGTTGAACCCCAAAACATGTATCGACCACCATAGATTCATATCATCACTTCCTTCCCATGTCACATTGTCGTACGTCACAAAACATTCAAAAAAACGCATACCAAACATGTTAAAACATCTGAGCAGATTTAGCAAAAGCTCATCTGGATCGAGAAAATACTATACCCTAATAGCAGAAAAAGTGTGTATCCATAATTTCTGAGCTACTACTAGTGTATGCTTATCAGAGTATGGCAAACAAGAATGGCTCCATATCCATTTCTACATTGTCCATTTTATGCCTTCCTTCCCATAGTCATTTAAGCCATCTGCATTCTTCTAACTCACTGCAACAACAATATTTATATAGATAGGCAATGCAACAGGTTGAATTGTTAAAATGCATATAACTGAAACAACAGCAACTATGAGATCATACTTTTCATTTGATCTCCAGAATGGCCCAGCATTGTCAACAACCATCTTGAGCAATTCAAGAGACAAGACCTTTCCCCGTAGCAGCACCTGGTCCTCAGGGTTATCTGGCGTCGATAACTTCATTGACAATTTGCACAGGTTCTTGAACAGCGCCAGCCCATCCTCCCGGATCTTGCTCATCCCAGCATCCACCTCCCCATCCACCTTGGCTGGCACCATGGGAGTCCCTGGATCTGGGACATCGCTCCCCTCCATCGCCTCATTTATAAACCCATGTGCCACCTGCACGATGCTGGAGTCGTTCAGGCTGCGATCAGACACGTCCATCATGTCCGGGATCGACACCGTCCGCACACGCACGTCCATGGAGTCCACCTCCACGCGCGCAAACACGATCACCAGCACCTGCGCGAGTGCCAGCTTCGCGCAGTGCTGGTTGGCGCCGCTGCTGCTGCTGAGGTATATATTATAACAGGTCTTGAGCATCTGGCCGAGGCCCTCGCCGCGGATGGCGACGGAGGGGCACCGCGCGGCGGCGACGAGGACACGGAGGGTGGCGAGCTCCATGGCGTCATCGGCGAGCGCGCCGCAGGAGAGGACGGCGGCGAGGAGCTTGGAGCCGGGGGAGTCGTCGCTGGCGGCGCCGAGGTCGCCGAGGAGGAGGCGGTGGTAGAGGAGCTTGGCGACGCAGTCGAGGGCGGGGTCGGCGACCTTGGGGGAAGCGGACTCGAGGGCGAGGATCAGCGCGTGGAAGGAGGCGTCGGCGGCGGCGGTGGGCAAGCCGAGGAGCGGCGAGGGATGCGGCGAGGTGGGGTCGGGCGGCGGGTAGGCCGACGAGGAGAGGAGATCGAGCGCCGACTTGGCCGCCGCGACGAGCGCCGAGTGTTTCCGCCACGCCGCGTTTTTGATGATGCGGTCCAGCGCCGGGCCGAGCACGCGGCCCGACGGGGACGCGCCGCCGAGCGGCGCCGCGGGGGACGCCATGGCGGGTGCGGGCGCCTGTAGGGAGGCGTCTACGCGGTGGTCGTCGCCGTCGTGGTCATTGGAGGTGGGAGAGATCTGAGAGAGGAGAAGGGGTGGAACAAATGGGAATGGGGGAGGGAGTTAGGGAGGTGCGGGTCCGTGCGTCGGGTGGAAGAAAAGAGGAAGGTGGAGGGGTAGGACTGGGATTTTGACTTGTCAGGGGGTGTCGTGCAAAAGTGTCCGTGGGCGGGCGTTGTCGAACGGCGATTTATCGCTTTGCTCCTTCTACTTTTCAGTATTATCTTCGTCACAATTACCGCTAGGTCTCTGGTTGTTAGGGATTAGCTCGACTCGAGGCCGCGAGGTCCACGACGGAGCAGGCTACACCTCAGATCCCTCCCGGCCGCTGCCGCCGCCGCCGCAGCAGCGCCGCGGACTGCTGCCGTTGGGCCATATGTGAGTTCTTTCCTTTGCTCCAATGCATCTGTTCGACGGAATGCCGCAACCAGTTGTGCAAAATTTGAGTTTTTTGTGACAGAGTAGCGGGGGGACGCCTAGGATCCTGGTTTATTGGTCTCTTTCAGTCTTGCCCTTGCAGGAAGCAGTAGGCTGATGGAGTGCGTGGTGTAGGGGATCATCGAGACCCAGGTACTGGGCTTCTTTGTTTTTTTGTAGTAATATGTGCAGTGGCTATCCATGCTGTGAGGATAGTTCAAGTGAACTCTAGTTATGCACAATATACGTTAAATAATGTGAAACCGACCTGTCAACTTATGCTGTAATGCATGACTGATTTGAACAATTACCAGGAAAGTTATATGTTATAATGAAGGTCGGAATGATGGTTTATGTAATATTCTTTATGCTTTCTAAATTTTTGTAGCATGGAAGACCTTTCTTGGCCATTAGTGTAGCCTCTGTTGCCATGTACCAAGTTCGCTCGCTGCTTGTATCTATATTTGATAAGAATTTTTTGCATAGGTTCTTTGGCCTTTTGGACTGTGGTAACAACTAACAACCTTATCGAAGAATGTGGTATCTAGAATTTTAGTGCTTATTTAGGATTGATTTTTCTGTTGGAGCTTTCAGCATAACTATCTTCCAACACTAGTTTCTCAATTGCCTTCTGATGAAGAGGGGTCTCTATAACTGTACTTGTGATATCATAAACCTTATGAAAGGTAACAATTATGATATCCCTGGTTCAGTCAAGTACTCAATCATAGTTTGGTGGTCCACCTAATGTTGAATTACCTTTAATGCCTGTAGAAATTCGTCAGCTGCAGAGCTCAGAGCTGAATGAACTTTACATAGTCTTACTTTAGAAGAGAATTTTACCTTGTCATTTCTTCCATAAACGTGTAGTGGTATCTGAACTTTATGTCCATAGAGAATAATAATTGATGCTAGAGTTTATCATTTATTCATTGTCTCCATGACAAGTTGGTAGTCACTTATTGTTTACTCTCTCAACATGAATCAACATTATACTCCAGAATAAAAAATATTGAAAGATAGATCATGCTGACCACTATATGCAACCATTTTTCTCCACTTTGAGGGCACAACTTCTGCCACTTGGGGTTTTGTTTACTTTTTCTGCTCGACATGTTGATACAATGATAATATTTAACATACAGTTGGAGGAGCCATATAATTTATATATTGTATTTTTACAGTAAAAGGGAAATTTAATTAATATATTCTAGTCAATGTGTTGTGTTTAGAATACTACTTAGCCTTCATTTAGTTTTATTGCATCGCCATTACTGTAACTTTTGATTGATCTTTACTGTTATGCAGCATGTTGAAGCTCTTGAGGTTCTTCTCCAGGGTCTATCTGGTGTCCCAAAAGAGCGTGTTAGGGTGCATGAGCTCTGCTTTAAAAGTGGACCCAATCTAGGTTAGTTTGTGGTTTGTTGATATCAGAATCATATGCAATTGTTATAAACAACCATTGACCTCATTCAATCATACAGGAGTTGTCCCATCAGAGGCTCGTTTGTTGTGCGACTTAGCTCAGCCCACACCATCCTGGTAACTGATTGTGTTAAACTTCTGAAATTTACTTCTTCTTCTTCTTTGATAATGTTTGACACTAATCTGCAGCTGGTAATATTCATGTAGGACCATAAGACATGTTGGCGGTGCAATGAGAGGTGCGGGTGCAGAGCAAATCTCAGTTCTTGTTCGGGCAATTGTAGATAGCAAAGCCAGCAACAATGTCTTGCGTTACTTCTATGGTATAGGGTACAACCTAGACCATGAGCTTTTGAAAGTGGGTTTTGCGTTTCGTTTCCACCGAGGTGCTCAGATCACCGTGACTGTTACTTCTGCTAACAAGATGCCAAAACTCCATGCGACTGATGAAGCTGTGCCGGTCACTCCTGGAATACAGCTAGTGGAAATCACAGCTCCTGCTGCTGCTGACAATTACAACGATGTTGTTTCAGCTGTCACTGCATTCTGTGAATATCTAGCACCGTAAGTGCCCCTTAGCTTGAATTTCAAGACTGCAGTTAGAGTGGCATATTTAATAAATCAAACACCAGTATATTTTTGAAATAATCCACTCACATGAGACTGCAAAACGCACTGCAGGCTTCTGCGTCTCTCTAAACCAGGCAATTCAACTGGAATCGTCCCAACTGCTGGCGCTGCAGCTGCCTCCCTCGCGTCTAAGTGGTGGTGCTAAATCCTTGTAGGGTGGATTCTTTTGGATTGATGGTTTATAACTTAAATATCTAAATTTTGGCTATTAGTAAGAGACAGTATGTATAAGGAAATAGTAGCATACGATTTTAGTTGATACAGCTGAACTCAATACATTTTTTACTACAATCTTTCTATTGATCCGTCTTAAAAAATACATCGTTTAAAAGATAGCTATTATAGAAGTGTAATTATAAGTCAATTTTAAGTCCAAAAGAACCCGGCCGTAATCTTTGTCACTTGTATCTCGTTCTTGTGTGAGGATTGATACGCCATGCTTTTCTATACAAATCAGTTGACCAGCTTGTATTGTTCCCGTGTTTGACTTCGCAACATCAAGTCAGCAGAGCCGTGGCTTTGCTTGTGATAACATGTTACATGTTACCTGTGTCGCCCACGGGCTATCCTTCATCTTGTCACTCATTCAGGCGTTCATCGACCCTACTCTGTATAATTGTTGGGCTGGTAAATGAGCACTCCGAAGCGCCAGCGTTGTCCTCCTCTGTCCCAAGCTTATTTATCTCAGCGTTACCCTCCGAGAGGAGTACAATCGGATCTAATTTGAATGGATATTATTTATACCGTATTTTAACCTATTTTTTTCGGATTCGAAGTCGGATACGATAAAACCGGATACAAATACAAATTTGGATTATTCGGAATTTCGAATATGGTATCATCGAAACGGATACATAACAGTTTCAGATCAGAAATGGATGATATAGACGGATAGTATATATATACATAAAGGAATATACACTGAACCATACCATCATCACTTTAAACCTTCAACTAGCAATAAATTCATCTAGATTACTTAAGTATAATAGCCAATACAACACAAATTCAACATAAGTGATAAATTCATACATAAGTTTGAAAACTGGTAAATTCATATATTAATTCGAAAACTAATAAATTCATACATTAGTTCAAAAACCAATAAATTCATACGCAAATTCAACATAAACGGAGAGCATTAGTGGGGACTGGTTAGAGTAACTGAACTCTAAAGTTATGTTGCGGTTTTGATAAAATCTAGACCGGTTAGTGTCAATAATAGTTGATGGGTTGGGCCAGTTGGAGTACTAACTTGTTTATTCGGATATTCGGTCGAATAGTATCCGATTTACCATTTACCAATGCTATTCGGTTGGATTTTAGCTCTACCATTTTCGTTACCATATTCGGCAACAATTATTCGATATAGATCGGATTCGGTACCGGATGCTAAATTACCTTCCTATATTTGGTACCAATCGGATTCGGTACCGGATCGGTCAGGATTAACCCATACCGTTTGCACCCCTACCCTCCTTTGTCCCAAGCTTGTTTGTTTGCTCTAAGTGATGGCAATCGGAAGCTGGCTTGAAAGAGGAGACGAAATTGGTAGCAGCGTATCTCCCGAGTCCTGATACCAGTGCAAAGAGTACGACTTTTTGATATTTTTAGCATATTTTAAACCCATATTTATAGAAATAACAGTAGTCACGCGAAAATTGCAAAAATACCATTTCTACCGCATGGTGGTCGTGCAGCAACTCTAGAAGGGTGACACGTGGCCTCTGTCACAAGGCCACCATGCGGCAGCGCCAGGCCCGCAAGGCCACTGTGCGGCAGACTCCTCTGCCGCACTAACACCATACATGAGGCAATTAGGGAGGGTAATTAGCGCTAATCTAATCGCACTTAGAGATTTCTTTAAGGTGCATTGCTTGTTTAGTTTTTTAGATGTAGCAAATGAGCTTTAAAATTATAAAATTTTGTGTGGAGCCTATTGACACAGCGTGCTTGATTGGATAATTTTTTTGTAATTTTATCTATCCTAAATTTCACTCAAAAATTCGTTGAATTTATGTTGTTTGTAGAAATTGTTACATATAACAAACAAGCCCCAAAAATTATGTTTTTTATGGAGCCTCCCAACATAGTCGACCTAATTGTGTAATTTTTTGATAATTTTATGCGCACTAAATTTATCATGTTAATTCATATTAATTTAATTATAATAAGTGACATATGGTACTCATTTAATTAATCTTTTAATTCGTAGGCCGCACGGCCATCGTACAGTGGCCGTCTTTTGCAGTGCCTGACCTTCCTCTTCCGCACATATGGCACCCCCTTGCTATTATCCCCCCTGTCCCCTTTCTCCTTCGCACATATGTCGGCTTGTTCATGTGCACATATGTGGAGCCTTGTGCTTATTTGCCTAGCTTGCAATCAAATTTTCAGTATCGAGGCTATACTAATAGAATAGCTATAGATTGCATCGTGATCTGCGGATCAGTGCTACGACCTACTGCTATGTTGGATGAGTTTCTCTGAATCCGTGGAATTTGCAAAGCCAATGCATGAACTGCTCGATCATCAGAAACCTTTTTCCAACAAGAGAATATGTATCTCAGGAGGTGCTGCAAAATTCGAGCGAGAAAAGAAAAGAAACATCAATGCATGGATTTCTTTGCACTGCAACTATGTTCTTGGATCAAGTTTCAGCGAATTCCCAGCCGCAGAAATGCCACCAATAGGCATCAGAAGCATGGACCGATCAAGGGGAGACAGAGTCGAATTCTCTCTCTTCAATTCGAGGGTATGGATGGGCCCTGTTCGGAACCTCCCTCGCCGGTGCCTCCCGACCCCTCCGTGTCCGCTGCGTGCCGGTTCTCCGGCGAGCGGCGGTCAGAGGACAGGAGAACCGCTCTTCTCTCTCCTCGGTGGACATGGCGTCGTTTGCGAACCTCTCTGCATGTCCGATCACGATCGTCTGATCAAAGGGTAACCGGCCTAGATTTAGTAGGGGAAGTAGTAGTCTAGTAGAGGCAATTTTTAAAAAGAGACGTTGTTCTAAATTTATTAACATTTCACGGCCGCCCACGATCGCTTTAGTGCGGAAAGTAGACGAGGCATTTTTTATAAATAGCCTAGAATGATTTGTATTAACATTTCGCACCCGCTGGTTCCTGAACCGGAGCCTCTATTAACCGTTCGATCTAACTCTTGCGGAACGGATCAATTGTATGGCAGAATTTTCACCTAAGACCCTTTTGCGATTTTACGTTACATTCCTTACTTGTCATCTCCCTACCACACTGCTGCGGCCTCTGGACAAAGCTGTAGAGGTCAGTGTTTAGAGGCGGCGGCCGCGCGAGGGGGAGAAACGAGCTCTGTGCTACCGTATTCACTGGAGAACAATCGACGGTGACTGGCTCACGGCGCTGCTCGCGCTCGTTTCCCGTAGCCTCGCGCTAGGGTGCACTGCTATCCAAGGCAATCTCTCCGGCCGCCACCACTGGAGCGGCCGAAAGAGTTGTTAACTCCGTCGCGCGCACGTCAAGACGGTGCGCTACATCACCGGCCAAGTCGACGCGGGGTCCTTGCAGCCTATGCGAGCGAGTGCGGCCTTGAGCTGCGCTCCGCGGTCTGCTTTTGAATTTTTGGCATTTTTTACATCATGCGGCACTGTAATCCCAAATTTAGCCTCTCGGATTTTGTAATTTCAGATTTGGCTTCTATCCGAGCGCGGGAGGACAGGAGTGCGGCGTGTGGCAACTGCTGCGCCTGGGGAGCGCAGCAGCTCGTGCTATGGTCGGCAACCGCATTCGGCGGCCTCATGCAGGCAGGGTGCGCAGTAGGCGGCCAAGGAGCGCAGGAGGGTGGTGTTGCGCCCGGCCGACGCATTAGGAGAGCCCCGCTACACGGAGGCGGCCA
Organism: Melocanna baccifera; assembly: GCA_036346265.1. NCBI lineage: Eukaryota > Viridiplantae > Streptophyta > Magnoliopsida > Poales > Poaceae > Melocanna > Melocanna baccifera. The sequence continues at coordinate 32,442,859 of CM070679.1, read as the reverse complement.
ATGAAATATGCAGTTTGACAATTCTTAACTAGTACTTTGATTTTGCAATGTGCGTGTGGCATACGTGATTCAGAGGCTACACCCAAGCGAGTTATGCAGCTGATGGGAGTTGGAGGCCTCACCATACCTCATGTCGAGAGCCATCTACAGGTTTGTGTGCTTGACAGTATTTATTAAGCTTATTGATCATCGCAAAATGTTCTCTCGGTGTGTCACTTGATATACTGTGTGCGAAAATAGATGTACAGGAATATGAGGAATAATGTTCTAAAAACGCAAGGTATGCACTGATATAACAAATTTAATCCTTTTTTAGTTTCAAATATAACAAGTTTAACAAGGTATAGATGAGGCCACGCACCGACCTCCCGCACTTGGGGAGCACGGCAGTTGCCACAGACTGACCTGCGCTTGGAGAGGGGGACCAAATCCGACACTCTTAGATCCAGGATGTAAAACTAGGATCTGCAAATAAATGCCTCTATGTCTGTTATACTCTTTTGTTTTCCTTTGTTTGATCTTATATTTCGATTTACTAATTTTCTTAAACATACTAGACAGATAATTTTTATCTGTCAACGAGCTTATTTTTATATAATTCCTTTAATACGCGTAAAAGAAAATTAAACATAGTCAAAAGAATGAGAATACGGACCTATTCACATATGACTGTGATTTATAACTAAAATTTTTAAATTTTAACTGTTTACGACAGAGATTATAAAAAAATACTCACTTATAATTTTAAATAATATAAATATTAAACTTTTAACATATACTACAATTAACTTATAGATTTTATTTTAAAATAAATACTTTATTTAAAAATTAAATACTGTAACAAAAACCAAAACTGATTTTTAGAAATAACTTCAAACAGGCCCACAACAGACGGTGGCGAGCCATGGGTCGCCTTTTATGCCCACCCACCTGTCTCCCCTCGCTCACAGGTGGCGATGTGGTACTAAGGGACTGTTCTTTTTTGCTGCGGCTGATAGCTTTTTAGCTGTTTGCGATAGAGATTGCGAAAAGAAATATTATCGCTTACGATTTTTGATGGTACAGATATTAATGTTTTAATGTGTACTATAATTAACTTGTAGATCCCGTCTTAAAAAAATACTTCGATTGAAAGTTAGATACTGTAATAAAAGCTAAAAATAACTTTTAAAAGTTAAAAGCAAACAGGCCCTCAAATGTAGCATGCTTTGTCTGCGTAGCTGGGCTCTTCCCATAGCACAATAAATTATCGAGGCCCAAACTACAACGGCTTCACTACGAGTATAGCCCAAATCACACGCATACCCACACGAAGCAAAACAAACCTCGCTCGACCGGCTCCGCCTCCGATGGCCACACCACCGATGCCGGCGCCGGTGCCGACGCCGGCAGCCACCGCCAACTCCGTATCAACATCTCCCCCGGCGCCGTTCACGGCACCACCCTTTTCCCAGCCCCCCTCCACTGCCAGCACCGTCAAGACGGAGGCCCCTCCCACCCCCACCTCGACCTCCACCGTCGCCGCCTCCGCCGCCGCCATAGCCACCACCGGAGCTGAGGACTCATCCTACACCGTCACTGTTCCAAGCTACTCAGGTAACACTCCCGCGTCGCACCCCAGTACCCCGCCTCTTGTAATTGCTAAGACCTCGAACCCTAACCGTGGTTCCGCTCGCAGCGTGGTTCTCGTACGACTCCATCCACGACACGGAGCGCCGCCTCCTGCCGGAGTTCTTCGAAGGGGAGGCCGCGGCGGCGTCCGGGTCCCGGGGTCCGGACGCGTACAAGTACTACCGCGACAGCCTCGTGAGGAGGTTCCGGGCGCGGCCGGGGCGGCGGATCACGCTCACCGAGGCCAGGCGTGGTCTCGTCGGCGACGTCGGCTCCGTGCGCCGTGTGTTCGACTTCCTTGAGGAATGGGGGCTCATCAACTATGGTGCTTCGCCATCGGGGGCGAAGCTGGGGAGAGATAAGAGGGAGGAGGCGGCACCACCGCAGTCTTCATTTCCTGCTGGGGTAACAATACCCAGGAAGCTTTGCACTGGGTGCCGCACTGTGTGCGGGCTTGCCTACTTCTCATGCGAGAAGGTGAGTGCTTTTGCCCTTGTTTTGATTTGTGAACGAGATATGTGTGTAGTGCTGTGCAAACTTGCGTTACAGATTTGCATTAATACGTGTGCATCATTTATATCTGGGTAGAACTATCTTAGCCCATTTATGTGAGTATTTCCGATGGGCTATGCCAAATTGCCAATCTGTTTGGTGGCAGTGTAGAAAACACTTGTCTCGCTGGCAAAAAAATCATGGTACATGGAGCCGCAAAAATACGGATGTAGCTTCATATGGTATGCAATGGGAAGAGCACTAGTTTTGCAGTTACAAGTTTGCCCGTGTATTAAGCAATTCATTTGGTGGGATCGGACTATCGGAGTTATTCCTGGTTGATCAATGGTTTTAGTTTAGCTAGTTTGATATGCCTCATAGAAACAGCATTTGGACTGATGAACAGACAAGATTGTTGACAAATTTAATTGCTTATGAATTTAATTGAGAGGGCAATAGAACTTGTGTACACAAAATTATCTGCACCTATTGCAGTCTTTAGGTTTTTGTACAACTCATGGCTTACACTAGACAGTTGGAGTTCAATGAGTTCTGACATGCGCTTATTCTCTTATTCTAGAGCTTGATCTTTGTGCTGGAATAACAGTCAATCTGGTTGGCATTGCCGAGCCTTTGTTGTAACCTATGGGGCTCATTGCTGCTTTAGGAGTGCTTGTGAATGAATTCGGTTTAGCAGGGTCACTTCAGAATTCATGTTGAACTATCATACTCTTGGCAGTCATTTTGTGCCATTAAAAAGACTTTCAAAGATTTGCAATCAATATAGAGGAATTGCATGTCATTTTAAGTCAGCTGTAGAGTTCATTGCTATTTCGTTGGAACACTTTATTTGGCCTTTAGTCACTTCTTGATTTTGTTCTATTTGTACATGACTATTGACAACATCAGTTGAGTTACTGTCATCATATACCATCCTTGTATATTTGCTGAAACTTTATCATTAACTCTTGGATGTTTTAATCAGAAATATTACTAATTTCCCTCTTAACTTCTGGTTATAATAAGGCGGATATAAGCCTCTGTGCTAGATGCTATGTACGTGCCAACTACCGACCAGGTCTTACTTCAGCAGACTTCAAGAGAGTTGAAATTACTGAAGATGCAAAATCAGATTGGACAGACAAAGAAACTCTTCACCTTCTTGAGGCTGTCTTGCATTATGGAGAAGACTGGAAAAAGGTGTCTGAACATGTTGGGAGTCGATCAGAGAAAGACTGCATTGCTAGATTCATTCGATTATCGTTTGGAGAACAGTTCATGGGACCCAAGGAGGACACAATGCAGTTTGGGAATGATGACAACATTGATGATGAATCTGGAGCAGAGACCTCGAAACGACTGCATCTCACACCACTGGCAGATGCAAGCAATCCAATTATGGCTCAGGTCTGTATCAGTGTATCTTTGATTTTGGCTCAGTTCTTTTGGGCTTATGCTTAGGTTTTAGTTTTCATTTCTACAGTAACTCGCCATTAAACGGTGTGTGTTTTTAAGGCGGGGTTTACAGGTAAAGGGCCTGTTCTTTGCGGCTACGGCTGATGGCTTTTAGCTGTGGCTGATGGCTTTTTGGCTGTTTGCGACAGAGATTGCGGAAAGAAAGATACTCGCTTGCGATTTTTGATGATACAGATATTAGTTTTTTAACGTGTACTACAATTAACTTGTAGACCCCATCTTAAAAAAATACTCCGTTTAAAAGTTAGTTACTGTAGCAAAAGCCAAAAGCCGCTTCTAGAAGCCGTAAAGAACAGGACCAAATTGTAGTATAAACTGTACCGAGTTCAGCTGTACTTGCCAAAATCGTATACGACTATTTTTCTCTGTGTATTGTCTCTCACGAACAAACCAGAATTCAAAAACCACAACCATAAGTCTTAGCCCAAAAGTACCCACCCTTTACCTTGGTGGTAGCTACTAACTCCCTTGATTGGTATCATCAATTCTACATTCAAGATTAATGTTAGTATATCTTTTGTATGCCATCCACTTGTAGTCTTGTACTTGAAGCAAAGACTGCAGTTGTAGTTGCCAAGAAAGCAAATTGTAACTACAAGACCTGTGACATATCAAAGAATGTCACCTGGGGTAGGACATTACATTTAATATAACATTCATGTAAATAGATGAAAAACACTGTACTTACTCAGATAGCCTCAGTACCTCACATTTATAAGTTATATTCTTTACTTCAGACACGAAACTTAATGATAACATTTAAAGTGGTTTCTGACATAACATGTCTGACTTTGGCGCACAGAGGATTTGTGCACACATGTGTTGCACAGGCCTGCTGTGTACACGCTGGTGGCTTCTGTGTTTCGATAGTTGCCTTATATGGCTGTTTAGCTTGAACATGGAGAGTGATTGATGGTGCAAACTGAGTAATTGACGTTGTTTTCCCAGGTTGCATTTTTGTCAGCCATTGTGGGTTCAGATGTTTCTGCAGCTGCAGCTCAAGCGGCTATTTCTGCACAGTCCCAGGTTGATGTAAATGACAGCAGGATTGATTCTTCAATCAACAGCACTAAGGAAGAAGGTATCTGCCCTGCTCTCTAAACCTCCTGTTTGACATGTTCTTTGACAGCTTCTGTCATACTGATGTTGCATTGTTGCTAAACATACAACTTTGCATATCACTGTGTAAAAAATGACAATGGGTGAGTGCTATAACAGCAGCAGTGTGCAAATAATGTGCTGCAGGGAGCAATAAGCTTGATCATGCATACCTAGTATTATAGCATAGGTGCATCTGCAAAGAATAGTATATGGACTTGTATCCAAGTTCCGTAGGTGGCAGGACCGCAGGAGTGGGTAAAAGTTTGATGAACTTCATACAGAGGTTGCATAGACACATACACTGAATAATAATCAACTTAAAATTCTTGATGCTGCTTGCTGAAATCTGAATGCTTATGATGATACTTGGCTCATCACTGATTCCTAAAAATACTTAATGCAAGATTTTCAAAAGTTCTCTTTGCTAAATCAGTGCCCTCAGCAGAATCTCCTTGCACAAATGGACTCTCAACCAATGATTTACTCGGAGAGGCATCTGCTAATGCACAAGTGCAACTCGAGAAGGAACGGAAGGATATAGAACAATCTTTATCCGACATAGTGGATGTCCAGGTACCAAAATTAGAACTCTGAGATAATACTACTTCAAAAAAAATTGGTATTTATATTGGGTTATTGTCTCTACATCTCTTGTCACAAAATCTTTTCAGATGAAGGAAATCCAGGATAAAATATGCCGTTTTGAGCAGAAGGAGCTGGTGATGGAGAAAGAGCAGCGGCAGCTCCATTATTTAAGGGAATTGCTTTTCACCGATCAGCTAGCGGTTGTCCAGCATCAACGCAGGCCCCCAACTCTAGCCACAGAGAGCAAGGACGACGAGAAACCAAAACCCGTCATCAGCATAAGTTAATCCAAATCGAGCTTCGACATAGCCTCTCTGCATGGGTTTGATGTGAGAATGGAACTAGGTCGTCTATATCTCAACCAGGGCACCAATATGATGCAATCATGTGTTGGACGCTAACTTTTTTCCTTCTTTTGCCGGCTCTAGAGTCTAGAGTAGTATATTCAATTTGTGTGTGCCTGCATCAGCTGTCGCACGAATGATGTCTGATTAGTTTCTTTACAGCCTAGAATGAAAACAGTGTTCCTCGTCTCCAAAAAAATGGTGCTTTTGTTCGAGTTGTATGCCGGGCTACGTGTATTATTTCTAGCTCTGCATCAGAAGCACTCAGATGTCTACATCGAAGATACGCATCACAAGTTTTTATATGCTACTTTAGTACGTGCAAATTACAATAGAAGAAACTACATTATAAACAATGTTTGTTCCGAAACACGTACTGCATGGTGATATACACGTTTCCAAATGCTTCATTCGAACACTAGGGGGGAAATCATGTCAGAATTGACTGTAACAGCAGAAGTGACAAAACCGAAAAGGTACGTACTTGACTATCACGAAAGACCATTTTTCGCCCTTAATTGTGAAATCGGATATCTGGTCCCTTAAACCTTTGAAACTGGATCTAATAGCCCCGTAATTCTTGTTTTGATGATCTTTTTTCTACAAAATCCTAGTTGTATGCTGATGTGGACTCACCCTTAAACTTTTAAAGCCGGATCAAGTAACCCCTAACCCTTTTATCGTCATGATGCTTTTGCAATGTAATCTCAGTTTTTTTTTTTTTGCGATGTCATGTCACATTGTAATCCTAGTTTTGCGCTGACGTAGCCATTTCATAGGTGATGACATGGGATTTTGGTGGTTGTTTTGTCACCATGGCATGACATTAGATCGGGATTTCTAGTATTATGACAGTCATTCAGGTGAGTGCATGTTCTTTTTGGCTTCTACTTATGACTTTTGACTGCAGCTTATGATTTTTGGGCTGTTCTTGAGGAAAACTCATGTGTTATTTTGGACAATATAAATAAAGTTGATACAATATGTACTACAATTAACTTGTAGCCTCCATCTTGAAACGACACTTTGTTTGAAAGTTAGTTACTGTATAAAAGCTAAAAAGCAAATCTTAGAAGCTGAAAAGAACATGTTAAATAAGATTTTTGTGATAATTAAGGGGTTAATATATGATTTTTGACTCATAGAAAATAAACTTTTGAAACCTAAACTAGAAAGAGGTTTGATAAAAATGTAAAATGATAGGGATGCAACTGCAAAAAGACAAATAAACCATCATCACTAACTCTTTTTTTAAGTAATAGAGATACATGCCTGTTTAGGTTTACCTTATCCGAAACCGGCCCTGCTATTGGGCCGTGCTGTTTAGGGCTTAAAGGGTTGGGTTCTTTGATGGGCTACAATCGAGCTACTTGGAAATGGGCCATCGTTTAAAATGGGTAGGGTCAGGCTAGGTTTGCATAGAATGGACTGGGTTAGGATCGTATTCGGGTAAGCAAGATGGGTTGGAAAAGGATTCAGCCTGTGGGCCCACCCAAGAAAAATGATGAGGCCTGCATTTCCCAACTGCACCATAGCAAAACGGCTATGGCTTAGCAAAGCATTGATGCTCTTCTAAAAAAGCAAAGCTCTGATGTGGCCAATGCCAAGCAGCATTTGGTGTCACTAAGGCAAGGAGAGACCATTAGAGGGCACCGACGATGAGATCATCGGCGGTGGCGGCGAATCAAGCAGTAGCGATGCTAAATTAGGGTTGGCTGGGACTCGATGAGGATGAGGGAAGGAGAAGGAGGAGAATAGGAGAGAGGAAACACTATAGGACTAGGTCACTGACAAGAGAGATGACGGAGGTCCCTCCTCGGACGATGATTCTTCTACGACACCGATAAATCGCTGTCATCTCTCGAAGTATGGAAAGACTTCACGCGTCGTCTGGACTAGTTCACATGTCTTACCAAGTTGTCTTTTTTTAGATCTACTAAGTCATGTCTTAAAAATAAGATGGGTTATAGTTGCGAGAGGCCAACATGGCCTATTAGGCCTAATCCTACTACTAAATGGCGTCGGCCCGACAGGCTGAGAGGGGTTGTATGCAATTGCGGGTCTTCTCCTTTCAGGACCAAGGGTGGGTGGGTTTTAGACATACTAAGTGGGCTAGGCTGGGGTTAGGGCCTTCATGGTTGTATTTTTAGGCTAGGTGGGGTTAGGGTTGGCCCTAGGCCCATTACCTGGCCTACCGGGAATCGATCAATCAGGCCCGGGCACACAACGGCACACGGTGCCGCCCACTTAAGCCTCAGCCTACCGGTCGCTTTAAGCTTTTCCTCGCCTCCCAATCCTCCTCATTCCGAGCCTCCCGTGCCGTTCTGATACAACTACCCTCGCCGCCGCGACCCGCAAACCCTAACCGAGCTCCTCGCGGGGGCGGCGCGCTTGCGCAGCTATGGAAGGCGGCGGCCGCAAGAGGGGCAGGCCCGACGGCGCCAACGGCGCCTCAGCCGGAGGGAAGCGCGCGCGAGGTGAGTCTAGCGGAGCCCGTCCGTCTTTGCTTGCCCTGGTCTTAAATCTTCTTCCTCCCTTCTGGATTCTTGGGCCCGTGCATGTTTGCTGGACGAATCTTGGGGTTTAGCGTCTTGGAGATGTTGGGGGTGGTGCGCTATTGTTCGGTTAGGGTTTAGGGATTTTAGAGGGTGGCGCGGTGATATAATGGGATCTGTGGTTCTTGATGGGTAAACATGTGAGGAGTTTGGGGGAATTAGAAGCTCGCAATTGCCTAAGTTTTGTCAATTCACTGTGACTTTCACCGGAGATTAGCAATCTTACTATTCCTTGCGTACTATTGCAATTTTCGAGTAGAGCTTATTGACGCATTAAGTTTTGTTAAGGCAATACTTTCTTTTTTGTTTGGATTCTGTGGTTTAATGAGTTTAATTAATGATGCCTTGCGATGACTACCCATTAATTTGCCAAGAACATGGAACAACGCTCTGGGTAGTGGATACAAGCTGAATTGAGTGTAGTTTGTGCTTTAATTAATGCACAATACTGTGTACCAGTCAACGGTGTATTAATTTTCTTTTGTGTACCAAATTAGTAAATAAACATAGTATTAACTTGGCACGCATAATTAATTTGATGTAACAGAATCGGGGTCATTTCAAACCGGTGTAGGAAGCAAATTGAAGCCATGCACCAAATTTTTCAGGTTATAATCCAACTTAAAATGAACTCCACCTGGTAACATTTATTTTGCATAGCTGTTATTTCATTAAAACTTTACTTTTTATTTTTGAAAGAATGTCTTGTTGCTAACAAATCAGTCAAGCAAGATTGTGCTACAGGTTCTCCCTAATCCAAGCTTAAGAACACTCACTGGAGTAAAATTGGAACGCGCACGGTTGTGCGAAATCACTTTGAATCTGTGAAAGATGCAACAACAGTATAAGGCTATGTAACTCCTTTCAGATGAACACCAAGTCAGTAATATCATGATGCAGCCTCATCTGCTCAAATTGAGAAAAGAAGCTTGAATACATGACTTGGGAACTGCAATTGAACTCTCATCTTGAAATTCTGCCACCTATATCCTTCGTAATGTATAATATTTACCCTAACATTTGGTACATGCAGGGACAGTTTTACTACTATAATGGTTTGAAATTATACTTCCATCAATTGTTGCTATTTGAAATCTTCGCTATAGAGCACCATATGCTTATGATGTTTAACCATGAGGCAGTAGCAAAAATTGTCCTTATGATCTAGGACATTTATTAGCAACAAGACATTCTTAAGCTTAACATTTGAAATGTAGCTTATTCTCATGTTATTTCAGAATATGGTGGCCATTTCAGAAATTTTCTTCAGTCCATTCTGATTGTAGTCCGAATTGCATCTGAAGTTCAGCAAAGTTTGTCCTGGAATAACATTTTTTTCTTCGGTTGCTATCATCACTTGTAATCATAGTTCATGAGAACTTTTAAGTTCTCATGTCAGAATCTTTCAAGTCAGCATCAGCTGCATTTACAATGAATAGCTTTGCTATCCAGTTGTGCAATTAGGACATCTTATTTTGCTACTTCAGTTACTTACCCACATGATATTCTCATTGTGCAGTACCTCTGGTTGTCCCTTTGGTGAGGGTTGCCATTTCCTCCATTACCTCCCTGGCGGCTACCAGGCTGTTGCAAAGATGACCAACCTGGGTGGCCCAGCTCTTGCACCTCCTCCAGTAAGAATGCCAATGGGACCTGCTGTTCCTGATGGGCCATCTACAGCCACTGTCAAGACTCGCATGTGCAACAAGTATAACACTGCAGAGGGATGCAAATGGGGGGACAAGTGCCACTTTGCACATGGTGAGAGGGAGCTCGGCAAGCCTATGTTGATGGACAGCTCAATGCCACCCCCCATGGGACCGAGACCCACTGGTCACTTTGCACCTCAGCCAATGCCCAACCCTGGCATGGCCACTCCAGCAAGCTTTGGCGCTTCTGCCACAGCCAAGATCAGTGTTGATGGATCCCTTGCAGGTGCCATCATCGGGAGGGGTGGAATTAACACAAAGCAGATATCCCGAGTCACCGGGGCCAAGCTGTCCATCCGGGATCATGAATCAGACACCAGCTTGAAAAACATTGAGCTTGAGGGCACATTTGATCAGATCAAGAATGCTAGCACTATGGTCACGGAGCTGATTGTCAGTATCAGTGGCAATGCCCCTCCACAGGCCAAGAACCCTGCTGGAGGATCTCACCGTGGTGGAGGGCCAGGAAGTAACTTCAAGACCAAGCTGTGTGAGAACTTCACCAAAGGATCATGCACTTTCGGTGACCGATGCCACTTTGCCCACGGTGAAAATGAGCTGCGCAAGTCAGCTGCTGCTTGAGATCCATGTTGTTTGTAGCGATTAGTCAATGTAACTCTTAAGCGTGAGGGCTGATGATGAATTTTCTGACACTGTTTAGGCTTATGCCATCGATTTTACCACCGGATTTCATATTATATCATATTTTGTGTGCTGTTTCTCAGGCAGTTTTGCCTTGGCAGTTCTCTTATCCTTTTCACCTGTGATGTTACTATGGGCCTGTTTGATACAGCTCCTGCTATCAGTTTCTCAATAGATTCTCATGGAGCTGTGCCAAACACCTAGATTTCCAAAATGAGTAAATTCTACTTCTCGCGAGAAGCAGACTCTAAAATAAACTAGAAAGGAGAAGCAGCTTTTTGATAGATTCTCGTGGGCAGCTGTCCACTCTATATCAAATCTGTCCATTGAAGTTAAAATAAATTACCCGTAATTGCTATCCAACTGCCCCACCCGAGCGCCCCCCTCCTCCCCAGTTGGTGCCCCCTTGCTCTCCCTACCCGAGTGCCCCCTTCCCCTACCCCTCTCCCGCTGCTGCCTCCTACTTCCCCTCTCGCGCCGCCGCCTTCCCTCCTCCTCTCGCGCGCGCCTTCTTCCCTCCCCTTCCTTCTCGCGCCGCGCCCTCTCCGTTCCTCTCGCGCCGCCGCCCCCTTCCCTCGCGCGCTCCTCCCCTTCCTCTAGCGCCGCGCCTCCTTCCCCTCTCGCCCCCGCCTCGCCGCCTCGTCTCCTAGATCTCGCCGGGCGCCAAATTAGGCAAGTATGATCCGTAAAAGTGGTCTCGAATCTTGAATCTTTTGATCTTTTGTGCCGTTCGTCTCAACACATTTCTAGTTCTTGATTCTTGCAGAGAGATCGAAGGGGACTTGTCAAGAAAGAGGGATTAGGGTGGAAGAGGAGCACAGCGATATGTCGCGAGGACATCCGCAAGGTCTCTCGTCAGACATACACTCGTCGAGAGTATTTACCGATGCCTCTCTTTGCATTTGCGGCTCATGTGATCGTTCGTTCGTTTATTTCTGTTGATTTTGGTCCCGGATTTTATTGTTTACCATCCACTCCAACTAGCTAGGTTCCAAGGTAATCTCATATATGCATGTGCTGTGCTTGTTGCAATGCACACAAGCAAGCAAGATTTGCTATCATGCATATTTTCTGTATCTGTTTTGTGCAAAATTTATGCTTGGAAGCTGTCTTTGGATTGTTGTTGTTGATGATGGATTGAAAAATTCTGGAATTGCTCCATGGGTTGTTGTATTGCACCATGGATTGAAAAACTAGATTGTATCAATTTCATTGGGAAAACAGATTGTATGAATTGTTGAGTTGTACAATGGGTTGTAAATATTGCACCACGTATTAATTTCCGAATGTGAGTATTTCTTTTGGATTGAGATGTTGAGCAAATTCCTTGTCAATTGGCTCATTAGCATGCAAAGATATCATTGCAATTTTTAGCATTTTTCAGCAAAGTAGATGCTGACCCGTAATTTTGAGCAATTACAGATGGACTGCAAAGATGTCATTGCAATTTTGAGCAAATCTGATTAAGTTTAGCATTTTTCAGGTTGAAAATGAGAAGCTGATCCGTAGTTTTAATTTTCTTTTGAGAGAATATCCTTAATTTCTCATTTTATGATTAGCTATCTGTTTTGAGTTATACAAGATTTGGGCTCATTTAGGCTAATTCAACAATAGATAAATAAAAGGGTTACAGCTAGGGGTAACATGGTCTATTTCCCTCAAATCTCCTCTTTTATGAATTTGGAGCCAACCCACTAGCCAAACGCTTTTCAAATGTAGCTCCAGATTCTCAGAGAAGTGGATTCTTACAGAATTTAGAGCAGAAGTTGAAAAATGAGAATCTGAAACTCTACCAAACATGCTATATAATTGATGCTTCTTTGCCTAAGTTTCTGTGGATTCCAAGTTTCTGACGATCTCACGTCGTTTTTTCAAATGCCTAAACAGAAGTGCTCTGCATTTCCTGTCGATATACTGATGTTGGGCCTGTTCTTTTTAGTTGCGGCTTATAGCTTTTGGTTGAAATTTTTGAATTTTAGTTGTTTGCGATAGAGATTACGGAGCTGATACTCGTTTGCGATTTTGGATGGTACAAATGTTGGACTTTAACATATACTTTAATTAACTTGTAAACTCCATCTTAAAAAAATACTCCGTTTGAAAGTTAGGTACTGTAACAAAAGCTAAAAACCGTTTTGAGAAGCTGAAAAGAACAGATCTATTTTCTTATCTTCCTGTAGCAATTCAGTAATTTTAAGTTCAAGGGAGGTATTTCATGAAGGTGGTTTTTCCTAAACTCGCTTGTTCTGAGAATTATTAAAGTAGGTATTCTGTGTGTACGAGAGGATTTGTAAGATGGTTAAAACGGACTTGAGTTGCCGTAGGTCACAGGATTATGGTTCAAGAATAGCTTAGAAGATCGGGCCAGCTGATTGTTCGAGCCATCACAATTCACAAGACAGCAGAACATATTCTCGAATACCGTTGAAACAAACATTTTTTTTCTCTCAACAAGCAAACTCTTGTGAGCGTCATCATACAAGTCCAATCCAAGAACATTATGAGCGTCACCATACAAGTCTAATCCAAGAACATTATGAGCCGCCTGATCTAAAGAGATCCAAAGAAGATTGGGTTTAGTAGTTTAGTTACATCTCTACTGCTCTAAGAAGTAAGAACTAGCACAAGCTGTGCTATAAGCTAAGCACACTCCCCTACTGTTCTACAAAGGGATAAATTAATCGGGCAATATTTCTACATACAAAAACAAGGTAGGCGGCTATGCGCCATGCCAAGCCGGCAAGGTCATTCCCGATCTCTGAAAAGACGCCTGCGTTTGGAGGTTTGCTTCTCCTCGGGTGTGTCCGCGACAACCATCTGATCCTGCAGAACCAAACCACGGTTCCGAGTAAGTTTCCTGATTGGTGTCCGTTGCGCGCATGGCTCCGGCTCTTCATTCTCTTCAGTGCAGGGCATGCTTTGAGAGGTCCTGTGTGGCATCAGTTCTTCCCCATCTGCGACAACCTCTTTCATAAGCTAGAAATGGGATAAATAAGAAGAGCTAAGATCAGATTGTTTGATATAGTACTAACTCCAACAATATGAATAGGTAAAGAGAATTCTAATCCTGCACATTTTTACCTCCCAGAATGGGGAAGTGAAAAGAGAAAATGAGCCATTTTTTTAGCCAATAAAGGAGCCACTTTAGAGGATCATACATGGCCAAAACAAAATCAACGCCATTTCTTCCCGATTATTGAAGATGATAAGCTAAATAGATGAAAATGAAGATATCATAGTATAGGTTATGAAGTTACTCTGGTAAAAGCAGCATCCCCAAATGGGGTGGTATTGGTACCCAAATCAAATGGGAAGCTGTTTCCACTTATCAAGTTCTGTTGTTTACTGAATTTTGTACAATTCTACTTCTCTTGCATGACCTCACTCCCAACATTGAAAGGTTGCTTATCCAGGTCAATATAGAAAAGTTTATCAATAAAACCACAAAAAAATCTACAAGCAGAAACTGTACCTTCCAGTCTCTAAAATCAAATCTGAAAACAAAATGGCTGTAGGAGACTTCTCCTGAGGCTATGGCACTAGCAGCAGGTGCATTTCTTGGATCTGTGCAAGCCAGTAGAGTTATATTAATTAGATACATAAGCAAGAATCTCTATAGTATCATTAGAGCACAGAAGAAACCAGATAAGATAACAGTCCTTACAGACTATATGATGCCCATTGTCATCTACGTTTATTGCCACCCTGCCATCTTTCACTAGGAAAGACAGCGCAAAAATATTCTCAACCGTCTGGGCAAATGAAAGTCTGTTCAAGACAAGGTTCTCTAGCCTTGCACTCCTTCTCCTCAGGATATCAAATATAACAGACACATTCCGGTCAGTGTCTGTCTTTGCTCCCTCTGAAGAATCAGCAAGCTGCATATTAAAAGGCATCATTTCAACCCACTGTTGGAAGTGATGAAACAGTCTACAAGTCTACTGATTATTTACATATGATCAAAAAGCTACGGGACAGAAAAGTGGTCTATCTGCCAGCCCAGAAACTTAATAGTGGATGAAGGAAGATTGTGAGAATATGGATGGTACTGTCCCAGATATTTCTTTAAAGAACAAATGTTTGATGATTTTAGACATGTAATTAACTAAGAGTTACACAATGGGATCCAATAAGATAGATCATGCTAAGTTGCCAATCAACGACATGAATAATGGCAAAGCACCACATCTGCTACCTACCTCACAGTATATACTGGATTGAAACAGAAGGCAAACGGGGGGAACAAAAAATGAAAGAAATGTACAAATGGATGTCATTGCTTCATTAACCTGTACTATATCATTAACAATATACAAAAGCATGTGGCTACCTCTTCAGGACGAGTATTTTCAGTTGGCCTGGCAGTTCGTTTTCTATTAACAACCGGAATCTTCCGCTGCTTTACTTCTGTATTCATGGGTCCAAGCCTGTAAAGATTAATAGCATGCATGGTTTAAGTCATTTACCAAGCAGACACTAAGCATGAAATGTAGAAAACTTATAAAGACAAAGTGCTTCATTACATGGTGGAGCATCCAGGCACAGCCCTGAAGACATGGGAGGCAGAAAGCCCAACATCACCCCAGCGCAATGAGACAGCCTCAGCATCAAGGCTGCCTTGCTGCCCGAATTTCTTCAGCAACGCTGTTACGAAATCAGAAGGTGTCATTCCTTCACTTGACTGGGACCTCGCAGATGTTACCAAAGTGTTTGCAATGTCCAGCAGAGCTTCTGCATCAGCTATTTGCTCCCTAGGCCTCTGCACTGTAGTGTGGAAGGGCACCCTCATTGTGTGTTTTCATATAGCATCAATAGTCAATACTGTAGAAGGGCAATGCAAAATATAGCAGAAGATAGCCATTTGCTTTCACAATAAGAGCATGTTTGGATAGGGGGAGATTTGGATTCAAATCCTCAGGATTTAGTTTAAATTTGAACTAAATCCCAAAAAATCACCCTCATCCAAGCACCCCCTAACTAATCATTGTGGCATGCACAGTGAGCTCTAATATTAATATGCTAATAATACACCCACAGACCCACTTTTCCTAGGAAATGCAATCACACGGACAAACAACCAAGCAATGAGAAACTACATCAACATGTTCCACATTAGCATGGAAGAACAACCGATGCATTCAAACTCCACAGTCCATATATGATGCAAATTGCCAATTTGCCATATTTGACTCTATCTTATTGTATGATACAGAAAAACAGAATACTTAAAAAACTCTAAAATAAAACAAGGCAAACTCTAAAATAAAACAAGGCAAAGTGTTAAGATAGTTGGTGTGAAAATAAACTTACATCATGTTACACATCCAACAAGAGGCACCAAAAGCCTATAAACACATGCTTCAATAGTTCACTGATCACTCAATAGTTTGCTGCTAGTGCTGCATCCTGATGTGGTTGGCTTAACAATTTGCAGTAAAATATCAAGTAGAATAAAATGTGAATAGGAATGTTGATACTGTATCTATCTTAGCCCCTAGACGTTTTTGGATCTTATACACAAAGGTTTAAGTATATACAAATTATATCCACTTGAATCCACTAGAAACTAAACCTCTGTCTCACTTCTTGGAGATGAAAACCTCTAAATTGCAAGAGCTGATGTAGACAGAGTGACAGACCCAGCTGACCAGCTGAAGTGTTGAAGGCTTTCTTGATGTCTGGTTTTAATATGCCCATTGCCCTTTTTTTTTTTCCTTTTTTGGTAACATTATTGATTCAATTGTCAAGATCCAGCATGCCAATAATGCACCTGGGCTTAACATAACTAGACTGGGCTGGACTATAAAATCCGGTATGAGACTTTGTGCAACATGTAATGACCTGAATTTCACTTGCCCAGCAAGAATTCCCTTCAACAAGATAACATACTGACAGCTGAGTTCGGAACTTCCAAATATTTCAAATTCAGCCTATGCGCATGAAATTGCTGACAATAGAAATAGCACTTCATGGTGGGGGTACATGATTTATGAAGCATTAGAGTGGAGTGAAAACATCTGTATGCTCAGTAGGATTTGACCCAAGTAAACTATTTTTATCAATGCTGCCAGATTGAGCCGAGCTTTATTATACACAGAACGCAAGCGCAATGCTTCCAAACTAACTATAGCTGAACATATCGATTGATGACAGCATCACAGAAAGTAGTTCACTTTTATCGGGAGCCATTTCGTACCCTATTGTGTTATGTCATATTGATATCCTTGTTTCTGAACCTGCTTGAAGCACTCCAGCAACCTCAACAACTAGTAGCCTAAGTAGGCCGTTCAAATGCTACAAGCCTACGACGTCTTCTAGCTTGTAAACTCCGATGCGACACAAGATGGAAACAGCAATTGTAAAGAAAACATCACGCTTCTTCATAGTTCAAACTACAATCTCAAACAAATCAAAACATTTATTGAATTACAAAGAAAACATCACGCTTCTTCATAGTTCAAACTACAATCTCAAACAAATCAAAACATTTATTTTTTGTAGGGGGAAAATGCGGCTCGCAAAGCGAGAGGACGATGGTTCGTACCGAGATCGTGCAAGCTCTCCACCTGCGTGATGACGGCAGCGAACTTGTCGGAATCCGCCTTCGCCATTTCATCCTTCTCGTCTGCGCCCTCACACAAACCAGCAGAAAAAAAAATCACACCGCGCCCAATCCCGAAACCCGAACCGGATGGTGGGGAGGCCTACCGCTGATGAGGTTCTTCACGGCGAGGTACCGCGACCGGAGAAGCCGCCGCTCCTCCATCCCCTGCTGCTGCCGCCCGACGCCCGCCGCCCCCGCCGCCGCAGCCATCGGGGATCTGGAGCTCTAAACCCTAAGCCCGAAATCCCAGCCCTAGGCGCGCAGCTGAGAGCGATCGGGGAAAGGGAGGCGCGCGTGGGAGGTGGAAATTTCGCCAAATTTTGGAGACCGGGGAAGGAGAAGAAGCGCATGGGAGAGGCGGGGGTTTGAAAGCTCGCAGGGGAGGGGGCCTTCCCGAGGAAGCTTCACGGCTTCTGCCTCCGAGCCCGTGCGTGTCCTGTTTTCTAGATGGCCCGCTCATTCGGGCTTACCGTGGTTGGGCCCATTCCGCAGTGACTGGGGGAGGATGGACGTAGGTGGCGGAGATTTTATTGCTTACAGTGGGGCCTCCTTGTCAGTGACTGTGAGTTTGCTTCGCGCGCGGGAAGGAAATTCTACGCGATGGGCCCTAAACTTTCTTGACACCCTATCTTTGTTCCCCTCTGCTTTCGAACGTGAACACCACCAGGGAAAAAGCTTCCTTTTGCAAAAAAAAAAAAAAAAACAAAGGGCAACGAAAGAGGCGAAACGGACGAAAGAGGCGATGCCATAACATCCATGGTTTAAACTACTTATTTTTCAGCATTCTTCATAACTCAAAAGGTTCTGATTTGTTAATGCTTCAACCAATAGAGGTGGGTTTGATAATGCTGCATCTGGTGCTTATGCAGGGTATATATGAACTTTGTTCATAAGAAAGGACCTGTCTGGATTGGTATATGCATGCAAAATTAGAAAAAGAACAAGCAGATATCTGCTCCATTGTTAGATTAAAAGTTTCAACTTTCAAAGTGTGCACTTAGAAATGCAGTAAGTATGTATATATAATAGTAATGTTCAGTAAAAGGGGTGCTTCATATTTTACTAACCTTCTTTTTGGTCGTGTGCATTAGGATCTGGTGTGTGAAAGTCCATTTGAATCCCAACTAGATTAATGTTATTTATACACGATATCCTTGGTCTGTTTGACTCAAGGTTGTATCTTTAAACGGAAAGACAATATAGAGGTTTCCGCCGAGTATGGTCAATAGATATATTTTGTTGCTGTGTTTTAGTTTGTTCAGGCTACTTTTTCTTTACAGTTGTTTGAATTTCTTGTTGCTTAAATATGCAAATGACAAAAAAAAATGGAATACAAATGTTTTACTCTAATAGGTGTATGAACCACTTTGACCATGGTTTCTATTAATTGCTTAGGGAAATTCGTTGGTGACCAGGCTTCCCGCGCCCCCGTTTGCGAAAAGTTACGAAAATTCAAACCTGCAAAGTTCCAAAAATGCCAAAAAAAATCATAGATGTAGTACACATAAAGTTATGTAAGCTTGCAAAAAATTAAATGTCAAATTTTTTACAAATATTGTGTATATATTCATAAGGCTCAAAGGACAATACATATAGAGAGTACAAGAGGATATTACAAAATAATATGCCATACATAAATAAAAAAAACAAAGACATATACAGAAAAAAGAATTTATATCCTATTCTAACATCCTCTTCAAAATCATGGTGGATCATACACACTAAGCTTAGAGAGAAAATACAAATGTTGTATCCTAGTCTGTAGTTTCACGAAGAAATCAGCAATCTGTAACTTTAAGGGCACAAACTGTAAAGAGAGTACTCCCTTCTGCACTTGTGAGTGAGTTATAAAGCATATACACTAATGTGCTTGGTGAGCTCATACTTCACTGGGTTACAGGTAATACTGATAGCACCTTTAGTGTCAGACAAAAGAGTCGTAGTCTCATCACACGTACTTCAAAATATGCAAATAGCCATCCCAATCAAGTAATCTCTATTGTTACTACTGTCATAGCTCTCAACTCAATATCTGCACTCGAACAGAAAACTGCAGTCTGCTTCTTTATCTTCTAGGCAATTAGGGAAGAGTTAAGAAAAACACAATAAGCAGAAAGAAAACGATGATCAGAAGGATCACTAGCCCAGATCGTATCGGAGTACGTCTGAAGTTGTAGTGAATTAGAACTAGAGAAAAACAAATGACAAGAGATGGTCCCACGTAAGTAACGAAGAACGCGAAAAAAGGTAATTGTGGTGAAGATGAGTAGTATGAGCCACAAACTAACTCAAAATATGAAGAATATAAGTAATATCAGGATGAGTGCTCAAAAGATATACTAAACTCCTAACAAGATGACGATATCAAATAGAATCCTCAAGAAGATCACCATCAGTAGCATGAAGCTAAAGGGAAAGTTCTATAAAAGTTTCAACAGTGTATCAGTCAAACCAGATCGATCAAGTAGAACTTGGATATACTTCTGCTAGGAGAGATAGTAGACCTAAGATGTGGAAGAAATCTCAATTCTAAGGAAGTATGTAAGCAAATCAAAATCAATCATTAGAAACTGCTCACTAAGATACTTCTTCATATACATAATGAATGAGGAATCGTTACCAGTGATGAGCATATCATCTATATATAGAAGTAGTGTCCTACTCTGAGATGAGACATAAACAAAAAGAGAAGAATCGTGGGCACTGACAATGAAACCGACAACGTTAATCACTGAGGTAAAACACACAAACCAGATAATAGAAGCCTGTTTGAGGCCATAAAAAAACACAACGAAGATGACAAACATGTCCATCTAGAACAGATTAATCAGGTGATGGCTCCATATAAACCTCCTTATACAATACACCATTAAGAAAGTCATTCTTAACATCCAACTGAGATAAACTACCTGCGAACATAAGCAATTGCAACAAAAGTGTGAACAGTGGTCATATGGTCAACAAGAGCAAAAGTCTTATCGTAATTATAATCATACTAATGCTGGAAGCCACAAGCCACAAGACGAGTCATGTAGTGCTCGATAGTACTATCATGTCTGATCTTAATCTTATACACCCACTTGCATGTGATAGAACGAGTATGCATAGGTGTCAACTAGCGATAGAAATCTCAGAACCAGTGCAAAGCCCGGTCGACGGGCAGTAATGATAACCGGCCAGTTACCAAAAAACCCGAATGAAATTCATGTTTCAAATTTTGAATTTGGGCAGTTTGAAAATAGGTAACCATTCCAGTTACCAGAAAACCACTCGAAATCAGGAAAAGCCAGAGAAAACCAAGCACAAAATATTGGGACTAGAATATTAATGCATATTTAGTTCAAACAATAGATAATCCAGTACAAAAATGGCCTAAACCAACTTAGCAAGTGCATTTGTAATTACCGAGATTTTGGCCGGTTTTTTCCCTCCCAGAACCCACGGAATTTCCGGTAACTGGTGGTTAATGGCTAGTAACCGCCAGTTTTTCTTTTCCTGGTCAAGACAATATCACAAGTCTTTGTACGTCGAAGAGCATTAAGCTCTTCTGCTATAGCGAGTTGCCACTCAGAAAAAGAAACAAACTCATGGTAAGAACTAACCTTAATGACAGAGAGAACATGAGTTGTCGAAGTAAAACCAAGACGATCAGGAGGGAAAAAGGATGCCCAATCATGAAGGACGCAACGAGGAGCATCATCAGAGGAATTAGATATCGGTGTCAACAAGATGCTAGAAGAAGAGTCTAGTAAAGGACAAGAACGTCTGTAATAGTGCACTCCAGACAAACGATACAGTGGTGATGTAGGAACAAGAGATGATGATGCAAGAGACAACACATGAGGTGGAGGTACAGAAGGAACCACTGGAAACAAACTAAGAGAAGGTTGCGAGAGAGGAGAAATAGTGAAGAGTCAAAAAGAGACAACCATGAGATCGTCTCAACGATAGAAATAGGACAAGGAAACAGATTTCAATAGAAGAAAGGTTGAGATTCGTCAAAGATAATGTCTCACGAGATCTTGATCCGTCGAGTAGAAGGATCATAGCAGCGATAACTCTTATGCTCAAAACTATAACAAAAAAAAACACACGCTCAACTATCTGGACCGACAGTTTGGTGCGTTCATGAGGCTGCAGCAGGACAAAATAGGTATAACCAAAAACACAATGATTGTGTACTGGGGGGTTTTAGAGTAGAGACGCTCTATAAAAGTGACATCCTTAAGAGAAGTGGAAGGCTGCATATTGATGAGATATGTAGCCATAGAAACAGCCTTAGCTTAGAACCAAGTTGGAATATGAGAGGCAAGGAGAAGAGTGCAAGTAGTTTCAATCAGATGACGATGTTGGTGCTCAACAACGCCATTCTGAGTACGCACAACAGGACAAGAAGACTAGTAATGAGTGCTCTGCTCAGAAAGAAATTATCTAAAAGCGCTAGAATAATACTCGCCAGCAGAATCACAGTGAAAAGTATGAATAAGAGACTCAAACTAAGTACAAACCATCATTGCAAAGTTACTATAGATTATAAGAAACTGATCACGATTAAACATAGAGAAAATTCAAGTAAAGCAGGAATATTCATAAATGAAAATTACATAGAATTTATGCCCACCTTTAGAGATAATAAGCACAGGTCCTCATATATCTGAATAAACTAAATAAAAAGAACAAGAATACAAGAACTCGCTATAATAATAAGAAAGTTATAGCTGCTTGCCCAGTTTACAATCCTAACAAAATATGGCCGTGTCAACAGTAACATATCCAAGAATAGCCCGACGAACGAATGAAGAAAGAAGAGACTCACACAAGTAACCTAAACGATGATACCACTGCGCAAAAACTCCAGAGGTGGTGGTAGTAGTGGCGGTAGAGGTAGACGTAGATATGATAGGAGCAACTGAAATGGTCGAAAGGTGGAGATGGTCGAGAATATAGAGACCCTGATGATCCCTACGACGTTTATCTGTCCTAAGTACCATCTCTATATGTCGATCCTGGACAAAACAAGTATGAGAGTCAAAACTAACTCTATAACCGAGATCAGTGGGTTGACCTACTGAGAGAAGCTGCATGGTAAGCTTAGGAACATGTGGAATAATTAAAACATAAAAATCAGTTGACAAAAATGTGCCCTGACAGCTAACAGACAAGGAAGTACCATCAGTTGTCTGAGCAGAGATAGGAAAAGCAAGAGGTGTTACTGAAGTGCGAGATGTAGAGTCCAGTATCATGTGAAAAGAGGCACCGGAATCTAGAACTCAAGATGTACCTAGAGGAGATGTCTGAGCTAGACTGACAGGACTTACTAAGTTGTGAGACAGCTGTTAAAGTAGAGCCTGGCAGAGCTGCTGAACAGAGTCATCTCACTGAGAACCTAACAAGTTGGTCTGTCCTCCTACAGAGGAAGGGCCTCCCTGCCTCCCCTTGGATCGTACACTCCCATGCACATTGTTCTGCTTTTTCGTATTACACAACTCTGATAGTCGTGCCTGAAGTTCTCACAGTAGTCACAATAAACTCTAGTTGGTGCGAAAATGGAACGAAAATATGCACCTAAGGAAGGATCGTGGTCAAAGCAGAAACAATCGGTGTAGTCGAAAAAGGGACAATAAGCATAGTCAGAAGCACTGTGCTGCTAACCCGAGGCGAAGTTCCTCAGCCCGAAACATCAAAAGGGCCCATGGAGCTTTGTTTGCAAGAATGGAATCATAACTAATAGAACGAAAGTCATTGGTAAGCAACGCTGGACGGTGCGGCGACCAAGGTAACAAAGTCTAACATACGGCATTGGACGGTGCGGAGGTTAGATCGATGTTTTATTTATTTATTTTTTGGAACTAATATATAAAAAAACAAACATATCAAATCTATTCGAGACCGAGGTGAGCGTCTAGGCATGCGTCAGGCGGCCGGGCATGGGCTCTAGGTGATGGGTGACTGAGCGGCGAGCGACCAGGTGCTAGGCGGCCGGGCAACAGGGAGCAGATGGGCGTCAAGCACCGAGGGCTAGGTAGAGGGTGACCGGGTGGCGTTGACCAACGGAGGGCGACGACTTGTCCATGAACTGGTGGCAGCGGTGGATCCTCGGCGGTGTTGCGAAAAACTTAAAGTTAGTGTCCTAGTTCTGATACCATATTATGAATATTGTGTTTATATTCATGACGCTCCAAAGGTAATATATATATAGAGTACAAGTGGGTATTACAAGAGAATATACCGTACATAAATAAGAAAACAAAGATATATAAAAAATAAAGAATTACTATCCTATTCTAACAAAATTCATCCCTGGGAATGAGAACCAAAAAAAAAAGAGAAGTAACTGGGAATGAGAACCAAAAAAAAGAGAAGTAATCAATTCTACAGTACTCATATGCACCGAAAATACTGGCTGTTTTTTTTTTTTGGCTCTCGATGCCAGGGATAAATTTGATATTGAAAATTTACAGGTTTGCATAACTTTATGTGTACTATATTCAAGAATATTTTTGGCATTTTTGAAACAATGCGTCGTTCCCTTTTCGCATACGGGGACACTGGAACCCCTGGGCATCAAAATCATTCTTATGCACATAATTTCCTTATATCTTGATAGAGTACTTGTTAACCCATATATGGGAATGAGTATTGACTAAAAGGCACAGAGGTTCTTGAATGGCTGTTTATGTTTGGTTCTTTTTATTTGAGAACTTGATTAGCTATTATTGAAAAAAATACACATTTAATATTGAAAAATAAACGTGCTGATTGAAAAAAATGCAAAGAATGATATATGTTTGATGTAGTTGATATGTCTTCTTTTGCCAATATGAATTTCACATGCACACTAACTGGTTAAACTAAAAAGCATCACTGTTCAGGCACTAGAGTTCTGAATAACACCCAAAACATTCATGGCGAAGACACGCTGCGTGCGTGCACACGAACGTTCATGAATCTATGCTGCATAGTAGCTAGTATGCAATCATGCAGATCCAGGGCAGGAACGATCTGGCTGCCACCCTTGTAGCACATGCACAACAGATAGAAATCAAATGTTTATTTTTCAAAAGTTGATCGATTAATCCCTATTACATATTCGTCGAGCTTATGAAAGGGCCAAAAATGTGTAACCACAGGAAAACCGAGATCAACATCCTAACCACCGACCTCACAGAAAAGAGGGGGGAAAAGAGGGGGTAATAGATCGAACTACTTTGTAAAAATGGGAGATAATACATTCTCTTTTTTACATTCTTGTTTCAACACTACAGGTTGGGAGAGCGGGTGGAATCCGCTCCTGGGAGTAAGGTCAGCTTCGACAATGCGGTCGAATGTTTTGGAGTCGCATGAAGTTGGTAAAGGATAAACAGTCTTACAGGTGTACACTTCCATTTATGAAAGCAGTGCATCGCGTGTGCATGCTCAATCACCTTGCAGACAGTAGAGCTGGCGGATATTGCCCGAAGCTGAAGACATGAACCAAAAATTATTCCAGTTACTCAAAGCTTGAACTAAAACAAACCAAGCTTTACAGTGAACAAGATTCCAGTGCTGGAAATAATAGCTAGCATCATGTTTGGGACTTTATTACGTGTATTAATTGGTTGGCCTTATAAAAAAACATTAAAAAAATAAAGCTAACATAACTACAATAATAAAATTGCTGAAACTGATGGAGATAAAAGCATCAGATGGGCAACTATTAGCATACAAAAGGGGCAAAAGGAGATATAGGTGCATTGTAACAATTCAATGCACATATGAAAACTTACCGTATAACCAATCTTTGAATTGTGCATGAAGGGCACTAGCCAAATCTTTTTTCCTATTTTCATCAAGTTGCAGCTCCCGAATAGTCTTCTGAATATCTTCCAGAACAGCATGCTGAAGATAAAAATGACATATTTAGGAGAATATATCTTTTAGGAACACCAAACAGTAAAATACAGAGAAGTGAACAGACAGCACCCAAATAACATTAACAAATGAATCCTAATATGCACTAATAGATCTTGTGTTCTATAACTTCACCATTCCTACTGCAGCTATAACCATCTACAAGATACTACTTTTAATTGTGGTAGAAATATTAAATAGCACCTGATTATTTCAATGGCATCCTTCGTTTGGTACACAAACTCATGAAGATAGTGTAAGCACCAAACACAGTACATTGCAGTTAAATGAATAAAGTATCTTGAGGGTTCCTTCTAAAATATGTTGCAGTAGCATCCACGTGTACAGAAACCAATATTGCACATATAGGTAGTGTGAGCCATACTAGACAGCTTTAGCATTAATTTAATTGAAATAGAAGTTAATCACTTAGTATACCTTTTTGCTTTGGGATGCCCAATAAATTTCAGGCAATGGAAAAGGATTGCATTTGGTAGGCTCTTGTACTTCAGCTCCAAACCAATTAGGAATCTGCAGAAGGAAAGAGTTGCTATAACATTTTGTACCAGAGAAAACACTAGAGATATTGTGAAAAGCCAGCCAAAGCCTGACTTTAGCATTCTATCATGCGTCATATTGCCTCTACCGCTGTAATCAACATGTGTTTCTAAAATGGCCTCTCTATTCAAGTGCAATGGGGAAGATGGACAACACAAGAAAGGTGAATGAATGAGTTCAATGTACAACAGGTTGACATACACAAATCCCATCAAGACAGATAATGAAAAATGTTAAGGTGGCAGACAGATTGAATTTGTCAAACTCTTTTTCTGTATTCATGATAGTTTACAAAGCTAAAAGCTCACAATATGGGCCTGTTTTTTTTTTGCTGCGGCTGATGGCTTTTTGGCTGTTTGCGACAGAGATTGCGGAAAGAGAGATATTCACTTGTGATTTTTGATGGTACAAATATTAGTTTTTTAACGTGTACTACAATTAACTTATAGACCCCATCTTAAAAAAATACTCTGTTTAAAAATTAGTTACTCTAGCAAAAAGCCAAAAACGGCTTTTAGAAGCCGCAAAAGAACAGAGCCTATACTTGACGTACCAAAAAGTTAGTGAATAGATCAGGATCTTGACAGGTAGCAGATTCAGCTTGAACATCAGAAACCCCAGCAGGATGGGATAATGAATCGTGCGGATCAACAACTCCCAAGACAAAAGGTTGGTCCCATTTGTTGACAGCGGGATCTACACCAACTTGCGTCATATGCTCACCCAATTGTGGATAGAAAGTATTAAATGGAGCAACCTGTTGATACAGGAAAGGAGAAATTTCACAATATTAAAATGTTAAACATCAAAGCATTTACAATTACTATCACATCAATAACTTCAGTGGTCTTGAACGATTAGTCGGCCATTTTTCCCACTTAATTGTAACAACTTAATTTTACTCGGCAATTATAGTTTATTAGTCTTAATTCTTGGTGTACGTACGTACATACATGTGTGTGTTAATCATACATACCGACGTTAACTTATCCTAATCCTCATAAATAAATTATGTTAATACTTTTGAAAATATTATTTAGAATGTACAATCTTCCATTAAATTCTGATTAATTGCTTGGCAGTTACCTGTCAGTGCAACGAGTGTGTATCTTCTACTACACAGTTTACAATAAAAAGATTAACAGAACTTCACCTGTAATTTATGGTTGTCCCCCACAATAAGAGGTTGGTGATTTACTCCCAAGTAGAAGATGCACTCGCGACAGTTGACGATACAAATTCGTTTTGCAGCTGCAATAATATGCACTCTTTCGCAATGCTCAACTTTCACAACCTGACAACACAAAACATTTTAAGTATATTTGTCAAATGTAGTTAGAAGAACAGAGGCATCAACAGCAAAACTGAAGTGACCAACAAAAAAAGGACAACAATTATCTATCTTCAGTCAGGTAGTTGCTCATTTTCCTCTTTTGCTGATGTGCAGCATATCTAAGATCACATTCGACAATCTAACTCGAAGCATTTTTTATCTATTTCATAAGAATTTTTCCAGGAATCCAGACTGCATAAGAATAACAGGTCAGTTTGTGGTCCATGCAACAATATGTGCCAGTTCCCACACTCTATTGCCATTATTTTATCAGCATATTCCTCTTCTGTATGTGGAAAATACTTGACACACATGTATCTTCTCTTAGCTGGCAGGGTTGCCGTCAATTTGTAGGCACAAAGATAACAGTTCCACACTTCCTCTACAGTCTGTTGTCTGCAAGACTGCAACCATAAAGTAGTCTGGTAACTGCTGTCCACTAGTGATTGAGAACGACAAATCTGTAACACCTAGGCAGTCATGATCTTTGTTGCATCTGAACATATCAAATCTAACATTTTACACATAACCATGTCAATGGCAGGACATCTGCTATTTAGCCATATGAAGACATAAATTGCAGATTATCAACAAAGCCCATGTAGCTCAAAGAGACAGGTGGCAAAGCCGTTTCATGTGCATAGAAAAAGCATGTAGACTCTTTCTAGAACAAATCTACATTACAATAAAGCAGATCAATCACAAAGAAAATCGAATTCGCAACAATGGGAATAGAGGGAGTGAGTAATGCCCGAAAAACATGCATACCTTACCAATAGCACCAAGAACAACAGTAGCATCAGAACATCCATACACAGTAGCATACTTCAATGGTGCTAATATGTAGATAACAGAATCATGGCAGTTCAAAACCTACAAAAGCAGTTTGTAGTTTGTGTTAACAATACTAAAAATTCCCAGCTCTGGGGTTCCAATGCTGAATAGACAGAGCAGCTACAAAGAGATTACAAAACAGAGGTGGAAGTTCCCCCTGTTTTTTTGAGCTGAGAAGTGGGAGTTCCTTGAAACAATAACCAATATTTCAACACAGATAGCTAGATGCTAGAGCGTGCTCCAAAGTCTCCATCACAACGAGAGTTTTCACATTGGTGCTCTCTCCCTAAATCAGATTAATGGCCTGCATGTTTCTCTTCTGCTTTAACCTTCTACATGTCCTGACCCAAGTAATGCTAGTTTGCATTATCATCTCCTTAACTATCCAGAGTTGGCTAACATAGTCTTTTCTTCTTCTAAGAGACAGTAATGCTCTACTGCAAATCCAGTGATCAAAAGATTCTTGACTACGCTTACAGTGGCACCAGAATAACTGAATATATTGAAGTTATTAAATGTAAGCACTTGAAAACTCATGAAACTAGATTTTGCATAAAGAATTTTTTAATATCAATGTTACATTGCATATTCAGTGGGGTAATGCAAACATGTCAGACTGCGAAAAAGAGTCCAATCTCTTCAACCTTTTCAACATCCAAACGTCAGCTATGTTATGATAAGCAACTATGATACAAGTTACATACCTTCACTGAATGACCTTTGACATCAGATGCATGCTTGACAACAGAAGTTTTGGAGAAGCCCTCCACAAATGTTGTATTTCTGTAGTATGCAGGATTGGTACCAGTCGGTGTGCTGTTCTTTGGATGACTTGTATTGGCATCAGCCATGGTCACATCGAGATCAGCTGTGATATGCTGGTTGCCTTCCTTTGCTGTGGACTTCTCCGTAGAAAATTCCAATGAAGAAGCTATATTCTGCAAGATCCAATCATGAACCTGAGCAGCAGGGACTGGAGCAGCAGGCATGTCTGGATCAGAATTTGCAAAAAACATGGCTGCCTGGCTTAAGGACGTTCCTTCTGAGAACTGCACTAGAAATCCAAGGTGCTGAAAAGTCTCCATTGTCAATACCTGCACAAAGGTTGGTGTAATACAAAATCTTCAGGGTTTATATTTTGCAAAGTGATGGTCTATCTTGTTCAACTGCACAGAATCATGTAGAAGTGAAGAACATAGCACGAAGTATACACACCAAGACCATCTTTCAAATTTCCTGTATTGAAGATAAAACAAGATGACTCATTCTCCAAAGTCCAGACTAGGTTTCTATGTCAAATTTCAAGAAACAATTACCTTCAGAAAATGTCCTCAAATGTAAGGTCACATCTATCCTTGGTTGCACACGAAGATGAGATCTCAATCAGGTCATATATATCTAGCTGGATCAAATACATGTTATTGTTGATCTTTGCTTTATTTGTTTGATAAGATTTGTAGTAGACACACCTGTCTGTGGGTGGTGCTCACTTTTGAATACAGTTAAAACCTACCAGGCCAAACCTTGTACCTCAAAATCTTTTTGGAGGTATGCATCTCCCAAAAGAAAGTTTTACATACCATTTTACACGATCATGACCTACCAGGTATGCAAGACACAACCACTGCTTTTACTGGCCCATTCTAGTGTTTAAGCAATAGAACTACAAACAACTCCATTATCAGTACATCAAATACTTTTTTTCTACTACCCTTTTCTCCACTTAAAGCTTAGGGTCTGTTTTTTTCAGCTTCTCAAAATGGCTTTTGGTTTTTGCTATAGTACCTAACTTTCAAATGGAGTATTTTTTTAAAATGGAGTCTACAAGTTAATTATAGTACACATTAAAAGTCCAACATCTGTACCATCCAAAATCGTAAGCGAGTATCTCTCTCTCCGTAATATCTGTAGCAAACAGTTAAAATTCAAAAATTTCAGCTAAAAGCCATAAATCGCAGCAAAAAAGAACAGACCCTTAACTTTATTTCTACCACCCTTTTCCCCACATAAAGCTTAACTTCTAGGACATAACCACAATAAGGTGGAGAGTGAAGAAATTCAAATACATATTATGAATAGAAACAAGTTGGGCAACATAAAGAAAGATAAAGGTGGCATACCAGAGAATCATCACCCTCGCCCTCAACAGAATCTGCCAACAGAGTAAGAATATTGGCCATATGCTTTTGCAGATAAGATAACTGATGAATTTCTTCATCTACTTGAGAAGGCATAAACCGACGGCTATTACTCCGTACAAGCTGCAAAACATACTTGTATCAGCAAAAGAAACAAAAAATACAAGGGCACTGAATAGTTCTCCAGGCAATTAAAAAAATACAAGGACACTGAATAGTTCTCCAGGCAATTAAGGAACATACTAGAGAAAATATTGTGTTTTCCATATCTCTACATGAAAATAAGGGCAATTAAGTATCTATGTGCTCCACTTGGTCTGGGCCAGTGACAATAAAGATCATTTTGAAGGATTACGATTGACCCAAAATGGAACATCTTACAAACTAAAACAGTTGTCATGGTTGATACTGTAAAAGAACCAAGTATGCAACTGGAATCAATAAGGAAAATCTCAATTGTAAAAAGATTTATATGCAAAATGCACGTGAACAAGCCCTCTGCAAATGGCTCTCAATACCAAAGAACTTATATATGTAGTGTACCATGGAGTAACAGATAAACAAACATATACTTGACTGAATCTACAATAAAGATGACCACAATGATGACTGATCGCTTAATTATGGTAAAGTGTTAGGGTTTTGGTCTACTACTAACATACAAATTCCAATCTCCACACACAAATCTGATGTAACCGAACATTCACTGTTAAGTTGCATGCACCAACTAATTCTCCCAAAAGCTTAAGCTGATGAGGAAAAGTGGGCAATTCACTTATACTTCAACATTCACACCTGATGGCCACCATACAAAACAGAGAACCTTAATTTGGTAGTCAAGAAGTGACTAAACAGTATACAGGGCCTGTTCTTTTCAGTTTCTCAAAACGGCTTTTAGCTTTTGCTACAATACCTAACTTTCAAATGGAGTATTTTTTTTTAAATGAAGTCTACAAATTAATTATAGTACACGTTAAAAACCCAACATCTGTACTATCCAATATCGCAAGCGAGTATCTCTCTCCGTAATCTCTGTCGCAAACAGCTAAAATTCAAAAATTTCAACCATAAGCCATAAACCGCAACAAAAAAGAACAGGCCCACAATACCATCCAGTAGCAATCTAGACCATCCAATAAGTATCAGGAACTAGGATCTTCCCTTGTCAATGTATCTCTTGTGCTGCAAAACTTTTTACTGTAGCACATGTCCTATAGGCTATATCTCAAGTACTTTACAGATCAACGGTTTTTTTAGAAGAACAGGGCAGTACCCAGTTCCATTTTGTCATGAAGCCAAGCAATGTCAGAACAGCAGATGACCAGCAGAACCAGATGCAGTCTAGAGGAAAGGGTGCCTACAGCATCATCCTCATTTACAGATCAATGGTAACTATTCGAAGGCCAATTGGCCACATGATTAAGGCTATGCAATCAGACATCAAGGGTGGGTCTTTGCTGTCAAAGATGAGATTTAGAGTTTTGTCAATTATGGTGATCGCCCAGAGTCGCAATGGTGCAAGTTGTCCCATATATAAGACAACGGCACAGATTATGGTCACAGGCGTAGCCATGTTAGATATATAGCACTGCCAAGATACCTCTTATACTTCTTGAATCTTAACGGTGTGAGTAGACTAGTACAGTTCATGGAGTTCCAAGTCTCCATTTACATGTTGGAGCATGTCACCTGCCCAGCATGGAGGCTCTCTACAGCAGCTTCATATTTGTGCAGGATGACAGTAGGCCCTTTGGCAGGTCCATCATTGCAGATGTATGAAACAACCCAAAAAAATAATTAAAAAAGAATTTGTTTGAATTTTGCTTGAATTTAGAATTTTTGCCAAATCCAGAAAGTTTACTAAACCAAGCCGCTTTCCCTTTCTAGAAATACGCTTTCCAAGCATACAGGCGCACCAAGCTTTTCCACCATTGCCCTGCTCCTACTGCTCCCTCGCTCGCCCATCAGCAACATCCGCGCTAAAAGCCACATAGCGCCCGCACCACCTCGCCGGCCACCCATACCCAGCTTTAACAACGCCCTTGACTTGCGCCAGACCGTCCCATCGTCGATCCGCGCCGCTGCAAATTAACACCATCTGTTCAACACTTTGCGAACGCCGCTGCACACCACGCCACCTCATGCGCTCGCACCAATGAGAGGCAACACCTCTCCTACCGTCGGCGTGCTCGCCAGCTTCACCACAGGCGCGCGAAAACCGTGCACCTATCCACACCACTGTCCACAAGCCAAGCGCGCTCTTGCGCCGCTACTAGCACCACCGCCTTCACCACCTACTTAGCCGAGCTATGCGACTCCCTCACCCACTTTCCATACCGCCCCGCACCCACTGCCACCCTTCCTTCCTCAACTGCGGCCACACCGTACCGCTGCAACCGACGCCCAAATCATCACCAGTGAGCCAACTTCGATTTCTCGCCTAGTTGCCTCCGCCTCCAATCTAGTTCAATTGCCCGCGTCGATAACTTTGGCCTACCACTATGAAGCTAACCCTTAGCTTCTTGCTTAACCTCACTACCTCTAGCTCACCGCCACCGTGTGCCATCGCTCCGTCGTCCACAGCCACCGTTGCCATACCTCCTGAGGCCATCCTGAGCCAAGCCGACACTACCACCGCACTTCCCTAGATCGAGTGATAAACAAGCTATCACCAATTTGGCCGCATCGCCGCTGTAGTGCAACCACACCGTTCCCCTGTTCCGGCCAAGCTCCACCACCTCCACACCACCTTCGCCCGTGCGTTTGCCCAAAATGGGGTGCTCGCATCCTGCTATTGCTCGTAGCACCACCGCTCGCCATTGTCCGCTGTCACCGAATTTGGCGCCACTACTGCCTCCCCTATCTCGGTTGCCATGAGAGCGAGCTCCGGAAGTCAACCTGAGCCAACTCTTGACCTAGTCAGCCAAACTAGGCCAGCCCAATACTATGCATCCTTGCCCAACACTACTCACCAGCAGCCCAACACTGTGTAGACAGTAATCACAGGCCAAACCCATACTGTTCACCAAACCTGACCGCTAGGAACGGTATCGACATGATACTGTTCACTTGACCCATTACTATTCATTCGAAACCCGTTAAGCTTGTTTATACTCATTTCCACCATCTCAAGCCCATCTAGCCCATTTTCAGCTTCATCCAACCTAACCAAGCACCGCTTAGACCCTAACCACCCAAACCCTCCTGTACTTAAAACTTTTTCCGGCTTCTCTCTTTTATTTTGTCCCTAGCTCGCTTTCCTTATAGCCTGGACTTATTTGATTCTTTTTCCTTTTGCGATAGCACCCAGATCCATTGAGCAGACCGCCGAAGGAACTAATTAAGACACTGAAGAAGTAGGCCTGGTCGAAGACTACAAGCAAGAAGGCAAGTCACATGTGTTTTTGTCATGTTGATCCCACATTACTTATCTTTATTTTCAATTACATTAATTATGCACTTATATATCTATATATCTATGTATATATATACATATGTATATATGCGTGTGTGTGTGTGTATGTGTGTGTGTGTGTGTAATAGCTTGGAATGGCATGATGGATGGTTAGATCCAACTACTGAAAAGCCCAATCATATTCTTGAAGGCCATATTCATCTTGACAACCTTGATATAGCATATAATGGTATTTAATCACCGTGTAGATAGCTAGTAAATATGTTGGACAACTAAAATGATTTACTTATACTAATACGGATTATTCGGCTCCGTGCTAGTAAACTTTAAAATAAAGCCAAGGGTTGAGACTACTTGGTGGACAGCCACTGGATGGTTGGAACCCAATACCTCACCCAAGGACTGAAGGCTTTGCTATGATTTTGGTGGTATGTGCTATGATGCATATGGTATGTGAATGAGGGCCTCATCTGTGGCAAATAAGGACTAGACCCTTGTGCCAAGTAAATAGCTGCTTGATTCGATCGAACAGCTGCAAGGTGATGGCTATCCTAGGATCGTCTGGATAGCCCACGGGAAAAAAGAGGAGATGGAAGTTGGGCTTGTTATGCCACTTGCCAATCTTCACAACTGTAGGTCAACTCAATGTTAGGCTGCAATTTCCGCATTACCTAGTGGATACCCAATAATGGTTGAATGATTTCTATCCTACCGGGCATAAGCTAGAACTAAAAGAACAATGAAACGACCTTGTTATTCTCCGGTTAGTCGTACGCTATCATGTTGTGTGTCTACAGCTTGACATTATGAGTCTGACATATCTTGTGGGTAAAATTGGGTAACTCTGCAAAGTATAATAAATGATATTCGAATACGTCATGCTCCCAGTCAATAGAACTGTATTTAATGGGTGATTCCAACAACAAGGCATAAGTAAGGTTTGAATGATTTTAAGGTGATAAGTAAGATTGTTAAATCCCTTTCTCTTAATAAAATAATGTTTGGTATTTCAAGTTTAAAGATCTTTGCAAACAAAATGAATTTATACCTATAATAATAAAACTTCCATAGCTTGTTCTATTGAAATCCTGGCAAGTAGTTAAGGAGGTGTTCTCGTATGACTTGCTGAGTACAGTTGTACTCAGACTTGCTTAATCATCATCAGAAGGAGCTTGGGAGGATACCGAGGAACCTTTTGAGGAAGAATTCGATGACTCCCTAGAAGGTAACAACTACTGGTTTTAGATCTCGACTACGCTCAAGCATACCTATGGTTTTTGGAAGATATTTTGTGTTGTATCATAAACTTTGGGCTTGAACACCCCTAATAATGTAAAACTCGTCTGCTAAACCATACTCTCTTGTAATAAAAATTTGGCTTTTATGATTAATTTTTTAGTAGACGTGATGTACGCTCTTCTTCACTCCGCAACAGAACTTCCTAGGCAGTTGCGGGGAAATCCGACGGTCCCAAAAATGGCGTCGTCACAATGTACGTAACAGTAATTTCGATAGTAGGTTTCACATGGGACGGTGTAGCCATTAGGATTGGCAACGCATGGGTGCCAGTATAGCACAACTTCGGCGCAGTCAAATAATTCATTCATGAAAAGGCAAGGTAGGATTGTACTAGTTAGGTTCGGTGCCACAGTCCCGTTGTGAACTGTGATGCCATCTAGAACTTACAACTTACGAATGGATGGCCATTCTGAACATAAGTGGTCTAATTATTCCAGCCCCTAAATATTGTGTTCTATATCAGCTACTAGTATTTACAACAGAAGTCGTACGAGCAGCCAAATTCTAACCAATGCGATAAAATCAACGGGACCTGATCCTGACCTGGATCGGGGAGAGCGCGGACAGGTAGCCATCGAACGCGGAGGTGGAGGGCCAGACGTCGGTGACGGCCGGCGAGTCCTTGTGCGCGCGGGGCACGAGGCGCTTGTACGATTGGATGTAGAGGAAGAGCAGCACATCACGGAGGTCGGCGCCTCCGCCGCCATCGGCGCCGAGCGCGGGGTCCTCCGCGGGGAGAACCGCTGCGAGCGTGCCGAGCGCGAGCGTTGCCTGCTCGGTTGGGATCTGCAGGGCCTCCGCGAGCGCCGCAGCGCCCACGCGCCCCCCGCCCGCGCCGGCGGCGGCGGCGGGCGCGAGTTTCTTCTTGAGCTGGGTGAGGATTTGCGCCAGCGTGCTCTCCGGGAAGATGAGCTTGGGGATGGGCAGGAGGCCGTGCTCGAACGCCTCGCGCCGAGGGCGGAGGAGCGCGGGGGGCGCCGCCGCCACCACCGGTGGCGGCGGTGGCTGATCGAGGGGATCGTCGGCCATCCCCGCGAGAGAGGCGGGAGGGAGGAGGAGATCTGGGAGGAAGAGGTTGGAGACTCTGGAGATGGTGAAAAGGTTCGGTACGGGGGGTTAGTGTAATTATTCGCTTTTGTAAGGGTAATTTGGGATTTTCTAATTTCAGACATGACAAGAACCGTTAAGCTTTCGAATGGCATTCAATACTACTAGTATATGGAGTATTTCTGGGTTTTTTTAAGGTATTTGGACATGTACGCTCAACAAAGCAGAATAATAGGCTAACAGGACAAGGTACTATCTGATTACAAGATCATATGTACATGGAACCATATAAATTGTACTGAATCTCATTTGGAGAATGCTATCGGATAGTTCAACAAAGTTGCAAAGTTCACTTGACAGGTGTCAAGCAAGGACTGTAGTGTCTGTCACCTACCCTCGGAGTTATACATGCTTTTTATTTTTTTTACAGTTTTAACCATACGTCAGCTTCACAATTGGATGACTTAAACTATTTATCTAACCGTTCAGTGATACGTGGCTAAATCGTTCAACTATTGGACAACTACTCCTTGTCACCCAATGGCTAGACGATATTGCCTCTAGTCGTTCAATGGTTAGGTGATAGACCCTTAGTCGCTCAACCATTAGGTGACTAGGGATATAACCCCTCGGGTGCACGGCCAGCAAAGCACCTACTCATTTCCTCTTTTCGGCCAACAGAAAAGAGAAGCAGAGAAGGGGAGAAGAGAAAGAGAATACGAGGAAAGGAAAGGAGGAGAAGATAGAAGAGGAGGAAGAGGACAGGAAGGGGACGAGGAGAAGAGGTAGAGGAAGACAGGAGAGATCTAGGCATCAATGACAGTAAGTTTCTGTATTTTTTGTATATTTATTTTTCAAACATAGTAAGATAACAACTAAAATTATTAAATTTGTAGTTTAGAAAGTAACGCTAATTTAGTTCTTAATAATTATATTGTCGTTTAGATCGCTCTGTTGAGCATTTGAAGGCCCAATTAATATTGTTAGCCGCTTATAAATTATAGAAATTTCGTAATAAGTATTCTTAATTTTTAGATTAATTAATAGCCATAAAAAGATTTAAAACTGCTCGTGACGATTAGAATAGCACGCGCAAATTTAAAATAGTACACGACAATTTAAATAGCATTTGAGTTGTAAAAATTCTCAAATGATGAAAATAAAATTTAGACATCCCACATGGACGCCTTAGTATAATTAATTTAATTATTATTTAAGATTTACTCTCTATTATATTTATAAGTAAATCATCACGCGTGTACTAATTACAGAAAAAATATATACAAAGAGGGAAGAATTTAGTCCAGTGACCCTAATACCTAAAATTATTTAGATAGGTAGATAAATGCGTATGTATCAACGAGAAATTAAATAGACATAATAGCATACGTGAAATCGGCTAGGAATGATTTCAAGAATTCCCGAAGCTACGCTATTAATAATTAAACTAGTAATTGTGTCATAATTGCTAACTTCAAATTGATTTACACATATGACTCGTGACCTTGGTGGTTCAAACTAGCCTTTCGGCCTGTTGGGCCAGCACATCGATGCACAACACCACGCGAGTCATCGTGTCCCGCATCCTAAGGGTGGGGACGAGGAGACCCAGTTAGGGGTGGTCCATACGCGGACACCACGACGTGCTTGAAAACTAGACCCACGCTAGAGAGATCGGTTTGTGTACAAATTATGGCACATCTTTTTACGATATTTGCACTATGTACTTACTTCTTCGTGCTTTGCAAGCTGAGTGATGTCGGCCTTCTACCTCTTGCGCAGATGGTGGAGGCCACTACTGAGGACAGTGCTTCAGTCGAGGAGACTGGGGAGGTCCACGCCGGCCCAGAGCGGTCATGACGGTTCCCATTCGACTAATCATTGCTGACAGGTCTGCTGAACCAGGGCTGGCCTGAGATACACACCTTCCACCTCCCATTCAGGAGGATGGCCTACATCATGGGAGAGGTTATCTCCCTAGCAGATGTGTCTGCCAACTGGCGCGACATCCTGCTGGGTAGGTTTGACGGGGTCCTTTCGGACGAGGCCGCGGCAGCATACCACGTCTTCCTGGTGCGACAGAAGCATGGCCCACCCATGCGGTGGCTTTCATAGTTCCGGATATGTATGTTATATGTTTTCCTGGTTTAGTGATGCACTATCCTTGTCATATGACGGGCTTACTAATTTTTCGTTTATGCACAGGCCGAGCGGATGGACCTAGACGCCAACGAGTATGTAACATCCTAATTTTCAGAGCCTTTTTAAAGCTTTCTAAATAAAATTCAAATTTTGAATTTTTCTAGAATTAATGCAAGCTTAAAATAAAATTTTATTAATTAAAAGGATTTAATATGAATAAACTAAATATTAACATTACTAAAAATATTTTATTTGGGTTTCTTGTGTCTCAATGATTTTTTTTGGAATTTCGTATGATTGTTTTGGTTTTATTTGCTATTTTCTAGTGCTTATTTTATATTTTTCTAATTTCAGAGATTAGAAAATCTCCTAAAACCTCCACGCGTTGGCCATCCGCCGCATGCCACATGTTCCTAGCCGTCCGATTGATGTTGCCGTTCAGACCATCCGAACATTCGTATCCATCCGCACCGTCCGATCATTTTTAGACCGTTCGATCGCCACATCATTCGCCCAGTTCGAACATCGTCGCTTCTCAGTCATCCGATTGTCTCATCGACGACCGTTTGAATATTTGCTAGAAGTATTTTATCTGGGTTTCTTGTGTTTCAAGAAATTTTTTTGAATTTTCTGTGATTTTTTTATTTATTTGCTATTTTCTGGAGCTCATTTAATTTTATTTGAATTTCTAAAATAAAAAAAAAACCCAAAAATCCTAAAACAAAAATATGCCAAACCCATTACTGTTCATTCAGCCCACCAACCCTCAGCCATCAGATTTCCCTTTAGCCTCGTGTCAACTATCTAGCCTACGTTCACCTCGGTTGCCAGATCTCACCAAGTGACACATGTTAAGCATCCGGAGGCTCATCTACTGTTCACCTGTGCTGTCTAACCTCAACCGTTCGATCCTTCCTAAGTCACGTGTCGCTCATCCAATGGTGCATGCACTATTCATCATCTCCCTCGTGGTCTCTTCGCCACCGTGCTCCACTCGGACTTTAGTGTGCCATAACCGTCGTCGTCCCTGTGCTCTCCATGGACTCTTTGGGCTCCGTGCTTAAAAGCCAAGCCTGTGCCTCGAGTTCGCCCGTCCTGAGCTGCTCACCTTGCCTCGTCTCATCTTCGTCTTTGTCCCCAGTGCCGTTGCCGCTCTCTTCAGCGACGTCAACCTCTGGTCAACCGCTGCCTCTCCTATGCTCGCTTGCCATCTAAAGCGACACCTCGTGCCGCGTACCCATACACGTCATCCCACACCCGCGTTGGCTGACGGTTCTCCTTCTCCATGAACCAAGTCCTCGTGCACCAAGTCACTAACATGCGGGGCCCACTTGCCAACTGCCACTGTTCTAGACCTGTGAACCTGCCTAGCCGTGCATCTACGTAAGCCCTAGATGCCACGTGTCTTACCACGTGGGTGCCACATTAGCGCCCAAGCCGCCCTAGGTGCCATGTCAACATGACATGTGTCAGTGCCACGCCAGCCCTACCTGCCACCTGTCAGACACGTGTCACGCCACGTCAGCCCTAGCCACCACGTCAGCAAGCCCAGTCACCCTTGCAATGTTCCATATGTTGAGTCCACTGTGGACTCGCTATTTCATGCACTGATTCCACAACACAATAGAATTTTTTATTTTCTAGTATTTTCTTTAGATTAAATTTTTCAAGAGTCTGTTCTTTTCCGTCCTAGCTTTGATTGGCCCTTTATTTCTTTTAAATTTATCTAAAATTGAGCTCTATCTTTTAGGTTTGGTTTTGAAGTTTTTAAAGTTCATTTGAATTTTCTTTGAATTTATTTTGTGCCTCGTTTGTTTTCTCTCTCATTAGATCGTGTCTTCGAAGGAGCGGGAGCACCACCAGAAGATCAAGAATTCATCACTGAGTAAGACCAAGGCAAGTCATGTCTTTTGATCATGTTGAATCTAGTTTTTAATATATTATTCTATTTATTTTACTTTAAATTATCATGCATTCCTATTTTACTATAAACACTTGTACATGGTAGTTATTGTCCTAATTGACCAATCCCTCTTTTGATAATTTTGAAAACCATGTTACCATTGTCACCATAGAAAGAAAAATTATTTAGTGATACCGTACTAGTTGTCACATGGGTTGTACGTTTAACATGCTTAACCATGCTTATAGTTACGTTGGATTCATCATTACATGTGATCAATTAATTAGTTTAACTTAATGAGATATTGAAACGTAGTTATAGCTACAGTTATAAAATTTGTATGCCATGACATCGGTGTGTCATTGGTGTTGGTTATACAAACTTAGTTTTCACTCAGGTGAGTGATTGTGCAATTAAGGAAAAAGTGTGGATTCATTTCGAGGGATGTGGATGTCTCGTTTGGATAATGTCTAAGGACTTAATTTTATGCACCATTGATCTGAGTCTTACCGTGCGAACCACATGTCAAGTATAGTATATACCTAGCTGATTAATTTTTGATGTTTCAATTTCAATCTTGCCGTTATGATGAGCATGGTTGCTAATTTCCATGAGGCATAAGGGGTGTAATGTGAAACCCTAGCAGGTGGGATTGAGTTGAGGTTGAGCATTGTAAAGACCTTATCGTGATTTTTCTTAACGTGAGGATGATCACATCGTGTGGATACAGTTGTACAACCTCTGAAGAGTATAAAACTATTCGAATAGAAATATCCCTGGTTATTGACAACGCTTGGCGATTTCACACGAATGGTAGATTTCATAAAAACTTAGCTTGGTTAAATTTGGAAAGTGTATGGTTAGCTCACTAGTGAAGTAACTTGTGAATGGTTAGTTCACAAATGATTTATTCATTTTCTTTGGTTATTTATTTGCTATCATTTTCTTTAAAGTTCACTTTCAATCTATTCATTGTATTTACTTTGTTATTACTTTTTTCAAAATAACATTTCAATTATCTATTGGTAAGTCTCACATACTATATTGCATCTTTATTACAAACGACTTGCCGGGTATCATTGTACTCATGGCTTTATGCCTACTGTTGCTCAGTTAAAGAAGAAGAACTATATCAGCAGGACGTACCTGAATGGGGATACTTCGACGACTTCGCGGATTAGGACTCCGCTTCCCAGTCAATTGCCTGTGGGTATGTCAATTGGCTACCATGATTATTTCTGTTTTTCGCTGCTAGTTTCTTAAACCCTTCTGGTTATTAAGTTGTAAATTTGGCCATAAAGTCGTACTGTGATAATTATTAATATTTGAATCTTTCTCTTTATTATTCGTGCATATGGTCGATATTTCATCTATATTTACACTGTGCACACTAGCATGATCCTAGATTAGTGTGGTATACACAGAGAGCCCGAATTTATATATTCGAGTCTCGACACAAAACATGACCAAATCCCTAAAAGCTCTGCTTTTCTAGAAAGATAGGGTACCACTCTTAACACGCCGGTACTACCGCGCCTCAAGCTGGTACTACCGCATCTAGAAATCCTTACATAGACCTCTCTGAAAAAAATATACCACCACAAAGTCAGAATAACCACCTTGCATACTACCGCACAAACACCTACGGTACTACCGCCCTGCGGTCCGATTGCATTAACAACTACGGTACTTCTGATTTTTCTGGGACTTTCAAAAAATAGCCCAAATAATATACAATCTTTGTAAAACTCTCAAAAATCAAACTCAAATTCCACAAATACTCTAAACCAAAAGTCACTTACTCATCATAGCTATGTGGTGACCTCCACGCAGTCTCACACTATGGCTGTTCGACTGATACTCTTTACCAGTAGTCACGGTGACTCCGTCGATGCCCGCCTCGTATGGTATGCGAGGGCCATCATCGATGGGGACGAGGTACACTATAGCTGGGGATTAGTCATACTTGCCATGACGTACAACAACATGTGTGACGCTTATCGCAGGATGACGATGACCCCTGTCCTCATAGGCTGCCCCTTTTGCTGTAGCTATGGACGTTCGAGCGCTTCCCCCTCGGACAGCCGATGCTGCTCGACAGTAGTCCATACCGCGCAGACATGTACCATAGGGGCGTCGTGGACCAGCCTACCGCAGGGTCTCTTTGGTGCCATAGACAGGTACGTACTCTCCAAAATCTTTACTATACGTGTATTATAGGTCATCATTTGAAATCACTATTCTGGCTCGCAGGCATAGTTTGCACACCTACATGTCACCCCGTGTGTACAACAACTTCGTCGAGCACCTCGACCGCAGACCGCCTCACTACTGACGACATGCACTGGGAACCATACTCTAGTCAGGAGATTGCAGAGCACCCCCATTGATCTCTCATCATTGTGCCGGCGCGACCAGGCGTACTAGCTCACGCGAAAGAAGCTCGTCTTCAGCGTGTTCGTTGAGGACTACGCGGTGCATAGGGTAATGCACCAATTCGGCCTCTGCCAGATTGTTCTAGTCCCCGTTAGGCATTGGGTGCTGACTCGGCCACGCATGAGTTACACAAAATACATGTCCCTATATTTTTTTTAGTTCTATTATGACGTCTTCTAACTGCAGTTGTACATTTTATAGGCATAAAAGTACGGGTGGTAGCGGGACGAGCTAGACTGCGAAGATGGCGTCGTGGGTGGCGGAGCGGACGGAGGCACTCGAGGACTTCATGTAGAAGGGCACCATGTATGACCTCAGCGCGTACGACGAGTACCTACACTGGTACGCTTCGTAGACACGCACCAGGCTGATGCGTGTCGTTGACCCTTCCCTGCTCACGTTTCAGCACCGAAAAACACGTACCCCGTGTACTTAGTGTGGAACTTTGCCCTCGCGGTACGTACTCTTGTGTTTGAAAGTTTCTGGGTACGGTTACCATAATTACTATTTTGACACTTTCATGTACTTCTTGTAGATGGACATCACCGTCGATATTATAAGGAACACCAGGTTGATCGTGGATAGGGTCATCTATAGTTTGAAGGTCACGCACGACGACCACCTACACATTGTCCATTGGGTCCATGAGAGGACGAGGCATGCCCTCACCCTCTCGTCGTGCAAGACGCTCCCAAAGGTGGCCATGTCGACCCACACACCAAGGTCGCCATGTCCTGCAGCTCAGGTAGGAGGCTCCAGAGGGCCATATGGCTACCGTCAGGCTAGGCTGGAGGGTTAGTGTGGGCATGTACCTACGCACTGGCGCCGTTGTCATCTGTGGACCCCTACCTGGCATCGGCAAGGTAGCACACGTTATTTGGCCAGGGCCAATCCGGTGGGTATGATAGTTGGTTGCATGCCATGGCCCACGTGGATGAACATTTCGTCTCTTAAGGTTTTTTCGCATTGACATATTGCATGAATAAATAATACCTGTTTTGCAGGCATGATGCCCCAGCCAGGAGTTGGGCTATCCCCCAACGAGGATCTCCTGATGGACGTGAGCGACTTCCTCACAGACGACCTGACAGAGGTCCTTTTCGGGTCACAGCTTAGTAGTGAGCTAGTTCCCACACAGCCACAGGTGCAGTCCACCCTCGAAGCGTTGGGAGTAGGGTCAGCAGGACTGAAAGCATCTAGGCCCCTAAAAATGGTTTTGGTAATTAATGACAATATGTGAATATTGGACTAGTATGTTTGTTGAGTATCGTATAGGTTAAGTCCCAAAATTGAGCATGTCAAAGGCAAGGTGTATGCTAAAGGACAAAATGAGGATCAAGATGGTTCAAGACAAAGGTACAAATAGTATAGGATCCCTTTTAAATTTTACCGGTCTTAGAAGAAAGATTGAAAGATTGAATTGTAGGATAGTTGTCGTACTATAAAGAGGGATCATAGAAAGTAACTTGATAACATGTTATTGTACCATTTGGATCAATTTAGGATCATATATGCACTTAAAATTAAGTTTAAAAACCAATCGTGCTCTGTTAGAAAAATCAAAAGTACCAGAGTGTAGTTTGCGGAACCATCGGAGTCCAGAAGTAATGACGTGTTAACTACGGTACTACTGGAAATCGGTAGCATCGATACCCTAAGCGATATGTTTTTTCCAGAGAGCACCTACTTTGAGTGAAAGACCGAATATGGCAACAGAGGGGGTAAATGATGTCAACTTTGATTTTCCCTCAAATATTCAAAATTCTATATTCAGACACCTACAGAGGTGTAGAACGTAGAATCTTCAGCTAAGAATCAATCCAATTAGCCCAAATCAACAAAACTTCGAACCAAACCCTTTCTGACGGTCTGACCGGCCTTCAGATGGCGGTCTAACCTCCCTGGGTGGTCTGACCGGCCTTGTAATGGCGGTCTGACCGCTGCTACAGTAAAATCTGGGTGATAAATAGTGTTTTCAACCTGATTTCAAATTCAAAAATTGAGAGAACTTTTGAATAGTAAATCCAAATGATATGAAATTT
Source organism: Melocanna baccifera (assembly GCA_036346265.1). Classification (NCBI taxonomy): domain Eukaryota; kingdom Viridiplantae; phylum Streptophyta; class Magnoliopsida; order Poales; family Poaceae; genus Melocanna; species Melocanna baccifera. The sequence continues at coordinate 32,398,703 of CM070679.1, read as the reverse complement.
TGCATAGATGTTCTCTAGGTTATTGTGAACCTACTCTACGATCACAAAAAACATGGCCAAAGATATGACATTTTTCAGTTTTTTGGAAGGTTACACCAAAACCGAGCCAAAACTCTAATTGGAGAATCTAACTTGCTCGTGAGTATATGATGACCAAGATAGCTCTAGATGTGTTCTCACATATCACAGCAAGTAAGACCAAGGACAAACGACTATCAAATACCCTCAAAACAAGAAATCTCAAAAGGAGACCAAAAACATGTAAAATCGGGTTTATTGATAAACTTGTTATAGAAATGCTTAGATGATATGAGATATGTTTCCACAGGTAATCTCCATATCTTTTACGTCCTTAGCACAACAAGATCAAGAATAAAAACGGGAGAGAGATCAATCCAACCAAGAGAAGAGCAAATCAATCCACATAGAGAAGATTTACCAAGATGATCAAGATTGATGTATTGCTTACTTGTGTTGGGTTTTGCAGCCACTCCACCTTAGAGGACGAAGAGTACGTAATGCATTCAACTCTCAAACCCTAACCCTAGTCTTGAGAGCACATGAGAGATTGAATGGATGATTAACACAAGTCTCCATTCTAATCCTTTTTATAGGGGGTCCAACCAGTCATACCTAGCCTTAATGGATATAATCCACTTAGCACAATAGGGAAACCCGTTAACCCCAACCACACGGATTTTAAATTACACAAGTTACTTATGCATGCTTTTCAAAGTGCATAAGCCTGAATTTGTTAAGCCTTTTTCGCTTGATTCAACTTGATCAAACTAGTATCTCCTTAACGTAAACTGCTATCCAAACGTGATACATGCACCGCGGTTTTAATCAAAGGCAGATTCTGGTATTTTACCCAGTCTTACCAAAATGCCCTTTCTTTACCAGGATTTCATCTTTCATTGCATGCAATCGTCATGCTTGCCACATGTAGATTCACCATTGGCTTGCCACGTGCTGACAAGTCTCTCCTGCTCTGGTCCCACCGGACCACGCCTCACTTGGACTGACCAAGCCATACGGTGCAAACCTGCCGTTCGAACTCGTCTTTAACATTTTCTATCTTTCTTGTGCCATGCTTGAGCTCACCATCTCTCTTGACATCCTTAACCGTTCTGAGTCTCATCTCCTCCCTGAGCGTAGCCCCGATCCTCGCCGTCAATTAAGGCGACTCCAAGCCTCACTGCACATCCAAAGACAAAGAAATTGTTTGTAGATGCAAGTTCTTCACAACTTGACCCACGTTAGTCAAAACATGTTTCATGCAAGCTAAATGCAAAAACCCAGTTCCTCCTAACTCAACCCATGACTCAAAACACAGAATCCTCAATTTCTGCCAAAAATAATCCTTCTAAAGAGCGATCTTTGCAAAATCAAACATATACTCCATAAATATTGCAATAGTTCATCACAATATTAAACAGGATCTTCTCACGTGGTCCTTCATTGAGACGTAGGATTGCCAAAATCAGTAGTACTGAAAATTGAACGGTAGAACTACTACAGAGCGGTTGTACCACACCCTAAATCGAAACTACCGAACTTCGGAAGCACCGAAAAAATCCAGTGGTACGTTTTTTCCAAAGATGGTCGATCTTTGGCCCCAAGGCAAACGGTAGTACCACGTCAGAAATCGAAACTACCGCGTTTACAATGTTGGTAGTACCGTGTCAACTTTCGAACGGCTAGTTTTAATGTTCTAACATAGCTGTTACTGTGTGAAACAGTACATTGCGTTAGTACCGTAGTTTACACAGCGGTACTACCGATTTCCCTAATTTTTTTGAATTATTTTATGCAACAGCTAGTTTTAGTTGGTGAGGGTATAAATACCCCTCACCTGCTCAAGGACAGTGTTTTTGAGCTTACATTGAATATCCTTGTGCCTTGAGCACTTATTCCACACCTCATTTCTCATTGTGCATCCATTTTGAGGTGGTTGAGCCAAATCAAGTGCATAATCATTTTAGATAGATTGGCACTTGATTGCCGTCAAGCGAAGCTACGATTCATTACTCTTGGTACTTATCGGCACCTAGATGGCTTGGTGGAAGATTGCGAGGTGATCTCTTTAAGAAGCTTGTGAAGAGATCCGATGGTGATTTGTGAGTGGTTTGGTGTTCACCATCTCCAAAGCGGAGAAAGGACAACAACTAGTGGATTTGAGGTGGTAGGCTTAATTTGTAAAGTCGGTCCAATTTATTTGGACTTACCTCTACGTGGACTAGGGGAAATCAGCAAGTTTTCGATCACCATGATAAAACATTGTGTCACTTTGATATTATTTTTGTCTCTCTTATTCTTTTATATGTTCAATTTATTGTGCAATTATTTGTATTTGAGTCTTGTGTAGTTATTGTTCTTAAAGTGCCTTAGGGTTATTAGAATTGTGTAGGTTTGAATTGTGTATCAAAATTGTTAAATTATTATTGTCTTACAAAAATTTTATTACCTCCTATTCACCTCTCTCTAGTCGATCATCATTGACCTTACAAGGGCTCTTGACCGGCTCACCCTATCGGGGTGCCAACACCTCGCATTGAGGAAGGCTATGCGGGGCTGTACAGGCGGGCACCAACCGGGGGTGTGACGTGCTGACGACGGAGTAGGTGCTACGGGTGGTGTAGCTGGTGGCAAGTAGTGGGTGTTCCTCCTACTTTGTGTATTTTTTATTGTGTATATATTTTCCTTTGTCATTCTTCGTGTACAAATTCTCTATTGCATCCCCATATCAATTACGTTTCTATATACTAATCATTGTTACCTCAATCATCCTCAAAAAATTCTTTAAACAATTTATCGGACTACAATAACATACGACGATCGCAAAATGTTATTACATGTCTAACAGATTTTGTACCATTCACAATCTTCGAAAATCATAATTGGATCAATCGACATTGTCTACCCTTTTATTTAAAAAACAAGTTACAAATAAGATTTGCTAAATGTTACCTACCTACAACAATTGTCTTTTATCCCCCACAATTATTTCATCGGAATAATGAAACAATCATATTTTTTAAAAAAAAATCGTCCAACCATTGGGCAACTTGGGCTAGTCGCCCAACCGTTAGGCGATACGTGGCCAAGTCACCTGACTGTGGAGCGACATATGGTCAAAACTAAAACAAATAACAAAATAGGTGTAATACTGTAATTCAAAATTAGAAAATAATTATTTAAAAAAATTCCACAGAGGTCTTTGCCAGCCAGCCAGCCAGCTTCCCTCCCATTCTTTGCCGAGCGCCGTTCTCCCTGGCGCTACCTCGCTCGGCTCTGCGCCGTGCGCGCGCCAAGCCGCCCAGCTCTGCTTGCTTTGCCCGGTCCCAGCGCTGACATGCACCCTTCGGACCAGCAGTCAGCCAGGTGCTTCCTTTGCCCATTCCCGCTCCCACGATCTTTCGCAAAGCCCGCGCCTAATCCCTCGGCGCGTGCGGTGTTCCCTTGCACCTGGACATTCCCGTATGCGAACTATTGACCGGGCTACCACCCCTTCGGACCAGGGATGTTGCACTGAGCCGCTACACCATACCTCCGCCATTAAGACTGTGCATGAACCATCTTGCGCTCGGATTTGTCCCGTACACCGAATGAGCACCGCCGCGTCAGCTCGGCCAATGCGAACTCGACAAAGCCCTCCTCGCCGTACCTGGACCATGCCCTGAGTGTACTTATGCTAAACCGTAGCGGCGTGCAGTTCCTAGGAGTAGACCACTGTGGATTCATCGCGGCGTTCGTCAGCCACCACCGCCGCCCATGCCTCTCCACGTCGGCAGGCCAATTCGCTCGCTATAAAAGCCGGCCAGAACTTTCTGCAGACTTCCCACACCACCTGCTTGCTCTCCACCAAAGCAATTGGGGTTTCATCCCCCATAGCTCGCCAGAGCTGCTTTCCTCTCCAAGTCCGGCGTCCGGGCTCGTCGTCGATTGTGACCACCTCGGGCCGATTCCATTTGCAGAGGGCACCACAGCAGCCGGGCGAAGTCATCCGCACTACCCCGTGAGTTCCGTGACCAGCCGCTTCCCACCGCGGCGCCTCCTCGGAATCCTGCCGTTGCACGTCGCCAGGACTCTCCATCCTTCCCCGAGCTCCGACAACCCTCATTTCCTCATCAAGATCACTCCTAGGTACTCCCCTAGCAATTAATTAAAAAATTATTTAGTGTAGCTCGGTAACCATGAATGCCCTGTTCTGCCACCGCCTAGGTTCGCCGCCGGTGAGGATTCCGGTCAAATTGGCCAGTGAGCATCTGCATAGAGGTGCGCGGTGCGCCAAGGGTCCCACTTTGCTAATAGTTTCGTGTCATCGCACCCTTCCCCGCCGACGGTAAGCCTCGCCGGAGTTGGGAGGAAGAAGAAGAACAGTGCGGGGGCGCGCGCGCGAGAGTTCGATTCCGACCGGGTTAATAAAATTTTAAACCGTTAAATTAATCACCCTTTGACAGGTGGGCCATCTTCATTTAAAACGTTAACCGGGTCTCAGCAGCCATACACACACAAATCGTGGGCCCCGTCTATCATTCAATCCGAGGGGGGGATAATGGAGTCCACGTGTCGTCCGCTGATGCATACTGAAGTTTAAAAATCCTTGTGGGCCCCGCATGTCAGTCGCGGTAGAGAGTAAAGAATGTTACCCGTTAGCGGACCCCACCTGTCAGCCTAATGGAAGGAAAGATAAAATATTCCGAGGGGCCCCATGTGTTGGTCTCAGGTCCTCTCTCTCCTCGGGATATTTAATTAATTACTAAATTCAATTTTGTTATATAACTAGCTGAAGGCTTTAGAAATTCATAGTAAATTCGTATGAACTCCAAACCTAATGGGAAAAATTTCTAAATTTGTCTAAATTCATCCTCTTTCCAGAGAACCAAACATTATAAATTTTTGAGTTAAAATGGACTTTTAAATGTAAAGTTAGTTGGCTATGTTAATTGGGTTTAGACTTTAAAAATTCATAGTTAATTCATTTCAACCCCAAATTCAGTGAGACAAGTTGCAATAATTATCTAAATTCATGATCTATCCCTTGGAACCAAAACCATGAGTTTTTGAGTTTATTTGAATTTTTATTAAGTTTTACTTGGTGGTGTTGATTCGCTTTATCTCTTTTAAAAATGTACGTTCGGCGATGAATTAGCGTACGAGGCTCAGGAGGAAGATTCGGAAGCAAACCCAATCCAAGATCAGTCAGACCAGGATCCTTGCGAACCAGGCGAGTCAATACTTTGATCATATTGGACCTATACTTTCTGCAAATTATTTCTGTTTAAATTATCATCTGCATGCTATTATTTTATGTGTTAAGTAATTGCCTGATTTCCATACCCTAGTTACTCACCAATTAATAAGTTTGCTAATAATACCTTTGTTGGAATAATTGAACATGTGAACCTTGTCACCTTAGTAAAACTATAATGATATTCTTTTGAAAATAAGTCCGTAATTTACATACCCTGCTTAGTTGCGCTTAGACACTCGGGGGCACCAAAATGTCCCCATCGTCACTTTATACTACAAGAATTGGATTTGAGAAGTCAGGGTGAAAATGGTGGTGTATTTGAGCAAGGTTATTTGATGTTCCCCAAAAACCTCACTTGCTTAAATACCTGGGCGGGTGGTCCGGGGGTGTGGTGCAATGGTGCACGAGAGAGGGGTTAGTGGTAGTACCGCCCAGGTAACCTAAGGACCGAATCTCGTGAGGACTTCCCAAGGTACAACAGTACAACCACAAGCTGGCAAAATGTAGGCGGGACTAACTAATCTGTATAGCTCTAGTGTGGTTACGTGAAGGTGTGAACACGAGCAAAGGGATGGATGGTCGCATCCCCGCCTTTGCCCGTGATGGCTCACGAGGGTCCCTTCTCGAGGGATGTAAGCATCCTACAGAAGATAGACCTTAGCGGGCGTAACCACAAGTAGGATTATGCATTGTAACAGTCTCGTGATAATCTACTCAACCACATGGCCAAGGAATCATGTGGGGCAACGGGCAGATCTATCTCTTGTGGGTAAAGTGTACAAACTCTGCAGAGTCAAAACTATTCGAATAGCCGTGCCCACGGTCAAGGGCGGACATGGGGACTTAACAAGATATAGTTCTATTTCAAAAACCTGGTGGGTGGAATGGATAAGGTTGAGGGCAGAGAAAGGCCCTAATTTGTGTTGTCCTGGGTGTCGTCCCAGTGGAGAGTTAAGTGGTTAAGGCTATGGCATATGAATCAGGGATTGGTGAATGAGATTTGCACATATTCTATAAAATCTTTTAATCAAAGGTATTATAAACTTTAGTCCAAAGGCTAGGTCTAGGAATTTCTTACACTTAATATTAAGTCTTTCGAAACGCGGTTTTCGGCAAATAAAATAACTCGAGCCTATCTTTGTCAAGCCATTCATGTTATATAGCTGCATTCTGTGTGTTGACTCGCTGAGCACGGGGTCGGAGTGCTCATACTCGTATAATCAAATTCAGAAACCGAGGAGCAGAATCACTATGCGTATGAAGAGGCGCCCAACCAAGGAGCTGACGATGGAAATTAGGACGGGTTTTAAAATGATCAGTCTTAGACAGTAGACTTGCCGTAAGGGTGATCATCTATATGGCTCAGTATTGGGCAATATAGACGCGCACATTTACCCCCAGTCGCTGCCTGTGGCTTATGGTTCCAATTATGATATTGTTTCGTTTCCGCTGTTTGTCTTATGAATGTAATAATTGACCTGGGAGGCCCTCTATGTAAGACATTCGCCCGACGTGGCTTATTCCTAAACTCAGAAGTATGTTATATTTTATTTTGACTGTATGATCATCATGCGATAAATGGACCGATTCAGCAATGTACTGTGAGCACTATCTACTGATCCAGGGAATAGTGCAGTTTTCACAGAGGATCCGGGATTTAAAATCCGGGTCCGACAATTATGGATTCAGCTCTGTGCTTGATTCAAGCCGAGAAAACACCTCCTAAAAGTTACCTGTCATATATGCATAACCAGGCTGATCGCCCTGTGGCCTTTGGGTGAATGTGTTCTTGAGTAGTTGGGCTGGTCTGCGGTCTGTGGGCTGGACTTATATGGTATGTTTTTGCATGTGCTAAAATTTACTGCGAATCCGGATAGTATTTATATTCGTCGCCATTTCGTATACCATATTTGTATTCGGAAAAAAATTCAGATGGTATTTGTATTCATTTTTTTCATTTTGAATGCTGATTTTTTTACCATATTTATGTTTATTAAAATACAGTTATTGGATGGGATGATCGTTTTAGCGATGGCTTTTGGCTGAAATTTCACTGTAGCTGACTTTTTTTACTGTAACTGAGTTAGTGGATAGTGTAGTGAATAGTGAAAAAAAGCTGAAGTTAGAAACTGAGCCTTTTAAAAGTCAAAATAAACAACCCCTAAAATAGATGCTGATTATCGGCTACCATTTTCCACCCCTAACCCTAGGACTCGTACCAGACTCCTTTGGACTCAACCGCGTGCTTCCTCCGACGACGCCGGACATCGCCGTGCCGCCCTCCTGGCACCCGCACGGCTCGGCGATGCACCCAAACCGGCCGATCGGGCCGCGTCCATCCCTCCCGGCTCCCGCGCCGCATTTGTTTGGGCTTCCGCGCGCGTCCACTCCCCACCTCCCTCCGCGAATCAATCCGCAATGCGCCGCGCGGCTCAAGTGGGACGGCGCCTTTCTCCACGTGCCGCGCCACACCTCCTCCGTGGGCCGCATTTTCAAATGTTTATGAAAATTTTAACCGAAACACAGTTTTTTTTATAGGCAACGAAAGGGACGAAAATCCCAAAATTTTGGTGAAATTGTTAAGTTTGATCTAGAGTCCTCTTGATTAAGACCTACAGAGATAGGCATCTCAATGGGATGAAGAAAAAGACCTACTTCAGTAGACACTCTATAGGGGTGGAGTTTGAGACCACGTATGAAAGATGACGGGACAAGAGTGGTTCATCGATGAGTGCACACTCTGCTATACCTGTATAAGCTACAGTTATAGATGTATCGCATCGTATTGTATGAAAAAACAGGAGACGATGATACAATTATAGAGATCATGATTTATAGTATATGGATATAGAATTTACTGGTAGATATAGAGATTGTGTTTACAGTCACATATATGGAACTTACTGAATTGTTATGTTGTTGTCGCTGTTTTATTGTGTGTTTACTGAGACTTCGGACTTATCATTGTTTATTTATTTTTTTAGGCAAACATTGAAGGCGACACGCACGGGGGAGTAGCACATGTATTCTATGTGCAAACAAAAAATTTCACACCACCTTTAGTTGATATATTTAGATGTGTGTGGCTCTTCTTTTCCTTCTAATAATTAACAAATTTGTACATTTGCTTCAATGCTTATCATTAAGCGTATGTTGTTTAATATGACGTTGAGATTTAAATGGAGGAGTTGCTACCTAAATCTAGCAGCAGTGGTTGTAAATAGTAGTGTTATAAAGTAGTAGTAGTATTCAGGATTCAAAGGTTGAGCCGAGATGTTATAGAAATCCTAGCAAAAAAAAGGTATAAAAATGGGCTCAAAAACAGGTCGTCTTACCAACTCGATCCAATCACATATCGTATTCTACCTTTTTCAGAAAAGTCTAATTATTGTCTAGCTTTTTCCATGGCTTGTAACCACTCCCTTATATTTCTTGTACAAGCACTCAACCTCAAGCTACAAGTCCTCCCTTTTCTAGCTTCCGGTCAGAAGAGGCTAACGAAGCGATAGCTAGTAAGAAGGGGAGAAGGAAGGTAAGGAAGAAAAAAAAACTGCGGCGACACGCGTCTACCGATCATTTTCTGGCAGATCGATCAGAGCTCAGATATATGTGAAGAACAGAAGCTGGTTTTTGGATCAGCTTTGCTGCTTCAGTCCATTTGGGAGAGGATAAATTAGCTAAGGTGATCAAGACGATAGTACCGAAGAGGTAGCCTGTACAGCTCTTGATATCGGGAGGTGTTTGCATGGGGGATAGGCCATGGCAGCAGCAACATGAGCAGGCTTCTTATGCACAGACCGGAATGATCCAAGCTTCTACCTCCTCCATCCATGGCAACATCATGTAAACCCTAACATACATAGATAGCTACACAGCTTGATTTTGCTCTATTCTCTTTATTTTTCATAACAAAAGCATCCTTAATGTCTTTCCCTTTTCTTTTTTTTAAAGTAAAGCATTAATTTTCTGGATGCCTTCTCTCTCGATATTATTTTTTCCTTGACATATTTTTGTTTTCCAAACTTCCCCTTTGAGCTTTGGGAGTTGTTTTCATGTGTTTGTTATGACGCATGAGTTATCCAGGATGTTTTTGGACAACATAAATATTTTGATCTCTGGTTACTAGCGATCGAGCTTAGGTATGAAGTAAGCACCTTAATTTGATGATGGTACTTTAGAGTTTGTGTACTCTTGCATATATACTTTTGATGTTGTTTGCTCCAAATTAACGAAGGCGATGGTGCAACTAATTAGACTAGCTTCCGCCATAAGAATTTTTCATTACCTTAATGGATATCTTCTAAGAATTTTAACTTTTCTCTTCGGTTCATATACCTGCCCTTTTAGTTCGATCTTCCTAGTAGAGGTAATTGAAGCAAAAGTGCTATTTGTTTCTTTTTTTTAAATTAAAAAGCTCATAAGATCGAGAACATTTCTGATGGATTTGTTCATCATCTCAGAACCTGCTCCAACATATAGTTCTTGTTTATTTTATCCCCTTTCTTGGAGTGTGAAGCTTCTCTCATCGAAACCTTAAAATATGTAGGACTAGCAAGTAACTTAATAATGATGATACCTATTTTGCAATATACATTGCACTACTAATTTGTGCAAGTGCAGAAGAAAGGACCATGGTGGAGACGACATGGCAGAATTGGATCACCTCTTCCTCTACCTCAACAGCCAAGATCAAACACCAGATCAAGAACAACAGCGTAAGACATTCTAGCTTCTAGTTCATTTCTCTTAGGAAACTTCTTCAGATTTTTCATAAATTGTCATGTATAGTCAATGTAAGCATGCATATATAGCTAGCTGTGAGAAGGCAGAGGGAATAATCTTTTCCCAGCTGCCATATACACTCATAGGTTCATACATAGCAAACTTGTCATCTACGCGATTTGACATGACTATATGGTTAAGTTTTGGCCTATACTAGCTAGTCAGATGCGCAACGGTGGTGATAAAATCTGGATGCATTTTCCTTCTTTTCGCACAAAGCTTTTACTTTACTCTTTCTGACATGTCATTTTCCTAAAAAAATTCTTTAGTTGGAGGAGAGAGTGACATGTAACAAACACCTGCTGATGTGTTCTTGCAAGATCATCGATCATGTACTGCTAAAAGAAGGGATCAGAGACGTTTTTTTCCTTGGCTATCTCTCCCTCACCTTTTCCCATTTTGTACAACACGCATCTTTTGTTCTCACTTGTTCATCCTGTATATCGATCTCGAGTGTGAAACAGAAACTGCCCACGTTAAGCTGCTAGAATGTCAGTGCCATTAATTTGGACATTCAGCATCACCATGAATTTATTCAGCGTTCTTCATGCATGCACACGTGTTGTGTACATATGTGATACTGGTATATATGCAATGTCTTCCAAGTCATAATGGTCTTCGTCTGCATTGTGTGCGTGCATGCAGAAACTCTCAACATCTTCCCTTCTCGGCCGATGCACGTCGTCGAACCTTCTCCAAAGGTATGTGCATTTACACATACACATTCACATACATGTACCTATCTCTCAGAGACACTGTTTCTGTGTACAAATTTCTCGCATCGAGTTTCACCACGGAGTACTGTTGCTTGTTCTCTTTCTCTTGATCGGCTTGAGTTTGTGATCGGTCTTGGCAACGACCGATCGATGGATCTTCTTCTAACAGCCTTTGCAATTCCTGCAGACATCCATGGCTACCAGCTCGGCGTCAGGCATGGTCGCCAGTTCTTCGAAGCGGCCACCATCAGACCAGCCGTCGTCGAGGCCGGCTCCGGCGCCGGAGCCGCTTGCCTCGGAGAAGGTCGACGGCAAGGCTGCTGTCAAGGTTAGTTCCATACGTCTACGAACGTACATGCAGGCATGCATGTGTATATATATACTGCTTAATTATAGCATTATTGCGGTGCTCGTCCCTGATCGAGTTGAGCTGCGATCATCGTTCAGAGAGAGGTAACAAGTGGCAGCGGCGGCACGCCGCCGTCGACTTCAGAACGCGAGGGCCCCAAAACGCCGGACGCCAAGACGCTGAGGCGGCTTGCTCAGAACAGGGAGGCCGCGAGGAAGAGCAGGCTTAGGAAGAAGGTACTAATTAATGATTAATTGCTGCTACTAGTAGTTGATCAACTTGATTAAGATTACCGGCTTTCACCTAACAATTCTTAAGGTAAAAGAAGTAGAACTGTAGAAGTAAACAACATGTGGGGCGTGCGTGTAATTGATTAAGCTGGTGAAGACGTGAAGTAAACCTACCGCACCTAAAAGTTGCATGAAGTAGTGCTCCCTAGCTATCTAGGGGCACAAGATCAATTTTCACCTTTCCATCTGAAATTAAATTGCATTTCTCAAAGGCTTGATTTATAATGATTGATGCTTCATTTGTCTTTTGTGTGTCAATGTATGTAGGCTTACATTCAAAACCTGGAGACAAGCAGCATCAGGCTGTCCCATCTGGAACAGGAGTTGCAAAGATCCAGAACTCAGGTATATATGCATGTGGCGCCCTGAAAGAAATATGAAACTGAGAGGATTATTTCTGAATTTTATTAAGAAAGCTCCATGAATATGTATATCAAATCTGCAAGCTACAGTTAATTAGTTATTTCAGAATTTGTGCGATTTTCTTTTGAGAAACGTTAAGAGAAATTATTCTTATATATGTTACTGACTAACTAATCTGTACACATATCAACAAAGAGTGCAATCTTGGGTGGTGGAGCTATTTCCGCTGGCATTGGAGGACTAAGCCCAGGCATGGAATTAAACCCTAAACTACTGATAAAACTTTTTTTATTTTCTTGTTAATCTCTCTTACATGCAGCATGGCATTAATACACATGTTTATGTTGTGATGATCATGTGAAAATTATCAACTAGCAGAGGCGGCATGGTTCGACGGGGAATACGCGAGGTGGCTGGACGAGCACGACAAGATGATGAGCTACCTGCGGGCGGCCGTGGAGGAGAATGCGGCGGACGGCCAGCTGCGGCAGCACGTCGACGCCGCCGCCGGGCACCACGGAGTGCTGATGGAGCTCAAGGCCGCCGTGGCGAAGGCCGACGTGTTCCACCTCGTCTCCGGGACGTGGCTGTCCGCCGCCGAGCGCTGCTTCCTCTGGATAGGCGGTTTCCGCCCCTCCGAGCTCATCAAGGTTAGTAAAGTAGCTAGCTAAGCCAGTTAATACTTAATACCAATTACCAAGCGTATAGTTAACGGATTTGCTAAAATTCAATCAAATGATCTCTCACGGAAAATACGTAAAAATTTAGCCACTGGATTATACATCGGGATTTGTGCTCCGGCTTCATTTCCACCACGGACCGCCGAGATGATTCGGGTCCCATTAGGTTTAGGGGTCCACCGGCCACCGGAACTAAGATCTCGCGAAGGGTGGTGGCAGCCGATGGCCATATGTCAGTCATGTTCTTATGGCTTGCGACTAATATTTTTTATTTATACTTTCTAAAATAATAATGGATAGTGAAAATATTGATGCAGACAATATACACAATTTTTGATTTAAAAAGATGTTTAAAGAAACGGCTTCGAGAAACCACTTAGAAAAACCGTTTTGTTTGTTTTGACTTCCGAAGAAGCTGAAACTAGAAGACAAAAGAAACATACCAGTTTTGGGATGGAGGAGGCAAACTGTAAGAGAGGAGGACAGTAGTGGTAGACAAGGAAACAAGTTGCGGAGGCTTATCAGTGGGCCGAAGCAATAATGCCATAGGAGTGGGCTGGTGGCTAGAGTTACGGTTAAGGGTGGGGAGGGACAAGTGGAGATGACCATCATATCTTCATCCAATAGTCATAAAATCTCATTGACCTTTATTATTTCAAAATTAATCATATGACTTATGCTTAGACAACTCTGTAGTTAAATTGTTAACCACTAGATCGATTTCCCTAAAAGAAATAAATTAAAACAATTAATAACTGAAAATGACAAGTATATACTAAGAGCATGTGTATGACTACAGAGATAACTGGGACCGTTCATATTGACTTCTACCGATGTGTTTTAGTTTTAGCTTATTAATAGTAACAACTTACAAAAAGCCATATGAAGAGAGAAAGAAACTTACGTATAATTTTGACCAATATAAATGAAATCAATATATTGTGTACTACTATTCACAATATATCTCTCTTTAAATAGACACTTCGTTTGAAAGTTAGTTACTGTAGAAAAATTATTTATTATAAAAAAAATCAGTTTTTAAAAATCAATATAAGCAGATTCTTAAAAACAGTTTTCATACAGTAGTACTAGAAGAAGTAGCTACAGCTAGCCTATAAGGTTTTAGCCTTTTAGGCACCAAACAGAAGTTGAAATTTTGAATGGAGTTGGCACAAGAGTTTGTCAAAGCTAGAGTGGAAATGGTAGGTATGTCGCGCGAATGGAAGGACGAGAGCATGGACAATGCTTGCTTAATTAATTAGCTCACGTGAAGAAGCTGAGTGAGCCATGCATGCTTGTGCGGTTCGGCTGGTCTCTTTCGATCGAGAGCCAGCTAGCTCAGGAAGTCGTGATGGCTCTAATAAGTTATCCATTAACTAGGGCTAGATTTGGCATGATTTAAGTGATTATATATATAGCTAGCGCCATGCATTGAGGTCGCGTGCATGAGCAGTGAAGAAGCCAAGATAAAAAAAATAAAGAAAATGCTAAAAACATCAAGTTATTTTTTTTATCAAAAGCCTAATATGACTAAGCTAAATTGAGATAAATATAGCAAACATAGTCTTACGTAATCCAAATTTATATACAAATAAAAACAAAATAAAAAAGATACAACAAAAGTATCTCGTGCAAGGTTACTGGCAGGCAGAGGATCGAATGACTTGAGCTTAACGAGCCCGCCAGATGGCTACACTCCTGTGAATGAGGACGGTTCTTGTCGGACGCTCACGAGGGCTTTTCCACGGACCGAGAGCTTCCAGAAGCCGGTGGAGCTTGCTGTCTATTGTGGCTCTGTATTCTTACCAGAATTGGTCCTGGGATTTTAGAGGTCTAAAGTGAAACTAGAAATAGAAGCTCTAATATAAATATCTAAATATAAATCTACATACACATACATACATACATACATACATACATACATACATACATACATACATACATACATACATACATATATATATATATATATATATATATATATATATATATATATATATATATATAATTTTACCAACAAACACTTAAAATGCGTTATGTATTAAAGAAAAATTCATATCAAAGAGTTTATAGATATTATCTTAAAAATTTCTTCTAACATTTCTAGATGCGAAGTCATTGATGATGACAGTCCAACATCATGTTCAATTTTTTCACCAGCAAAGGCAGAAGTCTCATGGATTACCTTACAGTCTTGTCCCTTGTATTCTTTAAGCTTGTTAAGTAGGAATCTTCGACTACGATCAATCTGGCTCAAGATGGTTTCTCGTTCATACCTTTGTTGGTGTTGGAGGTCCTGACAGTGGCATTAAGGTGTCAAGGCATTAAACTCATGAAAAGATAAATATATAACAATGACATAAACGAACTTACAATACAGTTTGGTTTTAACAATATAATGTGGTAAAAGGGTATAGATCATCTTTTAACTCAGATGGTAACAGGTAACAAAACAACTATTCAAGCACATGGGGTAGTACAATGCCAAAATATCAAGAGAAAGCCCACATACACTTATTGGTATCCGAAGGTAAAGCTCACTCGGTGAGATAAGCAGCATTCTAACAATTACAATGGAAGTTGTTCTAGTTTCGTAAGCAATTAGCTAACACGAGCAATATTGGTTGATGCGTTTCCATCATACATATTATCATCTTAAAGTGCCCATCTTGTGCAACAAAGCAAGTCAAGGGGATTCAACCAGCAAGATTGTGAGCAAATCGTATCTCTTAGCAGAAGGACAAGCACCTTTCTCTGCTCACACGAATCCAAATACCCCAACTTTCCTAACAAGGTATCACCGATTTACTCTGCCCATAGCAGCAACACACACCACCAAAAAAGCGGAAGAAATCCCATCTTTACCGAATGAATAGAACTAGGTCCGTCATGAGATAAGAGCCCCAACAAATGGACCTACAGTGAGGCAAGCTGCCGCTCGAGCGCGTCGTTGATGCCAACAAGACTCTCCACTTCCTCCTCCTCCCCGGTGCCCAAGCGCTTTACCGCCGCCTCGGCGTTGCTCTGCGGCAGCGGCCGCGCTCTGGCATTGACAACGCAGGCGGAAATCTTGGAGTGAAGGTTAGAGGTATGGATGAGGACGAGGCCTATCTCCAGCTTGGGGGGGTTCGGGGCTGGCCGAGGGTGGGCTGAAGCCTCATGAAGCCCACTCGCTGGCTCGCCACACGGCGGGGGGGGGAGGAGGAGGTCGGGAGGAGGAGGGGGAGGATGGGGCGGCGGGGCGCCGGGCGACGGGAGAAAGGGAGGAGGGCGGCGGGGAGGAGAGAGAGGAGGACGGAGGAGGGCGGCGGCGGTTGGGGGGGGGCGGATCTACGGAGGGGGAGGAGGGGGTGGCGGGGGGAGGGAGAGGAGGGCGGCAGGGAGAGCGAGGGGGAGGACGGAGGAGGGCGGTGGGGGGAGGCGGATCTACGGAGGGGGAGGAGGGGGCGGCGGGGGAGGAGGCGACAGGGGCCGGGGGAGAGCAAGGGGGAGGAGGGCAGCAGGGGGGCGGATCTGCGGAGGGAGGGGGGCGGACGGTGCGGGTGAGGAGGGAGCTGCGGCCGCTCGCTAGCTTCCGCTACAATTAGTCCCTGAAGGTGGGCCCCTGGATTTTGGGGGCCCAGGGCGGCCGCCCCGCTCGGCGCTCGCCCCCCTAGGGCCGGCCCTGATTCTTACGTGCTCTCTGGAGAAGTGTAAGGACTTGTTTATATTGATTTTTGACTTATAAATAGTAATAACTTATAAATAGATACTTACATATGAGTTTAGCCGATATAAGTAAAGTCGTTGTAGTGTGTACTACAATCGACTAGTAGATTCTATCTTAAAAAGATACTTCATTTGAAAATTGATTACTACAGAAAAGTTATTTATTATTAAAAAAAACTTTTACAAGTCAATATAAACAAGAAATTGGAGCTAGCTAGCTTAGACCGTTTGGCTCAACTGCTGCTCCAGCTTCTTCTCAGAGTGTGGTCTTCTCCTCAGTGTGTGGTTAAAGTTCAAAAGATGAACTCAGCTCGATCGATTGAGTCGTACTTTTGAGGTTCCATTGTTAATTGAGTGTGGTTTTTAATCGATGTTAATTTGGGGTTGAGTTCCACATTTGAAGGGGGCATATTGCGAATGAAAATATTTGGAGCTGAGTTCCATTGTTAATCGGTCTACCATGAGCTTCTATCTTCTAGCTGATCGATCGAGGGTGTTCGAAATAGCGATGGTTTTTGACTTCTAGTTGAAATTTTACTGTAGCTAATTTTTTTTACTATAGCTGAGTTGGTCTTTTGGGCATAATTAAATTTAAAAAAAAATAGAAAAATAGAAAAAAATATTAGCTTATTACGGATAATACAAAGGAATACGAAAAAAATACAAAAAAATCTGAAATATATAAAGAAAATAGAAAAAGATGAATTACTGAATAGTAAAAAAAATTAAAGCTAAAAAAAACCGAGTTGAGCGGGTCGTAATCGAGACACTAATTTTCAGGCCGGATCCGAGCCGGCTGCTAATTACTAATTAGCAAGCCGTGAACTGCTGAGCTCAGGTTTTCGTAAGCTTGAGCTCACCGATATTTAAACCAACTGCTCCCTCGATGGTGCGTGTCAAGCTCAAGTCCACAAATACACAGCAGCTAGCTAGCCTTATATATATTGTTAGCCCATAACCCACACGTCTCTTGCCTTCTTGGCCGCTGTTCATGATTGCAAGAGTCATGATCGAGTACTACATATGCTCAGTAGGGAATACAAATACACTGGTCATAAAAAAATCAGAAGAAAAATATGTGCAATATAATGTATACGTATTTCCATACAGTAATTAAGGATACGTGCAAGTATCTATACTATTTCGTGAGGTGAAGAGAAGCCAGTTCTCCAGACATTAGGTAGAGATGTATGATGGATCGAATAGCTATCTTAGCTAACATTAAGTGGGTGAGAGGTCCCAGTTGATGGAACAGTTAGGCCCTTGGAAAGTCTTGGCTACTGGCTAGCTACTAATTAAGTGGTTTTGTTATTTTCTGTGGTGGAAGAAAGTGTGGTATATGATGTGCAACTGAGTTGGTGAAGGAGTTAGGGAGGTTTGATGAGAGATGTAGATAGGGGGATGGTTAATTGACCAATAATGGAGAAGATGCGCGTGTGTGTGTTGGGTAGCTAGCTGGTTCTAGATGAAGGCGCAATGCAGGAACCGAACTCAAGTTTAAAAATTAAGGTCTCATTCTTCAATATAGGGGTTGCTTAAGTTGGTTTAAAATCAACTTCTGTTTTTGGTTTCTGCTTTTTTTACTATTTAGTAATTTCATTTTTTTTCTATTTTTTAGATTTTTTTGGGTTTTTTCTGTATTCCTTTGTATTGTCCGTGATGGGCTAATATGTTTTTTATTTTTACATTTTTTAAATTTAATTATTCTAAATAAGCTAATTCAGCTACAGTAAAAAATAAAACAGTTACTGTAAAAAATCATAAATCAACACCAAAGTAAACGCTACTATATTCCTGCTATCGCATACCTTCCTTTCAAATCACTCTATTGTACATGATATATAATATTTAACCATAGATATATACGTTATATATAATTAAGCTTATTCTTGTGTGTGTGCGTATATATGCATACATATACATATACATACACACACATGTACATACATATACACACACCGCTGCACTATTCTACGCCTACGCACATTGTGCATGCTGAAAAATTACTATCATGTGTGAGCAAAGTTACTGTTAAATATATATAGAGTTACTGCCAGTCATGTAGTGTTACAATTGACAGTATCTCTACATGTGTTGGTGATAACTTTACTCACAAACGGTAGTAACTTTTTGATGTAAAAACTGGTGCGCATGCACTCATTAGTGCGTACGTGTGTGTATATTATTTGGTATAATTCCAAATTATGATCCATCACATCCATGGCCTCGTCGATCCATTTTGATATCCCTGAAGACATATATAGGTTTTTTTTTTAAATTGTGGTTTTATGGTTTTTGATTGTTCGCAAGAAAGATTACGAAAAGAGAGACAATCACATGTGATTTTTGCCAATATAGTTGATGTTGGTACAGTATCTATTACAATTGATTTGTAAATATCATCTCAAAAAGATACACCATTAGTTAGTTACTGAAATAAAAAAAATCAAAAGCTATAAGCACGAAGCCCAAATTGAACCCAGCATACATGCGTGCCTGCCAATGCAAGTTAATTCTTAGGATCACGCATCGAGTAAATAAATGCATGAAGCTAGCTAGTACCAATGTAGCATTTTGTGCAAGGCCTTGAGAACGAACCATACAGCAATTCAGGATGAACAGCAGTACAGTAGAGATATGTGTGTGTAATCTTGAGAAAAGTGAAGTTTTATCGAAATAAATATAGCTAATTAGCGAATCAATGGAAACCATATGTTTTAGGTTATCGGGCGGCACGTGGAGCCTCTGACGGAGGCGCAGGTGGCGGGCGTGTGCGGCGTGCAGCAGTGGGCGAGGGAGAGGGAGGAGGCGCTGGACCGCGACCTGCAGGCGGCGCGCCGCTCCCTCTCCGACACCGTCTCCTCCGACGCGCTGCTCTCCCCCGCCGGGTACATGGCCCACATGTCCCTCGCCATCGCCAACCTAACCTCCCTCGAAGCCTTCGTCAGACAAGTAAGCCAGCCGATTCACCTTTTTCTTGCTCCATATTTCCTTAATGAGCAGTACTTTAATACTTTTCTCTTTAATAAGAGTAGTATTAATCTCAAAGTAAATAAAGAAGTAAGTAATATCTATCTACTATTCATTATGTTTTAAAAATTATATAGAACACTATTAAAAAAAGCATTAAAACACCTCTCTTTCTTATTTAATTAATTCGCTAGCTAGCTCCCCATCAATAATCGGCGTTAATATAAAGTTTAGCGTGCATGGCTAGCTACATGTCATGCATAGCGACAATTACATGCTTGCTGATACGTGTGCATATGTGGTTGAACAAGAACATATACACGATGATCCTCAGGAATGCATGCATGCATGCATCAGTTAGTTGACCGAAAAGTACTGGGATTTATGCAAGAATGAGACAGGGCTAGCTAGCTGTTGCTGTCTCCTTGATCCTTATGATTATATCCATTTTTCTCTCTCCCTGCTGGATTAGGGGGTGATCGGAATAGCGATGGCTTTTGGCTGAAAAAACATCAGAATTTGGTGAAAAACACAGTAGAATGAGTTAGTGGATAGTGTAGTGAATAGTGAAAAAAAAGCTGAAGCTAGAAGCTGAAGCCGAAACGATCAGGGCCTAATTTTAGTGCACATGTACGATACTTCCAGCAATTATTATGCAGCATTAGTTATCCACTAATCAGTATTGAGCATATACGTCTGTTCCCTTTCAGAGGGCCAGGAGCTAGCAAGCTAGCAACGACTCCTAACATTTTCAGGGGTTACTCGGAAATCAAACAAACTTTTGGGTTAAAAAAAAACTTGAATTTTTCTGAGCTCGGAAAATTTCTTCATGGATATGATGCAGGCGGACGCGCTGAGGCTTCACACGCTGCACAGGGTGCCGCAGATCCTGACGGTGCGGCAGTCGGCGCGGTGCTTCCTCGCCATCGCCGATTACTCCCAGCGCCTCCGCGCGCTCAGCTCCCTCTGGCTCGCGCGCCCTCGCCAAGACCAGCCCACGCCGCCCGCCGCCGGCGGCCGGATCCACCCATAAAAGTATAAAACCCTACGTACCTAGCTAGCTACGTAGCAGATGCAGACTGAAGAAAGCATCAAATCAAGCTGGAGATAGATCGGCTAACCGATGTCGATCCCCATCTGTTTATTACAGTATACAGACAGGATAGTTTCACGTAGAGATCATGGTCAGATGATGATCAACTTCTTGCTACTTTGACAAGAGTTGATTAGGAGTAGTCTGTGTAGTGTATATATAAAGACTAAGATGTAGCTGATAATTAGTCAGTGTAAAAATATGAACTGGAATTGATACTGTGATGTGTGTGGTGGGCTATGTTTAACTGACTGCTTCTCAGCATTGTGTATCGTCTTCCCCATCTTTCGTCTCGAGTATCATTCGGCTAGGGAAATGAAAACTTTGAGCTAAGGACGAAGGCAAACAACCAACAAGTAATTGTAGTCTTATTGCCAGTTAATGGGGGCATTACAAGTTACAAACGTGATCTACAATAATCCTCCCAACCTCGGGGAAAGAGATCGATTAATTTAAATTACACCAATTAATATGCCATTTCTGGGCTTTCTTTCTTAAAAAAAGAATGTATCAGTCATGGGCTTGCAGGGTTCAAGTGATGTCATGTCCCCGAGTGCACAAGAATCACACAAAAACAAAGATGATTTCCCTCTGCTGCTATAATCTGTCAAGGGCATCAACAATGGCCTTACGAAACGCATCGTTGTGGAGGAAAAAAGAGGACACATGGCCACCTGTTACCCACCGGACTTCTGAACCCGGCCATGCCTTCTGGAGCTCCATGACTGAATGTCTGGGAATGTAACCGTCATCCTGAAATAAGGAGAACATTGCTTTATACTAGAACCAAGCTCCAGCGTAGACATTATTTCTGATGTCTGGTATCGACCAAAGAATTCAATTTCTGAACACTACAGAAACAAGCTAATGAACAAACAGAGGTTTGAATGGTCATTGAATGGAGCAACTAAGATGATGTTGCAACGCAAATGATGCTGACAAAAGATCTATTTTCAGGAAATGCAGAAAAAAGGTCTGTTGTTGGAAGAGTAGTAAAGCACTCACTGAACTAGTAATGCAAGCTGATGGTAAGTTGCTCTGTCAATAAATCTACCTAGCAGGTTGAAAGTAGAAGACCCAGGTTGGGCAAATCATATTTGGATTTGAATCATATATATGATAAATAATACGTAGAGTGACACTAACCGTTGCACTGACAAATATGACAGCCTGCGGGTTCTTTGGTACAGGAAATCGAGTGACGTCAGTCAAAGACAGCACCGATCGCAACCTGTCTTTTACTTGCTCAATAGTGATTCCAGATTTCTGTGCCGCATCTTCCGTCAAAGAAGTTACATCTCGACTTAATGCTGCTGCATCTTCTCTCAATGCATCCCAAGCTGTGGCGTACCTGTAGACTCCTTCACAGAAAGGTACCACAGCAGAATGCGGAGCAAGAAATGGTAGTGTGGCAATTGGCGTAGGATGCAAGGATCCAACCATTGCAGCATGTACACCACCTGTGTTATTAGCAAAAAATGCTTGTAAGAAGAATCGACAAAGCATTTCATTAATGGAGAATTTCAATAAGGTTCGGGTAGAGTTTCTTGGAGTATGTAAAGGCCATTCTCAGTATCATAGGGTAAAGGCCATTCTCAGTATCATAGGGTAAAGGCCATTCTCAGTATCATATGGCATTTTTCTAATGAAAAATGGGCCAAAATAATGGAGATAAATAAGGAGATTTCTTTGAGAAAACTCATATTTATTATCACCACTGG
Source organism: Melocanna baccifera (assembly GCA_036346265.1). Classification (NCBI taxonomy): domain Eukaryota; kingdom Viridiplantae; phylum Streptophyta; class Magnoliopsida; order Poales; family Poaceae; genus Melocanna; species Melocanna baccifera. The sequence goes on along the minus strand of CM070679.1, from coordinate 32,376,774 downwards.
TAAGGAATAATCATTGTTTCAGAAGACAAAAAAGTATAGGAAACTTTAACAATCAGGTTACCATGAAAATGTGATGAGTTTGATAAACAGGCTGCTGCATGTCATTTAAGATTTAATGCATTTGAAGGTTACCATGCTGCTGCTGCTGTGTGTGTGTAGCATTACATACCCATGCTGAGCCCACATATGCCCATCTTGCCATAACCAGCCTCAGCCTGCAACCAGTACAGGAGGCTGCGAGCTTCATCAATAGTGGCTTTTCCTAAGAGTAACAAGTCACTCACACACTGAAGCTTTGACCCATGCTGCATGCTAGGACGTCGTTGTCCATAATAGGGGCTGCAATTCATTTGAGATATCAGATCCTGTGTTATTGGGAAAGATATGGTACCAAATAAAGTGCAAGAAAACCCTTTGATATACAAGCCTCACCTCTCAAGAACCATAGTTGCAATGTTGTCCTTCAAAAGAGGTCCACCAAGCCGGAGCCTTCTCTCAAATGAGTGATCACCAGTTCCTAAAACATTAGAGAAAAGATTAACTTGATTCAGTAAATGCGAGTCCCAGATCAAATTTCTTTGAAAGTAGAGATTATTTCAGGTACAAACAAAATTTTAGAGTAAACAACTCAAAAAATTGAATTTGCAGAGTTTTAAAAGTCTACCGATCCTTTTATGAGGAAATGAGGTGAGGGGGCTAAAGGTTGCAGAACTACATAGGCAGCACATAACATTAATTTAGAGTTCGACCACTAATGCCTAAATTCTAAAGGCATAAAAAATATGAACTTTCTTTTTCAAAGAAGAATTATCTAAGCTACACGAGAGTGGTACATCGAGATGTACAATAACCTGGAATTACAAACTCTTTACCTGCCAGATGGATCACACACGCCATCTTCTCTGGTGAAACAGACTTGGGTGTAAGAAAAGCAACTCTTGCATTGTGACTCTCAGGAGGCAATGAGTCAATTAGTTGCTCATCACATGTAGTCCTGAAAACACCCTCTCGCAGACAAGAATTCTGTGTCTCCCAAATTGTTTTCCATATGGGCTGCACAGCAGTTGGTGGCCAGTTCTGGCAACGTGCCTCAGGAAATAGCTGCTTCACCATCCTCTCTAACAAATCAAGTTTGGTACCTCCCCATCCTTTCGAGAAGAATGGTGTTCCTAATTTTGTGCGATGAAGTAGAGTCCCATATATGTGGTCCAATACATAATGTACTAACCCAAGATTGACTGATACCATATTCAATGGATGATTGAAAAATGTTGATTTCTCAGACTTTATTATAAATTACAATCATGGACACAAAGAAATGCCTACAACACAAAGATTAACAATAGTCCAAGTCAGGATATTCTAAGAAATTCAATGTATCAGGAACATTTAACAATTAACAGAAAAGGAACGGTTTTCAGCATATCACACAATACATGCTCGCTAATTTGGGTAGCTTAAACCAAGAATATTACAAAGCAGATAGCTCACTAGTTTGAAATTTTGGATAGAGCATAGCAACAACATGGAAGCATTTGGCGGATACACAACATACTTAACTATAACAGCACACTTAAATTTTGGGCCAGCTGCCTAAGAGCATAGTGGAACTGTGGAAATGACAATGAACAGGGTTACAACTATAATGCACAGCAAATATCTCAAGAGAAGGACCATGAGCACAATTGAGAACTGTGAAAGAGGAGTTGTGAATTGTGAAATTGGATCAACTACCCCACATTTAAGAGCATGAAACCAACCACAGAACGATGCATTTAATATTTTTAAAAAGCATGGCATTCACATGTAAACTGCAATGACCAGATCATACAATTATGGCGATTCAATCTCCTAGATGTAAAAAGACAGCTTGTTACCCCGAAGCATCATGTAAAATAGAGTTTTTACTTCACAGCATGCGCAGTTGAGTTGAGATATCTTAATTACCAACAATGCTTCCTCATGCATATATTGCGCATAACTAATGATAAGGTTGTTAAACTTGACAAAAGCGTAACAAGACTGTAGAACTAGGAATTCCGGGAGACTAAGAATTCTAGCGTTCAGTTGTGCCCTATGAGTAGAAGCAAACATTCCAGAACAATGCGGCAACATTTCATCAGATACATGGGCCACAGCAACGACCTACATATCCAGGACAGCTAAAAACAGCATCTTTGCCCAAGGAACGCGCTAATCGAGGCAGATCTGAAAGAAATCTTATTCAGCTCGTCAACAACTACATCACGGCGCAATGCAGGTAACCAGATGCACTCTACCGCGTATAGAACCAATGAACCCCACATCCAATTACAGACCAAGAATCCACCCCGCAATTCAACACCAACTCAATAGACACATCCCCAGCTAAGCAGACAACGAATCGCTTTAGAAACTACTAGCACACACAACGCACCTGCCTAATCGGCGGCGGATAGAACCCGCGACGGCGGCGACGAGACGCCAAGAAACCGCGAACCCACCTCGGAACCCGTCCAAATCCACGGGAAACCCCTCCTTTGCGGAGGGGATCGGAGTAATCCGGACCAAGATCCACTTATCCCCAAATTAATCCGAATCGAATTCGTAGGTTGTGACAGGGCGCCATGAGGGAGCGGACGGTGAGAGAGACGCGGAGCCCGCGTGAGCAAGGAGAAGATCCGCAGCAATGTGCCAAAAAAAATACCTCGTTGAATCCGCGGCGTCGCGAGGAAGACCGCTCGAGCTCGATTGGAATTGACTGCGCGATCAGAGCGCTAGGCTTGCGGGGATTGCTTGGGATTTGGCTGGGAACTATTGGAGGTCGCCATTAGAACGATTTATGTGTGCTTTCGTGGGAGAGACGGTGGGCGGCGGCCGCAGGAAGCGTGCCGTACGGGTTGGTACTGGTACGTGGTTTTGGTTCCGATCCGTCTGCGGCTACTCGGAGGCGGACAAGTGGGGGCCGCGGCGCAGGGAGAGGTGCGACGCCGTGCGGGTGTCCGCACGGGGGAGCGCCAGGGGATTACGTGGCGGATAAGGTTGGGCCTGAGCGACCGTGGGTTGGATTGTGCTGCATTTGGGCCGAACTGCGCAATAGGTTTCCTTCGTGAGCAATTAGCTTCGGACCTCTGCCCCGGATGCTACATTGCAATATATCCAATCTTCGTACGAGACATTTCACTGTTGAACGGCGCCAACATGCAACAAATTAACCACCGTCACAAAAAAAAAAAAACAGCAGCACACGACAAATTCACAACCTCCCCTCCCCTCTTCTCCCCTCGCAGCGCAACAACCATGAAGAATCGATAATATTTTCTGATAACATTCGCAACAAATCTAATCAATAGCGGCAACAAAAGAATTGAAAACCCTCCTAACAAATTCGCGTCACAAATTTTATTTACTGTTCAGGAGTTAAGTTGTATATACGTGTCATAGCAAAGGCTCTACTCTAAACGAATTCTGCTTCTGACTTCTAAAACACATCGGTATCTTAATTTCATTTATTTGTTTTTTAGTTTTTTTTCTTTTATTTCTTTGTATTCTTTGTAATAATATAATTTTTTTATTTTAAAATTTAAATTAATTAAAAAAGCCAACAGATGTTATGATGCTAAAAAGCCAAAAAAAACTATAAACTCACAGCTGAACGGAGCACCACTAAAATCAAGCCTAATACGCTCGCACCATCTACCACTCAATTTTTGAATTCCAAAATGCGAAATCCAAATTTCGAAAGAATGTAACGTAACCGTTTACTTGCCGCTGGCTAACACAGAGTCAGAGACACGCAAGTAGCCGTCGCCCTCACGTACGGCTTCTCCTCTCCGCGTGTACCCTCTTCTTCGATTCACGCAACCACGCGAGCCTCCTCCCCTTCTCTCCAGTCTACGACGAGATCATCGAACCGAACGATACCAAACGCCCCAGCCCTATAAATACCGCCACTTCTACTCCCCCACCTACACGGCTCCACTTCACGCGCAGACACTTCGCTGCCGCATTTCCACGAGCACCCGCCGCGCCGCGCGATATGCACCGCCCGACCTCGCCGGAGCGTGCCGCCGCGGGAGGCGGCGGCTCCTTCACGGCGCTCCTGGGGCTCCCGACCACCCAGGCCATGGAGCTCCTCCTCCCGGTCGCGCCCACCTTCCCCTCCGACGCCAGCCTCGTCGACCGCGCCGCGCGCTTCTCCGCCTTCGCCGCCTCCTCCTCCTCCTCCTCGCCTCCGCCCCCTCCGCCCCCCGCCGCCAAGCGCAAGGACCCCGGCGACCGCACCACCAACAAGGTGCGTATACGTAACACCTTCTCCGTCTCTCTCGATCGTCCAAGCTAATTTTTGTGGGGGTGCGCACGTGTTCGCAGGGGAAGGCGGCGAAGAAGGGGAGGGTGGAGGCGGCGGCTGCGGGCGGCGGCGGCGAGGATGCGGAAGAGGAGGAGGAGGAGAAGCCGGCGTACGTGCACGTGCGGGCGCGGAGGGGGCAGGCCACGGACAGCCACAGCCTCGCCGAGCGGGTGAGAGTTCGCTCGCCGCTAAGCTAATCTCGCCATCGCATTAGATTTGCTTCATTAATTGGGCTTTGGGTCGGCTTAATGAACTGCATAGGGCAATGATTGGGTGATTGGGACGCGATGACGTCGTCATTTGTAGTTTACCTTCTAGAAGCTTACTCTTTTGCTAATTGCTTTCGCTTTTGCGTAGGCGAGACGGGAGAAGATTAACGCGAGGATGGAGCTGCTCAAGGAGCTGGTCCCCGGATGCAGCAAGGTGCGTGCTGTAATTTCTTGACTTCGCAATTTTTGTACAGTGCGACCCTTCAATCTTTTCAAATTTGCATCAATCGGCACATTTTGTAATTCCTTGGCTTCGCAGTTTTTTTTACAGTGCGACCCTTCTTTTGTTCACATTTGCATCAAGCAGAACATTCAAATTTTGTGCAAACTATTGTGGTCTGGTGCAACTTGCCCATTACTGCCTTTTGGTAGTCGTTTTCTGGTCTATCTAGGTGTAGGGTGACGGAAATAATGGTGCCCTGTTGGCAGATGCCTGTAATTTCCAAGCACTAGAGTGGGGTTTGGTATATGCTCTGCTCTGCCCATCTTACGCAAGGTCCATCAGTTTGCACAAAGATTTAATGCATACTTGCATCAGGTTGATAATCAACTCTTCGCACACAAAGGGAGCGTTCGGAATAACGATGATTTCTGATTGAATTATCACTGTAGCTAACTTATTTTTTACTGTAACTGAGTTATCTTATTAGACATAATTAAATTTTAAAAAATATAAAAATAAAAGCGATATGTTAACCTATCACGGATAATACAAAGAAATACAGGAAAAATAAAAAACAAAAATACCAAAAAGAAAAAAAAAGAAAAAAACAAAAATCTAAACAGTGCAAAAAAGTGTCATGAACTTGTTACCGATCAGTGGCAAATGATGCCTTTTGAGTTCTTATTTGACTCATCGGCAGGCCCGGTTGTTAGTGACTGCCGCTACAGATTCATAGAATTTCTTGGCACGACAAGCTTGTGAAAAAAATTCTCAGTATGCATAGCACTCATAAATTGCATTATGAGACGTGGAGGCACTCTATTGGCTTTGAATCATGCAGGGGACACGTAGGTGTACATTGCACGACAGAGGGAGATGGTCACTACTCACTCAGTACTCTACAGTCTACTCACTACTGATGGAGCTGTGTCCCCGGTCCATTGGGATAAGGGAGCACTTGCTTTGGTGCACCGAACTTAAAAAGGGAAGGGATTGGGTTTGGCCGGGAGCTGTGGCGTCTGGCCCGAATGTGGCAGCGCATCCAAAAGGCGCAGGAGGAAGCTAGCTGCACTGGGTTGAGGGGTTCGTGATTGTTTGGTTGATGTGATCTCACAGCAAACTTAATCCTCTCCCTTCGGAACGTTTGCTACTTGTGCGCACACAATAATGTTCAACGAGCTCCCCACTTTGGATGTATTGATGTGGAAGTAGCCCTGGAATGGCGTGTAGGGCTGTGATGTTAGTTGTCCGTTCGGGCTCTCTTTTGGGAAGGATTGTTGGTCTTCTTGTACTGAAATGTGTAGGTTTATAGGAAGTGGTAGAGAGGCCGGGTTCAGAGTACTCGAAAACCATTTCTGGCAGAGATATGGCTATTTGAGTTATTTGAAGTACACTAGCTTCAAGATGGGCTATTTCAACCCTCCTCCCTTTTGAGATGGAAATGGTGTCATTGTAGTTATCAATTTCGCTTTGATCTTTCACCAAAAAAAGCTCCTGTGTAATAGAAATGTCCTGATTTAGCTCGCGGGTACAAAATGTTCTGTATTTCCCTTCTGTTTCAACAGCACTTTTTTCTTAGACTCAACCCACTCAATTGGCCAATTGCAGCCATTCTGAAAGAATTCCTGCCAAAGTGATTTGGATTTTTCATCAGGATGCATTTATTACTGACATTAAATGATTAAAACATATCACTTGAAGCTCAATTTGTATTGTTTAAATAAGAATTTTTGTTTCGGTATATATGGCCGTATGCAGTGAACAAAGATGATGTAGAATTTTGATCATGTATGATGGATAACGTAGTTACAAGTGTATTATGGTACATCAGAAAAATAAACTGAAATATCTTGTTAGCAAAAGTCTCTGTTCACTTTAGCAAACTGAAATCAACAATTTTAACTACGAAGGCATGATGTGCCACCCCTCCTAAAACTTTAGTTTGTCCAGAAAAAAATTCCATGGTGTTCCTGTATCCTAAAGCTTGATATGATTTTTTCTTGTTCCTGTTTCCTAGAAGGTCAGAATAAATTTTAAATTAATTAGCGGTTTTGTTGAATATAGCTTGCCCCCCCCCTTTTTTTGTGAAAAGCTCTCCATAGCATGTTGAGTTTTGCTAAGAGGTAAATTTTGAGCTATATTGATTTAGTTGCCTATTGGAGAATGTAATGTCAATTGATTTGCATGACTATATTGTAACATACCAATCTACCATATTGACAGTACAATTACCATACTTATTATTACACTATGTTCTCATTCCATCATCCATGCATGAGATGGTACTACTGGTGATGTGCTATCAAAAAAAACTATCCATTGCTCAATTTATGTAAAATGGGTTTCTTGGATGGTTGTGATATTTTTCTCCCAGAAGTTTTTGTATAATTAATAGTACTTCCCATTTATATTTTCCGAAATGAAGGCAAACTTTTGGTGCACAATAGAAATCATTTGATTTGTGTGGTGATATCAGGTATCAGGAACAGCACTAGTGCTTGATGAGATTATCAGCCATGTTCAATCTCTCCAAAGGCAAGTTGAGGTAACTATCATATTCACTTAAATGAAAGACATGCTAACACAAATCATCATTTTCTGTTGTTAACTCAAGGTACAACACAGTCTTCCTTTGAAGTTACTAACAAATTTCTTGCTATTTGGCAATTTTGGTTGATCCAGTATTTATCGATGAGGCTTGCTGCAGTAAACCCAAGAGTTGACTTTGGTGGACTGGACAGCCTTTTGGCCACAGAGGTACCTATCTGGCAGTCTTTTTCTTTCCTCAATCTTTTCACAAGTCGGTTACTTTGGTTGTATCTTTCAAGAGGAGCTCTTTCCAGGTCTTCGCAGTTTATTTTCTGGATCTTGAACAACTAGAAGCATTGAATTTTACAGACCAAAATTCACTTTTGGAAGCTTCCTTTTTTTATCATCTTAGTTTCTCCGGCCTCTGTTTCCAGCATTTGTATTAAGTTGCATACACCAACCAATTTACCTAAAAATTTAAGCTAACGAGGAAAGATAGGCAATTCACTTATACTTTAACAACCCCCTCACGTGTAGGCTCTCTCAGGCAGGCCTAAGACGTAGAATAGAAATGGGCTGCAATTATTTTTATTTAATTGTGCCAACCGGGTCTCGAACTCAAGACCTCTTGGCTCTGATACTATATTGAGTTGCATGCACCAGCCAATTCACCCAAAAGCTTAAGCTAATGAAGAAAGGTGGGCAATTCACTTATACTTTAACAATTTGGATGCTTCTTTTTCATTGTAACGCATTAGATATTGAAATGCAAAAGGTTCTATTTGCAAGCTCAGGATGTCCATTGTAGGTAAATATTTTCTGTGGTCTGGCCAAGACGATATGCTAACTTTTTGTCATCCTTGCATCAAATGGGGTAGGGCATAGGTGATATCTACCAAATGAAAATGGTTGCCGGTGGTCCTTGAGATTCCTGTTTTTGAATCTATGATCTCCCTTGTGTTAGAAGGTTACAACCACCTTCACAACTCGACATGATCGCAGCTTTTTGTTACAATAGAACACCTTTACTGAGTGATGTTTTAAACAGTAAACAAAAAATGTGAACTGAGTGATGTTTTCAACAGTAAACATAAAAATGTGATGATGCACTAAGTAATTTTATGTGCATATGTGATTTGAAAAGTGATAATTATTAGATTTAGATGCTCTTGCAAGATACATAATGCAATACTTTGAACATCATAGCCAGCCTGCATGTTTCCTGCAGTCATGATGCATTTCCAGAATAACCTTCACAAGTAGCATAGATCTATGCTTATTTAAAGATTGGACTTTCAAAGAAAGCAATATTTGGTAAAGAAAGCTACAACAATAAAACCTTTTGTCCCAAACAAGTTAGGATAGATTAGGAATGAAATCTCCTCAAGATCAAAAAGATGAGAGCCTTGAAGACCTACAATGCTAAAACTAAATGCACAACCTACCGAGTCGAGAGCCTAAAATACTGTCTCTAAACTTTCTTACGATTTTGGTATATGGATTGTTAATTTCCATGCGTTACTGTCCAAAGCTAATTCTTTAGATATATTCTAATTCATCAAATCACTTTTAATTGTTTCCACCTACGCCAGTCTTGGTCGATCTCTGCCTTTTCTTACGTTTTCAATGCGTTTTAAAATTCCACTACGTACTGGTGCCTCAGGAGGTCTCCTCTGGAGATGTCCAAACTATCTCAAGCGTGTTGGACAAGCTTCTCTTCAATTGGTGCTACTCCCACCCTATCACGTATATCATCATTGCGGATATGATCTCGCCTTATGTGATCATAGATCCACCGCAGTATCCTCATCTCTGCTACGCTCATCTTATGTATATGTTGTTTTTTACTCGCTCAACATTCTGCCCCATATAGCATTGTATGTCTGATCGTTGTCTTATAGAACTTACTCTTTAACTTTTAAGGGACTTTTTTGTCACATAGAACACCAGATGCTTGGCGTCATTTTACTCACCCCGCTCTTATCTTATGGCTCACGTCTTCATCAATCTCACCGTCCCACTGTAGCATCAATCCCAAATAATGAAACGTATCATTTTTAAGCACTACTTGTCCGTCCAGCCTAACATCTTCATCATCTACCCTGGTACCGCTGAAATTAAACCTCATATACTCAGTTTTAGTCCTATTAAGTCTAAAGTCTTTTAATTATAAGGTTTTCCTCCACAGCTTCAGATTCTTATTAATACATATTCTATTCTCATCAACTAGCACCACATCATTAGCGAAAAGCGTACTGTTGTGGCTACTGGCCAAACAGTAAATAAGGGGACTAGTATGTTGTGTGGAATGGAAAAAATCCCCTCCCCTTTTTCATCCAAGGGACCATATATACATGGCCGTAAGGCCTCCTTTACAATGCTACCTCTAACTATGGGTACTACTCTTAGGGTATATATGTCTTTTACATGTCCTGCTGGGCCTCTTGGACTGGTAGGCCGAATGGATATAGGTGGGGGCCAGCCCCACAACAGTAACCTCTCATGGTAAAAGGCTCCATCTTGGGCAGATCGAAACACTTGAAGTATTGACGGAGCTTCTCGGCGGGCCTCTGCTTGATGGTGAAGAGTTGGCTTGCGTCTACCCGCTCGGAGTAGTTTTCCTGAAAGTTGTTATATATGCGGTTTCAAATTTGCTCCCACGAGCACACGGAGTTCGGCTTGATGGTGAAAAACCAGGATAGCGCTATCCCCTGAAGGGCAAGCGGCAGGCCCTTTGTCTTCGTGGAGTCGTCGGCCCCCGCTGCTTTGATGGCGGTCTCGTAGACGCGCACAAATTCCTGGGGATCTGTATCACCCTTATATGGTTCGATCGTGGGCATCTTGAAATCCTCCAGCCAAGCGGCCTGCCGCAGGCCGGCGGAGAGGGGGGACTTCGGATCTACTTGCCGAAGTGCACTGTGGGTAGCAGCTGGGACTTCGTGGCTCTCCGCGCTCTCGGTGGCGACCTCCGCGGTCGTTGCCATAGGCACTTGCTGGCTCTGAACCTCTTGCATCTCCCGCATGGTGCGCCGGAGACCTGTCAGCTCCTGCTGCAACCCTCCAAGGGCCGCCAGCAAGGTGCCCCCCGTTGCCAGCCCCACGGCCCCTGTCGGCGCGGGCGTATATGCTGCGAGGTGGTCGGCAGTGACGGCTTGGTCGCCGGAGCCGCTAAGCACGTTGGAGCGGTAGGCGTCGCGGTTGGCGACGGGACTCGCCTAAGCGTCGAGACCGTCGACTACTCCGGTGCTACCTCCGAAGCCAGTCGAAGTGCCGGCGGGTGGTGTCGGCGCGGACCTTGTTGTTGATGTCGACAATTGCATCGACGCTGACATCCGGGCTGGCTCTTCATGCTAACGCCGGCTGTTTGCCCGTCGTGACTCTGGCCTGGGCAACCGCCACCATCGTGCTTCGCTTCCTTTTCGTTGCCATTGTCACCTTCTTACGCGCCATTGTCTTAGGCTCGTGACTCTCTTGTCCAGTCCCCACGGACGGCACCAACTGTTGTGGCTACTGGCCAAACAGTAAATAAGGGGACTAGTATGTTATACGTGGAATGGAAAAAATCCCCTCCCTTTGTTCATCCAAGGAGCTATATATACATGGTTGTAAGGCTTCTTTTACAATACTACCCCTAACTGTGAGTACTACTCTTAGGGTATACATATCTTTTACATGTCCTGCTAGGCATCTTGGGTTGGCAGACCGAATGGATGTAAGTGGGGGTCAGCCCTACAACACATACACCAAAGGATATCTCCTTGTATGTCCCGCATGACTTTGTCCATCACTAAGGCAAAAATGTTTAGGCTCAACGTTGATTCTTGGTGTAGTTCTATCTTAATAAAAAAGTTATTAGTAATACTACCACATGGTCTAACATTAGTTACAACATCTTCGTACATGTCCTTAATTAGGGTAATATATTCTGTTGGGATTTTTTTTCCTTTGAAGCGCACCACATGATCTTACTTGGCATTTTATCATAGGCTTTCTCTTAGTCAAGAAACATCATGTGAAGGTCTTTTTTTTTGCTCTCTATACCTCTCCATCAACTGTCGTAGTAAGAAAATCGCCTCCGTGATTGATCTCTTAGGCATAAAACCAAATTGGTTTATCGTCACGCTTGTCATTTTTCTTAAACGGTATTCAATCACTCGCATCTCAAGCTTCATTGTGTGGCTTATGAGCTTAAAGAAAGCTACTACCAGGATAAACTTCATTTGTCAATCAGTAATTCAACATTTAGTCTCTTCAGTTTATATTCGTAATTCTTGAAACTGTAACCAGTGTGCTTACTAATTTCTTCATATCTAGTGTGGAAGAGTTACGGACCTGAACTGCAAGAATGCGTTGAACTCGGAGCAGGCAACTTGGCCAGAACTGGGTATCTATGGAGCTCGGCAGCTGGCTCAACTACAACAGCAGTTCTGGCATGGTGATCTAACACATTCGCATCAACTGACATTAATGTCTGATAAGCAGGACGATGACCACCCTCCTGTCCTTGCCAGCTCTGGTGCCTCTCTCTTCGGCTATGATCTAGCAAGCTCAGGTAATTCAACCAAATCTAGACCCTACATTTAGGTGAATTTAGTTGTTTGCGTTTACTTAAAGCATCTGAACACTTTGCTCAGAACAGCCCCTTCAGTTCTATTGGTTTGTCCATAGAGTTGGGTAATAATCAGGTGGGCAAATATTAAACGTGACAATAGTTCAAAGCGTATGAAGTTTAGTTCCTCCTTGGACAAAACAACTAATGCTTTCTGGAAAATAAAAGTGAAATATATCCTAGCTCATTTGCTAGCATGGCCACTTCTAAGCTAGGACATCCTGCTAAACTTATCACGTAATCTGAAAGTTTGCGAGTATGATTGTAAAGTTGCTTAGGAAACTAGATGCTAAAAAAAAGATAAAGTCGTACAATGGTCCCAAGAATGCTAGTTCAAGTTGCATAACATGTAGTACAAGCTAAGAAATGCACATAAATATAGTTTGATTGAGAAATAGGTATTGCTTCCTAATGCAGAGGGAAGTACAGCAATAATCCAATATTTAGCTTGGTAGTCTGCACATCTTATGTTACTAACTTCAAGACCGAAATAAAAATCCAAAACGAGCTAAAATGGTATTGATCTATGGTAATGAACATCTGCTAATTCTCTCACATTGGTCGTATAGCCGTTCTTACAATCCTTAGAGAATGCAGCTGTTGGACCTGGACCCTTTTCCATTTTTCTGTTTGCTCAATCATCATTGTCCTTACCATTGTTTCGGGTGCTATAGATAGATGTGCTTCTCTGCTGGATCTGTTCTTCCTGACCAAATTGGTTGGTGTGGTCGGGCCAGAGCCAATTAATGCGTGTCTAGAAACCCTTTCTTCCCCGTCTTTCCATTTGGGCTGCCTGCAGGAGGCCTGTAGATGCAGATCTGGTCTCTTGTGGTCCTCCTGCTCCTCCTGGTCACTTGTACAACTGTTCAGGACCCACTGCTCTGGAACCGCAGCTAGCGGCCGGCTATCCATTGCTTGCATAGTAGCATCCACCAGTTCTTGTGTGCAGATTCTTGTGTGCAGATAGCAGCTAGCTACTGCAGCAGTGCTGCTGTTGGTTGCATCTCCAATGTCAATAGATTGTTTTTTAGATGCATGCGGCTTACTGCTTACCAGCTCCTACTAGGCTGTAGGCCTGTAGGTATTTCCCCGGTCGCTGATCTGCACATTTACCAGACCTGCGGCTGTCATTGCGCTTCTCACTACACGAACTCACCTGCTGGTTTGGTTTGGGTACCAAAATTTCCGAATGCAAGCACGACGATTCATAGCGCAGTTCCATCAGTTCGGTCGTAGTGCACTGCGCACTTATTTTTCTTTCGGAGATTTGAGAGTTTAGTACGTAGGGTATGGGTAGCTGCTCTGCTGGTGCGAACCGGCATTAGCGTGCAGCATGTGACCTTCTGGCCGTGGAAATCCTAAGTGGAACCCGTTGTTTCGTTGGGAAGCCTAGCAGAAAAAGGACCAGTTAAAAAGCCATCTTTTATGGCTTGTAAAATGCACATGCATCTTGTTAGGAATGGTACTTTTGTATACTGTGAAGGGCCGTGGGTTTCTGCTGTGTCACAACTGTGCAGTTTGATGCATTTATAACAAAGGTGGAAAACACAGAAACTGCCTCACCGATCAGAGTCTTTTCGATCTTACTGGGCAATTGATCTTTGTCCCTGACTTACAAAAGCTATTAGTAGTATTTAGATTCAACCAGCGAACGCTGTATCTGACCGCCCACAGCATCTTCAGAGAGACCGGCGCAACTGGATGAACAGGCCCAATCATTAAAACCCTTAGGGCCCTCCCTGCCTGCATGATAGTATCTGTACTGCTGCATTACGGCTGTCAGAATCTGTTTTCGCGAGGAAATTATTGCAGCTTCTTGGCGTACCGTACCCTGCAGTCTGCGCCTGCTCAAGCAGCTGAGTGAGCGGTGCGCAGCAAGTTGTATCCACCTATTAAAAGTCACCATTGCCTTTACAGTGGCAGCAGCCCACTGTGGCAGAGCTCCGGGCAGATCTCTCATTCATGCCATGAGCTCACATTGAATGGTCTCCTTTGTTCTTCAGAATTTAGATGATTTCGCTGTGCGTTTGACAACGGGAAAAGGCTGGTATTAGTGATTCTGATTTCTGAGAAGTAGAGGGGGCAGTTCTTCCATGTACGCTTCTGACTGCATTTGCACTTGGGGCCTGATTTTGTGCTGCGGCTTTACGTCTTTTTGGTTATACTTATTAGTCTAATGAATAGTAATTAAGAGAAGTCAAAAGTTACTAAAAAGATTAAAAAAATGGGACCAAGTGTTGTGCTGCTACTTACCATTAGTATGGTTTGGAAAATCTGCTGGTGGTCAAACTGGCATAGGATATCTCGGGTCGAAACTCGAAATGTACAATTTGGACTTGTTGCGAGTTTTTGACCAACATTGACTGGTCACCGGCGTGTCAGTGCTTAACTTGGTTGCCGTGTTTTTATGTAGTGGCGCAGCCGCAGCAGAGCAAGCTGAAGACGGAGCTGTGATCAGCAGCGGCCGTGGGTGGCATGGCAATGTCGTCGCTGGAACCTGGGGGTTGTTTGGTTGGCGACCCGAGCATTCTGGACCGGTGTGTATACGGAGGCGATTCTCTCTGGCGTTACGGGGATTGAGACGATGGATATAAATTTATTAACCTTTTCCGGCTGCTGCTACTGTCTTCGCGCGTAGATCTTGCTGGATCAGTTCTCTAGTTTCCTTCTGATTCCCTGTATTTATTGGTATATGCCTATGACTAGAATGGCCTAATCTCAAGGCTAATGTGATTACCAATGTTTATGTTTTTATGGGCTAGAGATTGTACGCACCGTCTTTTATGGTTTTTGCATAGATCCCTCCAAGAATGCTCTTTCAGAGAAACATAAGAATGCTCGCATCTTATGAATCTACACTTCAACGCACTGGCATCACATTCGATCACTGCTTCCTCATCCTATCATGAATTTGGTAGGGTATTGCACTCTCACTTCACTACCGAATTGTAGGAACTCTATAAATCATTAGCAAACAAAGTATCGTTCTTTTCAGTTTATAACTTATGATTTCTCCTAAATAAATAAATGAAACAGTTTCTCTGTCGACATTTCGAAACGTCTTATCGAAACAGCTTTTAGAAACAGCTTATTAGCTTATCAGGATAACTTTTTTGAAACGGTTATTGTGGTTATAGACTAAACAGTAAACAAGAGGGCTATGGACAGACTACAAAGAGACTATCTGGAGCCTTATAAACTATGGAGATAGGAGACAGAAGTCTGTGTTACCTAAATTTGTTTTTAAAAAAAGAACTTGCCTCTCCATGGCGTCCTAAGATATATATTTATAACTATGAGAAGACTTGTTACGTAAATACTCCTCTCTGGGTCTACAATTGTAAGGCCAAGGTGGGGGCCACACCTCAACAGTATCCTTTCATGGTTGAAGGTCCCCAATTTCTGTTGGCGGAGATCATGTTCAATGTTACTTGGTCCCCTCTGTCCCTTCGGCTCATTGAATCGTAGCATACTGGGAGTTCTTGCCAAAACTCAGCTAAGGTCAATCATGTGCACAGCTTCCAAGAGGAGGCTACATGTGGCAACAGTCGGTCTGTCGATCGTGGGAGATGTGTTGTCATGCTAGTTGCGTTGCCACGCACGCCCCCCTTAATCCTCGCACCCGCTGCGCTGACATTTAATGCCATTGTCGTGTACGTACTTATGCATCAAGCAACACCCTTTTTAGAACTGTTTGTGTGTTCACTTTTTCGTTGCTTTCGTCTTCTACAATCTCCTCCACCGCCGCTTCCATCTGGCGTCGAGCTTTCCCTGTTCTTCTTCATGCCACCGATCTTATTTCGTCTACCATGGTGTGTGGGAGTGATTGTCGTGACCGCAGCAACACCTCCACCCCGTCGAGTAGCCGTGGCGTTTAAGACGACCACTGCGAGGTCGCCGTTGGAAGGCATCCAAGTTCAATAGCGTGTTTGTGAACACACTCGGCCGAGTTGGTGCAGACGCTCGTGCATGACGATAAGATCTCATCTCTCAAGCTTGTCCGCCTCCTCACTAACGATGAGGCCTTGCCATGGCCACGGGAGGACGAGACGCTGGTCTTCACAGCGTACTTCGACGCCGGGTTTCGGACCCTTGCTGCTCGTTTCATGGGCAATCTTCTCTGGCTATACGAGCTGGAGCTTCAACAGCTTATAATGAACGGCATAGCTCGTCTCGTGTGTTTTCGTGGTCGACGCGTTCGGAGGCCACCATCCCAAGCACTGCCGTCTTCGCACCCCTGCATGATGCGCGGTGCCAGCCGAAGCGGCTAGGGGACGGTCAATATTCAAACTTGTGCAACGTTAGCCTTCAGCTCCATGCTGACGCTTTGAAGGGTTTCCCCACGAACTTGATGTGGACGAAATGGTAGTCCCACTGGCTGCAACGGTGGTTCTACCACAAGATCGAGCGCGACAGCAGTCTACGCTTCACCGGGCAAATCATAGACTTCATTCCATTACCTTAGGTGAAGCTCAATTGGGACGACGAGGTCCACACCTAGAGGCTCCTGGCGGTCGCACTTCGACTCAACATGCATGACTGTGTGAAGGAGTTTTGCATGCTTCAAGTGGCTCTGATGCCCTGGTGATGGGACCTACAGGTCGGCTCCACCTGAAACGATGGGGTCCAACCTTCACTCACAATGCTGGCGAAGCCGACGAGTCTGGGTAAGTTTTCCCCATTCGCTCAAAGAGCTGACCCTACGACGTCCATCTAGCATAGTCACTGTGGAGGTCCACCAACAGGTGTGAGGCCATAGGCTGCTGCGCGGAGCATTTTATAGGCGTGTGTGTGAGGCCATAGGCTACTGCGCGGAGCATTTTATAGGCGTGTGTGTGTGCTTTATCAGCGAACATGTGCGACGCTTGTATTGGGATGTGCCTTTTGGGAATATATTTATCTTTTGGTGACTTTGCAATTTTCTTTCATCGTTGTCTTTGGTTACTATGTTTTGTCTAGAAAGATGCTCGGCGAAGACTGGCCCTCCGTCGTTGTTCATCTTCGCCATTGGAGTCGGGTGGAGAAGTCCATGCGCTTTTGGGTAGGTTTTCGGCTTTAGGTGTGCATCCGTCCGGACTGTAAGGATAGAGGGTGATTGACGGGTTGCCTCCGCATGATGTAGCGATGTTTGGCTTCATGTGTAGAATATATACATGAATGTATTGTGTTTCTGCTGTACCGTCAACAAGATCGGTGGTAATATGAAATCAATCGCAAAAGCTCTATGCCCCACTCTTGGACTGAGCTCCAACGAAGTCGCTAGTAGGGCTATGTAGTTGGCGCGTGGTAGGACGAGTTTGGATTGCGCGTGCTCTGTTCACCATTCTTCAGATGAGCGTTGATGAAGTCGGCGGTAGGATGTGTTTGGCTTGCACGTGCTGTGTCCCCTACCCTTAGGACGAGCGTCGACGAAGTCGGCAATAAGATAGGTTAGGCTCATGTACGCCTCATCCCCCACCCTTCGGACGAGCATCGATGAAGTCAACAATAAGACGAGTTTGGGCCCTGTCTCTCGCTCTTCGAACGAGCATCAATGCAATCGACGGTAGGATGGGTTAGGCTCGCGCGCGCTCCATCCCCACCCTTCGGACAAGCACCGACAAAGTCGGCGATAGGACGAGTTTGGGTCACACACACTCCGTCCCTCACCCTTCGACGAGCGTCAATGAAGTCAGCGATAGGATGGGTTAGGGTCGTGCGCGCTCCATCCCCCACCCTTTAGACAAACATTGACAGTCGGCGGTAGGAAAAGTTTAGCCTATGCGCGCTTCGTCCTTCACCCTTCGAATGAGCATCAACGAAGTCGATGGTAGGACAAGTTAAACTTGCGTGCGCTCTATCTTCCACCCTTCGAATGAGCATCGACAAAGTCGACGGTAGGATGAGTTTGGGTCACACATACTCCATCCCCCATCGTTCGAACGAGCATCGATGAAGTCAGTAGTAGGACGAATTAGGCTCACGCACGCTCTGTCACCTGCCCTTCGAATGAGTGTTGACAAAGTCGACGGTAGGACGAGTTTGGGACGTTCCCATCGTGGATGACGCGCGCAAGTATTCCGACATTCCTTTACAGTAACCCAACTGGCGCGAAGGCCATGTGGTTCGGAGTCTGTGCGCTCCATGCTCGTGTTTATACTACATAGAGTTGGCCAGGACGCTCGATGGCCCCAGCTCTTATTTGTACTCCGTAGAGTGGCGCAGAGCCATTATGCTCTGTACTCATATTTAGACTTCATCGAGTTGGCGGAGACACTTGAGGATCCCGACTCTTATTTATACTCTATAGAGTGGCATGGAGCCGTTGGACTCTGCACTTGTATTTAGGCTCCGTGGAGTTGGCCGGAACGCACGAGTGTCCTGTCTCTTATTTATACACCGTAGAGTGGTGGGGAACTGTTGCACTCCGCATTCGTATTTAGACTCCATATAGTTGGCCGGGATGCACGAGGATCCCGCTCTTATTTATACTCCGTAGAGTGGCGCGGAGCCATTGGACTCTGCACTCGTATTTATACTCTGTAGAGTTAGCTAGGACGCACGAGAATCATGGCTCTTATTTATACCCTGTAGAGTTAGCCAGGAAGTGCGAGGGTCCCGATTCTTATTTATACTCCATAGAGTGGGCGCGGAGCCCATCGACTCCACACTCATATTTATACTCCGTAGTGTTAGCGTGGAGCCTGTCGATTCTGTAGAGTTGGCTCGGACACATGAGGGTCTCATCTATTATTTATACTCTGTAGAGTGGCATAGAACCTAAGGTTTTGTGCCCTACTTTTCGGTTTGAGCCGCAGTGTGCGGGCCAAAAAATGGGACTTTATTATTAGACCCTGTTTGCACGGGTACGCTTTTACAAATGTGTACATGTGGTGTGCAAGAGCGCACCCAACCACCTAGTGATGGTCATGGGTAGTAAGATTGAAGACAGTCACCGTTCCATGTGTGTTTCAGGTCCACTCCGTCTAAGGTGGAGAGATGGTAGGAGCCCGCCCTGACGGATGCCGTAATTATATAGGCCTCCCACTTAGATTATAGCTTGCTTGCCATGGTGGCATAGAGGGCTTTTTCAGGATGAGGTCCCCCTACTGTGAAGTGGTATTGCTTGACTTTCTTGTTGTAGGAGGCTACGATCAGGTGGAGATACTTGGCGATATTGTTTGTAGCCTGAACCCTATCATCGTCAATGAGGTCAAGCGAAATGGTACACTCCACTGGAGGAGCGAAGGCCAATACTCGATGTGACTTCGCCCTGAGCTCCTTGGGCATCATGGCTTCGTCCCCGAAGAGCAGCTTGAATGGAGTGAACCCTATGGGTCGAGAGGTGGAGGTGCGCATGGACCAGAGTACCTTTGGTAACTCCTCTGGCCATTTTTCTTTGGGGAGGCTGACCAAGCGCTTCTTGATGCCATCAGAGATAGTGTTATTCACCCGTTCGATCACCCCATTAGACTGCGGGTGGCCTACAAAGGCATGGCACATCTTGATGCCCATGCGTTCACAAAATGCTTGGAAGGCTGCCGCGTCGAATTGCAATCCATTGTCCACTGTGATTTCTCTAGGACTTTGAAGTAACATATTATGTTCTACCATAGCAATTTCTGTGCGATCGCGGAAGTAATTTTGGTAAGGGGTACTGCCTCAAGCCACTTGGAGAAGTAGTCATATACGATGATGATGAATCGGTGACCTCCAAGGGCACAGGGCAGCGGTCTGATGATGTTGACCCTCCATCGGGCCAACGACCATATGGACGGGATTACTAGAGGGGGTTGGGGCGCATGGGAAAATCTTTCCACACACTAGCATCCTTGGCATCGCTTGACCAACTCCTTGGCATCGGAGGCCGCTGTCGACTAGTAAAAGCCTTGACAAAAGGCTTTACCCACAAAGGCCTAGGAGCCACATACGAGTCACATAGGCTACCGTGGATCTTTGCGAGGAGCTCCTAGCCTTCCCAACAGGAGAGGCAGCATAGCAGCAGGGCACAGATGCCTCGTTTATAGAGTATACCCTCCACCAACTCAAAGATTCTTGCCCAATGCATCAATATCTGCAATTCACACGGGTTGTTCATCTCATCGATCCCTTATAGGAAAGAGACGATGGGCTGCCTCTAGTCATCATTGTGGCTGACGTGTAAGACTGGGGAGGTGTCATGCTCCTGTGGCACTGCGGTGGAGGTTACTACTTCGAAGAAGACGCCCAATGATGGCTTACAGCCTTGGCTAGCGACTTGTGCCAAGGCGTCTGCCTCTGTGCTGTGGACCGTGGTATTAGCTTTACGGTTATTCCCAGGAAGTGCCACTCTCTTGCCCTGACCACGATGAGGTACTTGGTGATGTCAGGATGCTTGACCTGGTAGGATGTATCCACATGTCCCGCGAGGAGATGGGAATCGGTGTGCACGAGGACCCTTCGTGCCCCAAGCATCTTTGCTTTGCGGAGGCTGAACAGCAATGCTTCGTACTCTATCGTGTTGTTGGTCATAGGGAAATTGAGGCAAGCTGTGTATGCTAGGGTTCACCCCTTGGGCGTTGTGATAACGGCTCCTACCCCTGTGCCTGTTGTGCAGTACGCTCTGTCTATGTGCAGGGCCCACACTAGCACTAGAGGTGATTGACAGGTCTGCCAATTTGTAGGAGTCCATTCGGTGACGAAGTTAGCCAACAGTTATGACTTTATAGCGGTATGTGTGACGTATGTGATGGAGAAGGGGGCCAGCTCCGCCGCCCACTTGCCGATCGTCCTATGGCTTCTTTGTTTTGTAACATCTCCCTAAGTGAAAAGGATGATGGTACTATGATGTTGTGCACCAAAAAATAATATCGTAGCTTGTGTGAAGCCATTAACAACACGTAAGCTAGCTTCTCCAGCTCGGTGTACCACGTCTTCACCCCTTGTAGGGCTTTGAAGACATAGTAGATCGGATATTTCGTTGAGCCTTTCTCTAGCACAAGCACCGCGCTGACCACCTAGAGGTTGTTGCCAAGAACAATAATAGCAGAGCCTCTGGTGGTGGACAGGCGAGCCTGGGAGCTTGGCGAGGCACTCCTTCAAGTCTTTGAAGGTCTGTGCATACTCGTTAGTCCATTGAAAGTGCCCTGAGCCACAAAGCATTTTGAAGAAGGGTAGCACTTGCTTCACTGCCCTTGATAGAAAACGGTTGAGGGTAGCTAGGTGACCCACAAGCCTCTGGCCCTCCCTGATATCTTTGGAGCTTCCATGGATAGTATTGTGTCAATCTTGTCAGAATTGGCTTCTATTCCCCGCCCAGACATTGGGAAGCTGAACAACTTGCCTGCTTGGACTCTGAATATGCACTTCTCTGGGTTAAGTTTTATCCCGGTGCATCAGAGGTTGTCGAAGGTTTTTTGAGGTCCACGATGTGGGACGCTGCTTGCCTACTTTTGACGACCACATTATTGACATAAGCTTTGATGTTCCAGCCGAGTTGCAATGCCAAGACGAGTGCGACGAGCCTGGTGAAGGTAGCTCTAGTATTCTTTAGCCCAAAGGGCATTATGACGAAGCAATCCGGTGATGTCATTTGGTTTCCATGTGAAGACATCCATGTTCTTGTGAAACACCTGAAGTAAGCTTCGCTCAGCCTTCAGGGTGAGGTCGCCCTCACCCACACCTGCTTTGATGGGTCCTCTGGGCTGAGTGGCATCATAGTCCAGCCTCAGTTCGATGTCCACCGTGGGGCTAAAGGAAGGGGCGCCTTTGGAAAGGGGCTTGTTTCACAGGGAGGGGTTGACATGGAGGCCGATGCGGCTGTTTCACCTACGTTTGTGTACCCTTCGGTGTGGGTCTCACTTGTCGAGCTCAATCTGGCGCGCGAGGTCTTGGTTGCCGAACATGATGATGATTTCTATGGTCCCAGGAGCTTCATGTATATGTAGTTGTGATGTGGGATCACGTCAAAGGCGTTAAGGGTGACTCTCCCAAAGATGACGTTATAGGGATACTGGAGGTCCACCACGTCGAAGTTGATGACTTTGTGCCTACACTGTGTTCCTCGTCCAAAGGCTACCTCGAATGCTATCTGCCCCAAGGCGTGGACTGGCTGCCAACCAAAGCCTTATAGGGAGATGCCTGGTGGCTCCAACCTACTTGGGGGATCCCTTCTGGTTGAAGGCATCGGCGATCAGAAGGTCCGCAGAGCTGCCTCCGTCAACCAAGACTCGTCTCACATCACACCCCGCGATGCTAGCCTCAATTACGAGGGGGTCTTGGTAGGGGGAAGTTTACTCCCGACGCGTCATCCGCAAACTATTCAGGAAAACTATAAATTTGTAAAATCCAAATTGTAACTCTTCTAAAATAGCAATGGTTCATCACAACAACAAAATCATAGACCTCTTCACATGATCCTTTAGTTTTAAACAAAAATGTGTCCAATAATTTTGTTTTGAGCCATGGATTGCAGCTTTCAGCACCCGTTTGTCATGTGAAGGATCATGTGTTCTATGCTTCCATTTGGCATTCCTGACAAAATCACCATCGACTCCACATCGGCTTTTGTCATCTCCAATTTTCTTTCCTGAAACAATTTGAGTAGAAGCTGGAGCAAACCAGACGGCAGCGCTCTCTTATGCACAAAGCAACATACTGGCAAGAACCCTCTTCTCTTGCAATAAGATAGATTAGATGCAATAAACATGAAAGCCACATCAACCCACGAATTCTTACTGTTCCAGTGAGATCACAAACGCTCAATCCAGAATGGTGAGCAGTGGAATACAGCCCTGCTCCTTGCTGCAATTAGCTCCTCTGAATTTCGCGTGGTGGTTTGTTTTTATGGTTTTTATAAGTTCAGTTTGGAAATCCAATAACAGAATTAGCAGCCTGACGCATCCGCCGTCCAGTTTGAGTCGAAGATTCTGCCGTCAAGATGCCATCTTTGACGATCAAATTACGCGCACAAAGAAACAGGAACTTGCCTGCTTCGCTCCAATCCACTGCGATTTGCGTCGAGATGTGGATGTGCCAATTGTTGCCGTCGTTGCAGCAGATAAACATCGTTTTCCAACGAACACTCCGACGTGTAAGCAAGCGGCATTGGCGTTACGGGGGTGAATGGATCGATCCTTGATTGCTTTGGCTTGCGGCTCTTAGGGTGCAAGAATCATCCTATAAACCGTCGCTCTCCTCGATGCGTCCGTATTTCTTGCCTCCTTTCCGTTGATCCGTCCACGCACGCGCACGGCCAAAAAGGCGCAGTTTTTTTCTTCTTCTTCTTCGTCTCCGACGAACAAAAACATCAGTCTCTACTCTTCGCCTCCCAGCTCGAGTGAGTGTGACGGGATAAGCCTTTCTCTCTTTAATTCTCTCCGATTTTTTTAACTCCTTTGCCTTTCTTTCCGTGCAATTCTTGACTCTGATCTGCGCATCATTTCGATTAGACGCCTCTGATGCGTTGTCGCCATTTCCTCGCCGTGGTTAGGCAATAAAGGTTTCGGATTCTTGGAACCTTTCCCTTGCGCGGTGGTAGTCCAGTTAGTGCCAGTCGAGTGAGGAGTGAGGATTGGGTGATTCTTGGCGAGAGGAGGGATGGCGCGGGGCGTGCCGGTGGCGGCGGTTGGGCTCGTGGCGGTGTTCTTGGCCTCCGCCGCCCGTGGCGCGGCGGCGAAGGACCGCACGAACACGCTACCGGGGCTGGCGGCGTCGCACTCGGAGCGCGCGGCGGCGCAGCTGCCACGGTCCGCGCCGCCGGACGCCGACGCGCTGCGGCTGCCCGAAGTCCTCGACCACGGCCACGAGCAACACCTCACCCCCACTGACGAGTCGACGTGGATGGCGCTCATTATGCGGAGGCCCCTTGGCAGCAGGGCCCCGCCACGCGAGGCGTTCGACTGGCTCATGCTCTACCGCAAGCTCCGGGGCGGCGGCGCGGCCGGGGCGTTCCTGTCGGAGGCGTCGCTGCACGACGTGCGGCTGGAGCCGGGCACCGTGTACTGGCAGGCCCAGCAAACCAACCTGGACTACCTGCTCCTCCTGGACGTCGACCGCCTCGTCTGGAGCTTCCGCTCGCAGGCCGGCCTGACAGCGCCCAGGACGCGCTACGGCGGATGGGAGGGCCCCGCCGTCGAGCTCCAGGGACACTTCGTCGGTGCGCCGCCGCAATTTTGGCTTGGTTTGGAGCATATAGGCAGAGCAGTTGCACAGGTCGACTAAATTGTGGTGGCCTTTGCGAAATTTGGACAATGTTGGACCCATGGCTTTCTGGAATTCCATTTTTAGCCCTCTGAAGCAAAAAATTTCAGAAATAGACCCCGTTTGAGCGCGCATTTACGGGAGGCCGCCACGTGCCCCGGTCGTGCGGTCTGGTACCGCACGACGGCACTGTTCATCCGAGCGCGCGTATGTCTCCCTCGCCGCACGACTCCCGTCCCGCCTCGCCGAACGCAAGGCTCGCTTCGCCAGAGCGCGCCCACCGCCGATCACAAGCGCCTTGTGCAACCACCGCATTCCTCTCTCTGAATTCATTCTCCACCTAAAATATATATTTACTTATGCATATATAAAGTAATTATTTAAAAAATTTATGTGTATATATAAAATGAGTGAAAAATATAAATTTGAAGTGAGTCCATCAGAATGGTTGTGTAATTTTTGTGCAATTTTGAAAATTTAAAATATTGTTTGGTAGAGTACGAACTAAATTTGTGTGAAGTAACGATTAGTGTATTTATGATTTTCATATATTGTCGATCGTGAAAATGTGTTGAAGTGACAATAACAAATTTCGATCATGGTATGTTGTTTTATTAGAAGCAATTTAATGAAAATTTTTTTGAGCACAAATGTGATATGAACAATTGGACGAAATGAATGAAAGTGATATTGAACACATAGGAATGAGTGCAGGAACTGTAATAATTATAAGTTTTGTTAATTTTGTAGTTGTGAAACAGAAAAAAATCTGATAAAATTGTAAAACAAGTTTATGTTGATTGGCTCATTGTAGATGCATAAAAAATTATGGTAATTTTTTTAGGAATGATTGTGCGTAGAACGATCGATATATAAAGTGGTAAGTGACTTTTAGGGTTTGGTATGTTTTAAGGGTTTGCAATCCACGTGATGTTTGTATGTTTTGTCAATTTTGTAGTTATAAACTGCGGAAAAATAAGATAAAGTTGTAATAGAAGTTTATGTTCAATGTAAGTTGTAGATGCATAAAAAATTTGGGTAAATTTTTTTAGGAACGATTCGATACATAAAGTGGTAAGTGATGTGACCAGTGGCATGTGTGGAACTCTGTACTTCTAATGTTCAGAATTTCACCACTAGTCCTAACATGCATGCCTTAGGAAAATAACTTGCCGGGTCTATTACATTTTGTCTACTGGGTGTAGCGTGGTTGTTTCCTTTTGTCGCGCTCAAGATGGCTCCACGCATCCTTCTTCCGTCACTCTTGGTCTTGAGAGCGCCTCACGAGCTTGAAGCTCTTCCTCCCGACGCTTGATGGTCGCTTCACGCAGATTTAATCGCTCCCGCCTCCTTTGCGGCTCATCCTCCTTACCCTTCGACGGATTTGGTCCACCTCACGCGGCGCTCTTGCTCAAGCCGCATCCGCTGCTCCACCTCGCGAGCTCGAGTCATCTTGACAAAGTATTGTCCTTGTTTTCCACCGCATCGCCGGTTATCCGCCATGCCGGCGACACCCGATCCACCCATTCGATGAACGTGCAAGCCTATGTGTGGCGTGGTAGATGTCATGGATCAAGTTGAAAACGATAACGAAACAAATGATTTAGTTGTCGCCGTTACCACGAAGTCGCCATCCGTATGGACACTTGAAGAACCTACGGCCGATTTGGCTCGTTGTACCGATCCGTCCGCACTCGCAACATCGCCCTAAAGCCGCAATGGCACTTCGCGCCATGCCACTCCAAGACTCCAAATGGGCCTGACCTCCAGAAGACATTGTTGTGTAGTAGTATTTGTGATGGCTTGTGGAGGAGATGTGGTATGGAAGATATAGGAGGCCTTTATGTAGGCAGGTTATTTGGTGCAGTGGGTATAGTCCATGGAGAGGACGACATGGGAAGCTTTTGAGGATAATCAGGATAGCAGTGTAGCAATAAATGTCCCTATGAAGGCTTGTCAGAGCCTGCAAATTGTACTCTTTTCTCATGTCACCGCGAAAGCCGGACTCTTTTGTAATGTCACCGCGAAAGCCGCCCGTTTTGTCGAGTCACTGGGCAAAGCTGCCTCGTTTTGTCATGTCACTGCGAACAATTTTTGTAGGAACGATTGAGCGTAGTAATATCGATACATACAGTAGTAAGTGAAGTTTAGGGTTTGGTCTGTTGTTAGGGTTTGCAATCTCCGTGATTGTTTTAAGTTTTGGCAATTTTGTAGTTATAAACTGGGTAAAAATCAGATAAAGTTGTAATAAAATATTATGTTCATTGTAAGTTGTAGATGCAAAAAAAATGTTGGTAAATTTTTTTTAGGAAAGATTGACCGTAGAACGGTCGATACATAAAGTGGTAAGTGATATTTTGAAGGTTAGTGAGAATTCATGTACGGTGAGGACCGCTATGTTAATATTGTTAAATGAGGTGCATAACATATAGCATGATATGCGACTAACCCACCCAACTGCTCGTATGACCTACTATGTGGACCAGGGCCACTTTCCCTTCCTTGCTCGCTTGGAGTAAAAAGGCCCTGTTTTGTAATGTCTCTGAGCAAAGCTGCCCTGTTTTGTCATCTCACTGAGCAAAGCTGACCTCTTGTTGTCATGTCACTGAGCACAGCTGCCCTCTTTAGTAATGTCACCGCCCAAAGCCGCATCTTTTGTCATCCCATCGAGCAAAGCCGCGCTGCTTCGCCATGTCATTGCGCGCAGTCGCATGTTTTGTCATCTCACCGAGCAAAGTCGCTCATTTTGTCATGTTTTATGCGTGAGACCGCCCCACAAAGCTATAAAAGGGGGCCATTCCTCACCTAGTCTCGTGCCTTGTTATCACACAGCCTATAAAACGGAGCCATCCCTCACATACTCCCTTGCCATGTTATCAGTCACCTCCTAAGTTAGTTGTTTGCAATATTTGTAGTTTTCTTTCGTGCTCACTCCCCCAGACTAGGCAATGAGTCAGCTCAGCACGTCTTCATGGGCACCCACGGTGATGTGCCCAAATTGCAACACGGTGGTTAGACGTAGGACATCACAGACGGCCGCGAATCCTGGGCGACACTACTACAAGTGCCCCCATCACTCGGTGAGTCTGATTGTTTCGGGTTCATTCAAATCGTTGTGGTATGTTTAAAAATCGTCTTGTCATGGAATCACAGGAAGCTGCTGGTGGTTGCCGATTCTGGGTATAGGAGGATGAAATGGGAAATAGGATGGATAATCGTCGCCGTGAGAGAGTTGTCGGGGGTTGCGACTCGCGTCGGATGCGCATCGCTTCGGCTGACTAGAGTGGAAGATAAATTTAATGTTGTGTGCTATTTTGTTTCTTGTGTTTATTGTTATCCTCAAGTTGTAGTGCTGGAGGTTCTCCTCGTGTATGTTGGCAATGTTTTATGCTATATTGTCGTCAAGCTCTTTTGGTAATGTTTTATGTACGGTTGTGTTGTATTTTAGTTGTTGTGTTCGTTGGTGTGTTGGTGGTTGTACTACTTGCTACATTTCAGGTACGTACAATGTATGTGTTGTTTCATGTTGTGATTACCTGATGCCTTCTTATTATGTGGGTTGTCCCGTGTTGTCATCTCTCTGTTGGATGTATGCCCTAGTAAATCAAAGAACTAAGAGCAACCCTTTTTATACAGGAAACCATCTTTGAACATCAAACCATCAAGCGCTTGAAAAACATAACGAAAATTACAAAAGCACAATTACAAAAATTCATTCATCATCTTCTCGTCGCCGCCTCGTACGGCGCATATGATCCTCTGAGAAGGTGAACCTACTAGGGGAGCGTGGTGCATCGCGAAGATCGTAGTGCGAGGGCTGCGCCTGAGGCGGTGGTGGAGGGTCCAACTCTGTGGAGAGTTGCGACGGCTCGCCAAAAATCATAGAGCTCAGCCACTCGGTGGAGGTGTCTACGCCCCGCTTAGATGGTACAGCTGAATTAGGCAATACAAAGTACAAAAATTGTTCATAACGAGTACTAATATGACAAAGCATTTACCGGGTACTCGAGCAATGGATGTCGATGGGTAGTCGTGCATGTACTCTCGCGATGTCATGCCTTGATACGCCCGCCCAAACCACCGCCCCGGCCGCCTAGGTTGGATCGCACGGTAGGGGTGTACGAGGCATCACCCTCTCGCTTGGGACGGCGAGTCAAGGTCGCTCGAGTGGGCCCCGCGGCCGAGAGGGCCCCGTCGGCCGAGAGCGCGGTGGCTCCTCCGCCGCCTCCGTGATGACGCGCCCTCCGTAGCGCGTGCTATCCGCCGCAAATGCCGCAAGACGAACATGTGGTTAGACATAAATGGTAAATAAGCCACCAAAAATAGTTGGCAATTGTCGAACCGCTGCCTGGCGCGTGGAGGCCGAGTGAGCGAGCCGGGCTGAATCTCGATCGATGGACGCGACGCCGATGGCCGCGGCCGATGGTGGTGCTGATGGAGGTGGTGGTCCTCGCCACGCCCGCCACGCGTAGCAACAACGCCATCTCGGTGGCGACCGCAACTCAAGGATCGACGCACTTTGCGCCATCGATGATGGTGCGATATAACCTACCCACCGAGATTCGGTATTTGACTTCCTACGTCAGATAGCATCATCACCTCGCACTCGATATGATGTAGCCGGTCCACCGCAGTGAAACAAATAGTCATTTCAAACGTAATCATGCATCGCGTAATGACATAGTAATCTCGCATCGCTCGTCGATCCGCGCCGCTAGATGACGGCCCGACCTTCTCAGATAGCGCCTCGTGAATGCATCAAGTGGAGGATCCGCGGCTCCTCGTAAGCCTCATCATGGTGCGTGAAGCATACCACTCAAGGTATGCCCTATACGTCGCGGGTCGACGGCCGTGTCTCATCCACAACCATCGATCCGCATGGTCACGCCACATGTCTATCCACGTCCCGTGGTGGCTCTCCGCCTTCTCGCCGCCGCCTCCTCGATTGCCTGCAAGTTCATTGAGACATTACACAATTAGTAGGGTAGTGACATTGAGACTAATGCAGTAATTAAATTTGGGGTGTAGTGACATACCGGTGGGTGATATCCGCAAGAGGGCGTCCTAGCATGGGAGGGACTCGCTGGTACACCGAATCGTCTCATGACTCGGTGTGGGTCAGATGGCTCGACGCAAAGGCGCGAACACCAAGTGGCGGTGGTCATCCAAAGACATGTGATCCTCGCCGCGACCGAGATGACAACCCGTGGGGGGCCGTGTTCGCAATGAACTGTTGAGACCATGGCCACCAGACTACATCGCCAAACGGTAGAAGCTCGAACCTCTGGTGGAAATCCGTGCACGCACGTCTCGATCTCTCCCTGGCCCACCTCAAATGCCCATGCGTCCAACGTGTACCCATTGTGGGCGCATCAACGGGGTCGTCGCCATCATCGAGGCCGTACAACTGCAGGATGAGGTCATAAGGGTGCATAACATGACCAAAGGAAGGCCTGCCAACGGGGAAGTGTTCCCATGACCACAACTGCAGGAGAAGGTAGCAGGCGGCTAGGACCGGCTCGCGCCGCCAGACGCGCGGCGCCACACAAGCCTCGGTATGTGGCGCTAAGAACCGCGATCCCGGCTATACTGTGGTCGACGACCAGCCACCATCCGCCAAGGACTCGGCTATTCGTATGTAGCTAGGTCGCACGGAGTCTCGGCCGTGCTAGGGAACAAGATCCACCCGAACAGATATAGCGGTATGCAACGGCGTGTCCGCACCACGCCCTCATCTGCGTCGCAGGGCAAAGTTATGTAGCGACGGCCATCCATGTGGCACCCAACTACGTTGTCTCGGATCGGATGACCGAACCGTGACCTGCACGGACCTTCCAATCGCCGCTTTGGGGTGGCACCACAAAGCACCACGGACGGGTAGACCAGTAATCATCGTGGACGCCCCGCAGAGTAACCGCCATCTCCCACCGGAAGTGGAAGGTGTGAGTCTCCGACCTCCATCGATCAACGAGCGACAACGATGGCGCATCATATCGAACGCATGCGTAGATCCAACATGCGGGCAATGGGCAACAGACCGGTGTCCCGCAGTAGTGGGATGTACCGCTGGTCGAGACGCCAGTTCTCTCGGGGGCCCCTAAGGACGAAGCAAGGAGGCCCGTGTGCATCTCCAGACAACCACATATGGCATCGGTGGTGCTCGTCCCAACGGGGGTCTAGCAGCTCGAACGCCACAAAGAAGGATAACAAGTTAGTGTACATTACAACAAAATGTGCAACAAATAACAACATAATTAACAACAAATGTAACGACAGGGAAACGTACGGAATGTACCAAAACATACATAAAATGTGCACTCGAATATGACCCACACGACAAGGAAACATATGGAATGTGCGAAAACATACATAACATGGTAATGTGTAAGACATAGCTACATCGAGCCAACAATTCAGCGTACACCTCCTGAATAATACATTACATATGGATTGTGGTTGGTACTAGGAGCGTTGCTTGATGCCGGCCTGTTTGGGCACTGACTGAGGGAGTGGCCAATCGTTTTGCATAGCCTACACTTCGGGCGCCGAACACAATCCCCTCGCTGGCTCTCATCCATGTCGTTGCGGATGCGACGGCTTTGTCGTCTTCCACGACCGACATGCTTCAGTGCATCGTTGGGCACCCACTTTATCTCCCCCGGCCATAATTCCCTGTAGTGCATGTCTACCCCATAGGAATGGAACTCTGCACTCCAGGTTGCATACAAGTGCTACATGTCGTAGTACTTGGAGATGTACTGTGTCGACGCCTGGTTCCATACAGCGCAGGCCGCGTACACATGGGAGCATGGCTTGTGCAGAAGCTGGGGATTGTTGCAGGTGCAAGATGCTTCATCACCAATCGTGCATACCTGCTTGTGCTCCCCTCTAATGTGACCCATGACATACTTCTGTCTTAGGTGGACCTCAAACTTCCTCCTTAAGCCATCAATGGGCTGAGCAATGTGGGATCGAGCCTTCTCCATCTTCTTGTCCATGAAGGCCTGCATGACCTCAGAGTATTGCTTGTTTTCCTCAAGGTGTTTCTGCGCCATCATAGCTCTATTCACAAAGTATCCGACGGTACGGTTCCAAGTCTCAGCCACGATTGCCGTGATCGGCAGGGATCTGACGCCCTTCAAGACACCATTGTAAACCTCGGACATATTGGTTGTCATGATCCCATACCTTGCCCCACCGGTGTCGTGCAACAAAGACCACATTTCCAAGTCAGGTGCATTGGCCTGAACCCATTGTGAGAATACCCCGACTCTTGTGGATCCCCCCTCTACGGCCCCTGCTTCTGTATGCACATGCTTTGTAGCCTCCTGTTCGAGCTGCCTCCACAAGGTGTCGAACTTCCGCTTTTGGTTCTGCATGCATAGCTTCTTGAACATCTTTATTAGGTTCTTACTACGGAACCTTCTATGGAAGTTCGCTGCAATATGCCTCATGCACCAGCGGTTCTTCACATCAGTCCACTGGAAGGGGGGCTGCGTCCCATTCTGCAACGTTCGCAACACAGATAACAAGCCTGCATTGCGGTCGGAGATAAGGCACACTTCAGGGCGTTCTTGCACTACGGCATGCTTCAAATTGCAAAGGAACCAAAGCCAACTATCTGTATTCTCGTTCTCCACAATTGCAAATGCCATCGAGTAATCGTCATTTGCATCGGCTGCAATCGCGGTGAGAATTGTACCTTGTACTTGCCGGATAGGAACGCCCCATCTACTGTTAGCACCGACGGCACCACGAACCCTTGTATCGCTCGATGGAAGGCCCGTAACACCCGTCAAGAATGAAACGATTCAGCCCTCCGTAGGATGAACCCTCTCCGCTCGCTTATGTACGTGATCGGGTTTGATTGTGAAATTTGATGCAAGATTCTTGGGACCGTGTCGACGCCTCCTCGACGCCCCATACATATCGTGCAGCACCTTTCGCTTCGTCCGCCACACTTTCTTGTAGCTCACTTCGTAGCCCGCCGTGTTCGCTACTTCTGCCATTAGAACCTTCGGGGTAATTGACACATCCGCCTAGACGAGGTGCGTGACCAGCTCCGCAACATACGATGATGTCATGTTGCGGTGTCTATGTACTGGGCCCGCAAGCTCGCAACTGTGATCTTGGAGCACCGTTATCCGGAACTCAGTGCCAACGCCCTTGTACCGTTGTGCACGAACTTTGCCACCACATGACCCGTCGACACACTTCACAACGTACATGTCCGGCTTTGACTTGCGGACCCGATACGCCCGGCTTATGTTGACGGTGATGTCTAGCAATAGCTCACGGATAAAGACTTTATTACGGAAGCACGCCTCAAAAAGAGTGCGCTCGCTGAACCCCATTCTCTCCTCCTCCGCTCGTGGCAAAGACTAGGGATGCCGCTACGATGTCGCCCGCCTCGACGACACGCACGCACCGCCCGTCGCCACAACACGACCTCCGCTTGCACCTTCGCCATCCTCGCCCTCTCCGTAATCGCCGCTTCACCTCCTCATCCTCCTCGTTGCCTCTTCTTCCACTGGTCCCCAAGATACTCATGACACCAATACGGCGCCCATCACCTCTCGCCCACACCTTCGTTGGGCTGAAAATTGTCCGCACGCCTCCCGTTGTCTTCATCACCCACTTCTCGCCCACATGTTCTCCCGCAAGCGTCTTCATGACCGCGGAGATGAACCCGCCATCGCATCTCCACCGGCCGCATCGTAACCAACCATGGCCGATGATTCGCCTCTCCACGAACTCGACATACACCATTGGCCCGCCATATATCGCAGCATCGTGGTTGCACACGACCTCCATGTAGTTCGCCCATGAGGCGCCATTGGTCACCTTCAGAAGTTGCCATATGCTCTCCCTTCCGTCATCCACCATTGAGGCATAGACTGCCTCGATCCGTAACTTCTTCCTTGTGGTCTGTCGATCAAACGCTGAACGGACACACCTCCGTAGCTCAGACAAGCTCATGGCGCTCGCATCGGTGCCGGATCACGGTCCGCTCGCATTTGACAGTCCGCCCATACGCCCATCACGCACGAGACCACTCCCATAAAACACAAACAATTGTTCAATGCCAGCCATTGCGTACCTACCATAAGTGCATAATCAACCATTTTAGTACACAACATGTAACAATCGTATCATGTAATTAACAGTTTCGATTAGTATATGTTTTGTATTTCTAAATCTACGATTTATTCGTAACTATTTTACTTTCAAATTGTACCATACATCAAATTAAATACACATATCATTTTTATTTCCATCAAATGACATTCATACTACGGTCATTCACTAAGTATACTAATTATACAAATTGTCTCTAATCTACAAATTTACCACCTACAAATGCTCCAACATAAATATTTACTTTTTCAACACATACACATTATTTACACTACAATCTTTTCTAACTTTTACTTAATATAGTCTTTTCTAACTTTTTAATTCTAATCTACCAAATTTATTTCTAATTTATTTTAATCCTAGTACTATTGTTATCACCTACAATTACTCTAACATAAATATGTGTTTTCTCAACGTCTACACACTACAACTTCATATTTTCCACCTAACTGAAACTACTTTGCAGTACGTATGTTCACAAAAAAATGAAACCCTATATACACTACAATACATCATGCTAAACATATGCAAGATTTGCTATACATACATAGCGTATAAAATATTGATATAAAATAACAGTAATACAAGATGGTTTCGTTAATTAAGGCCTAATGACATACATAAAATTATAGTTACATGGGCACAAAACTTACCTCTTGTAGATGCTCACGAGACGATCTACAACTTTTGTACTTGCCAAATCCGCTGATTCCAAACGAAAACAACTCAACTCTTCCGGCTTTCGCTCCTCACTTTTCTTCAGCAAAAACTAACTACATTACAATACGTAACTTGAACATAAAATACGACATTATTTACACTACAATAAAGCATGCATCATATGTGGATTTTTACCTACACATACACACTGTATGACACATTGGCTTATAATACATATGTTCACATAAAGATTACCTACAAATACATAACGTACCAAATATTGACATGACGTATCACACATTCACATAAAATAACATTACCAAACGATGATTTGTGCTAATCGACTAATTATGGACTAATCACATACATAAAAATTTAGTTTCGCGGGCACAAGACTTACCTCTTCTTGAAGCTCACGACACGATCTACAACTTATATACTTGTAAAATCCGCTGATTCCAAACAAAAACTACTCAAATCTCCGTGTTTTCACTCCTCTCTTCCCTTCACTTTCTCCCTCGCTCTATCTTCACTTCAGCTGCAAATGAGGTTCTGCCTTCGACAACAGTTTTTCTCCCTCCCTTGCGCTGTGGTTCCGGGTTTTGAAGTGTGCATTCAGCACTCATGGAGAGGGGGCCGTTTCTGCCCTAAAGACACATGTGCGAGCGAACAGAAGAAAGCAATGTGCGCTGGGGGCTTTTCCTTCTTTCGGCGGACGGACGGGACGTGGCAGAGATTCCCGCGGTCGGCAATTATTCGCGCGTTGGGGACGGAAGTCACGCGGTCGGCGGGCGACGCGCGCCGGGCGCAAAACGCAACATCGGGCATACGCGCCGGCCGGCGGACTATCGCGCGCTCGAGCGCAGACGTAGGCGGCCGATCGTGCGGTCCGTACCGCACGACTGATGAACAAGGCGGTCGCGGCGGTACTGCATCGCACGACCGGCACGCGGGCGGCCTCCCGTAAACGCGCGCTCAAACGGGGTCCATTTCTGGAATTTTTTGCTTCAGAGGGCCAAAAATGGAATTTCGGAGAGCCATGGGTCCAAAAATGGAATTCTTTGCAGGGCACTACATGAGTGCTACTTCCAAGATGTGGACGACCACGCACAATGATACGCTCTATGCGAAGATGTCGTCAGTCGTCGATGCACTCTACGATTGCCAGAAGAAGATGGGCACAGGGTACCGGTCGGGCTTAGTTCTTCGACAGGGTTGAGGCCATCAAGGCTGTTTGGGCTCCTTACTACACAATCCACAAGGTATAGGAGATGTTTCAGCATTTACTTCTCCTTATTCAATATGTAAATCATTGTCCTGTTGCTCTAGTGTAATATTTGGCTTGCAGATTATGCAAGGGCTTCTTGATCAGGATACTCTGGCTTGGAATTCCAAGGCCCTTGAGATGGTTGTGGACTTGTGGGGATGGCTAAATACTTCAGTGACCGTGTGAACAATGTCATACAGAAATACAGCATTGAGAGGCACTGGGCATCGCTCAATGAGGAGACTGGGGGGATGAATGATGTGCTCTATCAGCTCTACACGATAACGGTGGTTTGCCAATTTGCTAGAAGTGTAGTCTCAATTGATGCAATTATGTGTAGCCACAGTGCTTCTTTATTTGTCATCAGTTTTAGAAGCATGTTTTGAGTGGAGTTGCTAATTTCTCTAACTTGGGCAGAATGATCAGAAGCATTTGACACTGGCTCGTCTTTTTGACAAGCCATGCTTTCTGGGGTTGCTTGCAGTCCAGGTCTGCTGATTTCTTTTCCTAGCTGTGACTCTTCTGATATTCAGTATCATGTAGGAATGTGTGTCAATTCATTGAAATGACTCAAATGAATCCAACTTCCTATTTGTCTGGTTTATACCTAGTACTCGTAGTTTATCCATTTTACATGATAGCTTACTATGTCAAAAATATGTTGACTTTTTGTTCAGTTTAATTTAATTGGCACCTAATGGCAACTATGTGTCTAGTGTCTACATACCAAATCAATCAAAGTTATGTCAATACTGCAATTCATTGCATATTATGATTTGTCCAATCTAGTAAATTGACAGCATGTGCAATGCATACCTACATGTAAACAGAACTTGGGGCTCCTTTAGACTGACTCTTAATCCACAGAATACAAGATACTTTTCCTATTGTAGGAATTTCTTTGAGTGATTGCTTTGTGTGTGTTTCGATTTCAGGCTGACAGTATTTCAGGCTTTCATTCCAATACACACATTCCAGTTGTCATTGGTGCACAGATGAGATATGAAGTTACTGGTGATCTTGTTTACAAGGTAAAGAATGCAAACCTTGCTTTCTGGAGAGTTGAAGACTTGAAGTACTCCATATTCATAGGAGGAGAGTATTTGTCCACGGATATGAGCATAAGTGTATAACATTATCAGCTTAGATTATCATATTGGCTAATCTTTTGAAAGGAAAACAATAACTTATTTTGCTTCCAGTGTATGTATGCTTCTTGCCGATATTGGTAAAAATCCAAATGGGTCTGGAAGTTGTGGTAGCTTAATCTGGGAAAAGAATGCATTTAATGCTAAATTGTTGTTTTCTCTTTGTACCATTTTGGGGGGTGGAGGAAAGGAACGCTAAACTAGGGTTGTTCATATTTTGGGAATTATGCTGGACATTGTATGAGTTCTAGCATAGTATTTTTTTGTGTCAGCTTTATGTCAAAGCTGAGTGTTGGCGTTTCACTGAAAGTGTACCATCTGCTTTCTTAGTTTCTCATTTTGTTCCGACTCCATTTGAGTGAAGCTGGGTGAAGTTGACCATAATTCTAATTCCTGAAACAGCAAATTGCGACATTCTTTATGGACACCATAAATTCTTCTCACAGCTATGCAACTGGTGGGACATCCGCTGGTGAATTCTGGTAATATAACTGTAGATGCCTGATTTCCATAGTAAATGGCCATAGTTATCTTTGGCATATGAGTGTATATTCTTAATCGTTTTTCAGGACCAATCCAAAGCGTTTAGCTGAGACTGAAAGTACTGAGAATGAGGAATCTTGCACTACCTACAACATGCTCAAGGTTTACAATCATCAAACCATTCCTCGAAAGATGCATCTTCTCTTTTAGAGATGTGTCATATGCAAACGATATGCAGGTTTCTCGCAACGTATTCAGATGGACAAAGGAAATAGCGTATGCAGACTATTATGAAAGGGCAATGATAAATGGTGTGTTAAGCATCCAAAGAGGGACGGATCGCAGTGTGATGATTTACATGCTACCCCAGGCCCCTGGACGGTCTAAAGCAGTGAGCTATCATGGTTGGGGAACAAAGTATGATTCATTTTGGTGTTGTTATGGGACAGGTAATATCAAAAACTGCTGAATCCTGTTTACTACTTGACATTGCTGCCTTGATGTGAAAATCTTTTTTGTTTTCTGTTCAAAGTTGTGAAGGTTATAATTCAAAATTGGGAAAATTATGAAGTTCTTGTGCGGCTTGTTTGTTTATGAATGTTCTATTTTTCATTTGCAGGGATAGAATCCTTTTTGAAACTTGGCGGTTCCATTTACTTTGAGGAGAAAGGAGATACACCAGCGCTCAGCGTCATTCAGTACATACCAAACACTTTCAACTGGAAAAGCGCTGGGCTTTCTGTTACTCAACAACTCAAACCCCTCAGCTCTTCAGACCTGTATCT
This sequence comes from Melocanna baccifera, assembly GCA_036346265.1. NCBI lineage: Eukaryota > Viridiplantae > Streptophyta > Magnoliopsida > Poales > Poaceae > Melocanna > Melocanna baccifera. Next base: position 32,339,234 of record CM070679.1, on the reverse strand, counting down.
TCAAGTTTCACTCTCCATTTCTGCAAAGGTAAGCCTTCTCAAGTTTTTTTACATGAAATTCAGATCAAAGCATCAGCAGTTCGCTTGTTTTCTATTTGTGCAGACAAATGGTCAGTCCGCCACATTGAATGTGAGAATGCCATCATGGACATCTTCCAATGGTGCAAAAGTAACTTTAAATGACAAAGATTTAGGACTAATAACTCCAGGTATAATCATTTGAATGCATGAATCACCAATTTGCCATTTCAATTATCATTGATCATTTTGGAGACAAGTATTTTACTTGATCCTATTATGTGGGCAGGGTATTTCCTCTCAATCTCCAAACAGTGGAACTCAGATGATCAGTTATCACTACAGTTCCCCATCATCCTAAGAACTGAAGCAATAAAAGGTCAAAATTTTAGGAAATTTCAACTGTTATGAAATATATGCATCAACATATTTAAGCTTGAAGTAGTACATAGCTAATTTATTTAGTTCACACAATAATTCATCATGTCAACCAATGGTTATAATAAAAATAAATAATCTAGCAATACTATGCTAGGTACTGTGATTTAGTTTAGTTATTAATCTTCATTTAAATATTAATTGCTAACTATACCTTCAGATGATCGGCCGGAGTATGCATCTCTTCAAGCAGTTCTATTTTCGGGCCATTTGTTCTTCCTGGCCTGTCCACTGGTGATTGGGATGTGAAAGCCAGCAATATCAGTGCAATTTCAGACTGGATCACTGCAGTCCCTTCGTTGTACATTTGTTCTGTCAAGCTCAAATGGCTCTCTGACAATGCAAGAACGACCTGAAGTCGATGGCACCGACACCGCCATCCATACAACATTCAGAGTTCACTCTCAGGACTCAACGAGGCTGCATGACACCTACATTCAGAGTACAATGAACTCTGTGCAGATCGAACCATTCGACCTACCAGGAACGGTGATCACTAATAACCTTACCCTATCTGCACAAAAGAGCTCAGATTCCTTCTTCAACATAGTACCTGGGCTCAATGGAAAGCCGAACTCAGTTTCCCTCGAGCTTGGGACCAAACCAGGATGCTTCTTGGTGGCTGGCACAAATTACTCTGCCGGGACAAAGATTCAGGTCAGCTGCAAGAGTTCTCTTCAGAGCATCAGTGGGATATTCGAGCAGGCGGCGACCTTTGTGAAAACTGCTCCATCAAGGCAGTACCATCCGATCAGCTTCATCGCGAAGGGGGTGAGGAGAAACTTCCTTCTGGAACCGTTGTACAGCTTGAGGGACGAATTCTACACAATTTACTTCAACCTTGGGGCCTGGGCCTGCAAAATTACTCTATAGTAGAAATATCCTGAATAATGTGTGCCCTCTTTCTTCTCATATACTGTAATTTAGAACAGGCAACCAAAGAGGAAATGAGTTGTTTCTTCTGAAATTATAGGATCATTTTACTGAGTGCAATACTGGGCATTTCTTCAGTCAGTCAGTTATTTCTGATGGTGTGAATTTTATTGCTTGCAGGTGAAAGAACCATGAGTTGTTAAGACATGGTTTCTTCTTTTTCGCCTTCTGTATGTTGGTAACTGAAGGACATCCAGCAGCATATATGCTGCGGTAGGTGCTGCTGTTTATCCTGGTTGTTCTCTGATTTCTGTTTTAAACAAAAAAAGGTCATTAGGGTGCCTAATTTGTTAGATGATTCCTGCATAAGCACTGCAACTGTTTTTCATCAGGCTGTTGCATACTCCACATTATAATGGTAGTATAGTATAATAAACAAATGATGAGAGAAGGTAACAACAGCTAGTTTCATAAAAATACATCTCCAGCTACTGGGAGGACGACAAAGTCTGAGATCCTATCCACTCTCATAAACAATGCTAAAGAATCTCAACTGATCAGAGCTCCCCATCAGTGCCTGCATGGTTAAATGCATCTCTGCCCAACACCCGGCAGAAGAGTTTGTCAACGTACACATCATGTCTAAAGAGACCCAACCACAAATTAAGGGGAAAAAGTTCAACATCTGCAAAAGAATATTTTGGCACAACTTGGCTTCTTTGCAGTCGACGATCATGCCAAACAACTCAATACTTATTTCAATCCATATAGGAGCGATGTGTTCCAATTGTATAAAGATATTAGGGGACAGAATCTGCGCCATGTTCCCTTCAACAAAATTGCAGTTGCCTTGTACCAGGAAATTAAAGACGCAAAAATGAATCTTCACGACAGTAGCAAATCATCATATTGCATTGTATTGTAATGCAGAAACTAGTTGTATCCTGATCCAAACCACAGCCTTCAAAGACAATTTTAACAGCTGTTGATCGTGGACAAGATTCCAAATTCACTGCATCCTGGATTACTTAAGCTGTTAAGCAGATGCCAATAGCTTCACATGTCAAACCTTCTGGGGTACTTGTTTCAGTTCTAATCCACGCTAACATTAAAATACGATCAAAAGGGGATCGAATAATGACCTGAGAACCACCATGACACCACTTCCTCTGTGTTTCAATGTTCAATCTAGAGTAGAGAGCTAACCAAACACATATTGACAAACTTCTCCGAATGAGAAGTACCACCACTATACAGCCATAAACACGATAGAACATACATGAACTGAATGTGTATCGGATAGAAGTGCATATGGAATATCGTAGAAATAAAATAGGAAAATGGACTCGTGGGCAATACGATGGACCATTGCTGATTACTATTACTGATTGGAAAGTAACACGCATGGGACAATAGTACATTACAGAGCTAGCTAAATGAGATGCCACAATACCGACCGAAAAACCACCATGAATAAAGCTTACACAACATACCCAACACGCAAACCATTCGTACTCGACTGAGAGGATGAATTCTTGCAGCTGCCAAGATGCTGTGTGCATCACAATGTTGAATAACTTAACAAGTGCAGCAGCCAACAAGAATGAGAAGTGCAAGAGTAGATCAGCAAAGATGGATGATGAAATCTTGCAGGTTGCTATCCATTTCGCCCCCCACAGCCCCCTTAGATCTTGTCGAGCTTCTCTGCCTTCACCACTGGATTGGCCTTGGCGATGGCATCCCGAGCTGCAGTCCGGTAGTCGAACTGGCAGTCATGCTTGTCGGAATAGCGGTGCACTGCACAGTACATGTTACCGCATCGGCAGTTGAATCCTGTCAGTCCAACCCTCTTCCTACAGGTAGCACACCGATTCGGGCCCTCCTCCTTGGGGTTTACGGCAACACCCTCGCTGGTGCCAGCAACATCGGTAGGCTGCACAACAAACGTCTTCGCCTTGACTTGAGCAATTGCCACCTCTGTGCTTGCAGTGCCAACAGGGCCTTCCCCACCATCGCCACCATTGACAATGCTATCAATGGAGGAGGCAGCCAGCTTGGCCTGCTCCTGCTTCATGATCATCTCCTTGTGGCACTTGGAGCACATGTTCATTGTGGCCGCGCTGCCAAAGAAGCCGCAGTTATTGATGCACAGGATCGGGCCCTCTGGCTGCTGGCAGCCCGTCTCCTTGTGTTCCATCTCGACTGTAATCTGCATATCAAACAAACAATGTAAAGGTCACTAGGTCAGTGCCCAAAGAAAACGAAGCAGCTGTAATCTTCAGAGAATAAGCGCCGAATCAAATCAATCCATTCGATAATCTAACAGGCACCAGGTAGTTACAGTTCCATGTTAAAATGATCCTATAAACTGTAACTTTCAGAAATCATCGCTCGCTGCAGGAAGCTCACACTTTATGAAACAAGATCCTAATTTCTAGGAAGCGCAACACAATCACTATCTCGAAAGCGACTTCGTGAGTATTGCTACCAATCTGACCCACGCAGTATCATTCGTTTGGCCGACAGTCCAGACGAAGAGCAGGGCATCACATTTAAATCTTCAAAACTGCAAATTTATCCCAGTAGATTGTAAATCGAACGCAATATGCACCAAATCTGCTGCATGATTTAACTAATCCCAACAACTACAACTAAATACGCACATTTCACCGAAAGAGTAAAACGTAAATCTAATCATTTCACCTATGAAAAAAAAAGGACCTCAATACCCAAAACAACAGATATGTTTCTACCCGAACTGCACAAACCACCAAATCGAACCACGTACATCGCTCCGTATTCCCCTTCCGTTGATCCCTGCACGCAGCGAAACAACCTCCCCACCAAAAAAAAACACCGAATCGAACCCCGAAACCCACAGATCAAACCAGCCAAGGAGAGGGAGCGAGAAAACCCTAACCCTGTGCGCCGCGGCGGCGGTGGCGGTGGCGGCGGCGGAGGAGGCGGCGTCCGGGGATTGGAATCGCGAGGAGCTCGGCTCGATGCGGGGCTTCGAAATCGGGGCGTCGCCAGACCAGAAGAAGGTGGGGGAGACAGATAAAAGAGGTGGTCAGGCGGACGCCGACGGGAAATTACCGGTTTGCCCCTCCATGTTCGGGGGGCAATTACGCGTGGTGCGTGGGATTCTCTGTGCTTGGCGAGGTGCACGCCGTCCGATCGGGGCGTGGGTCGCGGCTGACGGATGGGATCGTGGTGGGCGTGGCTTTGCATCGAGGTCCCTGGGAGATTGTGGATTTCTAAAGGAGGGGCTCTTCTTTCTTGCCGGGGAAGAAGGAGCGTGACCTCTTCTCTCAAAGCTATGATTTGTTACTATTTACCATGAATAAGAATTTGTTATTGAGAAAAATAATCTGAGTGACAAGCGAGCAACAGTAAGCATGTGCCAGCCCAACACTTCTGTTATGTGGGAATATTTGGCCACTCCCACACATTTCACATGTGTGTTCATAGCAGTGACGGATGTGCAAACATACAAGGTGCAAAACAATAGGTGGGTTATTTTAAGTTGTGAATTATGTGTTTTGATTTATATTTTTAAAATTTTGACTATTTGTGAGAAATATTATGGAGAGAGATATAAATATATACGATTTTAACGTATACAACTGAAAGCTAGTATAGTATAATCAATTTATAAACCCGGAAGAAGTCGTCAAATTCCGGTGCGAACCGAAAGTGCGGGAAATTTTCCCGCATTCATGTCTTTCCTCTATAAAACTCGCACCACAACGGATGCTTGCTCCTCTTCCCCACTCCCACCGTTTCCAACAAAATCAAAATGGGCCGCAAGAGGGAAAGGCTAGGGTTTACCGCGAGGAGGAGGAGGCGGCCCTAAACATCTTTGCCTTAAGTTTGCACAACCAGCTGTTCCCATCGTCTAAAAAAGAGAGAGAGTGTGTGTATATAGGAGGTCTTTTCCGTACTCCTGGGAGTACGTACTTTCACTTTCAATATACCATTTAAACAAATATTTTATACCTCTTTATCACTTTCGATATACTTAAATACTAATTCTAAAATACTCTAATACGACTTGGTTGAAAATTTTCATCAGAACCCTTTATTTTTGCTATATGTACTATTCCACGTATAAAAAGAGTACATATACAAATTATGCTAGAAAAAAAGTGAACTTTTATGAAATCTTTTATGAAACTCACTTCGAAATATCTTATAATTATTATTAGAGTATGCTTACATAGATAAAAAAGGTATAACAATATCATTAAAAGAATATATTAGAAATGAAAGTACGTACTCCATGAGTACAGAACTATTTTTCTTATATATATAAGGAGTAAAAGATATTTTATATATATATATATATATATATATATATATATAGAAAAAATATCTTTTACTCCCAGTTGTAATTACACCCACATCTAATATACCACCTAAACGAACTTGAAATACTCCTTTATCACCTTGGATATACTCATGTACTAATTATAAGATACTCCAATGTAAACTACATGAAAAATTTACAAAGAAATCCATAGTTTTTAGCGTATTTTGTAAATACCTTTATATACGCATATAAAAAGTAGTATGTCAAAAAAATATACATACCACCTCTGAAAAATTATTCATACCACCTAGATGGTCTTAAATACTCGTATACTACACGTACATACCCTCCGTTACGTGGATACTCGCTATATTGTGAGATACGACATAGGGTGTAAATACACCCACCTCAAATATACCACCTAAACGAAGTTGAAATACTCTTTTATCACTTTAGGTATACTCGTATGCTAATTATAAGATACTCCAATGTGAACTACATAAAAAAAATTGTAAGTGAGTCCATAGTTTTTAGCATATTTTGTAAATACCTTTATATATGCATATAAAAGGAGTATTTCAACAAAACATCTACATACCACCTCTGAAAAATTGTTCATACTACCTAGATGGTCTTAAATACTCGTATACTACACGTACATACCCTCCATTACGCGAGATACTCCCTACGTTGTGAGATATAATATAGAATGTAATTACACCCGGGTGTAGAAAAGAGACTATATATATATATATAAAATATTTTTTACTCCCGGGTGTAATTACACCCACATCTAATATACCACATAAACGAACTTGAAATACTCCTTTATCACCTTAGATATACTCGTATACTAATTATAAGATCTCCAATGTGATCCGTATGAAATAATTGTAAGGGAGTCCATAGTTTTTAGCGTATTTTGTAAATACATTTATATACGCATATAAAAGGAGTATGTTTATATATATATATATATATATATATATATATATATATATATATATATATATATATATATATATATATATATATATATATATAAAGTCTCTTTTTACACACAGGTGTAATTACACTCTATGTCGTATCTCACAATGTAGGGAGTATCTCGCGCAACGGAGGGTACGTACGTGTAGTATACGAGTATTTAAGACCATTTAGGTGGTATGAACAATTTTTCAGAGGTGGTATGTATATTTTTTAGACATATTTCTTTTTATGTACGTATATGAAGGTATTTATAAAATACGCTAAAAATTATGAACTCCCTTGCAATTTTTTCATGTGGTTCACATTAGAGTATCTTATATTTAGTATATGAGTATACCTAAAGTGATAAAGGAGTATTTCAAATTTATTTAGGTGGTATATTAGAGGTGGGTGTAATTACACCCAGGTGTAAAAAGTATTTTTCCTATATATCTTTACTACTTTAAAAGAAGGAGTTAGTGGTTGATGAGTCCTCTCTCACTTCCTCTTCACCATTCGATCTAATTATAAGATACAATCCGAACCGTCCCCCACCCCCCAACGCCCCCACCGCCCCGACCCACCTCCCCTCGCACTCCCCCGCCGCCCCGATCCGCCTTCCTCGCACTCCCCGCCGCCCCGCCTCCCCTCGCTCTCCCGCCGCCTCCTCCCCACCTGCGTCGCGCCGCCGCCTCCTCCTCCTCCCACCTCCCAGCGCCGCCTCGCTCTCCCCGCCGCCCGATCCGCCTCCCCTCGCTCTCCCCCGCCGCCTCCCACCCCGTCGCCGCCTCCTCCTCCCCCACCCGCCGCCTCCTCCCCCCCCCGCGCGCCGCCTCCTCCCCACCCCGCAGCCGCCTCCTCCTCCTCTCCACCCCACGCCGCCGCCTCCTCCTCCTCCCCACCCAGCGTCGCCTCCTCCTCCTCCTCAACCTCCGCTCCGCGCCTATCTCGCCGCCTTCGCCCGGAGACGGCGCGTGCTTGGCCATCGCGGATCTGGTACAACCTCCTGAAACCATAACTGTGTCCTCGTCCGCCTCTTCCCCTCCGAGAGAGAGAGAGAGAGTAAAACCCTAGATGCTGCTGCTAGGCTTAGTTCGGGGCGATGAAGATCCAGTGCAACGCGTGTGGTGCGACAGAGGCATGGGTGCTGTGCTACACCGATGAGGTCGTGCTCTTCACCGCCTATGACGAGGAGGTGCACGCCGCGAACAAGCTCATTGGGAAGCACCAGCGCGTGCCGCTCCTCTCCGACGGCGCCTCCTCCTCTCTCCCCGCCGCGCCTACCATGCCCAAGTGCAACATCTGCCAAGTGAGGCCACTCGCCCCGTCCCTCCCTCCCTTTCTGTCTCTTGATTGGGGTGGCTACGTAGGAACTCAAGAAATTTTGGCTGCAGAGGCGTTGTCATCTCTGGAGGTGTTGTCTTATTTTAATTCGCTAATACATTTGACTTTTCAGAATCGTGAGTACATGTATACCCTATAATGTGATGATTGATTGGAGGTTGATGTGCTGCAGGGTGATGTATGTTGCGTCCGTTTTGTGGAAGATGTGCACTACATTCAGTTGATTGAGCATGCGCATAGCTTGGTTGCGAGCTCGGCTGAGCAACCTACCTGCTCAGTATGTCTTGGTATGTGGAGGTGGTTTGATTTACTCTTAACATTTATCAAAATTTCATAATATCTTATTCTATTTGTTAATTAGAAGTTTGGAATCTCTCTGCAGGTTTTAGCATTGTATTAAAATTGTTAAAACTTAGAAATGCTCACCTACCTACATTTTTCAAATTATGTCGTAGTTCCAAACTGGTGTAGTGGTATGTTCACTTGGTGATGAAAAAGTGAGCATTACGTGTTTCATAACATAAGAATGTTTAGGATGTATACCGAATTACCGATTACATATAGACTTGGGCATCACATAATAAAAGTAAGCCACATTAGTGAAATCTGGTTTTAAAACATGTGAATTTGCCATCTTTTTCTTTCGTTAAAGAATATAGGCTGTATTAATTTTGCAAGTAATGCTGTGTCTGCTAAATTTTATACTAGATATGCATTGCTTTTAGCCTCCTGATCTATTTGTCCTGTTGTTGTCCCTAATAGAAGGTTTAATCGTGCACATATATGTAATTTTGGGAACGTTGCAGATATCATCATTTGAATTGACTTCAGATATAGGAGGCTAAGGTGGTAAATATTTCTGCCTATGCTATAGTGCTATTGTATAATTTAATTGCATTGGCAATGGGTACTATGTGCATCTTTATAACTGTTACATGTAAAGTGTCTTTCTTTTTTAATTTCAGCTCATGATATAGAAGCTTAACTCCATGCCTACTTATTAGTTTTCTAGCATTTTTTTCTTACTTTACCCTGATCAGTAGGAATTTGGAGTTTATGTTGATTGCATTGTTTTTTTCTATTTTTGAATAGAACGACTTGACCAAGATCCTGGAGGCATTCTTACTAGTATATGCAACCATTCATTCCACTGTTATGTCTACCTGAGGCTACAGGGTGTTTCACAGCACATTTGTAAATGGGATGAAAAGAGCAAATAGATATGTGATATGTCGCCATTTCTTTTCTTCTTCAGCTTTCTTGAATTGTTAAGATTCCAGGTTGATTGGATCCTATGCCATTTTCTTGCCTTCAGCAATACTCCATAGCTTGCTAAATAGGTTTCTGAAAATTTGTCGTGCTATCTGATCGTAACGCTGTACTTTCAAGTTACATAGCTACCAGATAGGCTTGTTTTTGTGTAGTTAATTTCATATTTGAGTTGTAGTCTGTTTGCAATCTTTTTCTACTCATTTCATCAGTAGTACTTTCTTGATTGTTGCAGCTGTTAGCCGAGTGCAGAAGGATTTGGTGAGGAATCTCATCATGCAGAACTCAAAAACTAGGTTAGCTCTTGATATCCTGGAACTTTCATGTGTTTTTTCTTTTGTTTTTGTGTGTTTGCTCAAGCACATCTGCAGTTCTGCTCATGCATGTGCGTCTCTGAGGCAGTGTTTTCCACCGCAATGGACAGTAGTATCCAAGGATGGATATATTGTTTATATTAAATGAACCTAATGTACAGGGGCCGATGCAGGTCAAATGTGTCCACTTTTGCATTGTGAAATAATGTTTACAAATCTTGTGTTGCCTAGGATCTTCTTTTTCTTTACCTTTGTGAAAACATCAAGGTGAATTGTATCATTGGGGTAACAGACTAAAATAATTCAGAGTTTTAGTGTTTAGGGGTAACAGACTAAAATAATCAAGGTGAATTGTATCAGTAATCCTTTTCTCAAATTTTTGTTTTCTTTGACTTTAGGAGGGAGAATTGGTTAGACAATTTTAGCTTACTTAAGTTCCTTGTATTCAGTTTAAGATTATATTTGATAGTATGCATCAATTGATTTTAATGTTAGAATTCTTTTTTACCTTTCTTGTTTAGGCAATGAGATTTGGTGATCTACCTTCATGGGCTGTTGAACTTTCTGCGCTCATTCATGAAGCTATTTGTGTTGGTGATGTCAATGTTGGTGTCGGCACGGAGTTGGCAAATGAGGATGAAAATACATGTCCTTTGCCATCAGATATACTGTGGAGAGAATCACTTTTTGATCAGCTGATTGCAAATAGATACAAGCCAGGTGAGGTGCAAAACTGTTGTTCTCCCAATAATTTGGAGCACTTAGCACTATGTTCAATATCAAGCAAACAAAAGATCGCCGCTATGCTCTCGCTTTGTCTAGGCTATCTCATCGTAGTTCATATTCACAACATTAAACATCCTTGCTGCAATTCATATTACAAACAAAAGTGAAATTAAATAAAGAGATGCATTTCCTGCACTCTAACGTGACAAATTGGTCTTGCAATCTAGGGCATCTATGCTCATGTTGATCTAATGCACTTCGATGATGGAATCGCAATAGTCTCTCTCGAGTCAGCTTGCGTAATGCACTTGATCGGGGCGAGAACAAGGGTGCTGCTGTGATACTGATGAAGCATCAGGAGGGTGAATCTACAAATGTCCCTATCTACCTGAAGCCAGGCTCCCTTATTCTCATGTCAGGCGATGCGTGATATCTCTGAAGCACGAGATAAACCACAAGCCAGGTGCTCGGCTGTGGGATGGCAGAAAGCTTAGCAGCATATAACTTCCATCACACTGAGAACTCCGGGCTTGTCCAATCTAAAATCGCCACAACAAGATGACTTCGCAATCTAAAAGCGCCACGACACTATGAGAGTGAATCGAGAGTGCTCCGGTTTTTGCGATTCAAGCCACTTTACGATTATAGAGCTGCCATTGTTCGACCTAAATGGTTGACAAGTGTTGTCTAATGTTAGAACTCGTGTTTGGTGATGTTACACCGATTATTTTTGCAATGTATCATGGAAAATTGTGATCTTTGTTGCTAAAGACAACCGCATAAAACTCCACGGCAGAAAATTCGTAGCTTATGTGAAACGGCGGACCAACGCCCACGATGACAAGTTCCACAAAGAATCGCCGTATGCCGAGGGCATCTGCTTTCACCGTCGAATGGAAGCAAATAGATTCGGTCTTAAAACTTCTAAACTGTTTTCTCTTAATAAAAATCAAGGCGTAAACCGCCTTGCAATATAATACTTCTTTGCGATGGCACATATCGTCCGAGCAACACAATTAGCAACGTCGTGAGCACGCACGGTCCAATGTGGGGCGATAATTTTTTGGTCAACTAGGTAGGCACGAATGCAACTCCACGAGGCTTGATTCTCAAACCGACAATATAATTTCATTATCATTGTGTTGAAGACTTACAATCCTAGATTCAGAACCACACTTACATACGCATGAAGATGCGGACCTACGACGACTTAGATAGATGTTCTGCTGAAGATAAATTGCAAATGTAGCGGTCGCTTCAAGCGCCATTGCCACTGTAACGGTGGCTCATACATAGTAGATAAACATTAGGATAGGGACGTACACACGATTATAGATCACTCCTAGGATATATATATTGATATATATATAATTACATGGTATATTAGAATAAGATACATGATGACGTAAGAAAAAGTTGATATTTATTATTCAATTTGAGATAATATTTGATAGTATGCACCACTTTTATTTGGTTTTCCGTTGCAACGCACGGGCACATAACTTTTACTCCCAGTTGTAATTACACCCACATCTAATATACCACCTAAACGAACTTGAAATACTCCTTTATCACCTTGGATATACTCATGTACTAATTATAAGATACTCCAATGTAAACTACATGAAAAATTTATAAAGAAATCTATAGTTTTTAGCGTATTTTGTAAACACCTTTATATACGCATATAAAAAGTAGTATGTCAAAAAAATATACATATCACCTCTGAAAAATTATTCATACCACCTAGATGATCTTAAATACTCGTATACTACACGTACATACCCTCCGTTACGCGGATACTCGCTATATTGTGAGATACGACATAGGGTGTAATTACACCCACCTCAAATATACCACCTAAACGAAGTTGAAATACTTTTTTATCACTTTAGGTATACTCGTATGCTAATTATAAGATACTCCAAAGTGAACCACATAAAAAAATTGTAAGTAAGTCCATAGTTTTTAGCATATTTTGTAAATACCTTTATATATGCATATAAAAGGAGTATTTCAACAAAACATCTACATACCACCTCTGAAAAATTGTTCATACTACCTAGATGGTCTTAAATACTCGTATACTACACGTACATACCCTCCGTTACGCGAGATACTCCCTACGTTGTGAGATATAATATAGAATGTAATTACACCTGGGTGTAGAAAAGAGACTATATATATATATATATATATATATATATATATATATATATATATATATATATATATATATATATAATATTTTTACTCTGTGTAATTACACCACATCTAATATACCACATAAACGAACTTGAAATACTCCTTTATCACCTTAGATATACTCGTATACTAATTATAAGATCTCCAATGTGATCCGTATGAAATAATTGTAAGGGAGTCCATAGTTTTTAGCGTATTTTGTAAATACATTTATATACGCATATAAAAGGAGTATGTTAATATATATATATATATATATATATATATATATATATATATATATATATATATATATATATATATGAAGTCTCTTTTTACACTGGTGTAATTACACTCTATGTCGTATCTCACAATGTAGGGAGTATCTCGCGCAACGGTGGGTACGTACGTGTAGTATACGAGTATTTAAGACTATTTAGGTGGTATGTATATTTTTTAGACATATTTCTTTTTATGTACGTATATGAAGGTATTTATAAAATACGCTAAAAATTATGAACTCCCTTGCAATTTTTTCATGTGGTTCACATTGGAGTATCTTATATTTAGTATATGAGTATACCTAAAGTGATAAAGGAGTATTTCAAATTTATTTAGGTGGTATATTAGAGGTGGGTGTAATTACACCCAGGTGTAAAAAGTACTTTTCCTATATATATATATAAGAGCTTAAACTTGTAATCCATGAGTCACATGTGCACAACCCACTCTAAAAAACTTAAGCTTTTAGTTTATGACTTTAGCTATATTTTTTTGTTAAAATTACACTGTAACAACTATTGTATTTTCCTAGGTCATTCAATTAAAAAAATTTTAAAAAAAAGTAAAATAGGAAAAAGTATTGTTGTTCATCATCATAGATAATGTAAAGAAATAAAAAAGACAAAAAAAAATTAAAATAAGTCAAAATTAAAAGGTGACATTTCAAATAACTTTTGGTTTAAATTTAAATAGGCGGAAGATTTTCCAGCATTCGCGTCTGCCCGCTACAAAACTCGCATCACAACGGATGTTTGCTCCTCTTCCCCACTCCCACCGTCTCCAACGAAATCGAAATGGGCCGCAAGGGAAAGGCTAGGGTTTCCCGCGATGAGGAGGAGGCGGCCGCTGGTTCGACCGCCGCCGACAGCAAGAGCCTTTACGAGGTAAAGTACCCTGAACCCTAGGGCTATGGCTTCCGGGTGTCAAAGCAAGGGCATCATGCTTGTTCAATGCGATAGCTTCGTTTTAGTTTATTCGGTGTTGTGCCGGGTTCTGTTAAGTATGGAAATTTTGTGGATCTCCATGCGAATTGCTCGTGTTGGGGGTTCTTAGTACTTGTGTGGAATTTTGATTATTAACTTTAATTTTTATCCTGTTTTTGTTGTTGTCAAACAATTATGTAGTTGGATGTGAAAGGCGATATCTATTCTGTTTTTGATAATTAACTTTAATTATTATCCTGCTGGGCTGCTATATGTATGTTGATTCAGGAATGTATCATAGTTCAATTTGAGGCGGCTCTTGCCCTGTAAATCAACTATGCTATCAATATTTGCTCATCTGATGGATCAGATAACACCTTACCACTGGATTGAGTGTTAAGGGCTACATGAAGTTTGTGGTTGGTGGTTCATGTCTAGTTGAGTCACCATTTAGTTTTCACACCAAGAACAATACCTGGTACCTTACTTGCACGCACTGAATTTTGTTCCTGTTTCTTCTTAGCTCCTGAGGCATTTACACTAGTCTTTTTTTGGCTTCATCATTTCTGCAAAACTGTAGTCAACTGGTGCATGCTGCTTGATTGTACCTACGCGTGGTAGAAAACCCAAGCTTAAAGAAGCGTGCATAAGAGCTGAAAGGGTACATGGAGTCCATGTCAACAACCTCAAATGGGACTAAATCTGAATTGCTATAAGAGTACATGCAGAAACAATTGTTACGCCCCACTTTCTTGTCTTTCCTTTTTCATAACACAGGTAACTCATTGGATGTGTTTTTTTTTCCTTTTTCTTCATCCTGAAGATCTTAGGGGTTGAGAGGACATCTTCACAGCAGGAAATAAAGAAGGCATACTACAAGTTGGCCTTACGTCTTCACCCAGATGAGAATCCTGGAGATGAGGTAGGATCTCAACTCCAAACCTTTCTTGTGGGGGTATGAAACACCTCAAAAATTCAAACAAAATTTGAATTTCTTTGAATTCTTGCTTGAACTCCTTAATCCTTCCTAATTAGCCTTAATCTTCTGATTAGCAACCCTTCCCCTTGCCTCCCGCCTCCTCCCCGCGCTGGCACATTCCCGGGAAGCCGCCTCACTATGCTGCCGCCCATGCGCTCGTGTGTCGCAGCTCGAAATCGCGGCGCTGCCCCGCCCTGGCATTCACACCTCCTCTGCCAACTCCTATCGCTGCAGCCCCACTAGCCAGTCACCCTTCCCTCTCTCGTGCAGCACGTCGTTTGACCAAACTCCTCCCGCCGTAGATCCTCGCTTCGATCGATCAACGCACACACTCCCACCTTACTTGATGCCATCATCATCTGCCAGAGTCGACAGAGGCCGTGTGCCACCTCGCCTGCACGCCCGCGCCCCTGGTAGGGCTCCCGCCTCCTCCCTCCTCCACGCGCCAGCTTCACCCGATTAACTCTACTGCTCCAAACACCTCTTACCGCCCTTAAAGCTTGATTGCTTTCCTTAGAGGCCTCACACCACTTCTACTTTCACCCCAGAATGATCCAATTAAATTCTCCCTCACCTCAGCTCCTCCGCCACTGCCCCCAGAGCCCGCCGAGCCCTAAAGGCAATCTCTTCACTCCCTCAATGAAAATTCAATTGCATTCGGTCACGGCATCCTCAGAGCACCACAAACCTTTAGCCAAGATCAATTTCTCAAAAGCTTTTCTCATTTGGTCTGGCGTCGTAAGCCCCCTTCGGTCGGATCACCGCCCCTGTGGACAGCTCGCTTAAGGCTTCCCCGATTCAAACCACCTCCATCTCTGTGAAACCCATTTCCCATAGATGGTTAAATTGCTCCCAATCTTGCTGGACCTTCGCCGGAGCAGTCCCAAACCACCTAAGAAGCCATTGCCTTCTCTCCTGCCGCCGGCCTCCACCACTTATGCTCTCGCCTCCCAAAGAACCAAAATAGAACAACCCATCCGTGCTCTACCTGCCCATACCCTCCTTAGCTGCCGGAGGTCGTCACCGGCGCTATTTGGCAGCGGCGCCCTCACCTCTGTTTTCCCGCTGCCGAGCCGGCTGGAGGTAGACAATGACCCTGAGCATCGACGCGGCGCCATCCCGTTTGTCCGCGCTTTATCTGATGGTCGACGTTGAGCGTGAGCGCGCGCGTCACTGGGCTGTTCGGTTGTGCGCATGTGGGTCGTTTTGGCCGGTTTTTCTCTGGTAGGCGCACTGTAGCGACCGGGCGGGGTTGTTATTGTGCTACTGTAGCAAATCATTGTTCATCTGAGCTCAAATTACAAAAAAATACCTTCAGTTGAACCGTTTCGACACCCCAAACCTATTTTCGATATTCGTTTCACTATATCAAACTCCTAAAAATTCAAACCAACTCTATTTGGTTTTTATTGCATTTTATTCCTATTTATTTTTCTAGCTTGATTAGATTCAAGCACAGGCTCATATTATTTTATGTGTTTGCGCTAGTTCCCGAGCTCTTCGAGGCGTCGGTGCAAGGACCTGATCTAGGCGTTGGAGTTTTTGAGACAGTTAAGCTCGTCGATTAGCAAGTCAAATTACAAGTTTTTGATCATATTGAGACCTATAAAAATTCATATTATTTAATTATAGTATTTTGCATTAATATTATCTATCCAATGTTATTTAACTAAAATAAATATTTAGAATGACATGCTAATTAGTTATATCCTATCACTGAAAGATGCCATGTTCTAATTTGAGGTCATATTCACCTTGATAGCCTTAGTAATATTTAATTACTGTATAAATAGTTGTAGATAAGTTCTCTTAAAATTTTATACTACTAAGTAACTTGGCAGTTTGCCAATTGAATTATTTAAAAGGTTTTAGGGTGAGGAGGAAATTGTGGAAATCCACTAGTTGATGGAAGATCATGACTTTACCCTAGGGTGGAGACTGCAACAGACAGGTGCTAGTGTAGTTGTGCACTAGATACACAGTTGTGGTTAGTAGCCTCAAGAAGAAAAGTAAGGACTAGAACTTTATACTAAGTAAAAGATATAGACATCGCTCAACCACAAATATTAACCAGTCAGTCATGGTATAGTAACTGCTTGATTCGATTGAACTCCTACAGGAGGAATGGATGTGACATGGGTCGTGAAATCACCATGCTCACAACGATAGGTCCATATAAAACCTAGGCGGTTGTGTTCCGCATTGACCCGTGGATACCCGATTTTGTGTGGTTCAGAGCTTATCGGGTAAAGGCTATATAAAGAAATAAGCAGTGAAAAACCTTGTTTTGTCAACTCAGTCGTACGCTAGCTAAAGCGTGTATATAGCTTGACATTAAGAGTTTAAGAAATCTTATGGGTAAAGCTAGACAACTCTGCAAAGTGATAATAAATGGTATTTGAATACACTGTACTCCTAGCCTACGGAGCTGTGTTCATTTGGGTGATTCCTGTAACGAAGCATAAGTAGATTTCTTTATATTTTAATCTGTGTAATCAGAGCAAGTAACTGTGGAAAACCCCTTTATTCTTAAGAAGTTACAAGTTTGTTATTTAAAAATGTTTACAAATAAAATTGCATTCACTCTCATTAATAGAACCTGTATACTCTCATCCATTGAGAATCCTTGCAATTAGTAAAATAGGGTTTATCGTTGTGACTTGCTGAGTACGATTATACTCATTACTTGCTAAAATAATATTAAGAAGATCAATGGAATTCTGATGAACTAGCTGCTGGGAGTAAGGACCGATTCCACTCGGTGCTCTCGTCCATAATGTCAAGTGCGACGCCAACGCGAGCGGCTGGGAGCCCACGGAAGAAGAGTTTGAGGCTCGAGAGCACGCGGGCCAAAGGGCGCAAACGATACAAGGCTCCTTGGTTGCACTGTGCTGAGATTAAGTACTGGACTATGTTCTCAAGCCAATCTTGACATTTGCAGATCAGGCTGTCTTCACCTTCTGGCTGATGCAGCGGTTATGCTCGAAATCAGTCGCTTTCGCTGATGAAAAAGAAAGAACAAACGGGAGTTGAGGCTGTATTGCAACCTCGGTAGTTTTGTTTCGAGAAACTGGGCTTATCTAGGGCCGATGTATGTCCATGTGTAAAATTTAATCGAAGCAGTGGTTTCCCGTTTTTCGGACGTGAAACTTTCAGGAGTGGTTTTCTTTGAGGAAATTTACACGTTTGCAAAGTGTGAATTTCTCTCGAAATAGGAGAATGCAAGTTTACGCTCGCAACGTCCATCACAACTGTTGGGGTTAATACCTTGGGACGACGTACGAATGAGAAATGGTAAAAAATAAATAAAAATAAAACTGGTTCTACAAGAGTGCTCTGTGTTTTCGTTCGAATCAGATTAAGAATCATCAACAGCGATCGATGTTCCCGTCCCCGTTAATTCGCATAAAAGAAGAAGCCATCGACAGCTGTACTCCGCACCCTCCACATGCGCCAACCGCCATTAGTTCCAACAAAACCCTAATCACCCCATCATCACCACCCTAGCTAATCTCGTCGCTAATCAAACCGAGCCAACCAACCAACCACCCCCCCCATTTTTGGCTTGGCAAACGCCAACCACTCGCCACCCGAGCTTCGCTCATGGCCGCTGGCGCCGCGCCCCTACAAAAACGCCGCGCCCCGGGCCTCCCCATCCCTCCCAAGCCTGCAGAAGCAACCGAGAGATCACCAATAAACATCTCCTGATCGTCCTCCTCCTCCTCTTGAGCGATCAATAGCGCAGGCTTCTCGCGCCACCCAAGGACCAGCTAGCAGCAATGGAGATGAAGAAGATCGCCTGCGCCGCGCTCGTCACCGCCGCCGCCTCCGCCGCCGCGGTCATGGCCTCCGAGGCCCCAGCCGCCGCGCCCGGCCCGGCAACCAGCGGCGCCTTCGCTGCCGCCCCCGCCGCCGGCGCCCTCATCTTCTCCTTCCTCGCGTACTGCCTGCACTGAGGAGTGGAGGGAAGCGTGCAATGCGTGCGACGCAAATGTGTTGGTTAATTGATTAATTTATCTGCGTGTTTATGATTATTATGACGTTTTGTGACCGCGTGCAACATTCAATTCAAATTTGCAACCGTGTCTAATGGCAACACTACTATATTATATTCTGAATTGATTTGTTATTTTCATCTGCTTGTATTGTTAATTCGTTTGGGTAATCGTCTTCTTTATTTTCTTCCCGATTGGGATTTATTTTTTAGGATTGACTAGTTTAATGCATGTGATTTGCTACGGACTAAAAAAATTTATATTAAATTAACACATCGAGTCGTTGTTATCTGGCTTGGTCTACGCTATCCACTCAGACTGCGCTGTGGCTGGAGGTGATGCAGTTTAACTTCAATCTTTGAAATAGTAACTAATAGTTATATTCAGTTGAGATATTAGTTTCAAAAAACGCTGGTCCGTCACATGTTGGCGTGTGAGAGGAGGAGAAAGAGAACAGATCGTCTCGTATTTTTAAGTAGTAAAGATACACCTGACACTTGTTAGTAGACGGAATGGTGTGCATGATGAAATGTCACTCTTCGCCATCCAAACTGGAAAATTAACATGTCATGATTCATGCCACAGATTAATTAGCTTCCATTATATGTAAGTTTTTTATGGTTCAGATTATGAAATTGACAACATTATATTCGTACTGTTTACAGTAATTACTGTCAAACTTGGAAATGCTTGGCAGTCCATCTGTCAAAAAAAACTGACTTGGCTTTGAACCATTTGCCCACAACTACGGCCGCAGCAGTTCGTTGTAAGAGAGCTTTTACTAGCTAGTACATGTTGGTTAAGCAGTGTACTGCCACATAGAACTGCGAAAGTGTGCCCAGCCGCTGCCCGCCGCAGCCGCATGTAATCTCGATGGATTCCCCGGACGGAAAGTCCCCACCGCGGGCGCGCCTGCCAAGCCTAAGGCATGCCTTTTTTTCTTTTCCTTTTCACTTATGAATTTCTTCAGATAAATAAATTAAATGATTTCTTCGCTATCTTTTTGAAACAGCTTATTAAACTAAACTTTTCAAAAAGGTTTATTACTCTTCGATTCTCTCGTACAAGCGTTTATGCTAAAAATAAAAACCATCAGTAACAGCGCGAATATACGAATTTTCAACTCAAAACAACATAAACGGTTTCAGTTGATGTGCATTGTAACCATTTTTAATTATCATGGCATTCTATTTGAACTATTGCAACGTAATTTAGTAATTCTCCCTCCATCCTTTTTATATTTGTTGTAATAGGATGTGTGCAATTAACATCTTTAAACTTTGACCATTAATATATATATAAAAGTATTTAAATTTATCATATGGAAATGATAATAGTAGGCTTGTTATCGAAACTGCTTTGACATCATTATTTTTTTAATAACAAACAGGTAATTAGAAAAAAGTTACAATGAAACATATGTATTGAAGATCACATCGATATATAAAATAAAAAAAAGAACAGAAGGAGTAGTGACCATACCTATGTACAGAATAACAAATAAAAAAGAAAAGGAGTAGTAATTGGTACGTGTAATGGTACAATGCCATAACATGGTGCAGTAACACAAATGATATCTCAAAAACACACACAACTGAAATACAAATTAGAGGAGACCCCGGCATCATGTCAGAAATATCTTTGTGTTTAGCAAAATTTTCAATTCAACTGTAACACTTCAACTTCCGAAACTCCATGTTAAGTAATTGATGTAACATTTCATTAACATTCATAGACAAGAAATTAAGACAAGCGGTAATTGGTGGCTGGTCTAACCGATGCGGCATCAGAAGTTGTATGGCAGAATGGCTGAAGTCCACGGTTCGCATCCCTCCAGCTACACATCACATGAGTTTACTTGTTCATTTTTTTGGTATTTGAAGCATGACCTTTTAATTTCTGAGCTTCAAGGACGACAGTGCTTGCCAAAAAATTGCCCCAAAAGAATCCAGATAAGCAAAATTAACAAAGGGGTAATTCTTGGATCTATCCATATGATCACAAACAAATTCTTTACCCCTAATTAGCGAGCTGAATTCTTGATCCGCTCACACACCAACAGCATCGCGCTCGTCGTCGTTGCCGCGGTCCTCGACGGCGGCGGGGTCTCCGTGCCCGTCGCCGAACGCGCGGGCGTGGTCGTTGAGGGAGCGCTTGTGCCTGAAGTCCGCGCCACAGGCGCAGCGCCAGAGGCGGCCGCAGTTCTTCTCGTGGGTGCGCCAGTCGCCGCGGACGGCGAAGCGCTTGGCGCAGCGGCGGCAGGCGAAGGGGCGCGCGCCGTGAAGGCGGCGGTAGTGCGTCTGCAGCGTGCGGAAGTCCTTGAGCGGGCGCGCGCGCGGGTGGTCGATGTGGTTGCGGCACCCCGCCGCGCAGCAGTAGCACGGCAGCCGCAGCATCGCCGTCGGCTGCGCGCCCCGCAGCGACGCCGTGCCCCGCCGGTACTGCGACCCGTGCCCCCACATGTGCATCTGCACGTACAGCAACATGCAATTATCATCCATGCGTACAGCTAGTGTCAGTGATGCATACATGCGTACTCCAGAGTTTCTTCTTCACTTGTTGCATGCATTGCATATTTGCATGCCAACGAACAAGCACATGCAATTAATATTGGAATTTTAGAGAGAGAGAGAGAGAGAGAGAGAGAGAGAGAGAGAGGATATATATGAATATATGTGTTCAGTTAAACGTATGTATGTACCTGAAGGTTGTTGTATCTGTTGAAGGTCTTGTGGCAGACGGGGCAGGCGAACTTGGTGGCGCCGGCGAGGATCTGCGTCGGCGTCGGGATCCAGTACTGCCCACCGCCCTTCCTCAAGCTACCTACCTCCGCAGCCACGGCGGCCATGCTGCTTCCTTCATCTCCTCCTCTTTTCTGGCCTCCTCTTTCTAGTAGCACTCCTGCAGCATCTGCACCGCAGGTAGCAGCAAAACTACTGCCACTAGCTGTTGTTACCGCCGCCGCCGCCGCCGCAAAAGGAGAGGGGATCGGTAGGCCTATGTGCAAGGCCACTGTGAGCTCATCATCTTCTTGTTTGTTGCTGCAACAAGTACTGCAGGTGTGGGTGATGTGCAGTCGATGGCCATCTTCTTGCTGGCTGCTGCTAGAAGCAGCAGCCGTGTGGTGATGGTGAGGCGAAGGTGTGAGGCTGAGGAGGGGGAGGGCTTCCTTCATGGGAGGGGAGGAGGGAGTGTGCTGATGTCTTCTCAAGAAATTGGGGTAAGCAAGGTCTCCCATGGGTGGATCAAGGTGGATTTGGCGTCAAAGCTCAGGGAGAGATGTGCGTCGGGGAAAGGGTCGGTACTAGCTAGCTAGAGACCAGAGAGTGTGTGTGAACAAAACGAAGATATTGGATGAACGCATGGTGTGTAATGGATGCTACTACAGCTGCAGTGCCTCTTGTGAATAGTAATGTGATAATATATCTTGGTGCTTGGGAACATAAATACCCCCTTATTATTCCCCATGGAAGTCTGGGATGTCATATCCATAGGCTGCAATAATCAACAAGACCACAGGCTTAAAATGGACTTCTCTTTACCACTACTATTAACTTTAATCTTTTTCAAAACGATCGACGTGCTTGTTTCTTTAGATGTGAGAGATATAACTTTAACCATTATTTCTAATAATTTTATATTATTATAAATTTATGGTAGTAATTTTTATGAAACATCTAATGACATAATTTTTATATGACATTAATAGTTTTGAATATATTGATGGTCAAATTTAGAAATTTTGATAGCAAATAATATAAGACATCATTTAAAAAAAGTAGTGCAAAGACGTAATTAAACACAACAAGGCACTAGCAGCCACAGGATGGACCAACCGAAGGCTCATTTCTGCATATCTTAACTGACCACAGTTTGATTGGGTCTGTTCTTTTTGGTTGCGGTTGATGGCTTTTTAGCTGTTTGTGACAGAGATTACGAAAAGAGAGATGCTCGCTTGCGATTTTTGATGGTACAGATATTAGTTTTTTTAATATGTACTACAATTAACCTGTAGATCTCATCTTAAAAAAATACTCCATTTAAAAGTTAATTACTATAGTAAAAGTCAAAAATAACTTTTAGAAACCGTAAAAGAATAGAATCTGAATTTGCCAGCCTCGAAATCAAATGCCAAATAGTATTTCGTGTTGCTTTCTCCTCAGCTTTTGTATGGAGGCAGCCTAGCTAGCTAGCTAGCTAATGTAGCTACTACTGTTCGTTAGCACGATCAGTGTAGGGGTCGTTGCGAGCTTTGCAACTCCCAACCGACAACATGCAGGTTCAAAGGTTTAATTGAAGGAGAAGAACAGTGAGGGGCATAAATGGGAACAGTACTAGTACAGAGTAGAGCCACAGAACCTCACGACCGGGTCAGTAAGAGAGATGAAGCAAAATGTAGTGTGCCTTTCACTTTTAAGGCATTTTGTCGTGCAAATGTTACTTTACCACCGTCGTAATTTCTCTACGTAAACAAAAGTTTTGTCTGATCAAATTGGATTCTAGCTAGGAACTGCTTGCTTGAAGTACTGTATTGCACTGTGCCTTACATCATCGTGGCCGATCGAGAGAAGTGTATCGACGCAAGCAATTCATTTCTGCAGGGACCAGCAGCTAGGTACAGGATGGAAACAGGTAGAATATAAATCGAATAGACTTAAAATACGAATACAAAAAAATATATATATATATTTGTATATAAATATTTTTAAATATAGATTTTGCTTATTATATTTGTATTTTTTCAGATATAAATATCGGATATAACGGATTATCATTTACCATTTTCCATTCCTAGCTAGGTATGTAGGAAATATAGATAATATTTTAATTGCAAGTTTTACTAGGAGACAAATACAATATAAAACAAGTGATATAAAACTTACAACTAACACTAAGCTACTCATTATACTTTAAAAAAATACGCAACGGAAATACATTATGAAAGGAGATCGAACGCACGAACGACTTACTGTTGGGCTTGATAAAGAACAGAAAGCAGTGCAGTCGTGATGCAGTGTAGAACGTAGATGATACAGTGCAGCGAGCGGTCGCGTAGATGTGCGCTGCCCAGAAACCTTATTGCCGCCCCCTGTGCAGGTCTTCATGGCAGCAACGGTTTAGAGATACCGCTCTCCTTCTTCACGGTGTACGCCGAGAAGAAAGATCGACAAGGTTCAAACAGCGCAACACAATAGCATAAGTTCATAGGAGGAAGAAATGGAGGCAGTGAGTTTTTTGGCAATATACTCTGGACGTCTATATATATATATATATAAAATAAAGATATTTATAAAATACGCTAAAAACTATGGACTCTCTTACAATTTTTTCATGTGGTTCATATTATAGTATCTTATAATTAGTACACGAGTATCTAAGATGATAAAGAAGTATTTTAAATTTGTTTAGGTGGTATATTAGAGGTGAGTGTAATTACACCTGTGTAAAAGATATTTTTCATATATATATATATATATATATATATATATATATATATATATATATATATATATACTTTGATAGTGACATATTTAAGCGACCATTTACCCATGTAATCATCGTCATCAAACCCAATAAAAACCCTAAATTCAAATGTTTAAATCTCATTCAAACAGAGAGAAAGAGTGATACGTGATTCAGCAAAAATAAAAGTGGACTTAGTCTGCCAAGTGGCGCGCCACGCAACGGCACGACATGGTCGCGCATCATAAATCACTCGATTTTCACACGAATACACGCGCGCATGTGATTAGACAAAGCCCTTCTCATACTATCTCTATTTATAATTCAAGGAGTGACATAGATTATACCTTATAAATTGTTCTCCCTACCTTGCCGTAGCAATATAATACTAAACTATACGCGCTTTAAAATTAAAAACATAAGTCTCACTTATAGACCTATTTTTAACAAGGTATAGACCTATTGTTTTTTGTTTTTTAACTGATTTTACATTTCAATTTTTTTAATAAATACTACTTATTAGACTGATAAATTATAACCGCATCGCATAAGTCATAGACCAGAAGAATGCCCCCATAGCGCTGCCTGCGTCACATCGTTCTCGTCGCAGATCTCAATGAAACATACACAAACGCCGTACGGTGTGCATGGTACACGGTAGCACATGTGTATGTCCTTGAATTTCTGGAGACGAGTAGAGGATGGCAAGGTGCTTTCTCGTTTCCTATGTAGGAGCCTTTGCATTAACATATAATGGGACTGTTTTTTCAGTTTTTTAAAAAAGTTTTTAGTTTTTGTTATAGTATCTAACTTTTAAACGAAATATTTTTTTTAAAATGAAGTCTACAAGTTAATTATAGTACACGTTAAAAGTCCAACATCTGTACCATCTAAAATCGCAAGCGAGTATCTCTCTCTCCGTAATCTCTATCGCAAACAGCTAAAATTCAAAAATTTCAATCAAAAATTATAAACCGTAGCTAAAAAAATAGGCCCCAACATACACACACCGGTGGCTCTCTCTCTTGCCCTTGATGCGAATTGGCTTTGAAAGGACACGCATGATAGTGTGGAGGATCTAGATGTGCTTTGTATCCTAGTAGACGAAGTGCAACAGTACCTTGAAAAGTCGGTGTTGGAATACTAGTTTTTGCATCGAGTAGGCAGCAATGTAGCAACTTTAGCGTCTTCTTTCTTTTCTTCTTGTTTGAACCATCTAACCAGCTAGGCAGGTAATGTAGTGCCATCGTTGATCTTTAGTGTTTTCCCTCCCTCTTCTTCTCTGTGATCTGATTGCACGTACTAGTATCATATTATGTAACAGGCCACTTCCTTCACTGGCTTCTTTCTTTCGATCTTTGCGACAAGAAATGTGTAGCATGTGTATGACCCTAGCTGCCACTTCAACGGAAACTGAAAAACCATAGGCTTGGGTTCATTTCATGTGCCTAGCCACAACTGAATGATGGAATGCAATAGCATTGCTTTACTTGCAGTGAGTTGGGAGGTCAATACATCTCTCTCTCTCTCTCTCTCTCTCTCTCTCTCTCCGATCTGACCGATCTTTAGATCAGGCTTTGCGGTGCATGGATGTGGACAAGTAATGGCAGGGCTTAATTGGCAGTGGCACCACTGCATACATGCATACATGGTGGTTCTCTTAGGATGCTAAAGTGACTTCCAGTCAATTCTGATGCTGAATGGCAGAAGAGATTACCATGAACAAACAGCAGAAGCATCCTTGCTGTCCTCAGATGTCTCCAAAGGGAGATAAATCTGCAAGAAACCTCATGATCGTGAATGCGAAAATCGTCTGTCGATCGGGTCGTCGCTGCACCACTGTGGATAGCCCCAGGCTCTGGTCTCTCCCTCCCATCATGTGCTGGTCAGACACTGTTAACTGGTGGCTGCATCTGGCTTGTCAGCTTCTTCTAGCTGCATATGAACTCATAAAATGTCTCGTTGGTCTTGATTGGTGTGTCCAACTTGTTCAAACAACCCCTTGCATGCAGGATGGCTGCCTGCAGCCTGCAGGCAATGCATTATGTTGCAGCATGACTTGTTTGATCGAAGCCAAATGCTACGCAGGCAATCAGACAGAACTAGCTAGTTTAGGACACTCATCTCTGATCGAGTATGCAGAAAGACAGATGGGTTGCTGGAAGTTTTGGAGAAGATAATGCGCGACAAAATGAGGTGCTGTTTTCTTTTGGTCTGGAAGAGCTGTTGCTCCATCATGTCTGTATTTGATAGCTGAATGTGAAATACAAGTGTAGTACTAGTAGTATTTGGAGTTACCACTACTACAAAAGAGACTATATTAGACGACTACATCATAGACGGTTCATACGGAACATCTGTGCTGTAATTATCATAAACAGTTCATACGAATAACCGTCTATGATATTTTCACAAACGGTTATTTATACGAACCGTTTGTGATAATGTAAACTATCACAGACGGTTCCTATTAATAACCATTTATGATAATTCACAGATGATCGGTTAGTTATACAAACCGTCTGTGATAATAGTAGACACCACCGACAGTTTGTATAAATAACCGTCTGTGCTAGTTCACAGATGGTGATTAATACAAACCGTCTGTAATAGTTTCATATGACAGACGGTTTGTGGTTGGAACTGTCTGAAATACGCCACGTTATTATATATCCAACGTGATCTCGGCAGATCTGTTTTCACTACGCTGCATTGAAGGAGGCGGCCGGCTTTGGGGAATTTGGTAAAAACATATCGCTTGTAGATCGATTTGTTCTTAGTGATTAATGGTTAGTATTTACTTCTAATAACTTATATACCTTGTAATAGAGAGATATAATAGTTAGGTTTTTAGATCTAGCTACATACCAAGGTTAGAGAGATAGTAGTTTGCTCTAATTTAAGAATAGATCAGTATTCTTAGTTTACTTCAATATATTCTTACTTGACACACACACACACACACACACACATATATATATATTGCTTTATAAATACGTGGCTAGCTACTTAATTTAGATATGGAGAATTTATTACAAGGTGAATGATAATTATGTGTGTAAGTAACTAGGCTAGTTAGCTATAGTAGCATTAATAATCTAATTTGACACTAGCTAATTTATCATATGTGTAGCTTAGATGGACTAAAACTGGATGTTCGTTGAGAACCGTATGAGTGAGGAGTACATTAATAGCGTGTCTGCTTTTAGAAGAGTGGCCGAGTAGGATATGTTGAAGAAGGGGATAGAATATATGTATTGTCTATGCATTGATTGCGATAATATGAAAATGTTTACCAACTCAGTACAAATCGAAACTCACTTTATTTGAAGAGGTTTCAAAAATAGGTATACATGTTGGACCAGTCACGGTGAAGAGAAGATTATACGGGAAGGTAGTCATAACATCGTTGAGGGAGACAACGATATGCCGGTTGTGGACTGTGCTTTCGATAAAGATAGGTCGCAGGATGATAATTTAGATCAGATGGTACGCAATGCAGAAAGAAACTATAGTGAGAGAGTTTGATAAATTCGATGGCTTGATAGAACACTTCGAGAAACCTTTGTTACACAAGTTTGTCATTCATTCTTGAACTGCTGAAATTGAAAGCAAGCAATGGTTGATTCGACAAGAGTTCATAGCATTTTTATGTCTCCTAGCGAACATCCTTCCAGAGGAAAATATGTTGCTGAGAACCACCTCCAAGCTAAGAAGATTCTTTATCCATTGAAAATAGAAGTAGAAAGAATACATACATGCTCGAATGATTATATCCTCTACCGTAGAGGATATGCAAGCTTGCATATTTGTCTAGTATATAAAGTATCCCGATACAAGCGTAAAAATGACTTCGATAATGGAGAGGGTATCAACGTAAAGTAAGGACCTCCTACTAAAATGTTTTGATATCTGCCTATAATTTCCCATTTAAAGTGTTTATTTGCAAACCAAAAAGATGTAAGATTTCTGCGTTGGCACTCGGAGCAATGTAAGAAAGATAGAATGATAAGACACGTTGCTGATTCTGCCCAGTGGAGGAACATCGATAGGATATTTGTAGACTTCGGTGTGGAACTAAGGAATATAAGATTTGAGTTAAGTACAGATAGAATGAATCCTTTCGGTAACATGAGCAGCCAACATGAAGCCAAACCAACAAAGTAGATTCACTGTGAGATACACGAAGGCGCATTTCCTCTATGACTCGGGCTACTTCGTCGTGTCATTCGAAGACTTATTCTTACTATTCAATCTCGACGAACTCAAAACCTCATTTCTGCGATGCTGGACACTGTAAGTGTATTGTATAATCATGTTCTACACTCACATAATAACGATAAATATCATAACTCATTGTTTATGTATAGATCTATGATTCAACAAATCTGATGACGGCGAGAATTGGTGGGTTTCCTTGACTTACACTTGGTCTCTAAGCAATCCATCAATGCTAATACATTCTTCGTCCAAGATTACACAATGAGGAGATTGCTTGCTCATAGGGACAAGGAGTACATTATGGTACTCTTCAATCAAGGGTAATTGCTTCACTAGTTGTCATATAAGTTTTATTTGTACTTTATACGTAACATTAACTTAAAATTAATCACTATGGCAACATACATGACTAGGTCTTACTAGAATTTGATTGTGATTGTTCCAAAGTAGAGTAACGTAATATATCTTGATTCATTACTTAGGAGTAACCACGACTTCACCCGTGTGCAACAAGCAATTGACAGGTAAATTCATTTCCTCCATACATAACTCTATTGTAGTCTTTCTTTTATTTGCAATGGGTGAGTCTAACTTTTTGAAATCATGTAGATCGTTTAGCGCTTATGTTGCCTAAGGAGGGAGACACAAGGAATCTAGCGCTACACTGCCACATAGGGTGTGATTTTCGGTACCTGTTACAATATAACAATCCTATATTATATTTCGTTATAATTCCTCTAGTACTAATAATACTTATGTATGTAATTCTATTTTTGCAGTGCCATTAGCAGCTACAAGATAACGTACGTGGATTCTACGTTTGCCACTATATGGAGGAAATCATGGACGCTAAGACAAATGATTCAGAGGTTTGTCAACCTGTCAATAATTATTTTGTGATTATCAATACACACACACACACACACTAATGACTTAACATTACTAACGATAGCTTATGGAATTCGACGAAAGTGCAATCAATCTTGATAAACTCGCCTAAATTCAAGGAAAGCTCTCCCAATTATTGATAGCGGAGGTCACAAACAATACTAGAGAGTTCCACCCCAGTGATGATAATTAAATGTTAAAATATTGGATACAATTATAATCACTCATGTGTTTAATCAAACAATTTATTCGATTGTACTTCATTTAGTTGTTTAACTCATTTGTAAGATCTGTGTAACGATTGTCATGTGTTATATATGTAATCTGTTTGCGTTGTTTACTTCATTTGTGAGATCTGTATGATGATTGTCTTGTGCTATATATTTGTGAGATCTTTTGTTTACTTCAGAGGGCATAGCTAATATTTCCTGAAGCTAACAAAAAAAACAGAAAATAATGTAAATTTTCAAATAGCTATCACAGACGGTTTGAAACACCAAACCATCTGTGATATCTACATATCATAGACAGTTTTGAAAAACAATCGTCTGTGATGTATATATATATATATATCGCAGACGGTTTTTTAAATAAACGGTCTCCGCTATCACAAACAATTAATATAAAAAATTATCTGTGATATCGACATATCACAGACGGTTGTGTTGAAAAACTATCTGTGTTTTAACATATTACTGACGGTTTAGGAGTTAACATATAAATTTAGATGGTTTGGAAACTATCTGTGATGATGGTTTTAAAATATCTATGATAACTTCTTCTATAGCAGTGTACCCTGACTACACAGGCATATTTATGCACCTAACGACATAGACACCAAGTGTACCAACACCAATGATATGAACTAGAGTAACAATGTGGGAAAAAAAAACCAGAGGCAACATGAAAAATCATTGTACTGGAGTTTTCACCAGTCCACTTTTATTGTCAGGCTCTTCTTCCTATCTTGAGGCCTGAGGAAAGCCGGTGCAACTAGTCATGACGCCCATGCGAACGAACATTGCATTGGTCCCGGACCCAGACGCAAAGAGGCAGCTTTGGTTGGTGCGAACTTTGCCATGAGACTGGTGGATATCTTGAAATACTTACCTATGCTGTTTAAGCTGTTATTTCTGCCCCCAAGACAGATGCTCAGGTTGCGAATCTTTGGCTGAAATAGTCGATTTTGAAAAGTTATTAGTAAAAATGATATCATCGTGACTGCAATTGCAAAATAACGCTATTCACCGCACGATCTCTCAGACCGATATGTGGTGAAGTACCATACGGTCACCGTACGGCATTAGCATACCACAAGTCAGGCTATGACTAATGCTGCACAGTGACCGTGCGACACTCCGCTATGTATCGACTTGAGGCTAATGCCATCCAGTGACCGTGCCAATTTCGATTTCTTTGGCTCAGATTTCACATCGATAAAACTCGTTCTAATTTTACCACAGGGTCTTACACTATTATTGTCGGCATGAATCATCAATAATTACCAGCTGGGGGCTCTTTTTTCTCTGGCTCCAACTTCCAGGAACGTTTACAAGAGAAAAGGGGAAAAGCTATGTTACAATAAGGCAATCTGGGCTAAACAAAATTCGCTTTGCAAAACTTGTATCGACATCGCAAAGAAATGGCACTATCTCCTACCAGAGGCAAATGCTCAGCAAATCAAATAGAGGACCACACAGATGAACACAACAGGCGCTCACACAGATTAATTTCTGTAGCCAACCCCAAAGTGAAATCGTCTTGCTTGTTTATCATTGAAAGCGTATTCGAGTCGCAAAGGTCCCAGTGGGGAGTCCACACGGATGCCAAGACCGTACCCATAACCACTTCCAGGTTTCCCACGGGCTCCTGCTGGGTCACCTAAACAAGAAATCACCAGAGATGGTCCAAATGAGAACTGGGTTTAGAAAAAAGAGATGCCATCACTGCAGAATCTGTAACTGTATCAGACTTGTTCCAGGAGCTGCTAAATTTCATTGACTAACTAGAAATAAGAGGCAAAAGCAATAAATTTCTAATTCTGAATCTGAACGGGTGATTTTTTTTTCTTTTCAGTCCAAATATGAGGCTTAGATCATTTGAGTATATCTACAGGACTAGCCTGTTTTAGCACCAAAGGCCACAAATGTGGACTACAAAATGGATGTATATGGTCAAAATGTGAGTAGAACATGACTTACCAGGAACTTTAGGACCAGAACCCAGATCACTACCATAGTCACCAAAGACCACACCTTCCAGTGGCCCGAGCTACATACAAAATGAGTACAGTAAGCAATCAAAATAATGGTATAAAAGGATGGTTTTTTATGCATGAGATTATAGAGCACGCACGATGTGCATCAGAGTAGCACAGCAACAAGTAATCCGCACTTGGTATCATTGCAGATAGCAATCTTCAGACTGACATTTAATTAGTTCTTCAAGTAGCCTATCTATACATCACTAAGAAGGTCCAAACATGCACAGGAAACAGTTAGGTTGCACATTTGCACCAGGTAATTCTCCTCAGTTCAGCACTCGTTGGAGATGTTACACTGATCTGACATGTATAATTATTCGGATCGATCAGATCCAAGTGTGACTATATCTGTCTTAAAAGAAGATAATTTATTGGCAATTGTACAACTGACATTAGCATTAGATACAGCAAACAAATTGTAACTATTTCACATATTGTGCATTTGTTAGTTTGCTTCTCCAAGTTATCTATATTCTTAAATACATCCAATCCAACAAAGAAAACTTCGTTTTCTGAATTACAAACTAATTTCAAATATTACCTTTTCAGTTTCTTCTTCATATATGCATATTCATGTTGTCAACTAGGCATTTGTGGGAAGATATTGTTGTCTTTGTATTTTACTGTACTGGTGTTGCATGTCAATGCCCTTTTAAGAAGACAGATAACTCAATATACCCGAGAGGGGCAAAACCTACCATGCGGCAAGAGACTTCTCCACTACCAACCGCATATGAACGACCAGAGCCAACAGCACCTTCTTCGTATCCTCTTACACTATTTGTACCACCAATTGCAAATGCTTCGTGAGGTGAAAAAATCCCCTCCACATGACCTCCAGAAGCACTAGATCACATAAAAGTGATATAGGGAATAAGTGAAATAACCGAAAAAAATATGTGCAACTTGCTATGCAAAACTTTCAGGTCACACTCGTATTTTTGTTTGACGTCCAACAAAGGCAAGATATGCACTAAAACGTACCTTAGAAGAAGTCGAGCAGGACCAATTTCATAGCTCTGCCTCAAACGCGCTGTCACTCTGTTGAAACTAAGCCACTCAGGAAAAATAGGAAGACCTTGCTCAATGTTGAAAACAGACTACAAGCAGTAACAATGGTAGGAGATAAGAGATTACGACAATAAAATTACAAAGCAGCAGAAAGGAGTAGTGCAAATGCCAACCATTGTAGAGCTATGATCTCCAGAGTCTGTGTAGACACTTTCAAGCTTAGCAAGTAGTGTGTCATCATAAGCATTTCCACTGCATTTTCATGACAAGAACATCAGATCTCAAATAGTGCCTTAATTCAATAATTGTAATCATGGTGTACCCAAACATATTTATGGTGCAAAATAAAGGCAAATGAGGTATTGAGATTTCAGACCTGGCAGTTAATTGGCTGTTATAGAAATCTCTGATGACAGGGCTGCCTTTGTCATCACGAGCACCAGCATGCTGCATAGAAAGAGTCAGTACTCAGTAGAATACAAGTTGGTTTGTTTTTCAAAGGAAACAGCAAATGTTAAACAAAAAAAAATCAACAATGCTTAATTTCATTTGTTTCCTACACCGGTACACAAGTGAGCTCATGTACCTTTTTTCCGAATTATATTACCTAAGGTAGTACTAACATCACAACATCATGTCTATTTTGGGCTTTGTCTCCGGGCCTACAAGTAGGGAGTACGAAGAAAAGGCCACTTGATTACTACGACATATGATTCACTTGTTTACCTGAAATATTAATCCAAGTGTACCGCTCCATTTAGGCCTGATTGGTTGACTATATTCAATGCCAGCAGTAACTCGTCCAATTGTAAGGGGCCCATGGTCAGCATGGTCCCCACCATGAATAAGTGTTCCAGGAGTCCTAGAGTTCTGGCAAAGGAAATAATTATAAGAACATACACATGATTCTCAACTGATGCCTGATGGAATCATGGAACTGTGAAGAAGGTATCATATGAAAGGTATATACCTGAACCATGATATTTCTGGAGGTCCTCTTGTTATCGCCGTCAATCCAAGGGTCAGTGTAGTTTAATCGAAATATAGAATCTATTTGGCCCCTCTCTAGTGAGAGATTCAGCTTCTTGTTCCTCCCAAAAACATTCCGATGAGAATATGCAAAGCTGTTTAAAAACTCCAGTGTGAGAAAAATTTTAGACATGTGCAATTCAGTTTATTGAGGCACATCTATGTCAGTAAATTTAAGATCAATTACAAAATTAAAATCAACATCTGAATCTGCCCAGTTCCTAAAGGCTGCTTGGGCTTTGGTGGGTCATCTTAACTTAGGCCGCTGCAAACATGGCGTGATGGTGGGGCTTGAGGACAGCTTCTATCATAAGCATAAGCCCATCTATAACTGATATACTTTAAGCCCGCATTTATTTATTCAAATCTTCATAGCTGAAAACTCATTAAACTTCTTTGGAGCGTTAAGCCCATCCAAAAAGGCTCAAAACCCACCTGGAGTTAAGAAACCTAATTTCTAAAAAAAAGCTACATTCCAGAGGAAACAAGGTAACATAATTAACATGGACCCTTGTGTTAAGAGTAGGTTGTCACATGTCAAAATCCTAGCATTACAAACAGCACCAGAATAGCTGAAGACATACACATTAAACTGTGAAAGAACCTACTAACCTTCCAATAAGTCCAGAAAGAGGTCCATTTGTTATCCTGCAGAAAACACAGCATAGATGTTAAGACTAAAGTTTGAAATGTAATTTGCAGATATCCTACATATGGTCCTTGAAATCATATTTACCACTTCAACACCTTGCAGAAGAAACAAATTTTATGAAAGCATACAATTCAGTGAATTCACTCAATTGAGTTCACTTAGAAAGCACTACTACTTGTACTCACCCACTCGAAATGCCACCACCAGCAGAGAAACCACCAGAAGGGCGTTCAACAAGATTCATGACAAGATCAACTTTATTAGAATCTGCAGAAGACCATAAGTAAGAACACATGTACTTAAGAAAAGAAAGACCAGCTTAAAGAAACAATGGGAACTAAAGAAATTAGCTTCACCTCCGACTGGCTGCGGAATTATTGTAACATCCTCCATAATTCCCATAGTGAGTATTGTCTCAACATCTCTTTTCACTTGTGCTCTATTGTAAGCCTATTTTCATCATTAGAAGTTTAGACAGATAAGATGTCTGTCACAGCATCAAGGCTACAGGACATGAAGTGTAAAATTAGCATCCAACCAAGTCTAAATATTTAATGCCAAAATATTTTCATTTCAGATTGTTTAGTTCTCATTCCATAGATTCAGAACACAGAAATTGTGCAAAATTATGTTCGCGTATGCAAAAATTGTACATAGATGAACAGAGAGTTTGGTAGATAGGATCCAACCACACTTGTTTTCATCCATTGTAGCAATAGTTCTTATTATTTTGGTTCTAGCATTTGCATAGCTACTTCAATACCACATAAAAGCAATGCTTCAATGAACAGTACGGTATCATCAAGATCAAGTGCCAAATGGAAATGGTCTTAAAATCAAATACCATGCAAAATTGTGCGATAAGGACATAATCCAAATAAACATTTATAACTATCATCAATAGTGTTTCTAAAGTACATAAAACACAAATACAGCAAGGGAACTTTTGAAAATGCTCTGACCTGCCCCTTCTTGGTGGTAAGTTGCCGGAGTATGGTCTCTGGTTGTGTCTTACCAACAGTTGGTTCACCACTAATGACAGAGCGACATGGATAGAGAAGGAAGAAGATAAGAAAGATCAGAATATTATACGGCTGTAAAATAGTGATCAGTGAAGAGAATCCCACTGAGTCAAGCTATAATTCTCACGTTCTTCTATCCAGAAAGCGAATATTGATATTATTAACCTCAGCTTCAGAAACTTGTAGCCTCAGAATTCCTCCAGAAAGAATCTCAGCATATGAAACCTGAAGCAAAATGAAGGGCCTTTATTGATTTATCATTAGCAATCAAAATACCTTTTGCAAGTTTAAACTGTAAAACGCGTTGCTTTTGACATAAACTAGTAGGCAACTAAATTTGTGG
Source organism: Melocanna baccifera (assembly GCA_036346265.1). NCBI lineage: Eukaryota > Viridiplantae > Streptophyta > Magnoliopsida > Poales > Poaceae > Melocanna > Melocanna baccifera. The sequence goes on along the minus strand of CM070679.1, from coordinate 32,303,716 downwards.
TAAATTCAACTAACCAATAGGTTGTTAACTACCATGCATTCACATTTTCCAACATCATATTTCTAGCTCTGTTAGGACTAAGACCACAAAAAGTCAAAAACATGACTTGAGAATGGAAGTTCATAGCTTCTATATGTTCTACTTTACATACAAGGAAATACAGAAAACTATGTTGTATGCTCTACCTATTTGATATTGGTGAGAGATATACAATGGCTAGTGCCTAGTGGTTAGAGAAGCAAGAGAATAGCAACCCAATTGCCATGATAGTAGGCTTCTACAAGGCCAAGAAGTCACAGAGCATGCTATTTAAGACAAATGGGCACTAGACGCCTATTATTTGGCACAAACAAATTGCAATACAACACCAAATAGCACAAAACAATGACTCAATGAGTATTATGAAAATATGTATGATAGTGGAACATGAATTATATTGATTATTTCCCTGCCTACCAAGCCAGTTAGACCACGCTCCTGATACCATCCGTTAACGGACTTGATCACTTGATCCAAATGTCTTATATTGATTATTTTTCCTGCACAATGTAACACCAAAAACTCAATTGGGTCTTGACAACAAATTCAACAAGCTAACAAAAGTACATTAAGATTACACAAGGAAATGAGTTCCTCTCTATAGACAAAGATACCAAGAGATTAGGTGACGATAGATTGGTGTATGTTACCATGAATTTCTGTGGAGTGTGGAGAAACGTTATTATTTTAAGATCAAGAGTAAACCAACAATAAGACAACAGTGTGAGACTACAAATCAGTGTGCTTTATTTGCTGACCATTTTTGCATTTGCCAATGTCTCATAACTATGCTGGATCATTTAATCTATTGAAATCCTAATACGACAAAAACTGAAACAAAAATGAAGTGCTAATTCTCAAAGCCCTACCTCACCCTAGACTAATGTTATGCTAGGTCAAATATACAGGATACTAATCAATGTTATGTACTCTTGGTGACTCTTTGCCCAAACTACTAATAGAAAAAAATATCAATTTACATTGCCTAAAGCTACTTACATGTAGTAACGATTCATGTAACACTGTGTAAAGTAAATGCACCGAATGAAACAGTTCACTCTGACAGGAACATACCCTTGATTAAACTAATCTATAGCAACTTTCCACGACATAACCATATCAGGCTCTTAAACATGAGAAAAAACTAAAATTCCTACCATGGCGATCACGAAATGCATCCTCCAAGAACTTGGAGGGAAGCAAGTTGGCACCCTCGCAGACAAGCCCATGGAAGTCCTGGTTCGGTTCAACCTAAAAACAAAACAACCCAAAATCGGCAAACATCGATTCCAGAATTAAGCATTGCGGAGGGGAATTGGGAAAGAAGCAAAAACTGGACCTCAAAGACGAGGCGAATGCCGTCGCGGGTGTCGACGGCAACGGGCATGCAGGAGCGAAAGAGGCCGCTTTCCACGACGCGGTGCACGTCCTCCTGAACCTCCCGGACCGTGAGCGCCGCGTTGGGGCGGCACGCGCGCAGCGCCGCCGCGGCTGCCGCCTCCAGCTCGGGCCGCTCCAGGGGCTCCCCGTCCTTGCCCCGCACCGCCACCTCGCTGATCAGCACCCGCTCCTCGCCCCCGCCCCCTCCGCCGTCCTTCCCGTGCCTCCGCGGCAGGGGCAGGAGCGGCGCAGCCGCCGTCTCAGCCCGCGCGGCGGGGACGCGGGGGAGCGACTCGGCGACGAGGCGGGCGGCGGCGTCGATGGCTCGGCTGATGTACGCGAACGGCAGCGCGGTGGACAGGAGGGCGGGCGCCGGGGCAGGGGCGGCGCACGGGAGCTTGACGCCGGAGGAGACGAAGCGGATGTCTCGACGGGGCCCCATGGCGACGGCGGCGGCGGCGGCGGAGACGGAGGTGTGGGTTAGGGTGGTGGAATTGGAGGTGGTCTAGGGTTTAGGGTTTTGGTGACGAGGCGTGGTAGGGGAACGCGAGGGTTTCGTCCGCCATGGGCGTGGGGTGAGGGGGGCGGGGGCGGAGGCGGAATGGTGGCGTGGTGTGCTCCGGGGCTTCCGCGTTTTCGGCGTGCCGATTGTGTTGTTTCTGTGGACGATTAGAGCTGTTGGATGTGGTCTCAAGATCTGTATGGGGAAGCTGATGCGTGGATCTGGTCCGTTGGCTGGTTACAAACTTATATAAGCATGCACACCCTACGTGATGAAAGTGTATGAACTAGTGATTTTATTAGGCGTTCGGAATAACGATAGTTTTTGATTTTTGCTAAAATTTTACTGTATCTAGTTTATTTTTTTACTGTAGCTAAGTTAGCTTATTGGACATAATTAAATTTAAAAAATGTAAAAATAAAGACGGCACGTTAATCTAGAGCGGATAATGCAAAGAAATACGAGAAAAAACAAAACATAAAAAAACAAAAGTGCTACAGTAAATCCAAAACCAACGCTCGCCGCTGCCGTTGAAGAAAAAGCCGTGCTTAGGAGGTGCTCGTTTTAGCGATGGCTTCTGTTTTTTTTGCTGAAATTTCACTGTAACTGATTTTTTACTGTAGCTGATTTGACTTTTTGGACATAATTAATTTAAAAAATATATAAAAATAGAAAAACATGTTAACCCATTAGGGACAATACAAAGGAACATAGGGAAAAAAATACAAAAAAACCTAAAATATCTAAAAAATTCAGAAAAAGATGAAATACTGAATAATAAAAAAAGCAGAAACTAGAAGCTGAAGTCAAAAAAAACCGAAACGAACGGGACCTTAGCGCGACAATCACGCTTATTGCGGCATCACGGTGACATGGCAAAAAAAAAAGTTGTACGAATAGCAGAAACTACCACAGAGGCTGGCAAAAAAAAGCTGTACAAATAGCAGAAACTATCGCAAAGGCTATATTACATCTTGGTACTATCATAAAGATATCAACCATGTTACGTAGAATACTATATATGAATAAAAAAACTTATAGCAAGAAAATAGGGCAAAGTGTAAGTAAAACAAACGGCAAATTTACAATACTTTCATGACATATCCAACCTAAAAAATAAATGAATACTTTTCAAAAACATTTTATTTAATTTATTAGCATAAATAAGAAAAGTTTAAGCTTCAAATTTTAAAAAATTGAACTCAATATATAACTTGGTATGTTTGGATCACTACAAAGAAATTCACATTTCTTGAAATAGAACATAAAATGTACAAGTCTCTACAATTTTAAACTAGAATTCAAATACCAAAAATTATAACTAAAATGATCCTAAGTTATCTGTTATAGATTTCGAATAAAATTCTTTGGCTAAAGGCAGTGTTGAGTCTTTTTGGTATTTTTAAATTCAAATTTGAACACATGAAATACCTTGTGTTTCAATTCTTTATAACAAAAACTAACTTAAGTTAGCTAAGAACTCTAATTATACTATTAACATATCAACTAATTGTTCACAAGCCTAAATAATTACGAAATGAAGCATAGCGGCCGTTATTTCTGCTATTCGCTTATAGCTATAGCAGACCGCTATTACCGCTATATCAGTTGTAGCTGTAGTAGCGTGTGTATGTGCTATAGCTTACCGCTACAGCCTACTATTTAAATCATTGGTATGAACTATGAGACATCCTTAGCACGTAGAATCTTCAACGGCAAGGTTAGAGCCACCCGTGTTAAGTTGTCGTGGTAAAGTGCACAGGATTGAGTAATCAGTGATACAAAATGTTGGGTTTTAGTTGGCTTTATAGTTATTTTTTTCTAAGGAATAAATCTACTTTATCCTTCTGAACTTTTACGATGGTCTAACTTTCAATTTGGAAGGGTAACTAGATATTTTACCCTCTCAACTATCAATACTATTTATTTGACCTCCTCAGGCTGATGAAAGGTTCTAGATGATGTGGCATCTGCGTGGATAACTTTTGTTGCCATGATGTCCAATCACATGCACGTGTACAGTTGAGTTAGCAAAATATTTTTTTCCATTTTTCCTTTCCTTCTCCTTCCTCATTTATTTTCTTCTTCCTCCCCGAGCACCTACTTCCTCCTCCTGAGCAAGAGAAGTGAGCTCTTCATGGTGCTCACCAATAAGAAAGGAGGAGGTTGAGGTTTACATTGGCAGCTCGGCTTCAACCAGAACTGCGCTTACCTTCCTAGATTCGTGTCGCCACCTTGCCCAGCCGTGCACCACCTCTGGCTGGGAGTTGCATTGCCGCCTTTTTCGGTGGCAAGCAGATCTGGCCGACGATAGTGGTGGCTGAGCTCACGGAGGTTGAGGACGACGCCGATGGTGGAACTCGTAGCCGGCGGTGGTGCAATAAATCTGGGCAGCAACGGTGGCGGCGGAGTTCATGGTGGCCGAGGACAACACTAATGGTGAAGCTATGCTTGAGGCACCTGTCTCTTTATGTAGTCGTCCGATGAGGAAGGAAGTGGAGGCCATGGATGATGTTGGCGGCTCAGCTCTGATCGGATCCACGCCACCTCCTCCCCTAATTAGGAGATGTGCCACTGCCTCCCCTGGCCGCGAGCCAATTGGGCCGCACCACCTCCTCCACCGAGACCTAGGGGCGGTCAGCGGGAGTTGCACCATCTCTACGATGATCGGTGGTAGCAATGGGCAGATCTAGTGAAGGAGGCCGGATAGGAGAGGCGGCCATGGCCATTGGGAGGGAGAGAAGAGAGAAAGAAGATAGAGAGAGAAGGAAGAAGATGGTATGTGATAATGACATATGGGCCCACCATTTTTTAAAATTTATTGGTCCATCCTACCGACTAGACTGCTTGTATGTCAAAACCCTAAACCAAAAATCAGCTTATGTGTCAAAAGCTCTTCCACGTTGGCGCCATGTCAGTTAAAACCTACTTGTTATTTCAATTCTAGTTTTAAATTATTTATTAATACCTACTTGTTATGACTATATTTGACATTAAACACTTAATGCCTTGTCACCCTAGAATAAAACTCTGGTTAGTACATTAGCATTAGCTGAAATATTTTGTAAAACTTCTTAGCCATGCTTAGAAATAACCTTAGGCTTGGGATAAGTCTTTCACATAAAATGATACGCTTTTAAAATGTATTCTTGACTTTGGTGAGTCAAGAAGGTTTACAAAATATTTAAAAAATTAAAATATAAAACTTAATTTAGACTTCGGCAAAATAGTCAGGTGGGGGTATTTGCTAGCACACGTTATTGTTCGGTGGCTCAATATGGATGCTTGGCATAAGGGGTATCTGGAAAGTATATCTAGTCAATTAAGGATTGGTCTGTGAGCTATTACTACAAAATCCTATCATAATATCACAAGGCTAGTATGGGATAGTCCTGACTAACTAATTTATGAGTCCCAACCTAAGTCCCACTATAAATTGAATGTGAGCGTGGTGTAGGCCGCGAGAAGTTTCACATGGCACAAGAGGGGGCTTGAACTTAGTAGATTCTATATTGTGGTGAAACCTTAGTAGGAGCTTGACCAGGTTAATGGCTTTACATTATAAAGGTCTTGTTATTATTTTCTCAGTCACACATCTTCAAAAGTGTGTAGTGGCTGACATTATGAGTTAGTCATATCTTGTGAGTAACTTATACCACCTCTGTAGATTTTTTAAATTATCTTAGATAGCCGTGCCCACAGTCATGGGTATGCCGAGTAAATTTTTTCATAAATTAAGCTTTATTTTCCAAAAACTAGTTTAAATAAAATTGTTAGAATCTTTTTGGAGAAAGATGGTCCGAGTGGGATACCGTAATTAGGTTAGTGTTAGATTGGGCCTGCACTAATGGTATTGATTTTGTTTAAATTACTTGATACAGGGTCGCCCGATCTTCTTAACGTAGGATGGATACTCGCGGGAGACTTGATGAAACGCAATGATCCTCAAATGCCAGTGCAACGGACGAACACTCTTTAATCCGCCAAAACACACTCGCGTCAATTTCGCCGACCACCAAGTAAAGATCTATCGTGCACCCAATTCCCAGCGGAAAGGCTGAACGATCTTGATTGAAGAAACTATCTAATTCCTCATGAAACTCAAGTATAAACACTAGTAGATTTATTCTCAAAGGTGGCTGAGCCCTAAGGCTGCCAATACATGGCTTATATAGCCTCTTGGGACGTCTATAGAGTCCACAAACCTAGTACAACTCAACTCTCTATAGTTTTAGATACAAACTCTCACAAAAAGAAAACTAGATTTTACAATTGTTATATTGTTTCGGTCATAACTTTTGATTCGTGACGAATTTGTTGCTAGAACTAGATCCATTGCGTAGCCCTTGAAATTATCTTTCCAACGAGTACAAAAACACCCGAATCGGATTCTGTTTGTGAAAGTTATGACCTTTTTAATAACTGCCTGTCAGGCTGTCCCGAACCGAATCCGAATTGAATTCTGAGTTGAATCCAGTTGGGCTTGTGTGAGGTATGAATTGGGCTTAAAAATCTTATCTAAAACTTGTAGTTTATGTCCTTGGGCTCCTCCCTTTTACTCTCCCATTGCATGAGCTTTCTTCCTTCATGTCTTTGGCACCTAATGTGGTTATCCTCTTCCTTTTGCCTCTCCATTGCTTTACCATTGACAAACCTAAAAATGCACTATATGATGATATGAGGTAGTATTCCATCCTTATGAATAACAACATTATGTTAAGTTTGGAATGAATTTACCTTACCATATTTCATGCGGCTCAATAATTCTTTCTAGTTGAATAATATATTTAACTGAAAAGTGTAAGACACATACGTATCCGCATCATTACTATTTTTACTAATTGTATTAAATTCAGCAGTTTCACATCTATTTACTATATTTATTTAAATTTAGCTTTATGCTCAAATAAGCCCTATATGCCTTCGCTTGTTACCCTTACATTAATAATGTATTTTTTTATGTAACTTATGAAGTACATTTTTGTACTTACCCTTGCTTCGACTATGGTGAGGATTAGGATGAATACGACGCGTTTAACTGTCATTTGCCTATGGGCAATCTTATTGGGCATCTTCACTTTATTTACTATCTTCAACTATTGTTTATTTTATATTTGTCCAATAGGCCGTGGAGATGAAAGACTTGGCCATAAAGCCTATACTATTTTATTTAAAAAAGTTTGTCATCATGCGTGATATGTATCCCCGTTACATTTATGTGCACTAGCTTTTTCTAGACTAGTGCGATTAATACAGAGGATCTGAAGGTGTTGGCGGGCGGGCATGTGATACAACCTTTTGGATATAGGCACAGTGCCAGGTGCCAATTCTATAACAAACTCCAAATCTCTATTTAGCGCATGTCAGGTAATTATTTGGGAAAGACATCGGGGTATTCCCTTACGATGTTAACTTTTTCTACTCCAACACACTTCATGCTATTCTTCGTTAGGGTCTTTTGAGGCAAAAAAAGGGCTGGTTGTAACTTCTACTGGAATTCCTTGGGCATTTACTAGGGTCACTAGTTTGAGAGCACAATGGATCCGACCTTGGTGTTGTGTAACTAATCCATTCCTAGGATTACATTTAGGACTTAGGAATCCAATACTATTAGGTTGGCTAGAAACTCTACTCCCTTAATTTGAATTCTGGTCAGGGGAATTACTAGATGAGCTTTCATATCACCTGCAGGTGATTGAACTATCAAAGGGTTTTTGAGCATAAAGACGGGCATGTGGTGCCTCTTAACGAAATCCTTAGAAACGAATGAATGTGAAGCTTTAGAATCAAACAATATGGTAACTGGTATTGAGTTAACACGGAACATACCCAGTACGACGTTCGGGACTTCCTGAGCTTCTTTTGTAGTGATGTGGTTGACACAGCCTCTTTTGAAGGTGGGTGTAGGTCTGGTCGCTTGAGATGTTCGACCTGTTGCTGGGTTAGCGAGGCTCTAACTGAAGTGTTTGTGGTGTTGCTCCTAGCTAGGGTTTGCTGCTTCTTAGGACATTTGTTGGTGTAGTGTCCCTTGTCTCCACAATGGTAACAAGTGACTTCAACTATAGAAGTACTACTCCTTTGCTGGGGTCCTTGAACATGGGTTCGATATATTGGGTTGATGGGACGTGGCATTGTAGGTAGTGCTCTAGGGGGCGCAACTAGGGTAAATTTGCCTAAAGTTAGGGGTACTCGTGTCCTTTGCAAGTTTCCCTGGTGATCCAACTAGCATTTATGGTTGTTCTCAAGAAGCTTGAGCTTGTTTTCAACCACAAGTGCCTTATCCACTAGATGTTGGAAATCTACGAAGTCATGAGAGGATAGTTGTATTCACATAGGCCTTCTAGGGATCGTTCCTTCTTCTTTAACCTCATCAAGACATGTGTTTAAGTGATGTCATGCATGTTTATTGGGAAGTCAAAATTGAGTTGTTACACTCCTATTTCATCAAGACTAAGACGTGTTTAAGTGATGTCAAGGTTAGTTAGATCTTGGTGATGACAATGGGTGTTCTTGGCTATTCATGGATCCCCTAGTGTGTTAATGTTGGCAAAGCAAGATGCTTATCGAAGATTAAGGACCTTGTGACTACAATTGATCCAAGGAGTCGAGTATGGATCAATTTAGTGATAAGTTGTGTTTTTGCTTTGGTCGTAATATTAAGGGGGTTCAAGGCTAATAGCTTGAGCTTTACTAGGTTTGGTAGCTCCATGTGGTGCACACTAGGTCATTCTAACTCAGTTTTAGTCCAAGCATGCCAAAGATCAAGTTTTGATTGAGAGAATCTCATTTGGATAAATTTGAGTTAAGACAGAAATTCTCAACAAAGATGGATTATCTGGGTCAGGGTGTACCATTGAGGCATACCATTTCAACAGAGAGGGTGTTTTTGGTGTGTAGGCAATTTTGTACAAAGCCAGATAATCTAGGTCGACACGTACCATTGAGGCGTACCATCTCAACAAAGAGGGTGTTTTTGGTGTGCATGCAATTTTGTACAGAGGCAAATAATCCGAGTTGACCCGTACCATTGAGATGTGCCATCTCAACAAATAGGTTTTTGGTGCCAAATGGATTTTACATAGAAGCGGATAATATAGGTGGAGGTGTATCATCTCAACAAATAGGTTGTTTTTGAACAAATTGAGAGATGAATGATACGATTCGATGTGTACCATTGCACGATAAAAGACAATGTATTGCAGCATATCATTCGGGTCAAGGCGTGCCATCGACTTGTATCATCTATCTAGAGAGCATGTGTTTTGATGCATTTGAGTACTTCTACAAAGGTGGATGATCCACGTTGACCTCTACCATCGAGGCATACCATTGGTCAGCAAAGGTCAAAAGTGAGTGGTTGCACTAGGTAAATAATGCGCCTAGGGAGGATGATCTAGGCCGAGGCGTTTGATTTAGGACTATGCAAAGGTTAGATTTTTGACCGTTGGAGCCCAAGGAAATTGCACAGAGTCAGATGATCTAGGTCTGTAGAAACTTTTCAGAAACTATTTACTGGCTAGATTTTGAATTGAGAGACTATATAATTGAACCATGGGCGTTCAAGTTAGCACTCCTGGGACTCCAAATCAATGGCTAGCTTATTGAGGAGTTTAACGTCAAATCATGAGCATCGATTTTAGATCTTGAGAGTGTGAGAGAGTATATTAGGCCTAGTTGTGTTCATCACTACTAGTTGTTTGTCCTTGTTGGGTTCAAATGACCTCTTTGGACTTATTAATCTTGGAATTCGGCGATTCCTATACGGCTTGGAGGTGAGCTCTTTGTGACATTCCAATGAGGAGCTTGTGGAAGGCACTAGGAGGATTGTGAAGTTTTAGAGTCTATCTATCTGGAGTGGAGAAGAACTACTGCTACTGCAATGCTTGAGTCCTTGCAAAGGTTCAAGTAGAAGCTAGACTCTTACTGAGAGTGTGCAATATTTGGGGCAATCACACAATGAATATATTAAAGGACCAAAGGTTACATATATAGACCAAATCATGCTAGGCAGTTGAGGGGGCAAGACATGGAACCAAGGCATCTAACATGGAACCGAGGCATCTAACACCCCCTGGCAGTTGGAGCATCGGCAGAGCGGACATTCAAACTGGATTGAAACTCGGTGAAAATAGAAGTAGGTAACCCTTTGGTGAAGATGTCAGTGTACTGAGATGATGTCGAAACATGAAGAGCGTGGACATCGCCAGGACCAACTTGTTCCCGGACGAAGTGGAGGTCAATCTCAACATGTTTGGTGCGCTGATGTTGCACCTGATTTATCGAGAGATAGACCACACTAACATTGTTGAAGTAGACAAGGATAGCTCAGCGTAGAGGATTGTGAAGTTCCTGAAGAAGTTTGCATAGCCAGCACGCCTCAGCAACAACATTGGCCACGGTCTGTTACTCAGCCTACACACTCAAATAAGAGATAATGTGTTGCCGCTTGGAGGACTAGGAGATAAGAAGTCACCCAAGAACACGACGTAGCCCGAGGTGGACTTGTGCATATCAGGACAACCAGCCCAGTCAGTGTCAGAGTAGACAACTAGATCCGTAGAGGCTGTTTGGTGAAGAAGAAGGCCATGATCGATGATGCCGCAAAGATACCAAAGAATGCGTTTTACGACAGCAAGGTGCGGCTCACGAGGATCATGCATATGAAGACAAACTTATTGTATGAGGTAGGCAATATTCGGACGAGTGAATGTAAGGTACTGCAAAGCACCAGCAAGACTTTGGTAGAACGTCAGATCAACCACAGAAGCGCCAGTAGCAGAGGAGACCTTAGAGTGAGTGTCGACAAGGGTGCTACAAGGCTTACAAGCGGTCATGCCGGCATAGTCCAGGATGTCGAGAGTATATTGCCGCTGAGAGAGGAACATACTGTCATTACGACGATTGACAAAAGGAAACGCCTATGGAGGGAGGCAATTACTCAGCGGAGCACACTATCTGAAGAAGCAGTTAACACAATGCTGTCCACATAGAGTAGTAGGTAGACAATGTCACACCCTCGATGAGACACAAAAAGAGAGGTGTCAGACTTTGCCTCCATGAAACTGATAGACATCAAGTAGGCCGCAAAACAGTTGTACCAGGCCTGGGGCGCCTGTTTGAGACTGTAGACAGACTTGTTGAGGTGGCAAACATAATCTGGGCGAGATGAATCCACAAATCCGATTGGCCACGAACAGAAGACAGTCTCAGAGAGTGTGCCATGAAGAAACACAATCTTAACATCCAGCTAGTGAATAGGATAATCCCGAGATAGGGCTACAGAGAGAACTATACGAACATTGGCCAGCTTAACGATTGGACTGAAAGTCTCATCAAAATCAATATTAAGGCGCTATGTGAAACCACGAAGAACCCAGTGAGCCTTATAGCGGGCAAGAGTGCCATCCGAATTGAGCTTATGCCGAAAGATCCACTTCCCAGTGACAACATTGGCATTGGAAGGCCATGGAATAAGATCCCATGTGTTGTTGGCCTGAAGAGTTCCTCCTCCGTAGCACTGCGCCAAGTAGAGTCGGCGAGAGCAGCCCGGTGTGTGGTCAAAACAGGAGGCAGAGTGGTGGCATACTGGCATGAAGGTTCATGCGGGTGAGCGGCTGTCGAAAATCGTGCTGTCCATGAGTCACCATGATGTGGGAGTTGTCGATTGGCTGGAGCGGCACAGTACACGAGGGAAGCTGAGGGGAACGACCCCACCGGGAGCTGGTGAGCCGACCGGTAGACCCACAGTAGGAGCACTGTGTGCTTCCACTACCACAGGAGGAGCACTAGGTGCTACCACAGCCGCGGGCGAGGCGACAGGTGGGGGGAGTCCCCACCAGGAAAGGCGCTGTCAGCCGATGGCACGTGCATGGGCATGGGCGTGCTGGGAACACGCACGTCATCGGGAGATGCGGGCACGTCGGGGCCACGCATGACCACGTAGGAGAGGTAGCATTAGGGGTGTAAACGGATCGGATTCGGATGGATATTGCTTAAACTATATCCTAACCCATATTTTTTTCTCGGATTCGGAATCGGATACGGTAAGACCGGATACGAATACGAATTCGGAATATTCGGAGTTTCGAATACGGTACCATCGGGACGGATATATAACAGATTCGGCTCGGAAATGGATAATATAGTCGGATAATACGGATGATTACTGTTCTAAAAGCTACAGTTTTGCGCAAGGGAGAAGATACCACAGCTCATGCCTCATGGTATATCATACAAACTCCTTTTTGGGGGATCCTACAAACTCCATGTATAGAACATGAATGAAAACAATTCGACAACATATATAGAAGATGACGTGATAGAAATAGGAAATGCCAATTGCATTTCTAAAATATGAAAGTATAGATCAAACATATAGGTTCATAAGAGATTACGGGCACTATACATAACATAAGTTCATACTAACACATAAAAAGCTTAAGCTCATAAACTGTTACAAAAAAAGCTTAAGCTCATAAGCTGTTACAAAACAATTCCTTTGAACCTAGTCCATGTGGCATGAAGTTGTAGTCTAGTACATCCTGAATCATCCTGAATCTTGATCCTACAAATAATATTTGAATTAACACCTACAATAGACATTGGACAATGGCATTATTAGTACACTAGATAATTTGTACGAACCTCTGCCATATTTGTATCTACATCCAAACAAGGTTGAACATCCTCATAGTCCATCTCCGTGAACTCATCAATGAGTGAGGCAACCTTCACTTTCGAATCTGAAGCATTACAATGATAAAGAACATTAGTAAATACAAATGGATTACACAATGAAATGAACAATATTTTATTACCTCTTCTTGACGCAATTGTCCAATCCTTAGTGCAAATTAGAGCTTCTACCACATCGGGATCTAAACGACTGCGAAATGGATCAACGATACGCCCACCACCACTGAAAGCCGACTCTGAAGCTACAGTTGACACTTGAATGGCTAATACATCACGAGCTAGTCGTGAGAGAATAGGAAAAGTCCCTTGTTGAGTCCTCCACCATGATAATATATCAAATTCCTTATCATTATCATCTGCTTTTACCCAACGCATGGTGGTTCTTTCATGTACACATCCAATTCAGACTTCTCACCATGAGTTGGTACAATTGTATCATACAAATACTCTTCAAGATCATGATCATCCATGTCAATGTCATCAAGATCATCACCATGTGGCTGAGAAACTACTCTTGGTACAGTAGTAGCAGTAGCATTCAAAATCTCTTTTGTGGTAGGGATGTAAGCTTCAAATAGTTGCCTTATGACATCGGTGAATACATTGAGCTCAACCATACCAACAACCTCCCCATAAATCTTCTTCAGATAATATTCTACCAACTTTTTCTTATATCTAGGATCAAGAAAGCATGCTATAGCAAGAGCTATATTGGACTTTTCCCAATACTTATCGTATTTAACTTTCATGACCTTAGCCATTTCAGAAATAACTTCATTAGAGCTACAACACCATTTTGTAATTGCCAGCTTGATTGCACAGAATTTTTGAAAAAATAAATTTGCTGTTGGATGTGTACTTGCAGAAAAGATCTCAGTAGCTTCATAAAATGTCTTCAAACACTTACATAACTCTAATGACATGTCCCAATCTGCATCTGAAGGAGCACACTTCTCATATTTTCTTGAATTTAAGAACAATAGTCTATCAAATGCCCTTCTATAGTACACAGCTTGCTTCAACATTTGAAATGTTGAGTTCCACCTTGTTGAAACATCCAATGAAAGACCCCTCTTAATATCTAAATCACATTCTAATGCACATTTCTTAAATTCCTCCCATTGCAACAGAGAATTTTTCACAATTACAATGGTAGCTCTAATATTATGAATTGACTTTGCAATGACTTTCAAACCATCTTGTGCAACAAGATTTAATATATGACAGAAACATCTGACATGAAAAAAGGCACCATCACATATTAAGGGAGCACGCTTCTTAAGTGTTGAGATAACTTCTGTGACACATTTATCATTAGCCGATGCATTGTCCAAAGTCATTGCAAGTAATTTCTTTTCAAGGTTCATTTTCATCATACACATAACAAACTCATTGCCTAGCACTGTCCCTGAGTGGTGACCTTTCACATGCATAAATGTAACTATCCTTTTCTACATTTGCCAATTGTCATCAATCCAATGAACCGTGATGCACATATAACCTTTGTTTTGATTCGATGTCCACATATCCATGGTTGTGGAAAAGCGACTTGAAACAGATTTAAAATGTTCATATAACTTTTGCTTTTCCTCTGTGAAAAGATCCACTATTTCTTTTCTAGTTGTTATGCGAGACTTAAATGAAAAACTAGACCGCAAAGACTTAATAAAGTCAACAAAGTACTCATGCTCAACCATGTTGAAGGGGTATTCATGCATAACAAGTGACAGATAGAACTTCTTCATACTTTCTGCTTGATCATACCTGTATGTCTGAACAGATGTAGTGTTGTTATGCTCACCCTTTTCTAACTTAAGTAGTTGTTGACCTTGCTTGATAGCATACTTGTTCGCCAAATGATTCCAAAAAGCTTTTGTACCTCTCGTGCTCTCAGCTCGGCTTTTGTATGTGCATTTCTTGCATTTTGCCCAAAGCTCTTTCTTCACAACACCATTTGATTCTGTCTTCGTAATGCATTCCTTGGTGTAGTGCTCCTAAACCCCAGAGGTACTCTTCTTTTGTTTTTTTTTCAGATGGCTCATTCTCTCCAGTGAAAACAACATCAGGATCACCTTCACCTTCAATTCTTGGAGCTGCCGTTGGCTCTGCCAGTGCCACGGCTGCTAATGCACTACTACTTGGTATAGACACGCTTGGACCAATGATTGCAGCAGCTGATGCGCATGTACTTATATTGGCACTTGCACTTCCAGCTCCAGACTCCATCCTTTAACAATCTGTTGAGAACAACATGTGGCAATTATTAAGTCATTGTGCAAAACAGTCAGAACAACATCAGGGAAGCTCCAAACTCCATCCTTTATGTGCAAAATAGTCAGAACTCAGAAGTAAACATTTGTGTCATTGTGCTAGTACAATCTGAAACAGAAACTAGTATAAACTGATTGTGTTATTGTGTCATTGTTAAGTATAAACTCTTCTGAAGAAAAACTGGAATGCAGAAGTTCAGACAAAATGAAAGAAACTCAGTGTTTTGTTCTATTGTCAAACGATGAATAGTAAACTGAATACAACTCAAAGAGAAGCAGTCTTCAGGCAACTCTTGTCGTCCACGGTAGCTACTAGAATACTAGTCCACTTACTGCAAGCTTATAGTCTCGATTTGAGAGACGAGCACAGAGAGCTTCTTGACAAGTCTGAATTGAATGCACAAATCGAGCGATTATGCTGATCGAATTACGTACTGTAGCTGTAGAGGAAACTCTTGTCGTGGAGGCCGACGACGAGCGTGGTCGCGCCGAGCTGGTTCACCGTCGCCGCCACCGTCTCCCCGAGCTCCCCCTCCGTCACAACAATCTCCACGTTAGCCTGTAATCCGATGAATCATCAATCACAAGTAGGCCCTAATCACAAGCAGTCGTACGAATACAACGGCAACATCATGATCACAAACGAAAAAACATGCTACTCAATTTAAGACGGAGGCTTGGTACTCTACCGCAACTACCGATTGTGGCGACTGGAGATGGCGGACCGGCGAGCTGCGGGTCGGCGAGCGGGGAGGAGCGGCGGACTGGGAAGCGGGTCGGCGAGCGAGGAGGAGCGGCGGAGGACTGGGAAGCGGGTCGGCGAGCGGGGAGGAGCTGTGGGTCGGCGAGCGGGGAGGAGCGGCGGACTGGGAAGCGGGTCGGTGAGCGGGGAGGAGCGGCGGAGGACTGGGAAGCGGGTCGGCGAGCGGGGAGGAGCCGCGGGTCGGCGAGCGGGGAGGAGCGGCGGACTGGGAAGCGGGGAGGAGCGACGGAGGAGCCGCGGGTCGGCGAGCGGGGAGGAGCGGCGAGCCCAAGGTACCGCGGGCGAGCGAGCGGATGGTCCGCCAGTCCGCCTGACCGCCTCTCGGCTCCGCCTCTCCCGCCTGACCCGGAGCGCCCAAATCTGAAATCTTCTCTCCAGGGCCTGCTTCTCTCCGCCTTTCCATTCTCGAATCTCGGTTCACGAAGGGACTGGACATGTCGCCCATACTGGCGGAGTGGTGGTAGACCGTAGAGTCGTAGACTGGGTCTGGTAGAGACTAGAGACTAGAGCACTGAGTACTAGTGGACTGGTCACTGGTGTGATGTTAAGTCATAAATGGAGTAGACGAGTAGTGCTGTAGCCTGTAGAGTGTAGAGTGTAGACTGCAGTGGTTGAAGATTTAGATAGAAGTTTGAATGGGAGTCCGGGACTAAAGGGATATATTCGGATATTATCCGAGAAATATATCCGGATATTATCCGAGAAAATTTCAGATATATCCGTATCCGTCGGATAGTTCTTTTCCGAATCCGAATTCGTATCCGAAAATAACTATCCGAATCCGATAATTATCCGAATATGACTATCCGAATCCGATCCGACTCGGATTCGGCGGTCGGTCGGTCGGAAAATATCCAATCCGTTTTCACCCCTGGGTAGCATCATTTGGTGCCATGACCGGTAGGAGCACGGGCTGGCGGGCCACAACAAGAGGGACACCAGGACCTACAAGATGCTAAGGCCTAATGGGCATCGACATGTGATCAAGCTCCAATAAAATTCAAGGTCAGTGGGGAGGGCAGTGCGGGGAGCTCGGCAAAGTGAAAGGAGGACTCATCAAACGAAACATGATAAGATATGATGACCCGATTGGAGGAGAGATCGAGGCATCGATATCTTTTGTGTTCAGATGGGTAGCCGAGAAACACGCACATGATGGAGCGAGAAAAAACTTGTGAGGAGCGGTGGCAGAAATGTTCAGGTAACACTTGTTGCCAAAAACTCGAAGGTGAGAGTAGGAGGGGAAAACACAAAAGATCGCAAAAAATGTGTGAAAAAATTGAGAATTTTTGTGGATTGGCGATTGAGAATGTAGGTAGCGGTGTCAAGAGTCTCAACCTAGTAAAAGGAAGAGAGGCTGACATGAAACATAAGAAATTGGACAATGTTATTGGTGGTACGAATAATACGTTCGGCCTTACCGTTTTGTTGAGAGCTGTATGAACATGATATGCGGAGTGCAACGTCATGGGTGAAGAAAAAGGTGCGAGCGGTGGAATTGTCAAACTCACAGCCATTATTGCACTGAAAGCTCTTAAGCTCTTGATCTTGGCATCAAACTGAGTAGCAACATAAGAGAAAATTAGGAGATAGTGGCAAAGGTATTGGATTTCAGGCGCAAAGGAAACGTCCAAAGATAATACGAGCAATCGTCAAGGATAATACGAGCAATCATCAAACTCAACAGAATGATTATTGTCAATAATGAATTGATGAACGAAAACAAGATTCTTGATAAGGTCCGGAGTGATAAGAACATTATTAAGATGAAGAGAGCCAAGGCTAGTGGAACCAGTGGAGGTGACGGGTAGTAGAGACCCATCACTGACAACAATAGTGGAAGGAGCGAAGGTGTGAGGGGGATGAGAACGGGAGAGGTTACTGGCGTCTGATGTTATGTGTGAGGTCGCACCAGAGTCCATGTACCAGTAGGTGGTTGGCAGGGAAGTAAGAGTCATGATGTTGAAAGAGTTCGCCAATGACTGCTGATCCTGTGGACCAAGACCGGGAGGCGTAGGACCTGGACCAACCTGAAGAGGCCACGGCGTGGGCGGTGAGTATGAGGGTAGTGGGTAGTCGGCCTGGTGTTGGCCGGCCGCTAGCGCGTGCGGTTGTGGCAGGGGCCTCGCCGCCCTCACGCCCCGGTCGGCTCCCCTCGCCGCCCCCATGCCTCGGCCGGCTCCCCTGCCCCCTGCGCCGTGAGCCCTCTCTCCGTACTTCCGCAGCCCACACAGGTCAGTCCTTAATGTTCCAATTGTGTTAGGGTTTGTGAATTGTAAGTTGGTGTCTTAGTGGCCGGGCCGGTGAGATGGATTTGTTGGGCTTCTGATGACATTGGGCTGATGAAGGACAGTGAGCCGTTTTCATTTTTCTATTTTTTTGCAAGCCACCAGTCTCCTTGCCATCACCTCGTCGGCAGTGAGGTGTGCCGTGTGCACCCGCGGGGGTGGGGGGTTGCCACCGGAGGAGGGTAGGCTTGAGCCTTACCAAGCCTACCCAGTGGCGGACCCACCGGGGGGTCAGGTGGGGCTGGCGCCCCCCTACGCCGGCCACTCTCCCTGGCCCCAAGCGTCGCCTGGGAGCGAGCCACTGAGAAGGCCTCCCAAGTGCAGCAACGGCAGCAGTAGACGGCCATGGGATGCACTGGGGCGCTGCTCTCACACCCGCCGCCACAGCTTGGTGGCTTCCTCCTCCACCGCCACCGCCTCGCCCTCCCACGTAGCCTGCCCTTCCCCGCCGCCGCCACAACGCCCGAGCCCTTCGCGGCCGCTGCCGGCACCTTTGCTGCTCCGCTGTCGACGGGGCGGCGGCCGGGAGACGGAGTCGCGTTCGCTGCAGCCGCCGTTGCCCCAGAGGGAGGAGTCGCCATCGAGCGGCCTCGGCGCCGCCCTCAAGGACCCGCCCCCGGACCTGGTACGCCTGTTCTCGTGCTTCCTTGCTAGTACTGTTGTGCAGGAGCTCTCAAAGAGAAAGCGAGGTAGTGCCCTTGATAGTATAGTTATGTTGCCAATATTAGCTCAACTCTTGTGTCATTGTTATCGAGGAGAGCAATTCCATTGTTTGTAATTGTAAGTGTAGGGTTGAATGGGGAATTGGTCACTCCACTATTTTCTAAATTTCATGAAATTTTTTCCCTAAAGAAAAATTGATCCTCAAATGTCAAAAATATGTATAGATCGAATGGCTATAAAGAGGTTTTAGCATTTTAGCACTAGATATGCTCCCTATATATATGTGTGGGGGGGCGCATGAGCCCACTATAGTCATAATAGATTTTTTCTACCTCTCATCGACAACGCGACAGGCTATCGTAAGCCGTTAACTCGACATTCAGTAAACCGGTGGACAAGTCCTATTAGCCCCCCACTCAATTTTGATCCTAGGTCCACCACTGAGCCTATCCCTTGGTTTCGCCCCTGCATGTTAGGGAGAACAAGCCTAATGGTTCTTCCATTAATCTAGTATCTAATTCATCTCAAATAAGGTAATCTAGTCTATATATTTAATTATAACTAAGAGTAGTATAACATTGGTAGCAAGAGAGGGCATAAATCAAAATCGTTGCATCGCAAAACTGTGTTGCCATTACCTCGGTCTCCCAACAGGGGGCGGCGAACAAGGAGCAGCAGCCTGCAGTCATGGGCGGCGAATATGGAGTAGCAGCAACGCGCAACGCCGAACAGAGGCAGGGCAACACATCGACAACAGCAGCACAGAAACCTCGTGATCCAAGGTCCTGTCCTTTTTTGCCTTCTTCTAGCTTTTTGAAAAATCGAAATAAACATAATAGTTTTGTTAAAACGAATTTTTTGAATGACTTTTTAAGCTAAAAATCATATATGTCATTTATATCAATATCTTTACTATCTACTACTAAAAAAATATAAAAAAATTATCAGCCAAAGCTAAAAAAACAGAGCCTAAAATTTAGGTTGATTTGGTTCCGGCTGTCTTGGTCTAGCCAAACCAATATATGGGCTTGCTTGATTGGCCTTGCGGCTCGCACAGGAAAGTGGGCGCTGTCCCGCCCAGCGTGCAGGCCTGGATCCTTTCTAGTTTTCTAATTCTTGGCCCACTTTACATACCTTTTTTAATTTCGGCATTATTATTTACTGTAAATAAGAAAACTCGTCTTACATGAACAAATTAAATCTCTTTTAAGCATTTTTTGAAGCGCAGCATCATTTTAGAACTTAAGATGCAAAAGGTCGTCGTTTCATGGTTGGAAATTTTGTTCCAGACCCACTTGTAATTTGAGGTCTTGTTCTTTTTTGCTGCGGCTGATGGTTTTTAGCTGCGACTGATGGTTTTTGGCTGCGACTGATGGTTTTTGGCTGCGACTGATGGTTTTTTGGCTGTTTGCGACAGAGATTGCGGAAAGAGAGATACTCACTTGCGATTTTTGGTGGTACAGATATTAGGTTTTTAACGTGTACTACAATTAATCTGTAGATCATATCTTAAAAAAATACTCCGTTTGAAAGTTAAGTACTGTAGCAGAAGTCAAAAGTCAAAAGCTGAAAAAAAAAACAGAGCCTGAATCCCTTGTCCCTGCCATACTTCTACCACTTCGTATTGGTTTTGACCAAAATAGACAGACAAGAGTAGCGACGGAACCAGGAAGTAAACATGAGGGCTAAGTATAGACAAATAGAAAAATAAAATGTATATAACAATATCTTTAAATTCCAATATAACTATGATGACTAACAAACATAGTACTTTATTTTCTTGTCTGCCAAATGCAAAAGAAATTACATTTCTATTAACTTAAATTTGGCTTCTATGCACTCTCTATGCAAAATGCAAAAGAAATTACATATCTTTAAATTTCATCATAATTGAACTTCTATGCAATTTTTTCTCTATATAGACAACTAGAGAATCTCAAAGGAAGTCATCTCCATTTTGTTTCGAAGATAAGTCTTAATGAGTTTCATAGCTCAAAAATGCTTATACAGTTGTTGCAGTTGACATAGGAAGAGTTAACACTAACCTTAGCAATCTGTCAACCATTGGATAAACAGAGGTTTCACTAGTCTTAACTAATCCATTTGTCAAATCGGCAAGTGAGGACAAGCTCTTCAGATCAAGGTGGCTATATACATTAAGCAGGTAATGTGGTAGTTGACACTCCAGCTATGCACTCTCTTGGCTGAAAAAATATGCAGGATAGAACTTCTCCGCTAAAGTATGTATATTTGATATGTTGAAAGAGGGAACTCTTATATCTAAGGATACACTTCGTGTCAAAAGCTCTGCTTATTGTACACCTAATCTTTCATTCAATTTATGTAACTGATGATTTATTGCAACATTGAAGACATCCATTTTATAATGGCGATGAGGGTTAGTATTATCATACCAGTTGGGGAGGGTTAGGACCCTGGTCGCCCCCCTCTCTCCACCACTGGACAAGAGGGTGGAGAAAACAATATTCCAATTGGTTCTTAAGAAAAATACCAGATGCTAACTGACCATATTAACTACAGCATCAACGACTTCAATTGTCAATTTGCACTCTCTATCAGTCAAGAAGGTAGTACAACACTACTATCATCAAGGAGAAGAGTTCCAGCTAGATGACGTTTAGACCAAACGCTCTGTTCTTTGCGGTTTCTAGAAACGATTTTTGACTTTTGCTACAGTAACTAACTTTTAAACGGAGTATTTTTTTAAGATGAGGTCTACAAGTTAATTGTAGTACACGTTAAAAAATTAATATCTGTATCATCAAAAATCGCAAGCGAGTATCTCTCTTTCCGTAATCTCTGTCGTAAACAGCCAAAAAGCCATCAGCCGCAGCCAAAAACCATCAGCCGCAGCCACAAAAAACAAACCCGAAATCAGAAGACGGCTTCTGCGTGCAATAGTAGATAGTGTTTGCCTTGCGGCTCATTCTGGCTGTACATGTAAAACAGCCACACATTACATGTAAAACATGTCAAATTTCACCGTGGTTGCTACGGTACGAATGACAGGAACCACGGGAATCAAATCAATTGTATCTAGGGCGTCTTTGACACGTAAACAGATTGAATGCGATTTTAAAGCATAGTCACATCGGAAGCGAGGAAAAGAGAGGAAGAAAGTGTCCAAAATTTTCCGGTGACCTTCACATTAATATATCTTAGTAATTGGACTACTAGTTGGCTAGCATTTCTTGTAAGGTCTGCGATAGTTGGATGTGGGGATATATACTTGTAGGGATATGGATAGATTACACTAGTTTAAATTAAAATTTTTACTATGTAAACTAAAAAGTTATATAAGTAAAAGATCATAAATCGTTATCACTAGATGGATAATACAGCGGAAGAAGAGTTAAAGCAATCCGGTTCAACATATAGCGTGCATCAGAGTAGTGAAAATAGTGGATCATCCAACGTCCTTAGAAGACGATTGTCTCGATTAGCGCCGTAGTCACAGAAGCGCCACTACCAAAGTCCACATGTTCAGGAAGGAACGCCGTACGTCAGTGTGCTAGCACCAACATGCACAACAGGACCTTTATCGGGTGGTGGCTAGGGTTTCAGGGTGCGAACTGGGATACCTACATCAGCCTCACTCCTATCTTAATATAGTCCCTTGGTGGAATCCTATGTTAGGGGCTTAACGAGGTGCGAAGCCCACTTGACCCATTAGTAACAGATACAATCCAAACTAATGTGTTCTATCCTTAGTGTATGACTCTATAGTTTCATGTATATTCGGTTGTGGCCCGAAAACTCCTTTTCCTGTCCACAAGTCGGTAGTGGTTCCTAGCAAGTGCAGGATCAAGAATAATCGATTAGAAAGGGGTGAATAGGAGGTTTTAAAATTTTTTCTCTAATTCTAACAAGGATCAATAAATGAACCTAGCACAAGTCAAGAGTGAATTTTCTAAGTTTTGTACTACACCACTAGCTATGTCTCTACCAAGTACAATTATAGTTACACAAGATATATCAATTCAATAGCTAGAAAAGTAAATGCGAAAGAGTAAAAACAAAAAATAATCACGATGGAGACATGCAATATTTTTCCTGTGGTATTGAATACTTACCGGTCTTCACTAATCCACGTTGAGGTAAGTTCAAATGAATTGGACCAGCACTACGAATTAATCCTAACGACCTCAAATTCATTAGGGTTGCTCTTTCTCCGCTCTGAAGATGGTGAGCACCACACCACTCACAATCGGTGCTAGGTTTCTTTGCAATCTTCTTGAAGAGATCACTACGTAAACTCCTCTAAACCGTCTAGGTGCCGGCAATCACCAAAAGTAATAAATCACAATATTTGCTTGAGGAGAAGCAAGTGCCAAAAATGATCAACGAATGATACAATGCACTTTAACGCTCTCAACTACTCAAAAATAGGAAATATGAGTAAATGAGTATAGGAGAGTGCACACAAGGCTCTAGTGTATTCAATGTGGTCCAAAATACATGCCCTTGTACTGGTGAGGGGTATTTATATCCCCAACTACAAATTTGACCATTTAGAATAAATCCTAGAACAATTCAGTAAGTGCGGCACTACCGCAATGTATGGCCGGTACTACCACACCTACTGTTCAGTAATTTTCTTGATAGAGTTTGCTAAAACCAGATTTTAGAAGCATGCATGACTTCTTGTTGATCAAAATAACACAAAATTAATTCTCAACTACTAGCAATAACCCCCTTTATAGTACGGTGTCTAGTATTCCAATTCGGTCTTTTCTTCAAACTCTGAGGTCGGTAAAATTTAAAATGGATTCTAAAACTAAATTTTACCTTTGTCTTGAGCCATGTTAATCATTCCTAGTCTTTGCATGCCATCATTGTGTTGTCATCTATGCTCCAAGACTAAACCTTTTAACACATCTTAGTACACATGTTAGTTCTAAATATAATATTATCATTAATTACCAAAACCAATTTTTATTGACTTGGATGCTTACAGCAGGACATAGCGACTTCTAAATATGCATAAAGATCATATTGGATAAATCTATAGTGTTCATGCATAAATCCTTTTGCGTCACGATACCAAATCAAACTTGATGGGGATAGAATAATCCTTTAATTATTACGTTATTATTTAATGTAAATAGACCATTTATTAGTAAGGGAGAAATTCCATAGAGTGGTCGTAAGATTTTCACGACTATAGTCGTAAGCAGTCCTATGACTATCTGGTGCTAAATTCTTCTACAACCATCTTATAGCCATAAGTTCTTTTGCGACCATGAGTTAGTCGTAAGTGGTCCTATGATTATCTTGTGGTCGTAGACTTTCCTATGACAAATGTATATTCGACTAGCCTGTCTACGACGATCTACTATGTCATGGGTCTATCTGACATGACAGTTAGAACATGTGTTTATGCCAAATAACCGCACATAATCTCTCTCTAACAACAGCTGTCGCACGACGAATGGACAATCACGTCTCTCTGACAGTAACCTCCGTCAGATGGTTATCTTCCGAAGCGTCAAGGTGTCTTTTGGCATAAGGCAACTATCATTGCTTCATCAACTATATAATGGTTGATGTCGGAAAGGGGAGGGGAGGAGATCCATTAGATACAGGAAATACTGCAAGGTTTTTTCACATTACTGTATTGTAATTATTCTCTCTGAGTAATAGTCACACAGAACGTAGGGCTATTACTCTCCTAGAAGAAGGTCTGAACCTGTATAAAAATTCCCGTGTACTTTCTCTGCATGCTCGTAGCTTGTTCCTTGAGAGAGTTTCCTTCAAATCCAAAGAAATCATACATAAGATTGATATTAAATCATCGACAGAACTCAAGGCGAGAAGTATATCATCCTATGATAACTCAATCCTTCACTCGTTCTTATAGTGGATTATTCAGTTGTAGTTGACTCCTCAATCATATTTGGCATGTCCATATACTTCTTTAATCAACTACATCGACGAGCCTAAAGATATCTCTTCTATTATATAGGAGGGGTAAATTCTATCTTGATCGTTTATATTTCTCTACATGTTTCATAGTAAATTCGGAAGCTATATTTATGGTCACCCAGTTATAGGGTGGTGTTTGGCAACCTCTAAATAAACTATTATATATGTAGAAAAATATGACAATATTAGGTCTAAGAATCCCAGATAAACTATGTATGAGACCAATTGATAACATTTAAGAATATAACAATTTTCAAAGTGTATCATGGTGAGTCAATCTAACACCATATTCTATAATATATATCCAAATTATTGATTTGATATCCTCGTATCTATAATTCATGAAACATAGGGGGCGTTCAAAATAGTGATGGCTTTTGGCTGAAATTTTACTGTAACTGAGTTCGCTTATTGGGCATAATTAAATGTAAAAAAATGTAAAAATAAAAACAGCATGTTAACCTATCACGGACAATACTAAAGAATAAACAAAAGAAAAAACTAAAAAAAAGAAAAAAAAAACAAATTTGCTACGGTAACCAAATTGCGTCGCCGATCGCAGTCGCTAAGTTGAGCGAGACTATAATCATTAATCAATACATGTGTTGATCTATAAATTATAATTGTCCCGTATAATGATATAGGATCAAGAATAATCTAGAGTAGCATCAAAATATAAATAAAAAGTTCTACGTATAAGTCACATACTTGTTTATCAATGCAAAAAATTATTTATTCAAAAGATAAAAAAAATGTATCATCTAAGAGACCATAAATATAAAAATAATACAATTATCTTCACGTTTACATAACCTATCACTGACAATACTTACATTGGGGCCTTGTCCTGCAGCTTTGTTGATTTTGGCCCTGCCCCCATAAAGCCTACTTTTTTCCCCTCTCTTTGAAGATGAAGGAAAGCAGATAATTTAGTGGAATCTGACGAGGAATTGCGCCACTAGTGCTTGGAAGTATTTAGGCGAAAATGATCTCTTTTGATACTGTTCTGAAACAAACATCGAGCCAGACACTCACGCGAGCTACCTCGTCTTTTATTGACAGGACATACATCCTGCCCTCAAACCTATCTTGATGGAGATTCCCTGCACGGCCTGGTTGGCTAGCTCATAGTCGTATACTGTCATACATGTGGATTAGCCTCACATCGAGGGCTGTTCAGGCAGAGTTCTTCGTATGCATGTACGAGGGTAAAACCTAATTAATGGAGTCAACTGCACTGAAGTCGTCCTTGTAAGGGCTTTCATTGGGGTTCTCTGCCTCCTCTGCAGGCTTTACAAGATTGGTTTCTCGTTTAATTAAGCTTAGACGCTTTGATTCAGAGAGAGTGCAAGGATAAACTAAAAATTTTTTAAAAATCAAAATAAACGAAGCGATTTTTTAAAACGGATTCTTCAAGTAATTTTTTAAATCTAAAACTATATACATCGTATACATCGATATCTCTATTGTTCATTATTATTTTAAAAAAATATAGATAAAAATTATAAACAGTAAAAGAAAGAAATCAGCTACGAACCAAAAGAATCAGGCACCAACTCCATCATCTCTTTGCGGTGGCGTTGGGAAGCGAGTTGCTGTGGGCCGCACGTCTGCATTGCAAGCGAACAAAGCGAAGGCTAGACCGCTAGAGTGGCCACACCGGCCATCCTTCTCACTGGAGCTGCCTGTTGGCGTCGCATCACATCGCATCGCAGGCAAAGGTAAGGCAAGCAAACTGGCGGGCTGGCTGGGCTGGGCTGGGCCCCACAACACGCACTTGCTCGCGCTGTCCTTTGATCCTGTCCTTCTCCCGCCCCGCGTGATCTTCTTTCCTGTCCTGAGCAGATGGACCAGGAGTAGGGTGTGCTCTTTCATGTCGTTATTTATGGTTTTAATACTAACTATTTATAAAAGAGAGTACAGAAAAGACTCGATATAATTTTAACCGATATAGATATAGTCAATACAGCATTTATTATAATCGACTGTCATATTTGGTTTCTTAGCATTCCAACTTGACTGTCACATGCTCAGTATTTCCTTGCCACAAGCGTGCCTATAAACCCCCGCACATTATGTGTTACCAGTAGGGTTGAAAATGAATCAGATACTTGCCGACTGGGACTTTTTTTAAATTTGACTAGCGTCATCTCAGAAACAGAAACAAATAGTTTTTATCGGAAACCAATACAAATATGGTATGGCACTATGCGATAAATACGGATACATATTCAACTAGTTGGTCATATGTAGTATTTGGCTAGCCGATTTTCCAGATAAGCCCTTATATTTTTTTGGAAATTTTGAAGAATCCCTTAATGTGTTGAATTTAAGTACTTTTGATGCAAATTTTATAGAAAGGTCCTGGAATTTGTGAGACTAAAGATCTTACAAAAGAGTCCTTTGTGAATAGGTCCTTGCCAGCTACAGAAATTGCAGAAGTGATCTTAAAATTCTGGAAAAAAAATTACACATAAAGGCTTCTACCTTTTTGTAATTTTGCGAAAAATGCCTATAAGTTTTATTAACTTAAAAACACCTTTATGTATTTAATTTATTTTAGTAATAATTTTTTTGCACGAGAAGTAATGAAGAGAATTATTTTGTGGGCTTAGAAATTTACATAAAATTTATGAAAATTGCCAGAAATTTTATGGAAATAGCTCAAAAACTATTTATGTATTTTCATTGATTTTAGATGTACAGTTTAAAGGGGGTTTCATGTTCCGATAAATATTTGTGATCATATTTGTTTCGATTAATATTTACTCTCTATCTGTATTTGATATTATTTATATTTGTATTCGTATATGAGATATTTATATTCATATCCGCATTCAAGAAATAGAAATAAAAATAAATACATAGAACCATTATCCATTTTCACCCCTAGTTACTTGCTATCCGTCACCTATACTATCGACGTGGTCGGTGATCTTTCATAGATTTCACACGAAGGGAATGGAAGCTATTTGGGTGACGTGACAGGACTAACAACAAGCTATCATGGAATGTAATTGCATTACGGTCGTTGCTACCCTCTCTAGTTGCATTATGGTCATTCTTTGTTATGAATATTGTGTATATCTTGAGAATGCCTAATATACTCTATATATATATATATATATATATATATATATATATATATATATATATATATATATATATATATACTATTATAAAAGAAGGAGTTGGTGGTTGATCCGTTGTCACTTCTCTCTTTTGGTCATTCGATTTGATTACGAGATAGAATCCGAACCGTTACACGCCCCGGCTCCCCCGCCGCCACGCTCTCCTCGCACACAGCCCCGCCCCGCCTCCCTCTCCCAAAGACTCGCCCCCCCGCGCCACGCTCTCCCCGCCGCCTCACTCTCGCCGCGCCTCGCGCAGATCGCCCATGGCGACCTCCTTCCGCATCTCTCGGGGCGTCGCCGCGACGCCGACCCGCCCCTCCTCCGCTCCCGCATGCAACGGTCCGCGCGGCCGCCCGACCGCTCCTCCTACGACCCACGCCCTCCCCACCTCCGCAACCGCTGTCCTCCGCCGCGCGCGCACCTCCCCTGTCGTCTGCTCCTCCCACGCACCTCCCAGACTCCTCGGCGCCCATGGCCTTGGCGGCAGCGGCGGGGAGGCCGCGCTCGGGAGGTGGGACCGAGCCGAACCTGTTCGGGAACGAGGACTCGCCGCGGAGGAGCCCGCCGGGTGTTCGACACGCACTGACGAACACGAGGATCAACCGACGCGTACGAGGACATCCCTGTCGAGACCAGCGGCCGGGAGGTGCCCCCGCCCGTGGGCACGTTCGCGGAGATCGACCTCGGCGAGGCGCTCAACGACAACAGCAAAGCTATTTTTGCACGGGCATTGATTTTGGTTTTGTGATATCTCACCACCACCACCTCCTCACCCGCCGCCCTCCCCGCCGCATCCACCACCGCCTCAGCCTCGTTCGTCTCCCTCGTGGCCACCAAGCGGCCGTACCTCGTCGGTGACGACATCCCTGTCGAGACCAGCGGCCGGGAGGTGCCCCCGCCCGTGGGCACGTTCGCGGAGATCGACCTCGGCTAGGCGCTCAACGACAACATCAAAGCTATTTTTGCACGGGCATTGATTTTGGTTTTGTGATATCTCACCACCACCACCACCTCCTCACCTGCCGCCCTCCCCGCCGCATCCACCACCGCCTCAGCCTCGTCCGTCTCCCCCGTGGCCACCAAGCGGCCGCACCTCATCGGTGACGACACTCCCTGGCGGCTGGCGCTCCGTGACCATCGACGCCGCCGGAATCCACCCCGTCCCGCGCATCCACCACGCCCCCATCCTCCGCGTCTCCCAGGATGACTCATCCGCCTACGCCCTCGCCGTTATGAAGGTACGTCCTGGCTTGGCAAAGGCTTGGCGCAATTTCGGGTTGGTTTGGTCCGGTTGAGTGGGGAGGCCTAATTCTGAGCTCACCATGCAGCATCCGGATCCAATAGGGGAGGGGCTTGCCATGGAGGTGGTCGCAGAGGCAACTGGGGCGGAGTGCATTGTGTCGAACAATGAGCACCACTCCATTCTTGGGGCTCAAGGTACAGGCAAATCCATCTTTTTGTCGCAGTATATTTGTTCTCTGATCGTTATGCATGTGTGATTGATGCAGCTATTAGTTATTGGATGGTGTCGTGAAGGTTGCTTTGTGAGTGGACTTGTGGTTGGTTTCGCTCAATTCTGTGTCATGGTGCCTGAGTCCTGATGTTTACCAATAGTCCCAATTGTTTAAATAAACAACAAAAATACTTGCAAATGAAGGCATAACTGCAAAGATTTGGGATAAATGAGCTTATTTGTTCCCATTCTTGTATGATTGTATATTGAATAACGATCTTTGTCTGAGTCTCATTGTTGGTACTCAAAAGGTTTTTTTGTAGTTACTGTTCTCTTTGGCCTAACACTTTTGTAGTTATTAGATGCATCCACTTTGAAGAAAGATGTAGCTGAAGGAGTTGACATCATGGTTGCAAGAGAGCTTACTGGAGATAATGTTGTTGACTAAATTACGATTAAACATGGATGATGATTTCTCTTTCATTGCTAAATTAAATATTTCTACATGCATGCTGGTGAAACTTGAAACTTCTAATAGTAATTTGTAATTTTGCGTGGTAGGAATCTACTTCGGCAAACATAGGGGTTTTAGAACCAATGACAAGGGGGAGGACACTGGCTTCAACACTGAAATATTGTTGTAGGCATCTATAGTTTGGAGAGAACGGGTAACTGCACTCGACTAGCGTGAATCGCCGCCGCCACCATTGACTCCCTCCTCCTCCCTCTATCTTCAACGCCGCTGGTAAGGATATGGTCACGGTTTGTAGGTGTGTAGTTGCCTATCTATTGTACATGGCATTCTTCCAATCATGTCTATGTAGCTGCTTGGGGGTGCATGAAAGCATCAGAAAATCCATACCGTAGCTACACATTTGTCAAAACAAATCATTACCTTCAAAAGATTTGTAAGGAAAACATCAGGATTGATTGTTATCTGTCAAAACAAATCATTACCTTCAAAAGAGATGACAGGAAAGATAATTGAAATATTGATAAAATGCATGATAGTCGTGTGCTTGCATTTGTAAGGAAATTATCTACCTGAACAACCTGACTTGAATGTCTTTTATCCATTTTGCTGATGTAACTACAGTTCTTGATTTCAGACCAAATGTCTTGATGTCACTATGGTAGCAATGTTTATATTGTATAGCCATGCTATGTAATGTTATTTGTCCTTTTCTCTCCACTAAGTTAAGTTAGTTGGTGAGCAAGACAGTTTTTGTTCTTCATATGTTATCTGCTAGGAGATGGGATGACTTCTTTATGCACACCTCGAGTGCTTATTAAAGGGTTCTAAACCAACATATAAATTGATAGGTTGAATTTATAATTCTGAAGGGACCCACTTGTCCATAATTTGCAAGTTAATTTATTTCTATTTCTTTCTGGAAGTTTTCATGTAGTTATGCTTATTCAGTTGAAAATACCAGATAGAATTTAGGATGGCTAACTGGCCTGTGGTTCCAAACTTCCAATATAGCGGTTTTCCTTCTTTTTTTCTTAGCTTTGGTGTGTTTTCAGCTTTCTGTAAAAAAAAACATTATTGTTTTAGGAAGCCACCCTGCTGGTTGTTGAATCTGAATTAGTTTGTTCAGCACACTGAAATGCAATCTATAGAAGTGAATGAAACCAAAGTGGCAGAATTTCAAATATGTACCACAGTGTCGTTTCAGTTTAATTTTGTTCATGTTGTCTAATCTGTACTACAATGTGACTGTAGTTAGTTTTTATTACAGTTAAGTCATCCCATGTTGCATATGATTACCTGTCATTAAAAAAGTGCGCTAAATCATTTTTGCTTCCACTAACAAGTAATAATAATCAAGTCATTCTATTAATTACTTTAAACTGTGTTTTGAGTAGATGTGAAGCATACAAAAATATGATTTAGTTGGAATATTGAAATGATTACATGATTAGCTCTAAACTCGCCATAAGTTACTTGACATTATTCTCTACAAGCTTTTGGAGGAATCTCTGCTATAGTTCAACTTGTTATATTTGATGATGCAATTGGTGATCCTTTATCTACTCTTGACCGTTTGATAATTCGTTTTTGGATCCGAATCGTACAAGAGGCATGCTAGAATGTATTAACTTGTATTCAACACTATCTTTGATGAAAGGCATAGTTGATCATAGATAGTGTTAAAGATTGTAAACCTTGTGCTTTGCTTTAAGCCGCTCCGTGGCCTTGAAGATCGAAGAAAGTGTTGGCACGGCAATACATTTTCCAAGGTACACTTCATTAACTTCTTGGCTTTACTTCATTAACTTCTTGTCTCAATTGCAGGCGCCAAAAAGAAGTTAAACTGAGACTATTAGAGGAGGAAACTAAAAAAAGAGATGAGCAAGCTATTAGGAAACAAGTTGAGGAGAGTTTGAATTCCAAGGAAATCAAACATGAAATACAAGGACGAATTGATGAAGG
This sequence comes from Melocanna baccifera, assembly GCA_036346265.1. Classification (NCBI taxonomy): domain Eukaryota; kingdom Viridiplantae; phylum Streptophyta; class Magnoliopsida; order Poales; family Poaceae; genus Melocanna; species Melocanna baccifera. The sequence continues at coordinate 32,272,146 of CM070679.1, read as the reverse complement.
ACAAAAAGGATACATGAACATGAGGTAGCGGTCCAAATTGAGAAAGAAAAGGAGGTAGCCTCTTGATTCTAAACTGAGCTCCTTGTGAATACATTCAACTTTTCGTTGGAAGTAATAATTTGCATATCACCTTCTTTTGAACCCGTTGCAACGCACGGGCATCTTCTGGGCATCTTCAGGTCGAGAATAATCCAAGTTTGTTCAGTTGGTTTGTGTAATAAATATGTTATCTGACATGTAGTTATTTCTGTACATATTGTTGTATGGTATGCTTGTTCTATCATGTTTCACTAATATGATGCTTGATGTCATATAGATTCAGACTATGCAACTATGTGAATTAGAAGGTATCTGCTTCCTAATATGATTTTTTCTCTCTTGAGGATGCATTTGTGTTAATTTGAGAGCTAGAAGTTTGATGCTTTGCCTTAAGAGTTGGACTCCAATCTTGTTGAATTTTGGAAGCTTGGATATATTATATCAAAAGAAGGTACAAAAATCTGTCATATAGATGCGATTTTGATGTATTCAGGAAAATCAGAGGTGTTTGATGTCATATAGATCGTCATAAGTTTTTTCCCCATATCTGTTTGACATTGTCCTTTAATGGCCCATTGAGATCTCGAATCTAGATATACTAAATTTCTTTAGCATAATTTGTTTTCAGATGTGTTCCTTCTGTCCTGTTAGCAGTTCTTCCTGTTTATAGACTGTCAATTTAGATCTGGTGCACATTCTCCTCTGGAGAATTGACATTTTATTGTAACTTCAATTAGTTTGATACTTTGATGTTTTAACAGTCTCCAATATAACAATAGGAAGGGTCGTTTTTGTTATTCAACTTGGTTTGCTAATCAATCTTTTAGTTACCAGCTGATTATGCAAAAAAAACTGTGTATATTGAAGTTCAACATAGAAAACAAATGAGAACTCTAGGACTTCATGATTTGCTTCTGTTTGCTGAATTAGTTTGTACTTGGATTTGTGTTCCTTCTCGCAGAGATTGGTTCAACATCGACCACGCAGATGTCCGACTTCTGAAGAGCTGAGCATTGCGAAGATCAAGTTCAAGGCATTTGATTTAGGAGGTCATCAGGTTGCTCGCCGTGTGTGGAAGGATTACTATGCCAAGGCATCACCTTCCTCTTTTATCTTCTATTTTTTATTTATCTAGATGAGTTGCTCGGTGTATGATTATATCTGCTTAATGTGTTCGTCTCCTGCACGTGTGATTTCTAGATAGGCCTGTTCTTTTTTGCTGCGGCTGATGACTTTTGGCTGCGGCTGATGGCTTTTTGGCTGTTTGCGACAGAGATTACGGAAAGAGAGATACTCGTTTGTGATATTTGATGGTACAAATATTAGTTTTTTAACGTGTACTACAATTAACTTGTAAACCCCATCTTAAAAAAATACTCCGTTTAAAAGTTAGTTACTGTAGCGAAAGCTAAAAGCGGCTTTTAGAAGCCGCAAAGAACAGGCCCATATTGTGTTGTCATTTAGTACTTCTTTAGCGCCTTATGAAATACATAAATAGTAGCATGCTTTTGTTAGCCTTAAAAGTTTTAGTAGTTGTCATTATCAGTGGTTAGTATTTGGCAGTGACGCACTAGAACATGTGCGTCTAACTTTTTGTTCCCGCATGTAATGCCAGCTGCTTATTGCTATATTTTTTTTCAAGTTGGTTAGTGGGGTTAGTGCATAAAACTTTAAGCAGCTTAGTGCTATATATTATCCCTCCCTGGCGTAGCACTATAGCTATCGTAATCTATAATGTAGCACCAGTGATATATGTGTGATTTGGCAATCTAGCTACTTATGTAAAATAGGGAAAGATACTTTGATATGAGTCTGTGTGCACCATCATCATTAATAACAACCACAACAAGGTCTTTTATCCCAAACAAGTTAGGGTAGGCAATCTGTGTGCATATATTTGATAGTATATGCATCACTTTTATTTGGGTTTTCGTTGCAACGCACGGGCACCTTACTAGTGTATATATATATATATATATATATATATATATATATATATATAGTACAAGTAGATATTACAGAGGAATATGTCAATAAGAAAACCCAGACATATAAGAAAACAAATAAAGTAATCGTATTATATCCTTAACGCCCCCTCAAATACAAAGCGTATACAATAACATTATATTTGAAAAGGGGTAAACATTAAAAGGAAAAATTCGAAGTCCGAGTCTTGATAATATCGTCGACGCGTGTAGCTCTTAAAAAATATGTCAAATTAAGTTGAAGAGAAATAAATAGAAGTATGACGACACAGATCAAAGTCCAAGATGTCGGCGACGTAGTACATAAGGTGCAGGAGAAGCGCGTCGGCCTTAGAAACTCGGGACGACAGCTAGAGAAGCAACAGTATCATAACGACTTCTACGATCTGCATGTAGCTCAGAGAGAAGAGCGGCGGCTGTTGCCATGCAAAAGAAAATTCCTAGACTTCTATAACTGATAATAAATTTGTGGACTCACATGACTTGGATGAACTGAAAATAGAGGCTACGTACTTGGGATGGATCAACAAAAGACTCAAAAGAAAAAAGGGAGACGAAGTTAATAGCAGTAGAACTACCCGTCTCCTCTTTCCCCCATTTCTCCCTATCCAGCCGCCACTCCCTCCTCTTCTCCCCTTTTTCTTTCCCTTCTTCTCCCGTTCACCCGATACCTCCTCTCTCTCCTGCCGATGGCGTCTAGCTCCGAGTCGTCGACGGCATGGGATCGGGGCTGCCGGGCGGAGCTCGAGCTCGAGGATGAAGGAGGGGGTGGCAAGAGCCCGGATCCAAGCAGAGCAGGAGAGTGGCCGGCGTTGGCGTTGGCTGAAGGAGTGGATCCGGCGAGAAAGAGCTCGATCTCATCAGATGTGACGAGGAGGAGCGGGTTGAGGAGGCGGTCAAAGTGGTCATCACCGGCAGCAGAGAGCTAGTAGTCACAACACCAGTGGTCAGATCGGTCCACCCACTCTCGCCCGTGTAGATGCCAGATCCATCCACCCCTGCCCACACCGATACCGGATCTGGGCTGGGGCAGCGCAGTGACGGTGGGATCCGGCAAGGGCTACCTGGATCCGATGAGGTAGCGGCACCATGGGAGGCGAGAAGGTGCATGCAACGATTGGATCTGGGCGCATCGAGGCCACCAGCGACCAGATCCGGGCAGGCTCAACAGTCCGCGATGTGCTTCTTCACGGCGGCGGTCCAAAAGGATGGTGGCAACTGAGGAGGCACGGACGACGGCGTGGGTGCAGACGGTTGAGATGGCGACCGAGGCAGCGGTGACAACAGAGGACGGCCAAGAGTAGCCGGCGACGTGGCCACCTTTGGAAGGAGAGATTGCTTTTCCCGGGGGCAGCAGATGCGGAAGAGCGGAGGCTAGGAGGCGGTGGCTACAATAAACTCTAACCCTAAGCTAAGCTTTGATACCATATTATGAATGTTGTGTGTATATTGAAGAGGCCTAATAGCCAATGTATATATGGAGTACAAAGAGATATTAAAAGGGGAATATATCATATACGGATAAGGAAACCCAGGTATATAAGGAAACAAATTAAGAAATCCTATTATATCCTTAAAATTGCTACCCTCTCTAACTACGCTGATCAAAGGTCAATAATTGGCTTATCACTAAAAAAAGCCAACCGATTCGCCTATGAGTAGCCAGTCATGATGTTCTTGAGTGTGTAAAGAGGGCAAGATATTGGACATATTTGGCCGCTTTGCACAACTAGGCAAACGTCAAGCACAATGCTTGTTGAGTAATAGCATTACTGTGGGTTAAGAATGTTGTAAATAATGCGGTATAGGCATATATTTAGATTTAATTATAGCATATTTAATAATAACACAAGCATGATGCAAAAGGCATATTAATGACTTAACCAACATGTAAATATATGAACATTTTAAGTCATTGAAAAAGAAATATATACCCAACAAATATATCATATGAGAGTCTATAATCAATATATTCGTATATGAACAATTTAATTCATTGAAATGGAATGCTGATATCAGCATGTTAACAAGAATTTGAATGTTATTAATTGCTCTCAGAAGACTACTTGCACAAGATCCACTCTTGACCATCTCCGCTACAACAAAATGCAATCTTAATTATATATGTCAGCTTATAGATTCGATCTTGAGCTTAAATAAAAATTTTCTTTTAAAGAAATTACTAGATCATGATTATAACTTGCTGAACAATAAATAAGATCACAATAATCAATTTAACATTCATTGGAACAATATTGATTACTTCAGCATAGCATAACTTGTTGATCAACTACAGCGACCGAACAAAGGATCACACAGCACAAGATCAATGAATAGCAAGTAATACACAAAGATATCAATGATCAGGGTATACCAAATAGCAATCCTGCCTATAGCTCAAGATCAAACATATACACAAGATCATATATAACTTCAGTTTTATGTCATTTCAACATCGAGCAATCAGCAAACAGATCTTCTTTGTAATTTTCCAACTAGTGATGACTCACAGATATATGAAGTAGATCACGAAATTGCAAAGAACCTACAACCAGTATACTCACAACGGCGGTGATACTCAAAATCACCGTGAAGAAACTGAATGAGGCAAGGCATGCACATAGCGCTATCCCAGAAAACCAAATACCCCGCTGCGCCGAGCAAGGAGATGATGGCAATCAGAGATACAATGCCACACTTCCACCACGAGTATTCGAAGTAGAAGCTGAGGGTCGGGTGGACACCGCACAAGACCGACAAGAGCTTCAACCGAGAGCACTCACGAACACCACGTTCATGCCTCAGATTCTCCCTTTTGAACTCAGCAAAATCGAATCCGGCCCCCACTGGGAAATCCTCAAAATTTCTCCTTGACAAATCACAAGGAAAAGCACAAGAAACCACACGGGACAGCCCAAGGGAGGCAAATTGAACTTACACAGCCGCCAATGTCGAAGAAGACCACAATGAATCGGCTGCCCCAAAGCCCAAATAGAGACAAAGCCGAGAGATCTAGGAGATCGGAGAGTAGGAGGAGGACTCACTTCGTTCAGTGCAAAAATGAGGAGAAGGAGCCGCCTTTTATAGAGGAAGCAAAGGGGCAGAGGCTGGCGGGCCAGCCGGTGCCGAAGCACACGGGCTGGTGGTGCCTCCGTCGCCATCGCCACCAAATCCAATCGGCTGCCAGAACCGGTCAGTCGAATGCCTCCCCAAACGGCATAGGCGAAAGGATTTGGCCTTATCCCTATTCTATCCCACCGAAAGGTGGGACCCCGGTGGGACCCCTCTCCTTTCTTTTTTTCTTTTATCAAATTAGAAAATTATCAATTTGCCCTCAAGAGTCCAATAAGGAATAGCCATCGGGGTTCTCTCTTCCTCGGATAAGAAAACCTACACATGGATTGCATTGTGAGGGATAAAAATGGCCTATCCATGGACTTGCTCTACTCATATAATGGCCTACATAACTTCTCTTGTGATAAATAGGCTCATTGCTGCAAGGCCTAGCGAGCACATCTCAGCCCCGCTCCAAACGGCTTTAACTTATAATTTCTTAATTTTGTCTTTTTTTTAGTTTTTTTTGGTATTTTTGAACTTTTTTCTTTTCTCTTATTTGTTTGCATTGTCTGTGATGATATAACATTTTTTCTATTTTTTAAATTTAATTACTCAGAAAAACTAACAGCCACTATAGTGCAAAAAAAACCAGAAGTCATAGCTTATAAGCCATGTTAAGCAGGGCCTTAGAGTTATGATGTCTGGGGTCTGAACAAGCTATTTTGCACGTACACCCCAAAAAGATCTTACGATTTTCAAGTTTTCAACACGGCAGTATGGCACGCCTTGAATCGGTATGCCCCTGGTTATTTGCTTGGGGAAATGGCCCCGTTCGTTTCGGTTTCAGCTTATGGTTTCTGACTTTTAGTTTACTATTATTTAATTTCATCTTTTTTTGAATTTGGGTTTTTTGGGCTTTTTTGTCTTTTCTTTTTTTCTTATTCATTTGCATTGTCTATGATGGGCTAACCTATTTTTTATTTTTAAATTTAATTACGTTAAAAAAGCAATTATCAGCTACAGTGCAAAATAAGCCATAAACCAGCTTATTTCAACCGAACTGAGCGCCCCCGTATGTCTCTCCAAAAGAAATTACATTCTGGATACTATATATCATTGTAAAAAAGAAGTATTTTCTCCAAAGAAAATGCCGTAGCAAAATACATCCTGACAACTTTACATTATTGTAAGTTCGCCCCTGAGGAATGGTATAATTGAAACGCTTTATTTCAAACCTCGCAACGAACGTCTTGGCAAACCAAAATGACATATAATCTTCAGTTTTTTTTTTTTTTTGTGAATGTATGATGCACATGAAAGATTCTTCCTAACAAGGAGAAAAATACAAGCTTGTGGTTGTTGAGATCTTGGGGGTAAGTCTCCACTCTCCTTTAAGCCAAAGTTCGGTGGCTTATCGTACCTATGTTCTCTCTTTGGACGCCCATGTAGCCTAGCGGTGGAGCACATGGCTGTGGTTACTGAGGCCATAGGTTGAAATTTCAAATTCCCATTCTTCTTTTCTAACATCAAAGATCGATACATTTTTTTGCTTCCATGTATTCTCGTTTCTTTAAATAATTTGTTACATATCGCTTGTACCGCATGAAATGCATTGCTCTAACAAAAGATCAAAAAACAAATTTGCATCACTACCCGTGGAGTGGAAGCGTGGAACAAACATGCCATAAAAAATTTTACTCATTAAAAAGCGAGAACCACAGCATACAATTCCTTGTTCTTTCCCCTCAGATAAAATATAATAAGTGCCGTTGGATGTCCAAATCAGGGCTATATAGAGTCAACAAATGTGAGGCAAAAAAAAAAAACTATTGGTTCGTAGCAGTGGTATCACACTACTTACAAAATAGGCTACAAAATATACGACAAATTCTCAACTTTTAAGCAAAAAGCCTATAAATATATCCTAAATGATGTCTCAAGACTACGTTTGATAACTGTAGTACTCCCTCTACTTCAAAATATAAGAGGCATATAATCTTTCAGTCTTGTTTTGAAACATAAGATGTGTATGTGGATGATATTTTCTCTATTTTTGCTATAATTATCTTCACTCTTTTTTCAACATTTTTAAGCAAACACCTACTCTAATAATTCTCTCTTATTCCCAAGAACAACATAGGCACCATTGTTATTTCTTTCTACCATTCTCTTTGGGTTTTTAGAGGGTGCTCAATTTGGCTTTTTTTGTGGCTTATGATTTTTTTTACTGTAACTGATTTATTTTATACTGTAACTGCTGTTAGCTTTTTTTTGCATAATTAAATTTTAAAAAATTAAAATTGAAAAAACAGGTTAGCCCATCATAGACAATGCAAATAAATATGGGAAAAAAAGAAAAGCCAAAAAGTCCAAAAAAAACCAAAAAACCATAAAAAGATGAAATTAATGAATAGTAAACTAGAAACTGAAACCGAAACGAGTAGAACAACTCCTTAATCCCGGTCAAAATGCATATCGTACTTTTTAAAAAAAAGTGTAGTGCCTCCGTTGAGGTTTTAGCAGAAAGTGTTTGGCGGGGGTATATGTGCAAAAATTGATAACCATGTGAGCAAAAACCTAAAAAAAAATAAAAGAAATGAAGTGGGAGAGAGACACACGCATCGGACACCACTAAGGGAATACATAATAGACTGTCTCTTAAGGTTGTTTTTAAGGCTTCCACCACATCTAAAGACATCACTAGTGATAACCTCTACAATAATAAATAATTTCTCTAACTATTTTATATTATTTTCACAATAACTTCATGCCTCATACTCTCTCACTATTTGCGTTGGTTTGCGAGTTCAAATCGTCTTTTGTATAATAGAGAGTACAATATTTCTCATCATCTCCTCTTTTCTTTATATAGAAATTTACTTATTTAATATAATTCAAAAAACAGTTAAGATGTTACTATTGGAGGTATCTAAGCGACGAGGAAATCAAAACCAAATCAAACTCAGAACTCAAACAAAAAAGAGGAAACGAAACAGACAAAAAAGCCGCAAAAACCACGGCATTCCCATCCAAATCTCCACCAAATCCGAGAAAATATAAACAAACGCGACCCGGCCTCGCCTCCTCCTCCCGCGGGCCGCCTGCTCCACGCCTCCCTCCTCTTCCGTTCGTCTCCGCCGCCTTCGCGTCTTCTAGACCCTTCCATTAACCCCTTACCCTCCTCCACCCAAATTTCTAGAAGCGCGGGAGAACGCGCGCACAGCGAGGAGGCAAAAAAAGAAAGCCCTAGAGCCCATCGCCGCCGCCGCGGCGATCGCCTGATACCGAGGTAACAGCTGCCCCAGCCGCCGCTTCGCGGTTTCGAGCTTCGGTGATGGCGTCTTGATTGGATTGGAGCTTTTTTTGTTTGTTTGCCTCCTGGGCGTTGATTCCGCTCGGGGCGTTGGAGTTGATGTGCGGAGTTGCCTGCCGCGCTCGTCGGTGTTTTTTTCTCCTCGTTAAATTTGGTGGAGTGCGCCAAGCTGTTTCAAGGCTTGAAACTTAACTAATGCATTTGAGCGCAGTGGAGCAACCCTAGTTCGTGATTAAGAGGGTAACAATTTAACTAATTAACTGACTATTGGGTAAGGCACTTCTGGTTGTTGGTGACCATGATTGTACTTTGCTCACGATCCAAGCTGTAGACTGTAGATGTAATGGAGATGCTACCCTCACTCCGTTAGATGAACTGTAATTGCATTCCATTAATAGGTTCTGATATCTGACATGTACTTGGCCCATGATGTTCTTGTTCTTGTCGTGATCACTCCTGGAACAGGGATGGCGCAGAATGGGGAGAGCCATCTCAAAGCACCGCTTCTCCAGTCGGCGGATGGGGGATCTGGTGCTTCTCCTGCCGGGGCGTCTCCGCGGAAGGAGAGAAAGACGGGGAAGGCCATGTTCAGTGTCCGGGGCATCTCGTGCGCTTCCTGTGCCGTGTCGATTGAGACGGTGGTGGCGGGCTTGAAGGGGGTTGAGAGCATCCATGTCTCGCCGCTTCAGGGCCAGGCTGTTGTCCAGTACAGGCTGGAGGAAACCGATGTAAGATTATCTTGAGCAGATGGTGCTGTTCTCTTTGCTGTGTTTTCACAATTGAGTAGTAGTATGGAAAGATTTGGATGGTTGTCATAAATGGATAAAAAAGGAATCTTAAATGCATATGGCGGCTTCCCGTGTTCTGTCTTTGGTTCAAGTTATTACGGATCAATTTTGCTATTGAAATAGGAGCCTATGTGCACATGTATTCAATGTATGCAACATGGAGATTTTTGGGTTTCAGGAGATCAATTCTGTCCTAAATTCTTGATTTAGGTGACAGGTCAAATTTATCTTAGCTTTTCCTTGATCATTCATATAAGGTCCACACCTGAGTACTACCAGCTATTCACTACTTTTTGTTGGTGTGGGCCAATCTCTTGAGAATGACTGTTAAATCATAGAACAGCTGGATATCCTTAGACAGTTGTGTTCATGAATGAATTGCTGAGGAACCATATGATCTTGACAATGAGTGTACCTTATCGAATTTGTGTTCTACATGCCCGGAATATTCTTAGACATGTTTCATAAATGAATTGCTAAGGAGTAAGGACCCATATGATCTTCTTTTACTACTTACCTGGTTTTTTACTACCGGTTTGATTTGAAGTAGTCAATTTCTATCTATAAGAACACACTTTCAGTTCACTAAACTTGCGTATGCTTCAAATGAAGTAATGACCAAAAATGTTACACCTTAGGTGCTGTTTCCCATATTTTATCAGTTAAGATTTTTATTCTCCCAGGCAAGAACCATAAAAGAAGCTATCGAGGGCCTCAGCTTTGAGGTCGATGAACTCCAAGAACAAGAAATTGCTGTATGCAGACTCCGGATAAAAGGAATGGCATGTACAAGCTGTTCCGAATCTGTTGAACGGGCACTTCAGATGGTAACTGGAGTGAAAAAAGCTGCAGTGGGACTTGCCCTTGAGGAAGCCAAGGTCCACTTTGATCCAAATATCACCAGTCGTGATCGTATAATTGAGGCTATTGAAGATGCTGGGTTTGGTGCTGATCTCATTAGTTCTGGGGACGATGTGAACAAAGTGCACCTAAAACTTGAGGGCGTGAGTCCTCCAGAAGACACCAAACTCATTCAGTCAGTACTGGAATCTGTAGAAGGGGTGAATAGTGTTGAATGGGACACAGTGGGACAAACAATTAAAGTTGCATATGACCCTGATGTCACTGGTCCGCGATTACTTATTCAGCGCATTCAGGGTGCTGCACAGCCCCCTAAATGCTTTAATGCCAGCTTGTACTCACCACCAAAGCAAAGAGAAGCAGAACGCCGTCATGAAATTATGAATTACAGGAACCAATTTCTTTGGAGTTGCCTCTTTTCGGTTCCTGTGTTCCTGTTCTCCATGGTTTTGCCAATGCTTTCTCCTTTTGGGCATTGGTTGCTCTACAGAATCTGCAACAACATGACGATAGGTATGCTACTGCGGTGGTTGCTATGTTCTCCAGTTCAGTTCATTATTGGTTGGAGGTACAATCTCAACTCACCAACAGCTTCTACTTGATGTTGTTTCCTTTTTTCTATCTGAACTGAACGTTATGTTTCGTATAGAGTATAATTTTATTATGAAACATTAACCTCTTTTGTTTCAAAAATGTTGTTATATAACATGATTGGAATATCATATTGTTGGGATCGATAGAAATACTGCAAAGATTGATGAACTAAGATTGCTTTACAATGCCGCCAGTGCACATACAACTTGTGTCTTGTGTAATTCACTATGTTTTGTTTTACTTGTCAGATTTTATGTTGGAGCTTATCATGCATTGAAACGAGGATACTCTAACATGGATGTGCTGGTCGCTTTGGGAACAAATGCTGCCTACTTCTACTCCGTTTATATAGTTTTGAAGGCACTAACATCAGACTCGTTTGAAGGACAAGATTTTTTTGAAACTAGTGCTATGTTGATATCTTTTATATTGCTGGGAAAATATCTGGAGGTGGTGGCAAAGGGGAAGACATCAGATGCTTTGTCAAAGTTGACGGAACTTGCACCAGAAACAGCTTTTCTTCTCACTTTCGACAAGGATGGAAATGTCATTTCAGAAACGGAGATCAGCACCCAGTTACTTCAAAGAAACGATGTCATTAAGATTGTCCCTGGTGCCAAAGTCCCTGTTGATGGTGTTGTTGTCAAAGGCCAAAGCCATGTTAATGAAAGTATGATAACTGGGGAAGCAAGGCCCATTGCAAAGAAACCAGGAGACAAGGTTGGTGTTTTTAGATTCTGATTATATTTATTTGGTTTCTTTATCATTTACTGTTCTGATGCTTGAATTGGCTATGTTTTTATAACAGGTTATTGGTGGTACTGTAAATGATAATGGTTGCATAATTGTTAAGGCCACTCATGTTGGGTCGGAAACAGCCCTGTCACAGATAGTTCAGCTAGTTGAAGCTGCTCAACTTGCAAGAGCTCCAGTGCAGAAATTGGCAGACAAGATTTCACGGCTTTTTGTTCCAACTGTAAGTTACCTGTTGTTTTCTCCTGTAAATTTCCTTCCTGCTATGATATCTCTGCACCAGCGTTTACAAAATTAGAACCTGGTCAGATCCTACCTGCCCAAGCGGTTCATAATTGGTTACCATGGTAATTTCTCGGAATTAAAGTTTATGTACATGATAAATATGAGTAGGCAGCCTAGACTCGGCCAGCATTCAGCTGAAACCACCCTGGCTTCTACTGTACGCCCATTCTATTTGGTAAACTGGGCAAGATAAAATTTATTTAGTCCATTTGGTGAATTTGCTGGTTTAACCGTGCTCCTTACTGATCTGACCAGCTTTCCAGCAGTAAACACTAGGTTGGTTGTGTGAAATCTAACGCTGCTTGATAGTTGCAAATGGTCCGATGTGTGCTTGCTGTAAGGCTGTCTCTTTAGAGAAGAAACATTTTTAACCTCTATTGTTCCTTCTCATTTCAAGGTTGTGGTGGCTGCATTTCTTACATGGCTTGGCTGGTTCATACCTGGGCAATTTCACCTCTACCCCCGGCGATGGATTCCAAAGGCAATGGATAGCTTTGAGCTTGCTCTGCAGTTCGGAATATCTGTTCTAGTTGTTGCATGCCCGTGTGCTCTGGGACTGGCTACACCAACTGCTGTTATGGTTGCCACCGGAAAAGGTGCTTCTCAAGGTGTTCTTATTAAGGGTGGCAATGCACTTGAGAAAGCTCACAAGGTAATCATGAGATTTTTTTTTGTGTAATGAACATGCCAATGTAAGTAATTTTTCTGTTTCAAATTAACTCTAATTATAGTATATTGGCATACTGAACTATTCCCTTTTTGATTTCTCTATTTGCAGGTTAAAGCTATCATATTTGATAAAACTGGAACCCTGACTATCGGTAAACCTTCTGTTGTTCAAACAAAGATCTTCTCCAAGATACCACTTCTAGAACTGTGTGATTTGGCTGCTGGTGCTGAGGTTGGTTTGTTAACCACAGCATGTCTTTCCGCATAAATGTTGGTGAACAGTAGATGTATCCCAAGTTATTCTAATGTTACCAACCTTGGCTGCTGTTTGGGGTGTCTCTCTCTAACTTGTTTGTACCTTTGTCAGGCAAACAGTGAGCATCCTCTATCAAAGGCTATTGTTGAGTACACAAAGAAGCTCAGAGAACAATATGGATCTCACGGTGATTACATGATGGAATCCAAGGACTTTGAGGTGCATCCAGGGGCAGGGGTCAGTGCCAACGTGGAAGGCAAGCTGGTTTTGGTTGGGAACAAAAGGCTCATGCAAGAATTTGAAGTTCCAATGAGCTCTGAAGTGGAGGGATACATGTCTGAAACGGAAGAGCTTGCTAGGACCTGTGTGCTTGTTGCTATCGATAGGATTATCTGTGGAGCTCTTGCTGTGTCGGATCCTCTGAAGCCTGAGGCAGGCCGTGTCATTTCATACCTTAGCTCAATGGGCATCTCGAGTATCATGGTGACGGGTGACAATTGGGCTACAGCGAAATCCATAGCAAAGGAAGTCGGGATCAGCACTGTATTTGCTGAGATCGATCCAGTTGGAAAAGCTGAAAAGATCAAGGACTTGCAGGTACAATCTTCTCCTTTCTGCAGGGATCAGATCTGATGTTACTGTTTGTATTCCCGCTTACATCGTTTGTTCGCAGATGCAAGGGTTGACTGTGGCGATGGTCGGCGACGGGATAAACGACTCGCCAGCCCTGGCCGCGGCAGATGCAGGCATGGCGATCGGCGCTGGCACGGACGTTGCCATTGAGGCCGCCGATATCGTCCTGATGAAGAGCAGCCTGGAGGACGTGATCACCGCCATCGACCTCTCTCGGAAGACACTCTCAAGGATCCGGCTGAACTACGTCTGGGCCCTGGGTTACAACGTCCTGGGCATGCCCATCGCGGCCGGCGTCCTGTTCCCGTTCACGGGCATCCGGCTGCCCCCCTGGCTCGCCGGGGCCTGCATGGCGGCCTCGTCGGTGAGCGTGGTCTGCTCGTCGCTGCTGCTCCAGCTCTACAAGAAGCCATTGCACGTCGAGCCAGGACCCAGGGATGGCTCGAATCCGGTGTGAAGATGTGGCCGATCCCTCGATCTCGCCGTGCTAACGAACAAGAACTATTGCTCATTGCAAACGCCCTGTTTGCAGAGGCCCTCCTGATTGATTCGTGTACAGTAGTAGTGTCTCGCAATGTTTTTTTCCCTCTCTTTTGGAACGGTGCCTTCTCTGGTTGATGGTTATGTAATAATTCAGGAGGATTAATTGTTTGTTATTCACTGCTGTGAAATGAAACTTAAACAGCCCTCTAGCTGCATGCAATATCTTCTGTGAAGCGATTATGTGAAGTGATTGTGCATGTTAGAAGACAGTTTCATTGTAGCACTCAGTTGAATTTTGCAAAGCGATTTTAATGAGGTATGATTTGACTTAGGACGATCATCAAAATTGAACTTATATCATCAGTTTCTCTTACAATATATTGTTAACACCTGCAAAATCATGACCATCTCAAAAATATTTTAAAAATGAATCTAATGACATCACTTTTTGTGTCAGTAAACCTAAACGAGTATGTTGTAATGCTAAATGATGGCAAAAAGTTAATTGGTTTGAATCTTGGAACGCCAGCGCCTGTTCTTTATATTTGTATATAAAAAGTCCACCTTTTCCCGATTACTATGAGTTCATTCTACAATTATAATAGTTTATAGCTGTGGCTAATTATTCTTAATCTTCACGTAAGGATTAGTTTGAACAAACTGAATGCTGATAAGTCACTTCAAAAAAACTGTCCTCATAAGTCATTTTGAAAAGATAGCAAAAACCATCTTATTTGTTTATCTAAAGAAAAGTAATAAGTCATAAACTATAAGCGGGAAAGAATGATACCTATAATGTACAAGTCCCCTAGATGATCACAAAATGAACTCGTAGGTATAATCGGTCGGAATGTAACCAAAACCGTAGTGCTAAAAAAAGAGAGGAGGAAAAAAGTAGTGGACAACAACACTCTTCGGTCGCGCCATGCACGCATTCCCGCCTTAACATAGCAAATCACCCTCCCGTCTCCGCCGTATATAAGCCCACCCATTCGCCTCGCCTCCTTGTCAGAAGAGCCACGAGTTGAGCTAGTCAAAGAGAAATAATCGAAATGGCCGCAACTAGTAGCAATGCTCTGATCGTGGCGTGCGTTGCGTACGCGGCGGTGCTGCTGCTCGGCGCGGCGAGCGCAAAGTCGCCGCCGCCGGCGGCGACGTCGACCCCGGCGGGGCCCCTGGACATCACGAAACTGGGGGCGCGCGGCGACGGCAAGAGCGACAGCACCAAGGCGATCATGCAGGCGTGGAAGAACGCGTGCGCGGCGACGGGGACGCAGAAGATCGTGATCCCCGAGGGCAACTACCTCACCGGCGCGCTGAAGCTGGAGGGCCCCTGCACCAGCTCCATCATCATCCGCCTCGACGGCAACCTCCTCGGCACCGGCGACCTCGGTGCCTACAAGAAGAACTGGATCGAGGTCGTGCACGTCAACGACTTCTCCATCAACGGCCGCGGCAAGATCGACGGTCAGGGCCCCCTCGTCTGGAAGAACAACCAGTGCAGCAAGTCCTACAACTGCAAGATCCTCCCCAACGTACGTCCGTAACATTCATATATCCTCCTCATCGATCTTGAAGTCTTGATGATGGCGATGAATCGACCGACCGCCGTTCAATGATGGATTTGCAGAGCCTGGTGCTGGACTACGTGACGAACGCGACGATCCGGGGGGTGACTCTGCTCAACAGCAAGTTCTTCCACATGAACATCTACCAGTGCAAGAACGTGCTGGTGGAGCGGGTGAACATCACCGCGCCGGGCGACAGCCCCAACACCGACGGCATCCACATCGGCGACTCCACCAACGTCACCATCAAGGCCACCACCATCGCCACCGGCGACGACTGCATCTCCATCGGCCCCGGCAGCAAGACCATCAAGGTGCATGGCGTGCGCTGCGGCCCCGGCCACGGCATCAGCGTCGGCAGCCTCGGCCGCTACAAGGACGAGAAGGACGTCGAGGACGTCACCGTCACCAACTGCACGCTCAAGGGCACCACCAACGGCCTCCGCATCAAGTCCTACGAGGACTCCAAGTCGGTGCTCAAGGCCTGCAAGTTCGTCTACGACGGCGTCACCATGGACAACGTCTCCTACCCCATCATCATCGACCAGAAGTACTGCCCCAACAACATCTGCACCAAGTCCGGCAACTCCAAGGTCACCGTCTCCGACATCGTCTTCAAGAACATCAGGGGCACGTCGGCCACGCCCGAGGCCGTCACGCTCAACTGCGCCAACAACCTGCCATGCCAGGGCGTGCAGCTGCTCAACGTCGACGTCAAGTATGCCGGCGAGGGCAACACCACCATGGCTGTCTGCCGCAACGCCCAAGGGAAGACCAGCGGCGTCGCCAAGGCGCTCGCGTGCCTCTAGATCAAATTCATGTGCTCTATGTACCATTCGTTCGTTCGTTCCGTTTGTAAAATTCTTTCCATCCATTTTCTCTCTCTTCTTTTCTTGTTTTGTTTTGGACACAGCGGCTGGGCCTGGAGATGTTGAAACAAAGTACATTGATTGATGTACGCACGTGACAATACATAAAATTTCTTCTTCTTTTTTTGAGAAATTTTAGAGCACCTGAAAAAAATATATAAAGTTTGCTTTTTTGCTTTAATTAATTCGAGCAAATATACATATCTGTTTCGATTTAATTTGCCCATGCATGCATGTAACTTCGTGATGGCCCGAGAGTTCTAGTTTTGCATGCTTACCAGATAGACAGCTACCAGCCACCATTTTGTAATCTATACAGCATGACATGCTTTTGGCAAGTAACCTCACCTGAGGTGCTCTCAATTAACAGATGTAACCAGGGTTCAGAAAACCGACGGTTACCAGGTAACCCAAAATACCACCCTAGTCCGATAGATTAAATACCAGTCGAAATAATTAAAATAAAATTTTGAATTTGTAGGCCATGTATAGGGAAGATTGGGCAGCATGTGCTGCAAAAGAAACATTGGATGCTTCATGCATGTTAGCACTTGAGAGGAGCAGCAGCAGCAGCACAGGAGGGGAGAGGGGGAGCAGCAGTAGACCAGCAGCTAGTTAAGGCTGCGCTCATTATGGCGATGAGAAGCCGCGGTGGCGATGAGAAACACTGTAACGACGATGGAAGCAACTATTCATATTTTGTCCTCTAGTAATTTTTTTATATTTTTTTGGTATTTTTGTGTTTTGATTTTTTTCCCTGTATTTGTTTGCATCATCCACTATAGATTAGCGTGTCATTTTTATTTTTTTAAATTTAATTATGCCCAATAAACCAACTCAGCTACAGTAAAAAAAATCAGTCAGCTACAGTAAAATTTCAATAAAAGCCAAAAGCTATCGCTATTCCGAACATCCCCAAGTGAGTCCATGTCCATCTTGTCCATGTCCAGACGTGGTGGTAATTGATTTGTATAATGTAAGATTCTATCTAGTCGTAACCATGTTTTCTTGAATCCCCAACCTCAGAAATTTATACTCCATATAAATAGCCATTTTGTTACATCATCAAGTAGTTCCTTAATTCTTTTACTAATTTGTTTCTTCAGTTAGCAAACTTACAAACTCTATAGCCGTAACCACAAGATATAAATCTTCATGCCTACCAATTGATTGATATTTGTTCTAGAATTGAAGTGGTTTCACCATTTTGCATTGATCCCTCAGTTAGCAAGAATGCTACCATAATAGGAAGTCTACATGTTTTAACTCCTTTACTTTTGTTGACATTTACTCCTGTTGTTCTTATACAATGCTACTATAATAGAAAATATACATGATCAAGATAGTAATGAGCAATTTTTATGTACAACTTGAGACCTTCATACTTCATTAAACATTTTCTATTTAGTATTTGCATTACTCGAATTTCTAACTACCATTAACTAGTTTTTAGTGGTTTTTCTCTTTTTTTGGGCGGTAACCAGTTGGTTTTTCTAGTTACCGATTTTAAATTCAAATTTTGGTTCGTGAAATTTGATAGTTTTTTTCAGTTATCGGCCAGTTTTTTCGGTTACCGACTGGTAACCATTACAAGCCATCCAGCGGTATTTCTCTCAGTTCTAGTTTTTGAAACCTTAGATGTAACAATTAGTGCTTCAAATTAATTTCGGCTGCAGCAAAGTTAGCCTTGCATCAACAAACTGCACATGTTTTTGACCGTCTGATCACACGATCAATGGTTCACGTGTAGAGGAGACTGGTAAAAAGAAACGAAGATCAATGGTAAAAGTACAGAGGATATTGGTAAAAGAAACGAAAACAGGGCAATTGATCAAGGGATTCAAAAGAAGAAGAAAAAGAGGGAAGCAAAAACACCTTTCCACGATTGTTAATCCAGTGCGTTGATTATTTTTAATCCAGTAGTGCATTCTAGGATCATTTGCACATCGGTCACTGAGCCCTCGTCGCAGAGGACAGTAGAAAAGAATTGTTGGAGAAACAGGGAATGATGCACCATTGATTGCGACATTATGAAAAAAAAACATGACTTCAAAAATCAATTTTATTGTCAACGGAGAACATTACTTCCCTTTTCCTAAAGTTCAGGGGAACACATGCCTTGTTATTTACCATCACAAAGCCCTTAAAGATACATAGATGATAGCTAAGATACACTGCATGCTTTCTTTTGAGATTATTGATACACTAAAGAATTCAAGACATGTCGATCGTCCTCCATCTTGGCTCATGGAAGTGATGGCAGAACCTTCCCAGTGCAGGTTCCGAATCCAACGGTGTAGTCTTCACCCTGCAAAACCAGTTTATGGCATCAAGATACAGCATAGCATCTTCAACGAGATCTAGATTATATACAGATGAGTTTGCTGTACCTTGCAACAAGCTGTCAAGATGACTTCATCCCCATCTTCTAGAAACTTGCGGGTCGAATTTCCAATTGATATCTCCTTCTGGCCATTCCAAGTTAGCTCCAGCAAACATCCCAAAGAGTCTGGTTCCTGAAAGAAGGCCAGATATTAAAATTTAAATATGGACTAGAATTTCTAAATTGGCATGTTCACAATGATATTTGCAATTGTTACTCCATACAGGTCCACTGAGTGTGCCAGTTGCAAACATATCCCCTGGTCTCAGATTGCATCCATTAACAGTGTGGTGTGCTAGTTGCTGCGTCAAAGTCCAATACCTGTAGAAATTGTTGACATGAATGTGCACAGGTTACATGCCAAGGAAAAAAAAAGGAGTTTCATAAGTTCAAAAACATGAGGTAGTGCATTAGATCAATACACTACTAAATGCGATGAGAATTGGAATCAAAACCAAGGGAAACCTTGCAAATGTATTTCCCTGATTACTCAAGAACAACAGCGTGAATAAATGAAATGATGCATTGAGTTGAAAAGTACAAAGGCGACTGCTACTGAAAAGGCATATAATCAGGGTTCTTACAAATGCTTGAAATTACTCTTTGCAACAATTGATGGATCATTTTGCCCTTTGGGCTTAATCCAAACCTTGCACAGAAAACCAAATGCAATAATCAGTTGATTTTAATAGAAAAAATCTAAGGAATAAAAGTCAAAGCAACAACAGCGACAAAATCATACTTCAAGAGGAATGTCGTAGTTTATGTGATTCTTTTCAGCTAAGTAACACAAAGGCTCAGGTTCCTGTAACATAAAGCAAATTAGTTCTCCGCAGAACAATAAAATGCCGATTAGCAAAATAAACAATACTGATAAGTGATGACTAGATAAGGACAAACTAATTGCTTACCTGCTTAGGAGCCTCACAAGCAAAAGGCTTTAGGGCATCTAGAGTCACAATCCAAGGTGATACTGTTGTGCCTAGAGAAGTTAAAATTTACAAAATGGAAAGGAAACATGTTATATAGGGAAAAAGTATAGTTTTTTGCAATGCATTACAGAAATTGTAGAAGATTTCACTTAGCACTTTAACAGGCCACAACAGAAATACGAAACTCAAAATTAAAAAAGTACAGAAGCATCCTTGAATTGATTATGAACATTTGTCAAAAATACGTAAGATATGTGCAGGACTTAAGCTTTTCTACAAAGCATGGTTTAAAGTTTATGTTAAAAACAAAACGCTCTATTAATGGTATCGGGTTTCTTACTGAAGCTTTTCCCAAGGAAAGGTCCAAGAGGTATAGTCTCCCAGGCTTGAATATCTCTGGCTGTAATATTGTACAAAAGTCAGCACAGTATGCAACTAGTGTAAAACAAATAAAATTAAAAAAAGATACCTACCACTCCAATCATTCATAACCACTAGGCCAAATATATGTTCTTCAGCATCATTAATATCAATAGGTTTGCCCAATTCATTCCCTGGTCCAACGATGGCTGCCTGAAAGCAACAAGTATTATGACATAGTGACTCAAGGAAAGTCATCAATTAAAAGAGCACAATTTATCTGTAAATATAGTCATAAATACGATAATTCTATATCAATGACAACCACTTAACTGCTTGATGAGCAAAGGTGTGTCAAGTTAGTATGTCAATAATATCTACAAGGCTACAAGAATATCAAGTACTACAGGTTCAGAGGTTTGTCAGAAGCGAACCATCTCAAGTTCAAAATCAAGCTTCTGAGAAGGACCGAAATAAGGTTGAGAGTTTCCTGTAGGATGGCCTTGCCCTCTAAAAAAACGAAAAAGAAAACATTATCAACATATCAGGTGACAGTGCGACAGAAACAAGTCATAAATGTACTACACACGTACAATCAAGTTTATTTTACAGAATGTGATACAGAATTTTCAATGCAGCAAAAAGTGCACAATAGGGTGAATTATGACACAAGGAGGAGGCTGGGAGCACTAACTTAGCAAAATATACACTTCAGAAGGTAAATGAAACTGGAAGTAGCTGATGATCACCACTTAATTTAAACATTATATTCAGATAATGACAAAACTTTCTCAGGACATTCAAATAAACATTTGATCAACTATTTAAATTTTTGGCATGTGTACCTTGGTCGAATAATGTCCGTTCCAGATATGATTATAGATGATGCTCGCCCATGATAACCTATTGGAAGATGAAACCTGAGTGAAGCGAACAAACAGGTTAGTGGTATAACTGATACCACATCTATGCAGTATTGAAACAAAAGTGAAGTAAGCAACAGCAGAAGAACATGCAACAAAAGTACAAAACTTCAAGAAATCTTATCAATTTATAATCCATGAAAATTGAACACTACTAACAGCTCATGTTATAGACAGTCTTATAAGCCAAGGAGAAAAGAGTAACTATATGATCATAACAAGAATCTTCATAGTAGCCAGCACCCATACTGAATTCTCATGCAGTACAAAAGCACAGTTCACATGCAATCTATACCTAAGCCCAACTGATTGACATAATCGTAATGTCGAGCTGTTGATACAAGACATGGTCAAAGAAAACACATTACCAATTTGGATTGACTGGAGTCTGCGGTCCACGGAAGATGAACCCACAATTCCTTGCATGGTGCACAGAACAAAAGAAGTCTGTGTAGTCTCCTACTGTGATTGGTAGAAGCATCTCTACATCACTCTACATGATCAAAACAGGACATTAACAACTTCCGGAATAATCCTTTTGTTTCTCCCAGAAAAAAAAATAGAGGTATCAAGTTCACCATTGGCACAAGGCACTTTTTCCTCAGGGTTTCATTGTCACGCAATACTGACTCATCAGCTGCAAACCAATATAGAAAGAAAAATAAGGAGAAATTTCCTTCAGGATCTTTACACTTCCCTTTTCTACAATTATGAAGTGTGCCATAAAAAACCAGATGACTATAATCAGCAAAAACCAAATATTTATTTACGCAATCTAAAGGATTATTGAAACTTGTACTTGTTTGCATCATGATACATTAGAGCAGCATAACTTAACAACACAACAATGAGTAGAATTGCTTGACAGCATGATTATTCGTCGCAAGCTCATCGGGTATTATTAATAGAGTAAGATTGTAGGCTAGAAAGAGCGAAGAAAGGAAAACCAGAGAGGATCTTCTGGAGCGTGGCGCGCGCCTCCTTCCATGCCGGCCGCCCCATCCCCAAGAACATGTTGAGCGTATCCTGCGCGCACACCAATTAATTAGTCAGACCATCAAATCACCCACCTCGCTCACCAACACCAAACACCCTCCCCACCAGCTACCACTGCCGCAATTGCCCAAATCTATAATCTTTTCGCCCAGCTCAATTAACTAAGCTCACTCTAAACTCTCAATGCCTCATCAGCAGATCAACCGCAATCTTAAGAGCAGCGAGGTAGGTGGGTGGGTAGGTACCTGGCGGAAGCAGGGGGAGTTGGCGAGGACGGGCCCGTCGAAGAGGCCGGCGTCGGAGATGGCGGCGAGGTCGAGCGCGAAGTCCCCGATGGCCACCGCCGGGCGCGGCGGCGACCCCGGCGATCCCCTCTGTCGGAAGACCCCGAAGGGGAGGTTCTGGATGGGGAAGTGCGAGTCCCGGGGCACCTCCACGAA
Organism: Melocanna baccifera; assembly: GCA_036346265.1. Classification (NCBI taxonomy): domain Eukaryota; kingdom Viridiplantae; phylum Streptophyta; class Magnoliopsida; order Poales; family Poaceae; genus Melocanna; species Melocanna baccifera. The sequence goes on along the minus strand of CM070679.1, from coordinate 32,249,959 downwards.
CGACCGCAGCTGCTGCTTCCCCTCCGCCGCCATTGCCGACTCCTCCCTATTCTTGTTTCTGTGGGCGTCGTTTATTTGTGTGATTATTACACGACGAGGATGCCGTAAAACCGTAGAACAGAACGGGTAGGAGGGGTCTGTATAAATAGATGTCGGAGCCAGCCGTATCAGCATAGGCTACCTCTGTACGTTCTTGTGTTACCTATCCGTACCATTGTTTTAGTACTAAGTAATATACTTGGAAAGATGCTATATAATCATATACCATCGAGAATATTTACAGTAGTACAGAGTTTTATTAAAATTTATTTACAGTAGTACAGAGTTTTATTAAAATTTATTTACAGTAGTACAGAGTTTTATTAAAATTTATCAAGTTTTACCTCCTCTCCCTGTCCCTCCTTCTCCCCCTCTCCGCCTTCTTCCCCGATGTCGAGTGCAGCTCCGCTACCCTTGTCCACCTCCCCCTAGCGGCCGATGGCGACCTCGCCATCTCCTCCTCCCCTGCCGTCCCCATCCTATCCAACCTAGTATTTAATACGTCACAGTCTTATTGTGCCTCTCTCTCCGCCGTCCACCGCCCTTGGCCACTGCCCAACACCCTATGTCGTCACCCACTATCGGACCACCGTTTCTCCAGCCTCCCTCTATATCCGAGGAGCATGGTAAATCTATCGGTCGCTATAGCGCCACCACTCCTTTCGCTAGAGCTCAAGAAGATAGGGGGAGAGAGAGAGAGACATTAGAGTGAGAGAGAGATCGAACGGCTAAAAGCTATACCGTTATTTGTATTAGTGAATTCTTTAGTGTTTCTCTATAATTATCCGCTAAAGTATATCGTGATGCCAAACTCTGATTTGGATTTAATCAGATAATGTGAGCCGCAATCCTATCGATCGAAAACTCTTTTCTACAGTGATATTGTAGAGATGTAATTAAGCTAGCTAACCTTAATTCAGGCTGGAACCTGCCGTGCTGCATGCATCAAGGTATTCCGTTTCTTCTGCTAAATAGCATGCGAGTTCTTATCTAAAGCAGCTTCAGTATCTATCAGTACACTGACATAGCTGAGGATACGTGTAGAATGGGATTTGTTTGGTTTGCTTTCGAGAGGAGTGGCCAGAGACCACCCGTCTGGAAGCCGTGAATTGCTACCTGTAAGCTTCCGTCGTGCTCGCTTACGCTCCTCGGTTATTCTCGGCTGTCTCGTGCGGTTGGTAGCGATCGAGCATGCAGGAGGCGTTGTCCCTTCCTTTCGAGCAAGCAGTTGCCACGTCCAAATAAAATAAAATCGCCATAAGCTAGCCGAGCCGATTGGTAGTATTGGTAGTTGTTGTAGTCTAATTTCAGGTCTTGTTTTTTTCCTGACGTCGATGATTTTTTTATTTATGTTTTTTAAGATAGTAATGGATAACGTCTGGTACATATGATTTTACACTAGAGAAACTGTTTGAAAAATCTATTTTTAAAAATTATTATTTTTTATTTTCGAAGAAGCTAAAAGCTCGAAAGAATAGACCTCAGAGAAGAACCTTCGAATGTATAGCAGACTTGTAGTTCTAGAAAGTCACGAATAGCTCATGTTCGTCAAGTCCTGTAATAACACTGTTAGAAAAAAGCTGGACTGTTCAATGGCCGAGGGCCAAGCTTGATAAGGTGAAGAATATAGAGAGCAAGTAGAGTAGCGCATGAGCTAGCTCCAATATGCAGGACGCGCTAGTAGTTCTGCTATTTGACTAGCCGGAGTTCCTAATTGCATCGAGCAGTTGGTGTTTGGAGATTGTAACGTTCCCTTTAATCAAGAAACAAAGAGGCTGCTCTAACTAGCTATTCACTGTGGTTTCTAATTTAAAGTTGAAACTGTACTATAGCGATTATTAATTTTTTTCTAAATTATTCAATAAAAAAGAAAGAAATAAATGAAAAACCCGTTACATCTCCACAAACAATAGAAAGGAAAAAGAAAAAAAGTAAAAGCCAAAAACCTAAAAAAACCGAATTAAAAAACCGATGTATTAAAAGTGGTTTTTAGCTTGAAAAAGTCAGAAACTAGAAAAAATGGAAGCCAAAGCCGTTTATAGCGAGACTTCTCTTACCCTGAGGAAAAAAAATAAAAAAAAACTCTTGTCTTTTTTTTTTTGTGAAGCTCCATGGTTAGCAGAAAACTGGGGTGAGTATTTCATTGCGTGTGGAGCGCTGACACTAGAGCAGCGGTGTTTGGTCTCGGCAGTAGTTAGCACGTGAGAGCGACGGCCAAACCTTCGCCCGTCTCTCATGCTTGCCGCACGGCGTACGACGTGGCAACCAACCGGCACCATCCAAGTGTTCAGCTGATCATCCGTGATGAAACATTGGGAGCTCTCACATGTTCAGGCGATCAAATTCCAGAAGATCTACGGAAAAATTAATTCGACAATGTAACGCCTCCATTTTTAGAGGCGCTAGAAACCCCCGTAATTGTTCTAAGATTGTATAGTTACGGAGCACCGAACAAGAGTAAACATCATTACAACGCATGTTTATAAATAAGATCTAGATTTTAATACAAAGATAAAGCTTAACAGTATAGTTTTGGATACAGCGAACGACAAAGTCGAAAGTTATCTTACATTATAAGAAACACCACATGCTAAGCTCGAGCGAGACTAAGACCTAAAACCACTGGTCGACGGCGTAGAACGGCTCTTCCGACTCCTCATCAATAGCTTGTTCATCGCAATTCCAATACTTTTTTGTTTGTTGTTTAGCAAGTAATGAGTACAACTGTACCAAGCAAGTCACAAGGGTAACTCCTACTTTAACTATTTGTCAGGATTTTCAAGAGGGAAATATACTAGTTTTATCATTGTGAGTGAATGCAGTTTTATTTATAAACACTTTTGAACACGAAACTAATAAAACTACTACTTCTCAAAAGCAAAGGGATTTTCAACAATCACTTTCTTGAATTATACCAATTAAAACATTAAGAAATCTACTTATACCTTGTTATTGGGATCACCTAATAAACACAGCTATATTAACCGAAAGCACGGCATATTCAAATACTATTTGTTTCACTCTGTAGAGTTGCTCAGCTTTACCCATCAAATTTCTCAAACTCTCATTGTCACACGATAGGAACGCTTCATCTAGCGTATGACTGAGTTAAGAAAACTAGGTATTTTCACTGCTCAATTATTTGTATAGCATCTACTCGATAGGTTATGCACAACACAAAATCGGGTATCTACAGGCCAATGCGGAATACAATCGCTTAGATTTTGTGAGTACCTACCGTTGTTAAGTATGATTTTACCGCTACCATACCACACCACATGTAGATATTCAATCCAGTCAAATAGTTACCAAACTAGGATTGATGGGTCAATACTTGTGGTTGAGCATTCACTATGTCATTTACTCAGCATAAGGCTCTAATCCTTATTTTTCGCTTGAGGTTGCTAACCACATCCAAATCCCTAGTGCTCGACAGCACTGCCACTCATCTGCTCAAGCCTCCACCATAGGGTAAGGTCATGGACTCTGCCTATCTCATGGCTTTCCATGATTCCTCCTTACCCTAGAACCATTTAAATAGTCCTACCGGCGAACCGCCAAGTCACTTAGCAGTACAAGATTTTATATAAAATTATCTATAATTATTTATACAATATTTAAATAATACTAAGTTTATCAAGTTGAATATGGCCCCAAATTAAACAAGTCATTTTTCAGTGGTAGAACTTAACTAATTAATAAGTCATTCTAATCATTTATTCTATTTAAACAACGTTGTGCAGATAGTATTAATGCAAATACTATAATTAAATAATATGAATTTTGCAGGATTCAATATGATCAAGAACTTGCAATTTGCCTTGTTGTTCGATGAACTCGACTATCTCGTAAACTTCAACGCCAGGGTCAGGTCCTTGAACTGTCGCTTCGGAGCACTCGGGAACTAGCATAAACACATAAAATAACGAAAGCCCGTGTTTAAGTCTAATCGAGATAGGAAAATAAATTAAATAAAAAGGAATAAAATACAATAAAAATCAAATAGAGTTGGTTTGGATTTTATCGAGGTTTCATTTGATGGAATGGACATCGAAAATGGGTTCAGCACGTTGAAATGATCAAAATAGGGTATTTTTGTAATTTTGAGCTCAGATGAACAGTGGCGGCTATAGTAGCTACAGTAGCAGGTCGGCCCATTTGCATAGTGCGGTGTTCACGTGAAATATTTTAAACGGTTGGGTGGGTCTGCCATCTAGCCCAGCTGCGTGTGCGGCTTCCTCGGCCTGGCTTCAGCGCGCGTCAATCTTAGCCATCGATTCGTCGCGCGTGAACGGCGGTGGGCTAGCCATATCGCCGCCGAAGATCGTCTTCAACCCTCGGCCACTTTCGGCAGCGGAAAAATAGAGGCGCAAGCGCCACAACTTAGCGACACCGACGATGACCTCCGACTGCAACAAGTGGCACAAGCTAGCAGAGCTTGAGGTAGCGGTTCCATTTTTGGGCTTTGGGAAGTGTGAGCATAAGCGGTAGCGGCGGATAGTAGAATAGAAGATTACAGGCTTCATTGTGGCCTGGAGCTACTCTGGCAAGTTCCTAGCGAGGTGGGTGTAATTTAACCATCTATGGAGTATATGGTCCGCAGTAGCAGTAGTTGTTTAAGATGGGGAACTCTCAGCTGATCTGTCCACAGCAAGGTGCCATGGTCGAGGAAGCTCACGGTGTCAGGTCTACATGGAAATGCTCCTGTCCGAGCGGTTTCTCCGAGGAGTTTGGAATACTGAGGAGGTGCTATAGACGAAAGCAATTGGATTTTAAAGAAGGGAGGAGAGAGATGCATTTCGAGCTCACCAAGCTCAGGGGAGTGAGGTGGGGACGCTGCGGTGAAGGAGAGGGTGATTGCACAGCTCTATTAAGCAATTGGAGGTGGTAAGGATAAAGTAAGGCGGTGGGAGCAGCAAGGGGCCTAAGGCGGGGAGGGAGAGGAGGCGGGAGCTCAACTGGGGATAAGAACGTGCAAGCGAGGGAACCTTAGTGGCACTGTACTCTCTATAGGATTAGGTGGGAAGTGACCACTGTAGGTACGAAGGCTCGCTCGCGTGGACGGGGAGGTTGAACTATGGCGGGATAAGCGCGTGGTCAAGCGGCGCGCTGCACGAGGGCGAGGGGATGAGATTGGTCAGGGCATTGCATCTCTGGGTGGTGGGGCCAGTTGACAGAAGCTGGCAAGAGAGGTGGGAATGCTCAGGTGAGCTTCGGCCGCAATTTGGGGCAATGGCGCGTGGCCGCGTGGGGAGAGGAGAATAGGGAGGCGGCTTCCAAGAATGCGCCAACGAATGGGAGTGGTAAGAAGCAAAGAAGGAAAGGTGGATTCCCATGGAACGATGCCAAATTAGGAAGGATAAGGAAATTAAAGCAAAATCCAAAAAACAATTCAAAATTTTGAATTTTTAGGGTGTTTTAGACAACGCCGATGCTAAACTGATTATAGCAACAATTACCCTAGGGATTACAGTTTTTTTCCCATCAATGGAGCTTTGACTTCACCTTCTCATGAGATTCTTAGACCCTGTTCATTCTGGGTTTTTTTGTAGCGGCTTCTGACTTCCAGCTGTTAGTTTTTTCTGAATCACTCGATTAAAGAAAATAAAAATTATTATTATATCTTCACGTACAATGCAAAGAAAAAGGGGGGAAAGGGAAAGAAAAAAGAACAAAAGCAAAAAAAAAACAAAACAAAATAAATAAGCCAACGTGTTTATTCCAATTTCTGAAAGTTAGAAGCTGAAATCAAAATAAACGGGACCTTAATCTTCCATTACTACGTGGCGTTTACCTAGGGGGTGGTCCACGAGATTCCTATAATCTCCTCAACTGCATGGTGTTTACCTCGCCAACACTTAGATTCAGCTCTACCCAAACTTTTTTCGGTTCACTGCAACATTACCCACTAGTTCAACTGTCGCTATGTAGTTTTGGGATACCAAATAGACATCTTCATATGCTAATCTTAGAGCGGCCAATTTACCCGTGTTCAACTATCAGCCTGGCATTGCCTGTGTCGCAGCTGTTGACTAGCAGATGATTGATCACGACACATTTCTTGTGGACATTCGAGAACACCTTCTTCAAGCCCAAGATTATATGAAACAACAGCTTGGCAGCAAGCATCACACGTTGGAATTTGCCGTTGGCAATTGGGCTTGCCTGCACCTCCATCATCGTACTGCTTCCTCAATTACCAATCGAGCCCATTCAGAATTGGCCCCTCGCTTTCTATAGACCGGTTAAGGTGTCTCACGCATTGGCAAAGTCTCCTATCAGTTACAGACTTTCAATTGCCACCAAAGGCTCGAATTCATAATGTTTTTCATGTAGTTTTCCTTAAGAAGTTCATAGGAATACCTTCGACTGATATTCCTTCATTGCCGGTCATCACTCATGGTCGTGTTATTCCTACTCCAGACAAGGTTCTACGTGCGCGTCTCAATCATGATGCTTGGGAATTACTGGTCCACTGGGTGGGTTCGTCTCAAACAAACGCTACTTGGACCAATCTTGAGGACTTCCAGTGAAATCATCCTATATCTAGCTAGAGGATGAGCTATTTCGTGGAGATGACGGCAGTATTGTGGACGCATTCATTGGCAAGATATATAATAGGCCTGTTCTTTCTAGCTGTGGCTGATAGCTTTTGGCTGCGGCTGATGGCTTTTTAGCTGTTTGTAACAGAGATTGCGGAAAGAGAGATACTCGCTTGTGATTTTTGATGATACATATATTAGTTTTTTAACATGTACTACAATTAACTTGTAGACCTTATCTTAAAAAAATACTCCGTTTAAAAGTTAGTTACTGTAGCAAAAGCTAAAAGCGACTTTTAGAAGCCGCAAAGAAAAGACCTATTAGCGTTGGCGCCCTAGGATTGGGAACAGCGGCCATATTGTTGATTTGGGAACAGCGGTGTCCGAATCAGAAGCAGTATCGGCAGTGGCAATAGAGTCTAGATCAGCTACAGCAATGGACTTGGCAGAAGATGATTACGGTTTGGAAGGGGATAAGCTTCATGAGTAGTTTCCGTCTCTAGGATATTATTGTTAGGATAGTATCATTATTTCCTTTCCTAAATATGTTATGTCTTTCCTTTCATAAATCTAGGCGTCTAATACATAAAATCTATCGATGTTTCTTTGTGAGATCAATCAATAAATAATCAAGTTCTTAACCGGTTTGTTTTTAGATTAGAGCCTCCAACCGGAGGGCGATCTTGAGCCTCCCTGGCATACTATCCCTTACCATAACAGGAAGTTGATTGTAGTGTGGATACGAACATTTTCAGTGATCATCTGCGATGCATCTCTAAAATACATACATAAAAATGAATGAATGAGCTTCCACTGAAGGAGGTCAGTACCGTTCTTTCCTTCTCATCTTCCAAAGACAACCAATTATATATTTATTGTCCTCATCAGCTGCACATAGAGCATAGGCTATAAATCCCGATATAGATTTGTTGTCCTGAAACAAAAAATGTTCAATCAACAGCTCAAAACACGAAACGAAGTTTGACCATATGAGACGGTCAGTTTCACCATTATATATTTACAATCATATGATAGCATCTTAACAGGACATTTTGGGTTCCCAATTGGAGGAGCAAAACAGTGGTGGAAGACAAACAGAAAATCCACAACCTTTTACCTACTTCTTAAAGCATGCAAATATCTAATAGAAAGGAGGTGAACAATAGGTTCAACAAAGTAAGCACTGCAGTAGTGAAGACTGACACACCGAATGGCACCTAAAGATAAGGGTCATTACATCTGCAACAGTACCGGTTTTCACATTATACTTATTTGCGGCTTTGACTACTGAAAGCTTGCCTAGTATTGTGAGATGTAAACAACATCATTTAAATTTCTCCTTTGCAGATTATATATGAAATCCAAGCTTGAATCAATGATATCAAGCATGGCAACTAGCAATGCATATATGGGCGATCACATGTGGTTAATTTGTTCATAGTTACACAGTGATAATTTGGAATCCAGCTGGAGAGAGAGAGAGAAATTAACTACAGTTTTAAAAACGTATTGACAGACTATTTGACTAAACAGGATCCAATTTAGCTTCCCCGAACACATTGCTCCATTGTTGCAGACCCATTGTTGCAGACCAATTATGTACAAAAAAAAGAATTCTTTTACACCAATTCAATCTCATAGCAACAACGAGACACCAATAGAACCACACACTGGATAGTTAAGGCTAGTAAAGCATCAGTTAGTAACCTTGGTCCACCTCCTCGTCCAACTCGGCCTCGCCCTTCCCCCGCGGCACTGCTGCGGAGACCCTGGAGGGGAGTTGCTCCAGCGTCCTCCTCCCCGCCTCCCTGGGGAGGCCGCGAGCGCGGGCACCGCGCAGCCGCCGGCGACGAGGAGGTCTCATGTGGGCCCCACACCGCGGCCGAGCAGCCTAACTGCACTGAGCCCTGTGACGACCACGCGGCGGCCGACGGCCAGGCGTGGCGACGGGAGAACCTCCACCGCCGACGAGGAGAGGCCCCGGCGGAGGAGGAGGACACGGCGGAGGCAGCTCATCAGGCGGCGGCGCAACTGCGCTTCCAACCCATTCTATTCCGGCTTGTCCTCACAGGAGTGGAGAGGAGCCTTTTGCGTTTCCGGCTTTGTTACAGCCGTTGGATGTATCCATCCGACACTAGTCGAGCTTCTTCGCATCGTTTTAGGGAATTCTTCTACGTTTTGGCTCCGTAATGGATCCGTGATCTCTACGGATCTCTCTTATATTTACACATGCATGACTTATACTCCCCCGCTACACATTTTAAATACGTGCAGTCAATATTTTAAATATTTTTATAAATATTTAAAAAATTTGATATTAATACGTATAAAAGTATTTATATTTTATCACTTGAAAATGGTAGTTATAAATTTATGATTTTTTAAATAATTAATTTTTAATTCTAAATTACAGTTGGGTGACTACTTGCTGTCACCTCGCCCTTTTTCTCTTTGACCGACACCCTCACGAGAGCTCTCTTCCTATTTCTCTCGCAAGAAAACGAGAGCAGCTCAAGAGAAGAAAAAAGAGACAGAAGGAGAGAAGAAGTGAAGAGGGTAAGAAGGTCCCAAAGAAGCTTAGAAGAGGAAGAGAATGAGAGGGGGAGAAGTAGAAGAGCAAGAGAGCAACTCAGAAGAGAGTGAGAAGAGGACAGCAACTCGGGAGAAAAAGATAAGAACAGAAAAGGAGTTCGTAAGCTTAGAAAGAAAGATGAAGGAATCTCGTTGATAAGGAGAAAAAGTCTTCATGTGAAGGTAATAGCCTCATTCATTCTTATTCTCATCCGAATGTAGGCAACGTGCAACTACGTATTTACTTAGCACGTATTCAGTGAATACATATTGATAAATAGTAATATTTGCAGTGACTAATCAGTCATGTCAAAACCCACAACATTGAAAGTGCACTACGGTGTTGGTACCTTTCATAAAGGTCCATATGGTGTTGACCTGAGCAGTTTCTCTCAAGTCAGTATGGTACTCATAGACACGGAGAATGCATGAATTGAAGATACGTTGGACCCTGACATATGTGGTGTTGTTCTACATGGCCTTTAGAGTCGGTCTTCCACAGACATTCAGTGGGAGTTGAGGAATTGATGCGCACGTTTGCGTGGAAAGGCTTTGTGGAAGGGTGCCGGCAACATCGTTACGAGTGCGTGCTACTCGTGCAACCATATCCGAAGAAAATCACAGGAGGTCCGGTTGGTAGGAACAGCTCGGGCGCACAGCGCGTGGTTCATAAGAGGATACGGTGGGTGATGTTACAGAGGAAGAACCAGAATATCGCACGCCACACACTGAGCTCACTCAACAGGTGGATGCAGATGTTACTGAGACAGATCAACAAGATCGCACTACGCATACTGAACCCACTGGATAGGCCGATGCAAGGAAGTATGTCGACAGTATAGTGCGTCAGATGAAGATCGATGACCAGATGACCTGGGTTGAGAAGGAAGCTTTAAAAGAGGATGGTGATGACTCTTCCAATGAGAACGAATGTCCTATGCCGTAGGCATGGAATATGGTGGATGTTGAAAGTCTTTTTGTACACGACAAGCATGAATCACCGAAGAAGTACCATGCTACAGAGGTTTGGGTTCATGCAATTTTTGCTCACAAGGGACCACTACAGGATGCTATTAAGTTGTGGGACTTATCCATACAACGGACATTTCGGGTCCTAAAATATAGTCCGAAGCAGTACACCATGGTTATGCGAATAGGTTGGCTGTCCTTGGCGTGTGCACGCACGCGGACCTAAGTGCGAGACTCACTGGATTGTCTCGAAGGTGGAGCCACACTCCTGCGTGCTCAGTAATGTTTTGCTGAAGCATCACAACCTGACGTCCACCTTCATAGCTAATCTCATGTACGAAAAAATAGTGAAGAAGAAGGACCTAGAGGCCAAACACATCATGGTGGTTATTGAGCAAAATTTGAAGTACAAGATTAGCTACATCAAGACATGGCATGCGAAGCAGAAAGCTTTGGAAAAGAGATTCGGTTCTTTCAAGACGACTTACGATAACCTTTCTCATGTTCGAGGTGCGGCGGGACAGGAACCCAAGCACATACATTGCTGTGAAGGACAAGTCATCCAGAAGACCGCTTAGTTACCTAGTCTTGTAGAGGGCCTTCTTAGCCTTCGGTGCTTATATTGACGCTTTCAGGCACATGTTACCAGTGATCTCAGTCGACAGGATGTTTCTAACAGAGAAATACAAGGGATAGATCTTGACGGCAATTGGTGTTGATGGCAATAATCAGATTCTGACCTTGGCCATTATATTCGTCGAAGGTGATAATTTTGGCTCGAACAGGTCAACCTAACTAATTAACCATCATCACGCCTCAATTAACCATCAATCAACATGGATATATTTGTATTTCTTGAATTCAAATTGTATTTTTAAATATTTCAACCATATTTTTTCAAAAAATTCTAAAATTTTTAAAATTTTCGAAATTTAATTTACTTGGAGGGGTCTAAAAATTTTCCTAATCCGAAATTGTTTTCCTGATGATAACATCACTTTTACCAGCAACACAGTCATCAACACTTGCTTAGAACGTGATAAGCTTGATTAGCTGGGGCTTAGTATTTAACGCGTTTGGATTCGATGGGTCATCAGATGGGCGGCGACACCAAGCTGCAGGCGATCGGCGAGAACGTGCACGTGTCGGTGCTCAGCTGGGCGACGGACGTGAAGAAGAAGAAGCCGCAGCCGCACTCGCACCTGATCCGGATCGCCTTCCTCATGAAGAAGAGGCACAGCGTCCGCGGCGCCGACGCCGAGGTGGCCGCGTCCGAGACGAGGGCGGAAACAGACCGCGTAGGGAGCTCCGGCGCCGCCGCCGGACGCCCTAGAGGAGGTCGTCACGACCACGCCGGAGGAGCACCACCGTAACGGCCTGTCAGGGAATTTTTCCTAGCTAGCAAGCGCGCTTGCACGCGTAACGTCGGGCACATGCACGTCGTCGTACGGCCGACGGGACGGGTCGAAGCAAGCTGGTCGTCGTCGTCGTCGTGGCATGTCATGGCTCATGTATGCATGCATGTGAGAGGCTGCAGCCAAGCTAAGCATCTAGTGCATGTTGCTAGCTACTGGCTATGGATTTTGTGACACTGGTATTTGGTACGTACCACGTCGATCGGACATGGAGACGATGTGACGCTTGAGTGGATTTGAGCTGTGGAAGGAGGGAATCTATGTACTCCATCCATATGCTACTGAAGTAGTACTGATGGAATCGGACACTCCTGTTCCATGACCATGGTATCTGCAGATTGCATACATGTTGTAACATTATGGCAGTTCGACCCAAATTTCCCTTCAAAAATAATAAAAATAAAGGCTCCTTCCAACAAAACGTGCATTCCCATGATATGAATTAGAATTTTAGATGGATTTTTTGGACTGTGATATATGACTTTTAATTTATGATTTTTAAATTCTGATTTTTCACGAACTAAAGAGAGTATGAAGAGATATAGTTGTATATGATTTTGACTGATATAACTAAAATTGATATAGTGTCTACTACAATTGATTTATAGACCCCACCTTAAAAAGATGTACTGTTTAAAAATTAGTTATTATAACAAAAGCTAAAAGTATGAAGGCCAAAAGAACACAGCCCCGTAAGGTTGCCAACAAACTACAACAAACTCCCTTCAAAAATAAGAAAATAAAGGTTCCTTCCAACAAACAAAGGGCCTGTTCGGCTGGGCACAAGCCGATCGGCTTTTGGCTTCTGCTACAGTACCTAACTTTTAAACGAAGTATTTTTTTTAAGACGTGGTCTACAAGTTAATTGTAGTACACGTTAAAAATCTAATATCTGTACCATCAAAAATCGCAAACGATTATCTCTTTTTTCACAATCTCTGTCGCAAACAGCCAAAAAACCATCAGCCGCAGCCAAAAAGAACATGCCCAAAAAGACATTTCATCCATGCATTTGCATATAGGTACTTATTTCTTACAAAAAGATCTCTATCATTTCGTGATAAGGCATTCTACCTTTTGAAATTATGCTTGGGTCCTCAATTTTTTAGAGATGTCCTCCTTTACGAGATAAAGCTCTGCGGTTTTTCAATAATTACACACATGTCCTTTGTATTTTAGAAAAGCCCTCCGCTTTCCCGTAAATATGTGCGAGCTCTCGATTTTTCTACAAAAAGCCCCCCTATGAATTGTCAACTCTTTTTCTTCGGTTCATATAGTGGTTAGCATGGTGTCGGCCCTCCTTTACGAGATAAAGCCTCACGGTTTTTTTTGATAATTACACATGGGTCCTTTATTTTTTAGAAAAACCCTCCACTTTCCTGTAAATATGCGTGAGCTCTCGATTTTTTCACTAAAGTCCCTCTACAAATTATCAACTCTTTTTCTTCGGTCCATGATATGAACTGGAATAAAAGAATGGGATCCCCGTAAGTTTGGCAACAAACTACTAATAACTGTCAGTAACTCGCCTATCTAGCGGATCGATGGACATACTCACATACGGTAGCTTGTGGCATGTATGGTAGTGTACTAGTGTCTATAGTAGATGCTGTGAGCTAGGAAGTAATTATCACGATCTCCTCTTGGTTTTGGGTTTGCAAATTAACTTCGCATGAACCCATGTGAATGGTGTTATGCATTCCTCTCTTCTCTTCTCTTCCACAGTTCCACTACTGCCAGACAGCTGCCAGTAATGGCATGCGTGACTCTGGAGCTTAATTAATTCTTGTGGTTATGCCTGCAAAATTTGTGGCATTATTGCATCCTTCAGACCTCTCCTATATATCAAGCATGGCAACTGTAAATTACATGCCAAGTAATTACATATGCAGCTTCATTGAACAACGAATAAATCGGTAAGACCGTTTGGAATTTAGGGGTTTCATAGAAAACAATATAATTCCTATAGACTTTATCTAATATTCCAATGTTTTAAAAAGGCCTAAAGTCCCATTTGAAATGCGAGAATTATATAGAAATTTTGAGGAAATAAAGCATCCACTCTAGCTTGTTGAATGTGGGCTTTCCTACGAAATTCCCATAAGTTTTGTATTCCAAACGGGCGGAGGATAAAGATCAATTTGGTAAATAATGCAAGCCAAAAACTTTCAAAATCAGGCTAATCCATTTGGACAGGCAGAGCACAAGATTGTGGCGGTTGAGGTTATGGGTTTAAGTTCCAACTTTCCTTTAAATCAAAGATACATGGTTCCTCCTACGATTCTAGAGCGTTCTAAATTAAAAATTCACAAATTCTAGAGTCATCTAAACCCTAGCTAAAGCAAACTTTTGTGGCGCCTCTCCATGCAACAATGCAAAGATACATATATATATATATGAAGAATATGAATGTATGCATTGCATGTGTTTGCTCAAATGTATGCATTGCGTGTGTTTGCTCAAACTGTAAGCAATCTGCCTATGTACTTAATTAGGCTAGCTGGAGTCGATGTGATGTTGCATATCACCTTAATTAGGCCAAAACTATGCATGATATCCTATAGAAGTAGGGGAACTGACGAGCTGTACGTGTCAAGAATGGTAAAGAAAATACTGAAGCATGACACCAAATATGGTTAACAAGGTCGAAATCTTTACTCATTTGGCTCCCTGGCACTATTTTTTTTGCAACTCTAGTCCCCTGACTATTTCTTTTGCAAATCTAATCCCCCCCTCTCGAGCACGGAGTTACACGAGGTTGACATGTAGCAAATCCGCACACAGGGAGCGCAAAAATTCCAATTATGTGGTACTGTAGTGCGTCTTTTGTACGTAGCTACAATACCCCACAGCCTAATTTCCACGCTCGCCCGGTGCGGAAATTAAAAACCACGCTGCAGTACCACAAAAACTCTATTTCCATGCTCCTCGGGCTTGGATTTGCCACGTGTCAGCCTCGTGTAATTCCATGCTCGAAAAGGGGGTTAGATTTACAGAAAAAAAATGCTAAGGGAGCTAAAGCTACGAAAAATGGTGCTCGGGGGCGATTTAGTAAAGAATTCAACAAGGTCATACTCCCCATCCCTTTCTCGTGCCATATTAAGGCCAATATTTTAATTGATCAAGCAGATAGTTTGAAAGCAAATGTAATTAAGAACAAATCTGAAGATCATCTACCTCCACATTGTTCAGGAGAAAGTCGCAGCTTCTTTCTTTCTTTTTTACGACAGGAGAAAGTCAAAGATCTGATAAATCCAAAGAAAGAAAATTGAACTAGAATAATATATGTATGCAAATTAAAGAAGAGAAACATAAATGTTATCGATGTGTGCTAACGCATGCATGCAATGCCAGATAAATGTGCTGACAGAAATGCTGTCAATGCTCGGGCATTAGACTAGTGAGTAGTGACGCATTTAACAAAATGGAAAACAATTTAAAAAACAAATAGGATATCAGACAAAAAAAATATTCACAGCACCTGGATAGATTCAGCATGCATGGCCAATCATATATTGGGATGTTTTTTCTTTGGCTTTTGGTTTTCTTACACTGTAACTAGCTTTCAAACAAATTGACTTTAGAAGTCAAGATCTATAAATCGATTGTAATTGATATATTGTACCAACTTCAGCTATATCGGCCAAAATCGCATACGAGTGTCTTTTTCTCTGTACCCTCTCGCAAATAGCCGTAATTCAAAATTTTCAGTCATAAGTCACAATCAAAAGAATGTTCGTACCCATCATCTGCAAATACCTAGAAACTAATCAGGTATGGTTAGGTTAAAATAGCAAGTCTGCTGACGTGCTAAAAGCAACTGAAAGTGGTCCTGACGAAAGAATGCAAACAACTGTGTTTCTTTCTCCCCTTTTTATTTGAGTATCGATAAAATTTGACGCATATCCAAAGATATATATGATCTTTAAAGTGCTGTTGATTTATCACTGAGTCATGCTACGTAGGCATTACGCTAGATATTCAAAATAAAAATACATGAATAAAATCCAGTCCCCGGATTAGAGAAACACTAGCTAGGCATACATGTGTACATATAACTAGTTATTGTTACCATATAAATAATTACTGTTACCTATGTATGTATGCACGATGCGCTGGCCTTTCGCAGCACACAAGAGTGATCATTACCCCAAGTGAAAAAAAAGGACCAACCAAATGGCATTAGTTTATGGCTAGTGGTGGACAAAGCATGATTAGGTATAATACAAACAACTGCATCAAACACCAAGGAGGACAAGTGAAATGCAGGGATAGATTTAAAATGGACCCGATCCATTGAGCTGTGGGAGCTACAGTATCCTCCTCACTATTTGAGTTTGAAGAAATTATTTTTGTATGCGACTAGACCTAATTGTCCAAGAAGGCATGCATGCGCATCCCTTTGATTAACACAATAATGCTGCGAGATCTGGATATGTAGTATCAGAATCCAACAATCTATAACAACTCCAACAATATTAGAGAGGGATGGTTTCCTCAAAAAACATTAGAGAGGGAAAGTTAAACAAAGTAGGAGTAAATAAAGAGAGATCAAGATGTAAAGCAAAAGAATTGGTAATAGGTAGTGGTAGAAAAGGCTAACCAAGTTGAATGCCAAAGATCCTCTCTATCGATGATCTCCCAATGGCGCCTTCCCAGTTCCCATGCAACGTGTCCATGACACACCACCACTCTCGTCCTCCTCCCTAGATCGAGTAGCCGTGCACGACAATGGCAAGTAGCTAGCTAGCTAGGGTCGTTGCTTCCCTAGATCCTTCCATGGCATGCATGCACAACCATGTTCTTCCCTCCAAAACCTCACCATCTCAACAACCACAAGAGCTGAGCCTCCAACCTGCTCCATCAAGTGCCGGTATTTGCAGCAATGAGATCGATGGAGTAGCTAGCTAGCTTAGCTTGAGAGCAAGAAGCCATTAATGGAGCACCCAACTTCGAGTACCATGGATCGCCTGCGGCATTGCAGCTGCTTGCTACTGCCAGGACGAGACCGACATGAGCGGCCGCGTCTGCCAGCCGAGGAAGCAGGCGCCGCGGGCCTCCTCCGCCGCGTACCCCTCCGAGGGGTAGTGCAGCCGCAGCAGCAGCCGTGCCTGCGACACCGCGAACGCGCTCAGCGGCCGCGGCGAGAGCCCTGCGGAGCGCGCGGCGGACGCCCACCCCTCGAAGCCGCGGGGCAGACCGCCGCCGCCGCCAGGCCCCGCGACCACCGCGTCGATCTCCTGACCAAGGATCTTCTGCTCCACCGCCAGCCGGTCTGCGCTGCCCGGCGGCACCGTGGCCTCCAGCGCGTCGAACACCGCCGAGTAGTAGTCCATCGCCGCCGCCACCCGCCGCGGCAGATCGTCCGGGCGGTCGTCACCTCCTCCGGTGCTTCCTTCCCTCTCGGCGATGGTCACCACAGCGGGGTTCATCGACTTAACCCACCTCAAGAACGCGGCGAGCTCTCCCTCGCCGCCGAGCCCGTGCAGGAACAGCACGCAGTTGACGGTCAGCGTCTCGTCCGGGTGCAGCTCCAGGCCGGTGGCCGGGTTGGCAGCGAGCTGGGCCGTACAGGGGAGGAGGAGCGGGTGGAAGCGGAAGGGGAGGTTGAGGGAGCTGGCGAAGGCGCGGAGGCGGTCGCCGGTGCGGAGGAGCACGTCGCGGTCGGGGCCGGCGCCGGTGAGCCTGACCTCGGGCGGGCCGACGGAGGGGTCGGCGCGGTCGGCGATGGCCTGCAGGAGAGGCGGCCACTGCACGCCGTGCGCGGCGTCGAGGTCGACGATATGCACGCGCCGCGCGCCGACGTCGGAGGCAGCCTCCAGGATCGCCTGGTTGGCTGTGAGGTGCGCAAACCGCAGGAACGGCGCGATCTTGTTGTACGCCAGGTACGCCGCCGCGGACGACGGCGCTGCTGCCACGGCCACGGCCACGCCCACCGGCGCGTCGCCGCCGTCGACGCGCAGAGCGAGCGCCCGGGCGAAGTGGTGCGCGAGGCGGTCGGCGGCGTCGCCCCGGGGATCGGCGCCGGAGAGCGCGACGCCCGCCACGCGCCGGGCTCCGTCGAGGTCGCCGCGGCAGAGGAGGTCGGCACACGCGAGCACGAGCCCCCTCGGAGAGGCGACGGGGGGGCCCGATGGCGGCGGCGGCTCCGCGTGTTGCGGCGTGGCGTCGTCGTCGTCGGGCGGGCGGTCGCCGCGGGGTGAGCTGAGCATGGCGTCAGGAGTCGTCGGGCGTAGGGGGGGAGCATGGAGTCATGGAGCCCGGGCGCGGTGGAGTGCATGGCTCCGGCGGCTTAATAGCGCGGAGGTGGTGGCAGCAGCATCTTCTCAGTTTGCAGGTGCAGCAGCTTCCGTGACAGGACCGATCATCTGCCACAAAAGAAACATACATTCATCACACACACACACACACACACAAAGTCTTGGCGTTTCTTTTCAGCTCATGAATTAAAGCTTAACCCATGATTTTTTTTAACAAACAAATGTTTTCTTTATTATTAAAATAGTATTTTAAAAATAATTCATCAATATTTAATCTGTTCACTAAATGTTTATACTAGAGAACAAACCATCCGTGTCATCTATAAAATCACAACCAAAAAGTCTCCAGCCGTTCTCTTGAGACCACTACTAGTAGATACAAGGTGGTGTCTAGAGAGCACCGAGTGTTTTTTTGGGTTGAGATCATTCGGATATTTTTGACATTAGATCTACATCTAACGTCTTAGATTCAAAGCACTTATATTTTTTTAGAGAGGATATGAAAGATTTATTGAATAAAAATTTAACACCCTAAATTTATTTTTTAGAAGAGATATGAGAATCCGTCGAATAAATATCCAATGTTCCAAAATTTAAATGCTTCTACCAAAAACACTAAGGGGGTGATCGGAATAGCGATGGCTTTTGGCTTTTGGCTGAAAAAACACTGTAGCTGGTTGAAAAAACACTGTAGCTGAGTTAGTGGATAGTGTAGTGAATAGTGAAAAAAAAGCTGAAGCTAGAAGCTGAAACCGAAAAAAGCCAAAACGATCACCCCCTAAGTGTTTCTTAGCCCTTCTCGGAATACAATAAACCAATAGGTAGTAGTAGATATGAGAGAGAGGGGGCTTTGGTTGGGGTGCTGACCAGAGAGAAAAGGTGGCAAGGTGTGCAACTTTACGGGTGGGGGAATGGTCAAGATGTTTCCTCTCTTCTTTTTTGTTGGGGGAGGGAAGAGGGATTACAGTACAAATACTAATAAATTTACGGTGTGATTTGAGTGCCCGCGTAGCGCTCAGCTTGACTAGCTCATGCATGCAGCATCTTCCGGATAGTCTTAGGGTATATCTTTTTACTCTGATTTATAATTTTTAGCTGAAATTTTTGAATTTTAGGTGTTTACGATAGAGATTACGAAAAAAGATACTCACTTACAATTTTAGATGGTACAGATGTTGAATTTTTAACATGTACTATAATTAATTTGTAGATTCTATCTTAAAAAATACTCTGTTTAAAAGTTAGATACTGTAGCAAAAGATAAAAATCATTTTACAAAACTGAAAAAAAAACAGATCCTCAGTGATTGGTTGCCTGCATTGTATGAGTGAGCCTGGCTGCCAGATGCAAAGATAACCTTTCGAGCTAAACGTGGCTAATGGCATAATTAGATAAGTGCTTGGCACATACCCCCTCTCGTTGCGGTGTGCGTGCATGCATGCAGTCAACTTTCTGAAACCATTGACCGTCGATACACACGAAACTATCTACATTAATTTGCCACATGAATTGTACCGATAGATTTGTGTGAAAATTACTTTCTAAATATTATGCTTTATAAGCTTTTGCTTATATGTAGTTAGTAAAAACAGCAGTCAATGGTACGTTTTGAAGGCCGTATTAGATCTAAAGCATCAGGAGTGTATACACACACACAATTTTTTATTACTTTTGGTATATTTAAATATTAATTCTAAAATATTTCAATACGATATAGTTAAAAAAATTCATCGAAACACTTTATTTTTACTATATATATATATATATCCTTTTTTATATAAAAGAAGTATATATATAAATTACGCTATAAAAAGTAGATTTTGATGAAATTTTTTATAGAATTTACTTTGGAGTATCTTATAATAATCATTATTAGAGTATGCTTAAAAGGATAAAGAGATATAACTTATTCTTTTAGCGGCATGTAAATAGAAGTACGTAATCCCAAGATTATAGCATCATTTTTCTGTCTGTCTGTCTGTATGTGTTATTTAGCATGAATTAAGGTGCATTAAGTATCATTATGGTACAGTAAAGTTAAGGTGGAACGAGTTATATTATTAACTTTGATAACATTTTTTCGACATAAAAACATTATCTACTTGCATCACTCTCGTATAGTCAACCAACCAACATATGGTCTCGTACGGCTAACCAAACAGCCCTTACTAGTTCAGCCTGTATTAACCAAATGAGGCTATAGCCCATGTCCATTGAACCAAGATGAAGCAATATATCTAAGCAATTAACCAGTCACCTTATCACCCCTTAGTTTACTGTTTAGAGTGGGCCTAAAATGAGATGCATGCATCGATATAGATTATGCAGGCGTGGTATATGCGAGTCTAGGAGATTCTCTGAGTGTCTATTGTGTCTATGTCCTTACATATACATAGGGAGCTTGAGAAATTTGTTGGAACTTACTAGATCATATGCATTGGTTACGTACTTAGAATATTGGATGCAATGTTTTGTTTTGTTTGATCATGAATATATAGTACTCCCATATGCTTGGAATAATGAGTGGGAATCTTTGTTCGATCACGTATACTTCTTTCAGGCCACGACTTTGAAATAGGAAAAAAAATCAAAGAAATCGTTCTAATTAATTCCTATATCGATATAGATAAAATTAAAATAATATCTATTATAATAATTTATAAACCTTTTTTTTTTTGGAAAAAGAGCACTTCTCGACCTACCAACGTAATAACATCCTCGTGTATATTCATCTCCTTTTCTAAATAAATTATAGGCTCTATAGCTAGCTTGACTAGTAGTCCATTTGATACTTCTCTACTCGCAAAAGGCCCATCTCTCTACTACGTTTGTGCGCGCACGCAAAGCTCCCCACGACAGAGACAGATCGATCGACAATCATCTCTCGCCCCTGTCCCGCTGTGCATGGGATCTCCCTCCACTCCCATGGCGCCTGCCTCACCACACCACCACCGCTCATCTCACCATCCAGCTTCCCCATGGATGCAAACTCAGAGAGAGAGAGAGAGAGAGAGAGAGAGAGAGAGAGAGAGAGAGAGAGAGAGAGAGAGAGAAGGGCTCTGAGCACTCACATCAGAGGCTACATTGGCAACACTGTAGGAGAGTAGCAAGCAAAATGGAATATTTCAGCTGCAGACCAGTCCCAGATGGCAACACTGCAGTGAAGGAGTAGAGAGAGTAGGAGGAGCATGCACCTGGCCTGGAAGCTTGCGAGCTAAGGTTGGATGGAATGTTTCAGCTGCAGACAGTTACAGATGGCAAAGTCTATGATCACCTCTACCTGTCCCTGGCTCCCTGCACATCATCATATCAATGCACACAGACAGGAGAGATGCACAGTACTATATGCCAAAGCATATCCTTGCTTCACAGAAATTAGCTGTTCTGTTCATGTGAATCTACTGCCTAGGCTAGCTAGGAGAACAAAAGACAGTGAGAACTGAGAAGGAAGATAGCACCAGCTTCTACCTGTGTATGCACGCATGCATCCGCTCCAGCGTTCAGCGGATATTGACCGATGATAATACCGAACACCTATTTCTTTATTCTGTATTTATTTTATAACCCTTTAAACAATCGGTTAGATAAAAATTATCTATTACATTTATACCCCTGTACAGAATATTGGATAACAAGGTACAATCAAATGAACACAAAAAGACTAATCACCGAGATGTCCAAATAAGAGCATTCGGTGTTTTCTGCCTGTTTAGATGTGCCAATTTGATTACATGTTATCTTGTTCATAAGTGAAGTCACAATAGACTTCATCATATCACTTCAGATACAGATATCACTTATTTCATATCATATTCCACTTTTTTTTCTTAAAGTCAGAGTCGAACACGGATAATATCAGATACACATTTACTATTTTGGTATTCACTTCATAAGTCTTCATCGGTCGGATAAACAGAAATTATTCACTTTGTTTGCACCCTAATCCTCTCTAATCACTTAAGACATCAGTGTAGGTAGTGTATATGTACATAGACTGTAGATTAGTACTAGCTGTGGGTACTTCTATACGACTCATGGACAGAACAAGGTAGGCCAGTATGGGGGGAAGAGGAATTCCAAAAGAGAGGAAAGAAACAAGCAGAAGCAGCAGCTAGGCTCTCTCCTCTCTCTCCTCATGCATATATTACTGTTGCAACTTACAACTGTATATGCATACGTTTATTCTTTACCTCTTGATGGATCAAATGGTGGTGTGATTTGATGTCAATTGAAGTCCACCCGTTCCATGAGGCATCTCCTCCCCGCTCTCCACTTTCTTCTCAGCCTATCACAGCCCTTGCTATACACACTACCCCAATTTACCTTGAAACAGCAATATGAGGGGCGCAAGAAGTGTATTGCGCGTGGAGTTCAAGGAAGGGTAAGCTAAGGTCCTGTTTCAAACGATTTTATCTTTTGTTTTTAGTTTATTTAAACTAAAAACTATTTAAAACATGTTGACTTCTAATTTCGGCTTATTTAGACTTTTTAGTTTTTTTAGCTTTTTTGCTATTTCTTTTCTCTTATTTATTTGCATTGTTCGTGACGATATAATATTATTTTCAACTTTTTAAGAAAAAAACTAATTGCCGCTACAGTAAACACACTGAAAGAGACACATGGGACCGGTACGTGTGTGATACCATAACAATGCCACTTGCCAAAGGTAGATAAACAAATTATTAGGCCCGTTCAACGTTGCGTTGTGCGTTGGTGGTGAGCTTTTATTTTGCATTGTTTAAAATTTGATTTTTTTTAAATTTTAGTTTTTTTTGTTTTTTCGTATTCTTTTGTATTGTCTGTGATGGGTTAATATATTTTTTATTTTTAATTTTTTAAATTTAATTATATTAAATAAATCAACCTAGCTACCGTAAAAAAAATTATAAATCATCGTTATTCTGAACACCCCTCTTGGATTAGCAGGGAGAAAAGTTGACTCATCTTGTTTCTGAGCTGACTTACTGACCTTTTGGCATGGCTTTCTGTAATAAAAAATTCTCCTCTCCCTTCTCCTCTAAGGCAATGTATGAACTGATACATTGGAGCAACAGCTCAATGCGGTTTTGTCAGATTTGACATCTGATGTAATGCATCAAAAGAACAGAATACGTTCTAAGGTTTGTAAGAATTATGGTAATATGCCATAACTTTCCATTAATACTCTCTCCGTTTTTATTAACTTGACACTGTTTACTTAGACCAGTCAAACTTTGTTATCTTTAACCAATAATTATTTTCTAAATAGGTAGATTAATGGTATTAAAATGTTATTTTAGATTTATCATAAAAATACTTTCACTGTATTATACTTTTGTATCATTTTATAGATGTATTAGTCAAAATTTAACTTCGGAGGCTGTGAAAATTCAACGGTGCCAAGCATTTGCAAACGGAGGTATCCTTGTTGATCTTTGATTCTTGAGAGGGGATGTTATCACTCGGTTTCTCTCCTCTCTACAAGGCATATGCATGCAACAACCTAGCGAACTCCCTTCAGTTCAATCACATCAGGTTGCCCTCCCAACAATTCTTGTCAAACTCCCAACAACACAACATACCATGCAAAAATCAAACACATATCTTTCTGATCATATTCTCGAAGGCCCTAAAGTCAAGGCCCAACGTCTAAAGTATATAGGTAGCGTTCAGAATAGCGATGATTTATAATTTTTTTACTGTAGCTGATTGATTTTTTTACTATAGCTGAGTTGGCTTATTTGGCATAATTAAATTTAAAAATTCTAAAAATAAAAAATATATTAGCACATTACGGATAATACAAAGAAATACGAGAAAAAAGAAAACAGGAAAACAGGGAAAAAAACAGAAAAAAAACAAAAAAGTGAATAGAAAAAAAAGCAAAAGCCCAACGCTCAACGCCAGCAAAAGCCAACGCTTAGCGCGGCCATATGCCAATGAGGCATGGAGACACATAAGAAGGAACTGATGCTTGGTCTTTGTTATTTCGAAGGAACAAATTTACAACATGGAAGGAGAAATTGAGGGTGAAAGAAGGGAAAGGAGATTGGTGTTGTCATGTGGGCGCATCACATATCGCCGCCAGCGCAGTGTCCACGAGGAAACCACATCACCTGGAGATCATTAGAGATAAGTTTCTCTATGACTTCATTAGGATAAATCTGTATGATTCAATTAGTTATTTAGAAAGTAATCGCTTTTAGTTTGTTAAGAGATACTTACGATTGCCTTCTTTATCTCCAGCATCTCTATTATACGAGATGTAAGTTGTGATTAGAATTCAAGAAAGAAATAAAGAAGTCTCTTACCCCCACCTTCTGAGTCTCCCCCTTCTCTGCGGTAGCCAAGCCGCAACAACCTGGTATCAGTCATGCTAGGATCCGGCGAGGACTCCAGTGTTGACACCGCCTCCTCTCTGGCGACGATCCTTCAGACATTTGGAGCCATGCAGAGCCAAGTCGCTAATGGCCTGCAGCAGATTGCTGATCTGCAAGCATAGGTCGCCGACTTGCATAGGCAAGGCGCTGTCACCAATGCACACCTTATGGCCCCGGAGAAGAAACCTAGGGACGACAGCACGCAACCAACAAACCTTCTTCCCGATCCATTCGTCTTCCCCGGCACACCAGCACCTATCCAAACTCCACCATCAGTTCCCACCATCGCCTCACCTTCATCCGCTATTCCACCGACCTTCAGCATCCCCACAACCACTACCCCCATCACTTTCGCCCCAGCCTAAACATCTAATTCCAATTCACTACCATCAGCCACAATAGTCCATCCTTCTCCATGTCGCCTGTACCTCCACAGCTCATGCATTTGCATTCCACTACCTCCGATGCTCCCCGCTTCCATAATCTGGAGTTTCCCATGTATGATGGCGATAACGACCCCCTCGTTGTGAACAATTTTTTTGTGGCCAACTCATAGATGAAGGAGACAAAGTATGGCTGGAATCCTATCACTTGATGAGCATCACTCAGTAGTGGTAAAATCAATTGGAATGTGATGAAGGAACATCATCTTGGCCACAATTCAAGGAATTCTGCCATCTTTGTTTTGGTCCCCCAATCCGCAGCAACCCATTGGGAGAATTGGCTCATCTGCAACAAGATGGTTCTGTCAAGGAGTTCTAGGACAAGTTCCTAGCTCTTCTTTGCTAAGCAGATGCACTCATGACTCAACAACAAGTCTAGCTCTTCACTTCTGGCCTCAGTGAGCTCATTCACACGGATGTTGAACTGCAACACGCGGACAATCTTCAAGTCGCATGAGCCTCGCTCAGGCATATAAAAAGCATGCACAGGCCACTGCAAGTCACATGCTAACGACGCCGACTCCTTCCAGACCACCATGGCATCCTCTGGGTCACCCATCCATCCCACTGCCCATCAATCCCAAATCATCAGGTGGAGCTCCGCCCAACACTACGAGTCTAGCCACAGCTTCACGTCCTACTCCTCCGTTCTGCCACCTTACCACGTCTGAATTGGCTGATAGACGTGCAAAGGGACTCTGCTACAATGATGAAGAAAAATTCGTGGTCAGCCACCGTTGCAAATAGCCGTTCATCACCAACATCGACATGGGATCGGATCTAGTTGTCCTAGAAGATACCATCTCCTACCACAATGGCGACGACGTGGAATAGGACCCCCAACATCCCCCTTAACGCCATCACGGACATCCTTTCTAGTGACACCATGCAGCTGTAGGTCTGAGTGGGCCCCACAAGTTTACTACTCTTATCGACTCGGGCTTCACACATAATTTCTTCCGTGCCGATGCACTATAGCACGTCCAGTTCCCTCTACTGACTCTACATGGTCTTACGGTCACCATGGCGAGCAGCGAACAGTTACCATGTACCGGCATCTATTAGGGCCCTCTTCTCCATATTGATTTTGAAGCTTTTTGCATCAACAACTACGCTATAGCCTTGGACAGCTTTGATGTTGTGCTCAGCGTCCAATGGTTGAGCACATTGGGACTCATTCTCTAGGACTTCAACCTACAAAACATGACATTCTGGCATGGAAACCACTGCATCACTTGGCAAGGCGTGCAGGCTCCTCGCCACCCACACATTTTGTCCTATGAAGGCCAAGATCTTCTGGGCAATCTCCTTGTCGACTTCACCAACTTGTTCATCAAACCACAAGGATTACTGCTGCAACGTCCTCATGATCATTGCATTCATTTGCGACCAGACGTAACTTCGGTATCAATTCAACCATATCAGCACCTGTACCATCTCAAGGATGAATTGGAGCGTCAGTGTGTTGCTATGATGGACCAGGGCATCGTACGGTGCAACAACTCGACATATTCCTCCCCAGTTCTCCTCGTCAAGAAGCATGATGTCTACTGGCAATTTTGCGTTGACTATTGTGCTCTCAACGAATTGACTATCAAGGATAAATTTTCCATCTGGGTAGTTGACAAGTTACTAGATGAGTTAAAGAGTGCCTATTACTTCACCAAGCTTAATCTTCGCTCGAGATATCATCAAGTTCGTATGCACCCCGACGACATCACCAACACAGCATTCCACACTCACGAGGTCCTTTTCGAGTTCCTTGTCATGTCTTTCGGCTTGACAAACACGCCAGCAACTTTCCAGACTCTTATGAACGCCATCCTTCGACCCTTTCTTAGGCAATTTGTTCCAGTTTTCTTTTATGACATTTTGATCTATAGCTCATCTTGGTCAGATTACCTCTGGCATGTCCACACGATGCTCCTCCTCATCCAGCAGAACCAGCTTTTCCTGAAGAAGTGCAAGTGTATCTTTGGTGCCTCCTTAGTGTCCTACTTGGGACACATCATCTCCACGGATGGTGTCACCATGGATTCAGCCAAGGTTCACCTTCATGTAGGAGCTTTTTCGCTTGACCAGTTTTCACCTTCATGTGGGCTCAGCCTACCACTCTCAGTCCAACGGACAAACAAAGGTTGTCAACAAAGTCATCGCCATGTATTTGAGGTGTCTCACAGGTGATTGTCCCCACCATTGGCTTGATTGGCTACCTTGGACATAGTATTGCTACAGCATGCCTCTCTCTGCTCTTAAAATTACGCCATTCCAAGTGGTCTATGGACGTACACCTCCATCCTGCACACATATGAGACTGGACATGCTACTGTTCAGGCAGTAGACCATGCTCTTCTTGCCCACGATGAGCTCCTCTATGATGTCAAGGAATGCCTCCTACAAGCTTAGTAGTATGCCAAGCAATACTACGACAAGAACCACCGTGAGGTTACTTTCAATATCGGTGATTGGGCCTGAGTGTCTCTACTTCACCGTAATACTTCTTCACTTCCTACCACCACTAAAGGAAAACTGGCACTGTGATATTATGGACCTTATTAGATCATTACACAATTGGCTCGGTAGCCTACCGTGTTGCTTTACCTCTTGGTGCCCGCCTCCACGACGCAATGGCCATGTGCTTCTAGCTCCTTTGACAGTTCTCAAGGCAAGTCTACAGTGAGGCAAATGTCATCTCCTTATCTAGTGGCAGGACTGTTCAGCATCTGATGCTTCATTGGTTCCATTGAATGAGTTCAAAGAATTGTATCCAGATTTCTAGCTCGCGGATGAGTTGCTTCACGAGGAGTGGAGAGATGTCATGTGGGGCATCACATACCGGCGCCAGTGCAACGTCCAGGAGGCAACCGCATCACTTGGATATCATTAGAGATATGTTTCCCTGATACTTCATTAGGATAAATCTGTGATTCAGTTAGTTCTTAAGAAAGCAATCGCTTTTAGTTTGTTAAGCAATCCTTCCGATTGCATTCCCTATCTCCCGCATCTCTATTTACAGTCTCCCCCTTGTCTGTGGCAACCAAGCCGCAACAGGTGTAAAGCTTATTCTACTCTAGAATTTAGAAGAGTTCCCTTGGAACCAGATGGACAACCTCCTCAAGTGCTCCAAAAAGTGAGCTTTTGCCTTGTTCCTTTTATTTTCTTGGATGGACCTCTTGGTAGCATGGATGTTCTCAAGTCTCAACTCTCAAGTGTAGGACATACGGTCTTGTTTAGTACAAGATGACAGAAGCAAAGCAAGAAACGTGCAATTAATGTTTGAGATAATTTATTATATGCTACTGAATAACGTCTACTTCTACAGAATACCATTGAAAACACTCCATCTATTATATGCCACTAAATAGTACTAAAATTCTATTATATGACATTGCCGTTAGTTGACCATTATACTCTGAAAAAAAAACTAAAATACCCCTAGTAAAGACCAAATATCTAATTTATGTAAAAAAAGCAAATAACCTCCAAAAATTATGAAAATTCACAGAAATGTTGTCCAATATGTCAGTTAGCAAGGAAAAAAATTTAAAGTCACTGTTCAAAGA
The DNA here is from genome assembly GCA_036346265.1 of Melocanna baccifera. Classification (NCBI taxonomy): domain Eukaryota; kingdom Viridiplantae; phylum Streptophyta; class Magnoliopsida; order Poales; family Poaceae; genus Melocanna; species Melocanna baccifera. Next base: position 32,221,798 of record CM070679.1, on the reverse strand, counting down.
AAATTTTTAGTTTTTTAATGTAAATGCTGATAAAGGCTACTATTTACAAATAGAGACTAAATGAGGTCTAAAAATTCTGGAAACATTCTCAAATACTCCTAATATGTCACATAGCTCCCCCCAAAAAAATGATTTTCCATTTTGTATAGTGAATTTGTCCCAGTTTAAAAAATTGCTCAAAATGGGCTTATTTTGGATTTGAATTTCAAAAATAGAATAAATGGAAGAGTCAGCTCACAAAATTTTATATTTGAGTTCTAACTACCCTAATGATCCACCCAAAAATTTTCAATACTTTTGGCTATGCCAATTTGCCCTATATTTAATTTTTATTATAGGGACAGATTTTAACTGAGGGTAAAATTGTCTTTTTTCCGGGGCAAACGTACCCTAACTGATGGCAATAGTATATAATAGAACTTCAGTGCTATTCTGTGAAATATAATAGAAAGAGTATTTTTCAATGGCATTTTATAGAAGTGGACGTTATTCAGTGGATGAGAGTAAATAGGTGTCAATAGGAATTTAGAACTGTGGAGGAAAACTTTAGAATTAAAGGGCTTTAGATTTAGTAGGACTAAAATTGAGTATATGAGGTATGATTTTTAACGATACTAGGGCAAATGATGGAGATGTTAGGTTGGATGGATAAGTAATGCCTAGAAAGGACACGTTTCGTTATTTTCGATCAATGCTACAGTGGAACGGTGAGATTGATGAAGATGTGAGCCACAGGATAAGAGCAGGGTGGGTGAAATGGCTCCAAGCATCTAGTGTCTTGTGTGACAAAAAAAGTCCTTTAGAAGTTAAAAGGTAAGTTCTATAGGACAACAATCAGACCTACGATGCTATATGGAGCGGAATATTGGGCAACTAAAAGACAATATATACAGAAGATGAGTGTAGTGGAGATGAGGATGCTGCGGTGGATCTGTGGTTATACATGATAGGGTGGGGGTAGCACCAATTGAAGAGAAATTGGTCCAATATCGCTTGAGATGGTTTGGACATCTTCAATAGAGGCTTCCTGAGGCACTGATGTATAGTGAAATTTTAAGACCCATCGAAAACATACGAAGAGACAGTGGTCGACCAAAACTGACGTGGGAGGAAGCAGTTAAAAGAGACTTAAGTGATTGAAATGTATCTGAAGAATTAGCTTTGGATATGAGCGCATGGAAGTTAGCGATCCATGTATCGGAAGCATAAAAAAGTCTAAAGGCAATGTTTTAGGCTCTCAACTTAGTAGGCAGGTTGTACGGCTTAAGATTTTAGCATTATAGGTCTTTAAAGCTCTCGTCTTTTTTTATCTTGAAGAGGTTTCATTCTTAACTTACCCCAACTTGTTTGGGATAAAAGACTTTGTTGTTGTGGACGTTATTCAATGGCATATAATGAATTATCTCTTAATGTTTGCTAGCAATAGCAAGTGAGTTCTCAATCACATAGAATTTGAATGACGAAAAGGGGGGAAAGATCAGCTCATAAGTTCAGTTGCGCCTGTGAGAATTTATCAACTAAAGTGATGGTTAATTTGAACAATCACTAAGAAATTGATAATGGACTTTACTTGGGACCAACAAACTATGTACTATAATTAGTACAAAGGAAATTCCATGGCAAGGCACTTTGTAAAGTGGTTTCTCTTGATTCAATATATTATCTAGTTTGGGGCCCTATTAGAAGAAGATAACAATGTATTTGTCCAAAGTTAATTCTGTAGAAACTTTCATATGTAAGCTTATTACGACGAGTAGGTAGATTTTTCTTCTTTTGAGGACATAGCTCAATCAAGTGAAGTATCATGGGATAAAATTTCCACAATAGCAAATAACCTGAATACAGAGAACCTATATAGCTAAGCAAAATGACGGTATTTATAAAAATGATAAAATGGTAGCGCCATGAGATATACATGCACACACATATATATATATGTGTGTGTGTGTGTGTGGGAGGGGGGCGGGAGGTGAGTGTGTGTGTGTGTGATGGATTATCGATGCTCATCCTACTAATAACACAAAATGCTATGCATTCCAAACTTTTATTGGATGCAACAGATATTGAGCCACGAGAATTTTGAAGGATTTTCGTAGGAAACAGTTTTTTTGGGACTGATAAAAAATTTGTGTGTTTCAAACGTGTCTCATACTATGAATGGCTATGATGCATGAGACCTTTCTAAAAACTTTTCCACTCGACACTACTCCTGGTAGGATGATTTTGATTGTGGAACAGTGTGTGTAAAGTTAGTGCATAAATTACACGTACATGTATATAGTCACCCTTAGTCATTTAACCAAAATAGTGGATAACACTTCTCACCCTTTTAACAATATCATAAGCATAATCCTCTGATTTAGGGGGTGCTCATTTAGGTTTATACTTTTGACTTTGGGGCTTATTTGGCACTGTTTGAGATTTTTTCACTGTAGCTACTGTAAGTTTTTTCAGTGTAATTTGTTGGGGGAGGGTCTCCGCGCTACCTCGGGTCCACAACCACCTTAGAGCGGCAGCGCTCGTTGGATGGTCTACCCCGAGCCAAGACCGGGGTGAATTCCGAGCGGAGTACGTGGGATCGATCTTTAGAGGATTTGGGGCCAACCTCGGGCGGAGTACACTGGATCAGCCCTGGAGGCGTTCGGGGCCGACCCTGGGCAAGATGCGCAAAGTTGGCCTGAGGAGGATCTCGGCCAACCCCAGGCGAAATGCACAAGGTTGACCCTAGGAGGAGGACCCCGAGCTGACCCCGGGAGAAATACGCAAGGTTGGACGAAGTGCACAAAGTCAGCCTGAGGACCCTGGGCCAATCCCGAGTGAAGTGCGCAAGGTCGACCCACGGAGGACCCCGGGCCAACCCTGGGGTTTCGGACCTAGCGGGGCCCACGCGGAGCAAATAACCGAAATACCCCTAGGAGTAGGCCAAACTACACAAGACTCTCCCTCTCCCTCTATAAATAGGACCCCTTGTAATGGGAGAGGAAAAATTACTCTTGTAACCCTAAGACACTTTTCTTGAATTCACTTGGTGGTGGTGGTGGAGATACTTCGAGGTATCTTCGTGGTGGTTATACCACTTCGAGGTGTTTGTGCAACTTTGAGGTCCCTTCACACCCGTGGCAGTCTTCGTATCTGGCCAGGGGTGCTTATAAGTTTAATGTCCGGGCTCATATCGACAACAGTTGGCTCGTGGTGGTTGTGCTACTTCAAGGTCCCTTCGCACCGGCGGAGGTCTTCGTATCTAGCCAGGGGTTCTTACAAATATACTGTTCGAACTCTTACTAATGACAGTTGACGTTGTTCATAGGGATCTTGAGCGAGAGGTCATGTGCCTACCACGCGGAGGTCCTTCGGGTTCTTTCCGCCCCAACCCCCCTCACGGGTGGCCATCTCTTACTCCTGGACTTTGCTTCGTCTTGACCACCCTGGTTTGCATGAGCTCCGCTACCTCGACGTCGCCTGGACACCCGGGGCGTTTGGCCTTAGATTGCCCGATCTCCCCTGGAATCTCCCTCCGGCTTCCCTAGGGCCACACCTGAGCTCCCCCGTGTGCTCCACCCATCCAAACACCACCGGTTCGAACCATCTCTAGGTGGCCTAAACCCATCCCGAGCTCCCCGAACTTCGACCACGCGCATCACCAATCGGTCGACGAACGCTTCGGATCACCTCCACGAGGCTCAGGCCTTCTCCTAGTGCCCTGGGCTTTCCCTACGCCTCTAGGCTGTCTCATGCAGTTCGAACCGCCCCAATGGCCTGGACTTTACCCGTGTGCCTCATGCTTGTGCGTCTTAACCCGCTCTTCTTCACCCAAGAGCCCACACTTGTAGGGTGCCCCGAAGCCGACCGCCTGTTTACCCAACGTAACCTAGGAGGTCACGGGGCATGCCTCCTAGAGGCGAGTGCAAGCCGAGCCTGGGATGGTCCAGGGGTCATCAAGTTCACCCTTGGGTGAGCACCACGCCCTACCCCCTGGGAGCTATCCTTGCGAAGCCGCGTCTCCCCCTCCCCCTAGGTCTCTTCCTTGGGACAGAGCATCTCCGTGCAGAGCCTGCTATTCGCCCAAGCAGGATGTCGGTCACCTTCGGGGCGCTGAAGCGACCGGGACCTAAGGGAACTCGGGGTTCGTGGGGGCCGAAGTTGAGCGGGGGCACAACCGGAGCGGGGACCAACCGGGGAAAGCCCCCTCAACGAAGACCACCCGGGGAAGCCTGCATTGCTTGGGACCTCCCTTCCTCCCTGGTGCCACTCGGGAAGGCTTCTTCACCCGAAGTCGCCCCCTCCCTTACCCGGGACATCCCAGGACCATGTGCCCCCTTCGCCTAGCGCCGCGACTTGCCTCTACCCAGGGGAAGCCGGAACCGAGCTCTTCGCCAAGTGCCTTAGGGTCGAGCCTTTGTCCTCCCCTGGGTGCCCCTGGTGCCGTCTTCGTTTCCTCGAGCGCCCCAGGGATGGACGACTCCTTTCGCCCGGCGCACCTGGGACCGGCTTGTCTCCCCCACCCGGGTCCCCCAGGGTCACGCCCCTACCATTCCCCGAACACCCCCAACGCCGGGTTTGTCCCCTTCACCCAGGCAACCCCGAGGTAGGGCCCCTGACCTGGCTCGAGCGTCACCGAGGCTCCAAGTCGAGCTCCACTGTCCGCAGCCAACTCCTACCAAAGCCCCGCCCGGAAATGCCTAGGGCACCGCTCTTTGTCCGTTCGAGGGGAGGCCTGGGGCACTGCCATCGCACAAGCTGGGGGCGCAGGCCCTGGGGGTTGGCTGCTGCCTCAACCGAAAGGTGGAGACATCGATGTTCCACCTGGGGTGGGAGGCTATGGCGATCCAAGACCAGGGGGTGGCTAGAAGAGGGGAGGATGAGGAAGGCGCTAGAAGATAGGAGGGGATTTTGGGACAATGAGGAATGAGCACCAATTGAAGGCTTGACCCACTTGGGTTGCACTAGCAACATCCTGGACATGGAAGGCATACTAAATGAGATGGTGGAGGCCGATTTCGAGCCCAACATCTTCTTTACCTCGCTCATCCAGTGCTACGGCAAAGCAGGATGCATCGATGACATGGTCAAACCATTTGGCATGCTCGAGAACTCACAAGAGGAAAAAGAATCGTTTGATAGCTTCTTTAAGAGTTACTCCTGCTTTAAATTCAGGTCTTCAACTTAGACGTAGCAACCGTTTGGAGAAAGATTCACCTACTGCCATAGACAAAGAACCTAATAAAAACGAGTTTCTTGAGCTACACGCTTCTCCAAATGGCCAAGTATTAGCTGTAGTTGTCGACACTGAACCAATACACAGGGAGACTGTTGAGAGTCAAGTTGTATCTTCAACTGACCACATGCCAGCTGCCATCACGGATAGTGAACCAACAGAGAGTGAGCCTAAGTGCTTTCTGTCCACCTTGCCAACTCCATCCCAGGTGTCTAAGCTCTCTCAGTGCTGCCCTCTGTTCCTGGGACCTTGGGCTCCCCTGGAGACATTCCGCTTGTGATGACGCTCCACCTTTGGCTCCTTCCCACTCGTGGTTGAACCTTTTCCAGTCTTGACCCGGTCACCTGGGCCACCCCTGAAGCCGGAGTGCCCCAACCGTTGGATTGCTTCTGCTGCCAGCTCACTAACTTTATCTACCGGTTCTCTTCTCTTGGCCTTGGTCATGCGACACTCCCGGGAATTTTACGGTAGTGGATTGGGAGGCATCAGGCAAACGGTGAGGGCAGTCCCAGGGTGCCTCGGGTGGAAACAAGGGGAAGCCCCTGGGGATCCCCGTACGCTGGCATGAAGCCACAGGAGGTGTCCCGGGTGGAAGAAGAAGCGAACCCCTGGGGGGCGGGATTGCTTGGTAAAGGAATACGCGTAGGCTACGGAAGCAGAAAACAAAACTTTTCTACCGCGCACCCAAGAACATCATGCTAAGGAAGGATCATGGATCGTTACCACTTAGACGCCAGTGCGTGAAGAAGAATTGAAACCGATCCAATCACGCGTCGAGGTAGTAGTGGAAGTAGCCGATCGTCCCAACAGATCGTCTCCTCCACGCACGCCGATCAAGATCGCAACAGAGCGGCGCCTCCACCGGTATCCACACGTCCGGGTGAACGCCGATCGCGAGTGTACTAGCACTCGTGAGCGGCTAGGGTTTGGCTCGGGAGGAGGCGGCTAGAGTTTTGCTAGATGTTAACAGGACGAATCCCTCACCCTCGCCTCCATATATATAGACCTCCTCACGTGGGCCTTGCGGACCAAGGCCCATTAGGAGTCTATTCGGATCTTTATCCGAATTGAGCCCATATCCGAATCATATTCGAATCGGTGTTCCAACCCGTTAAGCGTGCGACCACAGCAGGTTCACGTATACTTGGTCGTGACCCGAAACGCCTTTCCGGTCACCACGTTAATAGCGGCCTCTAGTAAGACATATTAACCCCAAAGTATATGTAAAGATCATATCAATTTGAACCTATAATGTTCTCTCATGTACGAATCCCTTTGCCTCACGATATAGATTGAGCTCAAGGCGAGACTGTATCATCCTCTTAATAGCTCAATCACTCTCTCGATTCCGTGATGGATTATAAACTTGTGATTGACTCCTCAATCACCTTGGCATGGCCATGCACTTTCATAATCCATTACATCGAGGCCCAGAGATATCTCTCCCATAAGGAGGGGCAAATTCTATCTTGATCATTCACATCCCACTACATGTTTCATGGCAAATCCGAAGACTACTTTTATGACTACCCGATTCACGGAGTAGTGTTTAGTAGTCCCAAAATAAGCTACTACTCATGTTGGGAACCATGATGATCTCAAGTCTAAGGATTCTACATAAACACTACTCGAGACCAGCTGATGACACATGGAATCTCTGCGGTGTCTCATGGCGAGTCTATCAACATATGTTCACTAACACATGTCCATATTATTGATTTGGTATCACCATACCATGATCCATGAGACATGATCATCAATCAATACATATCTTGATCTTTGTCTTTGAATCATATTTGTTCCTCATATGATATACGATCGAGGATCATTTAGAAATAGCAACATTTTAGTATTTAAGAGTCTCATGAATAAGTCACATACTCATTGATCAATAATGATGATGTCTATTCCAAGGAACAAAGTAATGTATCATAAACATAGTATGTGATATATACAACATCTCCATGTTGCCTCTAGGGCATATCACTAACACTTGGAACCGCGTTGAGTTAGGGGAGAGGAGCATGTCCAGTCGAGGTGGGGCAACTTCGAAGGTAGACACGTCGAGGTTGAGCTGCAATGAGGTGGGATGCAACGATGGGCATGATGCCTCGAGGCCGACTGAAGGAAGGTGACCACCAGGAGGCCCGGGGGTGACCAAGTGGGGTCCGAGCGGATTCGAGGACCTTGGGGGTCGCTCACAAGGGGTGTTCGGGCGGGCTACCGGAGGGGCTCGAACCAAGCGGTGGTCAGAGGGTGCTTGGGTTCTCCTCGAGAGGCTAGAAGGTGGGAGAAGGTGCCAATTGGATGAGTCCACCATGGAGGCACTTGTATAGGCTGGGACGGTCCACTGTGGGCCATGTCCGTCTAGCCCTTCCAGCCCATGTGTGTGCTTGGCTCAGCACAGTATGTGCCTAATCCACAGAATAGTGGCCATGAATAGTAGCCTGGGTAACCCACAGATAACATCGGTGCTTGAAATTCGTGCCACCACCGGATCTGGACCGCGCCGCGCTAGCGACACTTGGGACTCAACAGCAGTGCAGGGGGGTTCTTGGGAGTAATGTTTCTTGAACCATCCTTGGAGCATATGAAAACAATGGAAGAGTGTCGAACCTATGAGCATAAATATGTGGCCACACCCATGACTTAGTGCATCAATTCGCGCCATCTTCCATAGCCTCCATATTCAGCGCATTTGCCCATGCTTTGTGGCTCACCACTGACCCCATCTAGGGCTTGACTACCTCGGGAAGAACTACATCACCTTCGGGCCTGACGTGGAGGAGTCCATGCGCCTGGTGGCAAGAACGGATGGCAGGCCCAGGATAAGGCGAGCAAAGACCCGAGGAAGTCCGAGTGCCGGGGGAGTGAGTAGCGAAGTCCCCGAGGTGGCCGAGACGACCTGGGGAATGGCGAGGTGAGTCCTAGGGGAGGAGGCCAACCCAGGCACGGTGAGCGGTGAAGACCTAGGGACGGCCGGAGTTCACATGGTAAGACCTGGGCGAATGTGGCGCTGAACGGCGGGATCATCTTAGGGTGTCCAAAGAAGTAATCCAGGGCGACCGGGAGAGAGGCGTCCCAAAGCAAAGACGATGGAGAAGTAACTCAGGGCGACCGGGGGAGAGGCATCCCAAAGCAAAGGGGACAGCGGAGTACCCTAGGGTGACCGGGGGAGAGACGTTCCTAAGCAAAGGTGACAGCGGAGTACCCCAGAATGACCAAGGGATTTGGTGGACGGAGGCGAGGCGAAGTCCCGCACAACTTGGGGACCAACACCCGCACAGCCCGAGGACATCTAGTGTTCAGCGGCTCGAGGCAAAGGCGAAGTCCCACATTGTCCAGGGATGAATCTCACGTCACCTGAGGCCAGCCTCCATAGTGAACTCCCACACCGGCAGAGAGGTGACTCCCGCTCCGCCCGGGGGTGAGGTCTGGTGGCCTAAAGCAAGATGATGTCCCAGGGATGCCCGGGTGGTTCAGTGGCTCGAGGCAAAGGCAGGGTCCTATACTAACCGGGGATGGATTCCGCACTACTCGGGATTATGCACTCCTCAACCAAGGGCTTCCCCTAGATCGATAGATTCACCTTGATAACCCCCAACATGCCTCAATGGCTTAGCCTCGGCATGGTTCACTCAAGCCCCTATGGCATTCGCCTCGGTCGGACTTCACTCCACCTCAAGGGTGTCTACTCAACTAGGGGCTCCCCATAACATGACGGACACCTCGGCGAGTCTCAATGCGTCTCATGGTTTGGCCTTGGCGTGGGTCAGCTTGACCTCGATGCTCTACCTCGGCCGAGCTTCGCATTGCCTTTGGCCCTATGGCTTTTGCCTTGGTCAAACATTCCTTCCCCTTGATAGCGTCTTCTTGACTAAGAGGCTCCCCCTAGCTTAGTGGATTCACCTCAGTGAACTTCAACATGTCTCAATGGCCTGGCCTTAGCGTGGTTCACTTTGGCCTCAACGACTTTGCCTTGGCCGAGCTTCGCTTCACCTTGACAGCATATCCTCAACTAGGGACTGCCCTAGATCGATGGGTTCTCGTCAATGCCTTGATGGCCCAACCTCGACATGGTCCACTTCGGCCTCGACGGGTTTTACCTCGGCCAAACTTCGCTTCACCTCGATGGCGTCTCCTCAACTAGGGGCTTCCCCAAGCTCAATGGATTCGCCTCGACGAACTCCAACACACCTCCATAGCTTTGCCTCGATTGCCACATAACGCCCCGGGCCACCTCAGGGGCGTCGCACTCCTCTGTCCTAGGCCACCCCGAGGGCGTCGCACTCCTCCGTCCTAGGCCACCCCTTTGACAAATCTGCCCCCGCTAGTTCGTCGGGCTCACCTCGGCGATCCTTAACACACCTCAATTGTTTAGCCTCGACGTGGTTCACCACAGCCTCAAAGACTTGACCTTCACATCCACCCTCTGGGGTCGAGTCTCCAATATGCGCTAACTTCTCTGTTTCAGACAGGAGACTCTAATGTTCCCACTGCTTCGCTTCACCTCGATAGCTTCTCCTAGACTAGGGGCTCCCCCCTACTTTGACAGACTCACCTTGGCTTTTCCTCAGTGTGGTTCATGGGTCAATGACCTCTCACCATCGGGATCTCCTTGACTAGGCTCAAGCATAACTGAAACTTGAACAACCTTCGTAAGTATTACATACAGTTACCAAGTTTGGTATGTCACCCTCATTGCATCTTTTTACACCGGGCCTACTATGATGCCCCTCACTCTGAAATACATATGCTCTTGCCATGCTCTTGTGGAATATTTTGTGCTCTTAGGCTGCAGCCCAGGTCGAGTTGGTGATTTCCCTGGGGTCAAGTTGGTAATCATCCTCTCCTCTGGGGTCGTCGACGCTAATCATCCTCCCCTCCAGGGTCGAGTCAACGCTAATCATCCTCCCCTCAGGGGGTCGAGTCAACGCTAATCATTCTCTCCTCCGGGGTTGAGCTAGTCCTCCCCTCAGGGGTCAAGTAAATATCCATTCCGGGGTCGAGCTAATCCTCCCCTCCGGGGTCGAGTTGATTCTCTCCTTTGGGGTTGAGCTAAATCTTGGCGCCAAGTGTTTTTCAATGGGGGACGCTCCAAGCAAAGTGTCGCTCGTGAGTTTCATCTCGAGCGCAAGTGTTTTTCGAAGGGAGACAACGACGTTCTCGCCTTCCTCAAGCAAAGTGCCACTCATGAGCTTCGTCTCGAGCGCAAGTGTTTTTCAAAGGGAGACAACAACATTCTTGCCTCTTTACCCCAAGCAAAGTGCCGCTCATGAGCATTGTCTCGAGCGCAAGTGTTTTTTGAAGGAAGACAACGATGTTCTCGCCTCCTTCCCCCCAAACAGATGTGCCGCTTGTGAGCTTTGTCTCGAGTGCAAGTGTTTTTTGATGGGAGACGGCAACATTCTCACCTCCCTAAGCAAAATTCCGCTCATGAGCTTCGTCTGAAGCGCCAAGTGTTTTTCGATGGGGACAGGGTAGGGGGATACCCCTAGTAAAAGAATAGTAAGCAAACTCTATTCTAATATTAGGAGCTAGAGTGGTTACGGCCCCTCTACATTTTTGTACCAAGCAGTCATAGGATAAACTCTGTATACCTTAGCTTCACATCGCACTAGCCGACATGTGCACTGGCGGCTTGACCCCGATGTGGCCTGATCGGTTTGAATTGCTACCTCTCAGGCAAACTTTGCTTCTTCTTGACCGTGCCTCCCCGACCATGGACTCTCTCTGGCTTTGTGAATAATCAGGTCACCTTCTTTCGTCGAGAGCCACGACCTGACTTCCAAAGCACTTTGTGCCCCGCAATCAATGCCTCGGCAAGTCGGCCACACGTACATCGATGAATTGACCATCCTAAGTTTGATTGCATGTCTCGTCACCTCGAAGGTCGACCCTTAGTGAGTTGAGAACTCCTTGTGAGGTCATCCCTAAGGCAAGTTAGGTATCCAGCAATTCTGTGCACACCCACTTGCGCCGCGAGCGACCCTCCAGGAGTCGGTTAATGGTTGTTTTGGCGCAGTCTCATCGCCTCAGGCAATTTATCGATTCCTACTTCCTAGCACTTCGCGCCCCAGTGCACTCCTAATCATCCTAGTCTGGGCAACACTCTACAATGGCTTTGCCTTTGTATGATGACTCGATATACAGGGTATTTCCTTGGCCAAGCTTGACTCTATCTATCGGCGTCTCCTCAGCTGTGCACGTTCACTAGGTCGATCGCTTCACATCGGCAAGCGTCAGCCCATCACCTAAGAGCGATGTGATTAGCCCCGAGGGCCATCACTCAACATCGTGGATTCGCAATAGGCACTCCTTGTTTCATAGGCTACTTCTCTGTAAACCAAGCTTGCAACATGATTCCAAGATTCTAGCGCCATGCCTCGACGGGTTGAGCAGGCAACAATTCAGTGCGTATCCTCTCACCTTGAAGGTTGAACCCTATCAGGGGTGCACTCACCGATCTTGAACATCTCAGCGTGTTAGCATGCATCGATGATCACATTTCCAGATGTCATCCAACTCGGCATGACCAATCGAGTTCACGTGTAGGGATGTGTACGCCCTAGTCAGCTTCATGCACTTGCAGCTCCATCATACCTTGAACTAGCGGTATACCCATGCCCATCGCATCGAGGTCACGGGACGACCCGTTTACCCAAGGACTCTATGCATCTTGAGCTGACAAGTTAGGTGCTTATTTCTAACATGTTCACATAGGTCAATCTTTCGCCTTCTTAGGTTCTGTCATCCTTTCATGGCTATGCCTACATGAGTTGAGCTCGACACTCCTGTGCATGCCTTCGCCTCTCAAACGCTATAAGTCAAGGACTGACTTAACGAGGCACTTCTCTGGGCCAAGTCCCAACTCCGTGCCTCCTCGTGACTTGGGGATCAAGGCAGTTGTTGCTTGATTATATGATTGTTCATGACCCTGTGTACTATGTAATGGCGAACTTCTCAGTACGGCCCAAAATCGCCCGAGTGTAGCAACGGCCCTTGGGAGAGCACCATGGGAACCCCACTTGGAGGCGTTAGCACAGCCTGTCATTTAGAGTTTGCGCAAGGACTAAGATATACTGACATGTTATCAAAATGCATTGCAGTCTATCGTGGGATCGTAGGCCCAAGACAGCACGGCGACCCCTTTTGCAAGTTGATGCGCCAACCCGGGCGGACGATCGCTGACTGATCGGATCAACGAGAGGCTACTGTTGGGGGAGGATCCCTGTGCTATCTCAGGCCTACAACCACCTCAGAGTGGCGGCACCCGTTGGATGGTCTACCCCGAGCCAAGTCCGGGGCCAACATCGAGCGGAGTACACAGGATCGACCCTTGAAGTATTCGCGGGATTGGCCTCGAAGGCGTCTAGGGCTGACCTCGGACGAGGTGCACAAAGTCAACCTGAGGAGGACCTCAGGCCAACCCCAAGCAAAGTGCGCAAGGTTGACCCTAAGACCTCGGACCGACCACAAGCGAAGCACGCAAGGTTGTATGAAGTGCGCAAAGTCGGCTCGAGGAGGACCCCGACCAAATCCGGGCGAAGTGCGCAAGATCGACCCTAGGGGGACCCCAGGCTAACCCTCGGTGAAGTATGTAAGGTTGGGCGAAGTGCGCAAGGTAGACTTAAGGGGGACCTAGGCCAACCTCGAGCGAAGTACGCAAGGTCGACTCGAGGAGGACCCCAGGCCAACCCTAGGGTCCCGGACTTGGCGGGGCCTGTGCAGAGCAAATGACCAAAATGTCCCCTAGAGTAGACCAAACCCTAAGGATAAAGTTGTAACTACACAAGCCTCTCTTTTTTTCTATAAATAGGACCCCTTATAATGGATGAGGGGATGCCACTCTTGTAATCCTAAGACACATTTCTTGAATTCACTTGGTGGTGGTAGAGATACTTCTAGGTCTCTTCGTGGTGATTGTAGCACTTTGAAGTGGTTGTGCGACTTCGAGGTCTCTTCGTGTCTACGGCGGTCTTCGTATCCGTCCGAAAGTGCTTATAAGTTTACTGTCCGGACTCGTACCGATGACAGTTGGCTCGTGGTGGTTGTGCTACTTCGAGGTCCCTTCACACCTGCGGCGGTCTTCGTATCCGGCTGAAAGTGCTTACAAGTATACTGTCTGGACTCGTACCAATGACATAATTAAATTTAAAAATAGAAAAAATGTTTCCTTATCACGAATAATACAAAGAAATATGATAAAAAAACCAAAAAAAGTAGAACAAAACAAAATTAAGAAACGTAGCATGTATGTAAGGTACAATTCCAAAATACGATAGATCGGATCTGACCAATCAGCTATAGCATTTAACCCAAAGCTATCAAATTGGTGGGGAACAAAGATCTTCATCCTACTAAGGTGTTCTAATTGTCTATACTTAATAATTTTTAACTAAAAATAAATAGTAATAATTAAAAATATATCTTTTAAAAGAAAAGAGTAGTAAGAAAAGTGATAAAAAGATACATATATAATATAAAAATAAAAAAAGTATAATACATGATATATCTATAACTTTTCTATATTGACTTTTTCAAACGCAGCAACTCTCCATTGCATAGGTTGCTAGATATAAAATTCTCCGAGTCATGTCAAATCTGTAAAATCATATAGCAGGCAGCCCATGCACCTTGGTACAATATGGCCAGGTAGAGGTGACAACCGATTGATTTGTTCTCTATCCGTTGCAATGAGCACCGCCTGTTCCATGCCTGCCTATGCCCGTGGCCTCCCTCCTCCTACCAGCTATCACGTCCCCCCTCCGTAGCGATGGCTTTTGGCTGAAAAAACACTGTAGCTGATTGAAAAAACACTGTAACTGAGTTAGTGGATAGTGTAGTAAATAGTGAAAAAAAAACTGAAGCTAGAAACTGAAGCCGAAAAAAATCGAAATGATCAGGACCGTAGTAGGGCAGGTTGGCCTTCCTAACCTACTGCCAAATATCGTGGAACGAATTTATCACGGAAGAGCCGAAGGTATATTCAGCTCCGTTTCGAACACATAATTCTTTTTTTTTCTAATTTCTACATAGATCGAACCATTACCTATTAAATTCGTGTGCTTATTGAAAGGTACATGTCTAGTGCAAATCAATAACTAGATGAAATCGTGCATACCACTTTAACTAGGGTACTAAATCGACACTAAGAATTCTCAAGAAATTTAAATATGTAGTTAAAATAGTATTGAAGCACCTGTTAAAATTTCGAGTTTAAACTCAAACAGTGTTAGAACAATAAAAACTTAAAAGATATTTGCTCCAAATACAATCTTATCTTCTTTTATTCTCCCTTTTTTCCCTTTAATTTATTGTTTGTCGGATTTTTTTCTCTTTCTTACCTATCCCGACATAGACCAAATATGAACATGAAACTTGAAATGGAGGTATACTGCATTGAAAATTACATTGGCAATTTTTTAAAAGAATTTTTCATATTAATTTTATGCCCAAATCAAAGTAGGTTTTCATGAAAATTTATACCTAGGTATTAGTCTGCAGTAAATATGTCTCCTAAAATGCTTTGATTGAGAAATATTCAGCACTACAAACATGCATATCCATAGCTTTCACCCCCTAAACGTGTACAGAATATAAATGCTTTTCTGAAGGCACAAAAGCCAACCAGCTTTTGCATTTTTGAAGACAAGACTTAAGCAAGGAGCGAAGCAATTCAAGATCTTGTTCTCTAAACTAGATGTAAATAAAAACCCCATGAATAATTTTCTCCTGAGCTTGTCGGCCTATTTTCTGCCAGTAAAGACAGTCGGGATTGACTTAAGACTAAAACTTTCTGGCTGCTCATACATTTTAAATTCTTCTCCATAATAAAGCAAGCGTGCGAACATAGCGCCCCAACTCAGTGGGACAGCATAGCTTTATTCTCTCTCTTTGAGAACAAGACTTGCTCCTTTCAAAAAACAATGGACAGGAAGCCTTCCTGGACCACCAACAAAAAAAATGTAAGATTAAGGCCCTCTCTAAGTAGTTTTTGACTTTTATGTTTTTTTTAGCTTTTGGCTCGTTAAAGTTAAAAGTCACTTAGAACGAGTCGACTTCTAATTTTAGCTTACTTCGATTTTTTGGCTTTTTTGTTTTTTCCTTATGCTTTTGCATTGTCTACGACGATATAACAGTTTTTTTAAAATCATTTTTTACTCATTTTTTCATAGAAAAAGTTAACATCCGCTATAATATAATTTTAGTCAAAAGCTGATTAGAGCACCACCTAAGTAAGAGAACATTGTAAACAAGCACCTACATAAATAACACAAACTGAGATACAGTTGGTGTTATTTAAGATACCGTCGGAAGGAAGGAAGAATACAAATAACAGGAAACACGAGATAAACATTTCCTTTCATAAAAATAGGCCAACAATACATTGTTTTAATTAGAAAAAAAAGGCGAATAAAATATATTATATATCCGACACAATTTAATTGGGATTTGGTCCAAAAGTCGGCTACGCAGAGTTGGCAGATATGGTATATTAAGGCTAAGGTGGAGCACCAAAGAACAATACAGTTGTGTAAGATTAGATTGCAATTTTGGCCACTAACTAGGGGCACCTACAGTAATCAACACAACACGATACACGGCTAAAGGCCTGGCCATCCATCACTCTGAAGGCATAAGAAGTTGCAAATTATGCAAGAAATGAACGGGTAGATTGTTAAAGCATCTCCCTACTTGTAGGCTTCAATATCTAAATGAATATAGAAACTATTACTTAAAATGGTCCCAGGAGAATAGGAGACCTATGACTAAGAAACGTTCAAGCTACAGAATCTACCCTTCCCTCCAGCCCCACGGGCAAAGGGCTGCATACATTACTCCCTGAATAAGTATTAAGTTTTATACCTTCAACTTGTTCTTTTCCATCCACTAATCACATAATTTATCACCCCCTTCGTGCTGTTAGTGACCAAAGCAAAAACCCTAAGATGCTCAACTAAGGGGTTTATTGAGTTGGTTTATTGAGTATAATTAAATGTAAAAAAATATAAAAAAATCGAAAACAAAAAACGGAAAAAGGTATAAGTAATTTTAAAAAAAATAAAAAAAACCGAAATTTTTTTTACTGTAGCAGATATTGTAGCGACAGTACCTGCTACAGTAAAAAAAATCGCCCACCGCCAGCGACAGGAAGCCGACTTGAGCGCGGCCTAAGCAACCAATTAGAATTCTGAAAACTTCCAAAGATTCCCTTATTCCCCTAACCTTTTTTTCTCAATAAGTTAATTTTTTCAGTCCTCAACGCCAACGTACCAATAATTCTTGTACTTTTCATTTTCCTTGCTTGATCTTGACATGTTCACCTTAGGGATAATTTACAGAAAAAGTTAACAATTTTAATGGGGATTATTTGGTGGTCCAAGGCAAGGAAGATCATGCTCAAGATGCTCTGCATCAAGCTGATTGTAACATTAAACTTTGTGGGGGTTTAGTAGTGAGGACAGAAAAAAAAAAAGGAAAACCTGGAAAAGAACAGCACTAAAAGCATCTGGAAGGCTGGAGTGCTCATAACCATCATCAACATGGATTTTATGAGAAGGCATCTTGTGATTATGTGTCTAAGGTAATTTGGGTCCAGTAACAGATGCTGAACTTCTTCCTCTAAATCTAAAGTACATTTTCTTCTGTAAATCAATGGAATTGTGTCAGATACAAGACTAAGATCATGACAAAGATAAAAACAGGGCATAAAACAAAACTATGTGATCAATCTAATACGGATCAGACGTATACATGTCAGGTTATTGATAGTCAATGAATCTCAGGACATTGACGCAGGGCAGAATAAACCAGCATCTTGTGATAAAAAAAGTACTTTTCAAGATTATAGATGACAGGAGAAGAATGATGGATTCTTGCATCACAATCCTGCAACCCCCATCATTAGTGGGCTCTGCGCATGGAAGATTCCTCACATTTTTCAAGCTTTCATACCTAGTAGAAGTAGGCACCTAGTTGATCATTAGGTCTACAATATAGCATGTATATAAGTTAACACTTGATGTTAAGAAAATGCTAAACACGGAGGCATCAAAGAAAGGGCCCATAAAGCAAAAGGCAATAAGAGTTCCAAGTATTAGCACAGTGGTTAATAAAGTAAAAGTGCTACATGAAATTCCTATGCATTTTGCAGATAGATCAGAGGATCATAGTACAGTTTGAACTAAACAACTAGGGGACAACTAAAAGAACCAGGTAATAGGAGTGGCGGCGCCTGTTGGAGGGTTTACCCCGAGCTAAGTCCCCAAACCAATTCCGAGCGAGGTACGCGAGACCAACCCTAGAAGGGTCTGGGGCCAACCCCAGGCGAAGTACGCGAGGCCGACCCTAGAAGGGTTCAGGACCAACCCTGAGTAAAGTACGCAAGACCGATCCCAGGAGGGTCCGAGACCAACCTCGAGCAGAATACGCGAGCCTGACCCCAGGAGGGTCCAGGGCCGACCCCGAACCAACCCTAGGGTCCTAGACGTGGTGGGACCCGCACAGATCAAATGACGCAAATACCTCTAGGAGTAAACTAAACCCTAAAGGTAAACTTGTAATTTCACTCGCCTTCCTCTCTCCCCCTATAAATAGTATCTTTATAATGGGAGAGGGTGAGGTCATTTTGTAACTCTAGACTCCCACATTGAATACACATGGTGGTTACATGCTTTTCCTTAGGTCCCTTCGTGTCCTCGGCAGTCTTCGTATCCGACCAGGGGTACCTCTAAGTTTACTATCCAGATTCGTACCAAAGACAATATTACTCTTGATATAGTAAAAGCAGAATCAACAAGATAACTACAAATCTAACTTTAGCAGATTACATAAATCATACTTTGCCTTGTTCACACTTTGCCTTGTCCCCAGCCATCTATCTACCTTGTCTTTGGTCAATGATGTAAAGCCATTAAAATCCTTCAAGATGCTGTTCGATTTCAACACAATCCAAACTCAATCAGTTAGGCACAAGCCGTGTCTACTGTCTAATCTTCCCAGAAAGCTCACAGGAAAAAGATAAGGTGTCAAAATAATGTACCTTTCAGGAGTGAGGCGCTATTAGATTTTCTAAATAGATCCACTAGCCCACCAACCAAACGTAATTTGAGTATAATACCAAACGCATCTCGTTTTAAGTCCTATTGATGGTACATGGTACACAGCACTGTAACTTGCTATCATGGGCTCTCGTGAAATCTGGTGTCTGAGTAGAATAAAATGTATACATATATATAGGAATGGTTAAAATAATATATGTTAAGGGATATTCGTTTTTGCTCATATTAATATGTCTGAGTAGAAAAAAATTATGCTCAGAACGAGTCATCTATATAAGGTAATGTCGGTAAGCAGTCCTAGAGAATATACTGAAAAACAAAAGTGCCTTGCCACTAACACAATGATCTGTTGCCTTAATATAAACAGCAAGAACGTCGGCTTTATCTTCTGACTTAAGTCCCATAGCTATGTGTCAGAAACAAATAACACCCACCTATTCAGATGTAACACCCCATGATTGTTTTACTCCTCGTAGAATCACATGGTTATAGATACCTTTTTGTTAGATGGATCAACGGATGAGGGCATGTTGACTAATTCCAGTCAAGGTCAAAACTCAAGCAGTGGTTTTTGCCTTATGAAATCCTTGAGTCTACATAAGCAATCATATACTAAAATGAGTCCCATCTTCTGGGTTATGCGCAAATTTACTATTTTTGTCAAAAGAATACATAGCAGAAATTTTGGTTTTGGTACAAACGGCGGAGCAATTGAAGTGGTTACAAACCCATTTCTAGCCAGTGATGTGGTGAAAGCTGTAGATGCCATTGTTCTCTAAACTTGTGGAGAGGTCAACAAAATAGAGAATTACCACCCCATGCACATCAAATAAATCAATAGAGACCATGGCGCACTAACCAAATAAATGTTTGCGAGGAACTTATTCTTAAAGTAGATGGACTCTTTTGACTGCAACAGACTGATACCAATATGAGCTTAACCAAAGCTTCACTATGCTTACCTACAACATTTGTTGCTCTCATGGTTTTCCTCAAGAAAGCATATGGGCATTCAGATCTGTCGTATGAATGTCAGAAAATGATTGTGCACAGGTAGTAGAACCTAGAAGTATTTTCGCAGACGTGTGACACCTCATTCATGTGAAGCATTCCTACAGGATTTAAAAGTATAGATACAGGATATCTCAGAGAAAACTAGCGCAATTCATGTCAAATACAAGATGGAACTCCTACAAACGTTTAGGGGTGAAAATGTCACCAAATGTAAAATTGGGACTGGGTCGAAAACAATGTTAGTTATCTGCTCTTCTGCTTTAGACAGATAAAAGGAGAGACTCTATTACACTTGGCACATGATTACTACATTCTCACCTTGTTTGAACTCTAAAATGCACACAGGAAAGGATGCATGTATGCAAGCCTCATCTATTAGCTTACACAGATTGCCACTCACTTATGCCCCAAAAGTTGACCTAATTGTTTAAATTGGGTTAAGTGGAAGCAGGGAAGGGGAGGAAAATTGCTGGCAACCTACGTATGATGGATAGGGAGGACTTTTCCATGTTGAATGATCTCAATAATCTTCGGCACTCTGGCTGAAAGCCCATTAAGTTCAGAATTAGCATACGCACCAATCAAAAAGCTTCGAGGTTTATGAAGAGCAAGAAACAAGGTACATGAATGAAATACAACAAGTATAGGGAGGAACAGGATCAAGTAGTTACTGAGATGATTATGTTCTTTTTGAGTTGTTTGTCCTAATTTACCTATTCAATTTCTATACTACTTTTCTGAGGAAAGCAATTTGCTTCACGGACAGTAACTCATTTTAGATATGACAGAGACCCCAGCATGATAAGTACAGAACTGAATCCTATCTCTAAGAATTACCTAAACAATTTTTTTCAGCGTTGCTCACATATTCCACTGCTTGTGCGCTCCTAGGAGTACACCAGAACAAATGGTCAGGAAAGACCTGCACACTGTTCTGACCATAAAGCTGCAACCTAACATGCTCAAGCAATCTAGGGGCCCAAATTAATACACAAACAATCATCTCAACTTTTTCCAACTCACGTTTCAAGGAAAAAACAACATCCATGTCTTGCCCCCAAGATTGCAACTAAACATTCAGATATCGCAAAGGCGGGGTGCAATTAGTAGTACATTATTGTAAAAATTCTGTGAACAAGAAGCAGATAAGCAAATCTAACTCGTTTCGAGCTTCGACCAAAGAGGCCCACTCTACACATCCGTTCACCTCGGCGCGGCAGATCACACGTCCTCTCCGGCGGCGGCACCCGCGCCGTCGAGGGTCTTGAGGCCCTCGGCCACCGCTCGCGTGCGGTTCTGCGCCTGCCTCTCCACCGCCACGATGTAGAGGCCTGGGAAGCGGCAGCATCAGATCAAAGCGGAACACGAAGCAAATCAGGCGGAGACGAAGACGGAACGGAACAGAGCACTAGGGCCTAGGGTTCTTGGTCGGGTGCTTACTCACGGCGCTGCCGATGGCGCAGATCCAGAGGACGCGCTGCGACCACCTCTCGCCCACCACACCTCGGCCCCGCAGCGCATGCCGCCGCGGCGCCTGCTCGCTTCGACTCGGGCTCCTCAGTGCTCCGCCGTGCCGTGCCCGTCCGTTCCTCGGCTCGCGCCGTGTGACCGACGAGTGGGTCCCACCGGCCGGGAACCTAAGTAGACGGTTTGCTGGGCCGGTCTGCGGAGTGGGCCTACAAAGAGGGCTAACTAATGGGCCTAAATTGGGGGGTTGAGAAACTGCAACGAAGACGTAAATGTTTTCAGAATATAGTATACATTGCAATTGGGAATGGGACGAGCTAAATTTGGATCTGTCGAAGGGGCCACTAGGTTAGGCTTATAGCATTTGGTTGTGTTATTAATTTTTAGATAAAATTATATTATAGTTGCTATTAGCTTTTTTCCTGACTTATTCAATTAAAGAAAAATAGAAAAGAAAAAGAAAAATTAAAAACACCGTTATATCTCTATGGATAATGCAAAAAAAAAGAGAAAAATAAAAGCAAAAGCAAAATAGCCAAAAAGTCAAAATTAAAAATTGACATGTTCCAAGTGGCTTCTAGCTTATTTAAGTTGGAAACTAGAAAAAGCCAGAAGTTGAAGTCGTTTGGAGCAAAGCCAAAATTATAGGTCGATGAGGTAGTAAATGATGGATTTTTTTTTCTAAAGTCGTAATTGGAACCAGTTTATTGTTCATGCCATTGCTGGTTTTCAGAGTTACTTTAGTCCATTTTCTCCAGGCTGCCTCCTCCCTCCTGGGGTTGGTCGCTCTTCCCTCATCAGTACATCGCGGTGTTCTAGGACCTCAGACTAAAAAGATCATGGCTTCTTGCTTTCAACCCAGAGGCTCAGCTGCCTTGGAGTCCCCCTGAAAAGACTCCCTCTGACAATTTCATACCTCAGTCGCCAACAAGGAATTATGCAAAAAGAGACCTGTTTACTGCACTTTTCTCAACTGGGCCTGGTTGGCAAGGCTCATCCTTGGTCTGTATTGAGGAAATACCTGAGCAACCGGATGATGTCATAGCTAGTTTGAACTTCCCAGCTGCCAAACCCAGAATGGGGTGTAAGCAATCCACCCCCCTCACAATCCAGAACTTACGCAGGAGCCCGAGGTTGAAAAAGAAAACTACAGCCTTCCAACACTCAAGTTCTCTCACAACAAAAGGTGTAAGTCTAACATATCTTCAAGCCCGTTGCAGGTTTTAGATCATGCTCAATCGTCATCATTAACAGCAACCAATATGGAAACGATTTAACTGGACCAACTGCATAAACAAGCTTGCTCAGCTCTTCATGCCTCAAGGGAGACCCCTTCGGAGATGCCCAGACTCCCGGTTCCTCTCATGCGTGACTAGGGACATCACAACTGCCGAGTCTCCTCTAGGGAGTTGGCGGATGAAAGCTTAACTGCTGGTCATTGAAATGAAGATGAAGACTAAAGGGTCGAGGTGTTGGTGTCAGATGTTTTGTATAGGCATATCATTATTTTGTATTACTGCTACCTTGCTGCTCAGTTCTTATTTTGTCGAACTTGCTATAGTGCTCTTTTGGGTTTTTTGATACTTTAGTCTTGGACAGTATTACTTTGCATCCTGTCAGGTTTCCCTCTAATGTTAGCTCTCAATGAACTCATCGCAAAATTTTAGAAGTTGGAAGGTCCTTTGCTGGAATATTAGGGTCTGAACTCCTCCGAAAAATAGAGATCCATCCAAGACAAGATCTTGAATAGTGCATGCTCTGTTGTCTGTCTCCAGAAAACTAGAAAGGAGAATTTTATTCACTCTTTCATTCGCAATTTTGCACCCAAAAAGAAAGACAAATTCGCTTTCTCTCCTTCCACTGGTGCATCCGGGGGTCTGCTTGTTCTTTGGAATAGCTCGGAATTTACTGCTGCCCTTTTATCCAACACTCATTTTGCACAGATAATTGAATTCTCCTTAGTTCACAGTTCAGTTAAGTGGACCCTTGTCAACATATACGGGCCGTGTGAGGGGTAGAAAAGGGAGGGGTTTGTTAACTAGCTTCTTCACCTGAACATTCCTACTCAACAAAACTGGATTCTCATAGGAGATTTTAACTTCATTCGATCTGTTTAGAATCGCAAGAAACCAGGAGGGAATCTAAATGACATCCTCACTTTTAATACCATCATCAACAACCTTGGTCTCGCTGAGTTGCCTCTCAAGAGTAGGTTCTATACCTAGAGTAACATGCAAGAAGACCCTCTCTTAGAACAGTTGGACTGGTTTTTCACTTAAAGCTATTAGACCATCTCATTTTCCCACTCTGAAGTCCATGACCTCCACAAAAATACTTCTGACCATGCTCCCTATGTAGTGTACATCACCACGGTTATGCCCAAACCCAACCTTTTTCGGTTTGAATCCTTCTGGACAGAGCACCTAGGATTCAATAAAGTTTTTCTTATTTCTGGAATTCGCCAATTTAAGAAACAAACATTGCATCTAGAATCTCGGCAAAATTCAAAAACCTACGCAGGGGACTCAACAAAAACATTGCATCTTGTTTCCTTCTCTTTTGTACATTATTATTTATTTAATATAGTGCAGTAGAAGCCTCTCCTACTTTTTTCCATACAAAAAGTACTTTCAATACCATGACAAGTATTAGATATCGGTCATGTTCTTTTAGGCTACAGCTGATGGTTTTTATTTGTACTTTTTAAAACAGCAGCGTACGCACGAAGATGTCGACACAAGCAGCGTACATGATTTTGGACTCAGAGAGCGATTCGGAGAAACAGCTTTGAGAAGCCACTTCGTTTGTTTCAGCTTCCGAAGAAACCGAAACCAAAAGCTACAAAAAAAAGTCAATGTTGCAAATAATGCACAGAATAAAAGAGACAAGAGACACGAATTTTACGTGGAAAACCCTTGCGGGAAAAAAAACCACGGACGCTTGAAGGCAAATCACTATAATGTGGAGAGATTACAGTGGAGAGACTCTCTCTTGGCTTAATCTTCCTATGGACTACTGGGGCATATTTATAGTGGTGGGAAATAGAGTCTCACAAAGAGAGGAGACTAAAATTAGAGTCCTACATTGACACAAAGTCCTACACGGATACAGATCCGAATTCGGATTATTTTTCAACAATCTCCACCTTGAGCCGAATTCGGATCACTTTTCAACAATTATTCTCCACCTTGAACCGAATTCCCTCCAGTAGTTGAAGAATATCATGAACTTCTCTAATAAAATCAGCATGTACACCTTAAGCGCCGAAAGTCCAAAGGACTAGAGAGTAATACCAACTAAGTTTGAGCAAAACTCAAACTTAGATGCAGGAACTGGCTTTGTCAACATATCAGCTGGATTATCATGAGTACTTATCTTGCTGACTTTAATATCACCTTGAGTAATGACACCTCGAATGTAGTGATATCTTATATCAATGTGTTTTATTCTCTAATGGAACATTTGATCTTTTGTAAGGCAAATAGCACTCTGACTGTCACAAAATATTGTAGTGCAAGATGTACTTCCACAAAGCTCAGTAAATAAGCCCCTCAACCAAATAGCTTCTTTGCAGGCTTCAGAAATAGCCATATATTCAGCTTCTGTAGTAGACAAGGCAACGGTAGTTTGCAAACTTGCTTTCCAGCTTACGGCACACCCTCCAACAGTGAATACATAACCAGTGAGAGACCTTCTTTTATCCAAATCTCCAGCAAAATCAGAATCCACATAACCAACGAGTCCATCTCTTGTCCTCCCAAACTGTAAACAAGCATTAGATGTGCCCCGCAGATATCTAAAAATCCATTGAACTGCTTTTCAATGCTTTTTTCCAGGATTAGCCATGTATCTACTAACCACATTTAATGATTGAGATAAATCGGGGCGAGAACATACCATGGCATACATTAGCGAACCAACTGCACTCGCATATGGGACTTTAGACATGTACTCTACTTCATCATTAGATTTTGGACATGACGCTGAAGAAAGTTTGAAATATGCAGCTAAGGGAGTACTCACAGGTTTAGCCTCATGCATGTTGAAACGACGAATAACCTTATCAATATACCCCTTTTGACTTAGATATAATTTACTAAGTTGTCTGTCTCTAATGATTTCCATATCAAGAATCTTCTTACCTGCACCAAGATCTTTCATCTCTTATACTTGGAATCATCTGTCTCTAATAATTCACTACTTAATTGTGCCTCTAACTTTGAAACTTCAGCCTTGTCTTTTGCAGCAATCAACATATCATCAATATATATGAGCAAATAAATAGCTGAACTATTAACAATCTTGAAATAAACACAGCTATCATAATTTGATCTTTTAAAATTCTAAGATATCATAAAGGAGTCACATCTCTTATACCATTGTCTAGGTGACTGTTTCAAATCATAAAAAGATTTCTTCAATTTGCAAGCAAAATTCTCCTTTCCTGGAACAACAAAACCTTCCGGTTACTCCATATAAATATCTTCTTCTAATTCCCCATGTAAGAATGCAGTTTTCACATCCATTTGTTCAAGCTCAAAATCATGCATAGCCACAATACTAAACAAAGTGCGAATAGAACTATCCTTCACAACAGGGGAAAAAACATCTGTGAAATCAATACTTGGAATTTGGCTGTATCCTTTAGCAACTAACCTTGCTTTATACCTAACCTCTTCGGTTGGTGAAACGCCTTCCTTTATCTTGAAGATCCATTTGCAGCGAATAGGTTTCTTCTAAATTGGCAACTTGACCAGCTCCCAAGTACCATTCATGTCAAGAGATTCCATCTCATCATGCATGGCAGCCATCCACCTTTCTGAATCACTAGAAGAGATAACTTCTGAATAAGATGAAGGTTCTGCAGTACCTTCAATTTCTTCTGCCACATTTAGACAATAAGCCGCAAAGTTGGCTTCTTCAATAAATCTCTTAGGAGGCTGAATGTTCCTTCTTTCTCTATTAGCTGCAATGGAATGTTGTGTTGGTGGCACAACAATAGGAACTTCTGGAGTATTTTCCTTGTTGATTTCTAGTGTAGATCCTGAATCAATAATATGCTCCACCTGCACGCTTGATTGCTTCTCAACAGGAACATCAATAGATGGTTTATCATGCAATATAGCAGACTCATCAAAAGTAACATCTCTACTAATAACCACCTTTTTAGTTTCAGGATTCCACAACTTATATCCTTTCACACCAGTTTTATAGCCAAGGAAAATGCACTTAACTACTCTAGATTCTAATTTACCATTGTTGACACGAGCATAAGCAGGACAACCAAATATTCTCAAATTTGAATAATCTGCTGGAGAGCCAGACCATACCTCAATTGGAGTCATCTTATCAATAGCCAAATTTGGTGGCCGATTAATTAAATAACAAGAAGTGGAAGCAGCTTCAGCCCAAAAACTCTTTGATAATCCAGAGTTTGATAATATGCAACGTACCTTCTCCATGATGGTTCTGTTCATGCGTTCGACCACACCGTTTTGTTGAGTAGTGCCTGGAACGGTGTAATGTCTCACAATACCTTCTGACTTGCATAATGCTTCAAATTCTCCTGAACAAAACTCCAAACCATTATCAGTACGAAGCTTCTTGACATGCTTACCAGTTTGTCTCTCGATCATAATCTTCCACTCCTTGAATGTGTTGAATACATCCGATTTCTGCTTGATGAAGTATGCCCAAATTTTTCTTGAATAATCATCAATAATGGTCAACATGTAACTTGCACCTCCAAGTGATGGAACACGGGATTCTCCCCACAAATCGGAGTGAATATAATCTAGTATGCCTTTTGTAGAGTGAGTCGCAGTGCTGAATTTCACCTTCTTTTATTTGCCGAAGATACAATGTTCACAAAACTACAACTTGTCGATGTTTTTACCATCAAGAAATCCTCTTTTGTATAATTCCGTCATCCCAGCTTCGCTCATATGCCCCAAATGCATATGCCAAAGATTAGTAGCATCAGAATTAAATGATTTATTTGAGACAACAGCAACATTACCTGAAATTGTAGTGCCTTGCAGATGATACAAATTAGCAGCTTTCATATCACCTTTCATCACAACAAGAGAACCTTTAGTGACTTTCAGAACTCCACCTCCACCGGAATACTTGTACCCTTTAGCATCAAGAATACTCAATGAGATAAGATTTCTCTTTAAATCCGGAATATAACGAACAGCTGACAAAGTCCTGATGGTGCCATCAAACATCTTGATCTGGATAGAACCAACGCCTGCAACCTTGTATGGTGTATTATCACCCATCAACACAGATCCACTTGGCGTAACTTCATAAGTAACGAACCAATCACAGTTCGGGCACATGTGGAAAGTGTAGGCTGAATCAAGAATCCATTTATCGTCGATTTTGCAATTACCGGCAAAGACAACGAGAACATCTCCATCAGAACCTTCTTTGGTGACAACAGTGGCTCTAGCGTCATCCTCTTGTTGATCCTTCTTGAAATTATCATTTCTCTTCTCCTTATTCTGTAACTTCCAGCATTCGGATATGTCATGTCCATCTTTCTTGCAATACCTGCATGACTTCCTGTTCCTGGATTTAGATCTGCCTCTGAATTTGCTTTTGATTCTACCTCTTGAATTGTCGTATGAACTCTTCTCATATTGCCTGCCGCGGACAGACAAACCTTCTGCATGCGTACTTGAGCTCCCACCGAGAAACATAAGTTTCATCTTTTCTTTAGCATGTAGAGCTTCATAAACTTCACTGAGAATAAGAGTATCTCGACTATATAGAAGAGTATCTCTAAAAGTAGAGTACGAACTAGGCAAAGAGCATAGCAAAATAAGACCCAAATCTTCTTCATCATATTTTTCCTCCATAGACTCGAGGTCAGAAACAATTTCCTTGAAAGTTGTCAGGTGGTTTAACAATGAGGCTCCCTCCGCCATCTTGTGTGAATAAAGCTTTTGCTTCAAATGCAACTTACTGGTCAGATCCTTGGTCATGCAAATCTGCTCCAGCTTCAGCCATAATGCAGCGGCGGATGTTTCTTTCATAACCTCCTGTAAAATATTATTTGATAGATGAAGATGAATTTGGGGATCGACAAGATACCAGCGACACTGTCCGCCGATGAAAAGAAACGTAAAGATCTGTGTCCATGGAGGACTCTATTTTTAGTCTCCTCTCTTTGTGAGACTCTATTTCCCACCACTATAAATATGCCCCAGTAGTCCATCGGAAGATTAAGCCAAGAGAGAGTCTCTCCATTGTAATCTCTCCACATTATAGTTATTTGCCTTCGAGCGTCCGTGGTTTTTTTCCCGCAAGGGTTTTCCATGTAAAATTCGTGTCTCTTGTCTCTTTTATTCTGTGCATTATTTGCAACAAGTACCTCCATCCTGCTTCTTTCAACCTGCTCTGGGACGACGCAACTTTTTTTTTCTTTTGCTCTGTCGCTTTTAATGTTGCTGCTCTGACTGGTATTCGCCGCTGCTTCCTCTGCGTGTCTCGGGACTGGCGCCGCACGGCTTTAATCTTGCTTGCTCTCACGCGGAACGATCTGCTGCTGTCGCTCCTGGTACCGATCGGACTCGGCGAAGACTCTCGATGGATCTATTTTTTTCCGAATCTCTAATCTCCTGTGCTCTGATACCACTTGTTGTTCTCCTCAAAAGAGCATCATCCAAATCAAGTTGTGATAAAATAGCCCACATCTTGACTTGCCATAGAGAAAATCTCGTGTCGCGATCCAACAACGGAAGATTATATTTCATAGTAGCCATGCGGAAGAAAACCAAAAATTTTGCTAGTATGAAACCTTGCAAAAATCTGGCAGTTAACAAACTCTTGGTATGCTTCATGTGTGTACTTAGCAATTTTTTGACAAAAAATAATAAAGAATAGATGAAGAAAGTGACATGCAAACCCAAACAACAGAGACTTCACGTGCTTGCCTTTTGGTGATTCTTTCCTTCTCTCTTCAAGTATTTTATTCTTGCATGGTGTTCTTTCCTTCTCTCTCCAAGTATTTTATTCTTGCATGGTGTCAGCACTTTCCAAAAAGAATCAACGCACCTTTTGTTTTCTGTTGATACGGCTGTGTGCGAGACAGGAAAAAATCTGCACTTGGTATTGTGCGCCTGCTGCTTCGTGACGAAGCCTTACTGTTGCGCGCAGATTGTGGATGAAGACGTGATGTCTTTTCTGTTGCACACTGATCGAGGATTGAAGACCAGGTGCTGCCTTTTATTTGGCGCTGCTGGAACCCGTCTCGGTGTGGCGACTTCGATTCGAAGACGAAGGCGACGGGCGTCTCGGACTTGACGATTTTTTTTCTCTGTGCTCTAATCTTCTGGCTCTGATACCACTTGTTGCAAATAATGCACAGAATAAAAGAGACAAGAGACACGAATTTTACGTGGAAAACCCTTGCGGGAAAAAAACCACAGGCGCTGGAAGGCAAATCACTATAATGTAGAGAGATTACAATGGAGAGACTCTCTCTTGGCTTAATCTTCCTATGGACTACTGGGGCATATTTATAGTGGTGGGAAATAGAGTCCCACAAAGAGAGGAGACTAAAAATAGAGTCCTACATGGACACAGAGTCCTACACAGATACGGATCCGAATTCGGATCACTTTTCAACAGTCAAAAAGGAACATGGCCATCCTCTTCATAGCTAGCTTCCAGTTCCAGGATAAGAATTGTCTATACTCCAAACTGCAGACTCCAAGCCGGCAGCACTACCCTTGACTAATGTGGTGACTGGTGAACGTACGTTAATTTGGGTATGTGGACCGTCAACTTTGGTTTAACACCATATAAGATACTCATACTCTGATTTGTACATGAATGCTCAAACTTTACAGGGTCTCTACGAGGTCTGGCGTCCATACAGATATCATTACATTTCCTATGGTATGTTCGACTCAAAAGCAGGAACTGACCTGCTCAGTTTGGGCACCATGGAGAGACTGCTAAATCAAGCTTTGCTCTCGGTACAGTTGAGAGCATAACAAGTCTAGATGCATAATTTGTGCTTTTATCCTAGTGATTCGAACAAGACAACTAAAGTAGAAACATGGCATAAGCTAAATCATTATAACATGCTTTACCTCTATGTACAAACAGAAGAAGGGAACGGTGGATAGAAAGAAATTAGAAAGATGCAATATGGCTACGGTTTGAAGTTCGAAACCAAAATCATCTGCACAGGTTGGACGCAGGCTCTGTTGGCGTCCACTGCTGGGGGTGGTGGGAGAGAGCGTCCACGAATGGACGCATTGTGTTTCAGCGTCCTTCTCAGATTTGTAATTTTTTCACACCCCTAGCTCACTTTTGCAAATTCCGATTTATTATGTATTATTGGTAAAAAAATTTCGGTTAGAAATGCATTTTTATTTTATTTCGCAGGAGGGGGGATCACTTTTTACTGACCCCCGGGAAACAAAGTACAACAAGAATTTAGTTTTTAAAAAGTACGACAAGAATTCGGCATGAGTCATTGCTGCGAAAGTTTTATTATATGTTTTAATTATTTAAGCATGGGATATTTTTGTGATATCAAAATGATTGAAAGAGTATTATTTAGAAGTTTGCGGTACATTCTAGAGTCTAGACTTTATATAGTACTCCCTCCATAAGCTTATAAAGGACATATTTCATGTTTTAATATAAAATTAGTGTGATGTTCTCTTTATACTCTTAATAAATATACAGATTTACTTACTATTTTCTACATGTATGTATTGAATATAGTGCTTAGAGCAACTCCAGTAGGGCCCCTACTTGAGCCCCTAAACTCAGATTTGAGAGTCAGAGTAAAAAACTGAACTCCACCAGGGTCCCTACTTGAGCCCTCAAAAATAGGGGCCTCTCAAATGAGGCCTCCAAGCCCTCATTCCTAGGGGGCCCTACTTGAACCCTCAAACTCAGATTTATTCGTATTTAAATAAATACGTCCCTCATTCGGAACAAATTTGAATTTAAATTTGAATATTCGTATTTGAATTCATAAATTTAAACGTCCCTCATTGTGCTTTCAATTTAAATTCAGAACAAATTTGAATATTCGTATTTGAATTCATAAATTTAAATTCGGAACAAATTTGAATTTAAATTTGAATATTCGTATTTGAATTCATAAATTTACATATTATCCCTCATTGTGAAATCATAAATATTTTATTGTGTATTGTGCTTTTGTCCCATACATATACATATAGTGTGTTAGGAAATAGAGAGAATTGAGAAGTAGGAGCTCTGTTTTGAGAGCTTCTGCTGGAGTGCAGCCCAGAAAACAGGACCCTCAAAAGTAGAGGAGCCCTCAAATAAAAAGTAGGAGCCCTGTTTTGAAGGATACTGCTGGAGTTGCTCTTAGGGAACTACGTACATAGTGTATAATCAATTTTGTTGAATGTATCTCGCTTTTGTTGAATGTCCTGTTGGATGATCCAAATTAAACACATGCTGCGCCATAAGATCCTCGTTTTGGAAAGTTCGCTTGCTCCATTCCTTCCGTATGTTCCAACAAGAATAGATAAAAATCGCATCAAGGTCACATCATCCTTGGGACTGTGCATATCAGCTGGTTAATGTGTCACGATATTTGAGTTCAGCTGTTTAGTTCCTTTGTCATTTTCGCACGATGCATGTGTGACCGTATTTTTGCGCTAGTTTTTGCACGTGCACGTATTCTAACATGCTCTGCATCTATGAATTTATTTCACTACACAAGTGTACAAGTACAACATTGTTTTAACTGCATTTGTAGGACGGCCGGCACACAACTCATTTGTAGAATTCAGACGTAGACATCATAATACACACACGACACAGCTCACGACTCGTGATGATTCTCAAAAAAAAAAGAAGAAAAAAACTCATGACCCATGATAGTACAAGACAATGCTGCCTCCAAGATGCTTAACACAAGCTATGGCAGTCTCTCTCTGGCTGTCCCTAGCATGCCTCACAAAGATGAAACAGTACTTCCGGCAGCATGCATCGAGCATAGATCTCCTTGTTACAGAACAATCCCATCGCTGTTGGCGTACGACCACTCCCCGTCGCGGATGACGGCGCCTCCGACGGCGACTGGGACGTGCATCTCGGTGACACCCTCCTTCCAGCGCGCGGACGCCGATGGCGCACGCGTTCACGTCGTCGACGTCGCGGACGCAGCCGTTCACGAGGACTCCAGCCCAGCCGCTGGCGAGCGCCACCTGCCCCATCGTGCTGCCGATGAGCGCGCATCCCGTCCTGCCGCCGCCGTTGATGTGCACGTATTTACATATTTTTTTGTGTGATTTGTGGTTTGTAAAGGACGACCACGTCATATTGTAGTGTGTCTCCTACACATTAAATCCACCTTTTTTCTGAGTCATGCATTGTCTCTTATTTATTATGTTTAAATGATATTTAAACGTTAGTTTTTAGTGAGTTAATCGGTTTAAATTGAGTTAATGCTGTCGGTTACTAGTGAGTAATTGTCGCACGTCTTTGACCCTGTTTCAAAGAGTTATGGCCTTTGGTTCTTAGCTGAAATGACATTGTAACATCTATTATCTTCCTCTGATATATTCAATTAAAGAAAAATAAAGAAAAATAGGAGAAAAATAAAAAACATCGTTATATCGCTATAGATAATGCAAAGTAAAAAGGAAAAAAAAAAGAGAAAAAACCACATTAAGAAGCTAACACGTTCTAACGGTTTTTAGTTTCTTAAAACTAGAAGACATCGCCATTTAGAACGGGGCCTTTATAAGGACCTGGAGACATCCAGACCTAAGTATAACCGATTTTCTTCTCCATTCTTCTTCCTCCTCGCTGGAGAGTTGTACTGTGGTTTTGAGCAGCTGAACCGCACCGACCTTCTTCTCAACGTGCACCGGGAAGGAGGGTGAGCGGTATCTCTGAGCCGTTGTTGCAAAGAACACTTGCGTGGGGGCGACAATAAGGTTTATAGGCAGTACACATATACGTGACCGCTCACTTCGCTGCTTCTTCTATGTTTTGTACTGCATCGAGCTTGCGCTACTTCTTGTTCTTCATCAAGCGCAGCTGTAAGTCGTTCGTACGATCGATCAACTTTATTATAATTTTTTATATATGTTTTGAAGCACAATTAGTAGCCTGATGTTTTCTTTTTTCATCATTAGTTGATCATACCCTAGACTGGAATATATACAGGAGCTGAAAGGTAACCTAGCTAATATGGTCGTGCTAAGATCTCTCTCTTTCGCTCTCTCTTTGATATGTTGTGTTCATTTATCCTGCTAATGACTAAAGAGCTTTTAGGCCTATTTTTTAGGTCGTGGTTTATAACTTTTGGTTGTGATTTATTAGTCTAATAAAGAATAATTACTGAGAGAAAGCAAAAAAAATCAAAAGACACTGAAAACAAAAAAGAATACCCTTATATAGCCGCATGCATTTGCTCGATGTCGGTGGTGAAGCCACATCAGTAGCTAGGTGACGACGATGGAATTCGACAGAGGCCAGCACATAGGTTGGTTCCTTTCATTTTCATGCACGTGAAAACAAGTATTGCATGCATGGTAATTACTGTATGGCCTTGGTGACCAGCAGGCCTAGGTAACTAGCGTGCTGGTCAGTGTCACACTGTCACATCTCTGGCTGAGCTACAATTGAGAGATATGAAACAAGACTAATTTACAAAAAAATTTGAATTCTTGTTTCTTTTGGATTCTTGCTTGATCCTAACCCTTCCCGGCCCAACCCCGCACCCAATCAAGCCCAGCCCAGCCCATCCTCGCTGCCAGCCAGCTCCCAGCGGAGACGTTTCGCGCGGTACTATTCACCGTCCGAAAATATCCCCGCCGTCATTGCTTCCGTCGTCTGCACGCCTCTCGCGCCTTCTCGCGCCTGCGCGTCCCTGCCAGCACCTTCCCCACCTGTCAGCAATAGTACCAAGCCCCTTAATTGCCCCTCCACCGCTGTCCGTCCTTTCCCCGCCGAGAAACCTGCCGCCGCACCCCCTTTTCTCCCCCGCGGCTGACTTCTCTCTCACAGCCGTCCTGTCCACTTCTGTCATGCTTGACCGCCGCCAAATCCCGCCTGACACCCACCTTAACTCGCCCCGCCAGCTGCTCTACCTACCCGCACCAGCTCGAGCTTCTCCCGCAAGCTTCTCCCGCCGCTAGGACCAGGGCAGAGCCGCACCGCCTCCCTACACCTATTTAAACCCCCGAGCCCCCTCCATTGGATAACCCTTACCTACAGCGACCCCCAACCGCGTCCGATTGCCCCCGGAGTCCCTCTGCCGCCCGGAGTGCCGAAAGTCCCGAGGTGAGTTCGAAATTCCGATTTCTCAATTCACTTGACTAATCGGCAATTCCTTTTTGCTAGAGCCCTCTAAGGATCCAAGGAGCACCCTCCAAGCCTTCCCCGAAGCTCCCGTGGCCTCCCTTGCCACGAATTAATTGAAGTAACCGATCCGCAAGGCAAGTCGCACATAATTTTGAACATATTGATCCTACACTTTCTGAATTATTTATTTATATGTAATTTCATTATGTTATTTCCATTCTATTATTTCTTGTGTAGCAAATGCTTTAGAATGACTTGATATTAGTTATATCCTTCCACCCGAAAAGCCCGATTTAATTTGTTGGCCACTTTCACCTTGACAAGATCTAGCTACATAAAATATTACATTATTAGTATACTAAGGTAGTATAAGAACCACTCTACTTACTGTTCAGATTTATGGTTTAATTCAAAATTTTGAAAAGTGAAATCTAGGGTAAGTGAGGATCGCCGAAGCGGATCCGAAGATCTTACCCGATGGTGGAGGCAGGTAGTGGACTGGTGGCAGTACAGTGTGTACTGAACATGGGTTTGTGCTTGGCTGATGTCTCGGATGAAAATGTAAGGACTAGACCCTTGTGCTAAATAAAAGACATAGTAACCGCCCAACCACAAGTGTTGACCCGGTCAAACCTGGCTTAGTAACTGCTCAACTTCATTTGAACCTCTGCACTGGAAAGGGGGAGTTAGAGGGTGAGTCCGTATGGGAGGTGGTTAACCATACAACGGTAGGACTGCGACAAGTCGGACGAGGCCCGTGGGGTCATCCGAGCTTGTCGAGATTAAACACCTACCGGGCAGAGCCTATATAAAGAATTGAGCAGTGAACATCCTTGTTTTCTTAACTCTGTCGCGGGAGTTTTGAAATCTTGTGGGTAAAGCAGGGTAGCTTTGCAAAGCTATAATAAATGGTGTTCGAGCACGCCGTGCTTCCGGTAAATGAAGCTGTGTCTAATGGGTGAATCCAATAATGAGGCATAAGTAGCTTTGATAATGGTTTAGTTATGTTGAATGTGAATAATCAAGTTTGATAAACCCCCAAATTTTAAGAGAAGTCCTTTAAAGATCTTTCGGTTGCTTTTAAAATAAATCTGCATCCACATAAAATAATAAACCTGTGTTCCCTTCTACTTGTTATATCATGCATGTAAGTACTGTTAGGCTCCGTGTGACTTGTTGAGTACGGTTGTTGTACTCATACTTGCTAAAACATAAACAGAAATCGCAAGTCTTGAAGAAGCAGGTGAAGACGACGAAGTGATACTCTACGAAGTCGACGAAGCGTAGAATTAGGGTCGTTCTCCGCTCAGGCGTGCCTGTGGCATCTTTTATGTAATATATCTAAAGGCCGTAGGCCTAGTTGTGTTACTTGGCTTCTAGCCTTTATATTTCAATAAAGTTGCTTTTGCTCTTAAGCTTGTGTTGGCAATGTTATACACTCGTTGAAAGTACCCGCAGTTGAACAATCCTGGGCAGCTGCGAGGATTTCATAATACTCCCAGAAATGGGGGTGTTACAAGATATTTGCACATCATTCATCTATTAAAGGTGGAAGGATTGGAGCCTCCTTAGTGACTCTGTACATTTCCGCACTGCCTCTCGCATCGGTGCGTGTCTTACCATTGGGTTCCCCGAAAATGCCCCTGCAGCCCGGTTGAAAGATGACCTGAGGGTTCATCTGCATTCCCTTTGGGTAGTCCCCATGCTGCCCCCATAGCTCCACTTGGCTTGCTCCTCTCCTTCCCGACACTGCCTCCAGCCAGCTCTCCCCAAGCGTCACCTCCTTCCCTCCCTCCGTGTGCTCCTTCGCTCGCTCCCACACCCCTGCTCAGGCTCCTCCTCGCTCCCATAGCTTCGCTTGACCTCTTCTCCTTCCCGAAGTCGCCTCCAGACAGCTCTCCCTAAGCGCCGCCGCCTTCCCTCCCTCCCTGTGCTCCGCCGCGGTAACCCGCCCCACCCCTCCGGCTCCACCGCTGCCCCACCGCCATCCTCGGTTGTCGTCCCTCTTACCACCGTTGCCCTCGCTATCTGCCATTGCCAGCGAAGAGGGAATGGCGGATCCACCAACAACAACTTAGATTCTGTAGCTTTCAATTTGACAACTTAAATACCCCCCATTTAATGCACTCAGAAGTTAGAAACAAACAATTATAATTAGCGTTGACATAATAATAAAATAGGCAATCAATTAGACATTTAGTACATCGATGGGGGAGCAAGGGTCGTGGCTTGACTCACCATAGATGACAATGGCAAGGAGGAGGGGGAGCTCCTACAGACAAGAAGGAGGTGGGCGTCCATGATGGCGCAAAGCTTGACGTCGTGGTTAGAGCGGGTCAACACGAAGAGGCCGTGTAGGCGGCCCTCATCATCGGAGTCGGCAGGCGGCACTGTGGGGGATGTAGGGGCTCAGCATGGAAGCATATAGAAGTGGTGCAAAACAACTGATTTACTAGAAAGAACTAGACTTCAAGAAATGCTGGATAGATACGTAGACTTAAACTATAAAAAAGATGCGTACATAGACTAGTTTATTAGCATTTTTCCATATTACAGCTCATGCATACATAGTTTGTGTGTCCATTTCCTGTTACTCATGTAATCATCGATGTTATTTTCTTTCTTAATTGAACTTGTTATCATATTTTTGAGTTTTATTATAGTTTATACATGTCATGCCGCCATTCGAATTTTGCTCTTAATTGTATGATTTTAGTGCATTTGCTTGATTCTGCTGTACATTACAATTCCTTTGTAACACACATACACAAGATTTCTATATGGGAGCAGGCTTTGAGAGGCACATGTGTGTTGTAAATATGGCAGTTTTAGCAAAAATTCAAATTTAATTCTAGCATAATAAATCATAAGCAATGTATATTTCCAATAGCAAGTAAATGGAAGCATTATCATGAAAATATGTAAATCTACCATGTCATTTAAACTGAATAACATACTTAAGACATAGAGCATAAAAACTATTAAAGTCAGCATTATGCTCAGATTTTAGAGTTCAATATTTCTCTCAGATGTAGAGTTGCTCAAGATTTGTTTTTGGCCTTCTCAATACTTGTCAAAATACTTCATAAAGCAAATATGATAATCAAGAATTTAGACTTATAAGCTATACACAATGATTCACAATAGTTCAGAATCTAGTTTTAGACAGCAATGTTCTTCTTCCAGTTAAAGGATAATTAAGAAAATGACTGTGCAAAGTAATCAGTGGGACAATTTAAATAGTCAATTATTAGACTAAAAATATAACCACCGAATAGTTATTATCAGCACCAAAGCCGAAAGACTAACAGTAAGTAGCAGTCCTGACCAAAATCATCCGACAACAGACATAACCAGTAGCTAATCCTATAGATAAACTAACAATGTGAAGCCAAGCAAGTATCTCAAGTCTAAATTGATTATCAATTTGGTTTCTAATATGACAGGTGTTTTCACTGAGCCAACCAACCCATAGCCCACAATATTATTTAGCCGATTCTTCCAACAGAGATATCAACAGGAAGATAATCCACAAGAACAGAAGAAGTATAGTGAGAAAATGCCGAGATACTCACAATGCCGATGACACTCAAAGCCAACGAGTAGAAAATTGGGCAAGGTATGCCTCAAGACGCTATCCCAGAAAGCCAAATGCCGTGCAAGGAGATGAGATTGACGGATATACAATGCTGGTCTCCAAACTTCGTATCACCGAGGTATGAAGTCAAAGGTCAGGGAAGATACCACACAAGACTGACAAATGCTTTGGCCAAGAGCACCGATGAACAAGCAACAAAACTCCTCTTCCTCAACGTGATCTAGAGGTGACCAAATTTAGACCTCTAGGGCAAAATCTCCAAATCCCTCACTGCCAAATCTCAAAGAGAGAGAGCACAAGGGAACCACACAAAAAATACCAAAGAAATCAAATCTAGACCACACTGGTACTGGTGCTGATGAAGAACATGATGGCGCCATAGCACCAAGACCCAAATCAGAATACAACCGAGAGGAGGAGGAGATCGAGTAATGGGAAACTCGTTGACTGCGGGCATCGAAAGGAGGAGAAGAGGGCTGGCTTAAATAGAGATGCGAGGAGGCAACTGGCGAGGCTACAGCCAATAGCCAGCGCTGAAATGCCCGGGGCGGTGGCTCCTGATGAGGACATCACTTCTTTGGATGCACACAACATTTATCCATAAGATGCTAGGCAAGAAACTATGACGATGGTATGTGCACGATAGTTGAATTATCAAGTGAGCTCGTTTCTAGGGTTGTGTAATTCAGCTTCTGAGAATGGGTTATTATGCGATGCTTGTGATGTGATTGTGCTTAGGAACATTGATAAGGACCAAGGAGAGGCACATGGAGTCACGGACATATTTGGAATGAATATTGGAGGTCACCATGTCACTTTGGGGTCAGAACAACAAAGAATAAAAGTTGGGTATATTTTAGAATTCAGTTTGGCCTTCGAAGATAGTGCTGTCTTTAAACGAGTATAGAAGATGTATATAGAGTCCAAATGAAGTGATCTTAGACTTGTTGAAAAGTTCATGGTGTCCTCTTTCCAATTGTTTTGGTCCCACCTCAAAATTTCACATGAGCTCATTGTAAAAAATTCTGAATCAGTTCCAAACCTAGGCCTTAGGCCTTGTATCAGTTCGAGCCCAATTGGAGAGTTGTAGTGGGATGTTCCCCCACCCTCACGGACGTACTCTCCACATATCTAGTCCCTCAAAAACTGTCTGAGATGTCACTTTTAAGGTTTAGGCTTTTTTAGATTGATTTTCATTCAGAAAACATTGGTTGTGTACATGTGTCGACTTGACAAATTACGGTGACTTCAAGCCTCTGCATTCTTCAATAAAACTTCGTATTTTATTTGCAAATTCAGATCGCGCTTATTTCCTTCTTACTTGATTCTTGATTGCTTGTAGAAAAGATAAGTCGTATTGGGTATGGTTGGTAACGACAAGGGTGTGGTATAGCGATTGCAGGACAGATTTGGTCGTTTTGGTCTAGTAGCCTCGTCGTCAACGTCATATCAAACAATCGTAGTTATCGTTCTCATCGGAAGATCAAGCCAAATTCCCTCATCAGCGCCTCCACCACCGCCGCCATCATCATCCAACTCGGTCACCCCCAAGAGCCGGTCAAGGCTTGTGCCACGCGAGATGGGACAGGAGACCTTGCCTCCAGTCTTATCTCTTCATACGTCCCACCGACAGGTGGGACGACCTTCTACTCTTTGTTCTTTTCTTTTCTCAAAATAAAAAATTACCGAAAAGCCCTCAAAATATAACAATGTAGTCATCAGAAAGGATTACATTTGTTTATTCTTTACTATATATCATTTTGTTATACAATGTTTGAACTAACTTTGGTGATAGAATGTTTTATGAATTTTTATTAGGATGTAAATAACTCCTAATCAATTTTATTTAGTCATGTTTCTTTCTTTCATATATGAGCAAAAGGGCTTCAAAATAATTTATTTGACTTACATCTGTGGTTTAGGTTTCCGTTACAGTAGCATTTGTCGCTAAGCCGGACCGCAATAATAAAAGCGCAAACAAGCACCATAAAAATAAGAAATTCAAAAAAAGTTTACTCCCCTGATTACCTCGGCTCTCCCTTATCATTTCCCACGGCTATTGCTCCCTCCCTCTCGATCCTCCAGCCAAACCAACCCATCTCTCCCCCTCCCCCGCCGGATTCCGCGGCTAGCGGCGAGCGTCCCGAGCCCCGGATCGCCGGTAACCGCGACGGATCCGGCGGGTTCTGCGGGGCTCGTTTAGGCAGCGAGCACCCGCGGCGTTTCGGCGCAGATCCGAGGCGCCTTCGCTGGGAATCCCGGGGATTCCTGCAGTTTCGGCTGGCTCGTGGCGTTCCCGCTGGCGGGCGGGGTGAGATTTGGAGAGGAGGGATTGGGGCCGTGGGAGGCCGGCGGGCGGAGCGTGGTGCATGAGCGCTGGGAGGCCCCGCCGCGGCGTCGCGTAGAAGCTTCGCACCGCCGGCGCCATGATCGAGCAATTCGTTAATTTCGTCATCAGACCGCCCCGGTACCGCCTACCTCCCTACATGTCCAGTGATGACTTTTGTTTGGTTTAATTGGAAATTGTTGCTTATTCTATTTCACATGATGTTACACTAACGTATGGCCAAATTGTCGTAAATTGGCACAATTCGAGATTATTAAAGTGAGCATTAGATACATGCGACCGCAGATCCGCAGTGCTTGTTAAAATGCTGGTGTGTGCAGCTGTTTGTTGTGTGATCCATGTGACAGTGCGGAATTCATTTAAGCTTGTTAATCGTACCAATGCTTAAGTTTGGAAGTTTCACCTAAAGCCTGAGAGGATGGGTGAGGCGGCTGAGGGTAGTTACTTCGTCTAGTCTTATGTATGATGGTACATTGGCACTTGATTATATTGTTGCAAATCGGTACCATGTGCCATTAAAGCTAGAGTTTGGTACAATGCAGTTCTCATTACAGCTGTAATGTTATCTGTAGTTGTACCTGTACAGTCATGTTGTATAATGAATATAACATTGAGGAGTAATTTTAACCTGTCATGTTAATCTTACCCCTGCTCAAATCACAAAGTTGAGATCCTCACAGAGGACCGGAGGTCGACTGTTGCGCCTTATTTGGTGTTGCAGTTTATGGCCTAGGTGTCTTTTTGAACTTAGCTTTAAGGTCTAGCTTTATTGAGAGGAGGATGTGTATAGTTTATTATGTTGTATCAAAGGGAACAAGGTATTTTTCTGTGTTCCTCACATTCAAATCTGATAATCCCGTAATAGATGTCTAATTAGACCAGCAGTGCCATGTATATCTTAGGTTGCAATAACTTTGATACAAATCATACCCTAATACAATTAATTGATTGATAACTTTGCATCAACCTAGCACATGTCCATTGGTATAGTTTCTAACTTTCATTTAAAAATGTAAGAATCATGGAAGCCCATGAAAATGTATAATTCATCCAACGAGTTAACGATTGATCCTCGTACCTGATCCGGTGGGATTGACTTGTTGCTAATTTGCAGGTCAGAGTACAATCCAGATCAGTATTTATGGGAGACAGAGTTTATCCTTGCAGGACGAAAGTACAAACGACTAGACTTGGAGGCAAGTATGGTGACCAATTATTGAGGTTTTTTTCTGTCTTTTATTACTGGTGAGAAGTTTGATGGCAACTATGAACATCTTTGTTGATAACCCGATTGTTACACTTTAATCTGGCAGCTTACAAATGCAAGGGGCCATACCTTAAAATGCAGCCAATATGTTCCTGCTTTTATTCCAGAAAACACTGCCCTTCCATGTGTGATCTACTGCCACGGAAATAGGTATTTACCCTGTGTGGCAGTGCTAACATATTATTTGCTCATGCATAGGCGCTTCCTTTTTTCAACTTTCTTATTTTGTGTAACTTGCTTTATATCAATATGCATCTCTAAGACTTTGGAAACAGTCGTATTGGGTTAGTAGCACAAATTATAAATTTATGCACTGACTCTTTATTTACGTGATTCAGCTCAAGCAATCACCAATATCTTTTGTAATATTTAACAGGCTTTTGCTTTAACTCAATGCAGCGGATGCAGAGCAGATGCAAATGAAGCCGCTGTAATACTTCTTCCTTCAAATATCACTGTTTTCACACTTGACTTTTCTGGGTCAGGTCTGTCGGATGGAGATTATGTCAGCCTTGGCTGGCATGAGGTATGTAATCAGTAACAGTTTTGTTCTTCTGCATTCATATCTTGGGTAATCACAATATTCTGAAATTCACAACATTTACGTCTAGAAAGAGGACCTCAAATGTGTGGTATCATTTCTGCGGACCAATAAGCAAGTTTCCTGTATAGGCCTTTGGGGGCGATCGATGGGTGCTGTTACAAGGTACTTCATAGTTTTGAGACAGTGCATGCTCTTTTTACTTGGTGCAAGATCTCTCTGTTTCACTTCACGCGACTCATTATTTTTGAAATAGCAGTATATTAGATCATTATTGAACACATTTATGTGTATTGACATGACTCCTGATTCTTCCATTTCACTCCTCGGTTGATGTGTTTAAGAATATCTTTGGGCTTTAAGTTCATGTGATTTCTGAACTATTTTATCACAGCTTGATGGATTTCCCCCATAATTCATTACAATATTTTGTATATAAATTTAATACAGCCTACTTTATGGAGCAGAAGATCCCTCAATTGCTGGCATGGTATTGGATAGTGCTTTTACTAACTTGTATGACTTGATGATGGAACTTGTGGATGTTTACAAAATCCGAGTTCCTAAATTCACGGTATGTCCATCTTGTGCAGAATTTGTTGCCCTCCTGCCATTAAAAACCTAACATTCGAATGCTGGAAAGGTGCATTACCATAATTTGTATGGAATCATGACTTAATTACTAATTTACTATGATACTTTCTTGTTCCCTTTGGAACATAAGATTATCCTATAGCGGTCGAATGTGCACGTATTTGTCCATGCCTCCATGGAAACTGTGGTTTTACTATTCAGTGCCCAATCATCAAGTTCTTCTTTGCAATAATTAATTGTTTTCAGACTCTTTGCAATTATTACTTTGTGAGCAATGGTTCAGCCTGGCTAAGTTAATTACCACTTTACCAGGTTCGGATTATATGAGGACTTTATATTATGATTATATGAGGACTTTAAATTATGTGACAAATAGCATTCAGTTGTTTCAACTTAAAATGCATATAAAGTGTGCTATAACCCATACTTAATACAAAAAACCTAAGTGATGGGTGGCTAATGTTGTTTCAACTTCTACGTGCCCTGCAAAATGCAAGTTTCTAACAATAAACATGCACAAAGAAAGGGTCATTCCTTTATGCAACTTGCTCTGTATCCATTTGAATTTTGTTTGGACACACAACTAAAGTTAGGGGATGCATAAAAGGAAAAGGTCATTGTTAGATGTGGTGAAGTCCCTTAACTCACTCTTACATTCTTACTAACACAAGTATTCTTGAAATCCTAGTGAACGTTGTTGTAATTGCATAGTTTAATGGGTTCTGTGGTTTGTCTTTTCAGGTTAAGATGGCTGTACAATATATGCGACGGATCATTCTGAAAAGAGCAAAGTTTGACATAATGGATCTTAATGTTTTACAGGTGTTCTTTCTAAAACAACATCTTATCATAATATAATTTAACATATTGAAACTTTACTAAAGAACCATATAGAAGAATTAAACTTGTGGAAGTTCATAAAAACTAGACCTTGCCAACCGTGCCGGCCTAGCCAGGCACACACAGTAACTCTCATGCGGTAGTGCAGTAAAATTGCTTGCGGTTAACAGTAAAATTACTTATATTAGGGTTACTACACTCTTCTGAGAGCGGACGAGTGACTTGGTAGTAAAATTTCTTACAACTAGCAGTAAAATTACGTGTGACTAGCAGTAAAATTAATGGGCTATCGATGGCCTGTTTGGCTAAGCGTGCCCTGGCCCGACCCCTTTTCGTGCCGTACTTGGGTCGGGGGGCAGGCACGTGGACCGGCACGATATGGCACATTAACTTATTCTGGCCAGCCATGCCAGGTCTAATTGTGTCGTGCCGTATCCAAGCCGGTGTCGTGCCGTGTTGTCCGGCCCATTTAGCTAGGTTTGGTAAAAACTGTTTTCACTTGTGTACGTAAATGTAAATTTTTGCAATATATTATCCATGACTCACCGCCATAGAATATATCTCAAATCAAATATAACAGACGTGATAAATGATAATTAAATAATTATTTGTTTAGTGACTCCTAAGATGGCAAGGTCATAAGGATTTTTTTTAATAATGTTTTTGTGCAATATTTGTGCAATTAGAACAACGGATTCAGATAATAGAACTGGCAGTTCCCAGTTCCTACCAGGGATACTGCGTAATTAATTAATTTCCAGCAAAGCTCAGTAAAACCAACTTATTAAAAGTTTGTATTTGACTGGATTTGGTGCAAATCATCTCAAGGGTTTACAGTTCCCCAAGAGAGACGGACTGGTTATTGCCAGGATTTAAATGTTGATACCGTTTATTTGTCAGTCTTGATTACAATTGCTGTGGATTTCTGCTCAATTCCACTCATTCTTCAAATTGTGGCTGACTTTAGTGTTCTCTTGTTCTTAACCAGTTTGCTCCCAAGATGTTCATTCCTGCATTGTTTGGACATGCTTTGAATGACATGTTTATTCAGCCTCACCACTGTGATCGTATTCACCAGGCATATGGGGTAAATATATATGTAGCTTGCTTTATAAAGGTCGACTGGCAAATTATGTCACATCACATCTACTAAATAATATGGAGATTGCCAGTCGACTATGCCTGCTATAGAGCACGCTAGTCATCATTTTGTTCATACTTGTGTGTTTATGTGCAGGGGGATAAAAATGTAATAAAATTTGAAGGGGATCACAATTCCCCAAGACCTCAGTCATATTATGATTCGGTTTCAATATTCTTCTATAATACTCTGCGCCCTCCTCAGTTACCTTCAGCATGCTCGAATAAGCTATGTATGGGTGCTTTTAAAGTTGGTACAGTAACCAATGAGGTAAAGTTCATAAAATACCCATTATGAAACTTAATTTGGAACTACTATGTTCTGTTATGTGATATGAAGTACTTCCAAAGAAATCGCTTTTATTGCTCTTTTTCCAGAGTTTGTTCTTTGAGATCATCAATGGTCTGCGGGCAGGTGGCACTGATTCATGCAGTTCATCAACAGATGCACCTAACTTTCCAAATGGTGTGGCACAGTACCCTTTTCCGCTTCCTTGTAAGTTTTAACAAGGTGCTTCACTAACTGAACTGCTTTACTTTTTTTCAGCTACAAC
The DNA here is from genome assembly GCA_036346265.1 of Melocanna baccifera. Classification (NCBI taxonomy): domain Eukaryota; kingdom Viridiplantae; phylum Streptophyta; class Magnoliopsida; order Poales; family Poaceae; genus Melocanna; species Melocanna baccifera. The sequence continues at coordinate 32,176,834 of CM070679.1, read as the reverse complement.
ATCTGTAGTTGAAATGCTTTCAGAGAGTGTGAATCAGCTGTCCATTAAAAATGGCAATGACTTGGTAGGTTTGTTAATGATATGTTTGTCTGATATGCAAGACCCTTGCCTGATATATTTCTAATAAATGCAGGATTTCCTTTTAGATGAGAATCATAACCTCTCAGAGATGGATGGTGGTAGTGTTAGATCACATTTGCAGGTGAAGTAAAGTATATAGATTGGTTTAGCAGCAGATTTAACCCTGTATTTTGCAGTCAAGTTGAGCATTATCCCCATATGATTCATCCTCTTACCATCCATTGAGGTTATCTTATGTTATTTAGTTTTTCCTGCTTAAGTTAGTTTATTGTAAGAATTGTCAGTGCGGGTCATAAAGATCATGTAATGTGCGGTCTTGCGCTATTTCCTTCATTTCCTGCATTATGATTGATTCCCTGGTGCAAAACAGTTCTATAAGTGTTAGTAAGGAATAAATGAGGTTTAATAGACTTCATCTTGTAAGCTGCCTGATAATAATAAGTTTCCCTTATAGGATAAAACAAGTAGACATAATGAGGAGTCCTGCTCATACACAAGCTCTAACCGAGAAAGTTGGGGCAGATGTTCCTCTTTAGGGGCAGCCAGTGATGGATCATTCCCAGGCGATACTAATGATAAGCAGGAGGTATGTTGCTTGACTTGCTTCAGTTATTTGCCTTTTCAATATAGTTATTGAGAGCTAAAATTACAACGAAAGCAGGCACAATGTGTATGAGGTGTTTTTGGAAATAAAAATTATTCATGATTCACCTGTTTCCCTTTAGATCAGCCCTGTTATACCCTGATCGAAGTTATGCTTGTCATTACTAGACACTTGTCTGAGCCTCTCTGAAAATGGAGGCTTCCTTCAAACAACGATGTGAACCAATTAATTTAGAAAGAAAGAATCTCTGAACTTGTAATTTGCTCTGTAGAATATGACAGTAAAGGCTCTGGCTACGCCGCTAAGACAGAAACAGAGGAAATCATCCCCGAAAACGAAGGAGAAGAAGATCCAAGCCCTATGGAAGAAGCTTAAGCGCGAGAGGGTGGAGATGGGGGATAGTCTATCCCAGCGATTCAGGATGTGCCTCGGGCAATCTCCACGGCACAAGAGAACCAAATCATCTGGAGTGTGATTATAACTTGGTAACCCTGACAAGCTTGTTTGAACCACTGATCCATTCCACCGACGTGAATTCGCCTTGATTCTGACCACAGGCACTACCAGGTTGTAACTTGTAACACTAGGTGAATATACGTTAACTTAACACCATGTCTTGTGTCTGGCTGCACAAAGGCCTACGAGCTTGAGCACGCCCTTGTATCGTCTCCTCCTGTAATCGCCATCTCTGACTCGCTGTTGTTTTCTTTGCGACCTAAAAAATGTTGTAAATTGCAATGCTGCAGCGCGAATGCGACTGCAGCTTGTTGGGGAAATGAAACGGATGCGGTGCATCATTTTATGTGACAGGTGCCTTGTTATTTTCTGTCGTTAGAAGGCTGTTTTCTTTCTTTCTTTCTTTCTTTTGAGGTGGCTGTGCTCATCTGGCACGTTTGAAGGATGAAATGGACTGGAGCCGTGTAAATTGTTCGGCTTTGGGGTGATTCGCCGACCAATTTTATTCGTATTTGATCTTGCAAAGATGTGTTCGATAGATGTGCGTTTTACTTGGTGATCCAACTGGGAGAGATTGCAGTTATCCTGGTGTTTCTTGGTCCGACAATTTTGTCCAGGAGGCGTGAAAGAGGCGTGGACTGTGCAGGGGCTTCTCTAACGGCAATTAAGCAGCTAGAGTAGCACCATGGGATCCGAAATCGAAAGGCGAGATTTTGCGGCGTGCTGTTCCTCTTAAAGTTGAATCATATAAAATGTAAATTACATAAAGCACTATGTATTTCTATGCCCCTCTTAGAGCACTGTATTGGTAGCGCTTAACGTCATTTTTGACTTCTGGTTTATAACTTAAAATACACTATAGCGACTAAAAATATACTATAGTGACAGTTAACTTTTTCTAAATAATTAAATTTAAAAAATAAAAAATAAAAAAGCTATATCATCAGAAACAATGCAAAGTAATAAAGGGAGAAAGAAAAGATAGAAAATTAAAAAAAGAAATTAATGTGTTCTAAAAGTCAAAAATAGAAATTATTTAAAGTAGAACTAAAAAGTCAAATAGAAGTCCTTTGGAACAAGACCGTTAATTGTGTTACCGGGTAGAAAGCACTGTTGTTAGACGTCGACACGTCGCTACGAACACCATATCGCAAGCACATAACTTTGCAGGACACAACGCAATTGTCGCATGGTTATCACTTCATTTGTTTGACTAGCTAAATTCGAAATGAAAAAACTACTTTTTATATATATAAAAATCGTAACGGTAAGCACAAGCAAAGCAGGCCTGGTCAGGACTCTATTTGCATGGAGGATGGTATGCGTCATCCACCAGCCGCATCGGAGGGCACCTGGGCCCCACGTGTCAGCCGCGGCACGAGTCGTGGGCCCCACAGCCCGAACGGCCTAACAGCTCCCACCCCCCTTCCGCTCCGCTCACCCAGCTCCCCTCCCCAACCAGGTCCCTCCCACCCTCACGCTTCCCTCCATTCCACCCATCCACGCGAAGCCCTCTCCTCCCACCTCGGCTCTCCCGTCGATTCGGAATCACCGGGCGACCCCGCGCACAACCCGTCTCGCCGATCCCGCCATCTCCCTCCCGCCCGATCCAAGCTTCCGTGTTGTTTTGATGCATTGAGGTGGAAGGAACCCAGGCAAGACCCCATTTCTTGATATTCCTTTTCTTCAATTGGCAATCGCCATTTGATTCGTACGAACTGTAGAGTTCGTATTTGGTAATTTGATTTGGTGTCCTAATCTGTGGTGGGAGTGTACGGCCAGATTTCTTGATTTGTTATGGCACATTTGGTGGCTTTGTGTGAGTAGGACAGGTACCAGGGTCAGGGTTGGGGGTGGTCTTTGTTAAATTCCTGCAGTGGTGAATGTGCGATTCAAAGATTCTGCAGGCTTGTCCTTGACCCTTGGCCTTCCAATTTTTAAGTTGATATGAACAAGTCTTGTTGTTTGTTGTTGCTATGCGGTTTGGTTCCTTGTTAGGGGGAATAAACAATTTTGCAAGTGCATTATTGTGGCCTAATTTGGTTATTGATGTCATTATTGTTGTGTATTGGTTGAGTATCATCATGCGAAAATGATGGCAGGATTTGCTGTAATTGTGCTCAATAATGCTTGGCGTGAATCATGCATTGGCATCAATGGTGATCGGCGATGATGATGCAATCAAACCGAAATGTGATCATGATTCATAATTAGTTAACTACTATTGGAATATTGGCCGTTGTGTAGGCAGAGATCCTAGCTGTCAGGAGAGGTAGAGGCCATATATGCTTTTCTTAGCCTCCATTGGCCTTGTGCATAGCAGCTTAAGAGCACCTTTGTGCCTCCTCAAGTTTTGTCCAGGGAGATTTCGGGTAACATCCCAAACATACTTGCTACTTGCTTCCGTTTGTTACTATTGTTGTTCTTAAGTTTTGTTTTAAACCGTGATCTTGAAAACTGTACATGTTCTGCATTCACCAAGATTTGAATGCCTGCTTCTTCCATCTTTACACTTCTTCCACTGTTTGTGTGATGTCTCGAAGCTCCTGAAATTGGACTTGCTTGCACACCTTTGACACCTCACGTTGAATTTATCATGTAAACAACTTATTTCATTTCTAGCAGCATTGTGTAAGTCTTAAATTCTAGAAAAGGTATGTTAATTACAGTTAGGCAATCGACTAAAGAGGATATGTGATGTCCAATTAAATGGATGTTGCTCTAAAGGATGAATTTCAATATAGTTTTTAATGGTAGTGGGCTTAGTGTTCCCTAAATGTTGGACCATCCACAAAATTAGGATAGTTGGTCATGGCCAAGGTCTCATCCTAAATATTATTTAAATTTCCAGGTAAAAAGTTCCTACAAATCTACGAATTCGTGAGACTTGCTAAAATGGGGGGCGTAATTGGACGGGGTGACTCCCCAAGGCACAGTTCACCAGCATCAAAGTTAGAGAAGAAGATGGTTGAAGCCATTCAGCAGAGGGCACAACAAGGAACTACCGTGAAATCATTCAATAGTGTTATCATGAAGTTTCCTAAAATTGATGAGAGTTTGAGAAACTGCAGGACTATCTTTCAGAAATTTGGTGAGTATTCCCGTGTATGTGGACTAGCGCTATGTACTGCCAACATTTATTTCTAATATGCCATCAAAAGTTCAAAACATGAAAGAGAAAACTGAATATATCCTTGAACATTGAAATCAGCAGCAGCCCTGAAATTTTATTACCTTATGTAGTGTTTATTGTAGACTAATCTTGTCATTGCAATAGAGTGGAAATGCAATGGTAGTCAATAACCAAAGTGAGAGATGTTGAGTCTGGAGTTGATGGACTTGGTCAGTTAGTTAGATTATTTTTCCTATATCCTACTGTACATCAGGTTCATTAAGTTGCCCCTATTTTGGATCTCCTAGGGCTTAAACCAATCCAATGGATTAGAGATAGACCTCCCAAGTTTCATTTTACTTTTTACTAATTCCTTGCTTTACCTCCATGTGGGGGATTCTAGTCTAAAGCCACTTTAACTACCCTGTAAGTAATTTGGATTCAACTTAACAGCCCTGTAAGCAATATTCATTTGAAACCTTTGTCTTCAACTCTCGAGCTTTTTCTTCAATCTTGTTTTTTTCATGTTCTAACAAATATCGTTATGTGTTTCTGCAGATGAAGATTCCAACGGTGAAATAGATAAAGAAGAACTGAAGCATTGTTTCCAAAAGCTGGATATCTCATTCACAGATGAGGAGATAAAAGATCTATTTGAGGCATGCGACATTTATGAACACATGGGCATGAAGTTCAATGAGTTCATTGTCTTCCTGTGCCTTGTTTATCTTCTCAATGATCCGGCTGTGTCAGAGGCAGTATCCTTGACGCTTCATATAGTAAAAACGCCTATTTTAAGATTTCTTGTTGTCACTTGGTTCTTGCGCTACATTGCATGGGAAATAAGGAAAAGTTCCTCTTTTTTAATAATGGAAATATTTCATATAAGTAGCATTAATTTTCTAAATTCATCAACAAAATCTGAACGTGCATGTTTCTAATTGGAAAAATAAGATATAAAACTTGGGCTATATGTTTATTAAAGCTAATGGTAGGTATACTAATGTATCTCTTGCAGGAAAAAAACTTGTATTCTTGCATGCAATACATTGATAAATATCTTAGAGAGCATTTGGAAAGTGCCTCAGATGATGCTACTTTGTGAAGGTATAATTTTTCTTGTTTGCAACAAAATTCAAGAGAATATTTAAAAACAATTTCAAGAGATTACTTTCGAAAGAAGTTTAAGAGAGATACAATTTCGTATAAATTATATAGACCATACAAGGGATGTTAGATGGATATGTCCTACATTGCTGCATTGAGGTCCTATTTTACCTGTTTCTTTGTTCTGTTTTCAATAAGCGACCATTTTTGCCCTTGACATTATGCTTTAGAGAAAAAGAATGGGACTAGGTAACCTTGAGCCAACTTTTGAGACATTGGTTGATTCATTTGTCTTCTTGGACAAGAACAAAGATGGGTATGTCAGTAAGAATGAGATGATACAAGCAATAAATGAGACCACCGCAGGAGAACGCTCTTCTGGGCGCATAGGCATGAAAAGATTTGGTGAGTTATCTCCTCTGCAGCACCATCATAAAATCTCGGTTCACAAACACATCATCTATCTGATTCCTGATGCATTACACAAAATGCTCTATTGGTCTCCCTTATGTTCGCAATCAAAACTACATTGTAATTGCTATAGGCATTTTATGTTGGTGCACCACACAGTTTTAGTGCCTTCCGAGTTCAAACAAAATACTGTTGGGTTACATCTCAAAAAACATACATCTGTTAGTGAAAACAACAATGATTATGTTTTCACCTATGTTGCACGAACACAGAGATTGGGCATTTTCCCAAAAATACCAACATGGAGACACAGCTATATATATATATAGGAAAAATACTTTCTACACCCAGGTGTAATTACACCCACCTCTAATATACCATCTAAACGAACTTGAAATACTCCTTTATCACTTTAGATATACTCGTATACTAATTATAAGATATTTCAATATGAATCACATGGAAAAATTACAAAAGAATCTATAGTTTTTAGCGTATTTTGTAAATACCTTTATATACGCACATAAAAAAGAGTATGTCAAAAAAATCTACATACTACATCTGAAAAATTGTTCATACCACCTAGATGATCTTAAATACTCGTATATTACACGTACATACCCTCCGTGTGTTTCTGCTAGGGACCCGAGGAACACATAGAAAATGACGGCATGTCAAATGGAGCACGATGACGACGTAGACGGCGACAACTGATAGAATGTATTGAGAGGGAGAGATACTGCGAATATTGTGTTATTGTATTGAGCCTCAGGGGCTGGTATATATAGTGTACAAGGTAGAGGAGATAAGGAAGGACTCGATACAAATCAATTCTATCCTATTTTATCTCTAACTACCATATACTCTAATATCCCCATGATCCAAGCGTGAGCGACGCGGACACTTGGACTGGAGAAGAAACAGACAAGAGGACTCAACACGATGATAGCCCTTTGTGCCCAAGTCGATGTAGCCAAAGCAATGGAAGCGAAGAAGTCGTGGTCGATGTAGGCGTGGACGATACAGCCGATGACGAGTAGCCAAGCCGCGGGCGCGCAGGAAGGCGCCAGAAGTGGTCTGACATGCGTGATGACGCCAGAAAGCGGGTTGCGCGAAGAGAGTGCGCTGTAGACGAAGACGGTGACGCGATCAAGGCGATCGTGGAGGAAGATGACGTCAAGAGCCGATCTTTGTCGGCCGTCGAGGACGAGACGTCACAATGGGTTTGCCAGGCCCAAGGATGAATCGGGACGAAGCGCACAATGGTGTTGCCAATACCGTGCGGGCGAGGGAGGGACCACCATGAACCATGTGCCAATGTCGGAGGAGACTAGCAGAGAAGGCCTCAAGACAGTCGCGGCGCGAGAACGACATAGAAGGAGAAGTGCCGGTGCGGCTCGCGATTCTTTGAAGAACGAAATGTAGTCGAGAAAGATACGGCGACATCGGCGATGAGGTACGGTGGACGAGGCGACGGCGGCGAGAGGACCAACGGCTGGAGCGCTACGTCGGTTCTTGAGGATCGGGCGGTGGACCACCGCCGAGAGCGGCAACGGTAATACCGGAGGAAGACACGGTGGCAATGCTCGATGTAGACGAAGAAGATCCCGAGTGGCGATGTTTGGCGGTGAAGACGACAAGAGCGGCGGCGTTGCGGCGACGAGGCGACACGGTGCAACTCAAGTCGAAACAACGGCAGGGGTCCATTGTCGATGCGGCTGCGTCGAGAGGCGCCTCTCGGCGCCACGACGGCCGGTGGGCGTGGACCTGGCGGCGACACTACGGCCCGAGGGGCGACGAGCGGCGACCCAAAGCTTGATGGCGACGCGAAGATGATCCATCCGAAGAAGTCGTCGCAGCCATACGCTCGATCGGGTGATCAAGCCGAGGTGCGCGCGGAGTAGGACGACGAAGACATGGCCGCTGTGACGGAGTCGGAGACGGCGTTGTCGTGGACGACCAGATCGAGACGATGTCGACGAGCGGCGGTGGGCGACGCAAACCCAATCTCTGATCGGGAGAAAAAAAAGATACAGCAGCAACAATTGATCCTCCATGTAACTCACCGGGACACCAGATCTGAACGGATGTTTTTTTTTGGTTAGCTTCCAAGGGAATCTACTCCCTGCCCGATCCTCCCCTCCCTTAGAAATTGAACCGATCTGGGCAGACCAGACCCAATCAAGAGAGGGGAGGCGGCCCGAGAGACAGAGAGGAGGCGTCCCGAGCGGAGCACGAGCGGCCGGCGGGCAGCTAGCGGCGGGTGGCCGACGGAGGGCGGCCGCCGGCGGCAACCGGAGGAGGCGACGGCCGGCGGGCTCAGCCGGCGGCGGCGTTCTGCGCGAGGCGTCCGGCGAGGGGGTCCGCGGCGTCTGGGAACCGGATCCGTCTGATCCGGAAGCTCAGCCGGAAGAGGCGACGGCGGCGGCGCGCGCGCGCGCGTGCAGGCGTTGGCGGAGGCGGCGGCCATCGGAGAGTCGGCGACCGCAGCCCGGAGGCGGCGGAAGAGGCGCGCGTCCGAGGGGCAGCGCACGAGGGGGGCAGGAGGAGGCGCGCGCCGAGGAGGCGATCTCGACGAGTCCGACGCGGTGGCCTCGAGGTCAACCTGATCCGGGACTTCGGCGAGCGCGGAGGAGGCGCGCGGATCTCGGGAAGAGTGGAGGCGGGAAGGCGGCGCGGTGTGCAGCGGTCGGCAAGACGGCAACAGCGCGATTGGCCTTCACCAAGTGGCGCGCGGGCGAGCGGCCGGCGACGAGCGAGCAACCGGCGGAGCCCCGTCTGGCGCCGGCGAGGTGGAGCGGATCGGCCACGCACGGTGTGGAGGCGGCGGGAGTTGGCGCCACGGGAGCGGCAGCGGCGAACGGCGGAGGCGACGAGACGGCGAGGAGCTCCGGTGGTTGCGGCACAGCGCGCGACGCCCCGCATCCGACGGTCACCGTGGATGTGACGCGGAGAAGGCCTGCCGATGCCGATGCAAGCTGCTGCTACGGACGACTTAGAACGACGGACGAACAACAATGTAAAAAAAACGACGATTGGCTGCCCCCGGGAGGATCGGCGTCCACTCCCGGGGGCAGCGACGGCGGAAGCGTGAGCAGCGCGCTAGAACGCCCGCTCTGATACCATGATAGAATGTATTGAGAGGGAGAGATACTGCGAATATTGTGTTATTGTATTGAGCCTCAGGGGCTGGTATATATAGTGTACAAGGTAGAGGAGATAAGGAAGGACTCGATACAAATCAATTCTATCCTATTTTGTCTCTAACTACCATATACTCTAATAACAACGACATAGGGCTGTAGAGAAATATTTTTCGAGCATGGAACATAGAGAAGTAAGGTGAGCACGGCCTAGAACGCAGCGAGGCGAAGTTAGAAAAATTATCGGCTAAGCCGAAAACTCACCGAAGGCGACGCAATCGTCATTTGAACGACGTCGGTAGAGAAAAATTAAAAAATCAATATCTTGGTGCTCGGTGGAGCGAATCCAAAACCGTCTGGAAGGTAACCACCTGGGATGGTTTGGCACATTTTGACACGAACGGATTGTTGAAAGCATCCCCGGACAGATGGGGACGCGAAGTGCCATTTGCGGCCATGGTTAGATGTCAGATGTGAAAATTTGTAAAAGGTTTTTGGACAAACGGAGGGAAGTACGGTATAGAACGCGTCGAGACGAACTCAAAGGCGCAGACGGTTCGGCCAACGGACTAGCGAAACGCGGTGGATAAGACTTTAGGCAGCTGACAGGCTGACATCGTCATTCCGGGCAAACGGAGAGGAGATAGCATGCAAGAGTTGCGGAGAAATGAAGAGGAGAGCATGGGGAACATGATGTTCACCTTGGTTGTGGTCAGACACACACGATCGGCCGGTGGCGACGCGAGAAACGGCAACCCGATTTGGCCCACGGTGGCGACGATGCTCCAGCGAAGTTCCGGCGAAGGTGAGGGAAGCATCACGTAGAATGCGTCGGACGAAGCCAATGGTGTGGTTAAAAGTGGCGGGGCTCTATGTAGGCGACGTAATAAGCCGAAGAACGACGTTTGGAACACGAAAGAAAAACTTCGATTGCGACCAAAAGGAAGGGAATGAGGACTTGAAATTTTTAGGAGTGAGGATGAGGAGGGGCTCACGGCGCTCCCTTTTACAGAGGTTGAGGAGGTTCGAGGAGGGAGATCAAGCAACCATGTCAATTTATGGTATGAGTTAAATCTCGCGAAAATACTCATGAATGAGGGGAAACGGCCGAGATTAGAAGAGCCAAGATGAGAGGAAGTAAATGCACTTAATTTCGCAAAAAACCACTGAGAAAATCAATGAATTTGTTGAGCTCAAGGAGGCGCCCATGGTGGCTGCACCATGCGCACACACGGGAGGTCACGGGAGGAGGAAGAAGAAAAGAGGAGAGAGAAAAGAGAGAAGAGACAAAAAAGAAAAAGAAAATTCAGAAAAATTTCAAGAAAATTTCACAAAAATCCTTGAAACCTGAAAAGATTAAATAAAATAATTTCGAAATTAATTGAAGTTTATTTTAATTTTTAAAAATAGTTTTCTTTTTCTAGATTTAAATTAATACAATAAATTACAAATAAAGTTTAAAAATCTTAGAAAAATTCATAGAAGTTTCTAAAACTGCTTTGAACTTATAAAAATATTTCTAACTAAAATTTAGGATATTTTTCTTTATAAAATATTTTTTTAAAGAAAGGCTTTTTTTAAAAAGGAAAATCAGGTTAGCTAAAATTTTAAAATTCAAGCAACCAAATAACTTTGATTTTTATTTTAAACTAAATTAATTATTATTTTATTTTTATTTTTATTTTTATTTTCTTTTTGAAAAAACACTTGGGCTGCTACAAGTTGTTTGCAATGTTCTTGTGAATTAATAGGTAGACATAGTCGTTTGATTGTAGGTTGAAGAAAAGCTAATGACATGAGTGTAAGTTTCATGGCTTTTGTCAATTTAAAATTCTGTGGAATATCTGTCAGTATGAGTGCTTACAGGAGTTTTTTTCTTCCATTTTTTTGCATTTGAAGATTTTCTGTTTCCTTTATCGGTCAATTCAACAACTTCAAGATTGACAATCACGATATAGTGTTATTGGTTAAAATGCTTATTCTAAGCCACATTACGAAAGTTTACCTGTTTATGTTGGTCTTCGTAATATTTACTCTTTTGATGTTTCCAGAGGAAATGGATTGGGACAAGAATGGAACTGTGACCTTCAAGGAATTTCTATTTGCATTTACTCGCTGGGTGGGGATTGATGACAATGAAGACGACGATGGTGATGAATGAGTGCGGCTGAAGATTAGCCATTCTGAATAGGCCAAGTCAGCCCTAATGAGGTCTCCAGCAGTTCTACTGTGGTTTGGAGTACTAAATGACAACCAAAGAGTTGTTCATGTTAATTGGTGCCTTGCCGATCATGGCTGTTTATGTTCTTGTTAATAGAATGATCCCAAGTTGTTTCTAGTTGTGGCAAAAATTTGGTGATAAAAATACCTTTGGTTAGATGGTGTTTGATCATAGATAACCCTGTCATTCAGAAATTTGTACTCAGATGTTTCAATGCTCAAGAACGTAAAGTTTTGAAGGGAGGGAGGTGTTCTTTCCTTTGAGATTGGATACTTGTTAGCTCATTGCTGTTGCAGAATGAGCAATACTATTGACATGCTTACCCATATTAGAGTTTGGGCATCTTCAAAGGTCCTAGTTGGTAGGTGCTTAGAGTTAGTTTTCTCACCGCGTTGGAGAGAGTGTGTCAAAACTTAAGCATGATGTTTAATTCAGCGATGATGCTTGAGAGGTATGGCATTCTCAACTTTAGCCATCACGAAGAAAAGATGGATAGCATGGGGCTGATTGGCTGAGTGACATCTGGGTGATGGGGTGCGGGGTGATTAAGTGCCCGCTCCAACGAGTTTAAACTTTTATGGATTTAACTGTTGATTGAAATTATATTGTAGCAGTGGTTAGTTTTTTTGAACCATTGAATTAATAAAAGAAATAAAAAATAAGAAACCATTATATCATCATAAACAATGCAAACGAATAAGAGAGATAAAGAAGAGGCAAAAATACTAAAAGGCTAAAATAAACCGAAACTAGAAGCTAGCGTATTCCAAGTGATTTCTGGGTTAAATAAACTAAAAGCTAAAAAAAAGTTAGAAGCCAGAGCCGTTTAAAGCGAGCCTAAACCCTACTTCAAAATAATTCATTAATCAAAGGCTAACATCAAGCGCTACAACAATTTGCTATTTTACCCGAGAAAAATTGCTACGACATCTTGATGCATCCGAAGCGTTACTTTCCGATCGGATGGTGGAGAAGCGATAGTAGCATGATACCATTAGCAGGAAAGTAGGCAGAGTACCCAAAATAAAAAGTCTTTTTTAAAAACAACAAAAAGAACTCACCAGCCGGGTCGTCTCTGGATATTCGGAATTCGGATCGGGCTCCTGCTGCTGCAGCCGAGAAGACAGAGATCTGAGGACTCGAGTCCGAGGAGCCCCTGCGCTCCAGGAGAAATCGGAGGTAATCCAGAAATTCCTCTTCTGCTCCCTTCAGCACACTCCGGCGCATCCTGCAATGCTTTCTCGGTTTCTTCATCTCTGGTTCATTTGGTTCGGTCCCAAGAAAAGGCGATTCTTGGTTTCATTTCATCATGCTACAGAACTTCAGGATTCTTCTTGGTTGGTTCTTTGGTGAATTGCGTAGAATATAAATCCTGGTGAATAGATAAAAGTTAGCAAACGATCCGTATAGCATTTCCTGTTTGATTGCTTCAAGTTAAACTTCCTTTGGTGGATTGACCGAAACAATCCGTTTCAAGTGACTCTGAAAGGATAGTACGTTATTACACTGAATTGCCACTGGCCCATTTGAGTTGAAACGAGGATTTCTTAGGTGTCAGAAGGAAACACCAATGCTTCGTTATTAATGCACCAGTGTCTTGGAATGCTTCTTTACATCTGCAGTACTAATATACGTTTTAAAAGATGGAACCTCCTGAGGTTGTTCTTTCCTGTTTGGTTATGTATCTTTGCTGGATTGACACATTGGAGGACTGAGCTTTCTGGCAGCTAAGATGAGTGGAGGACATGTTGATACTGGGAAATCCTCCTCAGGTATACAGCAGGGACTCCCTTATCACTTCATAAAGTTGCATAAGGAAATGCTCGAGCGGATGACATATTATGTTACTAGTGATCATACACAGACTTCTGATCAAAAACACAATTTGTGGTTCTTTTTGAGTTTTGTGATTGGAGAAGTATTTAGCCATTTTGCGCGCGCACACACACACATGATTGGAGAAGCATACTCTAATAATATTATAATATACTCCCTAGTGAGTTCCATAAAAAATTTTTATAAAAATCCACTTTTTATAGCATAATTTACGTGTATATTCTTTTTATATATGGAAAAGAATATATAGCAAAAATAAAGAGTTCTGATGAAAATTTTTTAACCAAGTCGCATTGAAGTATTTTAGAATTAGTCTTTAAAGATGTATAACATATTCTTTTAGGTGGTATATTAGAAGTGGAGGTATGTACTTCCAAGAGTATAGAATAGGCTTTCTACACACACATATATACATTTATATACTGATTAGCAGATTGAATGTGGAAATATTTTGTTATATCTGCTCTTAGGTTAGTACGAGAACTCGACTCTACTCATGCTATAGTCGAGGACGTACTTATACTACCCTAAAGAAGGATCAATTAATGGGGTGCATTTTTCTTAATGCAATTATAGGCAAGACCTTGAATCACAGGGGTTGTTCCTGGCGACCCAGCATTCTTTATCTTGGCGTAGATTGGTGTGATGAGACGGATACCGTGAAAAAGCTTTTTTCTTTGATCGGAATCGACAGGTGTGAACCCATCTAGGATGAGTCAAACATAGGGGGAAGGGCCTCCTGGCAATATCCGGCACACTAGTAATCGATTATTTGGCCTTTTGCGATCGAACAACCTATGAACAGTCGTAGCCTACATAACCTACCTACCCAGACCAAGGGAAGAAGGTGTAGAAAGGTACAGGGATTGGAGCAAACACCATACAGCTAAAGGGCTGGGGTGGCTTGTATATATGTTGGCCTGGTGTAGGCATACAAGAAAAGCATATACATGGACGGCACATACATGAAAGGCGCATATAAGAAAAGCATATACATGGAAGGCGCATACATGGTAAACGCATATATGAAAATATATCTAATTATTCTAATATCTGCCCGCAGTCATAGCGGCAGTCCAAACGCAAAGACTGGATCGAAAATCCTGAAACAGCTGCGTCGGGAGACCTTTTATCATGATGTCCGCGAACTGATGAGAGGATGGCACGTGCAAAACACGAACCTCGTCAAGGGAAACCTTCTCACGAACAAAGTAAATATCAATCTCGATGTGCTTCGTGCGCTGGTACTGGACTGGATTAGTTGACATGTAGATGGCGCTAACATTGTCCCAGTAGACAACGGTCGCCGAAGCAACTGGGGCATGAAGTTCTTGGAGAAGTTGCCGCAGCCAGCAACACTCAGCTACAGCATGGGCAACAGCACGGTACTCGGCTTCTGCACTTGATCGAGACATGGTTGCCTGACGCTTGGAGGACCAAGAGACAAGATTATCCCCGAGATAAATGTAGTAGCTGGAGGTGGAGCGTCGCGAGTCGGGGCAGCCGGCCCAGTCGGCATCGGAGTAGGCGGTGATGGATGTCGCTAGGGAGAGGCCGATGTGAAGACCGGCGTCGAGAGTACCCTTGACGTATCGCAGGATGCATTTGATCAACGCGAGGTAGGGCTCCCGTGGATCATGCATGAAAAGGCATACTTGCTGGACGGGGTACGCCAAGTCAAGACGTGTGAGTGTCAGGTATTGCAGAGCCCCTGCAAGGCTGCGATACTCGGACGGATCAGCCATGGGAGCTCCGTCGTAGTCGGATAGCTTGGCGTGAGTGTCCACTGGTGTGACCGTAGGGTGACACTCAGCCATGCCAGCGCGTCACAGGAAATCAACAGCATATTGTCTCTGAGATAGGAAGAGGCCATTGGAGAAGCGTGTGACGGAGAAGCCAAGGAAGAAGTGCAGGTCGCCGAGGTCCGTCGTGGCAAACTCTGAGTGAAGCAAGCCTGTGAGATGCTGAAGAAGACCTTGGGTGGAAGCCGTGAGGACGATGTCGTCAACGTAGAGCAGTAGGTAGGCCATGTCAGTCCCTGACGGAGGACAAATAGGGACATGTCGAAGGAGGAGGCGACGAAACCGATGCCACGGATGTAGGAGGCGAACCGTTGGTACCATGTTCGGGGAGCCTGCTTCAAGCCATAGGGACTTCTGGAGAAGACACACATAGGTGGAACGAGTAGGGTCCACGAATCCGGAGAGCTACTAGCAGTAGACCGTCTCATCAAGAGTGCCATGGAGGAAGGCATTCTTGACATCAAGCTGATGAATCGACCAGGAGCGGGATGCAGCGATGGAGAGGACGGTCCGGATGGTAGCCGGTTTGACCACCGGGCTGAACATCTCGTCGTAGTCGACACCGTGTTGCCGAGAGAAGCCACGAACAACCCAGCGCACTTTATAGCGGGCCAGACTGCCATCAGAGTGGAACTTGTGCTTGAATATCCACTTTCTGGAGACGACGTTAGCACCTGGCGGGTGCGGTACTAGTCGCCAGGTGTCGTTGTCCATAAGGGATTTGTGCTCCTCGACCACCGCGGTGCGCCGCTACGATAGTTCGTCGGGACGGGCGAAACTGAGGAGTGGTCGGCCGCTAGGGAGAAAAACTCCATAGAGAGATCGGCGGCAAACCGAGCCCGTGTCACTATCGGATGGTCCAAGGGAGCAGCTGATCGGAGAGGTGCGGGTAACAGTGCTGGTGCATCTGGGTCGGAAGGAGCCGCACGTGGCCGTCTAGAGTAAACCAGATGTACGGGCGGTCGTGGTGGCGGAGCTGTGGATGAAAAAGATGATCGCTCGACACCATGCATTGGTGGAGCAGTCATCTGGGGTACCTACAGGGGTGCCATTGCAACAGTGCGAGGCACTGGCATGGTAGGGTCGACGTCGAGGAAATCGAAGTCGGAGCGAGAGGGAGATATGCTCTCATCAAAGACAATATGGCGGGAGATGATGACATGTTTGGTGGCGAGATCGAGACAGCGGTACCCCTTATGGTGAGAAGGGTAACCGAGGAAGACACGGGCCGTGGAACGTGGAGCAAGTTTACGAGCATAAGTGGTAGAGAGGTTCGGAAAACAAAGACAACCGAAAACCCAGAGATGACTGTACTGTGGTGGGGAGCGATGAAGGAGGGCATAGAGAATGTCACCATCGACAGAAGAGGATGGGCAACGGTTAACGAGATAGGTGACAGTTGCTAGTGCCTCGGCCCAATACTTGGGAGGCATAGTGGCATGGAGCAGTAGCGTGTGAATCGCATTGTTGAGGGTGCGAATGATGCACCCAGCTTTGCCATTCTGTGGGGAGGTGTATGGGCAAGAGAGGCGTAGGGTAATACCGCAGGAAGCAAGGAATGATGTGTTGGTGTGGTTTACAAATTCGGTGCCGTCGTCGGCTTGTATGGATTTTAGAGGAAGACCGAATTGTGTGCTAGCATAGGCGGTGAAATCTGCTAAAAACTGGGAAATTTCCGATTTCTTTCTAAGAGAAAAAGTCCAACAATAATGAGAGAAATCATCAAGTAACACTAGATAGTAAAAAAAACCAGATATGCTAGGAACTGGAGATATCCACATATCACAATGAACTCGCTCAAATGGTGTAGAGGAGCGCGAAGAAGAGGTAACAAAGGGAGACGCATATGTTTGCCAAGTTGACAGGACTGGTAAAGAGAGCGGTCTACTTTATTACATGAAATGAGCGAGTTTTTATTAAGAGTGTCGAGGCTGGCGACGCCGAGATGACCAAGACGCTGATGCCATAACTGGGAGAAGGTGGCGAGGTGGGTGCTGGGTGGGGCTGAGGTGGCGGCTGGAGGTATAGTGTAGAGGTCGCCTACACTATCGCAGCGAAGCATCACACGCTGTGTCCGGGGATTTTTAATGGAAAAATCAAAAACGTCAAACTTAATAGAACAATAGTTGTCACGAGTGAACTGTCGAACAGAACGAAGAATATGAACTAGGTTAGGGACAACGAGAGTGTTGTGAAGAAGAAAACGAGTGGATGGTGTGTGAAGAAACGTGTGACCACGAGAAACGACAGGGAGACGGGAACCGTTGCCAACAGTGACGACTGAATGAGGTGGAGGGTGGGAAGAGAGGAGTGTACCGTCGTCTGTCGTCATGTGGGAGGTGGCGCCGCTGTCCATGACCCAACCACCGTGTCCTTGGACAGCCAGTTGGTTTAGCGCAGTAATGAGGCCCTGCTGATCCCAGGTCTACGGGGTGGAAGGCTGGGACAGCGTGAAGGCGGTATGAGCCTGAGATGGAGCGCCGAGGAGGCCGAGAGCGGGCGAGGGGCGCCACTGACCGCCGGTAAGAGAAGTCTACAGGTTGAAGTAGAACCAGGGACCGGTCGGTGGAGATGGTGATACGCGGCCACCGTGAAAATCGGCACTGGCGTGGCGCCACGGCGGTTACGGCCACTGCGACACCCATCATGAGCATTGGCGGTCTGAGTAGTAGTCGATGACGTGTAGCCGGAGGAGCCATCGGAGGCGAACAGGGCCGTGGTGGTGGCGATCTTTGCCTCGTTGCTAAGTCAAGTCTCCTTGAGAGCGAGTATGAACCGCGCCCTGGCGAAGGAAGGGAAGGGTACGGAGTTGGCGATATCGTCAGCGGTGGTAGAGAAACACAGGTTGAGATCACGCAGCAGGTTGAGGACGAGTTGCGTGTCGTTGACGGGGTAGCCGATGTCGCGTAGCTCGTCAACGAGGACCTTCATCCGCTGGCTGTAGTCGGCGATGGACAGATCGCCTTGAACGAGCGAGTGA
The DNA here is from genome assembly GCA_036346265.1 of Melocanna baccifera. Taxonomy (NCBI): domain Eukaryota; kingdom Viridiplantae; phylum Streptophyta; class Magnoliopsida; order Poales; family Poaceae; genus Melocanna; species Melocanna baccifera. Next base: position 32,159,081 of record CM070679.1, on the reverse strand, counting down.
AACTGGTTGTTGAGGAAGATTGCACGGGACTCCTTATTGTCACGAAATAGCACCTCGATTGCGACCCAAAGGTCACGGGCAGTCTCTTGATCAGTCATCGCGGAGTCGAGGACGTCGTCGGAGACGGAGCCAGAGAACCAGCTAAGGACAGCGAAGTCGGCGAGGGCCCAGTTGGCCTCGTCGTGATTCGCCGTGTCGGTGCCGTCAATATAGGAGAGGAGACCGAACTTCGCACACATGGTCCGAAAGAATTTGGACCATCGGGAGTAGTTCGGTTTCTTCAGATCGAGGATCATCGGCACATGGGACTTGATGACGACCGTGCAGTAGGGATTGAGGACGATCGGAGGGGCGACAGGCGCGATCTCGCTGGCGCAGCAGCCGGAGGGGCCGCGACGGGTGCGATCGCGCCGGCGGTGGCGACGACAGCAGCTGGAGGGGCCGCCATGGTCGGAGCAGTGAACAGGATCTAGATTTCTCTCTCTCTCTTTTTCTTTTTTTCCTCTTTTTCTTTTTTTATTTTCTCACGTACCTATAAAAGGTACTTCAACCAGATCTAGATCCAGATCGGTTCGGCCGAGCTGAGAGGCGCGCGGGTGCCTCAGGGAGAGGTCGGCGACGTCCCGGCGTGGAAGGGGAGGTCGACGGCGGCGGTCGTCCCGGGTGGTGAGGCGGCTCGGGGGTCGGGAGGCGGCCCGGGTGGTGTGACTGGAGAGATGTCCGGGTTGGCGGCGGCCTGGAGGGAGGGAGGTGGTGGTGCGGCCAAGAGAGGAGGTAGCAGCGGAGGAAGGCTCACGGATCAAAATAAATCTGATACCATGTAGAAAGGTAGAGAGGGATTGGAGCAAACACCACACAGCTAAAGGGTTGTGGTGGTTTGTATATATATTGGACTGGTGTAGGCATACAAGGAAAGTATATACATGGAAAGCGCATACAAGAAAAGCATATACATAGAAGGCATATATATGAAAATATATCTAATTATTCTAATAGAAGGTATCAGATCACTGTAGTTCTAGACCCCTTTTTTCAAATAAAGTGATTTGCTCGAAGAGGTTGAATTAATAGTAAGAAGATACCACCTAGGCACAGAATCCGAAATAACAATCAAGAATAGGACTAGGAGAATGAGGTCTAATTAACGGAGTAAAGCTATAATTGGGCTTAGTTCTCTGATTGCGCCTTAGGACTAGGACTGATAGGTAAATACCCCTTACTCAACCAATGAAGGCAGTAGGGCTTTTCTTTCTTTTGTTTAGGGTATGTACAATCTACAGATAACTACTGTCTTTATCATGCCAACACAGCAAAATCATCTGACGTGGACTGTAATTAAGGAAGGGAGAGACATAAGCCGTCCTTTCGCGAAGAGACGGCCCGGGCTCGTGCTCCTAGGCGAAGAGACGGTGTTGCGAGCGTTGTACGAGCTGTCTTTTTTACAAGCTGTCTTTTTTGTTGTCTTTTTTGATAAGATTGTAGATAACTAAATAGACAACCCATTGTACAAGCTGCTTTTTTATTGTCTATATGTGATGTGCATGTATATACAGATAGTAGCCGTCTAAACTGTTGTACATGCCCTTAGGATTGGCAAGAGGATGACTACCTCGGCTTCAAAGCTGTTAGAAAATGCACTCTTATCACTACAGAGACGCAAGATAAATTCCTCAAAGATAGTATTAAAGGGATAGGGTATTACCGGTGTTAGCGACGAAGGGATTGTTTACAAGAGAAGGTTGCCCTGTTAAGATACGAACAGGGGGCATGCCACGCATAATAGTAAAAAAAAAAGGCAGAGAAGAGGATTGAGGGACAGAAGGGGCTGAAGGCCAACAAGGAAGAGAAGAAGCTGCTCCACTCGTAGCTCTTCTTCTTTGTTTAAAGCTTCACTCACATTTCAGGAGCGGATGCTGCTCGAGCTAAAGATATCCCCCAACTCTTGAACAACTCTCACTTGCCTTGGCCGATAGCTTAGATGACCGACCGTTAGGCATGGTTACCAATGATTTAACAGTAGGCCTCCTGTTTGGTGAGCCAACCGGCTTCATCCCAGGATGAAGGTAGTAGAACAAAGAGGAGCCGCATCTTTGCCTGGCCGGAGAGGAATCTAGGTCCATCTCATTAAGGCCGAACATTTAGGGGGTGATCGGAATAGCGATGGCTTTTGGCTGAAAAAACACTGTAGCTGACTGAAAAAACAATGTAGCTGAGTTAGTGGATAATGTAATAAATAATGAAACAAAAACTGAAGCTAGAAGCTGAAATCGAAAAAAGTCGAAACGATCAGGGCCTTAGTCTCATTCCCGATAACAATAGGGAACACCCGGTCTTGTTTGGTTTTTCTTTAAGGATTTTGTCTTTCTTGCAAATCTGTGAACTTTGAATGCATCCTTTCCTCCATTTCTCGGAAAATTCTCTTAGGGGTGGAAGCCAGCCCCCACTACTCGATGTTATCACTCTGCAGGATTCGACAATGGATTTGTCTTCCTCAGTCTCTTCGAACTTTTCCAATCCTGCTATTTTCCCCCAGTCTTCTACAGTAATATGATCCCTGGGGTCAATCCTGACACTGGCAGGCAGGGCGAAAATGTTTTTTGCGTTGTTTTGTAGCAAAAATTGCTGCATTTGATTGACATGAGTAATCCTGACACTGGCAGGCAGGGCTTCGAGATTTTAGTAAGATTTGTCTCGTTCATCTGAACAAGGGTAACATCCGACTAGTTTGCTCTCTTGCTGCTCCAGAGCCTTGGTCATTTTACATCTTTTTTTTGTTTCAAAGACGCTTGTTTGAATAAATCAAAATTGTGTAGAACGGGACGATTTTCATGTTATTTGCGAATTTCTGAGTATATATTTCTGCTCAAGTTCCCGAGTCATGCTTTTAAAACTTGTTCCTTTAGTCAGGTCAGATAGTAATCGACTGCAGATGTCAAAGAGTCTTCCGGTCAGTTAATTGCGCATATAATTTCTGCAGCCATGGAGGCAACAAATCTGTTGCCAAGCCCTAAAAGTTTTCACAACAGTTTTTCTACAAAAATCTGTCATTTGCTTCAAAAATGCTCAAAAACACAATCCGCGAGAAAGAGTGATAGATCGTGTGCAATGCTCAGTGGAAAGAGAAGTCGTTTTCATGGTTTGAAGGCTCACGGCAACTGATGTCACCACTACCAAAACCTATTTAGCTCATCATCGCATCGCATCTGACAACTTCAACTATTTCCTCTCTAAAGGGAAAAGGATAAAACTGAATAATTTCTTTCTTTTGCATCGAGAGAAACTGAGCCGACAAAAGGGGGGGGGGGAGGTTGCAACCGAACAGATGCAAGGAAAAAGAACAGGCTAAAAAAAATCAGAGAAGATATCGATGCCAAAGATAAACGAAGGCTTCAGCGTGTGTAACAACATGGAATCGATCAGCGGCGGCGGAGCCGCCTCACCGAAATCCGCTAAGATCCCTTCGGATCTGAATCATCCCAAGCCCTCGCCTCCATCTTAACACAGCAATCAAGAAAGGAACCAAGAAACGAGAAACGAAGAGATAAGACACCAGCAGATTAGCGAAAACAGATCACGGAATCGAATCAAAGTATCAAACCAGCAGAGAGGAGAGGAGAACCATGCGAATTGCGGCTAGGGTTTGGCCTCCGAGCACTGGGTCATCGTGGGGGGTGGCGATATATATAGAGGCGGAAGTGGAGCTAGGGTTTCCCGGAGGATGTATGCTGGTAGGTACCGGTATTCTAAGCAAAATTACGCTACAGCCCTCGCCGGAAAAACTATCGGGAGCGGGCTGGGCCGGGCTTTTTTGGTGATTTTTGACACGAATGAGTGTTCAAACGTCGTGCTGCCTTGGGCCATGGGTCCATTAGTCCTTCCTCCCTCCCTCTCCCCCCTCTCTCTCTCGCGTGCGCACGCTCGCCCGGAGATAAGTGACGTTCGTATTGGATGTAAATATATATACTCATATATAGGGTATATGAGTATATAGGTAAATATATAGACATATATTCATGGATAGGTAGTATTTGGTGAACAACAGCAAAATATTGAATACACTAAATTGATAAGCTTGCATACTCTAACATCAGTAAGATAATAACAAATGATGGGTACAAGATAAAACTCAATTATAAATACCGCATCCAATTTAATTGACCAAAAACTCACCATTTGGAACACATCGATGTAGTGTATTTTATATGTTCATAAATTAAATCATAGCCTACATATTAAATGTAGACGATGATCCGAATCAAGAGAAAGGATTTCACTTGAATACGTCCGAAACTAGGAACTGTTACAAGATTCCAAGCAAGTATGCCTTTGATAATTTTGAATGAAGTAAATTCATGTAAAAACTATTTTTCTACTAGACTAATACCACTGTCTGCATGAAAATGAATTTCAAAATAAATTGTGTGAATGGTATGAATGTTGACAAAATGTGAACTTGCAAGCTTAACCGATGGAGCAGTTAACCTGCGTATGAAACATTAGATAGGTACATGGTGCCCCTAGATGGGAAGGTAGAAGCAGGTGGTGACCATCTACATATGTTTATAATATAAAGACTAACTAACTCTCACTCGTCTAATGAGCTGTATTTACCATATCGACTATGGTCCTGTTTACAATAGGTAGAATATGTTACTCTGTCAAGCTATTATACACTCCACATGAGTACATAGTATACAAGGGATTGGGTAAGGCCAATTTGACAATACCCCATGGTGGCTATATGGATCGTGGTGCATGTTGAATGATGGATATGCCTCTCTAGCACGTGTCAGGTGATGGATACACCTCGCTAACACAATGGTTAGCACCATGCTAACAGGGTGGAGTTATAATATACTAGAGTAGAGAAAATATTCTGAACTTCAACTTGAGCATCACATCTAAGGAAATGCGAATGAACCTGTTGTAGTCAAAGTCGGGGCTACTATGGATAAAGTGATACAAGCCTATGCAGTACTAAATAAATTGTGAATTCACGTTGTCTCCTGGACTGGAGGCTACGGAAATCTACATGTGATCTTTTATTTGAATACAAGTGACTAGTAAATTTGTAAAGATAAACCTAACAATTTCACAACTTAAAATCTTATTTTAAGAATGATGATGAGAAGAGATATAATTTTTGATCTGATGATGTTAATAATGAGATTGCATGTTTACTAATTATGCTTGCTAGGTACTTTCATACTCGCCTTTGTTGTTAACCATCCTTGTTTAGAGGCAAATTATTCTAAGGATTTATTCGTTTCTGACAAAGCCCACACAGACGATGATCACCATGCCGAATGGAGTGCAACGGGCCTCGAGTATGACCTGTACGATGTGGATGTCCTATACGGATCATGGGATCAGTAGTGTGTCCTTAGTGCTCAGCTTACTTGACTCAAATTAGATAACATGTCGTTATCTATTAACCTTGGTCCTTGTATAATTACTAGGAGGTATTTCTATTTTTAAGTGTTGAACTATTTGGGCAAACTTGTTAAGCCCTATTAATAGGGATGGAAATAGATCGAATACGAATCAAACAATGTCCTTACCACATCTGTATTCATATTTTGTAAAATGAATATGAATTTGAATATTCTTGAATACAAATATGAATCGAATATTGTAACAAATACAAATTCGAATCAAATATCTACTCAATTCGGTCAGATCCGGATATCCTCGTATCTTATGTAGTATGAAGATATTAATGATATTTTATCCTCGTACAACCACGCTTAATCATTCTAATTCATTTACTTCACCTAAAGAAATACAAATTCATATTGAATTTAAAAAACTTGTACAGCTAATTAGTCGTATTGCAATAAAATATATATATTACTTCGCAAAATACGAATACAGATACAAATAGTCCAGATAAAATAACATTTCAAATGGTAAAAATCCATACCATATTCATATTTATATTTTTATGTGAATTCAAATACGAATATGAATAGATAGTTTGTATCCTATTGAATACGGTAACTGAATAATGTAGATAATTTGTATCCATTTCCCACCCTTACCTATTAAAGACTCAAACCCTATGTGGTAATGATATTGTAATGATATTGTACTATTTCTAGTTATTGTTCCGCTTCATCACTCTGATGTCGATAAAACATGAATTTATTTTGTTTTGTTAGGTAATATGCTATTGTCTAAGGTAGTGATGTCATGAGTGGTCACAGCTAGGCTGGATGGCGCTAGTGTCACTTCACACCGGCCCATGTAGTGTAGATCCACCCTGAAAGCAACTCCAAACACTGTATACGAACTCTAGGGAAATTACTGTGTTGTATTCATTCAACAGTTTGAAACACCACAATGAAGACAGATGCTGTGTCAGCCAAAATTTTCCTATTTCATTGGCTGACACCTGAAATTTAATCACGGAGCTGAACTCCTCAAGTCCTCTTACAGTTGGAAACTGTCAAACAAACTAGTAGTACAATCAAGGACATACACTATACTCTTTGGAAAGCAAAACTTGCTTAGCAGTTACAGCTTGTGTTTTCCCCCCTTTTGAAACAATTAACAGCACACTATAAACAGAAAGAATAAGGCATCTCGACCTACATGTATATTATCTGCACACCAAAGAATAAACGAAACCAAGACCAATCTTTAACCTGGGTATGTGCTACAAACCATATTTCAGATCTTCTCAGCATAATTGTCAGCAGAGACCATCTGAAAATTTTCACAGTGCTTCTCCCACGCCTTAACAGAGGATAGATCGGGCATCGATCACCGACTGCGGTGGATCCAGGTCCTTGTCCTGGAGAGCATTACCCAGAAGCTTTTGCATTTCTGATGCGAAGACGTCATCCAGGATCTGCACATAGTTCCTCAGGGTTAGTAGATTGGTACACTATATATAGTACCTATTTCATCATTCACATATGGTCACAACTCACGAGAAGACTGCTGTTGTTGAGAGATTGCATTGTGTTCTAGAATTTCATATGGAAATAACTTGTTGTCGCTTGAAAGAAATGAAACTACACACTTAAATGTGACTGAGGGTTCTTTATGAATTTATCTCAACCACGAACTGATTCAAACTTGATACGCACTGTATACAAATCTAAACCATGAATTTTTATCTCAGCCATGAACAATGTGCTATGCGCAGTCTTGCAGCATGCTATCTTTCCATATAACGATTTTACTAAAAAAAAGTTTTCATTTCTTATTGAGTTGCTTCCCTAATATATGTTAAATCTTGGTGTGGAGTGGGCTTACCCCTAAAGCGTAATCAGATCCTCGGTACCAAATCCTGTTCTCCTTTCTGCTCTCGAGAAATCTCAACACAATCTGCCAAAATCAAGTTGATATATAAGCGGAAATTGGCAGTGCAAGGAAATCTCCATTTTTTTTTGTTTTCTCGGATTTACCTGGCCCAACCTATCCCAGAAACCTCGGCAAATAGCAACGAATATTCTGCTTGAAAAGACCTCGTGGAGATTGTGAATTGAATCCGAGAGCTGGACACGGAGAGCCTGCATCCTTTCGCGTATCTCACTTTCACCTTCGGCCTCTCTTGTTTCTTCAAGAATTCGTTTTAGCCTCGTAGTCCGGTTAGCTTGTGTCTGCAATCAACAACCAAAATTTATGACCTCTGTCCATATCTAAACTGTCTTAGTTAACACTGGATCAGAGTGTGACAAAATCATTCTTACGTTACTGACAAGCTTCTCCACTATTGCTTGCAGGTATTTCTTGTACTTCTTCCTCAACATGACTGTGATGGAGTTCATTTGCTCTCCAAAAACAGTGTTCCCGTTTGTTATGGTTAGATATGCTGCCCATGATTTGAGAATATCTTCAACTCGGCAGTGTAAAACATCGAGCATTCTTTTAACTGTGTTCATGAATGTTCCTAACTGTGATGAAGAACAATCAACTGATCATTAATGAACTAAACACTGCAACAAACTGCGTGATATAATGCAAGCATATATACCTGATTTAGCACAAGATATGGAGCTATAGATTGCCTTCTTGTCAATCTTTGAACCTGCTTCTCCAAAATTTTTGGTATGCCGTTTCTGAGAGATATTAGTGTCTCCATGTATTGCTTCTCCAGTGCCTTCATAATTTCTCTTTCCACATCAGCAACAGCCTGAATTAGAAAGGGAATGTCAATTGAGTCCATTGCATGAGAAGCATGGGAGGTGATTCAAGGAGTGCAAGTGTTTACATACACTCTCCAAACTCATAAGATATTGAGGCCATCTGTTGATAACCACTCCATACTCATTTATGCTTTCTTTTATTTGCTCATATATTCGCTCGACAAATGGTGAGGTTGTTGACGCTGCAGGGCTCGATATCTTCAAAGAGAGGTGAGGAAAATAAGCAAGGAAGTTCAAGTGCTAATTCTAGCCGTGCAATCTGTTTTCGTCTAGCATGTGTTTGTGATTACCTTCTCAGCTTTGCAATCATCAAGTAAGTGCAACCGGGTATCTTCAATCCACACCATGATGTAGTCATGAAACAACTCCCTCGAAACCACACCCCCATGAACAGGTCTACAGTAGTATAAAAGAAACAAAATGAATCAGCTAAACACAGTTAGTGCCGAATAATGAATCAGCTAAAAAGAATGTCACAGTTTGGGGACACATATCAATCGGAGAAAACAGAAACAGTAGATGATCAACTATTCAGCTGTATCTTACCTCACTTGCCAGGAGTCGAGATCCCTCTCGAAATCAGCAGTTGCAATGAGTAGTTCAGCAACATGATGTAGCGGTCTTGATGGGGGACTTGCGGAGAGGAAACCCTTCAATCGTTTGCAGAGTTCTGTACTATAGAGGGATGCTGCTATGTTTGGCAGATCTATCGAACTAAAATAAAAATAAAATTTGTGAGCCAAGTTCCGAGTAGTATATAAACAGAAGAAAAATCCTTTACTAGAACAAGCATATATGCTACCTTGGAAGTATATTCTGATTGTGGATCTTGATGTCTGCTTGAATTTCACGACCTATGTTAATGCATAGTGTCTTCATTTTGAGATATGCAGCAGAAATAGTCATAGGGTCTGTAAGAAGGCTGTCATTATTGCTTGACATGAATTCGTCTGTCTCAATCATATGCCTCCTGCACCTCTTTGCAGCAGCAGTCTGTAAAAGTGAAGGTTTATGTTGTTCAGCTCTGTCTATACAAAGAATCAACAAAAAAACATATAGTATACCCATCTCTTCTACTATTTTGAATGCAAATATGCTGTAGAGTTTCTTCTGAAAGTAAGTTTGCATCATATGTGAATCAATAAAAACATGTTTTCCGATAGATTCTTGATTCACGTGCATGGTTCACTAGGAGGTCAGCGATGATAAATGCGTAAAGTTTTCCAACAGGACTAAAAAAATGTTTGTTAACATGGATTGACTAGCTAATGTTCGAAATAGCCATAATGTTTGAACAATCAACATAATCAGGCATGCTACGTTGCACCCAATCATCATTGTCTTGAACAGTGTTTGAACAATCAACATATAAAAAATTCTTTGATTCTGCAGCAAAAAAACTCCAATATTCTTAAAAATTCACAAATTATAGTTGGATGGAAAAGAAAAGGCATTACTGATCTATAACATCTGAAAAAAAACATGTTACAGAAATGTAAATGCCTTCATCATCCTTGACTCCTATATGGTAGACATGTTGTGAGGTTGGTTGCTCTGAGCAAAAAGACATGGCATCCAAATGAAAAATGCGTAAAGTATGTGCCCGTGATGTCTGACCTGCAAATAGTTCCTAAGTATGTTTTGTGCTTCATTGGAGAGTATATCATGCAGTACACTGAATATCTGAACTGCAGGTGCCAAAGCTGGTGCAGCACAATCTGATATTGAGCCAAATAGGTCTGACAAGCCAGTAGAAGAGTGTTCGTCCAATGACTTATAATTTTCGAACACAACTGCAAGGAGATTGTTGATCCGATCTTCACAGTCGAGCAGTATACTTCTCTGTAAATAATTCAAAAATAAACAAGGCTCCATAATTGCTGTCTAATTTCTACCATAAATCTGTCTAATTATTGGAATCAAGAATTATGTAAATATGTTCAATGCTGGCACAAATGATGCCAAGCGAATTTCACTACCAATGACATGAACACAAATGAAATTTAGTACATATCGTGTCTGCTAGGACATTTTGATGTTTTAATTGTTATCTCTGAATTATTGGCCTATATATCCATGTTATCTGGCAGTATATGCATGGAGACTTTCTAACTAAAAGATTACCTCCTGTCTCGTTAAAGTTCTATCATCCCGTGCTTTCATGACAGGGAGAAGCAGTTCGTATGTAAGTTCCAAGCAAACCTTTGTTGGCGTTGCCACATTCATAATGTAAGACAAGTACCTGTAAAAAGTAGTAGACAAAAATATCATGTTCTGCTATATTCACTAGTCATCATTGACTGTACGCAACTAAACAATATATCACCTCAATTTTCTGTATGCGTCTGATACCCCATAGTAATCAGAAAATTCATCCAGCAGCCATTTCCATGAACCACTGATATGAAGCATTTTGCTGTTGAAATTTTGAGCTCTCATTGCTGCTTCCAGAACCATGTCATATACAATTGTATCCACAGCTGGACCACCTTGCAGCATCTATTTTAATGATACCATGTAAGGTTAAGACAAATGCTGAATTTTTGCAGATCCGTAATTGTCTGAGTAGGAAAAGAAAAGAACCAACCTTTGCAGATCCATAATTGTCGGAAGACATGGACAAGTTTATACAAAGCTGAATTTTGCCCACACATTCTTGATCGTCAAGATATAGAGGCCACCACCTAATGATTTCCTCCTGTTTTCAATGTGTACAAATGAGAAATGGCTTTTAGTTACTTTTCAGCATAATCACCAATTAATTGCACAAATCAGGGTGAGCAGTACATACATGGGTATCAATGAATGACGAAACTTGAATTTTTGCACGGCCAATGACAACCCTATTGTTGTCTTGTACTTCAACAAGAATAACATCCCCCTGGTTCTCTAGATAACTGAAGCATAGGTCAGAAGTGTCAATAGATGGTTCGAGAACATTATCTGACTAAGTTTTTTTCATTCCATTAGCAGAACGAATTTGCAAGTGTATAACAGAATCATAACTAGGCCAGTACTTACAAGAGTTGAGATTCACCAGTCCCCGGCTTCAAATATTGCGGAGAAATGGAATCTCTTTGGCGACCTTTGCAGCAGCTTTGCAATTCTAGCATGCATGTGAACATTTCTGCAAGTATGACATTGTGTTACTAACTATGGAAAGAAACTCTGGTAGGTGCAAGCCATAGAAAAATAGAAGTGCCCCCTTAACCTTCCGGCAAAGATGTGGATGATGTGGATGTCAACATAGTAACCTGGCTCTTCAGAATTTTAGAGATCTGTCTGACATACTCGCTACCAGCTTGCATGTAGAGGTTTCTAAAGGATGAAGTTGCCCGAAGCTTTGGTCTTTGAGGTACAACACGTATCTTTTTTACTGTTAGCAAACATTAAGAATGTGAGTGTAAACCATTATAAATTTGAAACCATGCCTAGCTAGTCTATACACTTGCAGTTCTGCCATGTGTTGAGTGTTAACTTTTATTTTTTAAAAAAGAATTTAACAATGTTTTTTTATGCTGTGAAAGAAAAGGTGAAGGCGTAATGTAGATAAAGGATATTCCATACTGAAGTTCTTGCTGGTGCATACCTTCGATATCAATCTGTTTAATAAGTTTCCTTCCTTTCATGGTACAACTTCCATCCTTATCATAGGCATGTTTTCCATCATCTTGATTCTTATACCTCGGATGAAGCAAAAATTTCTGTATTCTATTCATCAGAAAGAACTAATAAGCTGCTTGCTCAAAGGCAAATTGTGGTCAACTGGTCAAGTAACACGACGCTAGATTACTCAGAACATAAATTCATGCAAAAGCTGTTGCATACCCGAAGGCGCTTCGCAGCACCATGCACTCATCACGAAGGAATTCTGGAGCCTCCATGCAGTTTCTTGCCCATGCATTCAGACAAAGTCGGAAGCATGCATCGTATGCAACAAAAGATTGCCATGCACTTTGGACACTGACAAGTAAAAGAGCGACCCGTAAGAACGGGAAGAAGACAAGAACATCTACAGATTGGTAAAGCTCACATTTAAATCAAAACGCACTTAGTTGTGAAGCTCGGTATCTGAGCTAATAAATTGTTCTCGATGTATGGCACCTGAACACCATCTTCCTGAACATTTGATCTGAATTGCATTTTTTTAACAGGGAAAGAGCATACATTAGCTTGAATTATTCCAAAGTGTAAATGTTAGAACACCTCAATTTACGATGTCCTGCTGTACCTCGTAGAAGGCTCATGAACATCTTGAGCCAGTATATCTGCCACTGATGAGATCCCAGTCCTCTCCAAGCCTCCTTTCGTTTCAGCTGTTTGCACATCAAGTAATGGTCTTAATTACTTCTTCCAGGCCAATGAAATATAATCGAACTGTGTTTCCATTAAAAGGGGATCCGGTGCTCTTACCAACTGTGCCGAAAATGCCCTCCTCCCCATCTCCTGCAATTGGAGGGGCACTGGGTGTCCCCAAAACCTGAAACTTCTGCTCACCAAAATAATGTTCCTGGATCTAAAAAGAAAGTCACTTTTTTGTTTTTGCTAACTTCGAATTTCAAACATAAATAAGCATCGAAAAAGTAAATCGCACATGCTCATAGTGGAAACTGGAAAAGATTACGGCAAGCTAGATAAACACCCTTACATGCGAGCCGGAGTCCACCGGATCTTGATCAACGGAGCATTTCCCGAAGAACGCGCTCGCCGCCCGTACCTCGACCCGCAGGTTCTCCTTGGACTGCCCCCGAACCAGCCCGCTTCCACCCCTCCGGCTCAACTGCGACGTGACCTCGTCGTCGAACCCGCCGCCGTACAGGTCCCTCGCCCTCCGGAACAGGCTGGAGTCGCTGGAGCACACCCCGTCCTCCTCGACCGTGTCGGAGAAGTTGCCGTAGCAGCAGTCCTCGGGCACCCCCCACGATTCTACGCTCTCCTCCTCGTCGCCCTCGGAGTCCGCCGCGGTGAGGAGCACGGAGTGGCGACCGAGGAGCCCCGAGTGGCGCGCACCGGTCCGCACCGGCGGCAGGCCCATGGGGGAGAAGAGGCTGCCGCCGCACGCCGCCGCCCTGTACAGCGCGGGGCTTCTCGGGGCCGCGATCTGCCCTGCTGGCGGCCTCTCCACCAACGGCGACCTGACAGCCGCTGGCGCGGCGGAAGGGGAAGGGCCGTCCGTGCCCTGCTTGATCCAGCTGATCGCCGACTCGTCGAGGCCCTCCGTGAACATCATCGTCGCACGCCGCAGCGAAGGAGGAGCGGAGATCTGCCTGCAGATTGCGGCCTTTTGCGATTGGCGAAATGGTGGCTTGGGATTTGGGGATTGGCGAGGAGGAGAGAAGAAGACCGGGAGAAGGAAGAGGAGGTAGTGGCTAGTGGGGGGTTGTAAGTTGTAACGGCTAGTTCCTCGGGCGCGTGGTTGAATGGGTGTGCGCTGAGCTGGCGGCCGCGGCAGGCTGGGCTGGGTTGTCGGGGCCCAGGTGTCTGTCTAGGTTGGACAGATGTCCGATGGGAACTAGTGATCGGATTGGTTTTTTTTTTCCGTTTTGGAAAGTTTTGCGTATAGAGATAGATTTTCAATTTTGCCGCTGATTCTCTTCCTAGCGTACAGACTCAGACCCCACCTGTCAGCGAGACGACCTGTGCCACAAACCGGACATGGGCCTCTTTAGGGGGTGATCGTTTCGGCTTTTTTCGGCTTCAGCTTCTAGCTTCAGCTTTTTTTTCACTATTCACTACACTATCCACTAACTCATTCTGATGTTTTTATTAGCTACGATGTTTTTTTCAGCCAAAAGCCAAAAGCCATCGCTATTCCGATCACCCCCTTAGTGGTAAAGATACAGTTTCCTCTGCCTTTTTACCCAAGGATTGTATAGCTACAACTTCTGTTATTTTCTTTTTTTACGAGAATACACGTATGTTTGTTTGGAAGCCTCGATCTTTGGTCCTGTTTTTTTACCATAGCTTATTAATGTAATAAATAATGTTTGTTAGAGGAAATCAAAATTAAAAACCACTAAAAAGCCGGGCCCTCTATCGCTAGGCTGCGCGGTGGATATTTGGTTGCGGTTTCGTGCTCGGTTGTGCTTATTGGAGTTGAGACAAGTGTTAGTGAGAACTATTGTTTTATTGATCATGTTATGTTTTCTATACATGGATGACATATTTATAGATGAAGTAGGGACGGCAGTTGCCGGCGACAACCGGCGTCCGTATGGATCGCCGGCGTCCGTACGGATCGTCGCGTCCGTATGGACCCGGCAGTTGGTCAGATTGTATGTAACACTCCCCCTTGACCAATGTGTCTCCATATGGTCGCCTTTATTCATCATCTTGGAAAAGCTCCTCCAAAATCCTGTAGGAAAATATGAGGAGAATCTGTAGAGTAGATATGCCATGAAAAACTCCTTTAAAACCCAGTGGAAAAATTTGAGGAGAAAAATGATATGGCATATATTTGATTATCTCTAAAAAATCCCTGTGGGGAAAATAGAGATATAATATATATATATATATAATTACGTTGTTATATTGCCTCATTAAAAACCTTGATGAGAAACCTGAGAGGAAAACTCATAAAAGGAAAAGAGTACAATATTTACATTTGAACGGGTTAAATCTTAGGAGATTTCTGCCCCTGACGCCTGCAAATCACGTAGTTTTCGCAAACCAATTCCATGAACACATTTCTGGAATGTGGAAGTTGGTAATGACTTAGTAAATAAGTCTGCGAGATTATCACAAGACTTAATTTGCAGAATAGTTATTTCCCCACTCTCTTGTAATTCATGTGGGTAAAATAGTTTAGGTGCAATATGTTTTGTGATATTGCTCTTTATGTAACCCGTTTGCATTTGAATAACGCAGGCAGCATTATCTTCGTAGATAATGGTGGGTGATGCGATAACACATATACCACACGATTGTTGTATGTAGTTAATCATTCTGCGAAGTCATACACATTCACGTGATGTTTCATATAATGCAATTATTTTAGAATGATTAGTGGATGTAGCCACTAGAGTTTGTTTTGAAGACTTCCAAGATATGGTTGTTCCACTATGTAAAAACACAAAGCCTGTTTGAGATCTGGCATTATGGGGATCTGATAAATAGCCAGCACATGTATATCCTATTAAATCCATACGTTTATTCTTTTGGAAGAATAGACCGAGATCTTAAGTGCCTTGAAGATATCTAAGGATATTCTTCACTTCTACCCAATGTCTTTTAGTTGGAGCAGCGCTATATCTAGCAAGTAGATTAACTGCAAATGCAATATCCGGCCGGGTACAATTCGCAAGGTACATAAGCGCTCCGATGGCACTGAGATATGAACCTCGGGTCCCAATAGCTCTTCATTGTCGTCTCGGGGTCTAAATGGATCTTTGTCCCTGTCTAGAGATCGAACAACCATGTGGGTTTTCGATGGATATGCTTTGTCCATATTGAATTTCTCCAATATTTTATGGACATAGGCTGATTGATGCACTAGTATGCCTGTATGAAGGTGCTCAAGTTGTATACCCAAGCAAAATTTGGTTTTACCCAAATCCTTCATTTTAAATTCCGTCGTAAGATGATTACGTGCTTCATCTATATCTTGTGTATTATCAATGATATTGAGATCATCAACATACACAGATATAATGCAAAATCCTGTTAAGGATCTTTTGATGAACACGTATGGGCAATCATCATTGTTGGAGTATCCCTTTTTGGTTAGGAACTCACTTAATCGGTTGTACCACATTCTGCCCGACTGTTTCAAGCCGTATAGAGACTTGTTCAATTTTACACAATATATATTGCGATTTACGCTTGGATTCGGAATTGAAATTCCATCAGAAACTTTCATATATATGTCCGAATCAAGTGACCCATAGAAATGTGCAGTCACTACATCCATCAACTGCAAAGATAGATGATTTTGTACTGTCAATGATATTAAATATCGGAATGTTATTCCACTCATTACTGGAGAATAAGTTTCATTGAAATCAATGTCGGGTTTCTGCGTGAACCCTTGTGCTACAAGCCTTGCTTTGTATCTCATCACCTCATTGTTTTCATTCCGTTTGCGGATGAAAACCCATTTGAATCCGACAGGGAATACATTGGGAGGTGTATGTATCACATTGTTGAATACATTTCTTTTCTTGAGCGAGGCTAACTCTGCTTGAATTGCATATTTCCATTGAATCCAGTCCGAGCGCTGTTTGCACTCAGCTATGGTCTTGGGATCTGGATCATTTTGAAGATTGCTTGCAATTGTTGTGGAGAAATAAATGTCGACAATTGTAGTCTTACGATCATATGATTCTCCAGAATCAGTATAGTTAGTGAAAATTTCTTGGACCCCTGGTGACTCAATGTTATTTCCCAAAACATTTGAGTCGGGGTATTCCGATGTCCCAGGATCAGGATTTGAGTGCACTGTTGATCTGGGTTCAAGGATCCTTTGGTGTCTATCAACAAGAGGTTGATCTGCATTTACATTATTTTGTTTCCTTTGTCGCTTGTTAGAAGCTGTATCCGCCACTTGTGCCGTACTTGTCCCCCTCTTATTTTGAACTGGGAGTTGAGTGGTGTTTTGCGGTAACTCTACTCTTTCAGGCACATTTCTGGCAGGATTATAGGATTTTGTGACACCTTTATAATCAGTAAATGCATCTGGCAGATTATTTGCAATGTTTTGCAAATGAATGAGTTTCTGGACTTGAAGTTCAGTCTCTCTGGTACGTGGATCTGAGGCAGAAATGTCTTGAACATTCCAATCAATTTCCTGGCATTTAGTTTGGTACTTGTTGTCTCCCCCTAATGCCGGGAAATGTTCCTCATTGAATATGCAATCAGCGAACCGGGTCGTAAACAGGTCCCCAGTTAGGGGCTCGAGGTATTTTATAATCGACGGAGATTTATACCCAACATAGATCCCAAGTTTCCTGTGCGGTCCCATTGAGGTACGCTGCGGTGGTGAGATCGGTACGTATGTAGCGCAACTGAACTTTCGCAGCTGGGAAATATCTGGTAGATTTCCACGTACTAATTGTAGCGGGGAAGTGCTATGATATGCAATTGGACGCAATTGAATTAAGTCAGCAGCGTGTAAAACTGCATGACCCCAACATGATGTTGGTAAGTTGCAATTCTGTAATAATGGTCTTTCGATAAGCTTGATTCTCTTGATGAGAGATTCTACTAAACCATTTTGTGTATGAACATATGGAACAGAGTGTTGAACTTGTATCCCAAGAGCCATACAATAGTCATTGAATGTATGGGATGAAAATTCAGCAGCATTGTCCATTCGAATTGATTGAATTCGATATTCAGGGTAATGTGCTCGTAATTGGATAATTTGACCAATTAACTTAGCAAATGTATGGTTTCGTGTGGATAAAAGACACACATGTGACCATCTAGTAGATGCGTCAATGAGAACCATAAAATACCTGAATGGTCCACACAATGGTTGTATAGGACCGCATATATCTCCTTGAATGCGTTCAAGAAATTTAAGTGGTTCAGTTCTGATTTTAAGATAAGAGGGTCTTAAAATCAATTTTTTGGTGGCACATGAAGTGCACACAAAATCTGAGGATTTCGAAAATTTTGTTTTGAGGTATGTATGACCAATGGAATTGCTAATAATTTTTCGCATCATTCCAATGCCTGGGTGGTCTAAGCGATCATGCCATGTTTGGAATGTGTTAGTGTTTTGGAAAATTACTTTGTTCGCAATATATTGAATCGGTTTAATGTATGTATAGTACAATCCGGAGGTGAAAGATAGAATTTTTTCTAGTACTTGTTTGCCATATCCGTTGTTTTTGGTGAGGATGAGATATTCCTCTTTGTTATCATTTAGGGTTTCAATATGGAAACCATTCTGACGGATATTTCTATAACTGAGTAGGGTACGTGTTGAATCGGGATACAAGAGTGCATTCTCAATTTCTAACTATGTACCCATGGGGAGAGTGATAGAGGCACGACCAGAGCCTACTATCATTGCATTGCGTCCAGCGATGGTTAAAATATTTCCTTTCCTCCTAGTAAGAGTTAGAAAATATTTTGTGTCCCTAAGTATAGAGTTTGTGGTGCCACTATCCACAAGGCATAATTCCTCCTCCATTTGATTGACTCCAAAAATCTTCTGGATTTGAGAATCGTGGTCGTAGACCTTCTTTGTTGTTCTTGTCTAGAGACAAGGTGCTGATAACGTATTGCAAGAGTTGAGACAAGTGTTAGTGAGAACTATTGCTTTATTGATCATGTTATGTTTTCTGTACATGGATGACATATTTATAGATGAAGTAGGGACGGTAGTTGTCGGTGACAACCGGCGTCCGTACGGATCGTCGTGTCCGTACAGATCGTCGCGTCCGTACGAACCCGGCAGTTGGTCAGATTGTATGTAACAGTGCTTGGAGCTATAATTGTAGCTAAGGTGTTGAGCTGAGCTGAGTGTTTGTCGTGAGTTAGGCTTCCCCAATGTGGCTCAAGCATTGCCGTTGCTTTCTTCCTGCGATATTTAGAACCGCAGCAAGTCAGCTGCATCTTCTTCGGATCCCATTCTTTTAAGCTACAGTTTATGACTTTTATCTATAATTTAGACTATTTTTATAGTACATTCTACTGATAGTAGAAATTAAATCTAACCGTTAATTTATGATGGTGTAATAGACTTTTCTTTGTAGATACTATTTTTTCCGTGAGGGCATAAACCCTATGCATTTGGTATGCTGGCTTGGGATCTTCAACTCCATCGCAGCTGGCATGAGCGCGTCGAATGCTGAACGGGTCATCGCCGTGAAGTTGGACACCCATGGGGATCTTGGTTGGGACTCGACCATGTCTCTGCACATAAGCGTGGACCTCAACACCATCTCCTCTGAGAAGAATAATTACAAGGCCTCGGTGGAATATCCAAATATGGCGTTGAATACAATTCAAGTTGCATTGCTCATCGTATCACTTTGGCCATTGCTGCTATCCACACAGATTGGTTATGCCACCTCGCTTTCCTTCTTCTACAATTTCTCCGATCCCACAAGCATCAGCCAGGGTGATCTCCATTTTGAAGGGGATGCATACACTGGAGACGGCTTGGTTATTCTGGCCAAGAATAACGCCACTGGAGACATCAATTCAAAGGCCGACCGGGGCGTCGTACAACCATCCGGTACTTCTCTAGAGCAACGCCACCACCGGCAAGGCAACGAGCTTCTCCACCACCTTCTCCTTTGTCATGAATGATGGCAACACTGGGGGGCTGGCCTTCTTGCTTGCACCATACTCGTCCAACATGCTACTCAACTTGAGAGGCGGCTACCTCGGGTTCTTCATCTCCACAGCCGCAGCCGGTATGAGGGTTGTCCAGTGGTATATAGGACCTTATTTCCTTTACAAATTTATCCTTTTGAGGATTCTACTGTAAGTAATGTCAATGGTAGCATAACTAAATCCTAACTAATCTGATTCATTGGATAAAAAATAGATGATTTATATTCATTCTAGAGTACAGTAAAAGAGCTCATAGTTTATTAGTCTAATACATGAACTTGGGGCATAGTAGTGCATTTGTGCATCACAAGAATTTCAACACAAATGTGCTACAAATGTCGATCGCAAAGTTCTTTGTGCATGATGGGACTTTAGGGAATGATTCAATTTCAAGCAGCATCAGCTGGAATTAGCATTGGAAGATCGTGGCCATCAGAAGTGGAGCAGCGGCTTGGATTTCACAATGGCACGCTCGTGCCGTTTGACTAACAACGGCAGATATTCTTCCGGTATGGGTGTACCGTGTACGCAACTGTCCTACAGCGAAGTCCATGCGATTCATGCGTTGGGTAGTGCAGCGTTCGCATGAGGTACATGGTGATAAAAAAGAACCCTTCTTGGGTTGTGTGCACTTGTGCTCCATCCACGAACAAATGCAAATTATAGACAGATAAGCAGTATTTGCTTGTGATTTAAGTCTACATTCATCCAAAGGGATTGGTAGGCTGGTCTTGGATTAATAACTATTGGGTAATTGTAGAACCAAAGGCGACGAGGGGATAAATAGGAGCTCAAATTTTTTCGATATTAAATCGAATTTTCAGGCTATTTATGGCTTCAAAACCCACAGCGGAAGATCAAGCACATGAAGTCTATAAGTCAACCCTACAAAAATCAAGTCCAAAGGTTCCTCTGCCGGTCTGACCGCATGGAAGTAACGCTTGACCACTTAACCATATGAACCGCAGGCTATTGACGGTCGAATCACTTGGTTGGTTTTACTAGAGCTTTGGCGGAAGTAAGAATAGTTTGGATTTAAATCTCCAAAAGACCTAATTACAAAAAATCATAGCTTCAAATCTTATGAAACTTGAAACAAACCTTCACAAGAATGTCATAAACCTATTTCAAGCAAAGATAAAGAAGATCAATGTTAAATTTTTTTATCTTTATCTGAAACAAAGAAGATTGCACTAAAACCAGATTAAAAACAAACTTAGAGTCAAAGGCTTGCTCGTAGGTTAAGAATAATCAAAATAATCTTGGATCAACTTTCATATGTTCTAGCTAGCAAAACCACGACAAGAAACATAATAAAGACCCTAAAATCAAGATCGCTCGCCGAGAACATCAAATTAAGCTAAAATCAAATAAATTCAAGAACTTTTCATATAAAATGCATAGATGGATGTGATCTGATTTTCAAGAGATATTTCTATCACTTACATGTCTTTATCACCAAAAAAGATGAAGGGGAGAGGAGACAAAAAAAAAAAAACAAGCTAAATCAAGAATTTAAACTCGGGAACAAAGATTCGGACGAATTTAGGTAGTAAAGCGTTCGCATGAGGTACCTGGTGATCAAGAAGAACCTAGCTTGGGTTGTGTGCACTTGTGCTCCATCCACGAACATATGCAAATTATAAGACAGATAAGCAGGATTTGGTTGTGACATAAGTCTTAGGTAGGCTGGTCTTGGATAAACAACGATTGGGTAATTGGTCTGCATGACTCGTGTATGTATGGAAGATATCTATGCATCCAAACAAACGAATAGCTGGTGGTTTAGGTGTAAAATTCCTGGAGTCGTTGGTAGATAGGTTGTCTCTTGTCTTGTGTTCCAATCTTCCATTTCTTTTCTTCTCAAAAGTCCAAACAATGCCAGGAGGAGGAGAGAGAGGGTAAGTTTTGTTTCAAGTCGGGAGACCCCAATAATAATGAATTAACGATCAATGTTCTTCTCTTGCTCAGTTGGGCAGCACAGCAAGTGTAACTTGCACTCTTGAATTGATAGCTAGGAGCATATGGGTATCAATCATCTATGCAATCACTATTCCATCAATCTCAAGCTAAATCCAGGAGCTTTATATAGCTAGAGACCGATAGCAACAAGCAAGTGAGCATCAGGCGATGATGATTATTCAAGAAACGAGTGCTTAATTACAATTAATTCACATGCTTTGCAGTGTACAAGCAGAGTAGTAATAGTTCTCTAAAAAAAAAGCAAGCAGGGTCGCCATGCGTAAGCATCTTGAAGCTTTCAGCTCCTTATACATGCCGTGTAAGTATCCGCATCCGTATGTACATGTGCAGTACGCGCACAATATTGGGGTACCGAATTACCGATCACCGTGATGCTGTGCGATCGTTGATTAGCTCGATGATCAGGAGAGGTAGGTGCCGCAGACGCCGGCGCCGGCGCGGCAGCCGCCGCAGGCGCAGCCCCTGCCGCCGACGAACACCGGCCCGTTCGCCCGGCCGGGGCGCCGCCGCTTCCCCAAGCCGTCGTCGCCGCCGCCGGCAGAGGCCGCGAAGATGATCATGGACAGGGCGGACAGGCACAGGATGACGACGCAGAACACGACGTCGCCGCTGGCCACCGCCGAGGCGTCGTGGGGCTCGAACACCATGCCCGCCATGGCGCCCCCGTTTCTCTCTCTCTCTCTCTCTCTCTCAATTCTTGCTTGTTGCGGCGTGCAGAAGGTGATGGATGGAAATGAATATGAGTTGTGTGCCCTTTACAACGAAGACGAAGTGGGGGCAATTCACGGGAGGACAAACGGAGAATTCTGAGTCCTGGCTAGCTAGCGAAGGCTAATAAATGCTCTCGTGCTCGGGACTGTGTATATTTGACTTCCGCTTTCGGTTTGGTTCGAGGGTGTGTTCGGAACAGCAATAGTTTACGATTTTTGGTTGATTTTTTTATTGTAATTAACTTATTTTTTATATAGTTAAGTTAGCTTATTTAATATAATTAAAATTTAAAAAAAATTAAAAATAAAAAACATATTAACCCAACACGTACAATGCAAAAGAATACAGGAAAAAAACAGATACAAAAAATCACAAAATCAAAAAAACAAAAAATAAACAGTGCTTTGGATGCCGAACGCTACCGCTCAACACGGAGCAAACGCTGTCGTGAGCGGGGTGAGAAGTATCGATATAGACAAATAGTTTGTTGAAATATGTTCTTCATTTCTTTCATTTTGAGAATAAGGTAAGAGATCATAGTGTATCATGTATTCTGTTCTTTTTATTTTTGTCTTATATACGTATCTTCTTTATTTTTCTATCGTTCACTCTCTTTCTAAAAACTACTTCTTTTAATCAATATTATTTATTTTTAGTTAAAACTATTAATTATAACTAAAAAAATTAATTGCAGCTAATATGAATACCGTCGATGATCGACTGGTGAGGTCTGGTCAGGTACCGTCCAAACAAGTCCACAGAGTCTATTTTACCTGGTATTCTCAGCTAATTTTTTTTGTGAGTGAATCTCTCAGAAAATATATTGTTACACACCAGCAAGAATAAACACACATGGTCCACCCGGTAACATGTCCAATCTCTCTCTCCCCCTTCCTCACAGGTAGCCACCATGTGACAGGGGATGACTGCATTACAATTGACGTGTCCGATTTGACGAAAAATTCGCAGGAAGCTGGCGATCCAATGAGAAAAAGACTTGGTTTATGTTTTTTATTGTAGTTGATTAAATTTTTATTGTAGTTGAGTTAGCTTATTTAACATAATCAAATTTAAAAAATAAAAAATAGAAAAAAATATGTTAGTCCATCAAAAACAATATAAAGGAATATGAAAAAAAACACAAAAATACTAAAAAGTAAAAAAACCGGTAAAAAAGCTGAACACTGTAGCCAAATACCACCACGCAAAATGAGCGCACCTTACGAGGGTATTTGAACGGTAAAAAGACCTATGGGTCGGGGTGTCACTTACGAGGGTTAAGAGGGTGATCGGAATAGTGATGGCTTTTGGTTTTTGCTGAAAAAACACTGTAGTTGAGTTGGTTTATTGAGTATAATTAAATATAAAAAAATATTAAAAAACCGAAAATAAAAAACAAAAAAAGTATAAGTAATTTTTCTAAAAAACGAAAAAAAATAAATTTTACTATAGCAGGTACTATAGCTACAGTACCTGCTACAGTAAAAAACGTCCATCGTCGCGGTCACAGAAGCTCAACTAAGCGCGGCCTAAGTGACAAATACAGCGATTTGTAGGGGGGTTTTGGAATCTATCCTGATGAATTATTATGCCGTCTCGAGCTTCAATAATGGAGAAGAGAATCCCTTTAGTTGAATGATAACGATGGCTTAGTCGGTTCCCTATACTTTCTATGGCCTTTTGGAGCACTAGAAAAAAGAATTGGCAAATTAAGATGGCTTTATTAATTGTTCTATGCGTTGTGGGTATTTTTGGACCACCTCGCCTTAAAGTCCTTGCCGGCCATCAATTAATCCCGCCGTTATAATTGAATAGTATCCTTTAGAGTGTGTGTATGTAGATGTATTTAATGGTTAAAATATATATTTGTGCTCTGTAAAGCTTTAATAAGTCCCTGTTTTGTTAGACGTGCGTATTTGATGTACTCGCTCGCGTATGTGTGGAGGTGTGTGGTGCTTCCAGTCTAAAAAATGTCGTATATTGCTGCAAAGAAAAGACGTAACTTGTTAACTTTGGACTGAAGTAGGCTGCAGGCAGGACGCAGGGCTACGTGATGTGGCAAGTGTCTCACGAAGTTTTGTTAGAAAAAGATCCATGGAGTGAGGTATACTTTTTTAATTTTAAAATATGTAAGGTTTACTACTACATTGCTAAAGCAGGGTGGGACAAATCAGTTTATAAGGTGGAGTCTTATGTCACTCCTTGAATTATGGATTGAGATAACATGAGAAAGACTCTGGCTAATCACACACGTGCGCGCGCGTATTCACGTATTTTCACGTGAAAATAGCGCGACTTGTGACTTGTAACACGCGACCATGCTATGACGTGACGCGTCACTTGGCATACCAAGTTCACCTTTATTTTTGCTGAACTATGCATCACTTTCTCTTTCTGTTTGAATAAGATTCAAACGTTTGAATTTAGGGCTTCATTAGATTTGATGATAGGCAGTTACCAGTGAGTAAATGACTAGTTAAATATATCAGTTATCAGTGGGTAAATGACTATTTTAATTATATCAGTTATCAGTCTGTCTATATATGCTTGGAGACATCCAAAGTATGCAGCGAAGAATCTTACTGCCTTCATTCTCTTCCTCCTACAAACTTGTGTTGTTGTGCTGCATCGTATGGGTCTCGTTGACTCTTCTTCCTAGCGTGCGCCGCGAAGAAGGGGAGTGGTATCTCCGAGCCGTTGCTATCGTGAAGACCTGTATGGGGGGCGGCAATAAAGTTTTTGAACAGTGCACATCTACGCGACCACTCACTGCACCGCGTCATCTATGTTATGCACTACATCACACTTGCGTTACTTTCTGTTCTTTATCAAGCCTAACAGAAAATTGTGCACACATTCAATCGACTTTCATACTATAGTTTTTTTGTGTATTTTCTGAAGTACAATAAGTAGCCTGTTGTTAATTATGTATTTTGCATCATTAATTTATTGTATTTAGATCCTAGTAGAACTTAAAATTAAAATATTCCCCATCTCCTCTCTCTTTCATATATGATTTTACTCTTTTAATATAGCTAAAAGACAGCTGAGATGGTATTATTAGAGCTGCCCTTATAAACTTAGATGGAGAGAATACTACTCAATGTAATAGAGACAAATACAATATATTTTTATTAAATATTATACCACTTGGGTATACGGTGAAATAGATGGAGTAGTATTGTATGTATATGTATGGATGGAATGATTGGTCGGGTCAGGAATAGCTAGGAACTAATGTTGACTCTTGAATCTACCTGACAGTAGTGCGAGGAGTTAGGCCATGTCGTGCGGCACAGCCATGACAGGCCTCGGGCAGCGATGTGCTACAGTGGTATGATACGTCAAGATCATCGGGCCATGCCATACCAGCATGACGTGCTGTAGGCAAAGCCCAGCATGGCACGACGACACGATGGGCCGCTATCGAGTTGTGCTGGCATGAGCACAACACATGCGCCTATATGTATACTTGGACCACTGCTCGATCGTCGCCACGCGCCTGCCCCCCTTCACCCGTCTCGCCCACCGCCACGCGCTTGCTTGTCGCCCTCGAGCTGGTTGCCTACCTTAGCCCTCGCCACTCGCTTGCCTGCCTCGAGCTACGTGTCGTGTTCATGCCACGCTTTGGGCCACACTGTGTCGTCCAGGCCTCGAGCTGGCTCAAAAAAGCCTAACCCAACTCCCAGGTCTACTTGGGAGTTGAGAGCAGTCTAATGTAGTGTAAGGTCCTATTCATATTGACTTCTACTTAAAAAAACCAAAAGCCAATATAAATACTCAGTTTCTTAAGCGTCTTCTTTACTCCTCTCACTACCGTCTCGCTCTGAGAATAAGGCAAGAGGTTATAGGGGCATCACCCGTCCTACTCCTCTCACTTTTATTACACGTACATATCTCTCTCTTACTTTTTGCACTATTTATTTTTTTTATAAAAATCAATTTTTAGTCAGTATTATTTATTTTCAACTAAAATCCAAAAATAAACGCTCCTAAGTGCAGCTATGGTCAATCAATGTCGGCGCGGTTTTTAGTTGACTGGTTCGATTTGACACGTACGTAATTGTGCTAATGGGCTGGCCAGTGCTAGTGTGCTACTGCTCGGCCTATACGCATACTCGTACGATTAATAATCTCCGTACGCAGGCCCGCCGGAGAACGAAAACCCGCTAGCGTACCATTTCGTCGGACGCCAACGATCAGGTCAAGTTTTCAAGGCGTTCAGACGACCAAGTTTTCCAGAGCGGGGTGCGGAAACGGAAGCCAGAGGTGGACTGGAGGCCGCGGCGCACGCCAGGTTTCGTTCTTGCCGGCCATGGATTGATTTCTCCAAACAAACAAGCAAGATGTGCTTTTCTGTTATCGTTTTCAAATAATTTATCGAGATAATATTTTTAAAATAATTTATTGATATTTAGTTCGTTTATAAAAAGATTCATACTAGAGTCAAAAACCACTAGTCTAAGGAGGTAATCGGAATAGCGATGGCTTTTAGCTTTTGCTAAACACTGTAGCTGGCTGAAAAAACACTGTAGCTGAGTTAGTTTATTGAGTATAATTAAATTTAAAAAAATATAAAAATAAAAACGGCACGTTAATCTAGAGCGGACGATACAAAAAGAATACGAGAAAAAAATAAAATAAAACGAATTTTTTTCACTGTAACACGTACTGTGCACGCTACAGTGAAAAAATCGTCCGTCGGCCATCGCTCATGGCAGAAGTCATATTGAGCGGGGCCTACTATAAACCAGCAGTATGCTGCTAGTATTTGTCCGTTAAGACTTGGATTAGAATGCAAAAGTTTTCCACGGATTTTACTAGAACAGTTAAATTCTAGCAAGAACCGAGAAAATTCCTGTGTTCAAGTTCAACGGTGCCTAATAGGGCCTTTTCGTCGTGGATCGGGTATTGTGCAAACAATTCAGCTCGTCGAGTGCAGGGTATGGACACGTGCAATCTGCCTGCCTGCTCGGTTCCTTTCAAACGCAAATTAATAGCTAACTTCATTGTTAGATAGGTCTGTTTTTTTTATAGTTTTTAGTTTTTGATTGTAACTTATTAATTTGATAAATAATAATTGTTGAAAGAAATTGAAATAAAAAACAACTGAAAATTCTACTCGTTCACATTTCAGGGGGTAGCTCGACGAGACGAGACGAGGCTTGAGCGTCTGGACTCCACGATTTGGATATTGGATAATGTCAGCATCAGTGCTCCAGTGAGTTGCAAAATACTAGCATGCACATATATGTCCAGTTCTTTTAAATTTATGTTTAGATTTTAGTTTTTATTTTTATAGTAATTTACCGTTAAACGGTATATCTTTTTAAAGGTAGAGTTTATAAGTAAATTATAGTACAAACTATATCAAATTCAGCTGTATCAGCTAAAATCGTATGCGATTATTTCACTTTACGTACTACCTCTTATGAACATATCAGAATTAAAAAACTACAGTTATAAGTCATAAGTTTCAGCCCAAAAAAATTCATCACTTTTGGTGGAACTATCATGCATGACAAGTGAAAAAGGGAGAGAAGAAAACGTGATGCTTGTTTCTTAAGTAAAACTTGCTTTTTCTGATCGAGACTTCCTTCTTCAGAGAGGAAAGCTAAAATCAAAACTTCAAGTGGGTGTACTTTGCGACTTGTGACCAGAATGCATTAGGTAGCGTTTAGTTTGGCGTTGACTTATGATTTTTTTACTGTAGTTAGTTTATTTATTTGGTATAATTAAAACTAAAAATTTTAAAAATAGAAAAAACATGTTAGTCCATCGCAGACAATGCAAAGGAATATAGAGAAAAAAAAGAAAAAGCAAAAAAACCCAAAAATCTAAAAAAAACTAGAAAAAGACGAAATTACTGAATAGTGAAAAAAACAGAAACCAGAAACAGAAGCTGGGTTTAAGTCATTTTGAGCGATGTCTTATGCTTATGAGATTTGTATTTGAATGTGTCAACAATATGGTACAGAAAGACGGGTGAATTCCTAGTACATAGTGGTTTTGTAGTTACTTCATCAGACTATAGTTTATTTATGAAAACCAAAGATGGTAGACTAGTAATAGTTTAGTCTACGTGGATGATTTGATCACTGGTGCCTACTACGAGAAGATATAAGGAAGAAAATATCTCACAATTACATTTCAAATAAAGGAGTTTAGAGGGTTGAAGCATTTCTTTTAACTTGAGGCGGAGTGCACAAAGAAGGGACTATTCTTAGGCTAATAAAAATATGCAAAGAATCTTTTTCAAAGATACATAATGTTGGACTGCTATAAATCCTAAATTCCTAATATGAAGCTGCGAGGAAGAAGGAAAGAATTTGGAGAGGATGTGGCCATGAACCAATAGCTTATTAGGAGTCTTATCTATCTCATATTTAATCGACTAGATATTTCCTATGTTTTTGAAATTGTCGGTAGGTGCATGATCAAGCTAAAGAAGCATCATCTTAATGCAGTTAAGAGTATTCTCAAGTACATCAAATGGATCATCAATTATGATATTTTATACAAGAAAACAAAAGTATGATAGGTGATCGGATATTGCGATATATGCTGACTAAGCCAGAGATTGTGACACGTCGTTACGTCTTCAGGCTAGGTTCAGAAGCCATATCATGGTCAAGAAAAAGACAATCTAATGTGACATTATCTAAAACTGAAGCAGAGAATCGGTCGGCAGTAACAGTGACACAAGAAAACACCTGGCTCATAAATTTCACTGTGCGTGAATTTCGAAGGTTGAACACACCGACCCGTGTATCCTAGACATCATCTTGTTCCCATTAGCAGAAGTTAAAAATTACACAAGATCGACAAAAAAAAAACATGGATACACACATATTCCGTCCATCGTACCATTTCAGCAGTAACTTATGTAACCTACGAAATTACCGTACTTCAAAATAGAAATTATCACAAAACTCATGAATAAGATCATATTTATCTTAGCCAAAGCCATCAAACTAACATTTACTCAATGCTGACAACGCCATATATATGACACACTATCACACGTAGAAGTAAAAAAAAAAAAACTTGCGAACTGCGGTGGAGGGGTGCTAATGGAGGCCATGGCCTCTTATGATCTCAAAGTTTGCATTTTAGTTCGTTAAATTTCAATAAAATTTGGTAGAATCATATTATTTAGCCCCTCTTATTAAACATTGTTCGCATTGTGTGACTTATTTGGAGTCTATTATCTCTAGGTCTTGCTCCACCACTGCTTGCGAAGACATTAATTTGCTCAAAGCCCGATTGATATTAGTTCTTCTTTTGGACTTACTAATAAGGTGCCCATACGTTGCAACGAAAAACCAAATAAAAGTGATGCATACTATCAAATATGATCTCAAACTGAATAATAAATATCAACTTTTTCTTACATCATCATGTATCAAAACAAAACATACATGTTCATACTCAACAGCGACAGCTTCTCAGCAGTGAAGGTATCGTGGATCTTTGCGAGTTGAGAGCAGCGGCACGAGCACTCGCTAGAGACCTCGCCGGTGGAAACTCGCTGACGAGAAGTCCGCGACGGAAGGAATAGGAGCAGGAGCACAAAGGCTCTGATACCATGTTAAAGAGAGGCAAGCTCAACTCTATTCCCAAGCATATCACACACACACACACAACACAACACAACCCTAAGTTTATTGGGCCTAATGGGCCAATATACACATACTTCATACACTAAACACTTTACAAAAAGAAGGAAAATGCCTTTTGACACAGAAAGCACACTACTTGATAAGGACTCAGAAATGGGAGTAATAAATTGGTTTCATATTTAATCAGCCCTATAAAACAGTAGTGCTGGAGTGCAATGTGCATTGCTACATCTCCCTGATCTGGACGGTGAGTCAAATATATTATGTGTTGTCTTAAGGAACAATAAAGTGATGCACCTTTGCAGGTTTTCTTTGCATAGACTTGTGTTTGTCTTAGGCCGGTATAAGTGCACTACAAGATGGGTTGAGAAATATCATCTTGCAAATGAATGAAAAAGTTTGAAAGATTTGGGAGTCCTAATTGGATTAATTAACTTGCTTGGACTAATTGAGAGTGGTTTACCTTCAAAATGCAGATGAATGAATAGACAAATATAATCATAAAATTACTTAGGATGATGATTGGTGTCCTATGAGTGCTAATCAAGTATGACGCCTGTCTCACTGTGGCCTTTTGGAAAGTATTTATGAAAGTTATTTGAGCAACACGATGTTAGTGTACAATGTTGAAAGGCATGTAAAATGTTTGGTTCTCCCAACAAAGAGATTCAAAGATGTTAAAAACTTAAAATAAGGTAGCGTGTTCCCCATTTTTCTGCAGGTATGCTCGGAATACGAAGTATTAAGATAAAGTTAACCATCCTTCACATGTTTTAGCAAACAGCACTCCAGGAAAAATCAATCAACATCTTTCATATTCAAAAGTTACACACAGTACTGAACAGAGAAGTAGGCTATGGGACGTACCAGGAGCACTAAACCGGGCAAAGTGGTCCTTGATGACTACCAGGAGCGATTAGCTGCCAAAGCAAATGAAGCTATCCCTGACAACACAAACAAAAGTTTACAATTCCATTACCGGCACATGGCGAATCGTGAGAGCTTTTCCTTCACATTTTCTTCCAAAACCTATTAAATAAGAATGCAGTTTATGAAAAGTAATGTAAAGAAACCCAAGAAAGTGAAGAATCTACCAAGATACAACATTAACGGTAAATGAATTTGTTGACTAACCTTTGTACTGCGACAAGCTAAAATATTTGGGGTGAGCCCAAGGCCCCTTAAACCACGTACACTATGTTGGGTCGGCTTAGTTTTCTACAAGAGAAAATAACACAGACGTAGAATAAATATTAGATAAATAGAAGTAAACAGATTTATCTAAGTTAATTGACAGTGGAACATAGTAAATGAATCAACCAGAGTCCAACTACTGTTCACCAACAACATTGAATCGAACAAGACCGACATGCACCAAGCGAAATTACAGGACTCGCAACCAAAGTAATGTCCAAAAGGAGATTGTAAATACCGCTAAAGCGGGAAAGATGGGAGTACAGTGTTTATGTATCAAGATAACTCGCAAGTTCCTTACCAACACGATAAGAGAATTGACCCAACGCTCGATAAATGGCATAGATTCAATATCCCTGCAGCAGGAGTGACAATGCAATCAAGCTACAGGAAAATCAGCTCTAAATTGTCTATTGGGACTGCTATCAACCAAAATAAATATTAAAAGCTATTAATTATCTCATGCCCACCTATAGTGCCCCCCAGTTCTATCACGCACACATCAGCTGATCCTTCCTTCCCATCCACTGGTATCATTGCAACACGCTCGATCCACTCTTGTATGGCATTTGTGATGTGCGGCACAACCTTAAGGTAAAATTAGTTGAATGATCAGCACTTGAAGAAACATACACCCAGAAGTTACCAAGACAGACAAAAACAAAGATAAGTCCGCATGCCTGGACAGTCTTTCCCAAGTATTCCCCCTTCCTCTCCTTGTCAATAACAGACTGTCATCAACCATAAAAAATGGTATAATAAGAAAAGTCAAAGCAATTTGTTATGCAGGGAACAGCAACTGTATTTAAAATTTGCTTGCATTCTTAATGTACTCAAGTCACATAAGACAATGAGGACATCCTTTTCCTTCCTATGCGGTACAAGATATCAACGTCAACAATTGAACCATTTCAAAATCATTCTGGATGTTTGCATGCCGATGAATGCCGTTAAATAGCTATGAACCCCCCCTATGACATATAGTTATATAGTTAAGATTTACGAATTCAACTTATGCTGAAACTTTAAATACATCTATTGTGCCTATTTGCAAACACAATACCATATAAATTAAGTTCTGTCAGGGAGAAAATAATTTGCTTAGCTGGTCAGTTTAATATCAAGAAACCTCTCACAATTCCCAAGATCCAAGTCCACCTACAGTATGCAGAAGACAACACTTCATGAGACAAGCAAATATGTGCTAGCCGTTGAACAATTTGACTTGGTCACATATCAGTACCTCGCCACCATCATCTAACACAAACACCGACGTCGCCTGAGTAGAATCAAGAATAGATTGGAGTACCTCAAACCCAACATCCTCAAGACCAGATTCATATATCCAAAGCGTCGTCAATCCTATTGTGGATTGCATGCTCCTCTACCCTCCAGATCTACAAGCAATAAAAGAATAAATTTTTGATCTGCAAGAAGTGCAAAGAAACGTAGGTGCAAAAATAGGATCTCCATACCCAGAGAGGATGCTCTTGAGCTGCTTCTGCTGCCGTTGCCCGCTCCCACCCCGTCGTCGTCGGAGGGGTTGGGATCCCGACGGGAGGGGGAGGGGCGGGGCTAGGGTTTTGGGCCTGGAGGCCTAGGCTGCGGCGCTGGAGGTCGAGGAGGGAGGGGTGGCCCTTCTTCTTGCGCTGCCGCGGCGGGGATGGGGTTCCCACGGGGGGCGATGGAGGGGGCGCAGGCTTGCGAGCCTTCACCATCGGAGGCCGCAAAGGCGGAGGTGAGGTGGGAAGAGAGGAGGAGGTGGTGGTGTGTTCGCCTACCGAGGGCATAGTGCGTGCCCTCAGTGAAGAAGGGGCTGGATCTGCTCGCCTCCTCCTCGGCTCGTGGTGCCTGCGTGCGAGGAGGCGGGGAGAGCGAGGCGCGGGGAGAGCGGGGTGGGAGAGCGAGGAGGCGGCGGCGCGGGGAGCGAGGAGGTGGGGAGAGCGGGGCGGCAGGGGGAGAGCGAGGCGGCGGGGGGAGAGCGAGAGCGAGGGGAGGCGGGAGAGCGTGGCGGCGCGGGGAGCGCGAGAGAGGGGGAGCGCGGAGAGCGAGCGTGGCGGCGGGGGTATAGCGAGGGGAGGGGCGGGCGGGGTTGGGTTTTACGTAAACGGTTGAGATGCTATCTCATAATTAGATCGAATGGCTAAAAAAAAGTGAGAAAGGACTCATCAACCACCAACTCCTTCTTTTAAAGTAGTAAAGATACCTAGATTTTGGCTTCTATTTCAACGGTAAGTCGTCGTTAAACAATGTGTTTTTTAAGGTGAGATCTATAAATACCTAATAGTACAAATTGTATCGAGTTCAGTTGTACTAACCAAAATCACATACGACTATTTTCTTCTGCGTATTGCCTCTTACGAATAAGTTAGAATTCAAAAACCACAGTCATAAACCTCAGCTTAAAAGAACTCACCTACTGTTTGACAGAACTTTGACAGGCTCAGGATCAATGAAACATATTAGCATCTTTTATTATGCAGTTCATACAAATGTGCTCCTGTACCACATCCTAATTGATAATGCTAAGTATGAAAAGGTCGGCTAAGGTGGTGATCGTTTTAGCGATGGTTTCTGGTTTTTGGCTGAAATTTCACTGTAGCTGGCTGAAATTTTACTGTAGCTGAGTTAGTGGATAGTGTAGTGAATAGTGAAAAAAAAACTGAAGCTAGAAGCTGAAGTCGAAAAAAGCCGAAACAATCAGGGCCTAAGACAACAATCCCGTCAAACAAAAAGGCTAAGGCAAACAGTGAATATTCATTTGTTGGCCATAGCTATATCAAAAAGAAGAGAGGAAAACGCGTCAACTCAAGACTGAAAAAATGACATAGAGAGCCAGAATAAAACCAGGCAGTCCACACAGCTATATTGCCACGAAGCGAAGTTTTTAACCTTGAGATGGCAGCTCTGTTTGGATATCACGTATTAACAAAACACGATTTAGTAAAATTGATTTTAACTCAACATCTTGCCAAACAAATTAAGGTAGACGAGAAATAAAACCTACTCAAGATCAAATAAACGAGAGACTTATAATAAAATCTACAAAGCAAAAATCTTAAGCCCATATCATGCTATCTGAGCAGAGAGTCTAAAATACCGTCTCTAAATCTTTTTCTTATGATAAGGTTCCGATACGTAGATTGCTAACTTCTATACACTCCTATTCAAAGCTAATTCTTTGGATACATTCCAATCCCTCAAATCTCTTTTAACAGTTTCCTCCCACATCAGTCTTAGTCGATCTCTGTCTCTTCTTGCGTTTTCAATACGTCTTAAAATTCCACTACGTATGTGTGCCTCAGAAGGCATTCGTTGGAGATGTCCAAACCATCCTAAACGATGTTAAACAAATTTCTCTTCAATTGGTACTACCCCCGTCCTATCACGTATATAATTATTATGGATTCGATCCTGTCTTATGTGACCATAGATCCACCGTAACAACCTCATCTCCATTATATTCATTTTCTATATATGTTATCTTTTAGTCGCATAACAGTTCGCTCCATATAGTATCATAGGTTTGATCGCCGTCCTATAGAATTTACTCTGTAATATTTTTGGGACTTTTTTATCACACAGGATACCTAACGCTTGATGCCATTTCACCCACCCGCTCTTATCCTGTGACTCACGTCTTCATCAATTTCATCGTCCCACTGTAGTATCGATCCTAAATATCGAAAAGTGTCCTTTTTAGGTACTACTTGTTCGCCCAGGCTAACATCTCCAACATCTGCCCTGGTACCGTTGAAATCACACTTCATATACTCAGTTTTAGTTCTACTAAATCTAAAACTCTTCGATTCTAAGATCTTCCTCTACAACACCATATTTCTATTCATACCTATCATACTCTCATTAACTAGCACTACATTATCAGTAAAATGCATACACCAAGAGATATCTCTTTGTATGCCTTGCGCGATCTTGTCTATCACTAGGACAAAAATGTAAAAGCTCAACGCTGATCTTTGGTGTAATTTTATCTTAATAGAGAAGTTATTAGTATCACCACAACATGTTCTAACGTTAGTCACAACATCTTCATACATATCCTTGATTAGGGTAACATACTTTGTTGAGACTTTTTTCTTTGGAGCACCCACCATATGATCTTTCTTGTCACTTTGTTATAGGTTTTTCTAAGTTGATGAACACCATGTGAAGATCCTTCTTTTGCTCTCTATACATCTCCATCAAATCGTGTTAAGAAAATTGCTTCCACGATTGACCTCCTAAGTATAAAACCAAATTAGTTTATCGTCATGCTAGTTATTCTTCTTAAATGATACTCAATCACTCATTATATGCTTCATGAGTTTTATCTCTACTACTTTAAAAAAACCAGTTGATGGTTGGTATGTTCTTTTTTTCCCTCCCCATACTCAAAAAACGATTTGCGTGGACCATTTTCTACCCCGCCAAGCCCAGTTTTGGCCCCAAAACCCTCCAAATACCCTAAAGGGGTATTCAGAATGGCGATGTCTTATGATATTTTTTATTATAGCTGGCTTATTTCTTATTGTAACTGAGGTGATTTATTTGGTGTAATTAAATTTAAAATTTTTAAAAATATAAAATATATGTTAGTCGATCATAAATAATGTAAAAGAATACGAGAAAAAAAGATAAAAAAGTTTTAAAAAATAAAAATAAAAAAGTTAAGATTAAAGAATAGTGAAAAAAAATAGAAGTAAGAGCATGGGTAACTTGAGAGGGCCCTTCGCGCATTTTGGCTGACTCCGGCGCCGAGGATCGAGGATGCCGCCTCCTCTTCCCTCCTTACCCTATCACCGTGTGCCCTCGCTTCTCGTGCCCGTCCACCGTGCCGCCCGCTCCCTCGCCGCGCTCGCCCCCATCCACATCGCCGTCGCCCGGTCGCCATCCCACCCGTTCTCTCGCAGCGCTTGCGCCCATCAGCATCGGCGTCCATGGGAGGAAACACGATGGCTGTGGATCGTGGGGTGTTGTTCCTCTTCTTGGCTGCTGCCCTGGTCGGATTCGCCTCTGCGTCTCCCTTCTGTGTTGTTCCTTCACAGTCCGCACTCGAGTAGCACCCCTGCACCCACCGGCGGCGATGGCGGCTTCACCATCGACATCATCCGCGGTCGCGAGACCCTCCTCCTGCCCACGGCTACCCGACGCACCTCTGCGTGCGCCGAGACCCGCCGCCATCTCCTTCCCTTCGTACCCCTCCCGTACGCGCACGCTCGTTACCGTCTCGACTGCTCCTCCTCTTGGCGCCACCCGTCTTCTGATTTTGTTCTTGTTTAATTCATGCAGCTCGTCCGGCCGCGCTGGTCGCAGGTGCTCGACGCCCCGTCGTGGCCGCCGCCGCCGCGGGGCACCAGCTGCTGATGGGGTCGCTGAACAACACCGAGGGGCTCATGTTTGCTGTGGTGAGTGAGTGTTCCTTTTATCACCTCTTCTTGGTTTGAGTGCGATTGTGCTTAATCAAGAAATAGCGGTTAGTGGTGACCTAGAATCAATGGAGCATTGATGAGATTTTTACTGAACAAAAGCCAGTGCTTTCCTGTGGTAATGCTAATTGCTAAATGAGATGCTGTTTTACTGGAAAGCGGTTGCTTTCCTGTTACTCAACACCATTTACCTTTTAATTGTCTAACTTTATGGTACCTTGTAATTTATAAACCTGCAGGTGGTGGCACGGTTCAATGAGATAGTGACAAACTTGCTACTGCAAGGTGCTCTAGAGACATTCAAGCCATATTCGGTCAAAGAAGAAAGTATAACAGTATATCTTTATTGATCTTGTTAAATTGAAGTTATTTTGTGCCATGAGAATGTCATATTTGAAATGCAGACAATTGCGACTATTAATCTTGAACCTCATCGGTTATCACCTCTATGATAACTCACGTGTCTGTGGACTGTGAAGGAAAATTATTTCGTTGCCTTCCTTCCTCCCTAATGTTGCGGATAAAAAAATGATTTTTTCATGAAGTACCACCTGTGAGCAATTGACCATGCAAACCACTCTTGTTGGA
The DNA here is from genome assembly GCA_036346265.1 of Melocanna baccifera. NCBI lineage: Eukaryota > Viridiplantae > Streptophyta > Magnoliopsida > Poales > Poaceae > Melocanna > Melocanna baccifera. The sequence goes on along the minus strand of CM070679.1, from coordinate 32,122,112 downwards.
TGACTCATCTACTTTATTGTGTTAATATGTCGATAGACCAATTAATTGTTTTCTTCTTGTTATATATTGACTTATAGATAGCTAGCTCGTTTCATGATTTTCTGTTTATGAGTTATTTTGATCATCGTTTTCACTTTTGATAAAGATGCCTACTCCCTGCAGCCGGAGAACGCCGTCCCCATGGCGCTGTTCATCAACAACCAGGAGCTGCAGAGGGTGATGGGGTTCTTGGACATCACCGCAGGGTTTGACGACACCCGGGTGGCCATCAGATACTACAAGGACCTCGTCACGGCGAGTTGAGCCGCCAGCGAGGAGAAGGTGTTGCTAAGCCTATAATCACTTCTTGATGCAACTTTTAGGCTAAAATTTTCCCCTTGTTTGTCAGATTGGTGAATTGGTTGGGAACTGATATTTAGGAGATGGCGGTGTACTTGTGTGAGCATTGATATTTCAGGATCTTCCTGAATGCAGATTGTGGAAATATATTTATGCAGTTCAGATCAAACTGAAACTAGAAATGGTCCCTTACAGTGTGAGGTATGGGATTATGACGATTAATATGTTCAAAGTATACAACAGTGTCCTTAAAGGCGTGCGGTGCCCTCCCATCACCGTGATCGTCAAGGAGATATGGACTCACACTATCGATTACTTGATCAATAGAGCTATCGTAGCCAAGCAATAGATGGAGAAAGGTAAGCAGTGGTCAGAAAATATGCAGAGACACGTGGACCAAAAGATGGAGAATACTTGAATGCACGACATTCGGGTAGTCAATAGCCTTTGGAGGAAGTATGAGATTAGACTTCGGCAGAAATATATCAACAGTCATGTCAAGGGTGAAATCAAACAGGCATGCTCCCTGCGTGATGTGACCACATGCACCTACAACAAGTCGAAACTCCTTTATAAGTCATGCTCGCATGTGTACAAGGCATGTGCACAAATAAGACAGATGTTCAAGGCGTACATATCTGAATATTATGATATGTAACACCTTTTCAGTACATGGAGTGCAGAGTTTCACTCATACAGCTTGAGCATAAACTACGAGGATCTTTGGTGAACATACTGTAATGGGCCTCCCAATAAGGACTTGAAGATAACTGCGAAGTGACATCGACATACATGGCGCTTTAAAAACGACATGGATGTCAGCTAATGTGCCAGCATTAGTTGCATAGTAAAGTGTAGGATATGCAAGACTTCCGGGCACTCCATGAAGGATTGCTCAACAAACCGAGCTCGTCTGGTCGTCATTTGGTGTCGCGATTTCATATATCTTTTTAGTTTATCGAATTAATTCATATTTGTAGCAATTTAAGATGTAGTATTTTATACAGAGAGAGTACCACGGTACAAGCTTCTCCAAGCGTGGCTACTGATAGGAGGTGCCTGGTGCAACCCACATAAAGTGTTGTAGAGAAGGACGCCTTGGACGTGGTTAGTCGTTATTGTAGTGACATACACATATGCAGCTAGGGTTCGTGCAGCAGCATGTGGGATCATAGGAACTTATGTTGGTAACCTCCTCATTGGTGGGACGTGCATTTTATAGCCCGTGGCATGGACATAGTGACATATGTGCGGATGAGGGAGCGAGCAAGGGGGAACGATATGGATAAGTCAACATATGTGCGCAGGAGGGAAGAGAAAAGTGGGGATAGCAGCAAGGGGCAACATATGTGTGAAGGAGAAGGTCACACACTTCAAAAGATGGCCACGGCATGTTGACCATGCGTCCTACGATTTAAACTACGAATTAAATAAGCATCGCATATCACTAATTATGATTAAATTAACATGACAAACTCGAAGCACATAAATTTTTTTTAAAATTAAACAATTAGGTTAACTGTGTTAGGAGGCTACATATAAAATTTTATAATTTTTAGAGTCCGTTTGTTATATATAACAATTTCTACAAATAGCATAATCTTATGAATTTTTAAGGAACATTCAGAGTGGATAAAATTACGAACAAATTGTACAATTAAGTACATTGTGTCAGGAGTCTGCACATAAAATTTTATAATTCTTTGAGTTGATTTGCTATATTTAAAAACTTAAAAAAGTAGTAAATATAAATTAGTAATTAAGGCAGATAATTAAACTGAGTAATTAGCTGGTTTAATTATCTATATTCTTGTAGCAGGATGGCATAGAGGTAGCCGCATAGTGGCTGTATAGCCTTCACGCAACCGCACGGTAGCCGGACGGCAGGCCCCTGCTGTATGGCCACAGGGCACCGCTGATCACATATCAGTTTCATAGTGCTGTTGTCTGATGACTGTCCCTTAAAATAGATATTTATGCTATTGTCATGTATATACTGACTAGTAAGATGCCCGTGCGTTGCAACGGAAAACCAAATAAGTGATGCATACTATCATTAGGATATTAAATAATTAGTGCAAAGTACAATAATTTTGGGTAGCAAACTGAAGATGTGACTAATACAATAGGTTTGTTTACCCTATGGATTCAAAGTAACATTGTTATCCCAAATCAGATGAGAGAAAAAGAGTTGAACCTATTGAATTTAATCAAGTAAAAAGAATGGAAACAATAATAAGTTGTTCGACTATATTTACATGTATTCTATAGAGAAGAAATCTTCTTGTCCAATATTCAGGGATGATGTAAATAAGTTAAGTTTCTACAGGACAATGGCATGGTTAAATTCAGAGAATTTAAAAGCCTTATATTGAATTCAACAAAAAAAACACAACCAATCTTTGATTTCAATTTCCCTGAAGGGCATAAAATAGACAACTCAATATACAGACAAAGTTTGTAAATTGTAGAACATATGAAAGGAGATCGACCTAAGACATTGATGACATAGACTTTCTCTTGTAGCAGTTCTTTCATATCTTTCCCAAAGTGACCAATTTCAGTCATAACTTTCGTCCCAAAACTGGAGCTGCAGGATTAAAATGAGATATGCTCAAAAGAATTTTTAAAAATAACATTAAGCTTATCTATTTGCTACAGAAGGAACCCAGCAGGTGAACAACAGAGGAAAAATATTGTATAAAGTATAGAAACACATTAAATAAAGGGAATGCATATCTGAAATAATACAATGATCTAACAAGCAAAGAAAGCAGGATTTCAGGAAGGATGTTCCTACAGCGAAAACTTTTGTGGAAGCTTTTCTGCTAGATCCTCAATTCCAGTAGGCACACCCTGCTTTGTCCTGTTATCTGGCATATATGGAAAGAAATCAATGAGCAATTTAAATAAGGGTGTTTACCGTGCTTGAGCTTCTGCAACAAAAGTTACACAACCCAGAAGCCATGTGGAGGCAACTTCAACTCACCATGATGCTGTATCTAAACATTTCAAGGAAAGTAGCCCTTGGTAAACAAGCTCTAAGCAAATTAACAAGGTCATCCAGGATACATAATTGTAACTTAGTTACTGTTCTGTTCCCTAAAAAAACTTAGTTGCCATATCGCATTTCAAAGTTAAGGGAAAGTCAAAACAAGTCACCATGCTGAGCAAAACATCAGCTTTTATCCGTATGTTAATTTTCCTATGAAAATGTTTAAGATCCTTATGAATGTCAAGCCAGATTATCATGGTTCAACAGCTTGGCAAAATAACTTCGACTCCATTGATGCATGTTGATCATTAGTGAGAAATCCTTAGAAACAACCCATTAGTGAGTAGATCAAGATGGTGATCTTTCCTAGAGATTAATGTTAATTTATTACACTTTAATGTGTAAGAAGCAATGAAGTATACGCTCCATTGAAACCAGTACCACATTATTTCATCAAGAACAAGTTTTCCAAATACAATCGAATATGTATCCCTTGCATTGCAAGCAAGAATGTACATTGTACAATATCACAAATGCTTATGAAGAATTCATTTTTCAATTGAATGTTGCTCGTAAAAGAAGAAAAAAACAGAGTGCCCTATATTACTTTAAAATACAAGTGTTGCAGTGACCTAATATACTCATATATGTTCCAGTAACTGCATATAAAATTGGTCTATCTAGAATGCATGTTTGTTTGTCGAATGACAACACTCTTAAGTTACTACCAGAACATGCATTTCTTTCTTTTGAAATATTTTACTAATCATAGCCACATGGTCTGCAAGCTGGATGATGCCAAAATAAGCAGTTCTATGCTATTGTAAATAAGAGGTTTGCCATCTAACAAACTAAACATGAAAATTACCAACATTTCTTAAATTTCTTTCAGTACTTTGGAGCAGATCACCCATGAGCACTTCTTAGCCCAAGAACCGCTTGGTTGGACTACTTGCACAATTACGATGTTTTATACTAGCATCAAAGCTGTGATATGCACAACGCAGCATGCTCATGAATCATGATGTGATACTATGATATCGATAGAACAAATACACAAATCGAGAGATGACTGTGGGCGTACCACAAGGACGAAGCCCCAGTTAGCGATGGGCCCCCAAAAGTGGGTGGTCTTGGGGCGGACGGGGATTTTATCTTGTACTCAGATCGGAGGGCTGAGAGGAGAGGAGTGACGACGGACCAACCACCAATTACTTCTTCTTTTACTAGTAAGGTGCCCGTGCGTTACAACGGAAAACCAAATATCCAGCACAAAAATTGTATACTACAATATCCAGCACAGATGCTTTTAGTTCAATTGCCAAACTATTTTTGTCAGATTAATCACTGATAAAAATTCTTTCTGAAATCATTGCTAATAAAATAAGCTATATTCTTGCTTCCAGCTCCTAGGAACTCCAATTTTTATCCATTATCAAACATGCAAGTCATCATATTTGCATAACTAAACATCAAAGATTCTTATTAATAGAGATGAACCGTAAGATATCTAAAAGGAAAAATACCGACCTCCCAAGACAGCAGCCGAGTAGGTTTTACCACTTCATCTCTAAGTGTTTCTTGAGGTTGCCGCTTGAATAAAAGGCACGAACAGCTAATAGTGGGCAAATAACTACTTGCAGAGAAATGAACAAATAAACAACATTTCCTTTGTACCCTAATAAAAATAAGGGAATAGTATACCAAGGAAGTACTGAAGAAATTTTTTTGTTAGATTAACTGTTAATATATAGCGAAATATAACTCTGTATGGATATTAATTATTTAACACTGCATAGTACACTCAATTTGGCTACAATAGTTTTTCATTACAATGCTTAGAATATTACATCAACTTGCAATAATTTTATTATCAACATTTTTCTTACATTGCATACTCCGTTGAAAGAAATTTTATTTTCTATGTAAGCAACAGTGTACAGAATAAAGTGGAGTATAATTCCAGAACAACAGGCATGAAGATGACTGAAGTACTGAACAGAGAGTAAAACTTGACATAGAAAAAGGTTACCACAAGAGATTATCGTAGCCAAGCTAAATTGAAATAGCAGCCCAGAAACTATACTACAAATGTAGGAAGGTCAATTTTACTGGGTTAGGCTAAATGAAATCTCAGCAGCTAGGAAGACAAGCAGCATAAGCTAGATTAGGATATTGCAAATAAGGTCCTCTGCAAAGACAATTCCAAAGATGATGTAAATGCTTGCTTTATATCTAGCTTAGGTTATATATGCTTCTGCTTAGCTAAAGTGCAAGTAGATGACATGATGCTAAACCGTCATGATTCATGAAGGAACAGACCGAAGTGTTTAGCCTTTTGTTTTCAATCCAAAGTGTGTAGTGCTAAATAAGGAAAGCAAGTCAGATATTTGATGAGCGCTTCTCACACGATTAGTCAAACATTTAAACTCCATAATATTGGTGCTTACAAAGATAATAAAAGGAGCTTATTATTTCCATAAAATGACCTTATTATTTAACTAAGCTTTTTTGTGAAATGAATCCCAGTATTTCTTACAATAGGTATCTAAAATGCCAGATAGCTAGATCGAACCAGACAGAACAAACATGAAAGAAGCACCGGTCATAGGAAAGTCCCACATTGCTAATTCATTCAAATTATAAGAAACTTTTATATGACTGCACGAAGCATAAAAGATAACATTTAAACGTAATTCCATGCTACTGTCTTTCTCATTCTAATCATCAAGACAACGGCTAATTTCATGGATGCTGTTGTAATAACACTATAATGCCCATACCACCAGTAGGAGTGAAAGACACCTGTAACTCCTACATTCCGAGTTTGACTACAAGGCCAACCGCAGTTCGAGAATCACACTCACAAATAAATCAACATTGTAATATATCCTAAAGAACATAACATGCAATGCAACAAATACGGAAACATCCCACTCTGATATTAGCACAACATGAACATAGCATTTACAGCATTTAGAGAACATCCCACAAACAGTATAAGGAAATGGTTCATCACCTTGACCATCGATGTGATGTCGCGGAGTGGGGTCCTGGGTACCACTCGGTGAGGGGCTCCTCTTGGTCTTGTCCTCACGACCCCACACCGGTGGCACGATCTCCTTGTTGCTCGATGGTGACAGGACTGTCGAGCAGGCTTGACAAAGACCCTTCACCACCACTTCTCCGGCGACGTCATCCTCCCGATAAAGAACCCACCACCGGAGAGGTCGGCGGCGTGGCCTGCCGACATTCCTCACTTCAGCATCTTGGAGCTCTGAGAAGTTTATGGTGCACATCAATGATGCGAGAACCCAAGGAATGCAACACAAGAGGAATAAATGGTCCTAGAAATCATGATTTTCCTTACAGTGTGTTCGCTCTCTCCTAAATGGTCCTAGAAATCACATATTTTTCCTTACGTGTGTTTTGCTCTCTCCTGTTCTTTCGCTATGAGTCCTGTTGCAAAATCCTAGTACTCTCACGGAGATATGAAGAAATTTGCGGGTGAAACCAAAGAAGACGAATTCGAGAATACGCATGAACAAGTAATGCCCCAAAACTTACACACCTTTTGCTTGTATCTGATTGGGCTTCCGCCTCTTCCAATATCCACACGAACTCTACGTCCCTAACACACCAGCAAGAACGCCGCAACGCAAACAAGATCATTGGATAAGACCTCGAATCAAGAAATTGACTCAAGAAACATCAAAAAGCGTCTAATCTCCGATTTGTTCTACTCAGACTCCTACCGTGATCCTCTAATCTCCAAAGATTCCAACTAAAGAACCCGAGAACCGGATTAGAAAACCAGGAAAGGGTTTGGGGGCGAACGCGAACCAACAAGTCCCCAAACAAAAAGCCAACCAAATTTCCAACTTTTCTCACCTCTCACCTTAGATTCTTGCCGTTCTGATTCCCGCAGGCCAATCCTAACCCTTCCGCAGATCTGCAAGAAAAGAATCACAGAAACGCATCGATAAATTGCTCGAAAAAAATCCAAGAACACAATCCCCCCAAAATACACAAAATTTCTCACGATATGCTCGGCTCCTCTCCGATTCCCGTCGATCCGAACCCTGCAACGGCTACCACCTATGATACAGAGTGGCGGCGGCGGGAGGGGGCGGGGGTGAGGCGGGAGGCTTGGGCGAGGAGGTGGGGCGCGGAGGAGTGGCGGCGGCGCGGGGTGGAGGTGGCGAGGGCGAAGGAGGAGGAGGTACCGCCGGGAGGGGCGCGGAGTGGGAGGAGGGAGGAGAGGCGCGCGGGGGGGGAGTGGAGCGAGTGGGAGGAGGAGAGGAGGCGGCGTCGCGGGGTGGGAGGGAGGAGGCGGCGCGCGCGGGGTGGGAGGAGGGCGGCGGCGACGCGGGGGGGGGGAGGAGGCGGCGGAGCGGAGGGGTGGGGGAGGAGGCGACGGCGCGCGGGGTGGGAGGGAGGGGAGGAGTGGTGAAGCGCACAGCACGGAGGAAAGGGGAGGGAGAAGGCGGCGCGTGGGGTGAGGAGAGGGGAGGAGCGGCGCGTGGGGTGGGCAGAGGGGAGGAGCGGCACGCAGGAATAGGAAGGGAAGGTGAGGAGAGACGGTTCGGATTTAATCTCGTAATCAGATCAAATGGTTGAGAAGAGAGTAGTGACGACGGACCAACCACCAATTGCTTCTTTTATAATAGTAAAGATAATAATAAAGATATTATTGTAAATATGGACTTCAAATACGAAGTGCTCGGGGAAAAAAGATTGTAAAGTGCAGTAATTTGTATTGGATGATCGGAAAGACCAAGCAAGCAATGCAACCCGATTTGACACCCGTAGACTCGCCAGACTCGCCCGCACACCAAACAGGAACGACCCCAGTTCCCCCCTCTCTCCTCTCCACAGCCGAGGTGGAGGAGTTCGATTCCGGCCGGCGGCGGCGAGATGAAGGTCACGGTGATGACCGCCGACGAGAAGATTTTCACCCTCGACGTCGACCCCGATGAATCCGTGAGCATGCCCCCGTTCCCATCTCTCTCCTCCCGTCTCGATCTTTAGAGGTAATAACTGATTTGGGGCAGTGGGGGGTGAATTCGTGAGAGGGGTTAGGAATTTGGGCGACAAGCGGGCGCATTTGAACCGAGGCGATGAGCAATTCACTCCTCGTGGTGTGCTATCGCGTGTCTGGGTGTAAAGATTGGTTGGATCTTTTGCTGGTAATTTTGGTGGCGTGGTTTAGACTTCAAAGCCGTCTGCCGCTTCGGTTTCCTTCCTTCCGCGTGTTCCTGGAGTATGGTTACGGAGCTAGGACCTTGAACTGTGGTTGCAATCTTTGAATGCGATTGCGGCGGCTTTTGGCTAAAATTGTGCGTCACGTGTGCTCGCAGGTGGAGAATTTGAAGGCGCTCCTTGAGGTGGAGGTGAGCCGGGCCTGCTATTTTGCTTGAAACTTCTATTCAAGACTTTGCCGCGACTGGTTTGATCTCACATTGTTGGAATGTTGGTTTTGGGTGTGTGGGGCCAGACCCGAGTGCCGCTGCGGCAGCAGCAGCTTCACTTCAATGGCAAGGAGATGCAGAACTCGGAGAAACTTAGCGCCGTCGGAGTCCACGATGGCGACCTTGTGATGATGGTTTCTTCCTCCAATGATAGGTCTGCTTGCTGGCGCTCCTCCGATGATAACTCTATTTACATATAGTTGTCGATTTTTGAACAAATTTCTTGAGAGGTTGAAACTCCTGCCGGTTCACTTATGGTGATTTGATGCTTTCTGTTCTTACTGGCAACTACATTCTGTAGAGTTATCCATCGATTTCTTTCTTAGCACAAGAAAAGGTTTTAGGTTGTTACAAGTAACGCTTTGTTACTCTTTTTTGGCATATCTAGATGGTTTGGTTTTTGTAGTTGTCGCATGTCACCTGTCAGTTTGCTTAACTCAGAAGTCAGAGGTAGCATAGAGATGATATATCTTTAGCTTAACTAATGTCATGAATCTTGATGTCACCAAAGTATATCTTTTCTTAGTTAAGAACTTAAGATGTCACCAATGTACCAATGCTTCCTCGAGTTTATTGTTCATGCTGAAAATTTCAGGGCATCTCAAGATGTTGTAAGGTTAAATCCTGATGGATCTGCTGTGAATCCTCAAGCTTTCCAACAACATATTCGAGGCGATTCACAACTAATGGCACAGCTCCTTCAGGTAAACTTTGCTGATAGATTCATTATTTATCAATATTGGTCAGTTTATACTTTATAGTGGTCAGAAGTTACTTGCAGAAAATATGTTAATTTCTTTTGTTGAAAAACCAGTATCTTCTTGATTTGCAGAATGACCCTACATTAGCACAAGCAATTCTTGGAGATGACATCAATGAGTTTCAAAATACCTTGCGGTCACGCCACCAACAAAGCCTAGAGCTAAAACGCAAACAAGATGAAGAGCTTGTGAGGATCTCCTTGCTAAATTTTATTTTCTATGCAACATGTCTTATTGAAATGAAAGCTGAGAATGTGGGTTGTTCCTGCATTATTTCTGTATACAAATTGACGTCAATATGTTTCTTCTGTTCTGCTGTTTCATATTTGTACTGTTTCATATCCAACAAATTACGCCATGCAGTTGTAAAATTATATCTCTATGCTGTTTCATGTGTACCAATATGTTGTAAAATGTTACATTTTGCAAGTTCTCTTAGATCTATTTCACCACCTTGAGGCTTGATACTTGGTAATTCATGTTCCCTTTCTTGGCTGTGCTGTTATGCTAACAGTAGGCCAAGTCATTAATAACATGATTTTTTTCAGGCTTTAATGTATGCTGATCCTTTTGATGTTGAAGCTCAGAAGAAAATTGAAGCTGCAATTCGGCAGGTATGCATCAATTTTGTCAGGATAACACCTGTTGACCGTTTATGACAATGTTTCTTTTCATATATCACTAGCTAATGTGAAATATCAAATATCATAAACATCATTGCATGACCAACTATTGATTAAGGAGACCTAAAGAATGTGTATTACAAAAATAACTTGTGCTAGCTGTCATGGTTGGATAATATTGAATTGTTACCATGACATTTTTTTAATATAATGTTATGAGCATGTCAAAAGCTTTGTTCTGTCTTCACTGTGATCTATACATTTTTCCTGTTCACCTCTTTAGAATTTATTCAGTTAGATAGCTGATATTCTGATTACTTGTCAATTGTGATATTCAGAAAAGCATTGATGAAAACTGGGAGGCTGCCTTAGAGCATAATCCTGAAGCATTTGCTCGAGTGGTATGTTGTACACTGAGTATGCTCCTATTTATGTGCTATGTTTTGTAGTCCTTTTTAATCAATCAGCATTCTGATTTCAGGTTATGCTGTATGTGGATATGGAAGTCAATGGAGTACCATTGAAGGTATTGAATTAGTTCATGTATCTATTCCTATATAATCAACATGGTGAACAACTGAGCATTGTCTGCACTTAAAACAGCATTTTCTTATGAAATTTCCTAATTATAGGAGGACTTGTATGTACTTTGTTGGAAACTCCTACTGAGTATCAATGTCTATTGCATTTTTCCTGACAAAATAATAATAACAGAATCTACATTTTGTACTTGGTAATGGTACTATATACCCCAATGATGTTTTTCACGAAGGTTTTTTTCCTTACTATGTGTTCTCTTTCTAGGATAATTTGCAATAAATGGGGTTTATGCAATGTTTGATTGCTTCCTGCTGATTGTTTTGGATATGGTCTTAACTTTCCTTTCATATCCAGGCCTTTGTGGACAGTGGAGCGCAGTCGACTATCATATCAAAAAGCTGTGCTGAACGTTGCGGGTATGATTATAAATTAAGATGTTGGTAGATTGGAATTGTTTAGCCTTTCATATCTGATAATTCTGCATGAAAAGGAGGAAATATTAAATAGCTTAGTTTAAGTAAAGCTGAATTTTACGATTTTACCAAACAGGAGAAAATAAATCATTATCTCTTGACACTCGACAGAAATGTACACCGCGCCATATGTTGCAAATTATAAATACATCCGATCTTATGAAGGACTATCATATGTCAGGTTGCTGAGGCTACTTGATCAGCGTTACAAAGGGGTTGCTATTGGAGTTGGTCAATCGGAGATAATTGGAAGAATACATGTAGCCCCAATAAAGGTACATTTAATGGCTAATTGCTATACCAATGTCACTGATTTAACGGTCCTTTTATGAATGGTACTTTTTCTGCACTATGACTTTGGACATGCTGCAATGTTATTTGAGTCATTTGTCACATTCACAATCTGATTTAGTATTATATAGTTCAGAAAGACAGACAGTATCCATATGTTACGAAATTCAACATCTGCTAAAAAGGCATGGAATTAGTTGTTCTAGAACATTTTGTCCATGTTTCATTGAAACCATGTGGAATTGTGGAGGCTACTAATTAGAACCAGAGCCTTTAGTGTGTTCTTAAAACTGAATGCCAAAATTTTAGTTTTTCTTGTTTCTCTACAAATATGGATGGTTATGGAATTTTGGATACATTATATCATACTAATTAATTAAGTAGTTCACAGTGCATTGACTAATAGCTCATGTTTGGACAGATAGGCCACGTTTTCTATCCTTGCTCTTTCACAGTATTGGATGCTCCCAATATGGAATTCCTTTTTGGGCTTGATATGCTGCGGAAACATCAGGTAATTGCATGACTAATGTTTTGAACAAGTCATTGCATCTAACTCTAATTCTGATTAAACCCCGTAATGATGATTTTTGTTATCTTACACAGTGCATAATTGACCTAAAGGACAATGTTCTTAGAGTAGGAGGTGGTGAGGTTTCGGTACCGTTCTTACAAGGTTTGTAGCTTAGTACTGAGCACCTATTTCATATTTGGTTGTAGTTGTAGTTTTTTATGATGGTCTACTGAAATGAGTTATTGAAGAAGTTAAGATGATATTAGTTGCTTCCCAGTATTGAAGAAGTTTCCTAGATTTTAATCTTGTTATCTACTTCAACAATTTTGTAATTTTCATCTCTAATCAGTATATTTTGTAACTTCAGAGAAAGACATCCCTTCCCATATACGTGATGAAGAGAAATTACCAAAGCCATCTCTCATCCAAGGAGCTGCTGGAGTAATCAAAATTACTGCTTTTGTGTGATGTAGCTCTGGATTTTCTTAAATTGTGATATGCATCATCGGCATATCTTTATTTACTTTATATTATCCAGGAATCGTCAAGGGCACAGGAAAGGACTCCTGATGTGCCACCACGAACCCCTCCTACAGGTTTTTGCTTTTGCTCTTGTAGTTGTACGACCCTCTGATAATCAAGAGCTAATTAAAAACCATTATCTTTTATTTTCTTTGCAGGAGCTCCAGCTGTGAATCCTCCACAGGTAGAGTTAAAAATCACTTGTTTGGACCCTTGTACGTTTAATTTCTCAAGTCTTTGTGAATTATATTGATCCTAACGACCTAACCGTTTCTGAAAACTCTTACCAGGGCGGAGATTTTGAAGCAAAAGTCACAAAACTCGTGGAGCTTGGGTTCGACCGAGCATCTGTAATACAAGCACTCAAGTTGTTTAACGGGAATGAGGAGCAGGCTGCTTCATTCTTGTTTGGTGGTTAGTCTTGAGAGCAGCGCAACCCTTCTCAGGGTTGAGCATTTATACAAAGTGATCAAGGAGATATCTTCCCTTTGAGAACCTAGAACTTTTGTTTGCCCAATACAGGCTTGGTTTAGAGATGATTCGCACTCTTTTCTTCCCTGAGAAATTGTTCTTGCTTTCATTCCTTGATGCACAGACTGATGACACGTCAATGCAGACAAAAATGTGAAGATTGTTTGCGCTTTTCAATATCATTTATTTGCCAGTGCTGTTAATTAGCGAGAACAAATAAAACTGGCAGCTAAATCAAATCGATTGCCAAGCAAGAATGGTGTTAGAAAATGCTTACTGTTGCTTCTGATGTGTGTAGTTTTTTTTGGTAAGTCTGCAAATCTGAGGATGCATGGTATATTCTCACTCCTGAGCATAGTAGGGGCTTGTAAGAGACTATTTATTGAGCATCTGTTCTTCCCACCCCCCCTAAGCTGTTGTTGGAACTGATTAATATCATACAAGTGATATAGTCCTTCTGTTCAAAAATATAGGGTGTATTTTATCTTGCACATAGTCAATGACTATTTCTAATTATTATCTCTAAGTGTTATATTCAACACATGTACGAAGTGAACGACACATGTTATATGTCTTGTATTTGTGGATAAGACCATTGAAAAATAGGTTACATAAAGTTGGACGGACTCTCTCCAAAAATAGTGTGTATTTCATCTTTCATATAGACTAAAGATATTGAAAATGATTATTCCTAATTATTATCTCTAAGTATTATATTCAACACATGGGCTATATAATTTTGGACAGAGAGAGTCCTGATTAGGTTGTATTACAGTACTAGTGGTCATATCTAATGCGTATGTGCAGCTGTCTTCGGCTTTGCTAAGCACCTTGAGAGCAACCAACACGAGAAAAGGATGCAGCCATTCTGAAACAGCTAATCACTTATTTTGCTTATTAATTCAGAGGCCAAAATGCGTAGCCTCCCTGCCTAACAAATCGAACAAACGTGTGTTCGTTTCTCTCTAAAATTTGTTCCTAAACTAATCAAACCCTAAGCATTCCAAGCCTGAAACTATCCAGTTCTTCATGCCAATGTCTTCACAACGAGAGGGCTCTTGACGAACTGCTTCCCGTTCGTCCAAACGAGCGCGCCAAACGCGTAGTCCTTTGCCAGTGTGGCGTTCTTGGCCTGGAACCTCACCTCGAAGGATTTCTCCTCCCCCTTCCGGCCGAACTCGAGTACCTCGGGGCTCACCGTCACGCGCACGCCGGCGGGCTCGCTGACGAAGGCCTTGTACTGGCCTGGCCGGCCGACGTTCTTCACCGTGCGCTTGACCGTCGTCGCGGCGGCGGTGAGGTTGACGACGGTGATGGACGGGTAGTTGAGGTCTTGGATCTTGGGCGCCTCGGTGGGGCACTTGTACGATGCGCCGTTGAACGTGGCCATGACGGTGGCGTTGTAGCGGAGCGCGCAGAGGAAGCGGAGGTAGTCGTCGGGGCCGAGGTCGTAGACGAGGCCCGGGTTCATGGCACGGCTCGGCCAGACTTGGCCCGCGCCGCAGCTGAACGGGCTCGCCGGCACGAAGGACGAGTTGAGGATCGCCTCGCCCTTGTTGTCCACGTCGATCGCGGTGGTCATGATGGCCGACCTGACCGCCGCGGGGCTCCACTCCGGGTGCAGCGTCCGGAGGAGCCCGACAATGCCGGAGACGTGCGGGCACGACATGGAGGTGCCGGACTCGGAGTTGAAGGCGACGCGCCGCTTGTCGAAGGCGAGGTCCGTGGGCGAGTTGGCGCGCGTCCACGCCGCGATCACGCTCACCCCCGGCGCCGTGATGTCCGGCTTGAGGATCTCCGGGTTGACCGTGTTGGGCCCCTGCGACGAGAACGCGGCCATGAACGGCGCCGGCTTCGTCGCCAGCTTCGTCGCCGGCTTCGTGATGAACCCGGACGGAGTCCTTGATCATATCCCACGCTCGTCAGCTCATGACGTCTCACGAGAACAATGGCATCGTGTGGATTGTTTGGTTTGCTTACTTGGTGGACTTTAGGTAGGAGAAGAGGAGGAGGCCGTCGCGGAACTTGATGTGCGTGGCCGGGAGGACGTGCGCGTCGGCGATGATCTCGTTGCCGGTGCTGGCGTCGTTCGCGAGCACCATCCCGACGCCGCCGGCCTGCCGCACCGCCTCACCCTTCTCCACACGCGAGTTCACCCCTCGCAGGCACACCACGATCTTCCCCTTCACCTTCTCCGGGTCAAGCGACCCCATGAAGCACAGCTGCCTGCAGTCACAGTACACAACACATTAACCACTCACTAATCAGTGATTAATCCGGTAATGGCATTGCAATAATGTACGCTAATTAGTCGACTAATTAATTAATCGTTTAGAGATTGCTACGTACGCCTCGTCTTGCGTTCCGTTGGGAGCTGCAGCTTGCGCGGAGTCGATCATCGGGTAGAAGCTCTTTTCCGAGAGCCCCGTCACCGAAAGGCTCTGCCCCTGCATGGATCAAGAAATACATTGCAAAAACTGTTAATTTCAAGAAATCTTGTTGATCTTGGCAAGAAAGGAGGGGAGAATTCTCATGCCTTAATCTTCGTGTGATTGAAGACGACGTAGGATGGGAACTCGCGGTCCATGGTGCTGGCGGCGGCGGTGAAGATCCATGGCGCGACGTTGGAGACGGACCCAGGCTTGGGGCCCGAGTTGCCGGCGGAGCAGACCACGGCGATGCCGCGGCGGACGGCGTGGAAGGACCCGATGGAGAGGCCGTCGTTGAAGTAGTCGCCCGCGTCGCCACCGAGGGAGACGGACAGCACGTGCACGCCGTCGTGGATGGCGGCGTCGAAGGCGGCGAGGATGTCCGCGTCGAAGCACTCGCTGCCGTTGACCGGGGTGTAGCACACGCGGTACGCGGCCACGCGCGCGCGCGGGGAGCCGCCGCTGGCCGTGCCGTTGCCATAGCCGAACACGCTCGCGCCGGCCACGGCCGAGCCTCCGGCCGTCGACAGCGTGTGCGTGCCGTGACCGTCGCTATCGCGCGGCGTGTTGAACAGGCTGGTGTTGAACACGCCCACCGCCGACGCGTAGCCCTTGTTGAAGTAGCGCGCGCCGATCAGCTTCCTGCGCGCCAATTTTTTTTTTAAAAAATCATCTTTGTTGTGTTCGTATTTATGCTTGTAAATGATTCATCATCTGGTGTATAAAATTGTAATTTCATAATTACAAAAGTATGAACACTTCAAAATCTGTGACATTTCGGAGGATAAAATGCAGCATGCAAGTATGTATATGCCCAAAATAGGGAGAATGGTAGATAGATTTATCTAAGTACAGCTCTTACAGAGTTTACCTATACATCTAGTACATAAATATTCATACAAGTAATTGAGTTTAGCAAGATGCATGACGTGATTATATAGCACATATTATGGTTTTAGTAAAAAAGCATCTGACCATTTGGATATCATGTGAGGAACAATATGCGGAAAACTTCTCTTTGTTTTTTTGAAAATGATGGATAATAATTGGTTTGAACATTGGAAAACTTATTTTCAGAAAAGAAAAAGATTCAAGGCAGAAAAGCGTTTATTTTCAGGGCAAAGCCTTTCAAAGAGGGCTCTGGATCTGTTGACGCAGATGCTGGTACTTGCTACTGTACGCTTTTCCTGCTAAAGATGCATCCGAAAGGGTAGACAACTTCAATACAAGACATTGCCGAAATGCAAGCCCACTAAGAAGTGAGAACCAGTGAGCCACTATTTATATACAATGACATTACATCTTGACTGAGAAAATTCAGATGAACCTATTCCTGAAAATTTTATTGAAACTGAAAGATGTCAAGAAGTAGCAAAGAATTCCATCTCTAAAATTAGCTCTAGATTATAGTAGAAATTGTGAAATACAAGTACTCTTTTGTATGGATCAATTGCTTTAATTTAGAAAACGAATTCTATATGGAGGAACATAAAGGATGTCAGCGTGTTTATTTTCAGAAAAAATACTAAAATTTTCCCTACTGCGAATAGAAAAACTTTTTATGGAGAATGTTCTAACACACTTTTTATACATTATTGGGCATATTTGCAAAAGTATTTTATCTCATCAGAAAGAAAAAAGTGTCATTTTCTTCTTTTTCTCTTAGATGCGGGCATTACTAGACCTGAAGTGTATTTTCAATGGATCTCTTGAAAAGTGTCTGAAGTACCACATTATTCAGTACAGTTCTTTTCCTTCGCCAATGCTAAAGAACAACACTTTCTAAGGACAAGACTAAAAGGCTAGTGACTAGAACCTATTTTGTTTCATGCTAAAAAAACAGAACCTATTTTGCTTCGAAAGGATATACTAATTTTCTTTTCTTTTGCTTTGTCCTGTTGTGCGTTGGTACAAGCACATCAGAGTACGCTGGTAAATATTCAGATAAAGGTGCAGTTTTCTTCTCTGCCTGAAATTTTTCCTGGAAACTACGGTTGAGACACACCATCATTCGGTGTCATGTCACCGTTCAGTGGGATCAAGATTCAAGATGGATCATCATGCATGCATGCCTGTCATTGCCACTTGATCCTAGGCATAAACTGGTGGTGGTCTCAGTCACAGCCACGCATATGCATCGTGGTGGTCTCAACCTTCATATCACAAAATGGTAGTGCTACTCTATACAAAAGAAAGCATACCAACTTTTGGCGTCACACAAACTACATATCCTCCCAGCATGGATCTAAATGGCACTGCAAAACTTTCTGAACGAGAAACATTGCTCCAATTGAACATACTTATTTGATAGGAAGCCAGAGCCAGGTGGTTGCAGCTTAGCCAAAGTGGAAGATTAATGAAGAGCACAGTGAATGAATCTAGAAAAGGAACATCTACATACATATATAACCCCATTTTATTGTATGCATTGTAGTCAGAAAATTACCTGTTGCAAGAGAACTTAGAATCTTGGCCTTTCTGGCATTTTCCTTTCCACTGTGATGGAACTGGTCCCAGGCCATCATCCCTAAAGCTCTCTGATTCTGGCCACACACCTTTCACATCCACAGGCATACAGGGAGACAAAACAAAGCATGCTAAGTTCCACACAAGAGGACAGATCAAACAACATCATGCATAGAATTCGACTCAATTGGAGAGAGGGAAAAAAAAGCAAGATCAAGATTCAGGCACAGTGAGTCAGTGATCACTGAACAGTGTCTTGAACTCCTGCTTGTGCAGGCAATTACCAAGCCTTGGCTGCATCTGAAGTTTCTGAATTCTGATGTGTTCACCAGCCAAGGGACCCCACAGCAAAGTGCATGGAGAAAAAGTACTGAGGAATATGCGGTAGTGTGGTTGCAATATTGCATTGCTTGTAGTACAGATGGGAAGCCACTATCTGTCACCATGCCGAATCATTGAATGGTCCTAACTATACTACTATACTCATCTATCAAAGACCTGATGGATTGATTAGTTAATGGGCGAAGTCAACAGCACTGTGACTTCATGTTTCTTAATCAGATGGAGCATGTGCGTATACGGCATCCTTTTTGTTATAAAGACAAAAGTTTAGGTGCTAAACCATGTAGTTAATGAACTAATCATTTGTTGAGTATGTATATATCTCGGACAGGAGAATGTTCTGACAACTTTGTGCCGGTTTTCATATACCTAGATGGAGTATATTGGTTAAAATACTGGGCAGGTTGCATTTTGCAAAAAAAAAAAGAGTAGTATATGAAGTTTTTAACTCAATTATAGACAGTTAGCATCGGTTCTCCGCCGGTTTCTCACCCACCAATTCATTTTATATAACCTAAAAAAATCACTTGAATACTATATTGTTCTGTATGCCATTAATTACAAATCTATCCAGATTTTTTGCAACTAAAAAATATCTGAAAAACTAGATTTTTTTGTACATCATTTCAAAACTATCTGGAATCCGTTATAACCGCCGGTTACCGTCGGGACACTTTCTTGTCATACCTACATATGGCACTAGTGGAGGACTGGTGCTACTTATTGCACCCCGATTAAGTCAACCAGATAATAATCCCACAGGTAAGATGTGCCACCATTAGCCTCATGAAGGTGAAAAGAAAGGTGGTTTGGCGCGAAGTCTACGACGCAGCAACCAGCTGCTAGTAGAATCTGATCGGCAACTGCTGCTGCGAAAACGATGGCTGCGGCATGGGAGTGACTGGCTTACCGGTGTCGAGGTTGCCGATGATGGTGCCCTCGCCGAACCTCGCCTTCCTCCACGCCGCGCCGCGCGGTGCGCCGTCGGGCCCGGCCAGCCCGAGGAACTGCCACGACCGCGTCGTGTGCAGCCTGTGCCCTCTGTTCGGGAACACCGACACAACCCCGGGTTGCCCTGATCGCAAGAAGCACAGAGGAATTAATCGACAGTTTTCAGAACGAATCGAAACCGAGAAGCGGTCGCCGGCCGGCAAGGCAGGGCCTCACTTGCGATATCGGCGGCGGCGGCGGCGTCGAGGTTGGCGGCGAAGCCGTTGATGTGCTTGGTGTACGAGTAGAAGATCGCCTCCCGCGCCTTCTCCTTGCTGCATTGCGATTTACGCGGTTACAGCGATCTCTTCGAATTACATACGCGTTTGTTTGATCGGTTCATGAATTGGTTGGTCGCTTACTCTCCGAGGACGGCGGCGAGGAGGTCGTAGTGCGAGTCGGCGGCCTTGCTCTCGAGCGCCTGCAAGTCCGCGGCCGCGTGGGCGTCCAGCCGAGCGCCATGGGCGTGCTCCCCGAGGTACACGACGTAGGACTGCTTCTCGGCGGCAACGGAAGGAGGAGCCTGGAGCAGAGCGCAGAGGAGGAAGACGACGACCGCGGCGAGGGGAGCCATGGATCCGGCACTAGCTCTTGCGGCCGCCATGGTCGCGAGAAATCGCAATCTCTTCCGAGTTGAGGGTGAGGAGGGACGCATGGTATGCGCGCATATATAACAAGAAGGTGGTGGTTCTGTTTAGCGAGTCCACGAGGACTGCGCCCATGGGTATCGCAAATGGCGCGGAGAAAGCTTTAATTATTTGATCTAGTCTCCAAAAAAAGCTCAGCTCTTCGGAGAAAGCTTTAATTATTTGATCTAGTCTCCAAAAAAAGCTCAGCTCTTCGATCTGATGGGCTTAATCAGCCGAGAGAAAACTTCAAAATTAACGGATCGAGAGAATTTCTCGTGGAAGTTTGTCATTGCCAAAAAAAACATTTGTTTTCTTCTCTCTTGTATCTCTCGGAAGATAAATTGTTCACGGTAATTTCTCTCTTTTTTTTGACCTGGCTAATTTAGTTAGGTGATTAATTATCCTATAAATTGTTCACCGTAATTTCTCTCTTTTTTTGACCTGGCTAATTTAGTTAGGTGATTAATTATCCTATAAATTGTTCACGGTAATTTCTCTCTTTTTTTTGACCTGGCTAATTTAGTTAGGTGATTAGTTATCCTCTTTCTTCTTTTATTAATAAAATGGCATGTAAGTCTCTTGCGTGTTTTTTTAAAAAAACTGACGGAATCATCGCCGTTAGCCACGAGATGAAGACATATGAACATGCATTGGTTTCAACTTCTTTGTATGTGGCGTAATGTGATGGATATGTCTGCCGATCCCCTGAGAGGATACATCACACATCTCTGTCTTACTGATCCTGTGGAATAATACTCTGCAATCATGCCCTGGATTTGGGCTACGATGGTTGCCTGTCCTTCGTTTTCAAATTGATACTAATTGCGTCTCAGAGAAAAACGCTACTATTTGCTAAAAGATATTGTCGGTCTCCATCAAGATGACTGAGATTACGAAGTTAGAATAATCCAACAAATACCGACCGACACATCAAGATGACGGCAATTACAAAGTTTATAGTAGTCCGCGATGGAAGGTAGCATAGTCCTGTTCAGAGTGCAGAAAATGCCCATCAAGTATGGCTTCTTGCTGTCGAAGTGAAATGCACAAGTTTTGCATTGATTAAAAAAAATGATGCACATGATATTTTCTTTATCAAGATAAGCTGTCGAAGTGTTAATCTTGTGTATTTCTAGGTCCTAACCGTGTTAATTGGTGCATACAATTCAAGATAAGTCATCTAGATAAAAGTCTCTCAAGCCTTCTTCCTACCTGTCTGGATCCGTTGGTGCCACCCTTGCCACCATCCTCTCTGGCTCCGTCTAACCTAGAATGTACGGATCCGGCTAAGCGGTTTCCTATCTCTGGTCTTCTCCACTTCCGTGCCCACCACCCGCTGTCCTCTCCACTTATGTCTTTGTCACCGCCGTCTACTCCGGTTCTACCATCTTCTTCGCCTTGGTGGCCTCCATCCGCGCTAGATCCACCTGGGCTATTGTCACCGCTGTTTTCTCTGATTCAACCAATGCCTTACTCTCTGGTTCTAGCTACAGTAGGAAGGTATGTACCTGGCATCCTGACTGTCAAGACCTAAATATGCAAATCCGGACCCTCTGTGTATACTGCATTAGTCTAAGATCACGCAGTGAACACTGTGTAAACATAGATAAAATATCGACAATATGCATGATTAAAAAATAAATAAACTCAAATATTAATAATTATTAGAGTACAACTTTATAGCCAAGTTTACAACTTACTAGCCTGGAGGGCTTTAAGAAACTAGTAGCAGAAAATAAAATTAAGTATGGTAGCCATTCGATATGCCCACAGGCAATCAACTGGTGAACGAAGTCCTAATCTGCGAAGTCATCGAAGTATCCTCCTTTTGGTACCTCATGCTGATATAGTTCCTCTTCTTTAACTAAGCAACAGTATGTATAAAGACATGAGTACATTGGTAGTTAACAAGTCGTTTATAAAGAGTGTCGTGGTATCTTCCTCACCATGTAGATTAATGCGAGATGGATTTGCTAGATTAGGAAGACTTGGGACCAAATGAAGAACCAGCCTTGACCAAAGTTGTTGTATTTCAATCGTTAGATTCGAGTTGTTTCCTTGTACTATATGAACTATATTGGTTTCTAATGGCATGCACTTTGTAATGTCATGCACTCTATTAGATTATTTTGTTTGATCGATTTGCAAACTATACGAATGCCATCAACTGACAGGGGTGCATTTGCTGAGTCGTACGATTTGAGAACTGAACGTCAACTGGTTAATGATTTCATGTAGTGCTTATGAGCTGGAGAGGCGATGCAGTTGGACACAACAACGACAACGGAGTTTACAATGGCTCCATCGTGTTGCTAGAATATGTTGACTTCGCTTGCCTCGATGACGATGTCTCGTTGTCATCTAGGCCGCTGTCTAGAATTATTGTTGTCGGTATTTTAATGCCGATCTTATATACGATTTATTGGATTTGGGAGAAACTCTTGAGGACCTAGCTATGATCACGGCAGGGAGATGACAAGAATTTTTATACAGGTTCGTGCCTTCTCCTAGGAAAATGATAACCCTACTTCTGTATGGCTATTGCTCAATGAACTAATTACAACTGGGAAAGTAATGTAAAATGTCTTGCGCTACCTCCGTTCTGTCATGCTCCCTTTCCTCTCTTCTTCTTGACATCAACCTTAATATAGCTTGCGGAGCGGCAGCAGTTGTTCCAAGTCAAGAGATGCCTTAACGCTTTGGAAGCTATTGTCAGAGAGATACGGTATCCTGTTCATCATGCGGCGGTTGTTGTCACACACACACACACACAGACACATAGAGATTATGCACGTTTACTCTAGGGAACAAGTGCACATTCTAACCACCTTGTTAGACAGATTCACGATGTGATAGGTTGTCGTGGATAGGATAGTCGGAGATAAGTTAGTCACAGGAGAGTCTACGACCATAGGGTGATCGTAGGGTAACATATGACTACGTCATGATCGTAGAAGGACTTATGACTAGGTAGTCGTAGAAGAACTTACGACTAGAAGGTCGTAGAAAGATTTATGACTAAGGGGTGGTTGTAAAAATGATTATAACTATGAGATGGTCGTAGAAGAGCTTACGACAATCCCATGAAATCTCTCCTTTATAAATAAGGAGTATACTCAAGGAGTACAATAACGTAATAATATCATTTACAAATAAATAATAATTCAAGAATTATTATATTCTCGTCAGCTGTGATGACAGGAATTCAATGGGTGGAAGAACTACTCACTAGGATCAGCAATCCTATGATATGTTCAGAATGTGCAGGTCAGTGTTTGATAAGTTGCACGATACTCTTGTTAACAACTATGGGTTGCAGTCTAGTACAGAGGTACAATCTTTCATGTATTGTTGTACTTATATACCAACACAAGTGATATTTCTTATATGGTACTTGCAGACAAGTACTATCTCGTAGACTCGAGGTATGCAAATAGGCTAGGGTACCTAGCTCCGTACCGAAACCAAAGGTACCATCTGGCAGAGTTCCAAAATGGCAGTCATCCCGCAGGGATGTAGAAAGTCTTCAACTTCTATCACTTGTCCCTTCGCGACATCGTTGAGCGTGCATTTGGCTTATATAAGATGAAGTGGCGTATACTGGACAACATTCTTAGCTACGATGCCCGAAAACAAAAGGCAATAGTTGCTGCAACAATGGCGTTGGATAACTTTATTTTGGACAGTGACTTGCTTGACATAGATTTTGCCACCCTAAGAAGTCAAGATGCAAGAAATGCAGGTCATGGGGAAGGCACTGTACCACATGGTGCAGATGGTGTAGACTTTGTCCATATAGACATAGTATGCGATTATATTGCAGTGTATTTGGTGGCTTAACGTAGGTAGCCTTATGGCAATTTCAATTATTTTATTTTGTACGTTATAAATGTCGACATGTCACCTATAATGTTTGTAATCCAATTTGTATGTCAAGTTTAAACCATTGTAATTTAATAGTTTCGCTTTACTACTTGCTAAAGTGCTAAAGACAACGCTTCTCAAATCAGCTCAACAAAAAGCCAAAAAACCAACAGCCAAATTGAACACCCCTAGTTTTAGTCGCAGCTTCTTCTAACCGCTATAGTGTTATTTTAAATGAAAAGCAAAAGGCATTAGCTGCAGCCGAATTGAATAGAACCTACCACACACATGTTCGACATACATACATATATACGTACGTACGTTAGCTACACTCATACGCGTACCTGGATGATCAAACTGTGAATCTGCATGAGAGGCCATGAGTTTTGACTCCTGCCTCAACAAAACATATACTCACACATTTTTAATTTAGTTTTTCTTTACTATTATAAAAGAAGGAGTTGGTGGTTGATGAGTCCTCCCTTATTTTTTAGCCCTTATTTTTTAGCCATTCGATCTGATTATGTGATAAAATCTAGACCGTCCCCACCCCGCGCCTCCCCCTCGCTCCCCCCTCCTCTACCCGCCCCCTCGCTCTCCCACACAGTGCCCCCCAGCCGCCTCCCCCTCGCTCCCCCCGTCCTCCCTCTCCCCTTGCCTCTACACGCCCCCCCGCCACCGCCTCCCCCTTGCTCCCCCCGTCCTCCCTCTCCCCTACCTCCGCACGGCCGCCCTCCTCCCTCTCCCCGCGGCCCCGCCCTCCTCCTCTCCCCGCCGCCCCTTCCCCTCTGGCCTCCCAGTCGCCCCCTCCCCCCGCCTCCTCCCCTCCCGACCTCCCCTCCTCCCCTCTCCCCACCGCCCACGCCGTCCTCCCTCCCCTGCGCGCCCAGGCCAGATCCGCCGTCGGGCCCGCCTCCCTCCTCCCGAGATCCCTCGCCGCTCCCTCCTCCCCTTCGCCTCCCTCCTCATCGTCGTCCACCGCGCCGTCCGGGAAGATCGTCGTGTCAGAGCGTGGCTGGTCTAAGGTGGTCAGCATGCTATCGTCCACGCGCCCGTCCGTGCTCGCTGGCGCCGCACCCGTGTCCTCGTCGTTGGCCCGGCGGCCTTCCTCCCGGCGCAGCGTGAGGGCGCCATATTGTGCAGACCTCTCCTCCCCACCTTGCGCGCCACCTCCTCCCCTCCCTCCCACTCCGCTCCGCCGCCTCCTCCTCCTCCCCACCCCGCGCCGCCTCCTCCCCGACCTTTCTTGGGCGGTTCCAGGGAAGGAAGGAGCTGGTCTTGTCTGGGATCCACCAGATCCGACATCGCTAGCGGCGGCGGCAGTGGTGGCGATGCCATGGAGCCCGACGCGCTGCTCGACTTCGTGCTCTTTCAGCTCCCCCCCCCCGCCGCTCCCGGTGAGGAAGCTGGGAACTAGGAAGAGAACAATCTCGCATTTTTTGTGGGTTCGTGCTGTTCTTGTGGGCTAAAGGTGGTGCCTTTGGGTCTCTACGCAAGTGCGAGCTGGTGGTGTCCGGCAATGGGCGGACGGAGAAGATCGCGTCGAGGTCAGTGAAGCCGTTCGTGGCAAACTGCGAGTGCGGAGGAGAGCGGCGGCGGCCATTCTGGCTGCCGCGCGGCGATCCTGCTTGCACTGGAGCGGCATGTCGCGTGGCTCTCGAGAGGTTTCTTGATATGGCTTATGTTGTGTTTTTCGAGTTGGTGGTGTCGAAAAGATTGAATTTTGATAGGTTTTGGTTGGCTTTGCTTGAAGATTCGTGCGCCGTGAGCACACCGGAGGTCTTGGAGATGGCGAATACCTTTGATGGGGAGATGTCGCATTGGAAGGGCTAGGAAGATTTATGCATAGGGAGTAAGTGCCAATCAGTTGTTAGATTGTTTAGCTTGTGTGCTTTATGATGTAGCACTTGTCTAAAAATGGTATACCTTATTCAGGGTGCTAGAGGTGCTATCTCGGGTGGAGCTGGTATACACGATATTGTTTAGTGTTCTTTTCTTATCAAACGGGGTTTAGATTAGTTCTATGTCTGATCATACCTCCTGTAGTTCTCTTTATCATGGGAACTTGAGTCCGTCTTAGCTTGAGTGACTCAACGGGTTGGTGGTAAAATCCGGGGAAACAAAAAAGGAAGATCTTTGATTATACCCTTATCGAATTGGCTTTGGATAGTTGGCTTGCATGAAGTTGGATAAACTTTTGATTAATGACAAGATACATTCAATGCCTCTATATCTATATAATTCATCGCATGAACTAATAAGGGAACATAAGAAATAATCTATTTCTAATTTAGAAGAAATGAAGAACATAGTCAATCACTGCATGTGTTAAAGGGCAACCTTGTGTTTTATGAGAATTGTTTTAATGTGGCATCGTTAGTCATTACAGTTATGTATGGGAATATACGCTGCTTCTCAATGTAATTTATGTAATCTCTTTCGTGCTTTTTGTCAGCTAAAAATGTTACAAGCTCAGCAGCAGCTGCAGACATTACAAAGTACGCTCCTCTCTCATCTCAATCGTTGTTCATTTACTTCTCCTTTGCCAAATAAACTTGATTTAAGTGAGTTAAAGATGATCACAATTAGTTTGTTGAGAGACATAAAACACATTAAGTACAGTTCCTGCTAGGTATACACTCTTGTGTGCCTATTTATGGTTTGTACACTCTTGTGTCTATTATTAGTGTTGCCACCATGTCAACTGCTATTTACCACCTCCAATTAAAATTCGGAGTGCAGATGCCTATGCATGATAACTGTAACATGAAGTTATTTTCTTTATCCTTTATGAATAATTGAATATGTATTTAGTCTCGGGGACCTTTCATGATCGTTTTTCCTTTCCCCCTTCTGAGGGGGCTTTGAGTCAAGCAAACCATATTCGTCCTTTCATTGGTCTATGATGCTTATACAATAATTTGTTGTGTTTGAGCAAATGTTATCGACTCAAATATTGGATATCCTTTTGTCAAACACCTTTGTTTATGTACATACAAAGCTCAATGTTCTTTATTGAATTAATACAGTTGATGTAGTCATGCAGCTATGCAATGTGCTGTGTATTTTGTTAGACAGACATATTGTTTGAATGTGTAGATAAGTAGATAAAGGTGAAAAGTTT
This sequence comes from Melocanna baccifera, assembly GCA_036346265.1. Lineage (NCBI taxonomy): Eukaryota > Viridiplantae > Streptophyta > Magnoliopsida > Poales > Poaceae > Melocanna > Melocanna baccifera. The sequence continues at coordinate 32,095,268 of CM070679.1, read as the reverse complement.
GACCTGTTTGGGTCTGTTCGTCAATGCAAGTATCACATTTTGCGCAAATGGGGACTCACTCTTACATGGGCATCAAAACTTTTTTTATTAACATTATGCATTTGAAGGCATGTGGTAAAACATCTTTCGACAGCGCGGGGGGGAGGAGGAGGCGAGGACGGCGCGGCGGCGGAGGAGGGAGGATGTTTTGTTTGATATATGATGACGTAAAAAAAGGTTGATATTTATTATTCAGTTAGAGATCATATTTGATAGTATGCATCACTTTTATTTGGTTTTTCGTTGCAACGCACGGGCAACTTACTAGTATTCAAGAAAGTACCAGAAGTAGCAGAGGAAGCGGATTTCGGTGCCGAGACAAAAAAAAAAGCGGGTTTCGGTGCCCACCTAGCCTCCATTTGAAAGATGCACAATTCCAAGAAATCATGACAAAAAAATTGACGGACGAACAGCTACACATGTGCGTGCATACAAATTTCCTGGTCAAATACAGCTCTGCTAAAGCAACAAACTAAAGACAAATCGCAGTCCGGTCATGCGTATAGCGTGTGTATTGTTAATTGTACGCATTGCCTTTTATTGCATCGCACAAACACGGTTGAATTTCGTTATGGAATCTTTATGTATGCGTTAAGAGTAAGCCAAGCATTAAAAAAATCTGCGGAGTACAAACTGAAAACCAGTGCAACGCTGACCGTCGAGAGTGCCAGCTGCTCTGTGTCTCTCCGAGGGTCGTACATTCGGCACACCATGCGGAGCCCTTCCGCCAATCCTCGGACGGGTGGTGCTTCACTGTTTCATAGCCTGGCACCTCGTGTCTCCAGCTAGGTGCCTATTAGCAGCGAGTTTGATGGGTTGTTTGTGCGGATTTTCCGCTTCAAAAATTGGACATGTGATCTAGTCATGTTTAATTTAGTTTCTAATTTTTGATTTTTTACTATTTATTAATTTTATCTATTTCTGTTTTTTATTTTTGGGGTTTTTTTGTTTTTTTTCTGTATTTCTTTGTATTGTCTGTGATAGACTAATACGTTTTTTCTATTTTTAATTTTTTTAAATTATATTAAGTCAAATAAGCTAACTTAACTACAATAAAAAAATAAGTCAGTTATAGTAAAAAAATTATAAATTAATGTCATTATGAATACCTCTAGATATAGTAATGAATAATGGTCAACTCTTCCCAGAAAGAAAGGCCCGTTCGTGCGTCGACAAAAGAGTCGCCAGCGTCCAGCGGTGAGAAGCCTTGGTTGACCACGCGGGAAACCGGCAAGCACAAGATAAACATGCAGCGCGAAAGCCCTAGCTAGTGTTGGCTCAGTTAATCGTGCGTGAGGTGGACCATTGCTGGGTAGGTTCGATCCAACCCAGCAATTATACCGTACGTGGTCTGACGAATCACAGCTTGGCATTCCAAATCGGCCGGTGGTGCGAGTCTGACTCGTGTTTTGCCATTTTGGGCGCAGCCCCGGTGATCAACGGCTCAGGGTCGACGTACGAGCCGTCACAGATGAACAGCATGGCAGCTCAAGGAGCCTTCCAAGTTCCAAGTGCGCCCTTTGCCACATGCATGCCCAAACTTTGTATGAATTAATAATGGTCATCGGCGGCTCCGAAAGCATTGTGTAGTATGAGTAAAGAACTCCAAGTTGGAAACAAACTCTCACAACTTATTTTGTGGTATTTAGACCCCCTATATGTTCTCTAGATTTGCAAGATCCTCCATAACATTACTTTGTTCACTAATTTTACCGGAAGACATGAAAAAACCAAATAAATAATCATAACACGTTTGTTGTATGCTAGCAATTACAACTTTCGATAAAATTTCTTTTCTTCCACTTATATTCTATCTCTCTGCTTTCACTTTCTTCTTTCATATGCAATCTCGAGCATGATATAGGGTGGGTTCTTTTCGGCTGTAGCTTATGGTTTTTGGTCCTAATACGAACGCTTATATGAACGAATTGAATGCCGATAAATCGTTTCAAAAAGCCGCTTCGAAATGACAACATTGACATATAAACATGTAAATCTATCAAGTCATTTAAACAGACGTAAGAGGGAAACTACCATATTGCTCATAATTATGAATTGAATGTTGCTCTCACATGTAGAGTTACACAAGATTTGTTCTTAGCCTTCTCAATACATATGTCTATACTCTGTCATGTTTGATACAATAATCTATATTTAGACTTTAAGCTCTAATAATGTTTTACTAATCTGTCAATTTACTTTATACTAGTTTAATACCCATGCTTTACTACGGACTAAAAGAATCGTACTAAATTAACATATTGAGCCGTTGTCATCAGGCTCTGTCTACATCACTCACCTAGCCACATCATGGCACTCGTTCGATCTCCGTCCTAGCACATGTTCACGTCTTCGCTGTGGTATTCAATGTGCTCAGCTCCATCGCCACGACCCACATAGACTAATCATGATTAGCTTAAAAATATGAAATCAAATATACCCAAACAACAAAGGTATCAATGTTAGCACAAGACAAAATTTTCTGGTCTCTTACTTCCTAGCCACTCCATCATGGGAATAAATTAAGTTAAATTCACAACTATTTACTTGATAAATCACCTCCCATCTTCTCAAACATAGATCCAAAAAAGACCAACACCAACGTATCATGATAGACAATTCAACCTTTCTTAAGAAAAAAACCATAAATGAAGTAAATTTCCTTCCTTTTTTCCCTTTAATCCTCAATTGTGGAGAAGAGCAAAGCTTTTTGTCTAACTATGTTTTTTTAGCATCGTTGCTAGTTCTTAATCTCTGAACACACCACTACAAAAGGCTTATATTAGATACCTCATTGCAGATGGTTCACCAAAACTGTCAATGTTAAATGTAATCCCAAGCAGTTTAGGTTTACAAACTATTTGTGTTGCTGCCATCGCTAAAATCGTCTGTGAAGAGATAATATCATAGATAGTTCATGGTGAGAACTACATATAAAGTATCACAGACGGTTCTTACCAAGAGCCGTATGTGATATTGCCAAATATCATTAATAATTTTTTATTTAAATTATTTGTAATACTTTACATACGGTTTGTATTACAAACTGTCTATGATAATCAAATTATCACAGACAGTTTGTATTAAAAACCATCTATGATATATTTTTCGCCTCGTAATCCACTAAAATTTTATAATCTCCTGCCTAAGATCGAGTAGAATTTTGTTCTGAGACACCTTTAGTAAAATGGTCATAACTTTTGTATACGGTGTTCATTTTTGATGTTCTTGTACTCGTTAAAAAACTAACGACGAGCCTGATCCAAAACAAATGATAAGTTTGCACCAGTCGCCCTCTAAGACCCCTAAAATCGGTCATCTTTAGCCCTAAATTTGCGTCGCAAGTTTAAACCATATGTGATAATTATGTCCCTGACCACTTGGCCTGTCGATCTTCCCCAACCCAATCCCAGCCAATAAAAACCCACCAACCCCCACCCCACGAATCGCAGCTCCATCTCTGTCCCCGTGCCCATTCTGTCAAAAATGTTCCAACTCCTTTCTCTCCCTTCCCTATAAATACTCACCCATCCCCTATCACACTCAAAATCTCTCCAGCCTCTTCACCGTCCTCCTCCTCGACCCCGACCCTAATGGCCCTTACGAAGTATACGACACGCAAGTCTACGGGTAGTAAGGCGCCATGGAAGCACCTGGCTCCTAAGACGGTACTCAAGTCTGCACCAGGCGGCGTTAAGGACATCCATCTCGCGCTCTACGTCAGGGGCGAGAGGGCCTAGGCATAGAGGCCGTGCCGAAGCTTCTACTGTCTGCTATGTTCTTGCCATGTTTAAGAGTTGGGTTCGTAGAATTAGGAGATGTGTTCTTGCCATATTCTTGATGTGTTAGATAGGTAGCCTGCTCATTATCTTGTGATGTTGTAATAGTACGCGGATTCTAATCTTAATGAAAATAGAATGTTCTACTGTGTTTGGTGTTGTATTTACTTGTTTTCAAAGGGCATAGCTAACATTTTCTGAGGCTAACTGAAAAACAAAAAAAATTTAGGTATAGAATGAACTATCACAAACGGTTTTGTGGTATAAACCGTCTGTGAAGGACTATCACAAACTGCTCGAAGTAAAAACCGTCTGTGATACTCAAACCATCACAGACGATTCTATTTACCAACCGTCTATGATACTCGCCCATCACATGCAACTTGGCCCATGTATGCATGGAACAATGATGGATCAATAATGCAAGTAAAAGTAATATGCACCCAAGAAATGGTTATTAGATATAGATTTAATTACCATATGATCCAAGAATGTATCCAGAACAAATTAAGATGCCCAAGATATGCAAGCATTGCTTTAGAATATGAAAGAGTCAAACAATACGCCCAAACTCAAATCTGCACCTAGTAAAAAAACAACATACAAGTGGCACTCTATATGAAAAACAATTTGATGGAGAAAATGGACAAAAATATGAAAAATAGGAAATTATGTGATCATAAACTGATCATGATTTTGATATCATAAATCAAGAAACTCCTAAAAGAAATGTTAAATGGAGACATTTAGAAAGGCATGGTTAATTAGCTACGAGCATATGACCAATAGATGGTTGAAACTAAATAGAATAAAATGGAGTAAGAAGGCGGCGATTACGAGAGCACAGTAAGGATGAACACCAAGCAGACCACCATGATCACCGTCAGGCATACATTCGTAAGATTACCTAGGTGGGTTCATTATTATCCTACTGGCTCGAAACTCCCTAACAAAGCAACTATTATTTTTGAAATTCATGAAATTTATGTTGAAAAGCAGTGAGAAAGCAACTTGTTGAAAATGCATGTGATGACAAGGCAGTGGCAAGTAGACCTTCTTTCCATTTGGATGATGACAATGAAGTGGGACATTGCACTCGTTGCTTGGGCATGCTCATAGAAGATTTAGTCCTCTCGATAATCCAGATATAGCAATCAAAGAAGCACCAACGAAGATGTGATAGCTACATAATAGACAATATGTCACACATGGGAGAGAAAATAAAAGAATCTAGGGCTGAATAGATCAGTTCACACTGGGTAATTTCATTGAGCACCTATAGTGCATACTAATTGAAATAGTACCTGTTGTTTTCATGTGGCAGGAAGAGCCTATTGGTGGCGACGGAGTGCGCCACGACCTTGAGGATGATCAGGAGCAAGTAGCGATGGCGTGCACAGTAGCCCCAAGTATGATGTGGAGTGGCTAGCGATGGCGTGTGCAAGGATCATGGGGAGGAAGAGCCTACCGGTAGCATCGTCGTTGGTGGCGTAGACCTACTGCCCCTTGGGGGGTGTGTGGGAGGAGGCAGTTGGCCTTGAGGAGGGTGTATGGGTGAGTGGCTACCTGGGGATGGTGATGGTAGCACGAAAGGCGAGAAGAGGTTTGGGTGGTGATAATGTTGGTGTAGAAGGGGGCGACAAAGAAGGGGGTCATCGGACCAGTAGGGTGTCACGCCCATGGATTTTAGCGACTGGTAGGATGTCACACCCATGGAAATTGCACCCATAGAATTCGGTGGTAGGACGTTTGGTGGACACAACGATGACTGAGCTCAACAGGAGATGGCCCAGTGAGTTTGCCATCATCGACGCTGGTGAAAATAGTAGGGAGGCGTCCAGGTGAACGATAAGATGGCTTGGTGCAGCGAGGAAGCATGTGGAAGTCATGGCCATCCTTCTCCCGTCGACCCCACCATGTTGCCGCTGGATCCAGCCTCCTACTGTCATCCCCACACCTCTGCCACCGGATCCAGCTCCACGGGGCGGTGGGTAGGATGTGAGGAGCTCCATGGTACGATGGATAATTGGATACTAGCGTGAGAGTGGCCGTGGGAGGTGGGGTTTTGGATGATGAGGTGCGGCGGCGTGCCCTTAGCAGCGAGGTCGCGGTGGTAGAAGTCATCATGGGGCTCTTCGAGGGAGTTGGTGAGGTTGAGCACCTTAGCGAGCTTGGAGTCGAGGAGGGAGCCTGGCCAGAGGCATGGCTGCACCACGAGAAGCCATGGCGGGCGTGTGGGTTCACGGGTGAGCACGAAGAGGCTGCGCAAGGGAGCCTCGTTGTCGCAGTCGGTGGGCGACACGGTGGGGGATGAGCGCTTGCAGCAACCGGTGGAGAAGAGGGCAAGGAGGGGAGGGGAGGAAGTCGGGGAGGGGTGGTGGTGGGCACTGGGGTGGAGGTGGGCGCTAATGAGGGAGGCAGTGACATGGGAAGGGGGATGGAGGGCGGTATGATATAGGGTTTGCGAGAGTTGGAGAGATCACAATAGCGAAATGTGCGAGGAGGATGGGGGATAAAGAAGAGTCGGAGTGGATAGGCTCACAATCGAATGTTTTTTTTAAGAAGATAGAGGTGAAAGAACATACCAATCACCAATTGGTTCTTTTTAGGATACTCCTAATGGTAGACACTGTTGTGCTATTTTCATACTTTCCACATCATCAAGAAATTATTATAGACACCATCTTTTTAGTGGGTGGTGTGTATCAGTGAAACCGGATAATAAATTTCACCAAGATTCCTGTCCCCTCCCTCCTCCCACCATTGGGAGTGTAGTGCAGAGCCACAAATTATGTGTTGGATTTTATGCCCAAACAGTGTCTTAGCATGAGATGTTGGTTTTCTCTCTCTTCTTTATTTTCTTTCCACCTCAGCACAAATTCTAGTTGGCATGCAAATTAATGCTATAAACACTACCGAATATAACCCACTAGGAATGCCCTAAGTAGTAGAGATTTTCTATATGCATGCATTAAATATAGTGTTTAGAGATAATAATTAGAAATAATATAGTTATTTTTAATATCCTTTTGACTTATCTACCAAAAGAAAAATAGTTCTATAGAATTGGACGGAGATTTTTAATATCCTTTTGACTTATCTACCAAAAGAAAAATAGTTCTATAGAATTGGACGGAGTGCTCCACTGTGCGGCTCTCTTTTACCTTCACCGCTTTAGCGTTTTTGTGGGCGGCGGCACGCAGATCCACTCATCCACAGCACCTACCTACTTGCGTAAGTTGGTAATCGATCGGGAGTGGACAAAATTAATTAAGATGGATGAGCTAATGCGTACTTCGTCTGTGTCAATATATGCAAGCTTTCTCGATAAAGCAGTAATGTGCCCGGGCTTTTCGTCTAAACATTGTCCGTGTCAAAGGATTATATTAATCCGCACTTTTGACAACATGTGGCGTATAGCAATATGAATTGTGCATACTACTGACTCTTAATTGAGCATGTGGCTTATGTGTGCAGTAGTGTTTAGCATCCGCAACAACTCAAAGCACATCATCAACTCCCTAAACCGACCGATTTGGCGATTTTGAAGAAGAAGAAGAAGAGTAGTCTAATCCTTCTCGATCGACCGGAAATTCGGAATGTTTCAGAGACGGCTATAACAAATATTGAATGACCTGCGTCGACCGCGCGCAGCCGGCGCCGGAATTGGAAGTCTCGCCGCCACCGCCAACGTACTCGCTCGATCCAGAAGCTTGGCGTGTGTGCCGACGGAGTTTTGATGAGCCTGTGAGGGCTAGAAACAGGCCAAATATAGCGGAAACCGTGGATGGAAAATCTGGAGCTTTGTTGTCGTCGAACGCAGACACAGCAGCGGTCCGAGTACAAATATTTCATAAGACACGGGAATTCCACGTGAAACCGTTCGATTACAGGAGAAAGCAGAAACAGTTCTCGCCTGTGCCATCCTAGCTGACAAGGTTGGGCCTGGACGAACGGGGTTACGAGCTTACAGTAGTGTCTTTGCGCCGTCTTCCGCCGTTGATCGTTCGCAGGCAGACGTGCACGCGTCGGCAACCGTCTTCAGTCGTCGTCGCACGGTACCGCTGTCAAGCGTGTGGCCCCTTCTTCTGCTGGTTATAATTTAGGATTTTCTCAAAATAAATAAATGAGATATCTTCTTCGCTATCTTTTTGAAACGATTTATCATATAATTTTTTAAATTAACCTATCAATATTCGATTAGTTTTTGTCAATTCTCTATTTCTCTGTCTTTTATATGGTGTCGTTCACAATTGCATTATGAGACTAAAGGGTATAGATCTATTTATAGATTTTACTTCTAGATGTTACAAAGCAATCCACCTATTTTTCGGTACACCATGAGACTCCTCATCCATGTCACCAACCGTGATCTGACTTGCCAGTGCCAATCTGTTAACACAAACAGAAGATTCATGTGCTATGATCAGATTGTTTACGAGATCAATTCCAATCTGATCATATAGATCAATAGCCTGCAAAGTCGATCCTGTAAAATAAATCCAACTATTTCGCTATGCTATATCCGGGTTAAACATATGCATGTGTATTAAAATTCCAGTGGACTCGATATTAATAAGTATGTCTACCATATTCTAGTATAGCCGCTCTCGATACCTCGAGTATTAATTTCTCGAGTTAAATTATGTATCAAATTATTCTCTATCATATACGACAATAATATAAATAATTTTTATATTAAATTAAATGGACAATAACCATAATAAGGGGGTGATCGGAATAGCGATGGCTTTGGCTTTTCTTTGAAAAAACATCAGTAGTTGGTTGAAAAAACATCATGTGAGTTGGTTTATTGAGTATAAATAAATGTAGAAAAATGTAAAAAAAATCGAAAATAAAAGTATAAGTAAATTTTTAAAAAAAGGAAAAAAAATCAAAAAAAATAATTTTACTGTAGCAGGTACTGTAGCTACAGTACCTACTACAGTGTAAAAATCGCTATCGTCAGCGATGGGAGAAGCCCATCTGATCAGGGCCTAAGTATTGTAAGCCTACTGAAAATTCTAACACCTACTGCCTTGTGGGATGGAAGGTGGCCCGGGCAGGATCCAACGTACGGCCCAACCAATCTCCCTGCGCGGCTCGAGCACTAGGCGGGTGCACATCGTGTACGGGCTAGCGCACAAATGTGACAACTTAGGTTTCAAATACCTCCTGGTCACTTTTATCGGGCCAAACGTGGTGCTACACAAAAAACAAAAGACAATAAACAAATTAATTTAACTGTAGTCAATCGCCACTTTCATCTGAGTAAATGTGACAACTGACAAACATGACAGTCAAAGCAAACAAAATGCAACAAGCACTGTAATCCTATAATAATAAACAATTGATCCCCACTAACTGTAGTTATTGCTAATTCTCTCCTCTGTGAGGGCAGTCCCAATGCTATAGTTTCTTACATTAATTAGGCTTGCCACATAAGTATTTTGGTGACATGACATAGTAATTAAAGATGAGAGATAAGGAAATGGTTTCTTCATGAGAAAACTATTTCTTCACAAAGTCCAAAGCCGAGGAAACCAGCAAAATATGCGCTGCAGCGAACTTAGTTTCTTATCATAGTGTCTTAGAAGAAACAGCCAATGCATGTGCAGGAAGGGGATGAAAATGATTGGTCACGATTCGATCTGGTCCCACACGAAGAAACCATGGATTAGAGTTGTAGTTTGTATCATAGTGTCTTAGAAGATTAGAAATTAGTCGTGATTTCAAGCATTGGGACTGCCCTGATGCATCCACATCATCTTTATTATTTTTAACCTTATTAATAAGCATTAAGTGCATGCAAGCATTGTTGTTCGATGCTAATGTCTCTTTTTTGCTAAACCCAACTTGCAAGGCCAGCCGAAAAGGCCACCAGCCCAAAAAGCCCGGTTCATCTTGCAGCTATCACATTGTCCTTCTCGCTACACAAATTCTGCTTCCACAGATCGCTAACAATTCCTGTAGCAACGCGCAATGTATCATCCAGTTCAACAGTTCACATGCCATTATGTTTTCCTAATGTCTGCTACTATACCTAGCTAGAAAAGTAGAAATGTCACACCAAAGGACTATAACTACAAATGGTCAAACAAAACTCCATAATCTCTTCGTCTTCTTCGTTCTACTGTGTACTTCGAACTCATTTCCATACCCTTTGAGAATAGCCTCACTTGACGGGTACAACAACTTCAACTTTAGCATACTTGGTTTCCTTAACTCGTCAGACGCGAACTTTATCAACTTAATTAAATTAGATACTTGTATTGAAAATTCTGATAAATCCTTTGTCAAATAGTCATACGAGTCGTTTGAGGACATTTCATTATGCACATGTTCTTTAATATCTTTTACAAGGGTCACAAGAACGACAAGATCATTCATGTACCTGATAACCCAACAATTACTTTCTTGAAATCATCAATGTTGTATCCTTTGGATATCACTTTTGCTACCATATTTGATGATTTCTTAGGTATGCAAAAGATCGAGTGAAAATATACAACAACAAATGCCATAAAATAGAGTAGGAGAAGTTAATTTTTAGGAAGATAAAATTTTTAATTCATCCGACCACACTACTGCAAAAAAAGGTTATCATAAACAGTTCAAAAACGTCATCACAGATGGTTTCTTGAGTCGTCTGAGTTTATGGATCAGTAATAACATAAAGTTATCACAGATGATTTTCGAACCGTTTGTGATACAACTATCACAAACGGTGTGTACATGAAACCGTATGTGATAGTTGACTACCACAGATGATTTGTACATAAAACTATCTGTGATATGAGTATCATAGACGATATCACGGACGATTTGTCCTAAAGAACCGTCTGTGATATTATTGTTTGTTCCTAAATCTATTTTTGTTTATTGACTAGCCTGTTAGCCAATAAACAGAAATAGATAGGAAAAGAAAAGTCAACTATCTTAATGAAAAATAATTCACAAAGAACAACAATGATGCTTTGGTTTTCCAACGACCACCTTCTGACAGCCATCAACAGGGCAGAATCCATAGATCGATCATGACTTTAATATAGTCGAAAAGTCAATTTAGTCTATGGATTGAAGTCTCAAGAAATTAGTAGAAGAAAAAAAATCTAGAAACATCAAGATTTACATGACCAAAACCCTAGCCAGCCATCCATCAATTTTGTAATTTTATATCCAAGCATCAAGAAAGAGAGAAGGAGATCAGATGGGGGATATCACCAGCAATGAAGGAGAGGCGGCGGTAGCATCATAGTTTTATCATGATGGTGACACTGCATAAGACACTGTTACAACACTTAAGACAAGAGTGTCTTGTGCAGTGTACCGTGGTGTCACAACTGGAAGAGGAGGAGCTCACGGCAGTAGTCAACGTTGTTGAGGGGCCGAGGCACTTCGATTTGGGAGAGGAAATAGAAATAAGGAGTGGGGGAGAAGGGGAGGGAGAAAGGGACAGCAAGAGTACTAATAAGGGGCGAAAAGTCAGAGGAGACCAGTGCTTACCATTCGATACGGAGAGAATGGATGGGTGAGATCGAAATCCTGGTAGAGATGTCATGGATCGGTGATGTAGCATTATTATAGACGGTTAGGATTACAAACTGTCTATAATATAATATGAGAGACGATTCTTAACAAGATCCGCTGATACACGCTATCACAGACGATTTGGTATACGAACCGCCTGTAATAACGCTTAAAACTGTGCGCTCTATCCCACCTGTTAACATTCCGATGCATACAACCCCTGAACTTCCACACGTTCTGGCTTTTATATGCAGCGACCACAATCTTACACAGGCGGCCAACAACTTACATATGTAATAGCTCCTCTACACATGCCCTGCCCTCCTTTCTTAAGTAGCTTTCATCCGTCAGCTGGACCTCATCATCCGATATTGACAGAGATGTCTCTTTACCATTTAGGAAAGGGAGGCCGCCCTCAGCCTCGTTCTTCTCTTCAATGTGCATAAAGCGAAAGAAACTCTTATGGCAATAGAGAGACACATGGATAACCTTACCGCTCAAACAGAAGTGGCTGATTATGAGAAAACTTATCATATCATCCTCTTTGACTTTATGCGCCAAGCTAATGATTTACCCAGGCTAGAGGAAGAAGTGGAGAGGGCAATGATGCAGCTGCTAATCCTCTAACTCCAAAAGTAGAAGAGGAAGCATATAAAGCCAAGAAGATCAAGATCTCAGAATTTCTTTTTTTTACTTTGTAATAAATTTAACTTTAATTTATCTTTTATAAAAGTGATTGGTCAAACTATTTGACCAATATAAGTGGAAAAATGTTATCTTTTGTTAAAGTGATTGGTCACACTTTTATAAATGTATGTTAAATTTCTACTTATTTGTTAATTCCAGCTCAGTAGCTTCTGTAGGTTATATGACACAAAACATAGACAATTCTTTTTTAAAAATCATCTGTGATAATTCACAGACTGTTCTAATTAAAAGCTGTCTGTGATAATGGAAGACATCACAGATATCTTTTAAACATAACCGTCTGTGATAATTTCATAGACAGTTCTTATCAAGAACCGTTTGTGATGTTATGTATCATAGACGGTTCTTGACATCATTTGAAACATAGACGGTTACACTTGTAAACCGTCTGTGACAACTGTTATAGTGATGGCTTTTCGTAAACTGTCTATGATGAAATGTTTAATATAGCCTGATCTGTAGTGCCAACACAGAGGAATTCAACATATTTGCTTCCCTTGAACTCCCCAACCAAAAACTTGTCAAACTCCATCAAGTGAGAAACATGTATGGAGTCTGATGAATCCTTGGTTGATTCGCTTAAATTATTTGTATCATTCATTGAAGATGATGACACAAAGAATTCAAGCCAATTCGCTTGAATTCTTTGTATCCTTCATTGATGATGACAAGCACATTTAATTTCTTGTTCTTATTTTGTGTACATCTTCAATATTTTTCACACTTTGCTGATTTCAAGAAGTACCAACATCCTTCTAGCTTCCTTTTTCTGGCTCTATTCACTGATTTTTTAGGTCTAGGTGAAAATGACTGAGCAAACATCTGCAACACAAAATGTTCATAGAATGTCAGAAAACATAGTAAAGTTAATTCATACACCTACACAAAAAAATACTTGTAGAGATAAGGTCGTTACAATTTGAGGTCCAAAATTTGTACAATTCCTATATTGCACATCTCATGTAAGGCGTTTGACAGCAAAGACGTCTAAAACAGAAAAATGTATTGAGAAATCGAAACAAACACACTAAAAACATTTTCTTGGTGAACCGTAATCAACTTATAAATTAACCAAGCATTTTTTTTAGTACTTGTCCTAGTTCTATTTATCACAAGTTCTGCATTACCAATGAGAAGATCTTTTGAATAGCAGCAAGAGAGTTCAGATCAGTTAGCAGATTCAGGATGGTATACCTTTCCTTTTAGAACATGAAGAGGTTGCGCTTGATGGTAACAACTCTTCGTTGTTCATAAATCATGTTCTTAGACATCATAAAACTGTTTATTGTGACAAACAACAACGCGTGGGTTGTGACTTGCGAATAACAGTAGTAAAGAATAGGTACCTTAATATGTTAGCTGACAAAGGACTAAATTTACTTGAAAAAAACCAGATTTGTCTCACCTTAAATTCCTGGTGCACTAAGCTGATCTGAATAAAAAAAAGGATACTATTTAACTGTTTTTAGAGTAAAATTAGTCAGATTTTAAAACCGTTGGATGGAAATCAAATGTTCCAGATTCAGAGCACTCATATTTTTCTTGGAGGGGGTGTATGAAGGATTCGTTGGATAGAGATCCAATGTCCTAGATTTAGAGCACTCATTTTTTTGGAGGGGGTTATATGAGAATCCATTAGATAGATCCAATGTTCAAAAAATCTGACTAATTTTGTTCTCAAAAATAGTTAAGTGTTGTTTAGTAATTTCTATAAAAAAATTGCTTTTTGAGTAGTTAAAGGACCAGAAAGGTGAAAAAGATAGAACCAGCCACTGCGCTCCCACGAGCAATTCACCTACCGAGCAGCTCACGAGTCACGACCAACGAAAGTAAGATACAGGTACAAAAGAAATACTCATGCACAGGGTTCAAAATCCCGGCGGTTACCGGACGGTAACCGCCGGTTACCGTTTTTACCAGCGGAGACCGGTAACCCAAAAAACCGACCGGTATCAATTTTTGAATTTTGGCCGGTTTTTTCCGGTTTTTCCGGCAACCAACCGGTTTTTCCGGTTACCGGTTTCAAAACATCTTAAAATTCAAATTTTAATTTCCAAATTTTGACCAGTTTTTCCGATAACCGACCGGTAACCGCCCGGTTACCGTTACCGGCCGCCGACCGGGATTTCTTCCGGTTCCGGTATTTAGAACCTTGCTCATGCATACCTGAAGAAAGGTAATCTCTTGTACAACAGGAATACCCCAAAAACACACAGCCCTTAAATCATGGAAGAAACTTAAGAACAGGGACAATAAACCAACTAATATAATAGACAAAACTATAAGGACACAAAAATTTGCAAACCAAGCCATCCTATAAAATTTTGCTTAAGAAAGAAGATGAGACATGTAGTATTGAATTATCACAATAAAAAAATAATACAATCACACACAAGAACAATTCACCGAAAAAAACAATGATGGAAGCCATAACCGGTCTACAAAAATATTTGCAAGAAAATAAACTGAGCTAGTGCCAAATTATGCACTAAAAACAGGAAACACATCTTCCATTATAATAATATATTACAAATTCAAGTGTGTAATAAGGTTAGTTTGTTTAAATATGACATGTGTCACAAAACGAAACAAAACATTGCATTATTTATATAGAAAAGTTAGAATATTTTTATACTAGTGCTGCAAGCTGTGTAACCAAATTCATCTCCATAATCTTCAAGAAAAACCTCGGCATACTTGTTTTAATCTGACTTCCCAAATGCAAACTTCATAAAATCTATTATAGCATTTCACATAGTACTAAAGAGTCTGACAAATCCTTTCAAGACAATTTATTTCTTAGCCTCATCTTATGTACATCTTTCGGATGCAACCTAAAACAAAAAAGAAAGTATTGAGAAAAGGAAATAGCCAAACTTTATATTGTTTACTACATAATACAACACTGAAATTCATTAGTATATTAGTTTTTAGATCTTAGGCTACTAGTCTCTGATACATGCACTACAAAAGTTATATAACCTTGTTACTACTCTTACACCGTACAAAAGTCCTGTTAGGGAATTAATGAGTTTGCACCTAAATTTAATTTTTGGTTGATGTATAGAAAATAATAAGAATTGCTATGAATAATTGTGCAGCTTGTGGTTGAGGACGAATGATTACAAGTTGATTTGGCAAACACCTTTTGAGTTGATGCATTTTTATACGCAACTTGTGTTAGTTTGGGATTTGGATAGTCGTGTAGTTGTGAACCTATAAGGTTGAATGATTTCATTTGAAGTCATTTATATTTCTTTTTTAGGCTTATGCAACCTTACTATCGTTTCTTCTTCAATATGTGCTATCACTGGTTGCATCTGATCAATCAAGTTATATTGGAAAGGTGGTACCACACTTATGTTATACATTTGTTAGGATTTTTGACTATGATCCTTTATTACCCACAACAAGGAGACATGAATGTGATGAATGTCATTACCGAGGGGTAATAACACTGTTTAGCGGATTATTATTCATCTAGTCAATAGCAAAAATGCACTATATACTCATAAACTAACACTTCCTTGAACATCCATTTTTATTCTCATTCTCATTCTCAATTCCATTCTCATCTTCATTTAGAAAATAAATATTTTTAGGTTGTGAAAGAATTTAAAATTATTAATTTTGAAATATACTAAACACCTGTATAAATAGATAAAAACCTCCATTAATTTTCATAGCCTCCAATCCAGGAGATAAGCATGAATTCATGATTTATATAGCATTGTGCATGCTTGTATCACGTTACCCATAATCACCCTTATCTTTGTAGCGAATGGATCTTCACATTTTCTTAGATGTGATGCTCAGCTCAGAGAACAAAACTTTTACCGCTATCTTAGTATATTATACCTCCACCCAACTTACTAATAATTGTTGGCCTGAGACGGTTTCTCACCATCACTTGGCACCCTCTTAATTATAAGACCATCATTGATCGGATTTATCCTTTATGGCTCAGCGTCCAATTGATACCTCACCCGACATTCCATCGCACTAATATATGTGCCTTGTGTTTTGCCCTCTCTAGCCTTACCCAAACCTTGGGTTTTGCCATCTCTGGCCTGACCTGAACCTTATAATCATATATTCCTTACCCATATAGAGGATATAATAATCTTAATAGGGTTATTGATTCTGCTTGTCTCTAGATAGCATAATAGTTGATACGACTGGTACGGTCTATTACACGAATGAAGTTAGTTTATCCTTATATAATACCCATATACAGAGGGTATGAACCTTGCCCTTTTATCACCTGCCAACTACCTACTTATTGGTACAACAGTTACTTCTCCAACTACCTACCATCTTCTCTTTCATTTCTTTCATAAAACATTTATATGATTTAAACATGATTTTAATTTTTATGTAGGTGATAATGATATAATTGGTGAATACTTATTTTACTAAAGATACTATGATCGTATGCTCAAATGTGTGCTTTCTTGTATACGGATCGAAAATATGGGTTTCCAGGTCACTCGAATAAATTTCTCCCTCTGGTGCTGATTCTTTTTCTGCAATTATTACATATGCTATGGTTCAATTTTATTGACACAGAAGAATAAAATAAAATAAATTATACTAACGTGTTCCTGTGCAATCCCTGAAAATTAATTTAGCATGTTGTAGATTTTTACAACTTAAATACTATTTAAATCGATGCGTACAATTTTAATCACCATGTAAATTTTTAATCTACTGATGGTAAGTAATTTATTCTAATATTCATGAATAATTATTAATAAATTTTTGTAATTTAAATATGATTAATAAAATTAACTGGATATTTAATATGCAATAGAGCTATCAGTGCTGCAATACGCGAATATAATTTGTACATACTCCTCTCTTCCTCACCTAATCTCTCTCTATCATGCATTCGGCCGAACTGCTTGGCCCATTTAGGTTACGCTCATTTTAGCGATGGCGTCCAGCTTCTGCGTCTGTGGACGCTTTTTTATACTATTGCTTTTTTTCTTTTTTTTAGTTTTTTCTTTTTTTTCGTATTTCTTTATATTATCTGTGATAGGTTAACATATTTTTTATTTTTAAATTATTTTAAAAATTAATTATAACAAATAATCCAACTTATCTATAATAAAAAAAATCAGCTATACAGCCGACTAAACACCCCTTACGTTATCTCCTCTCTCGGGCTCTGCTGCACAGCCGACTTCCTCCGGCGTATCCTCCCTTCGGCACCGCCTGTGCCTTTGCTCTCTAGCCGATCTCCCTGCCCTGCACCGGTCTCCTTTCTCCCGTGTCCTGCCAGCCTCTTGCGCCGCCTTCTCCACTGGCCCCCTTGCCTACTCCGCCCTCCAGCTTTGCCGACCCTACCTCCCTGCTCCGTCCCTCAGCTCGCCTCCTCTCCGGCTCGCCTTCGGCCGCCTCGGCCTGGCCCCAACCTCCTCCAGCCCGGCCATGGCCAACCATGGGGAATCGGCTCCCCTCCTACTAATATTGCTTTCCCCCCTCTTAAGTCCTTAACTATTTCCCTTCCCGATTTAAGTTTAGTTCTTGGATTTTATTTGGTTTCCCTTTTGATTTGAGTTGATTTCGGTGATGTTGAGGGCGAGATGGTGGTAGTGCTGATGTCGGCTGGCTAGCCGTGACGGGCTCGAGGTCCTCCCGTGCGCCGGGCAACATGGGGCGGCCGGCGGTGGCTCGCTGTCGCCGTGGTTGCCTCACCTCTGGTACCCTCTACTCCCTCCCCTACTTCTCGTCCTACTCCCTTATGCTATGTATGCCATGGATTACTACTGCTCGGTGGAATGTTGGTGATCGTGATGCTTGTGGGGTGCCCTGTGATGCTGATGGTAAGATCAAAATGGGTTGTGGGGATTACCTTGTTGGATGATGATTGCTAGGTTAGGGAAAAAACTTAGGTTGGCCCTCTTGGTAGCTTGGGCTGGGCTCGGCGGCTCTCTGGTTGGTCGGCGTCCACTCTGGTGCTCTGCTCCTCCTAGGGCTGCCGTTCCCGGTGGCTTGTGCTTTCTCCTCCTGGCACGGTGGCACCTTCTTCCCTCCCTGTCTTGCTGCCGAGCTCCTCCTCCCTCTTCCTCTCGGCTGGCTTGGTGGACTGTGTGGGGAATGGAGGGATCGGGGGAATGGGGATGGTGGTGCTGTGGGTTGGCTGTCGTGATTTCTCTGCGGCTTGGAATGAAATGGCCTCTCTCTCGTCTCTCGGCCTTGCAATATGCTGCGACTGTGTTGGGAGATTTTTATCTCGGGGAACTTCATCGAACTTCGTCATATACCCTCCTCATATTTGAGAATTTCAGGATTTACTCTTCCCACTCAATGACATATGGGGTCAGGATGAGTCACTGACACGTGAGCTAGAGGATAAATCCTGAATTTCAATCTAAGGGAAGGGTATATGATGAATAATTCCTTTTTCTCTACCATGAAGTTGACTGGCATTTCGGTAAAAATTGGTGTTCTGGGTTGGCTTTCACTAGAAAAAGGGATCGAGAATGGATTCAGGTTTGGTTCTAATAGCGGATGATGATATTCTACGGTTATAAGAGGTGTCGACTGGTCCTGAACGATTTGGTATGTCAGTGAGCGTTAAGATTCGGTATTCTAAATACCGGATGGGTTCTGACGTCAACTTATCATTTATTTATTTTGTTTGGTCTTTTTTGGTCTTCTATTATTGGTTTTCTTTGCTATCAAAATAATATTGGTTGTTCTGGTTTAGCAATATTGATGTAATTGAATTTGTAATGTAATTGTTTATATTTTGGAAACGACTGCCTTGGTTGAAATTGCAATTTGTGATTTCATGAAATTTTGAATTGTGTTTGATGTAATATACATTGTAAATGTTGGAGATTGAGAATTGTAATTGAGTGTGACTTGAAATGTAAAATAATGTAATTCAGACTGTTATGTTGATGTAAATTGAATTGTTAATATTTTTATTTACTTCAAGGAATGATTTTAATTGTTGCTTGACTGTTGTAATTTATTTGGTGTAAATGGACTGTAATTATTTTACTTGACATGTGTTGATCGGGATTATGTTGAGATGATTTCATATTCAAAAATTTGAATTTTGAGGTGGCTTGTAAATTTTTAATTAGACTTGTCTTGTGGAAAGTATTTATTCATTCAGTCTATTCCGCATTTAAAAAAATTCTTGCGTAACTGCCTTAGTCAATTGTTTAGTTAATTACAATTAGTCTTAATTTATTAATTAAAACGGACGAGAAAATGCGGGTTCTCACAATGAAGGCTGTAGCCTACAAGTTATATCTTACTCTAGACCTCTCATCTAAAATATCTTCCTATGTAGCATGCATTTAGGAATTCTTGAAGTTTCTCACCAAATATCGCCACCATAGTTTCTCTTAATTTGTTCTAGGGCCTTCTTGCTAACATATTCATCCAATTTCTCCCCCTTCTAGAGTCTTCCCACGAGTATGGATTGCATTAGTGCATTAGCCAAAAGTTGTAAACAAAGATGATCGCCTTTGCGCTATACAACACATACATTTAGCAACACAAGTTTGTCTTGTTATTTTATTTTACAGACCACATGGAATGATCATATTTGTGCATGTGCACATATATTAAGGTTGCGTGTTCAGCGGCAACGGTCGGCGTCAGCGTTTGTTCATTTTTTGTCCATTTACTTTTTTTTTGAATTTTTTGTGTTTTGTTTTTTTCTATATTCCTTTACATTGTTTGTAATAGGTTAGTATGCTGCTTTTATTTTTGTATTTTTTTAAATTTAATTATATTCAATAAGCTAACTCAGTTACAATAAAAAATAAGTTAGGTACAGTAAAATTTCAACCAGAAGCTATTGCTATTCCGAACGTCCCCTAAGATGATCTTTTTTTAGAGGAAATATGAACATGATCTACATCCATGATTTAATTATTTTGATGATTCTTTTATTTCGAAGTTTGCAAATGTATGAACCAAAATAGATAGAGATGCACCTACGCATGCAGGAAAACTGAAGAAGGCCACATACAATAGGAGAGATGCAGTGATGCACCAATCATCGCAACCTCCTACACAAGAAATTATGAAAAGGAAATTACATTCGTATTCCTAATTAAGCAGATATAGTTAAAAACGCTTTCTGCTCCTTAGCAAAATAGGCTCAATAATAAATAAAGGTTGTCGGTTATTTTTGTCTAGTAAATCGAATTCGGGGCTGTTAGGATCTTCAAGTGACCTCATGAAGAAAATAACAGACATGAGATTAACTGACAGGGCGAATTAACAGGGATATTACCTGTGTGAGCTTCCATTCATGGGCATAGCCGGTGCTTCATTTGATTAGGGCTTGGGGCAATCTCTTGGTGAAGCAATTGTAGAACAGATTTAGGGTCTGTTTTTTTCGGCTGCGGCTGATGACTTTTGGCTGCGGCTGATGGCTTTTTGGCTGTTTGCGACAGAGATTATGGAAAGAGAGATACTCGCTTGTGATTTTTGATGATACAGATATTAGTTTTTTAACGTGTACTACAATTAACTTGTAGACCTCATCTTAAAAAAATACTCCGTTTAAAAGTTAGTTACTGTAACAAAAGTCAAGAGCGGCTTTTAGAAGCTGTAAAGAACAGGGCCTTAGTATGTGAATATATGTAGTCTCAACATCATTGTTGAAAAGGTAATTCAAATTCGTACCGTATCCGTGTAGGATATTTCATCGTCTCATATCAGACGTGGCATGATAGGTATATGCACAGTTTGTATTAGACGTGGTATCAACCTGTAGCAACTGACTCTGATTCGATTTTCTCTCCGTGTAAAACTCTTTTCCTCCATACTATATATGTACCTCAGTAGTCCATAAGAAGTGCAAGTCTTAAGAGAAACGCTTTATTGTAATCTTTCTTTATTATAGTGATTTATCTTCGAGCGCTCGTGGTTTTTTTCCGCAAGAGTTTTCATGTAAAAATTTGTATCTCTTACCTCTATTTTTCTATGTATTATTTACAATAAATAATATTAAAACTTTAGATTCAAGATCAAAATCGCTGCTCTAAGATAAAGAGACTTTCAGGAAAACCATCGCACAGACGAGACGACATACATGGTGGCCAAAACAGTATCAAGCGAGCGAGGGTAGGGGATTGAAAGAAAAAATTCGACGTGTTTTTCCGTGATCCAAAGCCATCGTGTCTCGCGCAGAGTAGATCCGATCGAGACGAGAAAAAAAATCTCTTTGCCTCGGTCATCGCACGGCGCCATCAGAGCAGATCGATTTGAGCGTTGCGCGCAGTCACCTGGTCTCGGTCAACACATGATCGCGCGACACGTTGGCTCTATTTTCTTCCTCGGTTCCATCCACAGCAGAGCGTCAATCAGAGGGAAGCCAAAACACGTCAACAAGTCAAAAGCAGCTGCCAAGAAAAACGCAAAGCACAGGTGCCGCAATCCGTGTCAAGCCGGACACTGGGAACAGAATAGAGATGGTTTTTAATTTTTGATTAAAATTTTACTGTAGTTATCTTTTTTTATTGTAACTGATTAAATTTTTTAGGTATAATTAAATTAAAATAATAGAAAAAAAAATATGTTAGTCTATCATGGACAATACAAAAGAATACGAGAAAAAAATCTAAAAAAATCTAAAAAATAAAAAAATAAATTACTGAATAGTGAAAAAAAATTAAAATTAAAAAAAAATTGAAATAAGCGGGATCTAAAGCGACACGGGACTTGAGACAAGACAGAGGGAGAGGAGGTGCAGCGACTCAAATTTTCTGCGCAGGGAAAGAAAAAAAGTGCGGCAGCTGTTCAGCGAGGACACAGCACGTCATGGTTGTTTTTTTTGTTTTTTCCTCGTTCTGCGCGTGACAACACATCCGAGTCAACTTTTTTCCGAGCCCAAACCAAGACCGTGTTCCAAGTACAAGAAGTCAACTAGCAACCTGCAACATCGAATCCGAGTAGGCTGCATCGAGTTCGGCCCCATGATTTCATCAGCATAGAAGTGCTATGCTCTACTTAGCTTTGTGCGCACGACCTGCATACCGAAGGTTCCAAGGAAGTTTCACTACGCACCCACGAAGAAATGCTACCAGGAAGAATCAACGGATTTTGTTTCACGTTCACACAAGGTGTGCTAAAAAAAGGGTTGCTTCTTACCGTTACGTACACACAAGGAACTATATCAAGTGCTAGGTTTGACCAATATCATTGCCCGTGTCATCTGATATTATGCCCTGACATTATACTACACTATCTCCGTTGAAACTGTGTCGTCAGTTCCTTGTAAGGCGTTTGACAGCAAAGACGTCCAAAACAGAAAAAGGTATTGAGAAATCGAAACAAACACACTAAAAACATTTTCTTGGTGAACCGTAATCAACTTATAAATTAACCAAGCATTTTTTTAGTACCTGTCCAAGTTCTATTTATCACAAGTTCTGCATTACCAATGATAATGAAACGAAACTGAATTTTCAAATTTTTGCAAAATCTTAAATTCTTGCTTTTCTTGGATTCTTGCCTCTCCCCAGCCATTCCCAGCCCTAAGCCGCCCGTGGCCCAACCCAACCCAGCCCAGAACCACCGCCGAGCTCGCTGCTGCTGCTGTTTTCGCGCGGAGTACTGTAGCTCATCCGAAAATATCGGCCGTAGCCTCTGGAACCGCCACCTCGCGCCTCCAGCGCTTTCCACCGCCTCCCACCTGAGTCAAGCACCGTACCTGCACCCGTCAACCCTCCTTGTCACCTCAGGTCACCTCCCCGTCCAGGCGTCGCGCCGCCCCATCGTTTTCGGCCGCCACCACCCAATTCTTCCCTCCCAAGCCGACTGCCTCCCTCACAGCCGTCTTGTCCCCTCTGACACTTTTGACTGCCGCCAAATCTTCTCTGACAGCGCCCTTAACTCCCCCTGCCAGCTCCCTCACCTACCCACTCCGGCCAGCCCCTCCCGCAAGCCGCCGGGATCAGGACAAGCCCAAACCGACATAGCCCGCCTATTTAAACCCCGCGACCCCCTCCACATTCTAGCGCACACCACCAGCAGGCATTAGCCGCGCCCAATTGCCCCCAAGCTCTCCCTGTCGCCAGAATTTCCGAAACCTCCGAGGTGAGCTCAAGTTCTCAATTCGGTGATTTATTTCGTTAGAGCCTAATTGCTTTGTTGTGAAGCATCTCAGGACCATCAGGAACCCTTCTCCCTTCTTCCCCGAAGCTCCCGAAGTCCCCTCTGCCCTGTCCACAAGCGCCGCCGTGCGGCCATTAGTGGCCCTCGTGGACAGCCCAGACCAGCCACCCTCCGGCCAAGCCGTTGCTAGCATTAGCTCTACCATGCTCTCTAGAAGCTTAAGCCAAGCCCGATCGACCCGAGAGCCCCTAGGTTGTCCTTGTGCCCCTAGAGACCCGAGCGTGCCCGTGGCGCCGCCGCTGGCGTTTGTCGGAGGTGTAGGCGAAGCCATGCCCAAAAATGGAACCTCAGTACTTCCCTCTACCCGTTCCCACCGTTGGTTTGTGTCGCGAAAATCCCTAGCGTAGCCAGTCACCGCCGCCTCCTTCCTCTGTTATCGGCCCGAGCCGACCGATCTGAGGAAGAAGACGAGGACGTGGCGCCATCGCAGCCCTCCGTCTCCCCCGAGCCATCCAGCGGCCGTCGTAGCAACGCGCGCCCGAGCGTCCGATCGCAATCGGACGGTCGCCACGCCGCGCGGGAAGCCGGTTGGGCCGGCCGAACGCCTCGGCCCACGGCCGCAAGGGCGCGTGTACGCGCGCGCGAGGCAGGCGTGTGGGCGAAGCGGGCTGGGCCGCGCGATTCATCAGTAGCTAACCGCGAACGCAGATGCCGTCGCGATGAGCAGTGTACCGTTAGCTTGCATCGTTCATCCCAAAACCCGAAAACCCAAAAAGTGAGTTTATACTCATTTGAACCGTTTCGAGCCCCTGAGTCCATTTCTGAGGTCCGTTTCCTCATACCAACTCCTGTTAACCCAAAACCTTTAAATTTGGAGTTTTGTCCGATTTTATTTTCGTTTTTTTCCGGTCCAATTTCGTTTCTTTGAAAGCGGGCCTAATTTGTTTATTTTTGCGCTAGTCCCCGACGAAGCTGATCCATTGACGCAAGAGGTGGAAGTCCCAGTGCCAGCTCAAAATTTACCGGAGTACGAGTTAATTGAAATCCCCGATTCGCAAGGCAAGTTGCATTAATTTTTGATCATATTGAACCCATGCTCTTTAATTAACTAAATACGCATTATTTTATTACATTATTTTTACGCAATTATTTAATGTACAATTATATTCTGAATGACATGTTTTAGCTATAATCCCACCACCGATAATTGAATCGATTCATATTTTGTTAACCCTGCTCATTTGACGAACCCTAGTACATAAAATATAGAGTTATCCATATCATACGATAGTTTAGGAGATCATGATTTGTACTGTTAAGTGATCCGACGCTTGTCGGTAGGCTTTGTAAAATAAATGTGGAGGATAAGGAGTAATCACGGGAAGCCATTAATTGGCCGGGTCCCCTGACCTTATCCTGAGAGGAGGAGGCATGAAAATGAAAGGTGCAACACAGTGGTACTGGCTAGTGTCAGGAGATACTAGCGGAATTGCCTCGGCAAGATTTCAAGGACTAGACCCTTATGCCAAATGAAAAACATAGTACCCGCTCAACCACAAGTGTTGATTCGTCAAACCTAGACTAGTAGCTACTCAGTTCGGTTGAATCTTTACTATTAAAGAAAAGGGTTGGTACCGTTGGGCCACAACGATAGATCCTCACAAAACGGGTCCCTCTTTCTGACTATGGCCAGTCGGATTCCCGAGTTTGTGTTGGTGCCTAATCTATCGGGTAAAGGCTATATGCGGGACTGAGTAGGCGAAGATCTTTGTTTTCTTAATTCAGTCATGAGGATTAAGAAATCTTGTGGGTAAAGCCGAGCAGCTCTGCAGAGTGACTTAAATAGTATTCGAATACACTGTGCTTCCAGTTAAAGAAGCTGTGTTTATTTGGGTGACTCCATTAATGAAGCATAAGTAGATTTGGAATGATTTTGGTAATATGTAAAAGTAAGTGTTCAAGTTTATAACCCCAAGTAATTAAGAAGTTTATATTCGATTTGTTTTGAATCTAAAGCATTTTATAAAGGCAAAACTGCATCTACACAAAATAATAGAACTAATATCCCATGCCTGTTGAAATTCCCCTGCATATAATTATTCAGTATATTTTCGTGCGACTTGTTGAGTACTGTGGTTGTACTCATACTTGCTAAAACAACATAAACAGAAATCGGTCCGCACGACGTTGAAGTTTTCGAAGAAGCTGAAGACGATGGAGATGCTTTCGACGAGGTCGATGTTTGGTTTTAAGGGTTGTTCTCCGCTCAGGCTTGCCTGTGGCACCCTTTTAGTTTATGTATTGTAAGGGCTGTCGCCCACTACTAGGCTTGGCTGTAAAAGCCTCTATATTGTAATAAAGCTGGTTTGTACCCTTTTAAGTACGTGTTGTCAATGAAGTACGCTCATATCTGATACCTGCATTGAGCAGTCCGGGTGCTGCGAGATGAACAATATCGCATCGCCCACGAAGCGGGGTGTTCTGAGATAAGATCTTTTGAGTAGCAGCAAAAGAGTTCAGATCAGTTAGCAGATTCAGGGTGGTATACCTTTCCTTTTAGAACATGAAGAGATTGCGCTTGATGGTAACAACTCTTCGTTGTTGATAAATCATGTTCATAGCATCATAAAACTGTTCATTGTCACAAACAACATCGCGTGGGTTGTGACTTGCGAATAAAAGCAGTAAAAAATAGGTACCTTAATATGTTAGCTGACAAAAGGACTAAATTTACTTGAAAAAAAAACCAGATTTGTCTCATCTTAAATTCCTAGTGCACTAAGCTGATCTGAATAAAAAAAAAGAAACTGTCTATATAACATTTGATTGTTTTTAGGGTAAAATTAGTTAGATTTTAGAACCGTTGAATGGAGATCAAACGTCCTAGATTCGGAGCTTTCATTTTTTTTGGACGGGTGTATGGGGAGATCCGTTAGATAAAGATCTAACGCCCTAGATTTAGAGCATTCATATTTTTTTTAGAGAGAGTTTTATGGGGGAATCCATTAGATGAAGATTCAACGTCTAAAAAAATCTGACTAATTTTGTCCTCAAAAATAGTTGAGTGTTGTTTAATAATTCTCATAAAAAATTTACTTTTTGAATAGTTGAATAACCAGGTGAAAAAGAGCCACTGCGCTTCCGCGAGCAATTCACCTACCGAGCAGCTCACGACCAATGAAAGTAAGATACAGGTACAAAAGAAATACTCATGCATACCTGAAGAAAGGTAATCTCTTGTACAAAAAGAATACCCCAAAAACACACAGCTCTTAGATCATAGAAGAAACTTAAGAACAGAGACAATAAACCAACTAATATAATAGACAAAACTATAAGGACACAAAAATTTGCAAACCAAGCCATCCTATAAAATTTTGCTTAAGAAAGAAGACGAAACGTGTAGTATTGAATTATCACAATAAAAGTATAATACGATCACACACAAGAACAATTCACCGAAAAAAACAATGATGGAACCCATAACCGGTCTACTAAAATATTTGCATGAAAATAAACTGAGCTAGTGCCAAATTATGCACTAAAAACAGGAAACACATCTTCCATTCTAATAATAAATTACAAATTCAAGTGCGTAATAAGGTTAGTTTGTTTAAATATGACATATGTCACAAAACGAAACAAAACATTGCATTATTTATAGAGAAAAGTTAGAATATTTTTATACTAGTGCTGCAAGCTGTGTAACCAAATTCATCTCCATAATCTTCAAGAAAAACCTCGGCATACTTGTTTTAATCTGACTTCCCAAATGCAAACTTCATAAAATCTATTATAGTATATCATATAGTACTAAAGAGTCTGACAAATCCTTTCAAGACAATTTATTTCTTAGCCTCATCTTATGTACATCTTTCGGATGCAACCTAAAACAAAAAAGAAAGTATTGAGAAAAGGAAATAACCAAACTTTATATTGTTTACTACATAATACAACACTGAAATTCATTAGTATATTAGTTTTTAGATCTTAGGCTATTAATCTCTGATACATGATGGCTACACGTACAATAAGACTGTTTCAGTCTTTCTTATTGAAGAGCTGCTCTTTCAATGAGCGTTACTTGTCGAGTTTTATGTTTTCAGGTGGAGCATGTCAGATTCTATGATATGAGTTCTTCGCTATCTATTCAGCGCCACAGGTGATGCTTTGGCTTATACCATTCGACAATTGAGCATTGTTTCAGGAGGTCAGTTGCACAGACTCAGACTTTTGCTGGGGCTATAACTAAAGACTCAGGTTTGTTCGTTTGCTTTGTTAATAGCTGTGTATTCAGATCTACTGACGGTTTGCTCAATTTTGCTTCGCAAGAAGCGTTTTGACAAGACATTTCAGTCTTTCTTGTTGAAGATTAATCTTCTGGACTTTCGGCGCCCAAGGTATACATTCTGATTTTATTAGAGGAGATTATCATATTCTTTGACTACTAGAGAGAATTCGGCTCAAGGTGGAGATTGTTGAAAAGGTGATCCGAATTTGTACTGTGTCCATGTAGAACACTTCATCACCTCATGTCAGACGTTACATGATAGGTGTATGCACAGTTTGTATCAGATGTGGTATCAACCTGTAGCAACCGACTCTAATTCGGTTTCCTATCCGTGTAGTACTCTTTCCCCCCATACTATATATGTACCCCAATAGTCCATAGGAAGTGCAAGCCTCAAGACAAGCACTCCATTGTAATCTTTTCTTATTATAGTGATTTGCGTTCGAGCGTTCATGGTTTTTTCCCGTAAAGATTTTTCACGTAAAAATTTATGTCTCTTGTCTTTATTTTTCTGTGCATTATTTGCAACAATTGCGCTTAATTGGTGCCATGGGCTCTTAGTGGTAAAACTCCCATGTACCCTATGAGAGGAACTGGTTTTAAGTGTTCTAACGGCAACATATATCTACAACCATAAAGAGTCTATTACACAAAAATTAGTAGAAATCGTTTTTTATAGTAACGGCAGTAGAGCTGGCATAATTGATTAAGGAGTATTTAGAAGTTAAAAAAGCAGGGAGGTCAAAACAGCGGGCCTAAGGAACTACATAGGGCTAACCAGTCCTGGCATGCTCTTTTATCTTTGCCACTAGCGTCGTTTGGCATTGTTGCGATGGAAAGCAATAGGAACAAGCTCCGGTCTTTATTCGATTTTTAATCCTAAACTACAAAATCGTTTACTTTGCAACCCTGTAATGGCATTTCACAAATATATCTTATTTTGTAAAATCTATTATACTATTAAGACGATAGAAAAAGAACCCTCATGTTTGATCTATAGAGACTAGAAATTCCCATATTAATTAGATAAAAAGGAAAAAAAGGTATAACACCAATTATTTTGGTGGATTTAGATTATAACGGTGTAGATTAATATATATATGTACTAGAACTATTACAAATATATAACACGTAAGGTAGCGTTCGGAATAGCGATGGCTTATGATTTTTTTAACTGTAGCTGGCTTATTTTTTTACTGTAGTTGAATTGAGTTATTTAACATTATTAAATTTAAAAAATGTAAAAATAGAAAAAAAACATGTTAGCCTATCACGAACAATGCAAAAGAATACGGGGAAAAAAGAAAACCCAAAAAATCTAAAAAAATTATAAAAAGACAAAATTACTGAATAGTGAAAAAAGCAGAAGTCAGAAGCTGAAGCTGACTTTAAACCAAGTTAAGCAGTCATAAGTATCGGAATTGTATAATAAATACAGGTTCATATTTAAACAAAAAGCATATGTGTAACAGTACCATGGAGAATGCCACTTATCTATGTCATATATGCTACTAAGGCTACCCAGTTGATGAACGGTGACGGCCTGTTCTTTTTGGCTGCGGCTGATGGTTTTTTGGCTGTTTGCGACAAAGATTACGGAAAGAGAGATACTCGCTTGCGATTTTTGATAGTATAGATATTAGTTTTTTTAATGTGTACTACAATTAACTTGTAGACCTCATCTTTAAAAAAATAATCCGTTTAAAAGTTAGTTACTGTAGTAAAAGCTAAAAACGACTTTTAAAAATCGCAAAAGAAATTGTTCTCTCGTTGCACTGCTGCGTGTTTTTTTCCCTACCGCTCATCCAGTCGGTCCAGGTTGAACTGTTGTAATAAATGGGATGCAACGAAACATTGGTCAACCGTGCAGGGATTTTGGATTCTCTGAAGTCGCGTCTGGCGACTTGGAGAAGCGTCGAGAATCTGAGCCGTCCGATCGGAAAAGAGCGGTCAGTTGGATGCTCTGATAAAATTTCTGTAGCCACGGTAAAATTTCTTGTAGCTACGAGAAAATTTCTCGTAGCAAACCGATCTGGGCGTTCTTTTCCGATCGGACGGCTCAGATCCGACTGCCCTCTGAAGTCGCCGTACGCGACTTCAGAGAATCCGGTTCCCCGTGCAGGTCGCGCGGAGGAGGTGGCGGCGACGGCCCGACGACGAGAGCTTTCACTTGAGGTGCTAGGCTAGGCTAGCGATTTCTTTTCGCCTTTTGGATTGTACTCTATTTTTGCGAACGGATGCTCCCAACAGCCAAACGAAATAGAAATGCTATCGAAGAAAGTATCACTGGTCTTTAGCACAACAGGTACGATTAACTGCAGTACTCGTGCACTACCGGTGCACTACAGGATGCAGATTATTCTACTTCTCGTCCAAGCAGGGTACTACGGCCGGGGTTTTTTTAGGCTTGTTATTTGTGTTTCTTAGGCTGAGTTTTTTTATTCTTATAGTTTGGGGCTTATGGTTTAAGCTATATTAACTAGCTTTTTTGAACGGTACGTTTTTTAAAGTGTGGTCAATAGGAATATTGTAGTAAAAGATATACTGAGTTCAGCTGTATCGACCAAAATCACATACGACTATTTTCCTATACGTACTACCTCTCACGAACAGCCAAAATTCATAAATTTAAACCATAGATCATAACTCAAAAGAACCCACCTTTAGATTTTTCTATAGTAACTGGTTTTCAAACAGTATGTCTTTTTAAGGCGATGTATATAAATTAATTTATTAGATACTGTACCGACTTCAGTTATACCCTAGGGAATAATATAGGTAGTACTCACTCATGAGCTTCTACTTAACTTACAAGCTTATATTATAGAGAAGGTATACAAGCCTATTTATACCCAACAAACCGACGTTATAAAACTGATTATATTTATCAAGCTCCGCTCAAGTTAGAGTTTTTTTCACTGTTTAGCGACGAAAACACTGTAGCAGCGACAAAATCGCTGTAGCAATTTTGTCACTCACATGCACAGTTTACATTTTTACTATGTGCAACTCAAGAACCAGCTCATGTTTATCTAGACACTAAGCTCTAGCTAAACCACCTAATCAATTTGATATTTACTTCCTTTTTTATTTCCTCGTGACTTTAACAGCTCACGCAAACTTCTAGTAGAAAAACGGGTTGACACCTCTTATCTACGCTTTAGTTGTTGTAAGCATGCATCTCACACGAGTAAAATTAAATTTGACTCTCTCTCAAGAAAATAAATTAACTAATCTTCAACAAACTCTCTCTTTAATTTAGTTTTTCGAATTAACTAATCTTCAACAAATTTCCTCTATAATTTAATTTCTTGAGAAATTTCTGAACAACATTAAACTTCAGTAGACATATCCCTTGTGGAATTTTTTCTAGCTGAAATTTTATAGCCAACAATTTCAGCTGTATATATTGTTCTACTCCTCTCGACTGAGCTGTCTTAATGTAACTTTCTTCTGTAGACATATCTTTCCCTTTTTATTCTTTGTAATTTCTCTCAATATAAAAATTCTTTTTGCCCTCTAATTTATTTATTAGCCTCCAAACTTTTTCCTTCTCAACCTTGTAGATCTTGTTCTTGACGAATTTTATCGAATCCTTTTACTTCATAATTTCTTCAACTGTTGACAAGTTACATGACTTGTAAATCTCCACCATGCTCCTAACACATCTTGGAGCTTGACTTAGGTATAGTCAAGTGCTCGTTAGCACTCAAGCTAGAATTCGAGCCTAAATTGAAATTCAAGTTTGAAGTTGAACTCAATTTATACTGTCTATTTCTTCGATTGATTATCTTGCAAGAAAAATCTTTGAAAAGAAATACGTACCCGTGTTCTATCAGTTACCTAACACTTAGTAAATTATGTTTCAAATCAAGTACAAATAGCACATCACGAACAAACTCTGACGGCCTTCCATTTGGACAGGAATACTGCTCTTTCCTTCAGTTTGGGCTAAATAACCATTGCCCATGCATATCTTCACCTGATGTAATGAGTCCACATCTTGAAATATTTTTCGGTATGTTGTCATATGGTTTGTGCAACCACTATCAATAATCTAAACACCTTTGTTTTCTTCTTGCACGGTTTGACAAGAATAAATACATTCTTTTGGTTTTTCTTCCTCTTCTAAGAAATTTGCCTAATTGTTATATCAGGATCTAAAATATCTGGCAATGTGACCTTGCCTCTTGCATTTATAGCAAGTTATCTTCTTCCAGCATCTATATGTAGTATGACTAGACTTCCTTCTTGCAAATATCACACCAGAAATTTAAACTACCCGTACCTTTTTCTCTTCTATCTTCGTCCAGCTGCTCCTGCATATTTGACCATGGATCACCTCTTCTTTGATAATTCCTACTATTTTTGAAACTGTGAGATTTGAAACTCAGCTTTGACTGAAAGGCATTTTCAATCGAGTTCCCTTCACTTTGTAGCTTTCTCTGTTCATGAGACTCCAATGAACTCATCAGCTGTTGCATAGTAAGAGTCACCAAATCCCTCAACTTCTCAATAGCAGTAACAAATATATATTTGAACTTTTCAGGTAAACTGATCAAAATTTTCTCGACAATCATTTGATCAGTAATCTCTTCACCGTAGGTGCGCATCTGATTCACCACCTTGATGACCCTTGAGAAGTAATCATTTTTCTTCTTGAGCTCCTTCATCTGCAGACTTTGAAACTGCCTTGCAAAGTTTGTAGCTTTATCGCAAAAACTTTGCAGAACCTTGAAACTCATCTTTCAACTTATCTCAAGCTTCCTTTGATTTCTTTGCGTCGATAATATGCGGAAACAAACTTTCCGCTGCACTGGTTGAATAAAAAAAAAATAAGACCTTGGCGTCCGTCATTTGGTTCTCCGCCAGAGATTTCTTTTACCCTGGTGTAAGAACATCTTCAGCGGTATACTCTATAGCCGTTCTCCACAATGTTCTACAACCCTTGTGATAATAGCAGCGTTCGCATCTTAATGTTTCACATATCGTAATTCTCTCCTGAGAATACAAGAATCATCGACTGTGTCATTCTGATGCCTGAACTCGAAGTCATAACCTTGGCTCCGAAAAACAACACAAACACTCTGATACCAATTGTTAGGGATTTGGACACTCAAAGGAAGCACAGAAAAGAACAACGGAAAACAAAAGTAGTATACAGCTGAATAGCTATTCACTCATGAACTTCCATTTAACTTACAAGGTTACATTGCAAAGGAGGCATACAAGCCTACTTATACACTCAACAAACCGATATTATAAAACCGACTATATCTACCGGCTCACTTGCACAATTTACATTATTACTATATATACGACTCAAGAACCAGCTCATGCTTATCAAGACACTTAGGGGGTGATCGTTTCGGCTTTTTTCAGCTTCAGCTTCTAGCTTCAGCTTTTTTTTACTATTCACTACACTATCCACTAACTCAGCTACAGTGTTTTTTCAGCCAGCTACAGTGTTTTTTCAGCCAAAAGCCAAAAGCCATCGCTATTCCGATCACCCCCTTAATAACCTCTAGGTAAACTATCTCCAACCCTCTCGCGCCCGATTCATCCTTCGAACAGCTCTACCAGCAACTCCTCCATTTCCTGAGGCGTGTATCCAGCAGAGCTGATGAGCTCCGGGAAACTGGCCAAGTGCCTACTGTACTCGCCGACGACTCTCGCAGCGACAGCTTCTCGCAGCCGTCCCCTAAGCTGAGGGCATGGCACCTTCCAATGCTTGTGAGCACCGTACGTCCTCTCGAACTCCGAGTTGAACTTAGCCAGTGAAGGAGGACATCTCCGAGAACGGTGGAGCCAGCCATCTCTGCTCGGAGACGGCAGACAGGACAGGACTCTCAGCCAAGAAGACTCGATGTACCTTTCTGTGTAGCGCTCGATCCTCTTGCGGAATGGGACCAGGCATGGCAGGTCGTCCATGGATTCGACCTGCTGCAGTATGAAGCAGGAGTTGTTGAGCAGGAAGATGTACCTCAGCCCGGGGTCCGGGCACATCTTCGATTTCTCCACGAGCAGATCCTCCAAGCAGTAGATCAGCTCCGCCAGCAAGTCGCTCAGCGTGCTGGGCCCCTCCATGTCCAAGCTGAAGACGCAGTCGTCGTCCTTGTTCTGCGCGACAGCAAATACATCGAGGTAGCCGTAGTCGTGCAGGAGCAGCTTGATGTCTCTCATGGCGCACCGGGTGGTCTTGTGGATGTCGCCTCCCTGCGGAACGCCCAGCGAGTCGCCCGCCGCGAGGCAGGCCTTGAAGTCACGGATCATTGCCCGAATGGCGTCGCTCAGCAGCTGCACGACGCTCTGGATCTTTCGGGAGACGATCTCCTTGTGCAGGCCGGAGAAGAGCTGCAGGAGAACCGGGGAGTGGTCCGAGATGGAGGCGTAGACATCGAGCGCGCGCAGCAGGTTCACCCGCGTCTTCTCCACCCCGGCGACGGCGTCCGCGAAGGCCAGCATCTTCAGCACGCTTGCCATGGCGAATTCTGCAAACTGGGCTTCCGACTGCAGAGGTTCGTCCATGCCGCCGACCAGCCCCGCCCCCGTGCCTGCAAGGGAGAAGGCTGCCATGCCTTCTCTGACGCTTGCGACGCTCAAGCTCGAGCTGCTAGACAAGCTACTGTTGCTTGTACCGCACGAAGATTCGCTGCTGTCCGACACCGAGGAGGTACAGCTCGGCCCAGACGGCCGGGCTGGAACAGTCACAGGGGCAGAGCGCGAGCGTGTCTCCCCCACTACGGTTGGACGACCGAGTTGGCCACCGGAGCTCTGGTCGTGGAGATCTGATCGCATCATGTCGAACACCTTGGCCATCACTGTGACCGCTCGGATCCACTGCTGTATCAAGCCGTCGAACGCCGCACACTCCGGCGCCAGGTCGGTTTCACCGATCCCAAGAACCCAGTCGACGTCGAGCTCCGAGAACCAGCTCTTGAGGACGTCGTCGGCGCCGCGCTCAGACGCTCCGGAGAAGGCTTGCATCAAACCCCGCGTGTACACGTCGCGGGCCATCTGGCAAGCCAGCTCGTCGAGGCCGGAGGAGGCCCCGGCGCGGCGGTGCTTCTTGAAGCATGCGTCCGGGGAGACATCGGACGGAGGAGTCTCCGTCTCGGAGCCGTCAGGGGAACTGGAGCCGCTGCTGCTGCTACTCCGGTTACCTGACTGAATGAACAAAGCCGGCTTGTTGAGAGTGGCGAAGATGGAGATCCTCTGGATAGAGCTGCAGTATCCGCCGCCGGGCCGGCGGGTGCCGGTGGAGATGGCGCCGCTGACCGCCGCAGTCGGCGTCAAGTCGTCCGACACCGTCGAGAACCGGCGCAGCATGGTGATGACCTGGCACTGGCACACGGTTTGGTAATCCAATAGGTAGGAGCGTATGGCACTCGTGTCTTCTGACTAAATGATAAGTTTTTGAGTCCCACTTATTACATGTTACCTGGTAGCTTGTGGATTTTCTACAATTTAATGATGTAACCTCTCGATTGCTAGTTTCTTGTAGAGCCTTTCCTAGAAATATCCTAGCAATAGGTGACATGCCAACTTTAAGTTTAATGGATGTCACAAATCTAGATAATAGTTAGAAAGAAAATATATGAGCCACGAATTCTCCCCCTCCCCTCCAAAAAAATGCCCCCTCTACAAAAGTGGTGTTGAATCTTATATCCAATAACTACAAATTTAGATAATTGTTAGGAAAAAATATCCAGATGATAGCTATACACACCTATTTGTTAATTTGTAGTCGCATGCGGCCAACGAATTGGGATCAAACAAATAGGCTATGATTTTGATGCGTGTGTTCCATCTTGCAATGGCATGACGCCACATGGCTCCCATAGAATGCACGAGAACACGAGCCTACAAGAGCATCATCTTCTTGACAATGTCACCATCTCCCTCTCGCATACATTTCTTGCCTCTGCCTCTCTTCCCCCTCATGTTCCCCTTTTCTTTCTGCTCCTAAACCCTAGTCGTCACCTCCAAGTGAGCCCGACCACTGCTGCTGGAGAAGGAGGCGGTGGCACCGTTACCGCTGAGGGAAGTGCCATCATGCCCCTTGAGGTGAAGTGGATTTTTCCCTGGGTTGAAATTTGTTTGAAATCCATGATTTGAAAGTTTTCCAATCAAAAGTTCCACCTAATTATTTGAAACTTTTCTCGATCTATTCAAAATTTTCTTAAATTAAAAGTTTTTGAACCAATTTGAATGTTGTTGAGTCAAAAGTTTTACAAATTATGTTGAAAGTTTTTCAAATTATTTTGAAATTTTTGGAACTGAAAGATGTTGATTTGAAACTTTTCAAACTGAAAGTTTCTTGAATGTTCTGAATGCTTACCAAGTCGGGATCGAAATTTCACTGGAGCGTGGACAACACGTCACCACCAGTGGGGAAGAAGACATGATGGAAGGCCGCCATGTGTCAACAGTGCATGCAGCGAGGAGGCGGCTCGATCCGTGGGGTGATTGTAAATTTGAGGAACCCCTAAAATATATACTGTTATTGTTTGAGTGAAAACTCTTTCCTAACAAATATTTACTGTTGTTGTATGAGTGAAAAATTCTTTCATAACACATTGGTAACTAAATAATATGCTAAATTTATTGGCCTATCAAGGCCCTGTTCAAGTCGGCTGATGGCTTTTGGCTTTTCAGCTGAGATGACACTGTAACGGCTAGAAGAAGTTGCTGCTAAAACTAGGGGTGTTAAATTCAGCTTTTGGCTTAGATGTTTTGGGAAGGAGGGAAACAAAAAATGTGGTGGAAATTGAAGAGGATTAAATGAACATGAAAGAAAAAAGAAAGAAAATGAAATAAAAAGGAAAACAAGAAAAAAAATTTGACGAATGATGGCGGGAGACACGAGCGGGACCAATGAGGGGGGGCGGCACTGGCCGGGAGTGACACTGGCAGCTGCGACTAGTGCAGAGGTGAAGGACGACACCTACTAGTGCGACAGCCGAGAGGGGAGTGGCTGGGTGAGGTGTAGCATGATGACCATGATAGAGAATGGCAACTGGTAGCCCCCAACTTCGCCTTCGCTTTTCCCAACCCGGATAGCTAGATCCGAGCGTCTCCTCGTTGGATCTGGCAAGCACGAGGGTAAAATCAGTGTCCTGATGGCCACGACAACCACAACTGGCTCTTCCTTGCCCACCCCCTCTCCGACACATACCTCTGCGATGTCTACGCCCACGTTGAGCAAGACCTCACCTGCACCGATGCAGAGAGGGGCAAGGGTAACCCCATCATATCCATCGCATTTCTGCCTCCTCGTGCTCTGAGAGAAGCCACTTTAGTACTACCTGTTAAGGAGATGAGATAGAGTTGTATTAGGATATAGAGTTTGTATCATATTCCACATATGCCTTATCTCTATATGGCATATACCCCTTGTACTCTCCTATATGTATGGTCCTTTGAGCCTCATATCAATACACACAATATTAATAATATGGTATCAGAGCTTAGGCTAAACTCCTAACCTCGATCTCATTTTACTTCCGCTGCTGCTGCCCCCGGGAGGATCGATCTCCGCTCCCGGGGGCGGCCACTTCTTCACCCGGCCGACATCGTGCGTCATACGCGCGAGCTCCTTGACCGCGCCACTACGCCCGCATCGCTCGGATCTGCGCAGTCGGGCCCACGGGGCTGCTACCTCGTCGTGGCCTGCACTCGGCGCCGCACCTTCGGCGCCGCCCGCCGCACCCGGAGCCCCACTCGGCGCTGCATCTCGGCGCCGGCCGCCACTTCTGCTCCTCTCCCCCGGGAGGATCGATCTCCGCCGTCGGTCGCCGTCGCGCCCCAACGCTCAGCCACCTGCGGCCTTGCATCGCGCCGCAGCCGGATTTGGTTACCGAGGCCGCTGCGCCGCCGCCCAAGGCCGCCGCGCCGCCGCCCTTCGGTCGCCGCCACTGCATGCCTCCACCTCGGCCCCGACGTCGCCACCCTGCCGTGCAGGTCCGGCGCTAGGCTTGCCTCCCCCGCGCTCCTCATCCGCCGAGCAGCCCCAATGGCCGCAACACGCCAACGCCTGGGACCGAGGTCCTTCACCGTTGCCGCCAGGGACAGGAGCCCGCCGCCGGTGTCGTCGCGCCGTCCTAGCTACCCCCAGCTCGGCCCGCGCGCCGCCTGACCGAAGTCGAAGCTCCTCCGGTCGTCCACTGCTGCTTGCGTGGACTGCTGCTCCGTTGCCCACCGGCGGTAGCTGCCGGCCGCAGCCGCTGCTCCCTCCGTCGGTTGTCGATCGCCGCCGTTGCTCGCGTGGGAGCCGCCGCCCACCGTCCATCAGCTCTCGTGTGACCCGGTTGGATCTCAGTTCCGATTAGATCCAATCGCGTAGGTACGATACTTCATATAAAAAAAGAAAAAAGAAAGAAGGTTCTGATTACGTTGCTAAAGAGAGGTAAAAAAAAAAGAAAAAGAAGGTTTTGATCTTATTATTTCGCTGCCTTCGGTGCTATCCTCTGCGCGTCGGCCCACCCACCGGTCGCCGCCCTCCGTGTGCCACCTCCAGGTACTCTTCGCCCTTCGGATCTGGGCTGCCAGCGCTGTCCGCTGCCTTCGGTGCCGCCCTCTGCGCGTCAGCCCACCCACCGGTCGCCGCCCTCCGTGTGTTGCCTCAGAGAAGAGCAATTCAGAGAGTAGTGCAAGACCCTCCGTGCGTCGGCCTACCCACTGACCGCTGCCCTTTGTATGCGGCGTCGTCTTCTTTACGGCCCACCCACCGGTCGCCGCCCCCCGTGTGTCACCTCAGAGAAGAGCAATTCAGAGAGTAGTGCAAGACCCTCCGTGCATCGGCCTACCCACTGACCGCTGCCCTCTGTATGCGGCATCGTCTTCTTTTCAGCCCACCCACCAAGAGAAGCGCAATTTAGAGAGTAGTGCAAGACACTCCGTGCGTCGGCCTACCCACTGACCGCTGCCCTCTGTGTGCGGCGTCGTCTTCTTTTCGGCCTACCCACCGGCCGCTGCCCTTTGATTTCGAATTTTATTTACTATTTTTGTAACAACTCTTTTCAAATACAATGCTATTGTATACACCTTGCATTTGAGGGGGGTGTTAAGGAGATAAGATAGAGTTGTATTAGGATATAGAGTTTGTATCCTATTCCACATATACCTTATCTCTATATAGCATATACGCTTTGTACTCTCCTATATATATGATCCTTTGAGCCTCATATCAATACACATAATATTCATAACGCTACGAAAAGGCAGCTTCTGAGAAGCCGCTGGAAAGCCGGTTGTTCGATTCGGCTACGCGGGCTGGAGCGGCCCCCAAATCTGATCTGACTATTAATATCGAAGATAACTTCTATAGGGACATAGACAACCACATGGCCGTCTGATTATCTAAGGCCCCGATCAACTTGGCTTCGTCGACGGCGTTGGCGATTAAAACAACAGAGCGATCGTAGCTACGATGCACCTCTGATAAAATTATTTTTTCGTTTTTAAATTTACTTACACTTTTTTTCGTTTTTTGTTTTCAATTTTTTTTCCAATTTTTTTACATTTAATTATACTCAATAAACCAACTCAGTTACAGTGTTTTTTCAGGAAAAGCCAAAAGCCATCGCTATTCCGATCACCCCCGAAGTAGATATCGAGGCATAAACAACCTGAATCACAACTTAACACTTCGATGGACTTGCCATCAACGGGGTGATGGCGAAAAAAGACAGCAGTATTTCACTGCAATATCCTTTGCTCACACAGCCAAATATGTTGCATGGTCATTTAAGATGCATGTCAACCTGTAGGCACAAGGCGTGTAGGATGTCGTAGCGAAAGATGATATCTACGAATGGAGGGATAGAATGGCCCTCGCCGCCATCTATAAAAGCGTACCAGAGGATGTGTTCTCGACGTTGGCTGAGAAGGGCTCCACTAAGGATGCGTGGGAGACACTCAAGATGATGCACATGGGCATAGATTGCGTCAAGGAGGTGAAGATCCAAACTTTGAGAAGTGACTTCAAGGTGATTCACATGAAGAAAAACGAATTGGTGGGTGATTTCGCCATAAAGCTAACAACGATTGCCTATAGAATCCGAGCATTGGGCGAGTAGGTGGAGATGACCATAATTGTCCATAAATTTCTCCGAACAATTCCAGCAAAATTCTTGTTAGTCACAACATCGATTGAGCAATTCAGTGACCTAAAAGTCATATCTGTTGAGGAGTTGGTCGGCCGCCTCAAAACCTTTGAGGAGAGGGTTCGAAGCTATGGTGACAAAGGAGCAGCAGAATATGGTGCTCACACACTCGGAGTGGATGGCACGCATGAAGAAGAATGGGGGAAGGGTAGGGCTATTCATTCTGTATTTTTGGTAAAATTGGTTCGGTGAATACGTTATTTTTGGTAAATATGATATTGCCATTTTGGTAAATACAATATTTTAAAAATACGGCTCGATATTGGTAAATACCAAATTATTTCGATATGGTATCGGTAAATACCATATTAACCCAAGTTGATGTGAATTGTGGAACAATATGATAATATTTTAGCATGATAACAAACTAACAATGATAGATGACAACAAGCAAACAAAATTATAATCTATAGAACCACTAGATGGCAGCTAGAAGGGAATGAAAGATAAAAACACACTATAGCAAACAAGTTAACAACAGTAGGCTAGGATGGAATGAATGCTGAAAGTTTTTTGTAATTCGGTTCATTTGGTTTGTCCCGAAAAAGCCGAATTACCAAAAATCAGGTTTTTCACATACCGTACCAAATACCAAATATCGATCAAACCATGTTGACTGGTACAATTCGGTTTTTTTGGTTCAGTTTGTTTGGTTCGGTACAGTTATGAACAACCCTTTGGAGGGGAATCTTCCTTTGGAATCTTCCTTTGACTCAAAGGGACGCAGCGGTAACAGCAGCAAAAGTCATGGTCGCGGAAGAGAACGTGGTCGTGGCCATGTGTAGGATGAAGGTTAATTGTCAAGAGGGGGTTAACATGAGGTTTTTAATTTTTTTTGGCTAAAACACAATTTTAAAGAAAGTATGAACTAATTAAAATTGTTTTGCACAAGTCAAAGCCTAAAGTCTCTATGTCTTGCTATAATGCCACAAACCTATGTCTAGTCAAGATACAATTCTAGCTAAACAAGCTAATCAACTAGTTGCTAGAAATGTAAGTACAGAAAGTAAAGTGTAAGAGGATTAAACCATATGGATCACGCGTGAATTTTTCTCGTGGTCTTGAAGACTTGCTAGTCTTCCCTAATCCATATTGAGAGAGCTTGAACTAATCAAGCTAGCTCCTTACATAACATTGAGTCTTTTCTCAATCCATTATGGTAGCACTTTCCCACTCTAGGAGGTGAGCTCCGACCTTTTACAACCGTATCGAGTCTCTTTCCAATCTTTTTCAAGAGATCACCACGCTAACTCCTCCAAGCTGTGTAGGTGGCAGCAACCACCAAGAGTAAATAAGCCAATGACACTTGCTTGAAGGTATTCAAGTACCATAATGACCAACTAGATCATGCAATGCACTTGAATGCTCTCATCGACCTTAAAATGACAAAACGAAGCAAATGAATTGAAGAGAGGAAGGCAAGAGCTCAAATGTATTCAATGAGGTCCAAGAGTTCTTGCTTGGCTTGCTGCTTGTGGGAAGGTATTTTTAGCCTCCACCCACCAGGATGATCGCTGGGGATGAAATCCCTAAAGAGTAGGGGATATGGTATTACCATCATGCAATGGCTAGTACTACCGCACCTACTATTCAACGGCAACTTAAGGTTTATTAAACGTACAGAAACTAGCCATTAATACAAATAACGGTAGTGCAACACTCGCAAGCCCCAATAGTACCAATTTAGTTGCAGTAGTACCAATTTTTAGAGGAGGAAAAATCTCCCAAAATTTTACCTCTTTAGAAATTAGCTACCGCAAGCCAACTAAAGGGTGGTCATACATCATTGTAGTAGTACCAGATATGAAGTGCAGTCATATCGCTACGGTATTACTAGCCAACAATTGCGGTAGTACCATTCCAGGTTAAGACCAACAAAACACCTCTCTAAAATTAACATACCGACGTGTAAAATCTAGTAGTACTGATGCAGTGGTAGTACCGCTGACATAAATGTGGTCATACT
This sequence comes from Melocanna baccifera, assembly GCA_036346265.1. Lineage (NCBI taxonomy): Eukaryota > Viridiplantae > Streptophyta > Magnoliopsida > Poales > Poaceae > Melocanna > Melocanna baccifera. The sequence continues at coordinate 32,053,694 of CM070679.1, read as the reverse complement.
AGTTTCCAAATAAAAAATAGAAAGGATTTCTAAATGAATTTTCAAATGCATGCATGTACTAGATTTGATCAAAGTGGCACAAGATTAGTTTCAAACTACTAGTTATGATCTCTCTTTATAGTACGACATCTATCCTACTAATCTAGTTTTTTTTGGATCAAACACCAAGACCGGTAAAAGCTATAAAAGAGGTCCTTAGGCTAATTATTCCTTTGCTTTGAGCCATGTTAATTCTTAGTCATCTTTGCATACCTTTTCCACAATATCACCAAAATCCAAGATTAAACCTTTTGATCATCTTAAAAAATATATTAGTCTGTTAAACATTGTCATCATTAATTACTAAAATTATTTTTAGGAGCCTAGGTGCTTCACCGTGGACGCGGCAAGGGTGGATGCAATGACACCTCATCATCCGCTGATGCCAAACTTCGCTCTAGAGGTGGCAAGGATAAAAACAAAATTAAGTGATTTAACTGTGATATTTACAGTCACTATGCATCCAAGTGCCATAAGCATCGCCACAATTATGATCGAGATGAGGAAGCTAATCTCACCCGAGCATAAAAGGATGACCCTGCCTTGCTCCTTTCCGTGTGTGTGCAGGAGGCACGTGACATGGTGCTGATGAACGAGGAGAAGGTGATGCCAAGGCTACGCATCGATTGTGAGGTGCATCCCATGACCAACGGGTGGTACCTAAACAATGGTGCCAGCAACCACATGACTGATCGATGGTCCATGTTCAACAAGCTAGATGAAAGCCTCTATACACAGGTTCGATTTGGTGATAGATCCATAGTGGAGATCAAGGGGAAGGGGTCAATCCTTCTCTAGTGCAAAAACGGAGAATAATGTGTACTCTATGAGGTATATTTTATACCGAGCTTTTGCAACAACATCATTAGCCTTGGGCAGCTTGCAAAAGATGGTTGTAGGGTGGTTTTGTACCATGCACGGCTGTGGGCCCATGAGCGTAGCGAGAGACACCTATGAACGTAAATAGATATCATAATTGGCTATACAAGATTCTACTGGAGACAGGTAATCCGATGTGCCTGATGACCAGTTTGAAGGAGCCTGCATGGCGATGGCATACACAGTTAGGACACATGAACTTTCATGCCGTAAAGCATATGGTAGAGAAGGAGATGGTGCTAGGGTTGCCCAAGATTGAACAACCAACGGAATTGTGTGAAGGTTGTTTGGTGGCCAAGCAAACCAGAAGTCGGCTCCTGTCACAGGTGCACCAACGAGCGGAGAAGCTACTAGAACTTGTACACGTGGATGTATGTAGACCCATAACTCCACATACACATACTGGTAATAGGTACTTCATACTCTTTATTGATGATTTTACCATATCCATGTGGGTTCATATGTTGAAATCCAAGGATGAGGCTCTCGGCGCATTCAAGGAGTACAAAGCGCTCGTCAAGAACGAGTGTGGGCTCAAGGTGAAGGTCCTCAGATCAGATAATGGAGGTGAGTTCTTGTCACATGAATTTAGCACATTCTGCGATGCCGAAGGAATAGCGTGGCAATTTACGACACCGTATTCGCCACAACAGAATGGTGTTATGGAACACCGTAACTATACCATGTTGTCCATGGAGAGAAGTTTACTCAAGAGCAAGCACATACCTGTAGTAATGTGGGGGGAGGTAGTACGACATGTGGTATACCTTCTTAACTACATGTCAACCCAGGCCCTAGTTTAGATCATGCCATATGAAGCCTAGATCGAAAAGAAGCCACATGTCAAGCACTTGCGAGTGTTTAGGTGCGTTGTGCACACCAAGGTGGTAAAGTTGCACCCAAAGAAGCTCGACGACCGTAGCACTACCATGGTGTATCCCGACATAGAACCTAGCATCAAGGCTCACTGACTTATGATCCTCAACAAGTGAAACTTTACATCAGTCGTGATGTGGTGTTCAAGGAAGGAAAGGAGTGGCCATGGAATGACGATGTCACCAATGATGTAACTAACGTTCCTTGGACTACGTTTGTTGTCTTTGCTAACACATGTGTAGATGAGACAACCAAAATAAGGGGCAGCAGGAGGTCGCCCTACATGACCCGGTAGCACTGGGTTCAAAGGGCGTGACACCATTTGGCTCGCCAGGCGTGGGGATGCCAAATGCTATCCCTGGCATGGAGGAGCCAGAGATCACAAGTACGATTACACCCATGGGTACACTAGAAGCTACATGAGGCGGAATAGGCACAGGGTCTATCTCTTCTATTTCAGTGCATGACGAGAGTAGGCCTCGCAGATATTGAAACCTCAATGACATCTATGCTGCGTCTAAGGAGATCGAGATCATGGACGAGTTGTACCTTGTAGCTACAGAAGAGTCAGCAGTTTATCGTGGGACTACATGAGAATAACATTGGCAGGAGATGATGAAGAGTGAGCTTGAGACTATCGAGAAGAACAAGACTTGAAATCTCACCGAGTTTCCACCTGATCATAAACCCATTGGGCTCAAGTGGGTGTACAAACTAAATAAGGATGTGGATGGCAACATCATGAGGTACAAGACAAGGTTAGTTGCCAAGGAGTACGTGCAGCGGCATGGGATTGACTTCGACAAGGTGTTCACTCCTGTGACAAGACTCGATACAGTGAGACTTCTCCTTGCCCTTGCAGTGCAAAGTGGATAGGGAAGTCCACCACCTGGACATTAAGCCGACATTCTTGAATTGCGACTTCCAGGAGGAGGTGTATGTCACTCAGTCGAAAGGATTCATCAAAGAAGGAGAGAAGCACATGGTGTATAACCTCTCAAAGGGGCTTTACGAGCTATGACAAGCCCCGAGGGTGTGGAATATTTGGCTAGATAAGAGTCTTAAGAACCTAGGGTTCACAAAGTGTCCGTAAGAGTAAGCCATCTACAAAAGGTGTAATGAAGGAGGGGTACTTATTGTTGGTGGATATGTAGATGATCTCATTGTCACCGGCACAAATACACGTGGAATTGAGAAATTCAAGCAATAGATGAAGAGAGAGTTCAAGATGAGTGATCTCGAACTGCTTGCTTACTACCTCAAGATAGAGGTAGAGCATAAGGCGGGTTGCATCACTCTCAAATAGATGACGTATGCAAAGAAGATCTTGTTGCAAGATGGGATGAGCGAGTGCAACTTAGCAAGGTATCCCAAGGAGTCAAAGCTTAAGCTCAGGAAGGATGAAGATGGAGTCCGAGTTGATGTGACCAAGTACAGAACTATCATCAGAAGTCTTCGGTACCTGACTCACACCCGATCAGACATTGTGTATGCAGTCGGGATGGAGAAACGGTACATGGAGAGACCAACTTAGGTACACATGCAAACCAAGAAATAGATCCTCACGTATGTAAAGGGAACAACTGACTTTGGTCTGGTGTATTCTAGAGGAGGAGGTGCGGAGAAGATTGCAGGTTATAGTGATAGCAACATGGCAGGCAATATGGATGACAGGAAAAGCACAAGCGACATTGTTCTACTTCAACGGGAACATAATCGCTTGGGCATCTCAAAAATAGAAAAGTGTCACCCTGTCATCACGTGAAGATGAGTTCATAGCTGCCACAACAGCTGCATGTGAAAGCGTATGGTTGCAAAGTGTGCTAAGTGAGATAACAGGAGAAACCCCAAGTCCAGTAATTTTGTACGTTGACAACAAATCAGCAATCGCATTGATAAAGAATCTGCTGTTTCATGGGACAACCAAGCATGTTGATACCCAATTTCACTTTATTAGAGAGTGCGTGGAGAAGGAATTGATTGTTGTCAAACATGTGTGCACAAAGGAGCAGCGTGAGGATATCCTCACGAAGACACTTGCTCGAATCAAGTCGAAAGATATGCGCGATCTACTAGGTATCAGAAATCTCACGTAGCCAAGTCTAGATATGAGGACAAATTGTAGGAAATAATCAAGACTTGCCAAAGTATGTGGAGATCATGTCACTACAAGAGATCCTAACTATTGCAATAGAAAAAATACAAAAAATATGTCGTTGCAATAGTTAATGTTATTAGCACAAATTATTTGTTTGTTGCGATAAATTTGTTATATTTTCACAATTCTAAGTTCTTGTGATAACTTTTATTTTTGTTGCAACAAATTGATTGTATTGTAATGAAAAATTGTTAGACCTTGTGGATAGTCGTAAATAAAGTGATGATGAATAATTGACATATGGATTACTTTGGATTTTACGTTTGTGAAAGTTTCTGTCGATTGCTGTCGAAGGGTTCAAGATCAATTGATTTTTTTCTTTTCCAAGTGTTTGTGTTTATGCTACGAGTGTTCTTGGATTTGAGCGGTTTTCGGTTGCGTGGAGTACTTTTGGATCAATCCGATCGGGTAAGTGGTATTTGATGGCTGCTGAGTAGAGACGAACATCAAACAACACTCTGTTTCAAAGATGTTCGACCGCAACAGACATTGGACGGCTGACGAATAGCAATAGACATTGGATCAGGTAAGTGGCATCGGACGACTGACGAATAGCAACAGACATTGGATGACGCTTTGCCTTAAGGATGTTCGGACCAGTCTGATTGACTAAGTGACATTGGACGACTTTCGAGTAACATCAAGGCATCAGACGACTTTTGAGTGACATTGAGGGATCCAATGACTTCGACCACGCTTGTCTTCGACCACGTTTGGCTTTGACCACATTCTATTTCGACCACAACCGGCTATGACCACGTTCTATTTTGACCACAACCGGCTATGACCACATCGGCTTCGACCACGACCTATTTCGACCATGACCGGCTACGACCATATTCAGCTTCGACCACGTTCTACTTCAACCACGACCAGCTGTGACCACGTCTAACTTCGACCATGTTTGGCTTCGACCACATTCTACTTCGACCATGACTGGCTACGACCATGTCTGACTTCGACTACATAGGTATAATACTTTTTCATTGTCGTAGCTGCAGTCCTTTTCATAATCGTAGCTACAGTACTTTTCATGATCGTAGATACAGTGTTTTGTAGTCGATGGTCATAGACTTTGTGGTAGATAATCGTAGACTTGATACACAATAGTCATACCTTTTACTAGTCGATACTCATACTCGATAGTTGTTGATTTTACCGGTTGATACTTGTACTCGATAATCGTAGACTTTTCTGGTTGATGGTCGTAGACTTTGTGGTCGATGGTCATAAACTTGGTATTTGATAGTCGTAACTTTTACTAGTTGATACTCGTACTCAATAATCGTAGACTTTTTTGGTTGATGGTCGTAGACTCCATGGTTGGTACGAGTGCTTTTTTTCTTGTGATCTTCGAGTACTTTGAGTACTCGTGTTATGCCAGCGGTAGGACTGGTTGGTGCTTGATGGTCAGAGATTAGTAATCGGTTCTATAGTACCAAGTAGGTACTCGATGATCGGTGAACAATGTTTGAAGGAACTGTACTCGAAGGCTTTGGTAGTTGGAAGGACTTTGTCTTCAGTAGTTAGAAGGGCTTGGTTCTTGGTAGTCGAAAGGAATTAGTACTTGGTGGTCAGTAGCGATGGTTTTTCCGAGTGTGTTGAGCGAAGCGATGGGATTTCCTGAGTACTTAGGTTTTCGAGTACTCATTGAGCTAGCAGTCGTCTTGGGTGGTCTAAGGCTGAAGTCTCAATAGCGATGGAATTGATTGTCGTAATGAGTTGCCTAAGGGTAATGTCTGGATAGCGATGTGATGAGTGATCGTGGATGACCTGGATGTTATTCATGGACGACTTGGTCTTCCATACCAGATCTTCCATTCCTAATTAGAATGTTATTTTGAACAACCAAAACTAAGTAATCTATACCAGATCTTCCATTCTTGCAAGCCTGACAACTGACAAGCACCATTCTTTTTTCAGATCTCACAAATTTGAAAGAGTTGCAATTGTCAACTTGCGGAATCACAGATTTGGGTGTTTCTTATCTTAGAGGTAAACAGGATTATAAGTTTTCCCATTCCTAATTAGAATGTTTTCCTTAATGATTCAAAGATCCATCCTTTTTGTTTGGTGTTTTATGGGTCTACTCATGATCTGTATTTAACTATTTATGTCCGAGCTGATCTAAAGCTTCAGGTTTTCCATGCATCATTTCTTTTCCTGTGGGCTTGTCCAAGCTGACTCACTTGAACTTGGAGGGCTGTTGAGTCAATGTTGAAAAAAATTATCCAAATTCGTACTGTGTCCGTATAGGACACTTCATCATCTCATGCCAGACATGGTATGACAGGTATATGCACAGTTTGTATCAGACATGGTATTAACCTGTAACAACCGACTCCGATTCGGTTTCCTCACCGTGTGGGACTCTTTTTCCCCGCACTTTATATGTACCCTAGTAGTCCATAGAAAGGGAAAGCCCCAAGAGAAGCACTCCATTGTAATCTCTCCTTATTATAGTTATTTTTCTTCGAGCGTTTGTGGTTTTTCCTGCAAAGATTTTTCACATAAAATTTGTGTCTCTTGTCTCTATTTTTTCTGTCTATTATTTGCAACAAGTGGTATCAGAGCGCAGGAAATTAGAGCACAGGAGATTCGTGGAAAAAATCCGGCGTGATTTTCACTGAATCCGAGGTGGGTTCAACTTCGCCTTCGAGCTGATCTTCTACAGCACAAATAAAAGTCTCCCACGAGTCTTTGTTCGCAACACAGCTTCCTTGGTCCATGTGCTCTACAGTTCAGCGGGAAAGCGAAGCAAAAGCAGCAGCCAACGCCCCTATCAGCGTCACGCACGGGTCTGCAACATGTCCATTGCAAAAAGGCAACCAACACATCCCCTTTTTTCCTTTTTTTCTCTGCGTCATCAGCATTTCGCACAGGTCAGCACATGCTAAAGAAAAGCAAAAAGGCAACCAGCAAGCAGAGAAGAAAAGTAGCAACAGAGCACGTAATCCAGTCTCCATTCTAAGGAGAGAGGATCTTTTTTTCTTGTGCTGCCTTGTGACTGGGACAAAAGAAGTCAAGAAAAAGCAGAGAGAAGTTAGAAGAGAAGAAAAGTCACGTGAAGCCAGATTGAAAGGACCTGTCTGGTTTGCATGCCCCTTTATTTATTTATTTTTCTTTTACTTTTGGCCAAAAATTGTTAAGTGCACACAGGAAGCGTATCAGGAATTTTCGATTGCAAATTTTGGTTTTTTTCCGCATGGTGACCCTGAAGTATGATCTTCTGCTGTTAGATAGCGACACGAGATTTTCTCTATGGCAAGTCAAGATACGAGCTATTTTATCATAACTTGATTTGGATGAAGCTCTTTTAGGGATCGACAAAATGCCAACGACATTGTCAGTCGATGAGAAGCAAAGTAAAAATCGTAAGGCCTTATCTCAAATTCTTCTTCATCTATCAAATAATATTTTACAGGAGGTTATGAATGAGATATCCGCCGTCACATTATGGCTGAAGCTGGAGCAGATTTGCATGACCAAAGATCTAACCAGTAAGATGTATTTGAAGCAGAAGCTTTATTCATACAAGATGGCGGAAGAAGCCTCGTTGTTGAACCACCCGACAGTTTTTAAAGAAGTTGTTGCTGACCTTGAGTCTATGGAGGTAAAATATGATGATGAAGATTTGGGTCTTATTTGCTATGCTCTCTGTCTAGTTCGTACTCTACTTTTAGAGATACTATTTTATATAGTCGAGATACTCTTACTCTCAGTGAAGTTTATGAAGCTCTGCATGCTAAAGAAAAGTTGAAATTTATGGTTCCTGGTGGAAGTTTAAGTACGCATGCAGAAGGTTTGTCTGTCCGCAGTAGGCAATATGAGAAGGGTTCAAACGACAATTCAAGAGGCGAAAGCAAAAGCAGATACAAAAGCATATCTAAATCTAGGAACAGGAAGTCATGCAGGTATTGCAAGAATGATGGTCATGACATATCCGAGTGCTGAAAGTTGCAGAACAAAAAGAATATGAATAATAATTTTAAAAAGGGTCAACAAGAGAATGAAGTTAGAGCCACCATTGTCACGAAAGAAGGTTCTGATGGAGATGTTCTCGTTGCATTTACCGGTAATTGCAAAACCAACGACGAATAGATTCTTCATTCAGCCTGCACTTTCCACATAAGCCCGAACTGTGAGTGGTTTTATATTGATGGGTGATAATACATCATGCAAGGTTGCAGTCGTTGGTTCTATCAAGATCAAGATGTTTGATGGCACCATCAGAACTTTGTCGGATGTTCGTCATATTTCAAATTTAAAAGAGAAATCTTATGTCAATAAGAACTCTTGATGCTAAAAAAACAAGTATTCTGGTAGAGCTGGAGTTTTGAAGGTCACAAAAAGTTCTCTTGTTGTGATGTAATGTGACATGAAAACTGCCAACTTATATCATATGTAAGGCACCACAATTTCAAGTAATGTTGCTGTTGTCTCAAATAAATCATTTGATTCTGATGCTACTAATATTTGGCATATGTGTCTAGAGCATATGAGTGAAGCTGGAATAATGAAACTATGCAAAAGAGGATTTCTTGAAAGTAAAAACATCGACGAGTTGAACTTTTGTGAATATTGTGTCTTTGGCAAGCAAAAGATAGTGAAATTTAGCACTATGACTCACTTTACAAAAGGCGTATTGGATTATATTCACTCCGATCAGTGGGGAGAATTCCGCGTTCCATCACTTGGAGGTGCAAACTATATGTTGACTATTATTGATGATTACTTAAGAAAAGTTTAGGCATAATTCATCAAGCAGAAATCGGATGTATTCAACACGTTCAAGGAGTGGAAGACTATGATTGAGAGACAAACTGACAAGCATGTCAAGAAACTTCGTACCGACAATGGCTTGGAGTTTTATTCAAAAGAATTTAAAGCTTTATGCAAGTCAGAAGGTATTGTGTAACATTACACTGTTCCAAGCACTTCTCAACAAAACGGTGTGACCAAATCTATGAACAAAACCATCATGAAGAAGGTACATTGCATATTATCAAACTCTAGATTATCAAAGAGTTATTGGGCTTAAGCCGTTTCCACTACTTGTTATTTTATTAATCGCTCACCAAATTTGGCTATTAATAAAAAAACTCCAATTGAGATATGATCTTTCTCTCCAGTAGATTATTCAAACTTGAGAATATTTGGTTGTCTTGTTTATACTCGTGTCAACAATGGTAAATTACAACCTACAGCAGTTAAGTACATTTTCCTTAGTTATAAAACTAGTATGAAAGGATATAAAATATGGAATCCTGAAACTAAAAAGATAGTTATTGGCAGATATGTTATTTTTGATGAGTCTGCTATATTGCATGATAAACCATCTATTGATGTTCCCGTTGAGAAGCAATCAAGCGTGCAGGTGGAGCATATTATTGATTCAGAATCTACACCAGAAATCAACAAAGAAAATATTCCAGAAGTTCCTATTGTTGCGCTACCAACACAACATTCCATTGCAGTTAATAGAGAAATGAGAAACATTCAGCTTCCTAAGAAATTGATTGAAGAAACCAACTTTGCGGCTTATTATCTAAATATGACAGAAGAAATTGAAGGTGCTATAAAACCTTCATCTTATTTAGAACCAATCTCTTATAGTGATTTAGAAAGATGGATGGTGATATGCATGATGAGAGGGAATCTTTTAACAACAATGGCATTTGGGAGCTGGTCAAGTTGTCCATTGAGAAGAAACATATTCACCGCAAATGGATCTTTAAGAAAAAAGAAGGCATTTCACTAACCGAAAATGGTAGGTACAAAGCAAGGTTAGTTGCTAAAAGATACAGTCGAATTTCAGGTATTGATTTCACAGATTTCTTTTCACCTGTTATGAAGTATATTTCTATTCGCTCTTTACTCAGCATTATGGCTATGCATGATTATGAGCTTGAACAATTGGACATGAAAACTGTATTCTTAGATGGAGAATTAGAAGAAGACATTTATATGGAGCAACTGAAAGGTTTTGTCGTTCCGGGAAAGGAGAATTTTGCTTGCAAATTGAAAAATCTCTTTATAGTTTGAAGCAGTCACCTAGACAACGATATAATAGATTTGACTCCTTTATGATATCTCAGGATTTTAAAAGGTCTAATTATGATAGCTGTGTTTATTTGAAAATTGTTAATGGTTCAGCTATTTATTTGCTCCTATATGTTGATGATATGTTGATTGCTGCAAAATACAAGGCTGAAATTTCAAAGTTGAAGGCACAATTAAGCAGTGAATTTGAGATGAAATATCTCGGTGCATCAAAGAAGATTCTTAATATGGAAATCATTATAGACAGAAAATTTGGCAAATTATATCTAAATGAAAAAGGATATATTGATAAAAATTCTTCGTTGTTTCAATATGCATAAAGTCAAACATGTGAGTACTCACTTAGCTGTATATTTCAGACTTTCTTCAGCATCATATCCACAATCTAATAATGAAGTGGTGTACATGTCTAAAGTTCCATATGCGAGTGCAGTTGGTTCGCTTGTGTATGCCATGATATATTCTCGCCCCGATTTATCTCAATCATTAAGTGTGGTTAGTGGATACATGGCTAATCCTAGAAAAGAGTATTGGAAAGCAGTTCAATGGATTTTCATATATCTACGGGGCACATCTAATACTTGTTTATAGTTTAGGAGGACAAGAGATGGACTTATTGGTTATATGGATTCTGATTTTGCTGGAGATTTGGTTACCATGAGAGCGTATAATATTTAGGATAATTACGCAATTGATTGATTCAAGTTACAAAGAGTTACATATATATAGCCTGATATGGCTAATAGGAACATATGACTAATGTGAATAGAAATAGCTAATGGAAACGCATGACTAATATAAACACAACACATGATTAATGTGAACTTAAGGTTGATTAGAGTCGAGGCGACACATGGGAGCCAAGGCCGTGTGAACACGCAAGACTTGCTAACACCCTCCTACAGTCTGAGCGGGAGAAGGCCGAACGTTCAGACTGGAACGAAACTCAGTGAATGATAAACCCTTGTTGCCGAGGTAGCCAAGAGTGTAGTGACCATGATCGTAGCCGTGGAGGAGAAAGCCATGTCGAGATAGTTGGTGTTGAGGTCGTCATTGTGCTCGGGGTAGCTGACGTCCAACACACATCGGGGTAGCTAGTGTTGCTGCCGTAACAGCACAGGGGGAACTCGCGACGGTGGCGGTGCGGGACGCAGGAGAGCCGCGCGACACGGCAATTGTCGTCGGAGGGCTCACGACGACGGCGATCGCGGGGCGCAGGAGGGCCACGCGACACGATGACTGCTGTCGGAGGGCTCACGACGGTGGCGGTCGCGGGGCACGGGAGGGCCGCGCGACACGGCGACTGCCGTCGGAGGACTCATGACGGTGGCAGTCGCGGGGCGTAGGACTTATACTACAGGTTACGAAGCCCCCCAGGAGAGATCATGGAGACAAGGTCAATCCCAGGGGCAGCGCGACGGAAGCTATGGAGACGGCGGCTCAGAAGCGGTACCATTCTGATACCATAAGAGCGAGTAATATTTAGGATAATCACGTAATTTATTGATTCAAGTCACAAAGAGTTACATATATATATAGCCTGGTATGACTAATAGGAACATATGACTAATGTGAATATAAATAGCTAATGGGAATGCATGACTAATATGAACACAACACATGATTAATGCGAACTTAAGGTTAGCTAGAGTCGATGCGACACACAGAAGCCGAGGTCGTGTGAACATACAAGACTTGCTAACAGTAAGGACAATGGAAAATGGTGTCAAAGCTCGGATCGCGGCCGACGATTCGCCGGGAAGTGTGACATCCACAAGACCATTCGGTTGCACCATGGATTACATCAGGTTACAGCTCCCATGTTTCTGCCACAGGATGACGACGACGACTGCATGTTGGACTTCGAGGGTTTCAGCCCACCGAGTGATCGAAAGAAACGGTGTTGTGTGATGGTTGTTTGACTTGAGCAATTAGAATCATGGGGTTTTAAATCCTTCCTCTCTGGTAGCTGGTGCATGTACGCCTGTACACAACCTGTGCAACCTGCTGCTTTCCACTTGCATTGCCAGGTGACATTATGACATTACGCTGAGTTTCAGGGAACGCTTATTTCAGCTTATTAAACTTATTTATAGTTGAATCTATATTGTAGTTGACTTTATTTTATATTGTAATTAATAGTGGTTTATTTCGTATAAATAAATTTTTAAAAAAATTAAAAATAGGATAAACATATTAGTACATTACAGATAATGCAAATGAATACGAAAAAACCTGGTAAAAAGCTTAAAAAACCAAAAAAATCACAAAATTTAGAAATGATAAAAGAATAAACTGGAAATCAGAAGTTCAAACCCAAATGAACCGGTCTTAAAGGAATCAAGTGAACTAATGACCGAAGGAAACATGGTGCCAAAGAAACCTACGCACTATTGTTTCATCATTACTGCGGCAAGTGAAGCGGGTCTTGTGCCTAATGCAAGAGGACGCAGCCGTTCATTTGCATGGCTGTTGACGATCTTCACTCACCTGATCTGGTCACAGTGGGGCCGATCAGAACAGAGACTAAAACACTGTTTAGCGATTAAAACAATGTAGTAGCGATTAAAACACTGTAGCATTTTTGTCACGTAGTGAATTTTTTTTTGTTTTTTGGTTTTTTTTACGTTCCGTTTTTTTTCTCATATTCCTTTGCATTGTCCGCACTAGACTAGCGAGCCGTTTTTATTTTTACATTTTTTAAAATTTAATTATGCCTAATATGCCACTCAGCTATAGTAAAAAATCAGTCAACTACAGTGTTTTTTCAGCAAAAATCAAAAACCATCGCTATTCCGATCACCCGAGGGAATTGGGGATTCGGTGCGGCCCATGGGCTGATGGTGACCACTGGTGCGAGGCAGCTGGTCTCGGTTGTAAAACGTACTGGACTACTGCAAGCTGCTCTCGCTTTCGGCTCGAAAATTCTACGGATCGGATGTGGCTAGGCAAGAGAAGGATAGCGTCAGGGCACTTCCAATGCTTTCAGCTGTATCGAAGGTGGTATTTAGAATAAGATGGCTTACTATTTTTTTTACTATAATTGGTTATTTTTTTACTGTAACTAAATTAGCTTATCTAGTATAATTAATTTAAAAAATAAAAATAGAAAAAAATATTAACCCATCACAAATAATATAAAAAAATATGAGAAAAAAAAGAAAACACAAAAAAAATATATCTATGTGAGATACGATCTTTCACGTGGACCAAGAGCCAAGATACAATAGAATAATACATAAGAGGGGATGTTGTATCTTACTGTGTGAGAGGGTAAGTAAATAAAAATATGTTGTTGAAAATAGTGTTGGAGATACAAGAATTCGAGAGGTTATATTTTAAATCACATGTAGATGACATCAAGACATTAATATACAACATAAGTTCAACACCACTTATCATGCTATGTGAGCAATACTATCATACGAAATTGGGTTAATGTATTATTTAAACTGGATTGTAAAGTTTGATGGTTAAATATCTAATATTATAGTTTAGGGTGTTGGACGAACTTTTAAATAAAGTTTAAGGTATTATATAGACTTATTCCTTTTGAAAAATAACTGACAGGTTTGGGGGTTAACGGCAATAAGGTGTGACGAAGCTAACCTTAGTGGCTTAAGGCCTCGTTCCAAACAGCAATGGCTTCTGGTTTTTAGAACCCAAAAGCCATTTGGAACATGTTAGTTTTTTTAACCTAGCTTTTTTCCCTTTGCATTATCTGTGGAGATAGAATCGTGTTTTTTTATTTCCTATTTTTCTTTATTTTATTTTAATTGAATACCACAGAAAAGGCTAATAGTTGTTTGTAAGATCGAAAATTACAACAAATGGGGGTAAATGTTGATTTCAATTTTTTTTCAAGTATTCACCAATCATTTACTTCAATAGTTATAGAATTATGAAGATTAGGATGGAAAATCACCACAAAAATCAACGATTTGATACCCTGAAATCCAAGAAAAATCAACGAAATTAGAACTACCACAGTTAAACTTGTGGTACTACCGCTTGCTACAGTAACTACGGTACTACCGCTATAGTAACTATGGCACTTTCGCTGCTATAGTAAAATCAGGATGAACAGTATTTTCAACACGATTTCAAAATCCAAAATTAAGAAAACTTTTTATCCGTAGATCCAAATGATATGAAATTTTATAGCGATCTACTCTAAGATATCAGGAACTTATTTCAGTAACTTATCATAAAAAATCATAGCCAAAGTTGAGACCTCTTTTAGTTTAATGGAAGGTTACACCTAAACCGAGCCAAAATCCCAAACAGTGAAAACAACTTGCTCGTGGGTAGGTGATGGGTCAAGATAACTCTAGATGTACTCCCACATATCACAACAAGCTAGAACACGAATGAACATGACCCAAAAACCTTTGAAATAAGAAATCACTCGAAGAGGCCAAAATCAAGCAAAATCGGGTTTCTTCATGAAGTTGCTATCAAAGCGGCTAGATGATAGGAGATTGATCTCCAGAGGTTATTTCCGTCTCAATCACATCCTTAACACAACAAGATCAAGAATAGTATAGAAGAAAGATAAAAACCAACCGAAAGAAGAGCAAATCAATCAAAATAAGAAATAAACATGAAGATCATCAAAAATTGATGTATTGCTTGGTTGAGGGGGATAGTTTTACAGTCACTCTAGCTTGGAGGATAAAAAACACCTAAGGTACTCACTCTCAAACCCTAACCCTAAGTCTAGATAAGAGAGCACAAGAAATGGGTTGGATGGTTAACCTTACATATCTCCATCCCAACCTCCTTTTATAGGTAGGCAACAAGCCACCTATACCGCTTAATGGATCCCATCCACTATTACAATGTGGAAACCCGTTAACTCTGTACATATGGGTTTTACTCTCATAAGTCTACTTACACATGCTTTTCAAAGCACATAAGTGTGCATCCGCTAAATTCTTAGTCTTGATCTAACCAGCTTCACTTTGACCTAAACCACTCTCCAACGCATCGCCCATGCGCCGGGGTTTTGATCTAACATGATTTCTGGTATTTTGGTCAGACTACCAAAATACCCTTCTTTGACCTGGTCATCACCAACCACTGCAAGCAATCATCATGCTTGTCACGTGTGGGTGCACCACTAGCTTGCCACGCGTCGTCAAGTCTCTCCCGTCCCAGTTCCGCCGAACCATGACTCACTTGGCCCGTGCAAGCCACATGGCGTCATCCCGCCATTCGAACTCATCTTCAATATTTTCCATTTTTCTTGTGTCATACTTGAGATCACCATCTCACCCGGTATTCTCGATCGTTCTGAGCCTAAACACCTTTATGAGCCTAGCCCCGATCATCGTTGTTGACCACAGTTGACTCTAAGCAACCCTACACATCCAAAGACAAAGAAATCATTTTTAGAAATTCTTCACAACTTAACCTACATTAGCCAAGACATGCATCATGCAACCTTAATTCAATGACTCAAGTCATCCCAACTCAGTCCATGACTCAACTCCCCATAACTCTATTTTTTTGGGAAAATCGGTAGTACCGTGCCAACACGACGATACTACCACTCCCCTGACCGGTACTTCTACTCCTTGTAAACCAGAGCAAGACCTCTCTAGAAAAACAAACCGCTGCTCTGTCGGTACTGTCGCCTTGCGGTACTACCGAGCTTATACCTACGGTACTTTTGATTTTCCTGACACTTCCAGAAAACAGCCTAAATCAAATGCTCTCTTTGCAAAATCAATTGACCACTGCATAAACATTGCAATAGTTTGTCACAACATTAAACAGAAACTTCTCATATGTTGTATGGGCATCCAAACCCAAATTATACCTTACAATCAGAAGATCCGAAGAAAACTCCCACAAGAACGTCTGGGTGCGGTCGTAACCCTAACACGAACACTTGAAATGTGTTTTCTTCTTCTGGTATCTAGGTGGGGTAATATAGCAAGTTTGAGTACAACCAATCGTACTCAGCAAGTCACAATGGTAAATCATAATTTACTACATGCATGGGGTTTCCAAGGAAAGGAGTATACTGGTTTTAATATTTTATGTGGATGCAGTTTTATTTGTAAACAGTTTAAAACAAAACACTCCATTATACTAAATTAAGGAAATGGGGTCTCAAAATATTGGTTCTCTAATTTCACAGGTTAAACCATCCAAACTCTACTTATACTTCGTTACTGGAAATCACCCATCAAGTACAGCTTCATTAACCGGAAGCACGGCGTATTCAAATACAATTAAAATTCACTCTGCAGAGTTGCTCAGCTTTACCCACAAGATTTCTCAATTGCTAATGTCATGCAATAGACACGCTCAGCTAGCGTGCCACTGAATTGAGAAAATCGGATCTTTAACTGCTCAATTTAATATATAGACCCTACCCGGTAGGCACCTTCACCAAACTGAGTATCCACGAGTCTCGGGCCAATGTGGAACACAACAACGACTGCATAAGTTTCGTGAAGACCCTACCATTATACGGTGATAACGCGCCCATACCACACTTCAAACTCTTGTAGGGATTCAATTAAAGTGAGTAGTTAACGGACCAGGACTGACAGTTCAATACTTGTGGTTGAACGATTACTGTGCTCTATACTCAGTATAAGGGTCTAGTCCTTATATTTTTCCACTGAGACTGCCAACCACGATCGGGTCCCGTACAATACTTGTACCGGCACCCAACTGCTGCACTTCTCCACCCTAGGGTAGGGTTGTGGATTTGTCCACTATATGGCACTCCACTACTTCCGCCCTACCCTAGCATATTTTAAATAATTTTACTGGTGAACTACCAAGTCCATGATAGCTCATTATTTTATATGAGTAAAATGCAGTAATCATGTATGTGTTAATTTAATAATACTAAGATTGTCAAGGTGAATGTAGCCTCAAAGTTAAACAGAGAATTTTTGGTGGTAGGTCATAACTACATTAACCAGTTTATTCTAAACATTCACTTTAATTAATTAATTTGAGCAATTAACATAATGCAAATAGCATAGGTAAATAATCAATCAGGAATTTGTAGGATCAATATGCTCAAAAACTTGTAACTTGCCTTGCGAATCCGAAACATCGACGATCTCATAGCACTCAGCAGTCTGCTCGGAACCTCGGACCATCGCCTCGGACTCCTCGTGCACTAACGTAAAACAAGCACATAAAAATAACATCAATTTCTGAGCTTGCTCCTAAACAAGCTAGAAAATAAAATAAAATAAATAAACTAGGAAAAGGAAATAAAAGCAAAAGTATTCAAATGGCTTGGATTGGTGTTTTTGGCATTGGGGTGAGGGTTACCGGACATCGGAAACGAAATCGGAGCGAAGAAATAGATCAAGTGAGGCACTTTGGGATTTTTTCGATATTAGAAAAAGAAAAGGAAGGGGAGGTGTATACCCAAAATAAATAGTAAGATGGGTTGGGTTGGAAGTTTTGGAAGTGGAATTGAGTTTAAAAGACATCGGAAATGAAACCGGGGCTTTGAAACGATTCAAACAAGATGTAATATGCCAAACTAGGCTCTGGAAAAAGACAAGGTGCACTGTGCTAGCTACAGTAATGGGCCGGCCCGGTTGCTCGCGCGGGAAAAACAGGCACGAGGTTTGAACCAGCGAGGTGGGCCGTCGGCCTTCGGCCCAATTGTGCCCGCGCTCGGTCGAACGGCCTGGGACCGATGCGCCCTCCACCGGCCCGTCCGATCATGCGGGAACGGCTCCGATAAAGCCACGCCGAGGCGCTGGCAAACCGATCAACTTGCGGATGCACGCTTGAGCTCGACACCGAGGGATCGGACACCAACGCTCGGGATTGAGCCACGACACCGCCCCTCGAGTCTTCTTCTACCTCAGGCCGGGCGCGAAGGTAAAGAACAGGGGCGCGCCTCCCCTCACAATTCGGCCTCGACGATGGTTCCCTGGGGCCAAGGCCGGTACCAAAATGTTCAGGAGGGTGAGGGGGCCTCGATTTTGTGTCTTGGGGAGGGTGGGAGTTCAAGGTGGCCGTCGCCGGAGGGGAAGAAGGAAGTGGAGGTGGTGGCGGCTCGAGGAGGGTCTGGAAATGCTCTTGAGGATTGAGCTTCAGTTTCACCATCCCAGGGGGTAGGGGATCACAGGGGAGACACTGGTTTAGCTCAGGAGGAGTCCAGCTAGGCTGGCCATGGGAGGGTGGCGATGGTCGGGGAGGTGCACACGGTGCTAGGCCAGTAGGGGCACTTTCACTTGAAATTGAGCTCGGCTTCGCATAAGAGACAGTGAGGTGGTGCTCTAGCAGAGGCTAATTGGCTTTTGACTGATCGGAGCGGAAGTTTGGCTTGGAGGCTCACTAGAACCAGGGGTGAGTGGCGGTGGTGCTAGGGGAGGGGAGAGTTCGATTGCTGGCTTGGGGTGGGAGAGAGGAGTGGCAGGAGCTCGGAGGCGAAGGCAATTTGATTTTTATGCTCGGGAGAGGAGAGGGGAACTGCGGAGGTGCGCAGAAGCCCATGGCGCAAGGAGGGGGAGGCCGAAGGGACTTCGTCCGGAGGTGAGGGTGCCCATGCCGGTTGGTAAGCGGCCCTGGCAGGAGTTGGCGGGGAGGAGACGGCTCGGGGATGGGTGGTGACACGCGAGCGGGTGGAGGGGTGCGTCTCACGGAGGAGGCGGTGCAGCGACCCATGGGCAAGAGGGAGGGGCGGGAGCGGTTGGGGTGGGGACGAGGGAGTGCGAGGCCACACCGGGCAGGAGCTGACGCGAGAGAGTGATGGGGAAGGGCAAGTGGGCACAGGCACACGGCGCGGCTGAGAGGCGAGGTGACAGCAGGGAGGAGGGAGGCGGCGTTTCGTGCGAGCGCCAGCGAGAGGGGAAAAATGGGAAGCCAAGGGAGGGGCAAAAACGGGAGACCAAGGGGGAGATTAGGGGGGAATTAAGGAGGGCTTAAGGGAGAGGATTAGGAGCAAACAAAGATCAATTGCAAGAAAATTTCATGTTGAAATTTTGGAGTTGTTTCAGTAGCAAAGACATTGGGTTATGATGAAGAGAAAAGCATCAAAACACATCATCAACTCCCTAAACCAAAAGGAAGCAAGGCAGGTTAACCCCACGGCATTTGGACCACGCAGACACCGAAAGGGAGCAACGGTTGCGCAGCAGTGAAGCCGGGTGTCAACGACTCCGTGCGACGCCTAGCAGTGGTGCCGTGGATCAGTGGAGAGGACGACGAGGGTGTCGAGTGGGCCTCCAGTGGCGACGACGGTGCGATCTGATCAAGACCCAAGAAAGGCCCAGTAGCAGCTAGCAAAAAACTCTGGTTTTGTTGCTTCTGTTTCTCGAACGGGAGTCTCGGATATGCATCCATGCATTATTAGCTTGATCCAACTCCAAAGTAAATTCCTGGTGGCTGACGCTATCCAATTGGGAGTGGTATGCCCAATTGGCCCACCAGATCCAAGACCAGTTATACATCCAGTTGTAAAGAGCAATGCCAAAGAAAGAACATGTATGCCTTACTGATAGAAGCCCTAAATGGGGTATTTGTGTAAATGCTCCCTTATTATAAATATAACTTCTAGGGTCCTATGGGGAGGGAGAACATTGGGGGTAAGAAAAGACTTATACAATGACCAAGTACGGCACACATTCTACACATTTCTTTCAACCTTGAGTTCTAGGCTCCGGGTACCACCTCACGGTCTTCCCGTAGCCCCAATATCTACTATTTGGCATGTAGCCATAACAATTGGTGTCGACTGTGAGGAGCGGCACACAAGTTACAACTTGAAGTAAAGGCACTTGGGCTAGATGCGCTGAAATGGGAGACAACGTCGGCCCCTAAGTGAAATAGAAGTACCGCAACCGAGACTGCGGCCGCATGAACGAGGGAGCCCACAGTCGAGGAATTTAGGGGACGTTCATATTGTCTGCGGGCATGTGGCTGGTGGCTTTTGGATGAAAATAATAATAGTGGCTGAAAGAATTGGCTTTAAAAGGAGGACACGAGCGGTGAGGAAAATAAGGGAGAGATGCGTGCGTGGGATGAGAGCGAGAGGAATGGTGTGTGTAATGCGTCCGTGAACCCTGCTTTATTTCCAGAGTAAGACAGGAGCGAGAGGAGTGAGGAAACAGTTTTAGGATGCCGAGTGTTTATATTAGCTTTTAGATTCTATAAGCAGAAACCAGAAGTAAAAGCTAATACGGACGTACGCTTAGTGCTAGATATTAGAAGGCAAGTCCTCTGTTTTCCAACTAAAGCCCCGCTCAAGTCTGCTTCTGTTTCTTACTTCTGCATCCACGTTCGCTTTTTTTTACTATTTGCTATTTTGTTTTTTTCTTTTCTTTTTTTCTTTTTTTGATTTTTTTTCTGTATGCCTTTACATTGTCCGTGATGAGCTAACATATTTTTCTATTTTTATTTTTTTAAATTTAATTATACCAAATAAGTCAACTCAACTACAGTTAAAAAAACTAGCTACAGTAAAAAAGTCATAAGTCACCGCTATTCTGAACAGCCTATAAGAAGTACACGTATTATATTCCCAAGCAAGAATATAACTTGTATAATGTACTTGCTTACCACCTGTAACAAGAAGTGATGAAATAGAACTCAATGACAAGAAATTACTCAGAGGCATGGGCGGAAAAAACTTTTCGGCAAGGATTAGCACTTTCAGCCCATGTGTGAACCCCCTCAAGCTAAACTCAATGCACCCGATTTTTTCCTTGAAATCCAATAAAAGGAGCACTAGCAGCCCAAATTTCCAATAGCTAAGAGCAGTCCACGAGAAGTATCCGTTTTTCTTAGTCCATGAGCCAACTACAGCAAACTAAGCTAACACTTGAGCCAGCATAATAGGGAGGACCGCAACAGGTTATAACGTCCATTTGATTATCCCGAAGCATGTCACCTCGTAGCAGCCCTCGACGCTTATTCGTCTCGCGTGGTTAGTCAGAAGATGTACACCACGTCCGCCGCACAACCGCACCCAGCTAGACAACAACCGATCGCTGGAGAATGGGAGAAATCAGCGCCAGTCGCCACCCACACCTACCATCTTGTTGTAGCATTGTCTGGCCTCTATTACCTCACACCCTCACCGGCCGAATGAAGCTTAGGTCCACCCGATCAGTATGTATTTTACTCTAAATTTCTTTCAATTATTCTAATTTATGAGTTAAGATTTCAATGTGATGGTTATTGATTGATTTTTGTCGAATTGTAGGGTTAAGATTTAGCATTTCAATTTTGATTTTTGAAATAACAGCTTAGCTCATTGCAAATTAAAAGTGAAATTGTAGTATTTGACCGCAATGTCAAGTAAATAAACCACTAAACATATTTCCCTATTATATTATTTTTGAACTATTGAACATACAAATATTTAGCTAACATTTAATTAACTGGAGATAATTTCATGAATGATATATTTATTTGCTATGTAGAGAACGAAAATTACGAATGATATTATGGTTCATCGCTCTATGAATTTGCTAGAATATAAATACCAAAAGAAGATGTATTACTTATATTTAATCATTATATTGTTTTTTATTTGAAAATTTTAAGTAATTTTATTCTCTTTTAATAGGTCATTGAAATCGAATGATGTATTTTACTAATACATATCAACTTTTATCTATGGTTTCGCCTTTAATATCTTCAGTTTGCTACAACTAATCAATATTATTATCAGGCTTTTTTATTTTGGTAAGCATTTCGATCACTACTTCTTTATCATCATACGTTGTCATCGGTTATATTGAAGTATTGATGCTTAAAATTATCGAACATATTACTATTTAGCACAATATTATTTGAAAACTATATATATTGTTATATATATAGTGAAATAGTAAATCCCGATCATTTTCATTCTAGTTTCACCTCTGCTCAGAGGTGGACAATAGTCCTGGGAGCTGGGCTGTACTTTTCTGGGGCCAGCCGGAGACCGGCCGGTCAGGCACGACAAGTGACGGACTGGGCCAGCACATATGAACTAACAGGGCGTGTGCTGGCCTGAGAATCGGACGTGTCGGGCGGTATGGCAAAACACGCTTCAATAGATCGAATCATTCTTTCAAAATTATGCCTCCGGTCCATCATAATCCCGTGCACCTCAAAATTATGACTTTGCGCGGTGTCGCCGTGTCCAGCTCGCCGGTGAGAGTGCTCGTCGACCTCCAAGACGCCTTTTTGACTCCTCCTCCGGACGACGGCGACCGGCGGCGGCCGGAGTTACCTGTGCTGCTGTCCAAGTCTGTCTTCCCTTCCTACTTCCTGTACTGCACTGGCCATTGCACGATCGATAGGGAGAGTAATCGATAAAGCAACTAAAATTTGCGTGTCTTAGCTCTAATCAGGACATTACTTTGCCGATGTTTTTTTTTATTTTGCAAGTTGCAGTGTAAGAGATGCTGAATTTTCCTGTTTATGCAGTTCACTTTAGAGTTCAGAGAGTCCGAAATTAATGATGTTTTCAGGAAAAATAAGCAGATTGAGGGCTGCTCTTTGTCTCCTTCGTTGATTCAACTTGCTAGTTGCGTTTTTAGAGGGAGAAAATTCATGTTCAGAAATAACTGTGTGGTTCCTTTCACATATAGAAGTGCAGGTGCTAGTAGAGCTTCTATCTGTATTGACCTGCGCTGATGAGATGATGGCAGAGATGCAGGATCACAGGACCTTGAGCAGCTGTACCTCAAACACCAGCGGTTCCTTGGCATGCGACAGCAGGCTTCGCCGCGGTCCGAACTGCGATAGCAACCAATGAACCAAAGCAAGTAGAACAATTATCGCAAATGCACTATGAAAATCATCAGAGAGATAGGCTCGGCATTTCCAATCTGTTGCTTCCATAGGATAGATGGAAAGAAAGAGGACAATAATGACATTAGTTCACCAGATAGCTAGAATGTGTCGAGGCTGTACCTCTTCCGGTATGGGCTGCAAGCTCTCATTGATGTAGCCTACTTCAGGAGGTATTAGGGCTCTCCTCTTGCCTGAATACAAAGCCATGGAAAATTAAAATGGTTGTGCCTAATCCTAATACCATAGTACTGTCAGAATGCATGAAAACGATCGGCATTCGCAATATTTGTATGCTGTTATTCAGCAGCCTAAGTAGCAGTACCTCCAACCTTCATGCCGATTAGGACGTCTTTGAGGCCTCGAATCATCTGTAAAAGATTAATCAAACTAGATTACTCTACCAGAGATATTGACAGAAGAGAGAACAGTGCTAGAGTGAACATATGGGGAAATCTGAAGGATGTGAAATTGTCAGGAGTTGATCTTATAACCTCTTTTCCGTCAAGTGGAAGCGTCACCGGCTTGCTCTCGCCGCTAAACTGGTCTACTGTGCTGAATTACAGAAGGCAAGCAAAGCATGATGAGATCAAAGAACAACAGAATTGGTAGCACTGAAAATGAGACATATCATGCAGTTTCTGAGTATACGAACAAAATATCATAGTCAATGGCATTGTTTTCACCTATGCACAAAATAACCATTTGCGCGGCGGCAGACGTAGTTGAACTGCACCAGATTGCCTTCCTGCGCTTCCGGTCCATCCCCCTCGACAACATCTTGAAATCAAGAAATTCAGTCTCAGAAACTAATCGTGCAAAAACACCTCACTACTTGCATCACATGTACCTTCAAGCTTTACTCCACTGTCCAGCTTTCGGTACCTGAACACTTCAAAACGAAATCAACAGATTGGATTCTATCCATGCCATTTTTAAACCAGGCAATGCGCATTACCTGATAACATCAGGCTCCAGCATTGCTGCCTGCACTGGCAGCATGGACATGGCAAAGAGGTTTATGCAAGAGGTTGCAGCACCAAGAACTACAGTTTCTGAAACTGCTCTCCTCCTGGAAATACCACACATTGCCTTCAGAGAGGGAGCTCTTCTGCGTCCTGTCGACCGAAACGCCTTCGGTTCCGATGGATACCGGCATCTGATTGAAAACGCCCAAGAACAGTGCAGTTTGAGCTAACAGTCCAAGAAAGAACGTTCAAACAAAGTATCAAACACGTACAAGATACACAGATTGGTCTCATACTCTCATGCATGCAAGGCTACGAGTCTTTTTCCTCTCTGAGGGATTAGGCCATAAGACGACATGGTGGTGTTATGCATTACCTTGGAGATGGAGAGGCACATGGAAATGGATTGGTGAATCTTGTGCGCGATGCAGACTCCATTGTTCTGGCTTGAAAGGAGGTATCAGGTGAGGCAGTGGATAACGGAAAGGGCTTATCCAAACTGGGTAAAGCCAACGATAACAACCTATTATAAGTAAGTAGTATCCCCAGGCATGCACAGAAGTTGAGATGGCCGAGTTGGTCTAAGGCGCCAGATTAAGGTTCTGGTCCGAAAGGGCGTGGGTTCAAATCCCACTCTCAACAGTCGATAACCATTTTTGCTGGATTTTTATTTTCCCCCTCAGCGCTATCGATCGAGAGGAGCAAGTTTTACTGTCAAAAAAATTACAGTTTTTTCTCCAGCAACTTGGGAGGGGCTATAAAGTTTTGATTCTTCAAAAAAAAAATCTTTTAGAACATCAAATTTTTTTGTCAGCACCTTGAGAGGAGTAACCCAAGTTTTTGTTCTTCAAAATATCCAGATACTTTTCTAGTTGACAAATAGACCAACATAATTAGCTTTAGTGTTTCTGGAAGATTAACTTTTAGAAACCCAATCCAATCCTAAGCCCAAGTTTGGACCATACCAGGACATGTCGAATCACCGACTTGTTCACGGTGATATACCATTTGGAACGGAATGTTGGAGCATTCCGGTGCTCAGTTTCATCTTTTAACACCTTTCAACCTTATATGTATAGAGGATCTAACCGCACTAAAACAAAGCAACAAAGTGTTAAAAATGGAATCATAAGCGCGTGACTTGTGACTTTCGACGCGCGACCGCGCCGTGACGTGGTGCGCCACTTGGCAGACCATATCCACCTTGTTTTTGCTAAACCTTGTACCGTCTCTCTCTTTTTTACTGGTCATGAGACTGTTTATTTTTCGGTTTGAATACGAGCGATTACGATGAATAATGGAGTCGATTACGAGGAATAATGGAGTCGCCTGGTGAATAATAGCGCCGATTCTGGTGAATAATAGCGTCAGTTACTAGAGAGTAATTGAGACGTCTATAAAAGGCCTGAAGACGTCCAGGTTTGAACTCATCTCCTTCACTCCTTTCTCCCATTGTCTTCTTCCACTCTTGTACGAAGTGTTGAGCTATCGAACCTCGTCGACCTTTCTTCTCGTGCACCGGGAAGAGAGGAGGCGGGATCTCGAACCATTGTCGCAGAAAGAACACGCACGGGCGGCAATAAGGTTTCGGGCGGCGCATCTGCGCGACCGCTCCTACTACATCCCGCATCTGCGTCAAGTCTTCATCGCATCACGCTGCCGCTGCTTCTGTTCTTCATCAAGCCCAACGATGAAGTCGTTCGTGTGATCGCATGCGACTTTGATACTATATTTTTCTTGTGTTTATTCAAGTATGATGAGTAGCTCATGTTAGTAGTTAGTTGTGCATCACTAGTATATTGTTTTTGTCTCCTACTAAAACTTGGAATTAAAATATTGCCTACATATTCAACAATCCGAAACCTTATTGTGGAATTTGTTGCAATCTGTAAATGGTTAGCGCTTCGATGCGATGAAACACGAGAGGTTTTGTGGTCGAACTTTCGTAGATGGCGGACTAGAGTCAAGTTTTGGCTCATGTCTTTGGGGCGTGGTGGGTTGTCCATCCGCATATCCATTTACGATTGAGCAAGACATGCAATTTGATAGTGCAAACAATATCGCTCTTGGTTGCATCTTGACTGCTCGCGATCGGCTCTACGATGTGTACATGGACTATAAGTCCGCCACGAGTTGTGGAATGCACTAGAGCACAATTATGCAGAGGAGAGGTGGTGTTGGCTCTACATGTGTGAGCAATTTTTGACTTTAGCATGGATGAGACTAAGTCTATAGTTGGACAAGCTCATGACCTCCAGCTACTAGTCGGTGAGATTGCGCACTGGGCGTGTGTTACCTCCTAAGTTTGTGGTGCGGGCATTGTTGCTAAACTCCCACCTTCTTGGCGGGATTTTGCCACTAGCTGAAACACAAGAGGGAAGAGATTTGTTGAAGATCTCATTCTGCCCTCGATGTGGAAGAAAAAGCTAGAGCAAAGGATGCACCAAGCACATCCGCCGAACAATGCAAACTTCATTGAGAAAAGACTATAGCAAAGAAGTACAAATCCAACAAACCGAACAAGACAACTAGCTTTAAGAAGAAGAAAAGCGAGAAAAAGGATTTCAAGGACATCACGCTTTGTGTGCGGAAAAGATGGTCATATGGCGAAGGATCGTCGATTCCGCAAAATCGAGATGGTGAGCGACCAAAGAAGAAGGTCATCAACGTGATAATAGGCGAGGCCTCAACTTCGAGGAGGGTATGGTAATCCACCGTTGTTTTTTCAGCATGTCAATCCACCGATTGGTGGATGGATCTTGGTGCTAATGTTCACGTATGTTCGATATTTCCTTGTTTTCTTCTTACCAGCAGCAGGGGCTTCCTCCGTCCTAATGGAAACGGCTCGCATGCTTCATTCTTGGTGTTGGCACGGTGGATCTGAAGTCGACTTGGGGAAGATTGTCCACTTAAAGAACGTGCGACATGCTCCTACAATAAATAAGAACCTCATTAGTGGTTCTCTTCTATGTAGGAATGGTTATAAGCTAGTTTTGAGTCGAATAAAATTGTATTGTCTAAGTTTGGAAATTTTGTTGGTAAAGGCTATGAGAGCGAAGGCTTGTTTCGCCTAAGTACTTTAGAGTATTGTTATAATCAATGTTGCAACAAATTTAAATAAATGTGAGGCAAATATTTGGCATTCCGTTCTGTCATATTAGTTTTGATAGTATTGTGAGAATGTCCAAATTAGATTTAATTCCAAAATGTGAAATTATCAAAGGATCAAAATGCCAGTCATGTGTGCAAGCAAAACAGCCTCGAAAACCTTTTAAGGGATTAGAGGATGAAAAGAATCTGGCACCATTAGATCTTATTCATTCAGATTTGTGTGAAATGAATGGACTATTGACAAAAGGAGGCAAAAGATATTTTCTAACTTTTATTGATGATGCAACACGCTACTGCTATGTGTATTTGCTAAAAACTAAGGATGAAGCTTTAAACTACTTTAAAACTTATAAGGCTGAGGTTGAGAACCAACTAGAAAAGAAAATAAAAAGATTGAGATCTGATCGTGGAGGAGAATATGTCTCTCATGAGTTCTCCCAGTGCATTCGAGCATGGAATAATCCATGAGTTCACACCACCATACTCACCCCAATCAAATGGGATAGTGAGAGGAAAAATCGGACACTAACGGACTTGGTCAATGCCATGTTAGAGAGTTAGGTATGCCTAAGGCATGGTGGGGAAGCTATATTGACAAACAACTTTCGTCCTAAATAGAGTAATCACTAAAAGGAGTGAAATTACTCCATATGAGGGATGGAAGGGGAGAAAACCTAATGTTAATTTTCTGCGAACTTGGGGGTGTTTGGCAAAAGTCAATATACCATTGCAGAAAAAGAGAAAACTTGGACCAAAAACAGTCGATTGTATTTTTCTAGGATATGCTCAAAATAGCACGGCCTATAGATTGTTAGTAGTTAAATCAGAAACTCCTGAGATTATTGTTAATACAATAATGGAGTCTAGAGATGCTTCATTTTTTGAGAATATCTTTCCTATGAGAACAAAGATGGCGATGCTTCAACACGGACTGAGAATGTTCACATCGATAATATCGAAAATGAGAACAATCAAACTTCTGAACTTTCCACCATTTCTGAACCATTTTATGATATCCCTGAGGAGGACAACAATTTAGTCACAGAAGCTCCTCGAAGAAGCAAGAGACAAAGGGTTGAAAACCTTTGGTGATGACTTTATTGTATACCTCGTGGATGATGTGCCAAAGACTCTTTCGGAAGCTTATGCATCTTCGATCTTGAGTATTGGAAAGAGGCGATCCAGTAGCGACATGGATTCAATCATGGCTAATGAGACTTGGGAGATCACCAATCTTCCTATTGGGTGCAAACTTGTTGGATGTAAGTGAATTTTTAAAAGAAACGAGGCCGATGGTACTATTGAGAAGTACAAAGCAAGACTTGTAGCTAAGGGTTACACTCGAAAGAGAGGAGAAGATTTCTTCGATACCTATTCTCCTGTCGCTAGATTAACCACCATCAGTACTCCTTACATTAGCATCTTCCTATGGTGCGTATGTTCATCAAATGGACGTAAAGACAGCTTTCCTTAATGGAGAGTTGGAGGAAGAAATTTATATGGATCAACCCGATGGTTTTGTGATTTACAGACAGAAAATAAGGTATCAGACTATTAAAATCCTTGTATGGTTTAAAGCAAGCACCTAAACAATGGCACGAAAAATTTGATAAGACTTTGACAACCCGGCTTTATTGTGAATGAAGCGATAAATGTGTATATTACCGCTATGGTGGGAGTCAAGGAGTAATTTTGTGTTTGTATGTAGATGACATACTTATATTTGGAACAAACACTACCGTAATTGTGAGGTCAAATCTTTCCTATCCCGATGTTTTGATATGAAAGATTTAGGAGAGGCGAGATGTTATTTTGAATATTAAATTGATCAAGAATGAGAATGAGAATACTTTGAGCCAATCTCATTATCTTTGAGAAAATATTGAGCCGCCGGCTTTGAAAATTGTAAAGTTTCTCAAACACCCTATGATGCGAGTATTAAGCTTGAAAGAATCAAGGGTTAGGAAAAGATCAATTGAAATATTCACAAATTATTGGGTCACTTATGTATTTAGCTGGTGCCACAAGACCTGACATTTCATTTGCTGTGAGCAAATTAAGTCGGTTTACTTCTAACCCAGGAGATGATCACTGGGAGGCACTTGAAAGAGTGTTGCGCTACTTGAGAGGCACAACATCTTTTGAAATTCATTATCTTTGGATATCCTACGTATTAGAAGGGTGCAGTGACTCAATTGGATCTCGATCTTTGATGAGATCAAAGCTACAAGTGGTTATGTGTTTACTTTAGTTGGTGTCTAGGTTTCATGGAGGTCTTGTAAGCAGACTATATTGACGAGGTCAACCATGGAAGCGGAACTTGTAGCACTTGACACAGCCACTGTTGAGGCTGAATGGCTAAGAGAGCTTCTGATGGACTTACCGTTGGTTGAGAAACCAATACCGGCAATCCTGATGTACTGTGATAATCAAACTGTGTTGGCCAAAGTCACAAGTACAAAGGATAATATGAAGTCCTCTAGACATGTGAAGCGTAGACTTAAATCTGTTAGAAAATTGAGAAACTCCGGAGTAATAGCTGTGAATTATATTAACACTGAGAAAAATCTGGCAGACCCTTTTACCAAGGGATTAGCACGGAGAGCGATTTCCGTTGCTTCTATGGATATGGGAATGAGGCCCATTTAGTTACATCACAATGGTAACCCATGCCTTCATGAACGGAGATCCCGTGACTTAGGTAATGGAAAAAACAAGTTGATATTGTAATAAGAGAGTACATATTAATTGTACCCATATCCAAAATAAATAAAGTACTCTCAACTGTATGGAAGGTTGGTATAAAACCTTAATGTATTCATGAGGAAAGGTATTAGCTGCAGGATACCTAGAAAGAATACACCTACTTGAGCTTAGCTGCTTGGTCGCAGTTCACGAGAACAGGGCATTCTCTAGAAAGCTCATGAGCAGATAAGGGAGCATGACCATATAACGCTCCGTTTAGACGTGGTTCATTGATAGCCTAGTATCAGTTGAGGTTTCAAGTGAAGTCGATTACTAAAAGTTTGTGAATTCAAGGCATAGTCCATTCATTAGCTGTGAGAAGATGAATCTTGCTAATCTAGGTGTAAGTTCAACCCATATGGGACTTACATTATAAGACTGGTATATTAAACAACACTTAAGTACAATTTTTTTTGACATATTTGTGCTTCCTGCTTTGGAATTGGTGGGGGACTGTTGAAATTAGGCCCAAGGCCTATTTTCTATAATTCCAAAGCACGCAAGGTTTAGTACCATATTGCTTAGGCAAAGTGGGGGAGATCAATTTATAAGGTGGAGTCCATCCCACTCCTTGAATTATGGAAGTGGATGGTGGCTTTGGCTAAACACACGCGCGCACGCACGCCTGTGCTGCAGATTCGCGTATTTTCGCGTGAAAATCGCGTGACTTGTGACTTGCGGCGACGCGCGATCGCGCCGTGGCGTGGTGCGCCACTTGGCGAACCATATCCACCTTGTTTTGCTAAACCTTGTACCGTCTCTCTTTTTACCGGTCATGAGACTGTTTATTTTTCGGTTTGAATACGGCGATTACGGTGAATAATGGAGTCGATTACGAGGAATAATGGAGTCGATTCACGGTGAATAATAGCGCCGATTCGGTGAATAATAGCGTCGATTACTAGAGAGTAATTGAGACGTCTATAAAAGGCCTCAAGACGTCCAGGTTTGAACTCGTCTCCTTCACTCCTTTCTCCCATTGTCTTCTTCCACTCTTATGCGAAGTGTTGAGCTATCGAACCTCGTCGACCTTTCTTCTCGGCGTGCACCGGGAAGAGAGGAGAGCGGGATCTCGAACCATTGTCGCGAGAGAAACGCACGGGCGGCAATAAGGTTTCGGCGGCGCGCATCTGCGCGACCGCTCCTACTACATCTCGCATGCGTCAAGTCTTCATCGCATCACGCTGCTATTGCTTCTGTTCTTCATCAAGCCCAACGAAGAAGTCGTTCGTGTGATCGTGCGACTTTGATACTATATTTTCTTGTGTTTATTCAAGTATGATGAGTAGCCTCATCGTTAGTAGTTAGTTGTGCATCACTAGTATATTGTTTTTGTCTCCTACTAAAACTTGGAATTAAAATATTGCCTACATATTCAACAGCCATGTATGTAGGGGCCTTTTTTTGTTTTTGGCTTCGGCTTCTAAAACAAGTGAAATGGTTTTTTAGTTTCTTGAAGCCGCTTCTCCAAACGGTTTTCTGAAACCAAAACTGTATGTACCATTCATATTGGCGTCTCCACCATTCACCACCATCTTTATCGTCTACCACCGTCTTGAAAAGTACAGACAAAATCCAAAAACGTAGCCAAAAGTCATCAACCTCAACAAAAAAAAATAGGGCCGTAAACATAACAACCAGTGACCAACACACATTTGCTTCATTGTTTTTGTAGTCGATATGGATCGAAACTACCAAAGTTTTAGCCGATGGGGCATCCCATTTTCCTCATCGAAAACTATATATTGGTCAGTTCTTTTGGGTTTTTAGTTGTATTTTGACTTTTAGCTTTTGGTTTCCTCGAAAGTCAAAATAAATAGGACGACTTCTTAAAATAGATTCTCAAACGCCTTCTTGAGTCCAAAACTATGTACACCATACATGTCTGTATCTTCACTATCCGCTGTCCTCTCTAAAAATACAGATAAAAGTCATCAACCGCAGCAAAAACCATCAACCATAGCCTAAAAGAATAAGGCTAATGTTACTAACATTCCAACCGAAACAGAGTAGAACGGTATTAGAGCATGTACAATAGTATAATTTCAGCTATTTATAAGTATTGCTATGTAGGATATAAGATGGTGTGGAAGAGAGGGAAGCATAGAGAATTAGGTCGTCTGCTATATAATAGTTGATTATAATACGAGAAATAAGATATATTATGTCGAGCTGTCTATAGAAACATGTAAAAAAGATAGTTTATTATAGTAATTATCTTTAGTATTATCTACAAATAATATACAGTGGTACTATATAAAAGCATTGCATGTCCTTAGAACAGTGACAAGCACCAGGCGGCAGGCCTACCTAGATCCATTTCCCCGACAGACAAAAACATATCTTATCTTTACTATTTAAAAAGAAGGAGTTGGTGGTTGCCGTCACGTTCACCCTCCCTCACTTCTTAACCATTCGATCTTTCTCCTCTCTTCTCAGCCACACGATCTAATTAAACCCTAAAATCCCAACAACACCCCTCCACCCCCACGCCTACCCCTCGCTCTTCCCCCCGCCGCCCCCACGCCTCCTCCTCGCTCTTCCTCCCGCCGCCCCCACGCCTCCCCCTCGCTCTCCCCCGCCCGCGCCTCCTCTCCCCCTCCCGCGCGCCGCTGCCCCGCCGCCTCGCTCTCCCGCGCCTCGCGCTCTCCTCCGTCGCCCCGCCTCCTTCCTCCCCCCCCGCGCGCCGCCTCGCTCTCCTCCGCCGCCCCGCCTCCTCCCCCCCACGTAGCGCCGCTCCTCTCTCCCGATCCTCCTCGGCCCCAGCGCGCACACCCGCCTCCTCACCCCGCGCGCCCGCGCGCCATCCCCTCCCGCCTTTCCCGCGCCTCCTCCTCCCTCCTCCGCCGCCCCTACTCCTCCCCCGCGGCCCCGCCACCCCCTCCTCCCCCCCGCCGCCCCCTTCCCGCGGTCGGCGGCGCAGCTTTGCCCACAAGACGAGCTCTTCTACAAGGGAGTGTAGGGCCCTCCTCCCCCAGCCACATCATGATTTCCTCCCGATTCGAACTGTCACCATTCTTCTTCCCTCGCCTCCTCTCCCGACCCAGGCAGCTCGGGCCTTGTCCTCGTTCGCAC
The DNA here is from genome assembly GCA_036346265.1 of Melocanna baccifera. Lineage (NCBI taxonomy): Eukaryota > Viridiplantae > Streptophyta > Magnoliopsida > Poales > Poaceae > Melocanna > Melocanna baccifera. The sequence continues at coordinate 32,021,000 of CM070679.1, read as the reverse complement.
GTTGCAGATCCGAACGACGGACAGCAGGAATGCTGCACGGGAGAGGATGGCGACGGCGATCTGGTTTGAGATATTTGATATTTATTATTCAGTTTGAGATATTTGATAGTATACATCACTTTTATTTGGTTTTCCGTTGCAACGCACGGGCACCTTACTAGTACCCCTCTAAATCAGGGTTTGTACCTCGGCAAATTAGGCAATTACATGTACCCCTCTACATCAGCCGTTCTACATTTATCCCTCCAGTTGGACCACCGTTAGAGCCAAGCAAGCGAGCGAGCCACGATCCCAACCCCACACCCCCTCCACCGCCGCCGCCGGCTTCCGTCGGCCGCCTCGGTATCGTCGCCCGCCGAGGTCCATCCCTCCACCCCCTGATCACCCACCCCTATGGAGATCCGTCCGGGCTAGGATTTCTTTCGGTTTTTGGTGCGGTAAGCCCTAGCCCTGCCCGATTTCGATCCAATTCTCCTTGATTTGTGATCCTATACATTCTTGCACATGCGCGTTACTAGATCTGCTGCAGATTTTTGTTTCGCTGTTGTTACTGGTGCAATCCATCCGTAGGATAGGGTTCTTTCGCAGAGCTCTTGATCGGTCCCTGTCAAATCATTAGTTCTTGTTTCAACGGAAATGGTGTTTGGCTCGTAGGCGTGGTCTTGTCGTAGCCGGAATTGAACACTTCATTTTTTGTTGGTTGCATGAACACATTAGTTATACATGAAGTTTAGCCCCAACTGTGTGGGCGCCCTGTGATGCAGTATAACGTAGTAAGTTGAAGTTCACAAGCACAGCATAGTCGTCAAGCAAAAGAAGATAGGAATTGCATTTGTATTTGCTCTGGTTGGGCTCTGTGACTTGCTAACAAAGCATACATATCAATCATTTGATCAGAGTTGAACTTGGCGGTTCTTTCTTTTTTAATATATATACTATCATGTGTAATCTTGGATGAAACCGTATGCCGTTCTGCTCCGGAGACCTGCCTTAAATGAGTTCTGCTGCTGGAAAGGTTCTTTTTAATGGTTGTAGTTGAACCGGGAGGCGGGAAGAGTTATGACTAACCGTTGAACATTGGATAAATAGAAGCTTTATCGGGTTTAGCTAGACCATTGGTTAAATTGGCAACTGAGGGCAAACACTTTAAGATCCAGGTGGCTGCGTACATCGAGATACTAATGCGGCAGTTGGCACGTGCCACCGCAATTCAGCAATTGAGCTCTGTCTTGATTGGAACATTTAGTATCACTTTACATTTTGGGGGTGCAGTTTCTAGGACAATTTCTTTGACCTCTTTATGGTAAGAAGCCAATATCTTAGTAATTTCACGAAAATTTTCCTTATTTTTGGATTATAGAGATTCATCGTGGCCTTTAGATGAACATGCTTGAAATGTCAACCACATGATAGAATTGATCGAAGTCTTGAACCTCAAGTGTTACATCTAAGATTGCTTTGTCATTTAGCTTATCTGTCACCCGTTCAATACAGTGCATGCTGTTCCGAACATGTGGTTCATGCTTCATGTTTGTGCGCCTTTTATTGCTTCCACTTTCCATAAGGTGATTTGATTTTGATACCTAACTTTATGCATGACTACTGCGATAGGCCATCATGTTTTTCTCTATGGACATCAACGTTTTGTCTTATCTTCTCATGAAGCACATACATTTAGTATTCAATGACTTTTTTCTGGATGAATGGAATGATTTAGTTCATGTCATATTTCATAACCTTAATTATTATTTCAGAAAACCAATGCAGCTAAGTTTGTTTGGTTGTTAGTTAGAACTTGCAGGTTCTGTTTTTTTACCTTACACTATTTATCACATTAGAGAAGCGGAACGTCCAAGCTCAGTCATCTAGAACTCAGAAACTACCCTTCTATCCCACCCTGCTCCTCTGGTGTTGGAAGCATGTACTTTCTAGTCCTTTATGAGTGACTTCACAGATCCGCAGTTCCGCACTAACACGTTTTCTTTTCACCTCAGGTGTGCTATTGATGAAGTTGACTATATTGTTTTTTTGTTAGATCATGCATCTTATTTGTTCTTTTTTTGTTCCAGTACAATTCAAATCCAACCACTTTTCCATTTTTGTTGTTTCTATTGTGTGCTGACTAAGCCTTTATCTTGGCCACAGTTGTAATTTGGAATCTAGCCATGGAAGACATCAATGGTGAGCTTCCTGATGAGCAAAATGAAGCAGTACAAGCCCGAGTGTCTCTTCCTCAAGATGTCCAGCAGATTATTCTTGCTTCCTTACCTGGTAGGATCGTTCTCAAGTTTCGCAGAGTGTGCAAGTTCTGGCGAGACTGCATTGAAGAACCTACTTTTGTGGACCATCACCTCAACAGTGCTCTCCGCTTCCACCAGTCCATTGCTTGCTTCACCTCAGTTGATCGTGGTCTTGTCCACATTTACACATTTGATCCCACCACAATGAACTTCAAAGGCATGGATCTTGTGTTCTCACATAGGTTTCACATATCAGGCCCCTGCAACGGCTTGGTGTGCGCCTATGATTTAAAAGGTGATGTTGAGGTGTTGAATCCAACAACGAGGAAGCATTTAAGACTACCAGTTTCAGAACTTATATCTCAAGCTCCTTTTTCAGAATATTTTGTTGGATTTGTGCATTCCACAAAAGAGTACAAGGTGGTTTCTGTCCGACACCATTTGCAGTTCTTGACATTTGAAGTATGCACTATTGGCAAACTGTCATGGAGGACAGTACGTGCGTCTGCAGACCTCCTGAAGACAACAAAGGCAGTCATCGTTAATGATGGCATGTATTGGCTACTACTTGATGAGATATCCTCCGATTTGACTCGAACAATCTTGTGGTTCAACCTGACGGATGAGAAGTTCTTAGAACTTGCCGTCCCAGATGCTGTAAAAGACCGTGATTTGGAATTATTCGAGGGGGAAGGGAAGCTTCATTTATTGTCAATGCCCTGCAAGGGATCAGCATATACAGCCTCAGAGATTTGGGTGGCAGGCTCGACCCGGCAAGTCTGGGTCCACATGTACACTGTCGCTCCTCGGTTACCTTTGGGCATGAGGCCATTTTTCCTGCACAAGAGGAAGCTCTTCTTTGGCAACCAAAAGAGATTCACCTACATTGATCTTGTGGATGGTAGTGTTTTCTACATCGACATGCCTTCTGGCGAGAGTTTGATATCTTCTGGAATCTTTGTGGAGAGCTTTATACCTTCTATAACAGGCTTGGCGAACTCGACAACATTGTTGTACAGTTCTCATCATTCTGGATCATCCTCAACAGGCCCTGGACCATCTTCTCATGGCGCTGGATCATCCTCTACAGGCCCTGGACGTTCATCTGGTCTCACTGGATGGTCCTCAGCAGAGCTTGCAAAATCTTCCAAGCGAGCAAAGAGAACTATGAACATGGAGTGGAAGATGTATGGCAAAGACCCAAAGTTCAGCTTGGTCTGAGTAATTCTCTGGGTTGTACAGCAGCTTGAAGCTAGCAACTTGCAGCTAGTACCTACATTCCAAATAAAAGTTCCTGGTGTTTGTGTGTAATGCTATGGTAGAGAGGAAGAAGAAAGAGACCATGGGGGTGGGTGTGGGACAGAGTAGAACAGGGGAAAAAAGAAGGAAATTTCATGTCAGTGACTGTTATCTCTATACTTTTGGTTATTGCTTACCCGTGCTTATGGGGGTTTATATTATATGTACTCAAAATTGGAAATTGTGAACCTGGTATAATGTACTCTTGTTTTGCTTTGAAGTAGTAGTATATGCCTGCATTGCATCTGTGAATGTTTAGGTGGCAAGCCCAATACAAACTGATGCTTACATGTATGTGCCATACATACAAGTATATACGTACAGGTGCGTGTCCTGTGAAAATGCACTAAATGTTGCAGCCTTCAAGGTTTACAAGAACAGGTAAACATTTGGGATTTTCTTCAGCAATCTGGTCAGGTCACTCAAACACTTGGCAAGGCCAGCAATGGTGGGAAGCTGTCGGACTTGAATTTTCAATCTGGAATTCTCTGTGATTCCACTGCACTATTCTCTAGATTAGTAGATAGTGCTTACAGTATATTGCTGGATCATCTCATATATTGCATGATGATCATACAGTCAAAATTAAATATAATTTACATCAGAGTTTTAAAGTATACCACGTCGGGTAATTGTTTTACATATGGGCATCCCAGGCCAAATACTACAATCAGAAGGTAAAGCAGCGGAAGATAAAGACATCAGTAAAACTATAAGCCGCAAGCAGGCGACTGGGGGTAAACGTGTGCATCTATATCACCCAACAATGGGCATATAGGCAAACACCGCATCCTCGTAGGCATAGTGATCCTGTCCTCCTGGTTCTGGATTTGTTTATGCGAGTGTGAGCACACTAACCACCGTGTTCAAAAAGCCAATACACAGAATGCATTTACTTATTATGCGTAGCTTGACAAGGATAGACTTGGGTTATTTTGTTTGCCGGAAAGTCGCGTTTTGAAAGACTTAGGTTTAAGTAAAAAAAGTTTCTGAACCTAGCCTTTAGACCAAAATCATAAAACTTTTTAGATAAAATATTTTATAGAATAAGTACAGATCTCATCCATCAACCCAGGTTGATTATATCACAAAACCAATTTTTAACGTTATAGCCGCTTAATTTATCATTGGGACGACACTCAGGGCAACTCAAACCAGGACAGTCCGTCGTCCTTTACTTTTCCATACCAAGTAAAAACTGATTTTGAAATAGAACTATATCGGAGTTAAATTCCCATATCCGCCCTTGACCGTAGGCACGACTATTCGAATAGTTTTAACTCTGCAGAGTTTGTACACTTTCACCACAAGAGACAATCCGTTCGTTGCCCCGCATGATTCCTTAGTCATGCAGTTGAGTAGATTATCACAGTAACCTTTTAACACTACCTATCATTGTGGTCGTACGGTTATACAATGGGAGGTCGTGACCCGATTAGGTCCTTGAGCTATTTGGGCGGTTCTACCACCAACTCCACTCTCGTGCACACCAGTGAACCACACCCCCGAACCATCCGCCCAGACATATAAGCAATTTTGAGATTTTTGGGATCTAAATATAGTGAGCATAAAATATACGACCCTTTTTGCCAACTGTATCTTTCCCAAAAGAAATCTACTCCTTGCCTATCATATGTGATGTTGGGGGTAATCCTGACTCTTGCAATGACTAAGCACAACTACCCATATTACTTAAACATATTCAATGTTTGAGAGCAGCTATACCTACAATTAATACTAGGGCTGTCAAGGTTCACAGAATAATATGCCGGGAAGTTAATAATAATGGCATTCCTTACATGGGGCAGATAGCTAAAGCAATAAAAATAACATAGCATAACACATAAAATAATAGCATGCAATTCATAATTTAAATCTAAATAATTTGCAAAAATGGGTATTCAAGATGATCAAAGTATTAACTCACCTAGCTCACAATTATCCTGGTCTTGCTGGTCCTGACCTTGGTTTGCTTCCGCTTCCTCTTCCTGGTCCTCGTATGCTAATTTTTACGTCGAACATATATTTTAAAAGAAACGAAACAAATTAACGTAGCCAAACAAAACCTCAATTAAAATTCAAACAACTCAAAAGCTTATGGTTTTAGTTCCACGGGGTTGGAAATGAATTTAGATAATTATTGCAATTTCCCTCCCTGTATTTGGAATTAAGATGAATTAGTTATGAATTTTTAAAATTTAAATGTAATTGACATAATCATTTAAATGAGTATCATAAATTCAAATAAGCTCAAAAGTTCATGATTTTGGTTTCTCTGGAAAGAGGATGAATTTAGATGAATTTAGCAATTTTTCTCACTAATTTTGGAGTTAAAATGAATTAGTTATGAATTTTTAAAGTTTTCAGCCAATATAAACTAAAAGGGAAAATCAGAAATTATTTAAATATCCAGTAGAGAGAGAATGTGAGGTTGATAGGTGGGACCCACTGGATATTTTATTTTTCTTTCTATCACACTGACAGGTTGGATCTACTGACATTTATAATTTCTTAATCCTTTATGTGACTGACACGTGGGACCCACTAGGGAATTAAATTCTCAAAGCACACCAGCGGCTGACAGGTAGACTCCATCGAGGGGATTAACTCCATCCCTCGGTGCCGCTGACAGATGGGCCCACGGGGGTTTAAGAAGTGACGAGCCACTGGCAAGTGGGGCCCAGATACCGGTTTAGTTAAACATGGCCCACATGTCAGAGATACATTATATTAACTACGGTCATTAACATTTAATTAAGCGCGCGCGAAATGACTCCGACGGTGAACAATGTCATCTTCCTCCTCCCGATTCCGGCGAGGCTGATCGTCGGCGAAGGAGGCGATGGCGACTCTGTAGCATTTGCAAAATAGAATCTTCACGTCCTCGCCCACCTCTGTGCTGACTCTCGCCGGCCAATTCGGTCGGAGCAGTCGCCGGAGGTGAGCCCGAGCGGCGGCGGAATAGGACAAGGTGGGCTATGGCGGTGGAGTGCATAGAAATTCAATTATTTGTGCGGGGAGCTTCAGGGAGATGGTAGGAGGCTACCTCAGTGGTTGGTCGAGCTTGGGGAGGTCCGAGGGAGGCTGTCGGTGTGCGGCGGTGGAGCGCGGAGGAGGTGCACGGTGAGGGAGCTTCTCAGGCACGGGGAGCTTCGAGGAATCGCAGGGATGGCGTCGTCGGGCTCCTGTGATGCTCCTGGTGCAAGGAATTGACCGGAGCTGGCCTTGATTGTGAGCTCGGATGCCGGACTTGGGGAAGAAAGCGACGATGGCAAGCTAGGGGGCACGTGGATCCAATCGGAAGCTGTGGGAGTGAGAGGGGGTTGCGAGGAGACGGTTGGGACCGCTGGTTGGCTTTATAGATGGTGGGAACGGGCTGGCCACGTGGAGGAGTATGGGCGACGTTAATGGTGGATGACAGGAGGGGCGACGTGGCCATAGGGCACTGGAGTCGACCGGGCACAGTGACGGGATAGGGTTAGGCGGCGTAGGAGATGGTGGTCGGGGTCGGAGTTGGTGTACGATCTCATCGGGGAGGTTGGACGTCACAGCGGCATGGGCGAGACCGGCGGGGATCCAGGGAGCAGTGGACGGTACGGGCGGTGGCGCACTGTGCGGTATGGGCGTCGGGATAGGAAGAGAGAGAGAGAGAGCACGGGGGCTCGGGAGCAGGGGGAGTGAGGCGGCTCGGGCGCGCCAGGGAGAGAAAGAGAGAGAGCAATGACGCGAAAGAGAGTACAAGGGCAGTGAAAGCCAGAGAGGGGGTGAGCGCGGGAGAGGGGAGCTGGCTGGCTTGGGCCGAAGGCTCGGCCGGCTGGCTCCCCTACCATTTTTTTCTTAATTTTCTTTTCTTTTTTTATTTTTGTTTTGAATTCCAATTAAGATTTTGTGGCTTACTTGTGTATGTAAATTTATATGTACAGACTTTCAATTAATGTTGCCTTCAAGTATCATTGCTCTCTTTGTATTTTATTTTTAATTGTTACTTGTGTTTCTCCCATTTTCTTTCCTTTTGAATTTATGTAGTACATGCTTATATATATACATTTATGTATACTATTTTATGGCATCTACTCCACTATCACTGCTGATTAAATTTGTAATTTCTCGGACTAAGGTAGGGATCATCTTTTCAAATTCGTGTACCCTCTTATCTAAGATTTTTCTGTTACAATTGCATCCCCCTTTTTATTTCATGTGTTGTAGCCTTGCATGCATACCAACACCTATACTTCATTTTTTATTGTATGGAACCACAACCAAAATCCAATAGAAGTTCAGAATTTCAAATGCCAGAAAATGCCAAATTTTGAAAAGGCCCCTATATTCACAATTGTTCATTGCATAAAAAATTAGAATGTTACAGAAGCGGAAACTCTTGACGTCGATTTTGAACAGCTCGACGTCCCTGCTACGGTGGCTTGCCATGAACGTTGGCCGCGGGTCTTGGTTGACTTCAAGAATCAAGCATCCGTTCGCCGCGCCGTGGATGCAGTATGGCCGGCCACGGTAGCGGGACCGTCTTCTCCATCTGCCACCGCGGCGCTCTGTCGCCGCCTTCGCTGTCGCGCAGGATCGTGTAGTAGTAGAGGCTGGCGTTGCCGTCGGCGTGGTACAAGTCGTGCGCGAACACGCCGACCTTCCTGTCCACGACGGCAACGTGCTCCTCCCAAAAGTCGGCCGGAGACGAGATCTGCTCAACGGAGAGCTCCATGGCGTGCGTGTCGAGCACGAGCCAACGGTTGGTGAGGTAGTCCACCCAGTAGAAGCGGCCGTGCGGGCACTTGTATGGGCGTGAGTATGGGCGAGCTATACATAGCTCTAACCATTAGTCCCAAACCACGATAATATATCATAGATAAAAAAAAAAAGAGTGACTATGGTGTTTATATATATATATATATATATATATATATATATATATATATATATATATATATATATATATGAAGCCTCTTTTTATATCTGGGTGTAATTACACCATATATCGTATTTAATACCGTAGGAAGTATCTCACGTAACAAAAGGTATGTACGTGCAGTATATAAGTATTTAAGATTATCTAGATGGTATGAACAATTTTTTAGAAGTAATATGTAGATTTTTTTTTACATACTCCTTTTTATGTGGGTATATGAAGGTATTTACAAAATACGTTAAAAATTATGGACTTTCTTGCAATTTTTTCATGTAGTTCATATTGAAGTATCTTATAATTAGTATACGAATATATCCAAAGTGATAAAAGAGTATTTCAAGTTTGTTTAGATGGTATATTAAAGGTGGGTGTAATTACACCCGAGTGTAGAAAGTAGTATATACTTTTTACACCCAGGTGTAATTACACCCTATGTCGTATCTCATAATGTAAGGAGTATCTCGCGTAACAGAGAGTATGCACGTGTAGAGTGAGGCTTCCCTGTACCCATTTCCGTGTCCCCCTCCGTGTTCTCTCGATCTGGACCGCTCGTTGATCGCAACGAGCGGTCCAGATCGAGGGAACACGGAGGGGGACACGGTAACGGCAACAGGGAAGCCATTTTCGCACGTGTACTATACGAGTATTTAAGACCATTTAGATGGTTTAAATAATTTTTCAGAGGTGGTATGTATATTTTTTTGACATACTCCTTTTTATATACGTATATAAAGATATTTACAAAATACGTTAAAACTATAGACACTCTTGTAATTTTTTTGTATGGTTCACATTGAAGTATCTTATAATTAATTTACAAATATATCTAAGGTGATAAAGGAGTATTTCAAATTCGTTTATATGGTATATTAGAGCTAGGTGTAATTACACTTAGGAGTAAAAGATAGATAGATATATATATATATATATATATAGGAAAAATACTTTCTACACCCGGGTGTAATTACACCCACCTCTAATATACCACCTAAACGAACTTGAAATACTTCTTTATCACTTTGGATATACTCACATACTAATTATAAGATATTTCAATGTGAACCACATGAAAAAATTGCAAAGAAGTCCATAGTTTTTAGCATATTTTGTAAATACCTTATATACGCACATAAAAAGGAGTATGTCTAAAAAAATATACATACTACCTCTGAAAAATTATTCATACCACTTATATTATGTTAAATACTCGTATACTATACGTACATACTCTCCGTTACGCGAGATACTCCTTACGTTGTGAGAAACGATATAAGGTATAATTACACCCGGGTGTAGAAAATATGTTCTTTGAGTACACTTGCCACCATCTACTAATCATCGTACAGGGGAGTAAAAAAATAGTGGGGACAGAAAATATCTTATCATTTCTGTTTACTAAAAGTTATATATACCATAGACAAATTTGCATGATCTTTTGTTTAAAAGATCATAAATAAATCTGATAATCAACAAACGATTGGAAAAGGCAGAGAAACCAAAAAAAGAAAGGGAAAACCATCCCACTCTCGGCCTCGGGTGACCAAACTGACCAAAGAGCAACCGGGCCAACCCTAATCTACCGCGAGCAGACACGAAGTCGCCCACACAATGTCGATCGGTAGATTGTGAAACGGGGTTGATGTTGATTGCATCGTAGATGAGAAACAAAATTTCTTTTGCATCGCCTTTTCTGTTTGGTTGGCCCTGGCCTCATGTGCGCACATACCGACCGCCGCCTCCCGCACGAGGCGCCGTCGTCGTCGCCACGCCCGCGCCCCGAACGGCGCGCCACCTCACTGGCCTCGGCTCCCCGCGCGCGCGCCGCGCGCTCGCCGCCACCGGCCTCCTTGCGCGCGCCGCATGCGCGCGCACCTCGGCCTTCTCGCGCGCGCTGCAGATGCGCTGCCGCCGCGAGCCCCCACCGCACCCGCCCGCTGCGCCGGGCCTGCCGGCCGCGCCGCCGCGCGCGCATGGCCGCGCGCGCCGGCACGGCGCCGCCGCCGCCGCGCCGCGCCGCCGCGCCGCGCCGCCGCGCCGCCGCGCGCCGCCACGCCGCGCTGCCCTCGCCGGCCAGACGCCGCCGCCGACCGTGCGCACCGCCGCCGGCTGACGCTGCGCCGCTCCGCCCGTCGTCGGCCAGCGCGCGTCGCGCCACCGCGTCCGCCCGCGGCCGCCGCGATGGCCTCGCAGACCGCCGCCGTGCCCTGCGCGCTGGCGCCGCCTGCCGCCGCCCGTAGCCACCGCCGGCTTCTCGCTTGCCCCGCCGCCATGGGGTAGGGAAACCCTACCCCCTGCCTTAAAACCGGCCGGACGGGCCTATTGGGCCAAACAGGCCAAACGGGTCGGGAGGGAGGGGGCAATCGGGCTGAAGAAAAAGGGGATGGGCCCACGCCGAAAAAAAATCAGAAAATTGCGCATATTTTTTCTCGGAATAGAAAATTTGCGTAAAAACCCTCTGGAATTGCAGAATTCACTGAAAATTTATATTCTAACATTTAAGGCGGAAAAAAGCGCGCTAGCACTCTGGACCGCACTCAAGAAGCGGTTTGAGAAGCTCAAGTACACCATTCTTCCTCAGGCAGAGCAGGAGTGGATCAGACTGAGGTTTGCTAATTTCAAGACGGTCAGGGAGTACAATTCTACCTTGCATAGAATTTGTACCAATCTTCAACTCTGTGACAAGCAGATCACAGATTAGCAGAAGATTGAGAAGACCCTGTCCACCTTTCACCCCAATGCTGTGCAATCCGCCCGCAACTATCGTCAAGACGGCTACAAGGAATACGCCGAATTGATTGATATGATGCAGGTAGCGGAGGCTCAGGACGAACTTCTCCGCAAGAATTACGCCACTCGACCATTGGGAGCTCACGCCGTGAAGCCAATCTTTGGGAGCTACAAGGTGCGAAAGCCCTTGATGAAAAGAAGGGGGAAGAAGGGTAAGGCCGTTGCCCAGAAAGGCAAGTCAAATGCTCCAAATGACAAAAGGGCTAAGGAGAGTGGCAAAACCTATGGCCAGCAGAACCAAAGTTGCTACAAGTGTGGCAAGTGGGGACATTGGTCGCGGATCTGTAAAGCACCGCAACATGTCATTGATGCCCACCAAGCCCAGAAGAACAATGGCAAAGGGCAGAAGATCCCTTTGGGCTTGGTGGGCATCAATGATATGTTGCGGTGCTTTACAGATCCGCGACCAATGCCCCCACTTGCCACACTTGTAGCAACCTTGGTTCTGCTGACCATAGGTTTCGCCACTCTCCTTAGCCCTTTTATTATTTGGAGCATCTGACTTGCCTTTCTGGGCAACGGCCTTACCCTTCTTTCCCATTCTTTTCATCAAGGGCTTTCGCACCTTTTAGCTTCCAGCGTTAGCTTCATGGCCAGTGGAGCTGGCTGGTGGCTGAGAGACGTAATTCTTGTGGAGAAGTTCGTCCTGAGCCTTCGCAACCTGCATCATATCAATCAATTCGGCGTACTCTTTGTAGCCGTCTTGACGATAGTTGCGGGCGGACTGTACAACATTGGGGTGAAAGGTGGACAGGGTCTTCTCAATCTTCTGCTCATCTATGATCTGCTTGTCACAGAGTTGAAGATTGGTACAAATTCTGTGCAAGGCAGAATTGTACTCTCCGACCGTCTTGAAATCGGCAAACCTCAGTCCGATCCACTCCTGCTCTGCTTGAGGAAGAATGGTGTACTTTAGCATCTCAAACCGCTTCTTGAGTGCGGTCCAGAGTGCTAGCGCGCTTTTCTCCGCCATATACTCATTCTTGAGAGTAATGCAGAGGTGGTGCCTAAGGAAATGAAGTGCCTGATCATTTTCCTCAGGTGTAGGTTTGGCGTCATGCCGTCCGCCAATCCCAATAGCTGCGCGGAGCTTCTTGACTCCAAGTACTATCTCGATATCAGATGCCCACGTCAGATAGTTCTTGCCATGCTAGGCAAGCTCTCGAACTCCCGGTTCGTGATGCCAGTCATCTACATGTGATGAATGGAACAAATAAGTTTACTTCAGGTAAACATGCATGAAATTATTTACTGCAGGTAAATAAATGGTACAATAAATTCTCGTAATGTTTCAAAAAAAATTTTATATACATTTTCCATAATTTACTGCTAATTTTCAGTGATTAAAAGTAATTAAATAATTACAATTAATCAAAGCAGTAAATAAATGCAGAAAATATATAAAACAATAATGGTATAAATAAACAAGCTTCAAATGCTGAAAATAATGCAAAATTCGGGTTCCCAAGACCCTTTTATGCTAGAATACAAATTTTCAGCAAAATTTGCATTTTCTGTGGGTCTATACGTAAAATTTTCAATTCAGAGAAATTTTACGTAATTTCTAGAATTTTCGAGGGGCTTACTGCAAATTTTCCCGTGCTACCCTTCACCCGCCGGCCCCTACCCCTTTTTTTTCTTTGCCTAGCCCACTTTTCAGCCTGTTACCGGCCCATACGACCCATTCGGCCCGTTCGGCCCGCCTGCACAAAAAGGGGGGGGTGAAGGGGTAGAGTTTCCCCTACCCGTTCACACCTGTGGCGGCGGCGGCATGCGGGCGGCCGCGCGGGAGGCGAGGCGACGCCATGCGGGGCGACGAGTGGCCGGCGTCCAAGGTTCGCGCGTGCGGGCGCGTGTGCGGGAAGGAGCCGAACGGCGCGTGGGGTGGTGCGGCCGAGGCTTGCGGCGCGTCGTCGCGAGACATGCGCAGATGTGGCGGCGCGTGCGCGCGCGGCGCACGGTGAGGCGATCTGGCGCGCGCAGGTGAGGCCGTCGGCGGCGCAGGCGAGCGGCGGGCGCGCGCAGTCGCCATGTCGCGCGCGCGGTGGTGGTGGTGGCGGCGCAATGGCGCAAGCGCGGCCGCGTGGTGGGGCGGTGCGAGGAGGTGGCGGCGGCGTGTGGCGCGCTGCAGCGCAGCGCGAGGAGGCCGAGGCGCGCAGTGCGTCTGGCGCAGTGCGGGGAGATCGGCGGTCGCGGAAGATGCGCCGCGGGCGCGGTGAGGCCGAGGTGGCGCCGCGCGGGCACGCAACTGAGGCCGAGGTGTCATCGGCGCGCGCGCGCATGCTGGCGCGGCGCGAAGCCGGGCGTCGGCGGCGCGCGCGCGGCGGCGCATGCGCGAGGCCGCGGTGGCGCGCCATGCGCAGCGTCGCGGCGCTGGCCGCCGGCGCGGTGGCACCATGGGGCGGTGTGGCGCCGTCGGCGAGGCGATGGCGGCGCGCCATGCGGGCGCGCGCGGCCGGGCCGGCGCGACGATTACGATAACGGCGGCCGTCGCGGGGCCGGCCGCGCTTTGTGCACATGCGGTGCGACGGCGGCCGAGTGTTGCCTCATGTCGGGAGACGATGCGCATACAGGCGCGGTGGCCATGCAGGGCCGCCCTTGCGAATCTTTTCTTGTGCAATTATCGAACAGAAAAGATGCATAAAATTTTCGTTTCTAATCTACGATGCAATCAACATCTACCCCTTTTCACAATCTACCGATCGACATTGTGCCGACGACTTCAGGTCTGCTCACGGTAGACTAGGTCGGATTTGCATCGTTTCTACAGTGCAATCAACATCTACCCCGTTTCACAATCTACCAATCGACATTGAATAAATTATATATATATATATATATAATAAATTATGTTCTTTGAGTACACTTGCCACCATCTACTAATCATCGTACAGGGGAGTAAAAAAATCGTGGGGACAGAAAATATCTTATCATTTTTGTTTACTAAAAGTTATATATACCATAGACAAATTTGCATGATCTTTTGTTTAAAAGATCATAAATAAATCTGATAATCAGCAAACGATTGGAAAAGGCAGAGAAACCAAAAAAAAGAAAGGGAAAACCATCCCACTCTCGGCCTCGGGTGACCAAACTGACCAAAGAGCAACCTGGCCAACCCTAAGTCCCTAACAAGCTAAACCCCGAACCCATTTCCAAATCCCCTCCGCCGCCGCCGCCGCCATGCTCCGCGCGGCCCTCAACTCCGGCTGCGGCCACCGCCACCTCCCCGCGATCCTCCCCCACCGCCACCTCCTCTCCTGCTCATCCATCGCCGCCTTCTTCTCCCAGCCCTCCCCACTCGCGGACCCCACCCCAGCGATCCAGTCCGCCGGCCTCGACCTCTCCCACCCCAACACCATCCCCGCCCTCCTCCTCCACCCGGACCTCGCCTCCAACTACCCCGCCGCCTCCCGCTTCTTCTCCTGGGCCGCCTCCCACCCCGACGCCGCCGCCCTCAACTCCAAGTGCTTCAACTCCATGCTCCAGCTCACCGCCGCCAACGGCGACGCCGACTACTTCTGGTCACTCGTCTCCTCCATGCGGTCCAAGGGCTACGGCATCTCCAAGCCCACCTTCCAGGCCGCCACGAAGAGCTTCCGGTCCAAGGACATGGCCAAGGACGCCGACTTGCTCCAGGAGGCCTTCTCCGCGCACGCCAGGAACGCGGCGGCGGCGGAGGCGTGCAAGGTTCTCCGGTCAGTGGGCGATGAGTCCGCGAGATTGAGCAAGTTGAATGAATTAGGCGTTGAGGTGACCGATGAGCTGGTGGCATCGGTGGTGGAGAAGGTCGGGCAGTTCCCACGGCAGGCGATGGTGTTCTTTGCGTGGGTGGAGCAGTCGGCCGGGGCAGGGATCAGTTGGGGCAAGTTTTACAATGCGACGGCGAAGGTTCTTGGCCGGGAGGATTGCATCGAGGAGTTCCGAGAGGTCCTACAGAAGATGAGGAGTAAGGGGCTTGGGATGGATAGGGAGGTGTATGTTACTGTCACCGACAGGTTCCTCAAGAGGAAGAAGATTGAGGATGCTGTTGACCTGTTCCGGTTCGCAATGGGCGGGACGGAGAAGCCGTCAGCTGAGGATTTTGTGTTCTTGTTGAAGAAGGTTGTGGTGGGTGATGATATGGATCTGAAGTTGGTGACGAGGGTCGTGCGGATCTATAAGAATGCCGGAAATCAGGTGAAATGTTCCGTGTTTGATGCTATTCTCAAGTCTTTGAGGAGCGTAGGGAGGCTTGGGGAGAGTGGTAGGGTGTTGAAGGCGATGGAGGAAGGTGGCTTTGAACCGGACAGTGATGTGCATGGGAAAGCTGTTCTTGCAATGTGTGATGCTGGGAATCTGGAAAAGGCGCACAAGCATCTGGATCGTGTGGAAAAAGCGGGGTATAAGTTGGATCCACAGATATGGTCTGGTTTAGTTCAGAAGTATTCTCTTGGTGACGATGTTGATATGGCAGTATCATGCTTCCACGAAATGCTGGAAAGAAGAAGCAGCAACGAGGTTGGTTGTGCTTTTGAGGTGCTGGTTTCTGGACTGTGCAAGAAGAAAGGAGCAAAGGAAGCATTCAAAGTTCTGAAGAACCTGGTGTTGAAAAAGGCTGTGGTTCCATGGCAAACTACCTATAAGTACTTGATCCACAGGTTGATCCGCCAAGGGCATCTGAAGGAAGCATTTGACATACTAGGTCTAATGAAAAGTAATGGCTTTCCACCTTTTATTGATCCATTTATCGCACAAATTTCAAAGTCTGGGACCGTGGATGATGCATTGGGTCTGCTGAAGGCAATGTCTTCAAAGGAGTTCCCATCAAGAACAGTTTACATGAGCTTGTTTCAAGCTTTGTTCAAGGAGGGGAGGCATGGAATAGCCCAACAGCTGCTTTCTAAATCTCCTGGAAGTGTCCGAAACCACGCTGATGTTCTTGATCTCTTCTACACGATGAAGCTGGAAAAACCTGCAGCAGCAGCTTTGTAGACCATTCATATATGGTTGAATTGAATTGTTGACACCCATATTTTGAATGGCAGTTTGAATTTGCTTTTGACTTTGTAATTGGCCTTTGAACCGGAATCAGAAGTTTGGATGGCAGAAACTTATTTGCTGAAATGCTTGCAAGAACTAAAGGAATAAATTACATTTTTTTTCTTTGTCTTGCGTTCCTTTGTATTTGACATTTGGCAATAATGTCAAGTTAAACGATTGGCAACAATACTAAAATCAGTAGTTGTGCCACTTTGTGTTTATGTTCGAGGATGGCGTTAGGTTTTGTTCTACTACTAAATGCAAGTTTTGGTGTTCTCCTTATTGACATGTTCATTCAGTATTATCTGTGTGCTGTCAGCTTGATGTTTTTACTAGCATGATTCTATCAGCTATATCTCAGTGTACTAGCCTTTTTGTATAGATGACTTACATACATATAAATTCTCTAAGCTCTATACAACGATAATCTGGATAGGAAAAGGTAATTTCCATCTCATATTAAATGAATGTTACATGCATGTACAGTGGGGTAGATAATTTCTTTTAAGTGGCAGTGAAGTAAATAGTAATATAGTTCTTAAGATGAATAATTTCTGCTTTTTAAATCATATAGAGGACTAAAGCAATTTTATAAACGTACAGGTAGAGGAGGATAGAGAAAAACATAATATTCACTTCATCCTGAAGTAATATTTACAGAATAGATAAGAGCGCCCATCAAAGACATGTACATGTGCACTGCTTTTAGAATATAGGAAAATAGTTACCGCGTTGTTTCCAGGCATGCAAAAAAACATTGACCTACTTTGAAGATATTCTGCCCCTGAAGGATCAAAATAGCACAAAATACGACCTCCCCAATTGAATCTGAAAGATCAATACGAAAATATTCAAGCCCATGCACCATATTGGGCTTGGCTAGACGAAGATGTGCAATGACATACAGTGCTATACTGAGAGAATATGAACGAAAAGTTCCCCAAGGAAGTGGGCAACCAGCTTCCAGTTTGATTCTTCCTGTGTCTGTAGTGAAGCTAAAATCTTGTCTTTGCTTGAGTTAGAATCATCGAGTTCAACTACTTCAATTTTCTGGGACAGTATTTCAGTAAACTGTGCATATCCCTCTCTGAGGCCTTGTTTTGCCCCATTCTCGATCATTCCTTTCGACATTGCACTCTGAACAAAGTTCAGACGCCAACTTACAGTAAGCTGTGCGGTTTGTTCTTCAGATGGCAATTGGGGACCTGGTATTATACAGTACAATATCTCCATCTTGAAACAATTACCACAGGGAACATCAGGAGTGCTAATACTAGAACAGCAAAAGAATTTCCAGCTGCCTTCAAGTATGTCTGCTCTTCTGTAGCTTTCACAGATTTAACTAGTTTACTTGCAGCTTTTAAGTTAATGTTCTTTTCAAACAGTTATCATTATTCTCATGTTTCCAGGGCTCAATTTGATACCCACTAGTTCCTTGCACTTGGCAAGAAATCTGAATTTGGAGAAAACAACAGGGAGTTCAATTCAGCTGGTGCGATAATGCAAGATTGGTCCACTAGTATACCACCAGGCAAGTTTCCGGGCATTTCACAACCTTGATCTTTAGACTCCATAGTTTTCAGTAGTTCGTCAAGACTAACCTCAGGCAGTGTGCCATTGTTGCCATTTTCACTAGACTCAGAATTCATTTCTGTTTCTTGAAACTGATCTATGGGCTCAGGATCTGATGTGACAGAAGGTGCAGCATCAGCAGCTGTCCGAAAGAAGTACCGAGACAATACCTCCACTACTGATGATGCATTAGCAGTGGCATCATCGTCATCTTCTTCAGGCTCCAGAAGAATAGCTTGTTCTGTGCTGCCACTTCGTGGTCGCTCTACGCTGCTAGGAGCTTTTTGGTTCCCGATGTTTTGGGTCAACCGATCCACTGTTACCGGATGCCCGATCCATGCAGGCACAGGCTGATAGTTTCAGGCTGCTAGCGACAGCTGATAAGGATGGGGCGTTAGTTTCGATTGACCTATTTGAGCTGCACGGTGTATCATCGATAAGTTGCATCGGAATGTATTGCGATTCTTCATGAAGGTTGGCCCTAACCGATAAGTATATCCTCGGGCAAATTTCACCTGAAATGAAGCAGAATATGAACAGTGAATAATGTTAGCTTTAGCCACGGCTACATTTGTACTCTCCAGCAAGTTTTAATGGACATCAGCAGTAAATCATTCATCTGACGGGGCAGAAGAACAGTTAAGAATTAAGAAGAATTAAGACTCTACAAAAATCTGTTAATTAATTAGAAACATTGCTTCCCTAAAAAAAATAGA
Source organism: Melocanna baccifera (assembly GCA_036346265.1). NCBI lineage: Eukaryota > Viridiplantae > Streptophyta > Magnoliopsida > Poales > Poaceae > Melocanna > Melocanna baccifera. Next base: position 32,002,446 of record CM070679.1, on the reverse strand, counting down.
AACATTGCTCTTGGAATTAGCAAGACTTGACTATGGAGTATGGACAATATCAAGGCAACGCAATTTTTTTCCCTGAACAGTTAGAACGCCCGTTATGAGGCGAAATGAACAGCACAGAAAATAATCTTTCATGCCAAATTTGATGGTCTCATTCTTTTCAGATTATGGTTTATGATTTATACTATAGTAAATAACTTTTAAATAAAGTATCTTTTTAAGACAAGATATACTGGTTGATTGTATTAGACATTTGCCGACTTCAGCTATACCAGTCAAAATCGTATAAAACTATCTGCTATCCTAACTAAAATCGTATGCAACTCTCTCTCCGTACTCTCTCTTATGAACAACCAAAATTCTTCAACTATACTAGTCAAAATCGTATGAAACTGTCTGCTATCCTAACTAAAATAGTATGTAACTCTATCTCTCTCCGTACTCTCTCTTAGGAGTTAGGAACAACTAAAATTCAAGAATCATAAATCGCACATGAAAAAAAGCATCTATTTCGAAAGCATCAAAGGCAACCAAACATGACAGGACTTAAAAACATAGCCATGAAGTGTGTCAATTCTCGGCAAGAAAGAAGGATGCGTGCAGCACGTAACGCCGCGCCGTTTCCTCCTGAACTTGCTGCTCTTGGGCTTGAGCTGGTACCACGTGGTCCCGAGCGAGAGGCCCTCCGTCTCCATGATCGCGAACAGCTTCACCTCGAACCGACCAGTGAATTCGGTGCGGAAGCACCTGTCCTTGTTGAGCACCGACACGACGAGGGAAAAACTTAGCAGTAGTAGTAAATCTCTCTCTTTTTCAGGTAAAATAGAGGCTGCGGTGTGAAACTTTTGCCTGTTAGGAGCTCGAAGAAATTATCGAGAAACAGTTCATTTAAATCTAAGGAAATGCCCGCATTCAAACAAGGCCAAAAATGCTGACTCGGCGAGTTGAAGGAAATGCCATTATGTTGGTAGTGAACTACAAGATTATAGACCCAGCAATCATGGTGGCATCTACAGTAGTAGATGAGAAGGCATGCAATGCACAAAAAGAAAGCTAAATCACAATTTAAAGGTGAACAAAAATTACCCTTTTTTTACCAAGCACACTGTCAAAAGTACATGGAACAGCCCACACAAAAGTTACTAGACTAATGACACCGGGAAGCTCTCCAAAGAAAAAAGAGTATTGACCATAGAAGCAAAAGCATCTGCTGAAAAAATAGTACATTCTTGAGCTGTTTCTCCCGGTGATCAGCTTGACAATCCTCTTGAATTTGATTGCACAATCTGACAATGAAGGGAGGAGTAGTAGTAGCTTCAGCTTGTGGCTTAGATTATGAAGGTAATCAACTGATTTCTTGTGGTTTAGATTCTGAAGGTAATTAACTGACTCTTTTGTTGCTTTTGCCGCATGATGGCTGAACCCCCCGTGATAGGAGAAATGGGCATATGCATTGCAGCAAGATCGGCTATTGCATCAGAATTGTGCACTACTCTTTGCCGAAGTCTGCGCTGTAGTGTGCACTGGATTCCAGCTTCTTGGCATCGTTCAGCTTCCTGACAGCCTGAAACACAGTATGCACGAAAACTGAGTATCAGTGCCCAATTACGGGTGTGTTAAGGTACAGATAGAAGAGAGTATTAAGACAGCGCACCTTCATGAAATCCTCATGGACAACATAGTCACGCTCTGCACGAATTGCAGCCATACCCGCTTCGGTGCAGACGTTGCGAAGATCAGCCCCATTAAAGCCCTAAAACCAGACGAGTTAGGACAAATTGGAGATGCAATAAGAGCATTAGATAAGACAAACTCACTTCAGCAAGTTTGACAACTGCTTCATAGTCAATTTCCCCATGCTTGGCGATACCAGCTGCATGAATTTTAAGAATTTCCATTCTTGATTGCTCATTTGGTAGCGGAATCTCAATCTTCCTGTCTAAACGTCCGGGACGGAGGAGTGCAGGGTCCAGAACATCAGGTCTGTTTGTTGCCATGATCATCTTGACCTGTTTAAGCAAAAATAACCTTGTCAAACAGAATTCATAAAGCACCAACAAAAAACAGGTTATGCATAACATTAGAAAAAAAAGTTAAAGGGAGTAGAAGGGAGTGTTTGTTATGTGAGTCATTGTACCAAGGGCCATAAAATTCATAGAAGCAAAAGGAGCGATCAGTATTATCTCCAGGAATCTAAAAGGTCTTATCCTAACATCCTCCGTTTTGAGTTTCAGGATGGTAGTGAGCTGACCATGCAGAACCATATCCATCCATACGTGTCGCTATGGACTATCTAGACTCTATACAAACTAAAAGTCTAGAACATAGACATGGATGGATATTTTCAGAAAACCCATATCGATTACATAATCAATTGGATGAACAAAAACACTTACATCCTAGTTATAATATTTGGCACTACTGTAAATACTAGGTGGCAAACACAAAGGTAAATTCTCTGGTAAAAATCACAGCTCACAGTGGTACACAACTGATAAAGCAAAATAGCAAATAGCATGTCATCAGTGTACTTTCAGGAATCAAGTAATACAATTGCTGAAGAAAGTACATGTTCCAAACTTCCAATAACAGATCGACAGTAAGATATAAGTCATGCCTTTGCTCAATACTAAACTAAACAAATTGGCTGATCTTATACAACTGAGAAGTTAGAATAGTGAATAACATGATAATCACCTCATCGCATCACTGGTGTATTTTATTCTTTTGTCCAAGAAAGCTAGAGTGCATAACATGTACACATGTGTTCTTTTCCTAAAAAAAGGTACACATGCAAACATGCTGGCAAGCAAATTACTTTGATTAAACTCACTTGCCTAGAAAATTAAATAACCAAACTTTAACATATCTGATGAAACAAGTTTACCTTTCCAAGCTCATCAAATCCATCTAGCTGATTAAGCAGTTCCATCAGCGTCCGCTGGATCTCACGATCAGCGCTGGTTCCTTCGCTGAATCTTCGCCCACCAATGGCATCGATTTCGTCCATGAAGATAATGCATGGCTAGGTAGAAACAATTTGAAACAAAAAATAAATAAATTTATTCGTGATAGAACTAAACTGAATGGTACTACAAGTTAAAAGACTAAGGAAATGCATTGCTAGTGTCCATACGGCAACTCAAATGTAAAGGCATATTGGAGTGAGTTCTTCTCATGCAAAACTGATAATGAGATCTATACCTTAAGATATGATTAACTCTAGAACCAATAATATCTTCCATAGTATGTGGATAGGAATATCCAAATATGAATAGATGTCACAATATGTGGGTCAAAGAAACTATTAAATCATGGCTTGCATCTGTGCCCACAATTAACACTAGATGCATAGCTTGTAGAGAATATAGCTTTTCACTATGCTTGTGGTAGTGTCTTCCAGATAAAGGAAATGCCACTTTAGGCCAACTAGCTTTGCAGGAAAAAAATAAAATGGGCCAAAGCAAGACTTACTTGGTGATCCCGTGCATAGCCAAACATTTCTCTAATCAAACGAGCACTTTCTCCAATGTACTTGTCAATTATAGCACTTGATACAATCTGTTTTTGCCAATGTATAAGTATAAAGTAACATATTTAATGTGTAAGAAAAGACAGACTACTTTCTATTAAGTGAAGGAAAAACACACCTTCAAAAAGTTGGCATCAATGTTACTGGCGATAGCCCTCGCCAATAGTGTCTTCCCAGTTCCTGGTGGCCCGTATAGTAAAACACCCTGCAATGAGTAAAATAAACATATATTGACTTCCAAGGTCACAATATCATCTCTTTGACTTTAGATAAATGATTTACGATCTAAGTGCATATATTGTTGAGTTTACCTTGGGAGGCTTGATTCCAACACGAATAAAGAGCTCAGGGTTCATCAGGGGCAACTCGATGGACTCTCTGAGCTCTCTAATCTGATCAGACAGACCACCTACAGCAGAGTAACTGACATTCCCTGGGTCCTCATGAAGCATATTGTATACCACAGGGTCCACCTGAAGGCACAAGCATAGTTTTAATTCTAGATCACCCAAAACCATTTTTTATATGCAACAAATGGATCCTACAATAAAAGGGCTAGCAAAAATTGCAGCAACAAAAAGACATAAGCAAATAATTATAGAACCAAACACACCTCCCGTGGCAGAGTGCGCATGATTGTAAGCGTCGTCATGTCAAGTACGACACGAGTCCCAGAAGTTAATTTCTCCTTGTCCACTTTACTCCGGCAACCAACCACGTATCTCGGACCACTGCTAGCCTTAACAATAACTTGAAGAAATAGGTGTTTCAGTTGTTTAGTTTTGTAATCCTGCTGATATATAAGAACGAAAACTACCAAGTGATAGCTTCATACAGAAATGCCAAACAAAATTACCAAGTTGGTACTATAGCATACTTATATTTCATTACCAAGGAAAAGGAACGTAAAAATATCAGTATTTTTTTATAGAAGGGTCAAGTGTCCATTCAAAAAAATTTGCACAGTATTACAGTTCAAAACACAAAGAAAACACAAAGGGAAGGCTCTTTACTTACAACGTTCATTGTCAAGAGGGCGGAGAACCTCTCCTATAATCTGTCCAACACTTTGCAGCGATTTCAAGTCATCTTCAGTCTTTGCAAAGTCCCTCTTAGCATTTTTTAGGTTTTCCCTCACTGCATGCAGATGAACCATACATCAAAACAAAATCAAGCTAATTAAAATGGAAACAGACGCTTTTAAAAAAAAACAAACATTTTGGAAAATTTACTTAGGGGATCCCCTAAAGCAGGGGCCACTGTGGAGAACTGTGGCTCGCAGTTTTTAGCTGTGTGCCAAATTAGCACAGCAAAGATATTACTATATCTTGTTCAGGTCTAAGGCAAAGGATTGATTTGAGCTCCGTATACATCAAATTAGCCACAGATGCAGTGAAACATCAGTACAAAAGAAATTGTTATGAATATTGTGTGTGTACTCATGAGGCCCAAAAGGCAATATATATAGGCAGTACAAGGGAATATTACAGAGGAATATGCCAAGTACTGATAAGAAAACAAAGGTATATAAGAAAAGAAATAATACAATTCATATTCTATCTCTAATACATTAACACCCCCCTCAAATGTAAGACATATGCAATAGCATTGTATTTAAAAAGGGGTTAACACTAAATATGAGGAAATGTGGCAATTCACTTATACTTCAACACTTCCCCTCATGTGTAAGCTCTCAGACTTAAGACGTGGAATAGAAGTGGGCTGCAATTATTTTTTTTAATGGCTCCAGTCGAGTCTTAAATCCAAGACCTTTCGGCTCTGATACCCTGTTATAAATATTGTGTGTGTATTCATGAGACCCAAAAGGTAATATATATAGGTAGTACAAGAGTATATTACAAGGGAATATGTCAAATATTGATAAGAAAATAAAGACACATAAGGAAAGAAATAATACAATTCATATTCTATCTCTAATACCTTAACAGAAATTTCACACTCGAAATACTAGTTTGAAGATATGCTCCTATAGTTTTATCTATACATGTAGTTTCTAATTACAATAAGACTAACAGAGAAGAAACCAAAGCTTGTTATGCAAACAAATGAGCTGCTACAATTTAAACCAAACGAAGGCACACTATGAAAACGAGATAATGTCATATCATTTACTACGAAGAATAAAATGGGAAACTGGGACAAGACATAATACAAGCTTATGAACATTGTAATATAGCCAGACCCTTAATCTATGATACCCTGATACTTCATTCAGCTGCCGTTCCCATAAGCGATACATATACGATACGACGATACGGCATGATATGGTATCACCACGTATCATCAAATTTTAGTTTAAAAATAATTAAAATAAATCGCGATACTCCCCCAATACTTCCAGACCCAAAACCACCCAAACTGAAGCCCATTAGAAGCATAGTTTTCAAAACCGGATGGTGATCAAACCGGTAAGGTCAACGGTTTACCAGTCCAACTGCCTGTCCACCAGTTGAACTGGCCAGTTTTGTAAATAATAATATTTTATTAGTTAGACTATGCGTGTTCTGAAATATTGGTTAGACTATGTGTGTTCTGAAATATTGTTGAAAGAAGTACCAAAATAGAGAAATATGATGTCAGATTGAACACTTGGACAAATCGCTTGATGCATGCAAAAACAAATACGACTCAAAGATACAAAAAAAATCCTCTAATCTAGCACAAAGTTGAGGTATTGGAAGCACTAATCTCTAATCCAACAGGACCTCATCTAGGCCAATTGAGTGCTATGCCCAAAAAAGAAACCTCCTGGCACAAACGCATTTGGTCTTAACACAAACAAGTGCTCTCCAACAGAATACACCTAGCAGTCTAGCACAACCAAAGCCAAGTCATCTCTGCCGGACCAACTCAAAAGCAAAGCTGATGCGCCAACCAATCTCTTGCCACAGACAATTTCCAATGGTGGAGGGCAACCATGGTGTCGGACTTGGTGGAGAATGGCAACTTGCAGGGTTGGGCCTTGTAGCCAGATCGGAACTTTGGGGTTGGGGAAAAGAAAGAACGAGGAAGGGGAGAGAATGAGAGGAGCAAGCATGTGTGACAGCTTGAGGCAAAGGAAGCTCAGGCAAGCACCAAGCATGGGCACAGGGGCCAGCATGGGCCAACCCAAGTCGTCGCTCCCCACCCCATGGTCATGGTCCGTTTATGCAGCTGAAACAAAAGCCGTCCAGTTTGTCCACAACCATCCAGTTCACTGGTTTTCTCAAAAACCGCCCAGGCCATCCTTTTTTCCGGTCTGATTGCATGACAGTCTTGGAAGCAAACCAGACCATTAAAGTGACCGGTTCCAGTTTTTCCCGGTTCAACTGACGGTCTGGTCCGGTTTGTTAAACTATGATTAGAAGCCCAGCCCAATAGAGAACACACCAAACACTAAAGACTAAACCACACAGAGAGAGAGCACAGACCAGATTCGACACTTGCACTGCCGCCCCTCCCTGCTGCTCGCGCTGCGCAGCCCCTCAGCAACTCAGTCTCCTACGCCTAAAGCAAGCAGGATGAAGCCAAGAATCTTGTTCCTCTGGTGAATGACCACCTCCTCTTCCCTCCTCTATTCTTTAGTACATCTCATAGTCATAGATCTGAGTTGGGTTAGCATTTTGCTCTAGGGATGGCAAGTGGAAGCTCTCAAATTGTCTCATTGTCTCACTCATAGCCTCTACATTTTCTTATTTTTAAATACATATATACTCACCTTATTGATTCGTCCTTGTTTTCGGGAAATTTCGTATCGTCATACTGGCATCACATATCAGAGCAACATAGCCCTTCATCATTAAGTTGCCAAGAGAATAAGTATGAAACTACACAAAGCCTACCATATCCTAGCTCTCAATATAGCATCTAGTCAGATACAGAGGCCTGAAATTGGAGGGAATTGTACAATACAACTAAACAGTGGAGCTACAACCGAACAGAACCTGCAATACTACTTGAATTCCATGAAACTTCTTACCCCCAACGGTCCATCACCAAAAGAACCACCAGAATGGCAGAATCTACCCAAATAAAACGTAAAGAAGAACCTAGTGGTGAGCAAACGACAAAATAACCTCCAAATGCACAAACAAAAATGTTTATCAAGTTCAAATGTAGCACTCCAAAGTTCAAATCAGAATTAGCTGCCTGTAAAATGCACCAACAGAAATCTCTAATGTTTCCATAACTTAGTTGCAAAATCGCGAAAGTCCAAATGAACAAAGCTACTGATACTGGAGGATCACCAAGTATTCTGCATCCCAATCAGGTGACAATATTATTTCCAGAATCAAAACTTCCCCCACGAAAAATTGTCAAGGTTGACCAAAACAAAAACCCTAGGTCACATCACGCATGCAGGACTTCAGATCCACATCAAGCAATGAGCACCCAAACCACCAGATTTAGCGCTCGGAAACCAAATCTACTGAATCAACGGCGCAAGCCAAGACCCGACGCCCCAGGCCCCGATCTAGCACCGGAACACATCGCAAAACAAGTAAATCCACCTAGTAAAGCCTCGAACCCACATCCACAGCACAAACGAGATCTTGCGCAAGCAGCTGCACAGAGCCTAGAGAAACGATGGGAATCCACCGCTCCGAACACTAGAGAGATTCGAAACGACTGGAAGTGGGGGAGGGGACTGGGTGCCTTACCAGTGCCGACGCGCGACTCGAGCTCCCTGCAGTTGAGCAGTTTCTTGCGGTACTCGGCCACGGCGGAGCGGCGGCGGGCGGCGGCGGCGTCCTCCCCGTCGGCCATCTCCTCCTGCGATCTCTCTCTCTCTCTCTCTCTCTCTCTCTCTCTCTCTCTCTCTCAACTTTGCTTCTGTCGCGAGAGAATAAGCACAGAAACTCTCCCCACTCTTTGGTTTCGTAAAATATCCACTTGAGGTCTTGGGCTAGTTCAAGGTTTAGCTTTCTATGAACCGAAAACGTAAACCAAATATAGCTGTAAAAGCTGTTCAAAAAGCGCAATCAAAGATTCCGTAATACGATAGCATTGGCGTAGAGTAGGAGCACTATGCATCAACATCCGTGGGCCATATAGAGCAGGCCATTTATCTCTAAACAAATGGGGGCGTAATTTGATGCGAGGCAATTAAAGTAAGTGCAGTGTACCAAACTACCAACTAAAGGTCGATGGCCGGCATAATTTCTTGTTTTTGCTACGACAGTGACACCTGGATTGGCACTTTCTTGAATATAATCTTTATCATGGATTCACGATGACTTCCAAGTATTCAACTTATGCTCTCACTTGCATAGCATGCATTGAAAAATATTTCACCGTCCCATACCAAGGGATGTTCAGAATAATATCAGTTTATGATTTTTTTTACTGTACTTAGCTTATTTTTTTACTATAGTTGAGTTGATTTATTTAGCATAATTAAATTTTAAAAAAAATAAAAATAGAAAAAACATGTTAGCCTATCATGAATAATGCAAATGAATATGGAAAAAAAGAAAATCTAAAAAAAGAAAAAGACAAAATTAATTAATAGTGAAAAAAATAGAAATCAGAAGTCGGAAGCCAAATTAAATGGTGTCTAAAAAGGTTAGATTTCGTACGAATATACAGAGTCAACGCCCTATAGGAGGTGATATTCACACACTTTTAATAAATTTTTTTCCTACTATTATCTTGAGTGAGAAGTGTTTTTATACTTTATTCTCTAATAAAGTAACACTAATATCAAAGTACATGAAGAGGTATGTATCATTTATCTATTATCTATCGTGCTTTAAAAATTATGTAAATCATTGTTGAGAAAAATATAAAAGCACCTTCCATCTTAAGTTGGTGCAAACTTATTAGAGTTCTCTCTTTGAACAAAAAAAATGAGATAAGTTCTGGAAATAAAGGGGAAATTAGGAGATAAGATGGCTACCACCGCAACATTCCACCATGTATTACCAAAGTGGTTCTGGTTTTCCTAAAGCACTAGAGACTTATAAGCAAAAACGACTTAAGAAAAAAGCTTGCAAGCAACAAGCTTTTCTTTTGTCCTTTCCCCTTTATGAATGATTATTTGGGCTCTTCATTTAGAATAGGGATATTTGCAGAATATACTAGGGGGTGAAAATGATATCCGCTAAAAAACTAATCCTCCTCCGTGGAAGAATTGGTTAGCTAAATAACAAATATAAAAAAGGACCAAACAGTGCAACGAGAAAATCCAAACGCTTTTTATTGGGCATTAGGAAACATCCAAATGAAAGTCTCTCTAAGCAATTAAACTATGTTCTATGAACCCTTGAAAATAGATTGTTATCCCATCACGGTCCATGCATTACTCTATAGACCCACTTCCTTGATTACGAAGGCATTTGTATTGATTTTTGCTTATAGTTTTTAGCTGTGGCTTATGATTTTTTATTAAAAATAAATAGTAATAACTGAAAAAAGTGTCTTTTAGAAGAAGAAGACGAGTGGTGAAAAAAGTAAGGAAGAGATGCGTGCACATGATAGAATCGAGAGGAGTGAGGTGCGTGATGCACCGGTGACCCTCTGTCTTATCCCCTATCAGACCCCGAAGCAATGAGTCTAGATCGTCTGTGTAAATTGCACTAGTCTAGAATCAGCTAGTGCATACAGTGGTAACAGAGATGTATATCAAGCATAAATGATAAACTTTATTAAATAAAAAGTATGATCTTATGGTCAAAGTTTACATCAATACACATTAGCAACAATAATAAAGGAAAATAAGCGGAAGCGAATTGATAAAGTGAAGCCCAAGCCTGCCAATAAGACTTCCTATGGCCTACGTCCTCACATTCAACCTATAGAGAGACTCGGATTGGGACCCACTAATTAGTCAGTTAGGACTGTCCCATACCAACCTTGTGGTAGTACGATAAGGTTTTCTAGCAGTAGCTTAATTGACTTAGGCTCTAAACACAATCCCCCCATGCCTAGTGCCCATGTTGAGCCACCGAGTTACAACATATGCAGTAAACACCTACCACCTAACCATGGCTTAAGTCTAAATCAAGTTTTATATTTGTTTTGAAATATTTGATAGACTTTCTTGACTCATCGAAGTCAAGAATACATTTTAAAACCTTATCATTTCATGTGAAAAGGTACCATAAACCTAAAGTTATATCTATGCAGGTATAAACATTGCTACAAAAGAATTCTCTAGCCATACTAGTGTATTAACTAGAGCTTTTAATCTAAGATGATAAGATACAAAGATTTGCAAAATCAAAAGTGTCATAAGGTACTCACTTTCTTACAGTTCTAACAACACATTCCCCTTAACGAGACATTGCATGAAGCCACCATTGCTATTCGTCGCCCTATCGACCACATCGCTGTCACTATCGATCCACCACCTTCATCACTCCCTTCCCCTCACTATCCGTGTCACGAGGTGCACCTCAACACACCATTACCAAATCCCACCTTCATCACCGCTATGTTCGCCGTGCACAGCCATCGCTGAGCTTCATCTCATCGCCATGGCTGCCACCATCGCCAGCCTTCCTTGCTGCACCCCAGACCAAGCCATCACCACCAAGGACTCCCTACGCCCATGCTATGATCATGCACCTGCCATTTACATTAGAGATTGCTGGAGCTCACCGCCAGTGATTTTCCCCCTTTTTCACAGTCACCGCCCCTTGCTTTACCTTTACCGTGGTCCTCCTCGTCTTCCCACACCGCCTAAAATCGGTTTGTGGTTCCTGGGAATGCCGTACGCGCATCATCATTACCGTTCCGCCACCGCGGCACCATCACTGTCTCTTTCTCTCTCTACCTGATTGAGAAGAAGAACAGTGCAACTTGGTGTTTGTGCTCTTGTGATTCAATTGAGCCAGCTAGCGTGCCGACCTAAGCCACTTACAACCGACTGAGCTCATGCAGCATTGTGCGCATGTGATCGAGCCAGACCACTTGGCGCTGAGCCAAACTAGACCCAAACCAATTTCAAACCGAATCCAATCCTTGTCAAACTCATTTAGCCTGAGTCAAACCCGATTTCCACCAATTTAGCCCGGTTTAGAATGAATTTATGGCTGATTCATATGATTTCAGGCTGTTTCTCACCAAGTTAGCTCTAGTTCTCCATTGTAGACTAATCTTAAACCCCAGTGGGCCCTCCAAACATATATGTTCATCATCTATTGCTAATTCAAAGCTTTCTAAAGCTTATTCTTCATCAGTTTTCCCTTCCGATAACTTTTCAGTTCTATTTTTCCTTTTCTTTTACTAGTGTTTTATTTGCAAGTATCATAACTCTGCAGTAGGCTTATTTGGCTTTATTCGTATGTGTACGCTAAATTACGGAGAAGAAGTCCCTAGACAACTGGAATTAGAAATAATGATCCCAAAGCCTATGATGGAGTAAGCACCAACTACGAGTCATAAGGCAAGCCATGATCATTAATCATGTTGAATTCCTATTAGGTAGATTATATTATGTATGGATTAATTTATGAACTATTTATTTGTCAAAAGTAAGTGTTATTAGTTACTTTGGAATGATCCTGGTTAAGTAGTTAATGTCTTTAATTATATCATTTACATGTCATTCTTGATAATAATATGATCCGGTTTTCCTTGATAAACCTAGAGCTAGTATATTATATTATGGATTAACATAGTAGTGGATGAATAAGAACTGCATACACTTATCACTTGCTGTCCACTATCACGAGTTGATGTGCTGGGACTTATATATGAAATGAATCATGATGTTTATGTTGGATCACTCAGTGAGAGTGATGTTTTGGAAATGTTGGCCAAGGGTAAGGATTGGCAAATGGTTGGTTATGTGCTATGCCCCATTGGTCTGCACGTTAGTTGTTTGGATGTCTCTTCCAAAGAATATAAGGAATAGAACCTTATGCCATGAAATTGATATGATTGCCGCCCATCCACAGGACCAAAAAATCAGACTTAGCCTAGTACGTTGTCCTACTTCATGAAATCTATAGGAGAAGATTGATATCAATAGTTGATGGTGAGTAAGAGTTAACTTTTGAGTGCCACTTGCTAAGCTACATAACAGTAGAGCCCATGTAAGCAATCGGCAGATGCCATACTATGGGCCTAGTATGACCCTAACTGCTAGGATGGCCTTGATCTCTATTGGGTAAAAACTAGTGTTGTGGGACTTTTAAACAACTCTGTTGTCTTTCAATGATTGCAAATTGAAGACATCTCATGGGTAAAACTGTGCACTCTCTACAGAGATTGAACCTGAATTATTGGAATGTACACATGATTGTAAGCGTCTTTTGTCTATACTATAAGTAAGTTTGGTTCGAAAGACTTAAATATCTATAATCGACATTTATGTCGTATTTTATGTAAGAGCTTTGTTATGGTATTGTAATCGTAAACAGACTATTTATCAATCTACGTGCAACTAAAATTTTAGACAATTACATGAATACTGAGGTCGCTGGTAAATCCGGGTGTCTCCACATTTTGTTTCTAAGTTAGATGTATCTAGGTGGCTTCTAAGTTATGTTTTTACACGAGAAACTAAGTTCTAGTAAAAAAAACTAAAGTTGCAGCCTAGCTAGTAAAATATATGGTTGCTCTGTTTAAAACACTATGGTTTGCTTTTCGCATTAAGGATCGTTGGAAGACTTATTACAATTAGGCAAACATAGGGTCTGATTTTTTTTTTGGCTGCGACTGATGGTTTTTGGCTGCGGTTGATAGTTTTTTGGCTGTTTGCGACAGAGATTGCGGAAAGAGAGATACTCACTTACGATTTTTGATAGTACAGATATTAGTTTTTTAACGTGTACTATAATTAGCCTGTAGACCCCATCTTAAAAAAAATACTCTGTTTAAAAGTTAGTTACTGTAGCAAAAACCAAAAGCGACTTTTAGAAGTCGCAAAAGAACAAGGTCATATTGGTGTCATGTAATATTTTTACTTCAAATATGATCTATTAATGCCATTTAGGATCTAGTTGACTGAATTATAGACATGGTTTGTATCCTATAGTCGCCACTCACCATTTTTCTGTTTGCAATCCCTTTTCCATAACAGCAAAACTAACAAAAACAAATACGGAAACGACAAAAAAAGAACGCAAAAAGGAAACAAAATCTAAGTATCCTAGAAACCATCAACAGAGTGCACATTACAATTTGCTCAGCAGCTATGCACAAAATTTCAATGCAAATGGTATGACTTCATATGGAAGCAGCCGTTGTTGTTTTAACTTGAAAGTTTTGCTATTTCGGCCCATTTGAAATCGCACGTAAGCACTAAGTAAATCGGAAATTTTTTTGCTATATCTAATAAAGAGACGAAAATTGAAAAAGCAAACAGGCAAATTTAAAGGCCCAATGGCTTCAACTTCTGACTTTTTTGGCTTTCAATTTATTTAAGTTAGAATCTACTTGGAATACATCAGTTTTTAATTTTAGTTTTTTTGTCTTTTCTTTTTTTTCTTCTTATTTATTTGCATTGTTCGTGGTAATATAATAATTTTTTTTATTTTTTTCTCTATTTTTCCTTTTTTAAAAAGCTAATGGTCGGTGTAATTTTCACCAAAAGCTAAAAACTATAGCTAAAATCTAAGGGGGCATTCGTTTTAGCGATAGTTTCTGGCTTTTGGCTAAAATTTCACTGTAGCTGGTTTTTTTACTGCAGCTGATTTGGCTTTTTGGGCATAATTAAATTTTAAAAAAAATATAAAAATAGAAAAAATATATTAGCCTATCACGGACAATGTAAAGGAACACGGGAAAAAAGAAAAAATACAAAAAAACCTAAAAAATCTAAAAAAATTTAGAAAAAAGACGAATTACTAAATAGTGAAAAAAGTTGAAGCTAGAAACTAAAATTGAAAAAAAGCTGAAACGAGCGGGATATAAATCAAAAGCTAAGTTAGATCACCGTCTTAGAGGGAAAAATCAGAAGTACCTCTTTTCCCCTATTTTGCGGTTTTAAGACGTAATTTTCATTTCTTGCTTTTTAAAAAGAGGAGCTTTATAGCGTGACGTACGCTTCCCCTTCTGCACCGAGCAAGCACAAGATGCAAACAACCTTGGTAAATGGTGGGACGGCTGGACGAGAGAGCAACCATAAACAAGAGTGACCGTGGAAGCAAAGGCACCCACAGGAGCGAACACACCACCAAGAAACACGCACACCTCGATGACCCCGAGGTGACCTTTCGATTGCGCAAGCCCTCCCCCGCTTGATCCCTCCGGTTCCGAACCAAGTCCGCCGATTTCGAGCCCCGGATCGCCTCCCGCGGCAATGGGGGCCGCCTCCGAGGACGCCGTCAAGCAGCTCAGCCTCCTCATGGAGCAAGGTGCGTGCTTTCTTTCTTTCTACTCAGGCCTGAGCTGCCTGGGCTCTTTCTTGGGTGTTCTTTTTTGCGATTGTTGCGGTGATCTAACATGTTCTTCTTGGTCTTGATCTCTGCAGTGGAGGCGCACCTTAAGAGGTCGTTTCAGGTACGGATCTGGGGTGCCCCCTGGGCAGCTCGTGGCAAAGCATGGGATATTGGTGTTGTTTCTTGTAGTTTTTTAGCTTCTGTGATTGGATCATAGTGTAGCTTAGCTAATTTCAGTGCCCTGCAGATTTGATCTGATTCAGAGTGGGAGAGTGAGCTACTCGATGTCTTATTATTGGTTGGGATCTGCTAAATCTTTGGTTCAAAATGGACCATTTCTGCTGATCTCTGAGCTTTTATTGGTTCACAATACGTGCTAGAGCTATGGTCATGTAGTCATGAGCTGTTAGGCGAGCGGTGTGTTTGGAGAGTGGCGCTTGATCCATGGACAGCGGTATGCATGTTCTACGAAGTTCGTTATTGGTTGACAGTCGTTGAGGGGCTCGTGAATCGTGCTGTCCTCCGCAAGGGGATGGACTGGTGGCATCGTGCTAATCCCAAATCCACTAAGTGAGCTAAGGTGTTTTGGACATATTCGGCATTCGGTGTGGCGTCTGACAATTCGAAATGCTCTCTCTTTTGGCGTTTAATATTTACCACACGTGTAGCCTACGTTGAATACACATGCTTAAGCCTACAGCATTTCGAATTGTCTCGATGTTACCAGTTTATGAAATGTTCTCTAAAAGTTAAAGAGGGAACATTGGACACGTGCGCTAATTCTTGAAGTTAAGAGATGCCAACTTATTCTGAAGCGGAATCTATTGGTTAGTGGAGTGAGAATTCTGATGGGAATACTGCATCAGAGTTCATAAGAAGTGCAGAATCAGTTCCATTTGTTGATGTGGCCAGGGTTGAGAAAACCTTCAGGAAAGGGCTGTGATTCTGGATCAGAGCCACTGGAAACCAATGCTGTTGCCCATCCATGAACCCCTCCAAGAACGTATTTTGTTACCTCAATTTTACCTGTAATTACTACGCCTACAATTAGTAATCAGGAGAAAAGCGATATAGGGATTACTCTTTGTCTATTTTTTTCCTTTTATTTTGTTCATTGAAGTCTCAGCAATAGTTAATAAATTTAAGTGCCCAAATAAATCAACCTTGAGTTATATTCCTTTTTTGGATTCCTCTCTAGCTACAGTTACTGTAAAAGAAAAGAGCTACCGTTAGTGAGGCAGAAATGGCCACTCCTATCTCAGGGTGGAATGTCTATTTTCAACTTTAGAGAAGAGAATGTTTAATATAATTTATGCTTTCCATTGGAGATTCCCATCATAAATGACTGTCTAATGTGCTGTGAACAAACCATTATCAGACAAATCACAGATGATAGATCATCACTTGGTGTCTTTGTGCATCTCTAGTTATTTAAAATTTTGAAAGAATTTGTCATCATTTGTGGTTGCGAAGATGCTTTACATTAAATTTAGGAAATTGTCTGGAGGTTTGAGTCTGCACGCTGTTTCTAATCTGTGCTTCTTTCAAAGGCTCATACTTTTCATTGATAGAATTGCACCAACACTACAGAGATCTGCCTGCAGCATAGTATAATCAATATCATAACCAGCAGATGCCGCTCTGTATAACCTACCCCTGTACCCATATTATGTACTTACATGTTTGTCTATACAATCTACACATAATTGTCTACCTTTTAAAAGCAATGTTTTGATTGCTAATTTTGAATTCCTTCACTTGGATGGTATTTGATGCAATGTGGTTGTTTGGCCATTCATCTTAATCTGTGACTTGTAAAGTGAAAATCGCTCTTGAATCAAAGAAAAATTCTAAACATCTCTTTTTTTCAGAATGTTCACCAGGGCTATCCTAAAGAAACATTGTTGCGCTTCCTTAAGGCCAGAGAGTGGAACATATCTAAGGCTCATAAAATGGTAATCTTTGTTATTATCTTGTTCAATACTGAAAAGAGAATTCCTGAAGTTATTGGTTGCTTAATTGGTTACAAATATATCTGTTTATGTAGCTTGTAGATTCTTTGAAATGGAGGATTCAAAATGAAATTGATAGCGTACTGGAGGTGAGTAATCCTTCTAGATTATAATCCTACCAGATGTTACTAAATCTGCGCTAATCAGAAAGCTATGGAAGATCTTTTATTGATGTACAATTTCTATTTCTTGTTAATCATATCTCATTTAAAACATTCGGTTAATTTAGTATGTTATATTGATATACCACGTTCAGTAGTCTACTTGTGCTCGCTATGTTTATCTTACATATTGTTTCATAACTGCTGATCACTGTCTACATTGGCCATATGCAGAGACCTATAGTCCCAGTTGATCTATACAGATCAATACGTGATTCACAACTTGTTGGACTGTCAGGATACACAAAGGAGGTATAGATATCTATTTCCAATAATAACATGTTTCTTATCTTATTCCTGCATAAATTGATTGTGATGCAGCTATTTGTCTCCGTGTGTGTCCCCATGTGTAAGAAAATGCTACACCCTTTATATTGTTGGTGTTCTAAGAACACCTTATTCTTACAGTTAATTCATTTCTAGGTGCACATCTACTGGCTAATCAAAGTATTTTGATTGGAACTGGAAAAGGTAAATATACTGAATAAAGATAACAGCGCTGAAGAGGTTAAAGTTATAATTCTTGTTGGCCTGTAATCTTCTAATCTTCCATGGAATGATGTGCCGGTGAGAGCTGCAATGTTGTGACCAACCCTTTAGCTAGGAATAGTGGGCAGTGCCGATCCTAAGGTGGAAAAACCATGGGACTGTATAGTGTATAGCAAGATATGACCTAAATGCTTAGGCACTGCAAAGTTCAAAGTAAAGTGTGGACTGTGGTGTCTTACGGTATTGTCCTGCTTGAAGCTGTGATCATTACAGTTGATTTAAGAGTCTTTCGTTGTTAAGATTTGTGTGGATTTAGGCCATGTTCCTCACTTATGGTTGTGCCTTTGAGTTTTCCCACTTAATGTCGTTTCCAGTAATGCACCATCAACGAACCTTTGGTTCGCCCATTCATAGAACGGGTCTGTGACATTTCCCTATAGGCTATATCATTGCTTGCCATGCAATTGAGGCTCTTGATGCCAAAAACATAGCAAGGCTGTTAGTCTAGTTGCTAATTAAATGTAATCTAGACATATTAGCAGTTTTTAAAAATTTATCTGTATCTTTTTTCCTTTCATTGGCAGGGTCTCCCAGTTTTTGCCATTGGTGTTGGACAGAGCACATTTGACAAAGCTTCGGTAATTTCTCAGATGCTTGCTATTTGTTGAGTAGGCTACAACAAAACCATGAAACTGGACGCTTTCACCTTCTGTTGTGTAAACAGAATAACATATATTTTTGTGAGGTTGATGTAACTTATTGATTATTGACACTACATTATCAATTAGTGACCTAAATAATTATCTCATAAAGACCAACTTACGATAGTTGGTGCATTGTTCTTTTTTCCTACTTAATTCCACTTTGTGAACTAAATTAGAGCTATTTCCTTTTCAGGTCCACTACTATGTGCAATCTCATATTCAGATCAATGAATACCGCGATCGTGTAATTTTGGTAAGTATCGAGCTAAATGCTCCAAGATTAATAGATTGTTTATATTAACACATTTTTTCTAATGTTTATCTATATCACATTTAGCCCATGTTGACGAAGAAGTTTGGCCGGCCAGTTACCACCTGTATAAAAGTTCTGGACATGACTGGTTTAAAGTTGTCAGCACTGAGCCAAATAAAGGTATAACTTATACAATGTTTTTCCCAAAATCATTTCTTTTGTGAGTAAGTATAATGGCATCTTTGTATTATACATGTATGGATGTTTACAATGTTAAACATGACTGGAATAGGCATGTCTCTAACTAGTAATTAAATCAAGGGACAAGTACCACACTTCTTGAACATTGTTGTCTGGTTTACCTCAACCCCTTAAATTCTTGAAGGAACAACTTAACTCTTCAATGTTGACCTGTCCATTGTCCAGCTCAGCTTAGTGTACCATTCAAGAAAACAAACAGAATGGTTAACACTGAAGTTCAGGGACTAATTCATTCCTTGTCACATAATTATTTTTCTAATAAAGTTGCAAGTGTGCTCATTACTCGTGTTGCTTCTAGTAAGATAGCGTGACATGTTTTCTTGTTAATATGGATTACAGATGTTGACTTCAATATCCACTGTTGATGATCTGAACTACCCTGAAAAGACAGAGATCTATTATGTAGTTAATGTTCCATATATTTTTTCTGCATGTTGGAAGGTACTATATTTTCCCATCAAAGTTCAGGCCTAAGATTGTACAAGTAAATTGTTTAGTGAATACTGACAAACATTTCATTTGAGCATGCTGGTAGGTTGTGAAGCCCCTATTGCAGGAGAGGACAAAAAAGAAGGTTCAAGTCTTGCATGGTTGTGGGAGAGATGAGCTTCTAAAGGTAAAATTATTGCCTACTGTTTTCTTTCTTTTTAGTGTTCTTGACATAGATCCTTCATCCTTCATCACCATGCGCAATATTATCACTCTTCTATGAATATGAGTAGCAGGATAGAGTGGTGCATAACAAAAGTGCAGCTGTATTTAGCATTTGTTTTCTTTGATAAGTATGGTGAATTGTTTCATTGCTTAAATTATGTAGATTATGGATTATTCATCTCTTCCCCATTTCTGCCGACGGGAGGGATCTGGCTCATCTAAACATTCATCGACTGATGTTGGTGATTCCTTCTCCCTTGACCATCCTTTCCACAAAGAGCTTTATGGCCACATCAACGAGCAAGCATCACACAAGGAGCTCATCAAGCTGGGGTCATTACATGTCAACATTCCCGAGCCTGACCCAGATGACGCAAAAATTGTTGAGGTCATCGAAGCTGAGTTCCACAAGATCGGCGAGGAGCAGAATGGATCCACCAACAGCCACAAGGTTTAGTGTGCATCAAGGATGGCCATCTGCAGAACACCTTAACTAGTGCTGGTGACCTCTTGACGAATTTGATGTTGTTGTTCATGTCTGTAATTTGGTTGACAACCCCCCACCCACCCACACACACGGTTGGGGGAATATAGTAGCAAAGTCTTGCATTTCCAGTTTGAACGGTGATGCAAGCTTGTGACTTGTGAGGTAATAGTTGGAGAGATGAGCAAGTCACTGTATGTTAGATGGACATAAAGTCATAAACACCTGCTTTTTGGTGGTATAACCTACATATGTTGAGCTGTTATATGGAAATCCATGGATGTTAAGCTGTTATAAGCTTCAGCACAGTTTTGAACCAGGACGTTGAATCATTTTCTGGATAAGTATTTATTGAGATGTGAATGATGACTTGTCTTTGCAGTTGCAACAAAAATGAGTTGGGAGAATGGGTAGGGTAGGGTGGGACTGGGACCTATCATGGAATTGATGCAGGAGCTGATGCAAGAAGAGCCCGGCAGGTGCAGCAATGCCTGTCTGATGAGCTGACATCCGGTTGCTGAACTCCCTTGCTCTGCAGGTACTTGCCGGCGAGCATGTCGAAGAGCAGGCCCGCGCCGACACCGACGGCCAAGTCGATGGTGTAGTGCCCCCTCGACGCCAGCAGCCTGATCCCTTGAAGCAGGTTGAGCGCGTCGTAGAGCCAGGCCAGCCTGCGCCACCCGACGCACCGCATGTCCACGGACGCGATCACTGCGCCCGCGACGTGCCCGGAGAAGAACAGGAAGAAGGAAACGTTGCCGATGGGGAAGTCCATCCCGGAGCCCAGGAAACCCTAGCACACCGCAGCTGCAAACCTCGTCACCTACCATGCATGCCAATCGAGCGGCGGCTGATATAGCTAGCACAGAATCGAATGGGTTCAGGAAACGTTGTCGTGTACCTCGGGCAACGGCAGCTGCGTCGAGCAGCCGAGCACGCCGCGGCAGGTGAACATCATGAGCGCGGCGATGGCCGCACGCGGCCGCCCCTCGACGAGGATCGCCCACAGGATGTACGCGGCCTGCATCGCGACGAACACCTGCAGTATACGCACCCACGCGACGCGACGCAGATGTTAATCTAAAATTGACGAGATCTCACAGGTAATCTGAGGAGCATTCGCTGTGCGCATCGACAGCGTCGCGTCGTCGTTACCGTGTTGAGCGCGGCGAGGAGAGAGTTGAGAGCGGAGCGGGCGGCGAGCGCGGCGTGCAGGGGCGCGGTGGCCGCGAACCCGAGGTCGAGCGGCGGCGCGGCGGGCGGGACCATGGGGATGGTCTACTCCACCCCCATGAAGGCGAGCAGCCCGCACCCGAAGGCCACCGGCGCCGGGTGCCGCCTCAGGATGCCCGCCGCCGCCGCCGACCACCACCACCACTCCGGCCGCCCCTCCCCACTTCTCCTCCACCCCGTGCCCATGGCGCCGCCGTTGCCTCCGTCCTTGGCAATGCCACTCTGGTGCTGGCGCTGGCGCAACGGCTGGGCCTTGTTGCCCGCTCGGCGCCGCGCGCTCGTGTGGGCGTTCGCAGACGCGGCGGCGTCGGGCGGGGTGGAGCTGGTGTTGGGTGGCATGTCATGAGCCGAGGCTGAGCGCGTCGTCGGCTAGCTTCGCGCGCGGGTGGTGCTGGCCTCCGCTTGCTTGGGATCTTTTGCTGCGCGAGCGCGCGTGAGATTTTGCGTGTGCCGACGCAAGGGGTTGGCGGTTTATACTTTATACGAGTTGGGTACTTGGGTCGGTAGCGGCGGAGATCCCAAGGAACAAGAAAAAAAATACTCTCCACCTGATTGAGGTGTTGATGTGTCTGTATTTCTGTGGGTTGGTCTCTACAATCTGTTGCCTTGCCCTGTGGATTATAAAGGATGACGTGGTGTGTTGGTACATAGTGTCGTAGCCAGCCAGTGGCTGGGCCTCAGATTAGTCCAGTCGAAATATCATGAATAAGTGCTTTGGAAGTGGATATCTTGAATAAAGGCTAGGCCTCGGACAAGCAATTTTGATTTAGACCTCAGGCTATTGCTCTGACGGCCTGAGGTCCAACCCTGCTCTTGTTGGTATAGGTGTGAAAAAACAACTCGTCTGTAGGGATCGTGGGCTCGGTTTAAAATTATTTCAATTACGCTCACTAATCGGTTAAATATTAAGGCCCCGCTCAGAACGGCTGTGGGCGGTGGGCGATGAGCGACAAAACACTGTAGTACCTGCTACAGTAAAAAAAATTTCGGTTTTTTTGCTTTTTTTAAAAAAATTTACTTATACTTTTTTTCATTTTTTGTTTTCGATTTTTTTAATATTTTTTTTACATTTAATTATACTCAATAAACCAACTCAGCTACAATGTTTTTTCAACCAGCTATAGTGTTTTTTCAGCAAAAACCAAAAGCCATCGCTATTCCGATCACCCTCTAAAATGAGCCAATTTTGAATGAAATTAGATTTCGCTCTAGCTCGGCTCGGCTTGTTTGCTAGATTCTAGAAATACTTCTAAACTATAACTACAATAATATTAAATTAAACCATATTAATTTAAAAAAACTCGAGGGTGGTTCGATATCCACCTAACGTTGGTATATGATCATAATGAATGGATGTTTGGTAGTGCGTGGGATCAGAGTGTCATGTCGTTTGATACAGAGAATAGTACTACTTAGCGGTCTAATGCTGTTCTGGAACGGGCGGGATTCTCTGACTTAGCCGAATCTAAGTCACCGTGACTTTGCTTCGATCCGGCCGTTCATCTCTGGATAAACGGTCTAGATTATTTCTACCTTTATTTTTTAAAATAAAGGTAGAAATAATCTGAACCGTCCATCCAGAGATGAACGGCCGGATCGAAGCAAAGTCACGATGACTTAGCCGTGGCTAAGTCAGAGAATACACGCCGGTTCTGGAACGCTTTACCAGAGAGAGAGAGAGAGGATAAGAGCTATCCATAGGTATGACGTCCAAATGTAGACCCCATGGAGTTCATTTTTAGAACGGTAATGGCACATATCGGACGTACAAACAAGTGACTCCATATCGGATGCCCTACTGACGCCTCACTCTAATAACCACACATCTTCATCTTTTCTAAAGAAAAAAATCTAGGCACTAGCTGTTTCCTTATTCTTCTTCAATTCTTCTCTCTTCCCTTACCTAATCTATTTCTCACTTAGTCTCTCTCTCCTCATTCATTTCACCCAAGAGGCTTCTGGCCAACCACTCTGCTTCCTCTTTTCTTCCTCTCTCTCTCTCACCATTTCTTCCTCTGCCGCCCACTTCTTTGCTGTGCTCAGGCTTCGGCTTAGCTGCCTGCGCTTCCAGTCCGGCCACCTCCATCTCTAGGCCGGCCACTGTGCCTCCAACTGCCGCACCCTGTGCCACCCCCACTCGCTCTCCCTGCACCTCCCCTACCACCGGCACTTGGGCCCAACACCGTCCGTCGCACTTGCGCTTCGGCCACCGCTGCCTCCCAACACCGCCTCACTCAGTCTCTAGTTGTATCACGTGTTTTATATCATTACAATAGGTATTCTCCGATGTTGACCTCCTTTGCAGGCGTTTACTAGATTTATTGCGGACATTTATTGAATTTGTTGCCCAAGTTCAACAAAATATTGCAACCATGTAGCCTATATGTTTGATTTTTGTTTGCAATGCTATTGCATCCTTTAATTATTATAATGGGTTTATTGTAGTTGAAGTAGGATTTTGTTGTATAGGTAGTAATCGCTTGTTGCATTATGCTATGAATTTTTTGCGAAGTAGATTCTTTTTGTTAAATCTTGTTGCACACATTGCAGAAAATGTTTGCATCCGTGCGTACGAAACTACCATCCGGATTGGACGTCCAGGCACTAGTCCCTTATTAGAATTAATCAGTTCTCTTTTCCAGTAAGGGTGTCGCCTAATGTGAGGATATTACGTATAACAAATGTCCTAAGTTGAGCGTACTCATACACGTGAAAAATGAGAATCTCTTGGGAAGATGGTTGTTTTGATCTCAGGGATAGAAGATGATCCGTATCAGCTGACAGCCATCATGGGGAGACGAATTGATGTGCTTGATCATTTTGCTGTGACGATGCATCTTTAGCATGAATCACTATCTGATAAGGGAATTGTGATCCTTTTATGACAGGAACGAATATGAACTGCTTTTCTTTTGTCTTATTGTCTGTATATAATTAGTGGTGATAAATACATCTAACTACATGAATTGACATATGTTGCTTGATGCAGAACATACGGTAGGCTGTTTGGCTGTGTGGTAGTTTCTTGTTTAGACAGGGGCGGATGGAGAGGGGTTTGCAAGGCCAGATTTATCATGTTTTGATAAATTTTTATTATAATTCTAAATATTTTGAGGAATATTGTCATCGTTAGCACTACTTAATCTCTCTCATTAAATGTATAGTTTATTTGGCCCTATTTTCACTGAATCTTGACTCCACCCCTGAGTCTTGAGCCTACAGAGATTCTTTTCAACTAGAGCCACTTTTACATCCTCGTGGATTTTACCATGATGATGGTGCCGTGGTCCAAGAAACCTTCCACACAAGGGGTTCGGTCCCGCTCGTTTCAGTTTCAATTTCTAACTTTAGTTTCTATCCTTAATTTTATTTTTTTCAGACTTTTTTTGTATTTTTTTCTCGTGTTTCTTTGTATTGTGCCTGATAGGATAACTTATTTTTTATTTTTAAATTTAATTATGTCAAAAAATTAGTAGCAGTTACAGAGTAAAATAAGTCAACTATAATAACAAACGGCATAAGACATAAAAAACCTAGTTGAGCACTCCGAAAACTTCCGCACTAGGCTCCAAATGTGCATTTTAGAAAAAGTTTCATTCCGCATATCTAATTTGTCAATGCTTATGCGTAATAATAACCTGTAGAAATAATAGACAACCTACATACATAATGGCCTAAATTACATGATACAGCATGTCACAGTGCTATCATATGTCGGACGGAGCCTTAACCTTTGCGTATAATTTTAGATACGCAATCGGCTCATGTCATCGAATTCATGCCAAGGCCCGTAGCTTTTCCTGAGACAAAACCTGAAGAAACAAGTAAACCAAGGGCGGCAGAGAAGTAGCCCAATGACACATTAACACGTACCCGCCAGTATAATTCCGTCGTGGTTAGTGCACCAAAGTACTGAGACCTGATCGTTTCGACTTTTTTCGGCTTCAGCTTCTAGCTTCAGTTTTTTTTTCACTATTCACTACACTATCCACTAACTCAGCTAAAGTATTTTTTCAGCCAGCTATAGTGTTTTTTCAACCAAAAATCATCGCTATTCCGATTACCCTCTAAGTTGATTGACGTTCCAGCTACTGCTGTTTGCTTTGCAACAATCTAAGGCCCCATCTGATAGCCATTCTTACTATACAGGAAAGACAACTGTCTCCCGTAGACACTTCCACGGCAAAGCATTTTAGGATATATATTGATGTGCTGTTGATCACTAGTTTATTTAATTACTAGTTGAACAGCTAGAGAAAGATTCTAGGTATGGACTATGGAGCAGCCGATTTTGATGCTATTGTTGGAAACCATTAGGTTTATTCTTTTTAACCTATGATTGGGGGTGATCGTTTTAGCGATGGCTTCTGACTTTTGGTTGAAATTTTACTGTAGTTGGCTTTTTTTACTGTAGCTGATTTGGCTTTTTGGGCATAATTAAATTTAAAAAAAAATGTAAAAATAGAAAAAATATGTTATCCCATCACGGACAATGCAAAGGAACACGGGAAAAAAATAAAAATGCAAAAAAGCCCAAAATATCTAAAAAAATTCAGAAAGAGACGAATTACTGAATAGTGAAAAAAAATTGAAGCTAGAAGCTGAAGCTGAAAAAAAGCTGAAACGAGCGGGCCTAATTCTTTTTAACTTACTAGTAAGGTGCCTGTGCGTTGCAACGAAAAACCAAATAAAAGTGATACATACTATCAAATATGATCTCAAACTGAATAATAAATATTAACTTCTTCTTACATCATCATGTATCAAACGAAACATACATGTTCATACTCGTAAATAAATCAAACATTATATTAGTGAAACATGATAGAACAAGCACTATATACAACAATATGTACAGAAATGATAGTAAACAATATCATTCCATAGTATTCTTCTCCGTTGAACGCCTAAATATGTGACGAGGCCTCCTGTTTGCAGCCCTATCAACACTTCCGAAATGCTTACAGTCCAGTAGCATGTCGTGCAAATCTGCAAGAATAGTAGGGGAAATTAATTAAGCATACGAAAAACACATCAGCACGTGATATCTGTGCAATGAGAGGGCTCTTTTTTAAAAATAAAACTCTGCAACCACCCATGAAATTTCAGAAGAAAACAACATGTTTCACAAACAACTTTTTGCAAAATGGACCGCCTAACAACCATGGAATGAACACAATGCTTGAAGAGAACAAATAGAGCACTCGATCCATGAGTTGTGCAAAAGATTGATGATACCTCTCAGGAATCTAGCTGCTACTTCAAATGTTTCTGAATACAGAAGAAATAGTGCAACAACCAACCAATGTCGTACATTGAAGCAACGATCTTGTAGATGACGGAAGTTGAACACAAAATATGGTTCAATATTCTAGTAGGAAAAACATGTTGACCAACTAACTACTTAAACAAAGCTTCCACCATTACAAAAATGGCACAACAAAATCATGTTTGACCAAGCAACTTGCAGCCCAAGATTCCCCAGAGCCCTAATCTGATTTAAGATCCAAATACTAAAATGCTATGAAGGAATATATTCCCTAAACAACTACCAGAAAACAAACTCATACATTAATATCCCCAG
This sequence comes from Melocanna baccifera, assembly GCA_036346265.1. Classification (NCBI taxonomy): domain Eukaryota; kingdom Viridiplantae; phylum Streptophyta; class Magnoliopsida; order Poales; family Poaceae; genus Melocanna; species Melocanna baccifera. The sequence goes on along the minus strand of CM070679.1, from coordinate 31,975,752 downwards.
CAAGGCTTAAAACAACGAACTTCAGATTCGATAAACAAGATTCGACATGTTTCAGTGTATCTGCTCATCCTACACACATTCAAATAGCAAATTAATCCAAGCATGATGGTGCACACAGACTCATATTATAGTATCTTTCCCCTTTTTACATAAGTAGCTAGATTGCCAAATCACACATATATCACTGGTGCTACATTATGGATTGTGATAGCTATAGTGCTACGTCAGTCTGCAGATCTTTTTTTAACACACTGATTTTACTATCTAATCCAACTGGATAACATAATCTTGGCGGACAAAACTTACGCGACTCTAGTCTAGAAAGTTGTGCGATATCCATCACGAGCAGGCTACTTGCCACCTTAGCATTTTATTTAAATATTATGGTCGAGTGTTATCTCAAAATCACATTGGCGATTTTGATATATGATGCATGTACAATTCGACCAAGCGTAATTGAATTGATCTAGCTTTGTTATGTGGTGCTATCCGATATACGATTGTTAGATTTAGTTGGATTTGTCCACAAATTTGTATTGCTTTTTATCAAGGTTTATGGAAGGTATAGTAATGTTGCCACAAAACCTCTCATTATAGCACAAAAACTACTTGAAAGCTAACAATGCGTGTAGAGTTCCATTTGCCCAACCATATGATCTTAAGAATACAATAAATCGGATAGGGTGAAATAAAATCACAAAAGCTACTAACAACTTCATATTTCATACATAGGTGGTGATTAGTTATGATGAGAACTTTATTACCACTATTGATTAATCAAACATCGTGGACCTTCACATACAAAGCAAAGAACTATGTGGGATGTATTCACGATTATGCACACAGACCAAGGAAATCTAATCAGCAAACAACAGCAGTTTCAAAGCCACTGTTTGCTAAGTTGTAAGAAAAAGGAAAGCAGTAGCATCATATGCCCCGTAAAAATGCATATCACAAGGTGGAAACCGCCACTCTCGAGCTCAATTGTTTCTCCAAACTAATCTGCTGCAACATTCTAATGCAAATATTTCTCTATCTTTGTCATGCAGTATCTATTTATCTAGCATATTCTATCACATAAATGGGAACATCCACAACTTGATCCACTAAGACAAAACCACTACCTCATAAAACAGTACAAAGCTATTTTGGAGGAAAAAGGCAACCATATATGATAGATAGAACAAAATGTCAAGTCACAACAACATATATGCTAAGATACAGAAAAACAGACAAAACCAGAAAACCAATAGTATTTCAAAACATGATGATGCACACAGATTGCCTACCCTAACTTGTTTGTAATAAAAGACTTTGTTGTGGTTGTTGTTGATGATGATGGTGCACACAGACTCATATCATAGTATCTTTCCCCTTTTTTACATAAGTAGCTAGATTGCCAAATCACACATATATCACTGGTGCTACATTATGGATTACGATAGCTATAGTACTACACCAGGGAGGGATAGTATATAGCACTAAGCTGCTTACAGTTTTATGCACTAACCCCACTAACCAACTTGACAAAAAATATAGCTATAAGCAGCTGGCATTACATGCGGGAACAAAAAGTTAGACGCACATGTTCTAGTGCATCACGGCCAAATACTATCCATTGATAATGACAACTACTAAAACTTTTAAGGCTAACAGAAGCATGCTACTATTTATGTATTTCATAAGGCGCTAAAGAAGTACTAAATGACAACACAATATATCTAGAAATCACACCTGCAGGAGACGAACACATTAAGCAGATATAATCATACACCGAGTAACTCATCTAGATAAATAAAAAATAGAAGATAAAAGAGGAAAGTGATGCCTTGGTATAGTAATCCTTCCACACACAGCAAGCAATCTGATGACCTCCTAAATCAAATGCCTTGAACTTGATCTTCCCAATGCTCAGCTCTTCAAAAGTCGGATACTGCGTAGGCTGATGCTGAACCAATCTCTGCCAGAAGGAACATAAATCCAAGTACAAACTAATTCAGCAACTGGCCTTTCAAGAGAAACAGGGATGACAATCTTACCTTCAGCGGATTGAACCATAGAATAGTGTATACACACCACATCCAAATTAATCTATATATAGAAAAAAATACCAAGATTACATCAACTGAATAAAAACATACCTAGCCAATGATGAGAAGCTTGCTGCTACCGCTCCCCATCTCGCTGTTGTTGAGCTAGCCACAACGCATGAGGCCATCGTTGCCATCCTCTCTGCTTCAGCCATGTGCGGCATGCACAGCAATTCACGCGGACATAGAACATGTTGGGTTATATATTGTTTTAGATAAATAGGTTAATAATTTATTGTATTTGCTTCTATCCTATTTTACTGGAATAATTTGACAATTTTGGGCTAGTACAAATTATCAATACAAAACATCTGACAGTTCATGAAATAAACCTTGTCTATCATGGCAGAAAAAATAATATCTTTGCTTTATGCTTCAACAAAACCTCAAGGATTTCTACAGACTCTGTAAGGATGCCTCTAACAAGATGCAATGAAGACTTATAGAAAGAACTATCAATGCTTGTTTTGTTTCACACATGGAGAGTAAGAAACCTGCAGATTACAATGTACCAGGGATTATGATGTTCATAAGAGAAGCTAACATCCACATCTACAGTTCTGGCCAAGACTAAAACTATAGGATGCCGACCACACTATAATAGCACTGAGATAGTACAATGAAATAACCATATGGGAATCTGGGATTATTTGCATGCATACCTCAAATAAAATAACTTTCTAAAATCGATCAATAGTTGTACAACAAGAAATTGCTGCAATCAAGTGAAACAATGGACTGTAAACAAATGACAAGGATAAAATCATGGATGGTTTCAATAGCAAGACATTGCTCATTTGGTTGTTGCAACAGAAAAAATGGAAGCATATATATGGTCTTCTCACCTCTGCGCTGAAGGAGCAATTGTGCCAATAGAAAACTGGTTGGGGGAAATGAGGCTGTTGGGCTAGACGGAATAGTGGTTGAATTGAATTCTTAGAAACATGGCTTCTGCAAAGAGAAGATAATGCTACGTATGAGAGAAGATCTGAACATTATAAATATCCAAAGTGATGCATAAATTAGACTCACCTCAAATGCGAATGAGCAAGTATGCAAATGTCATCTAAGTTCATTTCTTTGGCTTATGCATCGAGAAGCTGGGCTTCTTATGGCAGTTTATTTCCTCGGCGAGGGTGAGGGGAGTAGAGGCGGCGGTGCGGGGGACGGAGGGGAGGCGCGAGGCGGTCGAGGCGGAGAGGGGAGTTGGGGCGGGAGGATGCGGCGACAAGGTGGGGCGCTCTGGATCGAGAGAATGAGCGACGGAGTTGGGGGAGAAGGGCGACGGTGGTGGGAAGAAGGGGGGCGGTGGGGAGAAGGAGCTGCGCGCAGCTTTGGAGAAGAGAGCGCGGCGGATCGGGAAAGTGGGGCTAGAATCAAGATGTGAGTGCGAGGAGGCGCGCGGCATGGGAGGGAGGAAGAGCGAGGGGGCGGGCGGCTTCGGGTGGGAGGAGGCGGGGTGGCGGCGGCGCGGGGGGGAGGAGGAGGAGGCGGCGGCGTGGGGGGGGAGGAGGCGGGCGGCGGTGGGAGAGCGAGGGGAGGCGGGGAGAGCGAGGGGAGCGGATCGGGCGGCGGGAGAGCGAGGGGAGCGGTCGGGCGGCGGGGAGAGCGGATCGGGCAGCGGGGAGAGCGAGGGAGCGGATCGGGCGGCAGTGCGAGAGGGGAGGAGGGGGCGGGGGAGGGAGAACGGTTCAGATTCTATCTCATAATCAGATCGAATGGCTAATAAAAAATGAGGAGGACTCATCAACCACCAACTCCTTCTTTTAAAGTAGTAAAGAAAAGATAGGCTAAGATTGTTCACAAGAACGATTTCTCACTGCTCTTCCGCCTCGCTCGCCGTGTCGGCCGTGTTGGCGTAGGCCAGGAAGCACCTGTCGGACCAGACGCCGGCGTGCCGGCTGGCGGGGCAACCGCTGGTGGCGTTCGGCGCGGCGGCGCGCAGGCACGAGAGGCAGTCGTCCGGGGAGGAGTCGGCGAAGCAGAGGCCACGGGCAGAGGGGGCGCCGCGCCGTCGTTCTTGGACGACGAGCAAGGACGATCCGTGTCCGAGCTGCCGCAGTCGAGCACAACGAAGCGGCCGTCGTCTGTGCCGTACATCACGATTGGCATTGCTGTCGAAGCAAGGCCAACGGGATCGATAAACGAGCGTACCTGCACCATGTTACGCTCATCCTCTCCCTGAAGGACCATTCTCTTCACGCAAACTAAACATATAGATGAGTATACATGAACCGTACGGCAATTAAAAGCTGTTGCGTCGACGACTGCGAAGCTATTCCTAAAGGCACGGATGCAGGCACATCACTGACATATGCGTGCACTGTCAGCGAGCACCAGCGCGCGCGAGCTTCATGAAAAAGGGCGCGCACATGCAAATGCAGCTGGAACATTTTCTCCTTCCTTGTCAAACATGTAAACACAAGAGGTTGCACCTCATCTCAGTATAGCCAGTCTTTTGAGATTCTCAAAACGGTTTTTGATTTTTACTACAGTATTTAACTTTTAAACGGAGTATTTTTTTTAAGATAGAGTCTGCAAGTTAATTATGGTATATATTAAAAGTCCAACATCTGTACCATCCAAAATCGTAAGTAAGTATCTCTCTCTCCGTAATCTCTGTCGCAAACAGCTAAAATTCAAAAATTTCAGCCAAAAACTATAAGTCGTAGCAAAAAAGAATAGGCATATGTCTTGTCTGTTTTGGCTTTTCAGTTATTTTTTAGTTTTAATTTTTTTAATAATTATTATTTATTAGATTAATAAATTGTAATCATAAATCATAAACTATAGTTCAAAAAACAGACCACTGTTCTTGTTGGTGCCTGCCTAGCTAGAATGAGCTGTAGCTTTCCGTTTTCTTTGTTCTTGCGAATAGGATGAGGTATAGGCCTATATCGCTTGGGCAAACTAGCCCATTTCAGCTACGCCATCCTTTCCTTGCCTGACAATTTGGCTACTTCACTTGTGATGGCATTTTAATGGCTAGTTCCACAGATAGCCAATAGTTCCATGGCAAAGCATTTTAATTACTGGGATATTAATGTAATGGCGTGTTGTTCTTGAACGTTGTTAAGCAGCCCCAAAAGGAATAATTGAAGATTTGCCACCGTAAAAATATGCATTTGATGATTCATCACTTAATGTCTCACTAACATACGAGACCCAGTGGTAAATCCTTAAATCCCCTGCCAACAAAATGACAGATTCTAGGCATGGGGCAACCGATTAATGTTGCCAATGTTAGAAACCCCACCACCATTGACACCATTGACTACTTGCAGTGCCTAATTGCTCTTGGAGGAAGGCTGCATGATCTGTGAGTCTTAAATGGTCTGCAGATGAAGGTGCGCACAGATAGCTACTAATGCCATCTACTATAAACGTTTTGTTCTCCCTTAAAAAAAAGATTTGTTCTCCTGTTTTTTCCCTATCTGTAGCTCTACTTATCAATGAGCGTTCATTTCTATAGAGTAGTAGTTAAGTGAATTTGTTTAACTTCTTTTTTTGCCGGTTTCTATTCTAGTGGGAGTTAACCTAAAGTTGGCGTAACTATTTAATTTTGTTTGGCGAACTATGCATCTTTTACGTGGCTTATTTTGTTGGGTTTCAATTAGAGTTAAATCCGAGGAGCACTTGACAGAAGCGCTTCTGGTGTAGTGGTACCATAGTACCCTCTCATTTTCTCTCTCCACATTTTTCTCAGTGTTCCTAAGGTACAATTCACTCCCTACATTTTTTTTGGTCTTCAGTTTTTTTCTAAAATTAGGCCCCGCTTAGGTTGGCTTCGCGTTCGTCGCCAGCGTTGAGCGACAGCGATCGTGGGCACTGTAGCGCTGCAGTAAATATTTTTTCGTTTTGTTTTTTCCCGTATTCCTTTGTATCGTCCATTCTAAATTAGCGGACGCGTCCTAAATGCCTTCTGACTTAAATAAGTTGAAAACCAAAATAAACTAGAAGCTAAAACCATTTGGATATACGCAGTTGCAACTTCTAAGTTCAGAGATTCCTCGGATGGTATGACAAATAATATTCACAGTTCCAAGCATATGTAAAAAAGCACTTTTCAGTCTTCTTTTTCAGATGTTCAACTTTGTACAAGGATCGGAAAGTGAAAGAAAAAAAGAACGCAAATCACTCGCTCATTATCTCTTGTAACACCTCATGAGGGTAAAAAAATCGTGATCAAATAACTGTCTCTGCAACAACTGCAGCTCACTTAGCAGATTCAGCCTCTCTAGTGCACCCGTCTGCATTTGCTTTTCAGTCTTGTATTTGCAAAAAAGAATAGATGCCTGGATGGTGAGTCACAGGAATATGCTTGCACAGTTGCACAGCTCTTGCCATTGGGTTGAAACTTTTCAGTGCATCATTATAACTAGTTGCGGAAGCGCGGTATCTCATCGCGCTAGTTACCATATGAACCGAATTAAAAGAGTCGACAATTTATAGGGGGCTTTTCTAAAAAATCAAGGATCTGTACGTATTTTCTGAGAAAATGAAGGACTTTTCTGAAAAATGGAGGATCAGTACGTAATTTTGGGAAAAGCGTGTGGCTTAATCACGTAAAAGGTGGGCTTCCCTAAAAAAAATTGAGGAATCATATGTAATTTCAAAAAAGTGGAGGGCTTTATAGCAAAAGAGCTAACATAGTGGGGTCTTTCTGTAAAAGTCGAGGACCCAACGCAATTTCAAAAACCCGAAGGGCCTTTTCGCAAAATAGCTGATGTGGCGGCGGGTGCTGCTGGGAATCCCCGTCTATAATAGAGGGAGTATAAGCAACAAGTTCATATAACATTTTAAATTTTACTTGAAACTTTGTCTAGTATCTTGAATTATGAAACCAAATATTTGACCTACGAACTTTGTAATCCGGTTCAAATAACACTTTGATTTAGTTTCGTATGGTGATATTACTTGCATGACGTGATGAGTGGATAATTTTGTCACATAGAATGATATGCTTGCTAAGTTGAGTCAATAACATATGGAGCCTACAACTTCTATGGCCACCGCCCTCTGTAGTTCCCTCATTTATTTCAATTTGCGAGAGAAGGCTCTGTAAACCCTACTTGTCATTCATCTAAACTTGACTAAAGTGTTATCATATATGGTAAAACCAGTGGCGGAACCAGGATTTGGTTACGCCCCGGGCTGAACTCTAACAACCTAAAACTAACGCCAATTTGTACCCATGTCACGATATAACAAAAGTATATCATAATTGGCTAATTGCATTACTGATATGAAACTTGAGTTCAATACTAAACAAATAAACATAAAACATAATAAGAAAAACATGACATGATAACAAAATATAAAAAAATATAACATAATAGAGATACAAATTAAGTACCTAAATTACGAAGATTTGCTCTTTATCCTATCCTGTCATTTCTTCATTGATAGTTGGACATGAACCAGAACCTGTAAAGACAATATATGAGAATAAATCAAACATGTGTATGAATAAATACGAACAACACAAAGTTTACATTTATAAGAAGCTAACTTACCACTAGCACGAGATAATTGTTTCTTACGTGATCTCATCCCTTGAAAACGCTCTAAAATCTTATCATCATTAATGTTTGCAAATATGACTCGTTCAATATAGCATACCATAGTATGATTCATTCCCTCATCATTCATCTTATTCCGTAAATCAGTCTTAATAATCTTCATAACCGAAAAAGCTCTTTCGACAGTTGCTGTTGCCACCGGTAAAATCAAAGCCAATTCAATGAGACGATATACCAATGGAAAAACTGTGTGTCTATCAGTCTGAACCATCTTCACATCAAGATTTCCTAAGTCAGTACAAATTGCAAAATTTAGATCACCTCTCACATCAGCAATAAATGTATCAATCTGATCTTTAAGAACTAGACAATCATATTCGGAGAAGTCATCACCATACATCCTTGCAAGTTCAATTAATTTGTCTTCATCAAAATTGGCAAAAGAATTCTTTGGATCAAGACAAGAAATGCACATCAATAACTGGGTCGATCTCTCAGTAAAGCGATTATTCATCTCAACAATAATTTGGTCATGCACCACAATAAATATATCATGATAAAAATAGTCATAGTAAGTTACCATTTGGCCACCACGACCCCTTGAACAGCCCCTAACTGGCATTGTATCATTCATATTTAGCACAATGATCTTATGTTGGAGACAAAAGGCATTTGCCTCTGCAAAAAGCTCATCCCAACCATCATTTCTTATTACCTCAATTGTCTTTAATGTGGTCCTAATGAGCCCTATTGCACGAACAATATTTTGATCTTTCTTTTGCAAACATTATGATAGATCATTAGTCTTGCCCAAGAGTCTAATCATAAGATGCAATATAAATACAAATTCACGTGGCCTTTGTTATTGACATACCTGCATAGGGTAAGAAAGTATAGTTAATATAGATTAGACTTACTAAGATATAAAAATACTAACAAACTAACCTCAAAACCAAAGCCATTTGCTCTTTGATAGATGCATCGCGGGCCTCGTCAACAAGTATGGCAAACTATCTATCCCCAATATCATCAATAATGACTTTAGTGGTCTCCTCTGCACAAGCTTTGTACAACTGTTTTTGTATTTGTGGTGAAGTCAATAAATGGTTAGCAGGAGCGTTGTCAAGCAATTTTGCAACATTCTTATCCTTCTCTTTATACCATTTCACCATTTCTAGAAAGTTCCCCCTATTGTTTGAGCTAGGGAACTCATCATGTCCACGAAAAGCAAGAGTTTGCAATAAAAGAAATCTTGCAATACTTAACATAATAGTAAGACGTGATCTATATTCTTCCTCATCCTTCTTCGTGGCAACGGCCATCACATAATCTACACCCTGTCTTTGATTTTTGAAAGCCTCGCAATGTTTTCTTGATTTGTTGTGATAACTACAGACTTTACCAAAACTCTCTTCTAGCAGCATCTCTGATATCCAAATCCAAATCCTCAATTGGTTTCCGAAGCCCAGGATCAGCAACAATATCATCCGGATTGAGAACAACACGAGGATTATTTTGATGCGTATTACTAGCTCCTGTTTCTGGTGTTTCGTTGGATTGTGCTTCTGTTGAAAAATAAGATGACAATGACTTCGTTCGCTTCATTTTGTATTGACTAATAACTCCTAGGATCAATCAATCATCACATTTCAATATACAACAAGAAATAACCATCTGCAACAATCAATCGACCGCGCCACATCAATTGACCTCTTAAATAATAAATTAGAACAAAACTTATTCAGAAACTTCAGCATCAATCATCAGGCCATCTGGGACCACGGTCATCTGGTCATCTGGCCATCTGGCAAGTGGCAACAATCAGCAACAATCATCATTCATTAACAATCAGCAAAAATCATCAGCATCAGAAAGACAGAAACAATCGTCGACCACGGTCAATCGGTCACCACGTGTCCACGCCACATCTAGATCTAGGAGGAGGCGGGGCGGCGGGGAGGCCGGAGGGTGGTGGGGGGGCGGGGAGGAGGAGGAGGCGGCGGCGGCGGGGGGGGGGGGGGGGGGGGGCGGCGGGAGGGGGAGGCGGGGGGGCGAGGGGTGGCGAGGGGGGGGAGGAGGGGGCGGCGGGGGGGGAGAGGAGGACCGAGGAGGAGGGGGGGGAGGGGAGGGGAGGAGGAGGCGGCGGCGGGGCCGGGAGGGGAGGGCGGGAGGGAGGAGGAGGCGGCGACGGGCCGGGCGCCGGGGAGGCCGGAGGGGAGGAGGCGGCGGGGTGAGAGGGCGGCGGGGGGAGAGCGAGGGGGAGGAGGGCGGTGGGGCGGACTGAGGAGAGGCCGAGGGGGAGGCAGGAGTGTGAAGTGGGGGGGCGGTGCGCTGCGCGGGGGAGGGGCCGAGAGACGCGGATCTGGGGTGGGGGGCAGATCAAGCCGAGCGACGCGGGCTGGGCCGAGCGAGCGGAGCACGGTTTGATGCTATGGGCTGTCGGCTATGGGTTGAATGCTAAAAATATACCCCAGGCTGAACTAATAATACCTAGGTTATACACTATATTTTTTTCACGCCCCGGGCTAGAGCCCACCCTGCCATGGGCCTAATTCCGCCCCTGGGTAAAACTACCCACTCATCCGCCACGTGAGTAATACTACCATCTAAAACTGGGTAAGAGTGTTATTTGAACCGGATTGTAAAGTTTGAGAGGCAAAATATCTGGTTTCCTAGTTTGGGGTGCTGAACAAAATTTCAAGTAAAGTTTGGGATATTATTAGGACTTTTTCTTTATAATAATAATAAGCAAAGCATCACAGAACTCTTCTGCTTACGATAGCAGCAGCATCAACTTGGATTCTGCTGCAAGAAAGGTAATAGGATCTCTCAGATGTGCTCATGTGCAAGCAATCCTTCAGCACATCAGTTTGGTGATTCAGAGCTTGCAGGTGTAAGCTTGTAACAATCAGATGCCTTGAGTAACACATGCCAATATATAAAAGTGATTCTATACTACTTACTGGGGAAGAAAAGACTCTAGATTCCTAATTCAATCTGTCTGTGATAGATTACATGCAGACCAGTACTACAAGAAAAGCAATAAGAATGGCACCAAATTGGAGTGGAATTAAAACCTGATTGATGTTGCAAAATAGGAACAGTGAAATTCTGATTTGCAAAGGCTAAGTTTGAGTAGTAAAAGGGAGGTCATGCCGGATTCTGAAGCAATTGACAGTCATTCAGAAAACTGATGTACAGAAGGGAATCATTCTTTTGAATTTTTGATACCACAAGTTTCTTGAAATTTGCATCCAAAGAATATGTGTAGAAGTGTGCAAGTCCAGCCTAGAACACATCTCATGAGCCCCATGAACATTCAGTTCAGGAAGCATGCATGGCGGTTTCGTTGCGCTCGAGTCCTAATACAGACATGCGAATCTGTCTGTAATCAGGTTGCTAAAGTTAAAAAAATGAATGTACATGAAAGAAGCGTAGCCGAGTACTGTACAATACACCCTCCTGCTCGAGCTCTCTGCAAAAACGGAATCACAAACAAGATCAAATCAGCTCAATTACGCAAAACACCGTCAAGACATCGAAACAACAGAAATGCTATATACGTACCTTGAATGGCACGAGGGACGATGGCGACGCAGACGACGACACGAGCCCTTTGAAGCCAAGATCAATGGAGACGCTGCCGTCGGGCTTGAACAACCCGTAATGGCGCTCGGTGCCCGGCCCGGGCTTGAGGTTCTCGTTGAAGAGCGCGAAGATGTAGGCCTTGACCACCCTCTTGGGCCTGTAGGGTGTGCCCTTCCTGAGGAAGAGCCTCCTCCTGAGGTTGAAGTTGTAGGTCCTGGCGTTCTCCATGTTTGCTCCGGCCTCGGTGGCGTCTCCGGCGGACGCCCACCCGGTCTCCGCCACGCGCACCTCCATGTCCCTGTACCCGGCCGCCTCGAGCGCGAAGTAGGCGGCGTCGACCTGGGCCTCGAACATGCTGTCGTAGTGGAGGTTGGTCTTCGGGTCGAGGATGCCGGAGCTGGACTTCAAGAGCGCGTAGTTTATGTCGATGTGCTCCGGGTCGCTCATGTAGGCGAGGAACGGGTAGGCGTTGACGTAGAAGGGCGCACCGGTCTTGGAGAAGAAGTCGAGGAGCGGCTTGAGGTAGACCATGAGGTTGTCGCGGAAGACGCAGGCGGAGGGCGGGTAGGAGTTGGCGAAGACGGCCTCCGAGTGGGGCGTCGTGAGCTCGATCTTGTCGGCGAGGCGGAGCGCAGTGAGCGCGTCATGAACATTGACGACGGCACTGAGGAGGGCCTCGGCGAGGCCGACGTCCTGGCCGCCGAGCACCTCGTTGCCGACGGTGATGCCGACGATGCGGGTGGACGGGTAGTAGGGCTGCACGTTCTCGTTGAGCCAGTCCATGGCCTTGCTCGGTTTGGCGGCCATGTCCTTGAGGAGCCCGTTGGGGATGGCGATCACGAGGTTCAGCCCCGACCCGCGGAACGCGTCCAGGACGGAGTGGTCGGCGTCGTAGATCTTGACGTTCTTGATCTGCGCCATCTTCAGCAGCTCCACGACCTCCTCCGGCGGCGGCAGGTTGTTCGCGATCCTCCCGTAGTTCACCCCGTACGTCCCCACGAACGAGTGCATAGCTGCAGAAAATTGCGATCATATCAAGTTCATCAAGATATATGCATCGATCGAAGAATCAAGCAACCTTGATTGGTTCTTGGAGCGAGTAGAAAAGAAAGAGAGATTTGTGCGCACCGTGGCATGGGAAGGCGGGGAGGCAGCAGCACAGGAGCAGGAGGAGCCGGCCATGGCCGGCCAGCCGCCTTCGCTGCCACATCGCCGACATCTTCCGGCGAGCCTCTGTAGCAAGAATCCACAACGACGAGGACGACAGAAGGGGGAGAAGGAAGAAGAGGAGGGTGTGGTCGCGAGCAGGGCGAGCATTAGAGGAGATCCGCGGCGCCACTTTGCTTGAGGTGCGGAGCATGGCGGCACGGCGGCAAGTGCCATAGAGCGAGGCGGCTGGGTATCCGCAGTCACTTATCCCTCGCGCGCGCGCGCACGCGCATGCCGGGGCGGCGGTGACCTCTTCGATCGGTTGCGTTGCTTGCTCGGAAGGAGCAAGCCAATGGAATCCGGTCTGTTGCGTTCCTGTGTTATCTGCCTGCACGCGCGCTCCGCCACCGTGCGACGATTGTTCTTTGGTCTCTCTCTCTCTCTCTCAACTCTTGACTCTTGAAAACTTGAGCTGAACCTCTCCCTCTATATCTATTATGGTTCCAAGAACAGGAAGAGGGATGGTGTCTACTGTCTAGTGGTGAACAATGGTGTAGTAGAACAAGAAGTAAAAAGTGGTAAGCCCTTTTAGGAAGTGAGTTTACTTAGTGAGAAAGGAGGGATTGAAATGGAATGCTGACGAGGTAATAGTAGAAATAAGTTTAGGAGCAAGTCTGAAACCGCCATGGCGACCGGGATTATGAAAATAGGCCAAAAATCACCGACAATCGGTTCGTAGTGGGTCCCAGTGTCACAGAACACCGGGTCCAAAAACTTTTCGGCAGGGATTAGCACTTTCAGCCTATGTGTGAACTCCCTCAAGCTAAACTCAGTGCACCTAGTTCTTTCCTTGAAATCCAATGAAAGGAGCACTAGCAACCCAAATTTTCAATAGCTAGGAGCAGTCCACGAGAAACATCTGCTTCCCATAGTCCATGAGTTAACTACAGCAAACCAAGCTAACACTTGAGCTAGCATAAGAGAGAGGACCGCAACAGGCTACAACGTCTATTTGATTATCCCGAAGCATGTCACCTCGTAGCAGCCCTCGACGCTTATTCGTCTCGTATGGTTAGCCAGGAGATGTACACCACGTCCGCCGCACAACCGCACCTAGTTAGACAGCAACCGATCACCGGAGAATGGAAGAAATCAGCGCCAGTGGCCACCCTCGCCTACCATCTCGCCGTAGCATTGTCTGATCCCTATTGCCTCATGCCCTCACCAGCCGAATGAATCTTAGGTCTACCCGATCAGTATGTACTTTGCTCTAAATTTCTTTCAATTATTCTAATTTGTGAGCTAGGGCTTCAATGTGATGGTTATTGATTGATTTTTGTCGAATTGTAGGGTTAAGATTTAGCGTTTCAATTTTGATTTTTGAAATAACATCTTAGGTCGTTGCAAATTGGAAGTGAAATTGTAGTATTTGACCGCTGTTGAAGGATTGGCCTCCACTTAGCCCGTTCGGCCCACGTGGCCCAACAAGCCTATGTGACGCATGTGTGTGTATGTGGCACTGTTGGTGTGACAGGAGCCTAAAGCCCCTGTAAACGTGTATGGGACAGGTGTGCTTTAGGGTAACTCATGTCATCAAGGGTGAAATTGTAAAAGGAATGTGGGGGTTATATAAGACCCCAAAAGAGGAAATCTGGAGGACTTTTTCCCCGAGCACAAAAAAAACTCCTCTCAGTTTCGAGCTTTGCTGTTTGGTCTGAAATCACAGTAGTTGATGCCGTCCGTGGTGAACGACGACGTAAGAAGCTACGGGCCAAAGATGCCGCCAAAGTCTATGAAAAAGAAGCGAAGCACGACAAAAGCGAGTATACGGGCCCGGACGACGACCGGTGCCTCGATGACACCCGGGGCCGAACATGGCGAGCTACGCGCGGGTGTCTCCCCTGTTTCTACTGACCCCGTTGGGAGGCACGCCGTGACCCCGTTGGGTGTCGGTCAGCCCCTTATTTCGGTTCCTGCCCCTAGTCGTGACGCCCGGGTCGATCGCCAGGCCGATGCCCAGAGTCTCCCTACACCGAGTGTCCCTGGGGTGCAGGAGACTGTCGGACAAGGGTCGGAGGGCGCCCTCCTGCAGGTTCTCGGCGCATTACAAAGGGAGTTGAAGGATCTCCGGGGCGCAATGTGTGAGCTACAATCCTGGAGTTATCCTCCGCCTCCGTAGGTAGCGGGGGAGATCCCCGCTGAAAGAGCGGGGAGTCACGAAGTCCCACCTGCCAACCGGGGGGCACTACGGCCAACCGACTCGGAGTCTCCTTTATCCGCGGATCTGCAACAAGCCGCATGGCCAGAGGATTTTAAGATGCCCGCATCGAGTCTTATAAAGGAGACACCGACCCCCGAGAGTTCATGTGCGTCTATGAGACTGCGATTGAAGCGGCGGGAGGCGACGACTCCCCCAAAGCGAAGGGATTACCCCTAGCTCTTCAAGGCATAGCACTATCCTGGTTCTTTACCATGGAGTCAAATTCCGTGCGTTCGTAGGAGCAGATTCGGAGCTCCATATACAACAACTTCCAAGGGAATTACACTGAGCGGGTCGATGCCAGCCAGCTCTTCGCTGTCCGGCAGAAGCCCTCTGAAAAGCTCTGCGAATACTTCAAGCGATTTACCAAGATACGCTGTCAAGTCAAGGATGTCAATGAAACCACCATTATCAACGCGGTGATACGAGGTCTTCGACCCGGGCCGCTAGCTGCGTATAACGCCAGAAAACCTATTAAGACGGTAGTTAAACTCTTTGACAAGATAGAAGAATATGCCCGGGCAGAGGAAGACACACAACTCCGCCAAGGAGATGCCCTTCCTCTCACGAGAGCTAAGGGCGTCGCAGAGAGTTCGGCTGGGGGAGCACGTTGAAACCAGCGGCGTCGCCAAGTTTTAGATATTGGCAGTGGGGATGTGGAAGGCAGCGACAACACCCTGAACGGTCGAGGAAGGGGATGACGGGGCCAGGGCCGTAGAGGCGGGACCGGTAGGGATGGCGGCCGAGGGCGCCATGGTCGCCCATTCTCAGATTATCACCAATCAGAGTTGTAAGGTCAAGGGCTCTGGTGTGAGGTACACGGGCGCGGCAACCACCTCACTCGGAGTTGCCCCTCGGTGGCGGCTCTTCGAGAAGGCCACCTCCGGGACAAGGCCCTCGAAGCGCAACCGCAAGCCAGAGCCCGAGGGCAGCCCCTGGAAAGCCAACTCATCCCTTCTGCCCCGACTATTCTTCGCATAGGAACCGCCGAAGGAGCCCAGCGTCGGGTTATCAATGTCATCACGGGGGGATCTTCTTTGGAGTTCTCATCAGAAAGACAGAGGAAGGCGTACACCCGCTGCCTCCATCACGTCGTTGTCTCCCTCGCGCAGGTACGCCCTGGTTGACATTACTTTTTCTATGGTAGATGCGTAGGGCATCGACTTCCCACATCAGGATCCCTTGGTTATACAAGCTGGCATCGCGGGGTGTGATGTCCGACGTGTCCTTATCGATGGTGAGAGTTCAGCGGACATTCTGTTTGCCCAAGCATTCGACCAGATGGGCCTCCTGCAGAGCCGGTTGCAACCCTCCGGAGCCGCTCTTTAGGGATTCGGAGGACAACCTTTCCACACCATGGGGCGGATCCGATTTAGGGTGTCTTTTGGGCCGGAGGATCAAGAGGCGAACGAAGATATTACCTTTGACGTTGTGGACCTCGCCTACCCCTACAATGCCATCTTCAGTCGTCCGATGCTTAATGCGCTTGGAACGGTGGTCCATCACAATTTCTTGTGTATGAAGCTTCCGGGGCCACGCGATGTTATTACCGTCTACAGAGATCAAGATCTCACTCGCCAGATGGAGATGGGTGCGTGAAGACCCCCTCGCAAAGTACATATGGTCGATGAAAATCCTGCTGGGGATGCTGGGGGTACCCCCTCGGCACCCGGGTGGACCCCCAAGTCTAAGTCAGACAGAGCGATCAAGAAGATTCAGCTGGATAGTTCAGAAGGCCCTCGACAAGTATCTGTAGGGGAAGGCTTAGATTCGGAGGAGGAGCAGAAGCTCCTCCGGGTACTCCGGGCCAACGTCGATGTGTTCGCTTGGGCGTCGAGCAACATACATGGGGTCAACCACGCGATCATTCAACATCATCACACGGTCCGGCCCGACGCCAAGCCCATCAAGCAGAAGCTCAGGCGCATGTCGATGGACTTCATCCAACCATCTTCCAAGGTTGACGTCGGCACCGAGGGTACGCCGCAACGTGATCTTGGTTGCGGCCTCGCCAACAAAGTCCCAGATGCGGGCGTGGAAGACCTTGATGGGCTTCCGGATGACGTGCATGGCCCTGGACATGACCCTCTCCCCCTCCGGGAGGTCGAGGTTAGGGGAATGCAGTTCGCCCACGTGCTGACATCCGTGTGCGTGGAGCATGCCGAGCAGTATCCCGGTTGTCACGATGGAGCAGTGGTTGTCGTAGGCGCGTGTGGTGCTCAGGGCCAGAGACGAAGCTTCCTCAACCCTTCGAAGACTGCTGGACGCGTCATCAGGACCGTGTGACCGAGGGGGGACTTCGACCACCAGTCCCTTCAGGGTATGCTCCAGCGATTCCATCGACTACCAGGCCAGTACGGAAGCATCCCCGAGCCGGCAGCCTAAGTCTTGAACCTCGAACGTCAGCCGGGCCTTCTCTGCCTCTAAATCTGAGATTTGCTGCAGAAGTCTTGGCGCTCTTCCGCAGCCTCCCTTCGAGTCTGCTCCACGAGGGACCTCACGTCCACGAGGGCCCTGGCCGCTTCCGACTCAAGAAAGCGGATCTTCTCGCTCCTTACTGCCGCTTCCCGAGCTGCCTGGTCCTTCTCCTCCACTAGCTCGCTGATCCGGCGAAGGAGCTCGTCGCGCTCCTCAGCGGCAGCAGCAGCCTACGCCGTTGCACTACTGCGAACGAGGCCGACGGAGGCTCCCGTGACAGCAAGCTGCTTCTGGAAGGCCTCCCGTTCTTGACCACGGACGTCTCGAAGGGCACGTGAAAGGGCCAGGACCTGCACTATGTTAGGACACGAACGAATGGATTTCGTGATGTTGAAGTGGTGATAGAATTTACCTTCATCTCAGCAGCCTCCAACGCGTCCTTCAACTGCTCGGGGTGGCAAGATGAAAGCGCGCCGCGATGTGCTACAGTAACGTACGGTAATACCGCACTTTTTGTACAGCGGTAATACCGATTTTCCTGATTTTTCAGGATTAATTTTTAGCAACGGCTAGTTTTGGTTGGTGAGGGTATAAATACCCCTCCACCTGCCTTTGGGCAGGTTGCTGAAGTTCCATTGAACACATTTGACTCTTAGAGCACTCACTTCACTCTCATTTCTCTCTTGAGCATTCATTTCGAGTTTGTGGAGAGTTTTTCAAGTGCATTCAATTCTAGTTGATCCAATTGCACTTGAGCGTCGTCAAGCGGAATCAAAGCTCTATTCTTTTGGTGCTTGCCGGCACCTAGATGGTGAGGAGGTTGTTTGAATGATAACTTCTTCAAATAAGATTGTGAAGAAGTCCGGAGCCGATTTGTGAGTGGTTTGGAGCTCGGCATCTCCGGAGAGGAGGAAGAGCTACCCTAGTGATTGAGGAGCAAGACTTAATTCGTGGAGTCGGTCCAAAAGCGCTTGGGCTTTCCTCAACGTGGACTAATGAAGACCGACAAGTCTTCGATATCACGGGAAAACATCGCTCGAGTCATTGTGATCTTTTTCTGACTCTCTTTTAGTATTTACATTATTAGTTGAGCAATTTGGTACTTGATATATTAATTTGTTCTTGTGATTGAATTGTTGTTCAAATTGCTTAAAATTATTGGACTTGAGTAGGTGTGGTTTATTTAGCAATCCTTGCATTGTGCTAAACCTGCTGTATTCAGCTTCTGAAACCTGTTGTTTTCTACAGCTAATTTCTGCATATTTCACCTCTTAGTTGCAGCTGAACTACTCTGTAATTTCAGCAGATTGTGCACCTTTTTCAGTTCAGTTTTCAGCATATAGTTGTGCAGATTTCAGCTCTTTTCAGTCAGGTTTTTGGCTAGTAGTTCAGCAGTGCAGCAACTGGGTTTGCAAACTCAGTCCTGTTCATTTTCAGCAGCAATGTGGTTTCTGATTTCAGTCTGCAGTGGGTAAAGTTTTCAGATTTCACATCTTTTGCAGACTTCTATTTTTAGGAGAATTTAAGTTTGATTTCAGCGATGTGTGATGAGTGGTTGGTTTCTGATTGTGGTGAGAGGTTTGGGAGAAGTGCAGCAGTTCTTGCACCTTGCTTGGCCTTTTTGGTATGATATTTCCTTGAGATATTTGTTGTTAAGTCTGGAAATCAAGTGTGCTTTTCAGGAAGTATTTGTTGATCTTGTTCTGTCACTTCTGTAAGTATCTTTGGTAAATTGACAAACTTATTTTTGTCTACCTTGAGCGAACCGCTTCTGACTTCATAGCTTCTATAGCTATTGGAGAAGGAAATGATATGAATACTTAGGGCGATTTTTGAAGGCACCATTCACCCCCTCTCTGTTGCCATTTTCGATTCTACATCTCCCGAGTTTGAAGATCCTAAGAATCTAAACCATGTTTATAAACTCTTTAAGGCGCTATATGGACTTAAACAAGCCCCTAGGGTATGGTATGAGCGCTTTCGAGATTTTCTAATCTCTAAAGGATTTAAAATCGGGAAAGTTGATACAACATTATTTACTAAAATTATTGATAATGAATTTTTCGTATGTCAAATATATGTGGATGATATTATCTTTGGTTCTACTAACCAAGACTTTTGCAAAGAATTCGGTGCTATGATGTCTAGAAAATTTGAGATGTCCATGATAGGTAAATTAAGCTATTTCCTTGGACTTCAAATTAAACAACCTAAGAATGGAACCTTCATTAGCCAAACCAAGTATACAGGAGATTTACTCAAAAAGTTTGGCATGGAGGATGCAAAGCCCATCAAAACTCCCATGGTAACAAACGGGCATTTGGATCTCAATGAAGGAGGTAAGTCGGTAGATTTAAAACTTTAGAGATCAACGATTGGTAGCTTCCTTTATGTTACCGCATCTAGACCCGACATTTTGTTTAGTATATGCACGTGTGCAAGGTTTCAAGTATCTTCTAAAGAGTGTGATTTAACGGCCGTAAAGAGAATTCTAAGATATTTAAAATATTCCTCTTGTGTGGGCTTGTGGTTTCCTAAAGGTGCTAAATTTGATTTAATTGGATATTCGGATTCCGATTATGCGGGTTGTAAAGTGGATAGAAAAAACACCTCGGGAAGTTGTCAATTGCTAGGAAGGTCATTAGTATTTTGGTCCCCAAAAAAACAAAACTCCGTAGCACTTACAACTGTCAAAACCGAATATATTTTCACGGGTAGTTGTTGTGCACAATTATTATGGATGAGGCAAATATTGATGGATTATGGAATCAAATTTGATAAAAACGCTTCTTTTGTGTGATAATAAAAGTTCGGTGAAAATAGCCAACAATCCCATCCAACACTCAAGAACCAAGCATATAGATACTAGACGTCATTTCTTAAGAGATCATGTTGGTAAGGGAGATATTGAAATTAACCACATAAGAACCGAGGATCAGCTAGCGGATATTTTCGCCAAGCCATTAGATAAAAATCGTATTTGCAAGTTGAGAAATGAATTTAATGTTTTAGACTTCTCAAATATCGCTTGAACCCTTGTTGCATGAGTTTGGGTGCTACTTTTAGTTTTTTGAGCATTTGTATGGTATTTTATCAAAGATCTTTACTAAAATCTTGTATGTTCATAAAAAGCATTTTGTTAGCCTTCAAATAGGTTCTCCGATGCATAATGATCCTTAATGATTCCTTGTTGAGTGCAAAACTAAGGATCATTTGCATTTAATCTCAGTCCAATCTCAAACTCAGCAAAATCGCAGAAAAATCGGAACTACCGCTGTTGAACATGCGGTACTACCTCAGTGCGGTAATACCACAGACAGGTGCGGTACTACCACTGTGTGGTAATACCGGAGAGGCCGCGGTACTACCGCAGAACGAAAATATCGCAGATGGAGCGAAACTACCGATTTTTCATAAAAAGGGCGATTACTTCCGGGTTCTTCTCCCATTCCTTTGCAAAACCGTTCCCTCTCTCCTCATAACTTCAAAACTCCCAAAAACTTCTCTATCTCTCACCGCCAAGAACCCTACTCAAAACCCCACCCCGATCTAGAAATCCGGTAGGATTTTCGTCGTTCTTGGGCATAAATCTGCATCACAAGAGTTCAACTCCTCCATTGCTTGAGATATTTCGGATCAAACTTCAAGTTTTCATCTCTTTTGGAACTCCTTTGTGAAACTAGGTTAAATTCGAAATGTAGACAATATTGTTGATAGATTCTTCGATAAATTACTCATTTTAGTGATGTTAGATGATTTAACATCTTTCTATTGGATCATATCCAACAAAAACATCACTTAAAATCATTGAGAAATCTGCGCTAGAACTTTTCAGGAAAAACGGTAATACCGCTCAAGGGCGCGGTACTACCGCTGGGCGGTAATACCGCACTTGACTCTGGTACTACCGCATTACGGAAATACCGTATGTATCAGCGGAACTACCGCATCCTGGTACTACCGAACTTTGTACCGCGGTACTACCGATTTTCCTGAAAATCTTAGCATGTTGTATTCATTCCATTTCAACCTGTTTTTTCATACTTCCTGTCATTCCTGTTCCAGCCTTGCCTCCTATTGAGTCTGATCGTGAGGAGTCTCCTGAGAGGACTCCAGAGGGCAGTAACAATGGCACATCAAATGGTTCCAACTCTGAGACTGAGTCTGATCAGCACATGAGTTCTCCCTCTGACAGTCAGATTCCAGAGGCAGCAGTTGAGTCAGAGGAGGAGGAGGACACTGAACCAGCTGCAAATGAGCGCAGGGACATTAGACGCATGTCTAGCGATGATTATGTCATCCTCAGACATCATCGGCAACAGGTCCTCCCAAAGAACACCGCAAATCCCAACTTTCATTCATAATTTCAGGAGCAAGGGTATGAAGAGATTTATCTGAATAACAAGTTCACTGATCACAAGTATGTGAACTGGGATCACATTGACGGGATGGACATGTTTGATGGGGCTTGGCGCTTGTTTCAGCAAGCTGGGCTTCTTCATTTGGTCTCTCTCAAGTCGGATTACAATGAGGTAATCCGTCAGTTCTATGCCACCCTGTGGATATCTCCTAATTGTGAAAACCTTGAATGGATGACTGGAGATTAGTACTTAAGTTCAAACAAGGGAGAACTTAAGGCAGATTTGAACACCTTCTCCAGCGGATGTCCAAAGGTGTTCGACAGTCCTGCGATCCCACTTCATCAATGCTCAGAATTCTGTGATCGTCGAGCTAAATTTGTGCCTGGAAAGTTTTATGGTCTTCGTCCTATTCCGAGTCTAATTAATAGGATCATTAATCACACAATTATACCCAAGAGTGAAAACTTCGACGTCATTAGTGGGCATGTTTGGAACGTAATTCGATACATCATGACAGGCACCAAGTTTGATGTGATTGACCTCATGATTCGAGAAATAGAGGAGTCTAAGAATGACAAGAGCCGAACGATCAACTTTGCACCCTACATCATGGCTCTTATCATTCACAAGATCGGACCATTCAGAGGAGGGAAAGGAGGTGTTCATAAGCCATATAAGCCTCGTGAGAAAGGCCATGTGCCTCCGCGCCCTAGTGCGCAGCCTAGAGCTTCTTCCTCTTCTCAGCCTCAGGGGGAGCAAGGGCAACAAGTAGATAAAGTGTCTATGGCCCAGCTGTATGCTGCAATCATGGGTCTGAGTGGTGGCATGAATACCCTGACAGACAATATGGTCACAATGAGTGGCAACATCTCCTCCCTCACCGAGCAGTTCTCCTCTCTATCTGGCAACATATCCACTCTCGGTGACCGGATGATATCCCTTGAGACCACCGTCGCCCCACACTACTATCAGCGTCGTCAGCGCCGTCGCAATGACGGTTCTCCTCCCGCTCAAGGTCAGGATGCTCAAGAGTGACCTTTTTGGTACCTTGATGCCAAAGGGGGAGAGATTGGAGAAGAAAAGAAGTGTCTTCAAGAACAAGGACTATCTTTTGCTATCTATTTATGTAAAAGACTATGGAGTGTAATAACACTTTGAATGTTTATCTTTATTCATGTGTGATGAACAATATGCTCTGTAATGACCTTTATGCTATCTAAATTTCAACTCATAATCTCTATTGTCTTGTGTTAGAGCTATATGAAATTTCTGTATGATTATCTTGTGCATATCTCACACTCTTGAAATTCACATTTATTCCTTGCCCTAAAATGAACCACTATTCATATGTGTAATTTCAAATTCAATTTTATTTATGCACATATCTAGGAGGAGTATTTCAGAAATGACCTTAGAAAGAAATTGAATCAATTTAGACTTTGAAATAAAATGAAAGATTCAATTTTCCTTTCAAAAGTCAAAAATAGGGTATGAAACTTGTTCTTATACTAGTAGTATATTCAAATCCTTCTTCTCTCATTTTTTAAAAATGGTGTTGTCATCAATTACCAAAAAGGGAGAGATTGAAAGCATCTAGGCTCTTTTAATTAGGATTTTGCTAATTAATGACGAATTATGAACATGAGACTAATGTGTATGCTAAGATTGTATAGATAAAGTCTCACGTGTGCAAAGGTAAAGAACAAGCTGCATGGAATGTTGACGTCAAGATTTCAAAGATGAGGTACAAAATTTTAGGGTTTCTTTTTCGATTTTACCGGTCTTATAAGTAAAGGTGAAAGACCGGATTATAGGTTAGATGCTATACTATTAAGAGGGATCTTTGAAAGTAACTTGATAGCATGTTTTGGTGCACATTGGATCAATCTAGGAACATGCGTGCATTTGAAAATAAGTTTGAAACTCACTGTGCTCTCTTAGGAAAATTGGCAGTACCGCACCCACCTACAACGACGGTAGTACCGCACAAAATTTCAACGGCTAGTTCTGAACCGTCTGACATAACTGTTACTGTGTGCTACAGTAAAGTGCGGTAGTACCGCACTTTGTACAGCGGTAATACCGATTTTCCTAATTTTTCAAGATTAATTTTTAGCAACGGCTAGTTTTGGTTGGTGAAGGTATAAATACCCCTCCACCTGCCTTTGGGCAGGTTGCTGAAGTTCCATTGAACACATTTGAGCCCTAGAGTACTCACTTCCCTCTTATTTCTCTCTTGAGTATTCATTTCGAGTTTGTGGAGAGTTTTTCAAGTGCATTCAATTCTAGTTGATACAATTGCACTTGAGCGTCGTCAAGCAGAATCAAAGCACTATTCTCTTGGTGCTTACCGGCACCTAGACGGCGAGGAGGTTGTTTGCACGGTGACTTCTTCAAAGAAGATTGTGAAGAAGCCCAGAGCCAATTTGTGGGTGGTTTGGAGCTCGCCATTTCCGAAGAGGAGGAAGAGCTACCCTAGTGATTAAGGAGCAAGGCTTAATTCGTGGAGCTGGTCCAAGAGCGCTTGGGCTTTCCTCAACGTGGACTAGTGAAGACCGGCAAGTCTTCGATACTACGGGAAAACATCGCTCTCGAGTCATTGTGATCTTTTTCTTACTCTCTTTTAGTATTTACATTATTAATGGAGTAATTTGGTACTTGATATATTAATTTATGCTTGTGATTGAATTGTTGTTCAAATTGCTTAAAATTACTGGACTTGAGTAGGTGTGGTTTATTTAGCAATCCTTGCATTGTGTTAAATTGAAATAATTTGTTTATTTAGGCAAGAATCTTAAAACCTCCTATTCACCCCATCTAGTCGGTTATCCTTGATCCTACAGACCCGCATACCACTAGATCACAAACATGCTATGTATTCCAATATGGTGGAACTACCATTTCATAAAAATCATCTAAACAAAATCTTGTTTCGATTTTGATGAATCACTTGAAAATCATAGCATTGTACGAAGCCGAACGAGAATGTGCATGGCTTCGACGGATGTTTCACCACATCTAGTAGTCATGTGGACTGAATATTGTGCAAGCTCCAACAATTATTTATGAAGATAATACAGCTTGTGCTGTATAAGTACAAACGAGTTACATGAAAAAGTGATCACACAAAGCATATAAACTCCAAGTTCTTTCATGCTCATAAATTGCAAAAGATGGACGAAATTAAGATACTGCATACTAAGTCGTGTGAAAATCTTGCAAATTTATTCACTTAGTCACTTCCAGCATCTAATTTTGAAAGATGTATATGTGACATTAGAATGATGAGACTTACAAAAGTGTAAAACTCAGGGGAGATTCTTCTCGAGCTCACTTTTAAACTTGATCAAGAAGATCGAGTACTCAGAGAATAAATCATGTAGATTAAATGAAGTTAGGTGGATTATAATCTTTTTTCCTTGACGAGTTTTCCTGAAGTTTTTCGACCAAGGTTTTTAATGAGGCAATTCATGCGACACAACATAATATATATCATGTACTCTTTCTCTAAATTCTTTTCACTGGGTTTTTATAGAATTTTGATGAGGTATGAACGTGTCAAATAAGTACCCAAAGGGGAGTGTTGAGAAACCTGGGCCTAGACCTACAAGCTTGGTCCATTAGTGAGCATGTTCCACTTAGTCTATAAATAGATATCTCATTTATTGTAAAATTAGATGTGAATAGATAAAGGAATAAAAAAAAGGAGTTTCCCTCTTATCTCTGTATGTTCAATTTATTATTTATAATATTCTATGTTTGATCCATCTCTTTTGTATAAGAGAAATTAATTAGATTATATTTATCGGTAACAGTTTCTCAACAGAAAAACAACAATAAGAACATCTGAAAAAGAAGGACAAAAATAAAACAAAACAGTGTAAAAAACAAAGGGGGCGGGGGGCGCAGAAAAGACAGCAAGATCGGAGAAACTAGAAAACCAGTATCCACCTCCGGCCCAAACAGTCACCAACACTACCACTTACACACCCCCGCTGTCCCCTCCCCCACCTCCGTCGGAGCCGGCGAGCCGCCGCCCGCACCCTCCCCGCCAGCCGCCGCGCTCCTCCGTCCCGCCATTCCCCGCTTCTCTTCTCCGGCGAGGTAAAGAAACCACCCCCCCCCCCCCCGGCTTGTTGGTTCCACCAGCGTTTCTTGCGCGGCTAGATCTGCGTGCATTTGGCGTTTCTTGGGCGTAGATCTCGCGGTACCTCGTTTTCCCGGATCCGAAGTGGCGTGGATCCGGCGCGTCTATGCGGTGCCGATCGGATTCGGTCCACATTGTGGGAGCGAAAGCCCGCATTTTTTTGTTTCTTGGATCGTAGAACTTGTGCGTTGGATCGTTTCTTGATGGTAGTTTCTTCACGTATGCGTCGATTCATACGTAGCTGGTGCAGCATTTGTCCCACCAAGTTCAATGGATTTGTATAATTGTATTGCTGATGGCTTGGCTCGTCGGAGCCGTTAAATACTTGTGAAGTTGCGCCATGATTAGTATTCTTACACTGCCATTGTGCCTTCTTGTGGGAGTGCAGGGGAATAGAGCATGATTCGGTGGCAAGGTTGAAGGCGGCTTGATAGGGATACGTACAGTGTGCTCACAGGGGCCAGGGGGTTTCTGATAAATTGAGGAAGAGGTGGGACTCGGTCGAGATGGATGTTGTTGCTGATCTTGCCGATGCTACGGGTGCGGTGGCTATAGAGAATGGGTTCAATGCCAAACCAGCATTGCCTGATGATGTAGAAGAGCAAGGCGAAGAGCATGAGGCGCAGGCCAATGGGGACCACTCCGGGGAGAGTGAGGTGATCAACCCACCCGAAGAGGCGGGCGGGGAAGCCACCTCGCATCCAGAAGGGAGGAAGCCTCACCCTGCCAGGGTGAGTTTGTCGCAGTCATGTTTTGTAACCGTTTGTTGACAATTTCTGTGCTGATTGGTGTGTTCTATCTGATGTGCATCTAGGGAACCCAAAGTCATGGTCCTAAGGTTGTAAAGACTAGGGGCCCAAAGAGTGGAGATGAGGGTCAAGCAAGGAGAAGCACTCCTAGTCCCGTTCTTCTTAAGGCACCAAATGTGCGGGTATCCCATGCAGTTTCAGGTACTGGCTCCCGGACCAATGGCGATTCCACTGTTGATAGGAATGTAAGTTGTTCTCCATTGTTCTATAATTTGTTTACACTTACGTTATTTGGAATCAGTTTTACTGCCAAATCAGTTGGATCTCAAATAATTTGTTTGGCAATGGTTTTATCAGAAAACTGAAAAGAACGAGTCTCGCCCAGCTGCCAAGGACATGTCATTGCTCGAGGACTCGAAGTATGCATCTTCTTTCCTGTCTCTGTCTTGGCTCTGTGCGTTCTTTCTCGAGAACCTGTATCATCTTTGTTTTTTTAAAGAGGGGATTTAGTGATCTATCTTTATAATTGTGTTTAGCTCTTAGTAACTAAGATAAGTTCTAATCAAATTTGAGTGATATCATGGAGAGGTAAACCTTTGGTTGCTAATGTTTTGATTAATTAAAAAAATGGAAATATATCATTTTTGCATTTCTTGGAGGACCTTACCACAAATTATGCTTCCAGGATTAAAACAATTATATGCCCACCCTCAATTCAGTGGGACAAATGCTTACTTGAGTTATTTCTCTTCTATCTAGCCAAACCTACTTTTTTCATCTGTCTTATCATTTGTTGATCTACTGCAACAAGTTTTTTAGTGTTGGAAGTTACCTTAGAAATTTCAAGCTTTTGGATGTCATGTACCTTATGAAGCCATACTCAACCTCAAAACCATTGAAATATGATACTTCAGTGACTCAGCGTTAACTATTAACATTAGAGCTGAAATGAATATACATATATTCTTTTGCATCTAGAACGATCCTAGAGACTCCACCGTTCTTTTTTCCCTGTAAAATTATCTAGTGCAGTTGGATACTCAGAAAGTCACCTGCGCTGTTATACTCATCCTCACAAATCCAGGGAGAAAAGGAAAACTGAGAAGCCATCAGGCCAGCATTCTTCCATCAAAAGAGATGAAGAAGAGTCAAATTGTGAGAGCACAAAACCCCGAAAGGTTGGCAGCACTCCTGCGTATGTCTTTACCTTCAAGTGCGATGAGAGAGCTGAAAAAAGAAGAGAGGTATTTGTTGTTCTATGCTTCTATTACCGTGCTTCCTGATTGTATTTTAAGCAAAGAAGTATGTAGATTTAGCTATTTTGTTGACCCAATTCTGCTATCAAATAGTTCTATTCAAAGCTTGAGGAGAAGATTCATGCAAGAGAATTGGAAATAAGCAATTTACAAGCGAAATCGAAGGTAACCATCTTTGTTTTTCTTCTCTGGGTAATGTTATCCAGCCTTCCATTTCTTACGTTGCTTGCTGATATTTGCTTCCTTATAATGCACAGGAGACTGAAGAAGCTGAACTCAAAATGCTGAGAAAGAGTTTGAATTTCAAGGCAAATCCGATGCCCAGCTTCTACCAGGAACCACCACCTCCAAAGGTTGAGTTGAAAAAGGTAATCTGGTGACCATATCCCGTGGCTAGCTTCGTTCTTTTTTTACTTCAGAATTTATGACTTATATAGCAAGTGAATTTATTACTATGCAGTATTACTTATCCAAGAACGTGTGCATGTATGGAACTATCTCTCTGTGTGAATTATATTGGACAATATCACCCTAACAGCCTTACCTTCTTTTATTGTGTACCTGAAACCGAGAATTCAAAAAAATATGGTAATTGCTAAGTTAAAACTACCATTTAGTCTGTAGTTGGCTTGTACCTCTCATTTTGCTAGGATACCCTGTGCTCCTGATGGAGATTTTAACTGCAATTGGATTTTTTTTGGTCACTGATGATGATTTACCTGATCCTGGGCCTTCATAAACATATAGAAAATTTTCTGTTTGTGATTTACTTGAGCCAAAGAACTTATGAGGGATTGCAGGGCCTTGAGAGATCAACACAAAGTAGAGCTGACTGATGTGAATTCATCATATCCACTGAAACTAGTGCCTATTACCTATAGGAACACTCTAGTCTACTCAAATGCTAATTATCGAAATATTACCTATGACTACCAGTGATTTCATAATTATCATAGTGACCCTTGTTAGCTGTTTAGGCAGTTCATCTTGTGTATTATGTCGTCGTTTATCATTTTGAAGGCTGAATGCATGTCTCTATCATGACATGATTACAAAATTGGGAACTTGATTATCCTGTGCTTTCTTTTATACGAATTAACATGATTGTCAGCATGCTCCTCTGGTATGAACTGGTATTTGTTGCGATTATGCCATTCATTAGCAGTCAAGCACTGCATGAGACAACCATGTGAAAAAGGGATAATGACCCGGTTAATGAACTGTTGTGGTCAAAATTATGCAGCCGGCAGTTACAATACTAGATTAACTATTAGAGATTCCGAATGGATCTTACTAATTAGTTCTGACATGTATTTATGGAGATGTGTCAAAAAATCGTTTCTTTTTGCTGCAAGAACAGTATTTGTGCATTTGTTTACTGTTTCATTCTACATTAAATTGGTAGCTCTAGCTCATACATCTATTGTGAGGTGCAAGATGCTGATTGACTTTCTAAGAACTGAGTGCATGTTCTACTAGAAATATTCCTGGCATCTATTAGGTCAAATTCAGCTCTGCGTTAAGGTAGCTGGGACATGGTTTTTCAGATCAATCTACTGTTGTTGGGCGATGAAAATTGTTCTCTGATGGACACAAATGAAGCTTATCTTTCAAATAAACTTTAACATGCCCTAGCTTTTATAGGATTGAGCATTTGTGCTCAGTAACGCCTGTTATTTGTTGTAGATCCCTCCCACCAGAGCTAGATCACCAAAGCTTGGCCGTTCCAAGAACAAATCTGTGGCAGAGACTGAAGAAAATACCACTCCTCCAAGCCGACCTGTCCGTCTGAGCCTTGATGAGAAGGTTTCTCAAAATGGTGTAAAGAAAGCAACCCCATCAAATGCAGTGAAAAAGCCCCAGAGGAAGTCACTCCCCAAATTGCCATCAGAGGAAAACGGCCCACTGGACGCGAGGCACCAAAAGAATACCGAATTGAAGACAGATAACTTCCAGGAGCCAGGTTCACTGACAAAGCAGCTTCAAGAAACTGAGTTGATCACCGATGTCGCTCAGGAGCCAATCCGAGCTAGAATTACCCCTGACGAACAAGAACTCAACGAACAGATAGCCGTCTAGCAAAGATCGTGGTGACCAAATCCTTTGATTTGTGATGGAATGTGTGCCCCTGGCTTTGTCTCATATTGTGCTTGACTAGTGGCCTGTATTTTGTAACGAACTCTTCTCTCTTCTTCCTGGAGTGTAGCCTCTGTATTGCTTGTCTCGATAGTTTTTGTTCATAATCGTGAGGCTGCAATTATCCTTTGCAGTTGGTATCAACTGCAAATGGTTATCTCCTATTTCCAAGTGCTGCTACGGTCGAGGTGAACCTTGTCGCCCTGCTTTACTGTTATGTATGAGCAATCAATGAGAATTTTGCTGCAATTTCCATAGTTTTTTTTTGGCTCATGCTTAAGTTCGTGTGTAACCGCGATTGACCTAAATGCTTATGTTCACGAATCATGACACGGACAATCTAGAGAAAGGATGCAGATTGAAGTATTGAACCATCATCTGTCTTTAATTTGAGCTGCCTGCAAAAGGTTTCGCCATTTGGCTATTTGGTACACGGGTTTTCAGGTGCACCAGCACAGCCACCAAACTACTACTAGCCCACTTCGCTAACATATTGGTCAAAACATGCCATCTGAAAGACTGAAAAGGATATGACTTGGTAGGCGATAAATGCTTAAAAGTTGGCAAAGTTTCAAATTGGAGAAGAAAATACCGTGAATACATATTTTTTGTGCCTGTTTTCTTTCTTTTATTTAAGGGAAGCCCCTCTTTTTCTTCTTTGCGTCGAGATCGAGAGAGCAAATGTTGGCAAAAGTCTTTCGTCAGTAGTCAAGACGGTATTAACTGACAGATTTCGGGCAGCAACAGTATCCACGTTAGACTGAAGGCATTACAAGGGCAGAATAGATTAACAGCACGAATTTTAAGCACATTCAAAATTTTAATTACATAAGCAGTATCCTCAAGAAGAGCAGTTCATACTTCATAATCCATGTGATTACTTTGCATACAGTAAGGCACACATAATTTGAACATAAACAGATACTTCATTTATTCTGAGAAGGTTGCAAAGATTACAGTCCTTGACAACTGCCTGTAAAATCAGGGATCTGGCGAAAAAAACAACCATACAAGGTTGTCATGGCAAGGCTCTAGTATGCGCCTCGCGATGGCCAGATCCCCATGAAGACCAGGCATTCCCAGGAGACACTGCAAGAAAAAAAGCAACCCTACATGACCCATACACACACTACTACGTAGAACAGCACACAGCTCCTCCCCACTCCAACGGACTCAAAAACTCAACCACCATACACACGGGACAAGTCCACAGACACTCCGGCATCAACAGCCTGTAGACCGGCGTCAACTACCGGCGATGCCACAGTTGAGTTGTGGTACTCCAGAACAGCCATTGGTTCCGGCTCCTGCAACTCCATAACCAAGGAAGCAGCGAAAAAGGGACACTAGACACTACGGCAGCCTGAAAAACAAGCATGGTGTTATGACTATAATGGCAAGAACCAATGCCTGGGTAGAGGGGCAGTATGCCAGTGATGGCAAGCCCAGGGCTCAAAAAACAGATACCTCTCGGAGGTAATCTATGAAAAACGAGCACTTGGCTAAAAACGCCCCCCCAAAAACAACCGGCCCTTGAACAAGTACGGAAGCCCGCCACGACTCATGCTCGAGCCTAAAACCTGACTAATATGGAGACTGACTGGTTGCGCTACTGCTAAGAAAGTATATATGCATCTGGAGGCGGCTGACCCAGTAGATATGAGCCCCTCCAGCAACGAACCATCATGTCTGCCTAAGCGAGAATGTCGCACCACCAGAGCTGCTTCTCCAGCAATGCAATGTTGTGGTTGCCGATCATGTTGCAGAACTGAAGATTGAGGCCCTCCAAAGACTGCCCCATGTTGCCCAAGAACGGCACACTCTTCGGAGTGACCTTCGAGCAGCCAGACAGTGAGAGAACACAAAGCTTGAGGTGCCTTGCGGATGCCAGGATTGCAACACCGTAATCGCTAACCAAGCAGTTTGAAAGATCAAGCTCTGTAAGCTCAGTGCAGCTGTCGGAAATGGCAACAAGGCTTGCATCGGTTATCTTGCTGCAACCCTCAAGACTTACTTGCTTAAGAGATTTTCCATGTGCCTTCACCAGGTTAGAAACAGTTAAATCTGTGATGTTCTTGCAACCATTCAAGTCAACCTTGACCAGGCCACCCTCAGAAGACCTGATCAACGGAAGCAGCCCATTGTCAGTGACCTCACCAAGGCCGCTCAGGTCAACCTGCTCCAACTGAGGGCAAATCGTCCCCACCACAGCCAAGCTTGCATCGGTGAATCCCGGGCAATCCTTGATGGTCAGGAAACGAAGTGATCTGCAGAGAGGAAGCTGTGCGGGCGCAGAGCAGATATCCCTGATTCCCATGCATTTCACCAAAGAGAGAGACCTGAACTTCTGGCTGCAGTTGAAGAGGGAAGCAAGAATACCGACAAGAGTAACCCGTTTGCATTCTTCAAGCTGCAAGCTCTCCAATGCCTTTGCTGATTCTGTGAAAGCCTTGAGGCCAGCATCCGACACATTTCCACATTTCCTGAGGTAAAGCTGCTTCAAGATCGGGCAGAATTTGGAAATAGAAGTGAGTGCAAGGTCGGTGACCCCAGGGCAAGAGGTGACACTCATGCACTTGAGCTTCTGCAAGCCAGCAGCATTGGCCATCACCCAAAACCCCCTCTCGCCGACCGCAGCAAGGCGGGCAAGTGTAAGATCTGTGACAGCCTTTCCATAGTACCCAATCATGGCAAGCGAAGCATCAGTGATGTTCAACCCCTGGAGCCGGATATTGGCAAGTGAGGCGGTAGCTGAGCACACGAGGCTAGAGATGCCTTGGTCACCAACATGCACGCAGTTCTTGATGTTCACAGCCTGCAGCTTCAAACAGCACCGGCCAATCGCCCTAAGGCCCTCGTTGCCAACACCGGAGCATGCCTCGATGGTAAGAGACACCAAGTTGGGGCACCCCTGCGCAACGGCAGCAAGGCCCTTGTCTGTGATAAGGGGGCAGCGAGTGATATCCAGACGCTCCAGCGAGGGGCACCCAGTGGCGATCTCGGCAAGCCCAGCATCGGTCACAAGCGGCACATCCCACAGGGCGAGCGAGCAGAGGTTCGGGCTGCCACGGGCAATTGCCAAGAGCCCATGGTCCGTGACGCCGCGCGTCGGGTGGCTCCCACGGACGGTGAGCTTCTCCAGCCCGCCCCGGGATCCAGCAACAACAGCCATGGCGGCAAGGCAGACGTCTGTGGCCTCCTTGCCCTCGAGGACCCTCTCGACGCATGGATCTACCGCTTCATTATCCTCGTCCATGACGAACTCCTCGTTGAGGTCGGGCAGGGACGGGTCGGCCGCCGCCGCGGCCTGATCGAGCTCGGAGGCCCGGATGCTGCCTAGAAGCGCGAGCCAGCGGCGGGAGACGCAGGCGGAGGCGCCACGCTCGCGGCCCTCCGGCAAGCGGCGAAGGACCTCGAAGAGGCACTCGTCCGGCAGCGCGTCAAGCGACGGCTGCGGGGGCTGCCTCTGCTTCTTGCTGGCCCTCACGCACTCCGCCGCCGCCGCGACGACCGCCGACCGCTTCCGCTGCTGCACGGCACCGCCGGCGCGGCAGAACAGCCCAGCCAGCTCCACCGGGGCAGAGACGAGGCACCCGCCATCTGATCCAACCCAAGAACCCATCATCAGACACGCACGCAAGAACACACCTTTCCTCTCAACCAAACAAGCAACCAAGAAGAGATCTTTCCATATCAGCGCTTACCTCCGTAGGCGTGCAAGGCAGGCATGCCGAATCGCCCGCGAACGAAGAGATCCCTTCCAAGAAGAAGAGCGCCACAAAGAGGAGCAAGAAGAACACAGCCGCCGCCGCCACCGGAGAAGGCCGGAAGCATTCACAGGCTACCACCGGAGGAGACAGTGAGGCGCCGAACCCTATCGCCGCGCGACAGGGGAAAAAGGGCGCAAAGAAAGAGAGCAGAAGAGACCACTGTGGGAGGGGGAGAGGAGGGGAAGTGCGACCTGGGGGAAGAAAAAGGAGAGAGGGGAGAGAGAGAGGACAGGGAAGGGAAGGGCTCAGGATTTGTTGCTTGCATGGTTTTGGTGTGGCGAGGCAGAGTGGATGGATGGGAACAGCTCGCTCGCGGATACATTGAACCTTTTCTGCTCGGCGTCGTACAGTGGTTGGGCTGGCTGCATCATCATCATCATCCATTGGCGGGCTCGGGAGTAGCTGGTTCTTCTTTCCTCGCCTTTTTTGCTCGGTTTTTGATGAGGGTATCAGGGTATGTTCATTGCATGTAGGAGAGAATGCTGGGAGTTCGTCTTTGGACGGTCTCTAAACTTACATAATTTTATATAATATATAGAAACTAACATTAGACTTACATAATTTTATATAATATACAGAAACTAACATTATCTCTAATTAAAAAATTAGAAGAAAAAAAGTTAATCGTTATCCATGTGCTATCCATCTATCCCTCTTTCACTAATTTATTTTTTATTTTTCTATATGTTCACGCCTGCTTCTAAGACTGGAGGTAGTCTCTAAGCTTCCCATAATATATGACAACATTTTCAAATCTTTTCTTTCTCTACTTAGAGGCTTGTTTTAGGTAACACTGTGTTACTCTAAGGAAAGTTTTAATGAATTCGGCATGCTACGTGGGGGATTTCTTTCGTTTTCGCTAAGCAACACCAAAAGTGAAAGGCTTGTTGATTTTCTTTTTATAAAAAGTTAAAGTTTGTTTGTAATGAAAGGGCTATACTTTTGGACGGATTAGCATGGATTTTAGGCCCATTCGTTTAATTTTTTTTTTTTCATTTTTTTTTTTCACTATTCAAGAATTTGTCTTTTCTCGAATTTTTAGATTTTGCATTTTCTTTTTTCCCGTGTTCCTTTGCATTGTCCGTAATGGGCTAACATATTTTTTCTATTTTTATATTTTTTAAATTTAATTATGCTCAAAAAGCTAAATCAGCTACAATAAAAAAAGCCAACTACAGTGAAATTTCAGCCAAAAACCAGAAGCCATCGCTAAAACAATCACCCCCTTAGTATAATTTCCATGATGATCTGAATTTATGTGATAAAGCTTGAAGAGATCTGGGTAACATGATTCCAACTCGAGAGTTATAGGGCCGTTCAGAATAGCGATAGTTTCTGACTGAAATTTCACTGTAACTGGTTTTTTTACTGTACTTGAGTTGGCTTATTGGGCATAATTAAATTTAAAAAAATGTAAAAAATAGAAAAAAAACATGTTAGCCTATCATGTACAATGCAAAGGAATATAGAAAAAAAGAAAATACAAAAAGCCCAAAATATCTAAAAAATAAGAAAAAAACGAATTACTGCTAGAAAACTGAAACTGAAAAAAAACTCATTTGAGCGGGGCTAAAATGGTTGTTGAAATTCGATAGATATTTAGTTGAATGTTACTTAGATAATTCCCAACAGATGTTGCGGTCGGTGTGGTGAAGCCATTCTATTTTTGAAACAGATCCTCAGAGGTAAAAACTCTTATCATGCCAAATATCACCAAGTTGATTTTCTAAACACTAAAAAAATGCACTCCAGATGTTTTACTCCGAATCCATTAAGAAACCCTAGCTATTACTATCAAAGTATTCCAAACACATTAAAAATAAAATAAATACCTCCACTCCACCCCCAAAAACGTGGGGAAGGCCACGACGTGCAGCAGCTACAAAAAGCAAACGAGCTTTCTTCGTAAAGGCGATTCCATTCTCCATTCCCCGCAATTAAAGCTTGGGATTTGGACCGCTCCGAACGTATCTCGCCTCTGATTTTTTTTTTAAAGTCTTCTGACTTATTTAAGATAGAAATTATTTAAAAATATTATAGACCTATTCTTTGCGATTTCTAAAAATCGTTTTTAATTTTTGCTACAGTAACTAACTTTTAAATAAAGTATTTTTTTTAAGATAGAGTCTACAAGTTAATTGTAGTACATGTTAAAAAACTAATATCTGTACCATAAAAAATCGTAAGCGAGTATCTCTCTTTCCGTAATATCTGTCGTAATCAGCCAAAAAATCATTAGCCACAACTAAAAAGAATATACCTGTATCAACTTCTAATTTTAATTTTGGATTGGATCGGACTTCTTCTCTCCTTTTCCTTACGACACACAAAAATGGATAATATCAACGCGGTTCGGTCCGTTCATGTACCTGGGCAGCGTACGTCCGTGAGTGTCGCGCGCGTTTCGTCACCACACGGCCCCCTTCGCGTCCGTGCGTGCAGGGAACCTGGACGCGACGCGCCCCCCACCCCCCTCCCCCTCCCGTCGCCTGCCCCACCCACCGTCTCCATTCCAGCCGGATGCGGCGCACGGAGCCACCCAATTGATTCCCTCTTTTCCCTGTGATTCCCCACTGCCATCTTCTTCCTTCATGTCATCTTCTTTTTAGCACGTGACTTATAATTTTTTAAATAAATAAATAAATCGATTTTTTAATTACCTTTTAGAAACGGTTTATAGAGTAATCCACTTTTGATTTGTTTGTATAAACACATACGTTAAAATCAAAAGTCATCACTTATAGCCAAAATGTTGTCCACTTTTTATTACCTTTTATTTTTACATTCTTTTAAATTTAATTATATCCAATAAGCTAACTCAGTTACAATAAAAAAATAATCTAATTACAGTAAAATTTTTAAAAAAATCAGAGACCGTCGCTATTCCGAAGGCCCTTTTGTCGATAATCCACGGCCTCTGTTCTACCATGGCCTGCTGGCCTCTCCGCGTGCCGGTAGCGCACGTGGTTTCCGGACGGTTTTGCTAATGTAATACAGCCACTTGCTGGTAATGATATATAGCGCCAGTCCACTTGGGTCGTGTTAATTTTTTAAGCTGTTGTTGCGATTTCTCTGATGACCACGTTGATCAACGATTTGTACTAGTATATTTTGGGTACCTGGTTAGCTAATCGCTCGCGAGAAGTGACGAGAAGTTTCTAGCTAAGCCAACGTGCATAAAAGAATCATGGTAACCGAACGAAGTGCACCTGGTCACACATAGGGGGTGATCGGAATAGCGATAGCTTTTAGCTTTTAATAAAAACAACAGAAATTTGGTGAAAAAACATCAGAATGAGTTAGTGGATAGTGTAGTGAATAGTGAAAAAAGTTCGTTTGAAATTTGTTCAAACGATCACCCCCATAGAGATCGATTCGGTTAGCCGTCCAAGATTTTGCAACCATTCTTTGCTACCAATAAAAAAATTATATTATTTCGGTACATTAAGTTGATATTATCGAAATCGGTATGCTCGGCCCACATCCTTACTTCATCTCTACGCTCAGTCACATCGGACCTTCTGTGCTCTTTGCTCTGCTGCACCTTGAAAAGCTCTGCTGATTTTTCCGTTTTTTACTAATTTTGTTATAGATTTTTTTTAAGAGAGGTATAAGATTGTTAGAGATCTTTTAGAAGGTTCAAGCGAGAGTTAGAAGGCACGGATGAATCACTATCATCACCAACTTCATCTTCAAAGTTGTAGAGATAATGGGCATAAAATTGTACAAGGAATGCAAAAGGCACTCGACGCTCGAATTCTGTCTTAGGGTGGGATGCGTATTGCAATAGTTCTCCGTCAAAATCACTAACCGGTGGTTATTCCGGTCGATATGTTACCTAGGTTTCATAGCTAGCGGTCGTGGTGGATGCGTGTTACTCGTGTCATTATCAGATACGTCAAGCAGGTTCATCTGAAATTTCGGATTTGATCAGCGCACTGAGGTGGTGATCGTTTTAACGATAACTTCTGATTTTTAGTTAAAATTTTACTGTAACTAGTTTTTTTACTATAGTTAAGTTAATAGATAATATAGTAAATAAAAAAAATTAAAACTAGGAGCTGAAGCTAGCATGCGTTGGTCGAGCTGCGAAGGGGAATGCACGCAGGCACCGCGCATGCAACGGACGCGTCCGGCGTCGGGCAGAGGCCACAGAGGTGGTGCGTGAAACACGTGTCCAGGCAGGAATGCGTGCGTTGATCCGTACCGTTGATACCCCCCCTCCCCCCATGGTCAGGTTCGGTGAACTGCCAGTAATTCGTAGGCCACCTTGCTGAAGAAATGGTACGTTCGCGGACGTTTTCTTGCCTTCGAGATTTCAAAACCTGAGGATCAGCATTGAAGACTTAGGTGATTTTGCGATGGTCAGACAAATTTGATTTCTCGTAACAAGAATTTGGCTCAACATTGCGGTCGTAGCGGTGCTACATTTTCAAATCCCAGGCCCCAACCGGTCATGGGCTCAATTCTGATATTTTTTTTTTGCAGCTCTGGCAAGCATCAAACAACTTATAATCTTTATAGGACATTTACAATAGAATAGATAAATGTTGTCGATAATACAATTTATATCATCTATAGATGATACTAAAGATAGTTTCTATAATAGATTATCTTTTATATGTCCCTGTAAACAACTTCATATACAATATGCCTTCATTATGGTATTATAGCCAACTACTGTATAAGAGACGCATGATTCTCTGTACTCACTCTCTCTTCCATATCATCCCACATTCTACATGATAAGACTTATAACTGATGTCACACTATTACATATGATCTTATTAGTATTATCCTTTAGGAAGGAGCCCACTTAGACCCCGCTTATTTCGGTTTAAACTTCTGACTTATTTTTCACTATTTCTAAATTTTATCTTTTTTTTTGCTTTTTTAACCTTTTTACCGGTTCTTTTTTTATTGTACTCGTTTGTATTATACGTGATAAAATAACATATTTTTTATTTTTATATTTTTTGAATTTAATTATACCAAATAAATCACCATCAGTTATAGTATAAAATAAATTAACTACAGTATAAATTCAATCATAAATCACTAATTTTCAGGGGGTGATCGGAATAGCGATGGCTTTTGGCTTTTGCTGAAAAACACTGTCGTTGAGTTGATTTATTGAGTATAATTAAATTTTAAAAAATTTAAAAATAAAAACGGCACACTAATCTAGAGCGGACAATGCAAAGAAACATGAGAAAAAAAAAGCAAACAAAAAAACAAAATTTTTTTACTGTAACAAATACTATAGCTACAGTACCTGTTACAGTCTTTTTATCGCCCCCACCCAAGTCCAGTGTTCAGTCGGACCCTCTTATACTGCAGTAATATCGTCTCCGTACGTACTCCTAACCCCTACGTGATTGTGCTGATGCAAGCAGCCACCATGCTTGCGACTTGTCAGAGCATCCATGGCCCAGGCTACTCGACGCCTACGTGGTGCGTTCTGGATCACGCGCTCGCGATCGTACGCTCCCTCTCGTTCCCTCCCCCCGAATCCGTTTACAGGCAGCTCATGCTGTCAGTGTCGGAAAAGGACGAGCGATCTATTTCATCTCCGAGGTAAAACTAATCAATCAATTGTTTAATTTAAATCAAAGAGAAAATTTATAGACGTTGTTTTAGTGATGGCTTCTAACTTTTGACAGAAATTTTACTGTAGTTGACTTTTTTTCTGTAGCTGATTTGGCTTTTTGGACATAATTAAATTTAAAAAAAATGTAAAAATAGAAAAAATATGTTAACCTATTACGGACAATGCAAAGGAACACGAGAAAAAAAGAAAAATGCAAAAAAACCTAAAAAATCTAAAAAAATTCAGAAAAAAATGAATTACTGAATAGTGAAAAAAACTGAAGCTGAAAAAAAAACTAAAACGAGCGGGGCCTGATCACGTGTTTCAATCCTTTTTCCCCAATATCTCGTTTTGTTTATTTTGCTATCATAAGCTAAGGCACCGTGCTCGTACCCACCTTTAACGCTATTTTCTCCTGGTTTTGATTGATTTAGTGCTGCTTCCAGCTCGGTTTAAATAAGTTAATTTATGATTTATTTTATATTGTAACTAATTTATTTTTTTACTGTAACTGAAGGTGAGTTATTTAGTGCAATTACATTAAAAAAAATAAAAATAAAAAACATATTAACCTATCATGAATAATACAAACGAATACAAAAAAGGAAAGGGAAAAAAGCTCATAAATAGCTAAAAAGTAAAAATAAAGATGAAATTTAGAAATAGTAAATTAAAAACCAGAAACTGAAACTAACAGGACCTTAGTACTTCTTCCAGTGATTTCGGTACTTGTTTCAAGGGTTGAAACAATAAGTACTTGATACGGGGTCACTCGATCTTCTTAACATAGAATGGATACACACGGGAGTCTTGATGAATCGTAGCGATCCTTCAATGCCAGTGCAAGGGACGAACACTCTTTAATCCGTCAAAACACGCTCACGTCGATTTCGTCGACTACCAAGCGAAAATCTATCATGCACCTAATTCCCAGCGGAAAGGCTGAACGATCTTGATTGAAAAACACTCCTAATTCCCAATAGAATTTTGGCAGCAACGATGAACTCGAACAACCTTTAGTAGATTGATTTTTCTTAAAGGTGGTCTTGGATATCTGTCTTGAGTTGTCCCCCATTGCAGCTGTGCTAGCTACAAATTCTTGCTTCATTACACTTTTTATTGCCTGATGTTAGAAACGTTTTCATAGCTATCTTCTCCACCTGACATGGTTAGTGGTACAAGAAACATAAATACGACATATATAATATGTGGAGTTCTCTCAATCTCACTTTTTCCTCTCCTAAGTAAAGTTCTTACCTTTCCGAAGTGAATTGAGATCAAAACAAACTTACACTTAGTAGTGGCTATAATAGCAAGTGATGATCAAGCGGATTTAAAAGTGACCCACAATTGCACGGCAAAGTATAATTAGTGGAGCTTGGTATACAAGTGTTTATCCTACACAATCTGAATTTCATGATGTTGTTGAATTAAGTAATAATCCAAGTTAGAAAACTCTTGCCTATGTGCTGATCCAAAACATATAAGTGAATTGTATGAACGCACACACAATGATCAATGTGACTCAATACAAACAAAGGAATGAGCTAAAAAGAAACAATCGGGAAATATTAGCTCGTTTTGCACCAAGTATAAGGAGAGATGCTAGACAATTGCAATGATACGAGGTCGCCCAATCTTCTCGATATAGGATGGATACTCGCGGGAGTCTTGATGAATCGTAGTGATCCTCCAATGTCAGTGTAAGGGACGAACACTCTTTAATCCACCAAATGACACTCGCGTTGATTTCGTCAACCACTAAGCGAAGATCTATCGTGCACCCAATTCCCAGCGAAAAGGTTGAACGATCTTAATTGAAGAACACTCCTAATTCTCTACGAAATTTCAACAGTAATGATAAACTCGAACAAACTTTAGTAGATTGATTTTTTTTCAAAGGTGATCTGTGCCCTAGAGGCTGCCAATACATAGCTTATATAGCCCATTGGGACATCCATATAGTCTCCAAACTGAGTACAACTCAACCCTATATTGTTTTATACTTGAACTCTCACAAAAAGCAACTAGATTTTATAGTCATCATATTGTTTCGGTCATAACTTTTAATTGGTGACGAATTTGAAGGTGAGACCAGATCCATTGTGTAGCCCTTGAAATAAACTTTTCAACGAGTACAAGAACACCTAAATCGGACTCCGTTTGTGAAAGTTATGACCTTTTTAGTAACTGTCTGTCAGGCTGTCCCGAACCGAATCCGAATTAAATTCTGAGCTGAATCCGAGTTTGAATCCAGTTGGGCTTGTGGGAGGTTCAAATTGGGCTTAAAAATCTTATCCAAAACTTGTAGCTTAAGTCATTGGGCTCCTCCTTTTTGCTCTCCCACCGCAGGAGCTTTCTTCCCTCCTCCACATGGGACTTTCTCTTGTGTGCTCTTCTGCATAAGCTTTGTTCCTTCATATCTTTGACACCTAATGTGGTTATTCTCTTCCTTTTGCCTCTCCATTCCTCTGCTATTGACAAACCTAATATTTGATAACATGGGATAATATTCCATCCTTACGAATAACAACATTATGTTTAATTTGGAATGAGTTCACCTAACTATATTTTATGCGGCTCAATAATTCTTTCCAGTTGAACAAAATATTTAACTGAAAAGTACAAGACACGTACGTATCCGCATCAGTACTCAAATAATCAAACAAGCAAACAATAAAAACCATGAGAAATAGCGTCAACATGCGTTACGAGGTATATTTACACGGTAACTTAACTTATACATACAAAATTAACAAAAATAAAAATATGAGAGGAAATTAAAAAGACACATGATTTGTTGGTAAACCTATTCTTGAACCAGTAGGGCCTGCTTTAGCCCGGAAAGACCAAACTCACAGTTAGGCCTGAGCTCGATCGGCCCTGATAAGTCTAGGCCCAGTTGGTGGGACGTATATAAGACTTTCTCTCTGTC
The DNA here is from genome assembly GCA_036346265.1 of Melocanna baccifera. Lineage (NCBI taxonomy): Eukaryota > Viridiplantae > Streptophyta > Magnoliopsida > Poales > Poaceae > Melocanna > Melocanna baccifera. The sequence goes on along the minus strand of CM070679.1, from coordinate 31,933,781 downwards.
ATTACACTGTACTGTCTTGAGCTTTTGCTCTACATCTCTGATCCAGTCTTCTGCAGTTATTGGGTCTAGTGATGATGAAAACACTGGGGGGCTTGTTTTCTGAAAGTCTGCCCAACATGACATTCCTTGCTGGTTTCCTGTGGATGTTCCTTCATTTCTTGCGGCTATCTGTTCTAGTAACTTCGCATGTTGCTCCATCATTCTTGCCTAGTTTCTTTCTACCTGATATGATATCTGTTTTCCTCCATCTTTGTTAATATGTCTACTAGGCCAGGCTGTCTTACTTCTTCTAGACAAGGGCTGTTTTGTTCTTGGGATCTATTTCCTGCCATCTTATATGAAGCTTGGTGGAACTCAAAACCAGTTCTACAGCAGTTTTAGAAAGTCAGATAGATAACCAAGGATTGAAATTTAGATAAGAATAAATTGAACAAGGTAAGAAATTAGAGTAAACAAGACAAATAGAAATTTTTGAAGAGGCAGAGTAAAGATATTAATGGCAACCAAATTATTTACATACGCAAACATAGCTTTTATTCATTAGACAGGTTGAACATATACCATACATACAAGGCATATATTACAACTTGTATTATACAACCAAAAGATCTTACTACAAAAGGGATACTACTTCTATACTATCGTAATCTACAACGCACACAGCTTCATTCTTCAATTCTTTTCATCTGATGGTGGATTGCTCGCTGTGTACCAAATCTTGATCTCTAGATCCTCCTCTTCTTCCTCGTCGATCATTGGCTCTTTTCCTTTGCCTTGATCGTTGTCGATTTCCGTTTTCTTTCGAACTTGGGAAGAAGATCCTCGAAAAAGTTGACGATACTGCGTGGGGCAGTCAGTCTCTTCGGCTTCTTTGATTGCTACGTGGGGCCATTGGGTGATTCATCACATCCCGAAATCTCGCCATCTTCCAGTTGTTTGTACTGCTGTAAATTCTTCTTCAAAAGCTTCACTTCTTGTCAAGCTAGGTACAATTGCTGTTGCAGATTTTGATATTCATCCAAAGTTATCGCATACAAAGCCTCTTGATATGCAATGTGTCTGGTGGCCTCGGCTATACACGGGTCTTCTTGTCGCTCTGGTTGGGGAACTATAAGATGACAGCCATCCTCATCGTCCGGCGGGATCAAGTGAAATGGTGATTCGTCCAACTCAGCTTCATAGTATTGTCGAAGGTGGAGTACCGCTTGTCTGGCTAGGTCTTGGACAGCATTTGGCTCTTTCAGTCGTAGGACGTGAATTTTCGAGAAATATTTGGCCTCAGGGGTAATGGTTCCAATGTCATACATGCTTTCCATTGAAATAATTCATCTCCGATAAGCTGTCCTCGAGTGTGAAAGATTGGGTGTTGCCATTCTGTCGCGTACAAGTACTTTTGCATCCTCCACAAAAGAGCTGCCCATCCCTGAAGGCTCTCAGAGTTAGAATGCATGTAGTGCACCATCTGCACATATCGCAAATTTTGATATTCAGGTGAGAGCGAGAGTATAGTTATTTTCAAAAGCAAAACTGACTTACAAGAGAGCTAGCATAGGCGAGGTAGACATGAGAAGGATTAATATAAGAATAATACCTATATTTTACGTAATTTCTTTTTACTTTTCAAATAATTTTTTGTAAATAGTCTAACACACTTAGGGTCGTCCTATGGTCAAGCAAGCACGCTCTGATACCACTCTGTAACGCACCTATTTCCATATGCGTTTCGACGAGTGTTCATCGTTGCCGACACATGCTTTTAAAAGCAAAAGCCAAACTTTATTACAATATAGTGGCTCAACGGCCAAGTCTTGCGAGGCAACGGCCCATACAATACATGTAACAAAAGGGCACCACAGGTAAGCCTGAGTGCAGAACAACCCTAAAACCATATATTGACTTCGTCGTACGCGCCTTCGCCTTCTTCTTCGTATATTTCTTCATATTCTTGCGACACGTTTTCTGTTTTATGTTATTTGCAAGTGTGAGTACAAATCACTGTACTCAACATGTCACATGAGTAAATGCTAAATAATTACATGCAACAAATTTCAAAAAAAATGGGATTATAATGGTTCTATTATTTTATATGGATGCAGTTTTCTTTTACAAACATTTTGAGTTTAAAATCACAAAAATCAAAAACTTCTTAATGAATGGGGTTTCAAACTTGATTAGCGAATTTTAGTATTACCAAAAAATCCTTCCAAATCTACTTATGCTTCACTTATAGAATCACCCAATGAACACAGTTTCATTTACCGAAAGCACGGCGTATTCGAATACCATTTGTATTTTACTCTGCAGAGCTACTCAGTTTTACCCACAAGATTTCATAACTCCCGCGACAAAGTTAGAAAAACAAAGCTTTTCACTACTCAATTCTATATATAGTCTCTACTCAATAGATTCTTGGTCTACACAACCTCGGGTATCCGACAGGCCAAAGTCGAAAGGCTTGACCCGATTTGTGAGGATCTACCATTGTAGTAAGTCCATACTACTCCAACCATTTCATTTTCCCTGTAGAGGTTCAATCAAATTTAGCAGCTACAAATTCAGGCTTGACAAATCAATGCTTATGGTTGAGCGTTCACTATGTTCTTTATTTGACATAAGGGTCTCGTTATTATATTCTTACCGAGGCAATTCCAACCACAACTCACGCACTAGTATCTTCCGATACTAGGCCAGCACGAACCATACTACATCTATCTCCATTCCATACCTTCTTCTAGGATAAGGTCAGGGGACCCAACTATCTCGTGGTTTTCCGTGATAACTCCTTATTCTCTGATCCTTTTTCTTTTAAAAATTCTACCAACAAATGCCGAACCACTTAGTAGTGTAAAACATGCGAGTTTTCTATACTACCATGATTAATTTTTAATACTATATTTTATATTACTAAGTCTTGTCAAGATGAATATGGCCATCAAATTAAACTGGGCTTTTTATCGGGTGGTAGATATAGCTATTGTCATGTCATTCCAAACTAATATTGTACATAAAATAACAGTGCACAAATATTATAATGAAAATATGGATAAACAGATAATTAATGGAATATAGGTTCAATATATTCAGAAACGTGCAACTTGTCTTACGGATTGGTTAATTCGATTAGTTCGTAATCTTTGGTTTCTTGATCTTGAGCTTGAATTCCTTTCTCCAAAGTTGTCTGGTCTGCGGCATCAGAAACTAGCGCAGAAGGCCTGTCAGGAGCTCGCCAGGCGAGGCGTACGGCTCTTGACTAAGCTTTGAAGGCATGGCAGCGGCAGAGGGGCGGGTGGGGCGCGGCGGTGGCAGAAATCAGCGGTGATGGGGCGTTTTTCGGACGGTGAATAGTAGCAGCGCAAAACGGACAGCAGGGAGCTGGTCGGCAGTGGTTTTGGGTCGGCCTGGGCTGGGTCACGTGCGGGATTGGGTTGGGTTGGGCTGGGATTAACCAAGAATCAAGGTTCAAAAGAAATTTCAAATTTTTATAAAAATCGGTTTCATTTCACATTGCACAGATGGTAAGTAGTATACGTACCGTCGATGAGGCGGAACGTGAAGAAGTCCCGGAGGTCTCTCCAAGCCCAGCGGCCGCCGCGGCGTGAGTGGTCCGTCACGGCGACCTCCCGGTGGTTTGCCTCGCCCTCCGAGCGAGCCCTGGCTGTGGCATCGGCTGCAGCTGAAGAGAATAGGGAATGAAGCTTCAGGCCTCCATGAGATATGACCGGCATGGCTGCCTCCACCGCTTCATATGCCGACCTTACCAGAGCCGGCGCACGGCCGGCGAGAGCCTTGTTCACGCACAGGCGAGCTAAAGCCATCTTTAATAAACCCTGATCGGTGGATGAATTGTTGTACATGTGTGTTAGTGAGCCACCACTACACACTTCACTCTGCTTCGAGAAGTTGGAGACGGTTTGCATATATAGGAAGAGAGAACTAAGGGTTCGAGAATAAGTTAGAGACGGTTTGCATATATTGTATTGGTTGTGGTTGATAATTTTTAGCTAAAAATAAATAGTAGTAGTTGAAAGAAATGATTTTAAAAAAAGTATGAGTGGTAGAAAATATAAGGGAGAGATGTGTATACAAGATAAGAGCGAAAAGAATAAAATATACGATATGTCCGTGACCCTTTGTCCTATCCTCAGAACGAGATAGAAGCAAGAGTAGAGAAATCGTATCAAGAAATTAGAGAAATTAGGTATTTGTATTGACTTCTAAAAAAACCCCAGTAGAACACCCCTAAGTAGAGAAGGCCGAAGAGGAATCTGGGAAGAAGAGAAACGCTTCCAAAGCCTTCTGGGAGCAACGACGAACAACAAACACAGCAGACTTAGTCACTTGACACAGAAGTAGGCGCACAATGTAATTTCGCATTTCTTTTTCCACTTAATAGATTGATTTGGAGAGATAATCACCCAATTTCGCAAGAAAATACTTGGCTTGGCTGGCAACATACCTTTGACACACTGCGTTCTTCTAAGGTCGCAGGCTTGAAAATGGGCCAATTTCTGCAAGTATGCAACACAGATCAAGGCTCTATACTTCGCATCACATGTCACACTAAACCGAGCCGACAAAAGCACAAATATATGTCTAATTCTGCACAGGAATGAGAACACAATGTTAAACGTAAGAGGACACAATTAATAAGATAAGAATATGTTACATTTACTTAGAGAGGGACGCCATCCTGCCTCCAGGATAATCCGTATTCATCACCCACAAGCTTCGATAACCTAAAGTTCTGGTACATCAGTGGTTAATAATGGGACTTCAAACAAATGCCCTTCAATTAACCAGCTAATCATATAGGCCTTCCTGCTCCCAGCCATCCATGAGGAAATCTACCATTTCCTGCCAACAGAAAACCAAACGCAAGTAAATACATTATTTTGCACAAGATGCATGCGAAAAGGAAGATAATATGTAACCCTTCATGAGATCTTACACCAAGAGGAATCGGTTGTGCAAATGCCTTTGTGCTTCCTAGCAAACTCTGATGTGTAGCATCCCAACTGCAGTCAACAGGCACAGACGTGAAAAAGGGACCGGTGACAAGTTCAAACAGTGTAAAAATCACCATCGTGAACTACCCTACCCTAATTCGTAGTATCACACAAGATGGATTCACAAGAAAGATGGTTTTACACAAGATTCTGAACTCCTGGGGTGTAACTACTAACTAGTCACTACCACACTGAGAAGCAGGTAACCAGAAGACTGGTGATACATATAGCACATCATTGGCAATCACAATGCAGCACACCTTATGGTGCGTACCATTTAGTATCACCACAACCAGTCAAAGAATAACAGAAACTGCGTACTTGGTATTGTCCAATCAGGTACTAAAAAAAGTATTTCATATAACTAATACTATAGCATACTAGCAGACTATTTTGAGTCCTGTAAAACCTTAGAAAATTCCGGATCTTTGAGGTCCCATAACAAAAAAAGAAGCAGGTAACTCACCTTATTTTTGGTTCTTGAGGTTTTTGACGCTGAGAATTAAACCTTCTGTTTCCAACCCACTGTTGTCTAGTCTGGTTCCATAGTAGAAGACCTATAATATTACAGATAGAAAAAATCAAACAATAAGTAAATGAACAACTAGTAGTTTTTATTGGTTTGTCACCAATCCACTGCCAGCTCTCCTTCAAGATCAGGATTTCGGAGGCCTGAGAGGAAATGGTTTACCATGTGGCTGTGTGGCCATTGTGCCATTGTCAGCAGTCAAGTCCACTTATCTTCAGCCATGAATTTACTTAAACAATATAGATGGCCTAATTTTCCAGATCATAAATCATAGCTAACAAGTAACAGCAATTACATATCAATTAGAGTAGCATCATTACTGAAGTTCGAACAACTACTGACTATGGTCATGTAAGGAAATCATTTACAAACATATGCAGCATGCATAATCTTCTAGAATTGTCATGGTCCTCATTATTAAACACTAATAATATAGATGGCCTAATTTTCCAGATCATAAATCATAGCTAACAAGTAACAGCAATTACTTACCAATTAGAGTAGCATCATTATGGAAGTTCGAACAACTACTGACTTTGGCAACGTAAGGTAATCATTTGCAAACATATGTAGCATGCATAATCTTCTAGAATTGTCATGGTCCTCATTATTTAACACTAAATTTACATGAGCATGAATAATGGAACTTGAAAAAACGACTATTGATTTGGTGTTGTCTGAAAGTATATGGGAGTATGGGGAAAACATTGTCAACGGCTTAACCAGAAAATGACATGCGCACCACAACTATTCTAGTTCTAGAAATGACATAAAAGTGCTTTTACCTTGAATTACAAACTCATTTGGGTTGCTGCTACTTCCAGCTCCATGCTGATCGCTAGATTGTGCTGCCGTACTGATTGAAGACATACTACGTTGGGATTGCATGGCACTGTTCTCAATTTCATGCGGGCTTGTACTCCAAAAGTCCTCAGACATACTACGCCATTTTATTGAGCGCACTTGAATTCTTAAACCTTTTGAAGGCTCATCGACAGCTATTATTGGAGTAGGCTTCTCACATCCAAAACAATTTCTTCTCTGTTGCAAACCAGGATTGACCAACACATGATTAGCACCAAGTACCAAGTACTTGAGAGAAGTTACATTGGCAAACAAGAAAAGGGCTTATGTCTGCTGAAACCTATTGTTAGATCAATTGCCGCTGGTGGATTGTACAAGTTTTGCACTAGTTACCAGTGTTCACTATGATTATTTCATTATTCCTTTCTCCCTTAGCTTGTCATGCCAGTGCACGTGCTAGGTGGTGGTGCACTCGTGTGTGTATGTGCGTGGTGGTGTGTGAGCGTGTGCGTCTACCTTGTAACCTCAAAAAAAATAAAAACAGCAAATAGAAACAAACACCAACTTGTGCATCAATCATTTGATATATACTATCTACAGAACAAGAAAAACTATATTTCCGATTTGCCACATATTCATAAGTTTAAATTTGTTTAAGAATACCAGCCAATTTGAGCAATCAGTTGCCTGTGCTACCCAGTCAAACACCGCTAATATATGGAACACTACATAGGACATCAAGGAACAAACTCCCAGCCCAGTGAAGACCATATAAATTGAACCAGCATTTTAGATCAGTCTGTTACTGCAGGTAACTAGCTTTCCCAGCCATCACCAGCCAGTATTCTCACATGAACCATAACTAAAGCATACATCATACTTTTTTACGTGATTACAAGTAAATCAACACACCTCATCACATTAAGCGGACACAGAAACAGGAGTTAACAATTTCTCTTATCAAGTTTCATAAATAAATAAACTTCTCTCTTCTCTGTTATCGGCTTTATGCAGAACCTCCCTAGGAGGCCGCTGTTTGCAGGCTTCAGGGGGCAGGAAAGAAAAGAGGGACCAAAAGCATCAGTGTGATAATCAGCATTACTGGAAAACCACCATACGTTCTTCGGGCAGCTAATGGTCGTGAACAAAAAGACAGAATGCGATATCAAGCAATCATCCGGGTCAATTTCAAACAACCCACCCCCGGCAACCATAATTGCCGACCGACAGCTGTGAATTCAGACCTTATACGCCCGTGTAAAACCTATTTAACAATCCGAAGAACGACGACCATAGAGCAGTAACCTCTAACAGGAACGGATTTTATCGAATCAACATCCGCCACAGCGAATCGCCTAGGCAACAATCAAATTCTGTCCCGAGACTGGCTCCGAGAAGTCGCCCACGGCCAACCAACCATCGGTAACCAGATGATCAAGCAGGAGCATCAATCTACCCCCCGCGCGAATTCTAAATAAATAGTCTCCTCTACCGGACGCAGCGAAACACGCACAGGCGCAGAGATACCGCAGTCGAACTCGAACCCAATCCAAACCAATCACATCATAGGAAACAAACAAGCCCATGGTTCATCGAGATCGAGCGGGAGAGGGAGAGGCGTACCCCACGCAGGCGACGAGTCGGCGCACCCACGAGGAGAGCGATGCGCAGCCTAGCATCCGGTTCGCCGGCGAAGAACGGCAGGTGAACGCGCGCACGGTCTCCAAAGCCGCCGCCTCCCAAACCCTAACCCTAGAAGAAGCAGCGGGTCAGGGGAATACGAAGCTCGCTCGCGTCGCCGAAAAATTCCTTCTTCTCGTCAAACGCTTGGGTTCTTCTTCTTTTGAATTCGATCGAGAACTGAGAAAAGATGTTGGCTAGTGGTGTGATCGAATGTGCTACGATAATGGCGGCCGAGTTCTTTTCGGCTCTTGGATTATACCTTATAATTTATCTTAAATAAATAAATAGAGTTGTTATTTTAAAATAATTTATCAAAATATTTTTAAATCACTTATTGGTATTTAATTTATTCACACAAATACTCATAATAATACCGAAAACCATAAAGCCATAGACATAACCTATAACCGGAAAAAATACATCCATACATTGCTTAGCTTTTTTAAGTGGAGACATCCAAAAATTATAAATTATAGTCATAAGTCTGTAAAGAATTCATCTACACGTCGCTTGCTTCTTTTTTTTTTTTGAGCGGACGTACGCACACACTGAGACACGTCGCAACATACACATACAAATATCTAAGTAGAACAAAAATCCATCTCTTATAAAACACGAACATATATTTTAACCACCGCACGAACTTATATACGTGCGTGTGATAGCCTAAGAAACTCAGCACCGGTTCGAAACTCACGAACTTGAGCTAACGCTCAGTTCTTATCTATCGCTTGCTTTTGGGGAAGAGGGAATCATTGCAGTTGGTTGGCCTGTTTTTTCCTCTCTTTTTTGAGAGAGAGAGAGAGGAGTTCGTTGGCATGTTTTTTTTCCTTTTTTTTTGAGAAAGAGGAGTTGGTTGGCTTGTTTTTTTCTTTTTTTTGAGAGAAAGGAGCTACTAATCGAGACCTAGCAGGAATGATATTGGATTAGTTAGCGCTAATCATCATATTTGTGTTGAGAATCATTGTTGGTGAGTCCAGTCCGATCAATTTCTCTTATATAAGAAAGATGAATTAAACATAGAATATTACAAACAATAAATTAAATACACAGAAATAGAAGGGGATTCCTTTTTTTATTTATTTCTTTGTTCACGTGTATGTTACAATGAGTAAGACTCCTATTTATAGAATAAGTAAAAGGTGTACACTAATAAGCTAGACTTAGCCCAAGCCCAGATTTTCCAATACTCCTCTTTAGGCACTCATTCAACACGTTCATACCTTACCAAAACACCATAAAACCCCAGTGAAAAGAATTAGAGAAAAAGTATATGATACATGTTATGTTGTGTTGCACGAATTATCTCGTTAAAAATCTTACCTGAAAAACTTCAGAAAAAACTCGTTAGAGGAAAAAGAGTACAATATACCAAATTTCATTTTATCTACAGGATTTATTCCTTAAGTAATCGATCTTCGTGATCAAATTTTAATAGTGAGCTCGAGAAGAATCTCTTCATGAATTATGCATTTCTCTAAGTCTAATTATTCTAATTTCACGTACATATCTTTCAAAGTTAGATAATGAAAGTGACTTAATGAATAAATCTATAAGATTTTCACTTGACTTAGTATGCAGTACTTTAATTTCGTCCATCTTTTGCAATTCACAAGTACAGAAGAACATGAGATTGATATGCTTCATGAGATGACTCTTTACATACATGTTTGCACTTGTGCAACATAAACTGTATTATCTTCATAGATAATTATGGGACCTTGCATAATGTTCAATCCATATGACCGACGGATGTGGTAAACCATTCGTCGAAACTAAGCACATTCTCGTGCGGTTTCATACAATGCTATGATTTCTAAATGGTTCATCGAAGTTGATACAATATTTTGCTTAGATGATTTCCATAAAATGACAATTCCACTATATAGAAATACATAGTTTGTTTGAATTTTATGGCATACGGGTATGACAAGTACCTTGGTTCTTTCTGTAGAACAGTCTAAGGTCTTTGTTTCCTTGGAGGTATTGGAAGATATCATTTATTCCCTGTCAATGCTTTTTGGTAAGTTCTGCACTATACCTTGTTAATAGATTTACGGGAAAATACTATTTTCGATCTAACGTAGTTTGCTAAATACATAATTGCTCCTACTGCACTTAAGTATGGGAATTCTGGTCCCTTGACCTCCTCCCCATCTTCTCTAGGTCTGTATGGATCCTTGTTCTTGCTAAAGTGTAGGCTGACTAATGCACCAATATCCCTTGATACTTTTGAAGGGTATGTTTTTTTCAAAACCAAACCTCTCTAACACCTTTTGAATATAGGCTGACTGATACACTAATATCCCTTTTGGAACATGCTCAAACTGCAAGCCTAACAATATATGGTTTTACCCAACTTTTTTATTTGAAACTCTGATTCTAGCTAAGAGCTCACTTCTTTTATACATCTAGGTTCCCGATGAAATTCAAATCATCTACATATACTGAAATTATACAGAATTTATTCTAGGATCATCATTTAAATACACAGAGATAATTCTCCTTGTTCATATAGCCTTTCTTGCATAGAAATTCATTTAAGTGATTATACCATATTCTGCATAATTGCTTAAGCCCGTACAATGATTTTCTGATTTTTACACTGTACAGATTTCTATTTGCTCTGTATTGGTTTCGGACAGAGATATCTTCAGATATTTTCATATAAATGTCTAAATCCAAGTTTTCATAAAGGTATGTCGTTACCACATTCATCAATTTCATTTTTAAATTCAGGTTTACTGCCATTGAGATTAAATATCTAAAGATAATGCCACCCATAACTGGGGAATCAGTTTCTTCATAATTAACTCCTGGTTGTTGAGTGAAACCTTGTGTAATAAATCTTGTTTTATATCTTATAACTTCATTTTTCTCATTTCTCTTTCAAACAAATATCCACTTATATCCTACTGGGTGCACATGGGGAGGTGTGTGACTTCCAAGCCGAACACCTCTCTTTTATTCAGAGATAATAATCCAGTTTCTATTGCCTCTGTCCAATCCTCTCAATCTGATCTTTTCTTACATTCAGCGAGCGATGCGGGCTTTGGATTAAAATCGATAATAGTGGCAATTTTCTTTGCAAAATAGATACCCCAGATTTTTAGAGAGGGCCCATTGTAGTATGTTGTGGTGGGGTTACATGTAAATAAACTTTGCAACTAAACCTTCAGAGATGAGAAATTTTCTATGGTGGCCCTTGCACTAGTTGCGTAGGTGAATAGATGTTATATGTCGATGGTATAAAGTTGATGAGAGTTGCTGCATGTAGGACTGTGTGTCCCTAACATGCAGTTAATAAATTACAATTATGCAAAAGCGGTTGGACAATGAATTTAATCCTCTTAATTAATGTCTCTGCTAGTCCATTCTAGGAGTGGACATGCGGGACGGAATGCTTAACTTTAATACCTATTACGACGAAACAATTATCAAATACATTTGAAGTAAATTCTCCAGCTTGTCCATTCTGATGGACTTTATGTGATGATCAGAGAAATTATTTGTAAATTGAATTATCTACGAGATCAGTTTTGTAAAAGCATAATTTCTCGTAGATAATAAACATACGTGCAACCATTTCAAGGAAGTATTGATGAGCACCATAAAATATTTAAATGGTCCCAACAGATGTTGTATAAGACCATAAATATCTTCTTGAATGCGTTCCAAGAATGCAGAGACTTCATCCTTCACTTCCAAAGTAGAATGTCTAGTAATTAATTTTTCGGTGGCACATACAGGGCGCACAAATTCTTTCTGATTTAGGATATTCTTTATATCGATATTATATTCCTATGAATTGTTATTTATATTTCTCATTATTCTAAGATCTGGGTGGCCTAATCTATCATGCTAAAAATAGAAAAGTTTAGAGTTTCTAAATATAGTTTTTAGGACACACAGATTCAAATGAAGAAAGTCTTTATAATACCATTTTTCACTTACTTTATGCTTTGTAATGAGCAAATATTTCTTACCGTACTCTTTTTTAGTCTCACACGTGGAAACCGTTAGCGCGAATATCTTTAAAATTTAGGAGAGTTCTAGTCGATTATGAGAACAACAATGCTTCTTTAATAATCAAAGTCATGCCCATCGGGAGTATAATTGTACATCTTCCTGAGCCTATTATATAGACATCGCTACCAGCGATTGTCGTAAGGCTGCTAGCATTCTTACTATTCGACTAAAAAAATTTTGTCTCTCTCAAGATGGTATTCATTGTGCCGCTGTCAGCTAAGTACTCTTCCTCTATGGGGCACCACATGTGTTCTAATATAAAGTACTTTATTAATATGTAATAGAAGACAATCAACACATAAAATAAAATACTTCAAATATCAGAACATATCATGCTGTTACTGACTGAATAAATGAATGAATTAATATCATCCAACTATGACGAGAATGAATTGTTTGTGTATCATTATTGTAAGTCTAACTTATTCTTTTCACACATGAAATGAATAACAATTAAAGTCTATATGTATTCTATGTATTAGATTGAATCTGCTAAGAAGTTTAAGACTTTGGGTGCTATCTTCTCAGGGGTGGGATGCTCTTCAATGTTAAGAAGGGGTGAGGCTACAGGAGTGGAGTCCACCTCCATTGGTGCAGGCAGGTGCTCAGAATTGTCCCACTTGATAAAAGCAAAGTGGATTTCATGTTGCCCTCGACCACCCCTCTTTTTTTTTGGCTTCGAAGGCATCAACGACATGTTGTAGCTCTTTACAGATCCACGATCAGTGCCCCCACTTGCCACACTTGTAGTAGGTTTGGTCTTGATGACCATAGGGTTTGTCGTCGTGTTTTGGTTCGTCAGCCTTATTTTCTGGTGGAGAATTTGACTTACCTTTCTAGGCTGCGGCTTTGTCTTTCCTTCTCTTTTTCTTCATTATAGGTTTTCGCACCTTGTAGCTCTCAGCATTGGCCTCACAACCAGCGGAGCTCCCAGGTGGCTGTGCGGTAAAGTTCTTGCGGAGAACTTCATCTTGAGCCTTTGCAACCTGCATAACATCGATCAATTCAGCATATTCCTTGTAGCTGCCTTATTGATAGTTGTACGCAGATTGCACTGCATTAGGGTGAAAAGTGGAGATGGTCTTCTCAATCTTCTGCTCAAGATTGAGCTGCTGTAGGATCAAGGATGACCGACTAGAGGGGGGTGAATAAGAGGTTTTAAAATTCTTAACTAAATTAAACAATTATGGTCTAGCTAATCACTAAGCAATCAAATAAGTGATAAGCAATTCTACACAAAGACAATAATTCTAGACAATTGACAATAAGCAATAAAGAGCAAGAAACAATCACAATGACACTTGATGTTTTTACCGTGGTATCGAAAACTTGCCGGTTTCCACTAATCCACGTTGAGGTTAGCCCGGACGAATCGGACCGGCTCCACTAATTAAGCCAAAACACCTCGATCACTATCGGTAGCTCTTCCTCCGCTCCGGAGATGGCGAGCTCCAAACCACTCACAACCTTGCACGAGCTTCTTCACAAATTTCCTTGAAGAAGTCACCGGCGATCAATCTTCCCGCCGTCTAGGTGCCGGCAAGCACCAAGAGAATAGACCTTGATTTCACTTGACGGCTCTCAAGTGCTCAATGGATCAACTAGAATTGAATGCACTTAAAAATCTCTCCACTAGCTCAAATATGCAAAGAGAGTGGAGTGAATGCTCTAGGGCTCAAATGAGTTCAATGAACATCAGCAACCTGCCCAAGTGCAGGTGGAGGGGTATTTATAGCCTCACCAACCAAAACTAGCCGTTGCATCAAATTTCTCCTGAAAAATCAGGGAAATCGGTACTACCGCCGTTGTAAGTGCGGTACTACCGATTTTTTACTGTAGCAAATAGTAACGGCTATGTCAGGCGATCAGAACTAGCCGTTGGATTTTAGTGCGGTACTACCGCCGTTGAAAGTGCGGTACTACCGCATCAGCGGTACTACACGGGAGGTGCAGATTATCAAGACTCGGTTGTACCGTCGTACAATTATTGGTACTACCGATTTCTGAGAGGCTAAGTAATTCTTGGGGAACCTTCTGAAAAAATTGTTCCGACAATCGGTACTACCGCTGTACCATGCGGTACTACCGCAGTGCGGTACTACCGCCATTCAAATTCCGGTACTACCGATTTCTAAGAGGTGAAGTCCCGAAGAGGGTGCTCTTTGGAAAAATCGTACCGCAAATAAATCGGTAGTACCGTCGTGCGGTAGTACCGCCATTTATATGCCGGTATTATCAAGATCAGTAGTAGTACCGCAGGAAGGTGCGGTCATACCGATTTTCCTGAGAGAGCCCAGTGAGTTTTCAAACACATTTTCAAATGCATGCATGATCCTAGATTGATCCAGTGTGTACTCAAACATGCTATCGAGCTATTTTCAATGATCCCTCTTAATAGTACGGCATCTAACATATAATCCGGTCTTTCAACTTTTCTCCTAAGACCGGTAAACCGAAAAAGAGATCCTAAATTTTATGTACCTCAATCTTGATAATTCTTGAGCTTCAAATCTCCTTTGTAGCTTATTCTTCACCTTTGTATACATGTGAGACTTTAACTATACGAACTCAACACACATGTTAGTCCCATATTCGTAATTTGTCATTAATTACCAAAACACTAACTTAGGGGCCTAGATGCTTTCAGCTGCCTACCACAGCTGAAGATTGGTATAAATTATATGCAGAGCAAAGTTGTACTCCCTAACCGTCTTGAATCAGTAAATCTGAGTCAAATCCATTCCACCTCTGCCAAAGGAAAGATGGTGTACTTTAGCTTCTCGAATCACTTCTTGAGTGTGGTCCGTAATGCTAGCGCGCTCTTCTTTACCATGTACTTATTCTTGATAGTGAAACAGAGGTGGTACCGAAGGAAGTGAAGTGTCTACTCATTTTCCTCATGTGTGGGTTTGACATCTAACGGTGCACCAATTCCAATAGCAACATGGAGTTTCTTGGTTCCAAGTATGATATCAACATCAGAAGCCGAAGTCGAATAGTTTTGGCCATGCTGGACCATCTTCTCAAACTCCAGGTACATGATGCCTGTCATCTACATGTGTATGAAGGAAATATAAAAATTTATTACAGGTAAATATACATGAAATAAGTTGGATAATGATACAAAATATTATCTTGATATTTCAGAATTTTCTGTGTATTTTCTATAATTTTAATGTTAATTTCAGTGATTAAAAGCAATTTAAATAATTATGATTAATTAAAAATAGTAATAAAATACAGAAAAGTACAGATAATAATAACAATAGTGCTAAACAAGCTTCAGATGCGAAAAATAACTCAAAATTTGAATTCCCGAGACCCCTTTATACTAAAATATGTATTTTTAATGAATTCTGAAATTTTTGAGGGTTTCTCTGCTAATTTTTAATTCTGAGAAAATTTTTTATATTTTTTTTATTTTCCAAGAGCCTATTTGCATAGAAAACCGAGTACCCCCCACAGCCCCCAGCCTATCAGACAATCTGAATTGTTTTCAGTCGATCGGACAATCCAAACTTCTCTCGGCCGATTGGACTGGTCCGAACTTGCTATGGCCGATCGGACAATCCGTATTTGTCTTGACCGTTCGAACTGGTTTAAATTTACTGTGGCCGATCGGACGGTCCAAGACCGATTGGACGGTCCAGATTTCTTATGATCATTCGGAATGGTCCGAAGTTCTTGTGGTCAATCGAACGGTCTACGGCCGATCAGACGATCCAGATTTCTTTTGATCGATTCAAAAGGGACCTCTATTTTATTTCATGACGGTGCATGCATGAGAAAAGGGCTGGCAGCTGAGGTGGCGGTGGCTCGTGCAGGGGCGTGTGGTGCGGGACCCGACGCCCGAGATGGCGATGGCCCGTGCAGGGGCGCGTGGCGTTGGAGGCCATGCGGGGCGGCGACACGCAAGCAGCCGGCAGCTCATGCAGGAGCGACGGTGGAGCACGGGCTGTCGAGATGTGCAATGCGGTGGGATCGTCAACTGAAGGCGCGACACTACGAGTGCTCATGGTCAACAACGATGCTCATGCGGGAGCTTCGCTGGTGTGGCCGACTGTGCTAGGCGGTACCAGTGCGGTCGACGACAGCATAGCGTGGCGGGTGGGCGGCGACGTGGTGGGCGAGCGGCGGCACTGCTCCAAGCCGGCGGTGGTCGATTTTTTCTCATCTTTTTTCATTTTATTTACAATACAATCAACATCTGCTCGTTTTTATGGAATCTTCCGATCGGCATTGTGCCGACGACTTCCAGTCTGCTTGCGGTAGATTTGAGTGGATTTGCGCGGTAGAAAATCATCTGAAAAGCGAAATTTGCCGAATTAAAAGCGATCTAGATAGACGATTCAATCTACAAATGCTTCGGTAATTACTTTTGATCTACTAGAGCAATTCGTATTGATAACGTGTTAAGGAACCGTCGTTAACGAGTCTAGTCCGATCGATTCCTCCTATACAAAAGAGATGGATGAAACACAGAATATTGCAAGTGATAACTTGAACACACAGAGATATGAGGGGAATTTCTTTTTTTATTTCTTTCTCTGTTCACGTGTATATTATAATGAGTAGAATCTCAATTTATAAACTAAATAAATGGTGTCCATCAATAAACCAGATCCAGGTTTCAACAATTTAGACGATAGCTACAACCTGACGTGCACGGTGCAACCTACAACTATCCTTGCTTAGGCCAAGGATTACGTGATCGTACGACTAGGACTCTTTATTATTATTATTACTTTGTAAGCATCTATTTTCCATGATTATAGAAGCGAACCGTGAACTCATCTCGTATCACACAGAACACAAATCCGTTTCAATTCTGTGAAAACGTAAAGGGAGATAGACCAACCAGATCAGGCTAGCACACCCCACCGTGCATGCATGTAACTCATAGTAATATATTATTTTTTGACAAAACTATCAAAAAAAGAAAATGATGGGCATCATTGTATGCAATGAGTCTAATATCCTGGGTCCACTGTTCGGACTAACAAGGTCATCCCTATTTTCTATTTGCCAATGTGAAGGTAATTGACATGGTAGATAGCACTTGCTCGTTAATATAAATGCATGTGAAAGAGCTCGTTCACCTGTAACCCATCGACCGAGTTTGGGAGGTACGTGCAAGGGTAGAGGCAGAGACTAGCTGCATAGAAGTGGTGTGAAGCGGGGCGCGACGAGCAAAAGTAGCATAAAACAGGATGACCTTATTAATCTGACAAGTGGACTTAGGATGTCAGGTCTATTGCATACAACGGTATTGTTTACAAGTGTAATTTTGTGAAATATTATGCAAAAGTAAACATATTTTTTGAAACTGATGCTTGAAAGTGTGGTTTTATGATAGTTTTTTTCAAATGCAGCCTGGTTTTATGAAATTTACTAAAAATGCAAGAAAGAGAATTTAGCGGGCCGTGTCTGGGCTCCCGACATTTTTCTGTCAGTTAGACAGGCCAGTACTGCGCACTTCCTTTCTTTTTCTCAATGGGCTTTCCCAGTCGGGCCTTGTGCAATAAGTAGCATTGCCCCGAATTGGGCCCTCTTAAACACGGGCTAAATCTCCTCCGGCCTCTCGGCATAGCAGGTTGCTACTAGGCCGGGAAAGACGGGTCTCTGGTGCTCAGGTTCACTCGAAGAGGAGAGAGTTATACGTGATTATCAGAATAATTAGAGTCCATATAATATCTATTATAATCTACTTATATATTCTATATTAAAAAAACATACTATTTAAAAATAAATTAGTACGGTACAAAAAGCTCAAAACCCTGAGCCGAATCGAACCCAGCCAGCCAGCCAGCTGAGCGAAATCAAAGCTTCAGAGGCAGGGAAGCCGAAGAGAGCGACGGGCGAAAAGGCGAGGAAGACAGCAGAAGCGGCAGCATCGCGACACCCCAAGTCGCTTCGCCTCGCAGGGAACCTGAATTCGGCCCAGTGTTTGACCGGAGCCGTCGCCGTCGCCGTCGGACGCAGGCTGGAACCAACACAGGTTCTCCCCCCTGTAATTCCGACGTGGTGTTCTGAGGTCAGGCTGTGCGTCACCGCCTTTGTATTTTCCCTCTCGGCCGGCGTGTCGTACGGCCGGAGATGGACGTGCCTCTGATCTCGACGGCTGCTGTGCTGTTTCGACCAAACGTTACGTACCCCGTAAGTTTCTTTGGATGCGGCGCACGCACGGTCCGAATTTTCTTCGGCCTGCGGCTTGCGCTGCGGCTCGGCTTTGCCGAAATGCTCCGGAATCAAAGCAGTTTTTCGAAGCGCGCGTGGAGTCAAAGGCCAAACCGCGGGTTGCCCAAGTTAATTGTCGTGTTTTTCAGCTAGACATAGGATCTATTTATTTCAGCTGTAGATTCGGTAAGCGGTGATGAAGATCTCACCTAATTAGAATCAGAAGTTTGGATAACCCCACCTTCCCCGCTACTAGTTCATTTTTTGGATTCTGGAGCTTCTGGCTACTTAGAATCTGGATGAAAATTTAGACTGTTTAGGGGAGCTGTAGATTCTGGAAGTAGCTGTAGCTGCCAGAAGCTAAAACAAACATGTCCATATTATTCCCTTTTCAAAGTTTCAGGCTGACTTTCTTGCGCATTTTCTTTATCTATGAACGGTATAAGCCAATGCCAAAACTAAAAAAATGATTGGATTAGCTGCATGTGGGTTATCAGGTTTTTGCCTGTTCCAAATTTTGTAGACTGGTTTTTGCTTCTTTCTGTGTGCTCATCTGGCTACCTTTTTTCAACCCCAAAGAAAAAAAACCCCGATCTGGTCACCTGTTTTTTAACAATGCCAAAATGTTACACACTACAGCATGCACGACACGAAATTATATTCTAACACTTCGACACCTAACTACTAGCTTGCTGCACAATATTTTCCATTTCGATGTGATCTTTTTCTTTCTACTTCTGAATATACGTCGGCAAGTGCGTAAGATGCATGCCAAGTACCAACAAGAAATCAAATGAATACAGAGAGAGACGGAAAAGGCAAAAGCAAACAGCAAGTTCACTGTGAAGCAACAAAAGATGCAGCTCCGCTTGGTTACCATTTTTAAATCTTGGTGACGATTATTAAAGATAAAAGTGCTTCTAGAAACCCAAATAGCCAAAAGAATGGCGTAACCAGTTATTACTGTACAGTACTACCAGAAAAAGACCTCTATACTTTTGTTTTCAGTCAAGGGGATCAAACCCAGGTTAGACCTCCACATGGATCGGCCGAGATCCCAGCCCATGCCTGGCATATCCAAACAAGACCTTAGGATTTGGACTCTTTTACGGTGCCAAAAATATATATAAGTTGTCTATTCTTCTTGATCTAATAGATCAGATTAGTTCGAATTTAATTATATTACTACTGACAGTACTAGTAGTAGAATCCCGAGAAGAGTATAATTGTAAAGGGATTGCATGACATAAGAGTAATTTTCATAAGCTCTATGGTAGTGTACGTAGAAGAGATGGTGGCGGCGGTGCAATGGAATTGGTGGAGGTGAGGGTGGCAGCAGCAGAAATTATTAATAATAGATTTAGAGGAAAAATCTATAATACATTCACGAAAAAATAGATTTATAAAAAAAATTATTATACCCTCACAAATCAATAGTTAGATTTAATTTTTCACTACCATCATCTTACTCCCAGTAAAATATACTGTAAAAATTCCCTACGATTTTACCCGCTTCCAAGAAAAGAGCTCGTATTTTTATCAAAAAGGAGAAGAGAAAAGCTTATATCCTTAATTTCTCTACGACCTTATGATATTTTCGACAACGACAGGAAATGCAGGAACAGTTCTCGATAATTAAAGCAGTGAACGTAAGTCACCGGAAGAGGAACTACTTGAGCTACGTCAAGCACCAAACTTCAAGAGCAAATAAGGAGGGGAAAAAAATGGCAAAAGTAATGGAACCTTAGATAGAAAGTAGGGCGGCAACCAATCCAGTAATGCAGCGGTCAACCAGAGTTGAGCGTGAGATCATCGACGGCGGCGCACGATGCGATCCCACCGGCCGGCCATTTCCATTTCCGCCGAAGGGGAGACCAACTTGCAGCCTTGATGATGCCTAGATAAATGACTTGATAAATAAACAACCGTTCGTTTCGTTGTCTTGTGACGACGTGACCCCATCGCTATCTATCCTTGGCGAATTAAATTCTGCTGGATTTTCAATCGGGTTTACGAGATAGCTTGGCTAGATCGATTGCATCACACTCTTAACCTGGAAAATTCGGGTTAGGGAAATGACATGGTGAGTTACTACTAGCTTGTCTGCTTGCGTCTAATTAAGCTTAATACCTTGCAATCTTCATGTCGTGCTCGTACTCGTTTAATTAGGAGCGGCTTATCTCCAAGAGCACAGCGTTAGATTTCTTTTCTCCAATCTTTTCCCTAAAAGACTTCGATAGTGATACGGTGGCATGCTCGATTTGAACATGGGGTTTAGTCTTCACAAGGACAGATACATGGAGGCAAAAATGTTGATACCAATCGTAGATTCTTTACAACCCTGAATTATATCCCCAAGAAGGTCAAACGAGTTAGTGACCGTAAGTTTAGTTTACCCTCTGAACTCTCGTGATAGCCTAATTTTTAACTACAAATTGCAAAATCGGAAATTTTACATCCCTCAACTCTTAATACCGGCTATATTATCCCCTTGAGGTCGATTGAAGACAGTTTTAGCTGACGTGGTGTCAATGTGGAAGCTGTTTTGATACATAAGCTGATTTTCGGTTTAGGGTTTTGACACGTAAACAGTCTAGTCGGCAGAATAAACAAATAAATTTTAAAAATGGTGGTGCCCACGTGTTAATCCCTCAACCCAACAACAGTTGGTTTTGCACCTACGTGGCCATCCCCATGGATGGCAGCGTGGATGGTAATCCTCGTTTGTGCCTTATCACCACCCATAATCTCCTGGGTCAACATGTGTGTACTAAGGCTAATCATTAATTAACCTCTAATTAGTTATATGATTTACCACTACATTAATCACATGCTTCACATAGGCCTACACGTCAGTGGCTGGGTTCCATGAGCCTAGTCTGTGTGTTGGGCTTTAAGTTGTGGGGCCCAGCTATCATAGGGTTAAACTTGAAAACTAATCCCAATTAAATTTTCTTAATCAAGTTAGGTCCACATGTCAGTTTAACCCTTAATTTATACTTAATCATATCTGAATATAGCTTAGCTCCCTAATTACTCTCTAGTGGGGCCAAGGTGTCAACAGTAGCGGCCATCTCCCTCGTCCCCAAGAGAGGATGAGATAGAGGGAGCAAAGAGCAATGCCATGGGAGCTCGGGCTAAGCTCGGTGTTGGCGAGGGGGACCATGGTGGCGGTAGGAGAGCGGCAAAATGGAACCCCACGGTCTCGTCGATCCCATGGATTACAACGGTGCAACGGGAGACGAACTACAACAGCAAAGTAGCTACGTGCAACGGCAGCGGCAACACTGCTACCCGATGAGGCACTATGTCAGATAATATCCAAACATTAGACGCGCCACAAACATATAGAAGATGAGGGGAACTCACCACAGTGGTTGGTGACAATAGGGAAGCACTAAGGTGGTGTGACGGCGATGACACAAGGCGGCGAGGATGGCTTGTCGGTGATGGCGATCTGGGGTGAGGTGAAACCCAAATAAAAAATCTGATGAAAGAAGAAGGTGTAAGGGTACTCTAGGAGGGATGAATCGAAATGAATCTCACCAGAGAGGAGATCGCGTCGAAGCGTTGCTTATGTGTCAAAATAGTTTTCATGTTAGCACCACGACAGTTAAAACCGCCTGAAATAAATTTATAGTTCCTTTCGATAGCTGCTAAAGCATGGAGAATCTGATGATGACCCATTTTCCGGAGATAGGAGGAAATCAGTCAAATAGAGAGCCCTCCCATAGCCCCTCCCTCCCCAAAAAATCTCCGATCTTCAAAGAATAGTTTGACCAAACTCAGGCTTCATTCTAAATAGCGTTGGTTTTTTTGCTTGCATAAGTCAAAAGACATTTAAAATATATTAGCTTTTTAACATGATTTTTTATTATCTGTTAAGATATAATAATATTTTTTATTGTTTAATTAAATATATCAGAAAAACTAACCGCTACTGTAATACTATTCTAGCCAAAAGTCACTAACACGCTGGAACAGGGCCAATAATTCCGTTCTGTGTCTTTGACAGTACGCAGCAACCGCCCTGCTTCGTGATATTGTCATTCCTTTCTCTCAGAAAAATCAAATCAAAGCAAACACAATGGTTGGAAGAGGACTAGCCTAGTCCTAATTTATTCTGCTCCTGATGTGCGTGCTCAGAATATACTAGTCGCGGTATATTAGCCCCATCATTCCGGCTATTTTTAGCAGATTTTGACTTTTTGTTACTAGCTTTTTTTGCTGAAATGAACTATATCAACTATTAATTTTTTCATGAGCCATTTAATTAAAAAAATAAAGAATAGAAAAATAAAAAACACGGTTATATATCCACGAATAATACAAAAAAAATAAAAAAAAGAGCAAAAAAGTTAAAATTAAAAAATTAATCTCCAAAGAATAGTTTAACCAAACTCAAGCTTCATTCTAAATAGCGTTGGTTTTTTTGCTTGCATAAGTCGAAAGACATTTAAAACATATTAACTTTTTAACGTACTTTTTTTATTATCTATTAAGATATAATGATATATTTTATTTTTCTTTATTTTTTAATTAAATATATCATAAAAACTAAGGGTATCTATAGTGTATGAAAATAGGAGATCATAAGCCACCTTAAGGTCGATCGACGTTATACATTACAGGGTTGACTTTAAGCAGGCTATAAACAAAAAAAGGCTTAAGACCGATCCTCAAGCTAAAGACCTGACCATAAGCATTAAAATACAAATTTTCTTTTGAATCATATCTTCTCTTTCCCCCACCAACTAATTACCATGGCATGAGAGATATTTTTTTTATTGTCGAATGGGAACCTTCTCAGAACCGAGGATGGCCTTAAACATAATAAGATCGGTCTTAACAATTAGATAAAACCTCCACCTTAAGACCCATTAGAATATATACACTTATGCTACCTTAACCGCTACTGTGATACTATTCTAGCCAAAAGTCACTAACACGCTGGAACAGGGCCAATAATTCCATTCTGTGTCTCTGACAGTACGCAGCAACCGCCCTGCTTCGTGATATTGTCATTGCTTTCTCTCAGATAAATCAAATCAAAGCAAACACAATGGCTGGAAGAGGACTGGCCTAGTCCTAATTTATTCTGCTCCTGATGTGCATGCTCAGAATATACTAGTCGCGGTACTATATATTAGCCCCATCATTCCGGCTTTTTTTAACAGCTTTTGTCTTTTCGTTATTAGCTTTTTTTGCTGAAAGGAACTGTATCAACTATTAGTTTTTTCATGAGCCATTTAATTAAAAAATAAAAAATAAAAAGCACTGTTATATATCCACAAACAATACAAAGAAAAAATAAAAATAATAAAAAAGAAGAAGAGCAAAAAAAATAAAATTAAAAAAATCAATGTGCTCTTTCCGATTTCTAGCTATTAGAAGCTAAAAGTCAGAAGTTAAAATCGGAAAAACAGGGCTTAGGGGGTGATCGAAATAGCGATGACTTTTGGCTTTTGCTGAAAAAATACTGTAGCTGAGTTGATTTATTGAGTATAATTAAATGTAAAAAATATAAAAAAACCAAAAACAACAAGCGAAAAAAGTATAAGTAAATTTTTTAAAAACACAAAAAAATAAAATTTTTTTACTGTAGCTACCGTACATACTACAGTATTTCTATCGTACCCGCCTAACATCAGCGTTCATCGCTGAGCGGGGCCTAAAGTAGAGGTGGGTAAAGGAATCTTCCTCACCAGTTGTGATCGTGTCCTGCCAGTCCTACCCCGGCACCAACCTGTATTCAGCCTAACCGAACGAGATCGCATGCACAAACAACCGTTGCATCGTGCACACATGATTGAACAGCCTCACAAGAGGTCACGTAGGGGGCCAAGCAAATTCCATATTTCCGTAACAAGAGAAGTTGACGAGCATCATGCTATGCCTAGAACCCAAGAATTTCAAAGTCTCCTCTTAAACGCAGGAATCTCACGTAAAACAATTCAACTCCGATATGAAACAATTCATTCCCCTATTTCTAGTCAGGTCCTCAATTTTGGGTAGAAATTCGATAAACTAGGGCCTAGACATGAAAATAATTCTATAAGATCTGAATCCTATGCTTGTGAGGTTCCGTTTATTTTAGCTTCAACTTATGATTTTTGCTTATTTTTTTCTATTTTTAAATTTCACCTTTTTCTGACTTTTTAGTTTTTTGAGCTTTTTTTGCCTTTTCTTTTTCCCCGTATTCGTTTGCATTGTGGGCTAAACTTTTTTCTTTCTATTTTTAAATTTTGTAAATTAATTATACCAAATAAACCATCATTAGTTATAGTGCAAAATAAATCAGTTACGATGTAAATTCAGCCATAAGATAGCATTCGGAATGGTGATGGCTTATGTTTTTTTTTACTGTAGCTGAATTGGCTTATTTGGTATAATTAAATCTTTAAAAAATTAAAAATATATTAGCTTATTACGGATAATACAAAGAAATACAAAATATGCAAAAAAAACCAAAAATAAAAAACAGAAAAAACAAGACATCGGTCCTCTGATTGGATTGTTTTCCGGATTAAACAAACCGCGCATCCGCGCGAGAGGCATGGTCCGACCACCCACGAGCTCAAAAACAAGACACGGTCGGCGTCGATCAAACTTCGCTGCACCCATGCGATGTGAAGGCATTTTCTCTGGTCGGCCGCGGTATCGCTTACTAGAGTTTTTGCTTCGAGCTACTAATTTTTTAATTTTGTATTTTTTTTGTATTGTTTATAATGATATAATTTTTTTATTTTATTAAATTTAATCTATCAGTAGCTATAGTGTATTTTTATATGTTATTAAATTTAATCTATCAGTAGTTATAGTATTTTTTAGTCACTACATCGTGAAATAAGCGACAGGGCTTATAAACCGTGAGTTTTTTTTGGCACTATTGGTGTGTTTTGGTATCGTATTTTTAACAATAGCCATAGACGCAACTCAATTGCCAAAATATCGTTTTTGCCGCATGGTGACCGGGCTACAGCGCCGTGGGGCTGACATGTGGCCACAGGGCCCTGATGGCTGTGCGGCCAAGGACCTGCCGCCGGCCACCGTGCACCCATGGGCCTGTCGCACGGCCACTAGGCAATTGGTAATTAAGCCGACTAATTGTCAAGTTTAATTATCTATCTTAATTAGTAGTTTTTCTATATTATTGTTTTGAATTTTTTGATATAGCAAACAAGCTCACAAAATTACGAAATTTTATGTGCAACCTCCAAACATAATATGCTTGATTGTGTAATTTTTCTATAATTTTATCCGCTCTAAATGTTACTAAAAAATTTATACGATTATGACGTTTGTAAGAGTTGATACATATAGCAAACACGTTTCAAAAATTACGAAATTTGATGTACAACCTTCCGACACAATCAACGTAATTGTCTAATTTTTAAAAAATTTTATGTACTCTGAATTTATCATATTAATTCATACTAGATTAGTTATCATCGTGTGATGAAAACACTATTTTTACTATTTCTTTATATCTACGACTATTTCTGTAAATATAATATCAAAATACGTCAATATTGTCAAAAACTCTATAGACAGTATTGACATTTCGCGGGAGATGCAAAGCCGTCACAGTCTGTTGTATCTGTGACGGCTTTGCATCTCCCGCGAAAAAGGCAAAAAAAAAAAGAAGTCGTATCCGTGCCTGCAGTAATGTGAAGTTTTTACGCCACGCGTGACCGTGGAGTCAAGGACCCGTTCACATCCGCAGTCACGAATTAATCCCACCCGTTTCTGTTTTTTCTCCAGTAAATCAGAACTATACTCCGTAAATAAATTCACATAAATACAGTAATTTCATAGAGATAAAAGAGTGCTTGGTGTAAAATTCGATGCGAGACACTCGTGTTCACAGTAGAGACCTGGCCAGAAAAAATTAAAGAGATATTACAAGTTGCACCGTAATCTCGAATTAAGCTCCGTTTGTTTGCACTTAGATTTCTGATTTTTGATTTATTTTTTATTATTCGTAATTTTTATTTTTTTTTAGTTTTTAAGTATTTTTAAACTTTTTTACTAGTTTTTTCTTTTATATTGTATATGATAGACTAATATATTTTTTCTATTTTTAAATTAATTATACTAAATAAATAATCATCAATTACTGTATATTTTTAATTATAAACTATTAACTTTAGTCCAATCAAGCGGTCTTAGCAACTAACTCTCGAATCCAAGCTTTTCATCCATCCTTCTCTTACACGAGTAAATCAGAGCAGAAAGTATATTTACAGAGGACAGCTTTCCTCACCCCAAACAAAAAAGAAAATAAAAAAGGATTTAAAAGCTAGTAAAAATCTATCATTAATCTATCCATCGTACAGATGTACCAGAAGTCAACAGCCTGCCTACCAAAGCAACCAAACACTTGTGAAAACACTTACGTCACGAGGAAGCAAGAAAGAAGCCAAGAAAGGAAGCAAGAGAAAGAAGCCAAGAAAGGAAGCAAGAAAATACTTTTCAACTCTAATCGAGCTCTGTAATTGATCGAGCACGGTGGCCGGCGTTGATCTGTCGGTTGGCTAGTAGGAGCATGCGACCCGGTGCATGGAGCGGTCGCGGAGCATGCCGCGGTAGAGCGCCTCCCGGTTGGCCGGCATCCGCTCCGCCTCCGCCTCCGCCTCCACCGCGCCCCTGCACGTCGGCTCATTGTCGACGACGTCCTCGGCGAAGTGCACCCGCTTCTCGCCCTTCCGCCGCGCCTTCCCCCCGCGCCTCCGCTTCTCTGCACACGATCGAAAATCAAACGCACCGTGAGAATCCTATCCATCTCGGAGGAGGAAGAAGAGAACCGTACACGTACGTGCCAAGCGAGAAGCTTCGGAAGATTCTGGCTATTTTACCCACCTGAGGAGGAGAGGCAGGGGCGGAGGGCAGGCTCGGACGACGACGACGGCGGAGAAGAAGAGGCGCCGTCTGAGGCGGTCGGCTTGGCGGTGCGGCAGAGAGAGAAGATGACGATGGAGCCGGAGAGCGCCATGGCGGTGGCCGCGGCGAGCGCGAGGGAGCCGCCCATCGACGTCGACGAGGAGGCGGCCATGGTTGGTGGTCTCGTCTTGTCTCCTGGCTGGTTCTGTTTAAAAACTCTGGGCGTGGAACGGGAGGGAGGCTGGGAAGGTAATAAAGGCGAGCCGGGACGCGAGAGATTCCGTACGAGTTTGCGCTCGGTCTTGGGTCGGTTTCGTTTGGGAGTGGCCGCTAGGTCCTTTTGGAACGTGTGTGTGACTTTTAATTTATAGTTTTGAATTCTATCTATTTCTGAACAATAGTTCATGCGAAAATAGTTATGTGTAATTTTAATTTATATAATATAGTTAAATTTAATATAATATCTACTAAAATCTGACTATAGACCCTATTTTCAAAAGATGTACAATTTAAAAACTAGTTACTATAGAAGAAAGTGATAAACCAAAGTCAAAGCCCAATCGAACCCACACTTTATCTTTTGTCTTCTGCGATTTTTCAAGCTATTTCTCTGAATGGCTTTTTGAGTTTAAAATAATATGCGTCGTTCATGTTGCAGTCTTTGCTGTCTTGAAAAGCACAGCAAAAAAATCATCAACTACAGTCCAAAAAACATAACATATGGCTTTTAGGCGTGGCGTATAGCTTTTATTTACGCTTTTCAAAATAACAGACGGCGGAGATGTCCATACGGATGGCGCACATAGTTTTATGTTCGTTTGAAGAATCCGCTCTAAAGAAGCTACTCTGTTTATTTTAACTTTCGGATAAACAAGAAGCTAAAAGACCCGGAGCCCAAAAGAAAGGACCTAATTCTTGCTTGGTAGAATTTCGGCTTAATTTTATCTCTACGTATGTCGAGTTCGCACGCCGACTGATTCTTCCTTCCTCGGTAGAATTTCGTGGAATCAATATACAATTCCATTTCTCCATTTTTTTTTAAAAAAAGCAATAGCTGGTGCCAGATTCAAATTACTAAAGGTGGGTTGGATTCTCCACAGTGCATTCGTTTCATGAACTAGTGTTGAAGTTTCACTTAACATTCCCAGCTTCTAAATGAGCTCGGTGTCCCTTTGTCTTGCCATCGTCAGTCAGCCAAGTAGGCAAGTCAACATGGTTTTTGCTGATGTGATGTGGATGGCGAGTTATTATTTTCCAAGCAGGCTACACCTCTCTCGTGAGCATATGCCACCCAAAATCCAATAGACGAGCTCCATCGACAAGGGATGGCTCCTCGCCACCTCGACAATTCGTTGTCCCCATCAACAGAATGACAATGATTTATAACTTTTCTAATTATAACTAATTTAATTTTTACTGTAACTGAATTAACTTATTTAATATAATTAAATTTAAAAAAAATAAAAATAGTAAAAATATGTTAACCCATCACAGATAATACAAAAAATACAGAAAAATAAAACCAAAAACCAAAAAAATATAAACAGAAAAACAAAAAATAGAATAGTAAAAAAAAAGAAGCCAACGCTAGTTTCTGAAGTTGTTTTATAAGCGAGCGCTGCCTTAAGGGGGTGATCGGAATAGCGATGGCTTTTGGCTTTTCTTTGAAAAAACATCAGAGTTGGTGAAAAAAACATCAGCAGAGTTGGTTTATTGAGTATAAATAAATGTAGAAAAATGTAAAAAAACCGAAAATAAAAAATGAAAAAAAGTATAAGTAAATTTAAAAAAAAACGAAAAAATCGAAAAAAATAATTTTATCAGAGGCAGCATCGTAGCTACGATGCACTGCTCTGATGCAAAAATCGCTATCGCCAAATGATGGGAGAAGCCCATCGATCGGGGCCTAAGGGGTGATCGTTTGGTTTTTCGACTTCACTTTTTTTCACTATTCACTACACTATCCACTAACTCACACTGATGTTTTTCATCACTACAAGTGTTTTTTCAGCCAAAAGCCATCGCTATTCCGATCACCCCCTAAGTCCATCGACTTGGCCTAGTACCAAGCTAACTTTTAGAAGTTTGGAGGCTAAGTGAGACCTCGACGCAATTTAGGGATAAACAAGGCTAATGTAAAGTTTAGAGGGCTAAATAAAACTTCAATACAAGTTTGGCGACCCATAGATTAAATAATTCAGGGGAGTATGTCATTTGTACGCACTATAATGATTCCGTGCGCTTGGATTGCTAAATGCATGATTCCCTTAAGGGTGCTTCTTCGCAATTGTTCTGAGAAACACAAACCATTCGGCCATAAAATAAGAAGACTGACTCTCTCTCCAAACGGCTTCGGATTCTGGTATTTTTTTGGTTTTCGGTTTTTTAAGACAAAAGCTATTTTAAACGTATCGACTTTTAATTTTGTTTTTTTATTTTTAGCTTTTTTTTATATTTTTTCTTTTTTATTATCTGTGGAGATATAACGGTGTTTTTATTTTTTTTATTTTTATTTAATTAAAGAATTTAAAAAATTAATAGTTACTATAATACAATTTTAGTTACAAATCAATGGCCATAATCAGAGAGCCATAAGTTTCACCGTTCGGAGCGCCACCTTTGCTTCTTCAAAGGAAGTCTTGCTGTTGCAGTTGAACGTCCTATGACCAATCGGTTGGACTTGCGAGGGGTGGATGGGCACCGGTCATATCTGCACAGCATGATGGATTTTCTTTCACTTTTGAAGGGTGATATTAGTTTGGAACGTGAGAATTTCATAAAAAAAGAATAGTCTAAAAATATTGGTATTACAAATATGCCCTGTTTCTTCTTAAGATAACGTTTGGAATGGTATGACTTATAGCATTTTTTTAAATATAGCTAGCTGAATTTTTACTATACCTAAATTGGCTTATTTGATATAATTAAATTTTAAAAAATAAAAAAAATATATTAATCCATCAAAGATAATACAAAGAAATACGAGAAAAAAAACATAAAAATACCAAAAACCAAAAAAAAGAAAAAAATACAAAAAAGAAAACAGTAAAAAAAAGGCTGAACGCGGCAGCGGAACGCCACCGCGCAGCTGAAATGAGTAAGTTTAACAGATGCACTAGTGGAAAATCTGCAACAACGTATGCACGGATGCAGCAGCTGTGCGTACAGTACGTAGTACGATGGCATTGGCAGCTTTACGTGGCACCCATGCAGTATGTACATTCTCGAAAGGTTTTATGTAATACCATTATCTTCGAATGGTTAGTGTATGTAGCTATCTAGATCTACTTAAATAACTGCTAAAAAATAGTTGTATCACCATAGAGATATACAAATCATATCTAGGATTTCGTATTATGTGGGCCAAACAGATATCCTATATCTGTATATCTAACCATAACCAAGTCTTAATTCTTTGGGTAAAATAATCTAAAATCTTGCATATCCTGAGAATACCTGAGTAGGGTTTTAATGTCAGCCCAATGTCTTCGTATTGGAGCTGCGCTGTATCTGGCTAGCAAATTAACTGTAAGGCAATGTCCGGCCTCGTGTAGTTAGCCAGATACATTAATGCCATAATGGCACTCAAATATGGAACCTCTGATCTCCTTATTTTTTTTATTCTTAGTCTAAAATGTTCTTTATCCGCTTCTAGTGATTAGACTACCATCGGTGTCCATAGTGGATATAACTTATCCATATTAAATTTCTCTAATACCTTCTTGGTATAAGATGATTGGTATACTAAAATTTCTCTAGAGAGGTGTTTTAGCTGTAAGTCTAAGCAAAATTTGGTTCGTCCTAAATCTTTCATTTCAAACTCTTTAATAAGATAGAAACTTGCTTCCTTTATATCCTCTATTGTCCCGATGATATTCAGATCATTGACGCATACTGAAATAATGGAAAATCCATTCTGTGAATTCTTTATGAACACACAGGGATAGTCTTCGTTATTAATATATCCTTTCTTCAGAAGGAATTCACTAACTCAGTTATACCACATTCTTCTGAACTGTTTTAATCCGTACAACAACTTTCCAACTTGACAATGTACATATTTCGATTCAATTTATTTGGATCCAGAATATTTACTCCTTCTGAGACTTTCATATAAATATTAAGTCCAGTGACCCATATAGATGTACGGTCACTACATGCATTAACTGCATACTAAAATTCATACATACTGTCATTGATAATAAATATCAGAATGTTATCCCACTTATTACAGAAGAAGTTTCATCATAATCAATTTCAGATCTCTGCGTGAACTCTTGTGCTACAAGTCTCACTTTGTATCTCACCACCTTATTATTTTCTTTTCTCATATGGACGAAAACCCATTTGGGTTCTACAGAAAATACCTTATGTGATGTTCGAGCTACCGGGTCAAACACTTTTCATTTATTCAGCGAGAATAATTATGTCTTAATTGCTTCCTTTCACTAACTTCAGTCTGAACGCTTCTGGCATTCAGCTAAGGACTTTGGTTCTAGATACAGTAGCAATTTTCGAGGTGAAATGGATGTTGACAATTATAGTCTTTCTCTTATATGAAATGGATGTTGACAATTATAGTCTTTCTCTTATATAGTTATTTTAACTCAACAAAATTAGTGGATATTTGTTTTTCATTTGGTTCATCCAGTTCCTCATGATTTCTCACAACGACGGAGTCTGGTTATTCCGAAATCCCGTTATTAGACTGTGTGCACGCACTTGTGCTAAGGTTACTATCTTTAGGATTATTCTCTTTAGGGATTTTTTTAAGGTCAGGTTGAGTCTCTTCTACTGATTCGGGAGGTATGTTATTCTCATCGAGTTTCTTTTTCGATGGACATCTCTGGGGAATTGAGGTCTCATTCTTCGGTACTCTCTCTCTTCCTCGTATGAGGGATTGAAGTGGCTCTAATATCCGTATGGAGTACTTCCATACTCTCCGAAGCATTTATTACTTATATATAAGATTTTGTTACTCCTTTCTAATTAGTGAAGGCATTTGGTAGATTATTTGCTATTTGCTGTAGGTTTATTATTCACTAAACTTCTAGTTTAGTTTCTGTAGTGCGTGGATCTAGGGCTTGAATACCAGAGGCATTCCAATTTATTTCTCAATATTTTTCATCAATAAGGTACATTCCTCCCCCTAATACTGGAAATTATCTTCATCAAAAATGCAATCAGCATGACGAGCTGTAAACATGTCTCCCGTAGTAGGCTCAACATACTTGATAATCGACAGGGACTCAAAACCAACATAAACTCCCAACCTCCGGTGGGGGCCCATGGCCATATGTTATGGTGGTGAAATTGGCATGTATACGATACAACCAAATTTTAACAGATGAGAAATTTTCACAGCCAAATTGAATGCACATATTATTATTATTATTTTTATTTTTCAGACACACTTACTAGGACTATAATTTCAGCACGTAAACTAAGAAAATACATTATTTAAGTAATATTTAATGATATTGGACCATAGTTACTTATATTAGATAGACATAGTACTACTATTTCTATTAAAGACAAATCTTATCTAATTTTATTAAATATTATTTAAATAATATATCTAATAGATATATATATATGTCGGACTTATATTATGAGTAGGAGGAGTATATGTGTACGGTACCCTTGCATTTTATGCATGATGTCACCCGTCTTATAGCTGAAATTGTGTAAGCAGAGGAAGGAAGTGGATCGCTTCTATAATTGACCAACTAATGAAAGCTAGCGTTAGATGATCATAGAATAGAAAAGCATAGGAGCACCTTCCCCCAATATTTTATCCGGTTTGTACCTGTCAAAACCACTTCTTGTCTAATGGTTTTCTTTTTGTGTGGTGCTTTGCAGTTTGACTTGTCATTTAGCTCGTGCGACGATGAAGAGGCAATTAGGAGGCTAACTAGACGTCATTTGTGGTATGGCCAAATTGAGGTATGTCCTTCTCGTCCATGAAAAAAAACAAAGAAAGGAAAAAAGAATCACCAGGGGAGGGGATAGCGTTCTAGCTGCTAACTTGACGATGTGTAGAGCAACGAATTGATCGCAAGAGAAAAGAACCGCAAGATTCAGCTGAAGTATAGAAAGAGTCCAATTCAGCACCAACGATTTAATCTGGCCGCTGTTGATTTCTTCCTCTCTCTCTCTCTCTTTTTTTTTCAATGTTTTTTGTTTTTTCCTTTTTGAGGGGGGCACTGTTGCATAACGATAGCAGAGCACCATGAACAACTCCATTAGCCTGGAGATTTGGAGAAAGGGACACCTGAAAGTTCTGCACAGCTTCCTAGCCGATACCGGCCGGTCCAAACGTACACCGTTAGTGCACGTAGCAACATCATGGCCTGTGAGGCAATGACGACGAAAAAGCAGCAGCCGAACAGAGCGAACGATGTGCTGCCACTTCGTCGGCCCGTTGTCGAGCGGTGCAGCACAAGCAGGCATCTCTTCTGTCGCGGTGTGCACAAGTTCGCCGCGAAAGAGAGTCGTTCAGGCCTTCACATTCTTTCGCTCGGTCTACAGAAGCTTTCGACGTATGGTCTCCTAGAGCATCTAGAGCATCCAAAAGGCACAGAAACGTGCTCCTTTGTTGCTTCCGAGCTCCAGCTCAGATCTCACCGTGAAGCTTCCAGCATGACCTACAGACCTTCACATTCTCTCTCCGAAAATTGCATCCACAGCACCACGCAGAACAGCTGCAATTCCTGCATGTGCATGACACAATTGTGTACATGACATAACTGTTGAAAAACACATGGAAATGCCAATCCCACGGACACTGAAACACGACAGAATTCTAAAAAAAAATCTGCAAGAGAACAGCCGTTCTTCAACGAAATAATGCATGCACAATCTCCTCCCTGCTTATGAAACAGATAAGCCCAACAATCCGCAAGAATGGTGGATATGCATATAAACGGTCAGCAATTTACCGCTGTATTACAATTCTCAGATCATTTACGTCATGTAGCTCCGCAAGCTGTGCGTCGATGCAACGGGTCACCAGAAGATGCCCAGGTTGATCATGCAGATTAGCGTATACATATGTAAAAAATACAGATACATGTAAGCAGCACCCTTTTATGCAGGGTCAGCGCAGGTCACAGCTCCTGTCAAGCTCAGGAGCTCAAGGAATAGGAGTGAGTGTAATAACTTCCCCGTGTAATGGTGACAAATTGTATGAACAAAATCGCCCCCTGTTCAGGAGCAAAACGAGCCTTCAGCAGATCATGACTCAACAGCTAAATTGACGCCGGAGTTGCCCATTACACTGAAACATGAAAAGGTAGAGTCAAAACAGAATGAAATTTACTTGAATTTGTACGGTTGATAATATCAATAGCAAGAAGCACAAACACATAATCTTCCAATAGCGTTCAATGATTTAACAGATAATTAGTTCCAATTGTCCAATACATCAAGTAGATCGAATCAACTTAAGCTAGAAAAGATATCCCTAATATTTTCTTCCAGCTTGGACACCACGCCCAAAAAAGGGAGAAGAGAATGCCTACTGAAGGGATTAAAACACCTAAGACAACGCAGAATTACTGTACCACATAACTTTTACAAGCACATCTCATGCATTCCTTTTCAGCTGGAGAATCTCGGATTCATGGGCAGCTTAATGACACATGAATAAAATTATCTAGCAACTTTTGAAAAAACAATCCACATGAATATGATATCCGATGACAGCTCCTTGTGAAATAAATCTAGAATAGTGAATTTAAGCTGGAGAATCTAGATTATGAAGTTGGTTTCATACTACATGTTCAGCTTAACATCCAGTAAGAAATCTAGCTTTACCTAGTCAAATAGTTAACAAGATATCTGGCAACCAGTTTGACAACATTGTTATTATCCTTCCACCATAAGGCAGCATCATGTTTATTATGCAATGTTACATAAACTTTAGCAGTAGCACGTTGTAAATTTCAACCTATTGTTAGTTTGACTTTGCTAAGGTCAAAGTTGGTTAGACGAATAATGTTTCCCAAGTCAGACTGGGCTCTACAATCTACATTACCCCCATTCACAGAGGAAGCACACAAAGTTCAACCACTTGATTTCTCCTCACATATCTCTTGCTCTGAACCAATCAGGTGCTTCTTTGCACCAGAATTGTTGGTATTAGAGGTGTACATGCTTGCTCAAGCTTATCATTTAGTCTATAACTCCACTAATGGATAATGAGCTCCTCCTACATCCATGTATGGTATTATAGGTGAACTATGCTTGCTCAAGCTTATCATTTAGCCTATAACTTCACACTAATGGATAATGAGCTCCTACATTCATTTATTGACCCCGGATTATTTCACGTCCATAAATCATTACCTATCATTTCAATCCAATT
The DNA here is from genome assembly GCA_036346265.1 of Melocanna baccifera. NCBI lineage: Eukaryota > Viridiplantae > Streptophyta > Magnoliopsida > Poales > Poaceae > Melocanna > Melocanna baccifera. The sequence goes on along the minus strand of CM070679.1, from coordinate 31,898,302 downwards.
AAAATTTAAAACCTTCATAGTTCTTATTTCCAAAAGACGCCAGCAGAAGCTCCATACTTTCGCATCATGGTTGTCACGGCGAAGTCAGCGACCACGGCGAGCGAGGACCGCCTGGATGCCTAGGCGACGCGCCGCGCGTAACCAGCCAGCCAGGAGCGAGTTTGCAAGAGCGAGCCAAGGAGCGAGCAGCGACCTAGCGAGCCAATCAGCAAGTCTGTGACCGGATTTAAGTCCCGCCGACTCTCCCGCAAGCCGCAGCATCTCTAGACTCCCGCAGGGCCGCAGCATCTCCTCCGGTCCTCTCCCCGCCGCCTTCTCAGGCCCTACCTCTGCCGCCTCGCCTCCCCCCACCACCTCCTCCAGCCCTACCCCGTTGCCTCGCCTCCCCCCGTCGCCTCCTCTCTCAGGTGCATCCCCCCTCCCCGCCGCCTCCTCCCCTCCCGGCGGCCTCCTCCCCCCCAAGTCGCGGCCTCCTCCCCCCAAGTCGAGGTGAGCGTACATGGCGTCCCCTCCGAGCCGCCTGGACGCCAAGGCGTCGCCTAGGCGACACCTTGACAACCATGTTTCGCATGCTTCCAGGTGTCAATAATTTCTAGTACATAGTCCCTGGCATCAATATAAAAGACAGATACTAATTATTGGTGAAATATTTATGGTGTTCTATAAGAACAAGTAAACAACCAATGGGAGGAAATCAGACACTTCCTCGGTGAGCGTGGATTAGCTAGTTGATGCGGCCACTAGAACATCTAACATATTGGAGAGTGCTCTTGGCTTGCAAACAAGCACAACTCCTCAATTTGGCGCTGTTTTGCAAGAAGAGTATAATCAAAAACCAGTTTCGGTTTTTAGGAGAAGTAGAATTGGTTTTTGTTGAAGAGTCCAAATCTAATGTTGCTACGAGCCAGAGTCGGCTTCGGCCATATTTGTGTGCGTGCATGAGTCATGGCCGTGCCCTTTGAGGCGCCAATATAAGGCTAGGGGTATACCCTATTGTAAACACAGAGATTATGATGTTTGGACTATGAAATAAAACAGAAAAGCTACTTAACACCATGTTTAGGTGTTCGTGAGTTGAAGAGAGGAGAGATTGTTGTGAGGGAGAGAAGAGAGATCATGATTTTCAGCAAGAAGAAAGATCGAGTCTTGTGTGCAAGTTGAGAATTACTTGTTCTCAGATTATGCTGAAGATATTAATCTTGCAATTCGATCATATCAGATCAGCTTGCGAGGTTTCGTGGATGGTACCATGAAAAATAGGGCTATTCGCGCATCAATCGGCGATATGGTACAATTTGTTAGTCATAATGCCTTTTTGTGTGAGAACAATGCTTGGTACAAACAAGCACAAGAACAAACAAGTGTTACAGAGTTACAGTATAAGGGTGATCAGAAGTTGTGTAAGTGACGAGAGCTAGTATAAGCAGAAAAAGATGGCTGTTATGGACATGGGTCCTTGGACCCGTACCAAAACAGGTCCATAACAAAGGCATACAGAGAAATGGTAATGACACAAAATGACAATTGACAAATATGGATAAAAACCTGTATTTCATCATGGGCCCTTGATGATCTGACGAGTAACTTCTTTAATTTCTCCCTATAAGGATTAGTAGAAAAGTTGCTGTCAAGACTTTACTTTTACTGAAGGCAAAACACCATCTCTCACTTCAGGGGGAAAAGTTAGCGCCTACTCAACCAGTAACCTCATGCCTCAACATTATGTCTACAATCAGCCATGTCAATAATGATGGCTAATATGCAAAAATCCAGAAGAAGTTAATCAAGAGAGAGACTTTTCTTCATTGTCTCATAAACTAGATAGGTTATACTTGCAGCCGGCACCACTTTGAGAAGATTTGGTACAAGTCCTTTGTAGAATCCAGAAATTCCCTCATGCTGTAGTGTTCTCCAAAAAACATCAGACATTCCTCGATATGCAGCCTCTGAATTGGCTCGTTGAGCTTGCAATCTAGAAGTATTATTCAGAAAAAAGGTCAAATGTGTGTCTGTGTGAGAGATGCCTGGGTGTACAAGTACACATTCTATCCACAAAAGCAGCTACTGCTCACCTTGTTCTGATGACTTGTAAAGGGTAAACACAGGTCGCTCCTAGAGCTCCTGAGACTGTCCCACAGCCCAGTTGTACTAAAGGACCAGGATCTATATAAAACAAGGACATATTTTAGTGACACCAATTGAAAGTGAGAGGATAGAAATGTATACACATTTTGGTAAGAGGTGTACCGCTGTCCTTGAGGATATATGTCTTGGACATTTCTTTCAGTGTTTCATAAACAGTAAGATCAATTCCAGCATAGGGAACCATACCAAGCAAAGATGGAACAAGACCTCTGTAGAACGCTCGAGGACCTTCCTGCATCCATATGTCTCTTGATAGTGCACCGAGGCTAGGAAATCTACCACTCTCACATGCATAAGTCTGCAGTCGAGTCTTCACTAAATCTATGGGATATATTGCTGTCTGTGCGACTGCACCAGCCAAACCACCAGCCATGAGACGTCCAGAAGTGCCAATGTCGCTCTTATTTTCTCCTTTACTTTTCATTATGTATTCTTTTAGCATTTCGTAGGCATAAAATCTTATTGCACTTTCTGGAGCAACCTTTACCACATTCAATCCATTTCCTCTGAAGAATCCCCGGAGACCACCCTCTTTCCATATATCCTTGATTGCATGTACGGCTGTAGTACGGTTTGTTTGTACTTGCATAATAACTTTGAGACGATCAAGAGGTGCAGTTGTGGTACGGGATGCTGCACCAGCAACCCCTCCTGCAATTAGATATTTGCTTGCACTTACATGTGTACTTATTCCTTCTGGTATAGCAGCCTGGTCACCTATATCTACAAGACAAACTCTTTCCCAGTGATGGTAAATGTTCTCGATGGTGGCTTCACGAGGATAAAGCAAAAGAAAGTCCCTCCATTCTTCAAAAGTAATAATTCCATTGTTGTCCTTATCCACATCCTCAACAAATCGTGCAAGCTCCTCGTCATCAATTTCTATACCTGCAAACAGCAAACTGATATTACTTGTAAGACATGTTAAAGAGAGTATAATTATCACGTGCTTTCCTAGGACATAGTGATTTACAGCTTATAGAAAAGAACTGTCAGAAAACACCGGGCAGGATACTTTTCAAGGCTAAACAAGATCCAGATGCGAGGAACTAATTACTACCCCCTCTCTATGGTTGTGGGAACAGTGAAGGCAAAAAAGGAGCTGTTGAATGCTAAAATGGAGTTTGGAAGTCCACAACACAAACAAGGGTGTGGGATTAAATTGACTCGTTACCAGGTTCAAACTCAAGACCACAGAGTTTGGGACTCTCATTAGGTATTAAGGTTTAGACCATGAAATTTCAATCGACTGATTACCAGGTTGAAACTTGAAACCACCTCAGCTTAAACACTTCAAATGTTCATCTTCCAAAATAATTTCTATCAGACCCTAATCATGATGTTACGAAATTACTCATTTTTATTTTGTTGGCTCCAGAGTAAAGCACACATGACACACAAATATCTCATATCTGTCCAACATATAATAATAACATATGATGTTGAAGGCTCTGTGCCATTCCTGAGATAAATAGTAATAATCACCAGAATATCAGAAAAAAGCATTCATTTAATTAGTGGATAACCATGATAACAGCTCATATGTATCTCTTAGATATTTTAGTACCACATCGACAGTTCAAAGACAGGCAGGAGTTACAGATACTAAACTAGATTGGGTCAGCAGTTCAACCCAAAACACCACATGATTGGCCACACAGTTAACCGTCAAAAATCCAGATAATCAGTTGGACGTTTGTAAATTTACATACACTCATTTAGATACAAGCAATGGTGGTAAATCTTAATTTCTTATTGGATAGTAGTAATGATGGTGTCAGTATTAATATCTCAGAAAGGCTCCAAATGAGTTATGAAATTCAATTTTAAAATATTCATTTTAGCGTAGCTCACAAATAAGCCATGATCTTGACTAGTCACAGTTCATGGTTCTAAAACCAGGTCTACTCAGCTGAGTACTCACCCGAGTACGTACCAGGTCCCCTCACCAAGTATGAGTAGACAAAAACAAGTAGCTAACAGTTTTAACCGATATAACCGGCCGTTTAATCGCTATACTCGGCTAACAGGCCATTTAACAGGATGTTTAACTGGCCGCGGGAAGCTTGATAATCCTCTCTATATGGTTGGTTACTATCTAAATCCCTACTATTTCTATAGAGATTTTGCTAAGATTGAGATGGATGAAACAATCATGGGAGGAGTCCTAGATTGTATTGACCTTTTTACCCTACGACACACATTCATGATCACATATCAAAGGTAGAAATGAGAGTGTATAATTGCATTGCTATGATTGTTGTTTTACTTTCCTTTTTCTGTTTAGCACATTGGTGGGCATTATTTGGATCAGCTACTCCAAAGCTTCAAGTCATTACATTGAAAGTTCTAAATTCGACATGTACTTTTTTGGATATGAAAGGAATTGGAGATCATTTGAATGGGGATTTTCTTTCCTTCTTGCTTCCAGCTAAAAAATTATATGATAAAACTCCAATTATCCATTTCTTCATTTGTGATTTCTCTTTTCATTCTTCTAGCAACCAATGTTGGCAACTGATTTTTTTAACCACCTATATACATCAAGACAGTAGCATCAAATGTTGCTTTGATTTTATATGAATATACAAATATAAATCTATTATTAAAATAGAAAAACTGGTTACAAGGTTGAGTATAAGGCTAATTACCGTATAAAGTGACCGAGTGAGTACCAGTTACCGAGTTTTAGAACCTTATCATAGGTAAAGATGAACCTGTTATTACATCTGATAGTCCAACAGCAAACTGACTGAAAATACTTTAGATTGAAACTCATACATTTCCTTTGATTATCAGCAATTGCCAATTAGTAGAAATTCCATTATGAATTCTATTTTTCTGCCGAATAGCCTACAACCTGAGTTCTGTCGCCAAACTATTTTTAGTAAAACAGCAATGCTTGCTAAAATATTAGGTCCTAATTGCATGTTGGCCCCATGGATTCTGTTAAGAATTAGGCTACAGGGCAGGGTAGCATCCTATGATGGGCAAAGTACATTCACAGAGACGTGAAAATGGGCTAACCAATCGATCTGGGTAGGGGCGACTTTGGCATGTCATAGGGTGTCGCCAGGTTGAACTTCGACATAGGAACTGACCAAAATTATCACAAGCACGTCATAAAGCTCCCTTGGGAAGATCTCTACTACTAAAAAAAGTACCATAATTGCTAGCGGCTGCACCTACTACATCCTTCAAGCATGTATTGCATTATGCTTTCACTTTTCAAGGGAACTGATTTAGCTTCCAGCACTACCAACAGCCAAAACTGAACTAGGACACCAAAATTGTGCGACTATCTTCACTTCAAAAGCATAACCATCACCTTACTCCATACCTGATACCTCCGTCAACATTCAGCATCACATTTGTTCGAGCAATGCAAATTTTGAACTCAGATATCAAAATCGCGCAACGGTCGTAACTCCCTCAAAAACATTGCCGCACTTGAACCACATTTGACATTACAAATTGAGCCTGCGAGAGAGGAAGCACCAGAAGGATCGAGTGGCATTTGAGTTACCAGCCTTGACGAGGGCGTGCCAGAGCTCCTCGGGCAGGATGCAGCCGTTGTGCTCGACGTCGATGGCCTGGAATATGCGGTAGAGTTCGAGCTCCTTGTCGTCCATGTACCTCCGGAAGTCGTCGTAGCCGACGCGGCCGTCGCGGTCGCGGTCGAACGCGCGGAGCAGCTCGCGCGCGTAGTCCTCGTTGCCGCCGCCGTCGCTGCCCCCATCCGGCACGCGCAGCGCGGCGAGGCCGGCCTCGATCTGCGCGTGGTCGAGGTGGCCCCGCCCCGACGCGTCGAAGAAGCCAAACATGCCGCGGATCCGCGCCTCGCGCTCCGCCTCCGTCTCGTGCAGCGCCAGCAGCACGTGCTCCATCGTCGCCGGCCCAGGCTTCCGCACCGGGTTGCACCCTCCCCCTCCCTTCGCTGCCGCCTGGGACGTGGTGGTAGCCGGGGATGCGGCGGCTGCATCTGCCGCTGTTGGGCGAGGCTCCACCGCCTGGGCAGCCACGCTGGACATGGCACCGGCGGCGGCGACGACGATGGCGATCGCGAGGGTTTGGGAGTGGGAGGAGGAGAGGTGGTGTTCTTCTCCTGTGCTGTAGCGATGGCGTTGGGGTTGGTGGTCTCCACGGGGAAGAGAATATCAGGGAGGCTTTCACGATGGCGATGCGATGCTAATGGGCTGCTCAAACGCAAAGGTAGTGCAAAGGCTTTTGTATGGTTTTGCGACGGTTTTACTAGCGTTAGTTTCACAATTTTTTTTACTAGTTAGAGATCTGTAACGAGACAGAATTTACTATCTGAACAACTTCATACATTAAAACATTAGAAAGCAAGTGATAGAGAGAGAAAGGTGACCAGAATACACGAGGAGATGGAAAAAGTGGAGGAGGTGGACGGTTGTATCCTAAAAGAGAGAGATGAGGAGATTGACGAATGATCTAAATCAAATCGGATGGCTGAGAAGAGAAGAGGGAGGCCATATCAACAACCAACTCCTTCTTTTATAATAGTAAAGATGTAAGAATATAGTCTTTTTTTTACTTATAACTTATTGTGTCTCTCGAACAAACAAACAGTACAGTTTCTTTGCTGTATTTTCAAAACGGCTTATCAGTATCGAGTTCGTTCGCACAGACGCTTACGTTAAAGTCAAAAGTCATCAGTTGCAACAAAAAAAACATAGCCATATGTATAGAGTTAAAAGGCCATGTGATTGAATTTTGACGTGTTAAGTAACTTTACTGTTTTTATATTTTATTAAATAAATAAATGGTCTATATAGTCAAATGAAGTAAACAAAGCATGATTGTGTGTTTTTGTGCTATTGTAAATGGCGGGGTTTAGAGACGCAAATAATTTTGATTATAGTGATATTACCAGATAGTCTATGTGGTCAATGATGATAGCAATATAACTACAACACTAATACTTAGCAAAAGGAATTCCACCTCTAATCCATGATTTGTCGAGTTTAAAGGTCCTGATCTTGCAGTCTCGATCAACATGTTGATTCAAACAAAGAGTAAAAAAGGCACGAAAAATTTCAGACTTTCAGTGGCATCTAGAACCAGTATCAGACCCATCACCAAACTACCCTGGGCGGCGGCTGCCTAATCTTGCCGACGAAGCACAGTAAAACTTATCTATAATCGGATGGAGTTAAGATAGTATTGTTTCAGGCAAACGTTACTGTAGTTTGACTTGGTCAGGCTCCAAAAAATTCCTACCTCCACAGAACATGGCAAGGTCAAAGTTTGAGTTGTGTTTTAATGCTTTAGGCTGAAGTGCCTCTAGAAGGAGGCAAGGGATCAAAATGAAGAACAACTGAATTGGCAAGCAAAGAAAACTAAGTGGGAGGATCAGATCCAAACCATATATAGGGTATGCTCTTTTTTTTTCTGTGATTGATAGCTTATAGTTTGGTTGATAACTTTTAGCTCTAGCATAAGCGTTTGTACAAGTGAACCGAATGCTAATAAGTCTATAATCCGCTTCGAAAAAACTACCCTAATAAATCGTTTTGAAAAGATAACGATGAAGTCGTCTCGTTTATTTATTCGAGAAAAATTAGAAGTCATAAGATAAAAAAAGAAAAAGAACAGGGTCATAATCAAGCAGGTTTGAACTTAGCTCCTAATTGAGCACCGTCGTAGGGCAGGCAGAAGGAACATTTGGACACACTACGTGCGGTCTTAGTAAAATGTTTCGATAAACTACATCTTCGTTGAATCCTGTTAAATATGACTAAATCTGATCTGTCAGTGTAATTGACACGTAGGACCCACCAGTCAGTGTAATCGACAGTGTCTCTGGCTTGCAGTTCGCCAGGGAGTAGTGGCGGATCCAGAAATTTCAAGATGGATATTCGAAATTATAAAAATATTGTTCAATTGGAAACATAAAAGATCCACAATAGCAAAAATTAAAATATAATTATTTATATTAGAGACAACATCTCAAATAATATAAAGAAGTTATAAAATAATTAAAAAATAGTGCGATGATGCTTCATGCCTTGGAAACGAAATATAATGTCATGTAGACATGCACACAAAAAGGAAGCAATTTCAGCAAAGAGTGAAAAACAGAATTCAAAGGCTAATAGTTTTTACTATAATGATTGAAATTAGAGATGAATTGTTTCCCTGGAACTACTAATATGAGTTAAAGTTCAAATCAGAATAATTTTACGATAGAGTTGTACAATTACAATGAGATGTTTTAGTCAAGTGAAAAGACAATTCTCTTTGTCAGATTTTTTGTGTTCCCAAGCATAAGGTCAAAAGTACTTTTATCGTAAACATACTTTGTTAAATGGTTTTTAACTAAGTAACTTATGCAGTATGACCTAAACTACTAAACAAAACATAGATCGGACTGCCAGACACCAAAGGAGATCAAATCATCCAAGTGTCCAATACATCAAGCTACAAGACAGACTTAGCAACACTTACATAGTTTCTAGATAATTGATACAGTAGTCATCAGAATATAATCAACTACTATGCATAAACTTTAGAATCATTATAAATACCTTACTTCTTTAAGTAAAATACAATTCACGTCTTTATTTAAACACATAATTTTGTTTCAAATCGAAGATCGCCTGGGGAGGAAGAGATGGAGGGATTACCAGATTAAGGATATGACGCCATGGGGATCACTGGGTCGGGGAGGACAAACCTGTGCAGCTACGCCGCATTGGCAGCGATGACGGTAAGACAACTTGCGACTTGCAAAATGGCCTCTCTAGCGCTTCGATGCAGTCTCCTGAGTCTTACTTCCAAAAGTCCAGAGTCCATAAGACTAGAAGCTCCTACGCCGCTAGATGGAGAGAGATAGAGAGGAAAGACTTGAGTGAGAGAATAGATTGAGTGAGATTTAGAGTTTCTACCATATATCGTGTTAATCACGATAATGGGCCAGTGGGTCTATGCCAGTGTCGGGGCCAATTTGGGCTTGGGGGAGGGAAATAGTCCAAAAGGATCTGACGCTAATTTAGTCTGACTGGGTATGAACAGAACAAATTTAACCTAACTACTAATATATATATGTATTATACCTTATATATATAGTAGATATTTTACTAAAATTTTTATATATTAAACTAAACATTCTTGACTTAAGCTAGAACCGCCCCTGCCAGGGAGTCGTGCCGCAGTGACAGCGCTCTTCTGGTGCCATTACTTCTTCGACCGACCTCGTCGTCGACATGCAAAGCTGACAGAGACAGCAGCGGCGACGGCGAGCGAGTAAACGGATTATCAGGAAGTCAAAGTAGTAGAAATTACAGGGCCAGCAACATCGTGTACGTGGGCTAAATGGGTCCATTAGCAGCCCAGTACGCTTGTGGGCTTCGAAACCCAGGCTTAAATTGGGAAGGATTTGTTCTGGGCCTTCTAGTTTAATTGTTTTGTTCATGTTTAATTGCTCATGTATTAAAGGGACTAAGCAAAGAGCCTACCACTACAGCCGAGAAAAGCCCATTTAGTAGTGGGGCCTTCATCTTGGTGGCCCAACTGGCCATTCTAACTACGTATACGAGGCTGGCGTAGAATTATGTGGAGCTTTCAATCCAGAGTATAGTTTCGGCAATCTTTCCACAAGTTAAACACAGTGTAACGAAATCAACAAGACAATGCACGAAACAACAAGAACAATAAAAAATATAAGATATAAATTTAACATAAAAAACTCTTTCGAGTGAAAAGTTATGGACACATAATCGACAAAATCACTATATGAGAAGTCAGTGCGTTCCACATATTTTACCGTGCGACTACATAGGTACATATATATGCTAAGGGATCAAAGTCTTAAGTCCCTACTGAGGAAAGGAACAGAGCCTAGTCGGTAACAAAACAAAGACCTATTGGGAATTGGAACAATAACCTTTTTGAAGGTGGGAACAACACCTCGTTCTGAAAGTCTTATAAGATGACAGTGAATAGTTATATTTAGAAGACGCCTCGAGTCACCACGTCTGACTCCAGTCGATGCAGCACTTTAGAGCACCATGATGCTGGTAGATGAAGAGTCCACCACTAACGCAAATATGATCCTAATTATAATTTTTTATTAGCTCATATTGTTTTCTGATCGAACTCTTCAAGCATCGAAAAAACTAGCAGTGACCGGATCCAACCATAGTCGGAATACAACAAACGGGAAGTATAGCATGCAAACATATATATATATATATATATATATATATATATATATATATATATGTGTGTGTGTGTGTGTGTGTGTGTGTGTGTGTGTGTGTGTGTGTGTGTGTGTGTAACATGCGTGTAAACTCCTACTTTGAGTCGTTGGATGTCGTTTGGATGTCTTAGATCTAAATGGGTTGGTCCCGTTCGTTTCGGCTTTTTTTTTTGTTTCTGCTTCTAGTTTCTGCTTTTTTTCACTATTCAGTATTTTATCTTTTTCTAAATTTTTAAAGATATTTTAGGCTTTTTTGTATTTTCTTTTTTTCTCGTGTTCCTTTGTATTATCCCTAATGGGTTAACATGTTTTTTCTATTTTTACATTTTTTTAAATTAATTATGCCCAAAAAATCAAATCAGCTACAGTAAAAAAAGCTAGCTACAGTAAAATTTCAGACAAAAGGCAGAAGCCATCGCTAAAACGAGCGCCCTAGTGTGCGCATGGATGGATCCATACATATCGTGAATACGGGTTTTGCTAGCTACCTGACTTTTAAACTCAACCAATTTTCTTAGCTTTTCGATTAGTTTTAAGACGTGCGTACGTTTGATTCTAGATTGAGCCAGTAGTTCAAAAACGTGGCGCAGCTTATAGTCAGACATTCACATTCCCCTCCCCCACACAAAGTCGAGTAGTTGTACGCGAAGGGATCCCACCGGCCTCCTCGAGGCTCCAAGTCCTCTAAATCCAAGCCATCCGATTCTCACCCAAGGTTCACCTAATTAAGAGCTAGCTAGCTAGTTTGCATCCAAGATGAATTTGCGTAGGATATAGCTAGACACATACATTCCCCTTCGAGCAGTTCTAATATACGTTTAAGGCCTGTTTAGCGCGCGAGAATAATTCCACATTGATACTAAAAATTATCGAATACATTACTATTGCTGTCACTAGTTTTTTATCATTATATATTGCTGTCACTAGTTCTAATATACGTTTAAGGATCTAATATACGTTTAAGGCCTGTTTAGGGCGCGAGAATAATTCCATAGGAATTTTGGAGGAAAAGAAACGTCTAATTTCACTCGATGCAGTGCAATATATACACACCCCATCAATTAGCAAAACCTGCACATTATTCTGCCACACCCTACACCCAAAAGATATCAAAAAAGACGGCCGGACATTTATGCATGCTAGCTTCCGCGTACACGACATTTTTGCATCCATTGATTAATCCATAAACTCCAATGGAAAAAAAAAGAAATACCGAGTACAAATTTGCATGTCCTGCCCACTCTAGACGAGACCCAGGCAGCTAATTACTAACGACGCAGACAGACGTTGATGCTACAATCTGCCTACAACCATGACATGAACCGAGATGTACTGTATAATCCGTACGTACTGCTCATATGGAAAGGGATGGATGGATAGACTAGACGAAACGAAAGGGCAGAGTAACAGAGCTCGAACGATTGATTAAATGCTTAGCTAAAGTTCTCATCCGATATGATGGTTTCATTAGATTAGAGCGCAGCTACAGCCAAGATCAACCACCGAAGGGGACAGGCCTATTAATTTATACGTACGTACGTGGCTAGACTAGGTGGTAGAAGCCTGATCAAACCCCTCTTTATTTTGAACAAGTCATTTTCAGTTACGACTGATGGTTTATAGTTATGATTGATAATTTTTACCTTCAAAAAGAGCGTTGTGTAAATAAATTAAATACTGATAAACCGTTTTGAAAAGATTATTCCGATAACTCACTTCAAAAAGACGATTAAGAAACAGTACTATTTATTTATTCGAGTAAAGCTATAAACTATAAACAGAAAATGCCAGGGCCATTTCTGTTCTCTCCCAGCCTCCCTCCCATTTCTTGCGTTTTAAGGGTAAGAGTTGGCGAGAACGCTTCCCTAGCTACCAGGAAACGCTAAGTTCCCGGTGCCAAAAACACCCGGGAAGCAGACGCTTGGCAGCCTAACAATTTCCGGCAGTGCGAGAACGATATAGGCATTTGGAGAGGGTCAAATTCAAGCATCGCTAACATAAATCCCGATAAACGAACGGTACAGCACAGAGCGCCCCACGATCCATCGCAGCAGATGTGAAACTCTGAATCTTGACCGGTTCCAACACCAATGGTTAAATTAGCACTTGCATGTGAGGTAGCCGCTACCTACTGGCTGTACTTGTACCAATAGTCAAGTCGCCAAATCAGGTCAGATCTATTGAACTCGATCGATCTCGTAGTTATATGATCGTTGGATCGAATTGATTGGGGAGAATTGAATCACGTACGTACGGGTAGCATCACACGAGTACGTGCGAGGTGCGATCGAGGATGTGTCGTGATCAGGTGCGTGGTCGTTTTCCGCCATGAGAGTCGGTATTAGCTGATGCTGACCTTACACCACGCAATGCGAGAGGAGAGGAGAGATGGTCGATCGAATTAAACAACAGCGACGCCTGGTTGGGAGGTTCAGGCGATCGTCTCTCTCTCTCTCTCTCTCTCTCTCTCTCTCTCTCTCTATCTCTGCATGCAATCAGCGTCATCGATGGAATCGAGAAAACGGACGGCCGGCCGCCGCAGACAGGAGCTCATAAATTGTTGCATTGGGTGCTCCATTGCTCTCTCTCTCTCTCCATTGCTCTCTCTCTCTCTCTCTCTCTCTCTCTCTCGTGTCCGAGTGATATCACTGCTTGAGACGGACAAGGTAACCGAGCTTAACGTAATGACAGGTCTACATGTTTTAATTAGTGAACCTAGCTATGTCAGTCTTTCTGTACGGCTGTCTAGATCCATCCTAATACAGTACAGTAACATGACTACGGTACGTAAGATGGGGTTTTCGCCTCGTCTAATCTGGAAATGGACAGCTGATGAAATCGATCAGCTGGAGCTAGCGTTAGTCCATGCTAGCTAGCTAGTGATCAATATTTGCCCATGGATATATGCAACCGTATATAGATCGTCGATAACTCCAATGCTCAACTAGCTAGCTACTCTATGCAACCTATAGCTAGGCAGCTGGTAACATGCCATGCAGTCACGTACGTATGCAAGTACGTAGACGGGCAACCGCGATAGGGACCCCTAGGGCGTACGTACGAACTCTACGTACAGATCTTGTACACCACGTACTCTCGATACAGCACGAGCTAAATACACGTACCACCCGCCTTAATTAGGGTCGTGTCTTAAAAAACAAGAGCATTTAATTCTAATTAACCAAGCCGTAAGTATTTCTCTTGTCAACTTCGATGAACCACTAAAACTTTTAACCTGTGAGCTTCCTAACCAAGTAATGCTAGCTAGCTATTGCTGCCGGCTCCAAGCTCTCGAAGGTCGCCCACACAGCTTAGCGGTGAAGTACAAATTAAATTGTGGTGGTTAATTTATGGGTGCAATGCAAAGCCTCACTCTCTATAAATTAATACAAACACCGTAACCTATCGAAGCTGAAGTACTTCATCATCAAAGAAGCTTACTAGCTACACGAAGTTCATAGCTAGCTATGTGGGCGACCTTCGAGGGCTATGTGAATTTGTTCCTCAACACAATTAGACATATACTAATTATCAGGAGTAACACAATCGTTGGGGAACAAATGCACAACGATTGTACCTGATTATCACGAGTAATTAATCAATAAAGCTAGCTCTGTGTTTCCCCTGCAAAACAAAAGCTGCAACTACAATTTTTCTGGTATTTTCTGGCCACACCACACGAAGACATACAAGTCGGTAAATACACATCCTTTCACAGGGATCCAACTCAAGATGCATAGTGATAACAGCGTGTGTACCTTAATCTTGTAGTAACTTGTCTGGCCTTGTGCGTCCAACGTTGTGGTGGCGCGCGTCTGGTGTGTACGCATTGCTCGATCCATGCACGAGAGAGGGAGCGCTGCCATTGGTAAAGCCAGCTTTATTGGGTCTCTTCTTTTTAGCTGTGGTTGATGACTTTTTAGCTGTTTACGATAGAGATTGTGGAAAGAAAGATACTCGTTTGCGATTTTTGATGGTACAGATATTAGTTTTTTAACGTGTACTACAATTAACTTGTAGATTCTATCTTAAAAAATACTTCGTTTAAAAGTTAGTTACTGTAGCAAAAAATCAAAAATAATTTTTAGAAACCGTAAAAGAACAGACCGATTGCCTTATCTCCAGATTTGTCCCTTCAGAAACTTCAGGAAAAAAAAATAACAGCATACCAAAGTACCACTCGCGATCGATAGTACAACTACAGCAGGAAGCTGCCAGTGCGCCGGTACTAATGCACAAGTACGTACGTACCCTTATCCTACTTACCCTTTTTATTATTCACCAAACGACACTTTGATGTGTTCAGATCTTAGCATGGGACAACCGATTTCTAATTGCATCGAGATCGGGGTAAGCAGGAGATTAATTACTAGAGTAGGATTGGAAATTAAGTATCCAGCAACCACTTAGCTGGGTTCACGTGAAGACCGTTGTACATCTAAAATTCTGTTCCATATAACGATTAATCGTTGAACATTACTAGCGAGATTTCATCTTGATGGCAAGTGTGTTATCCAGCATTTGCTCACAGATACCGGACAGAGCGGACCAGAAAACAACGGCGACCGGCCAGATTCCCCGCTAAGGTCCAGAATTTTGCTGGAAATTAACAGGCAAAATCTATGTGCGCACTACATCAGCCAAAATCAGGCAAAATTTATAACGTGTGCGATGAGACAAAGGAAATAATCCTACTCTTTTGTTTATAAGCAAAATTTATAACGTGTGCGATGAGCCAAAATCAGGCAAAATTTATAACGTGTGCGATGAGCCAAAATCAGCCATTTTAAAGTGACTTGCACTTTCTGTGAGGAAAGGGTGTAGTACAGACAGTGTCAGAAGAAGAGATCAGTCACAGAAGCTTCTTATCCAGTAAGAACTGGCACAGATGTCTGCGGAGCCGAACCGTAACGTACCGCACTGCACTGTTCATACCTGTTTCCAGCGGTGGAGCTAGAAAATTTCCAATGTGGTGCACGCTTCACATTCGTACGTATAATTTTATAGTCTTTTATAATAGTTTCGTGACATCATAACTCAAATATATAAGTTTGAAATTTACCAAAAGTACAATACAAATAGTTCAAATAAGATCTTACATGAATAGAATATTACAAAATATGTAATAAAAATTAGAATAATATTTTATGTGTCTAGTTTCATCCCTTGGAAACACTTTGATTACGTCATCATTGCTAACCTTCAAGAAAATATCTCGCAAACTAAACAATTATTTAAGAATTGATCCCCATACTATGTTGCGGATATAATCAACATCACTCATATGTTCATGATCACCACAATTGTCAACTGGAAAGAGATATTAAGTCGCATCAAATTATCCAAGAGAACGAGTTGGAATGTTTCAAGGCACCTGTTTAACCGTTAACTCCATGTCGGTCTAACCGGTTTGACAGAATTTCAAAAATATCTTTGTTGGAAAGGAAGTCTCACCAAATTTATACTTGAAAACTCATTAGGATAAAAATTGGCAAGGCTAAGTATTTTCTCCTTATCAATGGCTTCAAATGAGTTGAGAGGATTCAAGACAAACATGCAAACAAACAACTCCATATTAACTTCGTCAAATCGACTACCAGGTTCTTGAAGAACACTATCAATGATGCCAAGATATACTTCTCTTCTAAAATGATCGTCATTTGTTTGTTTGGAGAAGAAACGCTTTGATCTTCCAACAGGCACAAATATCTCATTTGGCTTAGGAACTTTAATGTGATATTTCATACAAAATGATGTTACTTTTCCTGAAAAAATCTTCCCACCCATGACTCCTCATATGTTGTAATCTATCCTTAGCCAAATTAATAAGTGACATAGCATTAATGATATCTTGGTCCCTCTTTCGCAAAGATTGGCATAAGTAATATGTGTACCCAAGTATGACTAGCATCAAGTATGCCACAAAAATAAAATCAAATGACTCAAAGGTTACCACCATAGCATGGATTTCCCCCATTCATTCTTCAGTGAGGAGTCTTTTCCAATCTTTATGGGTACTTTGCAAATTGTATAATACATACCAATAATATGCAAAGCAATTTTATAATAATAACCCCAACGAGTGTCATTGGGCCTAGCCAACCCCATCTCTTTATTCAACCCCTATCCACTTTCAATTTCACCCAACTCTAGTGCTTCCAAAACTATCGTGAGCTCTAGTGTTCTGAAGCATTTTATGGTGCTTACAAGAAACTTCAATAACATTAAGCAAATTTGATAGTTGGTCAAAAAACCAAACACAACCAGTATTGGCGTTAGCAACAGCCATAAGAACTAATTAGAGTTAATGTGCAAAATAATGGATGTAATAAGCAAAAGGAGACTCATTCATAATCAATGTTTTTAGCCCTTTAATCTCACCTTTCATGTTATTAACCCCATCATATCCTTGTCCATGGACTTGAATAAGACTCAACTCATGATGCATAAGTAAAAACTCAATTGCATCCTTAAGCAACAAAGAAGTGGTATCAACTACATGAACTATTCCAAGGAGCCACTCACATACCCTTACTAGTTTATCAACATAACATAAGGAAAGAGCTAGTTGTTCCTTTTAGGATACATCATTAGACTCATCAGCTAGAATTGCAAAGTTGTCATCACTAATTTTTTCAATTTTGTGTTTAGTAGTTTCTTTGGCACAACAGTTAATAATTTTCTTTTGTATAGGATGGGAAGTTAGAATGCAATTTCTTGGAGCATTTTTGAAAATAACCTTATTAAGATCTTCATTACTTTTCGTAAGCCATTGCAAAAATTCAAGGAAGTTTCCTTTGTTGCTAGATTGTTCACTTTCGTCATGCCACGGCATTGCCAATCCTTTACGCAAAATAAACTTCAAACATCTAATTGAATAAGATAACCTAGCCTTGTAAAGATGTTTCTTCTCTTTAGTTCGCTTCACAATAACATGAGCAACTGAAGTTTTTAGTTTCACAAAGAAGTTATATTTCTCTCGAGCTTGATTATGAACACCTTTTATACCACCCACATGTTTGTCAAGTGCATCATATCTATTCTATTTTTCCAACCATCTTTAATAAAACTGTCACCCCTACAATTTTTCCTTGAACAAATAACAGACAAAGCAAAATGCAACATCTTTTTTTACACTATATTCAATCCAATTGTACTATCAAACCAACTAAGACTGAAGCGACATCTTTTACCTGATATTTCCCTAACTGAAAAATCATGTGTATAAGGTTGGCATGGCCTTTCATAGTATATCCTCTCCGATCTGCATCTTGATCATTGACAACATAACTCGTGATGGGTGTCCTTTTCCTTGGGTCATGTGAAAAAAGTTCAACATCATAAATCCTTTCCTCCTCACTGCTAGGAAGTGAATTTGAAGCTCCTACGCTTCTAGGTTCAGTGGGTTGGAGTTAGGGGAGGGGTGGGGTTGTTCATTGCCAGTGGCATCAGTCACAACATCCACATCAATATTCTCCATCTCAAAAGGAGGATGCAACTAATTCCCACTTGCTTGAGTTCCTCCTCTTCCTTTTTGAGTCTCTCCTTCGACCGATGATAAAGAAGATGAAATCTTCTTTGCCTTGGCTTGTCGATCCCCCCTCAAATAAAAGATATGTATATTCCTCTTCATGTTTCAACTTGCTTTGTTGCTCTACATTCACAAATCACAACATATTTTTCAACTCTCCAAATCCAATCACAACATTTCACAAATCCCAAATCGAAATCTTACATTCTTATTGGCATTGTGGCAGTGCATAGTGCAGTGCCCAGCCGTCACCGCCGTTGCCGATAGCTGCCCCTGCTCGGTGCTCGCTTGGTGCCTTGGCCAGCTACTCCCTTGATGCACAGGTGGTAGCGCAGCTGCCTGCTCCCTATCGGCTACTGCTGCAGTGCCTATGGCCTACCTACTCTTGCGGCGCGTCGTGAGGTGGTGCCGAGCCGAGCTCGCGACTGCTGCACCGCTAAGGTTAGTCTTACCTTCGTGGTGAGTAGGAGAGGAACATTAGGGATTTAGTATTGGGGACTTGCCAACTTAGGTCTATTCGATTGCCGGTTAATTGGGGAATTGCATGGAGTTTTGGTTGGGCGTACTAGTGAGTGGTGCGTGAATGTGGATTGATGGAGTGGTGGGGGGCATCGGTCATGAGTGGGCCGTCATTCATTGTTAGTTACTGGGTCTAAGAGTACACTAATATATAACTAATCTCTTGAATTTTTTATATGTTTAGGTGTACCAGGCATACCGGGCACCCCTACTAGCTCTGCCCCTGCCTGTTTCTCATTAATTGAGAGTCGACAGGGGCAACGAACTCCATCAATCTGATTCACTTTTACAGAAACTTCTGTATAGCAATGTGCGGTTGCTTGGTGAAATATGGCAAGTCACTGCACATTGAAACTTCAATGTTGATGACACTAGATGGCCTGGTACTCTTGCCATGCATGAGACTGCAAGAGAGCAAAGGTCAGGACATCTCATTTCAGTAAAATTATGGACACTAAGAGCACACCCGTTACAAGTTGCAGAATATTCTGACTTGTGAAGGGGCAACGTGTATGCTCTGTATAAAGAGAGCAAAGAACACGAAATAGATCACGATTCACTGCCTTGTATAACGAGAGTGGAAACAACATGTAATAGATCACAACTCACCCTATGACAATGCTTCACTGCTAAGCAAGGTGTGTGAAATGATGTTGCCAAACAAAAGCAAAGGGTAACAAATTTGCAGGGAAAGATCCCAATCAGGAAAAGTTGCAGGCTACAATCAAGCGCTTAAAGTGGCAATCAGCATTTCCAGTAAAGACTGCAGACCCCTTCCTTTAGAAAACCCAAAATGTTCACCATGTGAGGATTTAGCTAAAGTTCTCTTATAGGTCCTCATTATAATTTTTTTGGGTGATATTTTAAATATTCGCTAACGTCTTTTTGTTAAGTCAGTTGGGCCCTGTAGTTATAGCCAAGGTGCTAAATAAAGTTGGTAGCAACCGCAATTGCATTAGCAGGATACAATCGCTACCAAGTCAAAGTAGCTTTAGGAAGTAGTGAATTGGAACTTTGCGACCGATATAGCACTTGTTAGAGTCCTATTGTGGCTGCTATTTACAGCCCGCTATTGGCGTAATGTTCCAGTGCTAATGAAATTTGAAATTTGTACAAATCATTAGACCAACGTATAAATAGTTGGAAAGCCCTAGCCAAATTAGTTATCCTTACCTATAAGATATAGTCGTTTTGGGTGTCACTACCATTCCCCTCTTGCTTGATGGCAACTGGTGCTCATCCTCCACAGCTCCACCATGACTATCGTGATATAATTGTAATTTTATCATACTAGTAAGTCATGATATATACATGACTAACTTAAAATTATGAGTGTTTTTTATATACCGATATTAGAATATAGTATCCATGATATCACCCGTTACCCGCTATCTGCTATGCCAACATCAATCTGCTACTATCCCGCTATCCTCTAGTACCTTGGTTATAGCTTTACAGACAATTACAAACCCCTGAAATTACCAAGAAATACAGAAAGTATACAACAACACTCACGAAGTCACGATTCAACTAAAGCAGAATTTTCTGCACATCGAATCGCTAGCCCAGTTATTTAACCAAGGAAAAGTTTTGCATACGAAGAGAACTATTGCTCCAATAACTGTCTACTTTTTCTGCTTCCTGAGCTCCTCTACTCGTGAAAATTTTACAAAAGCACGAAAATTAAATATATTATCACGTTCTCCACTGAGCAATGAATTAACTATATTATAGCAGTCAACACGATGTCAAAAAAAAAAAAAACTTTCAAATGTTTCATCAACCAACAACGAGCACACACCATCGTCATCACCAGGCTGTACATGGAGGCTACCTTAGACAAGCTTAAATGCCAACCAACTCCAAGCAATTCCAGGGCTAAAATCTCACAAACAATGGAAAACTCGATAATTAATTCTCTTACAAGTCTTAACCAAAATCACCATGAACGCAGTCTACACCCACTTAAAGCAACATTTTCTTATGGTACACTGCAAGCTCTAGTTCTGCTCCCCAAACAAGACCCGGTGTTGCGACATGATGAGGAATTCCAAATAATGCAAAAGAAATTGAAGACGGTATCACAAATAAAGAATAAATTATCCCAACACACTATTTTTCAACACAAGTCTTACCATATAGCCACGTAGTTAAAGGGATGATCATTTTAGCGATAACTTTTTAACATAAATCAAACCGATCACCCCCTAAGTACAAGGTCCATGCATGCGTCCAACGGCACTCAAACGCATGGTTGGACCACGCCCCGTAGCTACGGAGAAATCGAGAGCTGGAGTTAATCTGGCACAGATGAACGAACATTTGCCATGCACAACCAACTAGCTAGCTGAAGTAGCTTAGGGTTCTACTATTTTGGTTATTTCTTAGCTATATTACACCAATAAATTTCTATATAGAAAAAAGTGATAACATAATATATATATATATACACTATCTCTTATGTAAAAGACAACATAAACACACAAACTAATATAAATAGTAATAAAGTATAAACATATAAACTAATACAAATAGTAATAAAGTGTGAGAGAGAAATGTGATAAAATAATATAAAATAGCTAAATAAATTAATTTTATAGATAAACTGTTGAAGATATTATATCTGGCGTTATTTTTAAATAAGATGGTAGATTTAAAAGTAATATAAAAAATAAACTGTTGTATATACTTTAAAAAATGTGGCTGACGGGAGTAGGTGAGTGTTTATTACCACTGTACTAGCGGAGAAGGCGGTTATGCTATGCATATACTGTTCACGACAGCCCATCTCTGCAGACCCCGTGGACCCCTTCAGGTTGTCCCACCTACCGTGATTTCGCTCTTCATTTCTATACACACGCTTGCTATACTGCTAGTGAACCCAGCAACCCTACTCTCTAGGTGTTTTTCAACTGAAACTGATGTTTTATAGTTATAGCTAATAATTTTTTATTTTAGTATAAATATTTATATGAATAAATTAAATATTGATAAATTAGTAAGCTATTTTAAAAAAAACTATCTAATTAATCGCTTCAGAGAAACGATAAAAAACTGTTTTATTTGTTTGTTGAAACTTATAAACTAAAAGTTAAAAAGAAGCCGCCATGTACCTTCACGATGGTCAGTGAAAAGCTAGGAACTACTTTCTCTCTCTCTGACAGGTACTACTATTTGACTACCTACGTGTCTATCCACGATTAACACAACACTGCACACACAAGTACAGGCTGGGCAGTTTATATATTCACTCAAACCAGCGCTCACCTCCTCCCCCACAATCCACAAACGGAGCCCCAGGTTCACAGGCGCCCAGCAGTTCATTCCCTCGTCTCTGCCTCCTCTGTCGTCCTGTGACAGAGAATCTCCGCTCCAGAAAAATGGTACAACCAAAGAAGTTTCGTGGAGTCAGGCAGCGCCACTGGGGCTCCTGGGTCTCTGAGATCAGACACCCCCTCCTGTAAGCCCTTCCCTTCTGTTAACAACAGCAGTTCTTGATCCATCTGCAGGTCTAAATGCATGTATGTTTTGCAACGAATGCAGTAAGAGGAGGGTGTGGCTCGGTACCTTCGAGACGGCTGAAGAGGCTGCACGGGCATATGACGAGGCTGCCGTGTTGATGAGCGGCCGCAATGCCAAGACCAACTTCCCGGTCCAGAGGAGCACCTCTGGTGATCTTGCTCCAGCTGCAGGTCGGGACGCCCGCAGCCATGGCGGTAGCAGCTCCTCTGCGAGCAACCTGTCCCAGATTCTCAGTGCCAAGCTCCGCAAGTGCTGCAAGGCGCCATCTCCATCCCTAACCTGCCTCCGCCTTGACCCCGAGAAGTCCCACATCGGCGTCTGGCAAAAGCGTGCGGGGGCCCGTGCTGACTCCAACTGGGTCATGACCGTGGAGCTCAACAAAGAGGCGGCACCCAGTGATGCGGCAGCACAGTCCACATCGGCAGCAACAGCTTCGCCAGCAACAATGGATGATGAGGAGAGGATCGCGCTGCAGATGATCGAGGAGCTGCTAAGCAGGAGCAGTCCAGCCTCACCTTCACATGGTGAGGACGAAGGTAGCTTTGTCATCTGAAAAGCATGGATGAAACAGCATAATGAGGTCACCATCTCAGATCAGGATTCCGGTAGGCTGGTTGGTACACAAGCAGTTCAGGTTGCTTCAGTAAGATGGATATGTCTATTACTTAATCCAAGTTACAAGAATTATAAGTTTGCAATTGTGTGCAGCTATATGTACTTATATTTTTATATACGCAGTCACCGTCAAGATATACTTTGTAACACATCAATGTCAGTTATATAGCTTCTCATAAAGGAAATAAATAGATTGTGATTCTGTGTTACTGTTCATCCTTTGTTCAACTTCAGACTCCAATGCTGGACTCTGTTGACAGATCTCAAGAACATGCTGAAGGTGATATTTGTGAATAAGACCTCTGCTTTATACAACATAATCATTTCCAAGGACCATGGACTCTTATCAGAAGAAAATGCTCATTTTTTGTGTTTGTATGCCAAGTGTGTACCCATTTATTGTGAGGAAATACATTTACAAGGCATATAAGACAAACCAGCAAGCAGCCAAGCACAGATGAATAAATATTTCTTTCATTCGTCTCAAATCAATTTTTATCAACTAGTAAATGAGTAACTCGCACGGCAAAAAAAAAGAGTAACTCTATTGAAGGGCTCTGTGAGAATGAAATAAAATTCAGTGAGAAGAATTAGATGCAGATTAGTTCACTAAAAATAAGTTATCCAGTAGAAGTTCACAATTTGGCAATGGGTCTCTGCTAACACAATATGGCACTTCCATCATCATTGCACAGTCATAAGGAAGGTGGTATTTCTGAACGTTCAATTCCACATCACCACTAAACAGGGACACAGAAGAAGGAAATATTTCTGAATGCTCCCTTCTGCCAATCTTGTGCTCTCATGTATAATAATATGATCAACATCATGTAACCATCACATGTCAGCAATATATATGTATACACTTGGGGGCGTTTGGATGAGAGTTTTTTTTTTGAATTTTTAGGATTTTTGAACTAATATCAAGAAATCCCCCCCAAAAAGGCCCTATCCAAATAGGGCCCTAACCCTAAGGTTGTGATGAACCCAGTGCATGGACCATCGAAACATTATTTGAGTACAGGAGTACAACAAACAGTTTAAAGACCTCAGAGTCGTATTTCTCCTCATTCAATAAGCAAATGCAATATATAAATAAGTGATAATCATGTTAGGCTAGCTAGGACAAGCCCATGCCATAATGACCAACGGAACCTGTGCGTTCAGACTAGGAACAACTGATAGTAGCCTTGGAGCCTCAACTGATAATTAGACACGGAACAGAATCACAAGACAGCTCCAGCTCATGTCAATCACGCATTAAAGAGACGGCCATCCAATGAGGTGAGTTACTGAAAATAGTTACATATTGGTGGCCAAAGATACAAATCTCGGAATCGGAGAAAAATCCCACCCGTCCGGTGTATGGTAATGGTAACCGGTCGGTAACCGGAAAAGTAGGTTGAAATTCGAATATTAAAATTTGAATCGGGGCTGTTTTACAACCGGTAACCGGAATGGTTACCATGCAAAACCGCTACAAAAACCAGAAAAAACCGCTACCAAAACCGGGAAAAGCCAGATAAAACTAGTTATAGGTAACTAGTAATTGAAATAATATAAATATTAATTAGAAAGTGTTTAATAAAGTAACTAGGTCCTTTTCAAGATTCCAACTAGCATGTACTAGTCAGACTAGATTGTTTAAAAAATGTTGGGACTTGAGAGTACAGTAATCGAAACATATTTATCTCATACAATAGGTAATCTAACAAAAAAAATATCTAAATCAACCTAGAAAGTGTATTATGCAGTCATAAATTTAAATTTAAATTTAAAAAAATTCGGACAGTTTTTTTTTCTCTCGGTTCCAACCAGTTTTTCTGGTAACTGCTGGTTTTTTCCCCTGCTGGTGACCATCCATCATAGTAGTACTAAAGCCACAATAAGCAATCGTTGCTAACTTCAAGCAAATATTGAACTGGAAGAACCGTAATGGTTTGGGTTCGTTTGTTGGGATGCTAACTCAACACTGGCAAGTCAAAAAGAGTTCATATATGGGTGTAAAAAGATAAAGATACACACAATCAATAACAAAGAGCAAGGTCCCGCACATTCTTTTTCTTTCCAAACTTCAGATCACACAGAAATGACAAAAAAAAAGCAAGTATCAACTCCATGGTTGGGTTTAGAGGTTGGTACAAAGCATGCAGTCAATGCTTAAGGGCCCAGTCAGTTAGTTGGTCAGTCATAATGTACGATTGTATCAGAAAAGAAGAAAATAATAGCACATAAGAGGAAACTAGCTGCCAACCGTAGTTTCTGCATACTGAGTTCTTGGGTGTCATGGAACAAATGGCATTACAATCTTCATAGTACATGAAATGGAAAAATAGCACCTGATTAAGACCTTCTGCAGTGAAATGATATGCCGAAACAAGAGGTGTGGATACCTATACGTAAAACAGCTAACTTATTGGATTTGGATTCTTAGTGTAGTTACGTTGCTTTTTTTTTTTATCATGTCCTTGTCCATACTGACATAAAGATCGAAATGTTCGACTAACTGACTGCCTTTTCGATCACTTACGTTTTGTCTTACACATTTTATATGAAGTTCTGTTTGATGAATTCATTTCATTCAGTGGGCAGTACTGCAGTGGTACCCTTACCTTCAAAATTTCCGAACTCTGCCATTACTGCCACTGTTTCCATCCTCACAGGGATCTTTCTTGCAACAACCAAGAGCACTCCCCACCAATTTCTCCAGCCAACATCTGTAATGATGTGCGTGTAGTATCATAAGTCATTCTTCTGCCCTCTGCCTCTGGTTGCAGTCTATTGGCAATGCATCCCTCCCTATACACCACTCTTCACTCGATGGGCAAGAACAAAATAGAAGAACAGGACTTAAACAAACAACATTGAAGGTACTGCTGTACAGGGATTTATATCCTAACTTGGTCTTTTCATCTTTTGTAGACAGGGTGGTTGTCTACGGTTACAAATTGCTAATTACTCATTTATATAATTTACAGTAGTGGACTTCAACATGCACGTGCACCACTTGGTGAAAAATGCGCAAATTCAGACCATTCCTTCGTCCATCAAGATTCAATGGATAAGCTACACATCAAAGTATTAATAAATTATTACATGAAAAACAAGTAAGTTTCAAAAGAATACTGCAAAGGTAAGTGGAAATTAGTTAGTTAAGTCTATAGCCTCATAATTCAGAGGAGTGAGATGACTTACCCCAAATTTTCCACTATTCTGTGTTCAATAATTTCTGATACCAAATTTGCTGGTCAAGGAGCTTCTATGTTGCAAAAGCATGCTTTAAATATGTCCAGCATGATAGCCGTTTTGGTCTGGTGCAACTCTACCCTTTGCTTCAATACTATTCAAATCAATCAGTGACGTCATCTTAATTAATATTGTAAAGCATATCGCATTGAGTTCCTTACTTTCTGATAGTGATATTATCATATATTAGATCTACCTAAAACAGTGTTCAAGTAGATGCTAGACATTAGACGGGTGGTAAGCTGGGGCCTAGTGTCTAGGCCACCTAGACAGGCCTAGACGGAGACGGCCGATTTGGCCCAAGGGGGCTGCGGGCGACCGCAATATATATTTGATGTTTAGAGAAAGAAAATTGTTACCTGGACTAAGTAGCAATGATGTAAAATAGAGTTGATGATGATAGACACTTTATCACTTGATGTAAATGGTTTGTATGAACCTGCACATTAAGGCTCTGCTACAAACAATGATGGCTTCTGCTTCCAGAAGCCACAAGCCGTTTGAAACACGTTCATTTCTTTAACGTGACTTTTTCCTCTTTCTCTCTCTCTTTTTTCCTTTTTCCTTTACATTATTTGTAGAGATGTAATGATGTTTTTTATTTTCCTTTAATTGAATACTTTTAAAAAAACTAATAGCCACTACAGTACTATTTTAGCCAAAAGTTACGACCAAAAGCTAAAACACTTTGGAACAAGACCTAAGAATTAAACAATGCATGAGACTCTTGGTATTTGAAAAATATACTTTAACTATTGTGTTTCAAACTTCAAAGTAAAGTACAAAAGAACGAAAGAAAGGACAACAAGACAATAAGATATAGATCAAATAAAATAAGTTCACAATCACACATAGTCATAGCTCTCAACTTCTCACATCACAAGTACACAACCACACATAGCAAAGTTCTCACAAGTCATAAGTAAACAAAATAGTTCCTAAAGAAACTTAAGTAAGGTAGCAGCATGAATCAATATTCATCCTCTTATCCATAATCCTTGATTGGAGCCACTTTATCTTAGTCAGATTCAAACTCAACATCCTCAAGGTCCTCATTCACCTCCTCTTCATTTTCATAAAGTTCTCTCACTCTTGCGCTCCTACGAGCTTGTGTGGCTTCATTAGCCTCACTTACTTTATCAATGAGTTTTCATAAAAAAACCCATTTCAGGATCAACATCCTCATCTCTGCCATCAATTATCCATCCTTGAGCATAAGTAGCATGCAAAGCTAGAACTACATCGATGTTCTTTGATTCGCTCCTCTCTTTTTTTTAACAATCTTAAATTGAATTGAATGTAGACTAGATTATTGAGGCGATGGGCATTTAGCTTATTTCTCTTCCAAGGTTATTAAGTCGACACTATCCTTCTAGTGACCGACTAGTCGACTAGTCGATTAGTCGCTGACTAGTCGACAGGTACTGTTTATACTATTTATATGAATATATATATATATATATAAGGACTTTATTGCAATTTCAGATACAAAAAGGGATAAACTGCAAAATATCAATCCCCATAACCCCCTGCCTCGCCCTCTTCGCCCCCCACAGCCAGCGCACATCGGCCTCTTCGCCCTGGCTCGCTCTCCCTCTCCCTCCCCGGCTCCCTCTCCCTCTCGACCTCTCCCTCTCGGCCGATGGCTCCCCCTACCTCCCCGGCTCCCTCTCCCTCTCGACCTCCCCCTCTCGGCCGGCCTCCACCTCCCTCCCTTCTCCTGGCACCCCCCTCCCGGTGGCGACCCGGACGACGGCTCCACCTCCCTCCCCGGCTCCCTCTCCCTCTCCGAGGGGGAGGTCGAGAGGGAGCCGAGGAGGGAGGTGGAGCCGTCGGCCGGGTCGCCGCCGGAAGAAGGGAAGGAGGTGGAGAGGCCGGTTGGGAGGGGGAGGTCGAGAGGGAGAGGGAGCCGGGGAGGAGGGCGAAGGGGCTTACCTGGATCTGGCGGTGGGAGGAGGAGGGAGGCCAGATCTGGCGGCAGCCGGCGGCGACTACAGGCCAGAATTGCCAGATCTGCGGTAGATCTGGTGGCAGCGGCGGCAGATTCGGTGGCGACGGTGGCAGATCTGGCAGCGGCGGCAGTGGCGGCGCAAGTCGAGTCGTTGGCTCCAGTCGCTCCTTCGCTAGCGACTTGTCGCCTAGTCGTCGACTAGGCGACGACTTGATAACCATGTTCTCTTCTTTGTATGTATCTACGAGTTGCAAAGTGAGATTAGTTAAATTACATTACACTTGAGATTTGAGAAATGGGACTTGAGATTAGTAAGACTTGAAAGTTACTATGTCAAAAGTGCTATAATTTCTTTCACATCTGGATGAACTTGAGATCAAGAAAACGATTCTTATGGCCAATATTTGCAAGCGAGGAACATAACATCTATATTTAGACCACCAATTAACTACATAATAGGAAGGATTATTAATAATGAAAAAAATGACAATATGCATGCCTCGAGTTAAAATCATGAATTTGAGAACAAGTTCACCATGAATAAGATCAGTTTTTTTGATAGCTAAGTCGTGCGGGAGTTTAACCAAAGGTCTCTCTTTTTTCCTTAAAAATGTTGAAGTCCACATTGAGCACTTGATCCATTGCTTCATCATCATGATGATAAAAGATTTCAACATATTAAATGAACCTATCTATTATAGTTTGTTCTAAAAAGATTGATCGATCATGATAACTATAATGTGGATTCAATAGGTATGCCATCAAGTGCAATAGAGAATCAAGTATTCCCTTCATTTTTCCATCAATTGTTTTAATTATGAACTTGTAGTTACTCTCAGAATTATTTAAGACCTCCTTGATTTGCTTCTAGAATTTCTCCATAAAGAAGGGCCATAAATGCACTATCCCCATCAACCATGTGAAAAACTTTGACCAATGACTCAAAAACCTTCAAGCAATGCAATATACAAGCATTTCCAAATAGTAAACAATGCAGATATAGCATAATGGACAGCACAATTAACAAGGTGGCAAAGTAGACTATACCTTTAAAGAATTGCTCATACTATTTCAAAATGACGTACTAATGAATGTTCTGGTTGCCACATTACCTTTGCCTTTTTTTTAGTATGAGTAGATTCTTCCCATTTCTTATTAAGCACCACCGCCCTTAGTTCGACATTCTTCTCAATCGAACTTTGCAAAGTAAAAAAGGCTGAAGCAAATCTAATCACCCTTTGCCTTATTATATCTCTCTTTATGTATTTCCTCATTAAGGCCAAGGTCTTCTTTACGTGTTTCCTCATTAAGACCAAGGTCTTATGATGTGAATAGATAAAAATAGCCAATGCCTTTTCTTGATCAATTGTCTTGTACTTTGCCATGTTGCCAATTTTTTCTAGCATCAAGTTGATGGTGTGAGTTACACATGAGCTCTAAAATATATTTGGCATTTTATTGTTCAATAACTCCTTTGCTCTCATGTTGTTGGAAGCATTGTCCCTAACAAATTGCACAATATTTGCATCCACATACTTGAAGATGAATTCGTGTGTGCATCTTTCGACACCTCTTTTGATTCTAGAAAATTTGTCTCCAAGTTGCAATGCACACAAAAGTTCATTGTGCTCCTTTTTTGGTCCATCCAAGCATCAGTCATGATTGAGCACCCAGTCATGGCTCTCTCTTCTTCATGCACCTTCAACAAACCCTTGGTTCTTTCCACTTCCCCCTTCAACACTTCTCTTGTCATCCGTATTGGGAAGGACCTTCAAAGCCCATGCCATAGAGACCAACAGCCTCCAACATTTGTTTGAATTCATCATTGTTGATGGCATTGAATGGTTTACCTAAAGAGTAAAGATAAGAAATATACAAGGTTAGCAAACAAATACAATGGTACGAACAATAACTTCATGAGAGATTGAGAGTTGCAAGTTATACCATGAACATAAAGTCATCTCACAACATATTGCTTGCACTTATGTATTCTTTCTTTCCAAAGCTCCTCCTTAATTTTGGTTTGCTAGGTTGGGTAAGTGAAAGCAATAGAAGGATAAATAGGAGAAGTAAACTTATTCATGGGCCCTAACTTACGAGGTACTGAATCTCCAACCTTTTCAAGCCCTTCCTCTTCATTTCCATCACCCTCTTCAAGGATCACTTGATTTCTAACCTCTTCTTTTGCTTTTGGGGCCTCCTTCCTTCCTTGTGCCTCCTCAATTGATTTCCCACACTTCTCTTGCTCTTCCTTAGTGGACTTTGGGCATTTAGAAATATTCCCTTTAACATGACCAATATGTTGCTTGAGCCTATACACCCCTCCCCAAAATTCCTTCTCACACAACTTGCCCTCCACTTTGTCCAAGTTGTTTGTATCAGTTAGCACCCCAAATTCCCATCCTATATCATCGGAATTCCTCTTAAAGATGCTAGAACTCGCCGTCACCAAACCTTGTGATGACACCCTACATGGGCAAACACAAAAAATAGAAATTATTAAGTATTTAGTATTAACAGCAGCATCACTACAATATTAAGTACTAAGCACTGTTACAAGAGTTGGATGAATGGTTCCCTTGTTATATTGCATAGTTCAAAGGGGCATTATATACTACAAGACTCAACATAACCCTAAACCCTAGTACAACAGGAAAAGACATAAATACCCTTAACACCCCTTCAAATGCAAGACATATACAATAGCATTGCATTCGGAAGGATTGATACTAAAAATAGGAAAAATCTGAAATCTAAGTCTTGAAGATGTTGTCATAGCGTGCGGCTCTTGAAAAATTATGTCGAGTACCAAAAAATATTCTCCCATTTGAAATCATGCAACAACCTAGAAAACACAAAGTGCAGGGGTTGAGAAAGTAGAGGTAAAGCGAGTGTAAAATCGACCGTGGTAACATGATAAAGAGGATATAGAAAGTGACACAAATAGAGAGAGCTATCAAATCAAGTCGAATGGAGAGATAGAAGCATATATAGCGGCGTAGATCGAAGTCTAAGATGGAGACGACACGAAGGGGTGGTGGCTCAGAGAGAAGCGGTGGCATCATAAAGACTTCTACAGTCTGCAACGGCTCAAAAGAAGAGCGACGGCTGCAACTATACGAAAGAAAGGAGAGAACTATACCCATCCAAGAGTATGGACCATGGCTAGCAAAGTAGTCGACTGACTAACAAAGAAAGTTGTGGATTCGTACGACTTTGATGAACTGAAAAATAGATGCTATGGACTTATATGGACGCAACGAAAAACTCAAAAGGTAGTAGATACTAGAAGCCACATCCTTTAGCAGCTCAACACTAGCCAATCCCTGTGTAGCATCTCAAAAGGACACTGTTGTATGGCTCAACCACAGATGTGGAGACCTAAGGAGATGGGTACACAGTGAACCCAAGCTTAGACTTCCTGCCATCGTCAAACGGCTGGAAGACATATGAACCCAAAAATTCATTGTAGATCTCCCTTGTCAGTTCCCCATGTAGCACACAACAGTACATACACAGAACCACGTTGGCCACCATTCCATATAGCATAAGCACAGCCAACACCATTGTGCCTACCACCACCTTCACCACCATGGGCGCCATCCCCGCCCACCTGGTGCCAACATCATACATCTTAGCAGCCACGTTGTCGAACCCCCAGAGCATCACCTCGATGCCAGCGACAAAGACCAACAACACCGAGAGAGCCACAAGGCGTGCATCAGAGAGCAGCCGATAGCTCTGGCAGAGTGGGGAGAACCCAGCAGAGGACTCCATGATGACGGTGGCACCAGATCTGGGTGTGGAGAGTCGGAGGCGGCTGGATCAGGTGTGAAGAGGCTAGATCTATGCGGGGAGAGCTAGAGGTGGCCGGATCCGATGCGGAGGTGGCTGGATCCAGGCAGGACGTGGATGGTGGCTACCGAATCTGGGCGCATCGAGGCTGAAGGTGACTAGATCCAAGTGGGGTCTACGATCCGCGGTAGCGGTGTGCTTCTTTGCGGTGGCGGTCTAAGAGGACGATGGCGGCTGAGGAGGCACAGATCTGAGGGAGGGAAAACAACCGGTGGCCAGAAGGGGTGAGCGATGGCGGCGGTCCAAGAGAAGGATGGCGGTGGTGGCGGCTCGGATCCAAGGGTAACGGTGGTTTGGAGGAAGCCAGATCCAACGCGAGCAAGCGGCGTCCTACTGGATGGGGACGGCGTGTCCACGGGATGGAGGAGACAACATAGGGCTGAGGAGGCTACACCCTGGGGCCAGGCGCGGTGGGATCCGGCAGCGGTGGCGGCGAGACAGGTTGGGACGATGATGGTACTCACATCACCGTAGGATCTCGAGGCGACCATAGCTGACAAAGAAGTGGCCACCCCCGAGAATAGAGATTGATCCTCTCGGTGGGAGCAACAACAGCAACGGAAGAGAGCGGAGTCTAGGTATGGCACCTAGGCTCTGATACCATATTACAAGAGTTGGATGAATGGTTCTCTTGTTGTATTGCACAGTCTAAAGGGGCATTATATATTACAAGACTCAACATAACCCTAAAACCTAGTACATTAGGAAAAAACACAAATACCCTTAACAAGTACTAGCTAGTAACTTAGTAAGTACTAAGTACTATCTACTAATTAAGTAAAAGTGTAGAACTAGTAAGTGGTACCTACTACTAACTATACTAGCTAGAAACTAGTAGCAATATAAGCACAGCATAGGTGCATAGCACAGCAGCATAAGCACGGTGCAGGTGCATAACACAGCAGCATAAGCATGGGCACAACGGCAACAACCAACAGCACGGAAATGGCGAGGCAAGGAACGACGACGGCTAGTTACCTAGTGTCTTGCTATGGAGGAGGTCGGCAACAGCGATAGAGGAGGCACTTCTGCTAAGGAGAGGACGAATCGACGGCGGAAGAGGAGGATTAGGTGGATTTGGCGGCGGAGGAGGCGGATTCGCCCGACAACAGTGGACGACTCCACCCCTAGGCTCTCACAAACCCTAAACGGTACCTCCAATCTCTAACCCGACTCTATCCTGAGGCTTTTATACCCCCTTATTTTCACCAATGTTCGCCAAGTCAGGTGCTTAGCCACTGCCCAATCATGCACTGCCTAATCCCGTCACGATTTCTTCCGCCTAGGCTGACTGCGACCAACTTTAAACGGCTAGATAGCGGTGACACCTAGAACACCGATTTGGTGGAAATCACGGCGGAGGGTCGTCGACTACCGCCTGGAGGCCGATCAATCAGGTCTAGGTGCCGACTTTTGGAACATTGACCTAAAATGGTTTAAATAAGAGCACATGTATATGTCAATTGATTGGAGTATGTTCTAAGGGGGAAAATATAGATATAGTATCAGTCGGTGATTTTCACAGGATGGGATTGTGGGAATAAGTTGGTGAACTGAATCACATTCAAAGCAAACCACGTTCTAATTAATCTAGTAGAATAAACAAAGCATAATTTGTATTTGGAAGATTATTAGTATCGACACCATGCATAGACAAATGGCCATTCAAATTCTAACAAAGAAATTACTATTCAACTGAAAGAACAAACGACAAAAAAGGCATCATGGAATAATTACGGAATAGTCCACTAAAAGCGCATGTGTAGTTTTTTCTTATCTTGCATTCAGATGTTGTGGTAGTTTAAATAGAATGTCACTGTAGTAGTAAAAAGATGTGATGCAGCAAATACTGTTTGCAGGACAACAGAATATAGTAGTTGCAAAAGGATGTTGATGTTGCAATAGTTGTAAAGAATGCCATAATACTGGTGATTAAGCAAAATCGTTTTTATATAGCTAGTTCACCATTGTACTTGAACTATAGCAACTATTAACTGTTTTTTTATAAATAAAGTGAACAAGTATATATTCCCTAAACGGCTAAACATGCATCAAATAAGCTGGAAGCAAACAGAAAATAAACAAAATAATTGGATATTCAGTAAGGGTGTGAATCAGATGTCAAAAACTGTCTGGAGTCTTGACATCAGCTAGATTCGTTAGCATAGTTGCTTCTTGTTGAATGGTTAAAATGTCAGATTTAACACAGCATATTTGGTCAGCAACGAGCTACAGACAGTTGACTAGAGTGTAGGATCCAATCTGCCCCTTTGAGTAGGTCTAACTATAACAATACAGTGGTCCTAATATTGTTTAGGCTTAGCAACTAATATGGTCCATTAAATGCTTGATGTATACATATAACATTATTATATGTTTAGTATCCTCACTACTCTTAGGGTGCGTTTGGTTAATTGAATCATCTGAGAATTACTAGGAATCTTAATCCTATGAGATTACATTGCTTGGTAAAATAACCAGTAATCTGAATTAAGAATCTAAGATTACCTTCGGAACTATACTATCATCAATTTTAGGAATCTGTTTCCAGTAAAAAGTGTCTATCTTAGATTACTGAGGGAAAGGAATATTTGTTGTTGCACTTTTCGTCGTTTGCTTTAAATTTTCACAGTCGAATTTTCAAATTTGAGAATTCAAAATCCAATTTATCATTTAATTAAAATTTGCATATCCGAATTATGATATTTGAAAAAAATATTTTTTTCAAAATATAACTTTCGAAATCTTGATTTTCCATATTTTCAATTCAGATAATTTAAAATTTAAAATTCAAAGTTTAAAAGTTTGGATTTACAAAATCCAATTTTTGAATCTTACAATTTGAAATTTCGAATTATGGATTTCAGAATATCAAATTCCACGAATTTAAATATTAAAACTTTGAATTTTGAATTTAAAATAATCAAAATTTGAATTTTTCATGTTTTGAATTTCAAAAATTCAAATCCCTAGAATTTAAATTCCAAAACTCAAATTTGAAAAAAAAAATTGAAAACCCAGGATTTGAACTTTTGAATCTTAAAAATCAAAAATTTTAATTTTGGAATTTTAAATTCTGTGAATTCAAATTCTCAATTTTAATTTAAAATTTATAAATATTAACCTTCAAGCTTTGAAATTTTAAATTATGTGATTTAAATTTGTGGAATTGTTGATTCGAGTTATGAAATGTTTGAAATTATAAATTATAAAGACTTTTTATAGTTTTCTTCAAGCCAACCAAATGTTAGAATATTAGATTAATAATAATATGTTTACCAGTAATCAGATCGAGGGGAATATTAGGGAACGTGAAGTTATGCATACCAAATGCATCCTTATGAAATTGTACGCAGTAATATTGAACCTGAATTACAACAATACCTATCGAGTTTTCAGTTATTTTCATCCAATGAAATCACTTCCTAATTGCTTACTTTTAGATATTAGGTGTTAAGACCTCATGTTCAACTCAACATTTGTTGTTGTAGCCAAACTTGACAACAATAATTCTGTAGGAGGTAAAACAGGGTCGGGGTAGCCTACGAGGAAGGAGACACCAAAGCTAATTGATGTTAATACTAAATTCCTACTAAAGATTTATTGGAGGATGAAAACCAGGGGTACTCATAAAAAAACAGTTGAAACTTCAGCAGAAAAACTTGCAAAAGGGTTCCGGAGAACTCCTAATATTGTAGGAACAGATAAGTGCACAAATCTAACATTTGCCCTAATAATGGCCCTGTAATGAATGATTTGAAGGAAGAAGTGGGTAATAAGAAAAGAAAACAAACTAGAGCCAGCAAACCATTAATTTAAGATCAAGGAATCAAGGGAAATGCACATTATTTCAATTGTACCATGTGTGTTTTACATTTTGTTGACATTAACATATATCGTAGCTTCTTTACATTTCCCGCATGAATTGATTCCAAACACTTGCCAGAGGAATGATCTTTAGACTATTTCCTTAAGTTGGCTCAGGACGTGCCTGAAAATTCCACAAGGATGAAGTCCGGAGACATCTGACATCTCTGGATGATGGATCCCTCAGATACACTGCCTTCCACAAAGATTTAACCTTGACTGTTGAACAACAAAGCCCTGATAGGCATACAATTGTGTCTTCTTTAAGAAAAATTGACCACCACTCTGTTATGCATCCACTCTGTTGTGCATCCAGGTCAAGAACGGGCCCTAGAACTCAATTTTCTCTTCCTGTCACTGCCAAGAGATAAACCGCTTGTGTGTTTTGAATTTGCAAGTTCCCGGGGAATTGGAGCTCCTGCAGTCTTCAGAACCTGAGCAAGCTCTCTGAAAAGTTTCTTATCCTCCTCATTCACAAAGACAATAGCCGTACCCTCCTCACCCATTCGAGATGCTCGTCCAACTTGGTGAACATATTCATCAATGGAATTTGGCATGTCAAACAGTATCACTTGACGTACTTTCAGGAGATCCATTCCACGTCCCAACAACGCTGTACAAACAACAACAGATACTTCTCCTGTGAGAAACCTTCTCAAGCTTTCTCTTCTCTCATTCATAGTCTTCTCACCATGAATAGAAATAACCTTCCTTCCAGTAGCAACAGTGATTGCTTCGGACAAGAGATCGGCACCAACTCTGGAACTCACAAACACAACGGCAGGAGGTTTAAAGTGCTGCTTACTTGTCATTATGTCAAAAATCTTCTGCTTCTTCTGCTTAGACTCCACCCAAATGACCACTTGTTTAACTGATTTGTTTGGTCTGCTTGGGTTCCCACAAGAAATATGTATCACATTGTTAGCCAGTGAGTTTGACATCTTCTCAACTTCTGAATGTACTGTTGCTGAAAACATTAAAACCTGTGGATGTGACAGTGCCCGAAAGATTTGCATGGCCTGGTCCCTGAATCCCCTCTCTAGCAAGCAGTCCACCTCGTCCAAAACAAAAACAGAAACATCATTAAGGTCAACATTGTGTTTCATTAGAAGATCAATTAGCCTCCCAGGGGTGCCAACAATTAACTCGATACCATTTTCAATTCTGTAGATTTGCTGAACCAAGGGATCTCCACCAACAACTAGAGCAGTTTTAAAAGGTAAACCCTTTCCAAGCACTTTTGCTTGTTCTTCCACCTGCAGGCATAGTTCTCTAGTTGGAGCAAGAACTATAGCCAATGGCCCTCGCTTGCTTGTACATTGCAGCGACCGTACTCGTGAACAATGTGCAATTATAGGAACTAGAAAAGAAACTGTTTTCCCTGAACCAGTATCTGCAGAGACAAGTAAGCTTCTATTACTTATTGATGCAGGGATGACTTGCATCTGCACTGGAGTAGGCATAATATATCCTGCAGTTTCAAGATTGTGCACAAGCTTCTCAGGGAGACCACAGGAAGAGAAACACATGATTGGATCAGGAACAGCTTCACCCTTGACACAAATGTCAAGTTTACTTCTTAGTGAAGCAATCTGGCTGGTGTGCAAACTTGGTATTTCAGGAAAACTATTGTCTCTAACACAGAAGCTCTCATCGCCAAAAGGAAGATTTACACGTTTTGCTGCTTTTACTGCTGGCTTTGTTTTAGCAGCAAGACTAGCAAGAAGAGCTGTCTTGCATTCTACACTGCAGATGTCATCATCAGTCTGATCACATATATATTCACCATATCGACCACATAAAACACAGCGAGGCTCCCCAGGAAGAGCTTCTCTCTGCTCAAAGCATCTTTCCTTCACACGTAAATCTGTAAAATAACAAATATCAGGAAGAAGACATTTCAGTTCTCTGATTGACTACATGAGGCAGACAGAAGGCAAGCATTTAATATTACAACAAAGAGGTGCAGGTGATTCAGCCGTCATGAAATGAGGCCAAAAAAACGCTGGTATTATGTTTGCACGAATCAAGAAAAGCAAAACTATGACAACAGAAAAACAAAATGTCCGTCAGCTAATAAAGTAAAAGGCCACGAATAAAGTCAGCAGAGACTAGATATTTTTATTGATAGACTCTTGAACTCCTAACTACAGAAATATTTAGTCTAAAATAAAGTAGCCTCTTTCCTTGTACAGCTTGTCAAGGTTCATGAATAAATTCATTCTCCGTGAAGAAAATATAATGCAATTACCTTCCAACTCGTTACTATTATCAGATGGAGCAGGCAAGTTATCAGCTGAATCATTCTCCCCTTGTCCCATTCAGTTGAGGAGGGAAGAAAACACCAGAAAACTGCACAGAAGAAAAGGAAAAAGAAATCAGCTTAACCTTGAAAAAGCTGCAAGCATCTTAACCAACCTATTTTTTTTTGTTCAAGAAGGCGGCCTGGGCGGCCGCCTAGGCGCCGCGTAGGCGCTGGGCGGCAGGGTGCCGCCGCGCCTTGGCACCTAGTCGGGTGGCTGGGCGGCGAGGCGGCCTCGGCGTGGCAATCTGCCAGGCGAGCGCGGCGGCCGTGCGCCGCCTAGGTGCGCAAGACGGCGACCAAGAGCAGGGGAAGACGGCAACCAAGAGCGGGGGAAGAGGAAGGGGGACTGAGGGCTTACAAAGAGTTCCCTTTGCCTCGCCGGAATCAGCCACTCCGCCACCGAGGTTCCCTTCTGCCTCTGCCTCCTATCCCCTTCGTCGTCTCCCCTCCACGGTCTCCTCTGCCTCCCCGCGGCTGTGTCCTCCGCCGACAACTCCGCTGGCTTCACGTCCCCACTCCCCTCCGCTTGACAGATCTGGGGGGAAGGTCGGAGGTAGGCGAGGCGGCGAGGGGTGGCAAGCAGAGGAAGAGGGCGACAGCGGAGGGGAGAACTGCGGGGGAGGCGGCTGGAGGTGGAGGAGATTTGCGGGGGCGGCGGCGGCTAGGGAGGAGGATAGAGGTGGAGGAGATCTGCGGGGGAGGCAGCGATCTGCGGAGGAGGCGGCGGCTACCGGAGTAGAGGGAGGAGAGGCGCCGCCGACCGGAGTAGAGGAGAAGAAGCGGATTCGGCCGGCGACGTGGGGATTCGACGGTGGTGTGTGAGACTTGAACAAGAAAGGCAGAGAACCCTAGAGAACCCGAACTTCCCGATGTTGCCATATCACGTGCTGGATCGTATATATGATCACTTATGGTTAACAACTGTGTATCTGTCGTGTATATTATTTTAAACTTGTGGAAATAAATTTACAATTTTTAAAATAAATAATTTTTTAATTTTTTTACAGAAATTTTGATAAGGACATCGCTAGTAATGCCAAAACTATTAATGAGACATCAATAACAGGACCAATAACAATAGCACAAGCCAAGAAACTACAATCTCAGGTGAACCTGCTCCTTAATGA
This sequence comes from Melocanna baccifera, assembly GCA_036346265.1. Classification (NCBI taxonomy): domain Eukaryota; kingdom Viridiplantae; phylum Streptophyta; class Magnoliopsida; order Poales; family Poaceae; genus Melocanna; species Melocanna baccifera. The sequence continues at coordinate 31,859,395 of CM070679.1, read as the reverse complement.
ATATGTCATTAATCTTAATGATAACTTCATACTACCTAAAAACAATATTTTACTTGTGCTCAGGTTTGAAGACTCAGCGATGAATGGAGATCAAGGATATGAGATGTATTCACCCATGAGCAGTAGTGAACAAGATCAGAAATTTTTCTATTTTAGCCCTTTTTGAAAAATATTCATATTTAGACCCCGCGCTTTTAATTCCATTTTTGGACCCAAAGGTGGCGCGTCTCCCACGGCGCCGAGATAAAACGTCTCGGCGCCGTGGGACACGGCGCCGAGGTCGCGCACTGCCGCTCCGGCGTCGCTCTGCGTGGCGCCGAGGTGGTACCACCGCGGCTGTTGGTCGTGGCGCCGACCTCGGCGCCGTGTGTCGTGGCGCCGACCTCGGCGCCGTGGATCTTGGCGCCGAGCTAGCTAAACCTAAAAATCGCAAAATCCCGCCCCGATCTCCCGCCGCCCGCGCCCCCCTCTCCCCGACCTCCCCCCGCCGCCTCCTCCTCCCGGCGTCCCCCGCCGCCTCCCGCCTCCCCCCGCCTCCCTCCTCCTCCGCGCCCCCAGCCGCCTCTCCTCCCTCCCGGTGTCCCCGCCGCCTCCGCCCAACCTCCCCCCGCCTCCTCCCTCCGGCCCCCCGCCGCCCCTCCCCTCCCGACGCCCCCGCCGCCCCTTCGCCCACCGAGCCCCTCCCGCATCCTCTCTCCCGCGCGCCCCCGACGCCCCTCCCCCCCCCCCTCCTCCCGGCCTCCCCCGCGCGTCCTCCCCTCCCGGCCCCACCGCCCCATCCGCCCCACCCTCCCCTCCGGCCTCCCCGCCTCCTCCCTCCCCCTCCCGGCCTCCCCGTCACATCCTCCTGTCCCGCCTCTCCCGCCGCCTCCTCCCCCCCTCCCCGACCCCCTCCTCCCTCCCGCCTCCCGCCGCCCCATCGCCCCGCCCCGCCCCAGCAAAACTCGAGTGCTTCCTTTTCACTTGGGAGTTTGGAAAGGTATTAAGGTAGTCGTCTTGTTGTGAAATGCACATCATGTGTAATATTGTTATGAAGTAGGTTATGGTTTGAATGATCGATGATGTAGGTCATGGTTTGAATGATCGATAATAGTGTAATATTGCACATCATGTGTAATATTGTTATGAAGTGGAGGAAATAGTATGCCATGCAAATTTTGAATGATCGATGATGTAGGTCATGGTTTTTATATGACTAATATTGTTATGAAGTATGAACTGATGTAATAAGTATAGCTTGTTTGGGTTTTTCTCTTCCAAAGTAGGTAATGTAATAACAAAGGAGGTAGTGTTTTTATTCCAGGACAATGTTCAAATTTCTGCTTTGCATAAGATATTGGAGATAAACAAAATGTACACAAGTTTTTGGATAGCATATGTTATCAAATTTTTATTTTCCACATGAACATTTTGTACTATTGAGAAGGTGCCCAATACCCAATACGAAGATATCAAGATGTTATTTATGTATGCCTTTCGCTTAGCCAATGTCTCTATGAGCATATCTTATTAGCATTTACTCATTATTTTAGATCTTGTATTATGTCATCTCCTTAAGATGCATCGTCTCAGTATATTCTTATAAAATGCTATAATTCGAACTCCCATGTGTTGAAATGTTGTATAATACTAAATATACTTATTCATGGGAAAAAAGGGCTCATGTAGTAGAAAACGGGTTAAACAAGTTGATCACAATGATATGGGTTTGAATTCTGGCCTTAAACATACCTCGATGTTTCCTCAATTGTGAATTAATGAGATCTTGTGGAACCTCTAATTTGCCACTTAACATGCAACTTCTGCTATATGAAGAGGTATTCTAACTCTCCATCTGGTATGATAAATCCGTCTTTCCATCTCTAGTGTAGGAAGGTTCTCCTAATCGATACTATTATTGCCCACATCGCCATATAAATCAAGGAATTAGAAGCGCTAGAGTGGTTGTTCCATATGTGTGGATATTTTTTAATGTTGATTCTTTCACTCATTGTCTGTATGATCTAGATATAGTGTATCATTCTTTACCTTCTATTATTCATAGTAACCATTCAACATGTTTTATGTATGAAGTAGATGGACAACCTAGTGACCCTATATCATGGAGGCAGTGTGACAAGTGATGATTATGGAAATGTTCGATTTGTTGAAATGCAAAGGGTGCCTCTGATATTCAGTGATAGGCCGTCGTTTAGTGAGTTGGTTGCCAGGACCCGGGAGGAGCTACATTGTCATGCAAACGAGGAGAGTATCACAGTTGAGGGGTTACTTCACTTCGGTTCGAAAGACACAATTCTAAGGCGGTTGATCTTAATTGGTTGTGAGGATCAGTGGGACAAATATGTCAAATTGGTTATGAGGAATGAGTTCCAATGTTTGGACCTTGTTGTGCGGAAGGTGTCGATTGATCCCACCCTCATGGTTATTCACCGAACTAGGTGATCGGGCACCTTTGACCCTCCGTTGCCGGACCTTGCGGTGGATGTGGAAGAAGTGCCTGAGGTGCCTGATGCTCTATCTGCCCCGAACGAGGTTCAGATTTCTCAACCAGCTCGAGTTGAATGTGCCGTGGTGGCCCCTCTGGATCATCCCAGTAAGTGTCGAGCAACACTGTAGCCTTTTCCAGTCATTCCATTCTTTTGTCTCGATCCCATCGTTTCGTGCTTATGATGCAGAGACATTATTTGTAATGTGGGTGATCCTCCGTTGCTCCATCCGCAACGTTGAAGAAGTCTGTAGGGACTCCAACGGTGTGGATGTTCAAATTGTGGATGATTTAGAGCCTTACGAGATCGCAAGGGCCGTTGATTCCGATGATGACCGCCCTTTGGAGAGTCGACCGAAAGTGATATTGAGCCGATTAGGCGTTATTGCCTGGCGGGATCCATCGATTCATGAATTCAGCGATCTTCGGCATTCTCATGAGGCTTATGCAGAAGGAAGGGATGACGAGTTGCTAGATGCTCCTGAGGCCGGGTCAAGTATGACAATTGAGAAGGGCATGGTGTTTGAGGACATGTCTGCATTGAAAAGGTGGCTGCAGGAGTATGCAGTGATTCGTAAAAGGCCATTCAAGGTGAGGCATTCTTATGTGCAGCGGAGGTACACAGTTGTGTGCGAGAAGGAAACATGTGGATGGAGGGTTTGTGCTAGCAAACAGAAGGACACAGGAAAGTTCAAGATCATAAGAATCGTTGGCCCACATACTTGTGCCGAAGCAGAGCTCAAACAGAAGCATCGGCAGTTGACCTCTACAATTATTGCCAAGTCATTGTGTCACATAGTAAAGGGAGAACCCAATATGAAGGTGAAGACACTTGCTGGGATTGTTAAGGAGAAATTTGGATACGAGATAAGATATGGGAAAGCATGGAGGACAAAGCAACGATCCGGAAGATGATATATGGGGACTGGAAGATGGGTACTTGCGATTGCAAGACTCTTCAATGCAATCAAAGCGGTTAATCCCGGCATGCATTATGAGTACGTCCCGAAACCGAACGAATGTACTCAAGATGGGATGCAGATATTCTTCCGTGCTTTCTGGTGCTTTGCTCAGTCCATCGAGGCCTTTCGGCATTGTCGTCCCGTCTTCTCCATTGACGGTACGTTTCTTCTTGGCAAGTACCAGGCACACTCGATAGCCATTTCTGACGCGGATAACGCGTTGGTTCCTTTGGCGTTTGCTTTGGTTGAGAGGGAGAACAAAGACAGCTGGGGATGGTTCATGCGGCTCGTTCGGAGGCACGTGGTCGGCCCTGGTAGGGAGGTTGGTGTCATATCTGATAGACACCAGGGCATACTTGCTGCCGTACAGGAGCAGATACCGGGGTATCCAGCTTTGCACCACCGTTGGTGTACTCGGCATCTTGCCGAGAATCTACTCCGTAAGGATGGTACGAAGGATAACTTTCATCTGTTCGAGGAGGTCGCTCGAATGCTTGAGGTCAAGTTCTTCCAGGAGAAGTTGGAACAGCTTAATACTGCAACAAACTCAGAAGGTAGACAGTGGTTGACGGGATTGATGAGAGATGTCGACAAATGGACAAGGGCTCATGACGATGGTGGCTGGAGGTACGAGTTTCAAACAAGCAACATGGCCGAATCCTTCAATAATTTGCTTAGGGGTATACGTGGTATGCCTGTCAATGCTATCGTATCCTTCACCTTTTACAAGCTTGTTGCCTGGTTCAACGAAAGATACGCACATGCAATGGCGCTCTGAGTAAACAAGTGAGATGGGCGCCAAAACGGCGGCACCTTGAAAAGGCAAAGGCGAGGGCTGAGGCACATGAGGTACATTGTTTTGACAACGCCACGGGCACTTCCTCCAGCTGTGGATGTGGTGTCGCCTACCAGTTGGTCGTCCCACGGTTTTGCCTCCTCGTCCATGGTTCGCAGAGGTTCCTCTTCGTCGACGTCCGACATTGGCATATCTTTGGGACCGTGTCTCGATTCCCTACGCCAGACGAGCGTGCCTACCTAGAGTTCACGAACGAGCTAGATGCGCCACGGCCTCCAATGTAAGTTAATTCCCTTTGGTATCGTGATTTTCATTTGTTTGTATAGTACCTTACAAGTTAATTGTTGCTATGCGAGTTAAGTGGGAGCCGACGCACGAGCAAGAGGTGGAGGCCATTCGATTCAGCAGAGCATGCAAAGATAGACGAGGCCCTCTACGGGATGAGGTGCCCCTAACTGTTTCAATGTCTTTGTTGAGTATCACCGCCACAGAGTAGCACGTCGATTTGGTATGAGGCATTGTGGCGATGAGCGCCGTTCTCCACGTCTCGTGGCCTTGCACAAGTAAGTGCCATGCAATTTCAATTCTAACCTTGGATTCTAATTGAGTTTTCACTAATTTTACTTATTGGATTACGTGACATGCGATTTGATCGTCAACGACAGAAGAAGGTCACAGACTTCGAGCAGCACCACCACGTGTACGTTCAGGAGTGGGGACACTTTCAGGACAACGTGGACGACAACGACGAGCCGCACAGCAACGCGCACTTCCGGCGGTACCAAGTTTGGTACCAGGCTTCGACGCGACCAAGCAGGGACAATGGACTCAAGATGACTATGCCGACATTGAGTCCTCGCGATGAAGACACCGCCACGATCGTCTACTCGACTTGGGACGCAGGTGGGGAGGCCACCGATCCTGGACCGAGTGGTAATGTTCAATCTCATTGCTTATATTCCAATAGACATAAAAACCTCTACATATAGCCAAATATCCATTCTTGTGCTTGTTTGCAGGGCAACACACTGAAGCAGTCCGTACAGGACATAGAGAGTTTCTCCAGACGATCGGCGACGCCAGACGCGTAGCTTCCTAGAGGTAAGCTTCGACAAAGCCACTCACAAAATTGTTCACCTATATTCTTCGTATCTTGTTGGTTAACAAAATGTTGGACGCACAGAGGCTAGCAGTCGGCTACACCGTGCGGGGTGGTCGTTGTGGTTGCAGGACAGCGCGGCGAGGACGTACTCGTGCCTCCGACCGGACTTGCGCACCGACGCGGCAGGGTCCACAGATTGAGCTCGTCCCCACGACGAGTGACACTTTCCCAGCCAAGGCGGTCACCACGACGACGAGGACGAGGTGGAGCGATTTACGATGAGATAGGTCCGTCTCACCGTTGACGCGCTTCGACTCGGCGTGTGGCACGCAGACGCCGCCGCGAGCCTAGCCGTTACACTCCGTGCGCGATGCACTTGGTAAGGGTAAGGCTAGGAGGCGTTGACGGGTTTTGTAACGAGCTACTTGTTGTACATACGAGTATATGTTATATTCATGTGTTATTTGTGTTTACAGTGGCTCTAAATTTCGACTAACACGATATAATATATTCGAATGCTTTTTGTAATTGAGATGTTGTAACGTCGCATGGTTTCGCGCAATCATTTATGCAATTGTTGTGTTAAATCTTGTCATGCGCTTGTGAAATTATTTTAACTACAATAAAGGCATCATTTTAATATGACAAGTACTTTCATTGCATTACATGCACATACATGAACTCTCCAAAGATGAGACGACACGATAACAACAAACACATGGTACAACATAGCATAAAACATTAGCAACATAGGCGAGATCAACCATACACCTCGTTGCCTACAAACCAAACGAGCCTCGTGGCACCCACATGGAGTATTGCTGAGGTGGACGCCTCGGACGTGGCTAGCCGTCGTTGTAGTGGCACGCACATATGCAGCTAGGGTTCGCGCAGCAACATCCGTGATCGCACGAGCTTCCTATGTTCACGACCTCCTCGTTGCCCCTCGCGTTGCATCTGCCGCGGAGGTCGTTGTTCTCCTCGTTGAGAGTCTCGATTCGCTCCTCCAACTCAAATATTCGCTCCCATAATGTAGTCACGTACATGACAACATGCCGTTCGTGAGGCGGGTCAATCTAGCGTGAGAAGTCGCATTTCGCCATCTGTGAGAAAGAACGGTTAACAAGGAGGATCCATAAGTAGTAATGAAAATTGAACTATTAGCAATTTCTACCCCGAGTGTGGGCATCGGAAGAAACGTCGCCGCCATCGATCGGGCCATCCAAGACCGCACAACGCGCAGCGTCAGATTGTGTGTCGCATTTTCGCCATGCAGTTGAGCACGCCGGCTTGGTATCAGCGATCTCGTGAATCAAGTTCTCCTCCTTTCCAATGGGAGGTCTTCCTTCGGGACCCAACTCCGATCGACCTCGACTTCCGACATGGTATGTTTTCGCACGACGGAGAAGGGGGGGGGGCGTTCGATTTAAAGAGTTCTCACGAGGGGCCGGGGACCAAGAAAATGACGCGGTGACACGTGTTCACGACCTCCGGATAGTAACGGGGCCCCTGCATGTGCACGCGGATGGAAAAGGCCCGAGGAGGTGTCATCATGTCATTATGCGATGTCAAGACAAGACTCGGCGACTTTGTGCAATGAGGGTGACGAGTGGCACGCTTTACGCAGACAAGACGAGATGGGGCCGTTTTATTACGAGACTATAGTCTCTGAAAAGCCTACATAGAGCCATTTATTGCTTCATTTGGATGCCTTCATGACGCGGTGACACGTGGTCACGACCTCCGGATAGTAACGGGGCCCCACTGCGCACGCGGATGGAAAAGGCCCGAGGAGGTGTCATCATGTCATTACGCAGTTGTCAAGACAAGACTCGGCAGCTTTGTGCGAGGGGAAGAGTGGCTCGCTTTACGCAGACAAGACGAGACGGGCCGCTTTATTACGAGACTAGTCTCTGAAAAGCCTACATAGAGCCATTTATTGCTTCATTTGGATGCCTTCATGACGCGGTTGCCACGTGTTCACGACCTCCGGATAGTAACGGGGCCCCTACCGTCGCCCATGGACTATGCCTTCATGCCTCCATGGACTATGCCCATCGCACGGATAACCCGCCTACATTAAGGCATCCTATGTCTTCCATACCACATCTCCTCCTCAAGACATCTCAATACTACTACACATCAATGTCTTCCTGGAGGTCCGACCCATTTGGAGTGCCGGAGTGGCATGAGCGTCCGAAGTGCCATTGCGGCTTTGACGATGTTGTGCGCCCGACGGATCGAGTACAACGAGCCAAATACGGCCGTAGGTTCTTCAAGTGTCCAGACCTGGATGACGACTTCGTGGTAACGACGACAACTAAATCATTTGTTTCTGGTTATCGTTTTTCAACTTTATTCATGACATCTACCACGCCACACGTAGGCTTGCACGTTCATCGAATGGGTGGATCGGGTGTCGCCGGCATGGCCAGGTAACCGGGCAGTGCAGGTGGAAAACAAAGGACAATACTTTGTCAAGATGACTCAGGCTCGCGAGATGGAAAGACAGATGCGGCTTGAGCGAGAGCGCCGCGTGAGGGTGGACCAAATCCGTCTGAAGGGCAAGGAGGATGAGTTGCAAAGGAGGCGGGAGCAGTTAAGTCTACGTGAAGCAGCCATCAAGCGTCAGGAGGAAGAGCTTTAAGCTCGTGAGGCAGCTCTCAAGACCAAGAGTGACAGGAAGAAGGATGTAGCGGAGCCATCTTCAGGGCGCGACAAAAAGGGGAAACAACCACGCTACACCCAAGAGACAAAATGTAATAGACCCAGCAAGTTATTTTCCTAAGGCATGCATGTTAGGACTAGTGGTGGAATTCGAACATTACCGATCTGAGTTCCATGGCAAAACAAAGATCCTCACAGAATGGCGCTAATGAAGTATCGATTCACATCAGTAAACCTTTCACAAGAAGGCCTTCAATCTTGCCGAAGCTAAACGTCTTCACCAGATGTCAATCAAATATGTGTTTTTATAAGTTTAAAATCTCAATGCATTAGATCATTGAGACTGTAGCAAGAAACCAAAATCTTGAATGTGTATACAAAAATTAGTTCACATGCGTCCGAACCATCCAAAGATCCCAAGGGGATTTTTGCCCTTTAGGTTTCAGCAGCTCGGCGCCAAGACCCACGGCGCCAACCTCGGCGCCACGACACTCGCGCCGAGGTCGGCGCCACGACACTCGCGCCGAGGTCGGCGCCACGACACACGGCGCCGAGGTCGGCGCCACGACACACGGCGCCGAGGTGGTGCCACCACGGCGCCACGCATGCCGCACGTTGAGCGGTGCATGCGAGCTCGCGCCGTGGACCACGGCGCCGAGACGTTTATCTCGCGCCGTGTCCCACGGCGCCATTTTTGGGTCCAAAACGGAATTAAACCGTCGGGGTCTAAATGTGAATATTTTTCAAAAAAGGGTTAAAATAGAATAATTTGGTGAACGATGATCGTGAGCGTTATAAGGCCCATGAACAAAGGCGCGTGAACAAGAACTGCATGACCCATGAAGCAAGGCGCGTGAATAGTTTAGTGTTGAATAACCTTAGCGTGAATAGTACCATATGGAAAGTTTAGTGTTGAATAACCTTAGCGAGAGGCTATATATTTAGGGGTAGACCCCCATTGGAAAGGGAACCACTTTTGATAATAGAAACTCTTGTTCTTTCGTTGGCAAACCAACTTGAGAGAATTGAGAGTTCACTGAAATTAAGTTTGTTCAACTTTTTTCATTGGGAATTGGGAGTTCGCTGAAATTAAGATTGTTCAACCTTTTCCGCTGGAAATTGGGAGCGCAATAGAACTTCATCGGTGGTCGTGAAGTTCAGCACGTGAGGTTGGGCGAATTATAGAGTGCTAACTCTTGCATTGGCAACGGGGGATCACTACGGTTCATCAAATCCACGTGAGTATCCAGATCCTACGTGGAGAAGATCGGACGACCCCGTATCAAATTTCAGTCGAGGTGAGGCATGCGAGAGAGAAGACATAAGGGGAACCGGCTACATACATAAATAGATCAAACAGACTAAATAGATCAGAAAAAAATAAAATAGAAATCGATAAATCTTATTTTTAATTCTATCGTCTAAGCGAGTCTAAGCCTCACTTGCCGCCCGCGTACTTGAACATTGTTTTTTATGAATAACTAGAACATAAATCTTGAGCAAAGATGCAAACTAGTATGCTTTCCCTGTTTAATATTTGGAAGAGAATTCATCGAGCTTCTTACAAGAATGCACGTTATGTAAGCCGGGGCGCTCGTTTTAGCGATGACTTCTGGTTTTTAGTTAAAATTTTACTGTAGCTGGCTTTTTTTTACTGTAGCTGATTTGGCTTTTTGAGCATAATTAATTTAAAAAAATGTAAAAATAGAAAAAAACATGTTAACCCATTAGGGACAATACAAAGGAATACGGAAAAAAAGAAAATACAAAAAAGTCTAAAATATCTAAAAAAATTCAGAAAAAGACGAAATACTGAATAGTGAAAAAAAAGCAGAATCTAAAAGCAGAAGTCGAAAAAAAGTCGAAACAAGCAGGGCCACAAAGTTCATCAAACCATAAATTGTAGTGGATACTTCCGTGCCAGACCCAGTAAAATATTGATTTCAATGAAGCCACTTAAATTTCATAGAATTTCCCAAATATATTATAAACAAGAAGCCAACAAAGTCTTCTCAAGTTTCCCAATTTTTCCTAGTATTCTAGTACCCCAATTTTTGTATTATTTCCTAGTATCCAATACCATCAAAATCATTAATGACACTACCTTAAAAAAAGTCCAGAATAATACATAATTGTCCTATATTGCAGAAAAAAAGTTAAGTGTAAGTTTTCGAAATCTCGTGATCATTACACTACGACATCCAGCATATACAAGATAACACTACCAACATTAATTCAAATAAAAGTTTCTATTACTGGTAATAACAGACACTGTAGGTTTGCTCGACCGTAATTTTCAGCGAAAACTGGTCAAACATCCGTTGTATTTGCACACTGGATATTAATTAAATTACTAATAGTGACCCCGCAATCCATTCATCTCACGTTCAATTCAACTCAAATCGGCAGCAGTAGAAACCCGAAAACCATTAGGTGCTATTTGAAGAAGCAAACGGTCAGATCTTCCCGGAAATTCCAGCCAGAGTTGCTCGAATTTCCGAAAGAAATCCCCGACATGAGTTCACGCAGTAGCTTCGTTCCAAATGGATTTTCTCCCCCAAAAAATTCCCTAACACGAGTTCACAAATCATCTTCACACCGGCACATCTCCCGTCCCATCACACAGAAACCCTCAAACGATCGCAACTTGCAGCTCTCATCACGCATCCCACCTGGCTACCTGAGATCGGATCGAAGTCCCCCAACCCCACACCTCCGCTCGCTCCAAGAAACCGGAAAGACGCAACGAAACCCCCTCGTCGGACACGAAGGACGGAAGGAGGCTACGAACTTACTGGGCAATAGGGTTGCCTCCTCTCGGAGAGGTCTTGGCGTAGCAGCGCCTCGCGGTCCCTGAGCATGAGGCGGCGGCGGCAGCGGCGAGTGCGTGCAGACGACGAGGGGGAGCACTGTACACGCGCACAGGTTGTGAAGGCGGTGGGTTCTTTTCCTCTTTAATAGTCGTTTTATGCTTGGACACACTATAATAACTAGTTTTTAAATGATATATTTTTTCAGATAGAATTAATAAAAAATTATAGTAAAAAATATATTAAGTTTAGTTATACCGGTCAAAATCATATACAACTATTTTTCTATACATATTACCTCTCGTGAATAGCTAAAATTCAAATATTTAAACCATAAGCATAAGAGAAACCGATGTTTGCGGTGTGAGAAACGGAAGTTAGTTGGGTCTTGATAGCTTTGTGGACTATACAGGATGGAAGTCTATTTGGACTTATATAGGCCTTGTAACTGAGGGAGGTAGAGATGGCTAAATGAACGGTTCAGTACCGCACGATCTATTTAGACATAGAACCGTTTGGCCTACTACTTAGACGAATCTACTTAGGTACGGTTAGTCCATCGGATCGTGTCGGACCATTTATTTTTATTTGGCATGAAAACTTTAAAAAATGTAGAAAAATTCTAGAAACAATATATAGATAATTCAAAAAGTACAAACGAAAATTATATATAGTTATAAAATGAACTATATAAAGTTTAAAAACTTCAAAGTAAAAATATATAACTATTTAAAAAATGAACATTCCTAATAGGTCATGCTGGACTGAGCCTTGTTATGCAAAGCTTAGTACTATTTATGTTGTGTCGAGGTGTCCCGTTGAACTGAGATCTCGACGTAAGCTTAGCATGGATGGTTAGGTTGGACCGATACGACCCGTTTAGGTGGTGAGTTGTGTCATTCGTAGACCGAGCCAATAGTGACATGCTTTGAGTCTACCGGCTAGTATAGCCCATTTAGCCACCTCGAGAGGAGGCTCCTAAAAACCACTTCTTTTCTCCTCTATTGGCAAGCGTGCACATGCAATGCATGTTTTCTCCAATATATTTTGCTTCAAAATAATATTCATGATAGCCAAAACAAACTCCTGAGAAGCACGGGAAGAGGCTACGCTGGACTCGTTACCGTTTCCATTTCCATTCAAAATGATAGTGACAAAAATAAGTCTTATAAGATATGACACAAACATCGGAGAAAAAATTCTCGAAGAAATAACTCTTCAGAATTGAATGATGGTTCCAAACACAATCAGAATAATAGCTCCTATCAGCACATGGACACAGACATTGACGAGGGCTCCTAAGACATGGACATGCTCTTATTTCAGCGTACCGAAGGCTGCATGAACAGTAAAATATTGTGCAGTTTTCGCCCAGTATGACCAAAGATAATGCATGCTAATTTTCAGTAGGAAAGGGAATGATTAAATCCATGAAAAATGCATGTAGCTTTATAACAATCTGAAGCTAGCATAATTTCTAACTTTGAAGCCTTAGAATTCAAAAACATGGCTGAAAAATCAATTAGATAACTCTTTCAACCTTATGGAACTTCTTTACAGAAGACATCCAATATGATAAAATAATACAAGTTGGTAAGAAAAAAATGAAATTTTTTATTGAACCATAATTGCACAAGCAGCTTTGGCTTAATTAAAATGAGCCACACAATTTTTTCCTCAAATCATGTAACCGCAGGAAATATTTTTGTAACACAAATCAACCACTGTTAAAAAAAAGTTTCTTAAGTAGCCTATCGCAATTTTGAAAATAGATAGAAATCATATAAGGAAATGGAAACAATATTTACAATATAGCCAAACAACTCATTTCAATTGCCAGACCATCAATATTCAAAGATGCTACCGATATTACCATTACTATAGATAAGAAACCCTTTGGTTGTGTTGTAACCATGGTTATCCACAAGGCCACAATAAATACATCTATGTAATGTTCTTGATCATGGCAGAGAACATATGAACTTGCATCTCCTTCAGATTCCTCACATACAGCATGCACCTGCAGTGATGGTTTGAGAGCTAGTCTCTTTATAAAATTCTAAAGTTAGCTTAGAAATACATAGATCAGGTTGAAAAGAGTCCCAGATCTGTCCTTGGAGTTAAGGATTTGTGTGTTTTGGTGAGGATTGGTGGTTTGTCCACTGGTAAAATTCCTAAGCCAGACACTCGGATCAAGAAGGTGAGTAAAATTGATGGATTACTTTGGTGGTTTTCAATCCCTAGCGAGCCAGCACACAAGAAATGGCAGTGGTCATAGTGGTGATGCGACTAGATATGGATATGGACATAATTCGCTGACTACTGAAGTACTCGCTTAAGTATTTTCTCCTCATGGATTAGTAGAAATGATAGCTCCAATTTCAAGTATGTCTGGTGATTCTATTTTGCTAATTCAATACCAATCAAGACACATGGCAACATAAGCAATTAGTGCTTTGAATGGGAAGTATCTTTATGAATTGGGTTGCCAACTTGATGTGTAATATATAAGGGCCGAGATGATACGATTTGTGAATGATTCACATCAGGCCCAGCGCTTCACGAGTACTATAGAAGTATGTAAGGTTTCTTATGCAGCTGCCATGCCATAAGAAGAAAAGGGAAAATCCAGATTTGCTCCTGAAATGGTTAACACAATGTTAAATTCAGAAGCAAAGACTAATGTGCAGCAAGTTCAATCTTCTATTCAAGCAAAAGAAAATCAAGAGTTTCTTAATCAAATAACACATTTAGATGCTATGATTGAGCGTAATAAGAAATGAACTCAAGAGATGCAGCATGAGCAAGAATAGATTCAAAGAGAGTTCAAGCACTTTTTTCATCATGCTTTTGACATAGTTGATGAAATGCTAGAGTTTGCCATTAAGCTGTGAAAAGAAAATGGCAGTGTAACATCCAATCTTAATCAACCTCTTGAGGACACTTCTGAGGACCTGAATGATGACCATGGTGACATTATATCTACATTGGAGCATAAGGAGGTCATGAACAGTGATATTGGTAATGCACTTGATCCCTTTTTTATTCTATGATGCTTTCAATCTATTTGATGAGGTTACTTGGGTAAACATGGAGGAAAATGCTCATAAGGAATAGCAAGAATCTCATAGAGAGGTATCATTCTGTTTTGATCCTCTTGATAAATATCTAAAATGGGCTCAACTATCAATGAATGATCAGATTGATAGAAAGAACGTTGTAGATTCTATTGTGCTTGTGTTTATAAAAAATAAACAAACATTGTTCTATGTTGTTGGTTTACACTCCCATCATAAAATAAAAGTAGTTGAGAAGGTTTTCTGTATGCATCCAAAAGAAGCACATAATTGTACCCTAATTAGCAATCTGCTGAAATTGCTTCAGAAATCTATGGGTCAAAGCTTAAATGGGGCGAGTTGCTTTCTGGTTGTATTATCAAACCACACCCAATCATGATGCTTGTCACCCCCATTACTGGATTAGCGATGGACAACTAGATTCGATGGTTTTAAATAGTAGATATAGATGAATCACCACCATCAACTTCTTCTTTTAAATAGTAGAGATTGGATAAAAGAAATCTAACAATAAAGTCAGAATGTTATAGTCAAAATATCAAACCCATTTTACATCTGTTCGTAGGGATATTAATCTTGCACTCGAAGAGACAATATTGTGTCTACAACCAATGTAGAGAACATTGTGCAACAACTCTTCACTTCATTCCAAAAGAATAAAAAGGGAAATTACTAACCAGCAGTCCACCACAGTAAACCACTTTTGAATTTCAGTGTCACAATGTTGCATGATACAATTAAGGAGAGTCATCGATTACATATATACTGCTTACAATATATATCATGCTACAAGGATGTGGCCTTTTACAATCTCAAGTATCCTACTTATGCTTGGTGTATTGGAAAAAGGTTTAAACAACCCAACAGCAGGCCCTATTCAAAATGCAGGGATAGCAGAGTCAATTCTATATATTTCAAAAATATTTAACACACACTGTGTTCCATAAAGCAATAATTAAACATTGTTTCTCTTTTGACGATAGAATGGGAAAATGAGCTCGTTTTGCACACATATGAATTGTTATTGATAAACAAAATAGTGTTAGTTTGGGATTTAAACCTCAAGTAGCATCCTCTTCGTAGCTTTTTATCCTCATTGCATTGTCTCTTGTTTTATTTGTGATACAATTTGCCTTGTTCATTGTGCTCATGCAAGAAGCTGTTATAGTTTATTATCTCACGCAGCTATTTGATTATCTCGCGTAAATCTTGTTCATTCTGATCATGCAAGAATTCACCAGAAGTATCAATAAATTTAGTTATAATTGCTAATGTAGTGATGCAAGCTATAATTCCGTGATAAGAAGCCAAGTTACAGGTGTGAATTAGAGCTGTATAAAGTACCAGGCATCAGCTAACCACCTGTAAAAAAGAGGTACCAACATCATACTACATTGGGTGCAAGTAATACAAGTCTATAGCCGTTTTTTCTCATGTTGAAGTATAAGTGAATTGCCCACATTTCCTCAAAAGTTTAAGCTTTTGGATGAATTGGTTGGTGCATGCAACTCAATATAGTATCAGAGCCAAGAGGTTTTGAGTTCGAGATCTGGCTGACGCAATTAAAAATAATAATTGCAGCCCACTTCTATTTCTACGTCTTAGGCCTGAGGGAGCCTACACGTGAGGAGAGTATTGAAGTATAAGTGAATTGCCCACCTTTCCTCATCAACTTAAGCTTTTGGGTGAATTGGTTGGTGCATGCAACTCAATATCTCCGATGACATATGTAAACCACTCAAAAGAAAAGCAAAGAAGATTCATGTTTAAGGCATCCTCGACTCTCAACTTCTTCTCTTTTCTTTTTTCAGTTTCTGTTTGTGTTGCCACCTATCAAGTAACTATCCATGGATCCACATCCCCCTTCCTTATGACTTTGAATCAAAAACAAAAAAACAAAAACAAAAACTGATAAAATGATATTTATGCCACTTGTGTTACCTGAGTGATAGCAACACCACCAGTGAGCTTTGCAATCGAACCAAAGGAGTGGTTTTTCCTGGAATCATGAAACATCAAGACACATGGGCAAAAAGTTCCTTTCCCATAGCAAAAAAGGGGGAAATGCTTTAATTGGCAATAAAATAAAAGGAAATGTTATATGATAAATCTAAACTTCTTTAGAGTAGTATGTAAGTAGAAGTCATTCTTTAGAGTGACATTACATACTATGTCATTCTTTAGAGTGGTATATCATGAATTATTTCTCTTTTTTTTTTTGCTTAAGATGCAACAATGGGTGATGTGTTGCTGGTATTACTTTTTTCATATGATACATTCTTAAAGTCAGTTCTCACATTCTTGGTGGTTGTAGTAGTGAACTTCGAGCAAAACTTAGCAAATCACTCACTGGCTTCTAATATTGCCTTTGTGCTGATACAAGTTCTAGGCATCTGCACTTCTGCAGAAGTTTTGTTTTATCTTTTTTTTCTCGAACACGCAGGAGAACTGTGTATCTTTATATTAAGAAGAAGAGAACTCTTACAAACTCATAGCCTGAATTACACACACTTATGCTAGGAAGAAAAACTTTGGCCTATGGTACAAAAAACACGCTCGACCTCTACCAGAGACAAGATCTAGACCAAAGCGACCAAAGATTATGACGGAGTAGTTAGGTATGCAATACCCTTAGCTCCGGCCAGTCTCCAAATCCTCATCCCCTCACTAACAGAAGACAAAAGAGTCCTAACATCCGGTGCAGTCCCATCGAAGACACAACGATTGCGGAGATTCCAAAGAGACCATGCCCCTAAAATGATGATGGAATTGAGGCCTTACCGAGCCTAGCCATCCACTGCAATGTGTGTTCTGGACCACCATTCTTCCAAGGAGGGTTCATCTGACTGAGGGGAGAGATTCTGTAATCCCACCTTATGTAGTAGTTTGAACTAAAACTGTCGGCCAACTACACATGAGACCAAGAGATGGTTAATGGTTTCCTCCTCCTGATTGCAAAGTAAGCAGCAGGAAGGATGCTGCAATCCTCGGCGGGCCAGACGATCAGCAGTCCAGCACTTATCATGTGCAGCCAGCCACATAAAGAATCGACATTTATTTGGGGCCCATGTTCTCCAAATTCGCTCCTAGGGGCTGAACACAATTCCCCCTAGAAGAATCCTTTGTAAGCTGATTTTGCCGAGTAGTTTCCATTGGCAGTGAAGCGCCATATGTGTTTGTCTTCTAAATCAGGTTGAAACACTACCTGTGATAGAAGGTCCCAAAGATCCAGAAAATCAGCGATAACCCCAACCGACATCGCTCTTAGCAAATCCGCAATCCACTTGTGATCCGTGATTGCCTCCCTTACCGTACGCTTGTTGGCACATCTCGTGGGAACCAATGCAAAAAGGCGGGGTGCTAGATCAGCAATCCTTTGCCCATGAAACCATCTATCCATCCAGAAGAGGGTACGGGAGCCATTACCGACCTCTGTGCTTGTTGCTATAGAAAAGAAGGATCAAACGCAGTGGTGAACCTGGATCGGGAAGATGGACCAAGGTCTGTTAGGTTCAATCTTCTGAAGCCAAAGCCATCTCATTCTAAGGGCCCACCCCATTCGCTAGATATCAGTGATGCCAAGGCCACCGAGTTCGATAGGTCGACAGGTTTTACCCCATGACACAAGACAATGACCACTCTTAATGTCTTTTCTGCCTCTCCACAGAAATCTCCTACGGATTTTGTCTATTTCTTTGATAGCCCACAGGAGAAGGTCAATGGCCATGGCCAAGTAGATCACCATAGAGATTAGCACAAACTGCACCCAATGTTCTTCTACCCGCCCTTGTTAACAAATCTGCTTTCCACCCCGGTAGACGATCAGCGATCCGATCAATAATAGGTTGAACTTCAGTCCTTGTAAGCCGTCGCAGGGAGAGGGGCACCCCAAGATACTTACAAGGAAAGTTTATCACCTCACATGGGAGATGCTCACGCACTATGGCAATCTCTGTCTCAGGGCATTGGATGGGGAAGATGTTACTCTTTTGCATATTGGTTTTAAGTCCAGAAGCTTCCCTAAAGAGACTAAGAATGTCCATAGTGACCTCCAACTCCATGGGGCTCGGCCTAAGAAAGATGACCACATCATCAGCATAAAGTGAAATCATGTGTTGCAAAGCTCGTGAAGAAAGGGGCTGCAGCAAACCTTCACTTGATGCTTGAGAGAACAAGATGCTTAAGACGTCCATAACAAGAATGAAGAGCATCGGGGAAAGGGGATCCCCTTGCCTTAATCCCCGCTAATGTTGCAAAGTTCTGTTTTATCTGACGTCACTAATGTAAGGTTGTTTATCTAAGTTACATAAATGCTTTAATTGGGAAAAGATTTTGTAGTCCCTCCTGTAACCCTGTTGAGTACAGATGTTAAGATGGATTCGTTTCTGTATGGAAGATGCAGCAATCATTTGGTGTAGGGCGCTCATCATATTCTGATAAAATTTCTATCAAAACACTGATGATTAAGTTGATAAGCACACAAAAGATATCAACGTGGAATTGCTATGAACTCGATAGGTTATGATCAATGTATATGCATTTTGAATATACACCTTAAGACTTAAGACTAAATGTAACACATCGGCCCATCCTCTAAGCCCAGAATGCTACCACTACATATAAATAATCTCAAATTGGCGTTGCTACTAAAAATTGCGGTAGCACCTCCCCTATTTATACGACTACAAACAAGAGCAAACAACATATAAAAAACAAGCTGCATTAAAGAAAACTGATTCCATAACTATGATAAACATAACATAAATAAAACTTATGACTCCGTGCCGAAGAACGTGCATGACACCTGCATTTGAGAAACGCTCTCTAGAATATTTACTAAGTTTCAAATAGAATGGGCTACTTTATCAAACTAGATATACTACGTTCCAAAAGTCATTTTCTAGAAAATAGAGATTATATTAGTGTTTGCATGTGACGTGGATGTGCTACGTCCTTTCTTGATGCATAACGACTCTAAAAATCACTTAAAAACATCAAATAAGTAAAGATGAGTTCAAAAGACTCAGCAAGCATATAATAAAACGATAAATACTACTATAAGCATAAACATTAACCTAACCATGTATTTTCCCACATGTTTCCACATAGTGATAAACATATCGTTCTCCACATATCCCAACATAATCATATCCTCGTTTTATGTCTTATCATCATCATCCCCCCATTGGTGCAATGCAAAAATACTCTACATGCTCATTTGCTCATCATATTGCATACATCGGTATAACCGAGTGAACATCCATCGATGTTCACCCCATCATGAGTCCGTCGTCGGCACGAGAATCTCTTCACTCCCGTGGAAGCCTACCGAAGTAGGTCTTACTCATCCACCCACGGTAGATGTCTTTTTCATCATATGAGAATTCACATGATGCTGATGCATATGGCCCTTGTCATAAACATATTCTATTATTAGCAGATAAGCATTATTACTTACCATGTTCTATCATCATTATCATCTTCAGAGAAGCAACATCATATAATGTAAACAACACATATTCCATGATATTTACTGTCTACTGCTCTATCATGTACTTACCTTTTAACCAAGCAGAGCGGAGTGACGTGTGGTTCGCACTGAACCAGAACCTCCACCTGAACAAACATTCATCTAGACTCAACACCATAACAATACAACTATTTTTCTCTACATACTGCCTCTCATGAATAGATAAGAATTAAAAAACCACAGCCATAAATCATAAGTCTCAGCCAAAAAGAACCCATCCAATTTCTGGCTTCTCCATGTGGTGTCTCTCCCTGCGCGCTTTGCTACCCTCGGATTCCCTTCAGGCACGTCGACCGCCAGCTCAACGCCAGCAAGCTCCTCCACCATTTCCCCCGCAATGCTACCCTCTTCTTCTCCCTTGCTTCCTGTCTCGGCCCCTACACATGCACAACTAGACTCTCGGCGTTGTCTCTGGGTTGGCGCCGCTGGTAAGGTGCTTATTCTCCTCCCCAGGCTCTCCTAGGGTATACTCTCCCCCTCTACTCCCCTTTCTACTTACCTTCTCTATTACTTGATTTGCTTAAGTTTAACTTCATGATTTGAAGTGCTTTTTGCTTTGAGGGTGAGAGGGTGGTACTACTGGCGGATGCTTGGTTATGGATGCTTATTTAGTGCTTGCATTTGTTGTGGGATCCCGGTAGGGATCATTTTCCTGACCGAAAAATCTCAAACCGGTTCCAAAAAATTTTAATTTTGCATGAATTTTGTCAAATTTAGAATGATTTTTTGCCGAAATTACTTTCAAAATTTTCGGCCGATAGTTTTGACCAATTTTTGGCTGATTTTCAGCGATAATCGGCCAGTTTGTATTTGAATTTCAAATTTTATTTGAATTTTTCGGTCCAAATTTATCCGAAAAATCCAAAAATCGGCCATACCAGCCTCACCGGTCCCCTCCGGTAAAATATAAAAAACGATATTCTGAACCCTGGATCCCGGTAAGACAAAGAAATGGTTGGAAATGGTCGTATGGCCTACCTCTATCGGATGCTTGTCAGTTTGATTCATAGTGGGATGAAGATGGCTATGGTGGCTGCTTTCCCTTGTCGGTTGTGCCGATTGTGGCTTGTGAAAGCTCCTAGTCGTCTTCTCCTAGGGCTCAACATCTTGCCTCCTTACTCCTTGCTCTCTGTTAGCTGGCCTTGAGCTCCCCTTGTGCTGGCCGAATGAGTGTGGGCTTGTGGTGAATCTAGAGGGGAATGAAAGAGAGAAGAAATGGGGTGTGTGTGATTTTCTCACTATTGCTGCTGTGCCGTGGCTTCGGCCTTATCGTCTTGCTGTGTTGTCCTGTGTACACAGTGAGCTACTGTGCAATGAGGAAATGAATCAATATATCTGTAGGGTGAAAATAGCATTGTGACTTCTTCTTTTTTTTGAACTCAATAGCATTGTGACTTGGATTGACTTTATCCAAGGCTCTCTAGTATTACACTTACTGCTATTCTGTTGGACAGGAATGCTTTATCTGGTGTGCTCATTGATCATTCGCAAAGAAATTGCAAGTTCCCTTAGTTTAAACACTCGTACAATCAGTAATTACTAGATATGATTATGTTACATGTTACTGTTTTCTAGGATTGGTTAAAATTCTCAAGAAGTACGACAAGAGAACCGGTGCCCTGATCCGCCCCCACTTCATCCAGAAGGTGCTGCAGCAGCCCTTCTTCACCACCAACCTCCTGTACAAGCTCGTGAAGGAATGTGAGGTGATGCTGGAGCAGCTCGTACCGGCAAACGAACCTTCTGTACCAAGTGAAGACGGAAAAGGAGACGGCGACGGCGACGACAAGCCTTCGAAGCCCAGCTCCTCCTTGGCGAATGGCGGTGGAGCCCGGGAGCTGGACGAGATCGAGGACGTGAAGAGCACTGTTGTAAAATGGGGGTGGGGGCGTAGTCTACATTGATAAATTCTGCATAACCATAAATCTGAATGTACAGCCTTACTTTTTCCGTTTGAGGAATATGAATGTTCTGATGATTTTGTTTCGGTTCTTCTGTAACTACTCCGAATCTACTGAAAAAAATGCCGAAATATGTATAATCTTTGTCCGAATGTGTTGGATGTGAGCTGAATGTGTGTGATGATCAATGCGAAGAACATTGATGATACATGTACTGCTGCTGGATTTCAGATTGCGTATCTTTTTGCTAAAACCAGTTGCTGCAGGAAACTTATTGATTCAATATGAAAACGTCTGCATCTACCGCTCAGTGCTCTGTGTTGGCAATCAAATGACAGATAGTTAAGCTCGATCCATCCATGCTTCTGAGTTCTGACAAATGAGAGAGAGCAATGTAGCAATGAGAGATCAATTATGGTAATCATGCCTGAGTCGTCTCCGTGTATGAGCTGAGAAGAGCTGACCTGAAGGTCTCCGGCAAATTAATTGTTGTGAGATTAAACTAAACACTGTGCCAACTCAGCCAAAAGGGACAGGAACTGACGGCAAAACTTTATTATTTTTACATCATCATCTGAATTCTTCCTTGTCAATCCGGCTGTCTGCCATTGAGCCACTTGGCGGATTGTTAAGTGTTAGGTGCCGTTTGGCCGAGCTTTGCTTCTCTCATTTTGGCTTTGAATCCAGGCTCTAAGAGAAGCTACGAAATCCCACCGTCAAATTCATAGTTTATTTTAGGCTTGGCTTTAAATTCATAGTTTATTTTTAGGTTTTGAAGCCCACACATTTGACTGGAAAAATGATTTCGAAGTCTAAAAACTGAAGCTGAGTCTGGCCAAATAGGGCCTTAGTTACTTGTCTAACTGCCGAAGACATGGTAAATACCGCCGAGAGGATGATCGGGCAGTGTCGATGTAAAGGGAGAGTGTAAGATCAAGGATAACCGACTAGAAGTAGATGAATAGGAGGTTATAAAATTCTTGCCTTCTAAATTTGATGATCACAATTTTAGCTAGGCAATATTACAATGAAAATAAAAATCTATCCATTTCTAGTCAACTTAAGGCACCACAATGATTAATCTCAACAAATATCTCTAGCACAAACAAAACTCACTATCACAAACTGCTAGATATATAAATGCAAGAGAGAGACAAAAGACCAATTAGACACGATATTTTACTATGGTGTTCGAAAACTTGTCGATTTTCCCTAATTCACATTGAGAAAAATACAAACGACTTGAACTGGCTCTGCAAATTAAGCTACAACTCCTCAATATACTATTGGTTGCCCTTTCTTCGCTCTAGAGATGGTGAACACCAAACCACTTACACATTGGCGTCGGACCTCTTCACAATCTAATTGAAGAGGTTACCTCGCAATTTTCCACCGAGCCGTCTAGGTGCCGGTAAACATCAAAAGTAACAAATCACAGCTTCGCTTGACGACGATCAAGTGCCAACGGATCAATCTAGAGATGAAATGCACTTGATGTAGCTCAACTACCTCGAATGAATGCACAGTGAGAAATAAGGTGTAGAGAGGTTGTTTAAAGCTCAAAGATGTTCAATGAAGTGTCTTCTATCTGTCTTTGAGCAGGTGGGGGGTATTTATATTCCTACCAACCAAATATAGCCATTGCATAAAATAATTCTAAAAAATCAGAAAAACGGTAGTATCGTTGTGTAAACTACGGAACTACCGCATTGTATTGTAGCAACGTATAACGGTCATGTAAGAATGTCAGAACTAGCCATTTGAAAGTCGATGCGGTATTACCGCCATTGAAATTGTGGTAGTTTTGATTTCTGGTGCACTACTACCATTTGGCTTAGGGACCAAAAGTTAGTCCTTTCTAGAAAAAATGTACTGCCCAAATTTTCGGAGCTTCCGAGTTCCGGTAGTTCCGATTTGAAGTGCGGTCATATCGCTGTGCGGTAGTTCCATCGTTTAAATTCTAATTATATCGATATCGACAAGTCTAAGTGTTAAAGAGGGTGCTATCTGAAAAAAAACGTACTGCTCAAGGTGCCAATGCTATCGAGTTTTGGTAGTACCGCAGTTAACACGTCAGTACTTCTGAAAACTAGTGGTTCCACAACATACACTCTGGTACTTCCGATTTTTCTGACAGAGCACAGTTGGCTTTTAAATTTAATTTTAAGTGCATGCATGATTCTAAATTGATCCAAATGGCACAAGAACATACTTTCAAGTTACTTTCTATTATCCCTTTTAATAGTACGGTAATTAACCTATAATCCGGTCTTACAATCTTTCTCTCAAGACCGGCAAAAATCAAAAGAAATCCTATACTACTAGTATTTTTTGTCTTGAACCATCTTGATCCTCATTTTGACCTTTAGCATACACTTTGACATGCTCAATTAAGGACTTAACTTATGTAATACTCAGTAAACACATTAGTCACATATTCATATATTATCATTAATTACAAAAACTATTTTTAGAGGCCTAGATGCTTTTAGAGAGGGAGAGACTATATATGAGAATGACTTTGTTATTTTTTACTTGCCTCTAATAGTATGCGGTAGCCTCCTTATATAGATGGACCCCCTAAAAAATAGAATCTAATCTCAATCATATCTCTAACAAATAGAAATCAATATCATATCTTGAATAAATATAAACTAATCTCTACTTTCTAATAATGATCGGTTGGATTGGGCCCATGGGCGTTCCTACGTCCAGACATTACACCCCTGCTAGACATGCAGCTCGTCCTTGAGCTACTAGGCGGTGCACCGAACTTATTTTGCTGCGCCATAACATACCTGCAGGTGGACCCTACCCCAGGTTGCACAAGGAAAGATGGGCATGGGAGTTGCCCCGATGGCATGGATTGCAGCAAGGAAGTCGACAAGATGGGCGGCGTGGGAGCGTGAGCCAAAGAAGTTGAGGCCACCGGGCACCGAGGCAATGCAGAGAGCGAGTGTGGCCTGTCCGTGCTTGAGAAGGAGCTGCTCGAGGTAGAGGAAGGTGCGGCGGTGTGGGACGTGCTGACGGAGCTGGACAACGGTGACCCACTGTCGGGGTTGGACTGGGCACTGTCATAGGCATCATAGAGGCAATCGTGGACGGTGAACTTGACGGGGTGGGTCTACTCGAGGACAACGCCGTGGAGGACCTCATGGTGGAGACGGAGCTTGAGGAGGAGGCGCTTGGAGTGGGGCTCGGAGAAGACAAACTTTGCGTCGGAAAGGGAGACACGACCTGAAAAGCTCTCGTTTCCTGTAGCGACAGATGAGCTCGAGAGACAAGGGCGGCAACTGCGACGAAGACCGGATCCGACGAGATCCGAGGTCGATGGCAGCGAGCACGAGGAGGCGACGGTGACCCGAAGAGGCGTAGCGGCGACGACTGTTGGCCTGGCGAGGAGACAGCTGGGTTCAATCGATAGAGCCCAGAACCGGTGTAGGATGGCAAGGGCGGAGGTGACAAGGGCCACGGCTCGGGAAGGCGCCGCAACACCGGCGGCGTCGGTGGCGGTGGATGGGCTGCCTCTGAGCAGCGCCTGGCGGTGGCGCGCCTTCTCCTGGTCAAAGAAGAAGCGGCGAAAACGATGGTGGTTCATGCTAAGCTTGTCCAGCGGTGAGGTTGTCAGGATCTGGTGGTGGAAGATGATGCGGCCTGGCGAAGACGAAGAGGCAATAGTGAACACTGTCGTCATCGCTTGAAGGGTTCCTCGTAGGTGCGGGGGATGAGGTGCATAAGGAGGAGGCCACGATGCGTTCTGGCTGCTTGGCATGGTTGAAGAGGCCGTCTTTATCAGCGACGAAGGAGAAGAGGGCACGGTCGCTGAAGGTCAGTCGTCGGGGCCGCGGTGGTCAGGCATCGGGGTCGCAGGAGGGCAAAAACGGGTGCTACAAAACAAGCAGCGGTGACGGGATTTCGGGCCACGCCAGGGAAGGGATCTAGGACCAACGATGGTGGCTCCGGGGTCAGCGGTGGGGAGGGTCTCTAGGGGTCAACGACGAGCTAGGAAAATGTGGAAGGAGTCATAGCTGCGGACGAGGACGAAGCCACCAAGGATGGCAGGGGCGATATTGTCGACATTGAAGCCGCTAATGGCCTTCCCGGACTCAAGGCCAGTGAGGACAAGGTCGTCGCAGTGGAGGCAGGAGCCGAAGAGGGCGTCGACGGCCTTGGCAGAGGCAGAAGCGGAGGTGGCGGAGGAGCCGAGGGGAAGGTCCTTGGTGAGGTGGATGGGGACGACGTGGGAGCGGACGTCGAGGGCGCGGAGGGCGTTATCGGCGACGGCGCAACCAAGGAAATCGAAGCCTAGGCCGAGGTTGGCAACGGTGGCGGACGCTAAGGCTGTGACTGACTTGAAGGCCGGGGAGGTACAAGCATGTTGAATTGGTGTGGCAGCGGAGAAGGGAAGAGGGCCAAGATAGCCTAGCTGCCTCTCCAAGCAGTGCTTCCATAGTCACAGGATGTAGCTTGTAGCCAATGCTTCGACCTTGAAAGAAGCCACACTGACGTCGCTTGAAGACGCAGCGTTGCCCATGCCGAATAAAGGAGTAGCAGTAGCAGCACCGTTGTCATGGCACGGCCACCATTGCTCCAGCCCCTTGTGTCGCCGTAGATCGCGCTGCAACAGTTACTCGTGCCTTTTCCTTAGCTACCATCATCTTCTTCAACATGCTCTCGATATTCTTGAGTCCAGTGATGCTTTCCTCATAGCCAGCAATAATCTTGTCACCTGTTAACTCGGCAGCAGAAGCTATAGTGTTGGCTTTGATACCAAGTTGTTATGAATCTTAGTTTATAGAGGGTAAACACCGCTGAGAAGATAGCCGGACGGCGTCGGCGTAGAGGGGAGACTATAGATGAGAATTACTTTGTTATTTCTTACTTGTCTCCAATAGCATGTGGTAGCCCCTTATATAGATAGACCCTCTAACAAATAGAATCTAATATCAATCATATCTTTAATAAATAGAAACTAATATCATATATCTAATAAATAGAAATTAATCTCTAACTCAAATATAAACTAATATCTACTTTCTAATAATGACAGGTTGAGTCGGGCCCATAGCCATGACAGGGCGGCACAAGAGTAGCGGATCTTCTGTGCCCATAGCGATGCAACGTGTCTCGCCTCCCTCGCTTTGCTTGTCGTCGGCCTCAACTTAGTAGGTAGACGTTTGTCATTAGTCCCATACAACCTTTAAACCCTTCATGCCAATCTCCTGTCCACCTTTGACGCCAGCGAACACCCCGTGTCCATGGCCAGCACAAGCGTCGTCGACACCAGGGCGCGGCGGCACAGCGCCGTGGTGGGCGGCGCCCTCAGCGTGCACGGCGGCCCGTCGCGCGGGATCGGCAAGACCGCGGCGCGGCAGCGAAAGCCGGTCGTGATCTACACGGTGTCCCCCAAGATCATCCACGTGGAGGCCGACGAGTTCATGCCGCTGGTGCAACGGCTCACCGGCCCGGAGGCCCCGCCTGGCGAGAGGCCACCCTCGTCGGCCGGAGACACGACCGAAAAGGCGGCGGTCGTCCCGGTGCGCGTCAAGGCGCGGGCGCTGAACCGGGCGCCAGCGATGTCGGTGGCGGCCACGAGGTTGTCGCCACCGTTGGAGCTCCTGTTCCGCGACCTTAGCCCGTCGACCCTGCGTGGCGCAGCGACCAAAGGCGAGGGCTCCTTGGCGTCTCATCCGTCTCCAAGCTGGTTCCACCACGACGGCGGCCGTTTCCTGAGCCCTGCCGGGCCGGCGCCGGCGGGCGCAGGCTACCTCGACATCTTTGGCCCGCTGCCGCCGCGGCATTGAGCGGGTGGTGCGCAGCACATGTGCGTCCATGTACATGGTTTACAACTTTTGCTTGATGTAAATACGTATGGCAAGCATGCAGCTGTGGACTGTGTCGTGCACCGGTGTAAGTACTCGTGTGGTTGCACCACCATTTCAGGAGTGGAAGGCAAACATCACTGGGGAATGAATTCTGTAGTGTTGGATCTGACTCGAGATTGGTGGAAGCAATAAGCCAGCTTGAAGCGTACTGTCGACTAGAAATGGTCGGCTAATAACATACCATTGAATTACAGTGTGAAAGTAGATATGTTCAAGGCGTGAGATAGTTCCTAAGGATGTAAACTTGCTTCCTGTTAGGTTAGTCCATGCTTCAATGCATGTATTTGTACGTTCTGTTAGCTTAGGTATTTCTGCTACTAGTGAGCTAAACCTTAATTAGTTACGACTTAATCCAATAAAAAATGAAGCACACTGCGTTAATGCAGCAAACCATGAATGCTCATGCAGAAGGTACAGGAAACCCAATCAGCGTTGACTTGACCACCAATTATCATGAAAATTTGCATGTAATATACATCACTAGAGCAGCAATCCAAATTAACATTCTACAACAACAATGTTTTACAGCTTGATATCTAGCAAAATGCAGCTATCCTACAAAACATTTATATTGTACACACCTCCCTCGACATCCTAGGCCATGCTTCTGATGGTCATCTCCTTCAGAGTTGTAACAGATCTGTGGAACAACTTGAGACTACGCCCAACTTTGTCCTGCGCGGCCAACAAAACATTTTCATTTGTAAGAGCACATTAACCCCGGCAAAGCCACAGTTAAGCAGATGCCTAACTTGTCGGTAAGCACTGTAGAAAATATTATAGTATTTCATGTTAAATTTGCATACGCTTGGCCAAAATTTGCAGACATACATTAAATGGAAGCTGAGCGAATAAGCTGACAGACTAGAGCAATGAATACTTTATTTACACGAGCTTCATACCTCATTTAAATGCTCTAGCCTCTCCAGTATAGGAAGCAGTTCATCAGAAAATGAAGAAAGATCTTTTGCACAAGCCCTACAAATACATAAATGTAATGGTTTCAAACTTTTAAGAACAGAATACCAAGGTACATAAACCTTTATACAACTAATAAATATTCATACTCGTCGTGAAAGTGAACGAGGAGGATAGTGATGGTGCATTCGGCGATTTGGAGTAGAAGGTTTATAAGCTGGTCTCGGTTCCCAGCCATGCAACACAAATCTATCATTGCAATGAACCTCCTGCAAATAGAGAGAGATACCTGTGTTACCAGTTACTTAAAATGCTACCTTGTAGATGATTACCGCGACAAGATCATTCCAGAGAAAAAGAAATGCACATATTGTTGTAGGATTAGCTATAATGGTGCATGCACCACCAGGTAAAAATGCAATATCAGAAAAGAGAAATCTTGACCAGCATTAAAAGATGCATTGCTCATACCAGACTGTCAAATATTGTCATACCAGACAGAATGAAGAAAAAATAGTTGGGGTGATATGGAAAACATTTTTCTTAATTGTTTGTTATTTTTCCCTTTTGAATATATGTGTTGTCAAAGAAATAAGACGAGAGATCAACACAGAAATTTAAATGACAAGACAGCCTATATCAGATCCAATGACATTGGGAAGAATCTTCTAAATAAAAAGGCACAAATAAAAAACACCATTTACCTTTTACGGATGTTATCGTTGGGAGAGATGCAATCTTGCTTCATGCATACTTTTATTATCTCATCAACCTCCTTCCTGGATAACTCATTTAAGTCACGAATCTACAGGACAAAACAGACAAGTTAAATACTGCAGAATCAATGTTTGACAGCAGGCGCACATAGTTACTTCCAAACCCATATAACCTACTAAATCGTTCAAATCATTTCCCTCTACTCCAGATATGTATTCCAGCTTCCAAGTGCAGATTCAGCTCATATTTTCCATACTTGAAATCCACTCAAAATAAATAGACTTAATCTAAACTTGTGGAAAGTAGGTTAGCTAATTGAATACCTTATTTAACAACAAATATTTTTCTTCGCCTACTCTTTCCAGAGCACGTGTTACTGAGTTCAGAAGATCTGAAACCATTTGGAGTGTTGGTTGCTGCTGACCAAGTTCGCTATTATCATCATGTGAAATCTGCAAGATCAAGATGCAGAATGTTATCCAAGATGTATTTAAAAAAGTATAAAGTAACAAACAGATTTAAAAAATTGGAAGATTTGATGAAATAAACTACTCCCTCAGTTCCTAATGTGTGCAGCCATATTTTTACACTTCAGCAACTAATATAGACAATTGCTGAGATTGGCAACACAACATTTGCATTAGTGAATTGGGGGGCTTATCTAGTGCAAATTAGATGATAACTGAGTGCAATCATGCAAACCGCTTCGGTCCAGGAATCAAAGCAACATAAAAAATCATGGAAGTTTTGTAAAGTATTTCTGAATATAGTATAAATTTGAGAAGGTATTACATAAAGATTAAGTTCAAATCAAATATGTATTTAGGCGAAAAGAGAGATTCCTTACAGTATAAATTGAAAATAAATATAAAAAGAAAATGAGAAAGATATTATTCACAGAAAACTTTTCTTGTTCTTCCTGCTAACATTGTTTGTGTTTGAACTTGAATTTAGGGTGGTATAAGTTCTTTTTCATAATTTTCTGAGTTGATTTGGTATCCGATCCAATGTGATTTGCATGATTGCACCTAGCTATTGGTTAGCAGCAGATAAATCCTGTGGATGATTTTTTCAATATAATATTTCATAATATTAAATGTTTATAGTTTTTACTAGCATATTACTGTGAAAAGCAATGACCAAAGTTATATATTGGAACCTCTGTTGAACTCTATAAACACCTATTTGGGACAGGAGCAATAACAGGGAAAAAATTTCAGTAGGAAAAAAATTTTAACCCCCCACCGAGAAATCCAACAAAGCGGAAATATCATAAAATCTCGGAAGAAAAAAGGCCAATTTTTTTGAATTCAAATTTGAATTTTCCGGAAAAAATTAGAAAAACAACAGAAACGTAGACATTTCTGTAAGTCGAACACACAGTGTCCGCTTTACAAGCCTCATGCCTAACCACTGCACCATGTCAGAGTTTCTAATTAGTTGAGGTCTATCACTTCTTTATTATGAAATATTCAGCCGGTTCAGAATTTCAGATAAATCTCAGACCCCACGGAGAACCGGTTTTGCACTGGTGTTTTTGGCCAATATTTGTTTCCCTGAGCAGTAAACAGAAAGTCTACAACATCATATCCGGTTGTTTAGATTGCTAGAGATTGTCCCTCCACAGCCACACGCCGACGTTCACTCCGGACTCGGCGGCCACCTCCTCGGGCACGCCTCCACATGTGTCGGCAACCTTCTCTCATCCCGAGGCGCCGTCCTCCCCTACAGTAGGGCGCTCGAAGTTGGAGCGCTGGAGGGAGGCCTCGCCTCCCGTCTCCCCTGTGGTTTCCAGGCGTCCATCCTACCGCGACGTGGTGCTGGCCTCACCAACGTCGGCCGGCGAGGTATCGGCGGCGCCGGAGCAGCAACCTGCGGTCCGCATGCATGCATGCACAGACCGTAGCCCTGCCGTTCGCGTTGAGCTGCTTCATGGCCGAGGGTCATCTCAAGGTCTGGTTGAGGATGGCTAGCAGAAGGTGGTTGGCCGCCGCCGTTTTCGGGATAGACCTCGTCACCCATCTTGCGGCTCCCGACGTCCGGTTCCGGCAGACCTTCGTGGAAGATGCTTCAACTGCTTCTCTACTTCGCAAAGCGCCGCGGAGTGTCGTCGTCGGGTGCGTTGCTTTCGCTGCATGGGCCTTGGTCACCGTGCTTGTGCCTGCCCTGGAGCTCCCCCGTCGTTGAGACGCGCCTCGGTGTGGCGTCGTATCTTCCGGCCCGCGGGAGATTCCTCGTCTTCAACTCCGGCGGCGGCCTCGTCTGGACCGGCGGTTGGCGGTGCCGGATGTGGCGGCGGCGGGCGGCAAAGATCATCGGCGCCACGTCACTCATCGGAAGCCGGAAGCGCTCGGATGGTGTCGCCGGCGGTGGAGTGCCTCCGTAGCGCGCTCTCCGTCGCCTCCTTCGGCCAGGCTGCGTCCATCTTCGGTGAGGTCGCGACCGTCTTCGGCCAGGCCGCGGCCAAACTTGGACGGCTGAGCCCTTCTCCGCCGCGTTCCCGAGGCAGGTCGCCGGTGAGGAGCTCCGAGAACTCCAGCGGCGGGTTGCATCGATCAAGAGCCTCGGGCCCATGGCTGGTCGCGTCTTTGGTCACGTCGACCACCACGTGGCGTCCGCCCTGCTCGCTGCTGAGATCCGCCATAATGTGGAAGATTTCCTCCCGTTGAAGGAGGTAGCCCCAAGACCTACCTCTGCTGCACCAATCCTTCCCGAGGAGGCTCTCTCGCGTTGGGAATCGCGCGAGGATTCTTCCCTTTGCCTCCGGACTCGATCGGTCGAGCCGAACAGGGTTCGCAGCCCTTGTCAGGCGAGGAAAAGTGGCTTTTATCGGACAGGGAAAAGCGGCCACGGTTCTTGGGCCTGGGCCGGCTTTTGTTGCGCAGGCTGTTGGCTCGTGGGCCACTTCGGCGGCGGGCGGTGATGTTGCGCGAGTCGTTGTTTCGGGCCCGCCAGCAGCGGTGGAGCGAGTGCTGCTGCGCGCGAGAGGTCGCCGAGCGCGCCGCCGATCGAGGTACCATCCGGTGGTTCGTGGCCCACCGGTGAGGCGGCGGGGCGAGTGCCGCCGCCCGCAGGTCGCCGGAGTGCGGCCCTCAGGTGGCAACCGATGCGATTTGGTGCAGCTCCAGAGGCGGACGCCAGGACCATCTCGCAAGTCTACTCCAGGCGCCGTCAGCGCCATGTACAGTGCCAGGAGTCCAGCCTGATTCTTTCAACTCCGGCAAAATCCTTCTTGGCCAAGGTAACCCAAGCCATCGGCGGCTTGCTGGCTTTGTCGGCAATCCGAAGCGACGGGGTCATTCAGCTCCCGTCAGACTTTGTCCTACACCGAAGCAATAGGTTGAATAAGGGTGGGACGGGCCTGAAGACAGCCACTCAAACTCAAGCAACCTTGATGCGTCGTTTGGGTCTGGTCGCAGAGCATGAAGCCATAGGCGAGCAAGAGTTGGAACGGTACAGTCGTGTTTTCCACAAGCCCCTCACTCAAGTCCATATCGCGGCATTAGCAGCGCTTTTTAGTTGGCAACCTCCTTCCGAAGAAGCGCCACATGATGTTGCTAGTTTCCCGAGTGTGGCCACGTGTGAGTTGTGATCCGTGGCTGTGCTTGCATAAGTCGATAGGGCTCATTCAGATTTAATGGAGTCAAATTTTCTCATCTGGAATGTGAGAGGCCTTAACTGCAAGGCGAAGCAGGACAGCGTCAGAAGCTTGGTAAACTCTACTCGGCCTGATGTAGTGTGTCTTCAGGAAACTAAGATGGAGTCTATTTCTGGTCGTTTGATCTTGTCAATGCTTGGAAGTGAGTTTGATCAATCTGTGGTATTATCAGCATGCGGAACTAGGGGGGCATGTTGCTGGCTTGGAAAGGCAGTGTTTGTCGTGCTTTAACATCTCGAGTTGACACTTATTCAGTTTCAGTGCAATTTGTTTCTCATGAGGGGCTGCCTTGGTGGTTCACAGGGGTATATGGCCCTCAACCTGATGATCAGAAGCTGCAATTTATGCAAGAGCTACGTGGCATTCGGCAAGCCTGTCAAGGTCCGTGGGCAATTGGAGGGGATTTTAACCTCATATATATGGCAGAGGATAAGAATAACACTAATGTGAATAGAGCAATGATGGGTCGTTTTCGCCGGTTCTTGGATGATATGGACCTAAAAGAGATTTCTCTTCTTGGCCGAAAGTTTACATGGTCGAATGAGCGGGAGGTTCCCACTTTGGTCCGGTTGGATCGGGTATTCATGACCTCTGATTGGGAACAATTGTTTCCTGACTGCATCCTCCAGAGTTCAGCCTCTTTGATTTGCACCACCGCCTCTAATCCTCGGTCTGAAGGCTAATGTAAAAGGAAAGCGGCGTTTTCACTTTGAAAGCTATTGGCCAAAGCTGGAGGGGTTCTTGCAGGAGGTGCAAAGTTCCTGGTGCAAACCAGTAGTAGCCTCTTGCCCACTGCAAATCCTTTCTCTGAAGCTGGGAAGACTGGCAAGGGACCTGCAATCTTGGAGTCAAAAGAGAATAGGAAATGTTAAGCTGCAACTCCAGTGTGCCACGGAAATCATGCACCGACTTGAAATTGCCCAAGATGTCCGTATACTGTCCAGCGAGGAGGATTGGTTGCGGCTGCAGCTGAAACGACATGCACTCGGTTTAGCATTTCTAGAGCGCACAATTGCTCACTTACGCTCCAGGATGGTTTGGTTGAAAGAAGGGGATGCAAATACCTCCTTTTTTCATCAGCAAGCTAGGTATAGAAAGAGAAAGAACTTCTTGGCAAAATTCAAAGTGGGAGATAAGCTTGTTACCGGGCATGAAGACAAGCAGCAGGCTGTTTTTGAGTTCTATTCGAGCCTTCTTGGCGCCGTGGCCCAAAGACAATGCTCTTTGAATCTGCAATCCTTCTACCAAGAAGCCCATGATTTGTCAGCTCTTGAGCAAGGTTTCTCGGAGGAGGAGGTGTGGGCAACAATTAAATCACTTCCTTGAGATAAGGTTCCGGTGGGATGGATACACTGGCGTTTCTTCAAATCTGTTGGAGTATAGTGAAGCTAGATCTTATGGTCGCACTTAACAGTCATTACTGGGTGATGTCGCAATTTCTTCCTCCTTAACTAAGATACATCATCTTGCTTCCAAAGACACCAGAAGCATTACAAATCAAGGACTACAGACCTATAAGCTTGGTTCATAGTTTTGCAAAGCTTGTCACCAAAATCCTAGCTAATAGGTTGGCTCCGAAACTTAAAGGATATGGTGTCACCAAATCAGAGTGCTTTTGTCCAAGGGAGATGTATCCATGATAATTTTATTATGGTCCAACAAACAGCTAAAGTACTGCATACACATAGGGAGCCAAGAGTTCTTCTCAAGCTGGATATTTCAAAAGCCTTCGATTCGGTATCTTGGTCCTTTTTGCTGCAAGTGCTACGCCATTTGGGTTTTGGTCCAATTTGGTGTGACCTTTTATCCAAGCTCCTGAGGTCTTCAACAACCCGGGTATTGGTAAATGGTGTGCCGAGAGAGCAAATTCAACATCAGCAGGGGCTCCGGCAAGGCGACCCCTTATCCCCGATGCTCTTCATCTTGGTCATGGATGTGCTTAACTCACTGATTAATAAGGCAAGCGAGATTGGTCTTTTGCAGCCCCTTCTCTCTAGAGGACCTAGTCAGCGGGTCTCGCTTTATGCTGATGATGTGGTTCTTTTCTTGCGACCCTGTTTGGAAGAGTTCGAGCTAATCAAAGAGATTCTTCGGGTTTTTGGAGAAACGTCAGGATTGATCACCAACTTGAGCAAGTGCTCGGTAACCCCGATCCGATGCCACCAACAGGACATGGAAATAGTGCAAGCATCCATCCCCTGCAAAGCACAAGAATTCCCTTGCAAATATCTTGGGCTCCCACTGTCAATCAAGAAACTTCCCAAATCTGCCTTCTACATGATAATTGACAAGATTGCTGACAAGCTGCCCGGGTGGAAAGCTGCCATGATGCACTCAGCTGGCCGAGTCACACTTATTCGAGCGGTACTCTCGTCAATTCCTATTTATCCACTCTTTGCACTGGAATTTCCTAAATGGCAGTTAAAGCAATTGATAAGATACGCAGAGCTTTTATATGGAAGGGTCGCAAGAAAGTAAATGGAGGACATTGCCTTGTTTCTTGGGGCCGGGTCAAGCGACCAGTTGAGCTTGGCGGATTGGGAATTCTTGATTTGGAAATCCTCGGATGGGCGCTGCGAATGAGGTGGCTATGGCTCATGAAGACCCACCCTGATCGGCCATGGGCCGGATTGGATATACAGGTGCACCCTAACTCAGCAGTTATGTTCTCCATATCGACCACCTCTATTGTGGGAGATGGCAGCACGACCCTCTTCTGGTGTGATAAATGGCTACATGGCAAATCTTTATTGGACCTTACCCCCCCTCTTTGTGCGTATGTGCCAAAGAGAACTGCTAGTCGAAGGACGGTCCAAGAAGCCCTAACAGATAATGCCT
The DNA here is from genome assembly GCA_036346265.1 of Melocanna baccifera. Classification (NCBI taxonomy): domain Eukaryota; kingdom Viridiplantae; phylum Streptophyta; class Magnoliopsida; order Poales; family Poaceae; genus Melocanna; species Melocanna baccifera. The sequence continues at coordinate 31,824,049 of CM070679.1, read as the reverse complement.
GGGCTCATGACTTTAGGGGCACTTTACCTACTCCAGTCTTGGAGTTTCTTGGCCTTTGGGATGTCCTCGCCCAAGTGAGGCTCACCCCTGGCGTGGATGATCAGCATGTCTGGAAGCCATCCTCCTCGGGAAGGTTCTCAACTAAATCAGCGTACCACCGTTTTTTTGTGGGGGCTGTGGAGTTTGAACCGTGGAAGGAAATTTGGAGATCCTGGGCTCCTCCTCGTTGCAAATTCTTCTTGTGGTTAGCCTCACTTAATCGTTGCTGGACCGCTGACCGCTTGGCCCAGCGTGGTCTTGATCACCCTGAGTGTTGCCCACTGTGTGATCAAGTAGATGAAAACATTCAACACTTACTCACTTCTTGCGTGTTCTCAAGAAGTGTTTGGTTCTCAGTGCTTACTCTGGTGGGATTGCAGCAGCTAACTCCAGGTCCAGATGATTTGGTATTTACCTTGTGGTGGCGTCAAGCGTTGCACCAAGTTCCCAAACAACTGCGCAAGGGTTTTAATTCTTTGGTCATAATGGTGGCTTGGTGGATTTAGAAGCACAGGAATGGTTGTGTTTTTGACGACACCTCACCCAATGTCAGTACCGTCATGCAAGCCATTAGAGATGAGGCTAAATCGTGGTGTTTGGCGGGGACGAAAGGCCTAACTACCTTATGGCCTTAGGTGCTGTGTTTGTTTTTGTCTTTGGTCGGTGACTGTTTTGACCTTGTAATTTTAGCCTCACCTGCTTGGTGGGGCTTTGTACGAGTCTTCTTAGACTCCTTTTTTTCTTCTTAATATAATGATGCGCAGTCCTTCTGCGCGTTCAAGAAAAAAAAAGCAGTAAACAGAAAGGTTAAGTACCAACCATTACTGTAATTTGCAGTTTTCCCACATTCAGCGTGGCACAAAAACATCAGACAACAAACTATAGTAAGTTTTAAGTGCCAAGAGATAAGGTTCCTCATACTGGCTGTAAGAGGCAGGTTACCACAAGCAACTAGAGATCCCAACTTGGTGTGGTTTTCGTGTAACATTCAGCACAGGGGATTAGGGAACACATGTCAGTGTTGTGACTCAACTCCTAGTAACGTCAATTTATCCACAGTTATCAATTATTCAAGCCAAGTTTCAGACTATTCTTGTATGCAAAGATGTTAATTCAGAATATAATTCAAAAACAAGGGAACATAATTAACACTCAGAAACTAGCAGGCACTGCAAGTATAGACCGAAAAAACAGATAATACCCAGAGCTGTAGTGAAAAACGAGCTGACTTGGATATTTCTCGATCAATTTGTAATTTATAATTTTTATTTCAAATAGTTTAGTTAATTGTGATTATTAACTTAGAGATTATTAGTTTATTACTAACAAGGCCCCACCTAACTATCATACTATCAAAAGCTCCAAAAAAGTTTTCTTTCCTTTATTGTCAGGAACCTTATTGACATGACTCATGACCACCAGGATTTGGAGTAGAATGTACGAGTGTACAAGACCACGAATGAGAAAATGAATATAGGTTTAAAACTACATTACTTACTTGAAACCGCATGTTCTTCTTTGTAGATAGAAAATACAGGTAAGAGAGAAGGCCGAAGCACAGACTAAATCCTACCAATTCTGACTTCTGATTCTGGTAAGCAGTAACATTTAAAAGCATTAGAAGAATCTTGGGGTGCATAAATATACATATTTATAATGCACCTACTTTAAAGATAACTAGGGGCTTACCTCAATCATATTTCTTGATTGCATAAAATTTAGAGACCCAAAATCGAGACTAAAAACAGAATGCATCATGGAAAATAGATCTTGGACAAAGCTGCATTCGTCATTTTCCTCATACGCCCATACCTATGAAGTACGTAGCACCTGTGAACCTCCATAACACAATGACCAAAATCAAATGAGAAGCAAATAACAAACCTTGCTGAGAATAGAAACCACCATATTAAGCCGCTCCAAGGTGAAGGCATTAGCTCCAGTTATGTTTTCCCTTAAAATGCTACTAAAAACGGACTGATGCTGCTTGGCAAAGTCCATTATCTCACGTACAATTTTGTTGTTCACCTGAATAAGAAATTAAATTTCTATAAAGAGGAACAGAAATACAGAACGTTCAAAGAAAAAGGAAAATGCATCTCATGTAAAATTCATCATCAGCAATAACCCATTTGTCGTCGGTACTAGTCCGTACAGTAAACTTATAAGCACCCCTGGGTCGGATATGAAGACCGCCGCGGGTGCGAAGAGATCTCAAGAGAAGCACACAACAATGAAGTCCTAGCGGAAGAACTCCCTCCCCACGTGTATTTCATATGAGTGTTCTAGGGCAAAATGGCTCCCCTTCTATTACAAGGGGTCATATTTATAGGGGGAGAGGGGGTGGCCAACATAGTTACAACTTTGCTCTTAGGGTTTGACCTACTCCTAGGGTATTTCGATCATTTGCTCCGTGCGGGCCTTGCTGGGTCCGGGACCCCAGGATCAACCCGAGGTCCTCCCAGGGACGGTCTTGCATACTTCGTCCGAGGTCCTCCCAAGGACAGTCTTGCGTGCTTCGCCTGGGGTCCTCCCAGGGACAGTCCCACGTACTTCGCCCGAGATTGGCCCTGGACTTGGCTCGAAGTAGACCTTCCAACGGGTGTCGCCGCTCCGAGGTGGTTGTGGACCCGAGGTAGCACAGGGACACTTCCCCAACAGTAGTCCCTTGCCGATCCGGGTGGTTGGCGATCGCCCGCTTGGGCCGACATACCGACTTGCAAAAGGGGTCAGCGCACTGCCTCAGGCCTATGATCCCTACATTTTGACAACATATCAATATACCTTAGTTCTTGCATGAACTCAAAATGACAGGCCGTGCCAACACCTCTAAGTTGGGTTCCTCGGATGCTTGCCAAAGGGTCGCTGCTTAGCTCAGTCGATTTTGGGTAGTGTAGGGGAGTTCACTGTCATACAGAACACGGGACCATGAACAATTATGCAATCAAGCGTCGATCGCCTTGATGTCGAAGCTTCATGGAGGCGCGGGGTTAGGGCTTGGTCCAAAGAAGTGACTCGTGAAGTCAGTTCTCGACCTATAGCAATTGAGGCAAGGGCATGCACGGGAGCGTCGAGAGCTCGACTCATATAGGCATGGCAACTTCAGTATCACAGAACCCGAGGGAGTGAAAGGTTGATCCATGCGAACATGTTAACAATAAGCGCCTAACTTGCCAATTCGAGACACATGGAGTCCTTGGGCAATTGGGTCGTTGCATGACCTTGGCAAGATAGGCATGGGTATGTTGCTAGTTTGAGGTATGATGGAGCTTTGAGCACATGAAGCTGACTGGGGCGTCCACACCCCTACACACAAGCTCGATTGGTGATACCAAATTGCACAACATCTGGAGACGTGATCGATCGATGCATGCCAACACGCCGAGATATTCAAGACCAGCAAGCATACCCCTGAAGGGGTTCGACCTTGCAGGTGAGAGGATACGTGCTGAGTCGTTGCCTGTTGGACCCGTCAAGGTATGGTGCTACAAGCTTGGAAGTATGCTGCATGCTTGGTTTATGCAGTAGCCCATGAAACAGGGAGTGCCTACCGTGAATCCACGATGTCGAGAGATGGCAACCCAGGCTAATCAAATCACGCTTAGCCTACAGCCCTCCATTGCTCCTACCTACTTTGTCAACCTACAGCCCTCCATTGCTCTTCAGGGTTCTACTATTAAGCGTCTCTCCTGTAGGTCTCCTTAGTACAGCCACCTTCGCATCTTTGATTGCATCTGCTTTGTTGTTCTTCCACCCTGTAAGCACACGAAACTAACCGCTCATTCAGTTGATTGTTTTCCTTGGCTACAATGCTAAGTACAAGGGTTACCGTTGCTATGACCTAGTTGCTCGTCGGATGCGCATTTCATGCGATGTCACTTTAAATTTGTCTAGGCCTTCTATCCTCATGACACCACTTCCAGTCCAGACTCTTGCTGAGTTGATCTCCTTTCTGACTTTTCCTAATCCTCTGCTCTCCACTCCGTTAGTTTTGCTTCCATCTCGACCACCTCTGCCGGTTTCACCTTTGGCTCTTTCCCCTCCGGCTCCCGTTGCTTCCCCACTAGAGGATCCCACCAGCTCTTTTGTTGAGGTCTCCCCATTTCCATTCCACTACACTCACCGTCATCATCATTCTAATCCTTCTCAGCCTCTACTCTTCCGTCATTGTTGGGTCCTACTCCAGTGCCTTCTCCCTCCTTGTTGGGTCTTTGCTCTAGCATCTCCTCTGAGGTACACTCTTCGTGATCGGAGTACGATTCCGTGTCCTGATCACTAGGGCTTTGTAGCTTCAGCTACTTCTCTTATTGAGCCTACCTCTTATCGTGATGCTGCATCTCATCCTAAGTGGCAACTCACTATGGCTGAAGAGATTGCTGCTTTGGAGCGTACTAGCACTTGAGACATTATTCCCCTTCCTGCTTATGTCACTCCTATTATGTGCAAGTGAATCTATAAGATCAAGACATCTTCTGATAGTACCATTGAGTGCTACTAGGCGCGTCTCGTTGTACGTGGTTTTCAACAAGAGTATGGGCGTAACTATGATGAGACTTTTGCCCCTGTTGCGCATATGACCACCATTTGCACTCTTGTTGTCGTTGCCTCTATTCGGCAGTGGACCATTCACAGCTTGATGTTAAGAATATCTTTCTCAATGGCGAGCTACGAGAGGAGGTTTACATACACCTGTCTCCTAGGTATTCTATCCCCGACAATTAGGTTTGTCGCCTCAGTCGTTCTCTATGGGCTCATACAAGCCCATCGTGTTTGGTTTGAAAGTTTTACCTCTATTGCCACTGCTGCCAGCTTCTCCACTAGTGATCACGATCTTACTCTCTATGTCCACACCTCTCGTGGTCAGACTCCTCAATATGTGGATGACATGCTCATCACTAGAGATAACACTCAGTATACTGATTGTGTGAAGACACGTCTCAACGAGTTGTTCCAAATGTCTGATTTAGGTCCTCTTCGCTACTTCCTTGGAATTGAGGTCACCTCTACACTTGATGGTTACTACTCCTAGCAAAAGTATATCCAGGATCTTCTTGATTGCGTTTGTCTCGCCAATCAGCGCACGGTAGGCATTTCTATGGAGATTCACTTTCAGCTTCATTCTACTGACGGTACACCTCTCGAGGATCCCACCCGCTATTGGCACCTTGTTGGGACTGGGAGCTTGGTTTACTTGATGTCACTCGTATTAACATCTCTCATGCTGTTCACATTCTAAGTTAGTTTGTTTTTGCTCCTAACTAGCCACACTACAGCTTCAGGTGTATTCTGATGCGACCAGGGCTAGTGATCCTTCTCACCGTCGGTCTCTTTGTGCTTTGTCTCCCTTGGTTTTTCCTTGATTGCCTAGAAGACTAAGAAGTAGACCGTGGTTTTCTGTTCGAGTGTTGAGGCTAAGCTGAGGGCTTTGGCGTCTGCGACAGCTGAGATTACCTAACTACGGTGGCTCCTTGAGGACATTGGTGTTTCGGTTTACAGCATTGGTAAGATCAACATTGCTCGAAATCCGATGAAGCATGAGCTCACCAAGCACATTGGGGTTAATGCTTCCTACATGTGGTCGTAGGTGCAACAGCAGGTTGTCACTCTTCAATATATGGCTTCAAAGCTTCAGCTAGCTGACTTCTTCACGAAGGGGCAGACTAGAGCTCAGCATAACTTATATCTTTCCAAACTCAGTGTTGTTGATCCACCATGAGTTTGAGAGGGTGTTAGAAGTGTATGTATATAGTCCTTTGTATAGGAGAATTTCTGCTATTCTGCTCATGTCTTGTCCATGCTTATTATGGCCCATGAAATAAACAAGAGCTCATTCCAAAACAGCTACTACTATTTGCTTCATCTTAGCCAATAGCTCATCATTTTTTTGTTCACAATGGAACCATCAATGAAAAACTACAAGTACAGATGTCATGAACCGGGGTAAACACCACCAAGAAGGCCGGATGGCGTCGGCGTAGAAGGGAGAGGGAGAGACTAGACGAGGAAGACTATAATATTTCTCTTGATTGATTCCAATAGCATGCGGTGGCCCTCTTTATATAGATGAGCCCCCCCTAACAGATAGAGTCTAATTTCAATCCTATCTCTAATAAATATAGAAACTCATATCATATCTCTAATAAAAGGATTCTAATCTTTAACTCAAATAGAATCTAATATCTAGTTTCTAATAATAACTCGACTGGGCCTTGGGCCCAAGGCCCACATCCCTGACACTACACCCCTCTCGGATATGCAGCTCGTCCTCGAGCTGCTAGGTGGCGGCTTTACGCCAATAGACGACCTCTGACGCCGGTGTAGAAGACGAAAGGTGGTGGAGTCTGCAGCGGATGGAGACGGCCGCCCTGATCCAAGCGGAGCAGGGTGCAACGATGCTTGCAAAATTTTGTTGTTTTTTTTTGAATTTTTTTTTGGCTCTGTTTTTCTTTTCTTTTTTTCTTTTTTTCTTTTTCTTTTTTTTTCTTTTTTTTTCTTTTTTTCTTTTTTCTTTTCTTTTTTTTTTACCTTAGCTTCTAAAGTACGCTAGTAGTGGCTTCTAAAAGAAGCTACCCCGTAGAACCAGGAGCTGGCGGGCCTTGCGGCCAGATGGAGCGGGCCTTGCGGCGGGCGATGCGAGAGAGGCGGCGGCCTCAGCAACGGCAACAACCACCAAGTGGCGCGGCGGCCGCGGCTCGGGCGCCAATGGCGGCGGCCGTCGAGGGCCGCAGCCTCGGTCGAGCATGGACGGGCGGCGACGATGCAAGGGCGGCGGCAGCGCTGGCCGTCGGCGGCGACGCAGGCCGGCGGGTTTGCCGGCGCGCGCGGCTTGTAGCGGCGGAGGCCGACGACGGCGACGCAACTGCGCAGCAGCGTGGCGCCGACGACGACGCTGGCTGGCGGCGATCGATGTAAGCGAGTGGTCGGCGAGGCGGCGATGCGCGGGCAGAGGTGGCAACAGGATTCGCGACGGGCGGATCTGACGAGGAAGGCGCGCGACGTGGGCGACGCGTGACGGCGGAGAAAGTCGGCGAAGGAGTCGCGCCCGTGGCGCGCCAAAAGCGGCTTCGGATGGCGGCCGCATGCGCGGAAGAGTCGACCACGCAGAGCGGAGGCGGCAGCACGGGCGAGATGTCCCGGGCGGCGGATGCGGCTCCAGTACAGAGTGGTCGACGGTGAGGACCCGATCTGTCGGCCCCGGTGTCCGGCGGGTTTTGAGCCGAAGGCGGGCGATGGGGAAATCGAGCGGCGACCGGCAACTTCGGCGGCGACGACGGCTTCGGCGGAGTCGGCTGGCTGAAGAATCGTCGGCCTGTGCGAGCCGGCGATAGCGGCGGCTCCGGACGGCCGGCGTAGCGACGGTCAGATCGGGCAACGGCCGAGTGGTGGCAGCGGCGCTCGGGCAGAGGTGGCCCGGGCGGAGGTGGCGGCGCAGACGGATACGGCCCCAGCAGCGGATGCGGCGCGATTTCGGGCGCTCAGGGGCCTTCCAGCCCTTGTAGAGGTCGCCAGCGAGCTCGCGCATCTGCTCCGATGCATGCTTCCTCAGGCCACTCACGGCGCGGCCGACCTTAGTCGTCTCCAGCGCCTCGAAGGTTATAGGTACGGCCTGCAACTGCCGGAGCGACTCGAGCTCGACCTCGTCGGACCTCTCGTCCGCCACCATGAGCTGCATGTTGATCCTCGCGACCTTCTCGCGCACCTGGGCATCCGGATCTGGAATTTGTGTTTCTGCCATCTCCTCTGCTTTGCGAGCAGCCTTTTGTTGCGCCTTCTCTCGCTCCTTTAAGATTTTTTCAAAGAGGTCGTGTATATTGCGGAAGGAGTCCGCTATCTCCTTGCTGTGTTTCTCCATCTTGTCGGCGCTCGCCATTATTATAGCCAGCGACTCAGAAGCAGGACGACGAGTCGTAGGAACCATGGCAGCCGAAGTCGTGGGAAGGGATCGACTGCTCTGATACCAAGTTGTCATGAACCGGGGTAAACACCACCAAGAAGGCCGGATGCCGTCGGCGTAGAAGGGAGAGGGAGAGACTAGACGAGGAAGACTATAATATTTCTCTTAATTGATTCCAATAGCATGCGGTGGCCCTCTTTATATAGATGAGCCCCCCCTAACAGATAGTCTAATTCCAATCCTATCTCTAATAAATATAGAAACTCATATCATATCTCTAATAAAAGGAATCTAATCTTTAACTCAAATAGAATCTAATATCTAGTTTCTAATAATAACTCGACTGGACCTTGGGCCCAAGGCCCACATCCCTGACAACAGACTTTTCTTCATTTCCGTTCTCCCCCTTTACCACAAATTATGCAAAATAATATCAGCACTAAGCTAGGAAATATGTTGCAATTATCATTCCAGTCACAAGTACGCTATGCTCCAACTGTACTGCAGTATTCAGTCGAGGTAATGCACTATGCATAACATTGACAGGCAGAAAATGTGGATCTCCACAACATTGGCTAACCTCAAGAAAATCAGCTGAGTCCACAAGTGATGTGAAAGACGTGACTATTCGCAGTATTGGTGCAGTAAGTGACCTTTTCATGTCAATTTCCCCTGCTCTTTCCTTCACAACATTGGAGGTTAGCCTTGAATTTCCCTGAAAATATACTAATACTGTAAGTGCATCTGCATCAAGGATAGGCAGTTAAATTGGGTAACAAAGAGCACCTTTTTCTGATAGCCCATGAGATTGCATGATGAAAGATTTTGCAGGGCACCCATGGACAACAAAATCTGAGCGCCATGCTTGCCATAATGGTGACTGATTCTCAGAAGTAATGAAAATTGAGCATCAATAGTGCAAAACCGCTGTGAAGACTCTGATGAGAATGATATATCCTGAAAAGAAAAAAGAAAGAGTTGATGATAAACAGAACATAGGAAAATGCTGGACAAAGAACTAGCAGCAACAATATTCCTTGCTAATAGTAATGATATTCACTGCTAATACAGTAATGCTAACTACAAAACCACAGCAAGCATGGGGGACAAGAATAGATTATCACAATAAAACCTCAAGAAACATTTTCCACAAACCCCATCTTAATGTGGAGTAATTTCAATTGTTCATCTTAATATTCACCATGTGTACTGCAAAACAAGATAATGGAAAATAATGCAGAGCACAGGCCTCATAAAATAATATAGGTATATGTTCACTGCCTTTCAGAAAAACAAAAAGGGGCATACTAGAGTTCCTAGTTTCAAATGAAATAAAATAGAAGACATCCTTGAAATATGACAATCAGAAGTCAATCTTGGCCATTGAATCGTATCTTGATGACTTGGCTATGATCAACCGATAAAAGCTACCAACATCTTCCAGAAAACACCTAACAATTTCACCTTAAATCCCTACCCGCACACCTTCTAGGAGAATGACACTCCACCTCGATGGTTTGATCTGCATCATCCAAATCTGGAATGGTGGCCTAGATTAGTTCCTATTAGATGCGTTCCCAAACCATAGCATGCCACACATACAGAACAGAACGATAGGGGGAAAAGCCCACAAGGCACAAGCACAGAATCATTTTTAAGAGGATTAGCAATGACAGTGGCATAATAAAATAATATCTACAAGAAAAAGTTAGAACAGTGGGAAACAAAGTCTAGACCTTCGACAAATAGTTGCTAACATCACTTAAACATGATCTGAGAATTCCCCGACTTTGAAGCTGGTTTAAGAAATACTTGTCATGGTCAATACTAATTAATGAATCAAAAACATAGAATGAAATTGCTTTCCCAGCTGCACTCCCATGAATAGCATCCTTAGTAACCTGTAAAAAGAACAAAGATGTAAAATGAAATAGACATACTAGATCCCTCGTGTGATCAACGATGTGCTTAGTTAATTTAATCAGCTTCCAACATCTATACGATATAAGCAATTCCAGAAATGCTAGAGTTGGGGGAAAACATAACCATATAGCAGTGCATAATTCAATAATTATAATTCGAAAAAGTTGTATGCAAAGTTCAAAACCATGCCACACCATCTAGAACCATGACCTGGTGTGGTGATGACAGGCAGATGAATTGTGCATATAACAAATTTAGCACGGCCTCCTTGATTTGAGATTTGGTGATATTACCTATCCGTGCAAAAGCTGTGCTACAAACTTACAATACAGTCCACATCCCTTGTACAAATTCACAAAAGGATTTTTGCCTACATTCTACGGTAGTACTAATGGAAGTATAATCAAGCCAAAGCTTGAAAAAGGAGCTACCCAACACCGAGAAGGGCATCATCTAAAGCATGACAAAATATATACAGAAACCATCTCCAATCTATCCAAACAATACTGGCAGGTTAGCATATCCTAATGTCATCTGAAATGTTGTCAGTTGTCACTACAGCAACCCACCCTTGGCTAACAGAATATGTTGGCACCAAGCAACCTCTTCAGAAATGACAAGGTTTTGGCAAGAAATTTCAACTGTTTTGTGCAAGACATCAAACATTACAAAATTTTATTTCTTGTACATCTCATCTGAAATGTTGTCAGTTGTCACTACAGCAACCCACCCTTGGCTAACTGAATATGTTGGCACCAAGCAACCTCTTCAGAAATGACAAAGTTTTGGCAAGAAATTTCAACTGTTTTGTGCAAGACATCAAACATTACAAAATTTTATTTCTTGTACATCAACAGAAGAATCCATACCAAATCAATGACTGCTTGCGCTTCCTCCCTTATGATAGAAAAGTTAGCACGTGCTAATTCATTTTGTTCCTTGAGAACCTTTAAAAAAGCACATTGGGATGATCACAAAATACTCATGTTATAAAAGGCAAAGATAATGTAGTTGAAAAGACCTTTTGAAGAGTGAGTTCATCGTCATCATCTCCCTCTTGTTCTTCAAGTAGCAAGAAGCGAAGAACTGATGGAGGGACATCTGGGTCAAGAATGCTACGACAATATTGAAAATAACTCAATAGTAATGCATATTGGCTGCAAAAGACAATTCAAAGTTAGCATTTATATTCATAAAAGGAGAGACCAACAGGTTGATAAGGAAAGGTTATCAGTGCTCATAGTCACCAAAGACAGTGAAGTTACCGTCTTCTCAAGGTTTCGGACGATTCATTTCGCTGTATTGCCATAATTAGCTTGAACAATAATGAGTTGCAAGCTGCATTTGACAACTGCTTTGCTGAAATAATGTCAAGGCAAGTAACTGCATCAGAATCCGCCCCAGTTGGGCATACGAATCTTTCATCCCGCAGTTTAGCCATACAGGTCAACGCTACCTTGAAAATGACCACATGAATAAATTTCAAGAAATCTACAGAAAGTATAGTACTTGATTAAGAGAATGATATTTGATGCATGTCAATTCACAAGCTACTTACATTGGTTAGAACATAAGCCATTTTCACTGAACAATCTGGAGATGTTGTGGCACTCAATGAAGCATCAAGCAGCCTGCAGCATGCATCCAATAAAATTGGTACAGTTGTCCAGAATAAGAGTTTACATTCTATGAGAAGGGAGGCACCACTCACTCAAACAATAACTGAGAACGATCCTCAAGCAATGACATCCTTCTAGATACAGCTACCTGGAAATGACAAATAGCAAACAGTGTACTGCACCAGAATTTCCAACCTAAGAAAAGTTAAGCGGCCAAGCAAACACACAATGACACAACTCACTTCAACAATCTGAGACCAGCCAGTCAACATGTGAAGCTGGGCTGCCTGTTCTTCAAGATTTTTGTTATATCTCCAGGCCCATTTCAGCATATGATGGAGTGATTCTTTTAGCTTGCCTTTCTCAGACTCACTTAATTGAGGGTTCAATTCTTGAGACATCTGAATAACAAAAGAAGCGACTAGTCAAATACAAAAAAAAAACTTTTTTAAAAAATAAGCATAACAAGAATGATTAAGACTGAAGATATAACCTGAAGAAGTTTTTGATGGAAGGCATCCAGGTCAATCAATCGATCACCTCTCTCCGAATAATAATATACACCACCACATTCAGATGTTGCAGAATTCCTTAGGATTTCTTCAATCTATGAACACCAAAATTTGATGAGAAATAAGCAAGATCAAGAAAATGAAAGGTTTAAAGAGCGTACCTTTGATTCAACTCTCAGGTTTGAAAGAAACTGTGGGTATTTCACGTAAGTGTCTGGACATCTGAACTGTACGACTTCAAGCAAGTCCAAAACCTAAGAGAAAAATCTCATAAGGTTTTCCAGCATGGATAAAATGTTAAAACATCTTATTTTGATCAGCAGTGAATAAAAATGTAGCAAGTCTGGGATATTCGTGGAGTTTTGTGGTGTCATGAATGGTGGACCATCATAATGGCCCCAAAAGGAGCTCAGCTTAACCATCTAAAACAGTGGAGAATGGGCCCCTCAGATGACACATTTTGAAATAATGACATGGAATTTGGAGTTATTATTCACTAACGATAAACAAGACAACACTACATCCATAATCCAAGAGATCCACACTTTGAAGAGCTAATCAGATTAACAGAAATTGTCGTAATTCGGTTATGGCAGTCTTGAATAATCTTAAAGACCTTTGTTCACAAGAATTATGGAAGGATTCCTTGCAATCTCTAAAAAACCTGTTTGGATGCCCAGCTTTTTAGCACATTCCATGGAAATATTGCAGGCAAGGAACAGAATGTGGGTTGGGCAAAAGTTCTATTTGGCTAGACCAAGATAATGACACTTCCTTAGGATTGAACAATCCCGTGAGATGTTCTTCAGAGAGAGAGAGAGAGAGCAAACTCCATACTACCAAGCAGCCATCCTCTGCGAAGCCTCTGCCTTCACCTCACTTACACGGCCTCCACACGGCCAATGCATGTGCAGCCACCAGTATCCTAAGGCTGGTGCATGTGCATCATGTACACTTCCAAGGCACCTCCGACTTCGTCAAGTTCAGTGGCTAGGCCATCAACAATCCCAAATCCAGTGCCATACAAGGCCCTCCAGTCCGCCAAACATGCTGCCACCAGATAATCCCTCCTCAAGTGGTGCTGGCCTTTGTGCTCCAAAAGTTCACTCAATTTTGAACCAAATGTTTCTGGGTATTGAGCATCTAGTGCTCTGCCATTTACTTGTTTTAGTTAAAAAAAATCATGCATAAGCTTCTAGATTGATAAAGTTGCTCTGTTGCTAGAAATTTAAATAGATCTTTTCAATTCATGCATATGCTAGCTAGTGAAATAAAATGTTGCCAACTAAGGGATGTGGTACTACCGCACTAGTTTATGGTTACCAGAAGGAACTGACAAAAATCCAGTCAGCCAGCTAAGGCAAGTTGGACAATTCAAGTCTGCAACCAAAATTATATCTGCGACCAGCCAGTAACCATCAAATTTCCAGCCAGAGTTCGGGTAAGTGGTACTGGCTGGTTTCTAGGAGCATTCACTGAGAAAGAGCGAGCTCCGAATCATTGTTATTAAGTCAACAACTAATCCACGACTAGCTGTCGAGTCGGCACACAGACGACAACTAGGAAAATCGACTCGACTGGAGCGACTAGTCAGGCAGCCAGGCGACCAGTCAACAACCAGCAGCGACTAGTTGGGCATGTCTAGCCGCCCGACTTGATGGCCCACTTTGAGAGGATTAGACATATAAATACATTACGTGTTAACCCTAGCTAGCGGTTCAGTCATTCTCTCCTCCCGTCCTCCGGGCCAATGCCGCCAGTGCAAACCGCCACTCGCGAGCGGAGCCCTAGCAGCAGCTGGCCTCCGCTGCCGCTAGTGCGAGCCGCCGCCTCTACCTCCAGTGGCCGCCGCCGCCTCCAATGGTTAGTGCAGCCCCCCCCCCCCCCCCTCTCTCCCTCCTCCCCTGCTCTGCTGATCTGCTCTTGTCACGCAGCAGCAGCAGCTCAAGAGGGAGCTGCAATGGCGACGGCTCCCTCGTCCTTGGCTCCCCACCGTCAGCAAGTATCACCTGCACCTCCAGGTTCTCCCCTCTTTTCCCCCTCCCCCTGTAGATCCTTTTTTCCCCCTGATCTCCTCCCTTCACTCTGTTTTTGCTGCTCTGTTTTGCTCTTGTGGCAGTAGCAACAGCAAGTAGTAGAAGCAGCCAGCATATGGTAATAGGCTAGTCGGCGACTAGTCGGTAGCATGGCGACTCGACTCAATAACCTTGCTCTGATAATTGAGCAAAGTTGCAGTGGCATAACAAACTATAAGTTCCACCCCAAAAGCTTTCCTTCACAATCTGGAACATATGGTACTTATCTCAGTCATGCTTATTAAGTCGTCAACTAGTCAATAAGTCGGTGGCGAAGAAACGACTGGAGCTAGCGACTCAACTTGCGCCGGAAAGTCGGGCGATTGCCGATTGGTCGAATAGTCGTCGACTTGCCCGTCGCCTAGTTACTATTGTCATTCATTACCAAAAAGAGCACGTCAACAAACAACAATAACAGACATCAAGTGTTACCTTATTTTTATTCATTGGTCCATTGCTAGTGCCAATGGAAGTACCAGGAGATTGGAACATGTTTGCACTCCTCAAGTTCTCAGCACACTGGCCAAAAGAATGACAAAGAATAGCCAGACAAGCTTCCCGATACACCGATGATGATATATCAGATACGTGTAATGCCAATGCTAGCATCTTAAGCAACCATGCCCTCTGAAATCGACAATATAGTTTAACAGAATGAAAAATAACAACAAAATTAAATAAATAGCAGTCAAACATCAGAAGGCAGTAACATCCTCAAAAGCAGTCATCTAAATTTTGCAGCTCATATATGATTGCTGAAATAATAGGTAGCAAAATTTCAAGATCTCCAAACAGTCCAGTTATTTTCCCAAATCCCATCAGATCAAATAATGTGATTTTCAACTCACCAGCAATTTTTAATTATTGCAAGTACTAATATTCCAGCATAAGTAGACCAAGATATCGGCACAAATCCACATTCACAGAAAATGAAAAATGTCCGAAAAAGGTTGCTAAAAAAAGTAGCAAACATGTTGATAAATCACTATGTTTTTAGATTGTGTTGTCCTACATGCTGTTCCAAACTATAATTCCATATATCAAGAATAATTCAATAGAAGGTTTAATCCAAGGTTATCAAGTCGACACTACCCTCCCAATGACCGACTAGTCGACTAGTCGGTGACTAGTCGATAGGTACTGTTTATATAACAGTAATATATATATATACTATATTAGTATACCATATCACTGTTATTATATGACTAGTCTACTCATTTCACCACTCCACCCACCCACTCCCTCACGTTCACCACTCCACCCACCCACTCCCTCACGCTTGCCCTCACTCCTCCCAGCTCACGCCGCCACCACACTCCTGCATTCACGCCGCCGCCCCCCTGTCCCGTGCGCCTCCGGCCTCCTCCCCTCACGCCGGCGCAAGTCGGTCCTGGCTCACCGACTTGTCGACTAGTCGACGACTTGATAACCATGGTTTAATCACACAATGGATTGGCATCATCAGGTTTTGACCTGGATTGGTTCTCACTTTTGCTAATTTCCACACTGTTCTAAAGAACATCTTAGAATTCAAAGCAAGAAAGCTCATCGCGTAGAGAATTATACCTCATGGAGCATGCTGATACGGAGAGCTTGATTAGTGTTCCTTTTGGGAAGTGGTGACACACCAATGGTTCCAACGTGCTGAGATCAGTAGGCACAGAACAATATGAGTTCCAATTCAAGATTTGAGCTATGTTGATTCAAGAACAAAAGAAGAAATGAGAACCTTAGAAAAGAACTGGTACTTCGTTGTACTCAGGAGATCCATGACAGGTCCACAAGTTAAAGGATCAAGACATAACTCGTACAGAAGCTGAATTTAGATAAGGCAAATACAAATATTGGCATAAAAAAAGTAAAATAAGAAGATCTGACTTCTGAGTTCTGAGTTCTATGCTAAAAAAACCTGAAAACTGAACTCTTGAAGTAAGCCGTTTATATCTGGTTTTGTCACTTTTTCGAGATTGTCAAGGATTATCTTCAAACAACTGCAGTATAATGACAAGTCAGTGCATCAAATAAGCATATCACTTCAAAAGCGCACAGCCAGAAGTTACCTGTAGTGGGATTTTGGTTTTAAAACTGTTCGTTCTATGGATCCATTGACATCAAATCTTAAGAGTAAATGTGTAACATTGGGCGCTGGACGGCAAATATTGTCAATAAGTAACTGCATGAAAACATTGTCAATAAGCAACTGCATAGTTAGAAGACAGATATATCAAGCAGTTTGCAAAAGAAATTCAAAGAAAGCCACGAATAACAACCTGCAGTATTAGAATACCAACATCTTCTTTAGTGTTCTCTATGACCTGGAAATCATCAAATCGGAACTCCAAGCAAGCAGCATAATCCTCGATTACAGATTTAGCAACATCGGCTTTCAAAAGCAACTGTACAAGACCAACTATTCTAGAACTGCCATGGAAACAAACAAGTAGTAAGCAGATTGGTGTATTTGTCTTCATTACACTAACTGCAGATGTTATCATGTTAACATGAAATAAAAGGTAGATCTTCAAAAACTAGCAAGCTGAAACAGGCAGCACACAACAAAAACATAAGTAATTTGCTTATACCTCAGGATGCCCATAATTTTTATTGAACACTGTTGAATTTGAGGAAGATAATCATATCGTACAAACTCCAGCAAAGCTACAATCTGTCTATGATTTTGAGCTAATATAACATCCAAGGGCTGCATAATTCAATGGACAACAGAAAAGCAATCAGAGTTTTAGAGGAATAACCAACAAAAACCAGACAGTGACATATAGAAAGATCAAAAACCTGGTATAGTGGACGGAAAATATCAGCAAGAGCCAGATCTCTATCCATCACAAGAATAAATATTTCCAGTGAAAGATGGACAGTTTTCTCCAAAAGAATCCCATAAGTTTGAGTAGTTCGCTCATTAATAAGAGTGTCAACACCCACTAATATGATATTCATAATATTGCGAAAAGCAACTTTCCCACTCATGAAATCCTGCATTAGAATTTCACAATTGCGAGTTATACACAATGCACATATAGAGGTTGTGTAGAAGTTCATGCAAAATATTTAGATATTTAAAAATGCTAGCAACATCCGACTTTATCTTTGGGATCGGATATACACCATAGACCATAAAGCATAAGCAAGTAAGCAATTACCTACTGAAACAAAGAACATAGGTTTCATATAAATTGAAGAGCACAAAATGTACACTAATCTGCTAAAATTCTTAGCCTGTCAAGAAAAGTGTGATCAAGTAAATAACTATATACTTGATGTTGAAAAGCGTGAGAACTGAGAAATCAAATCAGGTAGTATGTTCCTAAAAGTGTTTTTCTGAGCTGATAATATTGCAACAAAGGTATGATAATGGAAACAAAGCTCACAACCCAACTGATGATAGTGCCAGGGTGGAAAAAAAGCTCATTAGTGAGGCGCATTAGCTCGGTTCAAAATTGCTTGAATTACACTTGTTAATTGGTTTAACATTGAATGAGTCGACTTCGGATGAAATTGAATTTTGCTTTGGTTCTAAAAATAACTCCAAACTATCAATAAAATGATATTAAATCAAACTGTGTCAATTTCGGAAAACGCCCGATAAGACGAGGACTTGGCTCGACATCCACCCCTGCCAGCCATAATTTTCCAGCCTTCAGTTTGCAAATACAGTAAAGCAATATGATTTGATTTTTACATTTAGTAGGGTGCTCAAAAAAGTTCTCAACTTTGCTAATCATGAAAATTATAACTTATAAGCAACACATATGGCATGATGCCAGAAAGGTGCCCTTGGCCAAATGAAATGAAAACGCTGGTAGAGAAATACAATAGGCCATAATACTAAAGGATCAATAAATTGGACAAGAGTAAGGAGTGTGCAATGTTCACAAAAAAACGAATCCAAATAGCAAGAAAGTCGTGAAGTTCTCAGTACAATACTCATATTGAGCTAATGAGCTTGCATAAGATGTTAGGGCTGCTTGAAATAAGTGGACATACTTTGAGTAGTTCTAGCACAGGGAGTTGTCTCTCGATCGAGGCATGTGATATTGTAGAAGGTCCAGATGTGTTAGCAGCAGCATAAATATCATCATCCTTGATGTCATACATGCTCAAAACCCTGTATTTGAACAATAGCCAACATTTTTGAGAGAACCGTTGCATTGTACAGCAGAACTTTAGTCTTACGGAAATGTTTGTCAACTATGAAATTGCTTGATTCTCTCACTAAGTCAGATATCTCCCACTAGCTGGGATAGCTTTACCATTCTCTTCCACTCTTTTTAATTTATTGTATATAACTTTCTGTAAAGCTGTTTTTTGAATATAATATATTAGTAGGGTTCTCCCAATTTGAGACATAAAAATATAAGAAAAGAGATATATGTCAATCATGATACTCACATGCGAAAGTGCTCCAAGCAGGCAAGTGCCAATTCCCACTTTTCCCGAGGATCAGCGTAGGCTCTTTGAGGAAAAGGCCCAAAGACATCCTCATATACAAACTTAAAGATACCCATGAACCTGTTAGCAAAAGAATTACTCTTCAAAATGTTTGAGATGGAGAGTATAGAATAATTAGTAATAAGTACCTCCGGCCTTTGTCACTAATGTTTCTTTCTTCTGCAATGAGAGCATTGACCAAGTTGAGAAATGATATGGTTGATGGATAACTCTCCCTCCTTGCTTCAACTTCATTCAACTCAAACCTCATGTCATAGACCTGCCAGACACTTCTTTCATCAAGACATCAACAATGTAGAACATTAACCAAGCTGCTTATACTAGCATTTATATGGACTTGCTCCATTTATACATGAATATAGAGCAACCATCAATATTGTGGATACTAGAATTTGTGAAATTGTGCAGATAAAGTGATAGTTGACTTCACAGAAAATTAAAAAAAACTGGAACACTTCATTTTCACGCAGGGTTTTGCCATCTTGGATTTTAGTCCACAAGTATATCATGTACTTGCAAATATCAACAAATTTTAGTTGCTGTTTTCCAATGTAAATGTTTCAGACAACAGGCACCAGGCCTTCTGGTAGAGGAAGCTGTGCTAGTTAAGCAGACCCTGCTTCACCTAACATATACGTATGAAAGTCTAGTCATAGAGAACAATTAAGCATCTCATATAAGTATATAACTGTACTTCCCGATACTAATGACAAGGCAAACGGAAACAAGATAACAATAAGGGAAGATATATCCAAGATAGGAAAATACTAATATCAGAAAAACTCAGAAAATAGTTCCTACTAATATAACCAAATATAGTAACTTCTAAAGAACTTACCAAACACAGTAGTTCAACTACTGAGTGATTGACAACAGTCACAACATTAACGAGAAAAGGTAGGGATTAAGGTGCTAAAATGGCAGCAACATGAAACGAGCAAATGTGTATGAAACAAGATCTACATCCATCTTAAGTATATGTTAGTTACAAAAGCGAAAGACAAAAGTCCAATAGTTGAATATCAGACCAATTTTCACTTAGAGCAATGTCCTTCCCAAAACATACGAAAAGGAAATAGGATCAGTTTTTTCTTCACTAGTTCACTTTGTTTTGCTTTATGGCAATAAAAATAGGTTAGAAATTATGTCATTACAGTGAATTTTTAGGGTACCTGTGTTGCTGAATGCTGGCCAAGTGGAGCCGTAACCACCGGAAGATCATATTGTTCAAGATAACTCCAAATAGCATCTTTCAATAGGGGCGAGACTTTGATAAATGCAGTGATTGTACTTCGCAAAGCCCCCTGCACACAAATTGAAGCACATATTATGGAATGACCCCCCCCCCCAAAAAAAAGCCAAAAGTACATATTTACACATAAAAAAAAGCCTGTACCTTCAAATATGGAGGCACATTTTCATAGCTGAGAAGCTTAAACAAAGGTTCAATGTCAGGAAACCATTTCCTTCTTTCAGTAGGATTCCCATTTTCCACCACCTAGAGTATATTGGTAGTTTGCATAATAAAATAGAGAAACGAAAGTGAGTATTGCTTCATAAAGAAAGAACACATCTCAGAGGAAAACTAAGATAGAAGAAAAAGATTGAAAAACTAAGATAGAAGAAAAAGATTGAACTGTATAACATTATGCATGCACATAAGAAAAAAAACAACACACAACAATTTACAACTCAATGCATCATTGACATAAATAAACAAGACAAAAGAGACCTAGCTGAAATCCAAGATACACATGGTGAAACACATGTCAGACCTAACTACAAATTGGACCACAACATGCTAGCTATTACACATACATAATCACCATAACATATGGCTAAGACATAATTATTATCCTTATTGAAAATCCTACTATTCCAGAACCTCAATGCACATAACAAAACTAATAACATAACCAAATCAAGGAGTTAAAGATAAGAATAGATTGAATTTCCGATTTTGCTAACACATAGTTTGACTACGATTTCTCTAACTTAACTAGGGAAAATATATACTTGACAATGTTTATTCACAACTAGAGAATTATGGCGTAAATGATACATCAGATCAAAATTATCAAACTCGCCAGAAAGGGTTTGGTGAACATAACCATTGAAGAAAATGCTCTAGCTGGGGGAAAAAGGAAGCAAATGCTGTAAAAAAATATCAATTCCAAGATTCCCAACCATCAAAGAGGCAACTGCATTGAGTATTTATTATTTAGAAAATGATCTTGTGGAAGCAAGAGACAGGAATAAGAGACGATGGAAACTCCAGACCTTCTGAAGGACAGCTAAATACGCAACAAGTGCCTGTGCATCACCCTCTGGAAAATCAGGCAACATGCTTGTGGATGATTGAAGGGATTTTTTAAACTTCTCTTCATAAATAGATAAGCAATCAAACAAAGTGCTCCACCCAACTGAGCGGTAAATTTTCCCCTGGAGTAATTCATAGACTTTGGCAGCACCAAATTCACTGGAAGCCTGACAAATCCAAATAGTTCAGTCGGAGCAAAAGACGGAACGTTGAACAGAGCAGTTAACATTATGCATACCAAAGTACTAAGAAGTCCAAGGAAGGCCACTAGAGTTTGTGTATTGGTGTGATCTTCACCTGCATATATGACAAAGGTCCACAGTTCCTCGTTTCCATGCACTAGCTCAGGCTCTTTCTGATGAGAACACAAAAAGATGGGATAATCATAGAAAGTTCTCAAAATTATGAGCTTAGTAAAGTGAAAATCATCATGTGAGGGCATATTTGAATGCCCTTTTGTTGACAACAATAGACATATACTTTGTGTAAAAGAGACAACCAGGCCAATAAAGTATCTGTGTTTAGTATCTAAAAAAGAAATTTCATGTTAAGGCCGAGAAATTCTCTCAATTACAGAAAAATAATATAAAAGCATCCATCCAGTTATCACAATTATAATAGCTGGTACCAGTTGCTACTTGCTAGAAGGAACAGGTCGAGAACCGGTTTGTTCTAAAACTGGGCACCATTAAGGCTCAAACCTAAACTCAACTGAGAAGAATCACTTCACACTGCTGATTAAATCAGTTGGTACAAACAGGGTACCAACTAGCTTAACCACGGTAAACCCTGGCAAGTTAGATGGCAATTGGCAAAAAAAAGGATCCCTTTTTTATGCATTCTGCAGATCTTTGATCATTACCAAAGGTATTGATTTAGATGCCTAGGCACCTAAGTACATGAACAATTGTCCTCTTTATAGATATATCTTCATAACCAATCAATTCAAAGGTTAAGTGTTCTAAAAACAGGTCTAATGGGCTGTATACTCGTCCGTATACAAGTAACGGGTGCCCCTACCTGTTAGCCGGTTATCTGCATAATCGGGCTGGTTATGCTGTATAATAGGCCGATTATGCCATATAATCACTACTAGGTTGGGTGACCAGTGAAGTACCAGTTACCGATTTTTAGAACACTTACATCAAACTAAAGGATGCATCTAACTAGGAAAACAAACTGTGCTTTAGGTCAATATTTGCTGGAGTGAATGAAAATATAGACAAAAGTCACATAACCATTATATGGGATTTCAATATTTTGTCAAATTTGTACGGTATTTTCCAAGAAATTGTAGTTGATATCTCAATAGTTTCAAACCTTAAGCAAAGAAACTGAAATCACACATCATAATGTATGGTGCACAGGACAGTTGAGGCAACCCCTATGCCTTTGGGAAGCACAAATGCACTATCAGCAGCCAGCACCAAGTGGTTACAGACAATAAACTAATTGTACAAAATTACAAATAATACTAATAGAACCCAGAAAAGGAGGTAGACCTCCATGACAGCAAGCTATATCATGTACATTTTCAGGTCATTAGATTTGATTGAATATATCAATGAAATAAGCAATACCTGATAGATTTCTCTAACTAGTTCCAGTAAAGATATGAAAGGCTGATTAGTAGGCTGACCAATTTGTTCTCCACTTCTACTAGGATCTTCTCCATGATCTCGTGGTGGCCCGTATGGACTGAGAGCATTCATTGCTTTTTCCTTGATTTCCTTTATCTGTTGAAGAAGATATGATTACCGTTTTTGCGTGTTGTCCTCATCTTAGAACATTGATTAAAGAGTGATCACCGTTGGTTGTAACAAAATAAATTAGATATCTTGCTGTGTCAAGATACTTCATACTTTGAGGAAGTATTCTAACCTTATCCCTAGAAGTCGGATGGGAAAGAAAGCACATCATCAACTTGTGTGTGTAGCCAGTGTACATGTAAACAATGTCCTCATCATCATTCTGCATCAAATGAGAAGAAACAATAATACCCAGAAAAATCATATACTAGCTCCATATCTAATAACAGGTGTTTGATATTCTTGCAAAAAAAAGGCCAATAATATATGAAAAGCGTCAAGATTAACCAAAAGAAATACTGATCTCAGTTTTCATGTACCCAATGCCCCAAACTATATACTTTTGCATATATTAGTGATTAGAGCTTGACCAAAATTTGATAGGGAAGTAATACCATTATATCAATAAAAAATTTGCATCCATATTTTTAAGACAGATTTTAATACAAATTCTAATTCGTTGAGATTTTAATACAGATCTGATGATATCATATAGAATTTGAATTTGCTTGGATTCAAAGAAAGATCTCGCACATATCATATGCAACTCAAATTGGACTTTTGTAAAGATTGCTCAGATTCGGCTTCCGCCTAATTTGTGCACCAAGTATATGATAAAGACCTTACATGCATCATAATGAACCACTTCATGTGTTAAATTGAGTACAAAAGGATGCAAGTAAAAAAAAGAACATAGGTGGGTTCTTTTGGGTGTGCCTTATGGTTTTTGAATTCTGGTTGACCGCGAGAGGCAGTACGAAGAGGGAAACAGTATCATGCGATTTTGGCCCATACAGCTGAACTCGGTATAATGTCTACTACAATTGACTTATATACTCTGCCTTGAAAAGACATACTGTTTGAAAGTTAGTTATTGTAGCAAAAATACAAAGCCATAAGCCGCAAGCACTTTCGGACCCAGTCCATAAGTGCCAAATTAGAAAGGGCATGTATTCAGTGCGAACCCTAGTTTACGCATTAAATCAACTTGAAAGATTCTCAAAAAAAATTACAGATGTAGCCCTTATAGGGCCTGTTCTTTTTAGCTGCGGCTGATGGCTTTTTGACTGTTTGCAACAGAGATTATGGAAAGAGAGATACTCGCCTGCGATTTTTGATGGTACAAATATTAGTTTTTTAACGTGTACTACAATTAACTTGTAGACCCCATCTTTAAAAAATACTCCATTTAAAAGTTAGTTACTGTAGCAAAAGCCAAAAACGGCTTTTAGAAGCCGCAAAAGAACAGGGCCATAGTCATCTACAAACATACAAAAAAACATGATTAAAGGGAGAAGGGAGGGGGGATACAAAAGCTGTTCACAACAAGTTTCTCTTCTTATTTTTTATTCTTGTACCAGAAGTTGTGCCTTAGTGTGAACTTTTTACACAATTGTAGAAGATTTCGAGGGCTACCTTTACAACTTTTTTAGAACTATTTTGAGTTGATTTAATGCCTAAACTGAAAAGGTTGGCATGTTAGCACCAAGTTAGGCCCATATGGACATCCCCAACAAGGTTATCATGGCGATAAGGCGAGGCGATAAGGCGAGTATTATTCATGTATGTAACAAAATAAATTAGATATCTTGGCGATAAGGCGAGGCACTGGACATCCCCAACAAGGTTATCATGGCGATAAGGCGAGGCGAGGCGCCTGACTGCCTTTACACCTTTTAGGCGAGTATGGCATGCAGCGAGGCAACGCCATACTCACATCCTAACCTTTTATGGCAGCAAATTTGTTGAACATAGAGTGTGACTATTTTAACTATGTAACAAAGCAAATAAACATGAATAATGGTGCAGCTAGAAAACATGAATGTTGAATGGCATTGAACAATCAACAAGTAGAGCAACATCTAGCAATGAACATGGAAACATGAATAAAAACATGCCTATGCA
This sequence comes from Melocanna baccifera, assembly GCA_036346265.1. NCBI lineage: Eukaryota > Viridiplantae > Streptophyta > Magnoliopsida > Poales > Poaceae > Melocanna > Melocanna baccifera. The sequence continues at coordinate 31,799,487 of CM070679.1, read as the reverse complement.
ATAAAAACATCTAACAATCAACAAGCAGGCATACTTGCATTCAATGCTCGGTGCCTATTAAACGGAAGAGGGAATATGAGCCCGGAAGAACCTGAGCCCGGAAGAACCTGAGGAAATAGGGAAGAACCTGAGCGGCGGCGTGGACGCCTGGAGGGAGGCGGCGCCTTGGAAGAGGGAGGACGGAATCTAGCGGATCGCCGGAGGTCGCCGCGAGGTCGCTGCGAGGTCGCCCGAGGTCACCGCCATGCCAAACTAACGCCCGTATCCCCTTATTTTACGCCCCTCTCACTTATTTCTCCTGCGCTCCCCCTCTCTCTCCCTCTTCATTTTCCCGCTGTTGCTCCTACGACACGGCGCCTGTGCACAGAGGTATGACGCTCGCCTTGCTCCTGCGACGCGGCGTCTGTGCCATGGCGACGACTAGGCGACGCCATCCCTTCCGAGGCGGACACCATACATACCCGAGGCGAGGCGACGGCCGTGGCGGCAGCTCCAAGCTGCTCCGACGCCAAAGCGACGATTAGGCGACGCCTTAATAACATTATTCCCCAATTAAATATGCTGCAAATTTCAGTAGATACTTCCTATACATATAAAGTTCATTTCTGAATTTATATATACTCATATGTCATATTATCGGATTTGGATTCATATATGGGAAGTTCATATCCACATACATATTTTAATATGGACTCAGATAGAAAAATATAATTGTCCACATGATAAATGTTAACAATATCCGCTCTCAGAAAAATATTATTATCCAGATGAGAAATGTTAACCATATCCGCTCTCTATTAGATTCAGGAATAGGAATTCTCAAATAATCTACAGCCAGCCAGCCCCCACAACCAACCCCACCCCACAAAAACTTCCGTAGGAATTGTAATCTCATGACGATGTTAAACTCAATTTTCTGGTTTTCTGGGAGATGCACAGCAATATAGTTATCTTATGCTTGGCAGGGGCAATAGGCAAAGCCACCTTTGTATAATCAGGATTCACGTAAAACATTTCTTCATGCGCAATAACAATATACTTTCTTTAATCTGGGAGCCCGCAACCAACTCATCGATTAAGGATAATAGTTAAAAAGGTTAAAGAAGCATATATACTGTGTGCATAATTCATTTCCTCTTAATTCCTTTACCTCTGCTGGCATTCTGCAGTAGGTCAATTCAGAAAATCAACAGTAATAGATGAAATATTCAAGGATTTCCAGAAGATAAGGGTTCCAATTGAAAGACTACAGTTTATGATAGGAATGAAGATAGAAACGACAAAGGGAAAAAAAACACCAGGAACCAGTGGAACTCAACTACATAAAGATAAGAAACTGTCACTTTGCCTCTAGCATGTCCCAATGCAAATCAAACTATCCAACCAGCCAATCCACTACAGTTAGGAAGGACAAAACAGACCAGCAAAAATTTATAGAGAAGTTTATTGGAGGAAAACCTATGCAAGCACATAAAAGTAATAATCATACAAACAAAATTACAGAATGTAAAATATTTTAAAAATTAAAAAACCAATCTTTCTGTGCTCAACCAGTAGGGCCATCATGGTTAATTGGTTACAGTTGGAATCGGAATATCAGATGATGTCAAGGTCCAGAGTTGCTATACCTGGTAGGCAGCTGTTTGCATAACTCGCTCCCGCAAAAACTCAAAAGCATTCTGGCGACAGATAATTTCCAGACATGACCAAATATCTTGTGCATCTCTAGAAGACGCATTAGTGAGAGAGTCTCTAGCACTACTCCGGTCTTGAGTTAACATCAAATGAACAGTCCATGCAAGTCGCACAACTCCAACAAATCCTTCAACAGTCATATTGTTACCTGTCCTCATCACCTGACATTATAACAATCACAGCTTGCAATTAGCACAAATTTTGTTATACGTTCCAATTAAACAAAGATTGGTAATTTGGTATAATGTATAAATTTGAGCATATCCTTTAAGCTTACTAGCTCATGAAATTCATGTCTGAACGAGGAATCAGATGATGACAAAGATACTTTCTCATGGGAAGTACTTAGGGCATCAGAAACGAAAGCTATTACAAGAGAAAACAGCATGCCGTAGGTGATCTGCAATGATAAATGATAGTAAGCATTATATGACAACAACAAACAATTCAAAATTGCACCCATACCATGTCTACAAATATCAAGTAACTAGTTCAAACTTCAAACCTGAAGCTCCACACTAGTATTTTCATTTACTTCAGCTGCACAGTCTTTTAATATTGAAAATACATACGTAATCTCCTTGGCACCTAAATGAAGTTGCACAGCATTAGTAGTGGTTCTCTATAACTCAAAATGAACAAAAGGAGCTTCCTACATGTGCATTCAAGGAAGGCTAATGGAAAGACAATGATTCAAGTCATTAGGTAGGCACATCACAAGATCATAACAGGTGATATTGGCAATTTCACAGAGCATTTAACTTACTCATTAGTTTAATAAGTGCAGAAAGAGCAAGGCAGTGGCTCAAACTTAATCTCTCTCGAGAGACAATGGCACGCCTTTCCACAAGAGCCCCTCTGAAATCAAGCACATAGCGCTCAGAGCTTGGTCGGCCAATGCCAGCCGGTTCTTCCCGGTTAAGTTCCTTTATGGAGAAAGTAATAAGATTGTCAGTCATCATTTTTCAAAAAGAAATGATATGAAACTGAAACCTTTGCAAATGCATTCTGGAATGAATTTTATACTCCCTCTGTTCAAAAATATATGGTGCTTTAGACATGGCAGTCTAGAATATGTAACTTTGACCATCAGTTTCTATAGAATTTGTTGATAAAAAATATAAATATATTATAGTATGAAAGTACTTTTCATGGCAAATTCAGTGGTATTATGTTCGCATTATTAATCTAAATAGTTATGTATATATTGGTGGCCAAAATTAAGAAAGTTTGACCACACGCTTTCTAAAAGGACATATATTTTTTTAACGGAGGAAATAGTTGCTACGAAGTATCGCCAGAATGGCCAAACTTAAAACAGCAATGCAAATAGAATATGAAGGGGCAATGCCAGCACAGCACCAAAGTAAGGCCTCCAAGGTTAGGCCAAAGTTGGCATTGCAAGCCTCCTGACTTTGTCCATTATGTTAATTGAGTAATTGACTTTAAGTCTTCAAGCTTGAGCTCAAAGGGCAAACTCCACATCTCATAAAAAAGGGGCTAACTCAACACCCTAGGTCTGTTGAGGGCTGACCATCACTACACACACTACAGAATGTGGCATTAGCCTTCCCATGATTGTTTTTGAAAGCATGTTGAATATTGCTGATTAAAAAAACAAGAAGCATGTGTAGGGTATATTCAAGTTCCTTCAAGTCAAACCTTTACAAGGGTAATTATCCGCTGCTGGAGACCATCACTAAATAGAGCCTCCATGTGACATTGAATTTCATGCATCAGATCAGCATCAAGCCCTTGGTCAAGTACAACAGACTACAGAAAATAAAGAAAACCATTGAAAGCATCCTTCAGATCTCAAATTAGTCTATAGCTGGAATGAACATGATCGGTAGATTACCCGCAACAGAATGTACAGAGAGGTTATAAGATCTCTCCTGTCCATGTACCAAAGGCCAGCCGCAAGCCTATATATTTCCAGTGGCTCTCGACCATATAGAACCCACTACAAAAGCACCACCATGATATAAGTTGAAACATAGATGATATATATAGAACTAAAATAAACTTCAGTTCTGAAAATTATACCTCTCTGTTGGCAGCAACTAGCAAACGAACACACTCAATCTCATTAAGATTGAGCTCATCACTCAACTTAAGGGCCTGAAAAATGTACACATGCAAATTTTGACTTGTGAAGAAAACAAAAGGGGAACAGCCCACGTGTTATCACAGATCAGAGGGCATACAAAGATTGATAAACAAAAGGACAAATCATGGAGATTTATAGGTGCAACCACAGGAAACCATCCCAGATCTGAACCTTAGGAAATATGAAGAGACAAATGATGGGCGATGCAAACATATGAAAATATCTCCACACTAGCATAATAGTATGTAGAATACATGGTAGTAGTTTTCTGATTAGTGCAAGAATAATTATCTTGCACATACCACTTCATTGGTTGGGCACCCAACCTTGTTTTCAATCTTATATCATAAGCATTTCAGCATCATCAAAGGCAAAAAAAGGTACCACAAGCCATACTATGCATTGATGGTGCACTATCTTAAGCATATGAGAAGGTAATAAATAATAATCTACAGGACACATGAACAAGAGTTTCTACCTGGTTCTTCCATTTTACAATATCAAGCAACATTAAGCCAGGAGGCGATGAGCCCCAGTCATACTTTAACTACCCGGTGTTGAAGCTAGCAACATCCTAGCATATTGTTAGAGAGAAAATGAAACGGTAGACACATTATTTTCTCAACCTTTCGAGAGAAGAGGCAACTAGAGCTAAGACTGTCATATGCAATCTCAGACTCTCAGTTGATCACCTTAAGCTAAGATTACAACTCACAAGTTTACAAATTTAAACAGTGGTCCTACCAAAAGCAGACCTGTCTGTCCATGCAACATTATAGAACAAGCTACCTCTCACCACAATTACCACCCATAAATAAACACCGCCGCAACCTGTCCTTTAAAAAAACCCTATTATATCACAAAGCCACAAAGATTAAAGGACAGTAGCATTTCAAGATCAAACTACAGATAAACAAAAACACTGAAGGCTGAAGCAATTGACAATTTGACATACTCAAAAAGAGCTAAAAGAGCCACTAATTGGCAAAATCATGGCTCATCTCAACAAAAGTCATGCGTTTGCAACTGATAATATCATATCAGTTCTCTACCAGAGACTAATACAAAGTTACAAGTTCCCTCCAAAAATCAAGAGCTAACTAAAACGTAAAACACCAACCTGATTCTTGAGCTCCAATTAAGCACACAATATGTCACACGGAGCTCAACTTACGCAGGATAACTATGCAATTTGCACGCATTCCTACCAATACCAGGTAAATGCAGCGTGCACCATACCAAATTATCGGTAGGGCGGGAGGGAGCTTACGGTCTGCACGTCGGTGTCATCGAGGGTGATGAGTGGCATGTCCGAGAGCCGCACCTCCTTGGCCTCCACCTGAGCCCGATCGGACGCCTTCGGCCCCTGCACAGAAGCACGACAAATCCGCCCAAACCAGACCCAATCAAACCAAGCTCCCGGACGACCCCAAACGAATCCTATAACGAGGGGGCGAGGGGCGGGCAGAGGGCCTCACCGGGTACGAGAGGAGCGCGCGGAATGCAGGGGCGGCGTCGCGGACGGCATGGAGGAGCTCCACGCGCTGCGCCGGCGACGGCGGCGAGGGGCCGAGCAGCGCCGCCTCGATGACGGCCAGGAGCTCGCGCGGCGGAGGCGGTGCCATGGCCGGAGATCCCGCACGCCGGAACCCTAGGAGGAGGGGAAGGAGGCGGTGCTCGGCGGAATGGGAAGAGACGGATTTAAAAACCCTAGGCAAGTTCGACGCGGCCTTCTGGAGTTCTGGGTTTTGGAGCGGGGGTCTGGGCGCTGCTTATTAAGGCTGTGCGAGGGAGAGGAGCTGTGGTCGCGTAGACCCGCACGATGTGGCCGTGGCATCTGGGCCGTTGGTTGGCTTTGAAGGCTTGTCGTGAGTCGTCCAAACTTCTCGAGGTTTACCCCTTTTTTTCCTTTTTTTTTTGTTTTTTCTTGACGGTACTAGCTGCAGAGACATGGTGCCACGCTATGCCAGTCATTGTGTGTATCAAAGTTAAAAAGGTAAAAATTCGCAATAAAAAGAAAACGTATGTTTTTTTGGGGAAAACGAGGTTTTTCTCGCAATATAAAGAGAGCGGAGGTTTTTTCCTGTAAAAAATTGAGGACGTCTTTAGAAAAACCGAGGGTTTGTACGTAATTTTAGAAAAACAAGTTGATCTGTATGTTTAAAGAAAAGGTGAAATCAATGGCTAACAAGGTAAGGTGGGAAAAAAGTAAACAAGGCAGTGTTGTTGTATGCGTGATCAACTGTATATTTATTTCTGAAAAATGTGTAGTGTAGTATAGCTGAATATGTATCAGTAAGCATTACAATAAGTAGAGTGGTGATTGTTGTGTTGAGAGGCGAGAAAAAAATAAATCAATATTAAATATTTTAGTGTCACGATGTTGTAATGTTGTAGCTGTTGTTTCGTTGTAGATATGCAAACAGGCATTATTTTTTAGTGAGGGTAATCTAACAATAATATAATTACAAAACATAAAGTTCAAGAGAATGTAAAGAAGTAACTGTTGTATAGTATAGATGCTTTTTTGGGTTGCTATTTTGATAATGGGTTTAAGCATTAATTTTAGCTTCGCTGTTATTCTTTGTGATTGGTGAAGCAGAAGCTATGAACACAGCAATATGTAATGAGCATGACTGAAGAATCAAAAAACAGGAATGAAATAGTGCAGATATATAAGGATGAGAAATGGTAATACTAAGCTAGCAGTTGTAGTACTTGGTAGCAAAACATGTTTTACCAATATGTTTTTTTAAGACTGGAAAGGCCATTGGAGATTTACTGTATTTAGCTGTTGTTGTTTGGTGGCACTGGACGTGGCAGTCTGGATGTAGTTGGTTGAAATCTGTTACGATATTCTTGAGCGGTTGGTCTTCTACGCTGTTGTTGGTGTGGTTAAGCAGTAGTGAGTACACTGGGGGATTCTCCACAACCCGATATTTCTCCTGCTTCCAGCATATGGTAGTGTTGGAGATCTTGTTTTAGATGTTGTATCTCTTGTTGAGCTTTTGTGAAGCTGATAGTGGAGAGCTTCATTTTCATCTACTGTTCTTGAATATAATGCTTCTTGAAAAACAATGTGCTGCGCTACTACTTGTAAGCGCGGATCATCGTTTTCTGTTGGCTTTGGAGTAGAGAAGCATATTCCTTGATCTGTTATTTGGGGAATTAGATCGTATGGAGATTTACTGAACTCTGCATCATAATAGTGGCGTAGATGGTAGGCTGCTCGTCTGGCAGCATCTTGAATGGCGTCTTTTTCTTTGATTCTGTTGTCGTAGAATCGTTGCCGCCTATCGGGGCGTATGGGTAATGGTTGTAAGGTCACCCATGTTATCCATTCATATTTTTCACCGTGCATATCGTGAGTAATTGAGTGGAAAACGGGTGTATGTTGCCTGGTGGCTCCTAAGTATTGTTGCATCTCCCATAATCGTATGGGCCACCCTGGTAGATTTTCTGGTTTTGAATGCACTATGTAAACCATCTGGATAACAGTAGGAAACCGAAATTAGAGAAAAAGAGGTATAAATAATGTGTAATGTTGTATGTAGGAAGAGTACACGTGAAATGGCACTGATGTTTCAGATTATTATGAATGGTAGCGTAATGTTGAATGGTCATAGTGAATTACATTCTATGAAAAGAGATACAAGCATACATAAATCAAAGTGAATGGGCAATCGATAGAGGTAACATGTTGTAAGCGTGAAGTCTATCTATGTATTTAATGGTGAATGTGTTAGTTATAGAAACACGAAATGCGCTGATTAGCGGTGTAGGAATATTATACAGGGAGTAACTAATGTATAGGAAACTGAGTGTACAAATAAGGTAATCATTAGAGGAACAATCAAATAAAATAATGTATAGACAAATCGATGTGTAACCGATAAGAAGAGAAGGTGTTAGCAGCGTTAGTAGAAGAGCAATGTATAGCGAATATTTTGTATATATGTGAAGAACAAAAGCAAGACGGTGTAGAAGAAATGGATGGCAGCAAATAGATTACATAATCTAAGAAGGGATGTATATTTTAATCTAGGGAATGTAAAAATTATAAAGTTTAAAAACATGTGAAGGCATTCTTGCATATAGTCGCTATACATGAAGATAGTTTTGTATACCATGAGAAAATCTGAAAATATGATAGCAGGGACTAAAGCTTAAAAATATCGTGTAGTATAATTAGTAACGAGGAAAAAGCACTTACCAAGGCTGAGTGAAAGCATGTTATGAATAGAAGAAGTAAAAGTTGCTAAGAGTAAAGTAAACCGTGGACTTTAAACTTGGAAGGGAAATAATCCTACTTCGATAATATAAAGTTCTGTGAGCTTTGTGAAAGCACTCCTGCATAAGACCGAAAAAAGAAATCGTTAGGGAAAAGATGAACGTTAAAAAGAATATACAATGCAGATTTGTGGGAAAAATTAAATATGTAGGCATTAAGAATACAAAGTTTGCCTGAATGTATTTTTAGTAACGTAAAAATAAACTATAAGAATATTGTAGTATAACATATTTTGTGTTCTGTAATCATAGGCTGATTATCTGTACATTTTTTAGAGGTGCCATGCTTTGTAACGAAGTAAACGTAGTACTGGAAGCTGTACATAAATTGAGCCATCTTAAAAGAATGAACTATTTGAAAAAATAAAGGTGAAAAAAAGAATTTACAAACAGACGAGCAGAAGGAGCAAGGGGGAATATAATGGCAAGAATCGAAGCTAAGAGGAATGTATGTAAACGCAAAAGGGGTTCAGTGAGATAAGAGTCTAATTAATTCGTAATGAAAGCAAGTATGTAAATCACAGGGAATAAAAATCGCAGAAAATCTTCAGTAACATTATATTTCGATAATAAAGAAAAGTTTGTAAATAAAGGATATCTTAGTTTTTCCATTTATATGAGCGTAAAAAATATAAAGAACCAAGGTGAAAAAGAAGAAAGAATTTGTATTCATGGATAGTCTAAGAAGAGGTTGGGATTTTAATCTGAATGTTTTGCATACGGAAAGGAAAACTATAAAGGATCATGAAGGATCTGTGTAGATGGAGGAACCAAGAACAGATTTGTAGTCTAGTTTTGAAGATGTCCTATCGCACGGATTGTAAAAAAACAGCAAGCTATATACTGGGTGAAAAAGGAGACGAAAATAGTAACGAAATGTTGAATGAAGAAGCGCAACCACGATTAGGCTAGAGCACAACGTAGAACAGATAGTGAAAGCGTTGGATCGCCGGCGCATATGATGGAGCGAGGCGAGAATCGGGAGAAGAGTGGAAGAAGGAGGAAGATATGAGAGCAAGCGGACGTAAGAAAGTCGAAAAGCAAAGTATGAAATGAGCTGACAAGCAAAGTATGAAATGAGCTGACAAAGTCCGGTGTTTGGTCCGGACGTATTTGGAACGGGATCAGTAAGAAGTATCTAGAGACAAATTTAATAAGCAAACAGCAAGTAGGGTATAGATGCCAGGCGTTGGTTAGCGATAAACGGTGTATGAATATGAATGAGGATAGAACGCTCTTTTTAGAAGCACTTAATGAGTCTGTTTTTGTCTAGAACAGTTCTGTGTAAAACTTTTTATTTACGCGCGAACAGTGAGGCAATGAAGCTGTGCTATAGTAACAAGTTGGTAAGAGCGTTTATACAACTGTCTACGTGGTTGTAAACATGCAGGGCAGCTTGTATAAATAGCTGGTTATCGTTGATGTATTTATGATGCTTACAATTTTCTGTACGCTTTGGTGAACATGCTGTATACAGCTAGATTACAAAATTTGGAACAAATTGCTAGGCTTGTTTTTTCTATGGCAGTAAGAGCAAGACTGTGAATAGGAGTAGGCAGCGAGAACCGTAGAGGGAAACATAATATACAACTACATTGGATAAGGTAAGTCAGTACATAGGTTTTTTACTTTTGTTGGTGTAAAAACACTGGGGGCGGAACTAAACATCCTAGTAAACATGCTGAGATTAGGTAATACAGCGTCTATTGTAAGGTATCACTCTTTAGCAACGACAACTTTGCTGGTAGGTGCAGCAGAACTGTTAACATCCTGTACAACAAAATAAGTTCGATGGTTTGGGAAAGGTTTTGGTTGAAGTGAAAGCAGCAGTGGCGTTGATCTATTTTCTGCAAGGATGGTATGAAAATAGCAATTAGTATTTGGTAGTTCATTAATTTTTTGTAGAAAGAGTATAGTATTGTAGACTGTATTGTAATATATATACTTACTGTGACTGCTCATTTCTTTTCGTTGACCTGCAAATTAGCATATGTAATAAGGCTATGAAGTGCAGATTTAAAACGTATGTTTTTTTGAAAGCTTTAAATAGCAGCGTTGATGCTATTTAGTTATTGTGAAGTAAATTACCTTTTGTTTGATTCTGTAGATGAAGCAAGTAAGTCACTCTCGGTAGGCATAGGAGTTTCATGGATCTTTTTGTCAGAGGGTAGTGCCAATACAAGCTTATAACAAATGTGTCTGGGGTTAGATATAAAGAAATGTATGTAAAAAAGCATTAAGCCTGCCTTGTTACCTGTGAAGTCTGAACAGGCGTTGTTGGTAACTGAAGAGCTGTTTGTGTGAACATGGTCGTAGTAGGCGGTGCCATGAATGGTATAGAAGGAATCTGTTCTACATGATGCGTAACAGATTGTGTTTTCATGGACGTCGACGATGAAGCCTTTGGTTCGTTTGACAGCAGGTGCTTATTCTGATCTGGTTGGGTTATAAGTGATCGCACATGAAATGTTGGGGCATCACTTTGTAGTGAGCCTTCTGACATTTGAGCAACAACCTCATATTTTCGACCTACAATTGTTTTTATCTCAGGTGGCACATAATTTGTTTGGCCTTCAGTTGTTGTAACGAGAAGCATAGGTGGTCTTCCAATTAATTCCTGGCCGATGTCACCAAAAAACATAAATTCTGCACGCATATGATCGTCTTGCTCGTGGTCCTCGGCATCAGTAGCATACACATTTATCTTGTATCTGTTTCAAAATTTGAAAAGCATTGTGTATATTATTCTTTTTTATTGGCTAGCTACAAATTCTATGAAAGTCTTGAATTGCATGAATATGTGAGCAGTGTCATACCTTGGTTCTGCTGCTGTACCAGTACATATTTGACATTTATACCCATCTCCATGTGGGAAAGTTTTTTTCCAGCATGAAGAGCATGCTAGATACCACCATGATTGTGCTAGCACCAAATCTACGATGAGGATAGAAACTCTGTATCGCTGACCCTGTATGTATTATATTCAAGAATAAGCAGTGTATTGTCTTTTAAAAAGGCAAGGTGTAAATATTTGTGTAGAGCATGTTTTTTCCTTACCAAAGCTTCGTTAGGTATGAGTTCTAACAATTCTCGAACTGTTGTGGTGGTTGGATTGTTGTAGGTATGACTTTCTTGTTGCCATTCAATCTGATGTGGATGACTGCTAACGCTGCAAAGTAGATTGTTAAGAAAGGTAAAACAAGCGTAAGGATAGGATAAAAAATAGTGTTTTGTGTACATCGATTGTAATTGTATAATTGGTAAGATGGGGATGGTAAACAATACATGTTTCGCAGGGCTTGTATTTCAGGTATTGGTATATTGATATACCATTTTGTTGTAGAAGTGCTTTGTAGTGCAAGCTGGCCTATATTTGCAGACAAAAGAAATACCAATTGTTAGCAGCTTATGATAAAAAAGAATTAGATAAGATATGTTTGTTTTACGTGTGATGAATCGGGACTTCATTCCTAAAACAGAGATGGTATAGCAGACCTGAATATGTGCCAACTAACATGCCAACAAATAGAGCGATAACCGGCGTGTCTTGAGAGGTGGCGACAAGTAGTTCAGCATTAAATGATTTGGCATGCTGTCCCCATAATGTTATAACCGCTGCTTGACTGTAGACATATAGCAAGAGAAAAGTTTTCACTGAAGTTAATAGAGGTTGTAAGCTTTCTATAATGAAAATAATACAGCAACGATAGAAGCATACGGTATAGAATTCAGAGAAATGCACTGGAATGAATGTTATATAAAGCACATATACCTTCCATCTATTATTCTAATAGCGTGTTTAATTGTTGGTCCTAATTTTGTTGTCGTTTGTATAATTGGTGAAGCAGAAGTTATGAGAGCAACAACATCTGATAATCAATGAAGACCAACGAAAAAAGGTTAAAGGAAATTCTATAATTCTATAAGGATGATAATCTATCTGTATTAAGGTAGCAGCTACTGTACCTGATAGCAAAGCATTTTTTCCAATATGATCATTTAAGACCGAAAAGGATACCACATTATATGCGTAAATAGGGAACGTGTCTGGTTCTGGTAATATTTCTTTAACTTTTGTATATTTAGAGAACCGAATAAAGTTGCTGGCGTGAACTGCTTTATATGTTTGCTTTGCATCGAGAACTTCGAAAAACTCAATTTCATATATAGATTGTTCTTTTAACAGAGGTGTAAATATGTGAAGCCATTTTTGGGGAACCACACCTTCCATAACATATCCCTAAAAAAAGTAAAATCTGCTGTTAGACATAAAAAAATAAGTATAGTATGTATAGGGGGAAGCAAAAGTAAAAGCACAAATATGTTAACACTGTGTGTATACTAAAAGTCAATTTAGTGGAAACAAGCGAATAATTATTTGCATAGATTGAATGAATAAACGAGTTGAGTAGCAAAAACCTGTTCGTCAAGCATGACGAAATCTAAATGGTAGATATCTGTTGTATTGCGTGGATTCCTGAATTCCCAAACACGTGCTAGACGAACAAGAACTTTCCTTTTATGTGAGCTCCGATTGATATGAATTAATAGTGTATATGTCATTTCGAAGCTGCATAACAAAAAGAGTTATAGATGCGCTAACATAATAATAACGTTGTTGTATTGCGAACTGGGAAATCATTTTTGTATAACACAATGAGAACTGCATGAGTTGTATTATCGAAAGCACAAGCAGATTTGAAAAAAAGAAAAGATGCAGCAGAGCTTGAACAACACAAGTGTATATAGAAATACGTGTAAATAGAAGAATACAATTTACAGTACATTTAAATAAACACTTGAGTGCCCATTTTTTTTGCAGTATGGTACTATGAGACTTTAATAAGGTAAGTAGAAAACGGTTATAGAACGAAAAAAGAAGTAGCTATTTTATATGTCTGAAACTCAAGGGGTGCACGGCCAGCTGCGTTCGACGACTGAGCGGGCGAACACGGTGACGGCCGGGGCGATGTGGCAACGAAACTCGGAAGGGCGGTGGCGCTCACCAGTGGGGTTCGGCCACGGGGCTCTGACGTTGATGGCGGCTCACCGGCGGTGGGGACGGCAGCGAGGACGGGTGCGGCGAGGGCTCCGGTAGCGCTCGGGCACGGTGTGACGGCGGCGGTGGCGAGATACTCTAGCGGGGGCAGGTTCGGCGAGGGAGACGGTGGCGGCGAGGTGCGATGAAGGCGGCGATTTATAACATGCGAACCAAGGAAGTCCCAGTCGGGTACGACGCCGATCGAATCCGCATCGGAGACGATGAACGGGATGCCGGCACATGGCTGCGGGGAAAGATTGGGCGGTCACGAGCGAGTACGGGTGCTAAAGCGGGTGTGCGTGCGGTATGGTTGCCGCGTGGCACAGGGCCAATGCGTGGTGGGGTCGGCCGAGGGAAGGTGGGCCGAGGAGGGATTTCGGCCCACTAGGGTTTTGGATTTTCCCACTTTTTCTTTTTAATAAATTTGATTAAAATTCACCAAAAATACCAGAAAAATCCTTGAGACATAAGGAATCCAAATAAAATAATTTTAGCTTATGTTAATATTTATTTCAATCATATTAAATCATTTTAAATTCTAAAAATTCATTTTAAGCTTGATTTAACTCCAGAAAAATCCCAAAAATTCATTTTTAAATTAAGGCTTTAAAAATTCAGGAAAACAGGACGTTACAGAGGGCGTCTACAGCCTCTACTACGGCCTCGGCCCCAGCTGCATCAAGCTCATGCCATCCGCTGTCATATCCTTCATGTGCTACGAGGCCTGCAAGAAGATACTCGTCAAGAGGAGGGTGGCGACAGTGGCGACGGCGATGAAAAGGAGGGACAGAGTACTGGTCCAAGAAGTTGATGATCGATCATGATTTCATGAATATGAGAGAAACAAAATGGAGGAGGTCTTCGTGTTCGAGATGGATATGGAGGGTCGCAGAGCTGAAATTTGATGCTGGAAGAAGCATCTTAGAGTTTTCAATAAGTGCTGCATTTGGAGCTGGATTTCGTGTGTTTAGTGCTGAATTTGAATTTGCATCCGTGTGATAACAATAGTAATCAGATATGGTATTGCATTTGGAGCTGTAACGTCTCGGTTCATGATGACATTCCCATTCACATTAGTAGTTGGTGCATATATTCATATTAGCATCACTATTGTATATATATATTCTCTGTACACCAGTGAATCAAACAAGTATTTTATTTCTATAAGTGTAGAAGAGTAGAAAGGGATTGGTACAAACACCACACATGAAAGGGCTGGGGTGGCTTTGTATATATATTGCCTGGTGCAAGTATACAAGGTAAGTGTATACATAGAAGGTGTATACAAGGTAAGCGCATACATGGAAGGTGTATACAAGGTAAGCGCATATATGGAAGGTATATACAAGGTAAGCGCATACATGGAAGGTGTATACAAAGTAAGCGCGTACATAGAAGGAGTATACAAGGTAAACGCACACATGGAGGGTACATACAAGAAAATATTGTACAAGGAATCTAATAATAAGCCTTCACATCCAAGCGTCAGCATCACATGGCATGCAATGCAATACACACATGGCCACTTTCCAGTGTACCAGCTAGCGCCCACCATTCCTGAGCTAGAGGAGACACTACCCGACATGGTGATCGCCCCACGTTTCAGCGCGGCCGAAGGCTCGTCTCTCCTTTTGTTCCTTGGTCTCATGCATCCTAACGCCTTCTGCGACCATCGTTCTAACAACCAAGAGTCCAAGACAAAGCGTACACAAGATACGATCTTTCATCTGTTACGGCTTTAAAAGCTAAAGAAGATTTGCGATTTGTAACGTATGCATGCATGCATCCACACATGCTCACGTAGAAGCTGCACAGGGCGTGCCACACCGTAAGCAGCGTCTGAAGTGTGACCATTGCTTGCAGCCGCCTGTAGAGACCAATGGTTTCCCCGTGCGGTTTGGCCTCTTCCTACCGGACAAGGAACTGAACTATCAAAGCTGCACATTTTTTGTTGCGAGGAGTCCATGGACATAGATAGAGCTATGCATGTAATGTACGGAAACATCGTGCGAAGCAAACGGAGTCCTTCTGGCATGCATACACGAGTACCCCCTCTGTCATTTGACCAAATTGCCGTTCACAGCCTACAAATTCAGCGACAGTGTGCCGTGGTACACTGGTACTAGCCACGATTCAGGGGCAGAGAAGACAGAGGTCATTGGAGTGCCTGGGAGGGGTTAGGTTTCGTTGCGTAGAGAACACGGCAACTAATGAAGAGGGAGAAACGGGTATAAAAGGACGCTCTACACGGCAACATATTTGACAATTCCATAGGTAGCAAATTTCCTTGATTCCGATACTAAAGGAATGATCTTGAATATCAATTTATTGGTAAAAAAACATTCGTGCAATTCTGAAAAGGGTGCCAAATTTAGCAAGAGGCTTTATGTAAGAGTGGAAACCGGAGCGCTTTTCACTGGGGACAGTCCCCTGAGAACTTCTGTTCGTGGAAACCTCTAAAGGGGGGATTGGAAATCATAATCTGATACGAGATGTAATAGTCTCCCGAAAAAGCTAATTGATGGATGTTCATCACCTTTGTTCTTAGTGGATATGTCCTTTGCCATTCTTTCCGAGGCTTGCGCAACGGCAGCCGTCGGTATCGAGCCCTCGCATGTGTTCACTACTTTGCCTATTTCTCTCCAAGTCTCAAGTGGTCTTCCCCTCCCTCTCGTCCCCGTGTCCTCCCCTTCTTGTTGCGAATCTAGCCACCGTCAGTCGTGTGATGATGGTTGAGGCTCCCCTCCACCGCCAGCTTATCCCACCAAATCAAAGCGACCATGCACCGGAATGAAGTTGACCTACTTAGCAAAAAACCCTAGGCTGCATTTTTTTGCGGTAGCGGTGCACTCTGACACCCATTGATCGCTGGCGCTAATCCCGGGCAAGAGTCTCTATTAGCCGCAATAGAAATGTCCCACACCCCCAATTTCAAATTCCCCACGTCTGTCGTAGATCCCAATTGGAAGTCCCTATGTTAAAGTTGCAAGTTCAAGATTTCTTTGAATATTGAAACATCCCGCAACCTAATTAGATTAGCCACAGCTAAATAGTAGCTTAATCATGATTAAGAAACAATATTAGATTGCATCAAAACCAACTGATTTTCATTTCCTAAAAGTTCATATGAGGAAAATAAAAGTATTTACAACCATTGAATATGTACAGGTTTGTGTTGCACAATTAAAATAATTAAACTACCAGTATTGCATTAAGGGTAAAATAATAACAATTGCTATTCCATGAATTCCAAACCGTGTATTTCCTCCCATGCTTGAATTGCGAAGTACAACCATCCCTACCGAACCAAAAACCACCTTTCTCTTTTCCAAACCAAAATTGGAAATATAAAAGCAATCTAAGGGAGTATAAAAAGGGGGAGAATAGTAAAGGTTTTGCCGTAAGAGCCCTCGAGTTTAATCTCGGGCGGGGTAATCCGTTCACGGAGATACCTGACCATCCGAGGGCCAGTCGGCACCTGTCACAACCATAGGTTCATCATCCGGCGGAACTAAACCGGTTTTACATTTGCAAACACTGTAGCAAACCCAACATGTGTCAATAGCCAACAAACCAGTTCGGCACCGGATAGAACCTCCCCAACAATAGCCAGTGCCAACAAGACTTCCCTGTAGCACGCCTAGCAAGAGTTTCTGGCAAGAAACCGAGTCGATTCAACCCTCAGAGAAAAGAGCACTGAACAACCTCCAGAGCTAGTCACGAGCCAACAGAAGGAAAGCAACCAACACCTTTCTTCCTCCCATCCACAATTCGCAAACCCAACCATAATACAGCCCCACCAGCCAACCCCAAAGATCAGCTCAAGCAGCAGCCAATCGAAGCCAAGCTAGGAGCAAAAAGTTGGACAAGGAGACCGCAAGCCGCAAAGGAGACCACCACTGGGACCCTCGGCACTCTAGCAACTGGGACAGCGACCACCAGCATCAACCACCACCTCAGCCGAAGTCGTCCAGTCATTCGCCGACAAAGGTAGCCACCTAACACCAACACTACTAGCATCCGTTTCTCATAGCAAAGTTATGCCCAATCGTTAAACAACCGATAAGCAACCGCGCAGCACATAGCATCATCGCCACACCACAGAACTAGTACCATGTCCCCCAAACCATCAGTAAGAGGGAGTAGGAAGGAGAGGGGAGAGGGTTACTATAGTTGAAGGTCCCCCAAACCAGTACCACGCCCCTGAGAGCCACCGTGCACCCCCGGCATGCAAGCGGCTTCGGGCTCCGCCGTGTCGAGCCACGGCAACACACCTCCAGGGCAACCCCTGTATTAGTACCAAAACCGAAGTAATCAAAGCAAGAGTAAGTAGTAACCGAAGGAAGGTGAGGGGAGAGGAGCCACCGGGCCTAGAGGGGCCAGATCCGGGCCATAGGCCACGGATCCGGCACTTGGGGGCGGGCCTTAGGCCCAGATCTGGAGTCTAGAAGAGGCGCGGCGTTGAGCGGTAGGGGAGCCAAGGCCGAGGCACATAGCATCGTAGGAGAGAGAGGGGGAGAGGGAGAGAGAGGTAGAGAAGAGGGGGAGAGGCGGTGGCGTAGGCGAGTGTAACATCCTGAATTTTAGGGCAAGCAAAATTTCGAAGGATTTAAAACTTTTGTTTGCATCTGGATGGTATTCAAATTTCTTTTACAATTATTCTTAAGTTTTTCCCAAAATTGTGTTAGGCCAAATCAATATCAGGGTATAACTCCCTAAAGATAAAATAATTATAATAACAAAATCATCTGATAAATAAGATATAGCAGTTGCAAAATAAATTAACGGAAAAAAGCAAAAGTATAGGCCAACTCTAGAATTATCATTAAAAAAATTCAAATTTGAACTGAGTACTAAAAATGCAAATAACATTTAAAAACAAAAGTGTACTTTAAAAAAAGCACAAATATTGAGAAAGAGCAATATCTGAAATTTTGTGTAGGTTTAAAAGTATGTTCCAAAAATCCATTAGAGAAATCAAAACTTGGGTTTCTTTTGAGCAGCTTTCCTCCTGTTTCCTTTCCTTCCTTTTTCCCTCACTCTTCCATGCGGGCCCATCCCCATTTTCTCTCTCTCCTTTCCTTCTTTCTCCCCCCAGCGCCTTGCCTTCTTTCTTTTTTCCTCCGAGCCTCCTGCCCATGCCGACTGCTCCCGGTTTCCCTCCTTCAACCCCGCGCTTTCCACGTCGCCCCCATGCGTGCGTCCATGCCCACACCGCTCCCATACCCGGCTCCCCTCATCTCGACGCGTCACCTCCCACGTGGCCGCCATGCCCACGCCCCTCCCCGCCGCCCATTCCGGCCGAGCGCCGTGGCCATGCCGCCCCCCGCTCTGCTGATGCCAGCTACAGCGCCCCAGCCTCCCCTCCTCCAGGCTATAAGAAGCCCGAGCTCGCCTTTGCTTCTCCCCTGCGCCTCCCCTTTTCTCCCCCTCTCGCTCCCCCGCCGCCGCCGCTGTTCCTGGCCACTCCGGCGACGACCTCCGCCATCCAACCACACCACTGCGAGCTACCGGCCGCCCTCCACCTCCCCTCATGATCAATCAAAAATCCATTGCCCCAAAAGACACTGATTTCGCTCCTCCCTCAAATCACACCGACCACCGCATTTCCGCCGTCGCGTCCATCTCGGTGAACCTCCATTCGATTCTTCGCGGCGAGAGCACCCCCACGACACCCCCTACCTTCTCCAACCAACGCCCAGCCTCCTCGACGTCCGAGCTCCTTCCCCCAAGTGAGCATCCCCGCGCCGCCCTAGGCTTCCGTCGCCAGACTCCCCTAGCGCCTCTTCGGCTTGGCCAACTGCACGGTAAGCCTCCTGGTATCCCTTTCCCGCTCCTGCCTCACTCTCTTCCTCCATTTCTTCGTCGGCGGCAGCCGTCCCCGTGAGCCCTCACTCCGGCCGCCACAAGCCGCCGCCGTCGGCATCCGAAGCCGCCCCGGCCAGAGTGCCGCCGCCCTTAGGCTCCTTACCTCCCAGCAGTCCTTTTTGCGGTCTCCCTCCGGTCGCCGGCCTTGCCTTGCCGTCGTCGCCGGTGCCAACAGCCTACGCCGCTGGTTCCTCTGCTTGGTCCGACAGCCCAGCTGGACATCACCCCCTCTGTATTTCTTCTTTCTGATGATTGAGAGAATGGCATATGGGTCCCCTTGGCTACATAGTAATGAGATGGGTTAACTAGATTGGTAATTAGAGAGATTGATACAAGTAAAAATGGGGAATGATGATTATTAATCCAACATATCGAGCAAAGGGTTATGTTAGTTAAAAATTGCATAAAGAACAGGTCACAAGTCTTGCACATAAATAAAAGGATTATAAAGTTGACTAATATGAGGGTAGCATGCTATTTGTGATTAATTCACATATGACTAAAGTTTGAATTCGCTAAAAGTGTAACTCATGATTATTAGTGAAGGTAGGATGGACTGAAGTAGTTGTAATGCAAAGTTATGCAAAATAAAAAGATTAGAGGTTTGATGTTGACAAAAATCTAATCATGATTAGCGAATTGATTACTTCATAAGGAATAAATCACATATCCTTTCAGGTTTGTACAAATTATATAGACCACTATGAGGTTTCAAAATATAACTAATATTCTAGACACTAGAGCTTCATGAGAGTCCTTTTTCAAATATTGATTAGTGCATTTGATTATTAAGTCACTATTGACTCATAACTAGAGGTCATCTTGCATAAAAAGGTATGCCCTATTTATACATTGTGTAAATCGTATTTTAATATCATGAAAGCCTTTTAATAGTAAGGGTCTTGCTGGAGTTGCTCTAAGAACGACTGGCCCATCTATACAGTACAGTTAGGGACCATGAATGCCAAATTAATGATAATATTATGGCAAGCTGTGGTGTGATCGATTTGTGATGTTTGTGGCAACAAAGGCGCACGATGTACCCTGATTTTCCCCCCTTAATAATCTTTCGTAGGATTCGGCTGCTGCCTACAGTCTTGTACTACTGCTGTTCTCGAGGTTAGTAGCATAGGTAACTTCACGCACGTACGCACATCATTTACCAAAGAAAATTAATCCGTCACGCAGTGACATGGATGAATTGCACAGTCCGTTCAGAGTTCCAGTCGTAGTGGATCGCATTCAGATGCGAGAGCACGAGACCGAGACCACCAATCCATGGCCGCACATAAGTCCGGACACTGACTTGGAACAGCTTATCAGATCAGGACAGGAGCAGAGACTTAACTTGCAAGTACCAGGCCAGGTCGTCTCTTGAAGGTTCAGCAACAACGACTGGAGAAAACGATCAAAGCTCTGCATGATTTGATCACGCCACCATCTGTAAGCAATCCCTTATGTGCAATATGATTATATGATTTGTACGTACACTGATCAGATCCTTCACAAGTTCAGATGTCTGTGTCACAGTACGTTCTGCACAAGCCGTGAAAAACTTGTGCTTTTTTCATGTAGTAATTCTGAACATGAAGCAGCCACTGTATCATGTCAAGCACTCGTATCGTAGCTAGGCCTCGAGAACTTGGCAATGGAGGATGCGGTTCTTGGCGCGGCTGCGGCCGGCGATGTTGGACAGGAGGTTCCTGACGAAGCTCTTGATCTGCCCCTTGCCGACGACCAGTGGCGGACCCAGAATCAAAATTTAGGGGGGGCTAGTAAGACCTTAATTTAGACATGTTTAAGATACTTTAGCAGTGGTTTGAAGGATCAGGAATTCAGAATCCTGAAGCAATCGTAGGATGGTACCACACCCTGCAGTCAAAGACTGATGCTCAATCTGCGGTTGATGTATTGTGCATCCATCTCCCTCTTTCTTCCCTCCTGCTGTTTACCCCCGTTCCTTCCACCAAGGAGACCAACAAGCCAGATCCTTCTACTCACTACCTCGCCACTGGTCTATTAGCCTAGGCAAGATTACCAGACATGTAACGTTGGTCCCACCAGGATAAGTCCCAGAAAGGTGAAAACAAATGTTCTCTTCAAATCTAGCTCCGGCAATTTATCAATTACAAGCTGGAACAACAGGAAAAGTAGAAGTAGCAAACAACAGAGATAACAATTTCTACAAGCTAAAAACACTAAACCAGCCATCCTGGCAAGGTTTCATAATAGATTAATAGTACTGCACAAGTGCACTGTCAACGAGAGGTTTTGCGAGTACCAAAAGTAAAGTGATAAATGAAGCTAAAAATTCATAGGTCAGCAAGTTCAATATTCGAAATCTTGTTCTTTTGCTACATTTAGTTCATATTTGCCCATCTAGTGTGGATACCAATCAAAGCATGATGGCGTATAGCTAAACAAGACACCGCCACTCCTTGAAAACATGGTTCATTCATTAATTAAGCATTATGAATTAGGAACCTAGTTTATTTCTTGCAACAGAGCCAGCAATTAGCAAGGGAAGAGTAGAATTAGGAAGAGGGACCCAAGTAACCTATGGAATTACCAGGCTAAGAGCCGCCAATCCTTTGCTAAGACACCCCCCTCCGGTTGCGGCGGCGGCGGCGGAGGCGGCATGGAGCTGGGCGAGGTGGCCGGCCTTCCGCTGGTGGATGGCAGCTGGGGCGGAGAGGAAGGTTGGTCGGGGTCTCGGGGAGGAGGAGCGAGGGGCGGGAGTGGAGGTGGGGCGCAGTGGGCCTCGGGGAGATGGGGCACGGGACAAGGAGGAGCGGGAGGGCGGACGCCATCGCCATGTGCGAGCTCTTTACTGCTGCTGCAATGGAGTAGCCAACAAATATCAACAAACCCTTTGATCGCGTAGGGGGGGCGCCAGCCCCACTTGACCCACTGGTGGGTCCGCCCCTGCCGACGACGGTCTCAAACCTCTGGTTTCCCGCCCCGGCTGCCACGTCGACGACCGAGACGCTCATGTCGTTCCGGACGACGCAGAGCTTGCCGTGGAGAACGACCATGGCGGCCGCCTCGAAAGCGTGTGAGCTCCCCAGGTGCTGCCTGCTATCGATGCAGCCGCTCCACGCGTCCGTGGCTTCGTCGTAGGCCCTGAGCCGGCAGCCGTCCTTGCAGTCGGCGGCGTAGAGCCGACCGTCGAGGCAGGCGCTGGGGCTCCTCCAGCCGGTGACCATGCTGTCGAGCACCACCGACCAGGCGTCGGTCCCCGGCGAGTACACCTGGCTCAGCACCTGCCGCTGCGCGCCGAGCCCCTTCACGTACCACCTCCCGGCGTGCACCGCGCTGACGAACGGCACCAGCGCCGCGGCCATGTCGGACAAGAACGACCACCGGTTCTTGGCCGGGTCGAAAACCTCGGCGGACATGAGGCCGCCGCCTCCGCCCCCGCTTTCGCCGCCGGCGACGTACAGGCGGTTGCCCATCACGCACGCGCCGAAGCAGTGCCGCCGGCGCAGCATGTCCGGCGCGCGGTGCCACCGGTTGCTCCGCGCGCTGTAGAACACCACCCGCCGCATGGGCCCCTTGCGCGGGTCCCTGCCGCCGAGCAGGTACAGGTGGCAGCCACCGAGCACGGCGCAGCCGAACCCGGCGGCGACGGCGTACTCGCCGGGCACGGGCGGCAGCGCGCGCCACTCCCCGCGCGTCGGGTCGAGCACGTCCCACGACACGCGCCCGTCCGTGTCGCACTTGACGGCGTACACCCACTGCTCGGCGAGCCCGAGCCTCCGGCGGAGGCTATAGAAGTAGTTGCCGGCGAGCAGCCGGAACCACCTCCTGCACACCAGCCTCAGCTTCCAATGATCAGCTCGCGGCACACGGATGAGGCACGCAATGGCAAGATCGTCGGGAAGCCCGGGGAGCAATGGGCATTGCCCACCGCTGCCGCTCCGGTAATCACCTCTCTGCGATCTCTTCTCCTTCAATGGGTGGATGGAGGCTCTGAGGCTCGGCTGCAAGCACGCTTTCAAACTCGGGACGTGCCTCGCGGCGGTGCTGACGACGGATCTCTCCACTCTGCACAAGCATGCTGAGCTATCAACCTATCCAGCACAAGAAAAGGGAAAAAAAGTTTCAGGTAGTTGAACATATTGTCAGGACAGAGTTACGTGCAAATATGCAACATTGCAATGCAACATGTGAATCATAATTTGGTGCCGTTTGGGATTAAAATTTGAGTGCTTCTCCTAAAAAGTGATTGATTGATTGCTGGATGATGCCTAGAATGATGGGACATGAACATAAAAACACTCCATGGTGTCATGAAACAACAGCTACTCACAGAAGTAGTTGAACTACTTCGTGGGGGACCAGGTTTCCGGTAATGACCACGCAAGCTTCACCATGAGGGGAATTAGCAGGATGCTAAGCCTAAATTTTGGGAAGAATTGAAGTATTATTTAAAGCTGAGGAATTGAAAATTTGCTCTTGAAGAATTTTTCCTTTGAAAGAAACCTGTAAACTCAGTTGAAATTGAGTCCACAAATATGTCTTGTTCTTTATATATACACAGTGCTATGAGGAAAAAATATCATTAATTCTCAAAGGAAAAAAATGTGTGTGAAGGAAAACATCTAGTTGCTCAAACACACTGGCAGGCTTCCTGACTCCAAGACAAGTATGTGGTCAGTTGTCTGCCCATTTCTGCCTCATAATTCTGAATTTCTGTGAACAAACCAACAAGAACACCTTTAGCTCATTGATGAGCACAAGGTCTGAATTTTCTCATAACATGCTTTGATTAATCTGTGGTCAGTGGTAAACGAAACCAAGTAGCTAGAAACAAAACAGGCAAGCTGACGGATTCATCCAAAAGAAAGCCAGAAGTAACACACCATCACTCCCTTGGTAAAACATCAACAAAGGTTTCCAAATTCCTGCACAACTACAGCAATCCAAGCATTGCATGTATGCAGATATGCAACAAGGCGACACAGAAAGAAAGAAAGAAAGAAATAAAGAAAGAAAGAGAAAGGAAGACTCACCAAAGGAGCCTGGTTCCTTCTATCCATGCCTGCTCCTGAAGCAAAGAATCAAGAAACCACAAGAAGCAACCAGCAACCAGATATCACACCATTGCTATACTTTTACAGTTCTACTAGCCCTTTGCCCATGATTCATGCAAAGGGGGTAAGAATTGGCAGGCCCAACTAAACCCTCCTAACCAGAAACTTCTTTATGGTAGTACCCAGCTTAGGTTCCCACGAGGGAGAAGAAGGGGGAGGAGGAGTAGAGGGAAGGTGGTGACACTCAATGGAGACATCTCACATTAAAGAATGGTGTGTCTGCTTGTGGGCCCAGTCCACAGCAGCAGCAAGGGCCAAGGGAGGCTTCAGCCTTGAGCCCTCCTTTTCTCTGAAACTCTCTTTTGATTATCTGCTTCTTGCGTCAACCACCTTTGTTTGCTTGCTTGGTTAATTAGTATGAGGATAATACTCTGGGTTATTCATATCATATCATATGCTATGAGGATAATTGGTATCAGGCTTCTGTTCTGTTCTGTTATCCTTTTGTTATTCAAAGATGACAACTTTCTGTTTCTGCTGCTATTTGTTTGCTTGCTGCAATGAAGATAAGTAGTAGATACGATAGAGTACAACGCATTCTTGCAACTTGATTACTACGGCATTGGCTGTTTGTTTACAATTTTAATTTTATTGTACACATCTACTTGTGGTTTCAAAATGACTCATTCTGTAGTTATGACCTGACTTGTTTTCGCCATACCTGACAATATTTTTCTGTTGCTGCATGTCTATATTGCTAGCAATGGGCAATGGCTTGAGCTCTTGTAATTCCGTTGATTTTCTATGGATTGCAAAGTGAGAACAGAAGTAGTGCATGATAACAGAACCTCCAATAGCAACAAAAAGGGACAAGAGAAAACAGCAATTTATCATGTCAAAATCATACTAATATAACCCCGCAGAAAAAAATATACTAATTTAAAACAAAAATACTCAATTAATTTGGAGTTCCTTAGGCCCCGCTCATTTTAGCTTTTTTTTCAGTTTCAGCTTTTTTTTCACTATTCAGTAATTCGTCTCTTTCTGAATTTTTTTAGATTTTTTAGGTTTTTTTACATTTTTATTTTTTTCCCATGTTTCTTTGCATTGTCCGTGATGGGCTAACATATTTTTTTCTATTTTTACATTTTTTTTAAATTTAATTATGCCCAAAAAGCTAAATCAGTTACAGTAAAAAAAATCAACTACAGTAAAATTTCAGTCAAAAACCAGAAATCATCGCTAAAACGATCACCTTCTTATAATCAAAACAAAGAGGAAAGATATATGGAAGGAGGTGAGGCGTGAGTTGAGGAGTCAATTTGCAAGCAAGAGCCATCATACGACAGGCCTACACTGCCAGCACCGGATGCTTCTCTGGCTACGCATTCAACGTGGTGCCTTGTTAGAGTTGTTCAGGCCAATCCTCGTGCTGGCCAAGTCAAGCACTTGTGGTAACGTACGGGGGAAGAGATACACGAACCGTTGAACATTGCGATGAATGGTTTGGATCTGCCTTGGCACATACACGAGGATGGAGGATATGTAGGAGGGAGTGAAAACAAGTAGCCAGAGGGTAATGACTTTAGGCCCGCTTATTTAGGCTTAGGTTTCTGACTTATTTTCACTATTTATAATTGTTAGTTTTTTATTTTTTTGATATTTTTCGAGCTTTTTTACCGATTTTTTTTCCGTATTTGTTTGTATTATATGTGATAGACTAATCAGTGTAATTTCAATTATAAACCATTAAATTTCAGTCTAACCGAACAGCCTCTCAATTTTATCAAAATTCTTTTTGGCTCAAATTTAGATGCATATTCTTAATTAAATAGGTAGCTAGTTCCTCCTGAATATCCATCATCTTTTTTTTTCGACAGTTCGACATAAAGAGATGATGAGTTGATTCACCGCTCCCTCGGTTTTCACGTGTCTGCTTGAATTCAGATGTCTCTCTAAGAAATGCTCGACTCTCGAGGGTGGCGTGCCTTGACCCCAGCGTAAAATGACGCTAACTGCGTGAACAGACCGGTGAATGAAAGTTGGGATATTGCCATGAAATGAAAACTACCGAACCACACGTCGCCACGGATCAATACAGTCACAGGAGAAACCGTCACTGCGTCCGTATCATGGAAATCCGTAAGATGCAGATTGCAATTCCTTGAAAAAGAAGGTGAAAAATGGAACAGAGAGGACTTGACCTAACTACTGACGAGACATGGGCGACTTGCATACGTATGGACGATCAGTCGGTTCACGCAGCCCCCGTCACAAAACTGTGCTTGTACATGCCCACAAAATGATATACCACATGCTAAACCATTCCATAACTATTTTCTAAACAGTTAATGGAGCAACATATATATAGTCCTAAACATCGAAGAGTGTGTGATATGTTGTGACGATCTGCACCGGATTCTCACCCCAGCTTTTGGGGTTCTCCCTTGGCCAGAAAACTTCCAACCAAGTTCCAGACATGGTGTGATCCGGGATCGATTCAACGTACGCATATTCGAGCTTGAAGTGTACTACTTGCTGTCATCCTCTGTGCTATTGGCCCTCTCCACTAGCACTGCTACTTGGCCCTCTTCTGCTCACAGTGGTATTCTTCAGTATCTGAAAAAGAGAGAACAACTTGTTTAGAACATGTTTTATCTGCGCATCACAACACTAGTGGCCACAACTGTGTTGCAAACAATAGCTTTTGACTCCCCATATAATGATACGATTCCAACTTTCCATGATCACATAGAATGCAAATCATTGATTATTTCTGGTGCACGATGCAAGCAATAAAGGAGTAACAGGATCCAAACCATGAGTTCTGCATCATCTCAGACAACAGTTTCAATTTTTATGTAACAAAAAAGGGATATGAAATTACATCTATAACAAAGCTATGAAAATATACATAATGCATTGAATTAACTCTGTGTAACATTGTACCGCCAAATTTAAAACTTACCAACCAGTGCATGAGAAGCAAAAGAACTGTACCTGTCGTAGCATCTGGTTCTCATTCTGCAGGGTGGAGAGCTTCTCTTCCTGCTCTGAGTTCTTCTTCTCCAGGTCCTTCACCTTCACCTCGAGATCATTCAAATAAGCTTTCTTCTTCTCCCTTGCATGCTGTGCTGATACCCGGTTCCTCAGCAACCTTCACAGGTCAGAAACTTGACAATCAACCCTTATTCCAAACCTCATACCAGATTAACTACATTACAGAAATGACATGGTGTACTTGAAAAGGGAGAGATCCTAGGCTTGACAACTTCATAACTGGTAAATTAGAAAACATCTTGGAATTAGACAAATTTCAGGATCTCAATCCTCGATTCTCCTACAAGTCATATTAATCTAAAAGCGATCCAAAAAATAGAGTTCAAATAAAACACAAAGAAAGTTGTTCCATAATTTGGGGTTTTAAATTAAGTTTGTTACGTTAATTCAAATAAATTGTTACAGTAGCATGCCATTGCCGACTAAAATCGTAGTTGAAATATTATGTTTTATCCAATCCAATGGTACTAATACTATTTTTTTTAGGAAAGGTGCTAATGTAATTCATGTTAGTGAAATAACCGACTAAGTTACATGTCTTAAGAAGCCATTAATACAATGGTGGCACATTGTTCTGATTCAAAGACGACACAACACTTCCACAGATGTCAAAAGCTTGAAACTGACTCGATATGGCAGATGCATTACGCCATAAGATTTGCAGGGCCAATAGTGAGATATCATATATGATATATGTCCAACACTGTTTTCTATCCCCACGCCACTTGTGTGAGTTGTATCCCACCAAAC
Source organism: Melocanna baccifera (assembly GCA_036346265.1). NCBI lineage: Eukaryota > Viridiplantae > Streptophyta > Magnoliopsida > Poales > Poaceae > Melocanna > Melocanna baccifera. Next base: position 31,771,637 of record CM070679.1, on the reverse strand, counting down.
TATTTAGATGAACCGGTAGTACGACACCTCACACCACAATCAAATCCTGAAAGCAACCTTTACGGAGATATATATCCCGCCACGTTGATTCAAGCAGGCTTTATATTCAAGATCTGTCTTTGCTTCAACACTACTTTCAACCAGGTCAATCAGCATCATACTCCAACCATCTTATCTAGCAACCTCGGCATTTCGATTCGTGTCGTAATTTATGTATCTGCGCATGACGATCTAACCATCTAGCTCCACAAGCATTCTTTTCTTATCTAGATTCAGCAAAGGGCACCTATGATGTGGATTCAATATGGTCCATCAGGACCACCGCCGAATCCAAAACAGGCACGGTCATATATACTCTGTCATCCAAACATGACAGATATTTTTTTTTCTGAACAAATCAGCCAATCAAATTGCAGACCTTAGAACTATTCTTTCTTCTATGCCAAGCTGAATCCCGTACTATGGTATCAACCTAGAAAAGTGGAGTATGAATGCTGCCTTGTACAGTTTTGCAGTTATACTTCCACACAGCCACAGGTGATTGATTGATGCTCGAGCAACCAGAGCACTGCTCCTGCTAGCATGTAGTACTATTACTAGTATTAACTGCCAAGCTCGCACCTTCTGAGGCGTTTGTGCTCCTTGTCCGCCGAGCTGCGTCCGCGGCGGCGCCCGCTGGCTTGCGCCGTGGAAGACCGGGCGCGCTCCGGGCCACCGGCCGCCGAGCCGGCCTCCCTGCCAGATGTGGAAGGACCGCCTGGCTCCAGGCCCAGCTCCGGCACTCTCCTTATCTCCTCGTCGCTCTCCATCCCTGCAGCTCAACCAAAGCTCATCTCAGCTTACTAATCAAGCTCTTCTTGCACGGAAATGTACAGTTTTTTTTCCTTTTTGTCTGCCAAATAAACATATTTCTGTGAGCAAAACGGGCATGCTTTACAGAAATGGAACAGGAATGCCCTTTCCTTTTCAAGAACACAAATGCTTTACAGAAATGGAACACAAATGCCAAGATCCAAACTTTTCAAGAACGGGACATGAATTGCGCAAGGCAACCAAAACCCACGTCCCCAAAACGAAACATCACAAAACATCCTAACCCAAAGAACACCAATCAACAAGTATAACAGAAAAGAGTGTCAAGAACCGAACCAATTAAACAGCATTAAGAAAAGAATGAAATTGAAGTGGCGCTTGCCTTCCTCGACCTCCATGTGGTGCCCGGAGCTACTGGACGACCACTCGCTGCTGGAAGGCCGCGAGCTCGCCGCCTGCTCCTGCATTCTCTTCTCTCTCTATTTCTCTCGTACCCAAGAAGAAGAGATTCGTGTGAGCTCTCCTCTACTTCCTCTCCTCTACTTCTTCCCTATGTCCTGCACCCTTTGTCCTTCTCGCTTCCTTGCATGGACCAAAAGATCCTTTTTTTTCTTGCCTTAAAGGCCTCTCTCTTTTCGACTTTTTTTTTATTTCTACTTCTAACTTCTATTTTTTTCACTATTCAGTATTTCATATTTTTGTAAATTTATTTAGATATTTTAAATTTTTTTGTATTTTCTTTTTTTCCGTGTTCCTTTGTATTATCCCTAATGGGTTAACATATTTTTTCTATTTTTATATTTTTTTAAAAATTAATTATACTTAAAAAATCAAATCATTTCTGATAAAAAGTCGAATCTGATAAAATTTCAATCAAGTTTATCATTAAAACGAAGACCCTAAGACACCACAAGTATACAAAGATCAGCCCCACGAAAGTTACAAAATTTACTTGTAAACCTAAAACCTTACTAGTTTACACCCCCAGTCCCCATACAGTGCAAGTACACCAAGAAAAGGGGTTGATAAGAAATTTCACTATACAATGGGCTTATCGTAAATCCCAGCCTCCAGCGATGGCATTTATTGCCCCGACCCGCCGCTGGAGTTTGGGGTTTTAGCCGTGGGATCCCAGCCATGCAACCCGGCGAGATCGCACGGCCTGGAACTCACCCACGTGGCCGCCCTGGGGGCCGTGCACTCGGAGGCGCCATCCAAAGGCGCGGAGCCCCGCTACGTGGAGAGGCCACGGCCCTTCCGCGCCACCGACCACACTGACGCGGGGGCCACCCCACCGCTGGGCCCGCCCGTCAGCGACGTAGCGAGACAGTACCAGGGGACGTGTGGACCAGCCGAGGCGGCGCTCTCACCTGAGGCCGGCGCGCGGGTGCGCGATCCGGGCGATATGCTCCGGGAGCTCGCTGGCCCGTGGTCGGCCATGCAAAAATACGGACTTGTCGGGACCGACCGACTGCGAATAGTGCATGTTGTCGCCTCGTCACCGTCACGGAAGTAATGCTTCGAAGCTCATGGACCAACAAAGGCGGCACAATAATAAGATCGCGAAAACGAATCAGATACAGGTGTTCCCATGATCCCATCTGGTGCAAACGTACATTGTTATATTATTAAAACGATTGAAAATTAATTCATAATATTTGCACTCAAGGGCTAGAAAAGCTACAGAAAAAGTCACCATATTTCCTCTCAAGAGTTAGAAATTTCCATATTAATTAAGAAAAAAAAGAGAAACATCTACACCAACAATTATAGTGGCTCCAAGTTATAATGATTCAAATTAAAAGAACGAGTCCATGTCAGATACAAACCATAAATAAATAAAATTTCAAATAAAAATAATCAAAAATTTAATTTCTATTTGAATTCCTAAATAAATACAACTCATAAAAATAAAAAATTAACAATTAGATTTGTATGTGAATTCCAAATAATGAATTCAAAATAAAAAATAAAATAAAATTAGTAATTTTATTTTGATACGAATTCCAAAGTAAAATTCCTAGATAACTATAATTTGGAATAAAAACTTAAGAAAATTAGTAATTGAATTTGTGTATGAATTCCAAAAGAATAGCTAAATTTGGATAAAAAAATAAAAAAACTACTATTTAATTTTCATATGAATTCCAAAGTAAATCCTTAAATAACTAAAATTTAAAATAAATTAAATAAAATTAGTAATTTGATTTGTATACAAGTTCCAATAAAAAGCTAACTTTTGAATAAAAATAAAAGTTATAACGAGGGTAACACGAATGGAGTCAAAGGATACCACCAAAGAGTGCAATAGCATCGATATATACTTCGAGACATTAACCTGTAGGAAGCGAAGAGCTGACGTGGTAGGAGTGAAGATCAGTACAATGTCATGTTGCTCACCTTAGGCATTCGATGAGAACAATATCATGCTACTCACCTGAGCCGTTGAAGAGAAAGACTAGAGTCAAAGGGGCTAAGGGCCACAACGACGAGTGGTAAGCACCAGCATTGTTGAAGTAGTTAGTGTCTAAAAAAGCTTGATGATGTGGAAGCCCTTGCAGAGAGAAGATGAAGCTTTGTATGGAAGGTGAGATATCGATGATATGGGGCTATCGGGTAGTTAGAAGCATACCATTGCCGGTGAGAGGCACGACGTTAGCCAGCGGTGGTAAGGAGATTCTCTGTATTGTTAGACAGTGACTAAAGTAAACATGCCAACATCAGTGAAAATGAGAGGTCACTACGGTTAGTGAGGAAGCCATATCATTGAGTTGGTTAACATCAAAGAAGAGGAGCGATTAACATAGAAGAAGAGGATATCGAGCATGTATGATATCATATATGTGTGTATACATGCATGCAGCCATACGAATAGAAGCACCAGCATATATAAGCAGAGGAGCAAAGAGCTTAAAGTAGATATGGCTCATCTATAGGGAATAGGCTCAAGGCACCAAGGAGAGCATGACGGGTGTCCCCGATAGGGATTGGTAATGATTGCATGTGTATGCGTGTTTGATGTCATAACGATTATCATTTAATAATAATCAGAGAGAACTCAAAGATAACTATGTGGTAGGGCATTTGAAGGGGTAGCAAATGAGATGGATCAATCAAAAATTGGGCTTGTTGTTGGAGATTGAAACAGAAAAGTTGTGGTGGCGAAAAGAGATAGAAGACACAAGTTTCAGTGGGGTAGCTTATGTGTGAGAGAAGGTAGCTGATGTGAATACAACGTGTCAAGAGTTAAGATCGATAGATCAATCGTGTCCTTAATGATAGTTACCTTCATCTCCCAAACCCTGAGGTCTAAGGCAGAAAGCATCTGATGAGCATTATCCGAGTTTAAATATGTAAGACTAATAGCTCGGAGGTTACTCAGTATTTTGTGAAATCTGCCAAAATACTCATCCAAAGACTCACCATCAAGCATCTCAATTTTATTGTATTCTCGCTTGTACTAGTCCTATCGAACGATCTTGATCTAGGTGATACCCTCATGGTAAGCATCGAGGGTCACCCATATATCAAGCACTGACTTGAGATGAGAGCTTAAATCGAACTCACTCCAGCTAGGCCCTTGAATGATGATGTTCTTTGTCTTAGTATTTGCCTCCACATCTAGTGTATTCATAGCCATGATGTGCTCATCGGCAGGAATAACGAATCTGGTCTTAACCTTTCTTTAAATTGCATAGTCTTGAGCTTGTATGTAAGACTCCATCCTAGTATTTCAAAACGGATAATCAACTCATCGAAGAGAGACAGCTTGGTGAAAAACTTGTCTGCTGTCATGGCTCTAAAGACCAGTTAAGATCTATATGAGGAGCTAACCAGGCTCTAATACCAATTGTTAGGATGGCAACATAGGGGGTTGAATGGTACTAACTCAAAATTTCTCTCAAGGTTCTTGATTCTATTCTAAAAAACTACAGAGTTGTAAAAAATATAATTCTCATTCAAAAACTCAAGACAAATGACTCACGAACACAAACCTTGAAGCCAACACTCCCCGATGGTCAAACGGGCCCACAAATGGTGGTTTGACCGATCAGGCGGTTTGACCGCTCCTTCAATGGTAGTATGACCGCTTGTTACAGTAAAATCAGGGAATGAATAGTATTTTTAGCACGATTTCAAAAATCAAAATCAAGATAACTTTTTATTCATAGATCCAAATGACATGAAATATTGTAGGGATATTTTCTAGGTTATCAAGAACCTATTCCAATAAACGATCATAAAAATGATTGCCCAAGTTGAGACTTTTTTTAGTTTGAAGGGAATGTGCACCAAAACCAAAATCGATAAATACAACTTGCTCGTGGGATGATGATGACCAAAAAGCGTCTAAATGTATTTTCACATATCACATCAAGTTATATCACCACAGAAATCGAGTGAAAAACCCTTAGATCAAGAGATGGACCAAAGAGGTCAAATTCAAGTAAAATCAGGTTTTCTAGTGAATCTTACTACCAAAGTACCTAGATGTGTAGATATATATTCCTAAGGAGTATCTCCATCTGTTATACGTCCTTAGCACAATAAGATCACAAGAAGAAAATGAGAGAGATCAAATCCAACAAAAAATCAAGCACATCAATCAAAAACAAGAGGGACTCAAGTGTTGCACAAAGATTGATATATTACTTACTTGAGAAAATAGGTTTTACAGTCACTCTACCTTGGAGGACAAAGAGCATCCAAGTTACTCACTCTCAAATCCTAACCCTAAAGAAAACAGCATAAGAGATGGGTTGGATGGTTAACATATGTCTCCATACCAATCCTCTTTTATAGATGGGCAACCAGCCACCTACACTCTTTAGTAGATCCTATCTACTATTACAATGAGGGAAACACGTTAACCCCACACACACGTGTTTTACTCACACAAGTTCACTTATCAACGTTTTTAAAGCGTATAAATGTGCATCCGCTAAATCCTTAGCATTGATCCGTCTTGATCAAACTAGCTCTATCTTGACATATACTGCTCTCCAATGCATCACCTATGCGCCGCGGTTTTAATTCAGGATGGTTTTCGGTATTTTGGTCAAACTACTAAAATACCCTTTCTTGACCCAGTCGTCACCAACCACTGCAAGCAATCGTCATGCTTGTTACGTATAGGTACGCCACTAGCTTGTCACATGTCGCCAAGTCTATCCCATCCCTGTTCCACAGAACCATGGCTTACTTGGCCCGTGAAAGCCACATGGTGTCATCCCACCATTCGAACTTGCCTTCAATATTTTTTGCATTTCTCGTACCATACTTGAGCACACTATCTCACCGGCATCCTCGATTATTCTGGGCTCCAGCTCCTCCAGGGGCCTAGCCCTGATCCTCACCACTGACCGTGGTTTACTTTAAGCGACTCTGCTCATCCAAAAACAAAGAAATTATTTCCAGGCATAAATTCTTCACAACTTGACCCACGTTAGCCAAAACATGTATCATGCAACCTTAATGCAATGACCCAGATAACCCCAAGTCAATACATGACTCAAGTCCCAAAATCCTCAATTTCTGCCCAAAATCTATCCAAAGTATAAACTATAAATATAGCAGAGAAGCTATTGTAATTTGTATAGAAGAATATTTGAATAAACAATATCACTGGATTGCTCTTTATATATTTTGTGTCTATTTGTTCTTCTACTTTTGCACTGTCTAATTATGTGATTGATCTCATTCTATTTACTATGATTGGTTGTGTGAATTATTCAACAACACTACTTTCTTAACATGTCATCAGCATCGACAGCTCTACAGGCCATGGTATGTCATCAAAATCGATTGCCATCCCACCTAGTAGCGAGATTAATTTAGTAGATGTGTTTGTTGATCTAATCGTTTTCAATCTATTAAAAATAAGGCCCCATCCAAAAGGGCTTTTGCTGATAGCTTCTGCCTATGGTTGTTGGTTTTTAGTTGAAATGGGCACTGTAATGTCTGTTAACTTTTGACTGAAGCATTCAATTAAAAGAAAATAAAGAGAAAGATGGAAACTAAAAAAACCATTATATTTCCACGGACAATGCAAAGGAAAAGGAAAAAAAGAGAAAAAATCATGTTAAGAAGCAACACGTTCAAAATGGCTTTTGGCTTCTAGAAGTTAAAAGCATAAGCCAAAAACTATTTTGAACATGTCTTAATAATAATCTAGGCTCTGGAGGACCTTCTAAACGCTGGCTCAAAGCTGTGTGTCATGGTCGGCTTGCCACTGGCCAATCGAGTGTGTGACGCATTGGCTGTTGTGCCCGTACGCGCACTCAAAGCCACCGTAGTCGTCTATTCCTCACGTCGGTAGGCAATTACTGTGCATCTCCATTCGCACGCCCATGTAGGTGACCCACAAGAGTCATTGCCTTGAGGATGGCTCGGGAAAACTAGACCCTAGCCACTGGTCATGGGTTGATGTGGGCCAGATCAGATCAACCCATGAGCAGATACAGGTTGGATTTGATTTGGCCCACTGACAAATTTCTCAAAAAAAGAGGAAGGAACCGAGTGTGGTTTTGGTAATTTTATTATAAATTATGAGGACATGACCCCCCTCGAAGTTCAGAAAAATTATGAGGAAAATTTATGAAAAAAACCCTAAACTTTTTGTAAATTATGAAGATTTTGAATTTTATATATTCTTGCATAATAACCCTTCAGGAATCTAGTTTTTGCACCGGATTGGTATGTTCTGAGTTTCTTTTATAACCTAGACCCTCAGTTTTAGGTTAATTACTTTAACATTGTATTTAATTTATGCAATAACCATAAATAATCCTAAAAACTTGCTTTTTAGGCATATGAGCTTTTAAAAATTTGTGAAAGCTTAGACTTAGTATGTATTTTGGAAGCATCATATTTTATGGTTTCTTTTCCTAGCATTGTGTATTTGTGAAAATTTAATTGTGGGGGTTTTAATAATTTAAAAAATTGCTAGAATACATAATTTGCTGCTCCTGGGCACATGGTTCCAGGCAAGCTTGAGCATGAGGACCCAAATATAAGGATAATGCTAGGAATATTTTGGGAAATTAATAAAACTACCTACTAAATACATTAAACCAATCTTTACTATTTTGCATTTTGTTTCATGCATTTAAATTATTTTCTAGCAGTGAACCTGTAGAAAATTGCATGAAAAATGTAGGTCATGCTAGACATCGCTAAGAGGGAATTTTATTTGCCCTGGATGGCAGTAGTCACCTTACCTGGACATTGAATATTAATCATATACTCTTATCTCTTAGTCACGTCGTGGTGCAGGGAGTGCTACTACTCGTTGCCACATAGCAAGTGCGGCTGCACATGCAAATTGCACAAAAAGTCAATTGTGCCTCTACGGGCACAACACGACTAGATCTAATTGTGCTTTAAGGAGAAATGTCTGCAACATAGCATAATACCATCATGCACCATATTGTATCTCAATTATGTCTATATAACCAAGTAGTTACTAAAGCTGACATGATTGAGAAGATTATGTCCACCTTGCACCCTTTTAATTTGACTTTACAATAGTAGTATTGTCACACCAACTATATTGAGTGTACTGATCTCTGCTCTACTAGTTGTGGAGCAGTAAACTGATCTCCTGGCATAGAATCACATGGCTAATCCCATAGTAAATATACCTATTCAAGAAGAAAAGGCAATAAGCCAATATAGTGGAAGGGAAAAAAAAGTAGGTATTTAGATCATAGATAAGTCCAGTGGGAGGTCTATAGAGACCTGTAGTAGTCGTATTGTCACCCTCAACTATGATTACATGTCACTTACCTACGTGAGTTGCATTATTAATCTAGATATAGTTCATGTAGAATTTGATTATGTTGTAGAATTTGGTTATGCTCACATAGAGCAAGTTCTTATCTTTTACTGTAGGTTGAAAACTTTTACACTAGATAATGTACTTTTGCAGAATAATAGGGAAAATTGCTGAAAAGGGTAAATCCTACCTGCTACATAGGATTTTCTTACCATACCTACCTTGCACTCTGCTAGTAGCACATCTTACCTATAGTAAATGCTTGCCAGTAGCTCCTCTTACCTGTAGTAAAAATATTTAATCTTGCATGGAATAAAATTATAAATTTTAAGCATGATAGTGTAAATAATGGGTGGGTTGTTTTGGGCTCATGGCTTGGCTTTCTACAGTAATTAGGTTTTAAATGGAGTGCCTTTTCAAGACGGATCTACAAGTCAATTATAGTAGATATTGTCCCGATTTCATCTATGTTGGTTAAAATCGTATGCGAGTATCTCTCTCCCTATACGCTCTCTTACGAACAGCCAAAATTCAAAAATTTAAGCCAAAAGTCACAGTCCAAAACAACCCACCTAATATACGGCCACGCCTATTAGGAATAATTATTGAAAATATGCTCTTGATATCCACTAAGCCTCAATTAACCACATAGGTTATTATCCACTAGTTCATTGTGTGCATTAATGCCTAGTAGGCAAAAGGGGGGAAATAGAATTCCCCGGTAACACATGAAAAGGTTGAATTTTCTGGCCCCATGTCGATCTCTAAAGAATCATTTTGCCTATGAAATAGGATAATTCTCGTATAAGTATAGAATAACTTGCACCATAAGACTTCAAGTATATATGATTCCACCCATTGCCACATTGTTTCTTATTTAAGGACTATATAAGCAAAAAAATTACAAGGTATATGTCAGTTTCACGCCAAATAAAAATTGTACTCTATTAGTAGTATGATTGCAAAATATTGGTAGAAGCATTTGAGTTGATTCAAAGCAAATGTAGGAAACATTTCCCACATAAGATCTCCATCATAGCATATATGCATGGGCCTCCACTTGTAGGTGGGGGTATATGTTGGACCTGAAATTTTTCCCACATAAGATCACCATCATAGCATATATGTATGGGCCTCCACTTGTAGGTGGGGATATATGTTGGACCTGAAATTTCACCAATATAGTGCCCATGATAGTGGATTTTTATGGTATGTTATTAGAGAAAGATATAATCTTGGCATTAGGGGAGGAGAAGGCCAAAACCTATCAAATGCCTTGATATTTTCCTAGATGAAAAATATCTTTATTATTAAGATTCATGAACTAGTCAAGCTAAAGTAGAGGTCTAGTTAATATTCCTATAAGCCAAAAGAGGGAGCTTGGTATATAATTATTCAAGAAATTACAAAAGGAGTAACCAAGTTATGTTTGCAGGAAGCTAACTTACCGCTAAGAGTGATATACCCCTTTTTTTAATAGTATATCCACCAAGGAGGAGTGATTTGTTGGTCAATGATCTAAATCTGCGGGGACGTTTGCGAGTTCCATGATCTAAATAATACTAGTCAAATAATGGTTAATCACTCCTTAAGACTCTTGAAGAGAATTCACCTAGAAGGTGACCTCATGAAGAGGCTGTGTAGAAAGTTCAAAAGAAAGAGTATCATCATGAAGATGAAATTTAGCAATATAAGCATGTGCAAACTATAATGCTTGGAATGCGGAACAATCAAGAATCTTTCATTTTAGAAAATGATGAAGATTTAAATAACAATGAAATAACCCCAAATTTTGAGGATATGGGAGAAATAAAATAGTTATCGTCAACATTGCCTCTATAATTGCTAATGTTTCTCTAATGAGAATTCGGATCTAAAACAAAAGTCCATAGCAGAGATGCTTGAAGCGCTCATATCAGGTCAAATGAAGAAAACAATTGAGATTGAACCATAATCCCTCAATGTATGTCTTGAATAGGAAAATAAGATTTAATGGGTCATTATGAGAATAATGAAGGGGTGAACAACGATGGTTCATAGATCCTTGTCGAATAATAGTATGCCCCTATTATGAATAAATGTATATTTCACTATATAGTATTTTTGGCAAATGGCATGAATGAAAAATATGCAGTTAATGTATTATGAAAATTCGAATGAGGAGATCTTCGAAGGACTCAACATTTCTAATGAGAAAGGAAAGAAAATCACAACATATATAAATAAATCTCATACTTATTAATAATAAGCCTCGGCCTAGAGAATGAGCATTTGCTTTGAAGTGTTAAGTCAATAAGTGACTTAACAGTCGATATCTAAAATGATACCAATGACTATGTGATCCCTTAAAGTGGACAAAGACCCATATAGACCTGTGAGAATGAAATGAAGAACCATAAGACCAGAAGTGTGCCTATAAGCGTTTATGAAGTGCATATTCCACTAGAAGAAAGTGGAATGGCAATATCCTTTTGTACCATGAAGATACAAAATACATTGGTGATAATGGCAATTTGATTTATCCCCTAAACACCAAATTTAGTTTGGTTATATCTTACTCTATAGTGATACAAACCAATTATTTTAGTTTTGTAGAATAAACTAATTGGTTATAACTTTAAAATCTAGTTAGAGAAAGTTGCAAAGTATTTAGCCCCAAATGAAGAGGCTTGATAAATTATATCCAGAAGGTATGTGATATTGCAACTAATTTTATCCCATAGTCCTACGTAAGGACAAAAGTTTGCTTGTATTGCACAATTGAATAGTGGTTATTTGAAAATATTAAGCATATTACTTCTGAATTATTTTATCCTCACAATCTCTAGAAGAATAGTGGGATAAGTGTTTATAAGAGTAAACATTGTGATAATCTAATAGATTTACCCAAAATACCATTACTTATGTTATATTTTTAAGTAATATGATTATGACATTGGAACAGGATTATTCCAACGGGTGTTGCCTTAACGGGGAGTATATATACTAAAGTTTGATCATTATACTTTAGACTATGGAAGTCTTAATTTTGATTTACCTAAAAAGAATTAATTTGATGATCACTACCTAAATTTACTTTGTAGGTTTTACCACTTAATTATTGAAGATCATGCATAGATCATGTAGATCAAATACTATTTATGAAGAATAGATAGTCTACAAGATTGTATGATCGAGAAGATTACTCTTTTTTTCTTAATGAGTGTTTACTAGAAGATTTCTCACATGAGTATTTTTAATGAGGCAAATACTTTTTTCACTGAGTTTTAGGAATGAGTTTTTTAATGAGACATATGTATGTTGTGATATTTTTCCAAAAAGGTGTTAGGAAACCCGTGCCCTAAGGGGACAATTCGGATAGTACTCTATCTACCTTTTCCTTCATGTACAAGACCAGTGGGCTTGTACCAAATATACTTGAAGAACTCTTAGACTATAAATATAGGAGGTAGGCTATTGTAATTTAGACAAAAGGATAATGGAATAAAGAAGATCATCGGATTGTTTTCTCTATATTTTATGTCTATTTGTTTCCTATTATTGTATTATCTAATTGTGTGATTAATCTTATTCTAGTTGTGATGATTTTACGTGAATTGCTTGACGACACTAGTTCCTTGGCAGTCGAGACATCTCGGCGTTGCAGCCAGCCCAGCCAAGCCACCATCCGCGTGCGTGCGCTGCTCGGGCGGGGAGCAGTAAGACCAAAATGGAAGCCGGTGGGTTTGGCCATTTCTTCGAGCCTGGGCCAGTTGCCACGAATCGAGTGAAAAAAATAAAAAACTAGCGCATGTTGGGAACGTATCAATTTCAAAAGGGAAACTTCATCATATATCCTCTCCACATTTGAGAGTTTCAGGATTTACCCTCTCCACTCTATAACATGTGAAGTCGAGATGAGTCACTGACACGCGGGTCGGAGGGTAAATCCTGAATTTCAATCTAAGGGGAGGATATATGATGAATAAATCCATTTCAAAAACTATGGCATCTTGGGAACGCATTAATTTCGTTGGAACTTCGCACCAAACAATTCGATTCAAGCAGGAAATCTGGAAAAAAAAATTCCAGCTTTCCAAACGTTGCCTGACTGCCTTGACGTGGGAGATTTGAGGAACAAACAAGCGAGAGCACCTAAATGATCTGTTTTGTTGCATATGACACACCAGGTAATGTATTCACGCAGCAATTGCATTGCAGATACAGTGGAAATAAAATATACCACAGTGCACAACGAATGATGGCCAAGATATATGAAACTAATCACGGATATTTCAGCATCATGTGTGTCAGGTTAGGTCACGAACAATGGGATATTGAATCTTCTTCAGATGTCATTTGGTTTGGTTTCGTTTGCAGTTTCTTGAATTGTCATGGCCAAGATCCAACTCAGGCGTACGCCAACTTCCCAGACCGAAGGATCAAGAATTATCCATCCCTTCGAAAGCCAAACATGTGAATGGAAATATTGGTATTGAATTATTGATGAGTAGGCCTCTGAATCTGTAATTGGCACCATCATAATCTATATATATGTTTCAATCGCTGAAATTTGCAGCAAAATGCTACTTTTTTCTCCTGCTACTGCTGGCTCCTTTTGTGCCTTCAGAAATGCAGGCCTCCACAGAGGCAACTAGACTTGCCTCCAGCTTATGCCCTCTCACTGCCGATCTCACTTCCCTCAAAATATGTTGCTTCATCACTGCTCTCTCTGCAGACTGGACGTTCTTGCACATGTTCAATCCCTGGATGTATCTTGACACTGCTCCACTGAAAGACCCACCGGCTTTCTCGAGGGCAACAAGCTTCTCGATGACTTGAGAAGAGAGCATTCTTTCAATGCAGGGTTTGGTTCCGACCACCGCAACGTCCACCAGAAGTTGCATCGCAAGATCCTTAGTCTTCACACACTTGCGGTCGAGCAAGTTCACCAGTTTTTCTATAGTTCCTAGTTGTAGAAACCTCTTCAAGACCAATGATCCTCCCTTTGCATAAACAATCTGATGGAGGGCATAGTACGCTGAATCCTGGAGCTCATCAATGGTGCATTGCATCATCTCAATGAGCTCGTGAACAATATTAAGCTCCAAGAACCTACGGACATATGACTCTCCTCCAGTGCAGGCCAATTTCATCACCAGAAAGGCAGTCTGAGATCTCACTTGGTTGCTTTCAATTTCTCTGCGTTGCAGAAGCAATGCCAACCTATCAGACAGATTGCTTCCTAAAAGGAGATCTTGCACCCTCGAATCGTTAGCCCTCTCAGCAAGAGGTAATAAACCTTGGATAGCTTCAATGATATCTTTGCTGTCTCTTTGTAAGATCTTGTGAAGAGCCGACTCAAAAGATTGTTGAGGCTTTGGTGATGGTGGTACATTTTGATCAAATAAAACATATCTCTCCAAGCTGAGCCGAGCATGCCAGGGCAAATGAATCAACACTCCAGGTCCCATGCACCCTTGAAGTGGCGCACCAAGCTCACAGAAAGTTTTTAGCATGATAATTGCATGATGCTGTGAGATCTCAGAACCACTGCCTAGAATTACAAGAAGCTTCTTGTCAATTCCCGATTCGATCATTTTCTCAACAGCCTTTAACTTTCCCACTTTTACCAAAGATGCTAGAGTTGTAAACACAATTTCATGGCACTCCTCATTTTCTGGAGACAGTAGTTCTGCAATTCGATCCATGGGAATGCTTGCCAAAATTTCATCAGCAATTGTGGCACCAACATGCTGGGATATCTTCGCAAGAACAGTAGAAACGTTGGCTAGAGTTGACGAATCTTCACAGCCAGAAAGAACATAAATTAATTTATCCACAGAACCTGCTGTTTCAAGAGACTGCGCAAGATTTGCATAGTCCCCTTGGAAAAAGATGACAGTAATAGCTTTGGTGACAGCAACAATAAGAGCTTGTGACCCAACAGAGATTAGCTCCGCTATTCGAGGGCTAAGTATTTTGTTGAAGCCAAGCCTGCTAGCCTCAAATTCCGATAACGACTTGCATGCCATGAGAGCTTGGGTGGTGCTTCCCAGTAAGATCTCGATCTCCATGAACTCTAGCAGACAAAAGAATGATATCATCTTCTGTTCAGCTGGCCCTTTCACACTATCTTTGCCAAAAATAAAAAGCCAAGGAGCCACCAATGCAGTGTATTCAGGGAATGAATCAGACAAAAGAGTGTGAACAGCATCATTTGTTTTGTTCTCGAGGTAAAGTGAAACCATGTCGTGCATATGATACATCAATTGGTCTTCCAGTTTGATGATGAGTGAGCCTTCTACCAGTTTTGAAACCACAATAGGGAATAAACTATCCTGCATAAGTGCTGTCCAAATGGATTCAAGGCAGGCCTCTGGAACAGGTTCTTCCCATGGGATAGCTGCGAGAACCATAAAAAACCTTCGTGAATTTTCTGGCATTGCTTCTAAGCTGAACTCAAAAGATCCAAAGATGGTCAATGTGGTCTCCACTTCTTTCTCGTTCACATATGAAACTGGCCCTGGTGCACAAGTTGCGTATGCAGAAAGGTTGGATATTGCTTTCTCCCATTTGTCCACTCTGGTCTCCTTTCTGAGAGCCTTGCCCATGACAGCAACTGTAAGGGGATGGTGTCCACAACGGTCCAGCAAGTCGTCTGCAACAAGCTGTAACATATAGCAAAGTTAACCATCCTGGTCTGTAGTAATTCTAATTTCTAGAGTGAACATATCTTTTATTGGAAATATACGAATAGCCAATCACCTTAAGTAGATGTGCATGAATGAAATTATTTGCATGAACTATGTTGTGTGCAGTTTTCATGTTTTGACATGATGTTGATACAATGAAACCAATCTTGAAAGTTGAAAGGTAAATGTATGTACAATTACATGAAGATAAGATCTTGACTACAGGATGCCCACATGAAAGAAATAGATGAGCATATGTAAACTAAATTTATTAAGAGAAAACTAAGAGGCATGGTAGTACAGATGAATTTAGTAAAGCATCAGAAGGCAAATAATAAAGCATACCGGAAGCTCATTGACACTAAGAAGACTATGATAGAGAAGAATGCTCTTGCTGATTTCTTTGATGTCATCTTTGGATATTTCTACCTTTTCAGCTTCTGCTATATCATAAATCGCTTCATCCCTTGTTGTCACAAGAAACCGGCAATCATTATCATATAGTCTCGTGAAGCGATCAACTATGTCTTGCTCCCAGACATCATCAAGTAGGATCAACATGCTCCTTCCGACCAACGCAGTCTGAAGCAAGCAACAAACATCTTCAAGATCTTTGCCCATTTCCTCATTGACAGCCATGGAACCAATCTGCACTAGGAATTTACATATTTTCCTAACAAGACGCTTATGATATTCACCCCTGCTTCCATTACATGCTGCTCTACTGCACCACCGCCCAAAACTAAGTTCAATTGCACCATCCGGGAAATTACCAGGTGGATCAGAAGCTATTTGTCGAGCAAGACACGACTTCCCAATACCAGATAGCCCCACGATCAGGACAACTCGGTGACCACCATCCCTCTCCAATAGCCCCCTAACATAGTTGCACTTCTTTGACACTGGATAGCCATGCTCAGACTTGACTCTCACCAATGATGGCGTATTCTTCGCAGTAGATGCTATGACAGTGTCGACACTCTCTGTCAGTTTCTGCAGCTCTAGCCACCAGTTGAGATCATCCCTGATCAGCTGAACATACTTCATGAGCGGGTCACCCACCACCGAGTTCCGCACCACCCTGGCCAAGCCCTTCCCTTTGCCCTTCTTCAGGACCCGTCTCGCCTTGGTGATGTTGACATGGAGCTGGTCCATGAGCCTGGTCAAGCTCTGGAGCTGGCGCTCGAGCTGCGGGGCGTGCATCTTGTGCGCGTGCTTCTGCTTCGCCTGTTGCATCAGCACCTCGAGGTCGGACACGAA
The DNA here is from genome assembly GCA_036346265.1 of Melocanna baccifera. Lineage (NCBI taxonomy): Eukaryota > Viridiplantae > Streptophyta > Magnoliopsida > Poales > Poaceae > Melocanna > Melocanna baccifera. The sequence continues at coordinate 31,755,113 of CM070679.1, read as the reverse complement.
ATCCTCAAGCACCTGGAGCCTCCTCGGAGCCTCAGCGAAGTCCGAGGCCGCCTGCTCCAGAGCCCCGACCGCGGACACCATTGCTGACACCAGCTGCGCGGCCGAGGCGAGCGCTTGCACGACGTCCATGCCTTCGCTTCAAGAACTCGGCAACAACAACTCCGCCTCAAATCACAGCACCAACGCAGCTCTTTCTTGCAAGAATCCAAGAATCATCGTTGGTTGCCGCAATTCCACAAACACATGCCGTGGACTCCCCTGGTAGCCGCTACAAGCAGCAGAATCCCCCCTCTCCATCAGCTTAGAATTCCATCATCCCACCGATCATTCACCTCAACACAAAAAGATCCATCCAATCCTCCAATACCCACCCAAGATTTCCCAAGACCACACAGGCATCAAACCGCAGCTCGTATCCAATCATGGCACCACGCCACACATGATCTACAGCAATCAAAAGAACTGGGGACTCGTATCGACAAATTGATGCCTGGAAAATGAGGACAGGAGGAAAGGCGAGGGTTACAAAAGAGATCAAAAGCTTTCGGGCGTAGCAGCCATGGTTGAACGGGGTGGATTCGGTGGTCTCGGAAGCTGCTGACTGTGGAGGGCTGGAGGCGTCCCGTGCCGTGCTGCCCTTTGCTCAATGAGTCAACACTCACCGGGTTAAGTAAAACAGAGTTGTTCTGTTTGCTGGTGGGAACGCATCATATTCCACGTATTGACGTATACCTTCCAAAGTTTACGTGGGACAGCCAGGCCGGCCGTCAGATCGATCTTTTTTTCAAAAATTTACGGGGAGTTTGGCTGCGACTAATAATATTTATTTATACATTTTGAGTCTACCATAGATGATACTAATGTGAATATTATACATAGTTTTAGAGTTAAAAAATCATTCAAAGAAACCGCTAGAAAAATTATTGTACATAATTATTATTTATTTTAGTTTCGGAAGAAAACGAAGGCAACAACTATACTAAAAAAAACACCAAAAAGAACAGACTCGGAACCTTCCGCGGGAATTTTACAAGTAATGAATTGCCACGAATGAATTTTACCTGAGATAGTCGAATATTCAACAACTCTAATTAATCAAGGCGCAGTTAGGTGGGCAATCGCTTTTTTTTTTTATCTAATGTGGCCAAGATGCCTTTGATAAATAATTCACCTGACCTTGGCCGGCCGACCACAAGCGGAAGCAGGGGTGGTATAATTAATAAGGGAAAAAGGAGAAATTATACATTTGGTACGATTAAAAGTATATATATATATATATATATATCTTTACTATTATAAAAGAAGCAATTGGTGGTTGGTCCGTCGTCACTCCTCTCCTCTCAGCCCTCCGATCTGATTACGAGATAAAATCCTAACCGTAAAAATTACTCCGCTCCGCTCCTCCCGCGCCCGCTTCGCGCCGTCCGTCGTCCGTGGGTAGATCCGGCCGTTCGCTCGCGCGCTCCAAGCCCTAGATCCTCTCCCAGTCCCCTCGCATTGCAGAGCCCGCCCATCCTCTCGCCCGCTGCCCCTCGCCCTCACCCTCCGCCTCTCCCGCTCTCCTTCGCCTGGTTTCTTCCTCCCGTCGTCGCGCGCCTCGCCTCCTCCTCCGCCTCCCACCGGCCTCCTCCCTACTCCCAACCCCGCACCGCCGCCTTTCTCCATCGCTCCTCCCGCGCGCGCGCCTCGCCTCCTCCTCCGCCTCCCCACCGGCCTCCTCCCTTACTCCCCAACCCCGCGCGCCGTCTCCCTCTCCGTCCCCCGTGCCGCGCCTCCTACTCCCCACCCTCTCCTCCTCCGCCGCCACATCCTCCCCTCCTCCGCGCCGCCACCTCCCCTTCTCTCTCGCGCGCCGCCCCTCCCCTTCCTCTCGCGCGCCGCCTCGCCGCCGCCCGCCGCCTCACCCGACGCCGCCGGAAGGGCATCACCAAGCCGTTCCCCATCCAGGTACAAGGAGCTAAGTACATGTGTTCCAAAAGATATGGTTCACCTTTAGGGAACATTACTGAAAAATATCTGAAACTGCAGAAGTGCAGAATGGCAGGATATCACTTATTAAATTAAAAAGCCATCGTTTTCAAGTTCCTGTGCCTACTTGTTTTGTTACTGGAAGTTGAAGCAACACTCATTTAGTCTTTTGTACTTGTATTCAGATGAAGAGTAGGAATGTTGATCATCATACCACATCTTTAAGTTTTGGGACAGCTTTGTTCTAGAAATGGTTAAGCAGTAAATGCATTGTTATTGACAATGACTTTTCGACTCCACTACTCCGTGTTTTTGATCTTACGATTGTGAAGCCTTCTGACTTTGTGGAATATGCTTTGGCTTGTTTGGAACAACTTGCTAACTCTGGTGATCATATTGCAAGGTCCATTCGCCACAATTTGAGAGTCATGGTATGTATGTAACTTTGTTAGCTGCAAAAGTGTAAAGAACACAACATTAGTTATACATTTTTCTTGATTTTGTTTTATGCACTTCAAGGTACTGCTGACATCATCCTTACAGTTATTATACAAGTTTGATAAGTATTCTTAATTGCAAAAACGTATCCAGAAAAATTTATGGACAAGAAGTATATTGTTGGTGTCTCATATAACGGCAGAAGTCCTATTGAAATCAGTGACACCCTTCTCGTATTCCAAAAGATCCAGGCTTCTAAATACTTACAGTTTCTTAACCTACGTAGGTTGCAGGAGGTGACGGTACAGTAGGTTGGGTGTTGGGATGTTTAGGAGAACTGTATGTTCAGAACAGGGAACCGGTTCCTCCAGTTGCTGTCATACCACTTGGAACTGGAAATGATCTCTCCAGGAGCTTTGGTTGGGTAAAAGGATCTCTTTCTTTCATGTTTACAGTCTTTGTATGAAGCTACTTACTGCAAGTTTTCATCACTTAACAGTTATTTTCAGAGTGCTTCATTTCCTTTCTCATGGAAAGCAGCTGCTAAACGATCTCTCTACAAGGCTATTTTGGATTTAGTTTCTTGTTTAGACAGGTGACTCTTGTTCATTGCGTTGACAAATTATTAAAATCTTCTATTCATTCTGGTTGCAATTTAATTGTGATACATCTATGTACTGTTTGTTGTATCGACAGTCTTCTTTGCACTGGTTAAGTCTATACTATCTTGATATCATTTGAACGAGGACCATCGCTATGCATGCAATGCACTCTGCTTCGAATGGTTGTCATTTGAGATATCAACACAATCTCCAATACACTTATGCACACATTTGACCATTAGTTCTTTTGTTCTAATTATATGTTAGTAAAAATTATATAAAGTGTAATCACAGGAAAGTACTTTTGATGATAAATCTACTAATATAATTTCCACGTGAAAAATCTAAATATTGTTGTGTGTATTAGTGGTCAAAGTTTAAATGTTTGACTACACACATTCTAAAACGATGGTTTTCTGGAAACGGAGAGAATAACATATAGAATTGACCAATATGGCTGTCAGATCTAGGTGAACCATGTCTTTTGGAACCATGTCACCTTGTATCTAAATATTTTTCTTTCAGCTACAAGATGCTACTAAACCGATGGGAAAAAGGAAGCGGGAGGAGAATACAAGTGAGGGTGTGTCAGCTAACTTAGGGAACCTGAAAGTAAGTATCTTCCTAGCTTAATTTACCTTCTCAAAAATTGGTTGGCTGATGATAGAAATTTTCGAATATATAGGTAGTTACAAGTTGCAACCATATGATAGTCAAGTGACTTGTGTTCTATAATCTACATTTTTTTACATGCTATGATCTGCACTGAATTAAATGCCAATTTTGTAAAAAAAAGTTTGTTAACTGTGCCATTCCCACCCATTTCAGTTGGATAACAATGCGGAAAATCATGAAGAAAGCAGAGGTGTCAAGGAGGAAAAGAATGTAAGTAATTATGTATTGGATAGCTAGAGCAGATTGGCAATGATTGCTCTTGTTTCTATTTTGAATTTTCAGAACTGTCAAACACTGATCTTTGAATACTTTCCTGAACAATTGAGAATGTTGAATTTCTGAAATTTAGCATGGCATCTGCTATTTGTTCTCCAAATGTAGCATGATCCCTGTTATCTTGGATGCCTAAATGTCATTGATAACATAAGATTTGATTATCCTTGTATCAATTTAGGCTAATGGTTACGATATGAAAAATTCTGAATGTTCAAATGTGTCCTGCACTTCTATCATGTTTCACTAATATGATGCTTAATTTATTTACGAGTATGAACATGTATGTTTTGTTTGATACATGATGACGTAAGAAAAAGTTGATATTTATTATTCAGTTTGAGATCATATTTGATAGTATGCATCATTTTTATTTGATTTTCCGTTGCAACGCACGGGCACCTTACTAGTATGTATATATATATATAAGCGGAAGGAGGGGTGGTATAATTAATAAGGGAAAAAGGAGAAATTGGCCGGCCGACCACAAGCGGAAGCCTCTTTACCACACCCGGGTGTAATTACACCCTATATCGTATCTCACAACGTAGGGAGTATCTCGCGTAACGGAGAGTATGTACGTATATTATACTAGTATTTAAGATCATCTAGGTGGTATGAACAATTTTTCAGAGGTAGTATGTATATTTTTTAGACATACTCCTTTTTATGTGCATATATGAAAGTATTTACAAAATACGCTAAAAGCTATGAACTCCCTTACATTTTTTTATATGGTTCACATTGAAGTATCTTATATATATATAATAAGCACATAAAATTTACGTTAATCTGAATGTGTGAATTGGCCCTCCCTCTCGCCTCCTGTGTCCCCTGGCAAGCAGGAGCACCGGCGAGCGGCCAGTGGCAGCGACGGCCAAGGCCATCACATCAAACTGGCACGTCGCCTTTCTGCGGTTCATCCGCCACGGCCGCGAGCTCCACTTCCCGCGCCAGCATAGCCCAGGCCGCGAGCGCCGCCACGGCCGAAGGCCTCATGCCGACGCTTCCTCCTTATCGGCCGGGCGCGCGCGCGACTTCTCTGCGCCGACGCGGCCGGTTAACCCGCACGGCCGCCCGCGTCGCCGGTTTCCACTCCTGGCCGCCGATGGGTCCGGCCGCGCGCTCAAGGCGACGGGTGGCCTGGACTTCGCCGCTCGGCTGACTGCCACGGCCGTGCAGGTGCACTTCGGTATACCCCCAAATGGTTAATGGGCTCTGAGGGAATGGCACAGGGCTCCCTCCAACCGGACCCTTCGCCTTTCGGCGGTGTTTGAGTAACATGGCCGAGCCCAGCAAGCTTTCTATTCCAGCCGTACCTGATGGCTAGAGGTAAATGTGTTGCGAAAGGAAAAAAAAGAGCGAGTAAATTTCACATAAGCTAACATATATTTTATCAAAACTATCCGAAAACTACACGCTACCATTTATGTTTCACATAACTACCATTTAAAGAAGAAGAGTGCGGGCGAAAGGGAAAGTGAGAAAGAGATACGTGTATGTGATAAGAGCAAGAGGAGTGGAATGCGTGATGTTTCTGTAACCCCCTGTTTTATCTCCAGAGCAAGACGGTAGCGAGAGAAGTTAAGAATCCGCTTCAAGAAACTAGATGTTTGTATTTTTTTTATTTTTCTAAGCAAAAGATGAAAATAGAAACCAGTACTACATAATGCCTAAACCCCCGATTTCGCTTGCTGTCATTGGTGCTCTTTTGCTCCAACTCAAAGGCCTAAATGTAACACACTGGCTCATCCTCTGAGCCTGGAATACTACCACTATTTCATAGCATTATAATTTACAACCGTTGCTGATAGATTTAGGCAACAACTGCTCTATATACATCTTAATGACATGATAGACAATATACTATTTTAACGCTAGCTACCTAAACAAGTCATTAATATCTAAATACATTAACTGAAGGTGATGCTCAAATTATTGCTTGCACGTGGAAATATATATGTGCTACTTTCGTCCGTGCATGTCATCCTCAATGTTCGCCTAAAAAATATATAAACAAGAGTGAGTCTAGAGACTCCGCAAGCACATAATAAAACCATAAAACACTACAAAGCGCATAAGCAATCATCTAGCTATGTCATATCCCCCATGTTTCAACATAATCATGGACATAACCATATCATCATTCTCATGTCACATCATCTTTCTATTAGTGCAATACAACACTACGCTACATGCTCATTCGCTCATCTCATTGTATATACCGATATAATCTAAGCGAACAACCGTCGATGTTCACCCTATTATGGGCCTTTTTTCATCGGCACGAGGATATCTCCACTCCTGTGAAGACCTACTGAAGTAGGTTTTACAGATCCACACACAGTGGATCTCTTTCTCATCATATGAGTGCATATGATGCAAATGCATATGTTCATTGGCATAAACATACTTCATCATTATCATCATTAACAGGTAAACATTATTGCTTATCCTACTCTATTATGATTGTCATCATTAACCAAGCAGCATCATAACGTAAACATCGCATATTCCATAACAATTACCGTCTACCGCGCTACGATGCACTTGCCTGTTTATCTTCGAGACGATGCGTAGACGGCTCCAAACTAGGACCTCCACCTGTACAAGCATCAATCCGACTCAATACACTATAGCAATACATGCACTTATACTAATGGCATCGATTTTATTCGCAAGCTGACATAACCAATCCCCCTCTTACTGGACACTTTCCCACTGTCCCGATGTCAATTGACCATATTTTAAAGATGCATCATCTATAACCGTGAATAAAAATTACTTTGTGTGCGCCTAATTTCTTCCCCCACTTCATTTCTTTTCTTTCCCTTTTCTTTCTTTCATTTCTCTTTCTTTTCTTCCTTCCCTTATTTCTTTTTTTCTTTCCTCACCCGAACCCTCTTTTCTCTCTCTTCTCTTTTTCTCTCATGTGTTCACTCAGGTGGTCTTATCTTTTCCTCCCATTACTCTCTTCCCTAATCCTCGGTTCCCCTTCTCGGCTCCCTCAGATCCAGCTGACTAGCTCCATCTTGGCCACCTCCCTCATCACCTCTCAGCACCGCTCCTCTGCCCCTCACCCACTCTACGTGCCAGCACCTTTTTTCCTTCGGTCCCATACGCCGCTGCCATGGTTGGGTCTCTGGCACACTCACGTCGCTGAACCTCCCCCCCCCCATGGTTCCCTAGTCTCTATCCGAGCTCACCTATAGCTTGGTTGGCTCGACGCTCAAGGCTTCGGCTAGGGTTTTGGTGACGCGGCTTGCTAGTCGTCTGCTACCTGCTAGTGGCTTCCCGGCATCACCACTTCCCCCTTGGTAGCTACGGCTTACTCGGCTCTACCTCTAACTCTGGCTTCCCAAAGATCGGTTCTCCCTTCCCCTACTTTAAGCATTTTACTTCTACTTACTCTTTAAACATTTTACTTCTAGTTACTTGGGGTAAAGCTCGTGGTTTGCCACCATGTTAGGCCTAGATGAGTAACACGCACCAAGAAGCATGTTGCCTCCCAAGGGCACATGGCGGTTTCTTCGCGGTCTTGCCGTTGTCACATTGCGGCCGGGTGAACCGAGGTAGGGTGTTACCCTTCTCCTCGTGCCACCTCCCCTGGCCAACGTGTGCTATGGTTGTGTTGTGCTAAAGACAGAGGAAAAAAGAAAAGGGTTGGGGGAAATCCTTACTTGGCTTGGGTTGGGCAGGATGATAAGGCGATGACGATGGCTGTGGTGGTGATAGAGCTCTCCACATGTTTTTGTTGGCCCTTCTCGCCTCCTCCTTATCCCAGTCCAGTTCAACGTGGTTTTGGTGGTCCTAAGCAGCTTGTGGACTCCGTCCTCACGTCATCGGTCTTCCCTAACTCCTCAAGCTCCTCTCCTCCGCTTCTCTCACCTTCTCTCTGTGTCTGGCCTTGTGGGTGATGGTGAGGATGTTCGACTGGCTCTTTGCTTGACTTGGTTTTGGGCAAACTCTTAGTAGAGTGGTGAAATGGAAGTGAAGGTTGTGTACATGCTGGTGTCTGCTTATAAGGGGGCATGGTTGGCTGACTCTCTCTCTCCCATGGTTGTGCAATGTCATGGCTACCTTTCTCTTATCCCCAACTCACTCTTGCCCGACTGTTTTGTTGGGTAAAACCCTAGGACCTTGTGTCCATAGGGTGGTTTCTGCACTATTTATTACCTTTTCTATTGCAGAAGGTAAGTCAGTAAAAATGTGGACGTTGGACCTTTCTATTGTCTAATGATGATGCCCACATATATGAGAGGTGCTGGCCGGCTCTAGATTATCTGGAAACCTCGATGAGTGATACTCTACTTGGCATTCTAGAGTTGAAGGGTTCTGACAGTAAAATCTTTTATTTTTCCTTGAATTGTTTCCCATTCTTCGTTTTCCTTCTCTTTTTCTTCCTACTGGCATTACACTAAATGTATAGGCTTTTGGAAATTCCTTTTTGTTTTTCAACATGTATGCCTAAAGCTCCAGCATTCATTGTTAGAAGAAAGTGAGCACGCATCAGAGCCGAGCTGAGTGTCGAACACTGGTGGGAGAGGGCACAATCAGTGCACCAAGCAAGCCAACAAACTTTTGGTGGGTTCTCTAGCTTTGGTACAAAATTCTAGTGGTTTCTTTTCTTTTAAACAAGCAACAGATCCGTTCGTACGCGCAGCCAGTAGTGGGCACGTATTTCTAGATTGTAGATAATAGTTACCGATTGATAGAAGCCAAAATAAAAAAACAGATTGAAAAATCGAAGAAAGGGCCATGCTCTAGGGCGCACTTAGTTTGGCTGCGCGGTGATGTTGAGCTTTATATCAAATAAGCCAACTTAATTACAGTAAAAAAAATCATAAACCATCGTCATTCTAAACACCCTGCCAGTCCACCCCTCAAACCAACATAATTATCCATCAATATCTTGAAAATCCGTGCAATGTGCTCGCTAGTGAAGGAGCGCGAAAGAGACGACGCAACACAACAGTGCGTCCAAAGGCAGCGCAGCAACAAACTAAGCTAGTGCCGGCCGCCTTTGGTTCGGCCCCAGGATACCATGATAAAAGGCAAGCAAAGAGAGCAGGAAAGCAAACGGCAGAGGCCTGAAAGAAAGAAAGCGGCCGGCGGGCAGGCAAAGCCGAGGCCATGTATGAAGCTCGAAAGCGCGCGCGTGACGATCGAAGGAGGAATCTCGCCCCGAGAGCATGTCTGCTGCATGCCAGCGCCGCCGTGGAGGGTTTGGTCTTATCGGAGGGAAGACCACAGCAACAGTGAGCCAACGCACACACGCACGACGCATCGGTGAGCACCGCTTTCGACTGGGACATCTATCTCGTCCTCATCTGGGCGGCACATGCAGATGCATCGAACGGCAGATGGCATGGGCGCGTGGCACTAAAGAGTTCAGAGACAGCAAGAGCATCCAATGCATGCGCTTGGGAGTGCGAGGCTTCGTCTTTGACCTGCCACTGGGCTGTGTGCTCGTTTTCATCTCACCGTGAGGTGTCTGGTGTTCCGCTCATGTGTTCCGCACGTTCTGGCGCGGGGACAGGTCGAAGTTCGCCGCGCCGCGTAAGTGGATTCCACGTGCATTGGATTTCGCTGGGTTGCCTTGAACGTTATCAGAGCAAATACAGGCGTTAGATTGCGTTAGATTCAGGTTTTTTCGTATATACATGTATATATACACACACATACACGCACAGAGAGTGAAGCCTATTTCATACTCTCGAGAATGGGCCTGTTCTTTTTGGCTGCGGCTGATTGCTTTTGGCTGCGGTTGATGACTTTTTGGCTGTTTGCGATAGAAATTGCGGAAAAAGAGATACTCGCTTGCAATTTTTGATGATACAGATATTAGTTTTTTAACGTGTACTACAATTAACTTGTAGACCCTATTTTAAAAAAATACTCCGTTTAAAAGTTAGTTACTGTAGCAAAAGCCAAAAACGACTTTTAGAAACCGCAAAGAACAGAGCCATTATATATACTCCCATACCTCCCCATCGTAAAATCAGCTTGGAGATGTGTACTATATAAACGAGGTCTTTAGAATAGATACACCCATTAGTAAGCTTCATACCCCTGTAAACCGAATGATTTTGTACTGCGTTCTGAATTTCTTAGTACTGGCTAACAAAACTTCTCTAAAACATTGCTCGTCGAATTCAAGGTTTTGTCTTGATTACACATGAATGTGAAACACATATTATATGACATCTTTTGTCCAAACAAAGTGAACATGGCACGTGTTCGGCAGTAGATACGGACGAGTATATCATATAACGGAAAGACACAAGACACATGCGTCAATTAATCATCACATAAAACCTTATTGAAAAGGCGAAACAAGTCGACCAGGAATATTAAGAAGCAACAGTACTAGTTAATACTTCTCAAGCAAGCGTTTTGGGTTACATGACTCGAAAAGCAGACATGCCGAAAGCAACGGAAATGAAACGGGAAACATAGATCATCAGAGGACGGTCCCAAATGGGAATGAGAACCAAATCTACAACGGGAAGAGACAAAACTAGTAATAGCATTGGAGATTTCTTTTGCATTCTACTTTCTTCTTATGTGGGCTCTTGCTGCTCCTGTTCATCGTCGATCGTTGCGAACCTCGGGAGATGATCAGCTCCCTACACCTCAGTGCCTGCAAATGCATAACACGCATACACCATATTCAGATCATGAATCAGACAGGAGGAAATATTTGATAATTTACGAGTAATTTTCGTATGTCATAGCACTACCGGAGTCCCGTGGTGCATTGCACCTGAAGCATTCCATCCTGCTAGCGAAGTTGTGCTCGTTGCATCCAGACCTGGAGACATACGGAGAAATTACGACAACGTTAACAGAGTGAAATTCATACACATGACACTGCAAATGCTACACCTATGCTGAATTACATGTTGACTGCGCCACTTCAAGACTGGAAATGCATGGAACAGGCTGCTGCAGATGAATGTGATGCTAAAAATGACATAGCGAGACATGGAGAAACCTTGCATGGACCCTCTACTGTGTAAATCAGATATGTCATATGATTACCCTTTTGGCACGACATCTACATCTAGTTACTTATCAATAAAGCGACAGCCAGTTCATCAGTATTCTCATACGGGAAACTGTACAAGCTACTAGTATTCTCATGCATGTAGACATACAGCATAACCAGCTGATTCTTGTCTCGTGCTCCGGTGATCCACACCTTCTTTTCTGAAGAAAGCCCAGAAACATGGAGAAATGGCAGACAGAAGATACAAGCGTACACAAGGCCACAGCTACCACTAAATTAACCGTGAAAAGTATCCGTACCATATACGGTTTGTTCAAAAATAAGGTCTGGGCAAAATTATAGTATATCATGTCTGCGAATAGTTGGTTTGTTAGCTACATGAACGTACCCAAAAGAAAGGACAGTGTTGAAGTAACACGCACCTGGTGCAGATCCAGTCGCCAGACTTCCAACCAGGGCGGCTGGCACGGCCGCCACCACCGCTGCCGAAGCTGCCGAAGCCCCGTATGCGTGACATGTCACCGTCAAAACCACCAGCACCACTGTTGACAGCAGCTTCTTCCTTGAAGGCAGCACACTTGAAGCAGTTGGAGCGGCTGGCGAAGTTGTGTGCGCCGCAGGAGCAGTACCAATCGCCTGGGCGGACGTCAGAGCCGGCACCAAAGCCACCGGCAAAGGAAGAACCACCACGGCCACCAAAGTTGGCGTAGTCACCACCACCACTGCCACGATCAGCTGCGCCACGCGGCTCACCGCAGCGTTGGCATAGGTCCCGGCGGCTGAAGTTGAGGTGCTGGCACGCCCTGCAGTTCCAGTCTCCTGGCTTCCTGTTCATCTTGCCTGTATCAAAAAAAAAAAGAAGCCAAATGGACACATGTCGTCAGATAAGGTGGTACGATCAAACGAAGAGCAAGAACGACAACACACTTGAACCAAACTTTCATCTATTTCTTTTATGCCCTGTTTCTCTTCGCAGTCAAGAAAAAAAAATCCAACCAACAACATGTTTATGAAATAACACACTAACAGAAAGCTAAATTACCTAAAGAAAAAAAAAGTCGGCTGCTGTTGTTGGCTCTAAGATGAGAAGTGTTGTGAAGTGATATGGTGATCAGCAAGGTGCGTATATCCAGGGGTATTTATAGGGCGCTTGGAGGGGATGCTGAAACCGAGGGTGAGCTATCTTTGTGCCTTTGATTCTTGGTGCACTTTGGCCCGCGAAGAACAAGGGAATCACGTAAAACTAGAAAGAGGAGGGGAGTTAAAGAAAAGAAGAGAAAGCCATTAAAGGGCAAAAGAATTATGGGGAGTTTGAATGCTTCCTTTACCCTGCATCTCTGCCTGCCTTGGCAACATCTTTTGAGACATGTGGTGGAGGGATGTGCATTTGTGCGCATTCTTGTGCCTAGGAAATTTAACATGCATTAGTTTTTCTTACAGTGATTACTGATTAGAATATTTTTATTAGAAATGCATCCAGAATCAAAGTTGGCAAGAGTTGTATGGAATTTCAGGACATGATCAACATACCATTCAAACAAAAAATGTTAATAGTTGATACAACTATTAAAAAAAAACAGAATTCTTACAAATGTTTAAAAAAACAGGAATGGAGGGGGCATTTAAACCAGGAATGGAAATTTCTAATAAATCATCAGTGCTCAAGTGATCCAACTCTTTTTGTTCTTTTAAGTACAACTTGAGTCAAAAGCTATTCGTCTCATAAGAAAACAGTTCCACAAAACTGCTGCAACTGACATTTCACAAACTTCCACATGAAAAGGATTGTACATCTTCAGGTCAAGTTACAGATGTACTGATTCACAGTGTTGGATCATACTTGTATTGAGTGAGGAACCAATAATGTTGCAACTGACAACCCTCGGTATTAGGAAGGAAAGAAAAGACGTCAAATTAGGTTCTGCATTATTGTGCTTAGGAGAAAATAGCAATCATCTTGGGCGGAACATGTATTATGTATGGTTCGACATTTTGTTTTCTGCAAGCGTGCCTGAATCGAGAATCGGTGCCACATGCTACAAAAGGCAGCATTGTAATTTGAGTATTTAACTGACATTTTTAGGCTTTGATAAGAAACAAATGAACAATTTTAGATCAAAGATCAGAAATACAGGCCATGCTCGAGGTTTTGATTTGATTGTATGTGGTTCGAATGTTTCACTCTTCAAGGATAATTGAGACGAGAATCGGGACCAATCTGTGTTCTAAATAGCCGAGACTGACATTTCAGGAGCTTTCTGGGCAGCGAATGTGTAGTTTCACATCAAGAAGAAATACAGATTTGGTTAGACATGGAGTTGACGATGGCTACTGCTGCGTGACAGAATTTTCTGACATTCCAATTTTCCCAGGGCCAACGTGTCACCCTCTTCTTTACCTGATTCCAAAACCACAAACCATATCTATGATAAAAGGGTGCAAAATCTAATTAACTATCCCTAATAATGCTGTTCTAAAAAAAATATGCCTAATAATGCCGAGCATCACACTGAGTTGAGCAATTGTGGCACCGATGCTCCATTACTATCCACACAAGTGTGATGGAATACTGCATGTACAGGACCAATTCAAGCATTATAGCGAACATATGGAAAGAAGAGAAGCAAAACCTAAAACAAGCACTTATTTGATCCTAAAGAAAATGAGTATAGATCTAAATGAGTAAGTCTATGAGGTGTCAAAAGAAAAGGTCTATGAGGTGTCAAGAATGGTAGTTATCATTCCGAACTTATGCTATATTTATTGCTATATAACTATTGATTCTTGCAACTAAAAAAGGCCATTCCCATCCCTGAAATTCGACAATAACTTTGCCTTCTTTTACTAGCAATAATTGAGAAAAGTCCATGGCATCCATTCCAACCAACCATCACATCGGTTCAAGGCTATATCTATTTCTATAGCAATCAGCCACAACGATACTCAACCATCTCATTCTTCAGTATAGCTTAAAACTGTTAGATATGTATTATATAAACTGTGTATTTACCCTGTTATGTGAGGAGTTTTCTATATATATGTCATACCTGTGCGTGTATATATATTGGTCCATTGGTCTCATGATGAATACAAGTGCTCTTTATAACATGGCACCAGAGCCAAACCTAGAGTTTTATCATACCTAGGGTTTTGCCTAGCGTTCTTCGGCCGTCGTCGCTTCACCGCGCTTGTCGTTGCCATTGTTGGGTCCTTCTTCACAGCCTGGACCATTGGCTCTGGCCGTCTCTTCTCGTACATGTCCTTCTTCCACCCAGATCCGGACTCCTTCGTGCTGGATTAAGCTCGACGTTGCCAGGCTCTTCGCTAGATCAAGTCGGATCGAGCTCGCCCAGCCAGGTTGCTCAGGTCATTGGCGCCGATCGAGATCCTTGCGCCCGCCACCGCCTGCTTCGGGTTGCATGAGGTCCGCCGCCTGAGGTTGCTTGGCATCGCCTCCTCTCCGGATCCGGAGGACATACGTCGTTGTGAGGTCGCGGAGCCACTGGCTTCTGCCGTCGCCAGAGGCACTGTTGCCGAGCCATCGCTCTGCTCTTTTCATTGACTCGCTGGAGCTACCATCTCTTCTGCTAGCTATCTGCTTCGCGCGCCGGCCCACTACCCGGAGTAGCTGATCGGTGCTCAGAGGCCACCACCTCTTCATCGCCGGATCAGAGGCTCATTGGAGCCACTGGATCCGCCTCTGCTGAAGCCGATCGCCACCGTCTGCCGGCCCGTCACCGTCGCCCGCTGGCCGCCACCGGCCGATGGACTCCCCCCTCCCCCGGTGAGATGTAGCAGACTGACTCAATCGGTCAAGACCAACTTGGTCTTGTTCTTTTGACCGACCCTCCAAAAAAGAAAAGAAAAGAAAAAACAAAGAAGAAAAAAAAGAGGACAAAAAGAAAAAAAGAAGAAAAAATGTCTTCTTTTACAGGTACCATTTCAGTTCCTCGTTGCTCGGTGATCTTCGATGGTCTCAATTATCGGGACTGGTTTCAGCATATGTGCCTCCATATGCGTGGTCAACGTCTTTGAAAGTTTCTTACTGGTGATTGTTTTGTCTGTCTCGTCCTACTCCACCTGTTGAGCCTGTACTCTCGAAGGATGCTTCCTAAGACACTCGTACAAATGCATCTGAGGCGTTTGAGAATGCCATGGAGACTTTTCAAACTCAGTATGCTACTTACTAGACATGGAGATTCTAGTTGCTAGCAAGGAGATGCATCTCACAAGTTATGTTCTTGGTTTGACTTCCGCATAGATGATGTGGGCATATCTGCACAGCCACTACAAGCTATTTGGTGATTTGTTGTACCTTCCTGTTGTGCGTCAGGAGCAGTCACTGTAGTAGGGAGATGCCATTGTGGACGAGTTCTATACTCAGTTGTCCGCGGTATAGCGTCAGATTGACTCACACCTGTCAGTGTTGCCAGCGTCAGCAGTCTCACCTGCAGCTTCACCGTATCTACGACTTCTTGACACGTCTTCGGTCTGAGTTTGAGTAAACTCATGCTCAGTTGCTGGCTCGTCACCCTCATGTGACTCTGTTGGAGGCCCTTACAGTTGTTCGTACTGAGGAGATTCGCCTTTACGGTGTGGGTCTGCTGTCGTCATCATCGTTTCCTTCGGTTTTGGCAGCTTCTCCAGCTTCTACACCTACTACGTCGCCGGTTACTCCTTCATTAGTTGCGCCTCCACCAGTGATAGCTGTTGTTGGTAGGGGACTCCACTGCACCTATTGCAACAAGGATAGACATGTGGAATACTTTTGCTACAAGAAGAAGAAGGATTTTCGTCATGGTGCTCGTCCTACGAGGGGCACTAAAGGTTCTCCTCTCAGGAGAGTCCTGGTGCCTCTGACACTCAGTAGTTTCTAACATTGCTAGGTTGCATGGTTGCTTCTGCATCGTCAGGTACTGCTGGTTCTGCTACTTAATCTTCCGATGAGAGACCACATTCTACTACTTCCTCGGGTATATCACCTTGAATTCTTGATTCTAGTGCATCTTTTCATATGACATCTAATTTCACCACTCTTACTTCCATTGGTCCTTTAGTTACTCCTATCACTATTAAAATAGAAGATTGTACCTCTCTTTTTGTCACAGGATGAAGCACTATTTCAAATTTATCTTTTCATGTTTCTGTTGTTTCTCATGTTCCAAAACTAACCATTTAGCTCATATCTTCTGGCCAGCTCACTGATTATGGTTGTCGTATTATTCTCGATTTTGATTCTTGTTGTGTTCAGGATCGCCACACGGGAACTCTGGTTGGTATTGGCCCTCGCCGTCATGACTCACGATGGCTCCAAGAGTTTGACTGGCTTTATCTTCCTTCCACTATCCCTGTCAATCTTGTCACCTTCACCACATCTTTTACTCAATAGCATTATCGTTTAGGATATCTTTGTGGGTCACATATATCTTCTTTACTTTCTCATGGCCTTTAGGGTTAGTGTCTGGTGATGCTTCTTTAAATTATCAAGGTTGTAAACTTGGCAAACAGCTTCAACTCCCCTACTCTTCTAGTGAGTCAGTGTCTCATCGTCTTTTGATCTTGTTCATTCTAATGTACAGGGACCAGCTCCTTTCGTTTCGAAAGGTCATCGATATTATATTATTTTTATTGATGATTGTTCTCGACATACATGGATGTACTTTATGTCATCTCATAGTGAGGTTTTATCCATTTACAAGACTTTTACCACATAATCCGTACTCAGTTTGATTTTTTTATTTGTGTTTTCACGCTGATTCCGTAGGGGAGTATTGTCAAGAGTTTTTCGTGGTTTTCTTGCTGAGCAGGGCACTCTCTCTCAGTT
Organism: Melocanna baccifera; assembly: GCA_036346265.1. NCBI lineage: Eukaryota > Viridiplantae > Streptophyta > Magnoliopsida > Poales > Poaceae > Melocanna > Melocanna baccifera. Next base: position 31,738,321 of record CM070679.1, on the reverse strand, counting down.
TTCTTATCCCGGTGCTCATGCTCATAATGGTGTGGCTAAACGCAAGCATCGTCATCTTCTTGAGATAGCTCGTACTCTTATACTTGCTTTTGCTGTTCCACCACACTTCTGAGCTGAGATTGTTTCTACTACCATTTTTCTAATCAGCATTCAGCCCTCCTTTGTTTTTCAGGGTGGGATCCCAGTTGAGTGTCTCTGTGGCAAGAGTCCTGATTATTTCAGTCTTCACCTCTTTGGGTGTGTGCTATGTTTTTCTTACACCTCGTGAGCGCACCAAGCTAACCGTTCAGTCTATTGAGTGTGTTTTTCTGGGCTATAGTGCTGAGAACAAGGGATATCGTTGTTGGGATCCTGTTGGTCAACTGATGCAGATTTCTTGGGACATTACTTTTGATGAGTCACATCCTTTCTATCCTTACCCTTCTTCTTCTTCCTCAACTTCAGTATCTTTTGTTGAGCCACTTTCTTTTCTGACTTTTCCTTCCACCCCTATAGTCACCACCCCTCCACTAGAGCCTTAGGTCTCTCCAGTGCCTCCTTTCTAGTCGGCACCTTCTTCATCACCGGCACCCTCTCTCGAGGTTCTTATCCTCTGTACTATATTTGTCGTCCGCGAGTTGAGAATTCTTCTGATGTGCCCTCTCCTTCTGATGGGTCATGCTCTTCGGCCTCTCCTCCTCGCTATGCTCTTCGCGGTCGCTAGTCTATTTGGCCCTCTGAGTGTTTTGGTTTTGCTGCCGCTATTCTTACCGAACCGACTTCTTATCGTGATGCAGTTGTTCATCAGTAGTGGTAGCATGCGATGGCGAGGAGATTACTACCTTTGAGCATACTGGCACGTGGGATCTTATTCCTCTTCTTGCGCATGTTACTCCTATCATGTGCAAGTGGGTCCATAAAGTTAATACCCACTCTGATTGTTCTCTTGAGCGCTACAAGACGAGTCTTGTAGCGCGTGATTTTTAACAAGAGTATGGTCATGACTACGATGAGACGTTTGCTCCTGTCGCTCACATGACCACTGTTCGCACTTTTCTTGTTGTGGTCTCTATTCAACAGTAGTCTATCTCTCAGTTGGATATTAAGAATCCATTTCTCAATGACGAGTTGCATGAGGAGGTCTACATGCAGTCGTCTTCTGGGTATTCTGTTCCTAAGGATATGGTTTGTCGCCTTCGCTGATTTCTCTATGGCCTTAAGTAAGCTTCTCGTGTCTGGTTTGATCATTTCTCTTCTATTGTCACTACAGGTGGTTTCTCTGCTAGTGCTCATGATCCTGCTCTTTTTATTCACACTTCGCCTCGTGGTCAGACGCTTCTCCTTTTATATGTTGATGACATGATCATTACTAGAGATAATTCTCAATACATCTCTTTTGTCAAGGAGCGTATTTATGAGTAGTTTCTCATGTCTGATCTGGGTGCTCTTCGTTACTTTCTTGGGATTGAGATTATTTCTACACCTAAGGGTTTCTTTCTATCCCAAAAAAAGTATATCCAAAATCTTCTTGTTCGTGCCTCTCTTACTGATCAGCGCACAGTTGAGACTCTCATGGAGTTTAATGTTCATCTCCGTTCCACTGATGGTAAGCCTCTTACTGATTCTACTCGCTATCGTTACCTTATTGGGAGTCTTGTTTATCTTGGGGTCACTCGTCCTGCCATTTCGTATCCTGTGCATATCTTGAGTCAATTTGTTTCTACTTCCACTCAGCTCCACTATAGTCATCTTCTTCATATTCTACGATATCTTCATGGAACTATCTCTCATCATCTCTTTTTCCCTCGCTCCAGCTTTTTACAGCACGCATATTCTGATGTCATCTGGGTTAGTGATTTTTATGATCGTCGGTCTCTCTCTACCTATTGCATTTTTCTTGGTAATTCTCTCATTGCTTGGAAGACTAAGAAGTAAATAACAGTTTTTTGTTCGAGTGCTGAGGCTGAGTAGCGAGCTATAGTTTTATTGGCTGCAGTTACTTGGCTACGGTGGTTACTTGAGAATTTTGGTGTTTTTGTTTTTACACCGACTCCTCTTTTGTCTAACAGTGTAGGTGCTATTAGCATTAATAAAGATCTAGTGAAGCATGAGTTTACAAAGTATATTGGTGTTGATGTTTCCTACATGCAAACATAGGTCCAGGACCAGGTTGTTGCTTTACAGTACGTGTCTTCTGAGTTTCAGTTGGCAGATTTCTTCACAAAGGCAAATCAGAGCTTAGCACATCTTTATCTCTCCAAACTTCATGTTATTGATTCACTATAAGTTTGAAGGGGTATTTTATATATTTAATATATATATATATGTATATATATTAAGCTGTGTATTTACTCTGTTGTGTGAGGGGTTTCCTACATATATGTTATACCTGTACGTGTATATATATTGGTTTATTGGCCTCATGATAAATACAAGCACTCTTCATAACAAAAACAAGTGCTCTTAAACCAAAAAAGATTTTTTCCTTCAATACTGGTAACAATTTAGGAGATTGTTTGATGTAAACATAATTAACTGGTTAAAGCATTTTTTTTATCACTAAGATGGCAGAAAGAAATCACAGAATCTAGATGAAAAACTTAGATATCAAGCAAAACTCCGATGAAGTGCCTTTTTTCATGGATTGCAAATGGACTAGCTAAAATTTCGGATAAGAAGGAACAAGCATGGCTATAGTGTCCATATAGCGCCAAGTGAATATTCGAGATGCAAGCAGAGAAAGGAGCATAAAGCTTTCATCAACTTACCAACAATGTAAACATCTACATGGCAATGACATGATGTGCAAGTCAGCATGTGATACGGCAAAACCAACACTAGTGAAATCTAACCAATGAGAAACTTCTTTTCTTTAGAGAGAAGATCTCCCAGTGGAGAAGATTTATGACGAGAGTGGGATCACTAATATAGTTCATATAATGATAAAGTTATGTGTTTGAGCTGAGAAACAAATACTTGTTACACTTTTTCTCAGCCAATAATCTGAGCTCAATTTTCTGGGAACATTCTCGGAACCTTTCAGGAATTCAAGCACCTCTTTGGGGCCCTTGTGTTTCCTCGCTTATCAACAATATGGGGCTAGTAAAAACACACCTTTGTACGTGTGTACTAAAAATAGTATCCTCTATCCATGAGAGAGGTGTGCATTTTTGTCTAATCTAAATGCAAAAGCATACTGACAGATAGTTATATCACTAGACAATATCACGATAGTGATAGGAGATAAGTGAAAGAAAAGGGATCACTTCAAATCAAGAGAATGGGTCGCTGAGCTTTTAGTGTTGAGCACTAAGCTTGATCTTTTTCATTAGAAGAGCAAACATTGAGAGGGAATTTTTTAATACAGAGAAATATGGCATCATCTTATAATTAATCATCCATGCACACACCAAGATGAAAATGACTTATGACAGAAAGTAGATGGAGAGGGGCTGATGCATAACTGGCAAGAATGCATGAATTCAATAAAGATATAGTGCAATCAAGAGGGTAGTAGTCTTCGAGGGTGGCGTTGACCACCCTCTTTAGAATTCTTTTCACCTTCCTTTTATTTTCAGTTGTGTTTTGCATCTCCTGTGTAGTTTCCCTTACCCCTTTACTCGTGCTCATCCTTGAGGCTTTACATCAGTGGATTTACTTTTTGCTTTCTATCTATCTATTTTCTTTCTCTTATGTTACTGTGCTATACTTGTACTAATACTGGTGGTAGTAGATGCTACGATGGGAGATATAGGTTTCAAAACCATAGGATGATATGCCTTCCCTTCCCTTCCATTCTCTTGGGTGAAGTGAAAGCAGAAGCAGATACAAATCATGGAGTCGTTGGAAAAAATTGAGGGGGCAAAAGCTAGCTTGGATTCTCTCCTAGGGAAGTGCTTCCATGCATGACCATGACCAAACTCCAAAGAAAGTGATCACTTGATAGGCCCTAACATGCTTTGATTCTCCGCTTTTGCACATCCAAGAAGAACAGCTCAGGCTTTTACCTTTTGTGTTAACAAGCGTACCAAAACTAGAGTTAAGACTGCTAATAGAACACGGACAATCTTCAGCAATACTCCTACTAACTGTTTGTTTGACTGGTGGGACCAACACAGGACTAAGCTTCAAAATACCTGGATTTTAGATGCAAAGGCATTAGGTATAAAGCATAAAGTAATAAACTATCAAGTGTAAACTATTTGTAGAAGGGTATGAATTTAAATTTTGATATGTATCCAATTGTGTATGGATTTAAGCATGTGTTGATACTAAATGGGTCTTAGGAAAAATGTATTTCAACAGTTAAAATATACTATGATAATCTGTTATGTTTATGATGAAAGCATACATGTCTTTTAAATGTAAATTTTTTTTATCAAAACTCAGATTTATATAAAAGTCATATATAAAATTACCTGTGACCAGTGAAATACAGATTTTACAATCTAAAATTCATTTCTATACATCAATATCCTCTCTGCGGACAGTCTGTGCCAGATACAGACTTTGTTAGATACATATACGCTAGTTTTGTTTGCTCCCTGTAAGCTCTGTTTTGTTGTTTCTCTCCTCCTTCGTTTGACCTGTTTTCAGACTTTAGTTCTGTATTTTCTCTCTTCTTAATACAAAGGCGCGCAGTGCTTCTGCGCGTTCCCTAAAAAAAGATACATATACGCTAGTTGAACAGGATATAACTCAAAACATTTCATACCGTGCAGCACCTACCAGATTCGAGCTCACATACTAGTCAGACAGTCATAAACAATCCTATGCTGTCCCAAGGCATAAAAATTTCAATTAAGACCCCACTTTTGCAAACATTGGTTTAAGATTTTAAGTATGCTCTTGTTCCTAGAAAGTAGAAACTGAATCATAGTTGCACTGCATGTAATATCTTGGTCTCTAGGATTCCGAAGATGGTGATACCATTCCGCAGAGCACACATTGGTGTGGCATGAACCAAACAGTAGGTAGTTCATACCCTTTCTCTCTTGATGGAGCTAGAGACCAACACTTGTGTGTGTGAGAGAGAGCTAGTGAGGAAAAGATCCTAGCTCGCCTTTCTTGCCCACTTGGAGCTCTTTATATATAAGTGGGAGCTGGATAGCAAATACCTATGATGCCCCTCAACAATTACACAGAGTGATGGTATATTGATAAATTTCCTTATACATACCATGTTATATTATTGAGCTTACTCTAGGGCACACTAGGCAATCCAAATAGTCCAAAGGCTAGGCACCCTCACAATACACCTCTTCCTAGTTGTTCATGTACTCCCTCACTAACATGCAGAGGCAGTCCTCCAATAGTTCACGGGTGTTGAACACCCATTATTTTTTTACAAAAAATACAGTATATACTACAAATATTACACATATATATTCTTAATTGAGCTAAAATGCTATATATTTGTACCAAAAAATATAAATCAGGCTAATCCAACCCACACCTCACTCTCTCAACCCACTAGAGCTCCCTCTACGCCCATCAAACCCCACCACAACCCGAATTCTCTAAGGCCCCAACCAGTCACCCAAATTCTAACCGTAACTGGCTCATCTCTCTCTGTGTATGTGTATGTCTCTCTCTCTCTCAATGCAGTGGCAGAGCGCATGTGGATGGTGAGGGAGCCAGCTAGACAGGAGGCACAAGATAGTGCCGCAATGGCCGCATGAGGCGGCGGCCAAGGAAAGGGAGAGGGAGCGTGCGTTGTGTGGTGGCGGCCGGTGATAGCAAGCTACTGAGAAGGCAAATCAATTCTCAAATCAGAGTCACAGATGTGCTTTAGGAGCGAAGTAAGGGTGTGAGGCGATACGGATGAGCAGAAAAGTGATGCAGCAAGTTGGGTGGCAACGTGGCGAGCAGGAAGGTATGAAACGCATGGTGTTGCGGCGAGGTCTCATTTCAGGTGAGTTAGGCCATGTTCTTTTGCGGCTTCTAAAAGCCGCTTTGGGCTTTTATCTTTTGCTACAGTAACTAACTTTTAAACGGAATATTTTTTTTAAGATGGAGTCTACAAGTTAATAGTAGTACACGTTAAAAAACTAATATCTATACCATCAAAAATCGCAAGCGAGTATCTCTCTTTCCGCAATATCTGTCACAAACAGCTAAAAAGCCATCAGTCGCAGCCAAAAGCCATCAGCCGCAGCAAAAAAGAACAGGCCCTTATTTTCGATCTCCCATTCTCCCTCCTAATTCTGAAATTGACAAATCCCGAGTAGTTTATTGAATGATTATGCCTTTGTAAAATGTAGATCGTAGAACCTTAAAATTAGAGAAGAAGTTCGCATATTTGAAATTCTTGTAGATAGTGTTGGTTAGATCAACATAATAAAGGAAATTTCCTTGAAATTTTAAATTGATTAGCATAAATTTTTGAATAAGCTAGTAAGCTGGTTCTAAGAAACAATGAAATGATTGTCCCTAAAATTGCACAAAGAGTCGTAGAGTTAAAATTATATTGTGCTCAATTATTTTATAATTTTTCTATATTATTTTCAAATATTTTTGGTAGAGACAATCTATACTTTGATTTTTTTTCCATTGAGGATATTTCTTTTTTTTTCTTTGAGAAATATTTTATTAACTTTAAACACTCATCATAGAAATCTTGGACCCGTCAGTGCTGGCATGCAAGTCCGAGCATTGCACAAGCATCGGTATGGTTCACTTTTGAGCAGCCTGCACCCTGACCAACATAGCAATGAGTTGGCACACGGATGGGCCACAACCCACGATGAGGGCACCCTACCTAAGACAGAGCACATGAACTTTAATTATATTGATATAGGTTGCACGCACACATCATGAGGACAACAGATTCCATGGCATGTGTGGTGTGTTGATGAAGCACACTTGCACTCCTGTAGTTTCTTGATGACGTAATCGGGCCTCGACAAGGCCAAAGTTAGCCAGGCAGTTTGGCTGACCAGCTTTTTTCTGTAGTCTCGAGCGGTGCATTGCCTTGCATCACGGAGTTACGCCAAAGATCTATGTCTATTCTTTTCTATCTATAATCTATAATTTATATTATAGTAACTAAATTTTAAATAGAATATCTTTTTAAGGTGAGGTCTATAAGCTAATTGTAGTAAACTCTACACCAACTTCAGTTATATCGGTCAAAATCGCACACGAATATCTTTCTCTGTACTCTCTTTCATAAACAAACAGAATTAAAAAATTTAAATCATAAGAAACAGCTCTCACTTTAAGGTTGGCCCGTCTGGGACAACATTGCCTATGCAGTAGATAGTTTTTTTATCAAGTAGATAACGCCAGCATGCTGCACAGCACAATTTACGACATGGGAGCGGCCAAACATGGTTTCATATAGTATAGGACTTCGTATCTTAGGAGCCAAACATACAAATAGCCAAACAGTCCAAAATCAAACCAGACGAACTACCAAAGCCCAAAACCTAAAAAAATCAGAGCAGATCACAAGCCGTCAAAGCCCACACTCAAGGGTGGGTCAAGAATGAAAAAAAAAGAACACACCAAAGAAACTGCGTATATTTGATTCGAAGGAGAGCACGAGGACTTGAACCGTGACTCTGCCCCACGAGACGACGACCCATGCCGGCAAAAGGCCCAACTCCCCACCTCCAATCAGATGCCACAGCTGTCGACCGATCAGCGGCGGCACGAATCTTGAGGACGGGCACCACCAAACCCGCCCCAAACCCTACTGCGCGAACGAGACAAATTCGACATAGCGATAAGGAGAGGCAGGGGAGACCGGGAGAGGCCCAGATCGCGGCGCAATGTATTATCCAGTTCCGATTTCTCGATCCAGTCTCGTTTCTACCGATCGATTCGTCTCCACGAAACAGAAATAAACGGCAGACACAGAGCATCGAATCCAAAACAACGGAACAAACCAAACCAAGCGTGGTCTCGTTGTAGCAACCTAGGGGGAGCGGCGACGCGTACCTTGTCCCGGATTCTCCCCGACTCCTCCTCGCTCCTGCGCCGGCGACTGGGAGGAGGCGGCGACGCGATCCGATACGACGGGAGCAGGACAAATCTCGTCAGGTGATCGAGTAAGGGAGAGAAATTAAGCGAAAGGGAGGAGATTTAATGGGAGATTAAACATGGGTGCTATACCACGTGTCAGTGAGACATTAAGTATGCGAATCCTCGTTTTTTTTCTTCTGCGTGTGGGTGTGAAGTCGCCTCGATTACGAGATGGATCATGGATCGGGGGGAAGGGGTCACGCGCCGCACCGACGTAGGGGTTTGTCAAAGGGCCCGGGCCCACGTGTCGGCGGCTCGCGGGCGGGACGTGCCTTTCGTGGAGGGCAAGTGTCCAGCCGCTGATGTGATGTGTGCCTCACTGACAGGTGGGTTGCTGTTTAGGATCGATTCTTTTGGCCGCTGACAGGTGGGGTGCTGTTTGGGATCGACTCTTTTGGTTTCGAAGAGCCGTTTTTCTATGATAGAGAGTGTTTTTGGTTTTTAAAAGTTGTTTTTTAAGATAAAATATTTTTTAAGTAATTAATTTTTAAACGGGGTGACTTTTTATGATGGATTTACAAGTTGACTAGCTAAGTATTCGTACGTTGCAACGAATCTCAAATAATTGATAACGCAAATTGTAAACTCTCAAACAAACTAATATGAGTTTCTTTACATCCATTTTTTTATATAGAACTTCCCCCTACATCTATGAGTTGATTGTAAATGAGACTTCAAATTTTCACTATGAATCTATCGTAGAAAAATAGTTAAATCTTAAATTTTTAAATAGCATAAAAAAATCATGTTACAAGTAAGACAAATCATGCCATGAATTACATGCGTATACATATGACGAATTTCATGTTTTATGTTGTTGTATTATTTACTGTAATAGTGAGTTATTCTACTTGTCCGGGAGTCAAATAAAAGTCTTAACAAATGTGAATGAAGCCTTTATATCATATTACATGACAAATCACAAATGTATTTCCTTTTGTTCCATATCTGTCATCATTTAAATAAACAACAATCACATAAGATTGTAAACGGTATATGGTGAGGTCACAGAAAGTTACCCTCCTTGGATTTTAGGAACTGCATACCCCACGGCCATTGTCTGTCACGCTGACTGAATTGTCGTCATAAAGGACCACATTAATCTTAATAGCATGGCCTGCATGAGCTTCATCCATGGCATTATCCAATACTGCATAAACCTATGATCACAACCCTAAATAATGATCAGAAAAGAAATAAAATGGAACACTAAATAACCCAGATGATGCAATCCACGTGGTCCTGTGCTCCCAATGTACATACCAGGCCATGTGCGGACATCATCTATTGCTTCTACAACCTACACAATTAGCAACTTAACATAGAATCAAAATCAGGCTCACAAGAACAATTCATCTGTAAAACAATAGTGGTGTTGCGTAGGAGAAACCTAGAACAAAGCTATGCATGATACATATTGTTTCTTTGTTTTATTTGCTTCTTTTCTTTCCTTTTTTGTGAGGATTTTTTTCGTTTCCATGAGAAGATCATTAAACTCTACACTACTCTCAATAGATAATTCCATTGAATGACAAGTGACAACATTGATAAACTAATCACATGTTGTTGGCTTCTAAATAGTTAGGATACAATACACAATGGTTGTTTATATATTCTGAGTCGTTTAGAAAATAAACTGCCTCGTAAAGGGTGTTTGCTAAATTCTTAGACAGGTAGAGCCTACTTATATCAAACTAAAATAGTACTAATCTTAACCCCCTTCAACTTTGCTTCATGAACCAACGTGAAAGTAAGGAATCCACAGTATGCACCAAACAAGATAGAACCATTTAAATGACATATATGTATATGTATATGTATATGTATATGTATATGTATATGTATATGTATATATATATGTATATGTATATGTATATGTATATGTATGAGAGAGTGAAGAGGCTGTGTGGGGAGCGGGATGGAGTTTGGGGGAGTTAGAGAGAACCTAGGGGGTAATGCACGAGGAGGGTGAGCAGAGATAGTCGGAGTGGATAGAGGCCACAATCGAATTGTTTTTTAGGAGGGGAGGGAGAGGGAAAGAAAGAACGTATGAACCACTAATTGATTCTTTTAAGTTGTAAATATTGTAGTACATACTATAATGATTTTATTTATGTCAGCTAAAATTATACACGAGTCTCTGTCTCTTCGTATTCTTTAATAAATAATCAAAAACTATAATTCGTAACTCAAAAGAATAATTCGTAACTCAAAAGAATAGGCTCTAGGCTCACGTAGATGCCTGGTACACGTGTTTGGGTACGAGGATCCGGAGGGTGCCGTGGTGATCTTGGCCGTCCGTCGGATGATCCACCGCCGGTGTTCGGCTTGGGCTGATACGGCCCAAAAAAAATCTGGAATGCTCATGCTCGTGCTTTTCTTGACTTCGCCGAAGGGAAGCGTGGTTGGGTCAAATTTCAAAATCACAAGATTTGCCAAAATACTGTTGGCAATGAATCTTGGTGATACGGCGATAATGGCTTGGTTGGCTACCAAATTGCAGTAAATTTTTGGTCATTAAATTGTCAGAGTTGGTCGTATGTTGAGTTTTGCTCACGGAAATTTGGCTAGATCCCTTTTTTTTTAATTGAAGGAAGATGCACCCGCGTACACACGCCACCACCCACATTGGTTAATCTTTGTCACGAATTATTTCCAAAAAATCTTTGTCACCAATCAAATGTACTCTTAGGGATTCTTTGAATATGGTTTTTTAATTCTTAGGATTTAGCTTAAATTTAAACTAAGCACCAAAAATTCCCAAAGAAATCCATTCATACAAACACACATGCCTATTGTACAGTACTGGACTTGTACCATGGGAACAAAATCTTCCAGATTTCGCTGTCAGAACGTATACACTACACCCAACGGCCTAGTCGGCCATAGTCCGTCCATGGGAGAAAATGGAGATGCATAAAACCCTATGAATGAGTAGAAGGCAGAAAGAAAGCATGTTTTTTCCGGCTTCAACTTATGTCTTGTAGTTGCGGTTTATGGATTTTGAGTTGTTTATAAGAGAGAGAGTATAGAGTAGCAGAAACTTATGTGTGGTTTTAGCCGATATAAATAAAGTAGTTATAGTGTATACTACAATCAACTTATAAACCCCGCTTTGCAAAAACACTTCGTTTGAAAGTTAGTTACTGTAGAAAAGCTAAAAAACGGTTTTTAGAAGCTGAAAAGAAGAAGACATATACTATATTCTTTTATACTACGGCTGATGACTTTTGGTTGCATTTTTCAAGACGGTAAATGAATGACAAAGACGTAGATGGCGTACGTGCCGGTGGGTTTAGGAAACCGTTTAGAGAAGCGACTTCCAAAAACTATTTAGAGAAGTTGCCCTATTTTATTTAGGCTTCTAAAGATGACAAAGTCAAAAGTCATCCTAAAAACCCAAAAGAAAAGGGCCATAACGAATTGACCAACATTTCATCGTGACTCCAGTTTGATTGGAACTTGCATGGCTCAAACAGCAGCTTACGGATGCTATCGAGCGCCAAGACGTGAGAATACATACTGTTTCAGTCTGACGCCCTCAAGGCCCGAGCCGCCAAACCATTAGCAAGCAGTTGGTATGATGCCAGACAGCATGCCAGCATCTGCCGTGTTTCACTAACACGGCACTGCAATTGTAAACTACGGTTAAGCAACAACACTCTGGTGCTGACATAATGCCACCAACCTGATTCATCTATGATTGTCAGGTGCTATACTCAGGACCCAAGGGTGAGTTTCGTGGATTGGCTGGCTGGCTGGCTGGCTTGTCCTTTGCCTGCACTTTGAAGCGTTCCAGTGATCCAGTCCAAGACAAGTATCAAGTCCAAGACAAGTATTATCTTCCATGGTTGTACAGAGATGAACAGCCAAGCCGGTCGAATACTGACATGATGCATACAGACAAGCTAATAACCATGAGAAATGCAGCCTAACAGTGCATCTGGTCATAAAATTCCAGATTAATTCCAGATGAAGGGCCCGTTTGGAACGCAACTATTCTCCCGTTTCCTGCGGATTTTGCGCTGTTTCCTGTGAGGGCCCAAGGCGGGTGCATTCCAAACGGGGGCACAGGCGGGTGTATGCTTCATGCGGTGGAAACCAAGGGGTGGTAACCCAGCGCAAACAGCTTCTTCTCATAAGATGAAAATGGGGACATGCCAACAGAAATGTAAGTAGGATCAAATGGCATCACCCTTGCAAACGAAGATTGAAGTTTTAACGGGCGGTGAGAGAACGGGGAGCAAACAAGGTACAAATGATTCAAGGTGTGAACAGCGACAATAAGGATGAAGAGAAAATAAACACTCCATTGTTTAAAAAAAAATGCAAATAAAGTCATCCATTACAACCAAGAATCCAAGATACAATTGACTCTTTGTTGCCCAACAGTTGTAGGGATGGATTGAGTGATTGTGCTGCAGAAACATCTTTCAACAAATTCTCCTTTGTACAATACACAATAGATTATGCCATCATCAATATTCTAGTCTTCCAAAAATGACAATGATATCATTGTTTGAGCTCTTGCAGAAGTGAAAATACCACTGTGTATAAATGTAGCATATCACAACAAAAAAAAAAAAAAAAACCACGGCGGCATACCAGGTCAAACTTGTCAAATGGAAAAAAAAACGATGCAGCAACTAATCCAAGTTAATATTTCTCTTGGGAAATTCGTTTTGTATTGATACTATCTCTAGATAAATGAATAACATGCTTTCCCCCAATCTATACTTATTACCGAACAAACATTTTCAATGATGATCACCCTCACCAGTTTCAGACTTTCAGCTGGAACATGTCAATGTCATCATATACTTAACAATGCAACTGTTTTAGTGTTAGTTATTTCAAGTGCAACATCACAAATGTTTACATGCTTCAAGTACTGGCTCAGGTTTTTTAGTACTGATGGATTCATCATCCATGCGTTCTTTTAGGTTATGACTTATAGTATTTCGCTTATAGTTTTTGAATTCTAACTGTTTGCAAGAAAGATTACGAAGAGGGAGATAGTCACATGCGATTTTAGCTGATATAGCTGAAATTGGTACAGTATATACTATAATCGATTAAACTCTATCTTAAAAAACACACCGTTTGGAATAGAGTTACTGTAACTCTGTACATAAGCCAATAAGCCAATGCCCTTTCAAACCCGCAGATAGTCAATGCAGTTGAGATGTCCATTTGTTGGCAGGCCACTAATACTTCAGGTAAAGGGGGTTATATCAGCCTTCCTGTATCCCAAGTTATTAGTTTCAGCCTTTCTGGTGGGAGGTTTGTTGCTGAGTTATGGTTTTATTCCTACAGTACTTGGCTACTTGCTTATCCTTATGTTTTTGGATGATGAAGTGTGGTACTATTTACATTTCTTTCCTTCCATTTTTTTCTATTCCATCTTCTCTCTCATGATTATGTTCACTTTTCAGAGAAAGTAAATGCATATTGAGCTGGTTAAATGCCCTTGAAACCAGACGTATCAATACCTTATGATGGGATTGGGATGTTTTCCTATTTTTGCATTGCTTCTATTGTTGCAAAGCATCTCTTTGTTGGGTGTCAAACTAACCTAAAAACAAATTTCAAATAACAGAATCAAGGCGTATTAGAAACGCATAAGTTAAATTCATGAGTCTGCAACCTCGCAGGCATTCATCCAATATAGAATCTGGGCTAGCATTCGGGAAAAAAAGAATTAAGTATAGTCGATACTAGCTTAGTCAACAGTTGAGTTATAAATCATATCTCCATTCTACTAAAATTGCATATCCATTAATCTGCAACAATGGACCAAGGTAAGAAACACATCCTCATGGTAACCAATTACAGCAAAGCCACGCAACATTACACATTTACCATTTTTGTCTGCAAGGGGATAATTCATTCCACACCAAATATACAACAGGAGTTGCAAATGCTCGCGCACTAGCAGGTTCCTGAAAAAAAAGAAAAACATTTGCATTTATATTTATCGATTAAACACTAACCAATATCGGCAATAACAAAACTCAATTACTCAGCACGTGTGTAATGGTTTAAGCACAATTTCATTTACATGTACATTTTGTAGGGTCTTCTACATCCATAAATCACTCCTTTGTACCAAAAGAAAGTCTTTTTTTTTTGTTCACTGTGCATAGCCTGTGATCTTTAGTCAAGATATGACCCTCCCTAGATATTTTGCAAGAACAATTTCAAAACAAGAATTAAGGTAAGTTTGCTTACATAGATCACTCTCAGGTAAGTTTGCTTACGTCAATCACTCTCAATCTCAATGCCTTCGCTTCCTCCGTCGATCCGATGGAGACCGTCGAGCGCAGCAGCGAGTGTTGGGTCAATGGACGCGGCGGTCTTGAAGGCGTCCCGGGCCTCGGCGACGAGGCCCTTCCTCTCGAAGCACTCGCCGAGCAGCGCGTGGGCGCGGGCGTTCTCGGGGCTAAGGCGGACGGCTACAGCCAGATCTGCGGCGGCCTGGTCGAGGCGGCGGCGGCGGCGGAGCGCGAGCGCGATCTCGGCGCGCTTGGCTAGCGCGTCCCCGCGCTCGCGCGGCTCGAGGGAGCGCGCGAGCGGCGGGGCGAGGGCAGCGTCGAGGGCGCGGAGCGCGGGGAGGCGGAGGCCCTGGAGGTCGAGGGCTAGGGCCTTGAGGATGAGCGGCGCGGCGTCGCGGGGGTTGAGGGCGATGGCGCAGTCGGCCTCGGCGACGGCCGCGCGGGCGAGCGGGCCAGGGGGCTTGGGAGCGGCGGCGCGCGCGCGCGCGAGGAGCTGGACGCCCTGTGCGAAGTGCCGGCTGGACTGCGCCGCGGAGGAGCCGCCGGCGCCACCGCGGCGGAGGCGTTGGGCAGCGCGACGGGGGAGGGAGTGGAGGGCGACGAGCATGCCCGCGGCGAGGAGGAAGAGGAGGCACTGGACGACGGCCTCCGGCCAGGTGGCCGCGGCGCCCAAGGCCAGGGCGGACATGGCTCGGTCTCGCGCGGCTAGAGTTGGACTGGGCGTCTGGGCCTAGCAGTAGCAGGTGTCCTGGTGCGGTCCGATCTCGGATGTGCCGGTGCAAATTGTAATGGTGCTCTGCGACGGGTAAGACAGGTGGGCCGATCTTGGAGTGTCTGTCAGGCGTAGAGGTGGGAGTTCGGCTGGGATATTCTGAGCCAGTTTGAAGTTTGATGATCTGGTACGGTCTAAACACGGTTCGAATATGTCATGTGGCGGGTCATGTTGGTACGGTATGAACGGCGAGCCTGATCGGGCCTGGAAAGTCGGTCTGTTGGGCGGCACGGCACAGGGAGCATGAGTAGACGTGGACAAGTTGTTTGACTGAATGACATTATCTTTATTTTTGCATGTAACTATTATTGATTTCATTGTTCTTCCACTCTATTGGTTTGAGATTTAACATATACAGTAACAGTTCCAAACTTCAGGATCTTCCTAACATCAAGGAAATGCATACTTACCATTTTTATACTTTTTTTGGTAAACTTTTAGTATATATACAAATATACAACATATAAGACGGTCCTATTCTGTATATATCTATATTTGGTAAGCACATATGTATATTACAAGACTAGTATATTGTACGCATGATGTTACTTTTTCCTCGAAATATTTATGTGACTATGTTTTTACGCAACTAATTCAATTTTAACTAGTTTTTATCGCCACCGCCTTCATCATGTATAATTACTTTAGGCCGGGCTTGGGCTGGCACGGCACGAACGCTGGCACGGCGGGCTTTAGGCTGTGTCTGAGCCTGACCGAAGGTGAAGCGGGCCGGCATGGTACGATATGACGGAATGATTGGACCGAGTCGGCACAGCACAATACGGCACGAAGCACGATGGGCTTGGACCGTGACGGCATGGCACGGCCTAATGCCCACCTCTACCTCTAGTCAGGCGTGTTTGTCTCTGCTACTTAAAAATACAAGTTAAAGGCTATACATCCGTTTTACTTTGTTCACGTCACCTCTCCCTGTGTGGTCTCAAACGGGCCACTCCACTATGCAACAGAAGGAAAATGCCTTTGCAATGACAAATGGGCCTGCTCCGTCAGTTCCTAGAGTCACAGGAAGCCCTCCCACCATTTCCCAAACAACCCAACCCACTGTCTTCCTCCCCAATTCTTCTTTCTTCCTCAATCCGCACTTCCCTCCCTCTTCCTCCGTCACCATAATGTCCCTAACTGTGCATTACGCCAACATTCGGCCTCACTGCCTTCAATGGCTCCTCTCGCCGACCTTTACATCCCTGACTAGTTGACACCTCTGCCCCCATGCCCCCCAGCGACCCCCACCTACTCGCAATCGCCATTGTCCTCCCTCCCGCCACCGCCGCCGCTCGGCTCTTCATACCCCAAGCGGTTAGTTTCCGAGATTGTTTCATGTGTTTTGGACTTTTGGGTGTTTGCGTTGTGCAGGTATGAGATGGTTGTGAGCATGGTGGATGCTTAGGTGGGTATGATGATGATCAGTACCATGGCAGATACAAGAATCGTGCTCTAGGTGAGGATTCTCCCACTCAGCCGAAATTCAATCCTACTAATCTCCGAAAGAAACGATTTGGAGCAGCACAACATCAGGGGTGTTCTTATTAGCAGTTAGAATTTTGACCACCTGAACATATCCACTATTTTGTTTACTGCTTCCATATCGTCAATACATGGAGGACAAAGTATATGCATGACCACCGATTTGTTATCATGATTCATAAAAAATGACTCTTGTTATTCAATCAATTATAATCTTCTGATAGCTTAATTATAAAAATCCAAATTGGCCTTATTCAGGATTTGGGGCATCCAATGATGTTCCTAGGATCACCCAAAGGTATCTACATAATTACATACAGTCGTACATGTTTTATTTCCTCGTTGTATTTACTCCTTTTGGTTGCTAGGCACTTCGATTTTATCTCTTGGGCACTGTAAAAATGTAGCAATCATGAATATTGGAATCGATTACCACTACTCTTGGGAAATTCAAATTAAGTCTTCTACTGTTAGATGCTCCAAGGCATCATTAACGAATAGAGAATCTTTTCAAAAAGCTCTCCATATCTTATGCTTGAAAGCAAATTGATCTTTTGAGCAATGTTAGTATGGAGTTCAATAAGACATGCGTAAGGTCGAGTAGACTAACTAGATGGGGGTGAATAGACGATTCCAAAATTCTCTTTGGCTAAAATCGAGTTTATATATAGAAGAGTAAATTAAAGTGATTTTGCACAATTAAGACCTACATCAACTAGTATTTCTAAACATGAATTCTTTTCGAACTCATGAAAAATAAGGAGTACTTGGTTAATGTCGGATCTCAAAGCAACAACTCCAAAATTCTCTGTGTAAATCACATTAGTTCAGGATCAACTAATGCACACAATGATAATAGGGATACATATCAAGCACAATAACCAACTTATTAATTAAAAAAGTACAACCTTATGACCAAAATTTACATCCACGGCTCATAGGCCAAATTTAAATAATAGCAATGGAAAATAAAGCTGAAACAGAAGAAGGCCAACAAGCCTACCCACAGGCAAACGACAATAAGACACGATCTGTTGAAGGGATGGCCTCCACCTTAGCCTGTTCGACCCAACATGGCTAAGAGGCCCAGCAAGACGCCCACAAACAGTTGTAGAGATGGTAGATAGGGTGCAAACTCACGAGGCCTGGTAGGGAATGTAAAAGACAAATATGTCCTAGGGCAACACCTGTAAATGGGGACAGAATTCTAAAAAGGGAGGCATGGTGTCTATATAAAGGTCCCTGGGGGAGACCCCAAAGGGGCGGCTTCTCATCTTCCTTGAGACAGAAAAAGTACGAGCATATTTATTTCACTATTTGGCTTGTAACCACAACACGGTCTATTCATTCTAATCCTCACCGAAGTCGCATAAGTCCTCCTCTGACAATAGAATTACGTAAGGTGAGCACGTAAAATGTACTTTGTAAGTTACACGAAAATATATAATATTAATGCAAGGCTGACAAGTGAAGGCATATATGATTAATTGAGCGTAAAATAATATTTAAATAAATACAATAAATAGATTGGAAATTATTGAATTTAATATAGTAAGTAAAAATAGTAATGCAAACAAAATAACACTGTTGGCGCGGGCACTAACCTAGCACCAATCTAACCATGAGTATTCCACATGGACCATTATTCCCGAAAGATCTCATATGGATTCCATCCATTCATAAGTAGTTTGTAAAACTATTTTAAAAAATAAAGTCTAATTCATGAAAAATTTTACTCAGCTTGCTCATAACCGTGGGCACAACTATTCAGAATAGTTTATACGCTATGTAGAGGTGGTATAACTTTACCCACAGGATATGATTATCTCATACTGCCGGCCATTACACAGTTTTGTAGGCGTGTGACTGAGAAAATCATAACAAGGCATTTACAATGCAAAAACCATCAATCTGGCCATACCTCCACTAAGATTTCACCACAATATGAATCCACAAGTTGTGGCCCCCCTCTTGTGTTATGAGACTTCTCGCGATCTACGTCATGTTCACATTCAACCTATAATGAGACTCAAGTTGGGACTCATAAATTAGTTAGTTAGGATTGTCCTATACTATCCTTATAGTAGTACATTATGGTTTTGTAGCTGTAGCTCACAGGTAGGTTCTTAATTGATTTAGGCACTTCTCACATACCCCTTGTGCTTGGCATCATCGTTGTGTCATCAAACAAGAATGTGTGCTAGCAAACACCCACCACCTAACCATTTACCTAAGTCCAAATCAAATTTTATATTTTATTTTGAAATTTTTCATAGTATTTCTTGACTCGTCAAAGTCAAGAATACATTGAAAAGCTTGTCATTTTATGTAAAAAGTTATCCCAAGCCTACAACTATTTTTAAGCATGTCTAAGCATTTGCTACAAAATTCTCTAGCCAATACTACTGTACTAACTAGAGTTTTATTCTAGGATGAGAAGGTATCTGGGAATCAATATCAAATGAGGTGTTAACAAGTAGGTAATAGCTAAATTTAAAACTGAATTAAAATACATTGAATAAAATATGCGTGCAGAATAATTTAAAATAATATAATTTTATTTATAAATTATAATCAACATGGTCAAAATGTGTAACTTGTCTTGCTCTGTAAATTGGTGTAAGTTTAAGCTCCAATTAGATTGTTTTAATAATTAATGACAAATCTAAATGTGAGACTAACTCTTTAATAACAAATCCAAATGTGAGACTAACTCTTTAATAACAAATCCAAATGTGAGACTACCTCATTTATTGAGTATGATACTGTTCAATCTCATTTGGATGAAAAGGTGAAAATCACAGAGGTATTCATTTGACGTCATATTCTTATATCTTGTTGCATTCCTTAGATCTAAAATATAAGTCAAACTCTACAAAAAAAGTCAAACTTGAATAAGTGCATATGTTTTTATTGTACATTATTATATACAGACATTTAGGAGAGTTCACTCTATGTTTATGGTTTCATTAGTATTAATCCATGTTTCTTTTTCCACTTATATCGGGGATCTCTACTTTAAAACATTTCATTTGAGTATATTAAACTTGTGTAGTTCGTATATGAGTATATTCAATTATTTATGCATGAGACTAACATAATTATCAAGATTTTGAAAGGTTTAATTCTGGATTTTGCATGACGACTTGGAGATGCATGCCAAGGTTGACAAGAAGATCGACATGGCTCAAGACAAAGGTCAAGCATGCATTTAAATTAAATTTCTAAAGCCAACTATACATTTTCAAGAAAATCAGTAGTACCAGTATGTAATTGGTGGCACTATTGCTGTGCGTTATGACCAGGAAGGTAGTGCGGTACTACCGTAACCCGAAAGTACCGAAGTTTAGTTGGCGGTATATTTTCTTCAGAGAGTTCCTTTGAAGCTTATCTGTTTCTCTAAAAATAGTAGTACCGAAGTTACAATGACTGAACTACCATAGAACGGTATGACCGTAATTCTTGAGTGGTATTACTAGACCCTGAAAGTTCAAAATTTATGGGTTGTATGTTTTTTTCCAGAGAGGACCAAGTTTTGGTCCTCAAGACAAACGAAAGAACCGCACTAGAAATTAGAACTACTAGACCTTAGATGGTGATAGTAGCGTACTTTAAGTTTGATGACTTTATATTTAATTATTTGCAATTGTGGTGATTGTCATCAATCATCAAAAATAGAATATTGAAGAATCTAAACCTGCTATTACAAGTTAATGGTATGGCAATCACATTGTGCGATTGACATTTTCCGTGAGTTGGATAAATATGTTATATTTCATGGCAAAGATAACATTGAATGACTTCAGATGTTAAAGATCATCAAGTCATGTTTTGGGATAGAAGATTGCTTCATGAGTTGAAGGCCATCAAGAAGAACATGCATCATATATTGATACATGTCAAAGAGGAGATGCATCATGTCTTGATGCACATTAAGATCTTGAAAAAGAGATGATTATGAGTTGAACATCAAATCAAGAGAAGACAATAACCCAAATTTGAAGTGAAAATGTGTGTCATCAAACTTTAAGAGAATGCATAAGGAAAATGTATAACTATCTAGGGCTAAGAATATGTTCCTAGTCTTTTACCAATCTTGGTGTTTAGTTGAAAAACCGGATTACTAGTATTTGTTTGCCGTACTATTAAGAGGGATCTTATCTAGTAGCTTGAGTCTCATCATGTGTTGATAGTTTAATTTAGCTTTCCATAGTCCAGCCGGCCTGGCCCAACTAGTGCGTATAAAAGACGATGGCCCTCAAGGCCTAACCCTAGCTCACTCACTCCTCCCCACCTAGATTCAACAGCCGCCGCAATATTGTGGATTTGTCGTTGCTTGTTTCATGCATATTAGCATATAAATTGAACTTATTGTTGACTTGCTAAGTACTGCACTATCTGCAATCTGGACAACTGTTGTCGGGCACGGGTGCCCCGTGGGTACCCGTTACCCGAGTGGGCATGGGTCTGAGCAAAAATCTGCACCCATCAACGGGCATGGGTTTTTTAGCGAACGCGTCCAACTTTCACGGGCACGGGTTTGGGATGGCAAAACCCAGCAGGTTTGTGCCTGTTGCCATCTCTAGTTATACATTTGGTAGTACCGTACTAACTTTCAACAACTAGTTTTTTGAACCCAAATAGCCATTGAACCTCAGGTGCGGTAGTACCGCTCCTACAACGGCGGTAGTACCGTAAATGTTGATTTTTTTAAGGGTTGGTTTCCAACGGCTAGTTTTATGGTGTGGGCTATAAATACCCCTTTGGTTAGTTGGGAGAGTATCTTTGGTACATTATTTAACTCTCTTGAGTTAGTGTGAGCTTCTCCACTCAATTGTATATATGTTGCACCTTGTGAGTAAGAAGAGAGGTCTCTAGTTGCATGTATTGTTTCTAGAGGTGAATTTCGTATTCACTTGAGTTTATTCATTCATTGCACATAGTGAGAGTCAAGAAAGGAGCTTTACTTGTTATTCTTGGAGGTTACCGACTCCTAGACGACGTTAGAGGCGTCGTGTCCAGTGATCTTCTCAAAAAGCTTGTGAGAAGGCCCAATATATTGTGATGGTTAGGGCTCACCTGTCTAGAATGGGAAAGAGCTACCACTAGTGAAATTGAGGAGTTAGGCTTTATTCGTAGAGTCGATTCAATTTGTTTGGGCTTTTCTCAATGTGGACAATGGGAGACCTACGAGTCTCCGAACACTATAGTAAAAAAGAACATTATCATTATTGTTTGTTTTCTTGTGCATAATTTACATTCAAGCAATTTATATTCACATAATTATTTTGATTGCTTATCACCGTATAATTATTTTGATTGCTTATCACCGTATAATTGCAAATCTTCGTCATAGACTTAGGTTATTGGTGTACTTAGTGAAACTAGTTTATTTAGGCCTCATTTGTGCTAAATCAAATTGATTTATGCTTTCGTATTATAAACTTAGTTTTATCAAAAGGAATTTTAAAACCGCTTATTCACCCTTTGTAGTCGGTCTCCTCGGCCCTCCAATTGGTGAGAATTGTCATCGAAGAAATCTTCGGAATCGTCACAGTCTACACATGAAAATAACCTAGTAAGCTCAAATAAAATTCAAATAAACCAAAAATTTCAAAACAATAAAGATTTGAATAGATCTTGATTTTAGATGAATTTAGAAATTTGAACAGGTTCAATCGGAGCTAGGACGAAGGGATATAGGCTTTCAGATTTTTAAAACTAAAGAAAAAGTGAGAGAAAGGATAAATCAGATTTTCTTGAATTATTTTTGTGAAGGAAATTCTGATGTGGCAAGGTCCGAGTGAGGGGGCGGCCGAATGTGGTCGTAGGCTAGAGTGGTCGGAAGCTAAAGAGGTCATGATCGGCAGTGGTCGTGATCGACTGTAGCAGTCGTAGAAGACTGTTGCAGTCGAAAGATATAGAGAGGAGTTGAGCACTTTGGCACAGATTTCATGGAGTTCAAAAATTGGTCGATGGTGAGGAAGAAGTAGTGGCGATTTACGGCATCGTCGACGAAGGGGTGGAGGTTGATTGCACGGACTTGAGGAAGATGATTGTGGCCTCGGCGTAGGGCGGACATGGCCGAGGTACTGACAATTGCTCACCAAAGTAGCTCGCTTGCATGCAAATGAAGAGGGGGCGATGCGAGAAGTCTTGGGCATACGGAAGCAGGAATTGAGGGTGGGAGAGGACCGGTGTGAGTAGGAGATGCTCGGGGAGGTATTTATAAGGCTCGGGGAAGGGGAATGGCCGAGAGGCGGCTCACCGATTTTATGGCCAGTCTGGTGGTGCTTAAAAGTGAGGATTAACAGGGTTCAATGGAAGGGAAGGCAACGGAATGTTTAGTGGGTGATTTAGGGCTACTAATGGCATCAAATGTCTGAGCCAATAGTTAGTAACGGAAGCTTTTAAGAGTTCTAAGAAGGGCGGCAATGGTGACGGGTAGAGGAAGAAGAAGAGCAAGGAAAGAGATGACAGGAGGGCCCCACTGGTTGGTGAGAAGAAAAACGAGAATAGGGAGGGGTGATGAGTGAATGATATGCGACACAAAGAAAGATTAAGACTGTGGGCTAAAGAGAGAGAGAATAAATGAGATCGGATGCATGGGATGCGTCCACGAGGTGATGAGGATGATCCGGGCCAGACATGTGTCTGCCCAGGAGAGAGCTGGGTTTTTAAATTTTATTTTTAATTTTTAGAAAAGCTTGGGAGCTTTAAAAATACTTAGAAAATAGTAAATAAAGTCTAAAAAATTCAGAATAATTCACAGAAATTCCTGAATATAGTTTAGACTTAGATTTTTTAATTTAAGGTTGGTCTTTTATTTTTTTAATAAAAATACCTTTTAGCTTTGAAACTGATTTTTAAATTTCAGAAAATTCACATAAAATCCAGATAAAAAGAAAAATATTTTAAAATAATAAATTTGAAATAGAATTTTTGCACAAAATAGCATTTATTTAATAATATTTTTATATTTTTAATTAAATTACTTTTAGGAATAAACCCTCTTTAAAAGCTGAAAGCAGGTAAATAAAATCTTCAAAAATTTAGGTAACCAAATAACACTGGTTTTTATTTTAAATAAAATTAATTAATTAATTTTTTGACTAAAAATTTTAAAATGATCAGTTAGGCTTGGACGGTTAAAGTTGTTACAAAATACTTGTACCACAAGTTTGTCGAAAGAATCTTTTTTGTGAAAAAATTACGATAGTTTTTTTCTTTGCCTGTCGAGGCACTTGTAACGACCGTACTGTCGACAGCATTAGTTATTCAATTATAGCAAGAAATCGTACTTAGTATATTGTTTGTTTTTTGCATTCTTTCAAACCGCGTTCATAGCCTCGTACTCTTTTCTTGATTGTATAAATCGGCATTTTCTTGCTTCCCTGGCTCATGGATTTTCAATGATGTTGTAGAATAAGTGAATTATTTGTCTCTTTTTTTTTATCAATCTAGGTTTTTGATAAACTAATTGGTACATACAACTCAATATATTATAGAGCTCTAAGGTCCTGAATTAAAACTCGACTGACGTAATTAAAAAAATAATTGTAGTTCATTTCTATTCTATGTATTATGTCTGAGAGAGTCTGCACGTGAGAGAGAGCATTGAAGCTTATCACCTTAGTCTTTTGAATTAACTGGTTGATATATGTAACTCAATAAATAAAAAGAGTAGATGTCATCTAAGATCCATAGCTGAGACCATCTGTACCTCCAATCTCCAGCTCCATTGAAGCATCACGGCGCAAAGGCCGCCCATTCTCGTCGTGAGGAGTCGTTGGTTTGCATATTTTTGTGATGGGTGGTGTCATTCTTATAGCCTAGATGCCATTGAGCGTCGTCGCTCACCACTCTGCAGTGAAACTCTTGGTGCCTTTCATACATTGTCGTATGACTTACGGAGATCTTGCGCCGCGGTGAACCATGGGGAGCAAAGGGAGTCATCGGCGATAGCGTCTAAGCGGGTGTTGGAGCTGGTTCAGAATGGATACTCGAGTAATAGTTTCTCATCCTGGTTAGTATCCATCACAAGGAAAAGGAATTTTATGGAGAAGGGCCTCAAGTGAGGCTTTTTTCATACACCCATTCTCTTACAAGAGGGGTTGAATCACGGCTATGTCCTTTTTTTTTTCTTTTTTGTAGCTTTTGGCTTTAGTTTTTCCGGAAGTCAAAATAAAAGGGGCTGCTTTTCAGAGTGGTTTCTTGAAGTTGCTTTTCCAAATGGATTTTCGATTCTAAATTATGTGTGATGTCCGCGTCGATGTCTCTGTTATCTACTGTCGTATCAAAAAACGTAATTAAAAGCTATCAACTATAGCCGAAAGTTATCAGTTACGGTCTAAAAAAATATGAATATTTGCGATAGCTTTCCATGCAAAGGGAACTATCGGAGGGACGGTTGTGGGTGATGTGGTTATACGGAGCGACTGTGAGGATGAATCATTCCGAGCAGGCGAGCACAATTACCTGATGGCGTTCGTGAACTAGAATTAGTAGAACTACTCACGTTGACGAGGTGTGCGGTTAGCAACAAAATAGGACGCAAGTTAGGTGAGTATTGAGACGAACTATGCAAGCATTAGGTCGAGTTTATCCAAGACTGACCATATATCATTGAATGTCCCATTGGTTCGAGAGAAGCTGCACGAGTCTGGTAACTATGATATCTCTATCACGAGATACTAGACTAAAAACACTGCACATGTGTTATCAAGGGCTGGCTGTAAAACAGTATATTTATATCATTTGATTTCATGTAGCTTGGGAGTTTCTGTCCCCAAACTTGTAATCCCCATGAATGAAAGCTAAGCCAGTCTCTCTCTCTCTCTAAAAAATTGTCTCTTGAGAGGGAATCTAAAATTAAGCTACCAAGATAGCCAAAGAAAAAGAAGAGAAAGAAAAATGAAACACCACGCTATACCGTTGGTATAGCCATCTCCCACCGCTCCTTCTCCTGTCGCTCTCCCTCCTCTTGGTGACCGACAGTGACCTCACCATTGTTTTCCCTCTTCACCGTCCTCACTTTGCCTAACTTAATATTTAGTGTGTCATTTTAACGTGCCTCTCTATCGTCACCCATCGCCTTTCTCTACATCTGGGGACATAGTAAAACCGTCATCGGTAGCAGACCCCTCTATCGGTCGTCGTGCAAAAGTGGGGGTGAGTGAGAGAGAGAAGGCGGCAGATGGGAGCAAGAGGATTACGCAAGAGAGAAGTGGCTGAGAGTGAGAATGAGTGCGAGAGAGAGAGAGAGGGGGAGAGAGATGATATATCTGGCACACGTTCCCTATTTTTTCTAAAAAATGAAAGCCACCATTCACGACATTGGGCTGGTGGAAAGCCCATTCCAGCCTGCTTGGCAGCTTGCGCGGCGGATGTCCATCAGGCTACTTGACGGCCCATTACCCAGTCTCTCACGTGCACCTCACCCCGACGAGAGATCTCGAATCGCCCCATTTCCCCTACCCACCCCCCGAACCCGCACCATCCGGCCACTGCAACTGGGGCCCTCTCCTCTTCGAGCCCACGCCTACTGCACGTACCAATTACCTCCCGGGGCAAAATCGTACTTACCCCCCGCAAAACGCGGGGCTAGGTTAATATTAACTTGGCCGCTGCTCTCCTCCGCTCCTCCTATCCCCACCTCACTCCGCTTGTGCGGCCGCGTGGAGCTGCCGCTGCGGCGTTGCGGCTGCGCTCCTCCGAGCCGAGCAACCCCCAAACCCCAGCAAAACCTCCGCTCCGATACGATCGATCGAAGCCTCCGACGCGGAGATCCCGGCGCAGCTGACCCTCCTGAATCTTCCCACGGTTCGTGCTCTCCCCCCTGGGCGTATCCGTATCGGCATGGCCGGATCGCGCGCGGCGCGGCGGAATTGTGCTCGTTTGACGTTTCGATCTGTTTGGTTTGTCGGTTGGTTTTGGTTGCGGGATTAGATGGGGTGTGGGTCTAGGGTTTGCGGTGCGGTAGGGTTTTGTGGGGGGGGGGGGGGGATAGTGTTGTGGCGGAGCATGGCACTTGATCTGCGTCCGGGGGGTGTTAGGCTCGTGATATAGGCTCTATTAGTAGCTTAATGGGCGCTTAGATCCCTGATGTGACAACTTCGATGAGTTTTGCATGATTAAACATGGTAGTGTTGGCTCCGAGTGATTTGTTTTGTGGTGGAATAGACCTGTGGAAGTTAGGACACTTGTTGTAGTTAGTTTTGTTAATTATGTAATTACTACACAGGCAGGGGATTCCTGGACTCTGGCATTTGAGAAGATGGCAAGAAAGAAGAACCCAATTGTCTTTCTGGATGTATCAATATGCGATGAACCTGATGAAAGAATGATTTTTGAGGTGCACCTTTGTTCTTCTTATATGCTGTTTCTATTATCTATTTAGGTTAACATGCAGATATGGCTGGTATATATATGAGATCAGCAACTCTATTTGTGTCCTTCTTCGTTATCAAGTCTGAAGTTGGTGTTAATTTGCTTGATCTGTATATAATCTGTATAACAGTGTAAAATTGCTTTTTCCTTGCAGTTGTTTGCTGATGTTGCTCCCCGGACAGCCGAGAACTTCAGAGCATTATGCACAGGTAATGTTCGTTTTAACTTGTTTTTAGGTAAATGGATACTATATGTTGCTAACAGTGTTCTAACAATGGGTCTAGGCAGCGCCACTCTCCCGCCTTGCTTGCCTAGCGGATTTTTCCCTCCTAAGCAGCCACCTAGGTTGCGATTAGGCAGTAGGTGCCTGTTGTGGGGGTGCCCAACCCCTCAGGCTGTTGGGATTGCCTAGCAGGTCTTAGAGTAAGTCCAATAGCATAGTGTTGTATGTACAAAGGAATGTACCGATATACTCTCACCCTTTGTAATTATTGAGGGGGCAGGATAGGCAATTCTCATCCTGCCCCATTCATGTATATAAAGCCCCAGGGGTATGAGGGAGGGGTAGGCTCACTCATTTTCATCACTAGCTCTCTCTCACATAAGTGGTGGTCTCTAGCTCTCCATTTTCTTGTGTCTCCTGTGGAGGAAGGGTAGTGACTACCTATTGCTGTGGCCAATGCCATAGTAGCACCGGTGTGCCGCCTGACTAGTGCCTAGCGCCTTGGTGAACACTGGTTGCTAAGTGGTACTTGTGACTATTTGTGTCAGCTGCTCAAGGACAATAGATTTATTATGCTTATATGCGAGGTGACCACAGCTTTTGTAGTGGTTTACTGGTTTTACAACTTTTGTTTTTCATCCAGCTTGCACTTTTGCCTTAAAATTTTCAAGTAATATAGCATGAGTTAAAATATGATCACACCTTTCTGAACCTTACTTTCCTTCAATATTAAATTTTGGTGCAACATTTTTTCTCGTCAGTTGCCTTAATAATTTTTGAACCTATTTAAAAGGACAAATAATGTCATCTTTTCAACATACAATAATTCAACATCTTTCAAATATGTTTGTTACTATCCATGTTACCGTTCATTCTATGTATATGTTACTAGGCAATTACTATATAGGTGGTGTTATTTCGGCCTCTATATGTGACAGTCTTAATGAACTTTTGAGTAGTTTTTTCTTGAAAGCACTTAGGAATATCTTTAAATTCAAATTCTCTTGTCTCTGATTGAATCTAAACTGTAATTCTGTGACTAGATGTGAGTGCTTTCAGAATTTGTGAACTCAATCGTAATATATAATGAGATGATTTGGCAATAACATATTAAGACATTGGCCTTTTTTAACTTGAGAGTGGAATTGGAGCTTGTTACTTTCCTTTTACATTCACATGTGCATAGAACAACTGTTAGTTTATATGAGTTAGCTTTTGCATTTCTAAATTACCCAACTATAATTGTAACTAAAGTTATCTGGTGAAGCATATGATATATATTGTTCTTATAAGTGATCAAACTTCCTCTCAAAATCATGATCCAGATAGTGCGTGTTGCTACGTTTAAGGGTGGGTTCTTTTGGGCTGCGTCTTATGGTTGAAAATTTTGAATTCTGGACTGTTTGCGAGAGGCGGTACGCAGAGGGATATAATTGCATGCGATTTTGATTGGGATAGCTGAACTCGGTACAGTTTGT
The DNA here is from genome assembly GCA_036346265.1 of Melocanna baccifera. NCBI lineage: Eukaryota > Viridiplantae > Streptophyta > Magnoliopsida > Poales > Poaceae > Melocanna > Melocanna baccifera. Next base: position 31,709,692 of record CM070679.1, on the reverse strand, counting down.
ACAATATACCTATAGATGCCATCTTGAAAAAACGCATCGTTTAAAAACTAGTTAATGTAGCAAACATAAGCCAAAGCCTAAGTCAAGTGATTCCGAACCCACCCCAAATCTCCGTACAAGTTTGTGGCATTTCATAGATCACACAAGAAATGTGTTTACACATTAATATATGTAATGCACCTTGCTGTGGTGGGGGTTTCCATTTCTTTTTTTGGGGCCATATCATGTTGGCAGTCAATGCCTGGTGTGAATTGATGATTCAAAACTTAAGTGGTCTACATGAGCATACTTAATTACGTACTCTGCAATTCTGGTCTAGAAGTTATGTTCTGAACTACGAACACTTGTTCCGGAAACAAAGTGATAATATTTACTGATATGCCTTGTTGAAATCATGTGATAATGTGGTTAAGACTTAAGACATTTTTTTTGTTGTGCTAGATCCCACAAGTTCAACAAGTTGAGTTTACAGATTATCTTTATTTTTTGAGAAGTTCTCCCCCTACCTTGTTTCTGGCATCATCACTCTTGCTAATTGAGGTTGTTTGCTCCAGGTGAGATGGGAATTGGAGAAACAACTAAGAAGCCATTATATTACAAGGGATCAATCTTCCACCGAGTCATCAAGGGGTTCATGGCACAAGTCAGTTTTTCTTCTCTGTGTGTGTGTGTGGTTATTTTATATAATATGCTTCATAATTATAGTCTAGATTATAACGATTGTATTCTGATGTTAGCATTTGGTTAGCTTTACTATTTGTTTTATAGTCAGTTTCCTGTTTCCTTCTCCATGATGTAGGATGCAGGACAGATGATCTCGACTGCTTTTCTTATCATGTAGTGTTTAAGGTTGTATGTTGTTGTATTATCTATGTTTGCTATTCTAGTAACTACAATGTAAAAAATATGACTTTGACTTATTTGCTTTCTTAAGCGTTGTTTGCTAATTGTTACTTTCTTTTTTCAGGGTGGTGACTTCTCCAATGGAGACGGTGAGTTATACATTTGGCTCTCTTCTCTTTTACATTTTTTATGGCCTAGTTTTTCGAGAGGTGGAAATTCTCCACCATAATATAACCTGTTTCTTGGTTTTGTTGTGTCTTCTACTGAAATATAATGTGTGTATGTGTCAGTACTTATATAGAGGGTTTGCATGCATGCATGAGATGGTGGTGAGCTGATGCTAATTTTGATAACCCTGGTAGTTCTTACGTGCAATGGACCTTAGTTCATTGGGTAGAAATAGACGTGGGGATAATGGATAAATCTCTAGTGGGGAGGAAGAATGAGACACTGGGGAAGAAGACTTTATTTAGTCTTTCATAATAGTGTATATCTGTGACATTTCCCTTTTGTTTGACAAGAATTTTCTGTACAAACATAGTAATGCACTTATACCGCTTCCTATTTTACATCCATGTTTTTCTTATTTGTGAAATTTGATCAATAATATAAGTGTGTTATAGGATCTGGTGGAGAAAGTATATACGGTGGAAACTTTGCAGGTATTAATCTTTCGACTTACGTGTGAAACATATTCATTTAAAGTTTAATATGCAGATAGGTTCATAGGTATTCTCTATACACATGAAGAATGTTTCTAACCAATCTAACGTTGTTAATTCTCAAATACAGCACTAGTTACAGTAGTGATGTTTTCCCATGCTTGGCACTGAATGTAAAGTAGAATAGTTGATCTCATCCAGTTATGCTAGTAATCAGTATGTCTGTAATAAAAATATATTATTTGTATTTCAGATGAAAATTTTGTCCTGCGACATGATGATCGTGGTCTCTTGTCAATGGCAAATGCTGGACCTAACGCCAATGGCTCCCAGTTCTTCATTACTTTCAAGCCTAATGCTTATCTTGACAGGTTTGTTCTGATGAGTTTCATTTGAACGGTTATATGTTTTATATATTAATTATTGTATAAAACCCATGAATTTGGCTCAAAAGTTGTGCATGAGGTACCCTTACCAGTGGAAAACCAGAAAATGAATGTAGTCTACCCAGTTGTTTATGCGATATTGTAAATTAATAAGAGATGCCCTCCCATATTTTGTTGGAACAGTCGTCCTTAATCTAAGCATTTGATTTGCCGCCCGTTAGACTGGCATTCTTGTTTCAATGCTAAACTAAACTAAACTTATTTGCCTAAATGAAGATTCAAATAGTACCTTTCATCCAAAAACAAGAACTAGGCCATTAGTCTTTCATGTGATATTTCTAAAGTAGCACATTATTTGCTTATTTTGTCAAGTAAACTATGTAAGAATTGTCTGGCACTACTTTTGCTGGGTTGCTTGTAGGATTCTTTTATCTCCATTGGTGCCTAACTCAAATCTGTCCAAGTAACACTGCTTGTAGGAATTTGAATATAGTTTGGTCACTCTACATGCCATCCCTTTTTTGTTTTCCTTTCTGTTTCAGTCGTTGAGGACTCTTGGCGTCCTCTAGATTGGGAGATCCTGTTGCTTTGCAAACAGAACTCTCGGAAGTTCTTGGATTGTCAAAGCTGATTGTTGCTTTGTTCCCCTTTACCCAAACATTGAGACAGCATGCACATTTTTTCACACTACGCAAATCCATTGTGTGTGACTGGAATGAATGTAGGCAGCCACTGTGTAATGTGAATTTTGAATGTTCTCTTTAGTTTTTAGTGTTTGTACTAGATGTGTACTTGTCTAACTGATATGCTTATGGTCTAAGGTTGAAGTTTAATGTCAGATATGGTATCTTTATGCTTCGAAGATGGCAGAGCTACAGCATAGCAAGTAAACTATGGCAGGATGGGCATGGTTTCCTAACTTAGTACTGAAGAGTTTTTGTAATATCTTACTATGTTGCAGGAAGAGCACTGTTTTTGGCAAGATTATTCTTGGAAACAATGTGTTGAAGAGGATTGAGCATGTTGATGTGCATGGTTCTGGTTCTACACCTGTCGTTCCAGTAAGAATAGTGGACTGTGGGGAGCTCATTGATGGTAAAGGTCATGGATCTGTCACAACCAAAAACGGTATTGCTCATAACTTTGATGGCAATTTTCAAATGCACTCAGCAACTATAAACATTTAAGAGTTATAAATCTTTTGCATATAGAAGGTATATATATATATTTAGTTTTTTAACATCATTTTCATGCAATTATGATCCCACAGATAAAAAGAGAGCTGTTAAATCAAAGTTGTCCAAGGATTTATCTTCTGATGAGGAAAGTAACGAAGGAAAACACAAGGGGCATCGCAAGAAGTCTTCAAAGAGGAGAAGGAAGAAGAGGAGATATTCTTCTTCAGAATCGGACAGCTCATCTGAGTCTGAGACTGAGCCGTCAGACTCTGAGAGCGAGTCTGATACTTACTCCAGTGACTCATCTGATCTCAGCAGCTCAAGTGATGACAGACGGAGGCGCAGAAAAAAACGCTCCAAGAAGAATAAACACAAGCGTGGAAAACGAAAGCGTGATCATAGGCATGAGAGAAGACATAGAAAGCGTGACAGGAAATCAAAGCAGAAGTCAAAAAGGTTTGTTCGTACTGCCAAATCGAATATTTTAGCCTCTTATCTGACATATCACATAATTTTCTTTATTACCAGGATGGTAGAGAGTGGCAGTGAAACTGGAAATGTGAGCGATAGCAGCTCTGAGGATGCTAGAAGAAAGCGGCACCGTCATGGGTGGAAGTCTAAGGCCTCATCTCAAGTTTCTGGTAATTTCCTTTTCTGGCTGGTGCATGTCCGATACCTACGCACAATGATGTTTCTTCTTTATTTCATTGGGAGTGAATTAAAGTGGAGGTTCCTAAACCTGTACTAATTTCTTACTTAGGCCCATGAATTTCAAAATATTATTGACCATAAACTTCGTTATGTACCATGTCAATCCATCCTTAAGCGTTACAGAAAAATGGCATACTGTGCTACTTAAGCCCCACAACCACAAGTGATGTGGGGGTCATCATTTCACCATTAGATTACTTCTCTATTATTTTTAGGTAACCGATGGAATAATGTTGCTAACTTATACAAGGTAAAGGGCCCCTCAGAAGATTTCAAATGAGAAAGTGGTGCAAGTTTAGGCACGTAGGGTGCAATTTACCTTCTCATTAAGATGGTGTCTTCTCTGTGATTTGTTTGGATGCCTGATCTTTGCAGCTCGCTGTTCATTTATTTAGTCGTGTTGGGTGTGGTGTGTTGCGGTGGGATGATTATCCTGTAATTTGTATAGCCTCAGGTATCATCAATGTCATTTGATTACTACCCATCCAATTTACATACAATTGAAAAACCTGGCAGCAGTAGCTAGGAGTGCAGTCGGAGCGGATACAGACGGTTATCGCTTGTCCTGTATCCTGTTCTGCATTTTTTCTTGGAATCGGAGTCGGACATGGATAGTGCCGAATTCCCATTTCTCCATTCTGTATTCACTTCACAAGTCTTCGGTCGGTCGGACGGAAATTATCTGCTTCTTTTGCACCCCCTACATAGGAAATTGAACAGTAGAGTGCAATCAGAGCAAACACAGAGGCTAATCGGCGAGATGTCAAAAGAAGAGCACTTAGTGTTCCCCGCCTGCTTAAATGCGGCAATCCACCTATCTGTTATCTTGTTCCTAAGTAAAGTCACAACATACTTCCTCGTATCAATTGACATACGGATTTATACGGATGAATATCACAAATGTAGTATCCTATTCATTTTTTTTCGGAGTCGAAATCGGACACGGATAATGTTGGATACCTATTTACTTCTTCCATATTCGCTCTGTGAGCATTTTGGTTGGTCGGACGGACGGAAATTATCCTCTCCGTTTGCACCCCTAGCAGTGCCTGCATGCTTGTATTTTGTGGGATTCAGATATCGTTGGGTAGTTGGGTGGCATTCATGTAGTTCAACTCCCAATTGACCTATAGAATTTTCTTGCCAGCTGAAAAGCACGCAGCAGTAGCTGCTTTGAAGGATGCCACTTCGACTCAACAAAAGAGTGCAACACCGAGGAGTCTGTCAGAAGAAAAGTTTCTCCTGGAAAATGGGGATATTCGTACCAATGGTGTTACTGAATCAAAAATTGAAAGGAATGCTGATATCGTGCCTGCTCTAACCGGCAATGGAAGCAAATCTAGGTTCCCTACACTTCTTCACGTGTCAATCATTCTTTGTGCTTACTTCATCCGCAAGCAGTTTTTTATCTGACATTGATAAGCAGGAGCCAGAGCATGAATGCTAACCACTCAATGAGCAAGAGTATGAGTATCAGTCCAAGGAGAAGCCCGATCAAAAGGTCAACCATCAGCCCGAAGAGACCAGTAAGCCGAAGTCCTGTTCGTCAAAGTCTTAGTAGAAGTCCTGTCCGAGCTAGCAACAGAAGTGAAAGCAGGAGCCCACCACAACAGAGGAGCATCAGCATGAGCCCTCAAAGAAGAAGCCCCAGCAAGAGCCCACCTAGAAGTGCAAGCAGAAGCCCAATTGCCCGCAGGAGCAGGAGTCCTGTTAAAGCTCGAACAAGAAGCATTAGCAGGAGCTCAGCTAGGTCCTTGCAACAAAGAAGTCCAAGTAGGAGCCTGGAGAGACCTCATGGGAGAACAAGCGTCAGCCCAAGCCCCCCACCTATGGACAAGAGAAAAAGCATTAGCCACACCTCTGCAAGATCTCCATTGCGAAGAAGTGTTAGCCGGAGCCCAGATAGGCCTTCTAGGAGGACTCCAAGCAGAAGTTCCCGAAGGAATACTCGTAGAAGCTTCAGCAGGAGTCCTGTGAGATTTTCTAGAAGAACTTTGAGCCCTGCAAGAGGTGGTCGATCTCGCAGGAGTTCCAGCAGAAGTGCTAGCCCACCTCACAGGGGAATATCACCTCCAGCCAATCATGGTAGGAGCCCATCTAGGAGTGCTTCTCCTGATGGGTCAAAACGCATTAGAAGGGGGCGGGGTTTTACTCAGCGTTACTCATTTGCAAGACAATACCGTTCACCTTCTGCTGATCGTTCTTACCGCTACGGTGGAAGAGGTGGTGATCGTGACAGGTAACTGACCTAACTTATGAATTCTAATTTTCTTTCGTTTTGGAAAAGTTACTGTAATACTTTCTGTAGGTACATGAGTTATCGAGGGGGCCGTTATCGATCACCTCACAGACAGTATAGAAGCCCACCCAGAGGAAGAGCATCACCAAGGTAAGTTATCTGTTATATTATCTGGTAAATAAATGCAACATGTTGTGCTTGCATTATTTCATCACCTGGTCATGTGACTTGCGGTATTGTTGGTTATGACCATCTTTCAACCAATTCTGTAGCAAGATGTTTGAGTAGGTATGCCCCCAAATCTAGCGTATGGTTAAATTTCTTGATTCTCTTTTGTTTTTCCACTGGAGGCCTAGCAGGTACAGGAGGAGGAGCCGAAGCATCTCTCGCAGCCCTGTTTATCGAGACCGAGGAAGGGTAGGTGGACACAGCAGGAGTCCTGTACGTAACCGTTCGCCTCCTGCTGGGAAACAAAGATCACATGGTGACCGTGCACGGTCAATCTCCAGGAGCAGGAGCCTGTCTGGGTCAAGATCAAGGTCTCCACCCCTGGTGCAAGGTCGCTCCCCCCCTGCTTCCCCATCTCCAAGGCTTGCGGTGAACATTGAGAAGTCATCGTCTCTGTCTGCCAGTCCTGAAGGGAAGAAGGGTTTGGTTTCCTATGGAGATGGCTCCCCTGATTCTGCTGGGAAGTAGGCGGAAACGAAAATGTATTTACCAGCTTTGGCCGTGCTTGGTCCATTTGCGTTTCAATTGTGCCATTGGTGAAGCCTTTTTGAGCTGCCCCTGCTGTTGTTTATCACTGTAGAAATGTTACATATGTTATTCGGGATGATTGTGAATTTGGTTGAATTATCTTTAGACAATCATAATCTGAGGTTAGTGTATGGTTTTGTCGAACATGCGCCACGATTTCTTGCATTAATTCTTATGAATGGTGGCAAGCTGGCTTTTATCAAATGTGCTGCATATATATCCTATTTACTTTGTTCTTGGATGTTGAACATGTACACGAGTTACTTTTGCATTTGTCTGTTGGTAGTGTTCTTTGGCCTCACCAAGAGCTTTAGCGATTAGCATTTGTCCTTTGGGACGTTTCTTTAGGATCCGTGCTGCAGTTTCATTGAGTGTTGCTGGTAGCTGAGGCTCAGTTTTAAACGATGGAATTTCCCGACGTTCTTAAGGGCCGGAACTATTCACGTAGTAGATGGCGTAGATATTTTTTTATTTCAATTTTGGGCCTGAACATCTGTTTTTGAAAAATTAGTTTTATCTCTGAGCTCATATGTATGACAGGCGACATGTGTCACCTGCTGCGCTTGGGAGCTCGAAAGAGGCTGTGTGTTCGGTAGGCGAATCGAGCGCGGGAGGCGATGGCGTAGCTGCCCTTGCTTGGTAGGCATTGTTGAGTTGCAGCGGCTTGGCAAGTGGTCGAGCAGTGGTGCGGGTAGGGGCAGGGGGTCGCTTTAGCTGTTAGCACGGAGGGAATCCAAGTCGCATGGGTGGCGATGTGGTGACACGACGTTAGATTCTCGTTTTATTTGGCCGATGATTGTGGCTGCTGTTCACACCAGCGTGCGCTCGCATGGGAATGTTATCGTGAACGTATTCCCTCGCGTGTAAAATGGGAGGCTGTGCCCTACCATTTGAACTGAATCAGGCTCAATTTGTTTCCTGCTGAGCGAGAGATCAACGAGGAAGGGGAAGAAAAGAGATTGAAAAAGGAGTTTGTAATATAGTTTCGAGTTGGTTTAGCTGTGATTTACAATCCTTCGCAGTTGAAAGCATTATGGAGTAGGTGAAGACTTTCTAAAAAAGATAGCTTCATTCGTATGCGAGCAACATGCTTAATGTATCGTTAGTGTTTCATTAATGTAACTATGATTTTTGTAATGTGAAATACGCTAGGTAGCCATATTTAGTTGCTGTATGTGTTTTTGTAAGTAGTCATATTTAGGATGTAGTAGTGGCGAGAATGATAATTTATTGTAAATAGCTGTAAAAATATGGGCAAAAAAATAACTAAAATATTTTTTATGTATGTCCACACGTATATATTTATTGCTCTCGTGCGATTATAGAAAGTTGTAAAAAATGATAGTTTTGCATGTACTATTAGTTGTAGTGTTTGTGTGTACATAAACCATCTTTTGCAAATAGCTGAAGAAATACATACCATTATTTATAGTGTTCTTGGTGCGTGTGTAATTTAGGAAATACATATGTAAGTATGCAATATGATTATTCTCGGTTATGGTCGGTTGTGTTTAGCACAGTTGGACATTGACACATTATTTTTTGTACTGCAGAGAATAGCTGCTGGTGGTGGTCACGAGTGTGGCATGTCGCTGGACCTATTTGGGATGGGAAATATTGTTGTCGGGTGCAGTCCAGCGGTGATAGACCGTCCCCCTTTATTCTGCGGGGAGCTCGAAAGGAGTGACCTCTCGATAATCAATACGTTTTAGTTTTGCGGTGCGTCGGGTTACTGCCCATAGGAAGGTTGATGCACATTGGATGGTTGTTCACACTAGACTTGCTGCTTTTGTTAGAACTCGTGGACTGGTGAAGGCCGAAGACCCACACATTTTATTTTCAATGCGGGAGATGATCATCACCATGCAGGGTGTTGCGTACCTCACCAGTCTGCCAATACGGGGTCATCCTGTGGTTCCACCCCGAAATCATCCAACTAGAAGGCACATCTGCTGAACCAGTTTGGTCATCCCATTCTGAATAAGTTCCATGGAGTGCCACATTCGTAGTTACAGTGGTACAAGCAATGTCCAACAGATGCACCTACACAGGTTGTGAGGTCCTACCTAATTGCTTACTTGCTCTTCATATTCAGGTGGGTCATATTTCATACGACTTAGGAAGATTGGTTATATCCTAGCTATATCCACACCGCTGAATTCCTAGTTGACGCTGAGCTTGACGAGGTCCCACTGTATAGCTGTGGCTCGGCTGTTCCGTGCATGACCTATAGGAGGTTTGCGCGATAGCTCGTAGCATACCACTGGTGAGCCAAACCTTGTCGGTTGTTACATCTTGTTGTAGCTGTGATTGTGGGAGCACTTTCTTGTTGATCGACCGTACTTTTAGGTGTAGGTGTACCTGTACCAGTTGGAGGTGTGGATCTACGGTGACGCTGATGGCGATGACCAGTGGACAGACCTACCATGGTATTTGTTGGACTGTTAGCGAGTTAGGATGGTCCAAGAAGGGGTCACGATGACGTACCTAGTTTTCCACAACGCGTTCAAGACCTTAGGCGAGGGTAGCATCGTATGAACCGTAAAGTTTATCTTTGAGATAATGCCTTTCGAATTGTCAAAGCAGTATGAGCGGGACAGAGACTACTGGCTCATGACTTGCCACCTTGTATTTTCCCATATGGTGGAGCTGTACACCCCCAACGAGTCATGAGCAGTTTGGGCTTCATCAGCAGGTGCCACCAGCACCGTGTCCACCACTACCTAGCCATGTTCACTTGTAAGTAAATTTATTTTTTACCACATTGTGTACCATTCGTGTCTGCTTTATTTTCCACTGAAGTAACAGTTGTGTACTCTTGCCTTTTTCTGCAGCCAAAGAATTAAGGGACTGAAGAGCGACAGTAGAGGGAGACATAGTCACTGTGGACATAGGCCTGGGAGTTAGCGAGGATGGAGTTCGAGTAGGAGCGACGGCCATACGACTTAGACACATACCTTGCGTACTTGAGTGGTATGTGACACGGACCCATTGCAGACTAACACATCTCCTTGTGCAACCCCCGCGCAGGCCACACTCGCCGACAGGCTGGTACTCGACCGGACAGACACTGTGTGGTACGACATGAGAAAGCGGTACAAAACTTAAAGTTCATATTTGTATCCTATTGTTTAAGCATAAACGCCTAATATGTTTCGTCCTTCGTTGCAGGTCAACCAACTGTGCCGTATCGTGTCCAAGGGTGGAGCCACACTGTGCTGCGAACGGTTGAGCACAATCGAACGATTGTTGGGGTCCGTCCACAGCATGTACATGGATGCCAAACACACACTAGGGGCAATCAACTGAAGCCATACTAGCAATGTGTTTATCCCAGGGGGCGACATGCCACATCATCATCTACCGGTAGCATCGTCCGTATGTCCTAACTCGTCGACGTACCCTCTAACTTTGGCCATTCTTAGCTCGCGTAGCGTACTACTAGGTTTAGCAATTTTATATTTTGCTGCAATCCGTAAGATACCTTTTTTTGTTCTTCATACATGTCATCTTAAAGGACATTCGTGTTGACATTATGCTACTTCTTTCTTCATAGTGAGGTAGCTCGACCCAGACCTCCCTCACCGGGGGGAGCGGGACGAGGGACTACTCTACTTTTGTCCTTGTCATGGAGACAGCCCGACATGCATGACACCCTAGGCAGCAATGTCAACTCCCTTATCTAAGACTACAAGGTGCAATACGGCATGTACGCACCTGTGGATCAACCGCATCTCTGGCAAAATGATGAGTGGTACGATCGGACATACGACAACTCCCCGGTCCACCAATACGGTACAGATTACATGACACCGTGTTTCGTTGCAGCGGGTTACCGTGGACCAGAGTACCTGGGAGGTTCATCGTCCGTGAAACACGTGACACCAGTGCTTACAATTATGAGTTTCATTGCAGTACTTATACCTTCTGTTGGACAAACGAAACATGTTTTCTACCACAGGATGCCACCAATTACGTAAAGGACTGGGTGTCTGGGTGCACCAGATGTTCAGCGCTCAAGTGATTGGGTCTAGTCAATTGTTCGGTGCACCAATTCCCACTTGGCCACCAAGTAATATGACTTGCATGATGTACGATGCCCCTAGGACATGCAAATCTTCCCTCAGGATTAGCTTCACCGCTAGAGGAAGTGAGCAGCAGGCAACCCTAGACCCAATACTACGTTCGGTGCTAGCTCTTCAGTTTGAGCAGGATGAAAATCTGTTCCACTGACTGCGTTTGCGCCCCAAGTGTCGAACTTAAGCATGTACTTGTTAATGCTTTGTTATTGTTATACAGTTGCAATCAATTAGTACTAATCTCATTTAATTAGTGCTAATTAAAGCACTAAATTAATCATATTTTATTTAATTAGTGCGCATTTAATCACATCAGCCTTTTTTCCTTTCGGTCTAGATAAAGCATCGTTCTCTTGCATTAGGAAAGATAAAGAAAATGAAACACTATTTTATCCATCGGTCCAAGAAAAGGAAACCCTCTTTTGTCATTCGGTCCAAGAAAGAAAACCTTCTTTTGTCCTTCAAAGAATTTTTTTTGTCCTTCATCCAAAAGCCTATCAGTTATTTTGTCCCTTGGTCCTTTATAATATGATTAATTTAGTACTTTAATTAGCACTAATTAAATGTAATTAGTACTAATTAATTATGATTAGTACTAATTAATCACAATACGGCGTTTGGGGGCCAAAATTGAAAAAATGGCTACAAGGAGAATTGTGTGAATAGTTCATGCACCAGCTTCTCGCAACGAGTTGACAACACATACCAGCTTTTTGCAGTTAGTTGACACCACATACTAGATTTTCACGGCGAGCTGATAGTACCAAGTTTTCCCAATGAAATGACAATATGTACAATTTTTACTCTCAAACAGTGCACACCGATCACTTATAAAATCTAACCAGCCCCCACGACCGATCCAAGACTCCGATCGAGCTGATCTCAAAACTAAGGGAAGGGGATAGAGAGGAGTGGAGAGATACATGACATCAATGCACCATTGGTAGATATGTTGAACTACGGAGAGATGCTTCGTAAGCGAAAGTGGGTGGCCAAGAAAAAAGGATCATACCCTAATAATTCTTGTAAGGATAGACCTGTGCCACTGGAGTTTCTGCGGCCATAGTGCGACTGTAGTAATCTAGCACATATCATTCAGTCCACACACCCGGCAACCATTGTTCGGGCGCACTACACATGCTGCGAAGTTCTTGTAAGCACGTATTGGCATTTCACATTGCTTGTTTCATTTCACACATTTCTTACCCACTTTGTCCATGCTGACCGACCACGGAGCATTACTACTTCTTCCAATGGATTGATGACCCGATTATATATGATAGGGCATTAATTGAGCAAAACTACATGCTCAACTACTCGGTGGCATCAGAGAGATTCACATATTGGAAACCTTACACCCCACCTAGCAATGGAAAGACCAGGATGACGGAGGACAAGGGTAAGGTGCCGGTGGTCCTCGAAGGACCCACTGAACGCCAGGTTATTTTCGACTGGGACAAACCTATACAGGTTGTGGAAGCTAGTATTGAGCCCGGGTCGCGAGGGCTAAAGCCCGGAAAGGAGGGAAGGAAAAGGCACCAATGGACCTAATTTGTATGACTAATGACTGCAACCATGGCTTCCAAAAGACGCACATGTATCTTACATGTAGTTGGGGTTAACGGTTCAACCAAGTTGTCATTTGTATCGTACGAGTAGTGAGGCAAACATATGCATGTAACCAAACCCTACGTGCCATGTAACTCACACCTTCATTATGAAGTGCTTTGTCCATTACGACAATTATTTGCAATAATGTATTTCTATTACAATTATTTGCCCCTTTGAATCCCTTGCACCTTCCTAAAAAAGTTCTACGCACACACGAACAAAATAGTGTAGGCATAATAGGGTTTCTTAATGCATATCAAGGTACGTGTTTTTAACTAGCTTGCATGAGTGTTCACCTAGTTGCAAAAAGCTAAATTTACCATGTGGCGCTGCCGAGGCGGTGCTGTAATTGAGCGCCCTAACCACCTGCAGAGCAGCAGCTGCTTGGCAGCGCCTTACCGAGTAGGGGTGGCTCGGCAGGTGCTACCGAGAAGCTATAGTTTGACAGCGCCATGTTCCTGCCTGCCCGTCACATTGTGCCCTAGCCTCCTGTGCTCAATCTGCTTGCCACAAACGCTGACTCTTGTCGAGCTTGGGGGCAAAATTGAAAAAAGTGTCTATAGTTGCAAATACATGAATAACTCAATTAATTGAAGTCTTGTTTGAAATATGGGTATTTAGGAACTGAGGTCCTATTTAGAATATGTCTTTTTGGAATTGATCTATGGTGGTATTCGTATTGGCTTTTGCTTCTGGCTCTTGGAGAAGTTAGAAGCCAAATGAACAACTGGCTTCTCCACTCCTTTCGCTCCTGTCTCGCTTCGAGGATAAGGCAGGTGGTCATATGTGCATCACTCACCCCACTCCTCTCACTCTTATCTCGCACATGTATTATATCTCTCTCTCTTCCTGCACTCGCCTTGTTCTAAAAGTCATTTCTTTCAGTCATTACTATTTATTTTTAAACAAAAGCCATCAGTCGTAGACAATACGAACACCTCGTATTTCATGTGAAATTCTTTCGTTCCAATTTCCAAATAGACTTAGATGGTTTCATGCTAAATTCTGATGAAATTCTTATGTTCTAAACATATCCTTATCTAGTGGTCTTCTTGCAAGTTGCAGCCTTCATGTCATGCCATCTTCATGTTTTGAAGGGTGCCTTTGGTGTGGATATATGTATTGGTTAATGATTCATTTCATATTTATGTCTATTTGGAATGTGTAGAGAAGGAAACATATAATGAGAAAAATATGTTTCCCTTCATCTTAAATTACTAATTGCTTACATTTTATGCAAAACATTTGGAAGGATAGTTTAGCCGGTTGATGTTCCCGATGAATCAGCCACACCATTGCCTCCAAATTTCAGTACCCACACCAAATCCCTAAAGAAACCGACATGGCCACTCCCGCACCACTCGCTACCATTACCCCCTCCAATTCATACCCTCACCGTCTGATCCCATATCAATGGTCCTGAGCCACCCTCCACTTCATCATTAAACCTCCCAATTTGGAGCGCCCCTAGAACCCAACCCACCACCACCGATGGACACCGCAATCACCACGACAGCAATTGCTACAGCGGCAATGGTGTGGTTCTGAAAGGGGATCCATGTGTATGACAACCCGCACTGGATGCTGCCCGAATTGGCTCCGCATGGCTCTACCTAGTGTTCGTGCTCGACCCGTGCCACCTCAACCTGGACACTATCGTGCCCTTCCCGGGCTCCAAGCGCACTGGGGTGGCCCACTCCACTTCCTCCTCGAGAGCCTTAGCGACCTCGACGCCTGCCTCAGCCACCTCGGCTCCTGCCTCCTCCGCCTTCGCGCCCGCGGTGACATCACAGACATCGTCTGCGCTGCCCTCAAGGACGTTAGCAATCAATCAATCAATTACCACACCGTTCTTGATGTAGGATAATCTCGCAAGCATTTTGGGACCTAAACTTCTTGTTTTCTTCCATTGCAGTGAAACATTGGAAATCTGTGCTTCAAGTCCGATACTGAGCCATACATGTTGGTCTGCAATAAGAAAGTCACGGTAAGCCTAGTGATCACTATCACTCCTCTTAGTGGTAGTTGTCGGATCTACCTCAAGGATCAAACACACGCGAGCATCTAGATGCGAGCTAGAGTACTCGAAAACTTCTATGACTACTATAGTACTCTAAGTATATGACCGCTATAGTACTCGACTGCTACAGTACTCGAACACAGGATTGCTACTGTGCTTTGAACTCGTGAGTGCTCCAGTGCTCTGAACACACGAGTGCTACAGTACTCTGAACACACGAGTGCTACAGTACTCTGAACACACGAGTGCTACAGTCTTTGAACTCACGAGAGGTCGAGAACTCACACACAAGAGCACTTTGGACATAAACACACACAAGCACAACACAAGAGCTTGGCAATGCCGTAACCTCCCCACATCTTTTCTGGTTTTCTTCCATTTACATATGACTGAATACAAGGGTGTTTATTACATCAAATTGATGGTGTGTTACCCCCACTAATCCAGGATATTACTACCAATAAAGATTTAACTTAATGTAGACTACTAATGAAGATCAATGCAAAGAACGTGCAGGACAAAGTATGTAGTAAATAAATAACACAAGGTGCAGTGAAATTATCTAATAAACACTCCTTAATTTCACTGCACCTCCACCATCTCGAGTCTGCTCCTTAGTTCCAAGAAACAAGCTTGCCCAAGTGGTTTTGTGAGCAATTTGCATTTTGTTTTTTAGCATTGATGAACTCAAGCTCGATCCCCTTCTCTTTTACACACTGCCTGAGGAAGTGGTAGTGAGTATAAATGTGTTTGCTGTGATTATGAAGAATAGGGTTCTTTGACAAAGCAATTCCTGACTTGTTGTCAACATGAAGCCTAACACTTTGTGGCTCAGTTCTCATCATATCACCTAGCAATCTTGCTAGCCACACCCCTTGGCATGCAATAGTAGTGCCTGCTATATATATTCAGTTTCACAAGAAGATAAAGCGACCACCTTTTGTTTTTGAGATTGCCAACTAACCGGAGCACTCCCCAATAGGAAAACCACCCCCGTTGTACTCTTCTGGTCATCCAAATCCCTGCCATGTCACTATCACTGAAACCAAACAATTTAGGCTCATTTTTATTTCTTCTCTTGTAACAGCAGCCAAGTGACCTTGTTTCCTTCACATAGCACAAAATTTGCTTCACAGTGACCATGTGCTCAGTTGTCGGTGCTTCCATAAACCGACTCACATAACCAATCAAGTGTGCAATATCCTGCCTAGTATGCACCAAGTATCTCAGACTGCCGACCAGTCTCTTGTAGAGAGTGACATCAACCAGAGGGTTCTTACTTGACTTACTTAGCCTCAATCTTGTATCCATTGGTGCTTGACACGAGTTACACTCTCTCATGCCAACCTTCTCCAATATCTTTGATGCATACGCCAATTGATTCAGAGTAATCCCATCAACTCCTTGATATACATCCACTCCAAGGTAATAGCTCGGCTGTCCCAGATCACTCATCTTGAAAAGCTTCATCATCTCTTCTTTGAATTTCTGAATCTCTTGAGGATGTGAGCCCACAACAAAAATATCATCAACATAAACACCCACTAGCAAAACTGACTTGTCTTTATCTCTCCTGTACAAAGCATGTTCATTGGAGCTTTTGTCAAAGCCAAGTGAGATAAGAGGTTCATCAAGTTTTGCATACATACCCTTGGAGCTTGCCTTTACCCATACAAGGCTTTATTGAGCTGTAACACCTTGTGAGCATTGTTTTTTTCCCAAATCCTGGTGGTTGGCACACATATACCTCCTCTTGAAGGCTCCCTATTCAAGAATGTGGACTTCACATCCATGTAATGCACCTCAAAACCTTCTCTTGTAGTAAAGGCCATCATCAACTGGATGGTTTCCATGTGTGCAACTGGTGCAAAAACATCTTCAAAGTCAATACCCCACTGTTGCACCTATCCCTTTGCCACCAAATGAGCTTTGTGCTTGATAATCTCACCTTGAGCATTCTTCTTCACCATGAAAACCCATTGTAAACCAATTGGACGATGACCTACAGGGAGATCCACAAGATACCACGTCCTGTTATCCTCAATGGACTTGATTTTCTCTAGCATTGCCTGCCCCCAACTAGCATGTTTTTCAGCCTCTAAAAACAATTCAGGCTCTTTAGCAGCAAGAAGGCAGAATTCACCAAAAGACTCAGCTAACTCTTTCACGGAGGTTTTATCATACATGTTTTGCAAAGTCCTATAGCGCATGGGATTCCCTTCTGAAGTTGGTGAAGAATCTTCCGATGGAGAGGCTCATTGAACTCTCGTGGAAGTATGCGCCAAAGGAAATGATCCAGTCCCTGCCGAAGGCATCTGCTGTATCAGCATTCCATCGGTTTGAACCAGAATTGGCGCATGGGAATGATTTGGAGTACCACTCTTGGGCTCCTGTGCACCGGCTTGAACATCTCCTGCACTTTGATAAGAAGTGTAATGGACTATAAACATTTCACCCGGTATCAAATCTCCTTGAACATCAGCTGTTGTGCTCCAGTCCCAACTCCTTTCTTCATCAAATACAACGTTGTGGGAGATATGAAGTTTCTTTTCCATAGGGTCATACATTCTATAAGCCTTGCACCCCTCCTCGTACCTAATAAAAACCATAGGTACACTACGATCATCCATCTTCTCCTAGTTTGGCTTCACCATCTTGACAAAACCGAGACACCCAAATGTGTGGAAGTGTTTCACATTTGGACGCCTCCCAAACTAGGCTTCATAGGGTGTCTTGCCATCAATGCTCTTTGTCGGAGATCGGTTCAAGATATAAATAGCTGTAGAGACTGCCTCACCCCAAAACCAGCCCAGTAATCCTATTGCCTTCAAGAGCTCCTCAACATTCCTATCACCATCTGATTTTGGCGTTCAACGATGTTGTTTTGCTGTAGGGAATAGGGCGCCATCGAATGCCTCATGACATCGTGGTCCAACCAATATTGTCCGAACTTCGCAGAGGTAAACTCCCCTCCACGGTTAGTTCGAAAGACCTTCAGCTTGACACCGCTTTGGAGTTCAACCTTGGCCTTTAAATTCATGATAGCAGCAGTGACCTCACTCTTAAATTTCAGCAAGGTAGCCCACATATATTGGGTCTTGTCGTCAACGAGCAGCATGAGGAACTTCCTTTCTCCACGTGTTTGTGGTGTGTGGGCCGCAAATTTGCATGGTAATTCACCTCCTATAGGAACATTGCTCGGTGTTGTTTGCCCACAAGACAGCTATCACAAATTTGGTCCACTGCTTGAACAATCGGCAATCCACGTACCATGTTCTCCTAAGACAACTTATGGAGCAATTGAAAATTAAGGTGGCCATACCCCACATACCAGAGCCATGCCTCCTCAGTGCACTTCGCTGCCAAGCAAACAGGTTCTGCTAAATCAAGATTAAGGACATAGAGCCAACTATCAATCCTTTTTTGCTTTAGCAATAAGCTTCTTCTGTCAGTCACGAAGCCAAAGTACTCCATCTTCGATGAGTATTTGACAGCCTCACTCATCGAGTTGTCCAAAGTTCACAATATTGCTTCTAAGCCTTGGAATAAAATAAACATCCGTCAACATACGATGCTCCCCATTACAGCAAATGAACAACACTGTCCCTTTGCCACATATGTCAACAACTGAACCATCCCCAAACTTCACTGAGCCTTTTATGTTGTTGTCAAGCATAGAAAAGCTTTCCTTGGAGCCGGTCATGTGATTGGTAGCAGTAGTGTCCAGGTACCAAATCTTGTCAAGACCTTCATCTTCATGCCCGAGATTCACTTGCATGTGGAATTCATTGAGAAAGACATCCTTAGGTTCTTGTTGCGGTAGCTCTATCAGTGCACACACTTAAGCCATTAATAGAGTAGGTTCCTCTTCTTGAACCTATGCCACATACACCTTCTCCTTCCTTTCTCGGTGAGGCTTGCAACATTCTTTAGCAAACTGTCCAAAGTTGTTGCAATTAAAACACTTTACCTTAGATTTGTCACGTCTGCCTCCTGGAGCTTCTTTTCCATTAGAATTCCCCTTGGATTGATGCCTGTGCTTCCCACGATTTTGGTCACAGCCAAACCACCGAGACTTGACTCTAGATGAGGATGTCTTAGTTTGTGGCCCACTCTTAGACCTCGCCATCCACTCTTCTTTGGTCAAGAGTAGGTGGCCTCCTCCTTCTCCTTCATCATCAAAATCCATCCGATCTTCAATGGCTTTGAAACACCCAATGAGCTCTTCAACCTTCACGGTGCTTAGATCGAGCAGCTGTTCAATGAAAATGGCAATGTGGAAGAATTTCTATGGAACAACCCACAGAAACTTCTTGACCACTTTGTCTTCCTCCAGTATGTCACCGAGAATGCGAATATTGTTTAGAAGCCCTGTGAGACACATGGAGAAATCTTTAATCATCTCGGTTTCCTTCATCCAGATGTCTTCAAAATCTCAGCATAGGGTCTGGACCCTTGCCTCCCTCACACGATCAACACCCATTCGCATGGTGCGAATGGCCTCTCACGCTGATTTGGCCATGTTCTTGGTAGCCAACGATGCTAGCAGCTCCGGCGGCATGACCTAAAGAATGGCGGCCAACGCCATCCTATTCACCTGGTATTCCATGCCACCTGGGTCAACGACCTCCTAGACTCTCTAAGCCTACAGGTTCACCCTCATGAAGAGTGCCCAATTGTTGTAGTTGGTACATGTGAGGATGAGGTAGAGCAATGTGACGCCAGTCTCCTTTGGCGCTGTCTGCGCTATCATCTCTTGGCTACTGCCAAGAACCACCGCATGACACCCACTAGTGCCGTGGATCTTCCGGAGGGAGGAGATGCCGAATTTGCACCCCGAGGCATTATCGCAGGATCCATGTGATCACCGCTCTGATACCAATTATCGGATCTGCCCCAAGAATCAAACACACGTGAGCACGTGGACACGAGCTTAGAGTACTCGAAAACTTCTAGGACTACTACAATACTATGAGTATATGAGCACTATAATACTCGACTACTATAGTACTCTAACACACGAATGTTACTGTGCTCTGAACTCACGAGTGCTACAGTGCTCTGAACACACGAGTGCTATAGTACTCTAAACACACGAGTGCTAAAGTACTCTGAACTCAGAGTGGTTGAGAACTCACACCATTCAACTCACACACGAGAGCACTTTAGAGATAAACACACACAAGCACAACACAAGAGTTTGGTGATGCCGTAACCTCCCTCATGTCTTTTCTGGTTTTCTCCCATTTATATACGACTGATTACAATAGCGTTTATTACATCAAATTAACGGTGCGTTACCACCGGTAAAGATTCACCTAATGCAGACTACTAATGTAGGACGTTATACCAATAAAGATTTAACTTAATGCAGACAATTAATGAAGATCAATGCAGAGAACGTGCAGGACAAAGTATGTAGGAAATAAATAAGGTGCGGTGAAATTATCTAACAGTAGTTTTCTCGGGAGATTAGAAAAATTCCGTCTTTGTTCTGGTTGTCCAAGGATTTTGCGGCTACGTCCGGGATGGAGGTGTTCTCAATGGTCAGCCACATCCTTTTTGACCCAGCAGAAATCATAGAGAAGGTAGTCAATAGTCAGTAGTCAGTACTTGCGCATTTATGATCATTTATTGATCAAATGTTTGGAATCCTCTGTTTACAATATTTTTTGTTTTTTGTTTTTGTTTTGGCAATTGAAAGAATGGAGGTTGGCCGCCGTTGACATACCAATCATTCGTGGCCATCTCCGGGGAGCCGCATGAGCTGGTAATGGAGGAGTACTCTGAGCTCCCACCGGTCGGAGATACTGGGGAGTACGAGTTGTTGCCCGTGCCCAAAGTGGAGGAGCTTGGGTACGGGGATATCAGCCAGGTTAGAGCAGTAGCACACTTGACTTGCTCCAGAGCACTAATTGTTCGATCAGATTTGAGATTTACTTACTGAATGGCCATTTATACGTACGAGGAGATTCCGCCGTTCCGTGACGGCGAGACAGAAGCTCTGAAGAGAACGAGGGAGTCACTCCAAGATATGGTGCGTCTGAAAAAGTGATTACTTTTCTGCTTCATTTCATTCATAGCTTATGTAATCTGAATGATTAATTTAGAAATGGAAATTACCTGTTACTATGATAAATTGCACTCTGATAGCGTCAAATTCCCTTTTGCAGGAGTGGGTGGCCAAATTTGAGAAACCTAAGGGTGACCCCTCTGCCTTCCTAAAACCTGCTACGACGGTCTTGTCACCGTATCTGAAAGTGAGTCTTGTCGTGAGCCAATGCTGTCGACCTCAATCATTTCCATTTGTTCTAGATTACAATGTTGAAATGGGTTGTTGCATCGCAGTTTGGTTGCCTGTCGTCGAGATATTTTTACCACTGTTTTCAGTGTGTCTATAGGCCGCTAGAAGGCATACAAAACCACCTATTTTATTGGCTGGCCAGGTGAGTCCATTTGTAACTTCATTTGTTTGTTCTGAAGGTAAAAATCTGACATCTGAGTGCTTGGCTTATGTTCTTGTAACAGTTACTGTGGCAGGACTTCTTCTATAATGTCTTTTGGGACTCCTAATTTTGATTTTATGAAAGGAAACAAAATATGCAAACAGGTCTGCTCCACTTGATCATATCTCCTTTGCTACAACTCTTTTCTTCTTGTCATGATCTGAACCTCTTTTTCCGCCCGTTTCAGCTTTTTTTTCAGTTTCAGCTTCTAGTTTTACTTTTTTTTCACTATTCAGTAATTCGTCTTTTTCTGATTTTTTTTACATTTTTTGGGCTTTTTTGCATTTTTCTTTTTTCCCGTGTTCCTTTGTATTGTCCGTGATGGGCTAACATATTTTTTCTATTTTTACATTTTTTTCAATTTAATTATGCCTAAAAAGCCAAATCAGCTACAGTAAAAAAAGCCAGCTACAGTAAAATTTTAGCCAAAAGTCAGAAGTCATCGCTAAAACGATCGCCTAGTCTAGATTCCATGCAGAGAGAATGAAGAGCAATGTGTGGCATGGAGAGATGGTCGGACAGGATATCCTCGGTTTGATGCTATAATGATTCAGGTTTGCCGTGACAAACCCATGACAACTTTGCACCAATCAATGCATCTTGGTTCGCTTTTTGTTCTCTTTCTGTTACTTCACTTGTGTCGGTATTTTAATACCGATCTTACGTATAATTTATTTGGATTCAGGAAAAACTCTCAAAGACTTGGCTACGAGTACATAGAGAAAAGACACAGAAATTTTTATATAGGTTTAGTTCTTCTCCTAGAAGAATAATAACTCTACTTCCTATGTAACTATTGCTCAGAGAAATGGTTACAACCAAGAGTAATACGAAAAAGCCTTGCACAATGTCTTGCCTTTGGTCAATTCTATCGGGATCGGATCCCTTTCTCCTCTATCATCAACCTTTAAATAGCCTGTGGAGCGATGGCAGTTGTCCCACGCCAAAAGACCTTTCGACACTTTAGGAGATAACTGTCCAACAGGAGTTATTATCAGAGAGACGTGGTAACCCGTTCATCATACATCGGTTGTTGTCGTAGACGTACATTCTAACTGCTTTATTAGACAAATCCACGACGTGGTGGATCGTCGTAGACAAACCAGTCGAAGATGAGCTAGTCGTAGGAAGAGGTATACTTAAAGTGTATAATGATATAATAATTTGAGGATTACTCTATCCTCATCAACTTGCATCGCTTATAAATACCAAATCATGTAAGTTATTGCTCATTTTGTTAACTACCAGCCGAGGAAATGGGGTTGGATGCATCATCTTGCACGCCACTCTGTTGCTTGTTTTCTGACTCGGGGTGATATGGTATGTATGATCTATATAATAGTTGCTGTGATGTTATGTTTTTTAAAAAAATCTTATAGTAGGCTAAACTTTTACTTTTCAACAATTCCTATAGATATTCTGACGGTAAAACTTGATCTTGACTTCAATCTAGCATATTCTGAATATTGGTTAAAACATTGAGCTGTGATGCCTCTTAATAGGGATATCAACAAAACTATCAGTAGTTTCATATCTACAACGTTTGATGGAAAATTATGGTGAAGAAAGAAAGGAGACCACAAAAAGTGCCTGTTTGCAAGATAAATCCCTATTTTTTGCGTATTGCTCAGGTGAGGTATTTATTAGGGTCAATATTTGTAACGCCTCCATTTCTGGGAGCATTATAAAATCCTCGCAGTTGCCCAAAACTGTTCAACTGCGGGTGCTTCCAACGAGTATATAACATTGCCAACACAAGCTTCAGAGCAAAAGCAACTTTATTGCGATATAAGGGCTAAAAGCCAAAAGTCACAACTAGGCCCACGGCCTTTAGATACATTACACAAAAGATGCCACAGGCACGCCTGAGCGGAGAACGACCCTAATTCTACGCTTCGTCGACTTCGTAGAGTACCATCTCGTCATCTTCACCCGCTTCCTCAAAGTTGCGGTTTCTGTTTATGTTTTTAGCAAGTATGAGTACAACAACCGTACTCAATAAGTCACATGGGAACTAATAATAACTATATGCATGGTATAACATGGAAAAGGGGAAACATGTTTATTATTTTATGCGGATGCAGGTTTAGTTTAAAAACGAACGAAAGATCTTTGAAAGAGCTTCCTTTAAATTTAGGGGGGGTTAACAAACTTAATTATTTAACATCAACATTATCAAATCATTACTAAAGCTACTTATGTCTCATTATTAGATTCACCCATTAGACACAGCTTCATTAACCGGAAGCACGGCGTATTCGAATACCATTGATTATAGCTTTGCAAAGCTGCCCTGCTTTACTCACAAGATTTCAAAACTCCCGCGACAGAGTTAAGAAAACAAGGATGTTCGCTGCTCAATTCTTTATATAGACTCTGCCCAGTAGGTGTTAATCTCGGCAAGCTCGGATGACCCCGTGGGCCTCGTCCGACTCGTCGCAGTCCTACTGTTGTATGGTTAACCACCTCCCATACGTACTCACCCGTCGACTCCCCCTTTCCAGATGCAGAGGTTCAATTGAAGTTGAGCAGCTACTAAGCCAGGTTTGACCGGGTCAACACTTGTGGTTGGGCGGTTACTATGTCTTTTACTCAGCACAAGGGTCTAGTCCTTACATTTTCACCTGAGGCACAACCAAGCACAAGCCCGTATTCAGTAAACACTGTACTGCCACCAGTCCACTACCTGCCTCCACCATCGGGTAAGGTCTTCGGATCCATCTCTGAGATCCTCGCTTACCTTGGTTCAACTTTTCAAAACTCTAGGTCAAAACCAAAATTCTTAATAGCATATAGTGTGTTTCCTACACTATTTTAATATGCTAATAGAGTTATATTTTATGTAACTAGATTTTATCAAGGTGAATGTGGCCTTCAAATTAAACTGGGCTTTTCGGGTGGTAGGATATATCTAATCCCATGTCATTCTAAAATACTTGCTGTACATGAAATAATAGAATGAAAGTAACATAATGAAAATACATACATGTAAATAATTCAGAATATGTAGGATCAACATGTTCAAAGATATATGCGACTTGCCTTGCGGATCGTTTATTTCAACCAATTCGTACTCCGACGAATCTTGAACCGGGACTGATGTCTCTTCCTCCTGCGTCGACGGGTCGGCGGTGTCGGAGGCTAACGCAAACAAATAAGCAAATAAATTAGGTCCGCTTTCGGAAGGACTGAAATCGGACCGAAAAACAAAACAAAAGTTTAAATAAAAGCTTAAATTAAAGGATTCTAGTTTAAGGGAGCTTGGTATGGGGAAACGGGCCTCGGAAATGGACTCGGGGGGATCGAACCGGTTCAAACGAGTATAAACTTGATTTTAGGGTTTACTGTTCATCGGGCTCGGTCGGACACTATTCACCGGGCTCGGTTACTATTCAACGGACTCAGGCGAGTGGGTCGGGTTTAGCCGCTTCGGTCGGGCTCGGTCGGCCGGATCCGGCGCGGGCGCACGCGCGTGGACGGCTGCCGTCCGATTTCTCTCGGACGGCCGCGGATGCTCGGGCCCGGCGCGACGAGCCGACTCGGCTTAGCCGAGTCCGAGTGGCTTCGATCGAGCGGTGCGCAGCGCCAAGATCGTTCATCTTCTTCGCCTGGCTCGTGCGCGCGCAGCGAGACAGGGAAGAGGGGCGGCGGCTAGCGGCGAGGCTGCAGTATCTTGCGACGGGATCGGAGGGTAGGGATGGGTAGAGGGGACTGCTAGGGTTCCATTTTTGCACTTGGGGGCGGCTACAACTCCGGCGATTGTCGGCGGTGGCTCCACGAGCTATCTCGGTCTCCTAAGGGTGTCGGGGAATCTAGGGCCTTTCCGGACGAATCCAAATGCGCTTAAGCCTCTGGGGGGTTAGGGGAAGCCATTGGTGGCAGTAAAATGGCTAGGGGAGACTTGGTTCAAGCTGCCCACGGTGGCCGGCCAAGGCCAGGCGGTGGCGCACGTGGGTAGGGCGGCAAGGACCTCGGGGACTTCGGGGAGGACTTGGAGAGTGCTCCAGGGATTCTCAAAGGGCTCTAGCAAAAAGGAATTACAAATTAATCGGATGAATCTCGAAATTGAAATTTCAACTTCACCTCGGTTGCTTTCGGGTTTCTGGGCGATGGGGAGAGCTCGGGTGCAATTGTGGGCGGTTGGGGCCACCTGAGTGTGCGTGCTTACAGATGGAGGGGGCTCTGGGGTTTAAATAGGCGAGGAGAGGCGGTGCGGCTCTGCCCTGGTCCTAGCGGCGGGAGGAGCTTGCGGGAGAAGCTCGAGCTGGCGCGGGTTGGTAGAGCAGCTGGCGGGGCGAGTTATGGCGGGTGTCAGGGGGAATATGGCGGCGGTCAAGGGTGTCAGGGCCGGTCGGGGTTGCTGTGAGAGGGCGCTCGGCTTGGGAGGGAAGAAAGGAGCGGCGGCGACCAATTTTCGCCGGGGAGGACGGACAGCAGGGAAGGGGTAATTAAGGGGCTTGGTACGACTGCTGACAGGTGGGGAAGGGTGCTGGCAGGGTCGGGCAGTCGCGAGAAGGCGTGAGAGAGCGAAGAAAGCAGTGGCGGCGGGGATATTTTCGGACGGTGAACAGTACCGCGCGAAACATCTCCGCTGGGAGCTGGCTGGCAGCGAGGATGGGCTGGGCTGGGCCCGGATGGCTGCGGGATTGGG
The DNA here is from genome assembly GCA_036346265.1 of Melocanna baccifera. NCBI lineage: Eukaryota > Viridiplantae > Streptophyta > Magnoliopsida > Poales > Poaceae > Melocanna > Melocanna baccifera. Next base: position 31,684,050 of record CM070679.1, on the reverse strand, counting down.
CTGGGAAGAGCTAGGAGCAAGCAAGAATCCAAAAGAAACAAGAATTCAAATTTTTGTAAATTGGTTTTGTTTCAATATTATGCAGGTAGACTTCTTAAAAAAAATGAGCCATTTAATTACCTAACGATATCTGATAGGGACAATACCATTTTGAAAGCAACATGCACATTGACACCGACTGATTTTGAAGGCACTAATACTTATGGAGTATTTTTTTTTCCAAGTCCGATTCCAAGTTTAGATATTTTGCTTTACGTGAACTTGTCAACTTCTCTTTTACATGAAGTTTATCCACTGGGAGAAAGGCCGCGACGTCTTTGAAGGGCTACTGATAGATTCTGACTGGGCCATTAACAACGGCAATTGGCTGTGGCTCTCTGTTCATCCTTCTTTTACCAGGTCAGCAATGAAACAGTCCCTTAATGTACTACTTTTGATCTACATTTTTATTCAGTCCAATAGTTTCTTTACCTTTGTTCAATGTCCTTCAACACAGTACCACAGAATTTACTCCCCTATCTCCTTTGGAAAGGAGTATGATCCTAGCGGAAACTCATATCAGGCATTTCATCCCAGTGCTGAAAGGTACTCCATCAACAACATTTCAGCACCAGAAATCGGCGTTTTTACGATTTCAGAGCTAATCCCATTTTTTGCTTTATAGACATGCCCAAGGAGTACATCTATGAGCCTTGGACTGCACCCCTTAGCATCCAGAAGAAAGCCAAGTGCATTATTTGGAAAGACTACCCAAAACCAGGTAAAAAGAAACTATATTTTCAGGTACAAAAGGCACCACTGATACAGTGGTTTAACCTTGAGTATACATCTTGTCAGTTGTTTCAGCGGTTGAAGGACCATATGAGAATGTCCTAATTTTTAGTGTGATGAACCATTGCAATTTGGGAGAGTTGAAAATTTGAATAGCAGTGTTGTTGGTTGGTCAGAGGATGGCCGGTCAAACCAGCAGTGTGCCACCGGTCTGACCGGTTGGTATCAGTAGTCTAACCGCCGAAGGGTTGGTGGTCTGACCAGCTGAGAAATGTTTAGATGGGGATTTTCGGCCAGAATTTGTATTTGTGGAGTTTTGAGTTGGGATGACCATGTGGTCATGGTATAGGTGTTGTTGCTTATGAGTATATGGATTTAATGTTTGGTCCTAGTCTTAGGATCAATGATTTGGTTGCATATATTTTGCATGGTGATGATTTTATGTATTGTGCGGTGCTACGTGATGATTTGTTTATTTGTGTTGGTTGCATGACTTCAGAGCTAGGTCATGGTGAGGCGTTGGAGGACTGGGACTAGGCACAAGGTGGTGTTGAGGTCCAGAACGGTAAGGGAGATGCTGAAGATGATCGAGACTAGCGGGGTGATTGCAAGCCGAGACGACGAGGAACCAGATCCGGAGCTACCGATGGTGGACATGACAAGCAACGATAAAATAAACTGGGACTAAGCTCAGGGAGGAGTTGAGGTCTGGACGATCAAGGAAGCCGGGTGTCGCCATGCACAAGAAGCACGTGGTGTGCCAAATGACTTGGGTCGTTTGCAAGTGAGGATGATTCAGTGGGATTCGGACGCATGAGAGGCTTGACGACAAGTCATTGGGGGCCATATAGAAGATGGCGAAGCATAGGCGATGCTTCGTGGCAAAGGAAGCGGGAAGCTTCATGGAAGGCGGTAGAGGGGTATTTTGGTAAATTACTCGATACAAAAAAAGTGGCGATGTGCAAAATCGTGACATTGGTCTAAGTGGTTTAGGTCATGTATATACTAAAAATGTGAACTAGATCAAGTGTCGATTCACTAATGGGTTAATGGTTGTAAGCCGCTTTGAGAAGCGTGTGTGAGAGAGCAAAACCCGGTGTTAGGTAGGGTTAACGGGTTATCCCCGGTTTGGCCTAATGGGTTTATCCATTAGATTTTGGCTCAGGTTATGAAGCTATATAAGGGGAGGAGAGGTAATAGTTAGGGTTTAAGAAGGTTGGCTAAGCTTTTTGGTGGCTAGCTCTCCCTCCCATGGGAAATAGGTTAGAGAGTGTGTGCTCTATATTTAGAGTTTTGCTATCCTAAGAGATTGGTTGTAAAATTTTTTTCTCAAGCATCAATAGAATTAATCTTTGATGTTCTTCATAGCTATCTCTTTATTTGATTGATTTGCTCTTATTTTAGTTGGTTTTTCTTCTTCCCTCACCTTTTTTGTCTTGTTATGCTAAGGATGTATAAAAAATGAAGAGATCATCCTCGACCCATCTAGACACGTTGGTAGTAAGTTCGCCAAGAAACTTAGTTTTTGCACGTTCTTGACCTACCAAGTGGTTTCTTGATCTGAGGGTTTTGGGAGTGATTTTTCGGTGTTCTTGCTTGCTGGGACATGTAAGAACATATATAGGCTCATCTTAGTCATCATCCACCCATGAGTAATTTGTATTCACCGATTTTGATTTTGGTTCGGTTTCAGTGCACCTTTCTTTCAAACTAAAAAAGGTCTCAACTTTAATTATGATTTTCATGATCATTTTTTGGAATAGGTTCTTGATAATCTAAAGAAGATTCTTGCAAAATTTTATGTTATTGGATCTGTGGATCAAAAGTTACATTGATTTTTGAATTTGAAATTAGGTTGAAAATACTATTCATTCCTGGCATTACTGTAGCAACGGTCTAACTAGGGTTACCGTAGCTTTACCTGTTTGTATTATTTATAGCGATCTGATCGTCATTAAAACAGCGGTCTGACCGCCCTAGAGGTCAGACCGCCTCTTTCATGGAGGTCAGACTGCCATGTATGTAGAGGTCAAACCGCCGGAGGTTTTCAAAGCACATTTTGCTATGTTTTGATCAGATCTTCCCTTGTGATTATTTGTCTCCAATCTTCATAACTTTTGTAGCTACTGGAGTGAAGAGTCTAGTTTCTACTTAAAGGAAAAGATTTTAAAAATTCTTAGATTAAATTTAAACTCCTACACACTCTCTCTTTAGTCGTTATACTTGATCCTACAATAGTTGATCATGCTTACGTGTGGAGTCGCCTTGACGGTAACCCTTTCGAAGGAAAGCCCTCGAATTCGTCGCGCAGAAAATTGTCTGATGGCATCCAAGACGCCTCTGACTCATCCAAGAGTAGCGACCGAAGGGGAGCAGCTAAACTGAGCTATTTGCGGCTCCCCTCCTGCAGCAGCTTCACGCTAATTGATTCACTTTCGGTATGAACTTTCAGTTGTGAGTTGTGGCAGAGACAGGCGACCTGCAGCCTCTGATCTGTAACAAGTCCGATGCTGTACTGAATTAGTCTTAACAAAGGCAAATAGAAGTCCGTTCTTACTGAATTGTTATGTCTGAATCAACAGCGAAAGACTGAATAATGTGTAACGTCTAGTCATGTAACATCTGTAAGTAGTAGTGAATACCGATTTGCCAAGTGCTAGTGTACAGCAACAAGAGAAATTATTTCTCATAAAATCCTGCCTCACTCTAATTACTCCATCTTATCACACACTTCAATCTGATTGATGGGTAGGAAAGGCACAGTTGGTTGATTGCTTGGTACGAAACCAAAAGACGTAACCAAACACGTGAAGCCAATACCCAAATCACGCGCTCATCCTGTGCCCATGGCGAGGGCTGGCACACAAAATCTGCGAAGTGACGACAGCGATAAGCTTATCTTTACAAACCAATGAAAGCAAAGAGATACACGCTAACAACATGAATCCATGATTGTTGCATGTGTTTCTTGAAAGAATAAGACGAGGTGATTAGTTAGATCAAGCACAGTAAACAAGGTGAATTGGCGAAGGAAAATTTGTCCGAGAGAGAGAGAGAGAGAGAGAGAGAGAGAGAGAGAGTTTGGGATAGAAGGATTTTGGGGTAGATCGAGATAGAAGGGGTAGGAGATAGCAGAATTGGGGAATTGGGGATTTTATTCATCAATCGACTTCACCCAGTTCTCCTCTCCCGCACGGCTTATATCACGCCATGTCTGACCGCACGGCCCCTCAGTCCAGCCTGGATCCCGTATTACAAGTAATTGCATTCAAATAATTATATAGCCCTTAACCCTTACACGCCCAGACACGCTTCATGCGTACAAAACTATAACAAGCAAGACTTAAATAGAAGTAATAGTTAACCAAACTATACAATGAAGGAGCTTTTAAATAAAGGGTCCAGACAGTCTAGCTAGGGATATTTCTGTTGGAAAATCTGGGCTTAGGTCTGTAAGACTGAACCATTGATGAGCACTCTCCACTTAATTTATAAATAGAGATATCAATTATTGTAAAGTTGAATATAAACAGAGAAACAAATAAAGAAAAGAGTTCCCCTCTCATCTCTATGTTCAATTTATTGTTTCTAATATTTTGTGTTTGATCAATCTTTTTGCATAGGACGAATCGATCGGACTGAACTCGTCAGCGACGGTTCCTTAATAATTTCCAAAGGTGGGAGAAACAAAAAAAGGTGGAGTCGATTTGGAGTGAATTCTTGGAGCTGCACAATCACGTTCTAGATCGCTTTCAATTCCGCAAATTTCGCTTTTTAGATGATTTTTCACGGGTCCCCGCCGATGATACCCCACACGGTCTCCACGCCGTGCCGCGCCGCTTGAGCCGCCGGTTCCCGGTCACCTGCCGCACCATGGCTGCCGGCCCTTTTCCCACGCACACACCGCTATGAAGTGAATAGGGGTAGGGGAACCCTACCCCTCCCTCTTGAATCGATCAAAAGAAATTTGGACCGTCCAATTGACCATAGACCATCTGATCGACCATAGGACGTTCGGATCAGTTCGATCGGCTAGAGAAAGTATGGACCATCTGATCGGCCGTAGATGTTCGGACTTGTCTTATCGACCATAGGAAGTACAGACCGTCTGATCGACCATGAGATATTCAGACTAGTATGATCGGCTAAAGGACATTAGGACTAGTCTGATAGGCCGAGAGAAATTTGGACCGTCCGATCGGTATAGGGAAGATCGGACCATCCAATTGGCTGGGGGCGCGGGAGGGGGGCACCCAGATTTTGCAGGAAGGCTCTCAAAAAATTAGAAAATTACAAAGAAATTTCTTAGAATTGAAAATTAGCAGAGAAACCCTCGAAAATTACAGAATTCACTGAAAATACATATTCTAGCATAAAAGGGCATCGGGAATTCAAATTTTGAGTTGTTTTCTCACATCTGAAGCTTGTTTAGCACTATTGTTATTATTTTCTATGCTTTTCTATATTTACTTATTATTTTTGAATAATCATAATTATTTAAATTGCTTTTAATCACTAAAATTCATAGTGAAATTATAGAAAATATGCAAAAAAAAATTCTGAAATATCATGAGAATATTTTGTATCATTATCCAATTCATTTCATGCATGTTTACCTGTAGTAAATTTATATATTCTTTTATGCACATGTAGATGACCGGCATCAGGAAGTGACAGTTCGAGGAGCCGGCCTAGCATAGCCAAAACTACTTGACTTGGGCTTCTGATGATGAGATCATATTTGGAGCCAAGAAGCTTTGTGCTGCCATTGGGATTAGGGCACCACAGCATGCCAAACCTACACTTGAGGGAAATGATCAAGCACTTTACTTCCTTAGGCACCGTCTCTGTCTCATTCTCAAGAATGAGTACATGGCAGAAAAGAACGCACTAGCATTATGGACTACACTCAAGAAGCGGTTCGAGAAGCTGTAGTACTCCATTCTTCCTCAGGCAAAGCAGGAACGGATCCGATTCAGAGTTGCTGATTTCATGATGGTTGGGGAGTACAACTCTACTTTGCACAGAATTTGTACAACTCTACTCCACCTTCCACCCTAGTACAGTGCAGTTTGTGCGCAACTATCGTCAAGATGGCTACAAGTAGTAGCTGAATTGATTGATATCATGCATGTTGCAGAGTTTCAAGATGAAATTCTCCACAAAAACTTTGTCGCACAACCACCTGAGAGCTCCACCGGCTGTGAGGCCAACGCTGAAAGCTACAACATGCCGAAGCCTATAATGAAGAAAAGGGGAAGGAAGGGCAAAGCTACAGCCTAGAAAGGTAAGTTAAATGTTTCACCTAAGAACAAGGCTGGGAAACCAAAGTGGGACGACAAGCCCCATGGTTAACAAGACCAAACCTATTATAAGTGTGGGGGGCACTGGTCGTAAATCTGCAAAGAGCTGCAACATGTCATCGATGCTTTTTAGGCCAAAAATAAGATGGGTGGCAAATGGCAGCATGAAACCCACTTTGCCTTCATCGAGGGGGGATTCAGAGCAGCAGCCTGCACCAATGGAGGTGGACTTCACTGCTGCAGTTGCACCCCTCTTTACGTTGCAGCTCCCGCCACCATGATTTCTCAGAGATAGCATCTCACCCCTGAGAAGATAGCAGTCGAAGTATCAGATTTCTTAGTAGATTCAGTCTAATGCATATGATGCATCTAGACTTTAATTGTCATTCATTTCATGTGTGAGAGAAATAAGTTAGACTTAATAATTATACTCAAATAATTCATTGTCGTGATAGTTGGATGATATTAATTCATTTATTTATTTAGTCCAAAATAGCATGATATGATATGATATTTGAAACATTTTATTTTATATGTTAATTGTCTTCTACTACAAATTAATAAAGTATTTCATATTAGAATGCGTGTGGCGCTCAATGGAGGAAGTGTGTTTAACTAACAGTGGCACAACGAATACCATCTTGAGAGAGATAAAATTCTTTCAATCAATTAGCAAGAATGCTGGCAATCTTACGAAAATCGCCGGTAGTGATGCATGTATAGTAGGCTCAGGAAGAGCCATAATTATACTACTGATAGGCATAGCTTTGGTCATTAAAGAAACCTTGTTGTATACAGAATCGACTAGAATTCTCCTAAGTTTCAAAGATATTTACGCTGACGAGTTTCATATTGAGACTGAAGAAGAGTAGATAATAAATACCTGCTCATTACAAAGCATGAAGTAAGTGAAAAAGGGTATTCGAAAGACTTTCTTCATTTGAATCTGGGCTATACTACACTAATATTAAGGCACTATTAGGATACCATCCAGGATGCGACACGTCTAGCTGTGATTCGCCTATGCACGATACACAAGCACCTACTACTGAGGACCCCATTATGCTTATACCCATCCCTCCTAGAGGAGGAACAATACCCTGAGATCTTTGATATCAGGGAGGACGACCCACGTCTGATACACCAAGTCCAGCTCACAAGGGCCATGGCGGCTACCTTCATCAGTGCCCTAGAGGAGATTGACTAGTTGTGGATGCTTCTCACCTTAAGCTATAGCCATGCTACACCCTACGAGGACAGCTCGTTAGGTGTGAGGAGGCCCTCTCTGTTGTAGAGAGGGAGAGAGTTGCAGCCGTCGCTGAGCTTGAGCGTGTTAGGGCAGTAGCTGCCACACGCTCCACAGCATCTTCAGAACCTACCATTGTCTTGACCATCCCTGCACCGGTCGTCGTCCCCAGCAACTCGGCGCTGACACGACCCTTGGGGCCCTGCTTGAGGATGACAACGCGTAAGAGCATGTGATGACCTAGTTCGCCGCCCATCATTGACCTCAACATTGGGAACACCAGCAGAGGACGCCACGACTACTCTAGTTCCCACTCTAGCTCCCTTACTCAGACCGATAGCCCCAGTCACTCTGGCTTCTGGACACCTAGCTTCAGTCGCAGCCGCTCCCGTTCTTGCTCCCTAGGGAACTGCACCAACTGCGGAGGCCAGCACCCAATGGAGGAGTAGTAGGATTAGCCTTAGGGTAACTAGTAGTACTTGCTAGGGCAATCTTTTGAGATGCAAGCACTTTGTTCAGTAGACACTGGAGTTTGTACCTTGCGTCATGGCTTAACATGGCCTAAGTGCTTTGTACTTGTAGTCATATAACATCTAGTCCACCTTAGGCATTGTATGGAATTTTATCATTTCTTTACTTGGTTGGTTCTTCAGTTTTTGCTCATAGAAGGTTAGCAAACCCTCATATATATACCCTCTCTAGTTCTTAACTCAGTTTTCTCCCTCAAATGGCTCTGAAAATAGCCACCCCCGATGACTATTCTATTGAAATCTCACACAAACTTAGAAAATCTGTTTTAGTCAAAATGCTAAGTCATATGGATTTCTAATTATTCGTAGTTCTAAAATATTGGATTGAGTAAATAAAAGAACCCAAGTCTTCCTTGATAAACCTTGCATGTATAAACATTGTATTCTGTGTGTTGGCTTGCGAAACATTGTTGCTTGTGCTCACACTCACTCACAAAATCCTCAGAACTTGTGGATCAGGGGCAGTATGCCTACTATGACAATCAAGGAGCAGATGGAGATGAAGATGGTAGAGCATAGCTTAGCATCTAGTAGATGAGGTCTCCCCCAGTCAAGCTAAGGTGGTGTTTGCATGCACCTATATTCTTCAGATCCTTGGATAATATAGGTCGTACATAAACATTCTCCAGTTGTTTGCTTGTGGTAGGATATGCCTTCCCCTTTGCTTCCACTATGCTTCTGCATGTTTTGTAATATTCGGCCTAGTCGACTTTACTATATACTGGACCCGATGCGGTCTATGGAACTCTGATACTGTAATATTATCATATAGTATATTTTACTGTGAGACCATGTGGAGATCACCCTATAGTTGTGATGAGTAATTGACTTTTAGTAAAGAGAGTTTGCGGAGTTTGAGTTCGGTTTTTAAGAGTTTATAATTTTTTAGTTGCTTTGTGTTGCTAGCGGCTTGATTGGCCTAGGGCTGGTTGTAACGCCCTAGGATCCAAACCGTCTTAGGCCTAACCCCATTATGGATAAGCCACGCACACGTAACAACCTGTTTATGCTTTCGTCCTTGCTTCGCGTAAAACGGTTAACCGGAGGTTATTACCAATGGTGCCTATGGGTTTATATGTTAGTGCTTCTCATGTTACGCTAGCAATATGAGACTAATCCACATCCTCATGTGCACACACACATAGGCCATCATGAGCCGAGGTATTACATACACCCCCTTAAAGAACCCGACATCCTCGTCAATCCAACATACCCACACTGGAGCAAATAATCAAGATCTCCCTCTCTTGGCACATGTCCGTGTGTCTAGTGCTGGTACATATACCATACCGTGTGTCCACTCCGGGCCCACACGCGCCATGCGTCATATGCCCACACCCCTGACCCATACGCGCCCGTGTAACCGCGAGGGTTAGCTCTGATACCATTTGTAACGCCCTAGGATCCAAATCGGCTTAGACCTAACCCTATTATGGATAAGCCACGTACACGTAACAACCTGCTTACGCTTTCGTCATCGCTTTGCATAAAATGGTTAACCAGAGATTATTACCAATGGTGCCTATGAGTTTATATGTTAGTGCTTCTCATGTTACGCTAGCAATGTGGGACTAATCCACATCCTCATGTGTGCACACACATGGGCCATCATGGGCCGAGGTGTTACACTAACGATCAAACTGGCTGTGGGAGGTGGTGGTCAGACCGGCCTTTGGTTGGCGATCTGATCGGTCGAGGAGTTGTTTGAACGTGCATCTGTTTGAGCTGAGTTGTCTGAGTGTGGGCATGGTATATGTGCTGTTGTTTGTGTGCACACGGGTTTATTGTTTAGTTCTAGGTTTAGGATCAGTATTTTTGTTGCACATATTTTGCATGGTACATTGTCAAGGGATCGGGACTACACTCAGGAGGAGCCGAAGTCCAAATGATCAAGGAGCCATCGAAGATGTCCAAGGCTTGTGAGTTGGTTACAAACTGAGAAGACAAGGAACTAGAGTGGGAGCTACCGGTGGTAGATATGACAGCAACGGCAAGGTGGACCTGGGCTAGGCTTAGGAACGAGCCGAGGTCCTGTGCGGTCAAGGAAACCGGGTGCCATCATGCGTGAGGTGAAGCATGTGGTGCGCTAAGTGACTTGGGTCGTTTGCAAGCGAGGACGGTTCGGTGAGACCGGGACATGTGAACGGCAAGTTATTGGGGCCACGTAGAAGGTGATGAACTATGGACGATGCTTTGTGGTAAAGAAAGATGGAAACTTCATGGAAGGCGGTAGCGGTGTGCAAAACTGCGGCATGGCCAAAGTTCTAAAATGTGAAGTGGATTATGTGTTGATTCAGTAATGGGTTAATGGGTGTGTACACTTTGAGAAGCGTGCTTGTGTAAGTGTAAAACCTGAAATTATGTTGGGTTAACAGGTTAGCACATATAAGTGGATGAAACCCAATTAGAGGGGCTAGTTAGGGTTTCTCATATGCCTCCACTATAAAACGGTGGAGAGGAGTGGTTTATGGTTAAGCCATCCATGCCAAGTAGAGATGAGTTAGGGTTCTTGGAGAGAATCTTATGGAAAATGTGAGAGACTCTTATGACTAAGCTTTTTGTTATCTTTAGGCTTTGTGTTATCTAGAGAGTGGCTATAAATATTAATCTCCAAGTATTAATATAGATCAAAATTCATCTAAGTATTTCCCCTTGTGCTCTCATGATGAAATATTGATTTGGCTTGGTTTTTTATGTTTCCTTTTCTCCCCCTTGATCTTGTTGTGTGCCAGGAATGTGTAAGTGATAAAGATGTGTCTGGAAGACCAGATCTCATCTATCTAGGCACTTGTATTTTCACGTTCATGTGTTTGCCCGGTTTTGGCTCTAGAAGGGGTGATTTTAGAGTTTTGGTGCTGTGGGCATTTTGGGTTGAGTTCGTGCTATGATCTAGTTTATTGTGATATGTGAAAATCTATCCAAGATTATCTAGATCATCAAGAACACACGAGTAAGAGCAGATTGAGATTTTTCTCTTTTGATCAGTTTTGGTGTACCCTTCCTTTGAACAAAAAAATGTCAGAATTTTGGCAATAATTTTCTTAATCGTTGATTGGAATAGGTTCCCGACATCCTAGAGAAGGTGTATGCAAAGTTTTAAGACATTTGGATCAATCGATCAAAAGTTACATGGATTTTCGGCTCTAAAATAGGACTAAAATTATATGTTAGTTCTTGAATTTACTGTAGCAGCGGTCTGGCCAGCACTGTAGTAGTAGTCTGATCGGGGTTACTATAGCTTGCCTGATTTTATTGTTTATAGCGGTCTAACTGCCATTGTAATAGAGGTATGACTGGCCTGGAAGTCAGACCGCCCCTTTCGTGGAGGTCAGACCGCCATATATGTTGAGGTCAAATCGTCGGGGATTTTCAAAGCGCATTAAGCTTGGTTTTGATCGGATCTTTCTTTGTGATTATTTATCTCTAATTTTCATAGCTTCCATAGCTACTGGAAAGAAGAGTTTTGCTTCCACTTAAAGGAAAAGATTTTAAAAAGCCCCGAATTGAATTTAGGCTCCTATTCACCCCATTTAGTCACCATACTCAATCTTAGATTCACGATCTATATGAAATGGTTCAGTAATGTATTTATAAGCACTATTTACTAATTCAAAAAATAATGCAGTGGTATTCATAAAAGATTATGGATTTGCTAAATCCGGGGTCGACATGCAAGGATCCAGGGGTCCTAAAAGATTCATGGGGGTTGTAAGTGAGCGATAATCTCTTGTACTCTTTTGATGTTATGCCTAAAGAATTTACAGTCGGCTTCGCCAAATCTTTTCTCGCTTATCATGGTTGCTTCAATAGCGTTATTTCAGTTCTCTTTACGAGATTCATCTTTTTCATTCTTGATACCGTACACACTCATGTTGTATCTTAGAAATTTTGATCCGATCCGATGCTTGTTGTACATAAGAAGGGGTATCAGAGTGTAACAAATGGTATCAGAACCAAGGCCGGATTAATCTGATATGTGAGAAGATTGGTAAAGTGTCAGGTGGGACAAAATCAATATTGATGTCGACGATGTGGAATCAAATAGAGAAATTTAATGGTCGAGGAAATTTCAGTGTGTGACAATACATGGTAAAGGATGTCTTTGTCTAGTATGGGCTAATCGATGCTCTTGAAGGAGACAAACCAAAAAAGACGTCCGACAAAGACTGGAAGGTGATAGAGCAGAAGGTTGTTAGTATAATCTATCTGTGTCTTTCTGATGAGGTAAAATACTTGGTGATTAAGGAGAATTCACTAAAGAAATTATAGAAGGATTTCGAAGAATTGTATATTACAAAGTCGTTGACAAACTGGAGTGTATTGAAGCAACAACTGTACAGGTTCCATATGGAGTAAGACTATACGATTCGTTGACTATCTTAATGTCTTTAACAAGTTTATCACATAGCTAACTAGTGTGGATGAGAAAATTGAGGAGAAGAACAAGGTCGTCGTACTACTATATCTTTGCCACCATCATAGGAGCAATTGATGATAAATATTCTCGTAAAAAAATCATTCTTAACTTCGATGAGGTAGTTGCATATCTATTGGAGGTGGAGTTCTTAAAAAAGCTATCGAAATCTTCATCCTTGAGTGATCAAGTATTGGTTGTAGTACGTATTGTAGGCAGAAGCAAAGGTCATAGAAAGAAGAAGACCAAACCAAGGGCATATATGTATGCTATCTATGTGACGAGGAAGGTCACGTAATAATAGGTTGTTTGAGTTTGTAGCAAATGAAGGGTGCATGCTCAGTGACGGAAGTAAAGAATGATTCAGACGTACTAGTCATTATTCAATCGGATACTTCTTAAGAATGTATATTAGATTTAGGTTGTTGTTTCTATATATGTTCAGAGAGGGAGATGTTTAACGGTCTCTATGCCTAGTGTATGGAACTGTTCACTTAATGGATTGCAATGAGTATGCTATTATTGAGGTGCGAACGGTTACATGAGAGATATATGATAGTGCATATCGCACATTAATGTGAGTTTAGTATGTTCCCAGTTTAAAGAATAATTTAATATCTATGAGGTCATTTGAACTCAAAAGTTGTGAGGTATCCTTCGAAGTGGAGTCATACGAGTTACTCGCAAAAGGCAAGTAATAATGAAAAGTGTTTGAAGCAATGGATGATACCAATTAAATGGTAATCTTAAAGGTGGAGCAACCAATGGGAAGTCTGATGAAATCTTGATCACGAGAAGAGAACTGTGTCGTCAACGGTAGGTACTCATAACTCATCTCTAGTTATGTGTGTGTTGTGGTTACAAACCAAACAGAGAGAGTGTGTGTGTGTCATAGTGGAGAGTTAGGTGAACAATGTGCCCCCCGCTTCCCCATGGCCTGTATTGCATATATATGTATGTATGTATGTATGTATGTATGTATGTATGTATCCGCATGAGGAGTGCTTTTACCATTACATATGAGTACCCCTCTCAAGGGGTACTTATGTCATTATACATGTTCCATTTTGGGTCTTATAATCTTCTAACAGGCCTGCTGGGCTTATGTGGGAGCCACCCCTACAACAGTGTGGATTTGCAAATATGGTTGTAAAATCTAGCAGCTGTAAATGCGAAGGTGCGAGCTGCTGGAAGAAGACATGGTGGGATAAACCACGTGGTACTGTGGAGCAGATGGAGCTCGAAGGCGGTACAAATTTATGGTATGGAAGGCTGCAGGAACAAAAGGTGTGGTTAACCAAACTATATAACATAGGAGCTCTCAAATGGAGGGTTCAAACAGGCTAGCCCGGATACTAATACACATATTGTGGTGATGTGCATGAGCCCTTGTGGTAGGGACACTCCTAAAGGTAGGAGAAAAAACAAAAAAAGATTGAGTCGACTTGGAGAGAATTCTTGAAGAAGCATAATGACTTCAACAGATAAGAGTCAATGTGGAGATTGTTGAGTTAGGTGATTCATATATAGTGTTTTACGATTTGAAAAGGTATTCTATAAAGAATCTTAGAAGAATCCTACTAAGATTAGGACTTCTACTCCTATTTGGATTAAGATTTCTACTCTACATTGGAGAAGGGCTAGGATGAACTATATAAAATATGAGGGGTGATCCTGGAAAGCAACCAAGCCTACTCATTAGAATTAGAGGGTGCACAAGAGAACTATATGCTAGGATATTTTTTAGCACTTAGATTCTTGTCTAAGGCAATGATCTGAGGGTCTTAAAAGATTCGAGAGGGTTATGAGTGAGCGATAATCTCTTGTACTCTTTTGAGATTGTGCTTAAAGAATTTGCAGTCAGTTTCGCTAAATCTTTTTCTCTCTCATTGTGGTTCCTTCAATGCCGATATTTTGGTTCTATTTACGAGATTCACCTTCATCGTTCTTAATATCGTGCATGCTCATACCGTATTTCATAAATTTTAATCGGATCTAAGAGCTACTGCGTATAAAAAGGGGTATCATAGTATAACATCCAAAACCATGGGAGCAGCAATACGTGATCACTAAGCCGCCCCAAATTACTCTTTGTACACCGACCTTGAATATTAATTGCAACTGGAATAATGGGATTTCTTAAAATTTCTTGAAAAGAAGCCAATAAATGACCAGTTTGATCCTAAATTAATTTGACAAAGTTACTTGTTTTTAAAGCAAAGGAATGCCAAGAAGTGCATGAAGTTGTAACTTGAGTTAAAAAAGGTAGATTATACATTACATGTGAAAGTTAACATGTAGGACTGGATGCGCCTGAAGTTCAACTGATGTTTGCCCCTGGAGTCATGGTCAATGGTCATTATGAATTTTGTAGAAAACTTAATAGCTATTGTCCTACTCTCCAAAATGTATATTTAGTGAATGTTTAGAACGAAGAAATTTCACGTGAAATAATTTAATTTCTGTAGGAATCGATAAAATTTCCCTCAATCTAAATAGGGCCTTAAGTTCTCAACTCAAAATATTGGCTCACCCGATCGCATATTTTGGTTGTACTCAAAATGACTTAAAAGTCAGTTTCTGGCTTCTATTTTTTTTCACTATTCAGTAATTTCATTTTTTTCTGATTTTTTTAAATTTTTGGACTTTTTGCTTTTCCTTTTTTCCTATATTCCTTTGCATTATCTATGATGGGTTAATATGCTTTTTCTATTTTTTTTAAAATTTAATTATATCAAATAATCCAACTCAGCTACAGTAAAAAATAAATCAACTAAAATAAAAAAAATCATAAACTAACATCAAACTTAGTGCTACCTTTCACGCCTCAAACAAAATTGCATAGAATTTCAATCATTTTGTTGCATTCCAAACGCTGTTTTTCAACACAACAGGAAGGCCAGCCACACCATCTGTATCATAACCGACAACCCAAGAAAGGGATATTACCCCCGAGAAGAACCCGACCCATCCAAGCGGTCCAATCTGCGTCAGACGGCCAGGATTGGAGCTGAGGTGGTGGACTCGGAGCACAGTAGACGGCGGTTCGGATCCAACGGCTGGGATGCGACTACACTTTCGCCTTGCTCTCTGGAAAGCGCCACCACGCAACCTCCTCTCCTGATACATGTATAAATGCACACCCTTCCCAAATTAATTAAAAAATCTTTAATTTGATATTCTTTTTTATGCTTCCCGATTTTTCTCCAAATTTCTCTTCGTCTAATCCCTCCTCGCTAGAGATAAGAATTCAAGACGGAATTCTGCGGGCTCGGAGGAATTTTTCCTCGGATTTTTACGTGCCTCTTTCGTCCGCAGCCAGCGTCGCAAGGTTTGTGCTTGTTCTAGATTTTCATGAAATTTTGTTTTGGTGTTGGGGGGCGTTGTTCTTGATGCCTTTGTGCGGGGATGGAGGTGGCGAGAAGCGTAGCGCATTGATTAGTTGGGCGACTAAGTGCGATGGTTTCTTGACCCCAACTCGCCAGTCCAAAGGTTCTATGTTTGGTGACTAGATCGTTCTGCTATGCGGATTTCGTCGTATCTTTGATCTGTTTCTTTTCGATGTCATCGTATTTTCTGTAAGGATCCCATGCTTGGAGTTTGTAATTTCTAGTGTATTGCCGGTGTGGGAAACTAGATTGTAATTTGCTTGATGTTTCTTGAGTAGATACATTAGTTACTTGCTGTTTGTTGATCTGTTGGGAGATACGTCGGCTAATCTTTTCCTTCTCTGTTCGATTACTTGGTTTAGACGTTGGTTGTGGCCCGAAGCGATTGCTGATGTAAAGCATTTTCGTTTAGAGTATCCAAGTGATTTAATCGCTTGTTTGTTCATCTGTTCTTCTGTGAATTGGTAATTTGATACATCTGATTCAACTTAAATTTGCACTGCAATTGTTGCAGTTTATTGTAAGGTCCGATATGCGAAACTAGATTAAATTTTCTGCGAGAGCTTATTAACTCGTCAATACACTTCGGAGTACTCATACCGATTTATGATGAATTTGGTGGAGAGAGTATAATTTGTGATCTTGTTTTGAACGCCTTAGTCTCATTTTGGAACAGTATCATCTGTGTTATACTTATGAGTTTATCTTATTCTCTTGTTTATATCTACAAGTTTTATCTTTGTTTTGTCTTTGCTACTTACCTAGTTTATTCAATTACTAAATTTGTTATGTTCCTGTCTTCAAACAGTGTTTGGGAGATAGGAAGACCCAATGATATTCTGCAAAGGTGGCAAGGTGGAGGTATTGCAGAAGGCGGATGCACCGCTGGGTTCCTGGAGGCCTGCCGAGATCATCTCTGGCAATGGGCACACCTATCTTGTAAGCTATTATCCATGTCGGCTTGACAGTAGTGTGGCTGAGGAAAGGGTTCCAAGGAAGGCGATGAGGCCTTTCCCCCCACCCCCAGATGGTCCAGTATGCTGGGTCACAGGAGACATCCTTGAAGTCTTTGACAGCTACTCATGGAAGGTTGCGGAAATGATGAAATTGCTTGGTTTTAATTACTATCTCATCAGGCTCCTTGGATCCTCCCTGGAGTTGAGAGTACATGCATCCAATCTGAGGATAAGGCAGCTTTGGCAAGATGGCAAATGGGTTGCTATTCCAAAGGTATAGTTCATCCCTTTAAATTACCAAATAACTATTATTTGTGCACAAGTTCTAATCTATGTTAATACTAATGCCTGTTATGGAAATTATGGCTAACTTATGTCATATAGTTGATATGGCCTTATCTTTTTGTGTCTTAAATACTCTACTATGGGGTTTGAAGAATATCTTCAGTGTTTTTATAGACTGGTAAGCATACTAGTACTAACTTGCGCTCTCTAACGAGTCTTGGCAATTACCTTCAGGATTCTGCAAGATGCCCTGGTGGTTCACTTAGGAGTCAGTCAAAAGGTGGAAAATTTGGTTATGGATTGATCCACACTTCAGGGGACAGTCATCTTCTACTAAAGAATAAGAATGTGTTTGAGGGCAATATGTCTCGAGGCATGAAGAGGAAATCATCTCCCGTATCAGCTTTCCATACACAGCATAGTGAAGTCACTAAGAGATTTCAGACTTCTCATAGAGATGGAAGATGCCCGCATCTTGTTTGTGGAGATTCTCTTCATTTGACGGATAAGGTACATGCTGTTGATTCCCCATGCTTAATGCTGGGTGAAAAATGCATGCATGATTCCTTAAATAACAGAGCAAATGGCTTTCCTAAAACAAACTTGGCAGTGGTTAACACTAATGTTGATTATCACTATCCCGCTGTAACAACTCAAGATAGTGATACTGATAGTGTCGCATCCTCTGTTGGTAGTTGCAATCCCAACGGTAGCCCCTATAGACCGACGCATCCTCAACAATATGACAGTGGAGATATTTGTAGTGGGACTAATGATGCTGAAGCTTCTGTATCTGGAAGAGAATCACCTCTTCCTATTCAAGATGGTCTGAGGGAAGAAACCCATCTGCTTGAGTTGCATGCTTATCGTGCAACAATGATGGCACTATATGCTTCTGGGTCAATTAGCTGGGAGCAAGAGGCGTTGATGACTAATCTCAGGCTTACACTGAACATCTCAACTGATGAACATTTAGCCGAGTTAAGGAATTTGGCTTCCTTTGCAGTTTAGAATTGTAGAACTATGGTTAGTGTGGAAATCCCATTCACTTGTTGGAGTACTTGATGTTCTGTATTAACAATGGAGATAGGGGAATTTTTTGTATTGTAGATTTGGCAAAACTTTCCAAATACTACTTTTGCCCACACTGACTCAAAGCTTCCTTCTTTAATTGAACCCAGCTGTTTCTTAACTTAATATTATCTTGTGATGGTTTTGCGCTGCTGTGACAAAGCCCTTGATACGTGGTGTTAGAAATGTTATTTGACGATGATATCATGTTGTACCATTTTAAAGTATGTGATAATTGATTGTAATTCAGTGACATGACGCGGCAATGAAATTTCAGTTCTAGAGGTCTGCATGTTCAGCTGACAACTTTGATATATTCAATATCTTACTTTAACTGTCCTATTTGACTATGTCGATGTATTATTTTGCTAGACCTTTTGCATATTTGTGCAAAAGACAGAGCCGCTGCTCCACTGCAGGCAAAATGCCTTTATTAAACAGTATAATATGCATAACCTAACAGTCGACCAACATCCTACTCTCTTCTCTTGTCATTGTGCTGCTCTTGATAGGTAACTACTACCTTGTAAGACATCTTTGCTCACTGCATCTCTTTTTTTAAATCTTCTTTTGAATGATTTGTTTTCCCTTTTCCAATGGTGTACAATTGCAATAGAACAAAAGAGAAAAAGATGACATCTGATGCTTCTCATGCATTTTCCAGGGCCGAAGTTGGAGGCTTGTAAAGCATCCTTCGGTAGGTCCATGTTGATGGAAGTGTTTGTCACATGGTTTGCATGGTGATCGATGTGGCAACATTTCCATCAAACCTTGGTTGGTATCTAAATTTTTTGTTTTATGTTCCTTCTTTCTAGCTTCTTTTCCTGTGCCACTAGATTTTGCATGGAAATTGCAAAGGAGATTTGTCTTGACATGAATTAACAAATAGCAAAGGATATTTGTCTTGACATTAATTAACAAAAAAGTTTCAATGCTAACCTTCCACATACATTATTATTGCAAACAAGAATGGTATTGCCAGTACAGAGATAACACTTAACATTATACCTTGAGAATTAGTGCCCTTTTTCCTGAACTTATTGAAATTTCTGGCTGTGTTTTCTCTTCTCTTTTATTGAAATTTCTGATTGTGTTTTCTCTTCTCCTTTTCTTTTTGTTTGAAACAGGGAAACCAAAAGGAGTTGTTAAATTTTACTTAGAGTGAAAAACAGTAACTCAAAAATAATATCAAAGTTAGAACCTAAAAAGTGGCTTATAAGTCATAACCATGTACAAAATAGATAAAATCATAGTTCTATTTAGATAATTTGTTGCAACAAATTGCAACGCCCACCAATCTTAGGTTGGTAAAAGAAGGAAGATGATAATGTACATCATAATTGCATAATGTGCTCTCCATGGTTAATTGTTAAACCAATAATAAAGCTATATAAGTGTTGTTTAAGTTGAAAAGCTCAATAAATGTAGGCATGGTCACCGAACTATACTTCATAAAGTAGATAGCATGTGTCTTTTGTTGTCAAAAGTAACCAGCAGAAATTTATCGTGGTCACTTACAATCTTGACATATCTTCAAAAACTAGGTCTCTGAAGTTCATATCTGTCAAAGTTCATTGTTGGTTTTGGCTTTGCAAGAGTTCATATCTGTCAAAGATTATTTGGCTGCATTCTGGAAAATCAGGGAGAGTTTCCCTAATAATAGACTACTGGCTTTGGTAACACGAATGGTCAGCTATACCTGCAACTTACTTTGATGTGGATGGTGGGAGGTAAGTAGGCATATTGGGCCTCAGCAGTTCTACAATAGATTTGTTAATTGTCTCATCCATGATGTATATTGCAAATGTAAAGTATTTCCCTGCTTTGGTGATTACTAGGCTCTGAAAAGTGCTAGCTGAGATGTTACTTGTTATAGTCTATAAACGTCGGTCAAAGCCTCAGGCTGATAAGGAGTCGGTCTCAGACTTCAAGTAGAAGTCGGCTTCAGCATAGAAATAGGATTCGGTTTTGGGGATTGTATACCCCTTTATATATAGCTTGTACTCTCAGAATTCAGGAAAGCAAGAAATAACAATAGAACTCTTTACCCTACCTTCCTCTGTCCGATCTCCTACTGGCGACATCGGGAAAGGAAGATCCTGGCCACCACCGGGGTAGGATCCCTCTACCAGCAAGCCACCGTTACGCCCTACGGTCCAAGGGCCGTAACAACTTGGTATCAGCCATGCCTGGTTCCGATTCCAGCGAGGAGGCCAACTCGGTGAGCACCCTACTGAAGGCGATCCAGGAGCAAATGGCCGGGATCGTGCAGTAGAACGCCGAGATGAAATCCGCGCTTACAGATTTGTCGCGGCAGAGCATCACCACCAACGCCAAGTTTGCAGCTCTAGAATCCAGGGGCATTTTGCCCGTCTCGGCGCCAGGGATCTTGCCGATTCCGCCAAGAACCCTTCCATCTGGCCTCAGCGCTTCTTCGGCTCCGCCGGGGGATCCATTCACCGGCAGCTACGGGCTACCGGCCGCCTCAGCACCCAGCCTGGAAGATTCCGCCGGCCACCCCATCATTCGTCAACCATCCGCTATGCCACAATTTTTTCCGCAGCCCTCTTTTCCACCGCCCGCAACCCTGCCTCCTCGCTACCATAATGCACCGCGCTACCACAAGCTGGAGTTTCCAACTTTTGATGGCTCAGATGACCCCCTGTCCTGGCTCAACCGTTGTGAGCAGTTCTTCCACAGGCAGCGCACTGAAGAAGGCGATAAAGTCTGGCTCGCCTCATACCACCTCACGGGAATTGCCCAACAATGGTACTTTCAGCTTGAACGAGACGACGGCCAACCGACGTGGGGACAATTCAAGGAACTCTGCCACATGCGATTCGGACCGCCGCTCCGAAGCAATCCATTAGGGGAACTGACTCACTTGCAGCAGACCGGGTCCGTAAATGATTATCAGACCAAGTTCTTGGCTCTCCTCTGCCGCGCCGATCGGTTACTGCCGCTGCAGCAAGTTCAGATCTTCACGGCGGGTCTCATGGAACCACTCCGCACAGATGTGGAACTACAACAACCAGGCAACCTACAGGTGGCAATGAGCTTGGCCAGAGCCTACGAACGGCGTGCACAGACAGTGGCTGGAGATTCCACTCCACAAACTCGACCTGGGCGTCTACCACAGCCGCCGTCTCCACCAGTCCAATCCTCAGGCCTAACCCACGAGCTGACACCACAGGCCATGCCACCTGTGCCTCGGCCTGCAAAGCCGTTTCGGCGCTTGACACCAACTGAACTGGCAGATCGTCGCGCCAAAGGGTTATGCTACAATTGTGATGAAAAATTTCAGCAGGGAAACCGCTGTAAGCAGCCTTTTCTCACATATATTGACATGAATGAAGATGGTGATCCGGAGGAAGACTCGTTGACGCTGCATGCACTAGAACTTGGGGATCCAACCCCAGAAATTTCCCTCCACGCCGTCACAGGAGTTTCAACTGGGGGCACCATGCAGTTGGCGGTAACCATTGGCGCACAGCATTTCGTAGCACTCGTCGACTCGGGATCTACGCATAACTTTGTCAGTGCGCGAGTTGTCCAGGCGGCCACCTTGCAACTGCGCCCTTGTCAAGGCCTGCGAGTCAAGATTGCAAACGGGGATCAACTGGACTGTGCGGGATTCTGCAACACCCTACAACTCATGATCCATCAACACCCGTTCACCATCCCAGCCTATGCAATACCTCTGGACGGATTTGATATTGTCCTCGGTGTCCACTGGCTGAAGACGTTGGGACCTATTCTTTGGGATTTTGATGAATTGACAATGGCGTTTTGGTTGCAGGGCAGTCAGGTTCGGTGGCATGGCCTCTCCAAGGACCGGCCCATGCAAGTATTGATTCAGACAGGACAAGATTTGCTCCAGCCAATTTTGGATGAATATGATGTTCTGTTTGCAGACCCTACTGGACTACCTCCAGCCCGACCTCAGGATCATCAGATTCACTTACGGCCGGGAGCTTCCCCTGTCTCAGTCCGGCCATACCGGTACCCACATCACCAGAAGGATGAATTGGAGCGCCAGTGCAGCGATATGCTAAATCGGGGCATTATTCGGCGTAGTCACTCTTGTTTTTCGTCACCCGTCTTACTGGTCAAGAAGCACGACAATACCTGGTGATTCTGTGTGGATTATCGTGCCCTCAACAACTTGACTATCAAGGACAAATTTCCAATTCCGGTGGTCGACGAACTTTTGGACGAGTTACAAGGTGCTCGGTTCTTTACTAAGCTCGACCTTCGATCTGGTTATCACCAAGTCCGTATGCACCCCGACGATGTCTTCAAGACGACATTTCGTACTCATGAAGGCCTTTTTGAATTCTTGGTTATGCCATTCGGGCTGTCGAATGCCCCAGCTACATTCCAGGCATTGATGCAAGATGTTCTCCGTCCTTATTTGAGGCACTTTGTCTTGGTCTTCTTCGACGACATATTAATCTATAGTTCCTCTTGGGCCGATCACTTGCAGCACATCCACATGGTTTTTCGGCTCCTCCGCCAGCATGAGCTGTTCCTCAAGAAATCTAAGTGTTCTTTTGGATTAACTTCGGTTTCATATCTGGGCCACGTGATCTCGGAGGGTGGTGTGGCCATGGATCCATCCAAAGTAAAAGCCATCTCTGAGTGGCCTCAACCCAAGACACTCAAAGCATTACGGGGATTCCTAGGTCTTGCCGGCTACTACCGCAAATTCATTCGGGATTTCGGGAAAATAGCAACACCCCTCACAAACCTTCTGAAGAAAGAGGCATTTGGGTGGTCCCCCGTCGCTCAACAAGCTTTTGAGGCTCTTAAGGGTGCTTTGACAATGGCACCGGTCTTACACATGCCAGATTTCTTTATCTTTACTACTTTAAAAGAAGGAGTTGGTCGTTGATGAGTCCTCTCCCATATCTTTTCTTAACCATTTGATCTAAATAATAAAATCTTGACCGTCCCTCTCCTCTCCTCTCTCTCTCTCGCGATCTAACTACCCCTCCTCCACTTCCGCTTTCAGTTAATTTCTTCTCCGCGTCGCCTCCTCCCCTTCCTCATCCGCCGCCGCCTCCTCCTCCTCCCCCCACTTCTCCTCCTTGCGCACCACCTCCTCCCCTCCCTCCCACTCCGCGCCGCCGCACCACCTCCTCCCCACCCCGCTCCGCTGCCTCCTTCCCTCCCTCCCACCCCGCGCTGCAGCCGCCTCCTCCTCCTCCCCACCCCGCCCCGCCGCCGCCTCCCTCCTCTTCACCCCGCGCCGCCGCCGCCTCCGCCTCCTCCTCCCCACCCCGCGCCACCACCTCCTCCCCATCCTCCTCCCACCCCGCTCCGCCGTCGCCTCCTCCCTCACCCCGCGCGCGCATCGCGCGGCGCGCCGATCTCGGACTCCATGGCCGTGCTCACCATAGAGACCTCCGTGCCCTTCACCTCCCACATCGTCAACCCGCCCTCCTGCGACGTCACCACCATGTCCGCCGAGCTCCTCACTTCCGCGACATGTCCGTGATGTGCCGCATGGAGATCGCCGCCGATTCGCTCTACAAGGCCAAGCTCATTCGCGGGTTCTGCCACCTCTACGACGGCCAGGAGGCCGTTGCCATCGGCATGGAGGCCGCCATCACCCGCTCGACTCCATCATCACCGCCACCGCGACCACGCACCTACATCGCGCGCAGAGGACCTGCGTCTCGCATTCGCCGAGCCGATGGGTCGCCAGCCGGTGCTCCGCGTAAGGCGGATCCATGTATTTTACAAGAAGGATGCCAATTTCTATGGCGGACACGGCATCGTCGGCGCCAGTGCCTCGGGTGCGGCCTTGCGTTCGCGCAGACGTCTGAGGAAGGAGGACACCGTTACCTTCGCACTCTATGATGATGGTGCGCAAACCGGGGCCAGCTCTTTGAGGCGCTCAGCGTGTCGCCCTTTGGAAGCTACCTACCATGCGGTGCGAGAACAACCATTGTAAGTTCTTTGCGCCACTTTGAGAATAGTGATTGCATCATGATATCCGCTTGTTCATTTGATGTGATGTGATCCGGGTTCAATTTTCGTTGTGCGGATGGGATGGTAGCAGTGGAGTGGAGGGCAAAGCGAAGAGCCCCGCCTACTACAAGCGTGGCGATTATGTGCCCAGTTGAAGGTGATCTGAAATTATTGTTGTTGGTTGTGCTCATCATAGTTCCCTGGTTTGATGTGGTTTGACTTATGAACTCAATTTACTGTTTGTGGTATGTTTGATTGCTTGTAGTGGTTTTTATATGAAGGGTTTGACCTCATAGATTCTCTTTCTATGTCTATTTCTTGAGTTGCGAGAAGAGGATGTTCAATTCGGTGTGGTATTTTAGCACATGCTAGGTGTTCCAACATGTACAGGAAAAGATTTCTTAATAAATTCTGTAACTACCTCTGAGACAAATTTTATTTGACCAGAGTTAATATGTTCGTGGATAGAAGCTACACTATGTTCTTACAAATAAAATGCATCTCATCTCACATAGCTATTGAGTTCATGATTAGGTACGTTATACTTAAGTCTGTCATGGTATATGCTTCCTCCTTTCCCCGATTTTGAGTTATCTCTGCTTCAAGTGAAAGAGGACTACTCAAGCTCGCATTTCATTTTTATGTTCTACTTACTATTTGCAATCGACATCATTAAATTTTGTTTGGTGTAGGTTGATGGAATGGATGTTCTTCTTTGTGAAGCGAGCATGCAATTTTGCAAAAGAATATGCTATTGCGAATGGCCCAATTGTGAGTCTTGATGATATTTTTTTGTCTTTCGTCATTTGGGAGTTTTTATACCCATGTAGTACTTTAGGTGTTTCTTGGGATTGGCCTAGGGTGCATTGGAATTTCCAGTCTCATATGTCTTGGTTACGTTCACAGGAAGAACCAATGCCAGAGAGTATAATCAACTTAATAGAGCTGCAGTCACCCCTCATTCGGAAAACACATAGGCTATGCATAACACAAGTACATTCCTGGAAGAAGCGGTGCGAGAGTATAATCAACTTAATAGAGCTGCACTCACCTTTTCTTCTGGAAAACACATAGGCTATGTATAACACCGGTGTCTGGATCTTTCCTGGTCGTCAGCAATTTCTTGGATCTTTCTCCAAACATTAGGCCTTGATTTCTATTTTATCACTTGATTGCTAGAATAGATTTCACGAAGTATATGCAATTCTCCAGCTAGATTAAATGATTAATACTTAGGTGGTGGTTTTGCTATTGCATTGATCTGCTGCGATGGCGACATATGCCTAAAAATTTCATCATTGGGGATTTGTGGATTATAGTTAAAATTAGTTTTTTTAATGTTGAAGATCCATTCATCTGAAGCAACAATTTCATGTTTTCTGATCCACAGCAGCTGCATCCTTGAGCCAATGTATGACAATAACTTGTCTGTCATGATAATAATACACACTAAGTCATGGTCTAAATGTGTTCTTGGTCACTGTTGGATGTTTTGCTAACTTTAATGTAACACTGCTTTTACCTTCTGTTACTAACTACTATTGCGTTCCGTCTTCGTGGGATTCTGCTAAGTACGGTAGTTGACTAGATGATGTGAAGTGTTTGGGTGGTTGGTCAGGGGTGATGTGATGGTTGCATGTTAGATTTTGGTCAGGGCCTGTTTCTTGATTGCGAGATGTTTGTTAGTTCCTATTTTGCAATTATGAATTCATGATGTAATATTGCTGTGCTACCTGGTCACTTCCACTTCCATTGTTTATGGAGTATTTAACTTTTATTTCTTAGTTTCACATTTTAGGAGTTTACCAAACAGAGCATGAATTATTGGTCACCTGAAAAATTATTAGCGAAATATAGTATGGATTGTTCGCCAGAATTATTAGCCAATTTTCCGTCTCATGTGAAAATTTGACATTCCAACTTTGGTATGAGCAAATGCTCTATTTCGGTCATCTTGTGGTCTCCTCCCTTAGAACAATGTTTTATTCTAGAGTGGTAAACTGTCATCCACATCTTATTTAGCAATAGATGCTTTTGACTTTATACCGTTTCTCTTGCATCTTTTGAAAATGGATGAAACAATGCGGATAGCGGACCAAAGCTTGTTGCGGAGTTCACGGAAGGATTATCCGGTCATGTCGATGGGAGACTTCGAGAGGCAAAGATGAACCATCCTAAGGGGTTTACAGTGGACGATAGGGGCAACATTTGTGTTGCAGACGCAATGAACATGGCAATAAGAAAGATCAGTAATACAAGTAAGCTACAATGTCTCATTGTAGAGTATGTGCACATGATATTGTCTGGTCCCCAATCATCCTATGCTTGCTCTTTGATTTAACACTTATTTAACACTTGCGTCCAAAAGTTGCGTTTGCATGCCAGTCTTACATAAACATTGTTCTTAAAATTTCCCATGGCTACACGACATCATATTTATGTGATGGTAGAGTCCATATAATGATAGTTTCAAAGCCAATAAAAAAATCTCCTTCGTATCTCGGTCGGTATGGTCATAATTCCAACATTGATTTATCTATTTCGAGCTAATCTCACATGAGACTTTCCTATAGTTGTATCTGTCATGTAGACTGAGTCTGTTGTTTTCCTTAACGTCTTATCACATTGTAAAAGAAACTTTGTATTTCTTGGGTGTGCTGTTAGCTCTTTAGTTCTGATCTTCTATTGGAATTGTCCAACTTTGCAGTTGACGTGCTTGGATGACTTCTTCAGAATTTGTAAATCTATCTAATTTAGTAGAAGAATTTGCTAATACATGTTACAATTGTTCTATTGCAATGGTAAATGTTTTATTTTCAGTCCATATTGGTACTGTTTTGTTCAATTTTTACCATGTTGAAGTGGGAATTTGCATTGCTCATACCAGACCATAGAAGTATTAGCTATATCTTTGCATGAACACTTTCCTAAGCAGATAATGTGCAATCGAAGCTATTAGTTATGCAGATCAACATTAATGTATAACTTCTGATACATTGTTCTGGTAGGTTGAGCATATGCTTAATGACAAGTTGGTGCAGTTTGTGGACATTGATTCGCATGATGTGAAGGTGCGACATAATTTGCTATTAACGTCTAATCTATAAAATTCACATTTGGATTTGTATATGGTATCAAATTTGATAACATTTGTTCAGGATGCCCGGAAGCGTTTTGGCAAGGTTAGCCTTCTGTATGACCAGGTAATACTGTTTTGAAGCCACTTCAAAATGACAACATTAAACATTTTTCAAGATTGTTCTGCAGCCTGTATGATTCAATGTGTTGGCTTATTGTGACTAAAACATGAAGGGTTCTATTTCCCCTTATTTTCCGTTATGGCGTTTGTTGACTTTGTTCTCTTTACCTACCAGTATGATAGCTAACTTGCACTGGAATCAGAAAACAATAAGCCTATCATTTCTGTACATATTGTTGTATGGTATGCTTGTTCTATCATGTTTCAGTAATATGATGCTTGATTTATTTACGAGTATGAACATGTATGTTTTGTTTGATACATGATGATGTAAGAAAAAGTTGATACTTATTATTTAGTTTGAGATCATATTTGATAGTATGCATCACTTTTGTTTGGTTTTCGTTGCAACGCACGTGCACCTTACTAGTCACACAACCATTTATTGTTGAATGTGACGCTTCTGGGACGGGAATTGGGGCTGTTCTCCATCAAGGACCAGGCCCCATTGCTTTTTTCAATCGACCCGTCGTACCTCGTCATAGTAAGCTATCAGCTTATGAGCGTGAATTAATCGGGCTCGTCCAAGTTGTCCGCCATTGGAGACCATATTTATGGGGCCGCACTTTTCTAATCCGCACGGACCATTATAGCTTAAAATTCTTGTTGGATCAACGCTTGTCCACAATCCCTCAACACCATTGGGTAAGTAAACTATTTGGATATGATTTCACTGTCGAGTTTCGGCCGGGCCGCTTCAACACTGTGGCCGATGCTTTATCTCGCCGTGACTGTCCTCCGACCTGTCTCCTGGCTATTTCATCTCCGACCTTTGCACTCTTCCCAGAATTACGCAACGCAATCCTCACTGACCCAGTTTTACAACGTCTGCGGTCTGAGATTGACGAAGGCAGATTGGGCACCCCTTGGTCTGTCAAAGATGGCCTGATTTTTCATTCCGGCAGAGTATATGTGCCCGCTGCCTCACCTTCTATGCAGACCATTCTCACATCGGCTCATGCAGCCCATGAAGGCATTCAGAAGACTTTGTGCCGCCTGCGTCACGATTTTTATATCCCCAGGGCTAAGCGGTTGGTTCAGGATTTCGTGCGGACCTGCATGGTGTGTCAACGCAACAAAGTTGAGCATTTACACCCAGCCGGCCTTCTACAATCACTTGA
Organism: Melocanna baccifera; assembly: GCA_036346265.1. Taxonomy (NCBI): domain Eukaryota; kingdom Viridiplantae; phylum Streptophyta; class Magnoliopsida; order Poales; family Poaceae; genus Melocanna; species Melocanna baccifera. The sequence continues at coordinate 31,655,729 of CM070679.1, read as the reverse complement.
TGTTCCTGCACAGCCATGGTCTAATATTGCAATGGATTTCGTCGAGGGACTTCCCCGTGTTCATGGTAAAACGGTCATCCTCTCCGTCATTGACCGTTTCTCCAAGTACGCACATTTCATTCCGTTAGCTCATCCTTACTCTGCTACAAATGTTGCCCGAGTTTTCTTTGATGAGATTGTGCGCCTCCACGGTATACCCTCCTCCATTGTCAGTGATCGTGACCCAGTTTTTACAAGCAACTTTTGGCAAGACTTGTTTCGACTAGCTGGGATTCGGCTTCATCTCAGTTCCGCTTACCACCCGCAATCTGATGGACAAACTGAGGCTGTTAATAAGGTGATTGCCATGTACTTACGTTGCTTAACAGGCGATCACCCTCGTCAGTGGTTAGAATGGCTACCTTGGGCTGAGTATTGCTATAACACGTCTTTTCACTCCGCGCTTCGTGAGACCCCTTTTAAGGTGGTTTATGGACCAGATCCACCCTCCTTGCGCTCCTATGAAAAGGGCGAAGCTACCGTTCAAGCAGTGGAGGTTTCTCTAATGGCCCGCGATCAATTCCTGCGGGACATTCGTGACCGCCTTCTTCAGGCCCAAGCATATGCAAAGAAGCACTACGATCGCCATCATCGTGACATTACTTTTAATGAAGGCGATTTGGTCTGGCTCCGACTTCTTCATCGCCCAGCAGCTTCTCTTGGGCTATCACTCGGTGGCAAACTAGGGCCAAAATACTTTGGACCTTATAAGATCCTTGAGCGCATCGGGACAGTCGCCTACCGCTTGGAATTACCACCTGCTGCTAAAATCCACGATGTTTTTCATGTTGGCTTATTGAAGATCTTTCAGGGTGCACCGCCTTCCACTCCACCACCCTTGCCGCCACTCCATCAGGGCCGTGTGATTCCTACTCCTTTGCGTATCTTGAAGTCAGCTCGCCGCCAGGGACAACAGCAGGTTCTTGTGCAATGGGCGGGTACTGTGGTTGCTGACGCCTCTTGGGTTCCGCTATCTCAGTTCCAGGAGATTTATCCGAATTTTCAGCTCGAGGACAAGCTGCTTCACGAGGAGGGGAGAGATGTTATAGTCTATAAACGTCGGTCAAAGCCTCAGGCTGATAAGGAGTCGGTCTCAGACTCCAAGTAGAAATCGGCTTCAGCATAGAAATAGGATTCGGTTTTGGGGATTGTATACCCCTTTATATATAGCTTGTACTCTCAGAATTCAGGAAAGCAAGAAATAACAATAGAACTCTTTACCCTACCTTCCTCTGTCCGATCTCCTACTGGCGACATCGGGAAAGGAAGATCCTGGCCACCGCCGGGGCAGGATCCCTCTACCAGCAAGCCACTGTTACGCCCTACGGTCCAAGGGCCGTAACATTACTATAGGTTTTTTTGTATTTCCTTATAAACAGTTACAAAGGAGATGTAATGCTAATTTTAGACTCTTTCTGTTTGGATGAGGTTGGGTCTTTTATCTACATGTCCTTTTAGCTGATTGTGTTCTCTCTATATAAAAAATACTAATGTCTTTGTCCTTCTGCTACTTTCTATCTTCAAGAATTTTGTCTTGTTTCTATGTAATAGCAACACTCAGCACTCGGTAATCCTCCCATGGTCATATTACTGGTATATTTTGATCTTCCTTTGTTTTTCCTTGCTTGTGTGTGTGTGTGTGTTGTGACAATAATGGTTCAGCTTATGATATGCTAGTACACCATTCAATATACCAGTCCCAGTGGTCAACTGGTACATTTTTTCTATTGCACGCTTATAAGAACATGTATGAGTTGGAAGAATTTTTGTGAAGTAAAGTTGTAATTTACAGTATTCAAAGCTTGGCCAGCAACAATGAAAGATATTCAAAAGAACATCGATATAAGTTGCAACCTTATACCAGTTTTTGAATGTTCTAGATTTCACAGCTTTATGATACCAAGGTGGCGATATATGGGAAATGCAATCTGCCGAGGAGGAGGAGCACTATGTGCATGAACTTTGTTGTGCAAACTATTCACAAACTCTTTTCTATACCATGTACAAGCTCTTACTGGAGGGTGGAGATTACTTTTTTGTACATATTGCGTACAAGTTTTTTTGAATGTAAAGCATTTCTGAATGCATTACTTCTTTCTGAAGCAGCATGGAATAGCTCCTCGTTATTAGCCAGGATATTTTCCTGGCAGCTACAAGCAAGAAGTGCTTTGGACTGTGGAGACTGTTCTTATTTTCAATCAGACTGCAGTCTTACTGTTATTGAACTTAGCTGATGTTGTTAAAACCCCTATTTTTTTTGCAACTGGTGACACTGTAAGTCTAGAGGAAATTAGCTATTTTTTCATACATTTTCATATTATTAAAAAACTATTTATTTGTCTTCAATACATAAGATCATAATGGATGTATAGGACCAACTTTGGGCAATTTTCATGAAGCCTATAACGACAAAAATATGACACTAGCTCCATGTTATGTCAACCACAAAAGTTACCAGTGAAAAATACTGATGTTCTGTTTTGTAGATAGAACAAATATATGATAACTTTTTTTATTGAAAAATGATATTCTGATTATTTTTCCCTATGACTTATTTGCAAAAGCTGCTTTCAATTGCAACAATATTTCACTGGAAAAAATAAAACAAACAGATTATCGAGGTGCTGGGGTTCCCTTGGGATTGCGCCAGCCAGAACAGATTGACGAACTTCTATACATAAAAAGGTTCTTGGATGCAATACCATAGTTGATCTCAGGAGATCTTATCAGAACATGGTGTACGTAGAAAACAGGCACATTCTGTATGTTTTCAGCCGACATGTGGATATAACAGAGTTCATGTTCACTTTATTGCGGCTTTACTTTGACGACACATTTTGGTGCGTTTTGGTAACTACATTTGCAGGCTTTTCTAAGAAAGATTGTACTATTGCTTCAGGTGGTGAAGGCAGGACTGATTGAAGTAGAGCTCCATTTTCTCGTGTCAGTCCAAAGGTTTGGACCAAGCTATTCAATGTTTTTGTCCGAGAAAGGGGCTATTCGATGTTAACAAACAAGAAGTCCATTTCTGAGCAGCTGCATGCTAATATATTGCTAAATATGATCTTAACCTTCAATGGTGTTCATACTATTGCAATTTTATTGCTTATGTAAAGTTTTTTTGTATGTAAAGTTTGAGCAGTAATAGCAAGGAAATTCTCATGCCAGCAGCCCAGCCTTATTCTCATTGGTTTGGGCACCCTGAATTTTCTTGTAGAGAAAGCTTTTCCTGTCTAATCTGTCCCTTTTGGCTTGGAGCATATTCCTGCACCTGTTGATGCATTGGAATCCAAGTATGTAACATGATTATTTCTTTCCTACAAATGATTTTTTAAAATCACTATTTCAGATTATTCATCTCTGTTTTTCTTGGGGATGCACATTTGTTTTCTTGTGCCTGAATCTATTCTTTTGATGCATTAGCAGAGCACCTGAAGCTGTGCTGTTCATCATGTAACACGCTTTTTTCACTGCATCAGCCATTGGTATGTCAGTAACACAGATAAAGCAGCTAGCAGACAGATCCAAGGAGATGTGCCAGATGGCTGGGGAGCACTATGAGCTGAAGTTTGTGAAGTCAGCCATCAGTGTACTGTGAGGTTGTTTCTACCATATGGTTCAGTTTAGCCATTCCATCGATGCGTGTGTTCACAGGCAAAGATTTGCTCCCTGTTTGTTATGTAAGGGAACCCTGACTTGGAGGCACCTTTGGCTTTGTTCTTCCCATGGTCCTTATCCATTTGATGGTTCTCATAGTTGTATGCCACATTGTGTATGGTTCTCATCATGTTAGCCATTAATTTCCTTCTGGTCTATCTGTCAATAAGTTCAAAGATGCTTGTTGAAATTCATGACTGAGTGTATGTATGTGTTCATAAATTTGTAACTGACTGGGAAAACAGTTGTTAAGCTGATGTTATAATGTTGGAGCTGGAGCAACATTTGGTGTCTTGTCTGGTTGAAATACATGATTACATTTATGTACATAAATTTGTGATCTTGGATGGCAGAAACTATTGGATGAATGAAAGAATCGTTGCCAGTTTGACATAGAGGGCCAGCATCGGATAACTTCATAAGGGCTTGCATGGGTCAGCAAAGCTAAGAAGATACTTTGGTAAGAAACAAAGCCATCCTGATTTTTTTAACTGTAAAGGTACATAAACTAACATCAAGATCCATACATGTAAGAGCATCTGAGTGGTAATGTATAATAACGAAAAGAAAACCTGCTTAACCCTTTTAGCTGTAAGGTACATTTGTCATTTTCAGGTGATCACTGTTCTCTTCTGGAGTTTGGTAGTGTATATGTATCCGTGCCTAGTGAAGACACAAGGATCGGATACAGTTGTTTTCCCTGGATGGCAAGCAAAAGTCTTCTACTTTTCGCAAAATTAATGATTCTTTTTTTTTTGCCTCATGTGAATTCTGCAGCCCGACGGTAAGATGTGGAATTATTGAGCAAGGTCACTAGCATACTTCCCTTTTCTATTGATTTGACAGTCATGTCCTTTTCCGCATAAAAGTTGTGCTCAAATTCACACAATTTAAATCAATTATTTCAACGAGATTCCGACTTCAGATTGACCCGTAGATAGGAACAAGAAAAAGAATACTCATAGAATAAAGTTAGATGCTCTAGATAGATCTTTGTCCTGTCCATGTACAATCCTAGAAACGAGAAATTACTGCCAAGGAAAAACCTATAATGTCGAAAAATATTTATTAAGTGATGTTATTCGTGTAAAACTTTCATATAATTTGCATGTAAATAAAAGATAAATTAGCATGTTTGTTTAAATAATTATATCATGGTGATCACAAATTTGTGTCAGCACATATTAAGATGACGCTAAATTACATAACTAACATAAGAATATTTTTTTTGCTATCATTTCGTAAATGGTGGAGCCACATAGGCTCATAAAAGTCCCACGCTATTTTGATACATTTAAAAATTGTTCACAAAGAAATTTCTAGCTCCGCCATCGTGTGCAAACCATGTTGGTTGCCATCAAATCGAAGATTTACATGTTGCTACCAAGTTCATGGTTTGGAAAATGTAAAGTTCGCACATGGATTATTTTTTTCTACGTGACGGGATAAGGTATAACCCCACACACTAGGTATTTAAGGTAGGAGTGAGACTCGGTGTTAAAGGAAACTTTGATCCTGTTCTTTGCGGCTTCTAAAAGCGGCTTTTGGCTTTTTTTACAGTAACTAACTTTTAAACGGAGTATTTTTTTAAGATGGAGTCTACAAGTTAATTGTAGTACATGTTAAAAAACTAATATCTGTATCATCAAAAATCGCAAGTGAGTATCTCTCTTTCCGCAATCTCTGTCATAAACAGCCAAAAAGCCATCAGCCGCAGCCAAAAGCCATCAACCGCAGCCGCAAAGAACAGACCCTTTAGCAATCGCCATTAGTAAGAGAGATTTTCGAACTGGTCGAGCAAAGAAGGAAGAATGAAGCCTCTCGGCAAGGCTGTGTTGACCGGACGCGGGTTAGGCAGACAATGACACGACCAACCCGGGGACCAGGCGACGCCCTGGCGCCCCCGGCCCCTCCCTGCCTCCACCACCACTGCCAGGATATGGACATTCATCATCAGTAGCAGCGAGCAAAGCAGAGCAGAGCACACCTCTCCACCTGCCGCCGCTGCCATACCAGCGTAACGAACCTCATGATGATGGTACTGCCGCCTCTGCCACCGCTGCCGCATCTCCTCGCATTGTATTGTGTGCCATTGGTGGCTGCCCTGCCCTGTATGGGCTTCTCTCACTCTGCGCTCAGCCGCTGCTGCAGCAGCAGCAGCTGCTGATGTTCTGAAGCTCTGATCAAACATAAAGCAGTGGACATAAATGAGTACCAGGGGGAGGGAGGGGGGGGGGGGGTATGTACTGTGCTGCTGGCTACCCACATGAATCTTCTGTTCATCTGTACACTTAACCACCATTGTGTGTGCAATGCATACAGGCTTATGCTTGAGCCACTCACTAGCTTTTGCTTGCACAATGTGGTACCAGATGCATGGCCTTCGCTAGCTCGGTCACTTGTGTTTGTGTGTGTGCATGCATAATTGCATATGCATCCATCCATCCATCCATCCATCCATCTATCTATCCTTCTGCCATGGAAAGGAAAAGCTGGTTGCATCACTTAAGTACCTAGGTTACTCTGGTTTCAATAAATGAAACCGAGGGTTTCCCCCTCTGTTTTCTAAAAAGTCACTTAGTACCTAGGTACCTACTGTGTGGCCATCCATCACATTCACGGCTGTTCTTTGATGCTTCATCGATCTCATGTGTATATCCTTAGCATCCATTGCACATTGGTCTCTGGAAATTATGAAACTTTTGCTGAGAAGCTTGCTGCTGCTGCTGCTGCCCCTGGTGATTCTTTTCTCATCAGCAAATTAACCCGACATGGTATCGACTACTCGATCGATCGACAATTATTCACGATGGATCATCGACCGCGACACGCCAGGGAGAATGATCGTCGCGTAGAAGATCTCGACCGGCGCTGTGGCATACGGTTATGCCATGCCACAGCTGCAGCAGCGCAGTCTCTCATGTGCTGGACATGTGATGGATGGTACGTAGATAGAGCTAAGGGAGTATTAACAATTAGGTACTGCAGAGTGAGGAGGAAGAGCCTGTGCCCCTTGGCTTCTAGCTAGCCATGAGGTAGCCCCCATGACATCCATCCATTCCATCCTCTCAATAATTTCTTTTCTCCTTTCATTCTTCAGTGTGCCTCTCTTCAGCCAGTAGTGAGTAATGGCAGTACTAGTAGCTTAGGTACAGTACTAGTATGCCTTTGGGACTATGCATGTGTTGTGTGGCTGCTGCATTCTCAAGATAGAGGCATGCACCTACCTGCCTCTCTTTTATTGTTCTTGGGATCTTACTCTGCACAAGGTTGGCATTTTGGCAGCTGCAACCTTGCCTTTTTGGTAGTGCCCACCAGATTTCTAGTAGATGTGCTGTCCTTTCCCCTCTGAGCTCTCTGGTGATGCTCCAAGCTGATGGGCCAGTGCTTCAGTTAAGATTCTTGTGTCATCACTGAGCTAATGCAAGGGCAGCTAGCTGTGCTGTGCTGCTTCCTCAGTGTGCATAAATTAACAGCCACTAGCTAGTGCAGCAGCACAGTACTAGTCATGACCCCTAATTAATTAACTAACTGTAGTGTCTAGACACCATGATGTAAAATAGGTATTAAATTTATTTGGATGTTGAGTTTAACTAGTTCAAACAAGTTTGAATTGAAATTTGAATTATAGTAGCCTTTTTTTAATGATAGTTTGATTGTAGATATGTGCTGATTATATATATAAATCAGCAAAGCATGTGATCTAATTTTGTTTAAAACTTTGAAATCGAGTAATTTTTCAAAGGTAATGATTCTATACTCCTAGGAGTACAAACTCCCACTTGTTATACACCTCTTAAATATTGTTGTTATACCTCTTTATCCTTTCGAGTATACTCTAATAATGATTATAAGATACTCTAAAGTGAGTTCTAAGAAAAATTTTATAGAAATCTACTTTTTATATCACAATTTATGTATATACTCCTTTTATATATAAAAATGGTATATAGCAAAAAATAAAAGACTTCAATAAATTTTTTCAACCATATTGCATAAAGTATCTTAGAATTAGTATTTAAGTATACCAAAAGTGATAAAGAGGTATAATATATTCATTTAAATGGTATATTAAAAGTGGGAGTATATACTCCTAGTAGTATGAAAAAGACTTCATACACACACACCAGCACCTTGGGCCATAAAGGTTGCCTAGTGGGATCTAGGGTAAGCATGATAGGATGGTGTTGTGAATACAAAGAAATATACCAATATACTCTCACCCTGTGTAATTATTGAGAGATAAGATAGGTGTTTGTCATCTAGCCCCTATTTATATATAAAGAGCCCCAAGAGGGCAAGCAAAACGAGCTCTCATTTTTCCTCACTAGCTGTCCCTCTCTCATATAGACAAGTGGTGGTATCTAGTTCTCAACTTCATATCCCCAAGGGGGAAAGGGTAGTTCCTACCCACTATTTGCCCTATGCTACAATAGTTAGCGCCGTCACGCCGCTTGCTCTCCGCGGGTGCCATTTTTGAAGGTAGGGGAATGGAGTTTTGGCCTCCTTGCCTTCACGTGCAGTAGCATCCTCTTTGGGTCGCACCGTTGGCCCTTAGTGGGCGCTATTTTTAAAGGTTGAGGAACAACGGTTTGGCTTCCCTCCCTCCGCATGTGGCAGCACACTCCTTAGGCCACGCTGCTAGTTCTCTACGGGCATCATTTTTGAAGGTAGGGGAATGATAGTTTGGCCTACCTGTCTCTGCATGCGTTAGTGCCACCCTCGAGCCACGTTTCTCATTCTCCACGGGCGCTATTTTTTGATGGTAGGGGAACAAAGTCTGGCCTCCTTGCCTCCGCGTGCGGTAGCGCCCTCCTTGAGCCACGCCGCTTGCCCTCTGCGGGCATTGTTTTTGAAGGTAGGGAAACGGTGGACCGATCTCCCTACCTCTGCATGCAGCAACGCACTCCTTGGGCCACGCCGCTTGCCCTTCATGGGCGTCGTCTTTTTAAGGTAGAGGAATAGTGGTCTGGCCTACTTGCCTTTACGTGCGTTAGCTCCTTTCTTAGGCTAGCATTGTGTTGACCCACCTTGTTTTGTGCGTGGCGACATTCGACTCTTTGTGCGACCGAATGATGCTTTTGACTCTGGCAAGCACAATCCGTGGCTGAAGGGGGAAAGGTATTAGGCCATTAGAAAAGGCAGCAATAAGGCAGGTGTTGTACAACATCTACTTGATGGTAAGGGCACAAAGACGACCTCAAGAGCATGTGTACAGGTATCTAGTGAGGCAAAGCAAGATGTCCGCGTTTGCTTTGGAGGTATGGCCTTGACGAGACGACTACGGATTCATTGCGGACCATGCTGCTTGCCTCGTAGGCTCCGCCTTGGCAGGGCTACTTTACCTCGATGGCTCTGCCTTTATGTGTCGCTTGCTTCAGAGGCATGACCTCGACGGGATGGCTACAGCTTCACCGTGGGCCGCACCTTCTGCCTCATAGACTTCAACTTGGCAGGGTGACTTTATCTCGACGGCTCTGCCTCTACAAGCCGCCTGCTTTGGAATGGCTACGGCTTTGCCGTGGATCACGCCACCTGCCTCATAGGCTCCACCTTAGCAGAGTGGCTTTAACCCTCACTCATATATAAAGCTCACTAGCTCTCCCTCTCTCACACAAACAAGTGGTGATCTCTAGCTCTCAACTTCACATCCTCGAGGGGAAAGGGTAGTTCCTACCCACTGTTTGGTCTGTGCGACAACAGGCAACAATTCCGTTCATTAGAAATCTGAAACAAAAACCTTTATAAGCAAAGTTTGTTTGTTTTCCATGTTACTGTCTTATGATCCTTTCTTAGGAAAGGCGCACGCCTCGCCTCGGATGAAATATATCTCGCGTCGTGCTTAGGTTATCCGATCGGATTAGCTGTCACTCCGGTCTCCGAATTAGATCGCCTTCTCTGGCCAAGAAATTAAACAACCAGCTCTTCCTCTAAACAAGGGCAAGTGTGGATGTTGTGACACAAAACCAGATGCTATCTCAAAAATATAGTATGGATCCTTCTCATTCCATAGGATTGCATCAGAGGTTGATCTTTTAATCATAGGGTAATTAAGGCGACCATTTGCCGCGCTTTCCGGGACAGATTGGCACAAATCAAGGGCATGCACGCAGCTGAAAGTAGTTGTACTACTAAACCAGCAGCTAGCCTACCACTAGAGCAGGGAGGAAGCCATGGAATCAGGTAAATTAAACAAAGTAACAAATGAAGAGCTAGCTAGCCCTGTGATCAGAGGTAGCTTGAGCTGCAAACGTGGAGGGATTTACTTGGGAGATTGTACTATCAGTGGGAGATCATAATCAAGTGGTTAGTTGCTCATGTGGCCTATTAATTGGATCTTGGATGTGTCTCATGTTGAGCTGGAAACCATGAGGGGGAGTGCACTGCAGTGCCCAAGTTTATGTCATGCTTGCTTGGCGCCATGTGCCAAGGACCCTTTCTTATTCCGTGGGCAACGGAAGGACGACGTCGGGTGCTACCGGCCGGGCTCGGGGATCGGCGCGACCGATCTCGATCGGAACAGCTGTGCCGTCGTTAGCCCGACGGCTGTCGGGACATAGAACAGCCACCACTGTGCATCACATTGCTGCTGATAGCACCCCTGGCCATTTCCATTAATGAAAGAAATCTAAATGATCGTCATTAATTTGCTCATAGAGATGATCATTAGACCATACTATGATTTCCATATCTTATTGATTACTAGTAGGGGCACAGCCTATTTGGACAGTGCTTCAGTCCTGGTAAATAGTGAAGTTTAGTAGTATCATACTATGAACTGTGCAATGATTGGCTCGCCGAGACGCGAGCCCGAGGTGTGGGCTCTCTGCAATCTAGGAGATGGGAATCCATGGATGTTGTTTTGGGGATGTGAACTCGATTTAGGATCTCGATTTCCTCGAGAGCAGTAATGTATTTGTAGATGTTGTTGCAATGGGCTGTGTGCGCTCTTATATTTATGTTGCAGTTACAGTTTCCTGGAAGCAATGGAAAAGGCAGCGAATCTTGTTCCTGAGACTGCACTTGGAAGCTTCTGAGCTGCCATCTTGTGGCGTTCTGTCTCAAGCAAGCAAAGCATATAGATTTGTGAGGCTTCCAAGATTTAATCAAGAGAAAAAATATCAACTTGTTTGGTTTCTCGATGGGAGAAGAACATCTGAGACAGCTGTTGACTCAATGTGGATGAATTCTAAACCACTATGAAAGTACAGTGCTAGCTAAGACAGAGTACTTGATCAAATTCTTAAAAAAAAAAAGAAGAACACGCGGAGACATCTGAACTTGCACTAAAAGAAAAATTATGTGCATATTAGTGAAGTCGTCAGAACATGTTGTGGTAAGTACAGTTACAGTACTCATCTGCAACCTTGTTACCTTGATGATATCGATTTGTTTAATGGTTGACTTCAGCGTTGAAAAACTACCCAGTGTTTTTCAGTTGACATTGGAGAGCTTGGGAACATAATCTGCATTTCCTATCTTCCTCTTCCATTAATGAAAAATGGATTAAGGTCATGCTAATGTAGCTTGAGAGGCTTGAAACCATTAAGTCAATGTGCTGGGGATTTTACACTCATTTTATAAAGCTGACCTCCCTTGTCGTTTATCTCGTGCAAGCACAGCATTTGTAAGATGATCTGTGTTCAGGAAATACAAGATGCTTGCTCTAATTTCTAAAGTATTCATTCTCACCTTTTAATCTAGTAAAATTAATAAAACAGAATTAGCACTGCCATTCTCTGCATTTCTTTATCCTATCATCAAATGGAGTAAATATAAATCTAAATCATTTTTCTGTCCACAACGTGCTAGTTGTGAATATTTGTCTCTCTTTGATGCATTTCCAGCTCCATGTACTCTTATTTAGTGATTAGGAACTTCATAAGTGGAGAATCAAAGTTGAAGTTGGGGGGTCAACCTCCAATATTTGTCGGTTGTGCGCTCCTTTAATACCACTATTTGTTGGTAATCATTCTTAGAGTTGACCTAAGGAATCCCGGTTTTCAATGTCATGGGCTGGTTTTGAGTGATTCAGAATCCTTTTCAACGGCTGATCATGCATTTGCCAGTTAACAGTCTTTGGTGTGCTGACTAAGCATACCAATCCCTGCAGCATTTTTCAGCTCTGTTGCTTGCCACTGAATCATTTCAAGTGCCACCTGGTGTGTGTCCTTCATTACTGCAATAGAACTTTCTTCTGCAGATGATTGCATTGGAAGTTAGAACTGAAATATAAGACAACTAACTGCTTAATTGCACATGTTGCCATGCCCATATGTTAGTACTTAAATATCTTTGGAGTCAAATCCTGCTTTCTTCCATGATATTGTGAGGATGCCAATGCCATCTGAGAAGGCAGAAGGAAACTGAGGCCTGTGTACCCTCAGGGTTACTGACAACCTTTGCATAGAAATTGTTTTTTATACGCGATTTGTGATATCTTTAATTAGGCTTAAATTCATTCACAGAGCATGGATATTATTATAAACTTCGCAAATGATAGGTGTCATTCTGTTTACTGAATTCTGCACAAGTGGTAGAGCCCTAGTCAGTTGATGCAAGGTGAGTGCGAGTCACTGCGAAGCATTGCTTTCTCTATTCATGGGAGTTTGTCTGACGATTATTTTACTTGTGCATCATTCATGCCTGTTTATACATGTCACGTCTTAGCAATGCACTGCATTGTGTATATATCAGCAAACATTTATAACTGGGGTACTGGTGAGCTGCTGCAATGGAATCATGGAATATTAGCATCATCTCTATATATATTCTGTTCTGCCATAGTTGAACTTTGGGATAGGCATGAGATGTGCCCCCAAATATACAATTGGCAAGGGGTTGTGATGGTGTAGGGTCTCCAAGGAACATCAGAATCAGAGTGGGAAATAAACTAATGGCACCTTGTGGTGACTGGTGAGTAGGACAGAATGCTAGTGCCTGCCTGTGAGGCACCAAAGTGAGCTCCTGCTTCCTACCAGCCATCCCTTCCCTGCCATCAAGGGCTATTCTGCATCTGAAAGCACCATTCTATCTCCTATGCGAACTGTGAACAAATAATGCAAGCTGCTTTGTTTCTTCTAGATCAGAAGCTCATTTTATTTTCACTGCAAATGTAATGATTCAGTATATCATGCTTTTGTCATTAGGAGGGCTGTTCTGTTCCCTAAAGCAAGGGAGCAGCCTATGCATACTAGAGAACAAACTGTACCCTTTCAGATTACTGTCTAGAAAACAAAAGTTCATGCATCTGCATTGCACATTGGCCTGCATTTCTCTTTCCTCACATCTTTTCAGGCCACCGTTGCGAATAAAGCGTGCGCTTAGGCCGCCGATAATGGAATCGAGCCTTACTACGCATGTAGGCGGAGGGCAGCCAGTCAGCCACCATGAACAAGGCAGTGTGCATTGGCTCAAGAACCTTATGAAACATGGAGACCCAGCTGCCAGATTGCACATCTTGAAGGTAGGTAAGCTAACAATAATGCCTTGAGGCATTGAGAGTCACATGGCTCCCTCCTCTATTTTATGCATGGGAGAAGAGAGAGAGAGAGAGAGAGAGAGAGGGAGGGAGAAGCCAGTGCAGTAACTGCAGCAAGTAACAAGCGGGCTGTTTGAAAATGGCCAGAACTTTTGGTTTTAGAATAGTAGCGGTTGGGAGTAGAAGCCACTGAAAGTGTGAAGTATTTGATTCGGTTGGAGCTTTTGGTTTTGGTTGAGCTGATTTGACAAATGACTGAATTGCGCCTAAGACAAATAATGGCTTATTTGATGCCAATAATTACACTAGTAAATCTTAACAATAATCATCACATCACATGATTACATAATTAATCAATTTCATTATTACACTAGTAATTAGTTTATATCAGAAAAAGGAAAAAAAAGGGGAAATGATGGGGTGTCAGAACGATGGATATAGCCTCGTCCTCGCCGGATTCAACGTGGAGGCCGTCGGATCTAGTGTAGGAGGCCGGTGCAGAGGAGGACGATGTCGGAGAAGGAGGAGGACACCCAGGCCGTGACGGAGATGGAGCTCATGGCGGCACTGTTGGCCCTTGCCGGATTTGGTGTGGAGGCTGTTGGATCTAGCGCAAGAGGCCGATGTAGAGGAGGACGACAGCAGGGGAGGAGGAGGATGCCCGGGCCGTGGAGGTTGCGGAGCATGTGGCATCGCCGTAAGGGCGCCAGTGGAGCTTGTGATGATTTCCCTAAGCCGCTTTCAAAAGTCAGACGTTTGATTAGGCTTCTAGTTTCTAGAAGAGACGGAAGCCGAATCCGTTTCAAATGCCCTCAAAGAATCCCTCTCCCATATGCCATTCCAGGGGACCAGAATTTACAGGCATGACGAACAAGAGGCAACCTCATCATCTCATTCTCACAAAAGAGGAAGCAAATTATTGGAGATCTCTGAAAAGCAAGATAAGAGGGGGAGGGCCCCCTCTGCAAAAATGTTTGCAGCCAAATTGGCCAGGCCATGCACACAAGAAATGATGGGAAAATGTCAAAATTTGCAGCAACAGCAGGAGCAGTAACTGAATTGGCATTGCATTGCGTTGTATCTCACAGGCTGTGCTTATCATCAGATCACCTGGTGAAATGTGAAGGCAACCAAAGCAATGAATTGTGCCTGCCATTGTTTGTGTGTGGGGATGGTGGCACTGTGCAGCATGGCACTCACTAAACAGTGAGGCTTCTGCTCTGTTCATCAATGATTGATGGCTTCCGTTGGACCAGTGATTTCGAATGCCAGAAAAGATGTGTACTTTTTTGGTGTACTATATGTATAATAGGCTTTGGCCTGGGGCGAACATCGCAATCCAGACTAGTCTACATATGTCGCTCGTACTCGTAGCCAGGTTAATTTTTCACAATCTGATTTTATTAAGCCTTCCTGTAACTTGTAGAGGAAATTAAACCACAGTGCTTGCTAAGCAGAGCACTTGCTGAAACTGCACATTAAGAACGGAACAAAAATATGCGCGCTTACGCTCAGAAAGCACCATAGTATTTCTCTGCTCTATTTTTTTTTAAAAACAATTTTAAGCTAAATATTTCGCTTCACCCTCTTTTAAAAATCATTTTTTTAGAAGAAAAGGATTCATGTGTGCGAATTGAAGCTAATTCCCTATAGAGTACTCGAGAAATATATTGCACGCAATAAGAAGGAACACAACATTCTCTTTGGTCTAAGCAGGCCATTAGCCGCTCTCAAGACTTGAACGCAATGGACCGTGCCAAAATTAGCGTTTAGACATCGACATTTTTTTTTCCCCAACAACTCATGAGGTCATGCGCACCGAATTAGGCCTTGAAATTCCGGCGATGGATGGCAACAAATAAAGCTTCGCGTGGTGACATCTTGAGGGTTGAAAGAGGCCGCGTGCTTAGCACCATTTGGTGGCGTTTTTTTTATTTTTTATTTTTGCTTCGTTTTGTCAGCAGGAAGGACCTTTTGGACCAAACCACACGGTTATGACCGTACTTACTGCCGATGGAGTTCATACAAATCTTCATGGAGAATTCAAGGTATAGTGCATTAGAACAATGCCACATAGAGTCAAAATGGCATGTAAAGTCACAGCTATATACTTCTGGAAGGAAAGACACACGACAACGACGGCAAAAAAAAGAAGGAAAAAGAAAACAGATGGAAAGCTCTACACGCGAGTTTGTTTTCAATATAGTAGCTTGCCTACTCGCAAGAATGCAACGCACATTTCGCAAACAGAAAGGAAAAATGGCTAAGGTGAGGCCACAAATTGAGAACCGAGCGCTGCTGCTCGGTTGGCAAGGTGTGGCGACCATCTGAGCTTAAACCCAGGCACAGTTCCTAGCATAATTTTTTTTTTAAAAAAAAAGAAGGGGGGAGGAGGTGTTGCACAAATTCATCATTTTTGAAGAGCTTACAGCCGTTACATACCTCAACTAAAACAAAGTCTCCCTGTAAGTAATCTACGTTACAAACAAATTAATAGCACTTGCTATACGCAGATTTCGCACCCAGTAGAACTCTTACCCGTAGTAAGAAGGAATTATTACATTACATACAAGCATATTATCACCTACTACATGCACTTTTAGGCTCCGCTCATTTCAGTTTGAGTACCCGTGGTAAGAAGGAATTAGTACATTACAGACAAGCATATTATCACCTACTACATGCACTTTTAGGTCCCGCTTATTTCGGTTTGAGTTTCTAGCTTCTAGTTTATTTTTTACTATTTCTAAATTTCGTCTTTTTCTAGCTTTTTGACTTTTTTGAGCTTTTTTACCGGTTTTTTTTCTCGTACTCATTTGCAGTATACATGATGGGATAACATTTTTTCTATTTTTTTTAAATTTAATTATGTTGAATAAATTATCATCAGCTACAGTGCAAAATAAACTAGCTTATGTGCAAATTCAATCCTCAGCCATCAAAAATAAGCCCACCTGAACGAGGGGCTGTTAATGGAATGATACGCAGTTCTCTTGTGCGTTCTTGGAAAAAGAAACCACTGCATACAGATTTAGCACCCAAGTAGAACTCTCACACGTAGCAAGAAAGAATTGCTCCTGCAAGGCTAGCTCTTGATCTGGTCCAGGCACATTGTCCGTCCGTTTGTGTAACTGTTTGGAATGCTCCTTGCCTTGCGGCAGTGACAGCTAGCCCCCAAGGACAGGCAGGCGCACACCGATCTCCCCCAGCTGCTCGCTTGCTCGCCGCTGCCCACCCCACCCGATTTGGCAGCTGCTCGCCGGCCGGCCCCACGCAACATGGTCGCTCATGTCCCCCCTCCATGCGTCCCCACGCCTCACTGCATGTGCCCTCAAATTTAGTATCACGTGGTCTTATTATTTTGAGCTACAACTAATAGTTTTTTACCACGATCGATGGTTTTTATCTGTACTCTTCGAGATGATGGCGGACGGCGTATACGGTTTCCGGCTTGATAAGCTATTTGGAGAAGCGGTTTTAAGAAATCGTTTGAAAAAAGCCATTTTATTTGTTTCGATTTTCGAAAAAACCGAAATTAAAAGCCATAAAAAAAAATCAAAAGGAACGGGTTGGTTGATTTGTGCGAGGATGAGATTTTACTAGTGGAACGATGTAGCGTGCCAGCTTATGATCACAGGTAATAAAATCCGGGTTTTTGGTCTTCTCGGGTGCGATTGTACTACACAATCTGCGTGGATGTGTAAATGACACTGCGCTCGAGCTTCCAGTGGCTTTCAGCTGAGTTTTATTTTAGACCCTTCTGATAAATAAAACTATAATGCTTTGTCTGGGAAAACAAGGCATCATAAAGTTTGTGGAAATATTGAACGACAGTTCCTGTAGGCCACGTATACTGCACAAATTGGATCACCAAACAGAGCCGGGATTGTTAATCAAGGAAGTTCTTTGTATACTAGGGAGGATCACCGACCACACACAAAGAGACCGGCAAGAGAAGGGGAATGCCGTGTGGAAGGTAGACAAATGTCACTTCTTTTTTCTCTTCCTTCTCAATCAATCTTTTTTTTTTTTGCATTTTCTTCTCTCGTATAGAAGATGGAATAAACCACTATACAAATGCATACACCAAAAGCCATGGGCAAGACAACAAAAGAGGGGGGAAGGGTGGGGCCTTGTCTTGTGTGTCATCAAATCTTCAAGAGCTGGTCTGATCCGGTCAGTTAAGGAGGGTATTCTTGGCAACCTGGGTGGGCCCAAGACACAGGCTAGGACAAAAAGTTAGTGCTTCTTGGCATTTTTTTTATCGCATGGCATATACACAGGAGGCTGGGTGCTGGGGGCAGAGGAGCAATTGGGTCATTTTAGACAAATCCTATGATTTGGGGCGCTGATGTGGCTCACAGCTCCTAGCCCTATCTCTTGGAAACATTTTCTTGTCAATTTCGACAAAAGAATGGGGGCTTAGGACAAGGAGCAGTTGAGCTAGGGGGCACCGGATCCGACGGCTATGGTGACAATGGGCGGAAGATCAACGGGGCTCCATATTGCGGGTAAAGGAGCATTAGGACCGTCGGAGCGTGCACGTAGTTCGGGGAAGTCCGGATCTCAAAACGTTGGAGGAGGATGGCCATGGTGAGCTTGGCCTCAAGACGTGCCAAGTTCTGGCCTATGCACATCCGAGCCCCTAGCCCGAACGGTATGAACGCCAGGGGGTGCTTCGCCGCCCTGGCCTTGCCGTTGGCGAACCTTGCTGGGTTGAACTGCGCCGCATCTTGGCCCCAGTACCTCGTGTCATGGTGGACGGCCATGATCGGGATGAGTAGCTCCATGTCGCGAGGGATCATGCACCCGTTCGAGAGCTGTATATCCACCTTGGCGCGGCGGATGGTGGCTACTGCTGGTGGGTATAGCCTTAGCGTCTCGTTTATGATCATGTCGAGCTGTCGCAAGACAACATAAAGCAATCACGATAATTCAGCACCTGAATTGACCAAAATGCCCTTTGTGGCAAGTCTGAAAAAACCACCTGCATCTCACGGGAGGAATTGGAATCAAGGCAAAATGGCAGTGGTGGGACGTACCGTTTTCAGCTTGGGGAGGTGTTCCTTGGCGGGGAGCGCGTCGGCGCCGCAGACGTCAAGGACCTCACGGCGGGCGCGCTCCTGCCATTCCGGGTGCATGGCTAGGAGCACGATGGCCCACGTCAGGAGGTTGGTCGTCGTCTGCTTCCCGGCGAAGAAGAAGGTCTTGCACTCCTCCACCATGTCCTCCACCGGAATCGTCCTCGGCAACGGCGCCCGCGTCTTCCTCTCGCCGGCATTGATCATGAGGCCGAGCAAGTCACGGAAGCTGATGGCGTCGGCCTTCTCCCCATCGGCGGCCTCGTCGCTGCGCCGGCCGATGAGCCTGGTCAGGTTCCGCCGTATCTCCCTGTCCAGCTTCCACGACAGCCGGTTCTTCTTGGTCGGCAAGAACCTGCAAGAATGTATCTTCTTGGTCAATTGCTGTCTTGAGCTTCTGAGGCGGATTCGAGATGGATCAATGGCGCTCACGTACCGGTACCCGGGGACGAGGACCTTGCGGAACGCCTCGGAGGCGAAGGCCATGAGCTGGCCCTGCATGGCGAACACGACGCGGCCGTCGTCGTAGCTGCGGCCGAAGGTGGCGCGCGTGATAGCCTCCTCCGTCACCGCCTGGAACCATTCTGCCACGTCCACCTCCACCTCGCCTCTGCCCCCGGCGGCCGCCGCCATCGCGCGCCACTTCTCCGCCAGCGCCGCCACCGACTTTCCGACGTGCGGTATCAGCCGCTGCAAAACCACATCGCCGTCAGCCATCCATCTATTGCGCGCACGGCACGGCCACGGCCATGAAACAGAGCAGCTGCGTGGCGTCGATGTATACGTACGTTGAGGTTGTCGGGGTAGAAGGCATCGGCGAGGACGTGGCGGTGGAGCGCCCACTTGTCGCCGTGGAGGCTGACGAGCCCGTCGCCCTCGAGCTGGCGCACGACGGGGTGTGCCTCATAGCGGTCGAAAGCCTCCGCGCGCGACAGGAAGATCTCCCGAATCAGCTCCGGCTCTGCCACCGTCAGCCGCGGCGTCGGCCCGAACCATATCAAGAACGTGGGCCCTGCATCACACCACCTGTCACCATTAGTAATCGCAACACCCAAAAGAAAGAGAAAGAAAAGAAAATTCCCATTCAATGCAAGAACCAGAGAGGCACACAACACAGGGGAAAGACAAGAGCAGCAGCAATGGCGGCAGCAGCAACTGAGGTGATATTAAGGAGATGTTTGTGGAGAAAGAAAGAGGGAGAAGAAGCGAAGTAAATACCATATACCCCATATGCGCAAATGGATAGAGATAGAGAAGCTAGCTGAGCTGAGCTGACAACAAGAGACAAAAGCTGAGCCCTGGCCACAAACAGACGCACAGGGCAAGAAAGACTCAGAAGAGCAAACCCACAAGCAGACATGGAGGCAGACATGGAGGGAGCAGATCAACAAGCAGATGCAACCAAAACCGCCCAAAAAGATGAGCAATTAAACCACGCAGTGGCGCAGACAGATACCGCTACTAATCTACACATGCGTAGGTATGTGTGTATGTACGCGTGAGCAAATACGCCACATGGCCGTAACAGCAACAACGACGGCGGCGGCGACGAAGAACGCACCGTAGATCTTCCGCCAGTAGTGGTAGAAGGCGAGGACGCGGGGGAGCGCGTTGTGGGAGGTGGGCGGCGACATGGGCTTGGAGGAGGCCTCCACCATGAGCCCCACCATCTCCTTCACCGACCCCAGCAGGAACCGGTACGGCGGCCCGCGCACGCCCTGCGCCGCGAAGTGCCGCTCCAGACGCCGGGGACGCCACCACAGCGCGTCCGCCACCCGCGCCGCCACGTGCAGCACCAGCCACGCCGCCAACGCCAGCGCCACCGCAAGCCACGTCAACCAGCTGCGCCCCGCCTCCGCATCCATCTCCTCCCCCATTGCCGCGGTGTCTGGCTCCCTTCCTCCCCTGTTTCTTGAAACAGAGCCGAGCAGGGCGGGAAACGAACAGAATGGCCGGTGACGGGTCGCGAGCTACGTTTCTTGGTGTGTGAGCGAGGTGGTGTCAATGGCGGGGGGTTTTGGGATGAGAAGTGAAGGCGAGGGGAGGGCGGTTATATAGTGGGGAGGGGAGGGGGATGGGGAGAGGGAGAGGCCGGCGGCGATGGGGCTGAGAGAGAGAGAGAGAGATAGAGATTTGTGTTTTGTTTTGGGGTTAGGTTGTAAGGGTCAACGAGGTGGGCTTTGGCACTTTTGTTTAATTGACCATGTTGGATGGATGGATGGTGTGGTGTGGGCTGTGATGTTTGATGCGGAGAAAACGAATTCATTTTTTGGAATGCTAACTAGTACTAGAGTGTTTTTGATTGAGCATTTGAATTTTCTAGCCACGGAATTTTGCCTCAAGATTTATGCTCTACCTCCCTCTTCGGCTTCGGCGGCAGCTTCGACGAGTTAGGGTTTGAGTTCGATTCACCGGAGCTCCCTGAATTTAGAGGGTGGCCAGGGGTGGTGACAGATCGATGGTGGGTGGCGCTAGCGATGGGGCAGCAGCTGCGTAGTCTTAGTCGCAGGCCGAAAGAGGGTGGTGGGAGGTGGAAGTCAGCAGGTGCAACAAGGACGAATGGTTAGGAGGTGGCGGTAGCTGCCGGAGATAAGGAAAGAGGATGTGCCGTGGGGGATTTCGTCAGAGAGAAAGAAGGGTGACACATGAGGGAGGGAGTAGGAGCAGCAGCAGCGGATTTTGAGGGAATGGGGGAAGGAGAGAGCAGTAGAATAGTGGCGCTCGATGGATAACAATGAATCAAGAGATCAAGTTGCGTTTTAGGGTCGATGGTTGAACGGTGGTAGCTTCGATGGCAGAGGGGCCACCGAAGTAGGTGAGGTTGGTGACGGGAGACAGCGACGGAGGTAGAGGTCGACGGGCATTGCCGGCGTTGGAGGTGGCCCCATCAAGGTTGTTGGACGGCGACGCGCAGGGCGATGGTGCATGGGGAGGAAGAGATGGTGGCGGTGCGGGATTAGGGGAGGAGGATCAAGGCGGCGCAGGTGGACACCGGTGAGATGGCCGTTGTTGGAGGGACGGTTGCGTGGCGGCTAGCGTTAGGGAGGGAATGGGAGGGGAAGGGGATGGGCTATAAAGGAGTGAGGGGGAGTGATTTTATCCATTAAATCTAGATCTGAAAGCTCAAAAGTTAAGTACTATTTAGCAACAAAACACTTAAATACTTTCTAGACACCACCTTCATTTTTTTTCTTCCAATTTCCTAAGTGTGAATGACTAAAGGGCCAGGCCAATGATTTGGTGGTGAGAGTGAGGTGTACATTCTAATGAAAGATCTACACAATGTTTTTATTTAATCAGACTGCTCCCTGAAGTCTTGGACCTCCGCAATCCTTGAAGGATGCAGTCGAGCACACAGGCATGTGTGGTGTGCGAGGGTGAGTAACTGAGTATTTATTTACGAAGCTAGCTTTTCAAAAAAGGTAAGCAATGCATGACAAGATGCACGTTTATTGTCCTGATAAAAAGAATGAAAATTTATTGGAAATATAGTAAATGATTAATCCACACTGTTATAATTCGGCCCCACTGAAATAAGTGGTGTAGATCCTTCTATTTTTATCTCGATTTATGAGAGAATCTATAGGATTTTTCTTTTTTATGGATTAATATGGGAATTTCTAGTTATTATAGCGAAGGAGGTGTCTTGAATCTTACTAATTGTTTATGTATGTATGTATGTATGTATTTGTATGTATGTGTATATACATATATATGTACATGTACAACACATACATACGTACGTACATGAAGCATTTTTTGTACTCCCATGAGTACATACTCTCACTTCTAATATACCACCTAAACAGACATGTTATACTTATTTATCACTTTTGGTATATTTAAATACTAATTCTAATATACTCTGATGCGATTTAGTTGAAAAAATTTCATCAAAGTCATTTATTTTTGCTATATACCATTTTTCATACACAAAAGTAGTGTATACACAAATTATGTTATAAAAAGTGAACTTTGATGAAAATTTTTATGTAACTTACTTCAGAGTATCTTAATTATAATCATTATTAAAGTATACTAAAAAAGATAAAGAGGTATAATAATATTATTTAAGCAGTATATAATAAGTGGGAGTACATACTCTCAAGAGTATGAAACCACACACGCGCGCGCGCGCGCACACACACACACACACACACACACACATATATATATATAAACTTTTGCATGGTTTTACATCCATATGTAGGTTTATTAATTTAGGTAAAATTTCTCTAAATTAGTCTCTATAGGAAAATACCTACATTTACACACACACACACACACACATAGAAATACTATTTAGTAGCTACGCGTAGAATAAGCGCAACCCTGACTGACCTAATTAGCAAATCGCCCCACTAATCCACCATACGGACAGTTACCAGCGAAGTTATTAATTATAAAAAAGTTACTATCACCTGCACATAAAGTTATTATCTATAATTTATGAAGTTAATTACTATCGTCTATACGTGTAACAATTTCGTAGCATTGAAAGATATTCAATATAGATCTTGTTTTGTTAAGCTCATGATTTCGAACACAATGATGCAAACGAATCACAGATCGGACTTTTGATAAAAGGGTTATTTTATTTTTTAGCTCGTAAATAAGATAAAAATCACAAGTTAAGTATACTTATTATCTTCTCTCTTCTGCTATATGCATGCTTGTTGTTAGTTATGAAAAAGTTACTATCTACTGAATATAAAATTATCATCTATAATTTATCAAGTTACTTACATTTACAAAGTTACTATCTCATGAACAAAAAAGTTATCATCTGTAATTCATGAGATTACTATCCAACCGAGTTAGCACGAACTGCACCAACTGGCCAGGTTGCGTGCACGGCCAACGACCCGCGTGTAGTGTGTGCGTACATGCTCATTAGCGTAGCTGTGTGTGTGTATAATTCATCATATTTGGACTTGGAGGTGATAATGACGAGTAAGAAAAATTCCATAGGATCGTTAAATAATTCAATATATTTTATGTTAAATTATTCAAACTAGCGGCAAATTCCACGTGATTGCATGGGCAGATAGTATATATAGATCTCTATGTCTGAAATAGAGTTATAATTCTAGTACCTACTTCTACATTTAATTTGATTAATCTGCACTGTTGTATAATCCAAGCCCATGAAAATAAGTGTTGTGATCACTTTATTTTTCCTATGATTAATTTGGAAATTTCTAACCTCTCAAAGCAAACATCAAAGCTCTTTATAGAATCGTTTTAATAATATAATAGATGGATAAATAATTTCTATTATCTAAAAAAAGGCACACTTCACCTCTAGATTTAACGACCACAAATCACAATTGAGATATGAAAGGCTTCGCCATCTCTTACTAAACACCTAAAAAGCGCAATTAAACAACCACGACGCTACCGTCCAGTAAGAACGTCGATGGTTGCATGATACGATATGATTAGTTCTTGGGAGACGGCTTCTCAAAAGTCTTTTTTAGAACCCCACTTATTTTGGTTTGAATTTCTAACTTATTTTATTATTATTATTATTATTATTTTATTTTTTTTCTAATTTTTGATTTTTTTGAGTTTTTTTGCCAGTTCGTTTTTCCAGATTCGTTTGTGTTATGAATAATGGGCTAACATATTTTTTATTTTTATTTTTTAATTTATATCAAATAAAACACCATCAATTATAATATAAATAAACTAGTCACAATACAAATTTAGCTATAAATTATTATTTTTTAGTCTAAACTGAGCGGGCTCTTAATTTGGGAAAGAGCGTCTCATTGGTGTCTTTTTGAGCACTTCTATGACCCGCTGGTGACAGGCTACTATTGTTGGAGCGCGAGATATCGGGGGCTGTCTGATGGTGAACGATTTGATGTGCAGCCCTACGATCCTTCGTGTACATTTCATGGCGGCAATGCGTGATGTGGTGTGTGTTAATTGCTGTGATCTGATCGACCGATATACATACACAGTAGCAGATCATCGTGTTTACTGATCATCCAATTCTTGTACGGATGTATTAATTTTGAGAAGCCATTGCACAACGAGGTATTTGCTGGATGACATATCTTTTTGGAATCGGCTTAATTAAACGAACAGCACATATTCTAGATTACTTCGCGATTTTTGACGGCATATATGTAGAACTATACGACACAGTTTTGGGAAATATAGTGATTGTACTATTGCCCTTTCTTAAGGACGTGTTCGTAATGGATTTTGCCGATAACTTTTGACTATGTCCGATGAATAGTAGTAGAAACTATAACATTCGGATCGTCGTTTGACTTACAAAATTATGATATAATAAAATACAAAGTACGTTATAATATATGAACGTGTAAAGTAATGTCTGATGAATAGTAGTGGCCAATAGAAATGACTTATAAAAATTAGAGTATTCGTATTGGTTTGAGCTTTTGGATGGGCTCTAATGGCTATAATCTTATATGAGCTATTCAAGAACTGTTTCCAGATGGACAAAGCGCAATTGCCATGTTCTCTCTCTGCTGCCGGCACTGGTATAGCTCAACGTTGATAGCGAGATCACAGATGAGCAGCCAGTGGAGCAAACCATCTGTGGTTTAGGCAATAGTCACTTAGTATGATCGATTTAAGGTTATGCTGGCTACATGGTGCTCTGGTGCTCATAATTGAACTGTTTCTACAGTGCTTCGCGCCCTACGTGGAATGATCAGCATTGCAAATGCAGAAAGCTAGTTCTCTTTGATTTCTTTTTTTAGTATTTTTGAGAAATTGTTCCCAAATAAACCTTATGGTTTTCGCTGCTCAGCTCTATATGCATTGACTATATTTCCATAGAAAATGTTAAGCTGTTAGAGCAAGATAGGCAAGCCTAAAAGGTTATATTGTTTCATGCATCAACAATACATCTTGAAAAGATTTAACTGTAAGAAAACATGAATGTTTATAGTTGTACCATAGCGTCATACTGGAACAAACTGATAACAGATCGATATTAAGTAGCTGAGATCGTGCCACATGAACTTTTATGTGCATGCATGTCCTAAGAACTTGGTCATCATTGTATACACAGGTCATGGCATGCTAAGACCAACCTATCCAATAAATTAGGGTCGTCGTCTTATATATTTTGATGTGATTTCTCGGCAAATCTCATGATTGTGTTTACCTGTAAATAATAAAGGAGTCATAAAATTATCTTGACTTTTTGTAAGACTTCAAATTATTTTGACTTGTACCGACGACACATGAACTAGTCCAGTACTCTTGTTACTAGAACTTCGAAAAATGTGTGCCTTTATACGGTGACTTTTTCTAGGAGGGTTTCTTTAGCATGTATAGTTCTTGAATGCTCCAATTTTGAAAGAATAAAGATAAATGTTTCACTAAGAGTTTCTTATTATGCCATTTCACTGCTATCACATTTCTTGTTTTTCATGTGAAACCCCACATTAAATATCTTAAGGCCCTTTATTAAGGTGCACGGTGTGTGTGTGTCTATATAAAGAAAGTTCTTCAATTTATATTAATAACTTATGGATAAAATACATAAGTACTCAATTTTTACATTAAAAATTCTAGATGAACAATATGACACCATGAAGTCCTTGAGTTGATGAATATGCTAACTTCTTTATCTTTCTCACAAGATAATCCGGATCTTACAATGACATCACGATTGCCAATGATTACGATAGCGGAAAGTAGTAGATTATCGGTGATCTCCATTAATATGTAAGACCTACGTCTCTGTAGCAGTGTTGTTCATGGAAAGAAAATCAGAGGAGATTTATTTATACCCAACTTGGACTGGTATCGATCTCCGTCGTAGGCATCGCTATCGTTGTCCAGGTGAGTTGATCCGACGAAACCTATCCCCCGTAAAGAAAATCTGGTTAAGAACTCGTCTGAGAAAAATGGACTAGAATAATTTGATCCAGGAAAAAACATAATAAATTAAAGAAAAGATCATTTATAGAAATTAGCAGGTCATCCACCAACTTAACATCGATAAAAACGTCGAAGAGAACGCCAGAGAAGAGGGGAGAGAGAGGCTGGCCTGCGGCGGATCCACCGCCGTTGCTCTCCCTGCCGGCTAGACTTGGCAAGCCAACGCGAGGAAGGAGATATCTGCGCGGGAGATGCCCAGTAAAAATAGGTAGGCGTTCGTACGCGCGGCGCTACACGTGCGTGTTGGCCCGGCCCAACTGGCACGTCCTTGCGTGCATGCCGGGAGCTAAACCCTTAATAGTTTCCCTTTTGTTTGTTCTCCAAACTTTAATAGTTATTATTATGCAATTTTGTCATATAGTATTATTTATTTGCTTCCATGGGATATATACGCTGTTGAATCTCTGGTGTATCAAGATGGAGGACACTTAGAAGTAGTTTCTTTACCAAGTCGGAGGGGAAAAAACTTATGTTAGATTCACCCAAAATTCGTGTAGAACTCATGTCAACTAGAGGTTTGTCAATTATATCTGGGGAAACTTCGTCATATACCTTCCTCACATTTGAGAGTTTCAGGATTTACCCTCCCGAGTCACTGACACGTGGGGTCGGGATGAGCCACTGACATGTGGGCCGGAGGGTAAATCCTGAATTTCAGTCTAAGAAGAGGGTATATGATGAATAATTCCTTATATCTGTGTTACTAGCTCACCCGACGTGAGAAACCTAGATAGCAACACATCGGGAAACAGTTCGCACTTCACCTATCTGTACCTCTGTACTAATTGGACATTCCAAGGAAGGGGGACATTAAATAAAAATAGCAATTACATTCGTGTATGACTCATATAGGACCAGATGTCAACAAAAGGAGGGGAGTTAAACAGTGCCTCACAATATTTCCTCCTAAATATTCTCAAACTCTTCGCTCCAGCAGCTACAAAATTATAAAGATCAAAGTAAAAAAGCCAAACCCAGGGCAACAACATCAAGAAACGAAGAGAGGAGAAAATTAACACTGTAGCGGTATGACCGGCTAGCAGAAGCGGTCTGAGGTACCTTGATGGTCTGACTAGTGCGGTCGGATAGGCAGCAAACAAGCAGTCTAATTGGCCGAGTGGTATGACTAGACCTAGAAGCGGTATGACCGCTCCCCTGTTCTCAGAACAAAAAATCAGCCTGAATTCAAACCACTTTTAGTGCAACTTCAAAAATCCATAACCAAATGGGATAAAATTTTGCACACACATTTGGGTCTCACGAACATATTCCACAAAGGATCGCTTGAATACATGTCAAAATTCAAACCTTTATCAAGAACACGTAAAGTTGCATCAAAATCGGGCAAAAACCGAAAACTCAAGATATGACTTGCTCGTAGGTAGATGATATCTAAGATGGCTCTAAATATATTTCTACATGTCACAGTAAGCAAGATATCCCAAGGATTCAAAACAAAAACTTTGAGATCAAGAAAAATCCAAGATCAAGCCAGAAACAAGCAAAATCGGCAACTTCGAAATCCTTCAAGAACTGTTTTCTAGATGAATGTGATTTGATATCTATGAGTCATCTCATCACTAACATTTCCTTAGCACACAATAAAATCAAGAAAAGGATAGAAGAGACCAAAACCAGCAAAAACAAAAGCAAATCAACCAATACTAGGAGACATCAAGAGAAATGAATAAAGTTGATGCATTGCTACTTGATGATGAAGGTTTTACAGCCACTCCACTTGGAGGACAAGAGAGCATATCACAACACTCACTCTTCTAACCCTAACCCTAACCCTAGAACACAAGATTGAAATGAGAAATAGCTAGATAGTTAACTTATAAGTCTCTATCCCAACTCATTAAATAGATAAGATAACCAATCCATATATAATCATAATTGATGCTATCTATTAGCACATTTGAGAGAAACCTGTTAACCCCATACAACATGGAATTTACTCACACACTCAACTCATACATGTTTTCAAAGCACATGAGCCCAAAATAACTAAGTCCTCAGCCTTTGATGTCCTTCTTCTCAGCATCTCCTTAATCAAAACTGTTTTCATAAGCGCTACGATTTTGATCTAACGGAGTTTGTAATATTTAGGAAAATACCAAAATACCATCGTCTTAACTCGATCTTTATCTTCTATTGCAATCAATCGCCATGCTCACCACGTGTAGGTGTACTAATAGCTTGCCACACATCGGTAAGTCTCTCTCGTTCTGATTTTACTAGTCCACCCATCGCTTGAACCATTTCTTCAATATTTTTTGTCTTTCTCGTGCTATACTTGAGGTTAACCATCTTACTCAACATCCGTGATCATTCATGGCCTCAGCTCTTTTATGAGTATAGCCCCAATCTTCGTCATTGATCATGGTTGACTCCAAAATTTCTTGCATATCCACGGGCCAAGAAATCATTTTTGAGCATAAGTTCATTACAACTTAATCCACATTAGTTAAAACATGCATCATGCAACATTATTGCACTGATCTAATACAATTCAAATCATCACATAACCAAATTCTCAAAATTCTAAAATCAATTTTTTAGGGCCGGTCTGACTGCCAACTATAGATCAGTCAAACCAGTCACCAATTAGTGAAAACAATCCACTCTGAAAAATTACAACCGGCAACTAAAACGTGGTCTGATTGCTGCGATCATACCGTTAGAGCAGTAAGACTGATTTGCTTGATAACAAACCGATAAAATGCAAACTTTGCAAAATTCAAAATTTACTTCACAAACTTAGCAATAGTTTATCACAACAATAATCTGGATCTTCTCACAAGGTCCTTCAAATTCCAACGTAAAACTAAAATCCGGATATAAAATATTAAATAAAATTAGCAATGTAATTTTGATATTAATTCCAAAATAAAATATCTAAATAACTAAAATTTAGAAGGAAAAATAAATGCAAAATTAGAATTGCATTTGTATGCAAATTCTTACTTAATATTGAAATTATAAACAAAAAATACAATAAATTTAGCAATGTAATTTCCATATGAATTCCAAAGTAAAATTCCTAAATAACAAAAATTTGAAATAAAATTAAATAAAAATTATAAATTGGGTTAGTATATGAATTCCTACCTAATACTAAAAAACTCCATGTCATGTACAATCCAAAAATATGCAAATTTATATCTATACTAATACAAACTCCGATGAAATTCTCAAGCTAATAAAAATCTAGCCGTCCATCTGATGGACCCAATTTATAACTACTTATATTGAAAGAAAGAGTGCATGTCATGTACAATAGAAAAAAGGGGAAATAGCAATTTGATTTACATATGAATTCAAAAGTAAAATATTTAAATAGCTAAAATTTGTAAGAAAAATTAACAAAAATTGGTAATTGCATTTGTCTATGACTTCCACAAAAAATTTAAACCCGGTAATAAAAAACTAAATGTAATTATATATTTGATTTCTATATGAATTTCTAATTAAAGCTCATAAATAACTAAATTTCAGAACAAAAATTAAATAAAAATAGGGGATTGCATTTTGTACAAGAATTCGAACTTAAAATTGAATTTTGGGATAAAAATAAAATAATTTTACTAATTTGATTTTCATACAATTTACAAAGTAAAATCTTTAAATGACCAAAATTCATAATACAAATTAAATAAAAATTAGAAATTGGATTTGTATACGAATTCTAACATAAAACGAAAACAATTCAATGTCATGTACATACCAAAAATGAAAGCCACATTATACTACCAACTTTTTGCAATTATTTCTTACATGCAAAGTAGCCTTTCTACCATATCCGTCGATGATGTTGAATACAACTGTTACAAGCTTCGTATATATCAATTCATCAATTATGGAGCACTTTATGTCCTTTGCAGAACTTGGACACATTCTCAATCATGAAAGCTAAAGTTAAAATGAAATTAGATTGTACTTTCTACACTCAACAACTTTTACATTATGTACTCTTTTCATAATCTAAAACATCAAAGTTAATTATTTTATCTTTTCAGATGAAGACTATGTACTTTATCTAAAAAGCTAGCCCATGCAAATGCATAGGTTGCAGACACGTTCGCCTAAATGGGCAAGTTGTAAAGTGTGAAGAAGAGAAACCTGGAGTGCAATTTGCTCATCTGATAATTCACCAATTTTTTCTTTGATTAGAAACTCTTTTCGATCTTATAGAAGATGCAACCTGATCACCTTGCACATTGCAAAGATGTCAAAGAGAAATGCGCACGATTTCCATTTGCAAACAATCAAGCCACTAATCATCAAAGTTTTGGGGAAAACAACTTTGCTACTTCTGTCCTTTGCAATTTCCTCTTCTCTTTGGCCATGCTTAGAGTTCCATTAATTCTGCAACTGAACAATTAGGCCGGGGACCAGCTACTATAGTGTAGAACGTAGATTAATGGTAACTTGTAGGGAGGGCCAAGAAGCTACTAATGTGGACCAGAAATGAGATCAATTAAGGTAGCTTTCCCACTAAGTCAATATGTGCCCAAAGAGAAACTAGCTTTTCTTGCAAAGGACAAACAAATCTTTATCTCAAGGTCAGACAAAGCCTGAAAAGTAGACATCATGGACATGCCAAGAATTGAGCACTTGTAAGAGCCCAATTCATTTGGTTTTGGTTTTGGCAAGTCGTACAAGTCACGCTAAGATCACCAGCTCGTCTCGGAGAGATCGATATAATTCGGTAGTACGTTCCTTCGCGTCCAACTTAAACCGGAAAAGGTACATGCGCCCACGCACGAATGAATGAATGGTTCGCAAGTTTGGGTAAAGCTTTGGACTTTCGCTCGGCAAATATAGAGGCCACGTCGGAGATAATGTCAAGAGCAATGCATACTGTCCTCTTCTACGTATGAAGCTATAACTTTTGGTGAATTATAACCATGGTTGGGGTCCGGATGAGCCCAACGACTACCTACACATCCCAAAGAGCTGCTATTATTCAATCGTGTAAGTGTCCATATATATGGGCCTATATTGTCGGTTTATACTAGTTTTCTGAATCCATGCGTGGCATAATGCCATGCATCATGGACATATATGGTCGCCTCCTT
This sequence comes from Melocanna baccifera, assembly GCA_036346265.1. NCBI lineage: Eukaryota > Viridiplantae > Streptophyta > Magnoliopsida > Poales > Poaceae > Melocanna > Melocanna baccifera. Next base: position 31,624,458 of record CM070679.1, on the reverse strand, counting down.
GGCAGGCGGATCCAGGATTTCCGATATAGGTGTTCGGAGTTAATAAAATATTACTTAAAGGAAAAAAAGAAAAGGTCCCTGGTGGAAGAAAAATAAAGTACAAATTGTCCCAACAAAAAATATCTCAAAATAATGTAGAAAAAAATGTAAAATAATTAAACAAAATATAATTTTAACTCTACGACCTTTCGTGCAATTTTAGGGACAACTATTTCATTGTCTCTTAGAACCACCTTTCTAACTTGTTTACATTTTTATGCTAATCAATTTAAAAGTTCAAACAAATTGACTTCATTATGTTAATCTAACCAACACTATCTATGAAGATTTCAAATCTGCAAACTTCTACTTCATTTTTGAAGGTTCTACAATCTATATTTCACAAAAGCACAATCATTCAATGAATTATTTAGGATTTGCTGATTTTGGAATTAGGAGAGAGAGTGGGAGACTGAATGCAACTTACTTGGGATGAGACCTCACCGCAATGCCATACGTTTTATACCTCCCTGCTCGCTATGTCGCCACCCAACTCGCAGCGTCACTTTCCTGTTCACCCGCACTGCCTCGCGCCCTCACTTCACTCCTAGAGCGCACTTGTGGCCCTAATTTGAGAATTGGTTTGGCTTCTTGCCGGCTCATCATCACTGGCTGTCACTGCACGCTGCACGATCTCTCTCCCTTTCCTTGGCCGCCGCCACATGCGGCTATTGTGGGCTTACACCACTGCGATACTACGTTGTGCCTCTCTTCTGGCCGGTTCCCTCATCCTCCACATGCGCATCGCCGCTGCGTTGAGAGAGAGAGAGATGAGCCAGTTAGGGTTAGGACTTGAGTGGTCAGTTGGAGTATTGTGGAATTTAGGCTGTGATGGGTCTAATGGGCGTATAGGGAGCTCTAGTGGATTGAGAGAGGAAAGTGTGGGTTGGATTGAGTTGATTTATATTTTTTTTGGGTATAAATATTTAGTATTCTGGGTCAATTAAGAGTATATATGTGTAATATACCTAGTATACTATATTTTTTTTGCAAAAAAAAGTGTACACTCATGAACTAAGAGAATTTGCCCCTAACTGCATATAGATGTACGATCCGGCAGCTTCTCATAAAGTTACTGCAAATAAGAGGTATTCATATTGGCTTTTGCTAATAGATTTTAGCTTTGGCTGATGAATAATAGCTTGTAGAGAAGCTTGTAGAGAGATCGACCTCTCCTGTCTACAGTCTCGAGAACAACTATGTGGCTACCGCAAGTTGATCGACATAGAGATTCACCAATATGACCAGTGGACTCTCGATTTCGATGAGTGACACAACAATGAGCAAACTGAGTGTATACGTTGGGAGACGAAAACTCATCTCGAGACGTGCACGCGTAGGGAGCATGAGAAAAAGAGAAAAATGGTGGCCAAGGCCAAGGAGGCCGCCGAGGAATTCAATGCCGAGCTCGCAAGGAAGAAAAAAGGCCCCAATCTATGCAGTAGGTCGGGCCGTTCCGTACTAGTCCCCCAAATCTCAAATTTATTTTCATTCAAAAAATAAGCATATGTATCGTTGGAGTTGTTCGATTTGTTGCATCGTGTATGATGCTCTTTCTTTTACACGTAACCAAACTTTATGCGTCGTATTGTTCCCAGCTTTATTATGAAGTCCATTTTATTTCGTAAAAGCACATCTCTTCGTCTTTTTGTATTCAATTCTTCACATAGCAAGGCATCCAACAACATAAAAAGACAAGTTCTCCTTCGTATCTCCTCCATGTACGAATTTTCGGTTACATCACAATATCATTTACCATCATACTTACCAATCCTTGCTATCCCAATCGTCCTCAAAATAATATTTATAAAATTTATACGCTATAACAACATACAACAATTGCAAAATATTGTTACGAATCTAATAAATTTCTACGCTCGTCAGCTGCTGCATGCGCCAGGACGTCCATGCTCCATACATCGTCCGGATCAACAAGCTGTACGTGCAAGATCTGTGCAGAGTACGCGACGCCCCTAGACGATCGAGTCGCGTCAAGGTCGCTCCGGCCCGTTTAGCTCCCACGAAGGTTGGTTAACTTCCCTCGGCGTGCACGCACGCGTGGGAGGCCGCGCCGATCGATCGAAACCAGCGGCCCTGTCCGTGCCGCCCCACGCAAAAAAAAGAAAAAAAAGAGGAATCCAGGAGAGGCCGGATCGCGCCCACGCGCGGCCGGAGCACGATGCTCGGGTCTCCGCCCCGGCGCGCGTCCTCGTCGCGCGCGCGAGCGCGACAGCGGCAACGACTCGTCCATGCACGTTAAAAAAGAACATTCCTGGCTACGCAGCAGCACGTCTCTCTCTCTCTCTCTCTCTCTCTTGGACTTTTCGTGCCGCCGATGTGGCGCAGCCTACCTCTCCTACGTGCCGCTTCTTCTGGGAGCGGTTAGCTGGTGGCCCACCCTGTGCTGCATGCACCGAGAAGAACTTTCTTTACCTCTTTAATTATCTTTTTCGCGCTTTTTTTTGCCCGTCTTTTTGGTCACTGGATGGTCCAGCCTGACCGGAATGGCGGAAACGGCAGTGATTAACTCGTACACAAAACATGAAAACCGGCCACATTTCACGCATTTAGATCTAACTTCAGCCTTAATTATCTCCATGCATGCGTGATGGAGCCAGCATGCATCGTGAGATTAATTAGTTGGTGAGAGGTTTAATTGTTGAAAGTTTTGTTTGAAAGGATTTGTTGCAAGTCTTGGCTAGTACGTCGTGGGGTTGCATGGTTGAGGCATGGATGGATCGTTCGAGACCGGAGATAGAGAGATCGAGAGCGAGAGCGAAAACGTTGCACCAAATTAACCTCGTTTATGATCCAGGAATTCCATCACGTAGCTAGATATATAGGGTCAAACGATACACAGACTAATTTAAGACACTAATACTAGGGTCAAACCTGTCTTGATGAAGCATCTAAAACACGTGAGGTCGAATAATAGCTGCCATGGTACTTAATTATGCCTCTAATGGCGGCTTAGTGCCATGATATATACTAGCTAGAAATCGAGAATTGAGACGACGCCAGCTCTCGTGGGAGAAATGCAGTGGCCAGTGGGCGTTGTTGTGACAAAGGTTGTCAGGATATTGTGCGCACTATCGGAAACCGGATCTTTCCTGACGGTTTTTTTTAACTCTGACAGTTCTGTGTGACTATTAACTTTGATCTAGACGCGTGTAAGATCTTGATTGGGAATAAAACATGTGAAATACCGGCCCAAACTTTATAATATTGGGAATCATGCTTTTTCTGATGTATGATACTAGGATCCTGATACTATATAGGGTTAAAGTTGAATTGGAAGTTGAGACCTGTAACATCAAGCGTGTCCACTTGGCTTCAAACTTCTACGCACGCCCAAGCCATGTGTTCATCCAAGCCATGTGTTCATCGATCGCACGCAAGGAAAGCACTAGTTTTTAATCTACTTTAGAGACTGGTAATATGTGATATGATTAGCTAAAGCTAGGTGCTAGCTAGGTAAAGCGTGCAAGTAAAGCTTCTTGTAACAATTATCAGCATCGATTCTTAGACACCGCTTATTTCAGTTTAAAGTCAGCTTCTGTTTTTGGCTTCTACTTTTTTCACTATTCAGTAATTTTATCTTTTTTTAAATTTTTTTAGATTTTTGGGTTTTTTTGTCTTTTCTTTTTTTCCGTATTTCTTTGCATTGTCTGTGATAGGCTAATATGTTTTTTTAAATTTAATTATGTCAAATAAGTCAACTCAGCTATAGTTAAAAATAAACCAACTATAGTAAAAAAATCATAAACCAACACCATTCCGAACACCTCTGTAGCAGAGTTGATCGATCAATACCTGGCTAACTTGCATGCATGCATGCTAGTAGATTAGGCTAATTTGTAGTACGAGCTTTACATTATTTGTGAAAGTGACAGTGATAACTTCGATTAGATATAGGACTATCAGAAACTAATAAACCAGAGATTCCAAGCATCGATCTGACCTAACTTTTATACGCATACGTATGAGCATGCCCAACTGGATCGACTAGCATATAATTGAGGCTACATCATATTCATATAGCTAATCAAATGTACTATCCTCGCTAGACATTAGCTGGAGGCACTACTACATTTGCACCAACATTTAATACTGTACAGGAGTGTATTCGTTCCCCAGTACAACTATATATATATAATATATATATATATATATAAAGAAATATATAATGCTGGTGCAAAATTGAATAATTTTCTTAATGCAAAAATAGAGCTCTGGGCTTAGCTAACTCGGTGCTGTACCAGTTGGACTAGTCGATGATTAGCAACAAAATTAACTTAACTAATTTATAGCTTAATTAAGTATAGCTTGAAAATTTCCCATCAATTAATTGTCTTTATATGTTCCTTGTGCCACATCAGAAAGACCATTGTGATCTCCACACAAGTCGTTGTCATAGCATGTAAGTAAGGTGTCGTTCAGTTCACAGCAAGTGAGGCTAGCTACACCCAAGACTAACACTACTACAAAAAGCTTATATTAGATAACTCATCACAGACAACTCATCAAAATCATCAGTGTTAAATGCAATTACAAACGGTTTAGGTTTAGAGACCGTATGTATTGTTGTTAGCGCTAAAAATCATCTGTGAAGACATAATACCACAGACGATTCTTACCAAAAACTGTCTGTGATGACGATTTTTTATTTAAATAGTCTATGATAATGAAGTTGTCACAAACGTTTTATATTAAAAACAGTCTGTGATATGTTTTCCGCCTCGCAATCCCCTAAAATTTTATAATTTTCTGCCGGAGTCCGAGTAGAATCTGTTCTAAGACACTTTTAGTAAAATAGACATAACTTTTGCATACGATATCTATTTTTGACGTTCTTATACTCATTGAAAAGCTAACGACGAGCCCAATTTTAAAAAAACAACTTGTACCAGTCGCCCTCTAAGACCCCCAAAATTGGCCATCTTTAGTCTCAAATTTACGTCACAAGTTTTTGGTTTCTGTTTTTACTAAAATTTTCAATCTTCCCTTCCGAATTTGAGATTCGCCTCAACTACAAAGTTATTGATCTTATCAAAACCTTTCAAACGAGCGTGTATAAGCCATATAGAACTTTGCTATTTCATATTTTGAGACTAGTTGTTTATATTGCATCGATATATACATATATTGCCTTATGTATACAGACGGCTTGTGGTTCAAACCGTCTATGATAATTATATCCTTGACTGCTAGGCCAGTTGATCCTCCTCAACCCAATCTCAACCAATAGAAATCCACCAACCTCTACCGCACGGATCATAGCTCCACCTATCCGTCCCCGTGCCCATTCCACCAAAACACTTCTCACTCTCGCCTCTTCTTCCCCTATAAATATTTACCAAAACACATTCTCTACCGACTTGCTGCACCCAAAATCTCTCCAGCCTTCTCGCCATCCACCTTCTCAACCTCGACCCGTGTCCTACACGAAGCAGATGACACGTAAGTCTACCGACGGTAAGGCACCACATAAGCAGCTAGCTACCAAGGTGGTGCTTAAGTCGGCGCCGACAGGCAGGAGTCAATGATCTCTGCTTTTTCTATGTTCTTGCCATGTTTAGGAGTTAGGTTCGTTGGATTAGGAAATGTGTTCCTACCATACTCTTTCTGTGTTAGATGGGTAACCTGCTCGTTATCTTGTGATACTGTAATGGTAGATTCTAATCTTAATGAAAATAGAATGTGCTGCTGTATTTGCTGTTGTATTTGCTTGTTTTTAAAGGGTAGAGCTAACATTTTCTGATACTAACCGAAAAACAGAAAAAAATTTAGGCATAGAATGAATTATCACAAATCGCTTTGTGGTATAAATCGTATATGAATGACTATCATAGACAGCTTGAACCAAAAATCGTCTATGATACTCGCACATCACAGACGGTTCTATTTACCAACCGTCTGTGATGGAAAAGTATCACAGACGATTCTATATACCAACTGTCTGTGATACTCGCCCATCACAGATAGTTGGTAGTTAGAACCGTCTGAATGTGTATCGTAGGTATTTTTGGTTCGAAACGTCTGTGATAGTATTTTTCACAGACGGTTTTAGTTACAAACCGTTTGTTTTGTGATTATCACAGACGGCTCACATATGGGTCTGTGATAACCTCCGATTATCACTGACCCATAAATTCAGACGGTTCAGAAATGAGCCGTCTGTGATGATCTTTTTTGTAGTAGTATAAGTTGGCGAATACATGTTGTTTTTCCAATGCAAAATCTAAGAGCACTCAAAATGAAAACAAAAGGATGAGGAGATTTGAAAGTCATAATGCCCTTGACTCTGATCGTGGAAGAATTGGGACTTAAATTAGAAGTAGTACCGGAAAGTTCGTGTTTCGTTGGTTTCGAAACAAAGTTGGTATTTCGCTGATGTGACCTCATTCGTATTGCAAGCTAGTAGTTAGCTAGCTCATCATCACGATTCATGAGTTAAGGAAGGATACACCAAACTTGGATAAGGAAATTAATATTGGAGTGTCATTATTGAGCATGGTCTTAATTAGTTTATTTGGGTCAAACAATACATGAGGACTCGAAAGTTTGAGCCACAATCAGCTTATGTCATGCCATTTCTCAATCCATATTTTTGTGGGCCAGTTAGATCAAGATATCCGTGCTTTGTTGTCATATTTTTCTAAGAAACTTCACACAAAATTTAAGGGCTGGTTCAGTGTTATTTTCATTTTGAATATGCAGTGAATTTGGAAAGTTAATTTGCCAGCAAAAACAGAGAACCCAAAACATAGAACAAATTTAACCTATCATAGTTAAGTTAGCTAGACTTGATGCCCTTAGATTTATATATTGTCCAAACTCATCTAAACTGCCAATGTGAGAGTAAACTCACAAAGGCAGCCACGCATAGCCACCCATGCCACCCTAAATTGGGCCCGAGTGTTACACAAAGCCTCTTTTTTATATAGATTTAAAAACAGGACAGGTGATTGAACCGGCTGGAGCACTGGTTCACCGGTTCACCGATCGGATCACAAAGCTTCTTGGGTTAAGCTAAAGACAGTTAAGCTACTCAAGTTTCATATATAAATGAATTTAAAGCATGTCAATATACAGTGGTTAGGCAGGTTCACCTACTGTGAAGATAAAAGATTCATATTTGGCTGCTTAATTGTTAATTTTATTGGTAATTTCAAGGTTTTTTTATTGTGCATGTGACACTCCAAGTTCCAAAATTCGCTAAAGTCCAACCGCTAGATGTGAGATAGTCCCATGCTAACTATTGCTTAATATTTTGTTCTTGCTTCACTTAAAAGGGTTAAACCATAATTACTACGTTTGGTTTACAAGTTCGAAAATGATATTTCGCACACTTGAAACACGCGACACATTCTGGTTGAGACGCACACGTATTGGAGTGGGACCCATGTGCTTTTTATTTTTTTTATCTCCCTTCTTTTCTTTTTCAAGTAAATTTCACAAACCCCCCACACACACACACATAGGGAGCATATCTAGTGCAAAAGAGTAATTCAGTGCAAAAGTGCAAAAACTTCTAAGAGCCATCTGATCTGACCTGTACGGCTCAGATCAAGGAAGGTGGAACCTCCACTCCATAAAACTTAATCTATGCAAGGGGTTTTGTGAAAGATTGATTAAATGAATTAAATGGGGTGGGGGTTCCACCTTCCTTGATCTGAGCCGTACAATGCAGATCCGATGGCTGTAGAGAAGTTTTTGCACTGAATTACCCTTTTGCACTAGATATGCTCCCATATATATATATATATATATATATATATATATATATATATATATATATATATATATATATATATATATATATATATATATAACCCTTTGTAACATAAAATCATAGGTTTTGTAATTTTTTGCACATAACCATATATACGTGGCTTTTGTAACACAAAGCCACGTATTTTAGCTTAGCCCTGTTCAACTGAACATCTCAACTCTAACTGGCACATATGTAGGCGCTGACTTGGTGATTGCATGGCAACTCCTTGGCACATCAGATCGGCACCCTCCCATCCCTTCTCACTCTGCTTCTCTTCCTCCTGCATCATCCCTCCCCATCTTGGCGTGGGCACATGGGAAAATGCGTGTGACAATGGGACGCACTAGCACCACATCCTGCCCAATCAACCTTACTATGCCTCCATCCTGACGTGTGGATCCATCCGATGTGGCAACGGATTGCCAAGTCAGCACTTGCTTATATGCACGAGTGGACAGGGCTATGCCAAAAGCTAGGGTTCTGTGTTACAAGGGTAATCTTCATGTGGTTATGTGCAAAAAACTGCCAAACATGCGGTTTTGTGTTACAGATGAACATGTATATGGGGTTTTATGAAATTTACTCTTCTTTTCCTATTTCATTCTTTCTTCCTCTCTTCTCCCTACTTCTCTCTAAGCACACCTGACTATGCCGCCTTCATTTGGCTGCACAGCCATCGGTGCGAACTCCGCTGCCTGTACCATTAACATAGCTGCCTCCTCTTTCCCCCACAATCTCTCTTCTTTGTTGGGTTGCCCCTCTCTCTCCTCTGTGCCCTAGTGCGCTGCCGCCACAGCCTAGTGCTGTTGTGGCCATGCTACCATTACCGATGAGCTCCGATAGCCTGCCGACCAGATCTACAATGAGTTGAAAGCTTTTGAGATTTTTAGAGTTGAAAGTTTGAGATCTGATTTGAAAGTTTTTGGTTTTTTGAGTTGAAAGCTAAGATTAGGGGGTTGAAAGTTTGAGAATCGAGTTGAAAGCTTGAGGTTAGAGTTGAAAGTTGGGTACTTTTGAGTTGAAAGCTTGATATTTTTAAGTTGAAAGGGGGCATTTCTAGTTGAGAGCTTGATTTTTGGAGTTAAAAGTTCGTTTTCATAGTTGAAATTTCATTCCAAGTCGACACATTGGTGCGCGGTTGAAACCGGGGTTGTCGGAATGCGCACGCATGTTGCGACATGTTTTAGCAATGCCTTACTTGGGTTTATATGCTAACCAAATCATCGCCCACTTGCACACTCCTAAAATCATGGAGGGTGAGGACAAATCCACAGTCAAACCAAATGCAGGCATGTGCTTTCCCACTAATGAGGCACAGTATGTATGCATATACCACAGAGCATGAAATCGAACCATGACCACTAGGTATGAACTCCCATCCCTCACATACTAGGATGAGGGGGGCTTCATTTCTCTATTTTTTGCCCCCTATACTTGAATTTGTAGTAGAAACTTTTTTGCCGTCATGGATCAAATGACAAGAGGTTGGGAAAAGAGCTAGTATATAGATAATGTTGACAATTTAGTCATCGATCTTACGAAGTAAACGAGGGAAGACTATGTCTATGATATCGACTACATAGGGGAAAAAAGAATGCCTTTATTGTTCAAAATGTGTTACAAGAGGGTGCTCAATGATCACAAAGAAATGAGCATGAATGAATTACAGATTGGATGAGAGATGTCATGTATTGTTGCTCAACTTGGCCTTAAATAACATTGTTGGAGGAGTGGCCCCCACCTTGGCCCAAAAGGCCCACGACGCTAGCAGGGCAGGCCGACATCTCCATGGAAGCCCACAAGGCTAGGGAAATGGTGTATATGCCCTTAAAAGAGTAAGCTTACATAGAGGCGTTTATGTAACTCCAAGTAGGAGAAAGGATATGTGTACCCCTATAAAGGTAGGAACTGGTAGGGATATTTGTGTAAATAAGCCCCCATAGCTACAAGTACGCACCTGAGTGCACCATGGGAAAGGCAGAGTACTCTTTTTTTTGGCAAAGGGTCAGACATTACCAACTTCTAAGACACTAGCGTAGACTTCCATTGTTATCTCTAGGGTGTGTAAGATTACAGGTAGTCCTTTTATGGCCTCCCTGTAACCCCCTTCCTTTACTGTTTGGTGCATAACCACAACAAACACCAAAGGGGTGACAGTTGTATCCGATGAAGAGGCACCTTGTCACTTCTAGGAATTGGTACACATAGAGATGGTTCCTACCAATGATTCATCCTTTAGACACAGTTGTAAGGCAGTTCCTTTGGTGGTTCTTGCCAGTGAGATGTGCGAGGAGCTGGCTGGTTATGTTAGAGAAACAACAATGCACAATTCATCCATCTACTGCACGTGATAATAGGCACATCTACCATTTGGGAGAGTAGGTCCACATGTTAGTTTTTGAACCCTCCGACTGGTAGGTAATTAACGCCTCGTGTAAAGTAGGCATATGCTCCTCTAACTGGGGGTATACTTGGAGGCTACTAACTGGACTTTGTTCCAACATCTACTATAGCTAGCAAGCTATTTATTATAGATTATTTAATCCTCATTATCTAGCCCCTTAACCTGAAAATGTCTTGAGAAATATAGGGAATACTATTCGAAGAAAGCATTTTGACCGCATCTTCTCTTGACCAAATTATGACATGGTCAAGGAAGTTTTTTCAATTGAAATTGTAAAATAAATCCAATTAATTCTGATAAAAATGGAAAAAGAGGGGTGAACAGCCGCACATAATTTTACCTATTAGGCATAGTTCCCGAAAACTATGCCCGTTGTGCTCCCCTCGATCCCACTAGTTGATGTAGTTATAAATTGAACCCAGGAGTAAAGATTTGATCTTTACAGCTTCCCTTAAGTCTTCTCAATTTCTCTCCCAAGCTCTCTTCCTCCTTGCATTCTTCGCTCTCAAACAAAACTAAATCTTCCACTGAAAAAACTTCCAATTCTAATCTTAGATCCAAAGCAATGGCGGGAACTAATTTCATATCCTAGTTGTCATTCTGGCATCCAATGGAATGCCCAACTGAAGGTAAACATCTCCACTCAGAACTAATTTCTATGGACAGTTTTTAAAACCATGATTACAAACTAGTTGTTTATTTACTTTGCAGCTGGTTGGTGTGCTGGTGCGTTTGGAAGATAGCGATATTGACTTGGAATCTATAGAGGAAGACTTAGAAGGGGAAGAGGATCGCACCCCCTAAGCAAGAGACGTCGTATGACTACGATGCCAAAAAGGAGGTGATCATAGGATCGACCACTCCCTTGCCATCAACTTTCCCGATTACTTACTCCTGCACCACAGCTGTGGGGGAGGAGAGAGGGAAGGAGGTACTGGAACCTAAGAGAAAGGTTCCATGCTCAAAGGTATCCTTTTACTCTGATGCCACAACTTTCCAAGTTTCTCCTTCACTTGCTCTTATAAAACAAGTAGAAAAACAAAATTGGGAGAATTTCCTACTTTTGTGAAGGCTATGCCAGCATTGAAGGAAATAATTGAAGTAGTCGAAGTCTCCAGCGGTCAAAGAAGTTACTTCTGACCGTCTTTGAGGAGAATTGGTATAGGAAAATATTTTGCCAATTGAAGGAGTTCAACTAGTCAAGGTTGAACAGAGTCTAACCACCCCAATCATTGAAGCCAGAAGTTGCTTGGAGGCTAAAGGATTTCAATTGATGAAGTCAACTGAAAAAAGAAGAAGAGCACTTCGAGTGCTTTAGGCATTATGCTCGACAATTTCGAACTAAAAATAAATAAACCCAGATATGTAGAAATTTTTTGAACAGAATTCTTTACTTTTGTTTTTCCTGATTTAGTTTCTAATTCTCTTACTTTTTTACTTTGTAGTTGCTTCGTACTTGGGGAAAAGCCTCCTACGAATTCCCGCCTCTGTAGCCCTTGAGCAAGCTTTGGGGGAGAAGGTGGCTAGGTGGCTTCCCCCGAGTAGATTCTGTCAAATCGGACCTTGGTGGTATACCTAAGTCTAACCAAGTTTTACTCCTCGAGCCACAGATCCAAGTAGGCTAAGCACCTAAGGTCACGGGCTGTCGTATACAAGCCTTAAGCAACAACCTTATAAGTAGTATTAAGTCTTCTCCCCCCAAAAGACTAGTCCAATAGGTGGAGTCTCCCTCGTACTTATAAGTTGTGCTTTTTTTCTTCCCACAACTAATGTAAGACTATTCTTAACATACTCCCCTTTATACATTGGTTGTGCACTTCTACAACCATGAGGTCCAAGGAGATGTTATGTGTCTGGACTCTGATATCAAATGTCAGATTGGATTCCAGCCGTATGCCTAGATCCAACCGGGTTTTACTCCCGAGGCCATAAGTCCAAGTGGGCTGAGCACTTAAACCCATAAGCTGTCGTGTGCAAGCCTTAAAGCAATAACCTTATAAGTGGTATTGAATCTTCTCCCCCCAAAAGACTATTACAATGGATAGGGTCTTTCTCCTACTTCTAATTTGTGCTTTTCTTCTTCTTACAACCAATGTGGGACTATTCCTAACAGATTTCAGCCCTTGAGCACCCAGGTACACAAGTGGTGGAGTTTGAGGCGAAGACAATGGAAGATGTAACCACCCAGGTGATTGGTATGGTCCTAGAGGATAGTAATATCCAACGTAAGGCCTTGTTTGAGAAGTCACCAGAGGTGGCCAACGTGGTGGTCGTGAGCTCTATCAAATTTCCCAACCAGCTGAAGCCCCTCAACATCAGCTTGTGGTCATTCCCATCCCCTCCAATGTAGAAGAAGACGGGGAGGAGCGTACCTTTTTTCTGGAGCTCTTTGGAGTTCTGGATATTGAGACTTCTTCATGGAGGAGCTATGGCCAAACTCCATACCCCAAAGCCATCTCGATCGGAGGCAACATTGTGACACCTTAGCCCATGTGAAATTAGGCCCATGATAGCCCATGTGTGTGTGCACATGAGGGTGTAGATTAGTCACATCTTGCTAGTTTAGTATGAGAATCACCAACATATAAACCTATAAACACCATTGGTGATAACCTCTGGTTAACCGTTTTGTAGGAAGCGAGGACGAAAGCGCAAGCAGATTGTTACGTGTGCATGGTTTATCCATAATAGGGTTAGGCCTAAGCCGGTTTGGACCCTAGGGCGTTACAAATGGTATCAAAGCCGACCCTCGCAATTACACGGGCGTGTACGGGTTAGGGGCGTGGGCATATGATGCATGGCGTGTGTGTACCCGGAGTGGACACACGACATGATATATGTACCAGCACTGGACGCACGGACGTGTACCAAGAGGGGAATGTCCAGCTCATTTGTCCCAGTGTGAGTATGTTAGACCGATGAGGACGTCAGGTTCTTTAAGGGGGGTGTATGTGACACCTCGACCCGTGTAAAATTATGCTCATGATGGCCCAGTGTGTGTGCATATGAGGATGTAGATTCGCATGAGAATCATCAACATATAAACCCATAGGCACCGTTGGTAATAGTCTCTGGTTAACCGTTTTGTGCAAAGAGAGAACAAAAACCCAAGCAGGTTGTTATGTGTGTATGATTTAGCCATAATGGGGTTAGACCTAAGCCGGTTTGGACCCTAAGACGTTACAAACATCTTTGATGATGACATGATGGAGAAGGTCTGGTGGGAGAAGGTTTAGAGGGCGTTCAGAATGGTGTTGGTTTATGACTTTTTTACTTTAATTGGCTTATTTTTTACTGTAACTGAGTTGACTTATTTGATATAATTAAATTTAAAAAAAATTAAAAATAGAAAAAACATGTTAACCCATCACGGACAATGCAAAGGAATTCGAGAAGAAAAAAAGAAAGGCAAAAAGCCCAAAAAAATCTAAAAAATTAGAAAAAGATAAAATTACTGAATAGTGTAAAAAAACAGAAGTTAGAAGTGAAAACTGACTTTAAGCAAGAATAAGCACTACCTAAGGCTTGGGTAGATCCTGAACATCTGTACAGGCAAGTTGCTTGTCAGGTCACCAATTAAGTATTTTCGAGTACCTTACTTATGTTTCTTCATTTCTCACACTACTGCTATATTTCTTCTCTTCCGTTTCTTCTGTTTCCAGGGATCTATCGGGACAGTCACTACGGTCGGAGAGCCGACCATACGACTACTCGAATAAAGAGAGGGAGGAGCCTTCTTTGTGAACAAGAAGAGAAATGGTAAGTCACTCTTCCGAGTGCTTTATTTTATTTTCATTCAGGATTTTTTTGAATTGAATCTTTGAGCATTTTGTAGGTTGAAAAGCGATAAGAAGACTTCAGCAGATGATCTCGACAAGGAGAAAAACATTTGCATTTCTTTGGCATCGACAAATGAAAAGGCTCCTCAAGGAACTTGAGGAGAGCAACTCTGCTACATATGAGCTACAGATGACTGTCAAAGGTATGCTCTAAATTTGATCCTCTCATCTTTCCTGATTGGGTTCCATTCCCTTTTCTAATCCCTTCCTTTTCTGATACGTACGGTCATGGTAGCACTCACTAACCCAGTGCAAGTTCCTGAATCGAATCCTCAAGTACGTACGTGTGTTGGTGTTGTTTCTACTAAACATGAGGAGGAATTAAAAGAGTATACAGCGGCCGAGAGGGTGGATGGGGTGGTCGGCCGTGGGGGTGTTGTGCGTGTGTGCATGGACTCCAGTCAACTCCGTTAGTCCAGTAGGTCTTGTTCTTTGCGACTTTTAAAAGTTGTTTTTGGCTTTTACTACAGTAACTAACTTTTAAACGGAGTATTTTTTTAAGATATGATCTACAAGTTAATTGTAGTACACGTTAAAAAACTAATATCTGTATCATCAAAAATTATAAGCGAGTATCTCTCTTTCCGTAATCTCTGTCGCAAACAGCCAAAAAACCATCAACCGCAGCTGAAAAGAACAGGCCCGAAGTTTCTCAAGCAAACCAGCTTTGTGTTTGTCCTTTAGGCCAGTCCAGGTTGTAATCCACAGGTAAATTATAAATGCATGGATGGCCTGGTCGAGTCCGAGCCGTGGTTAGGGTCCAGGTCGCATCGCAGGCGTGTGTGCGGGCAGCCGTATCGAAGGCTGGGGACGCGAACATTGTTTTTGCTTTGAGTCGACTATACCCAGAAAATTGCCGAGTTGACGGCGGCCATATCGTGTTTCCTGTCGAACCCGATCAAGGGATACGCTTGTTGCGTGGATTTGAGCTGTGGTGCTCGAGTTCACAAAAACATATCAATGGTCTCATCTTTGCTGTCCGTGATTTGAGGTGCTGTCCAACCTGGATTTATAGATATATAATTGAATTATTTTATACACGATATAAATCATACCATTCATTAATATTATAATATACCAGAGTTCAAAAAGTCCACATCGGGGTAAACTTACAAAAGAGATCGTCAGTCCAAATAAGTTCATTGCATAAATAAGAACGATAGTGGAAGCAAAAGGAAAAAGCTCATCTCGCCACACGCAAGCCACTGAGCTTGGCTTATATTTGAAACACCTCCAAGTCAGCTTGGTCAACTAGACTGCAAGGAGATGCTAGACTACTTGGCCCTAGACTAATCTCCACCGTCTTCACCGCCCTCATCACCTCGATCCTCATAGAAGGCATACTAATCTTGGTTCATAGACTCTGAAGGGGTGGTTGAGAGTAAGGATGAGCACACACAACTATGCTTCGTGAGCCAACACATAAAATACATGCAATCATAGATGCAAGACCTAACAAAGGTGGCTCAGTTTCTTTTATTTGCGTAAAGTGACATTCACAATTACTAATAATTTAAAATTCCTAAGACTTAGCATTTTAATCAAATTTTGGACCTTTTCACCATTTCTAAACCAATTTGTGATATCCCTGATGAGGATAACAATCTAGTCGCGGAAGCTCTTCGCAAGAGCAAGAGACAAAAGGTTGAGAAAATCTTTAGTGACGATTTTATTGTATACCTCGTGGATGATGTGCCAAAGACTGTTTCGGAAGCTTATGCATCTTCTAATGCTGAGTATTAGAAAGAGACAATCTGTAGCGAGATGGACTCTATCATGGCTAATAGGACTTGGGAGATCACTGATCATCCTATCGGGTGCAAACCTGTAAGATATAAGTGGGTCTTTAAAAAGAAATCAAGGCCTTATGGTACTATTGAGAAGTACAAGGTAAGACTTATGGCTAAGAGCTACATCTAAAAAAAGGGAGAAGATTTATTTGATACTTATTCTTCTATCACCAGATTAACCACCATCAGAATTCTCCTTACATTAGCATCTTTCTATGGTCTACATGCCCATTGAATGGACATGAAGACAACTTTTCTTAATGCAGAGTTGGAGGAAGAAATCTATATGGATCAATCGGATGATTTTGTGATTTCAGAACAGGAAAATAAAGTATGTAGATTATTGAAATACTTGTATGGCCTAAAACAAGCACTTAAACAATGACACAAAAAGTTTGACAAAACTTTTTCATCCACTGGCCTTGTTGTGAATGAAACTGATAAATGTGTATATTACCGTTATGGTAGTGGTCAATGAGTAATTTTGTATTTGTATGTGGATGACATACTTATATTTAGAACAAAAACTATCGTAATCAATGAGGTCAAATCTTTCTTATCCTGATGCTTTGATATGAAAGACTTAGGAGGCAGATGTCATTCTGAATATTAAATTGATCAAGAATGATGATGGGATCACTTTGGACAAATCACATTATACTAAAAAAAATATTGAGTTGGTTCAGCTTTGAAATCTATAAAGTTTCTCCAATACCCTATGATACAAGCATTAAGTTGAAAAAGAATCAAGGGCTAGAAAAAGATCAATTGAGATATTCACAAATTATTGGATCACTCATGTATTTAGCTGGAGCCACAAGATCTGACATTTCATTTGTTGTGAGCAAATTAAGTCGGTTTACTTCCAACCAAGAAGATGATCACTGGGAGACACTTGAAAGAGTGTTGCGCTACTTAAGGGGCACAACATCTGTTGGAATTCATTATACTAGATACCTTTCTGTATTAGAAGGATACAATGACTCCAATTGGATCTCTGATGCGATTGAGGTCAAAGCTACAAATGGTTATATGTTTATTTTCGTTGGTACTACAATTTCATAGAGATATTACAAACAGACTATATCGACGAGGTCAACCATAGAAACAAAACTTGTAACACTTGACACAGTCACTGTTGAGGCTGAATAGTTGAGAGAGCTTCTGATGGACTTACCATCAGTTGAGAAACCAATACCAGCAATTCTGATGTACTGTGATAATCAAACTATGTTGACCAAAGTCACAAGTACAAAAGATAACATGAAGTCCTTTAGACATGTGAAGCGTAGTTGCATTGCACCCAACGTTGAACAACCTTATTCCTATTCTTTTCAACCATCTTTGTACTCCTAGTGTACTCATCCAAAATAGTTGATGTGCTCTTCTTCTACCTCTTTGCACTAGGCTCACCATCCTCATGTAGTAATGCATTCTCTTGCATGCCACTTCCAATTGATAGTGCCCCTTCACCTTCAGTTGGCACTACTCCCCCTCCAATTGAAAGTGCAGATGCTGCACGAGATGCAACCACACCCACACTGTCACTTACACTTGCACTTTCAAATGCCATCATAACAAACTGTAAAATCACAATAAAAATCAATAACAAACCTAAGCTAACAAAATTAAGATAATTGTATTACATTATTGGAAAATGCTTATATGTTCAACTACAAAGAAGATGAGTTCAGGCAGGGAAATAAAGACAATCCATGGATAGCTGTAGTATAAATGAACATATTCATTATAATATCTTAGTTGTATTAGTCAAGCCACACAAAAAATGAGAAATCTCCGCTGCAGTCCTCGTCGCTGCCTTCCCCATCACCGCACGACCCTCAGCCGCCCCTTCACCAAGTAGGCTCGCTGCCGGCAAGCCTTCACCACCGATGCCCTTGCACCACCGCCCTACCTCCTTATCGCCGGCTGCCTTCCGCTCCTTTCTGGTAAGAACCTCCCTCGCTATTAGAATGGTCCAAACATTCTTCCCTAGCCGATTGGACAGTCTGAACTCCTCTTGTCGTTCGGACTAGTCCGAACATTCCTTGATAGATCGGACGGTCCTTTGCTAATCAGATGGTCTAAAAACCCCTTATCATTCAGATAGTCTGAACGTTTCCTTGCCCATCGGACGGTCCGAACATTATGTTTGCCGATCGGACGATTCGAACTAACACATGGGCACCACGCCAGACCGCACGCCCACGTGGCAACCACGTGGCAAGCCACGTCAGCGTTAAGCCACCACCAGACATGTCAGCTGCCTCATGTCGCCACATCACCTTCCACATCAGCTCCCGACTGCTACCGAAGCCACATCGGTGCCATGTGTCAGACACCTGGCAGCAACGTCAGTAAATCCACCATGTCACTTAACACGTGTAGGGCTGACGTCAGTATGACATCATATTTTTTGAATTTTTTTAAAAATAATTTCATTAATTCTTTGCTGACATCATAAATACATTTTCCTTCACAAAATAATTCCAAAAAATCAGTTTATTCTTTTTCTTAGATTTTAACTTCCAGAAGCATGTTTTCCTTCATCCAAGCTTCGATAGGATCCTTTCAAATTTATAAATTCTTCTAAAATCCTAAATTATCTATTTCTAGATACTTTTTGAATTTTTGAATTTTATTTGAATTTTTTCTGAATTTATTTCTTTTGAATCTTCGCATATAACATATGACGAATCTAGATACTACAATTTTGATGATTCACAGCGCCAAAACTTTAAGCAAGACAAGTTACACCTTTGATCATATTACTCTCAGTAATTTAAATTATTTATATCATTTTTAAAATTATTATGCATGTGTGCTTTTATTCAAACCTAATTTAAATTCGATTTAAATTCTTGTTATACCTAAATTCTTTGTTTATGGCCAAAGTTAACATTGAACTTCCTATGCCTTGTCACCATAGAGAAAAATCTAGTTGATACTTTAGTATTAACAGGATAATTTTTTTAGCAAAGCTTAGCCATACTTAGAATAATCGTAGGTTGGGATACCTTTTTCACTTAAATTGATAAACATTTGAAATATATTCTTAATTTTGGTGAGTCAAGTATATAAAATATTTTAAAATAAAATATAAAATCTGGTTTGGACCTAAGCTAATGGTTAGGTGGTGGGTGCTGGCATGCATTGTTATTTGGTGATACAATGTTGATTGTCAGGCACAAGAGATATGTGGTTTCAGTCTAAGTTACATTAAGGACCGGTCTATGAGCTACTGTTATAAAGCTTTAATGTACTACCACAAGACTGGTGTGGGATAGTTTTGGCTAATTAATTTGCAGATCCCAACCTGAGTCTCGCTATAGGTTGAAAGTGAAATCTCACTCAGCTCAAGAGGGATCTTGGTCTGATGGATTCCTTACTATGGTGAAATCTTAGTGTTGGCTTGTGCAGATCGAAGGCTTTACATTGTAAAGGTCTTGTCATGATATCTCCATCACACACCCAAGAAGTGTGTTAATCGCATGGCAATATGAGATGATCATGTATATGGGTAAAACTGTATAACCTCTATAGTGTGCAAAACTATCCTAGATAGCCATACCTATGGTCATGGATAAGCTGAGTAAAGTTTTTCGTGGATTAGACTTTCTGATTTTAAAAACTAGTTTTGATGAAAATTGTTGGAATCTTTTTGAAAAAAGATGGACCAGGTGGGATACCTGTAGATAGGTTAGTATTTGGTCGAAGCCTGCACTAACGATATTATTTTGTTAAATTACTATTTCTATCTATTGTATCAAATTCATCTTTTGATTCTATTTATAGTATTTACTTATAATGGTAGATTATCAAATGATAATTAGCTTGTAACTGTACATGCTTTAAAAACTGCAATCTTTCTGAATATCTATTGTCGTATAGTGTACTACTGCTACCGAACAACTGAACAAGTTACTAGAGTAGCGCAATGGCTATAAAAATTTGCAATTTGCTATTACATTTGAGTTTTGACTATAACGTGACTAGTAGTGTATCATGTTATTACATTTGAAAACAAAATCATGGGCATCTTGCACTCAAGAACAAGCGACACTCTAACACATCATTTACATCAAGCTCAGCAGTTTGACTAAACAACACAAGCAACCTGAACAACTAAGATAACAACACAGAAATAGTACAACATACCACATCAAAGTTCTGTCAGCTAGCACATGAAGAGATGGGTATGGTATATGGATTAGGAACGATGAAATAGGAGGCGGAGTGACTTACCTTGGGAGCCAGTAGAGAATAAGAGGGGGACAGCAGTGGTGGATCTAGGTGGCTGGGGGCAAACACGGTGACTCCCTGCAGACACGGTGGAACCAGAGGCTCCTGGTGGCGGCGGCCTGCCCGGGAAGATGGAAGTGGAGCTCTAAACGACGCGACGTCACACGCGGTGTGGTGCCGTGGTGCGATGGTGGTCTGGTCTTGGTCAGGCATCTCATTTTCATCTACATCTGGTGGAGAGGCGTGGAGCCATGGTGGCCTAATAGGCTGAGGGCTAGGACGCTATCCAATTCCAAGTGTGCAATGGGCCAGCTGGTAGATATCCGCTCGAATAATACCGAATTTACTGAATATACCAAATATAAAAGCAATTCGATCGAGTAGCACCCATCCTAAATTTGCTACTGAATTCGGGAACAAATATCTTGATATTGTACCGAATCCGACCAAATACATAACCGGCTTATCGAATTCGATACCAATCGGACTTTGTACCGAGTCGGTTGGAAAAACCCGACCCGTTTGCATCCCTATGTAGCAGTACTACCGTGGTACTGTAGCAGTACTACTTCCATTATTGTTCATTTCTCAGTTTTTCGCTTTTTGATTTGCTGGATTTGTGTTGGCTCTCCACCTTAATCTTCATAGCTTTGTAGATATTGGAGTAAAGGATTGGCGAATACTTGAGAAAATTTTGAGGCACCATTTACCCCCATTGCCATACTAGTCCTACAGGGAGGGACAGAGGATTCAACGACCGACGAAAGCATTGGCACGCGGACTGACGGTGACGCTGGTGACGGGCCAATGTACGGGCTGGCTAGCCAATCTTTTTTTAGATTAAACAATAGCATTATCGGAAAAGGATTTGCACGACCAATAATTGAACTCGCACGATGACCGAAATGAAAGCAACAATCGATTCGTGCAAACAATCTAGAAAATAACTCGCTAACTAGAAGATCGATTCAATGACATACTGGTTGTGTATGGCTCATATATGCAAAGGAATGGATTGTATTCAGAAAAGCGAAGTGTCACTTTTCTGGACACAACCCTACAAGGGAAGAAATTGTAGTTTGTATGGGGTTACGAAATGTTGTAGGTTGGAGGGTGCGGGGGCGAAGCTCCCTATGGTACGGACGAGGTGTCCATGTCAAACCTGTAACTAGGATATAAATATATACCGCCAACCTCTTGTAACCCTAATCATGAAAATAAACTCCTCATTCAAACGGAGCCGCTATGATTCGACTCCCGGGGACATAGGCATTGCCGAACGTCGTTAACAAATCTCTGTGTCTCTTGTTTGCTTTTGTACATGCTATGATTGTTTTCTCGTGCTTGGGATGCCGCCATGTTCAACAATAATATGGCCTATAGAGTAGTTGATGATGATGACATGTTGAATAACTAATGTTGCTAAGTGATTTAAAAGCTAATCAGCACTACTAGAAGCAAAATTAATCACATAATAAGCAAGAGTAATAGTAGATGAACAAATTGACACAAGAGATGAGAGAGAAGTCAGTGATCTTTTTTATTGATATAATTCGATTTGTTTACAATGAAAGTATATCCCGATATTTATAGTTTAGAGTCATTTTAGTATATGTCCACGTCCAAGTCTGCAATTTGGATGAGTTATTTAAGTGAAATTTTCAATATTTTTTTGAGATTTACCCATGAAGATATTGTTGTGAATAGAGGAGCATTTTAGTAATTTCACAATTGAAAAGGAAAAAACAGAAAAGAGATGGTGGGGCCCACCTAACGGTGGGCTGGATTGAAAGGACAAGAAGGAGACCTAGTCTCCTCCCCGGCTCACTCCTGAGCAGCATGGCTCTTGTGGTACCGTCTCCATAAGTGATGTGCTCGGCCCCGCGGGCGACGCACCTGGCGGTGGTGCGATCGGGTGACTTGCTCCACTTTGAGGTTATTAGACTTTGGTTTAGAGCTCAAAGTTTGAAACCTTCTTTGACATATTTAATTGATAAAGAGTATAAGACCATAGTAGCGAGACGGCCAAGATTTAGTCTTGTGTAACCCTACTGCTGAGAGCACTGAACATTAATCAATTAAAACATGTGTGTTATGCTAGTCTTAATTGATTCCATGCTCTTTACATTGACATATATGTTTAGATTAGGAGTATCTTTGCTCATTTTGTTGAATATGTGTTTTACTACAAATAATATAATAGAATTACATGGTTATATGCAATTTATATCATTTGTATATCTTTTGATATATACTTTAAATTTGTCCAATTATGCTAGAATTATATATATATATATATATATATATATATATATATATATATATATATATATATATATATATATAAAGTAGTTGGATGAACTCCTAGCTAAGTGGTTTATTAGACCGAGCACGTCAACTTGGGCTGCTTCGGTTCTGTTTGTGGGAAAGAAGGATGGCACTAAGAGGCTCTGTATGGATTATCGAGCACTCAATCAAATGACGATCAAGAACAAGTATCCTCTGCCTTGTAATGAAGATCTCTTCGATCAGTTGAGAGGTGCCAAAGTATTTTCCAAGATTGATTTACAGTCTGGTTACCATCAATTGCGGATCAAGGAGGAGGATATAGAGAAGACAGCATTTAGCATAAGGTATGGGCATTACGAGTATGTCGTTATGTCTTTTGGACTGACAAATGCCCCTACTGTGTTTATGGAAGCTATGAACAGGATGCTCCATGAGTACCTGGATTATTTTGTGGTGGTCTTCATTGACGACATCCTGGTTTACTCCAAGACAGAGGAGGATCATGAGTTGCATCTCAGTCTAGTCC
Source organism: Melocanna baccifera (assembly GCA_036346265.1). Lineage (NCBI taxonomy): Eukaryota > Viridiplantae > Streptophyta > Magnoliopsida > Poales > Poaceae > Melocanna > Melocanna baccifera. The sequence goes on along the minus strand of CM070679.1, from coordinate 31,601,552 downwards.
TGGATACCCTTCGGAAGAATAAATACTACGCGAAGCTAAAGAAATGTGCTTTCTGGCTGTCCGAAGTAGGATTTTTGGGTCATACCATCAGTCAGCACGGTATTTCAGTGGATCCAAAGAATGTGGCAGTGGTGGTGCAGTGGCGAAGGCCAACCAATGTGTCAGAGATCCGAAGTTTTCTTGGTCTTGCCGGGTACTATCGGCGATTTGTGCAGGATTTCTCTATCATTGCTAAGCTGATGACCCGACTCACGCAGAAGGGGGTTCCTTTTGTGTGGACAGACGCTTGTGAGGCTGGCTTTCAGACTTTGAAAAATAAGTTGGTGAATGCACCTATCCTATCCTTGCCCGAGAGTGGCAAGCGCTTCACGGTGTACACAGATGCTACGCGGATTGGACTCGGATGTGTGCTGATGCAAGAGGACCGAGTAATCGCTTATGCTTCCAGACAATTGAAGACTCATGAGTAGGATTATCCTACTCATGATCTCGAGTTGGCAGCAGTTGTCTTTGCTCTGAAGTCATGGAGGCATTACTTGTATGGCAAACAGTGTGTTATCTTTACCGATCACAAGAGTCTTAAGTATATATTCACTCAGTGAGAGCTGAATTTGAGGCAGCGGAGGTGGTTAGAGTTGATCAAAGACTATGATCTGACTATCCAGTATCAACATGGTAAGGCTAACGTGGTGGCTGACGCTTTGAGCAGGACAGGAGTCCCTCAGACAGCAATGTCCTTGATCTCAGAGTTTGAGAGGATGGGCGTCTTTTTCTGTTTCACTGGAGTTGCACAGGTAGAGACGCAGTTGATCATCCAATCTGCCATTCCCGAGCGCGTTCGTGAGGCTCAGTAGCACGATTGACTTCTCTCGGAGGTGCGGAAGAGGATCTCGGAGGGCCGTTCCTGAGACTTCAGCGTGGACGAGAGCGGTGCAGTGCGTTTCAAGGGTCGACTGTGTGTACCTCAGAAATCAGAGGTGAAGGATGATATTCTTCGTGAGGCTTACCGGACCCTATATTCGGTACATCCAGGAGAGACCAAAATGTATCATGATCAGAAGCAGATTTTCTGGTGGAAGCGGATGAGGGTGGGTATTGCTAAGTATGTCGCTTCTTGTGGCATTTGTCAACAGGTGACGGCCGAGCACAAATGGCCTGCTGGTTTATTGTAGCCTTTGGAGGTACCTGAGTGAAAGTGGGAGCATATCACTATGAACTTTGTGGTTGGTTTACCGCGCTCGCCTCGAGGGCAAGACACAGTGTGGGTCGTGGTGGACAGACATACCAAGTCCGCGCAGTTCATTCCGATGAAGACGACCAACACAGCGCGGGACCTAGCCCCGTTGTACATCCGAGAGGTGGTAAGACTGCACGGTGTACCCAAGTCCATTGTTCCTGACCGAGATGCCTAGTTCATCTCTAATTTCTGGCAGAGTCTTCAGGCTGTGTTGGTGTAATATCCTGAACGTCATTTCGGCGTCGTTTTTTTAAATTAATCGCAGAGTCGCACGGATTTTCGGTAAATCGCGGGAGGTGAAAATAAATTCTTTGAAATAGTCTAAAATAATAAAAAGAGAATTAAAATAATTAATTTAGATATTTGGGCTGTCCGGAGGTGTGGGCCAGTCAGCCCAAACGGGGGCCCATACCCCCTCCCAAACCCTAGCATCCCCTTTATAAACCCCTTGGGGAGCCCTCCCTCCCCCTTTTCCCACCCCAAGCCGCCACATCCCCACCCTCCTTGCACCCTCCCCCTCCCCTTTGGTGCTGCCCTAGTGCAAGGAGAAGAAGGAGAAGAGGAAGGAGAAGAAGGAGAGGAAGAGAAGGAGGAGAAGAAGGGAAAGAGAAGAAGTGGAAGAGAGGGGTGATCCCAAATCCCTACGTAATTCTCCCTCATCTCAATCCCTTTGATTTCTGCTATTTTAGGGTTCTTAGCCCAAGATTTCGGTGGGGATTAGGATTTCGAACCCCCGATTAGAGAATCCCTGCTGTCTGCCTGTAGATTGATTTGCGCAGTGTTGTTGTTCGTGCTGTTTAGACCCCGAAAACGATTTTTCCCGAGGGTCTCCCCAAAAGGAAGAACATAGAGGACGACAATACGCATATACTGTATTTGTTTCAGAATTTTTGACCGTGGGACCTGGGCGTAACAGGGTCAGGAACCCCGTTGTTTGTTAGGGATGCAGACTGGGGCTGTTTGCTGTTCAGAGGGGAATTAGGGGTAGAAGATGATTTTTAAATTTTTAGTAATAATTGAGAAAAAGTTATGGAATTCAGTAATATAGCTGCTGTAAAAGAATCAGAATTTTTAGAGTATTTATCTGTTCCGGGGACGCGTTACAAGTCGTCTATCTAGACTTTCAGAACAGAGGACGTCCTTTGTTTTGTGCATTAGATATCTACTTGTTAATGACAAGATAAAAATAAATGATCTACATGAAAAGTGAAGCTAATCAAGTGAGGAAACCAGAAATATATCATTCTTTGTAAAAGGATTAGTGACCTTTAAATATACAAAAAAAAATTAAGCATGGCTGCTGCAGCGGACCGAGGGTAGAACCGTTGAGCGGAGAGTGTTGATGTGGAATTTCGGGTCTAAGCAACGTATTTACTTGTTAAGTCATATTTTTCATTGCTGTGGAATTGTGCTGAGAAGTACTCTTGAACAGGTGGTTTTGCTCCTAATTGCACGTGATTTCGTCGCTTCGCCGGTAGAGGCAAGTAAACGTAACGGATGTGGTACCGTTTAACCCGTTATTCTTACTACTTGCAATATGCATGATTTTTTTGTAATGTTAAATGATATGCCATGGTTACACGTTTTCTAAGAAAGAATGTGATAGTATGATATTAATCAATTGCTATGTTTGATGAGTTTGGGTAGTATTGTAGTAATCTGCTTAATGAGCCAATTGTGGTATAAAAGTAAATGCATGGTGATTATGATGGTATTTTCTTGTTGTTAAATTCATGAGGATCATATTGTTGCCCTTGAAGTTAGTATTATTGCGGTCTTGGTGGTAGTATTCTTAGTGAATACTTGTGGTTGTGGTGGTAGCAATCTCGATGAATATATTGTGGTCTATTTGGTAGGATTCACTATAGATCGATTGATTATGATCTTGGTAAACCGAATGTGGGTTATGTGGTAGACCTTTGTGGTTTATGATTATCATATCATTCATAACATGTTATGACATTTGCATTGTGGATGTCGCCGCTTATAGCCGCGACCATATCGGTACAGCATCGTGCATTGCCGTAGCACGATGCACACTTTTACCTTGTTGGGTAAAGGTGCAGTGGAGCATAGCATGCATATGCATTGCATTGTGGAAAGATCATTTGCGTTCTTATGTAATATATTGTGGTGAAGTTATTTTACAAACAATTGCAACTTCATAGTTGTAAAGTGGAATTGGCTCATGAGAGCCACTTGTGGTATGAGGAAAGTGGCTGTGGTCGTGGATTGTGGTTCATACCTTGAGGTATGGTAGGGGTTGTGATTGTGGCATGATATTCTTTTCTGTTGTGGTAATTGTTGTTAGCAGTTGTGGATGCAAGAAATAATAAAGTTAGTGAGGTAAATCATGTTAATGCTTTATTGTCATTGATAGTAGTGGTGGTGGGTGATATGAAGTAGTTAATCAAGATTTATTTGCTAATATTTTACTATTGCTGGTAGTAGATATGGTTGAGGCTATAATTGTGGTTATTTGGGAAATGGTTATTGATGCTTAATATCATTGTAGTTTAATTAGCTTGTTAATGAATGTGGTTGCACATTGTGGATGTGGACATGTGGATACTTTAGTGATGTGGTATATTTGTTTGTAGTCTGAATAGCCTGTTAAACAGTATGCTTGCTGAGATTTTTATCTCACCCTTGTTTTCCCCCCTACAGGTGATTCTTGAGCATTCATGGGAAGGGTAGAGCGGCACCACAATAACGCTCTTGGTTCATCAATTCATGAAGTAATAAAGTCGATGGAATTCTAACCAAATGCCTAGCTAACCGTGGATGATTATTTTATTTAATAATGACGAACTTGTGAACTATTCTTTGATTAATCTGCTCGATGTTGATTCAATTATTGAATTTGTAGTCGTTATCTTTGTTCTCTTAGTTGTTTATGCTTCCGTTTAAGGCTTCATGTCTAAAAATTGTTGCCGGAATAAATTATCTTGAAATTTTTGGCTAGCTGTAGAGCGGTTTAGTGGCATTCCAGGGTAATGTGGATCCTAGGATGTTACAGTTGGGAATGACGGTTTCCCTCAGTACAGCTTTTTAACCTTAGACGGATGGTCAGTCAGAGCTGACCATTTAGATCTTGGAGGATATGCTTCGTGCTTGTGTACTGACGTGGAAGGGCAGTTGGGAGGACCATCTGGCTTTGGCAGAGTTCGCTTATAACAATAGTTATCAGGCGAGTATCAAGATAGCACCCTTTGAGGCTTTGTATGGTCAGAGGTGTGTTTTCCCTCTTTGTTGGGATGCGGTGGGCGAGAGGTCTTTGCTTGGCCCGGACCTTGTTCAGCAGACGGTGGAGAAAGTGCGGGAGGTTCGTCAGAACATGTTGGCTGCTCAGAGCCGACAAAAGAGTTACGCGGATGTTCGGCGTCGAGAGTTGGAGTTTGCAGTTGGTGACCTTGTGCTTCTTCGGGTGTTGCCAACGAAGGGCATTGTTTGGTTCGGTACCACCGGGAAGCTTAGCCCACGGTACATCGGCCATTTTCCAGTGGTTGCTCGCGTGGGCAGTTTGGCTTATTGTTTGGAGTTGCTGAACTCGTTGAGTGATGTGCACAGTGTTTTCCATGTGTCTATGCTGAGAAAATATATACGGGACCCCGAACACAAGATCGACTTGGAGCAGGTCACGGTGGAACAGGATATCACTGTGGAGAGTCGGCCAGAGCGTATCTTGGATACGTCGGAGCGAGTCTTGAGGAATAAGACCATCAAGTATGTGAAGGTCATTTGGACGAATCAGTCTGAGAGGGAGGCTATGTGGGAGCTTGAGGATCAAATGCGAAGGAAGTACCCCGAGCTCTTTGAGGCTGGTGAGTACTCGTAGTTGTGGTTCGTGGTTTTCTTTTGTTGCTCTTTTCTTGCTATTCTCTTGCCTATGGTTTTAGGAGTTGGATTCAAGAACGAATCCTGTAATACCCTGAACATTGTTTCGGCGTAGGTTTAAAAAAATAAAATAATCGCGGAGTCGCCCGGAGTATTCGGTAAATCGCGGGAAGGGAAGAAATAATTTGTTTATTGGAATAGCATAAAGGAAAAAATGTATGAAGTAGATATTTTTTAAAAAAACTTTTTGGGCTGGCCAAAGTGTGGGCCTGCCACCTTGGGCCAATAGGGCCCAAGGGGTGCCCGAACCCACCCCTCCAACCCTAGCCGCCCCCACCCCTTTCCCCCTTATTCCCCTGTGCAGCCCCCCTCCCCCCTTTCTTCCCCAGCCGCCACCCCTATTTCCCCCTTGTGCCACCACCCCTCACTTCCCTTGGTGCTGCCCCTGGTGCAAAGGAAGAACAAGGAGAAGAAGGAGAAGAGGGAGAAGAGGGAGAAGAAGGAGAGGAGAAGGAAGGGAAGGAAGAGAGGAAGAGGAAGAGGAGAAGAGAAAAGGTGTAATCCCAAGACTAGGTAATTGTTCCTCATCTCAAATCCCTCTGATTTCTGCTGTAATTAGAGTTCTTAGCCTCAGAATTGGTAGGGATTAGCAATTAGATTCTCCAATTAGTGATTCCCTGTTGTATGCCTGTGGATCAATTCGCGCAGCGTTACTGTTCGCACAGTTTAGACCCCAAAAACGATTTTTACTATGGGTCTGCCCCAAAGGAAAAACGTAGAGGACGACGAGACGCATCTCCTGTATTTTTTCAGATTGAGAATCTTCACATGCATCGGGAGTGCAGTTAAAGGTGCATCATTGTTCAATTATGATTAAGGGGTAGTAGATGATTTTTATGCGTATGGTCACAATTATGAAAAATGTAGAGAATTAAGTAATCTATCTATTGTATAAAAATTATATTTTTTGAGCTATGTACTGTGGATGGGAAGCGTTAGAAGCTGGCTATCCAGAGTGCTAGAACAGAGCACATCCTCTATTTTGTACAGTAAAATACATCATGATAAGAGACAAATATAATTAAATGGTCTACTTGAAAATTGAGGATACTTAAGTGTAGTTTCCAGAGGTATATCGTTTGCTGTGTTCGACTTAATATTTTTAAAGTTACGAAAAAATAAGCAATGCTGCAGCAGTGGGCTGAGCGTAGATTCGACGGGCATGGTAGGGATTGACGGGTTTGAGGACTTAGCGGCGTTTATATTTTTATATAAGTCGCAATTATCTCGCTGTAGTTGTATGCTGAGAGTGACTTTTGGACAGGTGGCTACGCTCCTGATCGCGCGTGATTTCGTCGCTTCGTCGGTAGAGGCAAGTAATTGTAGCAGTAATGCTACCATTTAATTAGTTATTCTTACTACTTACAATCTACATGATTCTCGTATTTTGAAGTAATATGCCATGGTTGGTTGACGTATAAATGAGGTTGTAGTAGCAATTAATAACTGAATGTTATGCTTTGGATGACTTGCTTGTAGTCATGATATAGTTGCTATATGTGCCAAATATGTAACATGGATATAAATTCATGGTAGATATGTTGATGTTTCGTTGAGGTTAAATTCATATTAATCATGTTGATACCCCTTTATGAGGTTGAAATTCATGCGGTTTATAATTATCATATCATTCATAACATGTCATGACATTGCATTGTGGATATCACCGCTTATAGCCGCAACCGTACTGGTACAGCATCGTACATTGTCGTAGTACCATGCACAATCTTACCTTCTTGGGTAAGAGTGTAGTAGAGCATAACATGCATATGCATTTAATTGTGGATGAAAGAATTGCATTCATATGCCAATGGTTTAGAACCTTATATGGCAGGACTTGTGATAGTTCTTGTGGTTTAATGAATGAGGATGCAGTGTAAAAGATATTTTTCCTTCATATATATATATATATATATATATATATATATATATATATATATATATATATATATATATATATATATATATATATATATATATATATATATGCTTATATATATATTACAGCAGATGTGTGTTATGAACCTTAAAATGATTACACTACTCAATTGGCTGTGCAAGCTGTAACCAAACGTAATTGTTGAGTTACATCTGTAACCCACCTTTTAAGCTCAAACCACACATGCTTGGACTGTTCTTTTTTGCTCCGGTTTATAGCTACAGCTTATGACTTTTGATTGTTTTTTAGTGTCAAGTACAGATTAAGAGAAACTTATATACGATTTTGACCGATAAAAATAAAGTTAATGCAATATATATTACAATCAATTTATATATCTTGTTTTAAAAATTATTTTATTTAAAAGTTAATTACCATAAAAAAATTGAAATACGATTTTTAGAAATAAAAAGAAGAGGCGTAGGCTGTCGTTTCTCGCCCGCCCCATGCTCTCCACTACGCATGGCCCACCCACAATGTCCGGTCCGTGTCAGCCCCTCACCTCGGTTGCCGCCCGTATGCTACATATCACAGCCCAACTAAATCCCCGGCATGATTAGGAGCAACACATGGAACGTCACGTGTACGCAGAGACGCCACATACGATCAGATCATACGCACCGTACTGCTCACGTAACGTACTGGTGTGTGCAGCTGCGAGCCAGCTTAGCTGGGTGGTGTTCACGTGTCAGCCCGCGAGGCCATTTTGGCGCCATGTACGGTATATCTGGTCGACCGGCGAATCACGGCGCGGCGCGTCGAGCAGAGCCGTGAGTCGCGCGCGCGCTATGTGGTGCCGCACAGCGGACAGCGGGTGGCCCAGGGCAGGTAGGTATGTGCCCGACGGCCGACATGCGGCGGTTGGACCGGTGCGGATCGATGTCTGTCGGTGCCATGCCGTGCATGGCCTGCCGGTGCCAGCCAGCCGTGTCGTCTGTGCAGCACGTACCGTGCACGCGTGTCACGGCCGGTACGTGTCGCAACAGCGTCGGGTCGATCTCGTCCGGCCGCCGAACGCCAGCTTCTTTTCTTGATTCGAAGGGGCCGTGGATGAACCGTCGGGGAATGGGTGGTGGCGCGGGCCAGATTTGGACGAGGGCTAGCCGAGGCCTAGCTAGACCGCGCGCGCGCGATCGGACCGTGGGTGGGCGGTGATGATTCGATGCGAAACGGACCGACCGCGCGGCCGGGCCGATACGCGGCAAGATTCGGCGGCCGGGCCTAATTATTGTGTACAGTGTACACATTATAGCTATGTTCTTTTGTACTGCGATTTATAGTTTTTAGTTTGTTTGTGAGAGAAAATATAGAGTAAAAAAACTTCTGTATAATTTTGACCGATATAAATGAAGTTGTTACAAAACATATTATAATTAACTCAAGATCGAAACCTTAGCTCAAGATCGTGCTTTATAGAACTTTGAAAGGCCCTAATAATATGTAGCGACAAATACCATGTAGAATCAGACCTGCAAATAAACGAGACCAGTGCCAAACTTGCCAAGGGACTAGAGTACAAATCTGGCAGGAAGCCTGCCGGGACTTGTTGAGGGCCCAATACTAAAATACTGAATTGGGCTCTTTCAACCACTCGTGCAAATATATTGCAACAGGCCCAATTGGGAGAGTGAGCGCATGATATATCTTCTGGGCTAGTTTCTAGGGGTGGGCTTCATGTAGACTAATAGCGACAGTACAAAGCAGAGAACTACTCCGTCGTCTAAAAAAACGGCTACCCCTTGCATCTGCTTGGATAAACAAATGCTACAAAGGTGATTCATTTTTCGTTGCTGGAATGCTGGCCTTCACTAAGATCGGGAAAGAGAATACAGAACACAGGGATAATTTGAGGATTTGTGGCAACGGGCCGTGCATGCATGTATCGCTATCAAGGGAGATGAATCCATTATGCCTTGCCCTCCGTGGAACGTTCTTGATCTAATTCGTTTAGACCTCTGCCATGGTTTTTTCAAACCGCTCAGTTTTCCGGATTTGGGCAAAGGACCACAATGTCTCTTGACTGTCATTTTCCAATGTCTCCGTCTCGAAGCATGGTACATGCTTCGCCTTCTTCTATATGATCTCAATAACTTCCCGTGAAATCTCTTATGTGTTTGGATGCCACCAAACTGTCCTCGCTTGCAAAGAGATCTAAGTCACTTAACGCACTATATGTCCCGCTTGGCGTTAACCACTTGTATCTTCTATGGTCCTTGTGCACATTCCATACTGGTTAAGTCTAACTATCTCACCTAACTTCTATAACCACTCTGGACTATGAATCTTCCAACCAAGTCTCGGTCCATCTTGTTCTAGATCATAGTTGTCTCTGGAACAACCTGCACAATAATAGAATAAACAAACCATTTCCAAACACAAGTTCGTTCCATATTGACCAACATTAGTCTATAAATGCATCATGCAGCACATATACTATGATTACATAGCCTTGAATAATTCCCAACTCAATTTTCAACTCGAAATAACAATCTTTGAAAAATCACTGGTCAGTCTAAACTTGTAGGACCGAAGATGACAACTAGAGGGGTGAATAAGAGCCACACCGATAATGGTTTCTCTAAAATCTTTTATCTCAAGATTATTAGAGTCTTTCACTCCAATAGCCATGATAAGTTATGAAGATTAACCTGAGCACCCTCAAAGAAATATCCAAGAAAAACTAAGCCAAAGAAAACTTGACACCTCAAAGTAGTACTACCACCATGTAAGATACAATACTACCACCATGTAATAGGCGGTACTACCTTTCCCTCGTATTAGCGTAGGAAATTCAGTCCGAACAAAACTAAAAAAACATATAATTTTCACAAGGAATGTCTAAATGACTTGAAACTTAGTATGCACCTAAATGACTTGAAACTTAATATGCACCTTCTCTAGAATGTTAGAAATCTATTTCTATCAACAATCAACAAAATTATTGTCAAAGCTCTAATTTTTTTCATTTGAAGAAAAATTGCACCAAAATCGGGCAAAAGAGGAAAACCTTGACCTGCTCTTGCACATAAGTTTTAGATGATCTAGATGACCTTAGAGGGTTTTCATGTATCATAGCAAGCTAGATCACAACATGAATTCAACTCAAATCACTCACAAAAGCATAATCCTAAAATCACCTCTCTTAAGAAAAACCGAGTAAACTCAAGAAATTTCTCTAGATCATGTCTAGATAGATGAGATCTTATCTCCAAGTGATATCTCTACATCTTACATGTCCTTGGCGTTAGGAAAGATCAAGAAAAGATAAATCCAAACAAGAAAGCAAAACAAATCAAAACCACAAGAGAGGATCCATGGCACAACTAACTTGAACAAATTTTGAATGTTTATATTACTTGGAAAGGAATGTTTTACAACTAATCCGTCATGATAGCATAGCTCTAATCCTAGAGCACACATCGGTTAGACTGCCACCCCAGGCTGGTTTGACTGGTGCTACCAGAAAAGCACATGTCGAAATGCAAATGCACAAAAATCAAATTCAATTAACAAAAGTAAGACAAGCAATATCAAATACTCATCACTCTCATGAGGTGCCACCACATAGTCTTACACGGCCTTACTATGCTGGTCAGACCACTCCCTGCAAGACCTCAGCATCTCAAATTGAACATTCTCTGGAATATAAGTGCCACAATCATGAAGCCAGTCAGACCGCACACAACAAGAGCTGAAAACACCCTCTTTGAAAAATAGCTACTACCATGCAAAGTAAGGTCACACCGCACAGATGTCATACCGCACTACTCCCTTCTGTGCAATATTTCCAAGGACGGTCTAGCTAACAACGATTTGACCAATATGTAGTGGTTGGTCAAACCACAAGTGCATATCAATTAGACCGTCCTTGCATGAAACTTCTCCCCAAATCTCTCATTCACATTGTCGTCAGCTCAAATTCAATCCTATTGCCCTTGATGGTGACATATACTCATCACAAACATGAAGTGATCTCCACATGGTTTTACACATAGGCCAAGCAAGGAAGCATAGGTGTAATGCAGACTATAGTGGAGCTTGCTAGGGTGGTGTGGTAAAGCCAAGAGCATGACATAATAAGGCCAAGCACAACGTAGACCATAGAGGACCTTGGATGGGCATGATGGCAGAGCTGAGACATGCAATGTAGCTGAGCACAATGGCTGAAGTGCAATGAGGGCCATGGTTGAGTTTGGCATGGTGCCCTGATGTTGAGGCATGATGTAAACCAAGCCCAAAAATTGTGGCTCCACATGTTAGCATGAGGCATGGTAGAGGTGCAATGAGGGCCATGGTTGTAGTTTTGTCAAGTTTTCTAAGTTTGCAACTCTTTATTTGGTATAAGTGCATATATGTCAATTTCCTATTTAGTATTTTCTTGGGTTTTCTCTGGAATTAATTTCTCTATTCATCCCATTTTCTTTTTATTTGGTGCACGACACAAGAAGCTAGCCCACTGGCCCCCTCATTGACTCCCTCTCTCTTTCATCACATTCCCCTCTTCCCGACTGATGCCACATCATCTGCCTAATTTCCCCTTTGTCTCCTCCCCCTCCCCTCTTGGCTCTTCTGCTTGTCTCTACCTCGTCAGCCAGGGCACCACCAATGGTGCCTCCTTGAACCACCCCCAAGTTCTATTTCACCTCCTCTTGACATTCCCCCTTTCTCTGGCGTCACCGGTGTGCTCGGTTTCTCCTCGTCTCCTCCCTTTGTCGCCGGTTCTAATTTCGGCCACCCCATGGTAAGGTGAGGTTCAACTTCATCGGATCCAGTCCCGATGTGAGTAGATCCAGTGATCTCCCTACTAGATTCATCACCGGTCCACCCCCTTCTACTGTGAAATTGTGGCTCTTCGGTGTACCGTATCTTCTAGGGTTGTTCGGTCTATCGACTCTATGTGCCCAGTCGTCGCTGCCACCGCACGCTCTTGCAAAACTGAAGCCCACCTACATCATTTGGTTACTATAGCCCTTCTTCCACTGAGTGGTTGTTCATGGCGATGGTGCTTAGCCAATGCATGGCCTTCCTATCGGCCACCAATGCCATGCTCCAGTGCCCTTGATAAATGTTAATGTTCCATGTTTTAATTGTTAATCTTTCTCATTTGAATGTTAATGTTCTTATTTGTGTGTGAATCACTTCTAAACTGTATGTGTTTGATAAATTCGATGTTGAGGGTTATCACAAACGAGGAGGCATGTGGGGTCACTGGTCACCGGCGCCGCTAGTCCTTGCAAAACCTAATCGCCTTGGATGCCATTCAATTCGGGACAAGAGAGGGTGGAAAATTCAAGGGGAAAAAAGTGCTAGGTAGTGAATATATACAATGGCATTTTATGGGTAATTTTGACGAAGTTGAATGGCAAAGAGTTATTTTCATTCTGCAAAAGCCAAAAAAAAGTATCATAGGTTTGGCTTATTGCTTTTAGTTATGGAAGACTCTTGGCTTTCTCTAAAAGCCCGGTTGAAAAGCCTCCCTTAGCCTCCCTTTTATTTGAGCTTCGTCTTTTTTTTTTTTTTGCTTTTAAGCCAAAGAAAAAACCTAAATAAACATTTCTCCGTGGTGCCTGTTAGCATGTATCCTGCAAGCCAGAGTAGAGTTTCATGCATGTCCATCACACCAGAGGCAAAGACTCGTATGATAGCAAAGTGAAGCCCAGGAGTTCGTTGAAAATGTGTAGATAACTAGATAAGACCACCCCGGGGCATATCCAACAATAAAATTGCCAGCCCAAACTTAAGTATAACGGCCTGTTTGGATGGCACCTACACATTGCCATGAAGACTATGGCAAAGTGTGGAATGCCACGCATTCTGGCCAATAGATTCTTGTCCAAAACTGTGGCAACATTTGACTAGAGAATTTCAAGTGGTTCTAAAAAAGCGCGGCACAGCATAGTCGTAAACACGAACTAAACACCAGCCACATTTTGCTAAATTTGCGTAACTTCGGTGTGACAAGATGTGACACCGAACCAAACATCCCCTAAATTCTTAATGGGCCTTGTCATGGATCAGCCGAGACACAGTGAACTTGTCTTCTCTCTCTCTCTCTCTCTCTCTCTCTCTCTCTCTCTCTCCCCTTCTAGGATGAAGGACAAACCGTATGCAGTCCATAGTCCAATCCACCTTAAGACCACCTTGTGAAATATACGTTAGAGATGCCCTAATCTATAATCCAGTCCATAGTCACACTACATAGTACACGTTGCCTTTCATGTTGTTCAGATCATGGTGTTGGGGTAGTTTATGCATGCTTTTTGGCCACAAAAATTGGCATCAAAACGCAGTCGGGCGCGTGCATCACAAGCGTAAGAATACGGAACATTAGAAGAAACATGTTACCGATAAATTGCCAGAAACAGAAGAAAATAATGATATAGTCGGCACCTCTCCATGGCTCGACCAAATTCTCGGCGTACGTACATGCAAACACAGCGAAGAGCTACGTACGTACGTACATACTCCGTAAGCAACCGTGGCTTGCAACAATGCAACAGCGGCAAGAAACATTTCTCGATCTTGTGCGCAAGTACGGCACGCAACAGACTCTAGCCGCGCTTCGGCGGGCCGAACGGCCGCGCGCGCGCGCTGACGACGGCGACGTCGTCGAGCACCGGCCCGCAGAGCGAGCTCATGTCGTCGCTCCTGGTGCTGTAGAACGAGCTGAAGAACACTATGCGCGTGCGCGCCGACACGGCGCGGAACGGGAGCACGGCGCGCTTGACGCCGCCCAGGCCGGCGGACTCGTACGCCACCTTGGTCGACTCCCGGCCAGCATAGGCCTCCACCATGAGCGAGCCCCGGCAGGCGTTGCTGGCGTCGCCGACGGTGAAGGACAGAGCGTACTGCCTCCCCGGCACCGTGCGGATGACCTGCGCGATCGCGCTCTCCCTCCCCGCCAGCAGCTCCACGGCGCGCCGCCCACGCGGCACCGCGAAGTGGTCGCTGTCGATGTATTTGACGGCCTTGAGCGACTCCACCATCCACCCCGGCAGCGGCGAGTGGTCGTCCACCACCATCGACGGGATCAGCACCCCCCACTTGGTCCCCGGGATGATGTACGGCCCCTCCTCGAAATCACCATTCTTCACCAAGTTCTCTACAAACATCGATTAAAGATTCGTCATGCTAACTGTTGGTAACATATTAGAACATCAAAGGCACGGCCGATATTTGTACCGCACACACCTGATACTATATAGGAAACCGTAAGTAGAGAGTGGGTAGCGTTGCTTACTGTTGGTGCGGCGAGGGGGGTTGACGGTCTTGATGGCGACGGAGTCGATGAGGGGGCCGCAGGCGGGGTCGTCGGCGACGCCGGGGTTGTGGATGACGACCTCGACCTCGTCGGCGTCGGCGACCCAGGCCCAGGCGTACGAGTCCCAGCCGTTGCTGCTGTACATGGTCTGCATGGCGAGCACACCGGACTGGCCGGACGCGGACACGTTGAGCCGCTCGGCCTGCGCGCACGTCCGCGCGGCGCTGAAGGTGAGCGAGTAGTGCGCACCGCGGGACGCGCCGCGGAGGCGCTGCCGGATGGAGGCCTCGTTGCCGAGCCGCACGGCGTAGGCTCCCTCCGGCACCACCAGCACCATGTCCCCCTGCTTCCGCCCCGACGGGATGTACTCCACGAACCCCGACGCCTGCCACGACGGGATCGACGACGCGCCCACCACCTGCGTCCCCCGCAGCTGCGACGGCAGCGGCCCGCTCTCGAAGTTGCCGTTAGGCAGCAACCCTGAAACGCATGATCGACAGGATCAAAGATCACATCAAGAAGACATCCACAGCCAGCTGCAAGTGTAACAGAACAGTGACAGTAAATCAGCACATTACCATCGGTAATTCCGAGTGCCATTCTGAAGATTGTACAGAGCAGCAGCAGCTCTAACCCAGCCATGGCTACGCTTCCCATCTTGCTCCGATCTGCAAGAAACGAAGAGCACAGAGAAACCTCGATTTGAAGATGAAGATGAGCTTTGAAGTTGAACTCTGAATTGTGTAGTTCTGATCGATGTGATCTGATAAGTGCAGAGGGGAGAGGCATGGGAGATGGGACAGTGCTTAAATGGAATCCACCTGCCCAAACTGCCGCTCGATTTGCTCACAATTAACCGTATTGCCACCGAGGCGTTTCCTTGGCCAGGTTCAGTTATGCCAGATCCTGCAACCTGCAACGTGCGGTCTTCATGGTGCAGGGTCAAGAACATGAGTCCATGTTCTTCCACTAGTAGTATGTTTTTTAAAACAATCTGTGATCAATATTCATTGCAATTTACAGGATTAGAACATGAGCCAGAAGCCAAGAACCTATATGTTTTATCAATGTTTCTTTAGATCAGTTTAGATTATGTATAGTGTTGTAACGCTAAATGTTAATGCAAGTAGTAATATAGAAGTACATTTAACCATGGCAATGACTGTCAGGTTTTATGTGGATCTGAGGTGAAATCGGTTCGCAATTTGAGTAACTGGCATGACTCGTCAGATCCAACGGGATGCATACATATGTTGCTGTCATCCGGGAACTGACTAAAAAGTTGGCTTATCTGCATGCCGTTTTGGCTTGTTTTTGGACAGCTCCTCATTTATGATGAGGCCAACCTTGCTGCATACAGGTATTGTCGGTTATTTGGAGCTTATGCCCGCTAATCAATGCAAAGGTCTTAAAATTTGGACAGTATTACAGTAATGAGGTTAAACTAATTAATTTATCCATGTTTCAGCATTAGCACCGCTATATACTAGATCACACATATTCTCTTTCTTCAAAAAAAAAAAGAGGTAAAACACATTCTGGACACCAATTCCGTCATCTGGTCTGTTCCATAGTCTGATTTGAATAGAAAGTTGAGTGAAAGTACTCTCTCCATGCTATAGTTCTGAATTGATTGTGTTGAGCACATTTTCCCATCAATGTACAGAGCCTGCAGATTACCATAAACATGGCAGAATTGCTCTGTGATATATATTTGTTTTGTTTGGTATCTACCTAGGGAAAATGGCGGTTTTGATCTCGTTTCTGAACCTTTGATGTTCTGTCATGGGACCAATCTAATGGCGAAAGAACATACATAGCATCAGGGAGCACTTGCATGGCCAGTTATGAGTACTCCCATGTGACGATGCCAAGACCTTTGTTCCATCCAAGGGGTTGTTTAGCCATTTCCTCTCTAGCTCCGAATCCAATCCACCGACTGTTTGATTCGATCAAAATTTACCCTTCGGTAATCAGATATTACGCATGCAATGTTCTCTAACATATCATTAATCCGACTTGATCTACACCATCCGATCCTGATCTAACGCTTGATATTTGGGTTCTCGTTATCCTATTTTGTTCAGAGAAGTTCCTACAAGGTATGTTCGCCTCATTCCATGAGTCTTTCTTTTCAGCTTTAATCCACCTCATTTATCTTTTAACGTTAGCAATTTTTTCACTAGTGGCTCACACGTGGTTTTGATTAGTATATGACTTATTCGGGTATTATTCGTTTGACATCTGTAAATCCTAGACATTTAGAACACAGTAAAGACTGCATGATGCAATTATTCAGATAATATTGTCCTGTGATCAGGCGGACACTGCTCCTCATGAGTGACTCATCTTATGTTCCCAATGTGTTTGCAAACCAAGAATTATTAGTGTTCTATAATCTTATTTCTCACATCACAGCAGAGGTCGGCATGCAGGGGCCCCAGGGATTTTTGCAGGTCCATGTGAGCGCCTCTGGGGTTATCATGTGCCCGGAGTTAATCAAAAGGAGGCAGATGCTGCGCCTCTGCATGTGCACTTGCATGTGGATTCATGTTACAATTATTTGCATGTGTACATGTGTATGTGTTGTTCTTGCACTACCTGTTTTGCTCCATATGTAATACCGTTAGAATGCAAAAGAGAAGTAAAGCGAGAAATAAAATAATTCAAAGGAAAATAAAAGAATT